>CM057449.1:1549445000-1551945000 GCA_016271365.2 Neoceratodus forsteri | reverse complement strand
CAAAAGGTGATTTTGCCAAACAATCGCGAAGCTGACTTTTCAGCCAGATTTGCATAATTCCACTGACATTGTTCATGAGGTGGGGTCCCAGAAAGGCCACGTTACAAATTTAAGCTCAAAATATGAAGAAGCCCATCATGCTGCTCCACTGTCCACCATGCTGAGT
The DNA here is from genome assembly GCA_016271365.2 of Neoceratodus forsteri. Lineage (NCBI taxonomy): Eukaryota > Metazoa > Chordata > Ceratodontiformes > Ceratodontidae > Neoceratodus > Neoceratodus forsteri. The sequence goes on along the minus strand of CM057449.1, from coordinate 1,551,944,834 downwards.
TAGTTTGGGCATTTTTGTGATTTTCCCTGCTGAGACTACCTATTTCCATTGTATTGTTTTTCAAGCACTAAAAGAAATGTAGGTTTGAGATAAGTACTGAACTTCGCTGGTGGTTCACAAACTTGGAGCTACTGCTCATCTGACTGTCATGCTAAATAGTGACGTGCCAAGGGAAACTTTTGAACAGGCCTTTGCCTAAGCTCAATAATATTGGGAGGATTTCATGGTGACTGTCTGAGGCAGCTTCTTACTTTTCTTATTAGGTGTTAAAGAGAATTTCCTCAAGGAAGACCTGAAACCCCCAGGTGCACTGTATGTGCGGAAGCACTTGTTCTCAACTTTATAAAGGTTTGCCATTGTTGACCAGGGTTTTGGGGTAGGGTTCTGTATTACATCAAGAGTATAACATTTACTACACTCAGTGGAGCATTTTCTCATTTTAATCCTTCAGGTGAACACAATGAATATGATCCATATGAAAACTTGCCGAATGCAGCCGGCAGAATTTTTCAGGGGCTAAGGAGTTCAGTATATTTTGTGCAGAAACTATCTCTCAAGAGTAAACATTGATATGTGTCCTGGAGCCCTCCCACATTTTTAGGCCCCCATAGTCAGCTTAGACACTTGAGCATGCTGCTCTTTCTGCTTTATCTATGGTGGCTCCCTCATGAAGATTCTTTTCTTGAGATACTTATTTGTATGTATTTAAAAATGCAGCTTATTCAACAAAGAAAAATGGCTGGGGGTTGTAACTCTGTATCGAGATTAAAATTGGCTGTCTCATTTAGAAGTACTGCCAAAATAAATATCTTGCCAGTTGCATTAATAGGAAAGAGGCTGGGAGGTCACGTGATGGCAGCCTAAGCAGTTGTGCCCCATTTCAGCTCCCACTCCACCACCTAAATATAGAAGTTTTTTTTACCACCAACCTGATTTTTCTGCCATTTTGCAACTAACCCGGTGATCTGTATCATCAGGAGCAATCCGATTTGAGTAACATGATGGATGGAGTCCAAAATGCGCAATTCCCTTCCCAAGCATGCCCCACTGCCAACACCGATTCAGGACAAGAATGCAAAGCGTGCAAAAGCTCAACCATCCAGCGCATCCAGCCACATGACTCCCCAGACCACACTGACGGAGGAAAAACTCCTGGAGGGACTGGCCCTATTAAAAATATGCTCAACAGCTTGAACCCCAGTTTCCAAAATATGTAAACAACCAATGGAGCAATTAACCCAGCGTACTGGTGATAATGAGGCCAGGATCTCCTTGCTAGATGACTGGCAAGCTCGCACCTATCTAGAGATAATAGCTTTAAGGAGGCAAGTCAAACAAATGGAAACTAAAATGGAGGACTTAGAAGGTCGTTCCCATAGGAACAACTTGGTTATACTGAGCTTGCCTGAGAAGGAAGAAGGCACAGATGTAATCCTCTCTGTAAAAGCTATGCAATAAAATTGCTGGTCCCTCTCCACATGGCTTCACCTATATCATGGAGAGGGCTCACAGATCACTCCGGCCAGTGCCTCCCCCAGGCTCCCCCTCAAGGCCTCTGCTCATTTGACTGCTTAACTTCAGAGATAAACAGCACATCTTGGATAAAGTTATAGAAGTGAAGGATGTCCTATGGGAAGGCAAAAATTTTCATATTGTGCAAGATCATCCATTTTCTGTTCGGCAGAAGAGGATCGCGCTGCGCCTAATCATCTCCAAATTGATTGTGTCTAGAATACAATTTAGGGTCATATACCCAGCTACACTTCAGGTCTTTCATGGGGATCAGTGGCATGATTTTGACTCAGTGGAACAAGCATCCAGTGCTCTAAAGACTTTCTACCCAGATCATTTCAAATTAGCAGTTCCTCAGACATTGCGACTGGTGTAAGGAAGTATATTCTGGACACTTTAGGTGGCTGCAACTTGTACAGGTCTGCTCAATGATTGGGGGTGGCTCATCTGAACAGTCTGTTTAACTGTACCATCTTTACCTAGTCGTGAAGCCAAGACATACCCAACATTTAAGGTATTCTGCTGTACCTGCAGTATTCAAGACCAGCAGCTCTAATTTTCTTTGTTTCATTGGCTCTGTCTAGTGGACTAATTTTGAATTGCTATCAATTGTGCTCTCAATCCTTATTGTCTGCATTGTAATGGAATGAATGGCCTCCGGACATGACTGCTATCCCAGTGTGCTACCTCATGTATTAGCTATGATACCTTCTCTTTCATGTTGGATAATTGTAACATTTGTGTTCCTGCGGACTATAGATTTTTAGTTGAAGTTGGATCTTACTGGAAATGTGTGTCCCAAGTTTAGAAGCTGCTATATATGTTAGAATTTTATTTTTGGGCCACACGGATAGATATTTATGGGAGTGCCTTTTATTTACACTAATTAGTGTCTGATATACTATTTATCCAGCATTGTTGAATGATATCACCCTCTTTTCTGGGGCACCTGGAATATAATTATCTCTTAAGATTAGTCTGATACCTAGATAGGTTTGTTATTTCTTCATGTGTTAGTTATCTTGCTGAACTTGCATAGTATATTGGAGACATCAAGGGTTACCTGTGGGGGGAAAAAGTTTTTTTTCTTTTTTCTTTTTGGTGGATTTTATTCCACTTTCAGGTTAGTGGGGGTTTATTTTAGTAGTAAATTCCATAGGGGTGGAGGGTGGGAGGGCATATGTCGTGGGTAATTATTAACATCATGGCCCGAGAACTGTGGAGGGTCAGTTATTAGGACTGGGGGTAGAGTTATTTTGTTATATTTACTGAGAGATATGGGGAGGGAGGAAGGGTGGGTATTTGGGGTCTCGGAGGCAGTGTGTTTTTATTTATGTTTACTGTTCAGTGTCTGTTTCTGATTTCCTGGGTTTCATTGCTTTGAGCTCTTCCAGATGGTTTTGAAATATGTAATTTGGAATATAAAAGGAGCCTGCTCTAGGATGAAGCATTACCTGATCTAATGACATTTGCAAATTTTACAATGTCATATTGCATTTATTCAAGAAACTTGCCTCCTCTCTACGGAAAGACTTCTCTTCCATATACAGGCAGTAGATCAGGTCTACGTAACTGGAAACTCCAGAATTCAGAGGGGAGTGATGATTTTAACCCATAAGGGGACCAAATTTCAAATGTTATAGAATGTGGAGGACCCTTGGGGTCACTACGTTTTAGTCTGAGGAATGTTGGATTACTTGGAGGTCCTATTAGGTTGTATCTATGGCCCCAACATTGACTATCACAATTTTTTCTCTGTTTTAATGAACCAATTGGCTCCTTTTGTACATTTGCCAATTGTCTTAGCAGGGGACTACAATTTAGCCTTAACCTCAGACCTAGATAGAACTGGGTGTAGGATCCAAGGGCTCTCCCTTGCTCAAAGGTCTATTCATGAGATGATAGCAATGGGAGGCTTATGTGACCCTTGGAGGGTATTATACCCTTCCGATAAGACATATACTTTTTATGCGCCAGTTCACAGATCCTTTTCTCATCTGGATTACTTTCTAATTAGCAAAACCCTCCTACCAGAGGTTATGGATGGGGGGGTATCCTCAAGTATTGTCTGACCACTCGCCCACCTGGCTGGCATGTAACCTCTCTTCTTCACTACGTCGGGACAAAATCTGGAAGCTAAATATATAGCTCCTCAAAGAGGAGATAGCATTATCTGGGATTAGGGATCTCATCACTGTATTTATGGAATGTAATGAGGGATCTATCCCTGATGTTGATAAGCTTTAGTGTGTCATTAAATGTGTTCTACATAAGGAATGTATTTGACTAGCCTCCACACAGAAGAAGAAGCATGAAGCCTCTTTCCGACTTCTTCTTGACAGTATCAAAACTGTAGAGAATAGTCCCTCCCTTAGTACCTCCATGGAAGAACAGGAGTTATTGGTGTCCCTAAGAGCCCAATATGCAGAGAGTCTACAGGAATGGGCAGAATATGCTATCCTTAAAACTCACTCGATATATGTAGACCAAGGTGACAAGGTGGGGCACCTCCTTGCCCTTCGTTTGCGTAATCAGGAAGCTTCCTGTTTAGTTCTCTCTATCACATCCCAGAATGATAATTCCCTTAAAATGCCCCCCCAAGATATAGTATGAGAATTTGAGATGTATTATCGCCAGTTGTATAGTCCCCCTACTCATCCCCCTTCCTCATCAGACATACAAGATTACCTGGCTTCCATTCCTCTCCCCTGTTTAACTCCTGATCAACACATTTTTCTTGTTGGTCCTCTATCTCCCCAGGAAATTTAGGATGCCATTGGCTCTTTTCCTTCGGATAAATCCCCAGGGCAGGAAGTTTTTTTCTCCCAATTTTTATAAGGTTTTTGCCGCTGAACTAGTTCCAGTCCTTCATCAACTGTTCTCTTATTTTTGTGAGTCAGGTATCTCAGATTCTTCCCTTTTGGAAACACTAATAGTTTTACTGCCTAAACTAGGAAAATCCCTGGATAGGGTGGCCTAGTTCTCTCACCAACTATGATGTTAAAATGTTTGCTAAAATCCTGGCAAATAGGATTCAACAGATTTGGAAGGGAGTGATTGGGCCTGAACAGGTAGGCTTTATGAAGGGCCTCGCCTCGGCAGATCACTTGAGAAAATTACCCCATATTTTCTCCGCCTCCAGGGGGGGCCTATTTTCCTGTGGCCTTGGTCTCTCTGGATGCAGAAAAGGCCTTTGATAGGGTCAACTGGGATTTCTTATTTTCAGTAATGGAGAAGTTTGGATTCCCCTCCTCCTTCATAAGCTGGATTTGAATGTTATATTTCCATCCCCGGGCAAGGATATACTGCAGTGGCATGTTGTCAGAAGGATTTGAGCTACATTCTGGTACCCACCAGGGATGCCAATTATCACCTCTTTTATTTAATCTTTACTTGGAGCCCCTGCTGTATCTTCTTCCATCACGGGGATCCCAATTGGCCCATTTGACCTCAGATTATCTGCATATGTGGATGACATCCTGCTCCACCTCTTGGACCCCAGTACTTCTGTCCCAGCTGCTCTGCATATCATTCAAGAATTTGGTAGATTCTCCAACGACAAGCTTAATGTTGAAAAACAGTAATAATGCCATTAAACTCTATGATGGTACCATCAGATTTCACCCATCTTGGCTTGGGATGGGCTGCCAAGCTTAAATATCTGGGTATTATTCTCTATCTCAGAACATTGGCTCCATGAAGAAACTTAATCTGGATGAGTTGGTCAGCCATATTTCTTATGATCTATATAGATGGGTCTTTCTTCCCCTGTCCCTTCAAGGTAGAGTGAGTATTATTAAAATGAATATTCTTCCTTGGCTGTTCTACCCCTTAAATATGTTAAATATTGTGGAAGAGTGCCTGGCAACACTCCATATGCTTGATTTTTCTAAAAAATCTACTGCAGTAGCTCTTAGGTTTCTTTTGTACTAACTGTACCTTTATTTCTACCCCGTGTTCAGACTGGCCACCTGAAGTCTAAACGGGATATTTTCCTTCTATCTTTCTTCTGTATTTCATCCTTTAGCTAGCATATGGAACCCAGCCCTTTCTTACTCCCTCCACCATGCCGTTTTTGTCATTTTACAGTGCTCAGTGGTTTAATGTTTGGTTAAGATACTTTCCGCTACAAGCAGCGGGTATTTACAGGCTGCACGTTGTCAAAATCCCTGCGGAGTGTAAAGACAACCACAGCGCTTGTCAGAAATGCCCCGTGCTCATAGCAAAATACTTAATGAGTATATTAAAAGCAGTTCCGTTGCACTGTATCTACGTAAAGTCCCTGTTAAAGTTTAACAATAGACAGTAAAGGTACATAAAGACAAGAGCATTATGGAACTGTTTTATGTTTTTAACACTGTAACCAATCCCCGAGAGTAATACTTCAGTGTTCTGAAAGTCCATAGAGACACCGAGTAAGAAATATAAATAATGGAATTTTTTTTACTGAGTGCATGCTCCTCGTGCTGTGAATATTTATAAAAGAATTAATAGAAAAAGGATATGAATTTCCTCTTTGCACAAGAGGAACCAGGTTTTGCAGCATGGAGCATTTGTTTCTCAGTCTGTATGGGATTCAAACAGAAGCTGTGCACTCCGTGGTGCGTAGCATTTTAAATTTACAAACATATGGACTGCGCAGAATTTAAGAATATATTCTGACAAATATTTAAGTTCCTGAACCCCTGAATTTTGTATAACTCTTATTTAGTTTCCTTTCGAATGTTAAAACACTTAGAAAGGGCTTACCAAATATCATAAAGGAATCTACCTGGGCCTGCTGAGTATGTTATGCTGGTGCTGGTGCAGCTGTCTCTCCTATCTCCCTAGGAGTCAGCCAGCCCATTTTTTCCACCTGTTATATTGTTTTGGAAGGGGTGGAGTTACCTTGGGCATTATGTTTGTTTTAATCCCCTTCTGCAAATTATGTTTTGTGTAATACAAAGTCTGTTCAACTTCTATAGATTTTCCTAATAGATTGTGCTAGTGAAATAAATATAATAAAGTGATTTAATGGACTTTGTTCGTGTAACATGCTTAGAGGTGGAGTCAGCTATAGTCACCTGATTATCTTCTGCTATGAAAAAAGGCATTCTCTGTGGATTTGACAGGTTCATTTCGGGATCAGCCAGTTACTGAACCCTCAGTGCGGGTCTGTGCCTTTACAGAGCCTTAACAGACTCTATTTGCTTGTGAGGTGACTATTGCTGCCTGTACCTCTAGAGAGCAGGAGTTTGATGCTATTTTTCTTATTTTTATTTAATTTGTCATATTTCAGTTGTTTTGTCACCAATTTTTGCCTTGAAGTACATCAGTTTTTGTTCCTCTGTATAAACTTCTGGTTTGGCAATTGCCTTTCCACCAATCTACTTCTGTGTCAGTGTCCATCCATACACATGGAAAACAGTGTATGGACTAGTTTTAGAATTGGATGTAATGGCGATGCTGGTGCTTTCCAGAGGGTGGCTACTGGATGCAGAGTGCTGCAGAGGAACAGATGACAAGCAAGTCTGGTGGTGTCCTGACCCATGCAATGGCGGGCAAATATAGGGAGGTCCCATTGCCTGGCTTGAGACCTGATGTGTGCAAGAAGACTACCAAGGAGGAAAAAAACAGAGGAGTTGGAGGAAGAAGGTGAAGATACTGCAGCTGCTGAATAGGTATCAGATGAACCACCAGAGGATGTCCATGATTTACTGTGCTAGCTGTGTGTGAAGCAGCTGGCCTTGGATCAGCAGAGGGAGAGGGACCTCCAGGCAGAGGCTCACTGGAATGACACTTTACAGGCCATTAGAGACATAGGGGCATGCCACCCTCCCCCAGTTGATACCCCTAAGGACATTAAGCTCATGAAACTGGGATTGAATGATGATATAGAAACCTACATGACAATGTTAGAAAGGATTGCCCAGGCCTGCGGGTGGCCTAGAATGCAATGGGTCATACGCCTAGTTCCGTATTTGTCAGGGAAGGCGCAGTTGGCCTATAGTCATATGGAACAGTGCCCAGGCTGATAACTATGATGCTGTGAAGCAGGCCATTCTCCAATGATATGATATCTGCCCTGAGACATATCATCAGAGATTCAGGACATTCTGGTTCCACACAGTGGATATGCTTAGAGAAGCCTCTGCTCAGTTAAAAGACCTGTGCAATAAATGACTCCAGCCTGGGGTAAAATCAGCAGAACAGATGATAGAGATGGTGATCCTGGAGCAGTTTATTTGAGTATTACCTGCCGATGTCCAAATGTGGGTGAGGGAGCACTGACCAGATACAGGAGAAAAGGCAATCACGTTGGCTGAAGACTACCTAACAGCAAGGTCCAAGTGCCAACAAGGACATAATGGTGCAACCCCACCCACGGTAAGATCTTCTGTTACTATTTCATCCCCTGCTACATCTGCCCCTTTAGAGAACACTAGGAACTCTAAGACATTTACCACACCTAGTCCCTTTAACCCCAACATTATATGTAGGGAATGCCAAGGGAAGGGACATATTGCGAGGTATTGTCCTAAAAGAAAAGTGACCCCTGTCCAATTAGCCCTGGCAAACATGGGATGTTTTATAATACCAGTAAAACTTGGGGATACAGATGTCACAGGTCTTTTGGACTCGGGTAGTAGACAGACCCTTGTGCACAGTGAACTTGCTCTTCATAACAAGAAACAAGGACCTGGCACCTCTGTAGTTTGTATACATGGGGACATTCACCAATACCCCATGACTACCCTGGACATGCAAATTCAAGGGAAAAACCATCCTATGACTGTGGGTCTGGTTCCTCATTTGCCTGTCCCTGTTGTAATAGGTCAAGACTATGCTGACTTCCATTCCCTGATCACTTCCAGTGACCCTCTTTGTGCCATGACTACCTGGGCCTGTACCAAACAAGAGGGACAGTGGTCCCAGCTATTTCCCTTTGAAGATGACATATATGGGGTGCCTGGGAAGACTCCTAAAACAAAAAGGGAAAAAAGAAATGAGAAGAAACAATGGACTAAAAATAATTATAGAAATGTTTCTGATGTGTCAAGTGATGATAGTATTATCAATAATACTGTTGATGTCACTAATGATGCACAAAAAGGCAATGAAATCAACATAAAGCTTAATAAAGGGTTCAACAGGGAACAACAGGATGATGTATCACTGACACCATTTTTTCAGTTATTGGGACGAGATGAAGGGAAGGGGACTAGTAGCATTATCAAAGATGGGTTACTGTATAGACGATGTATACATCCTTCTACAGGTGAGCAAATTGATCAGCTACTGGTACCTGCTAAATATAGGGAAAGGCTAATATCTTTGGTGACATCCCTTTGGCTGGGCACTTGGGATGAGATCAGACTATACAATGTCTCCTGTTAAGATTTTACTGGTCAGGTATCCATACCCAAGTAGCCAATTTTTATCGTAGTTGCCCAGAGTGCCAAAGGGTTGCTGCCATTAACAAGAAAGACATGGTTCCCCTTCAATCTTTGCCTTTTATTTCTACCCCATTTAGTAGGATTGCAATGGATGTCGTAGGGCCTCGACCTAAGAGTACAAAGGGGAACCGTTTCATTCTTGTTTTGTGCAATTATTGCACAAAATATCCAGAAGCCATCCCCCTCAGAACTGGTACTGCCGAGAAAGTGGCAGATGAACTTAATTAAAGTATTTAGTCAAGTAGGGATACCTAGAGAGATATTAACAGACTGGGGGAGCAATTTTTGTTCTAGGATGTTAGCCCGCCTGTATACGACTTTAGGAGTAGAAGCCATACACACCACCCCCTATCATCTTCAAACTGACGGGCTGGTAGAACGTTTCAACCAGACCCTGAAACATATGCTCAGGAAATATGTAGAGGATGAGGGTAGAGCTTGGGATGTGTTTTTCCCCCTTCTGTCGTTTGCATATTGAGAGGTGCCCAGGCCTCTACCGGGTTTGCACCATTTGCATTATTGCAGGGGCGGCATCATAGGGGACCTGTCAATATAGTAAAAGAAGAATGGGAAGGTAAAAAGGGGGAAACAACTAGTACCACCCTTGATTACATTATTGCCTTATGGAAAAGACTCCTGAAATACACTCAGTTGGCTCATCAACAAAATGTAGTCAAGCAAGGAGTACGAAAGGCTTATTGTGATCAAGGAGTGGGGGGAAAAACCTTTCAGACAGTAGATAAGGTACTGTTGTTACTCCCCTCAATGTCAGACAAACTGTTAATGAAATGGCAGGCCCCTATAACATCTTGAGGCAGACCAGCCCCATAACATATGAGGTGGAAATGCCTGATAGACAACAAAAGAGGAAAATTTACCATGTACACCTGTTAAAACGCTGGATTGAAAGGTCAGTTCCTAGTAGTTATGTCTACTCTGAGAAAGGTGTGAGTGAGCTTGAGCTGGCCTATGACAGATTAGGAGCACCAAGGAGAACTCAGTGACCTCACTATTAACCCCTCCTTAGACTTCCAACAAAGAATGGATCTAAACAAATTGTTGAGTGAATTTGAACAGACATTTACTTCCATTCTTGGTAAGGTCAATGGTATACATCACCATATAGAAGTAACTGTTCCTAACCCTATTAGACAGAAGCCATATCTTCTACCTGAAAATGTTAGAGCAGAGGTAGTTAAGGAAATCCAGAAAATGTGCGATTTACGGGTGATACAGCCATCAATCAGTGAATGGGCATTTCCCATTGTAGTAGTGGACAAAAAAGAAGGTGGTATACATATCTGCCTAGGCTTCCGGAGGTTAAACGCTGTTTCCAAATTTGACGCCTATCCTACAGTAGCAGCCACAGACACTGCCAGCTATTTCCTGAAATTTCTGTGATATTTTCAGAAATATCTCATGCTTTCTCCATTTCCACAGTAGGGGCAGCAGAAACAAACTCTTTAGAAATTTCTCGAAATATCTGGAAATGGCTGGCAATGTCTGTGGCTACAACTGTATGCCTAGGATAGACGACATTGTGGACAGGCTGGGTAATGCCAGATACATCTCTACATTTGATTTAACAAAGGGACATTGGCAGATTCCGTTAGATGACATCTCTAAGGAGAAAACAGCCTTTAACACTCCTGCTGGTCTATTCCACTTTACTACCATGTCCTTTGGTTTACATGGTGCCCCCGCAATGTTCCAGTGCTTCGTGGATCGAACCCTACAACATCACAAACCATATTGCGCTGCATGTCTGGACAATGTGATTATCCACAGCCCAACCTGGAAAGACCATTTACACCATTTAAGGGCCGTATTGGACACCATAACCAAAGCTGGTCTTACCATTAACCCCACAAAATGTTTTATTACTATGCGGGAAACCAAATATTTGGGGTTCATCATTGGCAATGGGCAAGTAAAACCAGAAATCAGTAAAACTGAGCAGTAGGTAAATGCCCCAGGCCCGAGACAAAAAAACATGTACATTCATTTCTAGGTCTAGCCAGGTACTACCATAGGTTTGTGCCTAATTTTTCCACACTAGTAACACCTTTAACTGAACTAACCAAAAAACATAGGTCCAACAGAGTTAAATGGCCCCCAGAATGTGAGAAACCATTTTGTGACATAAAAGCACACCTCTGTGGACTTCTGGTGCTGCCATGGAGCAGCCTAGAGCCTAAATTCAATCCTATGCTCCACTTAGTGCTTAAAATACCTCATCTTGTATAAAAATCTGCCAAAATATCTAAAGAGGGGTGTACGAAAGACAAAGGAACCCCATCTGCAAAATGAACTCCCTCTAAGAAGCGGAATTCTGTCGGATTGTCATGCAATCTCCTACACCATAGCAGGAGCCGCTTACCTAGCAGTGCTTGTGGTTCTGACTACGATACCAAAGGGGAGGCCAATTTACTTTCCAGGACCTGATTTGAGACTCTCCTCAAGGAAATCCAGGACTCCCGATGTGAAACCAAGAAAGAATTTCAAACCTTCTCCCAGCAATTAACTAAAATAGATACCAGGGTCACAGAAGCAGAAGACTGAATCTCCGATCTGAAAGACACCACCGTGCAGCTCGGCAGAGCAGTGGAGGCCCTGATGCAGCATTCCCTCTTGCTGCAGATGAAATGCGTGGACTTAGAGGGATGGTCTCGATGAAGTAACTTAAGACTTTACGGCCTTGCAGAAGGAGCCGAGGAAGCCTTGATGACTGCCTTTCTATAAAATCTACTAAAAGATATCCTTGCCCTCCCACTGGGGATATGTCCTATCTATTGAATTGGCTCACAGATCCCTTGGTCCAAAACCAATGGACCCTAGCACCAGATCATGCTCAGTCATCTTTAAACTAAGCAGCTTTAAAGTAAAAGAGGATATATTAAAAAGGGCATGGGCCAAAAAGAATCTGACATACCTCTCTTCAAGACTTTCACTAGATCACAATTTTTCCCTGGAGGTCCAACAGGCCAGGCAGATGTTTATTCCCCTGCTCAAGCTACTCAGAGAAAAGGGCATAACATTCCAGACCCTGTTCCTGACAAAACTCTGGATTCACTGGGAAGAAGGAGTGCAAACCTACACTACACCCTGGAAGGCTTTAGAGGTGCAGAAAAGAGGAATTTCCATTCCAGCCACGGAAGCGGAATGTATTGAATGACAATGGGTACTCCCTCTGGCTTGGAATAGTGCCACACAACACCGCAGAGGTATTTCCCCCTTGAGAGCTGTGCTGGAAGCCCTGGCCCTCTTGCATCCGTCGAAAGCGAGCTGCAACTAAAGACTCTTTGTATTTTTCAATCAGATGAGGGAAGCATTGGTCTTCTGTAGAAATGATGAGGTTCTGGGGTAAGATCTATGCTTGTACATAATTAAACGCCTTACAACCTTCCTCCTGGGCCATTACCAAGTGATTCTCTACACCTTTAAATTGAGACACAGACTATAACACAGCAGATACTGAAGAGACTTATAACAGCTGTAATATCTTTGAACTGTAAGCACTTATCACTGGTCCTTCAGCCTCTCAACAATACTAAACTAATACAAATTGTCTCTACCCTGTTCTAAATTTGAAACCTTTCATCTTGGCTGATTTATATATCAGGTAATCCGACTAGTAAATTTGTGCCCCATATGTAGTACTGTAATATCTCTGGATGAAGGTATAATTATGTCTGAAATTGCATCAGTTAAACTATCTAGCCCACAGCAGGATGGAGGAGGTTGCTCCTGGCCCCCCACTCCACCCATATTGTCAATCTCCAAGTGGCGGAGTATATTCTCAAATCTCTCCTCACAGAGTCTTTTGCTGAAGAGGACTCAGTCTAACGGGTCATTCAACTCTTCATACCCACCCTGTAACCATCCTCAGCAGGGAGAGGTAAAGGGATCCCCAGAGGGTGGACCCCTACCTTGGAAGCCCACACAGTGTTGTTCATAGTTAAGAGTTGATTATATTTTGTTTTTCTAGTTGATAGAAGTTTACAAAAAGCTTGTTATAATAACTTGATGCAAGTTTCATCTGTTTTCATTTTAATGCATGTTCGATATGATATTTTAAAGGGTCTGCACATCTGTCTCAACATGGAATGATATAACAACCCCAGATTTAGATGGAGATAGAGAAATATACCATGTGTCTAACTGTTCTTCAGGATGTTAGATAAAGCTACCATACTCTGCTCTTACAACTTAAATGGATTAACAAATCCGGTTAAAAGGAGCAAAGTCCTTGGGTTCTTAAGAAAATCTGAAGCTGATTTTATAATGTTACAGGAGATGCATTTGTCATTACAAGAGCTTAATAAGCTAATCAAATTTGGTTTTAGTACAACTGCATGATTTATGTCATCTTGTTGCTAATGACAAACTATACCTTACACAGTATTACATTCTGCATAACATTTACTTTACTCCTATCCATTTGGCTAGAATGGGGAAGTTTCCCTCCTCGCTCTATACCAGATGTGGACATGTGGAAGGGATGCTTCACCATGTGCTATGGGAATGTCCGAAGGTTACCCCACTTTGGGAGAAGATTAAGCAAAAGACTGACCCCTTTTGGGACTGGATGAATATTTTTTGCCTGAGGTTTGTCTAATAGGTGACTACTCGGGGGTACCAGTTAGAGATCAGAAGTACTGGCTAGCTATGATCTCCCTTTTGGTAAAAAAAGTTATTCTTCGCCACTGGAAAGATCAGTCAGTGATCCCGTACTCTGAATGGCTTAACAAATTGCTATTTAACCTAAGACTTGAAAAGATGACTGTGAGACTTTATTGCCACCTGCAAGCTTACACCAAGAAATGGGATAAACTGCAGGCCCTATTTTTGGTACCCTCCCCTCAATGAATGGTTTTAGGGTATTCATTTTTACTAATTTGATGTTGGACCCATGTCTTATTGCTGTTGGGATACATGTTACTATCAGATAATGACAGTAGCTCCCTTTGTGATATCCTAAATGAAGATAATGAGGTCTGGTGATGTCTTGGCCTCTGAATTCTATTACCTGGTTTTACTCATTAATGTATAATTGGGCTTCGAGCCAGCCTACTATATACCACTGTTGAATGGACTGTACTCCCTGCCTACAACCTGCCTTATGGGGGGGGGAGTTTGGGAGTAGGAACATTGTGATGTAAATGTTTGGGGTTTGTTTGTGTGCTGACTGTTTTGTGAACTTTTAAATCTCAATAAAGTATATTAAATTAAAAAAAAGAGGAAATAGGCTGAGGTAAGAAAACCACTACTGAGTGGTTAAAAATGTTTCATTCATGAAGTGGACAATTTTAGTGCAGATAGAGAGTACAAACATACAAAACTGCCAGCAGATACAGGCCATATGATCTATCAAGTCTGCTTGATTGTGCAGCTAGCAATCCATTACACTGCAGCAGCCCCACCCTACACACTACCTCACAATGACCTTCCCCCTCATTTTATCCCATTCCCATTTAAAGCAACCCACCATCTCACAGGACACCACCTCCTCGGGCAGTGTGTTCCACTTAGATATCACCCTTTCTGTGAAATAATGCCTCCTCATTTCTTTCCTGAATCTCCCTTCCTCCAATCTCAGCCCATGTCCCTTTGTGTCCCTCTCTCCCCTCAACTTAAAAATTCCCTCCATACCAGCCTTGTTAATATCCTTCATGTATTCAAAGATCTCAGTCATAAATCCTATCCTTCCTCTCCTCCAGGGAGTACATATTCAGCTCTCTCAGCCTTCTGTCATAGGGCTTGTCTTCCAACCCCCGGATCATCTTTGTTGCCCTGCGCCAGACCCCCTACAGTAATCTAATATTCCTTTTCAAATATGGGCACCCATACTGCATGCAGTACTCCAGGTGTGGTCTCACAAATGACCTGTACAGGGGCAGGATCACCTCCCCCCCTCCTGAAGGTAATACCCCTAGCAATACACCTCAGCATCTTGTTGGTCTTTCTGTAGCTGCTACTTTCCTGCACTGACGAGTGGTTCATTTGCCCTGTTATCATCACCCCAAGATCTTTCTCCTACTCTGTAGTTGCTAACTGCTCCCCGCCCAGATGATAACACCTCCTTGGGTTCCTTGCTCCCAAGTGCATGACCTTGCACTTCTTAGCATTGAACCCCAGCTGCCATGTGTCTGACCAATCCTCGAGTTTAGCCAGATCATTCTGCAGCCCTTGCCACCCTTCTGTGTCATCCACAACTGCACCAATCTTGGTGTCATCTGCAAAAAGACTAATATTATTCTTAATGCCATGTGAGATGTCAGTGATGAATATGTCAGACAACACTGGGCCCAGTACTGAGCCCTGTGATACCCCACTTGTTACAACCCTTGGAGATGAGAGTTCCACCCACCACCACCAGTACCCTCTGATGTCTCCCCTGCAGCCAGTTCTTGATCCAGTTCATCATCTTTTTCCCTGCTCCCTGGTATTCTACCTTGCTAACCAGTGTGGCACTGAATCAAAAGCCTTGCTAAAATCCAGATACAGGACCTCTACTATATGGCCCTTGTCAGGCTCCCTAGTCACCCAATCACAATAGTCAACTAAGATTGTATGGCAGGTTCTGCACAAGACAAACCCATGTTGTTTTCTGTCTTGGAGTCCATTATCTTCCAGTAGGGTTATCAACCTTTCTTTCATGATTGTTTCCATTAACTTTCCCACGACGGATGTGAGGCTTACCAGTCTATAGTTGCCCGGCTCATCGATGGGTCTGCTTTTGTGGAGAGGCACCACCTGAGCTAACCTCCAGTCATGTGGTATGTTCCCTGTTTCCAGACAGGTATTAAACAAGTCTGATAGAGATACCACTAGGACCTCCACCAATTCCTTCAATACCCCGGGGTGTACTCCATCTGATCCTGGTGCCTTATCCACCCTCATTGCCCTTAACTCTTCTGGTACCCTGCTCACTGCAGTGACCCCGTCTGTCACCCCCCCTTGTGCCTACCCTCACTAACCCCTGGAGTAGTGCCCCATCCTTCTCCCTTGTGAATACAGAGAAGTATTCATTTAGTACTTTGGCCTGCTCTTCCCCTTTTTCTGCCCATCCCCCCTTCCTTCCTGATACTAACTGTCTGATATTTGCAGATCCTTCTCTCCCTTATGTACCTGAAGAAGTCCTTTCCCCCATTCTTGATGCCCTGTGCCAGCCTGAGCGCTCTGGGAGCCTTGGCTGCCCTGACTGCTCTGGTCACCTCCCTTAATTTCTTCTCCCCATCCTCCTCCTCCTCCTCCTGCCTGGTTCTTGTGAATCTCCTGAAGGATGCCCTTTTTTCTCACATTATTCAACACCTCCCTGCCTATCCAACTTGGTTTCCTGGTACTAGTATTTTTGCTTTGTGACTTGGTACAGGATCTAGTGGTCTCCATGAGCCCTTGCTTGATAACTTACCATTTCTGGTTAGCATCCATGTGTGGGTGGATTTTGGCTTTGTGCCCTACCACTAATTTCCCCATCTTCCCAAAGTCAACCCTCCTAAAGTCCAGCACCTTGGTCGCTGTTCCCACAGCCTCCTTACCCACTGTGAGTGAACACCGCACTGTGTGGTGGTTGCTCCCTGCCAGCAGAACCTCCACCCCAGCTCTCTGACATACTCCCCATTAGCCAGCACCAGGTTCATAGTGTTGCCTAACCTGGCTGGTTAATTTACCATCTGTACCAAGAAACTGCCCTGGAAAGCCTCAAGGAGGACCTGCTCCCCTGCACTAGAGGTGGCTGAGGTGCCCCAGTCCACTCCTGGCAGATTGAAGTCCCCCATGATCAAGACATTACCCTTCCCACTGACCTTCCTTATGTGCTCTGCTAGTTCTCAGTCCAAGTCCTCTCCCTGAGATGGTGGCCGATGTCCCACCCCCATCCTAAGTGACCTGTTTCTCAAATCTTGAAGTTGCTTCCATAATGCCTCTGTTCCACCCTCTTCCCCCTCACTGGTACACCTTATTCCCTCCCTCACATAAATCACCACCCCACCCACTTTCCCTTTTTCTCTATCCCTGCAGTATATCCTGTACCCTGGGATCTTCAGGTCCCAGTCCTGGCATTGGGTGGCCCAAGTTTCAGTGATGGCAGCTATGCTCACCTCCCCCTCCACCATGAGAGCCTGAAAATTGGCCATTTTGTTCCTTAGGCTCCTTGCATTCAGGGAGACTACCCTCGAATATGTGGCCTTCCCATCCTTCCTCCCCTTAGGAACACTATTAATATCGACCCTGCATGAATCCTTCCTTGGTCCTTCCCTACTGGTATGGGAAAAGCCCATTTGGCTTCCCGTTTTGGAGACCTTGTTTGAATTCCACCCACTTGCTTCCCCCCACACCTAGTTTAAATCCACCCTGGTTGCTATGTATTCCCCCAGTCTCTGCTTTAACACCCCCGAGTCCTCCTTACTCAAGTATAACCTGTCCTGGGTGTACAGGGTGCTGCTGTCCCAAGTTCTACCCCATCCCCCCACCAGCCTGTACCCTTTTGTCTGACACCATGCTCCCAGCCAAGTGTTAAACTCCTCTATTCTCAGTTTCCTTGCAGCACTTGTCCTGGGTACTGTGAGTACTTCCGAGAATGCTACAGAGCTCCATACTTCCTCACACAGCTCCCCCAGCTCCACTAACTTCTCCTGTATCTCCTTGACTGTGTTCCCCTCTAAATCATTAGTGCCAAGTGCACCACTATATGAGGTGTCTCCCTACCCCTCTTTGCATACTTAAGAATAAACTATCCCACCCTACCTGTTGTCATTCCTGGCGTGCACTCCACCAATATGCAAGTATGCCTTTCCTGTTTACTTCCCCATCTCACCGCTTAAAGTATTCAACAAGGAAATAAAAAGCCTACTCACTTTTATGGTTCTATGAGTGTTAAAAATGAACCACTAAACTATTGTTGAAAGTTTTACTCTACATCAGGTTACCTTGTTCTTGAGTGGTTGATTATAGGCTTGCCAAATAGCACACCTACAAACTAAAATAACTAATGATGCTTTTGGCAAGCTTTAGTTTGTGTATTTCAAAAGAAAATTCAATGATTATTTCTAAATGACCATTATAGTGATGGCAATGGACATTTGTCAGTTGCAAGAAAACCTGTATTTCAATTTTGAACCCCTGTCAAAGCTGTTTGCATTATTTTAACTGCCTGAAGTAACAAACTTGTACTGAGTGGGGTTGTTCTCTACTGAACTTGGTTCCACAAATAACTCTGTATTGATGGCCACGAGCTGCCAAATGACTTACAAGTGCTAGTTCTTATGAAGCACCACATGTCCTTACTTGTATATTATTTTTAAGTCTTATTTATTTTTCATGTTTGTTGTAGTGTTAACAGAGTTATTACACTTTGATATTCCTCAGTGAAAAACTGCTGGACCTATTAACGGGGTATAAAATGGAAGCAGGATTGATAAACTTAGAAATCAGATAAGGGAAACATATACAGTAAGTGGTAAAATCTGTTGCAATCAAGTATTTATTTATTTATTTGAAAAGTTTCACCAGGAAAGGCACACTGAGCTGCAATAACTCATCTCCAGGTGCATCCTGGGGGGAAGGGAAAAGGGCTAACACAATTAAGTACAATTAGATACATGATATAAGGTGTATAACATCTGGCAAGTACAGAAAAGTAAGAGAGCAGTTATATAACAATAAGCAGTACCTTGAGGACTTGCATAGGGACTATTAAACTATATACAGTGGTAGACATAAAGTATACATTTTACTTACATAAACAATTTACATACCATACAAAAGCTCAGTAGTAAACACTCAACTAATTATAAACAAAAGATAAGCAGCACTCGTGGAAACCAAATGCAAGGCTGTACAATAAATGTATTTGTGGCTGTTCACCCAGACAACAACCTTCTTCCCCTGCTGCTCGAACACCATGGAATCCCCCCATTAAGGGATTTTTTTTCTGGACCCCACTACTGTGCTGTACTGTTTTTGTGTTTTTTTTTTTTGTTGTTTAATAATAGACATTTGCCCTTCTGTTGTTGCAGTGCCTCTGTAATGTCGACTTTCTGTTGTGGAGTACTTGTGGACAAGCTGTTGTGAGCAGTATGATGTGCTAAATTGTATGTGTGCAGTCAATGTTGTTTCTTGTGTGTGTGTGTTTGTGTGTGACATCAGACATTATGCAGCATGTTGCAAACATATATTGCTGTTGCTGACTTGCTGCACTGTTTATGCTATAAAGAATAGTGAGCAGAATAACATATATTTCATTGTCACCATCATCAGCAGACTAAGTGATATGATATTTTTTCAGAGGTGTCTGGCCAGAGTGCACCTTAGTCACATACTGCACACATAACTTTTATGATAGCATGTGTTTTTTGTGCTATGATCTCCGCAAAGTCATGTATGCACTGTGAGTGACTGAGGTGCACAGTGATCCGATACCTCTGAAAAAATATCATATCACTTAGTCCACTGGTGCCGATGGTATCTATGAAATAAACATCAATTATTCTTCATTATCTTTATTCTTGATACTGCAACAAGTCTTACCATATATATGTTTGCATGAAGCTGGACAATGTATGCACACACAGGAAAGAACACTGACAGCACACATGCAGTTTAGCACAACAAACTTGCATTGCTCAGTCTTCATGCTATTTGCGAAACACTTAAAATCTGATTCATGAGTCCTGACACAAAGTAAACATTACTGAGGCTCTATAACTATTTTGCTTGTGAAATAGACATGAAAGAGATTCACCAGCTTACAGCATTGCACTCGATATATGGGTGCCTTACTTCCAGGGGAATCCTTCTTGCTCCACATTTCCTTACGTAATGCAATACATTTCTGTGAAAACCGCCCATAATTTCATTAAAGTGTGTCATGTCATGGAGGAATTCCTGTTCAGAAAAGCCACCCAAATTCTGCCCCCCTTTCTCAGCAACGTTAGGACGTGATGCCAGGGAGAGCGCGGGTGCGTGCTCCATTATAGTGAATGTCCGATTGTCCGGCAGCTTTCCGAATGTTTCTTTATGTTATAATGGTCAGTTTGTGGTGAAACATGTGGGCATGTTTCCAGTAACAAGAGTCTTGTTAGTGGAAATGTGCCCACATTTCACCACAAACTGAACATTATAACATAGAGAAACATTTGGATAGCTGCCGGACATTCACTATAGTGGAGCACACACCCACACTCCCCTTGGCATCACATCCTAACGTTGCTGAGAAAGGGGGGCAGAATTTGGGAGGCTTTTCTGAACAGGAGTTCCTCCATGACTTGACACACTTTAATGAAATTATGGGTAGTTTTCACAGAAATGTATTTCACTATGTAAGGACATGTGGAGCAAGAAAGATCCCCCTGGAAGTAAGGCATCCACATATTAGGTGCGACACCATAACTATCTAACGTGGTGAATCTCTGTAAAGTAGCAGTGCAACATATGTTGAGAACTCTGACCTATGTTTTTTAATGTTATGTTACAACTTCCTTTACTTACATCCTGATTTGTATGATACTATAATTTCCAGTATTTGAGTCTGCTGTACTACCTTTTTCATGTGTGAAATAATGAAAGGAGCAGTCCTTTTAATATGGTGCTGACCAGGTCTTTGTCAGTATTTTCGCTGATTTTCTCCATCACATCAGTTAGTTGTTAAATATCACTTCTTTTATAAATTAACAGTTATTCAGCAGGCAGTGTTTTATGACCCCACAGAACAATATTTATTGAAAAGCAGCTTCAAATAAATATAAACCTGGTCTTAACAATATTGAAAGGTGTACTCATTTTTTTTTTCATACATGACAGAAAGTAGTCAACTAAGTAAAGCAGACAGAAATTGTGAAAAGAATTGTATCATTCAAGTCATGACTTGGAGGTAACTAGTGGCTGGCAATGTAAAATAGCATAAAAAAGTACAGTTCAAAATTGTCACCACATTCTTGCAATGCTGCTTTAATTGATAATGTCAGTATGACATCATGAGCTCATAATCACACAACACACAAAATGCATCTGCCTTGTGCCCAGAAAATTGACAAGTGGTAACAAAGGGAAATGGAAGTGTTTCAGCACATACAAAGTCCCCCAGAATTAATGGTGCTCTCAGTCATGCATGCAGTGGTGGCACAGAGTCCCCCGATTTTTTCTGCTTGCCCAAAATGCATCTGCCTTGTGTCCAGAAAATTGACAAGTGGCAACAAAGTGAAATGGGTTAGTTTCAGCACGTACAAAGTCCCCCAGAATAAAATGATGACCATGAGCAAACTGTTGCTGGTCCAATGTGTGCTGCGATTTGAGCAAACGCAATGTGATCATTTCAACTGGATGGAAGGGTGCCCTTTGTCTGTACACTAATAGTAGCCTTGGTGAGTTTATATATATATATATATATATTTGTGTATTTTGTAGGTGAGGGGGGTTGACATGGACATGTACTCATGGTATTGTTCTGTATCACAGGTCACAGATACTGTTGGTGTGCACATTCCAGTGCTCGATGAGAACTTTTTGAGTATAAATTTGAAATGGATAACTCTCAAGCAAATGAAGGTAAGTATTTTTTTTTTTTTGGGGGTGGGGAAGCATATTTGCAGGTTTGCCTCTAATGGTTTCTTTTTTGGTTACTTCATCACAGATTTCATCTGCATCCTTCTCGAGTCTGGTTGTTAATGATGGTCATGGTCATTGAATGAAATGACTTCTGCACATTGCATGTGTGCCCCAGCCCCGGTGGGGGGCTGATGTTGGAGAACTTCTTTGGATAAGGCCACTTTGACACAACAACAAAGCATCTGGAAGTTTCCTAAGAAAAGAAATGAATGACTTCTTACAACTTGATTGTAATGTGTCCCTGGTTCTTAATCTCAAGTCAAGTTACATTTCAGAACCACATCTTGTCAAGTAACACAACCTGTGTGCAACTTTTTCAACACTGTCATGGTCAGGGCTGCACAGCTGCAAGTTCAGAATACAGTGCATGAATGCTATCTTACAGAAATAGTTTTGGTGACGTACACATGTCACCTAGTTTATGAATCGTACTCAGTCGCATTTGATGCAGTCTTTCCAAAAAAATGAAATGGATGAAATAAAATCTTCATACTTACCAGAATGGATTTCAAATGGATATTCCATAGGTTCCTCTGTATGGTACAGCTGCAGTACCATTCCTACCAAGTTTCAGCGAAGGAGAGTTTTTTTGTTAACCTGTAAAAAAATAAAATAAAATAAGTGTACCGTATGTGTTTGGCCATTGCGGCTCTGAAAAGCTACAGAAAACAAAACATACATTTATATAACTTAAATAGCATAACAAACATTAGTACACATACTCACTTTATAGTTTAAATATTAAGAAGCTTTGTGCCTGTGGCTGATGGATGTGGTCTCCTGTTCGACTCCCTCTGCCTTGGCATGGTAAATGTAAATGTAATGGGGAAATATTGTCTGAATGACACTGGTGGTGGGTGCTGGTGGTGATAGCTGTGGCACATGATGACATTCTCTGTTATATCTTCCTACATCTGGTGGTGGTGGCAGTGGCTAACATCAGTCCCGGTGGTGGTGGTTCAGGGGGGCAGACAGACTCATGCTCAGTGGTGGCAGTGGCTAACATCAGTCCCAGTGGTGGTGGTCCAAGGGGTGGACAGACTCATGCTCAGTGGTGGTAGTGGCTAACATCAGTCCCGGTGGTGGTGGTGGTCTGGGGGGCACACTGCCTTTTAACAACTTCAGTTAAAACATGCCAACATTAACCACACCATCATCCTCATAAAGAAAGCTGCCCTCGCAGTCATCTATGTCTGAAGTCTGACCACTGGGAAATTATTTCTCCATTGTGTCATCATCTACGTCAGTGGTGGGCCGTTTCATGCTGCCACTGCCAGTGCCACCAGGATGGTTCATTTCCACATCACCAAAACCACCATGACTAGGCTGGGGTACGAATACTGAGGTTGCAGTCTGTGCTGGTATGTGCCTCTCATTCATTTTAATGAATGTTAGCAAACTAACATTTGCAGGAGACAGGTTTGTCTGATGATCCCTGACTATTGCACCTGCTGAGCTGAATACCCTCTCAACACTTACACTGGTGGGTGGGCATGTAAGGTACTTCAGTGCCATTGCAGTCAGCTCTGGTCATTCACTGCCTTTCCTCTCCAGTACAAAAGAGGATCATCAGTTATTGTCAGATGCCTGTTTTCAGACAAATATGACTCAACCATTCTCTGTGCGGAACTAAGTCCAATGGTTGATGCATCTTCATGTTTTCTGGAATCATTTATTTCACAAATCCCCACTTGGGACAAAGCCTCCGAAAGCAGATTGACGCCAGCCACTTTGGATGACAGACCACCTGGAACTGCAGTTCCCTTCCCCTTGCAGGATATGCTTGATGCTCCTCCAGGTACACCTTCAGCCAGATTATGCTGCTGAGGTTTGCTGACCTTGGCACGTGACTTCTGTGCCCCATGAACCAAGTGCACCAGTTGACCACTGATATTTTTTACCTGTTCAGGCCCTCCCTCCAGTACTGTTGCAGTTCCACATTTGTATTGTGGGTCCAGCACTGTTGCTATGGCAAAGTTGTCAGTATGCTGAATACTCACAATGTGATGATTCAGGTTGAATACTGTCAGCATGTGTTGCAGCAACATTCTGCTACCACTGTCTCCAGCAACATCAAGGCCATGCTGTATATTCACCAACGTCTGCCTCAGCACCCACAGCAGTGGAATTGATTGGTTAATGGAGGTAGACTCGCCACTCACTGCCTGTGTGGCATGTTCAAAAGGCAGCAAAATTGTTATTACAGAGTTCATGAGGTGCCACTGTTCAGTCTTCATAGACATGGAGGCCCCAGAACTGTCACGGCTAGTGTGCTTCACAAGATATTCTGACATGGCTTTGTATTGTTCATATAACCTCTCTGCCATGTATAAAGTGGAGTTCCATTGGGTGACAATTTCCAGCTTCAAGCGGTGCTGAGGCAGGCTGTTTTTTTCTTTAGTTGTCTAACCAGGAGTAGCACACTAAGCTGAAAGCTTTTTTACAGGTGCAACCTGGGAGCACAGGGAAGTTAAGTGACTTGCTCAGGGTTGCACACTATGCATGTGGAAGCTGTGGGATTCAAACCCATGTCTGGTCTGCTGGATGTCACCAGATTTGCAGCTCAAAGCCTTAAACCACTGCGCTATACTGCCTCCCTATCTGCAACTGCCACAGTTGGTCATGGGCCTTTCCAGATCATGAAACGTGAGAGCAGATACGGCGTGCAATGGTCAGCATTTCCTTTACATCAGGGTGCTGCAGAAACTCCTGCACCACAAGATTTAAACAATGGGCCATGCATGGAACACGAAAAAAAACACACCATTCGTGATGCTTTTCACCACGTTTGACCCATTGTCACTTACTATGAACCCAGCTCTCAGGGACTGGGGGTTCAGCCACTTGTCAATTTCAGTCAGTACCACATCCAACATGTTTTCACCAGTGTGTTAACAGGTCACATTGCACATAGCAATCGCTGCATGCTGTTGAATTCCTGGAAGATTGCTACAACGACAATCCACCATACTGCACTGATTATTCACACTACCAACATCACAAACAACCCCCGGCACCTGTGCCCAGTGTGCAGTTATACACAAATATGAACTCCCCGCTGCTTTGCTACTTGTCCACATATCCATACTTATATGGATGAATGGAGAGGAGGAATATTGAAGGGCATGTCTTACTGAGTCGGACACAGTATGGAACAACTCGGGGACAGCACGGGTAGAGAAGTATGTCCTGGATGGAACTTTCTATTTTGGATAGGCACATGCAGCAAACCACCAGAACCCAGAATTCTCCACAAAGGAGAAGGGCAAAAGAACAATTGCCAGCATTTCAGCTATAGCAGCATTAAAGGGACACTGTCAACCTGTTTTTCATCATATTATTTCTAGTTCCAAACCCCATATTTTATGATTGCTTACCGTCTCTAAAATTCACTGATGTTGCTGTTTGTTTTGTATGCCTCCTTGTTTAGTAGAACTGAAATGCATGGCAATGTATATTTATAAACAACCTTGTTTTTGTTTACAATCCTGGTTCTGTTCTTACTGCATGCTTCCTGAGCATTAGAAACACACCCAGACAGTGCAGTCACTCATAAGGCAGTAGTCTCTTAAACTCCCACTGCATCATGAGGGGCTAAACTGTTTTGTGGGTGTTCCCAAGTCCAGGAAAGTTGCATTTGTAGTTGATCAAGGAATGTAAACAAACCTGTTTTGGTGTGATAACACCAGTATGTTGGGCAGTCTGTTTTTTACTTTTTTAAAGAAAATAAGAGTCAGAATCAAACTACCAGCTACATCAACACTCTTTACAGAACTCTGGCAATGATAAAATATGTTTTTAAACTAGGGACACTTTGAGACCTAAGAGGGGTTGACAGTGTCCCTTTAAGTTCACGTGACACTGTATCATGGGGGGGATACTTCAGCTTATGCGCAAAAACACTCTGTAACATGGGCTGACTTAAACGTTTTACATGGGGTGTGATGACATTGACAAATGGTTCTGCTCTGTGATGATTCTGAATGGCATTGGCAGGGGGTGGAGTGTGGATGTTTGATGAAGACGGTTGCACAGGTGATGATGACAAACCCAGAAATGCAGTTATTTCACCAGATTTGCCAACCGAGTTGATGTACCACTTGCACTAGACATACTGCATTCACCACTACCACCACCAAAACTGCTACTCTCACCAGCACTGGACAACATTTCAAAGTCATTATGCTCCTCCACCTCATCATGCCTGTAGTAATCCTCTGCTCTTATTACCTCACTACTGCACATGTTTAATTTCCTACTGGACTTAACAGTCATGGAAGGGGATAATATGCTCGTTATGGTTGCTGATGAGGGTGAACGCCCCACTGTGGTATTAGCTGTCAGCTTGTGCTGGGTCCACAGTGCCATGTGCCCATTCTTAAGATGCGTGTGCTGTCCTCCTGTGCCCAGATGGCTCCCCTTTTTACCTCGACTCACATGCACATGGCTAACCTGACAGATTACAACTGACTCATTATTTGCATCTTGAACAAAAAAATCCCAAACAAGTGATTGTGATGTTCTACTTTTAACATGTCCATGATGCTGCTTATTTAACTCCATTCTTTCAAGCACTGAAGTCGGGGGGGGGGCAACATGATGTTTCGGGCACTGCACTCCTGGACTGCAAACTGACACCACGACTATCATTATTACTGGGTCATCATCATCAACTGAAACTGGTAAATCACAAGTTTTTACAGGGGGGATTTCTGCAAACAAACTCAGACATAGCCACCTTGAATTTCTTTTTTCTCTGGTTCCCAACTACAGTCAATTACATCATCATCATATTCATCAACATCACACACGTCCACATCTTCTGCTTAGATGCTAACATGTGGACTGCATGTTGCAACCACAGCAAGATCATCATCATCATCACATTCATCATTATCATCTACACCACCATCACCTGATATTTTTTCACCACACTGTGAATCACTGCATGGAAAATGCATGACATGAACTGCCACGGTGGATGAAATATCACATTGTATGCTGTCATTGACATGATTATCAGAATCCTCAGGTTAAGTTACTGGGATGTTACTAGGAAGTATGACATCATCTACACTGCCACTCACTTGCACTGCTTCACACTCCACTATATTTTTGGATACGGTACACTGGTCAGAATTCGAACTTGAGGAAGCAATACTCATACTACCACCACCACTACCTCCACTAACACTAACACCACCGGCTGGGAAAACATCATCTCTTCCAACTATGAGTGAAGCTACTGATTGGGCTGTAAAACACATTGCAGGAGAAATACCTTTCCTCACATCAGAAATGCACTTCTGCATCTGTGTACTACCAAGCCCACAGACTATCTTACTGACAGCAGTGCCATGGTGAGAACCAGCTTTGCTTGCACATCTCTTTGAGGGCATTTGGGGGGATCAATAACAATATTATAAACAAATTTAGATTTTGGTACTTTCACTTTCTGATTGTGGGGACACTAGATGTGAAGCCAATAAAACAACTGTGGCTTCAGCAACAGATAGAGATGGTCACGCAATGAAAACACCTTCAGTAACCAGAGCTGCTGAGGTCACAAACTATCCAATTTGGTAAAAAATTTCTTCTGCCGGTGGGGTTGGGTGGGAGCACTGACTGCAGATTTTTACAGCAGTACAAGCAGCAAAACAAAGAACAGATACCATGATTGCAGTACAAAATCAGGCAGCTGCAGTGGATAGCGGGTTCACACTGCTGCGCCTGCAATTACACTGTGGCACAATAAAAGGTGTATTATTTGATGTCACGCAATACCGCACACACACTCACACAGAACAGTTTTTCTACAATGGTGAACGAGTAATGTGTAGCAAATTGAAAAGTTCAGTAATATGCCACGTATTGTAATGTAAATAACCTGAAATCATGAACTGCTGCACCAGATCCACACAACACACAATCAGCAAAAATATTTCAACAATTACTGACAGTATTACTGTGTGTACATTAACATAGTCAGTTATATAACAAAAATATACCAAAAAAGCAAAGAAATCACTATTTCTCCAACTTAAATCTGCCTGCACCACAGATACACCCCTTCCCCAAAGCACACTTTCACTGTCTTTTACTACACACACTCAGTGTTGTACATTAACTTTCAAAATCCACATGCAAACAAAAATGCTCGATGATATGAGTACAAGAGGGTTTCCTACAATAGATGAACTAAAGTTTGAGCCCCCCCCAAAAAAGCAAAAATGCTTTTTTAACAACTTTTAAAAGGTTTCAATCACAGACAGCTCTCAGAGCTCACTGTCTCCTACAGCTTCCTACACACACTACCCTGAACTGAGGCTGTGCAGATCAACATAGAGCCCATGTGACCTGAAATCCCATGAATCACTGCAAAATTCACCTTCAGAGCTTAAAAACAAGGCAACGTGAGGTGAAGTACATTGCTTTCAATGCACTTCGCTTTAAGATTTGGTGGAGTTGTGGTCTGGGAAGGTGGAGTAATGAGAAGTCATTGTCCTCAATGGACTTCGCGTTACTCATTATAACGTGAAGTACTCCGCTTCATGTTGCGGAGCACTCTGCGAATCCACCTTTGTGCCGCAAATCACTTCATGGAGCGTATTGAGCCCACTTTGCCCACCACTGGTTAGTAGAGGTGGAGAAGGAGGCCCAGGGTTAGATTCTATATCCCTGGCTGAAAGGAGAAGAATTAGGATGAGTAATTTGGAGGGGAAGGATATTCATCTCCGAAGCTGTAAGGGGGTACTAGGATACGAGGGGGGGGACTGCTTTAAGGCTGGGCTAAATGTGGGTAGGAGAAGAGAAGTAAGCTAGGTGGACACCAGTTAAGCGAAGTAAGGAGGTGCATGGGTGCTAGGGGAGTAGCAGAGAGGGGAGAGAAGAATTTTGAAGAGTGGGGGGGAGGAGGTGAGAGTGCAAGAGACAGGTAATTGCAGGGCTGAGAGGGAGGAGGGGGAGAGAAGTTGAGGTGAACAGGAGGGAAAAGATAGACAGGGTGAAAATGAGCATGGTGAGCATGGGAGGGGGGTTGAAGGGACTTGTAGAACCAGCTAAAGAAAAATAAAGAAGGGGTAGTAGGGTCAGGGCTAATTACCCAGGGGTACAGGACTAACTGAAAACCCAGACAAAAACGGATCAGGACAATACTTAAGGAGACTAAAAACCCGCTTGAATAGGCTGGCAGAGTTGGCAGGGCACAGTGGCTGAGAGAGAATCACAGAGCAAGTCACATGGGAGCTGAAGTATCACAGGGTTGCTGGAATCTAGCATATGGTGTCCTTAGTGGCCAACCGCTATAACCAACCGATGAGAAAGTGGGGAGATTGTTTCCGAGCACAGGATAGATCTGGCTGCAGTACTTACCAAGTACACTAGTGGACCAGTTAGGAATAACACAAAGATAAAAGGGGGAGAAACCTAAGAGGCTGGATGGCCTAGATGGCTGACCTGCTGACTAAGGAAGAATTTCGTGCTAAGGGTCGCAGGTTCAAAGCCATACCCAGGTTAAATGAAAAACAAGGGAAAGAAAAGCGAAGAGGGAGGCAAGGCAAAAGTGAGACACCAGGAAAAGCAAAGTGAAGTAGGGGGCAGGAGGGGGGGATAGACACCACTAAAGGAAGTGAGGGGAGGGGATTAAAATGTGCCAGGTGGAGTGAGGACTATAGCGACACCTAGAGGACAAACAAAATAACGTGCAAGTGGGAAAGAGAGGTGATAGCAAGAATTCAGCACAAGTCATACAAGATACACATCATGGGTCACATGGAGTAGGGGCACCCATGGGGTGGAGAAGAAGGTGAGACGGCAGAACCAAAATGGCCACCAACTCACCATTGAAACACAATACAATACATAGTAAAATGCTACATTCCCACCCCACAACAATGCACAGTACACTGCTATAATCCAATCCCACAGCACCCCAACACAGCCATATGCAGGGAGAAATGCAGCAGAATGTCCAAGCTTCTAGCAGCATGACTCTAGTGCCTTGACTGAATGTTGACACTTAAAGAATCTGCCAAATCATTCACAAAGTCCACAGCTGCAAAGTCCTCGCGTGCAGCCAGGAAACAATCAGGCAGGGTCCTCCAATGATAATGTAACAGTTACTGATCCCTTTTGCTGCACAGTCCTTCCACACACTGCCTTCTGAATGCTGATGCAGACGCCACTCCTGGAAGGGGTGAAAGAGCCATCCACTCTCACAACCAGAGTTGTGAGTTCTGGGAGCCGTCTGCTGAACTCTGATGCAGACACCTCTCCTGGAGGGGGTTGGAGAGCCATCCACTCTCATGTCTGGAGTTTCAAGTTCTGGGAGCTGCCTGCTGAACACTGATGCAGACATCACTCCTGGAGGGGGTGGGAGAGCCATCTGCTCTCATAACCTGAGTTGTGAGTTGTGAGTTTTAGTCTTTTAGATCATAAACACATTGGTAATAATCAAGAAAACATATAAATACTTCTTTGGTTTTGCAGTAACAGGGGATTGATATCCCTAGGGTATATGAAAACTATAATAATGGTGAATGAATACACAGCCACTAATGGAAGTTATGCAGGGAAATGTGCACTAGTATGTTTAGGTTAAATAATTAATATGCCTCAATTTAGTCTGATTGCTTGAAAATCGAATTGACCTATTGTATTGAACAGGGTCTTGATGGATATACAATTAATAGAGCATGGTTAAGTTAATAATATTTTAAGGGAAAACCAACCTGTATTTAAATCTAGATCATATTAAATCAATTACTACTTGATTAAGTTATTTTATGTGAACTGAATAAGTAAGGATTTTTATATTTACCTGCTGCTTGATATTTATTATTTTACCTGGTGCCTTGAATTGTTTTTATAGCAATATTTATTTTAGTATGCATTGTAGATGTCTTTTTGTTAAATTATAATGACCTGAACAGTTGAGCAATAAAACTGAGAATTGGAATTAGCTCAAAATATGCAAAAATGGCACAGGTATGCCATAAAGTTGAAAATCCCATTGAAATATATTGAACCACATTTACCTTAACTTAAATTGCAGTCAGTGGTTCCGGCAGCAAGATGTGTCTTTCAACAGAGAGTGCATCTTCATCCTGTAACCTGTTCAGGTGAGTGAGGGTGTGTGGGGGGTGCAGGGTGGTGGGTGCTAAGTGGGAGGTCGAGGTGGGGGGTCTGATTGGCGAGGGACTGTTTTCTTTGTTACAGGTTAAAAAAAAGACATTGAGGGACTGTTTTCTTTTTTGTAAGTATGTGGTATCCAAGGATGGGGTGTGCCACTAGACACCAGGAAAAAGATAAATTGAGACATGGATGGCAATCAGAGAGTGGAGGTGCCACTAGACACGAGCAATCAGAAATTATTATGGGGTGGCAACTAGAGGGTAGGGAGGGTGGGGCGGCACCACTAGACATAGAGAAATCAGAAACAATTATGGGGGTGGTGATCGGAGGGTAGGGGGTGCCACTAGACACCAGGAAAGGATACACAATTATAGGGGCAGCCACAAGAGGGTGAGGGCATCAGTAGACACTAGGGAAAGGATTTTGTCAAAGAAAAAGGCAGGTTTCCCTCACGAAAAAGAATCTTTTTTCATTACTCATGATATGAAAAAAGAATCTTTTTTCGCATCATGCGATCCAAAAAACGATTTATAATGGTAACAAAAAAAACAAACAGATTTTAAGGGCATTTATCCAACAGTTAAGTGCAGAATCCAGCTAAGGGGTCCCGATCAGCAAGCTAAATGTGTTGGTCCCTCTCAGGAATGTAATTTTTGTGGGTTTTAAAATCTGAATTTCATGGGAAACAGACAACAAGATGGCAGCAAACAAAACAATTATTTTTCCCTCATGAAAAAAGATGAGTCCAATACAAAACAAAATAATTTTTTCATTTCATACAGCTATTTTAAGTCCTTACTGAGCATGCTCAGAACCCATTTTTAAAAAATTCAAAATTAAATAAGTTTGGACCGGATTAATATTTTTTCACCAAAGAAGCAAAAGGCACATTTATGGCCCAATGTGGCCCATCAAGTCAGCAAACACAAAATTGCAACTGAAACAACGGCGATGGCAATTCAGTGAGGTACAAAGGGTGACCGGGATACACAGCAATTGCCGAAATGGTGACCTACAGCTTTCTCCCCTTCACCAAGTCGTGCCCCCCCAGAGTTTGTTATCTAAAGTAGGTGTGTGGGAGTGAGCCCCCTGTAAGGGGTGGTGCTGGGGGCAAAGCCCCCTGTGGAAACACACTGTCACCATTTTGGCAAATGCTGGTTATCCCAGTCTATCTTTGTGCCTCATCATATTGCTGTGAGCTGTTTTCCCAGTTGCGATTTTGCATTCGCTGTTATGACATGGACCATGGCCCAGCCCCCTACTACTGTGCAAATTTCAGACCAAAATTCCAAATGGTCTGGGTGGTAACCAAATTCAAAGAAATCCCATTCAAATCAATGAAAAAACTATGAAAAAAATCACTTTTTTCACTATCCAGATCATGGAAACCACACATCCGACCAAAATGAAACTTGGCACATCCAGAGATGTACCACACAGGACCATGCAAGCAAAATTGTATGCAAATTCATTTAACAGTTGCAAAGATATTAAAGTGCAAAATTTCAGGTTTAACATAGAACCCCCAGTTCAACCATAATTATAGTGGTGCTACCATGCCACTATAATACAGTTACGCCTATACATTAGGGTTCAGTAAGCACTTTAATATTAAACTTCAATTTTTGAGCTGTTAAAACTGTGCCCCATTCAAGCAATTTACTTGAAATTTGAAAAGCACAAGCATGATGCCAGGATCTCTGATTGAAATGATTCATCAGGCGCAAAGTTTCGGAGGGGTAAAAAAAAAAAATTTGCATAAATTAAGGACTTTTTCTTTTTCCTCACCTGATCCACCTAGTCCCACCTCTTGACTTCTGGCTTCAGTTCCTTAATGTGCATCACAGAGGCTGTAATAGGCCTAGCTCCCAAACTTTCTCTATTAAAGAGGTAGGAAACAATATTTTTCTTTTTGGCTGAATTGTTGTGGCATACTATGGTGGCCCCTGAGCCTGCTTGTCACGTTTACTGCTTTTACTGGGACAAATTACAAGTAATTAGTTGCACATTGTTGGATCAGATTGGTGGCCAATTGAGCCCTTCCCCCAGATCATTTAATTTGGTACTTCTATAGGATGGCTATTTTCAGGTTTTTGCTGTTAGGGACCTGCTTTCGGAATGAGACTTACACATTTAGCAGATGTTAAGTATGGAATGATGATGTTGTTGGGCAGAAAGAAGTTATAGTTACCAAATTATGCCCCAAGTTGGTTTCAGAGATTGCCTTGCACTGCATTAGCACACTTTGCTAGAATGTGTCAGATTATGTTGTCATAAAAATAAAATCAGGTTGCCTCCACCGGAGCTCCATGACTTCATTTTCCAGCCTGAGAATAGCTTTGTTTCGTTCATTGGTGTGGACTGCAATTATTTTCTATGGGAGCTCATTTGTTGTTGCTAGTCATCAAACTACTAAGGCAAATTGATGGCCCAGAATGCTCTCAAAGCACTGCAGGCTTTCATGACTACATATTCCTACATGAGGACAGTGTGGATTTAATCAAGACCACCTCTTACACAGTACACAAGACTGCTCAAATAATAGTTAAAAAAAATTATGTTAGAGCTCCTGACTTGCTGGCACTAAATGCTCAAGGTGGCTGCCTTCTCCCTTGCCCAGTCACACATAACTGCTTCCTCCATCCACACAGGGATGTACCTCTGGGGCCATAGCACCATCATAATCACTGTGCCCCTTGTACCACACAACACTAATAATGCTGGTAATGAGGCAGCTATGCCTGCACTGCATTTCACCCTACAGGCAGGGCACTGCCACACAGCAACCTCAGAGGCAAACGAGGGCATAAATACATACTGTATATATATATATACATACATATGCATGCATGGTCACAACCCTACATTTAATGTTGAGTGGGCAGTTTAGTGTTAAACCACAATGTTTTCACTTTAACAACTTTGAAACCGTTCAACAGATTTGCATAAAATTTTGCTTGGATGGTCTTGTTGAGTAGCTCTCTTGAAGTTCCAAGTTTTTTCTGGTTGCATGTGTGGCTCAGGGTAGAAAAGGCATGGCCCACTGTTGTGCCTTTTGCTGCTTTGGTGAAACGTTTTAATCCATTCCAGAGTTAATTTTTAAAGTTTTGGGTACTGAGCATGCTTAGTAAGAACTTGAAGACTGCAGTGTGAAATGAAAAAATAATCTTTTTTGTGAGGAAAAAATCCTTTTCCATTTGTGCCATCTTGTTTCCATTTTTTTTACACAAAAAAATTTCAAAACCCACAAAAATTACATCCTTCAGAGAGACCAATACATCTATCTTGCTCATCGGGATTCTGTTACATGGATTCTGCACTTAACTGTTGGAAAAGTGACCCTGAAATGTGTTTAGTTTTTATTTTAAATCCTTTTTTGTGGCTCGCTTCCTTTTTTTGTTTGGAGTTGGTACAAAAATTCCCTTATGAACAAAAAAATCATACAGAAATTTTCATATGAACAAAAATATAATGCAGAAAATTTTGTATGAACAAAAATATGAAAAGAAAATTTTCACATGAACAAAAATTTTCTTAAGGAATTTTTGTTCACATAAAAATTTTTGTATGATTCTTCCATTAATACAAAAATGTTCATATTGTTTTAAGTTTTCCTAGTATCTAGTGACACTCCCCCTCAGATTGTTGTCCCTGTAATAATTTAATGTTTTTCTGGTGTCTGGTGGCACCCCCATCCTCTGATCACTGTCCTCGTAATTATTTTATGTTTCCCTGGTGTCTAGTGGCACCCTTCACCCTCTGATCACTGTCCCCATAATTATTATATATTTTCCTAATGCCTAGTGGTACCCCAACCCTCCAATCACTATCCCCATAGTAATTTTATATTTACCTGGTGTCTAGTGGTACACTCTTTATTTATTATTTGATTGATATCCCCCTATTGGAGTACCCTGTAATAAGGAAAACAATCCCTCAATGTCCTTTTTTTCAAACCTGTAAAAAAGGTCCCTTCCTGATCCAACCCCCCCAGCCCAACCTCCCACTGAGTACCCACCACCCTGCACCCTCCACACCTCCTCACTCACCTGGACGGATCCCAGTGTCAAGATCCACTCTCTGATGGAAGACAGGTCTTGCTTTTGGAAATGCCAGCTGCAACATGACAAGCTAAGGTAAGTGTGGTTCAATGTATTTCAATGGGGTTTTCAACTTTGATGTGTAACTTTGCCATTTTTGCATATTTTTACACAAAATTTTCAACATGGCTTTTTTAGGACCACACCTCAGGAACAATGGTGGTGAAATTTCCCAAGTCTGGCCTGAAATGCAGTTTCATGGAAACTTAACAAAATCACTTTTAGGCAGGATTTGAAAATTGTCACCTCCTTGTTCATGAGGTGGGGTCGCAAGAAGGCTATGTTGAAAATGTTGAGTCAACATATGTAAAAATGGCAAAGTTATGCACATTCATTGAAATCTTTTATGCTCGCTCGGAACTTTGGTAATTTTAAATATTGTTACGTCAAAGTTTCAGCATAGCCATTTTCTTAAACTACCTAATGAATGTGACAGCTGTTGGGCTGGTGTGTGAACGAGCTTGGTACATCCAGGAGACCAGACCTAGGTTTGATTCTCACAACCTCCACCTGCAAACTGTGTGACTCTGAGCAAGTCACTTAACCACCCAGTGCTCCCAGGTTGCCCCTGAAAACAGGCATTTGTGCCTAGTGGAATTTTCCCAGTTACCAAAGACTGAAAAAAAACACAAAAAACTAAAGCTATCATTTTTCAAATCCAGTTGAAACTGTGTTTTTGCACCTGTGGTGTGGAATGATTTTCCAGTTGCACGGAATAACAATCTCGGCAGGAATTTAAACATTTTCTGTACTGGGTTCATGAGATGGGGTAATAAGAAGGTAATGCTGACAATTTGGTTGCTGTTTTGCTACAAATGCAAGTGCAGGGCCCAGAGGGCCCTGTGCATCCACAGCAACATACTGTACATGTCCGCATCTATGGAGGGATAAGAGCACAGGGCCCAGAGGACCTGTACTCCCACAGACAGATGAGGATACAATTATACTATCTCAAAAAGTAAAGCAATTCTTTGCAAAATACTCCATTAATGCACCATTTGTATTTAAGACTACAGTAACAAATGTAGGAAAATCTAGTTTTAGGGTTTCTGACCCTAACCCCCCATCCACACCTGAAACAAAGCAATGCTGGAGTCTATCTTGGCATTATCAACTGTAAAGCTCGCCCCACTGCAGTAGCAAGAAAGCTCAGATGTGATGGATACAGGTGTGTATGTTTCAGGTGTGTATACAGTGGGTTGAACTTTAGGGTTGACAACCCCAAGGAAGACTCCACTCATTAGTTAGGGTTAGAAACCATAAAAACACATTTCCCCCATTTCCCTACTTATGTTGCTGTAGTCTTAACCCTAAATAGTGCATTAAGAGTTTTTTGCAAAGAATAGATAGCTAGATAGATAGACATATATAAATAGAATAATAGATAGGCGAGTGTCTATTACAAGGGAATTATACCATCAAGAGGTTCTGGGGTCAAGAGAACCTCGAGAGCGAAGCTCGAGAGGTTCCCTTGACCCCAGAACCTCGAGATGGTATAATTCCCGAGTCATAGACACTCGGCTATTTTTTATTTTTTGTAATATATGGATGCGAGTTTTCTTGGCAGTTTGTGAGGTGCTGTGACTCCAGGGCAGGCTGTCGTCATAGGAAGGACACAGAAAGTGACTCTCTCCGTCTCCACACTACCCCCCGCCCCCGCCTGCTCGCTCGCTCGCTCGCTCGCTCAGTGTGTCTGTTGAGCTGCTTATTTTTAAGGCAGTCCTACTCTTTAATTGTTTCTTCGATGCTGTATGCAGGATTATAAAATCAGTTTTGAGGCAAAGAATCAGCAGGAGAAGCGAGCGGATCACTTTCTCTCGCTAAGCGAGGAGGCGACGCCATTTTTCAAACTGTTTTGCCCATACAGAGACACTAAGTCTAATCAAGAGGCACGATCTGTGAGTACGTCAGCATGCATTAAGTGTATGGTATTGGAGGGTTTTGAGACTGCTGTTCTGGTTTGGTGATAATACTATCGTTCAGGCTCGAGCGATGGTATTACGAGTTTTGAAACGATAGTATTATCACTTGCAACGATAGTATTATCACTTTACCTGCAGTGTATTACAATGAATTTTGTGTATGCATTTTGGTAGTATTATTTTGATGATCCATATATTACATATATATATATATATATATATATATATATATATATATATAAGTGGTGCGATAGCATCACTATAATAAAAGTTCAATGGTCACTTCTGTGTTAAACCCAAACTTTTGCACAATAACTTTGCTACCATTAGAATGATTTGCATGAAATTTTGCATGCATCATTGGGGACCAAATATCTCTTTATGTGGCAAGTTTTGTACCAGTCAGTTGTGTGGGTGCAGAGAGGCGGAGTGTCAGAAAATGTGAAAATTACCATTTTCTGTGTAAATCCTTTGTCATACCATTTCTCATAAATGACTTGGGGGTTTGGTATAAAATGTTTAGGGTATATCAGGCTTGGATCACAGATGTGCCGTTTCAAGGTTTGGTGAAAAAATATTAATCTGTTCAAAAGTTATTAAAGTTTCAATTTTCCCACTATTTACTATAGGAAAAATTAGATGTGCCATGCAAA
The DNA here is from genome assembly GCA_016271365.2 of Neoceratodus forsteri. NCBI lineage: Eukaryota > Metazoa > Chordata > Ceratodontiformes > Ceratodontidae > Neoceratodus > Neoceratodus forsteri. The sequence goes on along the minus strand of CM057449.1, from coordinate 1,551,907,473 downwards.
ACAACCATTTTGCTGCTGCGAAAGCAGTTTTATTGTTGCAAATGCAGAATGTAGTGTCAAGAGTCTGCCATCTTATTTTCAGTTAGTGAAGCAAGCAAATTCCATTGGCGTTACCATTTACGTTACTGTTTTCATTAACGTTTGCATTTCTGCTGCCGTTAGCATTTGCGTTACTGTTTGCATTACCATTTCTGTTTTCATTAATGTTTGCACTTGCATTTCTCTTACCGTTTGCATTACCATTTACCTTTGCATCACCATGTGCATTACCATTTGCCCTTGCATTTGCGTTTCTGTTAGCGTTACTATGGTTTGGGCCCCGCGCTTCCACCACCACATTCCATTCACTATTTATAGTGCTCATTCTCAAAAAGAAGGGAAATTCATGGCAAAAAACACTGTTTAATGCATCAATTAGGGTTGTACTACAGCAACAAAAGTGAGGAAATTCGGTGTTAGGGTTGCCACCCCTTGCACCTCAAGCTCACCCTGTCCCCATCAACAGGCATTGGGGTCTGCATTGGGGTCATCGGTCATAACTCTCACCCCATTCTCTTATACTGCATCATCTCAGCTTGATTACACATGGGATGGCGTGAGAGTTAGGACTGATGACCCTAACACACCCGATGCTGTTGATATGAAGTGAAGTGGATGAGTGCAAAGTGGCAACTAACACCAGACCTCACTGTCACAATCTTCTAACGACTGCGATAAACTGAGTTTTATATATATATATATATACACATATACATATATATATATATACATATACATATAATATATATATATATATATATGCAGCTGCTCTGCTATAGTTAGGGTTGAGTAGGCAGTTTAATGTTAAACCTCACATTTTGCACTTTAATAACTTTTCAACTGTTCAATGGATGTGCACACAATTTGGTATGCACTGTCCTGTGTGGTAGATCTCTTGACATACCATGTTTTATTTTGATTGAATTTGCAGATTTCATGCTGCGTATAGTGAAAAAAGTGTAAAAGTCGCTTTTTTTCACCTGTTTTGGCTGTTTTTTCCTCATCATGCTGTGGCCACACAGTTTGGAATTTTGGTCTGAAAATTTCAGGGTAGAAAGAGCCTGACCCAAAGAACAAGCCAGCATTGGTTTGGTGAAACATATTAATTTGTTCCAAAGTTATTGAATTCTGAAATTTCTGATTCTGAGCATGCTCAGTTCAGTATTTTGGATAGCTGCATGATACAAAAAGGTTAGGGCTCAAAAAAAGGTATTTTGACAGCTCATGAAGAGGGAGTCATAAAATCCCTCTTATTGAGAAAAAATTCTCTTTTCCCAAGTTGCCATCTTGTTTTCATTTTTCTTGCTCAAACAAAACATTATAGCGTAAGCCAGGGATATTTTGTGCAGACATCCAATGATGTATTTTGTTCATGTGGACATCTTATACAGACCTATATCTTTGGTTTGCTTTATTGTGACCCCACAATGCTGAATTTTAATTTTAAAAATCCCTTGGATTTTGACACCTCACAAAAATGTGGTGAAAAGGGATTGCCCGCAGGGCCATCGGGTCTGCTAACCTAATCCCTTTTTGTGAGGTATCGAATTCCCTTTTCGTGAGCTGATTCCATTTTGGTGAGGTGACAAAATCCAAAAGGATTTGGATTTGTGGGATCAGATGGCCCAGTCAGAAATCCCTTTTTGTGATGCAAAAAGGGATTTTGATCCCAAAAAGGGATTCAGCTTGTGAAATGGATTTTGACACTTCATGAAAAGAGATTGGGTGGGTGGATGAGATGGCCTCAGGGTATTCCCTTTTCATGATGCAAAAAGGGATTTTGATACCTCAGGAAATTAATTTTTCAAGACCCTTTTTGTGAACTGATAAAATCCTTTTTTGCAAGCTAAATCTCTTTTCGCGAGGTGTCAAAATCCCTTATCGTATCATGAAAAGGGATTACCCTCAGGGCCATCTAATCTAACATTTCAAATCCCTTTTTGTGAGCTGTCAAAATCCTTTTAGCGAGCTGATTCCCTCATCGTGGGTGTCAAAATCCTTTCGCATTGCGAGAAAGGATTTGGAATTTTGGGACCAGATGTCCCTGCCGGACAATCCCTTTGCGTGATGCAAGAAAGGATTTTGACAGTTCGTGATAAAGGATTCGACTCATGAAAGGGGTTTCTGAAGTTTACTGTTTCTTTGCCACTTCACTGCAAAGAAACAGTCTGGAATTTTGGGCTGTAATTTTCATGGTGGAAAGGGCTTGCCCCACAGATGTGACTTTTCCTGATTTGGTAATAACATTTACATTTCTTCTATAGTTATAACACTTTGAAGTTTGTAAATTTCCCATGGGATAACACTGTGGTGGACGAGGTACATTTTGGCTCCTGTATATTAAAAATGGTTTGAGATACAGATTTTTCACTAAATGTAGCTTAGTACACCTTTTGGTGTACTAAGCAACAATGCAGGTTGTAAGTCCATGATTACAATTGCAGTGGATTTTTTTCCAGTGTTCCTATGGTTACTGAGATTTTGCCCCATTTGCAGCACGAGATTACTTGGAATATCTCTAGGCCTGCATTGTGTCTCTACAGTTATAGGTGGATGGACATATGGATACCATTATGCAGTAATGGGACTGCAGGGCACTCCATTATGAAATGCTGGGATAGCAGGGCCCAGAGAGCCTTGCACTACCAGAGGGAGATGACGCCTAAAGATGTTGTGCTGGAGTGTACAATGGCCACTGTGCTGTGGGCTGATATGGTGTGGGAACACAGGATCCAAATGACACTGCAATTCTACACCTAAATATGTTATGCTGGAGTGTCCATGGGCCACTGTGCTGTGTGCTTACATGTTGTGGGAGCATTGCATCTAAAGGACCCTGCACTCCCATTCCTTTGGACCCTGCACTCCCACCCCTAAAGACAGTGTGCTGGCATGTATGTGGGCCACTGTGCTGTGTGCTGACATGTTGTGGGAGTATAGGGTCCAAAGGACCCTAAACACATTATGCTGGAGTGTCTGTGGGCCACTGTGCTGTGGGCTGCTATGGTGTGGATTCTTACTTGTAGTGGAGTCGCAGTAGCCCCACTCATGAAAATGGTCACCTCAACCTCCTCCATTGTTTTAATTTCCTCTTCAGTCACAGGAATGTCTTCTGGTGTATCAAACATGAATGACTGAAACCCTTTGATGGCAGTAGATGCCAAGTAATGTTGATCATCTGGTTGACTGACTGAGAGTGCTTCACTCCTGACAAATTTAACTCTCTAGCTGTTTGTTGACCGTCTACACTAACTAAGCCACATCGAGCATTTGAGGCAGCAGTGGAACATATTATGTTGGCAGTAATCTGTATTACTGAGCTACATGATTCCATTCTAGCCATAGCAAACATTAGTCAACTAAATAAATGTTTTTTGTGCTGATCTCTCCCTCCCAGCTGCAACTGTAATTGTCACCAGTAACCCATAATCATGGCTTGATGGAACTAAGTCCATACAGTACCTGAACTTTGGGATTAATTGTACCATAGTCACCCTATTGCATGTTGCTTATTATTGAATACATTCTATTGGAATTGCTGTAATTCCTTTTTTGCTCTGTTTGTATCTATACTTTAATGTAGAACCTTTGTAAATTAGCATGTATGCTCAAATGTACTTTCTGAATATATTAAAATAAATTAAGTGGATACCTGTCTACCATTCCCAAGTCATACAAATCACTGACAGAACCTCACTCTGGCCTGTGGAAGTAGAAATGACAGCATTCATAAAGTTTGGGTGTGAAAACTATCTTCTTATAGATCTGAGTGTAAATGACTATAACATTGATAAATGTATACCTTTGACACTTTTCTCTCTGAAAATCATATTAAGCAATAAGACACTCCCAGGAGTTAGAGTTCCATTCAGGTAATCATCACCTGGGGCAATATGACCCTTGTCTGTGCCTGATGCCATATTACACCCCTAGGGGGTGATTAACAGACTGCTCATCTAAGCTTTGATCATGACTGATTGTTTAATTCACATAACTGTTGAAAGTTTTCACAGGGAAAATACCCATTTCATAACTACAATAAACAGTATGGTGTATGTACATGGAACAGATTTTTGCACACCTTAAGTGGTTGGTAGCATGTTTTAATGTGCACTGGATAAGTCTTCCAGTCTGTTTTTATGTACATCCTATTATGTTGCATTGCTTGTTTATGTTGCAAGTTAAGATAGTGCAGTTGTATTGTTCTTACATGACCATGTGCTTCCACAGCTAGTGTTGTGTAACTAGTAAGTGTGGAAGTGCACAGCATGACTGTCATACATTGCATAGGAGCTTATGACCTTACAAGTACCAACAAACCCATAGAGGGTGATTAATACACTATTAATCTAATCTCTGGTGTTGCCTGATGCTACAGAAAATACCCATTTCATAACTGCAATAAGACAGTATGGGGTATGTGCATGCAGCAGATTTTAGTACACTTGTAATGGTTGGAGGAATTTCATCTGTGACATTATTTTTAATGTGCTCTGTATAAGTATTGCAATCTGTTTTCATGCACATCCTATTCTGTTGTATTGCTTGCTTGTCTTGCAAGTTGAGACAGTGCAGTTGTGCACTTCTTACAAGCCCATGTATGTACACGATTGATGTTATGAAACTACTTAGGATGGAAGTGCACAGCATGACTGTTATACATTGTATAGGATCCTATAACCTTAGAACTACCAACAATGACAATATGAACAACATCTGGTCAGAGCCAAAATGGCTGTGGAAAGCTTTTGGGGTGCTTTTACCCATTATTTCTAATGAATCTGCACAATGCAGATCTGCTGAGAAGCAGTTTCAATGTAGTCTTCCTTTTACATATTTTTACAATGTGTTTTCCTAGAATATGCCTGCTGATTGCTATATATTTAGCCTGGATAGTTCACAGAAGAAATGACATCTCAGTTTCAGTGGAGCTCTAAATCTACACAATATTATGCTACATTGAGTAAAATTAGAACACACTGAAAACAATATTTTACATCTGGACTAGGCTACCCTGAATAAATACATTATAAAAATGATAAAATCATGACCACACTGAAAACAAGATATTGCATCTAATCTGGGACATCCTGAGTAAATGCAGTGCAAAAATGTGTAAATGAAGATCCCTATGACAATGGGATGTAGCATCTCCCCTGCATTATCTAGGATACAAAATATAGGATAAGAAATATTGAAAGGAAATCTACTGTGAACTGAACTTCACTGTGTTCACTGACATAAACAGTTTCTTTATTGTTTTATAGCATATTAGATTGCAGTATTTATTTAGAATGATGTGGCCATGAGGATGGTGTGAACAATGTATGTGTGTGCATGCATATGCGTGTGTGCGTGCGTGTGTGTGTTGCTGTAGTTCAATATTTTTTTGCCCAAAAAGCATAGTAAAAAATGCCTGCTGATTGCTATATATTTCATCTGCATAGTTCACAGAAGACCTGGCATACCTGTATGTCTGAGACAGTACTTATCAGATAGTGTATTAAGAGATTCCAGAAACTGTAAATCTTTTTAGATTTGCTGGGAAAGGGTGACATTTATGAGGTATCAATCTTTCTTGAAAGACAATACATGCCCAACTGAAGCATGTAGCAAGAAAATGTTTAAATGTTAAGTATTTAAATGTGCAAGTTGTTGCATTTCGAAGGTAGTAAACAAATCTCCAGTTTAATAGGCAACCAATATTAAACAAGCTGTTTCAGTTTCCCTAATGGCCATCTGATAAACAGCTTGGAGTTATGTCTCCAAAATTCTAAACAGAAAGAAGGGAGTATTTAATTTCAATTGGCATAGTGATTACTAGATGTGGAAGGATACACTGAAAACTCCAAACATGTGTTCCATGATACTCCATTTTCCAGCTACAGACAGCAGGATGGCTGTAGGCTCTGTCCACAGCCATAAAAATGATAATGAGCTATGTATTTATGTGTGTAACCTTTAGCAATGTTTACCATATGGATAAAAATAGTCATACAACCTTTTTGATTCAAAATATTACTTATCTTTACTTTTTTTTATAAAAGAGAAATAAATAAAATATTTTCTTCTAAATATTTTCTTTTTAAATATATATACATTTAAAGAAAATAAACTTATTTTTCAAAAATTCATAAATAAATAATTCATATGAAAACAGAAAAAAATGCTGTGTTAATATTCACACTGAAAAAACAGCCTAAATACTCCAAGATGTAAAAAAAAAAAAAAAGTCCACTCCAACCCGTATGCTAGAGGTGTGATGTCTTCCTGGAGTGATGACAATGTACTTGCCCTCGTGCTGTGATGAGGGTGTCTTGGGGGAGAGGGAGGCAGAGGAAGCAGTCCACAAGAGGATGGGGGATCAAGTGATTATTGCACCTCCTCTTTTGATGATTTTTCAGGGGGGCAATATGTGGAGGTTGCCACTGCTGAGGAGGTAGGAGGGCCTGGTCCAGGCTCAGCAGCTGCTGCAGGTCACGGCATGCCAAAATTTTTATGCCTTCAGAGGCCTCCAACTGTCCCTCCACTAGCTGCTGGAGGAGACTGTGGGTGATCTCCTGCACTGCAACGTGGGTCTCCTGTTGGTCTCGCAGTTCCCTAACTGCACCAGAGAGACCCATGTTGCTATCCCAAAGACCATGGATGGCCTCCAGTGTAGCATGCTCTGCACACCCGAGATGCTGAAGGAGATCCAGAATGCTCTCTTGTTGTTGTATGATGACATTCTGTTTCTCCAACAGTGCCACAGTGTACAGTGCAGCATCATGGTTGCCATCCTCCACAGCTCTCAACAACCAGCAGAGGGTCTCCTGTGTGGCCTTTGACTGTTCAAGTGGTGCTGAAAGAGAAATGAGACAGAGAAATACACTGTAAGAATGTACTCAAGTTGATATGTGGTTATTCTGCATTTTCTCCCTGTTTTTTGTTGTTTGGTTATTGCTGTAATCAGGTACATCAATTTGGATGGCTGAACGCAAGCAAGTTAGGCCGGAGATCAGCCTTATAGTAACAATGCATGTTCTCATGCCTTTAAAAGGATTGTTTTTAAAATAAGTATTCTAACTTTTTTTTGACACAGTGATTATGCTGGTGATCATTATTTTAACTGCTTTCAAAAAAACATTACTTTTTTTTACAGCTCAAGTTACAGTTCATGGTTTTCTTTGGAGGCAAAGCACTGCAATGGTGAAGAGAAGTGTTAACCAAATATACATTTTATTTTATGGTGTATGGGCTACCAAGATTGCGAAATTGAAGACTGAATTATGTTACTTTACTGTATGACTTAACGAAACAACTAATGTTTTTGATGTGTCATTGATATGACATAGTAAACGAGGCTTACAGAGTGATTTTAGTTAATAATAATGGCTCACCATATATTATAATATTGGTCTATTGATTAAGACAGAGTACTGTTGCTTACTATGAATCTTAACTAAACTGAACAGTTGAGTGTTCACTCACTGCTGCTGTGTCAGTTGCTTATGTGTTGAACTATGCCCACAAAACTGTTCAATTATGTATGGAATATGCATAGATATATATATATATATATATTATATATTATACTTGGCATGGTCATGCAAGTATAGTTAGGGTGAAACGGCACTTCTATGTTAGAGTCCAAACTTTGAGCGTTAATAACTTCAGAGCCATTCAATGGATTTGCATACAATTAGGCATGCATAATCTCTATGGATAGGTCTCTCGACCTGCTGAATTTCATGGGAATCTGTCCAGAAGTTTCAGAGATCTAAAGTGTTGAAAAAACAGAAAAATACATTATTTAACATTTCTTTGCTCAACTCCATCTCAGGGATGCCTTTATGTTGTGGTCTGAAAATTTCAGTATAGAAAGCATGTGGGTCACAGACATGCATTTTGAAGGTTTAGTGAAAGAATATTAATCCATTCAAAAATTATTAAAGTTTTAAATTTCTCATTATTTCCTACAGGGAAATTAAGTATTTAGCACGAAAATGGACCATTTTCAAAAATGGAAGGTCCCATTTTCGAAAATGGAAGATCCCATTTTCGAAAATGAAACTCAAAATTTCAAAGCGTAATAACTTTGGAACTGTTGAATGAATTTGCATCATATCTGGTATGCTTACTGGCAATGGGTAAGTCTCTTAATAAGCCATGTTTCATGCAAATCCATTGAACATTTTTTGAGATACAAAGTGTTGAAGAAACAGAACAGTTTGTGTTTTTTGGTCATTTTTCCTCAACCTGTATCTCAGAAACAGCTTTAGGTACTGGACTGAAATTTTCAGGGCAGAACGCTTGTACCGCACAGATGTGCCTTTTGAAGGTTTGGTGAAAAAATATTAATCCATTCAAAATTTATTAACGTTTTAAATATCTCATTATTTCCTGTGGGAAAAGTTAGGTGTTTAGCACAAAAATGGACCATTTTCAAAAATGAGTCTGCTTGCAAAAATGAAACCAAGTTGTTTAATTTTTGACCATTAATAACTCAAACCGTTCTATGGATTTGCATGAAATTTGGCATGTGAAACTTTGAATTTGAATAACTTTTGAATGGAATAATATTTTTCCACGAAATCTTTAAAAGGCACATCGATGATCCAGACTGCATATTCTCTGAAGATTTCAGACTGGATGAACAAACCATTTGCGCTGTAGCCCCAAGCACAGAAATGGCCAAAAAGTCTGTTTTTGCTGCTCTGCAGCTCCACAACTGCACATCTAACCATAATGTAACTTGCCAGACCCAGAGATCTATGGTACTAGATCATGCATGGAAACTTTCAGGCAAATCTGTCATGTAGTTGCAAGTTATTAAAGTGCAAAATTTTGGGTTTAACATAGAAGTGGCCAAGCAAACAGAACTATATGCAGAGATATACAACTATAGTTACGGTTGCCCGCCACTTCTATTATATACTGTGTGTGTGTGTGTGTGTATATATATATATACTGTATCTATATATCTACTGTATATATATATATATATATATATATATGTATATATTTATACAATGGGGTGAGTGATAAATGAGTGAGATAAAATGTGTTATCCTCACTGGAGTGAGATAAATGCTGCTGATGTCAGCACAGTGAAAAGAAATTACATTTATCACACCCGCGAAAACCCATGCAAATGGTAAGTTATGCAACAATAGGGGCCCCTATTGTATAAATCAGATACATGATGTGCACTTATTTGATATGGAAAATATTTTCACTCCTGCACAGTGTCCTCTGGATACTCACTCATGGCTTTGCCACTCGTGAATATCCAGAGCTCACTCTAGAGGAGTGAAACTATTTTCCATATCACACTCATGCACATCATGTATATATATTTATATATATATATATATATATATATATATATACACATATATCTTCATTGCAAAAAAACTTCATTAATGCATCAGTTAGGGTTGATGTTTCAGCAACAAAAATGTGGAAATTTGATGTTAGGGTTACACTCTACAGTATAGGAGAATGGGGTGAGATGTAGGTTTGATGACCCCATGGCATGCCCCAATGCCTGTTGGTGCTGGTAGGGTGGGGGGTGGTAGTAGAGGGTGGTAACACTAACATCGAAGTTCTAAACTTTTGTTGCTGTGACATCAACCCTAACTGATGCATTAATGGAGTTTTTTGCAATGAATATATATATATATATATATATGGTATGGTTGAAGACAAATATGCACAAGAACATAGGTAAACAAGTGATTATGGAGTATCATGGGGTGGTAGGAAAAATACATACTCTGTTTATGAATATTATTACTATGTTGGCATGCAAGCTACACTGTGCAAATTATGATGCTGGGGGGATCACATAGGTTAGGGAAAAACCACAAAACCCATTGCATGCAGGTAGAAGCTCTAATGGTATGACACACTACACTACAGAAAGAAGTGCATCGACACACCAGTGCAGGGTTTCATTTTGTGTTGATTGTTGCACTGAAAATGTGTAGTAGTTCTGAAAACAAAAGGAAACAAAAATTGTTGTATCAACAGTAGTGCATTGTTTGATTGTCACACTTTCATATTTGTTGAGAATGTGTTGAGTGTATTTGATCTAGGATTTATCTGAGGCTATCTAACAAAACAAAGTGCTAATATTTTCAATTTACAGATGCATAACATTATCTATAAAGTCTTTGTTGCCCGTTGTACGTTGATGTCAAATATGACTGGTATTGAACAATAAAAAAAGTTCAACATTATCCATTTAGGGTTACATATAGAAAGCATCCAGTGACTGAGTGATATAAAAACTGCGATATTGCACAGCATATGTAATGAGTAACACAGAAGACATACTGTTCAAGACGTGGTGACTTACTTTACTATGACTTAAAACAAGTTAGAAGCAAAGACATTTCAAAAAATGTAATTGTGATTGGACTTAGGCTTTCAATAATATGTTACTGTTGCACATTTATAAGTCAATTAATGACTGGCAGGTAGAAACTACATGTTTACTGTGGCTTAGGCCACCATCCCCACACCCACACCCAATCTGAAAGATACTGTATAAAGCTGTTTCTTTATATGAAGACATTGTAGTATGCTGTAGTAGCCCAATGTATAAAGGACCCTGCTATTCTGTGGCCACTGACCTTGTAGCATATGCTCTGTGGATCACTGTGCTGTGAGTGTGCATGGTAAAGTAGTGTCAGGTATAAAGGAACCTTTGGTCTCACCCATGAACATGTACTGCTGTACAGTGTTTAGGCTGTGACATGCTGTGGGTTCTTGCACCCTTACAACACCCCCGGCCCCCACACACACATACATACACTCAAACAGCAAAGAAATACTTAGAAAACTCTAACACAATGGCAATGCCATGGTTCAAGCAGTTTGTCATACTTATGTAGGTGAATTACATTAGTTGTTTATCTGTGTCACTGTACTTTATTTCCTGGTTATACTGACCTGCTGTTTTTTTTGTACACATCTACCACACAATGTAACTGGTTTGTCTCTGAAGCACCTGACATTGTCCTTCCTCTTGCTTTGCTATGTGAGAGGAGTATGTTTAACTGCAACTCTTTCCTCTATTTAACAACCTCACTCCTGTTATGGTCAGCGTCTGTTATCAGCTGTGAAAATGTTGTACTTTGGTGAATGCTGGACACTGTACTGTTGTGAATTATAGTGTGCAATAGTTCTGAAAAATAATCCCAGCTAACACGGTTTCACATGCTGAACTGTGTGTGTTCTGTGGGTACACTGTGAAGCTACGTAACAAACTATAGCAGTGCAGATTTATAAGGACTCAGTCCTGTCTCCACAAAAGATGTTGTAATACCTGTACTATGTTGTACTGTTGTGCTGGGTGTAGTAATGTGAGACTGCTGTGGTTTAGGAGCCATGTGCTGCCAGTCCTAAAGATGTCTCATACAATGCTGTTTGGGTACTGTAGTACTACCTAAAAATAGTGTAGCAGTACATGGTGTGTTGGCAGCTGTAAATATGCTGTACTGTAGGGTGTGCTGGTCACTATGGTACTTGCTGATGTACTGTGTAGTTGTATGGTTAGAAGGACTGTGTGTCTAATTATGAAATATGTTGTGGTATAGTACAGTGCACCCCCCCACCCCCACCGTGTACCTCTTGTTGCACTGAAGTACTGATTGACCAGTAAGGTGATGTCACAGTTACTAGGAGTTTAGAGTAATGCCCACCTACATTTGCCAACCCCTCAAAGGTATACTGCTAAAGATAGACAGTGTGCAAAGGTCATAACTGTTTCTGTTTAGCTCACTAATTAACTCATTCGTTCTCCCAATAATATATATTGATTACCTTTTCAAACAGCTAAGAGTTCTTGCCACACAGGAGAACTGTCTGTTAAAAGAAAAGTAAAGTAAGACTCATGAATTTATGTTTGGAAAATGCATTGAGTAGTAGCAGTGAGCCATTTCTTTTTTTTCTATGGTGAGCAAGTTCAGTTCTGGTTCTTAAAAGTTTGGCATGACATTTTCGTAGGTGGTGAGATGCTATCATTCACATAAATGTATACATATGGTTGTGAGATATGAGAGAATCTGTTGTCCAAAAGCTTTACATTTATTTAGAGTTTGCATGCTAGGCAATGTGCACCACTCTTGTGACTGTTTTTTTAACCACAAGCTTAGAAGTTTGATATAGTAACCACTGCTTCATGCTAACTATGCTTGTGCCACTGAATGCACATTATATATATACATATATATATATATATATATATATACATACATACATAATTGTATTCTGTGTTTTGAGGCTAGACTATCCTATCTCCTACATTACCCAGCATGCACACCCACCACCGTACGTTGTCACTCCTCAGCGTTAATCTGACCTCTAAAATCATTATGTGAAGGACTATGTCAGAACACTTTGTTTATTATAAGAAAGGGCTCAGAAATCCTGCAATCAGATTTTGTGTTGAAATTTAATCAGTGTTACATTAATTCCTGTTATAAGTCTAATTAATTATTCATGAGCTGAACTCGCTCACTGATTGGCTGCTGTGCCTGTCTGAAATCTCTAAGAAATGACCTGCATGGCTGGGGCACTTGGCTTATGTGATGTAGTACAATGACAGCTGTGGCACTGAAACAAAACTGTTTCACACACTAAAAACCTGGAAGAAAATGTAATTGATGCAATTAAACTTATAATCGAAATAATGACCTAACAGCCAGTCATTTCCTTTGATTAATGACCTCGAGGCTTCCTTCCCCCCAGCCGGTCATTAATCACCAGGAAATGACTGTCTGTTTGGTCATTATTGCTTTATTATGCAGTCATGTACAGTCTGATTAACATGCCACATGGATTTTCTGCTCACTATGCCATTTCTCTACTACTGCTGAATGACTGTAACAGTGCATTCTGTTATTAAATTAACATTCCTAATCTGTTGGTGGAGCAGCTATTTTCATTTGAAATGCACCTCTAAATGATTAAAATATTCACAAACAATAGTATTAACACTTTTCTTTTTTGAACAGTTTTGTTAGCATAGCTATAAGGCGCTCCCGAGAGTTACATTAACAATTAATTAATCACTCCCTATGGAAAATATGACAATGTGCTGTGGCTCATGTTACATTATATCCTAAGGGACTGATTAACAGGCTGTTGCTCTAACTACTGGTTATGCATTATTGTTTAATTGCCAATACACACAGCATTTATGTAGAATATTTTATATAAAAATGTATACAGTGCTTCAATCAATACTAAAATTTGAACAATCTGTTATCTTTTTTACTACATTACTAAGCTTGTTTATGAAAGGACTTACATTGCTCAGTTGGAGGCCTCTTTTGGCATGCAACAGACTGCACACCTGATGGACCAGGGTGGGGCTTGTCTAGTTCAGCTGTTATTTAGGAGCCCTCAGCCACTGGTGGGGCATCTTTGTGCACCACAGAGGGTTGCAGATGATGTTGGACACTACCCTCTGTGGCCTCTTCTGCGCCCCACCAGTGCCCTCCTTGTTGACTTCTTCCTCTGTAAAACAGCAATGAGACAAATATTGTGAAGACTTGTACCTGTTTAAATTTTGGTAGACATTATATTTTTCGTGTATTTTTATTAATTTTAAACACAATTATGATTTCTAACTATTTAAGAACAATGGCTGTTATGCAGGAACAGGTGATCAGCTCCACACTGTGTGCTGTCTGCAACTTAATATACCTGCAGGGCAGCTCAACATGGACTAGTCACCCCCCCACACAAACACACACCATATAGACTACCTAGAATAGTCATCATGGTGTAGTAATGGAAGAAGACTGGGATAAAACTGGATGCCACTTTTGGGTTTTGTACATGATCACTGGTACCATAAGATTAGGTTTGTGTTATTAGAACACCAGACAGAGGCACCTGTGTTGTCATAGCCAGGCGGTGTTTGCGGGAGAAGTCCATGCATACGTCTTATACATAATGTCATTACTCTCCTCAACAGTACAGGCTATAGATGATATCTCCATCTCTGTTTATGCCCCCTTTGGCACATGAACAGCACCCACAGTTACGTTGTACCTGTCAATGTACTATGACATGTTCTGTCATAAAGACACACAGTAGAACTCTTAACAAAGGACAGCACTGTAAATCAGTTCTATGGTCATTAGTCCTGTGCTAATAAATTCTTTTAGTATAAACATTCGATGCGTGATGACAATTTTTGGGGGGATTAAATATGTAGTAGTCCACATACTGTACATTGCATTTTTCTTTTGCAACTTTTTATTATTTCTATCATCAAAGCAACTGAACATCTATTGTATAAAACAAATGTGATATGCCCTGAGTTAAGATATCGTTATTATCTTCATTGGAGGGTGTGAGTCTATTGCTATCTCACTTCTAGCTTCACCACTTGTGAGATAACAACAAATGAACTGCCTGTCATGAATATAAACATGATTTCTTAAGTCAGTCCATATGGTATCATATATATATATATATATATATATACTGTTTGCGTATGATTGGTGATATTATTTTGCACTAAATATTTCTTTAAAGTTAGAACACCATTTTGTTTACTTACAAAATAATTAATTTTACTTACAATATGCCATTTCAGGTTAGAAACTAGAACTAGAACACTGAGAACAATAGGCCAGATTGACAACTTTAAATGTGAAATGGTCTGTTTTAAGGTAAGATAACATAAAACACCAGCAAAAAAAACATCACATATGTGTTGTAGTAGAATAATACATTTGTTTTCAAACATGAACACTTAATAACATTGAAAGTATGTTATTGTGTGCCACGCAAAAGTTATGTGTGTTATCAGACACTGGTGGAGATAAATGTGCGCTTCTACCACAATTCATGAAGTATTTGCTATATAGATAACATAGTTGTTGATTTGTACTCACCAGCTGAGTCAAGTACAACCAGCTGCTTGACTCTGGGAACCTCTTCCACCCGATCCACAGAGACTGGTAGGAGGTGGATCCTTTTTGGGAGAACAGCAGGGAAGCCTTCATGTTCTGTTGTGAAAAAATTGAGAAAGAAACATTTGAGTTACTGTGTATTGGTGTCAAATTAGTGATTAATATCTGAAGCCAAGCATTGCAAACAATGGTGTCTATGCAAGAATGGGTGGGAAATGTGTGATAGTGTCCTTTATGCTGTTGACTTAGCTTTGAGACACTGCACTGGTAGATGGTGTGCATTATTGAACACTGCATGTACCTGTACTGTGTCTGTCTATGGTTCCCCCCACCTCCCCACACCCTTCTGTGAGGCTACACAGTGCATCCAACTGTACAGTACACAAAAGAGTTGGGCAACAAATCAAATACTTTGCCACAATGCAGTACTGGGTTTGTTGTGCATTTAGGCACAGATCAGAGTATGTGAATATCACCTATAGACACCTGGCCCTGCCCACTATGTCACCTAGTCCTATGGTACCCTCATCTTCGTTGCTAAATAACACCACTGTGGGTAGACATTCCCTACCAGCAGCAGCTCAACAACCATCTTGTGAGTTGGAATCTGCTCCTACATATGGTGGTGAGTGAAAACTCTCTTTCCCCCCTACCCCTAATGTATATCACTGTTCCATGCCTTGAACACTTACCAGTTACAGTACTTTGATCCAAGTTGGTCTGTAGTGACACTGGTGTACAATGTCATCCCTCCCCCCCACACACACCGCTTATGATGCTGAGCCTTTACAGTAATACAGTAACATATTTGCTTTTGAGACATTGACTGGCTGTGTCAATACCTGTATTTATACAACACTAGTAGTGATCTATTTTAACTGATGCATTTGTTTATCTCACTGCTATACCTCCAGATAAACATGTATGTGGAGGTTAGATATGCAACAATTAGTATTCTTTGCCTAAGGACAAATCAGAGTGTAGCTTTTACAATGCTGATGACATCACAATACACTTGTCCTGCTCTGAAGCTAGAGAAACAGTAAACTAACTATACATGAACAGCTGATTTAAAAGGTATAACTCATAAACTGATGTTTTATAAATTGTAGACACAATAGCCTTACTCAAAATTTTCAAGTTGTCTACATTTGTGCAGGGGCAGGACTGTCATAACTCAGTCGTGGCTCTACACACTCGTGGGTTATGGTCCTGCACCTTCACTCATAAATATAAATTACATATTTGTAGTAAGGACATTGTGTGTACCGTATTTTTATGTTATTTTTTCACATTAATGTACTTTCATTAAAAGAAAAATGGAACAGTTTTGCAAAATATACATAAATATCTATGTACTGTCATACACAACACGTCTGTCTCTCTATGCAGTGTTTCTACAATAAGCCTTAATAGGTGTGTGCAGTGGGCCATCCTCCATGGTTGCACAGCATGCGGTTGTACCTCCCAAGACACTGGGATGACTGTTGCTGAACCATGATGATGGATGTCTCTTGTGGTATGTTCACAGAGTTGTATGTTTTTTCTCTTACCTGATGGTGGCTGTTTCTGATTGGTTACATTGCCTAGACCCTTCCCCTGCTTGCATATGTGTGTGTGTGTGTGTGTGTGTGTGTGTGTGTGTGTGTGTGTGTTGTGGGGGGATGCAGAGTTAGGGTTGGAAACCCTAACACCATATTTCCCAACTTTTGTTGCTTTAATAGCAACTCTAACTGATGCATTAATTACGTTTTTACAATGAATATATATATATATATATATATATATATATATATATATATATATGAAATGGAGCCTATGACCAGTAGCAGCCCTTTCTATTCTTGTCGCCCACAGTTAGCAGATGATGGTAAAGATGAAGAGGTGCAAGACATGTCACATTACACTGCTCAGGTCACACGCAGGGAGTCTGTGTCCTGCATGTGCTAAGCAACAAGACAAGGTGGACATCATTAGTGAGGCAGATATGGACCTGGACCTGGAACAGGATTTGGACATGAAGGAGTCATTGCCAGACAGTCTGAATCCCAGCATGGCATCGTTCATTAAAATGCGCAGGTTGTCATGCTCTGAATGCTGGAGCACATGGAAGAGATAGCTAAAGCCAACATCAAGACCAAGACAGACTACACAGATACAGCCTCCAGAATAAACAACTTACCAGATGACAACAGGGACCCACTCAATAAAGACACAGATAAGCACCCTAACAAACACAAATCTTTTAAGACAAGAAAAGACATGCCTGATGATGAGGATACAAACACTAAAAAAGACAGAGTTGAGGGAAGAAGATGAACAGACTAACGAATAAGATGATCTGACACTCACAAAGAAAGTCATCATGGTGAATGCTCTTCCAGAACTAATGAGAGCAGTTATGGAGTCTATGGGGTTTGAGTTTCCTGAACCACCACAACAATCTAAACTAACCCCCCTCATCTGTTCCAAACAAAAGAAGGATGATTTATTTCCCTTATGCGACTCTGTTAAGCTGTTATTGCCAAGGAATAAGATGCTACAGATGCAGTAAAGATACAGAAAGGAAGACATTCAACAAATTGTATCTAATCCAAGAGAATGCCAACAAGTTCTGGTGCACTTCACTGGTAGTTTACCACCACGTGATGACATTAAGCACAGAAACGGTCTTACCATCTGAAAGCACAACCCCATTGAAAGACCCAACTGATAGAAAAACAGAAGAGCTTATGCAGAAGAGTTTTGAGTTGGCTGACCTGGCAAGTAGGGCCATAACAGCAGTCACATTCCACTCCAGACTCCTACCAACAAGCCTGGAAGAACTGGCATTCTCACTAGACCCAGAGGCTAAACAAGCAGATTTGGCTGAATACACTATCCAAGTCTCTAAATATGTAGTGTAAGCATCTGTAGATGCTCTAAGGATGGCAGCAAGGTCGGCAGTTGTTTCTTACAGGGCTAGAAGGCTGATATGGTTGAAGCTATGGAACACAGATGCTGAATTGAAAACCAGGCTGAATAAGCTTCCCTTCAAGAGGAATTTTGTATTTGAGGAAGGACTGGAAAAGTATGCCAAGAACAAGGAGGATGGAAAGGTCCTTGACAAGAAGAAGCCAGCTTGGAACTCTTACCTACTTTTTTTCATAGCAGGTTTTGTCCCCATAAGAACAGACAGGACAAAAGACAGCCCAACAAATATTCTCAGAACAGATCATACAGCTTTAAACTGGTTTATTTCTCCAACAACAATGGAGGCAGAGTCAGAGGCAGGGACAAAGAGGCTGATACAGCAGTGCTTCCTCATGGGGCAAGTCAAGCACAGTCTGACTACTGAATCCTGACATGGCACAGTCCCCCCCATGTCAAATCACCAGAACAACCCACTGGTGGGGGCCAGATTATAGGAATGCACACTCACACAGAGACAAATAATGGACAGATGGATTATAGAAGTCATCTCACTAGGATACTCTATAGAACTCATTCAGAAGTCATCCTCAAATAGATTGGTAGTATTCCAAGTTTCATGGCATCCAACCAGAATTCGAGCAGTCAAAGACACAGTCAACAAGTTATTGTATAACAAAGCCATAACCTCAGCACTGCAGGAACAAATTGACCAAGGGATATACCCAATGTTTTCCCTGGTGCCCAAAAATACAGGGAATATGAGACTGGTACTAGACCTCAGGTACATCAACTGATTTGTCAAATACAAAAAGTTCAAGATGGACACACTCAGGTTGATGGTAAAGTCCATAAGGGTGGGAGATTATCTGACATCCATCGACATGAAGGATGCTGTATTCATATCCTCATCAGATTGGCCCATTACAAATTTCTTGACTTCAAAATATTGGATCAGCACTACCAGTATCAAACCTTACCATTCAGTCTAGCATCACTAATCTGTTGAATTTCTTTGAAAATGTTAGTGCATCTTTAGATCAAGGGCTTCCAGTGGATATTAATTTTCTGGATTTTCTCAAGGCTTTCGATAAAGTCTCTCATCAGGTACTGATCAATCTACTGTATAAGCTTGATTTTCACCATAATATAATAAACTGGGTTGTATCTTGGCTACAAAAAACATGTTTTCATTAGAGGACATTGCTCGCAATGGGAAATGGTTGGCAGTGGGGTCCCACAGGGTTCCGTATTGAGACTTGTCCTTTTTAACATATTGATTTCCACAATGCAAACATCAAGCAATGTATGGATGACAAAGTATGCCGATAATTGTAAACTAGGATGCATAGTCAATAATGCACAAGCTGCAAATCATCTTCAAAATGAATTGAATAAGTTAGGTACCTGGGCAAAGGACAATACAATGTTCTTTAATGAACAAAAGTGTGAAGTTATGCACTTGGGTTATAACAATCAGAACTTCATTTATAAAGTAAATGATGTTCAAATTTCTGAGACAACTAACGAAAAAGACCTAGGAGATTTTGTGGATAATAAACTATCTTTTGATACTCACACTTTGGCAAAGGTCAAAAAGTGCCACAGAATTATTGGCTGCATTTTTAAACATATTAAAAGTAGGGATACTAGACTGATTCTCCCGCTTTACACAAGTTTAGTCAGACCACATCTAGACTACTGCTCCCCTTTTGTCCACCAGCCACAAAAAAAAGGAAAAAAAGTTATAGAGGGAGTACAAAGAAAGGTAACCAAATGCATTACAGATATGACCTGCCTAGAATATGAGGTAAGGCTTCAAGTACTAGACCTCTTTTCTCTGGATTACAGACAACTTCGAGGTGATCTATGTTTGTCATTTAAAGCTATTCAAGGTTCACTTCTATTTGAAACCTTGGGTTTAATGAGGAATAACACATGCACTATCACTAGAACCCACAGCCTCAAATTAAGAGGGCATAATTATAAAACTCAGAAAAGAAGCTGCTGGTTCACCCAAAGGGTTGTGACTGAATGGAATGCCCTACCAAGAGAAATATTAGACAGTGACACCATGACTATATTTAAAAGACAGCTGGACAATTATTTAGGCAGTAAAAAACATCTTACCTAAAATAGAATCTTAATCCACCATATTGGTGGTGAGCTCATAAAGGGCATTTTTGCCTCCTGAGCCCGTTACTTTCTATGAATCTATGAATCAGCTCCCAGAGTGTTCACCAAAGTATCCATCACAGTGGCAACATCTTTAAGAGCAAGGCATTTCAATATTACCCTACCTTGGTGACTGGCTAATCAGGGCCAGGACACCACAACTGGCTCACCAACATAACAAGATGGTGATGAAAACACTGCAAGCACATTGGTGGGTGCTGAACTTGGAAAAGAGCAACCTCCAGCCCAGTCAATAGATAGTGCACCTGGAGGCCCTAATAGACATAGCACCAGGGACAGTCACTCCCTCACCAAAGAGAGCCACCAAAGTCATGGAGCAGTCACTACACCAATCCAACTGCCCCAAGCTGGAGGTGATACTGCAAGTGTTAGGCTTCATGGCATTGTGCATAGACCTGGTCCCATGGGCACTCCAGAATATGTGTCCTCTACAGACATTAGCAATTCAGGTAAGGAACCTGCACAACCATGATCCAACAAAGACGATCACACTAGGTCCTTCTAACACAGTTTACACAGTAGTGAACCAAATCATGACCCACTTTCAATACACAGCACATTTACATGTAAAGGATTATATGATACCAGCAAGCAGAACACAGTTTACACAGTGGGGGACCAAATCATGACCCACTTTCAATACACAGCACATTTACATGTAAGGAAATTCTACTGTACCAGGCAAACCGGTCTCCGGTCACAATCGCAAAGTCTCTGCACAAACCGGGGATTCAAAAGCAGCTGGAAATCCTGACAGGCCGATCGCATTCAGCAAATCTTTGGTCTTCTTCAGGTTAAAGCCTGGTCACAGTCCAGTGGCTTAAATAGTCCTCACAACTCAGATTCAGTCTGAATAAACTCTATTTTCTCTCTCAGGGGCAGCAGGCAGACAGGCAGGCCAAACTCAGCCCTTTGGCAGTTCTCCCATGCAAAACTACACAGAACTGCTGCTCAGAGCTGTTACTTCTTCACTTCTCAGCTCAAAAACTGAAACTAGCTGCAGCAGCCTGGGAAATTCCCCAAAATTGAAAAGATTCGGTTGACTGATCCTCCTGTCAGTCACAACAAAGGCTCCCCTTTCAGGTGCAAAAAGGTGCAAAAAGCCCAAAACTACAATTCCTACAGATTTTTACTGCAGACAGCTCCTGTAGTCTGGCTCCATTTTAGGTCCCGCCAGTACTGATTGGTCCAATTCGTAGTCCAGGACCAAGATAGTGGAGATAAACAAAACAGTCTTTGCCTGCAAAGAAGGCAAGTTAGACAAACTACATTATCCTTATCACTCTAACTGATTTTCAGCAAATAGTTACATCTTTCAACAGATCTTCCTCTCAGATTATTTATGACTGCAATCCAGGCAACTCTTAAAGAGACTGTACACAGAGGCTATACAGGCACTCTCTGGCAATCATATTTATTAGATGGATAAAAGCTTGGTTGAGTAACAGAAATCAGGTGGTTCGGATCAGGGGATTTCACTCTGATAGTGGGAGAGTGATTAGTGGGGTCCCCCAGGGGTCTGTCCTGGGGCCTATTTTGTTTTCTATTTTCATCTCAGACCTGAATGCTGATTTAAATAGTTATACAATTAAGTTTGCTGATGACACCAAATTGGCGGCAGATGTTAGTAATTTGACTGGAAAGTTTAAATTGGAGGAAGATTTAAAAAAAACTGGAAAAATGGGTTAAAACAAATGGAATCTCATTTAATACAGAAAAGTGCATGGTTATGCATTTAGGAAACAGTAATCCCTGTTCCAGTAATTTAATAAATGGACAGAGCCTAAGGCCGGTTACTAGTGAGAGTGATTTGGGGGTGCTTATTAGCAATGACCTGAAATTTAGTGATTATTGCAATAAAATTGTTAATAAATCCCATAGGATTATTCATTGTATAAAGAAATCGATCACAAATAGAAATAGGTCCTGTCTCTTTCCCATTCATCAAGCTTATGTAAAGCCTACATTAGATTATTGTTCTCCCTTGTGGAGCCCCTATTTAAGAAGGGACATTAATCATGTGGAAGGGGTGCAGAGGAGATTTACAAAAATGATAGATGGTATATATGAGATGAGATATGAGGAAAGATTGAAAACATTAGATTTCTATCCTCTGGAGCTTAGATGACTCATGGGTGACCTACTCCTGATGTCTAAGATCAAGGATGATAAAGCTTGTTGTCAGGAATTAGGGCTTAATTACAATAATAGGGAAGTTAGCTTGAGAAGTCATCAGTATCAATTAACTCTTAGTCATCTAAAGGGTCTCCAAAGGAGTTGTTTTTTCACACAACGAATTGTGTCATATTGGAATGGCCTGCCTAGTTCGGTGGTTCACAAAAAATATTTTGCATCATTTAAGAAGAGCTTAGATGATTATTTATTAAATCAATATGTAAACCACGGGGAAAAATAACCCTTTCTATGGGAGGAGTACATTATGAGCGACTTAGCCTTCTGTATTTCCTATGACACTTCTAGTATGATTTCTAGTATATTTAAACTGCTAAAATGCAGGACACCAGCCTGGCAGTGAGCATTTAGGTAAGCTCGAGGAAGACTTTTCATGGACCCCCATTTGTAGGGGGTTACACCCTTCCCTGCCTGGAGAATACTTGGCGTCCACGTCAAGTCTGTATCATCATGCATTAGTTAACATAAACTTATTACTTTTCTATACATATTCACTACACTTCATGATACTATATCCATTCTGACAACACATTGTGCATATTTCACACAGGTAAATTGAACATTACTATACTGAATCAGGTAATAACTTCTTGTACCATAAACAATGCAAGAGGGGGCCTTTCCCTATCAGCTAACTTGGTGCTAGAGGGGGCAGGGGCACCATGGTGAGAGGGAAAGACAAGTAACCTGGAATTGGCTGTCAAGCTCAATTTGGGCAGTGAGCTTGGTGAGACATAAACACCTTTGTGCACCACATTAAAAGACAAATCCACAGGCCTCCTGGGAGAATCATAACTGAGGCATACTACTGGTTTGACAGCTCAGCCAGTCTTTCTGGGGGGGGGTCAACTACAGTATCTGTATTCTCAGCACTGGTCTGGGGACTCTTGTCACTTGTGAGGGGTGCCTCTGCCTGGATGGGAATGTCCAAACTTGGAGCACAGTCAGCTCCTTGCTCTGTAGGCTCTGTTTCCACAACACTTGACTCATTTTGCAAAGGCTCAGGCACAATCAAACTTTGAGGCATGGAAGGGGGGTTGTCAACACGCTCATAGTGTTCTTCAAGTTCTGGTATGTCACCAAAAAGACTCAAACCATCAGCCCCTCCTTCAGGCAAATCATACAGTTCCACAATACACAGAGACTCAGCATCTTCAGATGTGATACTTTGTACTTCACTTAATGTGAGCATTGGCTCCAAGACTGAAGCTGAGGGGTAAGGCAGTCCAGAAGGCCCAGCTTCATCCCCACAATTTATCAGGGGTTACCTCAAAACAGCTGATTCTGTTCATAAGAGGGGTAATAGGCATGGTCGTATTCACTTTCGTCAGAAGTGGACTGACAGACATTATCATTCTGGGCCTGCTGCAGAAGAAACCTTAAATATGTGAAACGTAGGGTAGGTTGACTCTGTCTCTTTCTTGCAGCAGCATGAGTCACCGGCCCAAGGGGCTCACTTTCTGGGGGTTCAGCCTCAATCATGACTTGGCCGATAGGTAGAAAGTGGTTACAGTACATGGTCTTGACAGCTTTGGAGTTGTCCTCTGTGCGCACCTTGTACACAGATAAATCATCCAACTTTCCAACTACTACATGGGGAAGATGGTGTCATCGATCAGCAATTTTGTGTTTACCATGCAGTCCCAAATTGCATAACAACACACGGTCTCCAGGTCGAAGCTCTTAAGCCTTTACTTTTTTATCATGCCTCTCTTTGTTGGCTAGATTTCTCTTGGTGGCCATTGTCTGGGCCAGTTGATAGGCATCGTTCAATTGAGCTTTCAGTTTTTGTACATATTGCAAGTAGTTTTCATCTCAGACCCCATCTGGAGAGACCCCAAAACAGACATCAACTGGCAGCCAGGCCTCTTTCCTGAACATGAGGCAATGGGGGGGGAGAACCCAGTAGCAACATTTTTCGTGCAATTGTATGCGTGTACTGAGGTGCTAATCTGCTGACTCCATTTATGCTTGTCTTTTGGGTGGATGGTTCCCAGCATGTCTAGAAGGGTGGGGTCACATGATGTCATCTAGCTAGGCAGCTGCCTGATTTTGAGCTCTCCCCTTCGGTCGCCGTTTTCTGCCAGTTTTCTATACCATCTGAGCACCAAACTTAAAAATTTGCATTGGAGGGGATTGGATACTGTGCCTACTAACAGTAATCTGATTTTGCCTACGAAGAAGCTGATAATTTTTAAAGGATGGAGGTGGATGGAAAGCAGGCCTCGGTTAAACATACTCCTCCTGCATCTCCTGAAAAGCTCTCAAAGAAGCAACGTAAGCAAGGCCCTGCCAAGTCAGAACGATGTGGGGACAAACCGCAGCTGGCTATTCCTTTGACGGAGGATAAGTTTCTCCAGGAGCTGAACCCTGTTAAAGATATCCTTAAGGAGCTGGCTGGGGAGCTGAAATCATTGCGTGGTGACCTGTCATCAGTCTCCACCAGAGTTTCTGATATTGAAGCCAGAGTCATTTCATCAGAGAAATGGAGATCCAAAACAGATGCTGAGGTTGCTGAGCTCAGGCAGCAGATCAAAAAGCTACAGGCTAAAACGGAGGATTTGGAGGGACATAATCACCGGAACAATTTACTTATTATAGGCCTGCCGGAGATGGAGGAAGGCCCGGACCTAATGGCCTTTTTGCAGAGGTTCCTGGTGAAGATAGTAGGCCCGTCTCCCATTAGTCCCTCCTACCATCTGGAGCGCGCCCACCGGTCTCTACGTCCTAGGCCCCCGTCTGGTTCTCCCCCGCGACCTATTATTGTGAAATTTCAAGTTATATTGAAAGACAACATGTTTTTTCAAGATCCCGGGAACTAAAGGAGATTCTCTGGGGCTCATAGAAAATCCGTGTTACTCAGGACCTTCCCAAAGAGACCAGAGAAAAAAGGGCAGCTTATCATCCGGTCGTCCAGAAGCTGATAGCAGCCTCTATTCCTTTTCGGATGATCTACCCGCGATTCTGAAGGTCACGGTGGCTGGCTCGGTATGCAGTTTCAATTCTCCTGAAGCGGCTCTAAAGGATTTAGCCTCCAGACTACCAGAACTGTTCAAGTCGGCCGGATGAATATAGGACTGGTTATCTCGTTGTGCTATGGCATCTGGGATCCTGGTGCCTAAATTTCACTGAATGGACCTGTTTTATCATTGTTATTTAGTCGGGGCCTTTCTTTTTTCTTTTGCTGGGCTGTTTGGTTAGTAGGTCCTGCAGGCTAAGCTACCCTGGTCACTCTCTCTGAGCTGGCTACCTCTCTTAATTTATTTGTTTTTCCTTTCTCGTTTTTAAATCCTTGCTTACCTTGGTCGGTTTCCCCGGTCTGGGGGCTGGGGGTTTTTCTCTGGGGGTGTTGGGTTTCCTCTCGGTGGGCCTGGCCGTTTGTGCTGGAGGAGGAACTTTTTTCTCTGTTTGTTCCTGTTTCCTGGGGGGACTTCCTGGCGGCAGGACCGTTCCCGGTCCTGCTGGTTTTTGAGTCCCCTCGGAAACAGCCTCCCAATGTCGAGAATTTTCATCGGTTGGTGCTCTCGGGGTGCTGATTATTCCCATGGGCTATGGAGGATATCTGGTAGGTGGCTTTTCACCTTCTTTGTTTTGAGTTGTGTAAGGATGCCCCTTTATCGTGATTCATTTATGTGGATGGTGTTTTTCCTGTTGTTGTGGAGGGGTGCTCTTTCTGTTTTTTTGTCCCTGGTTGTGGGTTTTCATTGCTTTTCCGCTGATTCACCTCTTCATGGGCTACTCCTGTTACTGCTGGTGACTGGCGGGGGTGGAGGGAGCTTGGGTCTGCGGGTGCCGAATTGCTGGATGTGGTATCGCGAGCCAAATGAGGGGGGTTTAGCCAACCTCTCCCCAGTGGTGGGGCTACTATGTTTTATTGTAGGGGGGTCTCGGATGTATGTTTTTATGGAGGTATTTTCGAGGTATGTCCTTTATTGCTGTATATATCTTACACTGGGGTTCTTGGGGTTCGCAAATGGGGTTGGGGGGCCATTGCTTCTGGGTCTCGGTTTGTTTGAAGGAGTACTTCGGTTTGGGCCTCCTGTTGTAAATAGTTACTTGTGGGTTCTCGGGTTTCTTTGATCTCAGGGGTGGGTTGGGTGGGCTTGGTGAGTACTACTTGTTGTGGATTTCCAGAGTTGGGGTCGGGGATGGGGGATCATTTTCATCGAAGATCTTGTACTGGCTTTTTTGGGGTTGGGTTTGACGGGTGGGGGGGTCGGGAATGATGATTGTCCTTCTTTATGTTTTACAGGGCATTTGGTTAAGTAGGACATGGGTTATGGGGGATATACCTTTTGTAATTTTGTCTGGGTCAGCTTCTGGACAGGGGTCTATTTAGGGTTAGTATATTGGGCTGGTGATCTGTATAGGGGCCAGCTTAGTCTGCCAATCTAGTTTAATGTGTTGTTTCTGGGGATTAAAATTTGGGGTCCTCCCTGTGGAGACTAAAGCTTGGCTTGTTTTGGGAGGGTAAGGTATTCCCAGCCTTTTCTTTTGGGGTGCACCTTTTTTCTTCTTATAATCCTGAATATGTCTGGATATTTGGTCTTTGTATACTGTATTTAAAATGGCTATGAATACTCTCAAAATAGCCTCCTGGAATGTACGCAGACTTAGGGATCGGGTCAAATGCTTGCAGATGTTTAATCATTGTTCACTGTTGCAAATTGACATTCTTTTTTTGCAGGAGACACATCTAAGCCATGGTGACACCAAGCTTTTATCTCGTTCAGGCTTTTCTCAATCCTATCTTGTGGGTAATTCTTGTTTTAGTAGAGAGGTGGCGGTCCTCGTCAAGAAGCATGTTTTATTTACCAAGGAGACGACTGTGTCAGACCCAGAAGGAGGTTTATGTTGGTCAAAGGTATTCTTAATGGTGGTAATATTGTTTTGGGCTCTATATATACGGTCCGTGGGGGTGATCCTGGTTTTTTCATATCCCTTGCCGAGAAATTGGCTAATTTTCTTCCTGCTCAGTTTATATTGGGTGGGGACTGGAACATTCCTTGTTCACCTGTTCTAGATAGAGACCCTCAGGACAGGCGTCCACCCTCCCCGGCTCATAGAGCCTTTTCGGACTTGAGATCGTTGCTGGGTCTATGTGATCCTTGGAGACATGCTAACCCTTCTCTCTGAGCCTTTTCTTTTCTTTCTCAGTTGCATGGTACTAAATCTAGGCTAGATATGGTCTTAGTTAGTACTTCCTTTCTTCCGAGTCTCTGTTTATCCGGCATTGATCCAATTATTTTATCGGATCATGCTGTTGTCTGGATCAAGCTTTCCTTAACTTCGGATTTCTCCCGGGATTTGGTTTGGCGGCTGAATACTCAGCTGTTGAAGGATCCTCAAAATGTATCTGATACTAGTTCCCTGATTTCTCTCTTTCTGGCAGATAATCTAAATTCTACTCCAAGGCTTGATATGGTCTGGTCCGCCTTAAAATGCTATCTTAGGGGTGATCTTATTAAAATGGCTTCCCTTAGGAAGAAAAAGGGGCTTGCAAATTCCCTATCTTTGATGGGTAGAATCCGGGATTTGGAGGCTAAGTACTCCTCAACTTCTTCTTTAACTGATCTTAAAGAGCTTTTATCAGTTAAAAGTGAATATATGGATCTTTTGAAGGAGAAAACCAGTATTCCTTGCTTAAAACTCAAGCCAAATTTTTGATCAGGGAAAAATCCGTAAGCTTTTGGCTCTCGTCTATGAGGCATTGAAAGCTTCAGGATTATTCCCTCTCTGCTCTCTTCATCCGGTGTGGTTGTCACTTCACCTAGAGGAATTGCCCATATTTTTAAGGAGTACTATCTGGGCCTGTATAGCAAACCTCCTGTATCGTATTCTACCTTAGAGTTAAAGGAATATTTGGGGGAGATTGATATTCCATGTTTATCAGAGTCTCAGCAGGCTATTTTGCTGGCTCCTATTTCATCGGAGGAGATTGAGAGATCCATTGCTTTCCTTGCTCCCGACCGAACACCGGATCCTGATGGTCTCCCGGCTAACTTTTATAAGGTTTTTGCCAAGGATTTGATACCCACTCTCCTTAAGTTATATGAATACTTATTTGTATCTCCGGATGTGGATCCCTCATTGTTTGAGGCTATAATCGTTTTAATCCCTAAACCAGATAAGATTCTTACTGATCCGGCCAATTACAGACCCATTTCTCTTCAAAATTACGATATGAAAATTCTTGCTAAGATATTAGCTGAAAGAATCAGGATGGTTTGGTCTGGTCTGTTGAGTCCTGAGCATGTTGGTTTTGTCCCTGGAAGATCGGTGGCTGACCATTTGAGGACCCTGTCGCATATCTCTCAGTATGCCCAATCCGTTTCATATCCGGCTGCTCTGATCTCTCCTGATGCTGAAAAGGCCTTTGATCGCGTGGATTGGTCTTTTCTCTGGGCAGTTATGGAGAGAATGGGCTTTCTGCCTGCCTTTGTAAATAAGATTCGGGTGTTTTATAGTTGCCCTTCTGCCAGAATTTATTGTAATGGGGTGTTTTCTTCCCTTTTTCGATTATATACTGGCACCAGGCAGGGATGTCCTCTCTCCCCTTTGTTATTTAATTTGTATTTGGAACCTTTACTTATAAGGCTTAAGGCTTCTGCTCAGGTCAAGGGGCTTAGATTACACCAAAGGGAATTGGTTCTCTCTGCGTATGCAGATGACATTCTTTTACATTTAGCAGATCCGGCTGAATCTTTGAAGGTGGTGATAGGTATTATTGAGAGGTTTGGTGTTTTTTCTCATTATAGATTGAATATTTCCAAATCTGAAATCCTCCCTCTTAATGTATACACTAATAAGCATGATTTTTCCTCTTTCGGTATGAGATGGGCCTCTAGATCTATCAAATATTTAGGGATTTATTTCTCTACTGATTCTTCTTTTGAGAAAGTTAAATTTGGACAGACTCAAGGACTCGTTTCTCAAGATTTACAGCGCTGATCGTTCTTCCCATCTCACTTTGGGGTCGAATAAATATTCTTAAAATGATCGTTCTCCCGGTTTTTACCCATTGAATCTGGTTAACCTTGGCTTCCTACTTCCTATATTCAGCAGTTTCATGTACTTTTCTCTAACTTTGTTTGGTCGGGAAGGGGTTAGGGCTCTTATGCTAAATTATCGCTTCCTAGAGAGAAAGGGTCTTAGGTTGCCTAATCCCCTGTTGTACCACTGGGCGGCTCACCTTTCTAAGTTGGGAAGATGGTTCTCTAAGGAACCAGATTCATCCTGTCCAATTTGGCTTCAACTTGAACGTTCCTCTCTCTCTGAGATTAAACTAGATAGGTACGCTTTACTTTATGTATCCCCGAAGGTACTTTCCAATTGGGTGCCGGAAAATGTTATGATGGTTGCTATTAAGTCGCTTGTGCAATGTTTAAAGTTCTTTCGTATCTCCGCTATCTCAGACCTGGGACAACCGGTTGTTCGTAATCCCAATGTTAAGCTGGGTACTTCATGGATTACCTCGGAGTGGCTTCCGCAAATTAGGGAGGCCAGACTTGAGCATTTTTTTAGCAGGGATTCACTTCTTTCTTCCGGTGATATTCTCGAGAGATTTGATATATCTAGGAGGGATATCTTCAAAGTTTATCAGTTGAGGCATTTGATCAGCTGGAGATTTGGTACCAATTCTAGGGACTCAGTTGTTTATCCTTTTTTTTCTGAAATTATTAATCTTGCTTCCCAATCCCACTCTATCTCCTTGATATATTCCTTCCTTTTGAATTATAATTCGCCGGAGATGGTTGAAGGCTCGGGTGTGTGGGCTCACCTTCTACCTGATATCTCCCTGGATTGGTCGGGTGTTTGGAAAGGTCTCCATAGATACCATACCCAGGATAGGTTGCGGTTAACGCAATATTATATTGTTAATAACTTGTACTATACCCCGGTTAAACTCTTTCACCTTAAGAGAGCTTCTCCTCTAAAGTGCTTTAGGTGTTTACAAGGTGAGGGTAACTTAATCCATATGTTCTGGGATTGTCCTAAAGTTGTCCCCCTGTGGTCTCTGGTTCGGGATTATCTTGATCCTCTTCTGGTCTGTCTTTTTTCTGTCCTGAGGTATGTATTTTGGGTGAATTCTCCGTGTAGACAGTGTCGAACATAGATATTATATGGCTTTGGTGTCTATGGCTGTTAAAAATTGGTTTTAAGACATTGGACTGACCAACTGGCCTTGTCATTTGCTGATTGGTTAACTGAACTAGTCTCATATCTTCAATCCAGAAAGGTTGGTTTGCTAGTCTTAAAGGTCGTTTGGATCTGTTTCAGAGGAGAAGGAGTAAACTCAAGCCCTCTGTTTGACTTAACTTATATAATTCTATGACCCGATCCCACATGTCTGCCTTTTATTTTTAAAGATCTATGTCAATCTTCTGTTTTAAGGTTGTCTTGCTTTTCACAGATGCTAGGATTTGTAGTTTTGTGGTGATAAATTGCTTTGTCCAGACGATGTTTGGTGTTTGTTGGTGCACCCTGTGGAGGGGAATGGTTTTGTGGGGGTTTGATCGTTCAGTGTTGTATAATGTTTTTGTATCTGAGGTTGGGTGGGTTGGTGGGATGGTGGGTGGGAGTGGGCTGGGGGTGGGATTTTGTGTTATTGTTTTTGTTGGGGGCTGGGGTATGTAGGGAGGTGTTTTTTCTTGGGTTGTACCATTTATTCCAATGTTTTCTTGTATTTCCTTGGTGTTATTTGTGATATTGTGTTGTTGTTTTGTTTTCTTAAACTCAATAAACTTAAATTTCAAAAAAAAAAATGTCTAGAAGGGTGTGGTTAAAACGTTCTGGTTGAGGGTCTCCTTGCGTGTGATAGAGGGTGGTTCTTGACTTTTGCATCCCCCATAGAGAGAGCATTTCTTTGATTAGCCTACTCTCAAAGTCTCTGCTTTGATCAGAATGAATCCACTGGAGGGAACCATAGTGGACAAAGAAATTTTCCACTAGCACCTTGGCCACGGTAGACGCCTTTTGATCTTTGGTGGGAAAAGCTTGTGCATACCATGTAAAATGATCCATAACCACTAACATGTTGCCAGTGTTCCTCTGATCAGGTTCTAAACACAAGAGGTCTATGCAGACTACTTCCATGTGGGTGCTGGCAGTAATATTAACAAGAGGAGCAGCCCTCTGAGGCAGGGCTTTTCTTTGCAGGCAGCGACTACAAGTCTTTACATGGTGCTCAACATTGGTCCCCATTTTGAGCCAGTAGAAGTGAGATCATACCAGGTCAAGGTTCTGTCAATACTGAGGCTCTCCATGTGATTGTGGAGGGACCTCAGTACCAAATCTTTAAAGGCCATGGGCAGGACCAATTGTTCCTTGTCTACTTTCCCACTATGATCTACTGTCTCTCTATACAACAACTGATTGAGCAACTTCAATCTGGGGCCTTCTTTAAACAATAAAGCAGTTTGCAAGTCAGTGGAATGTAACTTAGACACATCTTTCCCCGCACACGCAGGGCATCAAGTGCTGGCTGAATCATAGAATCTTGGGATTGAGCCCACTGAATGCTGTCATTGTCAAATTGAGGTAGTGTACTAATATCTAGAGCAGACAACTGGCAATAAGCAGCTGGTATGCAGGTGTCAGAAGGGCCCAAACAATCTACTAAACAGTCCACTGTGTCCGCAGACATCTGTTCATCTCTATCAAACTTTTGGCACAATGCTCGAATGTCAGGTTCAGACAGCCTGACCCAATCACTCTTGGAAGTGGGCCTTCATGATAGGGCGTCAGCATCAATATGGTTCAGGCCCAGTCTGTATTTGACAGCATAATCATATGTTGATAATGCAGAAAGCCACCAGTGCCTAGTGGCATCTAACTTTAGCTGAAGTCTGTACATAGGTCAATGGGTTATTGTCAGTCTTCAACAATATCTTTGCCCCATAGAGGTATTCATGAAACTGGTCAACGATGGCCCATTTTAGCGCAAGGAACTCCAACTTATGCACAGGGTAGTTTCATTTGGATGGGGTCAAGCTCCTACTGGTGAAAGCTACTGGTCTCAGGCCATCCTCATGGTCTTGATACAGCACTGCTCCTAGACCCTGTAGACTAGCATCCCTATGCAGCACATAGGGTTTTGTGGGGTCAGCATAGGCGAGAATGGGCGCATGGGTGAGCTGGTATATGATCTCATGGAAGGCTGCTTCACAGTCGGGCATCCAGCGGGGCCCAGAAAGTTCACCTGGGTGGAAGCATACTTTTTCTGGTTCTTTAATGGCCCCTTTTTTGTATTTAAAATTGGAAGGAGGGTAACCCTGGGTAAGGTTCAAGAGTGGGCAAATCACCTTTGAATAGTCTTTTACGAACCTGCGGTAGTAGC
Source organism: Neoceratodus forsteri (assembly GCA_016271365.2). Taxonomy (NCBI): domain Eukaryota; kingdom Metazoa; phylum Chordata; order Ceratodontiformes; family Ceratodontidae; genus Neoceratodus; species Neoceratodus forsteri. Next base: position 1,551,874,878 of record CM057449.1, on the reverse strand, counting down.
CACAGAATGCCAGGAAACACTGTGGTTCTTTCACATTATGGGGCTGGGGATAAGTCGTCAGTGCTTCAACCTTACTGGGATCAGTCTCTATCCCCTTTTGTAGATACTATATGCCCCACATACTTCACAGAGGTTTGGAAAAACTGGCACTTGTCAATGGACAGCTTGAGGCCGAAGTCTTCCAGTCAGTCTAGGACTTTAAACAGTCAGTTCTCATGCTCCTCTAAGGTGCTCCCAAACACAATGACATCGTCCAAGTACACCAGGCATTCCAGCAAATTTATATCTCCCACCACACATTCCATAAGTCACTGAAAGGTGGCTGGGGCACCCAATATCCCCTGTGGCATCCTCAGAAACTCATACAACCCCAATAGACAGATGAAGGCTGTTTTCTCATGGTCTTCTGGGGCCATCGGGATCTGGTAGTATCCTCTGCAAAGATCCAACACCGAGAACCATTTCCTCCCATTCAAGCAGTCCAGGGCGTCTTGTATACGTGGAATAGTGTATTGGTCTGGGATGGTCCACTGGTTCAGGGTTCGATAATCAACACACATCCTCAAAGACCCATTCTTCTTATGCACAACCACAATGGGAGAGGCGTATGGGCTCCTGGATTCTTATATCATGCCAGCAGCGAGCATTTCCAGCAGATGTCTTCTCACATCATCTATGTCTGCTGGGGCTAGGAGTCAGGACCTCTCTCGAAATGGCTGTTCATTGTGCAGGCGTATGTGATGCTCCACACCCTGGACACATCCCACATCCCATTCCTTCAATGAAAATGCTTGGTCTCTCTGGGCAAGTCTCTTGCTAATTCTAGCCTTTCATTCATCTGACAACAGGGAATCACCAAAGTCAAACAAGTCTGGGGTCACTCTCTCCTTCTCACCAGGGTGCTTGTTGCTGAGCAATACCGCAGTGTCTGCACAGTGTACCGTAGCTAGGGTGCACCCGCTGTTCACCCAGATCTCCCGATCTAACACACTGTGAATCTGAACCATCACTCATCGTGCATAGGCATGGGCATGTGCAGGCAAGATGCTGGGCTTGACTAATAATCCTTCTGGCAACTTTCCATCACCTGATGCATCCAACATCAGTATTTTGTTCTTGACATCTTTATGGAGGCGGACCTCCCCTTGAATGGTACACTGGGCTTTAGGGGCCAGTACCATTGAATTGGAATCCTTCTTCTACACAGTCCTCACTGGTTCATCCTGGTCTACTTCTTCAGGTTTCTGTTGCAAATCATAGGCCCTCTTGATCAGAGTGGAATTCTCAGGGCCTTCCCAGTCTGTCGCCCTTGTTTCTTGTGACAGAGTTGCGCTAGTCTCCCAAACATATGGCCATTTGTCCCAGTTAACAGGGGTACCCCATCATACAGTCCAGTGTGGGGACACACTAGGGCCAATGTCTCTACTTGCTCCTCTACACCCATTACAGTTGCAGGAAAAGACAACCAGAGGAAGAAATACCCTAGGTAGGGATAAGACTTGTCGCTCAGGCCCCACACATGTAGGCCTTCCAGGGATTGCAAAGGCACATCAAATAAGTGTTTGTCATACTAGTCCTGGAATACAATGGTCACTTGTGACCCACTGTCAAGCACAGCCTGAGTATGAACACCATTCACAGTCACCATAGTCTCCATTGAAGGGCCCACTATTTTGGATCAGTCTGGAGAAGCAGTAGCAGAGGTCTGGACAGATGATTTAGCCACAAAGAAATTTGAGTTAGGGTTTCTTGAACCCTCAATGCAGTAATTTCAGGCACCCCTTGGCCACTGATTTGCTTTTCAGAGCTCCCCTTGGAGTCTGATTACTACTCTTTCTAAGTCCTTCTGAGACCGGCATTCTCTTTTCACATGGCCATCCTTTCCACAGTTGTGGCAAATGATTGACTCCTGGGTCATCCTGGAAGAGAACATCATATGAGGAACTGAAGCAGTAGTAAGAGATTGGGGTCTAGTATCTGCTTGCAGTGGTGAGAGTGATGCAACATGTCTTAACAGTTCCTTTAGAGTGGCAGTCAATCTGGTGATCTCAGCCTTGGAGCCACCCTTGGTAGCGGATGCATGAGGGTGCCCCCCCCAACCCCACGGCAGTCACATCCTGAAAGGAACCAGAATCTTGTTTCATGGGGGGAACCCTTACAAAGGCACCCATCTTCAACTCTCGGACTTCCTTTAGTAGCTCATCTTTCTAATGCTGAGTACAAGGCGAGAAGTCCTTTTCATTCTCAGAGTGCTCGTTAAGTACCAACTTTTGCCCCTGAGCCTCACTTGGCTGATCACTCTTGGTCACTTGCACAGCAGCAGCAGATATGGGTGCAATTCCCCCATGGGGTAGCGTTTGCTCAAACCCCCGAATTTCTTTCATTAGCTCGTCATAGGAGGGGGGGCGATTCCAGTCGGGTGGCAAGGTGCAACTGAAGCAGTAACAATTCTGAAAATGGAGCAGACCTAAGGATCTGGTCCAGCCTAGTTTGATCTAAATCATTTGATGGCAAACTACCCTTTCTGAGGCACTCTTGTAGCAGCTTTTCAAGCCGAGGTACATACACAGATAATGACTCCCCTGGATGCTGCTGAGCATTTCTTACTCTCCACCACAGATCCTCATCTGAATCTGGGCTCCCATACACATTTTTCAACGCATCAAGATAGTACTGTGCAGTTGCTTCGGGGTTATTGGCCCGCTTGGCATGGATGGTAGCCAGGGCAGGACCTCGGAGGCTCTCACTCAACCTCTTTCATTTCTATGCTTCTGAGCATTGCCATTCAAGTACTAGAGGGGCAACATAGTCTATCCAGGTCTCCCAGTCATCCTCTCCCTAGGGGGGTTGGGAGGGTGCCTGAGAAGATTCTCAGTCTTTGGTAGGAGTTGTGACTAATGGCAGGTGCAGTTATAGGGGCCAGCATTGGCATGGGCACAGAAGGCAGGGCAGTAACAGGTGCTGGAGTGGGAGGGGGTGTTGAGGAAGGAACACTCCCAGGTGGCAGGAACAGTCTATTAAAGTCATCTATGGTTTTCCCCTTCCTCCAGCAACAACTTGGCAAATTTCTCCTCAAAAGTCTCAGATAATGGTGAGAGCTCATCCTCCCTGGGGTCTTTACTGTCTTTTGTTATCACTCTCCAGGCAGCTGGAACTCCTTCTGGGGCAATAGTCTGTGGCACTTTAGAGCTGTCCACGAGGTCACTACACTCTACCAAGGCTATGAAAGTTTGGGCGATCAAATCAGCCTGTTGACCCACCACCACAGGGTTTTTTAAACATTCAACTTTGGAGAGTGCTCCCTCTACAGTGTCTTTACTGGTACCCAGGGGATATCCAGTATAAGTAGAGCATTTTGGGGGTCGATCCCCTGCCCAGTAGACCACCCCACCAACTGGTGTACAGTCATTTCTACTGGGGTAGCCATTAATCTTTATCAATAATTCATAATTTTTGGCCACTAGAAGGCACAAAATCCCAGCGGTGAGCCTCCAAAATGTAACCCCTAAGTGGCACTATCCCAAGGGCTACTACCCCTTCCTGCTTGGCTAGTAGCAGGTTAAGGGGCCTGAGTTCTGAAACAGGTGCCTACACCCAGAGGTCAGGGTTGGTAGTGGTCAAGGTAACCTGGGCACAGCCCTCCGGGACACTGTAGCCCCCCCTTTCCTTACTAGTGGCCAGAACAATACACAATAATCACTTTTTTTTTCAAGGTTCAATGTTTTATTGTTCAGCAATCAAGCCTTTACAACATACTAAAAGCATAAAATTATGTACAAAAAAGAAGAAAAAAAAAATTAAATCTAATATTACATTTAAATTTTGACACATAAAAATCCATGAACAAATTAACTGTCATAGGCAGAGAGACGTTTTTCTTTGTGTTTCAACACTTGATAAAAAAAACTTGAAACCATCTTAGTCTCCTCCAATGTCTGAGGGTGAAGAAGTATGAATAAAATATCATATTTTGCATTCACATATTTAATAAGGAAATCATTTAACAGATTAAACCACGGGGTTTTGTATAAAGGGCACTGTACCGTAATATGATAAAGATCTTCTTGAAAACCCTTGTTACATCTGCAAAACTCCAAACCTAAATTGGGTGGAGTCGTCTTATTAAAAAAAGCATATTTAGAACAGATGATTCCCAGTCTTGCCCAAGTAATCATTTTTCTTTCTAACAGGGACAGCCCAAGAGTAAGATATTTCTCTATAAATACATCAATTTTATTTTGAGCTAACCACCTGGCCTGACGTTGAACTCTGAGGAGCTCCATTTGCTTATCATAGGCAAACCTAAGTATTTTCTTTTTAACATATTCCTTAAACACATAAGATATTGATATTGATTTCTCCCAATCTGTCCAAAGATGAAGCATATTAACACTGCCCAAAATACATTGAATATTTTTGACCCAAGGAGACCTAAAATTCTGTTTATGCCAAGATAATTTTTCTCTAAGGCATAGTAGAGGCATAATATTAGTCTGTTGATTAATAATTTTGACCCAGTAACTCATGAGACGTATATCAATTATTGTAACAATAGGTGCTCTACCCAATTCACCCCTAACTATAACATTAGAAGTGGCAAGTGGAACCTGCAATAAAGATTTATAATAGAGAGAAAGTGGGATCTCCAACCATGAAGGGACATTGTTGTTCCAGACCTCTGCGCTGTACAAAAGAATAGGATTAATTTTGGCCTTGCTGGCTATCAATGCTGGCGAGACCAAATATCCTGCATATTTCCTAGCAAAACATAAGAGAGCCCTAACAATCAGTTTTGCCCTTATCACTTGTCCTCTCCAATGCTCTATCCAATTTCCATTTGAAGCAAACTTCACCCCCAAATATATATAAGAGGATACCACTTCAATAAGTTCGTTATTTAAATAAATCCTTGGTTTAATTTGATGTCCCTGTAAGGGTGCAAAAATCAGCAACTTAGTTTTTTTCATATTTATTAATAAGTCCAAATGTTTACATTTAGAGCAAAATTGATTTATTTTATTTTGTAAACCTTGAGCAGATAAAGCAAAAATAATCAAATCGTCTGCCTAGGCCAATGTACTGGGATATTCTTAATTTTTGGGGAATCAAGAATATCTATATCTTTATAAGTCAGAAGGGCATCAATATACAAATTAAAGAAGGGGAACCAGAGGACATCCCTGTTTAACTCCCGAAGTTGTACTGAAATAGTCAGAAATGTTGCCCTTATTATCATATCTAATAGCCGATGTTGTGTGAGAATATAACCTAATAATGGGGGCTAATAAATTTAATGGTACACGTCTATTTAATAATATCTCCCATAACTTGGCTCTATTAACCGAGTCAAATGCTGCAGAAAAGTCTACAAACACAGCATACAGCTTCATTTTACGAAATGATCTATATTTTTCTATCAGATGGGCTAGGATGTAAATATTATCTGTCGTAGAAAAATCCTTACGAAAACCTGCTTGAAACATCGATAAAGGGGAGTTTGCAGTTATCCAATCTTGTAATTAATTAATATTACTTTAGCAAAGATTTTTCCACTAATGTCAGTAAGACTGATTGGGCGATAATTAGATGGCAAATGAAGTTGGCCCTTTTTATGAATTGGAACTATTATATTTCTTGTCCAAGATAATGGAATAAATATCTCTTTTAAAAAGATATTGAAAAAATTAGTAAAAAAAACTACCCAATAATTCAAATGCCCCTTGTAAATTTCTCCCGGTATCAAATCGGGTCCAGGTGCTTTATTATTTCATAAATTCACAATGGCTTCTTCCACCTCTCCAAATGAAAACACTAACGATGTGTATTCCCCCCTCAATGTTAAAATTTTCTATCACATCATCATCATTGGTAGGATATCTATTAAATAGTAGACTATAATAAGATATCCAAGTTTCCTTGGGGATATATATGGGAGGTCTAGAATTCTGATCAGCTGTCTTCTTGGACACCAAAGCCCCAAAAAACTTAATATCACCCTTCTTAATAACTCGGTACATAACACCCCATTGTTTTTCAGTAAATTCTCTTTTTTTCTGGCGGAGAAATTCCTTGTACTCCCTTCGCATTTTATTTAAATTTATAATCGCCATCTTACTCGGATTTTTTTTTGTCTGCCTGATGGCCCTCATCAAATTTCTTTTCTCTCTCCTACAATACTCATCAAACCAGGATACTAACTGGGGCCTTTACACTATTAACTGAATAAATCAGTGTCTTAATCTGTTGATACCCTATGTTTAATAATTCACTGATCCTTTCACCTTTGGAGCCATTATGTACCTGCTGAAATAACTCAACAAAAATAGAAGAGTATAAAAGGTTCCAAACTCCTTGCATCGACTCATTATTCCATCTTAACCTTTTTTTCCCACTAATCTCAATATCTGCCAAGGGCTTATCGGGGTGGGGGGGGAATGACACTATCAGAAGTCCTAAAGTCCAGCAAAATTGCTGCATGATCGCTTTCTGTTCTCATAGCCACATATAATCTCCTGCAGAAATGATAGCTAAAAGGAGAGCATAATATAAAATCAATTACGCTCTTACCAACTGGGGAGAAAAAGTGCTATCACCCCGACGATCCTCTTCTAATCTCCCATTAAGAATCAAGAGATTATTCTCTGTGATAAAAGTACTAAAATGTCTCCCTGCCTCATTTACAATCATGTCAGTTGTATTTCTTTTTTCCAAATCTGCCATATATAATAGTTCTTGTAACAATGATAAATTATCGAACTCGGCTATCCTAGCGTTAAAATCCCCAGCTAAAAGGACAGTATCTATCCAATTTAACTGTATCATTAAATCTATTTCCATCGATAGTTTGGACCAAAAATCATATGTAGAGTAAGTGTGAAAACATGGTGGTATATAAATGTTAACAATCAGAACCATACAAAGGTCCCAGTTAACCACTACCATAAGGATCTCGGGAGTTGGAGAGTAACTTTTGATTACCCTTAATCCTTCCCTAATTTTGATCATTGTAACCAGACCTCCTTTGTTCCTCCCATGTTTTTTCCCTTTAATTGCTGGCACAAAACTAGTTTCATATCCATTCAGGAAAGGAGATGTTAAAACCCATGTCTCCTGAGAAATAATCACTTCATGTCGCGAAATAAAAGCAACCCACTGTGGATCCACAAACTTATTATGGAGTCCTGCTATATTCCAATTAAGGACATTATAACCAGGGTTGCTTTCTGACCCCCTTCCTGCTCTAATGAGGGCTCATTACTTTTTATTTTCAAAAAACTTAGTCAAGATTGCATGGCTCTAGATTGACCTGATGTCTCCCACTCATTTAATTCCACCATGTAAATACCCACCTCATCCAACACATGTCTATTTTCAAAAAGTAATACTAACAATTGTACAGAACCAATAATACAGTTAATCTGAGTACCCTCTTTATCATTCCAAACTCTATTCACCTCCACAAATTCTTCTGGAAGTATATGAGTTTTAATAATAGTTGATAAAATCATCCGCTATAATGATGGTAAATTAGTAGCAGTTTCTCCCTCCAATATATCCAGCCCAAAAATAGAGATCATTGAGGTTTCACGGGAAACTCCGAACTCCCAATTCAGTGTTACAAGAGTAGTTTTGAATATATCATATGTTAACATTTTTCCTATTTTTGCCCTATTATAAATATTTTTCCAAATTGTTGACCAGGTCACTGGTGTTTATAACAGTAATCCCAAAGAGTCTACCAGGCCTTGCTTAGCCCAGACCAATTTTGCCATATCCATGTTAGGGAGCATAAAGTAAACTGAATTAGTAGGGTTGGAAGTATCCCTAGTCACCATAATAAGAGCATCTGCGAGTGTTGGTAACCCTAATTCTGCTCTCAACATATGGGCTATCATGCTGGTTAGGGTTACAGTAGATTCATAATGTTTAAAATACAGCTTATCTAATTTAAAAACTACTTCTTTCCCTGTACAGATTAAATTATATGCTTCCAAGTCATACCCCTTGGGGTTACTATCCTCCTTGGCCAACATGAAATTTGGGCAAAGATCTTTATTAAACTGATCTACCTTAATTAAATTCTCCTTAGAATTTGTTTTTTGTTTCACAATGTAATCACCCTCCCCTTTTCCTTGATCTTTTATAAGTATCCCATCCACAAATGTAGATTTGTTTTTTTGGTCAGAATTCTTCCTTGTATCTCTCTGTACCTCTCCTATCCTAATGGTACCTGTAGGCCCAATTTTATTAGTCTTTTCATCCTTAGTGTTTAATTCATCTTTCTGTTTTCCTAAATTAGGAGTCTGAATAAGTCCCGCAGGCCCAAGCTTTTTATTTCCCCCTATTTTCTTACTTACTCCACCCCTCTTTTTGCCCTTTTTACCTTTTGAGAGCTCTTGAACATTTAGGGGAGAAAATGACAAATTATGCCTAGATCTGTGAACTTTCTTTTCCCCCAATAATTGTGAAATTTGTTGTTCTAAAGCAGCAAACTTCACAACACAACAACTAGAAAGAGTTTCAAAGCTGTCTTAATACCATTATATGCCTCAATAAAACAACATTGGACATTACTGGATGTGCAAGAGCCTTAATGGTATATTTCGATATAGTATCCGGACACTGAACCAAAAAATCTTTATCTAAATGAATGTCCTGGACCTCTTTGTCCATTTTTTGGAAAAACTCTTCAGGCGCATCATTAAGGGATGAATACACCATTTCTTTAGAGTCGATATTGCAGACCCCTACCTCACTAGAGATCTCTAATGTACTAAATAACTTTATTCCTGAGGGAACGCATGAAATACCATCATCTTTATCTATATAATCTCCTTGCCCAGATATGCAATGCTGACTTGCTTCTACTTCCCCCATCCACTCATCTTGTCTAAAAACCTGGGAATGATCCGCTATATTTGTTTTTTCCCCAAAAGTGGTACAATCGTAACCTCCTATATTGGAAACCATATGTGTGCTGTTCATTTTTGGAATGTCCTGAAAAATATTATTGGGGGCTTTAGAAATGATTTTTTTTAAAGAAATCAGTGATTTTCCCTTGGGACAGAGTTTTAACACCAGTCTCTAAGTTACTAATTACTTCCAAGTCCGGAGTTATATTCTTATTGTCAAAAGAGGATAATTGTTTAAATTCCTCAAATTCCCTGTTAGTCCCATCGCTACCACTAAATTGGTTCTCTAATAAATTAATCAAAGTCTCTTGATTTGTATAATTTGGACTGTTCTTATCCCAGCTCTTAGCCATCAGAATTTGGTTTCTTCCATTAAATTCTGAATTGTCTCCAGCTAAATCTGATCTGCATTCCTCATTCATAATTTCCTTAAAGGAGTGAGGTAAGTAGGATACTACGGGACTTTCTACCAAATCTTTAGGGGTCGAAGCCGTGATGACCAATTCCTGCGTAAAAACACAGCAATTACCTTTTTTATTCTTTTTTGGATTTATCCTTTGCTTCCCTTTAATTGCCCTTTAACAGTTTTGTTTACCATCTTACCACTTCGAGTATACATATAAGGAGAGAAGAAAAAAAAATCAAATCTTAACTCAAAAAATGGGACTGAAAAGGAGTCAGGTGACAGCTTATCTAAACAGCTGAATCTTCCACGAGCATCACTCCTTAAATTTGTAGAAAGCCTTCCCACCCGGAAACAGCCAGACCCACCAGTTAAAACCAAAAAAATACAGAACCAGATAAACAATAAACCTATTTAAAATAGGGTCCCTCTCTTTTATAGGTACATATTCCTATACAAAATCTACTCAAGGTAGCTGCCATTGCCACTCATGCTCGCCTTACACTCACGCTATGCAATAAGCGTGAGCTGATGTTAAATGCTGCAGCAAACCCTCCCACAGAGGCAAACCTGCTCTATTATTGGCTCACCCCTGAGCTGAAATTACATGCAGGTAAATGGCCTCTTGCACACACCTGGGTAATCCCCTCAGTTCAGCAGAGCAGCAAGATGAAACAAATCAGAGCAGTTTCAGTTACAAAGTCACACATATGCTGCACTCACAGTCATTTTCAAGCTGCCAAACTGTTCCAAAAACACAGATCTCTTGGATAGCTGCTGCTCAAGTAGATTGCACAAGTGTCCCAGTGGAAATAAAAGGCTGGTGATCTTGCAGGGAAGGACAGAGGCAAACCTGCTCTATTATTGGCTCACCCCTGAGCTGAAATTACATGCAGGTAAAAGGCCTCTTGCACACACCTGGGTAATCCCCCTCAGTTTGGCAGAGCAGCAAGATGAAACAAATCAGAGCAGTTTCAGTTACAAAGTCACACTTATGCTGCACTCACAGTCATTTTCAAGCTGCCAAACTGTTCCAAAAACACAGATCTCTTGGATAGCTGCTGCTCAAGTAGATTGCACAAGTGTTCTAGTGGAAATAAAAGGCTGATGATCTTGCAGGGAAGGACAGAGGCAAACCTCAATAATCACTTTCACAATACCCCTGATACACCACACAAGTACCCACACTGTTTGCACTTACAACCAGGGCTTTCCTCTGGCCCGGCCCTGGGGGCCCCCTGTAAAACAAGGTTATACACAGAAAATAACAGCAGTACAGTACTCTTGCACAAACTGGAACCACAGTCAGGGTAAGTGCAAAAAAGAGTTAAATCTGATTTATTTAAGGGGCTTGAACAAGGGAGGGGTGTAATCAGGTTAATTTTCTTAAACACCCTATCAATCAAACAGTTATGCATGCACTTCAGGGTCCATAAACAGTCACACACTCTGGGTACCCAGATGGAGAATGGTGGGCTAGCCAGGAACATTGCAGCTGGTTGGGGCCCTGTGATAGAAGAAAACAACATGCACAACATACACTATTTGTAATCCGGAGCTGGAGGGCTCAGTTCATGAAAAGAAAACAAGACAATCAGATGATGCATTTTTAGATTAGGCTGTTGTTGTAGGGAGCCACCCTGATAATTACTCATGATACCCAAGATTGGACACAGGCTGGATGAAAATCAAGACAGCAGGTGGTTAATCTGAAGTGCCAGGAGAAGCAGGACCCACACGATTCACCGAGGTGTCATTCCTGTTCAAACGTGGAGCAGAGGGCTGTTCCCCATGCAAGTCTCTCGACGGTGGCTTTCTCTGTGTGGTGGGGTAGTTTGGTAGGGCTAGCGTGGCATGGCCCAGGCTAAATGGAGATGAACACGGACTAAGTCTGATTAGGCTCGCTAAAGCTTCCAGCAAGCAGAACACAGTTCACACAGTGGGGAACCAAATCACAACCCACTTTCAATACACAGCACATTTACATGTAAAGGATTCTACGGTACCAGCAAGCAGAACACAGTTCACACAGTGGGGAACCAAATCACGACCCACTTTCAATGCACAGCACATTTACATGTAAAGAAATTCTACTGTACCAGGCAAACTGCTCTCCGGTCATGATCACAAAGTCTCTGCACAAACCGGGGATTCAAAAGCAGCTGGAAATCCTGACAAGCTGATCGCATTCAGCAAATCTTCTGTCTTCTTCAGGTTAAAGCCTGGTCACAGTCCAGTGGCTTAAAAAGTCCTCACAACTTGGATTCAGTCCGAATAAACTATATTTTCCCTCTCAGGGACAGCAGGCAGACAGGCAGGCCAAAACTCAGCCCTTTCACAGTTCTCCCATGCAAAACTATACAGAACTGCTGTTCAAAATCACTTGAGCTGTTACTTCTTCACTTCTCAGCTCAAAAACTGAAACTAGCACCTACCTGGTGGTGCAGAGGGCTGAGGTGCTGGACATCTCACCTTGCAGCATGCCGGCGACCCGGGTTCTGGAGCTAGCCTAGGCCGTCAGAGGTCTGCACGGGGGGGCAGGGCAGAGCAGGATGGAGTAGCTGCAAGGCAGCTCTCCTCTCCGGGGAGGTGGGGTGGCATCCCTCACTCTCGGCTACCCCCTGGTGGAGGCCAAGGGGCTGCACCAGTGAGGGTGCCGGTGATAGGCTAATAGGGGCTGGCAGAAGAGGGTCATTACTGGGGCTGTAAGGTGCATGCATGCCTCCACACGCATGCGTCCTTCTCCTGGGGTCCTCGGGTATAAAGGGGAGAAAATTGGAAAAAAGCAGCTGGCGCCAGGATGGTGACTGACTGTCCGCAGCACTGCTCCTGGACCAGGTGCAAGGTAAACCCTGGTAATTCTGGGGGAGGGAGCTGGAGGAGCCAGTCAGATGGGGGCCGCATGGCGCGAAGAGAAACAGAGTGGAGATAAAAAAAACTGAAACTTGCTGCAGCAGCCTGGGAAATTCCCCAAGATGCAAAGGGTTCAGTTGGCTGATCCTCCTGTCAGTCACAACAAAGGCTCCCCCTTCAGGTACAAAAAGGTGCAAAAAGCCCAAAACTACAATTCCTACAGATTTTTACTCCAGACAGCTCCTGTAGTCTGGCTCCATTTTAGGTCCATCCAGTACTGATTGGTCCAATTCGCAGTCCAGGACCAAGATAGTGGAGATAAAACAGTCCTTGCTGCAAAGAAGGCAGGTTAGACAAACTACATTATCATTTTCACTCTAAATGATTTTCAGCAAATAGTTACATCTTTCAACAGAGCTCCCTCTCAGATTACTAATAACTGCAATCCAGGAAGCACTTAAAAAGACAGTACACAGAGGCAATACAGGCACTCTCTGGCAATCATATTTAACCCATTATACCCATTAGCACCATATGGCATCAGAACCATCCATTGCTTAATCCAAAATGGCAGCATCAGATAGAATGAGTTTTAAACTGCTAAAATGCAGGACACCAGCCTGGCAGTGAGCATTTAAGCAAGCTCGAGGAAGACTTTTCAGGAACCCCCATTTGTAGGGGGGTTACACATGTAATAACAGCACCACCAAAAACAGCGCCAAACTAAACAGTGAATACATATCACTAATGCCAATATCAATGATGTACACCACAGTGCCCTACCATATCAGCGATCAAAACTTAATTTTAACAAAAACAATGATCAGAATATCATTCTATGTGGGGGGCTATGTCACCCACACCCCCATTACTAAAATAATCAACTCCGGAGGGGGTGACACTGGGGGTCAGAGGAAATCATGGGAGAGGGCTATACTATGAAGGGCTACCTGTGTACAAGGGGAGAATGTTGGTAAGGGGGAACAAAGTCATGGGGAAATGGGATGTCTGTAAAAACAAAATAAAAATGTTACTTGTAACACTGAAAATAAAAAAAATAAATAGCGTCACTCCAGTCCTGAACCTTGAACCACCAGCTTCACTAACCGTAACCTAACCCACCATGCAAGATGGCCAGCTAGAAGCAACCCTCCCAAACAAACTCTGTAACCTTCACGTGCTACCTCTGTCTTGCTATTCAGAACGTAGCCATCCTATATATTAGCTCTAATTCCTCTTGCTATTTATCCATTCTCGCTGTCTCCACAATCACTCAAATTGAGTCGCTCATATTGAGTCGCTCAATTTGAGTAGCCCATATCACAGGTTACCAAATATGTACAAGGGATGAACAAAAGCAAGAATACTCTGCGAGTTTTTGGCAAGACCACAACATATGGGATAGTGTGCCTACCTGCTGGTGACAGCACCAGTGCCAGCATGTGTCAGCAGTCATGAGATTCATACTTGTCAGCCAGTCTAGGATTCAGTACCAGCAATGGAAAAGTTTTTTCTGGATAAGCTGGTTGCGTAAATCTCTAAGACCAGTGTGTACATGTTTGAGCAGGGTTTCCCAATCATCTGTAGAGATGAAAATGTGAAGTTCAGATTACCATTATAACCTACTGTTGTGCAGCAAGGTAATAAAAGGATAGAGGATAAAATCATATATTTTACCTCAAAGTCTTTGTGGGTTTCATATTCAATTAGCCAGAAGTCTGGGATGTTCTGCTTGTGGTGTTTGCAGAGCCTGAGTTGGCCTAGCCCTCACTGCAGCTCTTAATTGGAGATATCTCCAAAAATCTGCTTTGGGGAGAGAGAATTTTAGGGAGAGATTTGAATAGGAGTATATTTCACCTGATAGCTCATCTATCAGGTGGGTCAATGCTATAGTTCTCCTAACTTCCTAGTGCTTCCAGTTTAATGAGTGGCCATCTACTTTAATGTATGGATTGTTCCACACAGACTCCCAAGGGCCTAAACAATGTAACTTCCAGTTGTGCTTATGGACGAGAGAGGTCCAGGTCTGTTGGGAAAACAGAATTATTAGGGGCAGCCAGGCATCTCTGCATTAAATATGAGCCCATGGAGGGCCTAGCTCCATCCCCCACTCCATAGTCAACCACACTAGGGTCTGAGAACTTACTGGATACAGCCACCTCAGACTTTGGCTGGTTCCCTCCACCTGGTAGAATGCCAGAAGCCATGGTAGTGCCCAACCCTCCTTTATGCCTGGCAGCTTCAGCTTTTGAAAACCAAAGCGTGGCTTACTTCCCTCCCATAAGAATAAGGCCACAAGTTTTTTCAAAGCCCTGAAGTACAGAAATAGGTATAGGCACAGGGAAAGAGTTAACTACAAATAACAACTTTAGAAAAGTCATAATCTTATACACCTCAATTTTCCCAGGAAGAGTAAGGTGTAGCTTTTCCACCTGGTTAAATCTACCTCTAGGGCACCCTTGAGTGGATTTAAGTTAAGATTGAGAATATCCTTCATTTTGGTTGCAAGCAAGATACTGAAATACTTCAATTTATTGGTCTGCCAGTGAAGACCTATGGGGGGTAAGGTGGATTTCTGGGTGGCCACATTCAAGGGTAACACCTCTGTTATAGACCAATTAACTTTAAGCCCTGAAAGTGTTGTGAACTTACTTAAAGTGTCCACTACTGCTGGCAATGATTTATGAGGTTGAGAGAGGGCTAGCAGTAAATCATCTGCAAAACCCAGGGTTTTAACGTTTGTTGTCCCACAGTGTATACCTATGATCTGCTGAGACTGTCGAATTTTACAGAGGAGGGGTTCCATGGCAAGAAGGAAAAGCAGTGGCAACACAGGGCACCCCCTACCTACTCCTCCTTTCAAGGTCTATCGGTGACAAAACAAGGTCATTTGCCACAACCTTTGCCCTGGATGCAGCATACAGTATCTTAACCCATGAGATAAATCCAGGCCCTATTCCCAACTCAGCTCTTATGTAGAATAGGTAGTTCCACTCTACAGAGTCAAAGGCCTTTTCTGTATAAATGCTAACTAATAGGCTAAGGAAATTGCTATGCAAGGCAGTCCAAATTATGTGCAACACACCCCTAATGTTATCCATTGCCATTCTTCCTTGGACAAAACCCCTTTGATGGGGGTCTATTAGGCACAGGATTAGGGATTCTAGATGGTGTGCTAGGATTTTTGCCAGCAACTTTATGTCTATGTTAAGTAAGGAAACGGGCCGATAATTTTACACTAGTTGTGTATCCTTACCCAGTTTAGTTGGGAGCATAATTAAGGCCTCTGTCATTGTTTGGGGCAATTTTTGGTTAAACATTGCCTCCTGAAAAGTGTTAAGCAGCAAGCCCAAAACCTGAGGCTGGAAGGTCTTGTAGAACTCAGCCATCAGCCCATCTGGGCCTGGAGACTTATTTTTGGGTATCATTAGCATTGCTGTTTGAAGCTGAGTCAAAGTGATGGGGGCATCAAAACTCTGAGCCTGGTCTATTGTTAGTTTTGGGAAGTGCCCCCCCCCAACAAAGCCTCAAAATTGGTTGGGAAGTTTATCCTCTGGGATAAATATATCGCAGAATAGAACTTAGTAAAGGCTGGGGGGGATGGAGTAACTCTCTGCTGAAACTGGCAGCACCATGCACAGTGTCAAGGGGTAGGTGCCTTGCCATTGCAAAATATAATGTATGGGCTTTAATCCATGGGGTAAATATCAATGGGCAGGCAGACCCAAGCTTAAGTAATTTGTATATCAGCTTCATATTAGAGTTCTGCATGGAATGGGAAGGGTGGGGGTTTCTTTCTGTGTATGTTTTGGTATGCTGTAAGGGGTTTGGGGGTGGGGGTGGGACTCATGGTATCAGATTGGGACCCGGGGCTTGCGTTTTTTACCCTAGACAGATGAGATTACCTAAAATCACTATAGATGGCTAATACTGTGAGAATTCTTTCATGGAATGTTAAAGGCGTGCACAACAAACACAAAAGATATAAAGTATTAAAGCACCAGCAGATGGAGAAGGGTTAAAGTTCCTTTTTACAAGAGACTCACCTTCTTGAAATGGAAGCTAACCTACTGCGGAGACTAAATATAGGGCAAGTGTTTGCAGCAGGGTCTAGCACACAGAGCAAAGGGGTAGCTATCCTGGTAAACAGGAGTTTAAATTTTAAATGCAACCAATGTATTTGTGATCCACTGGGTAGGTTTGTTCTGACACTGTGCACTCTGGAGAGATCTGACATTGTCCTCTGGTCCATCTATGGGCCTAATACTGATACCCCATACTTTTTGTATGGATATCCTCAACCTCCTGTTGCCTTTTCTGACTATTCCAATTCTGTTGGGAGGAGACTGGAACTTACCTTTTTCTCCTGATATGGACAGGATGGGCAGACCGAAGATGGGCCTCTCACCAGCCCAAAAAGCCATAAGGGATATGTTAGACAGATTAGGCATGTGAGACCCCTGGAGGGTACTCCACCCGAATTCACGGGAATACACTTTTCGGTCTCCTGTACATGGGACATCCTCTCATATAGATTACTTCTTCCTAAGTAAATCACTCCTCCCCGGACTCCTGGCATGTCAGATCTCCCCTGAGGCTATCTCAGACCATTCCTTGGTGTCCTGCACCCTGAAAATATCCCCCAACTGTCAGGTAGAAACCAGTTGGAAAATGATTAATAGGCTACTAAAAGACAAGTGGGTAGTAGAGAGGGTAAAATCCTGTATTAAGCAATATACAGAGGACAATCTTCATTCTACAGGTTGGACAGAGATGGAATGGGGGGGTTTAAAGTGCTTTCTATAGGGGGGAATTAATCAGGATTGCCTCACTGAGGAAGCGTCAAAGGGAAAGCCAGGCCAAAGAATTACTAGACAAGATCAGGCAAATAGAAATAGACATCTCACCCTCTTCCACTGATGTGCAGCACCAAGAATTGATCTGTCTCCAAGCACAATACAATGAAATGTTAGGTGAGAAGGCTGAATACACCATCCTCAAAACAAAATCCACTTATATAGACCAAGGGGAAAAGGTGGGGAAGCTGTTGGTCTTGAGAGTTAAGCAACAGGAAACTTCAAGATTGGTCAATGCAATCCATTCGAATCAGGATGGTACACTTAAAACAAACCCAATGGATATTGTTGGGGAATTTAAACATTTCTACAGAGATCTTTATAGTGCTAGGGACAACGCCCCACCAGAAGTACAAATCAATCATTATTTGAAAGACCTGCCCCTTCCTGTTCTCTCCACAGACCAACATGCCTCCCTGATCTCTCCAATTAAGGAAGGGGAGATTAAAGTAGTAATCAAAGACCTAACTTTAGATAAAGCACCCGGACCGGACGGTGTTTCCTCAAACTTTTACAAAGTTTTTATGGAGGAACTGACCCCATGGCTATGCCACCTGTTTCAGACAATACTAGCTGGCGAATGATGGGGCCAACACCTTTTTGAGGAAACAATAGTAGTCCAGCACAAAGAGGGGAGGGACCCGGAAAAGGTCTCAAACTACAGACCCATATCACTTCTTAATTACGATGTCAAGATTTTAGCCAAGCTATTGGCAGTCAGAATGGGTCGGGTTATGCCTTTGTTGATAGCTGGGGAACAGGTGGGTTTCATGGTGGGGAGATCCTCAATGGATCATGTAAGGAAGCTAGATCACATCTTCTCCGTGTCCCAGTGCAGCATCCACCCTGTGGTTCTGTTATCCCTGGATGCAGAGAAGGCTTTTGATAGAGTGGATTGGAGTTTTCTGTTCAGAGCCCTTAATAGATTTGGTTTCCCTCCTCTCTTTATGCAATGGTTCAGAGCTTTATACTCCACCCCTAGTGCCCGAATTTACTGCAACCGTATCTTCTCTTCCCCTTTCCCCCTCTATTCTGGTACAAGGCAGGACTGTCCCTTATTCCCTCTACTATTCAATATTTATCTAGAACCCCTCCTAACATGACTTAGAAGTGACCCTGTTATCCAAGGAATGACTATAGGCTCTCAGGAGTTCAAACTTTCGGCATATGCCGACGACATACTTCTTCACTTGCTGAACCCACGGGCCTCAATCAGTAGGTCCTTATCGCTGATTCAGGAGTTCGGGCAACTTTCCAATTATAAATTGAACTTACAGAAATCCATCATGTTCCCTATGAATCCATTCACTCATAAGACAGAGATTGAAGGATTAGGGTTACAATGGAAATCTAAGAGACTTAAATACTTGGGGATAGTCCTGTCCCCGGACCCTAAGTCTCTACAGGAAGCCAATCTGGATTCAATTGTTCAGACCATCCATCAAGATTTAGATAGATAGACTAAAATGCCATTATCGCTTTGGGGTAGACTTAATTTAATTAAAATGAATGTTCTAACCTGGATTTTCTACCCCCTCAACATGTTAAATGTCTGGTTACCGCAGGTGTGGTTTACTAGACTACACTCCTTAATAACCCAGGTCATTTGGAAGAACGGACAAGCCCATAGATCTTATAGTAAATTAGAAGCTCCTAAAATCAAAGGGGGTCTAAGACTTCCCCACTTTAAACTTTACTTGTGGGCCAGTCAGGTTGCAAAAACCATGAGATGGGTAGATAGCCCAGAAACAATATCCCCAGTTCAATACTACCTTTTGTGGCTTCGGCTGGAAAAATAATTTATATTAGCCCAAGGCCTTTCTCCCCCTCACTCTGTTTCACATACCATTTAAACTGGTCCCGCCTACACTAATGGAGACTCCAATAGGAATATCAGTTAAGGTTTACAATCAAATGTGTACCTCCTTAGCTTATAAACACACCCAAGATCTGCTCCAACCCATTTTTAGCAGCCCAAATTTGTTGATAGGTGGGAAAATTATGGCAGCCTCCTGGCTTCCCCAATTGGCAAAGGCCTCTGTTTCAGACTTGTGGAACAATAGTCTAGTAAGCCTGACAAAAAAACATACTAAAGGATTATAATCTGAGTCCCCAGTCATACTTCAAAGTATACCAGATTAGGCAGGTACTGGGAAGAGCCCAGATCAGTCAGACTGTCAGGGAGGAGGGTGAGTTCCTGCATCCACTCAGAACCATGGTCACACAGCCTCATGCTGTTTCTGCTATCTGTTCCTTACTGTTAGAAAGAACATTCCAACAGCTAGACGGATCTTCTAATTACTGGAACATGCAATTTCCAGAGAAGGCAATCAATTAGGGGAAAATATGGACAGACACTCACAGATTTATCTCCCAAGATAGACTGTGGCTGATGCAATATCAGATTATTAATAACATGTACTTCACCCCAGTCAAAATGGCAAAAATGAATAGGGCTCCTTCGGCAACCTGTAGGCACTGTATGCAGGCAGAAGGATCCCTGTATCAGATATTTTGGGACTACCCAAAAATTGTTCCACTGTGGAACTCTATTAGACAGAAGGTAGACCCTTTACTGGGTTTAACAGAGCACATAGAACCAGCCACTTGTCGCCGGGGAGATTTCTCTCTGATATCAGTAAACGAGAGGAACTATCATATTGCCATGATGGCACTATCGGTCAAGAAGTTAGTACTTCGACATTGGCTAGATGATGTAGTTATCCCCTATTCTGAATGGTTGCAGGAATTGCTCTCCAACCTTTCTGTGGAATGGGTCATTGTGAGTGTTCATGACAAATTACATAAGTCTGAGAAATACTGGGGTAAGTTGCACACACTTTATGCCCTTTAATGGGAAAGTTCATGACATTAGGATGTAATATAGACAAGTTCCAGTCATCCTCCTTCTTTCGTGATCATCTGATACCATGAGTGGGGAGGTTTTTTTTTTGGGGGGGGTGTATGTCTTTTTGTATTGTATTGTTATGGACCGATGTGAAATTGTATGTGTTATGGCCTTCTTAGGCCAGTGGAAAAACAAAATGTTCAATAAAGCATATTGAATTTAAAAAAAAAAGAACTTAGTAAAGGCTGCCACTATATCCAGAGGTTTAGTAATAATCTTGTCTATGGCAGTTTTAAGGATGAAATGTGCTCACCCTTGCAGAGTACCTGGATATGGCAGGCCAAAAGCCTCCCCACTTTTTCCTCAGATTTCCAGTATTTGTGCAAAGTTCTTAATATTGATTGCTGAGCAGCTGTATATGTAAGTGAATTTATCTGGTATTTAAGTTGCATTACTGAATCTCCCTGTATAATGTAACTGTTGAGAGTGTGAGGCCAGCCTGTTATATGCTTCCTCCTTACTTTTAAGAGCACTGTCAAGGGACAGCAATTGACTGACTCGTTGCCTCTTTTTATGCGTTGCAAAACTGATTTTCACTCTTACAAGTGCCTTGAAAGTGTCCCATAATAATGCCCTTGAGACTTCTGGAGAGTCATTGCAAGCAAGAAACCACAGTATTTCCTTAGACAACCATCCAGGGAAGTCTTTATATGATAAAAGGAAAGTATCTGTCTGCCATGGTGGTGTCCTAGGGGACTTCTTTCCTATTAGCAGGGTAATACGGACACAAGCATGATCAGAGATAACTAATGGCCCAATAGAAGCCTGTTTCACATCTTTTATAATCTGGCTGGATACCAGAAAGAAGTCTATTTGGCTACTGGTATTGAGAGGGGCTGAATGAAAAGTAAAGTCTCTACCCCTTGGGTGCAGGTTTCTTCAGGGATCAACAAAAGACAGTTCCTTAGCCATGTTATGCAACGCAGTTGTAGCCCTTGTGGGGAGCAGTGAATGACCCCTCAGGGGGTCCAACAGCAGGTGCCATACTTTATTAAAAATCACCACCTACTAATAAAACGTCTCCTTGCACTTAGTTTTGACAATTGCATCTGCTAACTCTGGAAATAAGGAAACCGAATTCTGCTTTGGACCATAAATATTTACTAGTGGAAAGGGCTGTGAATTAAGAAGAACTCGAGCAATAACTCATCTGCCTTCTGGGGAACTCACTTGAGTGAGTATTTGGGCATGCAGGTTTTTATGCAGCAAGATGGCCACCACCCTAGCTTTTCTTGTGCATGAACTATCTACCACTTGACCAACCCACTCCTTTGCCAGTTTAGCTATTTCCACTTGGAGGAGGTGGGTTTCTTGCAAAAAAGAAATATCGCACTTCCTTTTTTTTGTTTAACAGAAGAATTTATTCCCTGGACATTCCATGACATAATTTGGACTAGTTTATCCACCATAAAGTCTGTTTACCAGGGTTAGCATTTTAGGGAAACTAGTTCATATGCAATAATGGGGAAAGTGATTACTAGTAACCAAAGGGAATTGAGAAAGGCATGAAAACCTTGCCTTTCTCCTTTTCCAGTATTTTGGTCATGATTTGGTGTTGCTCACAGTGCTTTAACAAGAATCCTGTAGTATACAATGTAGAAGCTGTGTTTCACATCCTTGCTTGAGACCACACTGAGAATGGAGATTCCCAAAACAGAACAACCCTTGCAGAAATGTGGGTGACCCCCTTACCCAAGATAATATACATGTCCCCTTCCAGTATTACTAAATAACCACAGTACTGTATGTAAATGAATGTTTAAAACCCCCTAAGAAACCTTTGAACATAACCTATATAGAATGCAATAACAAAAACAAAATTATGGATATACATATAAAGAATGAATACAAATTACCTTTCACATAGCTTTCACACTTTTGTTGTGTTAATTTTCAGCCCCTGCCCTGCACAGACGCTTGCCACTGCTAAAGCCTTAACTGCTGTGCCTTTTCTGTTTTCTCCTAGTAGCGGACCCCTGTTGCAGCCCTTGAGTCGAGCTCAGGCCTGGCTCCATCCAGCGGGTGGTCGGCAGCCGCAAGCCGGCACAAGGGACCACAGGACCGGGAGGGACCGCGTGGGAAGGTACGGAAAAGCCGCAACCAATCGGAAGGCAAGCGCTCTCTGAAGCCTTGCATCTGATTGGTCCCCTGCTGTACTTGAACTTTGCATTGCTATTACTGTGTAAAGCCGAAACTTGAAGGGGATCTAATATTGTAAAATACTGGCAAAAAAGGAGCTGTCTTCAACTTGTTGTGGGTTTTTGGGAATTTAAAACTGTGAACTGTGATTACAGCCTTTCTGTGTAAAGTGGATTAGGGCCAGATGCTACGGTGCCTCAACCCCCACCCCAGCCTTTTGTTGTGTTAATTTTCAGCCCCTGCCCTGCACAGACGCTTGCCACTGCTAAAGCCTTAACTGCTGTGCCTTTTCTGTTTTCTCCCAGTAGCGGACCCCTGTTGCAGCCCCTAGTCGAGCGCCAGGGCCTGGCTCTGCCAGCGGGCGGTCAGCAGCCGCAAGCCAGCACAAGGGACCACAGGACCGGGAGGGACCACGTGGGAAGGTACGGAAAAGCTGCAAATTTTATGCTCACCCACCCTGCCCCCTACTCGGCTATTTCTTTTATAGTCATCTTCCTGCCGAATTATTATTCCCGGCCTCTACTCCTTGCTAACCTGTAATCTACCCTACATCCACCGCTCAGCCACCAAATCAGCAGTCCCCCCTGCTGCTCGCTCATACTGCCTGAACTGCTGAGCCTAAGCTTGACCAATACCTAACCACAATCAATCGTGTGTTGTAATAGGAAGCTGGGTACCATTATATCATATCTATCTCTCCATCTCCTTGTCTAGCCCACTCGTAAGCAAAACTGTCACATGCAACATCAACTGATAAATCGAGAGAGCTAGAATCCTTCCTGGAACCCCTTCCCCTTTAAATCCCCTTCCTTATGCTAACTTCCCTTTCATTATGCAGTAGCTGACCAAGTCGTATATACTAGTATACTATTGTGGGCAACGCAAAAGTCTTACTTCATAGTACCAGCTGTATACCAGCTGAGCTCCCCATCATGGGGGGACCCCTCTGGATCCTACTCGCTCTGCTATTTTTGGAAAGCAGTGAAAAAAGCTATCTCTCTCTCTCTCTCACTAGCAGTCAGGGAGATGTGTCTTCTTATCTTGATTACAATAGTGCCTCAACAATCACAAGGGACTGGCTTTGCATTTATGACCTACCAATGCTGTATCACAATCCATAGGGCAACCACCAAGGTGGGACTCAAGTGGACTTATTATCACATGGGACTTTGCTTCAATACTGGGTCTATATTTCCCCTTTGCGCCTGTCTACCAGAATTTTAGTCAGTGCCTTGACAGGATCTTATGACTCCATATATGATTGGCATAAACTAAGAAAAAAGTTCAAAACAAATAAAAAGAGGGCAGTGAAAAGAATCCTTAATTTCTCTCTTGAATCAATCATAAAACTCTTGATATTCTTACTATTCTTTGCTGGAAATGTGGAACTTAATCCAGGTCCAACAGAGCGCATCACTGCTCCAACTGATATAGCCAAGATTAAAGGGCTAAGCTTCCTGCATATCAATGTATGCAGCCTGCTAAAAAAGCTAATGATGATTCAAGCCTGGGTTAACCACACATCACCAGATATACTAGTCATGTCGGAGACGTGGCTCAGACCTGCCACGGCAGACAGAGACATAAACTTACCCAATTATCAGGTCTTCAGAGCTGACCGCCTAACAAGGGGCAGGGGTGTAGCTATATATGTGAAGGACAACTTACCTGTAACCTGCCTTGACTCATCATCTATGGCGAAAGAATACGAATGCCTCTCCTAAAGTGGCCTCCCCATACCGCAACACTACAGCTAATTGGCTGCTATAGGCCCCTCAGCTGACCTCAAGCTACTATCTCATTTGGGTGATCTAATTATTAAGGAACAGAAGAAACTATCATATTAGGAGACCTAAACCTAAACTGGCTTTCTAAGGCAGCTGCACCATAATTTCATTCTGCGATACATATGGGCTACACACAGCTTATTGATGAACCCACCAGAGTCAATAAAAAAACCAGAGCAATAGTACCTTGCTAGATGTCATATTAGTGAGTAAACCTCACCTCTTCTCGCATGCCGGAGTATTATTCAGTGACATCAGTGACCATTGCCTTATTGCAGGAATAAGATCAGCTCGCAAGCTATCTTCCCCTGCTAAGTTTATACCAAGGAGGTCTAAGAAAAAATTCAACGTTGAGGCGTATCTGCAAGATTTAAATCTCTCAACATGCTGGCAAGAATACTACCTAGCAAACACAGTGGAAAAAGCACATGAAGTATTGAATGACATAATCACAGATGCACTTAATATCCATGCCCCAATTTCTATGGTACGCACAAAAAACAAATCCTGTCGATGGTTCACATCTGAGCTCAAAACCGCCCTTCTTGACAGAGATAAATTATGGAAAAAGGCACGTAAAACCAAGAATCCAACTAATTGGATGCTGTTCAAAAGAGCTAGAAATAGCTGTACCAGGAAAGTCCGGGATGCTAAGGCTGCATATTATATGTCTGAACTTAACTCCTCCTACCATAATCCTGCCAAATTCTGGAATACCATAAAGGACATAACAGGTCAAGATCCTAGCACTACACTCCCAGTCAAAATTCACTATAATAACGGATCAGTCTCTGATAGGCTGGAAATACTGGAATCGTTTAATAATCATTTTGCAACTGCTGGCCTAGCATTCAACATCTCTCCGGCTAGCCATCTACGCTCTCAGCTAGGCATTAAGAGTCCTGATGTTCGGATAACTGAATCTACCTTCTCCTTCAAACCAGCCACCTTGAAACAAGTCGAAGACCTAATTTCTCAACTGGACATCAAAAAAAGTACAGGTGCAGACTCCCTTGATCCTTATTTTTTAAAAATTGCCATGCAAGCACTAGCAGTTCCAATAACACACCTATTTAATCTCTCATTAAAAACAGGCTCTATACCCTCAATCTGGAAAACAGCTCAAGTCATCCCCCTACTGAAAGCAGGGGACCCCATGGACCTTAATAACTACAGACCAATCTCTATCCTACCGGTGTTATCCAAGCTGCTTGAAAAAATAGTGAGTACTCAACTGAGAGGATATCTTGAAGAGGCTAATCTGCTAAACCCCGCACAATCAGGATTTAGAGCCAAACATAGCACCATCTCAGCCCTGGCCAAAGTAACAAATGATTGGCAAAGTGAACTGGACAAAAAATACTGTGTATGTGCTGTATTCCTAGACCTGAGTAAGGCTTTCGACACGGTCGACCATGAGCTACTCCTCTCTTCCTTGTATTCCATAGGTCTAGATTCATCTTCCCTTAGATGGTTTAATAGCTACCTCATGGGAAGAACTCGGCAAGTGAAATCTGAAGGAGACCCATCTCCACTTAAACCTCTGCAAAGAGGAGTTCCCCAAGGATCCATCCTAGGCCCAATCCTATTTGCCATCTACATCAATAACATCGACATTAATCTCACCAAAGCCACTGTACATCTGTTTGCAGATGACACCATATTATACATCAGTAACCCCTCACCTGTCTCAGCATGTGAAGAGCTACAAGCAGAATTCAATATACTTCAACATCAGTTATTGGAAAAAAAACTTCTCCTAAATGCAAAAAAAACAAAGGCAATGTTTTTCTCCCCCAAAAATCAAACCGCAACTCCTTTCTAAGCAATCTCCCCCAACTCTCCACTGTTATGGTTGAAAATCTTGAATTTGTTAAAAAATTCAAATATCTGGGGGTCTGGCTAGACTATAGACTCGACTATCTAACTCACCTGGAAGAGCTACTGAAAAAACTCTGGCAGAGGCTTGGTCTCTTTCACAGAATAAAGCATTTTCTAAATAGGGATTCTAAAAAGAAGTCGGTCCAGGCCACATTTCTCTCAGTATTGGACTATGCAGACCTCCTATACGGTCGCTGCCCTAACTCTTATCTGTACAAACTGGACACACTTTACCATAGAGCACTGAGGTTCATTACAGATCTTCCCCTCAGCACTCATCACTGCTCGCTCTATGCTGCAGTTGGATGGCCTTCACTCCATTTCAGAAGAAACAGGAATGCCATACTATGGACATATAGGGCATTATCTAAGAAGCTCCCAAACTATATTTCAGACTGCTTCACACAAGTCACAGCAAGTAAATATGCCTTAAGAAGCCTCAACTTCATCATGCTTAAAGTGCCCAATTTCAATACTCGGTACGGGAGAACTACTATCAGCTACATACTATTTACTTTATGGAATATGACGCAGAAGACCCTGAAATTGAGCAGCTACATTACAGTTACATCCTTCAAACATCTGTATACAAGGCTTATCCAAGAAAAATGTAACTGTTTCCACTAGTACTAGTGTATTTTAATATTAGTGCTAATCTTATCCTTCCCCTCCTCAGACAGTCATTCCATGGAATGAATCCACCCTTATCAAGTGCCTCCACCCCTTAGATGTATTACACCCCACCCTTCATCCAGCTCCCAGCACTTCCTTAACTACATCATAGCCCTATACCCCTGTCATTTTACCCCCAGTACAGGCCCCAGCCCCTTCTCAGGCATCACTTATCACTTATCCATCCACTTTATAACTAATATCATCTTCTACGTTCCCCGCCAACTTGCAATCCACTCCTGCTCCCCCTCCTCTTGTCTCCATTATCTATGTTAAATATTGAAGTATTGAACATTTTGCTTAGGATGTATGTTAGACAATGTGATTTTTTGAATTTTGTATATAATAGATCATTTTGTATGTGTTGTATATCTGTTATATCTATGTAAGTTGAACCTTGACCTTACCAGGTCCATCTTGCAAATGAGCTGTGCTCAATGATGTTCACCTGGATAAATAAAGATTTGATTGATTGATTGATTGACATAGAGACCAATAGAACAATGGTGGGGAAAAGCTCTCCAGTTCCCTGCACCATCTCTCAAGCTCTAATAGGTAAACTGGGAGACTTCCTTCCTTTCAGCTACCTACCTCCCTCCCTTCCGGTGCTCTGTCATAACATGTAAATTGACTTTTCAACAATGGTGCTAGAAGCAAACAGTTGTACAGTGTAGCACCAAGAAAGTTTCAAGAGCAAAGAACTGTAACCTACCAGGTGGGAGAAGAGATTATGCAGTCAAAATACCTCTTTCTCTTTATAACAATTGCAGTCAACACTGAGCTACTAATAGCTGGACACTTCTCTTATAATTGTATTAGAGACTGTTGCCCCCAAACCACTAAAGGTCAGCTGGCAAGACGCAGTGGTTCATCTAATCCACCCTTAATCATGCCTTGCCCCCTTCCCTCCCCATTTTGACTTAAACCTCTCTGCTGCTTTATTTACAGTTCATTCGTTCTGTGAAGAGTTGCACTGGGATGCTACCGGTCCCCCCTCCCCCCCCAAGGTCGGGCAGCATTGGGAGGAGGGAGAAGTAGCAGACAAAGTGCAGTTAAAGTCAATTATACAAAGAAGTTCAGACTTGACCAGAGATCCACATAATCGCCACACCTTTGCAGGGCTAGTCTCAATGGCGTCATGTCCATAGGGCCTGATGGGGCATGTGCTCATTCTATTAAAAAAATCATTGATTTTTTATTTTATTTTAATATGTGGGGGGCCCAAAAACAACAATGCTTTTTTTAAAGTCTTTGCTGTGGGGAGTGGAGGTTCCGACGATGGGTCTGTCTGGGTCTGGGGTGGGGCCACCGGTGACTTTACAAAAA
Organism: Neoceratodus forsteri; assembly: GCA_016271365.2. NCBI lineage: Eukaryota > Metazoa > Chordata > Ceratodontiformes > Ceratodontidae > Neoceratodus > Neoceratodus forsteri. Next base: position 1,551,847,141 of record CM057449.1, on the reverse strand, counting down.
TGCACTGTCTTGCCATCTTGCATTGCTTGCTGGCACCTAGCTGCTAATAGAAGACACACAGACTTTCACTACACCAGACAGAAAGACAGTGATTGGTAGTCCATGCTGACAATCAGCCTAAACATACCAATCACTTCTCCCTTTTCCCCCGCAAATTTCTGTTGTGTTTTTTGTGTGCAGCCAGCCAATCACCACAAAGAAATATTGATTGATGATTGTAAGTCCTCTAATTGGAATGTGACAACATTGTCAAGCGGCCATGCGGTAAACTGGTGCATTTTCCAGCACCATCTCGGATCGGCCAAAGTCACAGTATGACATCTCGTCTCTCAGATTTGGGAGATTGAGAGACGTGGCCGGTGAAAGACTCAGAGCTTCAGACAGAGATAGACGTGGTAGAAAAAAGTCTACCAGAGCAGGCTATAGTTAGCAGCCACCCAGGCTGCCAGTGACCCAGCTAGTGGGAAAGGAAGGAAAATCTCGAGTCCTGAACCGCGTGATCCCATGATGTGACCATCGGCTTATCGGCTGGCTAACACTACCGTGTCTGCTACCCCACTTCTACTGCCTCACCTCGCAGTTTTTATTTGGGTTGTGCTTGCTGCTGGGCTGGCTGAGTTCTGGGCTGTTTGCCTAGGTTAAGGGGTCGGGAGTCATCATGAAAAACCACTGCAGCAGTGTGGCAGCCCGGCGGGCGTCCGGTACTGATCGACTCGGAGTCGGTCTTTCTTGTGGGAGCCAAGTCTGAGTCACAGTCAGCACAGCCACAAAATTGGACCACCATCGCACATCGGGCCTAGCAAGGACCAGGGGGGGCTACACATCTTCATTGATGCCTGGTAAGAATCTGTCTTGATGAAGCAACATACATAAAAATTTCAGCACTATGTGCAGCACAATAGAATAGAGAGATTTTAAAATGTTTGCTTTAATTTTGAGTATTGTGTATACAGCAGTACTATGGGTTTCTCTAGTTTGAAAGGGAGGCAGTATAGCGCAATGGTTTAAGGCTCTGAGCTGCAAACCTGGAGACCTGAGTTTGAACCCCACAGCCGACAGCCCCCACTTGCATACTGTGTGACCCTGAGCAAGTCACTTGACTTCCCTGTGCTCCCAGGTTGCACCTGTAAACACGCTTTCAGCTTAGTGTGCCACTCCTGGTTAAACAATTGCAAAAAATGATTAATTCCATGAAAAAGGCTCACTTTTTTCATATTTTATTTTCGAGGCCCCCAAGTGTGAGTGTGCTCGTAAGAGATGCTAGACTGAGAGCACAGAAAACGGATGCTCTCTGTTTCCACGTGACAGATGCAGCTTGAGCAATCAGGGAAAGCTTCCATCCATATAATGCCTGTTCATGTGTCTCAGCAGTGTCAAGTCCTCCAATGACTGTCACATCCCATACAGGACACTAATCAATTTAAAGTAAACCAAACTGTGCTGGAATGTACTAGAATGCGTTGCAATGAAATGAAAGTTTTTGACATTTGATTTTTCTGACTGACTATAACTAAGGTAGAAGATAGTAGGTTGCACATTCATAGTGACCTCATTGCTCCATGCCACATGCAGCAGCTCCTCAGTTATAGTGATAGTGTTAGGTCATGATAGTCATCCAACATCATAATCTAAAATGTCCCCCAAAAATTACAACATATTATAGAAGCAAATGGAACTTTGTCTTACAGTACCTTCAGTCTGACACAGTTTACCCAGTCATCAGCCATTAGCAAATAATTATTTTTAATGAAATGCATGCATAAATTTAGCCACCATGACAATGGAGGCTCAGGCACCATAGACACTTTAACCCCCCCACTGCCTTCTGCTACTATGTGAAACTTTTTAGCCTGCTAGCCATCCCTCCTTGCTGTCTTTTATGCAATCCCATTAAGTGCTGTTATGGTCCTGGTACTGAGGAGATGATCCTTTCCATGCTGCAGGCACTAGTGCTGTGCATTAACAGAACAGATTAGCAGACCTGTTGATTTGTCCCATCATCTGCTAGTGATACCTCTGCCTATATGCACCTTAGCATGCCACTGATCCTCCCTGCAGCCGTAGCACTCTGTGTAGACACAATACATAGACACAATGCAGGTCCCTTTTCTTGGATCAGCTAGGAGTAGACTAAGTAGTTGGCTGATTTGATTATATATAATAAAAGACTTACAAAATGCACAAGTTCTGACTAATTCTTCAAAAATTTCTTTAAAATACAAAAGGTAACACTGTAAGTAGACTGAACAAAGAACAAGAACAATTTATCATTGCTCTAACCTATATCAGTGTTTCGACATTTAGCATGTTGGGGGACAGCTTTCTGGACTGCTAAAAGTCACCAAAATGCACCATTTGACTTCAATTTTTCAAAATTTTCCTGGAGGGGGGGGGCATGCCCCCAGACCCTCCTAGAGAGGTTGGGATTTTGTTCCCCTCCAGAATTTTTCACTGCATGATGTCCCTGGCCAGTCGCATTCCTGGCTACATGGCAAAAAGGCTGTTCTGAGTGTTCCCTGACTAGAGTTTTGCAACCTCACAGGGGAAGGCTCTTGGACCTTATTCCAACTGGGCCCCGAGGACTGGGGATTCTATAGTGCTCTGTACTTATGGTTATGGTGCCTGCTTGGTCCACATATGAAGGCTGTATGCCTCAGACTCCTATTAAAGTGAACATTCAAAGATAGCCATAGGGCTCTGCTACCTTCAAGATGCATGTAGACTAGAATGCCAGAATCACCAGCAGCCCTGACAGCCTCTCTGCATAGGGCTCTAAAGCAAGTCAACCAAGGGAGTCGAAGAAAGACTGCTTGCATTGACCGGAACAATGCTACACCAAATGCTGCTGTGTACTGGTTCCCCTTTTTCTTTTCTACACAGTCATGTGACTGCAACAGGTTCTGTTTATGCATGGCACATGTGGACCTCATGTCAGTTTCTGATGTAAGTTTCAACGGGAGCTTTGATGCAGCTGTTGTTTTTATCACACTGCCTGAACCCCTATCAGCCTCTGCATTTCATTTGAAATCTGGGCTGGACATACACGAGGCCTGAGGAGACAGGAGATTGCACATCATTTCCATACATACTTTATGCCTCTTTGGTGCTGGCAGGCAGCTCTGGCCCCTTACCCACCTCAACCGGCCATCCCCCACGGGTTGCCCCCCCAGTGACAGGGCTAGTGGCGAGGGGTGCCGGCCTCCCCCCACCCCTGGAAGCCAACCTCTAGATTGCTGGGGGGAGGTGCGGATGCAGTCTGCCAGCTCCGAACCCTTTTTCTGTTTTGTCCCCGGACCCATGTATGTGCAATGGGTGGGGTGACTGTCTCCACCTCCTCAGAGGCGGTCTTACTCCCTGTGCATGGGTCCACCCTTTCTAGCATCATGCTTCTGCAGCCCCCCAGCCTCTGCTGGGTGTCAGTCTACAGCTGAGTCTCCCCATCCCCAAGGAAGGAGAGCTGTCGGCAGACGTTCAATCCTTCCTCGCCCCGGCAGACCCCTAAGCAACCCAAGTCCATTCTCGAACCTGGTTCACTGGCGTTGCGTGAGATAAGGCATCCAGAACCTGAGCCCTCTGTACTACCGGGCCTGCAAATTGCACATCTTTCTGCTCAAAACCTAAGGTGAGTGAGGTTCAGCGAAAAGGGTGGGGGGGAGGTGGAAAGGAAAAAACAAGGGTATAAGGGGGGGATGAGTGCTTCCATCCAACACCAACCGCCACTTAAAAATCAAAAGCACAATGGGTAGGGTCAGCTGGGGCCACAGGGTTTGCTGTGGTCTAAATGGAATTGGCTAAGGAGCCGAATTAGTTCACCTAATACAGTACACTCCACTTAATGGTGACACGGTTAATAGAGACGATAGGTTAATAGGGACGTTTCCCTAGTAACCGATTTTTGTCTAATTGAATAATATTATATGCCTATTCAGATAGAGGGGACACCTGTTCCAGCTAATTGGGACATTTTAAGGATGTTTTGATCATATATTCCTCAGCGAGTAAAAGTAATTGAAGCCTTACAAGTTCCAAAGGCTTCTCTTGCATCTGAGGCTAAGGACTTTGGCATATCCAAAAGCCAAATGAAGTGTATCAGCCAAAACAGAGAGGCAATTCTCAGTGAGTGGCAATCTAATGAGAACCCTGCCTGGAAGCAAAAACAAGAGGGAAAGGATGGCGAGGTGGAAGACGCCCTGCTGTTGTGGTTCAATAGTGCTGTCAGCCGAGGTGTAAGACTGTGTGGCCCTCCTTTAAAAAGAAGGTGAATGAACTTGTGACACAGCTAGGACACTTGTCCTTCGAGTCCACCAACAGCTGGCTGTCGAGGTGGAAAGAGAGAAATGCAATCATTTACAAAAAAAAAGCATGCAGAAAAATCAGACGCAAATACAGATGCAGCAACAGACTGGATGTCTTCAGTGTTGCCAGCTCTGTTAAAAGAATACAGTTCTGGGACAGTCTATAACACCAATGAAATCAGACTGTATTTCAGGGGCTACCATGATCGTGGACATGTCCACAAGCAAACCGAACTGCTGGGGGGGGCCTAAGATAGTGTGCGCTAACATGGACGGGACAGAAAAATGCCCTTTGGTTGTGATTGGCAAAATTAAACATCCCCAACATTTTCCCAAAGATCTGGCCACCCTACCTGTGTCATATTATGCCTCCTCCAATGCCTGGATGACCGGGTGGATCTTCAAGGACTGGCTTGGCTTGTGGGAGCATGAGACAAAGCACAAACGCCATTCTGTTCTTCTGTTTTTAGACAATTGTTCAGCCCACCCAAGTGATGTTGTGAAGATGTATCCCCACATAAAGATAGCTTTCCTCCCTCCAAACACCACAAGTCTGATCCAACCCATGGATATGGGTGTGATCAGAAATTGAAAGGGGATACTATCGCTCCTTGATGTTCTCACGAATTGTGGATGCCATTGATCAGGGCGCAGTACTAACAGTGTCTAAAGTCACCAAAGCAGTGACCATTCTGGATGCCATGTACATGGTTGTTGGCAAACTGTTTCCTGTGCCACACTGCAACACTGCTTCAAGAAGGCTGGCTTTAATTCAGCCACCGATGAGGCAGCAGCCGAACAAAGTGTCATCCAATCAGTGGCGGATGATCTGTTCTATGATGCCCCACCCCCTCCAATCATGCCCACAGAGGAGTTCAATACACTCGTGGACATCAACACTGATGTTGAAACAGAAGGGGGGACAAATGATGTAGAAATCTGTGATGCAGTGAAATGCCTGAGGCCAGTCACAGCATCGCAAGATTCCTCTGGCGCAGAGGAGGGTCCTCTGCCTGATCCCATTTCAAACAAGGATGTGATCAAACACTGCCAAGCATTGATGTCGTGGTGCACCCAAAATGGCAACTTTGCATCATGGGGAGCACCAACAGCAATTGAGTGATGATTGTCAAGTAAGATCTGCTCTGACTCAAAGCAGAGCTCAATAACAGATTTTTTCCTTTTGCAGTAACTGCCATATCTAACACAGTACAGTAACTAGACATAGACTGGTCGTTAACTTTATTTTTTTCACTATGGCACTAGCAAAGCAAAAAAAAAATTTGATTTTTAACTGAGGAATGAAAATAAATTGATGAAAGCTTACTATTGTAGTCATCTGTTGTTACCTCTGTTTTTTTTTTAATGTGAGCTGTATGAAGGATAGCATTCCTGATAAATGGGACGATCACTTAATAGGGATGACTGATGATCTACGGAGCCATCCCTATTAAGTGGATTCATCCGTACTTAGTAAGGGAGCTATGTTACAGGGTGGAAAACCACTGGTAAAGTGGTCTAAGTACCGTTAGAAATAGGGTGAACTCACTATACTAATGAATTTATAAGTGAACCTGTGATGAGCAGAAATAAGGTTGGGGGGAAGTGGAGGTAAAGAAAGTCACTTCATGTGCTGCTCACTGGACTGTTTCAGAGTGACATGACATGAGTGGTTATTCATTTTAATCCAGGGCCTTTTGCATCTACTTGGTAGTCAATTACCACACCCTACCACACTAATTCCTTGCTGAAAGTGTAATGTATAAGGGACTAAAGTCTCAGGCGACTACCTACTCAGTCCCGAGATATATACTCTGCATAGGCCACCCTAATATGAAACCTAAAACTACAAACAAGAAGTCAGGGTGTGTGAACACAAACTGGGAGTGAAAAGGCAGCAGATCTTCCCCAATACCATGCATATTAAACAGTAGGGAATGTCCTTAAACTCAGACAGGAGAAAAATTTACCGCCAACCACTGCTCTTGCCAGTCAGTAGCTCTGCTCTTGCTAAACTGAAAAATAACAGTAAGATCACCACAGCAGTAAGGTCCAGTTCAATTACTCAACTATCATGTAGAAGAGTGACACTAATTCCTATGTGGGTGCATTGGCTTCTGCTCCCAGGAACCCTGCGCAGTATCAGCCCTGGACATTTGAGGCTGTTGCCCTGTCTTCACTACATTTTTTGGCCAGTTATACAAGAGTCCTGCAAGTCCTTGGATGGAGCAGAGGTATCAGGCAGTAGGCTGACCAAATTAGGTTTCTCTGGTGGCAAGTCAGATGAGAAGGAGTCCTTACTGGAGTCTCTTGAACCTCTGCTCCTGCTGTGATGTGGTTTGTTCTGGGCTGTAGCAGTGTTAGTGTGCCAGTTAGTGTGGTGGGAGGCACTTTTTTTTTCTGCTCCTTTTCCTTTGCTACATTACTGGGGGAGCACTACTGGTAGAGGGTGCTGGTAAATACTGGGCAGTGTCCATTAGATGTGAATCAGGCTGATGTCTGGTCATGGCAGTTTTATTAGGCTTCTCTGCTACTGGAACCAGGTTCATACCCCAGGTCTGCTGAGTGAAAGTGGATCTTCATCTGCATGAGTAAAATCATGGTAGACCTCATTCCATTCAATTCTAAAGGTAGCTGGATAAAGCATTTTATAACGGACTCCAATCTTTTGCAGAGTGTGCCTGAGGTCTGTGAAGACTGCTCTTTTCTTCATCAAACAGGCCGAGAAATCTTGATACAAGGAAATATGGTGCCCATACCACATCAGGGACCCCTTTTCCCTGGCCAGTTTTAACAAATGTTCTTTAGTGGAACATCTCAAGAAAAAAGCTAAAATTGGCCTGGGTTTTTCTCCTGCTTTTGGTTTGGGTGCCAGTGTCTGGTGAGCTCTCTGGCTGTCCAAGAGGTAGTTATTGAATTGAAGCAGCTCATACATCAGGTGTTGGATGAAGACTTCTACATTTTTTCCCTCTGACCCATCTGGAATACCTAGAATCCTAATGTTATTGCAGCAGCCACAACATTCCAGGTTGTCTAGCTTGCCCCAAATAAGTGCAAGCTTTGTGTGAATTTTCTGGATCTCTAAGTCCCATTGGTCACCCCTGATGTACATCTGCTGAAGAGCACACTCTGTATCCCCAACTTGCAAGCTGACATCATCCATTTTAATCACCAGATTATGGATGGAGTTTTTAACTCTTGTTACTTCTGACAAAATTCACTTAGCATTGCTAGAACAGTGCTGTTTAGCAATGTCAGTGGCTCAGGAGGTTGCACACTGTTCTCTGAGGCCAAAAAAGTGGAAGGTTGTGGATTCAAGCCCCACATCAGGCACTTGGGGTAAAATCCCAATACTGATACTGTAGTGCATCATGAGGGGGATGCTGCACTCCTAAGGTGCCGCCTTTCAGATGAGACTTTAAACTGAGGTCTTGCTCAGGTGGACATTAAAGATCCCATGGCACTTTTCAAAAGGAGTAGGGACATTTTTTATTTAGAAAAACATCACAACATATATATCACAATAAAAATTCACAGAATTAAACATAAGGAAATAGCATTACTTCATGCATATGCACAAAAAATGAAAGAGAAAAAACCAAAATTCATAGAATACACCTGGGGGGAGGTTGATATTTCAACTCATGTATAAGAAAAACAAAGAAAAAACATTCACACTATGTATGGCAATATTTCCTCACCATATGTAATCGATTATTATCAAACACTAAATTATTGTTCCCGATGGGTTCATTTAAATTTTTATCAAGAAAGTAAGGCCCCTCCACCATCTAGTGACTTTAGTAGAAGTGTGAATGCTCTTGTCTTTCATATAGACTAAACCCATAGCTTTCTCAACAAGTATGGCTACAGTTTCATAAAGCATTAATCTTTGATACAACACCCATTGGCATCTGGCTTGCCAAATATAGAATTTTAAGCAACAAAAAAGCACTATTAATGTTTCCTGATCATATCTCTTTAGGTTGTGTGGGACTAAACCTATAACAAAAATGTCAAAGTTGGCTGGCCCAGTGGTGCTGAGGGTTGAGACGCTGGATGCCACACCTCGCACCACGCCAGCGCCCCGGGTTCGGTGATGGACTCGGGCCACTGGGGGTCGGTAGGGGGAGAGAAGGATTGAGTGCCCAGCAGTGGCGCTCCCTCTCTGGGGAGGGTGGTGCATCTGTCCCGCTGCTATATCGCCATCTCACGGGAGAACTCAGGACTGGCAATGCAGATCAGGACACACAGTGGGAGGGGCAGCATCAGCCGAAAGCCCTGATAGGAGTTCATCTTGATGCATGCCTCCCAATTGGTTCTCCTAGCATGCCAGCAACTATGGGGGTAGAGGCACAGAAAAACAGGAAAATGGAGATTGTCACTCCTAGGTGACAACTCCTCCAGCACCAGACCACATTACCAAGCCATCACCAGGGCAGACTCCATTGTGAGCCACCCGCTCCACTGTTGTTAGGGAAGGTAGGGTGCCTTCCCTCCACCCACGGGGGGTATGCAGGGCACCTACCTACAAAGTCTCTGGTGGGAGGTCACTCTAGGGAGCAGAATCCTGGGTGATGAGGGGCAATATGAAGGCTAAGGGGTCTGAATGAGTGGAGGATGGAGTGAGTAAGGCGAATAAAGAGAAATATAACACAAAAATTGTAAATTTAAAGTTCAGTTCAGCAATCCATGTTAACTTCCAGGGTTTTAAATGATTGATTAGCAGTTTTTTTCCTTGAGACAATACTAACTGTACAGAAAGTATTTATATAGGTTTACTAGAAGTGTTATGTTTGTTAAACACAGTGAGGCAAGTGCTATGCATTTTCACAATGTTTTAGAACTTTTATGAGCAAAACGCTAATCAATTTTTAGAGTTAAATAAAACCCTGACTTCCATCTTTCTTTCAGATGTAGCCATAGATTTTTGACATATGAACAGCTGAAGAAGAACTGCGTTACGGGCTCCTCTACAGTTTGACAGGCATTATAGGGACAGTTACATTCCTCATGGGCCTTATGTTTATTGTTACCTTTTATATTGTCTGCCATGCGCAGTATGCCATAATATTTCCCACATATGATGAGGTTTTTTGAGGTTATTTTTGATCTAGGATGTGTTTGTTTTTGTCTACAGGGCAGTTTTTAAACTCCAGGACATCTGGATATATCTTGGTAACAATAAATAAATATAGAAGCTTTCCAGTTTTGCTAGAAATCTGTAGTGAGGTCAGTCCCCATTTGTATAATTTGCTTGCAACCGGCCTGAAAAATTCAGGAATTCTAGCTCTGGCAGTTGCTTTAGGGAAAGTATTTGTCCACTGGGGCAAATATGTACCTAGGGATTTTTTTTTCCATTTAGACCATAGGGATTCAGGGCACTGGGACTCAGTTCTGAAATTAAGAGAAATAAAGAGGGAGTTAAAGAAGGTCACCGGGTCAATCATTCCCAGGCCTCCTTATTTCTTAGGGAAGTATGTAAACCATCCTTTGACTGGGTTCAATCTATTATCCCATAACATTTGAAAAAAGGTTGCATAAAGTCTTGTTTCTAACACTATTGGTGGGGGAAAAATCATAGCTACATAAAGCAGACAGGGTATAATGAAACACTTGGGAACCTGTATTCTTTTTATTTTTGACAGTTTCCAGCCTTTCCATCTGGATACCTTGGTTTCTACCCCTTTTAGAACTACTTCCCAGTTCTCTAAAGGTAGGTTTTGGGGACCAAAAGCCACACCTAAGATTTTTAAGGGGGATGTGGATACTTTGATTCCCTTTATATTTATTTCTGATTAGGGGGGCTGGGCCAAGGAAGAGGCCTTTGCATTTCCCTAAGTTAAGTGATGAATTAGGTATTTTAAACTAATCACTAATTACCTGCAGTAATAGGGGGATATCTGCATGATCTGACATACTGTAAATATTACAATGTCATCTGCAAAGGCTTGGGCTAGTAATATATCCCCAGGGGTGGGTCCTCTGAGTCCTTGCCACTGTGTATTCTCATGGATTTTCCTTAATAATGGATCCAGAGAGAAAATATAGAGTAGAGGGCTAAGGGGGCACCCTTGTCGTACTCCAGTTGAAATTTTTATTTCTTTGCTTATATTTTGTTTTATAATTGATTTAACCAATACTGAGGAGTACAGCAATTTTGTCCACTCAATAAATTCTTATGGTATACTGTATTTTTTCAAGGTGGAAAATAAAAAGGGGTAGTAAACGCAGCTGAACGCCTTACCTTGGTCTAAGGAGAGGATACATCCTTTTTTTTTTTATGGGTATTATAGTATTCAATAAGGTCCCTTAAGATCATAAGAGGGTATTGTATCATCCTATCAGGGAGTCCACAGTATTGTGATATATGTATTAATTTCTCAGCTGCCTTTTTTCAGCCTGTTGTTTAATATTTGAGTTAGGATTTTGTAGTCAGAATTTAGGATAGATATGGGACTTCAATTCTGGATACAGGTTCTATCTCCCAATTTAAATAAGAATACAATTAATCCTGAGGTAAAAAGAGGGTGTATGGTTTTAACAGAAAAAAATAGGAGAATACAGCATTTAAGCAATCTGCTAATAGGGAAGGGAATGTTTTCATAGTTCATAAAATAGACAATCAGGCCTTGGGGAAGCTCCTAATTTTAGGATTTGTATTGTTTGTATGATTTCAGGTATTGTAATAGGAGATGCTAGCTCTGACAATCTATTTGGGTCATTGGGTACATTAAAACCTGCTAAATAGGTGTCTGTCTCTTCCTTTGAGGGGATCATATTCATGTTATGAGAGTGCAGGTGATCAGAGATAATTTTGTACATCCCATGGTCAGAATCTATCAACCTCCCTTTACTGTCTTTTAATATATGCATGGCCATGTTCTTATTTCTTGTTTTGAAATTTTAAAATGGGTTTCCTTTAGGGTTTTTTGGGTTCCATATTGGATCTCTGCTCTTAAAGTTTTGGCTCTATCATATTAAAACTCTTTCATGTCAGCTTTGACTTTTTCTATTTAGGGACTATAATTGTGTTTGGAGCAGGCTGATAGAGAAAATAAGTATTGGAGTTGATTATGAAGTTTTAAGTATTTTAAGAATTTATCTCTTTTTTTTGTTTTCCAATATTTCATAAACCAATTGTTCAAGTCTTCTTTGGAGTCCAACCACCACATTACTAAATCTTCATACAAAAATTGGACAGAGGTTCTGTGTTTGAGTAGCTGAGCAATCCCCTTTTGAACTTCTGTGTCCTATAAAATGGATACATTTAATTTTCATCTCTTATGATGGACATTGTTCTCAGGATGTTGACAGAAGATCATTTTAAGTAAAAGGTGATCAGAAAATTCTATAGGGTTACCTCTAAATCAGAAATGGGTAACTTTCTGGAGATAAAAAAATGATCTATTGAGGTAGTGAATTTCCCTCTATGGTAGGTGTACTGTGGTCCTTTCTTGGGGGAATTTTTACAGTTCACTAGTTCTGCTGATTGCACTAAATTATGCAGGGCATTAGAATCACAGTACAATTTCTTTCCTTCTAGCTTCAAACCTGGCTTTGGTAAATCACAATTAAAATAACCTCCAATAATTATATGCACAGGTGTGACTAAATAAGGCTGTAGTAGGTTAAATAAAGTCACTCTTTCTGATTTGACTTGGGGCCCATATATGTTAATAAAGCAGTAGGCAGTGTTCTCACAGTTACCATCAATAATTAATAATCTGTCTGGGATGACATCTACTAGCTTTTTAAGTGAGAAAGAGAAGGAGTTAAATAATAGCCCAGGTCCATTAGCTTTTTCTGTACCAAAAAGACCAGTAGGAAGGTCCCCATAGCCATTCTGAAGTAAAAAAGATGTGCCTGGTCCAAAGTAGACATCCAGGATTCTTGAATAAAATAGATGTCAATTTTGGAATCATACAGATGTTGGAATACGGCATGTCTCTTTGAATTGTTGATCAGGCTACATACATTTAGTGATCCTATTGACAGTTTAGCATGAGAAATGTATTACTGGGGAGGGGTAGCAGGAGTTTTGTTTTCTCCGTTTCTTTTTTTTTTTTCCTTTATAGTCTGGGGTTTCTGGTTTAGGCTGAGAGAGGATTAAGTTTTCTGGCTCACCCAGCTCCATATCTGATTCCACCCAGGCAGTGGTCAAAGGGGCATAAGGATTGGAAGTTTCAATGGGTACCTCTTTTGGTGCACTGAGAGGGGGAGGAATAGGTTTTGAGTTCCTTGTAACCCTTCTCCTAGGAGCAGGAGTGGGTTTCAGATTGGTTTGAGAATCATTTTTGCTACCTGTGGATGTACTGGGGGGGAGGGGTTCTTGGTAACAAAGAGGAATGAGTAATCTTGCAGAGAAGGGGTCCATTTTATGTTAACAGGCTGTTCAGAGACTATTTCATCCTGACAGTCCTTTTTCTGCTCATTTCCTTGGGGTGGGGGGGGGCATGATCTTCCATGGCAGCCTCATCCAGATATTTTTGGATTAAAAGCTCAGGACTAATCACTGAGGCCTTATTTTTTGCTGCCCAGAGACACTCTGAAAAAACATGGCCAGTTTCATCACAGAAGCCACATTTTGTCAAATTAGCACATTGAAGACTAATGTGCCCTGCTTCCCCACAGTTATCACACCTAGGTCTGTCGCACACGCTTGAGAGGTGGGTTCTAGCCCCACAGTTGTAGCATGCACGTGGCTGTACAGCATAAAAACAGACACCCCTGTCTCTGCCCAAAAAAAGGAGTTAGGAATATGCTCTATCTCACTATCATTTTGTCTTAACTTAACTTTATACTTCCACCCTCCAGTCCAGAACAATTCAGAATCTAGGATGGCCTCCGGAGAGCTAAGTACTTAACATTTTTGATTTAGCCAGTAAGTTATGTCCTTCACATGGACTTCCTCATTCCTGAACATTATTGTGACATTTTAATTATAGGTTTAGTTAGTGGAATCACAAGAAAGGGAGTCCATAGTGGAGAGAACTTAACCTGGTTATATTGTTGCAAAAATGTTTCAAGAGCATATGAGGAACGCAAGCTTATATCAAAATTGTCCTTTCCTGATATATTAATAAATGCAAAAACACCTCTTGAGGAAAAGTGTAGGAGTCCTTAAGTAGTTTTCTCCCCACATAAAACCTATCTGGTCTGTCCTCCAGTCTTCCCTTGTATCTTATCCATACAGCGTTCCACCTGTGGGCAGGTTCTTTTTTTATGTTGGTAAATAGTTCAGACAGAAGTGGTTTTTGGAGTTGACCATCCCCTGTAGACGTTTTCTCAGTCTGTTAAACAATCTTGTTGATGGGGTGCACCCTTTCTGGTTCTTTAAAGATCATATGCGATGACATTTACAGAAATTAAACTGTCAGCATCATTCATTAAATATTGTTATAACAACAGTGTCTGCCTAGTGTTTTATATAAAAATCTACCATTTCATACCATTTATAGTTATTTATTGCGTGATGTGTTCCAACAACACTGCTAGATGCTGAGACTTTCTGTTCCCTGTGGTAATCAGCATGTCTCCGCCCTGGTGATGTCATTTGGGGTGCTATTCTCTTTCTTCAATACATAAGCTATGGAGGCAGTCACATTGCTGAGCTCTGTAAAGACTTCTCATTCCTTACACTGTGCCTATTGTAAGAATCTGAAAGCTGTTTGATTGTGGTTGTGTCATGCTCAATGCTAGTAATGCACAATAACAGTTTAAATGTAATTTTATAGCCTGCACAGAAGTCAAGGGGAGTAGCACATTGATGTTAAAGTGATTGCTGAAGGTTCCCCAAATGCCTGTTACACGTGGCATGCCATTGCCAGGCATGCTTCAAGTGTTGAAGCTGTGATTTGTATTGTAAAAAAAATCTGTCATTCTCATTTATTTACTGTTTTATCTGGGTTTTTTTCCCTACATTTTCTTGTGTGGCCATACCCCCAAAATGATGTCATACCAGGGAGCTGTCATTGTTTTACATACAGCAACAAGGAATTATGGGTAATTTATAATGTTGCCTTAAATGTGCATTACTCAGATATACAGTCCCTTATGTTGCTGGTGGTGGGTAGTAATATGCAAATAAATGTAGCAAGGCATTGTGGGTAAAATGCACACTTGTTTTACAATTTCCATACTCTGAGATGCTGTCTCATATTTGTGTGGTGATGTTAACAATATTAGCTTTTGTTTGTTTATTTTCATAACAATGCATTGCACTAACCGTATCTAGCTACAAGACTTCTATACTGAAAGACCTTGACTCCTATTTCTTCAGTGAGCACAGAAAAATAAAAGCCTGTATACTAATTTACATAGTGAGGCATTGTGGGTACAGTAGAGTACACTCCAACAGGTCACTTCTCCCATTTTCTATGGCAAACGTCAATAAATCACTGTAAAATTATCTTTTTACCAGAGCTAGCATAGCCACCCCTAATAGGAATTAGTGCAGATAAGGTCCCTACTAAATCTAAATTATTATAAAGCAGACACTGACCAACAGCAGTAAAGTTGCCAGCATCATCTTACTAGCAGCAATACAACTTCCTAACAGGCAAGCACCCCAAATGACATCATCAGCCTGGAGGCATGCTGACTCAGCATCCAGCAACCTTGAGGAAATGGACCACAACAAAAAGACACTAAAAATGTATTAATTTGTTGACTTTTGTTACAAAACCTGGAACACAAATAGGTTTTATAGCAGTGTTTATTGAATGGTGCTGTTTCTTTTAGTTTTAAAAACCTTTTCATATGACCTTTAATATTCACATGGGGGGTTGTCAATACCAGGTCTTGATACAAAGCTTTTATTGGGGTTTGAGTGTTTCAAAGAGGGAGTCCTAAGTCCAAATGTGGAATTTTTTCTTGTTCCATCAAATTATTTGCAAAGTTCTCTTGAAATACATGCTTTTGAAGGATAAGATTCCATGTAGGAGAGGTTTGAGAAATGCGGTCTTTGTCCCACTCAGAGTCTTGCAGCCAGGTGCCATTGCAGAACTGTTTCCAGCCAGCTTCCTTTAGAGCTTGAGCAGGTGACCAATTTGAAAATGGGTCTCCCACTATAGGTTGTTTGGAGAAGGCAGTCTGGATTGCTGAGGCTGGTGATGTTGCATTAGGTTTGGCTGGGGTGTCATCTGAAGAATCATCCCTACATATTGTAGCCATAGATGGGAGGTTCTGTTTAAATACAGTCACGGCATCCCACTTATTTTTATTGTCATCTTTCTTAGTATTCTTCAGGCTAGATCCCCTAGCCAAAAAAGAAAAGATTGTAACCCCAGTTTGAGACCCATCACTAGTTTGGTATTTTTTGGGATATCTGTCTTCATTAGAAGGGCCTGGTCTGACAATTCAAGTTCATTTGGTCCCAAAGTTTTGGAGGTGGAAGCATCCTCCCTGAGTTTAATAGTTTTCAATTGTATAGCTTCAGGAAAAACTCCTGAAACCTCCGTAGGCATAGTGCAGGTATTTGTAATGTCAGTGGATCTACTGCTTTGCCAAGATCGGCTCTCACTTGCATTCCCCAGATTTAAACTTCAACTTTTCCAGCGGCTCTCAGCACCCACTACTAGGAACGGTTTCACTGCCAGCCGCATTTGTATTTACCAAAGAAAGAGAAATTTTTACCTGGGAAGATTCTGTCTAGAGATCACGTTGTTGGCCTGCTGCTTTGATGCTCCTGCGTCACAGGAGTCTTTCCCTGAGTTGACAGCACTGTCACACCCATTGACAGAAACTGTATTGGACTGGAGCTGTTGAAAGTCCTTCTGAATCTGGCACTGTTTATGGTCCAATTTTTCCTCCTCATCTCTGAGAGCCTTTATTTTTTTAGTTTGTGCAATGTTCCTGGGATTTGCTGTTATTTCATCTTTTTCCATTAAATCTGAATTTGTTAAGTCCTCTATAGAATTGTAAATATCTGTGACATCTTCATCCATTTGATGTATCTCTAGTTCCTTAGTAATGTTGGCCTCTTGCAAAGGGAGCTCAGAGGAGGAGGCCCTCTCCTCTGACTCAGCAACATCCACCACCTTCAGTGACTCCTCCCAAGTGGTCATCTTGGCAGAATGCCAGGATGACAAAGGTTCCCCTACTGGCGAGTAGGGTAAATTCCCTGGTGTCCTTACCACATTTCCCCAATTCACTAAAAATAATAACAACAGCTTAGTCTGATTCAATTTCAGTTGCTTACCATCTTTATCTCTCCCCTTCCCCTGGACAAGGCTGAAAATAGGCAGAATTGTCTAGCCCTCCTTTCACAGTCAACAAAAACTAAATACATAAATAACATAAATAGCATTCCATGGATTGTTGGATTGGTAGTTTGTCCTGCAGGAGATGGTGAGTGAACCGGGGCAGCCAGTAACGCTGTCTGTGACAAGAAATTCCAAAAATTATTGTGACAGAAAATGCTAAACAGTTCACCACAAATCAATAACATTTGATTTCTGGGGGATGAAATAAAACAAAATCCACTGAAAAAATGACTTTTAAAGGGTTTTTAAAGAATAAAGTATAGTTTAAATAAAACCCGAAGTGAGGAGCTTTTTGTCTAGGCAGCCATCTTTATCACGGTCAAACCATAAGTTCTGTCGGCTTCCTACTCACTCACCTGCATATAAGTGAGTCATCATCTGCTCCTCAGATAACAACTGGCACAGAGTCTCACCATCATGGAAGACCACCATCTGATTGAGAGGGAGTGAATGCATTCATACTGTAGAACCAACTGTTTCTACAGTATGTGCATACCTCACTACCTATTAGTCAAGCAGCAGATGGTTGTGGTGGTGAGTTGGGGTCTGTGCCAGTCAATGTCTGTGGACCAGAGGGCAGCTCACCTATGGATGGATGGGTGATTTGGAGACTAACAGGGGGTGGAGGTGGTAATTGCTCAGTGAGTGGGCTGGGGAAGGGGGCTCTCACAGTGACTGGTTAGGGGTAACACTTAACTGCCAGGAATAGACATCAGTATACTTCCTCAACACCAGATTGGATATGGGATGGGGTCTACTAGACTGTCTGGGAACAGCATTAGTACAGTTCTACAATGCTGACAGGAATCAGGTGAAGGAGTGGGTTCTGCTAGACTGTCAGGGATTGCATACTGTAGGTGGGTAGAGCTCACATGTGGGGGGTGGCCGAGGCTCTTTTCAATCCCTCCTGCATTTGAGCATGAATGCATTGTGCTGTGCTGTGCTGCTAATGGTCAAGTAATGACATGCAAATACCCCCTTAGCACTGTGCATGCAATACATATGTGGTCTTTAGCCTGTCAGTCACTGAATATGGCTCTCAGAAGTGATGGCACTATTTCATTTCAAATGAGTTATCTACCTTTGCTCCTGGGAGCCTGATACCAGCAGTGGCTGTTGTAATGATGCATACAGTCTATGTACTATGCATGGCTCATGTAGCAGTTGAGTTCCAAATACATAATACAACTCCTGCTCTCATATACTCAGATTTGGCTGCTCCGCTCAACAGGGGAGAACCTGCTGGTGGTTTTCTGTGTCCTTTAGAAATCCTTAATGAAAAGGCCTTTCTGTGGCCACCTCACACATCTGGAGTGCCTTACCAAATTAACTTTGTCAGATCTTCTCTGTTAAAGTTTTTAAAAGGGCTCTTAACGCCCATGTATTTTTCCTGGCATTTGAGGACTCAGTTAAAATATTTCATGAATGAGAAGGATTCTGTTGTGCTTGTTATTTGATTTTATAAATGTTTGAAATGTTTTTGTTTGATTAAATGAAACTGTATATACTGAGCTCCAAACCTTTGCGATAAAGCGCTATATCAAATAATAATTTGCTTATTTACTTTAGAAGCTCAATATTTAAACAGGCATAGTAGTGTAGCCCCGCCAAACTTAGGGGCTTACCTTATGGCCCAGTTCCCATTCCTGTTCCTGTCCTTGGAACACCTTCTGTTGCCTACTGGATTTTCCCATTTGTTTCCCCACTTCACCGCCACAGCCCAGGTGTCCTTTTTCCCGTGCAGCCTCAGTGAATGTTTTAGCCCATTTCAGGCTTAAAAGTTAAATTGCGATCCCCGCTGATTGAATTGGCACTCTGGTGCTGGCAGGGATCACGCATGCACAAGTCATGCCTTTGATCTCCCAACCGCTGATTTTGCAGTAAATCGAGGGATGCTCCTCTGGTCCCGGCACCCCTCTTCTGGTATCTGGGGGCAGGTGACCTAAACAAAGCAGCAGAGAAGCCATGGGAGTGCATGAAAGCCAAGTCTGAGAACGCGCATTTTTGAGGGGCTCATGCATAATAATGAGCCCCTTGTGAATATTAATGAGGGCATTGATTCTTGGGGCTAAAAGTTTCGGTGGCCGCTGCAAGAGTGTAAGTAAATGTTTGAAAATAGCAGCAGCTGCCATGGGCATTTGGGGGCTGATATTTGTGAGAAAGTGAAAATGAAAATATGTTTTCCTGGCTTCACCAGCTTAGTGTTTGGGACTCAGACCAAATGCCTGTCAGCTGCCTGCGGGCACTTAATTACAGTGGCAGCAGCAGGCTCAGGACTGAGAGAATCTGTTTAAGCTGGGCAGCAATCTTAAGGGTACATGAAGGGCTATAGAACAGTGGGGCAAGTAAACTAATAAAGTAATTCTTCTGGCTGCACCAGGACTTAATATTTGGGACTGTGGAAAATCTGCAAAGGGACTGTATAACTAGCAGCCATGATAGTGCAGCAACAGCCAATTGGAAAGCCAGGACTTATGGGACTTTTGCCACAACTTATGGGACATTTCAAAAGGCTTATGGGGAAGCTGCAGGGACTAATTTCAGGTGCCAAAACAGGGAGCCTATGGTGCATCGAGTAGAGTTAATGAATATTCTTTTGTTGAACTGACAGGCAGGATCAGCCAATCGATGTGGGAGCAACAGACAGCTTCAGTCAATAGGAAGCCCCAGAAAAGCTCCATAAAAGGCAGTGCTTTGAGCTGTGTGAGCAGATCCAATGTGGGCCCCCCACAGGGGTGGGGGCTTAGGCCCTTTGCCAAAAACTGGACCTAGCAATCTAGTATAAGCCCCTCCACAGGGGAGGGTGGCTTTTCTCCTGCCAAGAGAGAGACAAGTGGCTGCCTGAAGCAGAAGTCACTAGACTAGGGGTTGTCAGAGAATGTCCTCCAAGGCTAGCCAGAGCCTTTCCATGTTCAGGGAAAATGTGGGCATGTAACCTGATGAAGCTAGCTGCGAGAGAGCTGAACCTGCCTCAACAGTGAGTGTTGATGAAAGCCTGAAACCTCAGAAGGAGGAACACAATGTCTGCATGACACCTGAGTGAGTAAATTGTTTTTGTCACGTGCAACTCTGAGAAAGTTTTTAAGGGGCAGAGAAGCCCAGAGCCTACCAATAGTGACAGTCTGCCTGTCTGCATGCTGCATTCACAGCAACGCTCAGAGGGTGGACATCTGCCAAATGACCAGGAAAGGTTCAGTTTCTTTATATAAATGTGTTTGATGTGCCAAGAGCAAATGTGCTGATAGTAACTAATTGTCTGTACCCTAAGTTTTAAATAAAGTGCCAAATGGGTGGACAGCATCTAATAACCAGAAAGGGTCCAGTTATTATATCTAAATGTGTCTGAATTGCTAAGTGCCTTCAGGACTGGAAGGAGAGTACTCAGAGCCAGGGCTCTTTCTAACTTTGTCTGGGAGGTCCAATATTTTGTCCATGGGAGTTGCAAGAGCCAGCAAAGAGCCACAAGGGACTGTACATTGTATTTGAGCTTAGAAAGCTACAGAAATCGTTTGCCGCTAAGTGCAAGTTTGTATTGGAAGAGCCCAGGGAGCTACTGAAAACTGTTATTGCCAAGAGCAAGTGTTTGTGTTGAAATGGACTACTGCATCTGTTGCTGGCCAGCAAAGTTTGGAAAATGGTAGTGGGCCTTGCTACAAGCCCAGTCAAGTTGCAAGCTTCTTAAATGACAGCGAGCCTAGCCTTAAGCTCAGTCTATTGTGGCAATGAAAGTTGTGGCTTAAACTCCGGCTCTACCTGGCAAGGAAGATGAAGGTTGTCCTAGGGATGGATAAATGTGCTGATTCTAAGACTAATGCTTGAATGTGCTGAATGTAATGTAACCGACCTGTTCATACCAAAAGTGTTCTCAGCTTAGAAGAGGGGCCCAGTCTTCAAAAGTTAAAGTGTTGTTCTCTAGCTGCAAAAGCCAGTAAGACCTTTACAGTTGGTATTCGGGGGGCTGGCTTCCAGCTTTGCCAGCATTCTAGCCTTCGGGGATGAAGCCAGCCTGCTGAAGCACTTAATCCTGATTTGCCTAAACCTGACAAGACATCTATGGTAAGTAATGCAGGACCCTCCCTGCACCACCATTATGGGGTCTGCAAATAGTTCATTTTGGTAAATACTGCCAGCTATCATTAACCTAAGCAAGGATGCAACTATATACTTAATCTCTATAAATCTCTTAAAGGCCCCAACCTGCTTTTTGCCAGCCAATGTACAGCTGCACCGTTCATCAGGCCTGAACCATTTTGGGACTGTATTTACTGGGTACCCAGTTTGTGTGGGATTTCAGAGGCTTGCAGTAAATGGGAGCTGGTACCAATGAGAGCATTTGTAAATATGTTTAATGATTATGCAGCTAGATAGAGAGTGATTACATCAAAGGTTGGTTTGTGGCCACTGTGATTTTCAACTGATTTAAAATGTAAAATATTTAATCTAAAACCAAACCAAATCAAACTAAAGGTTAATTTTGTAAATAGCATAACCTCTGCTCCATTTCATCCTTCCTAGCCCTCCCCCTTGTAAATAGACTTGGTGTTTGTTATTGCAGATACCTGTGTAGTGAGCATATTATTAGTAGTAAGTCACTAAATGCAAAATGTCTAAAATGTGGGTTTTTGAATATTGGGTCATGTCTGGGATGACTTTATGGTAATGTGGGTGGGTACAGCATCCCAGGTGGGTTGTACCAGGTTTTATTCTAGCCCACATAAAGCTACACTCTGGGTAGAGGCACTGTGCAATATGTACTATCTTGGAAAAAAAACAGTTTAATGTTAATTTTGGGAACCCAGGCCCCTCAACCTACATCCTGGGTAGTAGGCAGGGGTAGTAGCCCTTGGTATAGTACCACCTAGGGATTACAGTAGGATAGAGAGGTCATGCTCACTATGGGGCCTATCCACTAACGGGCTAGAAGACTGTGCCAAAGGCACGTATCCCACCTATGTAGTTCCGCACCAGTGGAAAGATGTGCAGTGGCCATATTCAGACACCGACCACCGTGCGGCTCCCATCCATGGCCCTGCCACCAAAGCACGCAAGTGAACTGGGGCTATTCAGCGGACAGGGGTGGGAATTCAATGGGATGTTAGGATGCAGTCTGCCACTGGATCTCTTGCCCCTGTGGGGTGCCACATATGGCAGGCAGAGTGCAGTGTGCCCATAGCACCATGGCAGGTGGGTGCCTGGTCGGCTGCCTCCAGCACTCCTTGTGGTCCCAGCTGGGGTGTCATGTTGAGGGGGTCTGCTGTGCCCCAACATCTTGGCAGCAGCCAGTGTTGGCATCCTGGGGGGCAGGTATCCCTTATGGCTGGGGTCAACCAGTGTAGCTTGTGCCCCCCCGTGCCAAGCACTCCGCACATTTGTGAATGGTGCAGAGTGCAGCCACACCCCCTGGACAGTCCCTGTGCAGATATCCAAGGCCAGCCGGGGATTGGGTGCATATGGGGCATGCATCCTATTAGTGAATCCTGCACGGGGGCTCAATGGTTGTGGCATGGCTATGCAACGCAAACACTCAGCACATAGGCACTCTGCACCTTTGTGAATAGGGCCCTATGTGAATGTCACTCTCTGGCAGTCAAGTGCTATTTTAGAGCAGCATTGGTTAGTGCAGCACAAACGACTGTGACTGAATAGGAGGACCAATTTGGGTGTTTTTTTTTATTCATTATTAAGTAGCTGTCTTTAATTAAAAATCTAAATATTTGCACAGGAATCCATTACAGATTTTATAAAAATATACATGCTGCATGAACATTTTTTACATCTATATTATGGTTTTCAAACTCTTCATTCTGTGTGACAGGTTTCAAAACCTACCTGTATGCTACACAATGGTTTTTGAAACTTATGTGCTGCATGGTGGTTTTCAGAATCTATGACTGTAAGTGGTTTTCCACAAACTGTCCACACAGAACTCCTCCATGAAGTTTTTTTAAATCTACACACTGTGCAACAGTTTTCAAAATCTATGTGCTGTGAAACAGATTTCAAAATGTATGTGTAACCCCTTTTTTCAGCTGCAGTGGGTGGAGCCTGCAGACATTTTGCATGTACAAAAGGAGTGATGTCATGTTTTCTGGAACTGACTGAAGGTGTAAATAATCTGCTCCGCCCTACCGTCCTCTAAGAAATGTTTTCCACCCTCAAATAAATATGCTTTCATGTTAGTCAGTGGTTGCAGGGCACTATTTTCTTTCTTAAATGGGAGGTACATGAACTGGAACCTGAGTAGTGGGAGGCAGCATTAGTTTTTTGGGGGGGAAGTAAGATCCACCCCTACCTCCACCCGAGAAGCTCCTAAACATCCACCCCACCTTCTTTTTTCATTCATATGGGAGGGGCATGAGGTGAGTCTATCATGTTGGAACAACTGACTATCAGAGCTGCCCAGGGAACTAATTAAGGAGTGCCTGAAACAGCATCTAAGCATATCCCCCCTCCCACACACACACAGACATCATGATTTTTTTTAACTCTAAGCATGTCAATATTTGGCTCTAACAGAATGGGCAAGTTGGGCATAAAAAATAAAATAGAACAAAAAAAGATCAAGCAGGTGCCTTTTCCTTTGTCAGATATATGCAGACAGAAGGTCACAAATCCTGTATGACAAGTTCATTATATGGATGTTTTCCATGCAAAAAGAAATTTTGTTAATGCCATGTCTGTAGCATCATTTGTAGCTAGTAAACTATTATTTACGTAGGTACTGTAAGTGACAGGTTTTAATTCAGAAATCCAGTCTTGATAATTTTTTTTAGCAGTTCTGTAAGATTTATGTCTCTATGATGTAAGAGTGCATAGAACAGAAATGAAAGGGTTTCTGTAATTGATCGTTGTTTGCATGAGAAGTGGGTGTGACAGTGACATGCAAGAGTGAAGTCTAAATTGTTTCTTGGCCATTCTGGGATCTAAAGTTTAACAGTAATGTGTGACGAGAATAAAGTCTTGTGTTTTGTGCATTTGAATAGGTTTAGTGCTTTGAAGTTAAAAGGTATAAATATATATACATAGTGTCAGGGGCACATGAAAAGGAAGGAGATACTACTAAAATAGATGCTATTCTGGTTATTTATTTATTTATGTGTGCAATTTTAAGTGTAGTTTTGCCTAGGTCACAGACACATAAGTTATAAAAGTACATTTAAGGATGTCAAAGCTTGTAGTAGCAAAATAAAGCAAGAAAAATAATACATTGTGTTTTTTTTTCTTTCAATTGTGCAACCAGTAGTGGCACACTAAGCTGAAAGCTTGTTTACATGGGCAACCTGGGAGCGCATGGAAGTTAAGTGACTTGCTCAGGGTCACTTAGTATGCAAGTGGGGGCTGTGGGATTCAAACCCATATCTTCAGATTTGCAGCTCAGAACCTTAAACCACTGTGCTACACTGCCTCCCTAGTTATGGCAGTCATCTGTTTTATGGCTCATGATGTTAGTGTAGTAAGCAGCAATACATTGCATAGCTGTTGTAAAATGTCAATAAGTAGGTCATGCAACAGATGTGCTGAGCAGTTACTAAAAGCAAGAAATGTATTTAGGATAGTAAAATAGTATTAATAAAAGTGTGACATTTGCATCTCAGTTTCAAGGAGGTCATTATGGCATGTCAATGTACAATATAAAGTAGTTATAGTTTTCAGGTTGTCTGAGTAATTGCTTTGTACTACCACTGTTACTAAATTTAAATTATTCTATGAAGGAAATTAAGTTTGTTTAACTGTCTGTAAATGTATTAAAAAACATTTACTTGTCCTTATAATGGAATGCATTAAATGCTGTTGCTAGGCTAAGAAATCACATAACAGCAATAGAGATGAAAACAATGGGATGCATAGGAATTTGAAAAAAGTATACATTAGCAGGAGCAGTGTCTTGACTTCTCCAATTTTTTTGTAGTTTCACTCTAGATTTTTAACATTACCATTTTTTACACCTCCTCATAAACAGTACAGCTGTCATTTTTTTTTATCCTATTCAAAATGTGTTTTTGCACCTGTGGTGCCAAATGGCACAGTCACTGTGCAAAATCACCTTTCGGCTAATGAACTGATGGTGTCACTGTTCATGTGGTGGGGTCACAAAAAGCCCATGCTGAAAACTTTGAGTGAAAATTACCAAGAAACGCCCATGGCATTAGGGTTTCTGACCATAACACCCTGCCCTGTAGGGACTGACAGGCTTAAGGGGTGTGACTTGGGATTATCAACAGTAATGCTCATGCAATTCCACCCCCATCCCCACCCTGCAGCTAGTGACAGGTATTGAGCTGTGCCTTTGACTCTTCAGCCCCAAAGTTCACTCCATTCTCTTATACTGTACCCATTTTAGTGTATTTCCTTATGGAATGGGGTGAGTGTAAAGTCTGAACACTCCAAGGAACACTTCGACACTTGTCTGAGTCTGCAGGGTAGGGTGAGGTGAAATGGCATGAGCATTATAGGCAATGACCCAAAGGCACACCCCAATGCCTGTCCATGTCTGCGGGGTTGGGGTGGGGTTGACGTCACTTCAATACTTCACTGCCATTCCTATTCTGCCTGTCTGTCTGTGTGTGTGTGTCTCTCTCTCTCTCTCTCTCTCTCTCTCTTTATCTATATGTCTATGTAATTGTCTGTCTTTCTATCAATTGCATGTATCACTATTTTTACCTATTTCTAAAACAAACCTGCATATCACATTTGCCTGCACTATGAGCACATATTTATGAAATTGTGCATATTTGTACTCCACTTCTGCATAGACCGCATACTTTCCTAATATTCGCATTATCACAAGCATAACTACCGTGCCCTTATCAAAAGCGACCCCCTCTGAAAGTTACTATCACATTGTCTCTGCTAACAGTCCATCATTACACCTGACTTCCTGACATCAACACATTGCTTAAATAAAACTTACATCACCTCACGGACAAAAACCCTGTTTCTCTAAAAAAAAAATGTGCAAATAATCCCAAGGCTGAACATATGCCAGCCATTACATTTTCATATACTGCCACCTTCTGCACCATCATGGGGATATGTTTCCCATTATGTTTTGCATTATTGGGGTATGTGCAATTGTGTTTTCTTTAAAATGTGGCTGTCCGGCCAATATCATCCGGGATAACACATAGATCAGTGGCATTTGCTCTGGGGTTCTTTCGTAAACCTATATTGCTTTCTATTCCTTCCATTAAAATGTACACCTCCATATATTTCCCTAATAATGTGTATGCCTTCCTTGGAACAGAAACTAAAACAAATCTTACTACTTACAAATCATTGTGTTGTTTCTCCATACCTCCTGAACAATTCCACACAACTTCACTAACTTCATTAGGCAGCCGTGGTGGATCTGACCAGATTTTGTTTACTCTGGCTCTCCCTCTGGTCCCCTCATTTCCCTTACTAGATGGCATGCAGTGCAATAATCTCTTTCAGCAGTGATTATTGTCCCTGTTCTTTTAACTGATACCATATGATAACCCTGTCAGACAGAGACAAGGGAATGCATAGCTGCAAGGGTACCCTCCATGTCTAGTGTAGGGGTACTCGGTTACAATAGCGCTACTCGAATAGTGCCAGTCTAGAGAGGGCTAGTTCATGTAGCACTAGCATGGACAGCGAGAGGGGATCTACAGCACCTTCAGTAAGTGCTCCCCAGGTCACTGTCCATGGTGCTCACCACAAACAAGAGCACCAGGATCCAGGTGGCTGGCCAAGCTACTCTTGTGGTGTGGAGGGCTTGGGCATAGAGCAGCTTGGGCAGCAGCAATAGAAACCAGGGTTCTAATCCTGGTCTCCAACATTTTTGTGCAGTCAGGACTCTGTTTCTTTGACACAGGGCCATGGAAAAAGAATTCCATGGCCCCACATATTTAACTTTCCCCATGATCTGATCCCCCCCCAGTGAGAATCCTTAAGTCTGAGGGGTGCGGTGGGCAGAGCCCTTTGTGTTGAGGCATGAGGGGGTAGAGCTCCCCCAGCAAAAATAAAATTGATGGCATTACTGATGCACTGTTGTTGCCAGTGGCATTGTGGTTGGCACTATTCTGACCCAGTGTCAGGGTAGATGATAACTGCTGACCAGTTTCAATCAACTACACCCAGTCTTTAGCTATTTATAGCTCCTTTCCATTCATTCCTTGATGAGCTTTGCACAATGTCCCTTTTGTCATGTCAGAAATAAATCACTCTGATACATGATGGTTGGAAGCAAACTTTATTTATATTGTGTTCCTCCCCAGAGGTTCAGAGCACTTTACAAACCAATACAATTACAAGTATAAAATAGCAATGGAGCAAATCAAAACAGTATTAAGAATTGGTACAATAGATAAATTTTGAGTAGAAGTTAGCACAGCACATCAAGTTAATAAGTAGCAGGGAACACAATAATCAAAAGATTCAGACTAAATCAATTAAAAGCCACTGAATAAGGAGCATTTTAAGGCCCCTTGAAGGCCTCCACCAAGGGAGCCTCCCGAAGATGGCGAGGAAGAGAATTCCACAAAGCTGGTGCAGCAACTCGGAACACCCTATCCCTGGATTGCCGCAGCCTACCTCTGGGAATCACAAGGAGGCATTCCTCGAAGGAGTGGAGAGGCTGAGATGGGTGATAGGGATTAGCAGGTCCTACAAGTAGGCTGGACCCTCCCCATTCAGGGCTTCATAGGTCAGAAGCCTGACCTTAAAGGTAATCCTCCATCTCACCAGCAGCCAGTGCAGCTCACGGAGGACAGGTGTAATATGATCAAATTTAGAGGTGCCAATCAGCAACCTCACTGCCACATTCTGCACTAGCTGCAACCAACACAGGTTACCTCTGGATAGCCCCAGGTAAAGGGCATTACAGTAATCCAACCTGGACGTGACAAAGGTATGTACCAGGGTGGGCAGGTCGCTGGGTGGTAATAGGGTTTGGATCTGGGCAATGTTTCTCAGATGGAAAAAGCCAGTCTTGATGATGGCTGACACCTGTGCTTCAAAAGTCAAGCCATCATCTAGGATCACACCCAGATCCTTCACTTGATTGGAGGGAGTGAGAGGAACACCAGTAAGGACTAATCCAGGGGTAATCACACCACCCCCTCCATTACGATGGTGGCCTGTTTCAACCACTAGTACCTCCATCTTATCTGGGTTGAGACAAAGCCAGTTGTGTGTCATCCAAGCCTGGACCTCAGCCAGGCAGCTGTTTATCGCTGAGTCCGCCATCTGTTTACCAGGTGCACAGGACAGATATAGCTGGGTATCATCAGCATAATAATGAAAACCCAGTCCATATAACCTAATAATGTCTCCCAATGGAAGCATGTACACTGTGAACAGTAGAGGTGCCAGTATTGACCCCTGTGGAATTCTACAGGACAGAGGCATTGGGCTAGAGGAGGCTAAGCCCATTATTACCCTTTGCACCCTGTCCGTGAGGAATGACCAAAACCAGTTGATGACTGTACCGTTAGTCCAACCCAGTTCTGCAGATGGTCCAGCAGCACCCCATGTTCAATGGTGTCAAATGCTGATTCCCACAGCGACCGCACTATTGTGCACCGGAAGTGTGGAAACATGGCCAGGATGTGAAAAATGACAGCTGTACTGTTCACAAGAAGGTGTATAAAAATGACAATGTTGAAAATCTGGCGTGAAAATATTGTGAATTCGTGAAGTTACAAGCGTGCCTAGCAACTATGCAATGCACGCTCATAACACAGTCATTTATGGAGTATCATCACCAAATTTCCAACATAGGCATTTTAGGACCTCTGCTCATGACCAGTGTCACTGTCATTTTCATAATCTGCCCCGAACACTGATTTGCCACAGCGACCGTGCAATTGTGCAAATTCGCGAGGTTACAAGCATGCGTAGCAACTGCGCAACGCACGCTGGTAAAACAGCCATTTTTTTGATTATTTCCACCAAATTTGCAACATAGGCTTTTTGAGAGCCCACCTCATGAACACTGCCACTGTTCTTGTGTTAATCAGTCCTGAAAGGTGATTCCGTGCAGTGACTGCGAAATCACCTTACGGGACCGATTAACATCATAACAGTACCAGAATTCATGAGGAGGGGTCCCAAAAACCCCATGTTAAATATCTGGTGCAAACATTCCAAAAAATGTCTGAGATATGCATCAAAGTTAAAAAAAAAACGATTTATTCCATTATACAGCTTACCGGCATTTCCTCAGTTCGCTGTCGGCTTTGGAGAGTGCAGAGGTGTTCCCGGTCCACCAAAGATCATCGCGACGAGCTCCAGAGGTACATATGGGGTGAGGGGGATGTGGGGAGGCATGGTGCGCAGTGGGTGGGTGCAGGTTGTTGGAAGGGGATAGGGAGACTACGAGGGACCGTTTTCTGTTTGCAGGTGTTAAAAAAAACACATCGCAGACGCTTTTCTTTTTTTACAGTTTTTTTTGGGGGGATACAGTAGCCAATGGGGGATTTGGCACCCTGTCAGCACAAAGGAAGTGGGGACACCAGCTGAAGGATTGGGCACCCCTCAGCACAGAAGAGGGGGGACATCATGCCGAAGGGGAGGCTCCCGCTGGCAAACAACCAAAGCGGGTGCATGAGCCGAGGGGGATTGGGCACCCCCTTGGCAAGCAAAACAGGATGGGTTACACATTATGCTGATGGGGAGTGGGCTCCCCCATTGGCACATACATGAGGGGCAGGGTAAGCTGACCGGGGAATTGAGCACCCCCGAAATCGGCAGTTTAGCGGCCACTGTGGTGCCATGTTTGTAGCTGGTGAAGCACGTAGGAAGGTCCGCTGCATATGATGAGCTTTGCTCGCATTGCAGTGGACGTGTTTCCTTAGATGTGCTTGCCACATTAGTATGCATGGTAAGGCGCGTGCATGCAGGCTGATTGGGGAATGAGGGATGCACCTACTGGTGCATGCCCTGCATTCGCCAAACAGCGACCATGCCTACAAATCTCCACTACCTCAAGATGTTGGCTGCACGAGCATGCCAACATAAAAAGGAGGGACAGAGGAATACTAAGGGGAAGGGGGTCAGGCTGTGGAAGGGAATGGGCCCTAAGAACAGAGGCAACAGATATTCAGAAAAAGAAATACGGGACCCTCATGTTGAGGCTAACAAATGCACGATTCCTTATTATGGCTCAAGTATAGCATTTTGAAGGCTTAGAGGCTAATGGGATTACTTATTTTCATGTTTTTTTGCAGCTTATTCCACATTTGAGGCAGCACATAGCAAATGGAGGCCTGACCAAAGCAGGATCTGACCTTCGGTCCCTTCAGTAAATGTAAGAAGCACTTTGCAGTGCATAACTACTTTGTAGGCATATTGGTAAGCAGTCCGAGATATAGTCAGTCAGTTTGTTGAGGTGGACTTTGTAGATCCAGGTTGCGGCATTCATCTGTCATCGGAAACTGAGAGATGGCCAACCTACTGCTGAGTACAATAAACAATGTTGGGTATTGTAGGGAAGGTCCATTATAAATCTTAGGGCTCCGTGATAGAGCATGTCAAGTTTCATGAGTGTACCAGCAGGACCCTGACTGTAGAGAAAGTCAACATAGTCTACTAGGGAAAGAAAGGTAGTTTGCGCTAATATCATCTTGGCATCCCTAGTGAGGAGATTTTTTATCCTAAAGAAGAGACCAAGTCTCTGTCTAAGTTTCTTTGACAGTTCTTCTATATGTCCAAGGAAGGAGAGTTTATTGTCAAGCCATACCCCCAGATACATGAATTTAGGTAAGTACTCCAGCTGTTCACCAAGTATTGTGGTAATCAGGGGAAGAGCCCCAGATGTGGCCAGATTTGGTAAATTGGGAAAGGGTGAGAGAAGCATTGCTTTAGTTTTCTTAGCATTCCGGAGTAACTTCTGGTTTAGCAACTGAAGCTGAAGTAGATTGAATTCGTCCTGGAGATCTGTACATGCCACATCAGGGGAGGGTCTCTGATGCAGAGCACTGTATCATCCGTGAATAGATGAACATGGGCCTTTTTTAGGGTGTCATCAATTCTTTTGATATAGACTATAAATAATAGAGGACCTAAAATAGAGCCTTGGGGTACGCCCCTCAGAAGGGGTTTTAGAGGTGAGACATCCCCATCAGCTTTTACTTGCTGCGAGCGGCCTGTAAAGTAGTTATCGAACTATCTGAGACATATGGTATATAAACCAATATTCTGGAGGGACGAGATAAGCAGGCTATGATCGATGGTGTCAAAGGCTTTGCTTAGGTCCAAAAAAACTGCTCATACAAAGTTCTTATTATCCAGTTCACCCTGCCAGTCATTGGTTACCTTGGCTAGAGCTGAAATTGTGATATGTTTTGCTCTAAAGCCAAATTGCAATGGGTTGATCAAGTTCACCGAAGTCAGGTATTTTCTAAGCTGAGAATTCACGATTTTTACAAGCAACTTGGACAGGACTGGGAGAAGGAAAATTGGCCTGTAGTTGTTAATGTCACTGGGATCCCCAGATTTAAACAGGGGATAACTTGGGCTGTTTTCCAGAAGGAAGGAAGGTCACCCTGAGAAAGGGATAAGTTAAACAAACGTGTAATAGACACCGCTAGGACACAGTAGCCACCTTTAAGAAGTAAGGGTCAGTTAGGTCGGCACCTGTGCTTTTCCTGACATCTAGCTTCAGCAAAAGTTCTTCAACTTCTTTCAGAGAAGTAGGTTGAAGAGAGAAGGTCAAGATGGAGAGGGTGGTTTCTTGGTTATTAAATCCAAGTTGCGCACGGAGAGTATTGGCTGGAGAGGTATCAAAGGCTAGCCCTGCAGTGGCAAAGTGATTGTTGAAGGACTCAAGAATTGTTGGTTTATTGACAATAGTGGTAGTGCCAGTTTTGGTAGGCAGGGAACTACCAGTAGTATGGCGTTCTATATCTTTAATTATTCTTCAGAATTTGGAAGAACACTTATATGGGAGATCAAGTTGGGAGAGCTAATAACTAGCCTTTGATTCTCTGACCTTCTTGGAGCAGAGGTTTCTTGCCTTCCTGAAAAGGTTCCAGTCATTTGGGAGTTTAGTCTTCCGAGCAGTTTTCCAGCGTGCATCCCTGTGCCACAAGGCATCCTTAAGGTCATTTACTATACCGGACTGCCCAGGGGTGTAATGAGGCCCAACACCACAGGCAGAGGTCCTTATAGCCCCTTGAAGGTACGGTATAGCCCACCTATACTGCCCTCCCTGGAGGGTATTATTGTGCTTAGAAAATGGGCAATAGGTAACAGTTACATAAAATATTTAAAAAAAAAAAAATAAGAAACAAGTAAAAAGGAATGAAAAGTCAGTTTTGTTGAAAATAGTTCCTTTAGTAGTGTCAGCAGAGGGTGCTGCTGCTATTTAGACTTGTTAGTTTTTTACCCACTTTTGTTTTGTTGTTTGTTAGACTGTTTATGCAAAGCCCCCCACCACCACCACCACCATCACTCGCAAACACCAGTAAAAAAATGAACGCTGTGTTTTGGGGCTTTTGGTTCTCCCTCCCACGCTACACCCCTGTAGCTACCTCAGAGTTGCTGTCATATGTTTTTTTTCTGGGGGGGGGTACTATTTTACTGTTAACGCGATCGCAAAAGGACCAGGTGTTTGAAAATAAGCTTGTTGCTTGCTATCAGTTCTCTCTCCTTCCCTACCATGGAGTTGCTCTCAGTGTTTCTTTTCTTTTCTTTTTTTTTTCAGCCACTGTGTAGTTTGCAAGAACGACCCCTTCTCAAAAGGATTGGAAGTTTGCAAAGGTGTTGCTGCCTGCTTTTAGTGTAGTGCAAGTGTCCAGCACTCAGGTATAGACATGACTTTTTTTTTCTGTTGGGTGTTGTGAGAGGAGCAGACCTAATTAAAATAACAATTGTGGTTTCTGCCCCCTCCGCCTCCATCAGTTCACACTTGGTGCCCTCTGCAGCTTGAGTATTGGTACTGCATTTGTGTTTTTCATGACAATGAACGGTTGGAAGTGAGAATGAATGGCAGTTAAAATATGTTGTGAGGTGCAGGAAGGGAGAAAAAGAATGTAATTTCAGTGTTTAAAAAAAAAAACATTATCGGACTAAATCTGCAGTTATTGGAAGGGGTGGCATTCTGAGAAACTTACTCACTGAGCAATGGAAAAAACAATGGCTACTATTCATTTTTTTAAATTCTATGGGCTTAACGATTTTAGAATGTAATCAGGCAACAGAGATTTGGACTTTATCCTAATCTCTGTTGCCTGATACCTAACTGGCTGGGTGGTGGCCTTAACCAATCAGAATGCATATTTCTCCCTCCCCATTTTCTAATTAAGGACAGAGCCCTTTCAAATGCTGCCTCCTGAATTTACTGGAAATCCCACCTTGCTATACACTTTGGGTTTGCTCATTTTTCATATGCTGCCATGACACTGCTGCATCACTGTATCTGGTGCACAGGAGGCAGAAACACTGTAGGGACATTTACTCAGACACTACTGACAAATGTCCACCCTGACTCTGAGCACTTCATATCACCCAGGTCTTCACTCTCTGCAGACAGTGTGCTGGACACTAGTGCACCTGCGTCTACCTCAGCCTGCCCTCAGACAGTGACTGGCAGTCTACCCAGGCCCTTTGCCATATGCAACATCTCCAATATCCATACCAGCTTGGGATTTCACATTTAAAAAATACGCACCACTCCTACCTGTTTCAGCAGCTCTGTCTTCGATAACACATATCTTACCATTGTTAGCACAGCTGGCAGAATCTCTTAGTCACAGACAGGACCAAAATTTCCCCAAAAGTGAAAATACTTGCTTTGGTGAAATTTTCTGCACATTGCAAGGCCACATGGGAGTTCCTTGAGGGTAGCCCCATAGTATCATCACTGTGTCCTGGGCATCCCTTACAATCCCACCAGAATAAATGCTGAGCTACATTAAATGGCCTTCAGACTCCAAGTTCCCTCAGTCTTGGTGTTTGCCCTTGGAGGCTACCAGATGATGAGACAATGAGTTCTGCTGTTCTCACACACTGCAGGGCCCTGCATAATTAAAATCAGGACTCATGCATCAGAACCAAAGTGCCCTGTGCATTTACCCCATGCAAACAAAGCTAGGAAGCACAAATAAAGTTAGGAGTCATCTCCTGCTTTACAGAGGCACAAAACAAGTTACTTTACTACTTTGCTGTTTCAAAAACTAGTAAATTAAATGCAAGAAAATACATTATTGCAAATTAGGAATTCTATCACCTAAAACTCAAACCCTCAATGTTTGGAAATGTGCTATTATGGTTTACAACCTAAAGTTGACAAAGTTTGGAAAGGTGCTATTAGGGTTGTCAAGCCTACCTCCCACGCCTCTACTCTCACTCTTTTTACCAAAGGCCAAGCTACAGATATGGGGCCATGCATCAAATGTGTGATACCTCACACAAGGCCACATGTTCAAAATTTGTAAATAGCAACCATAATCCCCACCCCATACCCTACCGTTGTGACTGCAGGCCAAGCTATGGTCTGGATTCTTGTCATACAGGTCTGGAGTTTCATACACATTCTACTCATTGTAGGTCTGTAATTAGAATACTTGTTGAGCACAGCTAAAAAGTTTTACATCCATTTATGATGTAGCTTACTTGGCACACAATACTGTGGACCCTGTGCAAAGCAGCAGACTTGTTACTGATTTGCATGTACAATACTATACAGACTGAGCACTTGTAACTTTCTTTCTTTAGAACACATACTTTGAACTAGTCAAAGTCTGTTACATGTCAGTTGAAGCTGTATGAAACAAGTTACACATCAATGGTATATATCTTAATAGACAAGGCCACATGGCCACTTAATAGGCAATAGGCAGATGGACTGGAGGGGAAAGTAAGCCTGTTTGCAGATAACACCAAGCCCTGCAACAGGGTGGACACACAGGAAGGGGCCATATCAATGGAATCAAACCAAACAAAACTGGAAGAATGGTCAAGAACTTGGCAGTTGAAGTTCGATGCCAAGAAGTGTAAGGTCATGCACCTATGGAAAAGAAACCCAGGAAACAATTGTTATCTAGGGGGCGGACAATTAGCCATCATGAACCTAGAATGGGACCTAGGGGTCATGGTATCCAATGACCTAAAGGTAGGGAGACAATGTGAGAAGGTGGCACAGAAAGCCAGTAACATCCTTGGTTGCATCGGAAGAGGGATCACAAGCAGAAAGCGCAAAGTGATAATCCCACTTTACAGATCCTTGGTGAGGCCACATCTGGAATACTGTGTCCAGTTTGGGAGACCCCACCTTAAAAAGGATTTAGACCATTTGGAAACTGTGCAAAGAAGAGCTTCAAAGATTGTTCAGGACCTCCACCACGAACCCTATGAGACAAGACTTAAAGAATTAAACATGTACTCCCTGGAACAGAGGAGAAACAGAGGCGACATGATAGAAACCTTTAAATACCTAAAGGGTATCAACTCA
This sequence comes from Neoceratodus forsteri, assembly GCA_016271365.2. NCBI lineage: Eukaryota > Metazoa > Chordata > Ceratodontiformes > Ceratodontidae > Neoceratodus > Neoceratodus forsteri. The sequence goes on along the minus strand of CM057449.1, from coordinate 1,551,812,162 downwards.
GCACAGAATCAGAACCTCTTCCAAGAAAATAAGGAAGCATGTACTAGAGGCCCAAAACAGATGTCTAATGGGAGGGCGATTTTGGAGCAACATTAGGAAGTTTTTCTTCACCGAAAGGGTAGTGGATCCATAGAATAGGCTGCCACAGAAGGTCATGGATGCCAAGACAGTTAAGGAGTTCAAAATATCTTGGGACAGACATAGCGGAATATTGAAATAAGGGAATATACTTGGGGAGAGTAGGTCAAATAACGGGTAGACTTGATGGATCACGTGGTCCCCATCTGCCGTCATGTTCTTATGAAAAACAAAATGCTGCTGTTAAATGTATGCTGTACCATACACAGGGTTCACAAGGCCATACATAGTCCACATACAACTATCTGGTAACCATGCAACTCAGCATTAGAACAAAAGAGGCTCACATGAACCAGTACAACCTTTTAGCATGGAGCTGGACCTGTAGTTTGGCCTTTTGTCAAAAGGGGAGGAGATGGGCTAGGAATTAGTGTTGCAATTTATACATTTTGAATATGTTGGCCCTGTCTGAGGTAACACATCACTGATGCACGGCCCCTTATCTGTAGCTTGGTCTTGGATAAAGAGGGGAAGGAATAGGAATTAGTCTTGACATCTCCAGTAGCCCGTTTCCAAAATTTGTGGGTTTGGGTTTTGTGCAATAACAACCCTAGTCTGCATTAACATAGTTTTTTTGTGACAAATAGATTACAATTATTTAAAGTGTATGATTACATGAGAAGTTCTTAGAGATGCAAGCCTCATTTACAGAATGTTTCATGTAAAAAAAAATATAATAGAAAGACTTATTACATAGTGCAGTAAATCATCAAAACATCAAGTAGCAAAACAGTTACAACAAAGTGTGTGTGTGTGTGTGTATATATATATATAATGACAAGATACAGAACAATGTATAATTATTAGGGGAAGTGCATCTGCTAGATATAAAGATATTCCAGGAAATAATCCCATTTAATTCTGAGAAGCATGACAGTCCCGGATCTGCTTTAAGTCATGTTAAATTCCTACTGACCTGACTATCAACTATCGTACTATTTTAAATCAGAATAAATCCAGTTCTAATGCCAGTGCATCTGGGGCCCAAATCAAACTGTATGAAAAGCTATTCCTTAGGTTAAAATTTTTTTTTTTCAAAATACATAGTTTCTAAAAATGCAGTTTTCTACTTTGTATATGTGGCTGGTTCTTATCTTTGAACAGTCTAGTTATACATATGCATACATTTATTAATTCAGCGTTCAGTAATTTCATATTTGCACCTTATGGTAATGCTTGTATTGATGATGTACCTAATGTACATAGTTCAGGTTCTTGGTAAAAATACATATTTAAAATTACATTTATTGCAGAAAACATGGAGTTCCAAAATGGCATTAGTTTAGAGCCGAGTGCCAATAGTTGTCCTGGGGAGATCAAAAAGGAAGAAAAAGAACCATAAAAAAGCATCTTTGGTCCTTCCTTACACCACCCTAACATGGCTCAAGCCCCATAATTTGGATGCAGAATTAATAATCCCTGGCTACACAATAATTCGGCAAGACCGCCAGGGTAACAAAAGGGGTGAAGGCACTGCAATGTTCATCGCCGATCACCTTCAATTCACCCCTATCCAGATCTCCATGCCCATGCTTTCAATAGACTCACTACTGATTAAGCTCTCACCCCCACACTCAATCCCTATTTTTATAGCTGGGTCCTACTGTGTCCCCGACACTCCTTTGCCTCTCATAATGGCCCACCTAAGCACCCTTGAACAGCTAGGTGCTGGGGGAGAACTCCTTATCCTTGGTGACTTCAACTCGAATTGGCTCTCCAGCGCAAGCTCCAAGCTTCGGTGCCATGTAGCCACACTAAATCTGTCCCAGCAAATTTCTGAACCAACACGTTTGAATCATAAGTCCTTAAACCACTCCCTACCAGACCGGGCACTTACCACACACACCCGCACCGCATTCTCGACTCAGGACTCCTCCCGGACTCACTAAGTGATCACCACATGATCTATGTGGTAAGGAGAATATTCAGGCCCAAAGCTCCTCCCCCCATATACTATTCACCAGGTCCTACAAATCCCTAGACCTATCGGCCCTACTATTTGATCTGTCCAACCTGGACTGGTCCTTCATCTGTCAGGCCTCCTCCATTGACACCGCCCTTGACCGGTTCAAATCTAATTTCCTCACAGTATGGAACCACCACACACTGCTGAGAAGGACCTATGTCAGGGGTATCACCTGCCCTGGGTCACAGCCAATATTATCGACCAGTTACATGCCAGAGACCAAGCATGGAAAGCCTATAAGGCCTCCAATACCCTGGAAGCACTTTAGTTCTACCGAACACTCCACAACTCCTGCACTAGGCTCCTATGGCAGGCCAAAGCGAGCTACTTCAAGGCCTCTTTCCACTCTAACCTAAATCACCCAGAGAAATTCTGGAAATCTATCAAACTGCTTCTCACCCCTCCAGCCCAGCCCCCCAGCCCCCCAGGCCCCCCAGCCCTAAATGCTGATGGCACCATCATCACTGACCCAGGCAAAGTGGCCTCGGTTTTTAACACCTTTTTCACCAGCTGCACAGCCTCTCTCCTATCCGCACTTCTCCCATCTCTCCCTAGCCTACCCATTCCCTCTCCTCACCCACCTCTGGGTTTCACCTTTGGCATGGTCACATCTACAGAAGTGCTAAAAGTCCTACAGGCACTTAACCCCCAGCAAATGTAAATGTCCCTTGGGTCTAGACTCCAAAATGCTTTACCTATCTGCCCCTGCCATCGCCTCCCCACTGACTGCTCTTTTCAGTCTCTCTTTCTCACTTGCTTCAGTACCATCTGACTGGAAAAGTGCTACTATTATCCCTCTCCCTAAAGGGGGAGACCTCTCTAACCCGAACAACTATCGCCCTATCTCCCTACTCCTCATCCTGGCCAAAATCCAAGAGCGCCTTGTGCTAGACCTGCTCTCCTCCTTCCTCGACGCCTCTTCCTTCTTCACACCCTTCCAATGGGGATCAAGGAAGATGCATTCCACCATCACCTCCCTCCTCAGGTTCACCGATGCTGTCCTCATGGGTATGAATCATGGGCACATCACCTCGGCCATCTTTGTAGACCTCGCTAAAGCGTCAGACACCATCTCGCACATCCTACTATTATCCAAACTCGCCCAGGCAGGCATCTCGAATACCTGCACCAATTGGTTCAATTCCTACTTAACTGGCAGATCCCAATCTGTAAGAATCAGTCATCATACCTCAGCCCCCTTCCCTGTAACCTCGGGAGTCCCCCAAGGATCGGTACTTGGCCCGATTCTGTTCTCCATTTTTCTGAACTACCTGCCCTCAATATGTAAACACACATCCATCCACATGTATGCTGACGACACGGTATTGTATGCCGATGGTCCCTCACCTTCTAAAGTGACCTCTAGACTGCAGGACAACTTCAATGCTGTCCAGCTCTGGTTTCAATCAAACCAGCTCTTCCTCAATCCCCAAAAAAATGGTCTCCCTAACCTTCGGTACAAGTTAGAGGTTTGCCCAGCTCCCCACAACCCCCACTTATCACACTATCAACTGGACTCCATTGGAGGCCTGCACCTCCTTCAGGTACCTTGGGGTCTGGCTCGACCAGCACCCCATCTTCTCAGCTTATATTGACTCATTACTCAAGAAGCTTCACCCCAAGCTGGGTGCCTTATACCGTAACAAGGGCTGTTTACCCCTGGCAACTTGCAAAGCAATCCTACAAAAAATGATTCTCCCTATAATTGACTCTGGCGACGTAGTCTACAGCGCTGCCCCCAAGTCCACCCTCACAAGGCTCGATCCCCCTCTCCCATTCCTTCTGCCACTTTGCTTTGGACTGCACACCCTCTGTGCACCACTGCAACCTCTACAAGTTGCTAGACCTTCCCTCGTTACAGGATCGAAGACTTACCCATTGTGTGAAGATAATGGCAAAATTCTGGTCGAGGTCCCTCCCCTCCTACCTAGAACCTGCCTTTGCAGTACAACCACCCTTGGTGTATTTTCTCAGGAACACAGACTCCTGGTTATTGCATGTCCCTCTTATGACCACAGCCAAAGGCCAGGCCACTTTCAGCTACTGCATGTCTAAACTTTGGAATGCTCTGCCGGCTGACATTAGGCATACAGACACCCCTCAGTGGCTAATCCAGCTCCTCAAGTCATCCTTCCCTCCCTCCTGTTCATGCAGTCCTCTCCACAGGAATGCCATATATCCCTCCTCCCACACCTAATCCTTTCCACTTTTGGCCCCTCACCACCCGCCATGTCCCAGGCCCCAGCCCTGAGCCTGGAGTTATCTGACCTGTAGTTCCCACCACAATTTGCAAATGTCCTTCCAGCGTTACCTATCTCACTTAAACTGCTTAGTTGTTTTGTGGGCTCATTGGAATTGTTACTAGCTAGGTACCATGTTAGCAGTTGCCTAGACACGGTAGACACTTGCTCTGTTTGGTATTGTATAGTCCTGTTTGTTCTGCACTGTAAATTAACTGTATTGTAATGTGTGTGTCTCAATTGCTGTACTTGTCATCTTGCCCCTTCCCCAGGACACATCTGGAATCGAGCTGTATGCTGCTCAGTATGCCTTCCTGGTGAAAATCTTAAATAAATAAATAAACCCTGGTCATTCCTTCTAACATCCCCTACATTTAAAAATACATAACTTATTTGTAATATTTCTGTTTCATTTTGGTGTAATGGCTTCATTGGCTTCTGCTCATTCCAAAAAATTACTACTGATTGGTATACTTTGGGCCCCTGACTGCAACAGTAATCCATTGCAAAGCCTTTCATTTCCTACAAGAGTTCCTGATGTGGGCAGAAAGAGCACATTTTCTTGTGCATTTCTGACCCAGTTGAAATTTACAAAATCACATGCTCCCTACCATCTCTGCAAATAGATGCCTGTCTGTCAGACCATTTGCACTGAATGCTGGAAACTTGGGCTGATTTCTGCAGTATTATCTTCTAAAGCTTTTACAGGCAATGTTTGTAAAAGCAAAGGAGAGTCGGTACTGCTAGAGGGGAGAATGAAAATGTTAAGAATGCAATTAAGGCTGTAAGAGCCTGAGGAATGATAATGAAGTCGAAAACTACAGTTACTAATTAAATAATGTTTAGTAATACCAGCATTCAGAAAGAAGTTGATTTTTTTTTTATTAAAAAAGTTTTATTTTAAAAAAAACAATCATGTAATTTTTGTATCAACACAAATACTTGTATTGATGTAATCTATGGATACAAAAATAGTATCAGCACTATGTAGTTACCATTTTTTGGCTGTATTACAACTAAAAAATGAATCTATAATATACTGAAAAAGCAGGTTCAGATAGTATTGTTGCATGTAGAATAGCAGTGGCACATAAAAACAGTATTAACAGATATAATTCTAATGGTTGGATTCCAAGATTTAATTAAAAATAAAGTAAGTTCCTAGCTCCAACAGTTCCAAAGCTAGACATTATAAAATGGGATAACTTTGGAACCATTAGGGCTAAAAACTTTTTTTTTTAAATGGAAGATTGGAGTCAGCTTAACTGAGATATTGATAAGATATTGCTACAGTTACAACATATCAGTATAAAAAATGTAAATGGGTCATTCAATTTTTAAAATATTGTAATTTTTGACAACATAGTAATATATATTACTTGTACTGTACTTTATGGACATGTAGCGACCCAAGAACTTCATAGTGAGCATTTATGCTAAACGTGTTCATTATACTCCAAGTTTTCATTAAAAAAAAAACTATGTTTCTACAATAAACAGTTCAAATGTTACTTCTTTCAAAATAGAATTTAAAGTATTGCAAAATACAAAAAAATATTTTTGGAAATGGTCAGCGGTACTAGGGGTTGTTCTGTCTAACAATAAACACATTATTTTTTGTTTCAGTCACGTGTATGTTGCTGGTCCTAGTAAAGAGATGTGGGTCTATATTGAAGGTACTGACAAGTATTTCTAGCCTCTTTTAACTTTTATTGTGGACAGCTGTAAGCATCCTACACACTGATGCATTTGACAATAGCTAGCAGCCCAGCTTGTATCACAAGTTCTAAACTTTATAGAACATCTTGCATTCTGTTGGGATAGTAATCAGTCAATATCTGCCCAGAGATTCCAGCTTTAACCACTGGAGTCAAGCTTTGATACCTAGACTGTAAAAAGTTTCTAAACAATATGAGGTTTTCTAGCACTAATAAATCCCAAGATCTTGTCCTGCATTCTGCAGCTTGTAGTGCTCCCACAGACCACTGCGGACTTGCTCTAAAAACGATTTTTCTTTGTGTCATGTTTCCCATCACTGTAAGAATTGTTCAATGGCCTCTAAAAGTCTTTTGATTCCTTACCAGGTGAGTGGCAGATCTGACATTGCCTCCAGGAAAAGGGCTTTGAATGCAGCTTGCACAATAACGGGAGGGGGGCAGGGGGGTGAAGCAGGTCTAAAAATCTCTTGTTATCTGGTAGTAAAAAGAAAACAAAAAAAACATTCTTGGCAGGGTGGTGTACTTCAGTGGTAAGAACACAAAACTTGACCGGCTGATCTCAGGTTTAAATCCCACCACAGCCACTAGCACATTGTAGGAGTTTCAGCAAATCTCTTGACCATGCTGGCTGTAAACTGGGTAAAAGCAGAGGTATAGCCAGACAATAAAAATGCATACACTAGAAACATGTTTGTTGCCCCATCTGGAACTACAGTATAAACACACGTTTCTTTACCAAGGCATCGTTCTGTGCTCTCACTCATGCAGGGATACTGTAAATACAGTTGCTGTACACTGCTCTCTCAGGCAGCCAAAAACAACCCCCGAGCTTGTAATGTGGTATGGTCCCTGGGATGCAAAGATAATCTAAGTGGCTAACCTTTCTAGTTCTGACTGCCAAGAATGAAATTACAGAAAGGATTAGCTGATGTTGTGTTGTGTTACATGAAACAATGGCAGTAGTGCAGACCTTTGCTGTTGCCCCCCTGCAATGAACTTGTACACCAAGGAGTACATGAAGTATGTCTTCCTACACTCTCTGTAAATTGGACATTGCATCTCAGTTGGGCCTTTTTGAAGTCTCAGAGCAGAGACAGAAAATTGGGGCTGTGATGGGTCCGTTAATTCCCTCCTGCCTTGTGATGACTAGTGCTCTGTAAGGTATATTCCTTTTTGCACTTTTTGTGTTATGCACTAATACAGTTTGATATTAAGCATTTTAACTTTTCTGTTGTAACTGCCTGCTTGGTGCTGCCACAGATGTTTTGGCTTTTGCATCTCAATAGGGCCATCCTGGGTGAGTAAAATTAATAAAATGAATTATTGCTAAAGTAAAGCAAATGTTCTATGTTCATTTGTTAACATCTCTTTCTATTTAAACTATCTTCTTCTCTGTCTCTAAAACAGTTACAGACACATTTAAACAATGTTGGCGTCCCCCCACCCCACCCCGGTATGTAAAATACTGTACTAAATAGATCTGCACCAATAAAGAATAAACATTTCAAGCTTAAGAAAATGCTGCAAATTCTAATTAGATGGAAAACTAAAGACAAGTTTTGTTGCTTTACAAGCTTTTGGTACTTTTGAATCAGTTGGCACTTAGCAAGGATATCTGTCTGAGTGTTTGCTAATCTAGACCCAACATGCATGAGAACTGTTCATTAAAGTATGAAATTTCCAGTAAACCAAAACAACTATGCAGACCGTGTGATGTGGCATCAGTGCCTATGCCAAGTGATCCTTGAATGCTCAGTTATTAAAATTACCCTAAATTCAAAGTCATTCTCTTTTTATAGTTATCTCTAAAAAATGCACTTCTTTAGCATGCAGAAGAGTAGGGGTTCTTCCCATCAAATTATATAGGATTACCCCCTTCCCTTCATCAATGGAGACCATGGGAATAACAGTTCTGCTGCAGTCTGAGTAGTTTTTTAAAACTGTTTTCTACATGTTGCATTTATCATTCTGACAGGACCTACCACGTTAAGTGATTAACTGATACCAAAACCAAATTCACTCAGGTCACGTATGCAAAGAGGACACTTTAAGGGAGCATGTGGCAATGTAGCTGCTGAAAGCCAAATCTTGCTAGTAATTCAAGGACTGAACAATATAGGGAAAAGGCTCTCCTTCATCATCGTCCCTGAGGATCTCCCAGGAAAGCTGTCTATTCGTCTGAAAACTAATTTCAGATTTGTAGGACAAGTCCATAAAATGGGGAACAAAAAGAGCAGTGGGTTTTTCAGTACTTTCTGATATAGACTGTAAAATGAAAGCAGGTTACACTTCTGTCTTTCGGAGGCAAACACATCTGAAAAAAAAACTAGTGTCATGGGGAAAATAACAGATATTTGTGACTCACCAAATCTTAATGTCATATATTGTAAAAGGACAAACAGAGTTTGAATCTCAAAACACTTTAGAAGAATTGAGAGTGACCTAGTGTAGTGAATGTACACATGCAGTGGCATCCATTCTGCTAATCATCATCACCCACACACAGCCATGGACAGTTGCCCAAACTGGTTTTATTGGGAAGAGGGAGTACTGGCCAGGACTATGGGCAGATTCTCTATGACAAAGTGCCAGATCTTCTGTGACTCCACCAGGACTGCACCAAAGACAGACAGAAGGGACCGCCACATATTACCTAAGTGGCAGCACACCCTGACAATACAGACCACCCCCCAAAGCACTTCTCTGGAGGGCCAACATTATAAGTTATGAGGCTGAGCCCAAGTCCTGGTGTGGGACTAAAACCTATGCACTTCTAACCCACAGGTATACTATAGGCTACCAGAAATAGATCTTAGAATACATAGTGGCTTAAAGCCCTACTCTGTATTCAGCCTGACATACACACAGGTCTCATGCTGCCTGTACATTGTAACTCTTCATAGTCATGCTGCTTAGCACATCTTGTGCACCAGCAGGTATATGCTATTCTCTCCCATGCCCTACACATTTGCAATGCTCCTCAAAGGGGTTGGGGCAGCCAGGGCAGTGAATCAGTGCTGAGCAGCAAAGCCCTGGCTAATCACCCTGTTTATTCTCCTGCAGCTCTCACTGGATAACCTGCAATGAACGGTGGATCATTTGTTAATAAAGTTCTCAGAGGGGCTACTGCATCTCCTTTAGAAGAATGGATTTTGTTTTTATAAAAAATGACATTACCTTCTGGCCACTTGCTCCCATCAAGTCATCACATAGAGGAGTGCAAGGTTAGCTGACGTTTGGCAGTGGAAGCTCTTCTGACTCCAGTGTGTGCTGTACTGAGAGGGGGAATTTGCATGTATGGTAGGGTCATCCTATATACTACCAGCCTTGCACATGTTGTGTTGTGGGTGCAACAGATAGTGACCGAGCCCCTGCCATCCTCTAGCATTTTCTCCAAACCTGGCCTCATGTGTAGCTCTGCAGAATGGCCAGGATTGTTTGGTGACAGAGTACATGTTGGGGATGTAGAAAGGTGGGACCCTACCCTTTTTTTATTATCATTTCCCCTCCGGCATCAGATAAAGTAGAGAAGTGCTTAGGTATAAAAAGGTAAAGGATAGTAGCTACTTAAAATGACAAACATACCTCCTTTTCCCGGCTGTGCACAGCAAATGTCCTCCTTGCCTGTCCTTTCTTGCTTTCTATCTTTGCTACCCCTGGCTTGAATAACCAGGGGTATGCCTTGGCTTACTGTATTCATTCTCTTTTTCTGTATTAAAACTGCACCTTGCAGTTGAAGCAAAATGTGGGCTGGTGGCTAAGCAAGCAATAAGACATGACGAAGTGTGAGTTATGGCCTGATAAGAGCATGCCACAGGTGTGTTATGAGGCACAAGGTGCTTGTGCCAAGTGCCCTTAGCATCTGGGAAGTGCTCTTATCAGGCCATAACCGACACCTCAGAGTGTCTTATTGCACTTATAAAATGGGCCCTCCAATAAAGAAGTTCATTAAAAAAACGCACATACCAAGTATATATAAAAAATAGCAGAAACTATTAGCAGAAAAAGACAAAGAGTAGTCCTTGGAATGGAGCTATTTAATTAAAAGTCAGTACAGGAGGTCACTGTCTGTCTGTGTGTCTGCTCCCCAGCCACCAGCAGATACAAACACTGAAAAAACATGCATTTTTTGTGCAATGTATATATTTCTTTGCTTTAACATCCACTTTAACTTACAGCAACTGTGACCAAGTGTGCCCTCATGCAGTTTCGGTCACAGCAATGGGGAGCAAGCATGTCCCATATTGTGTGATGCTTCTGCCCCTCGTCCCCTCCGAAAGTACAGGAAGCTTTTTTTGTGTGGGTACTTTCATTGTATTTTCACAGATTTGTCTCCCAAACAGCTGCCTTCACTAGGAGTGAGTATGCCCCCCAGTGGCCACTGTACACAGCATTTCCTGTTTCACGGTTCTGAAACCACAACAGTCACCGTAGAAAAGTAAATGAGTTTACAGCTGACTGTATTGCAGTGAAACTTTTAATTCTGCATTTTTGCGGTGGGTACTTAGGGAATACCACAAAGTGTGAAGGGGGGAGGGGTCCGGAGATTCGATGTGAGGAACAAGCGGGACCGAGAGGTGGACCTATGAGGAGGAAACTTTGAGTGAGTAAAAGAAAATTATATATTAAAAGGATACCCATTTGCAGCTTGTGCAGGAAGGAGGAGCTTGTACAACCATGAGTGTCATTGCTCTAGTGGTCTCCCATACTTGTGAGGCTTGTTAGGTGGTGAAATATGTTTACAAGGGCAAGGCTGTGCCATTGTACTCCCAGTTCCAGCGGTTCCCTTGAATGGTGGCTGAGGAGCTGTAGTGGGAGAATGGTGGCACACATTGATTTTGCCATGTGGTGTGGTTTAGTTGGCTATGTCCTGATAAGGACAAGGCTGAAGAATGCTCTCAGCCAATCAGATTTGAAAATGTTGTTTGCCCATTTTATAATAGCTAGTAGCTGGTAGCTGACAGCTGGTGCTGGTTATTATACTGGTTATTATGCACCTCCCCCATACCAATTAACATAAAAGATGCAGCTGAAGGTATGTACATAGAAAAAATACCGTTTGGAGTTATCTATTTGCTTACTGTATGCAGTTTGTATGTCTGCCTTTCCTTCTATTTTAACCCCCCCCCCCCCAATAATCAGTTAGACCCTATGTAAATACTAAATAACTAGTGTAGGTGCATAAAAATAGTTTGGGCAGCTAAGCAGCATAGACAGTAAATGAAAAATTCTACTAACAGTTACAAATAGAGGTGCTTAAATAGTAAAAAAACCATGAAGCATGTAAATAGAAAAGAAGATATATAAAGACAATTCTCTACTTACTGTATTTCAGGGTTTTCTCCTGTCTACAGGAAGGCTAGCCTAGGAAGGGATCTTTTCCTATGTGAGAAGAACTTCCTTTAGATTATTTAAAATGGTATGTCTTTCCACCAAGTTTACTCATATGTGTCTGGATTCTGAGCTGCCTCAGTACTCCTGCCATTATGGGAAGGTCTGGTGAGATCATCAGAAAGTACTGGCCTAAGGAGATGTGACTTCCTGTCAAGGGTTTTGTCTATTTTTCTTATGTTTTTCACCTGTTCTTTAATCTTACACAATGGAATTATTTGTATACAGTATAATTATGTCACCCCTTGGTTTGGGATGTTTTTATAAACCCCTTGAGCTTAGCTCTCATGGTTTATGTAGCATCCCAGACCTCATGTATGTATAAAATCCACATTTCACATACGTCCCCATGTTTTGTTTTATATAATTCCTGGGAAGTGTTTTCTCACCTTGAAGACACTACCCTGCAATTAAAGAACACAGCATGGCCGGTGGTTCCATTAGCACTAGCTCAATCACGCGGTTGGTCTGAAGCACAGTTTAAACTTTTACTTTTTTCTTTTGTGTAATTGCCCCAAAAGCAGAAAGACACCTGAACTGAACAATGATTCCATTGGCAGGTAAATAAAGTGTAAATCACAGAGTTTGTGAAACCTACCCTATTTACTGTGCATTCAAAGGAGGTGCCAATCGAAGTGTGTGCACTTGGGAGGCTGTGTGCACATGCATGGAGTGAGGTAAACCTGGTGCTTGTTTATTGTTATAACCAGGTCATTATAATGGCAAATTATACTTGGGTTTTCCTATGGAAAACGCACTCCCCAGTTATTATAGCATAATTTTGTCACTACTCTGTCTGTAAAACATATAATTAAGTAAGGATTAACCAACTCCAGGGCAAGGGTTTACTTAAGCAATAATGCATGACAGGGTGTGAGCTGTGCTGGGATCACCTCATTCCTGGGGTAGTTGGGCATCAGGCCACAGGCCGAGAGTGTCCAATGTCCCATAAGTGAGGTTATCCCTAGCGCGACCCACAACCTGGAGTGCATTATTGCTATTATACAATGGCTCATTCATTAAAGGGAAAACAATTTAAAAATCTTTTTTTTACTTTATTTTGGGGTAATTTATCATCGTCAATGTATATGTAGGAAAAAAAATAGTCCCTTTTTGTCCAGTAGGTGGTGCTGTTCATATATATGTGGCTCTGTCTGTTCATCCGAGTGTCCCCACTCAGTTTTCTGTTGGTATTGTAGGTCTCTCTCTACCCTGTCAAACATTTACTTTTTGTTTTCTGCTTCCGGTGGTACTTTGTTTTCCCTGCTCAGTGCAGCATTGCCACAGACTTTCATTCAATCAGCCCATGCACTTTGAGAAGAGGTGTGCAAATGCAGCAAGACATTTGGTGTTCTGAATCGGGTCGGTAAGTGCCCAGTAGCTTCTGACGTGGAAATGCTGTTTTTTTGTGCTTGTTCTGGAGAACTGTTTGTTTATTTGTAAAATGTTTCTCACAGCCGCTGCATGTGGCTCTCTGGACTGGCTGAGCATGTGCTTCACTAGCCGCAGTAGTGAGGGTGCATGTAGCAGCCATTTCAGCTGGAATGCAAGAAAAGTGATTATAGAAATAAAGGAAAAACCTTACAGTTGCTGTTTTGGTTGTGGTACTGTGGCAAGGATCAGAAAAATGATACTGTAGGTGGTGACGGGGGTTACGAGGTGTCTTGTGATGATAGCTATCGAACACGGAGCGGGACAGTAAAGGCATTTCTGAGCAGTGTGTGAACCGATAGTTTTAAGTTTGGTGTGGTCATTTGTACCTGATCTTCATACAGTGAGAACACAAGTAAGTCAAAAAAGACTTCCTGGGTGTCTCACATTCTATTCAATCCAGGTGCACAAACCAGGGTGAACAATGTTACTACAAACAAGAACTTCCTCAGCCCCTCCCTGTCCACACTTTTCTACAGATGGAAAGGACAGATACTAAACACAAGTGGCAACAAAGCCTGAAAGTCTTGCTGCCAATTCCAATTAAAAGATTTCTTTAACCAAATCCCCCCAGTCCCACAGAGTAATGCGTCCAATTATGAACACACAAATTTACAAAATTCCTCCACCTTCTGCCCCCGCAAACAAACCCCATCCTATATATTTATTATTATCTTGTGGCAAAAGATGTAAGGGAAGTAATAAAAAAGAACAAATCTACAAAGTTAAAACAGAATATGTCATGGTGTGAAAGAAAAGCAACAAAAGAACTAAAAAATTCACCTATTTTGTAATAAAAACTGCTGATAAAGGAGGTGCAGTAGTTGTCTGGGATAGGGCTGCATATGTTGTTGAAGTTGAAAGACAACTTTCAAATACATATTTTACACAAAACTTTTAGTAGATCCAACAATGGATATAATGGCTAAAGCAAATGAATTGATCCATAGAGGGGTCTCAGCAAATTGGATATCTGGAAAAGAAGCTGATTTTATGACTGTAAAAACTCCAAGGAAACCGGTGTTCTATTTACAGTACTTCCCAAAGTGCATAAAGAGACATACCCAGTACCAGGCAGATCTATTGTTTCTGCAGCTGGCTCAGTTACCAAACCAATTTCGAAATGTGTTGATTTTTATATAAAAAAAATCAGTCCCTACCCTCCATTCCTATGTCCAAGATACCAATGATGCACTAAGAATGGTCAAGGACCTGAATGTAAATGAAAATGACATGCTGCTAACAATTGATGGTGAGTCTTTATTCAAACATACCCCATGAAGGAGGGGTTGGGGGCTCTCAGAGAATCACTCTCAGCGAGAACTAACACCTTTCTACCTACAGACTATATATTAGATCTCGCGAGATTTGTACTGGAAGCAAACTATTTTTGGTTCAATGGCAGCTTTTATATACAACATAAGGGGACCACTCCCAGCTTGGCAAATATATACTGTATGTCCCTTCAGACAATATTCATCCTTCCTTATACTCAACCCACAATGCATACTTTTAACAAGGGCAGGTCTTTGTCCTGTTCCATCATGCCATTCATGTGGAAACATAGAAACATAGAATGTGACGGCAGATAAGGACCGCTTGGCCAACCTAGTCTGCCCATTTTCCTACCTAACAGATAAGCTGCAGATCCTAGTTAACCAACAGCTTACTTCCTCCTACCCCCCTACTAGGACTGCCTTATGTCTGTCCCATGCATTCTTGAATTCCCCCACTGTTCTTGACTCCACAACCTCCTCAGGGAGGCTGTTCCATGCATCCAAAACCCTCTCTGCGAAAAAATACTTCCTCACATTACCTCTGAGCCATCCCCCCTCTATCTTCAAATTGTGCCCCCTTGTTCTTGCACATTTCTTTTTCTGAAAGATGCTACCCTCTTGGACTTGTTGATTCCTGAGGTAATTTGAAAGTTTCTGTCATGTCCCTCCCTTCTTTCCTCAAGGGTATACATATTAAGCTCCTTTAGTCTTTCTTCAGATGTGTTCTGTGCAGACCCTGCACCATTTTTGTTGCCCTCCTCTGGACAGCCTCCACTCTGTCTATGTCTTTGCAGGAGATGGGGTCTCCAGAACTGCACACAGTACTCCAGATGGGGTCTCACCAACTGTCTGTACAGAGGGATAACAACTTTCTGTTTTCTGCTATTGATGCCTTTCTCTATGCATCCCAGTATCCCCCCAGCATTCCTTACTGTCTTCTCACATTGCTTGCCCACCTTTAGGTCATCTGATATAATTACCCCCCAGGTCCCTTTCCATTTTTACTGTTGTCAGTACAACCTCTCATTGTGTATTCTTCCCCTGGGTTTTTGTTTCCCAGGTGCATTACCTTGCACTTCTTTGCATTGAATCTGAGCTGCCATACATCTGACAATTCCTCCAACCTTGCCAAGTTCCTTCTCATCCTTTCCACTCCATCTTGTGTATCAACCCTGTTGCAGATCTTTGTGTCATCTGCAAAGAGACATACTTTTCCTTCCAGTTCCTCTGCAATGTCACTTATAAAGACATTAAAAAGGACCGGTCCTAGTACTGAACCCTGTGGTACCCCACTAGTAACCCTCCTTTCTTCACTGTGGACACCATTTACTACTACCTTTTGCATCCTGTTGTCTAGCCAGTTTTTTATCTAGGCTACCACCTTGGGACCCACTCCAAGGCTGGCTAACTTGTGTATTAATCTTTTGTGTGGGACTGTATCAAATGCCTTGCTAAAATCTAGGTAGGCCATGTCCACAGCCCCTCCCTGGTCTACTACTTTGGTCACCCAGTCAAAGAAATCTATTAGATTCATCTGACATGATCTTCCCATCGTGAATCCATGCTGCCTTGGGTCCTGTGCCCCACTGGCCTCTAGGTACTCAACAATTCTTTCCTTCAGAAGTGATTCCATCATTTTCCCTACCACTGAGGTCAAACTAACTGGTCTGTAGTTTCCTGCCTCTGTCCTGCTCCCACTTTTGTGAAGAGGAATCACATCCACCCTCCTCCAGTCCTCAGGTACCACCCCATCCCCCATGATTTGTTAAGGAGAGTAGTCAGAGGTGTCACTAGTTCTACCCTTAGTTCCTTTAGAATTCTTGGGTGAATCCCATCAGGCCCCATTGCTTTGTCCACCTTCAATTTTATTAGTTCTTTCAGAACCCTTTCTTCTGTAAATGGACTGGTATCGACCCCCGTCTTCAGAGTGTTTCTCTTGTTTGGTTAGGTACCTTCCGTCCTCTTCCTTTGTGAATACTGAGCACAAATATTCGTTCAGTATCCCTGCTTTTTCACTGTCATCCTCTACCCACATTCCCTCCCCTTTATTAAGTCTCAGTATCCCTCCTTTGGTCTTTCTTCGCTCCCTAATGTACCTATAAAAGATCT
This sequence comes from Neoceratodus forsteri, assembly GCA_016271365.2. Taxonomy (NCBI): domain Eukaryota; kingdom Metazoa; phylum Chordata; order Ceratodontiformes; family Ceratodontidae; genus Neoceratodus; species Neoceratodus forsteri. The sequence continues at coordinate 1,551,795,892 of CM057449.1, read as the reverse complement.
TATCCCCCTTCTTAATAGAGCTGGCTATCCTTTCCTCGGTTTGGGCCTTTGTTATTCTGACTGCCTTCCCAGCCTCTTTCTGCTTTAACTGATAAAGTTCTCTGTCCTGCTCCTTCTGTGTTTCCTTATATTTCCTGAATGCTATCCATTTCTCCTTAACCTTCCCTGCCACCTCTTTTAAGAACCATACTGTTTTTTTCCTTCGTTGTGTTTTGTTGATTTGCTTTACACACAGTCTTGTTGCCTCTGTGATGGCTGTTTTGATTACTCCCCATTGTTCCTCCACCCCTCTTTCTTGCCTGTTTGTTAGTGCTTTTCTGAGGCACTCTCTCATTTTCCCAAAGTCAACCCTTCTAAAGTCCAATACTCTTGCTTGATTGTATGGCTGTGTTTATCGTGAACCACACTGTTTGGTGGTCGCTTGTTCCCAGATGGCTACCCACTTCTAAATCTGAGATTCTTTCTCCATTCCCATTTGAGAGTACCAGGTCTAAGATTACTCCCTCTCGAGTGGGTTCCAATACTAGCTGTCTGAGGCATGCCCCTGTAGGGCATCAAGAATGACCATGCTCTTGGATGTGCCTGCAGCAAAGGTGCTCCAGTTAACATCTGGCATATTCAGGTCTCCCATCAACAATATCTCCCCTTTTTCTGCCATTCTAAGGAAGCCTTCTATCATTTCCTTGTCCATTCCCTCTCCCTGAGATGGGGGTCTGTATACAACCCCCATGCGGATTGTGGTGCCATTTCCTGTCTCCAGGGTGACCCAGAGTGCCTCATCTGCTCCCTGTTTACTCTTTAGTTTTGTTGCTTTGATCCCTTCCTTTACATAGAGAGCTACTCCTTCTCCTCCTCTTTTACCCTCCCTGTCCCTCCTGTAGATTGTGTATCCTGGTATGTTGACATCCCAGTCATGGTTCTCTGTGTACCATGTTTCTTTGACTGGCACAATATCCAGGCAACCCTCTTCCATCAAGGCCACTAGTTCAGGGAGCTTGTTACACAGACTATGGGCATTGGTACTCATCACCCTCCACTTTTTGATGGCCTTACCCCTTTCAGCCCCATTCCTGTCCTTACTGTCTTTGCCTTTTTTTACATTTACCTCTGTCCTTCTCCCTAATGACTTCTCTACCTTGGTGTTTACCTCACTAATTACCATGTTTTGTGATGGGAGGCTGGGATTTCCCTGCTCCTTTTCAGTGCCTCCCCCCTTGGCTAGTTTAAATGCTTGCCAATGAAGCATTTAAACCTCTCACCTAGGATTCTGGCTCCCCCCTGGACAGATGCAGACCATCGCACCAGTATAGGTCTGCATCCCTCCAGGTGGCTCCCCAGTCCCCAATGAAGCCAAAACCCTGAGCTCCACACTAGTTTTTCAACCATTTTTTGAATTCCCTGGTGAGGAGTGCTCAAGCATCACCCTTGCCATAGACAGGTAGCACCTCCGAGAAGGTTACTGTATGTGCTACTTGTCTGAGGCCCCTCCCCAACTCTACAAACTCCTCTTGCACTGCTCTGATCCCATTCCTAGCCAGGTCATTTGTCCCTAGGTGGACAATGACATCCAGCTCCCTCCCTCATGCAGCTGCTCCCATGATCCCTGAGGATTCACTTCCTGTCCCTCCAAGCTGTGGCGCCAGGCAGGCACCTTACCTCCCTCTCCCCTTCCTCCCCCTTTTCTACTCCCCTAATGATTGAGTCCCCCACCAGGAGTTGTTTCCTTCCCCTGTGGGGTCCCATGCCACCCTCCTGTGGGTCTCCTTTGTGAAGGTTCCCAGCATCCTCCTTGGTCTCCACTGCAGGTGCCTCCATAGAGGAACCACTATCCACCAGAAGAGTGAATGAATTGTGGAGAGGTACAGCTGGAGGGATGCAACTCTGTTCCACCACCCTCTCCCTCCCTGAGCCTACTCTGGTCCAGCATCTCCTCTCCTCTTTCTTGGCAACCTCTGAGGTAGTGGCATTGGCCATGGTGGTCCCTGGGTGGGGGGAGGAGGTTTCACGAATCCTAGCCAGGTCAGCCTGGAGATGGGCAACCTCCTCCCTCAAACCAGAGAGGTGCCTTCAAATAGGGCAGCATTGCAGCCTCCAGAATGTCTCCTGGAACACTGCTGCCCCACAGCCATTGCACTGCACCACTCCTATCATGTCTTATTTTATGTCCCCTCTCCTGTTTCTCTGTATACTTACTCTCTCCTCTCCTTACAACTCTCACCCTTCCTGTTCTGGGACAGCAACTTCCTATATTCTTCAGTAGCCTCTTCTTCCTTGCTCAGTGTCAGACCACCACCAGCTGGGGGAGAGTGAGCTATTTTTCCTTTAGGGTTGACAAAACCAATGTTTTATGATCCTTCCCTTCCTTCCTACTGCCAAACAGGAAGTTCCGTTGACAGTCAAATCCAATGGCTATAAAAGTAGAACTGGCTTAGTGTGGGTGGGTGGAGGGTGGGATGGAGGCAATTAGTAAGAAAAAGGCTAGCAACAGGAAGTTGTAATTTGAGTCACCTGCTTTTATAGTGTCTAAGCCACACCCCCAATTAAGCTCTCTCTCTCTCTCCTCCTACTGGTTTAGCAAAGTAAGTTGATACAGTACCCTTCCCAGCACAGAACACACACTGACTTTCTTTCTTTTCTTTTCTTTTCTTTCTTTTTTTAACCCTAAATAAGACCCCTTATACTTCTAATAAAGAATCTGTCTGTTTAATCTCAACTGACACTGACTCCTGCTGATATATAAGTGTTGAATTAATAAGAAAATGTAGCTTCTTTTAGTTAGCTGCTTTCTGCTCTACAAGCAAGGCTAGCAACAGCTAGAAACAACTTGGTTATCCCTTTATCACATTTCACACCACAACGGTTCCAGATCAGGCTATGCAAATGATGCAGCTGATGCATTATTTTGTTTCATGTCAGACCTTTCATTGCCTCCATCCTTCAGCAGACTCAGTTTAAGACTCCTTATTTTATTTTAGTGACCTCATTAGGTGATTGAAGTTAATTGCCAGCAAGTCAACACCACAAGTGGGCCACCTTAACTCCTGTTACCCAAGCTATGTATATTACAGTGTGAAAAGTATCTATCATTCTACGCATTGCAGTCTTTCCTGAATATTTTGCTCACATAATACGTACTAGCATTTATATCTTGTCATCAAGCCTTGAAACTATTATATGGAACAATTAAGCTATAGCTATTGGGTATACAGTTATTTTCATTACAGTCTACTCCATCCTCACCTTTACTGTTTTTCAATCCTTTAGTTACACTTCTTCTACTGGATATTAAAAGAGCTTCAACTGCTCCAACTCATCGTCTCCCTATAGATGGCTCCATAATGAAACGTAGTGGATTTGCTGAAATTGAATGCATTTGACTGTACCATGCACATCACGGTTCATCCGCTATTTTGTATAGCCATCTTTGGATTCCTGCATCCTGGAACATACACTATTTCATCATCCGTCTCTGCCAAGTTCCTTAAAATCACTGCTATTCAATTGGGGCTTATCACTATATACAGCCATTACCTTCTTCAAAGATTGATAGATTACATTAAGGAGTTCACATAACCTATGATACATCCCATAATTACTGGGGTCCAGCAGCTCATCAAGTTAAACTCATGCTCTTCATGCTCAGATTCATCATGTCCTCTGTTTACCTCCGATAAACAATTACCTATGACCACAAAATGGCTCCTGGAGCATGTTGAATCTTTCTTCAATGGCTCAGACTTAATCCATATTCATTATCAGGACATTCATTTGGATTGGAGCAACTTCTTCAGCCTCAAGAACTAACATTCCAGCTCACATCATCAACAGACTTCATCACACTGTGACTATTACATCCTAAAACCAGAATCAGTAATCAACACAAGCATTTAGGATTATCTCCTCTTAGTTTGCCCATAGGATGGGCAGAGCAGTAGCCATGGGTCCACAGAGGTTTCCTCCAATGGTTTTTTTTCCTCTCCTGCGTGCTACTGGTCACATTCTCCATAAGTTGGAGGAGGTAATCTTTTTGGGCCTTCTATTCCCTACACATTACATGGCTTATCTACCAAGGGTGGGAATAGAGAAAGGCCAACATTTTATAAGTATACACAAGCAATACACTATTCAGCAAACATTGAATGGGAGGGCTAAAGCCCATGGTTCAGTGTGGGGAATAGCTCTTCCTACATCCCAAATAAAACCAAGTCTCTCCCAGCAGCCCATGCCTAGTGTGTTTCCAACAACCACCATCTTCCCCATCCTCCTCCTCCTCCAGCACTCTGCTCACCCTTGGTGCTGGGGCTTCTATTCCCCTACATGCTACCCAGCTTATCTACCAAGGGTGGGAATAGAGAAATGCCAAAGTTTTATAAGTGTACACAAACACTACTCTGTTCACCAAACATTACAATAAGATTTGCAAATGGAATAGATGTGTGTATCTCTTTAATCTTGGACCATTTAAACAGGGTTTCAAGGGCAAAACTGGTAGCTCTGAGGAAGCGCCAGAAGATTTTACTGCAAAACACTAATGAGATATCATTCTCTAGTGAGGGTTTCAAACTACTGTATTTCCTACTGCCTCTTGCACTGAATGGGGGGGGGTCTCTTTTGAACATCTAGTAAGTGTTATTTTTTGGTCCAGTGTGATAATGTGTAGCCATCTTCATTATTTTACTTATAGCATCTGCAGCTGTAAGCTTTCCCATCATGCAGTAATACTGAAGCCATAACACAAATTAAAAGACCCAAACAAGGTAATCTGGCATGCTTTATTAGTGAGAAGTTAAACATCAGCTATAAGAAAGTCAGAAAACAAACAAATAGGTCTTTATCTGATGCACAGCAACTTGAATCTCCAGTGGTTTATCGCTCATGACAAAATCACAGGTTACCTTACACATCTGCAAAATCTTTTTTCAAAGACCTGTTCCCAAATGAACCAACAGCCCTAAACTGCTTGCAGCAGGTTTTTTGAGTACTTAGATTATTTATATTAAATTATGCAATGGCACTTGTAAATCTAGCATTCTCATTGGCTGACAGGGTCTTTTATATGTGAGTATATTCCAGCATAACTCACAGATAAACACCCAGTTAGCCACATATGTCCAAAAATCATTCCAACTCTCCGAAAGAAAAACATCAAACTGTCATCTTTTATTCCCTGGTAAAGTGACCTGCTTCTTCGCTAAACTCCTAGTAGGCTCCTTCTTGCCTCCCACCAACCCTGCTCAGCTACTCATATATTTTGAGTCTCTGTCAAATGCTGAACTGGGGGAAAGTCTTTCTTTTTTAAAAATAAGGGCTACAAGGTAAAGAAATCACAACCAAAAAGCAGAGCCGTGATAACTGCATGCCCACTATTACAGCTCCGCTTTTCAGCCATGATTTCTGTAACTTGTAGCCCTCATTTTTAATAAAGAAATACTTTGCCCAGTTCTGCATTCAGCAGAAACTCAAAATATGTCCATAGCTAAACAACGACCATGGAAAGCGAGCACAAGCTTCCCATGGCTTCAGCGCTACGATCGCAAACTGTCACTGTAATATTTCAATCTCACTTCGTCAGCCAGTGCGGTAATTATGCTTACTTCATTTCTGTGCAGGCAGCAGACAGATATTGAGCACTTCTGTGCAGGCACCAGGAACAGACCAGTATTCACACTTCACACTTAAATGATAAACATCCGTTATAATAAACCACAGATGACAATTATGACTACAAGGGACATGCTGAGGTAGGGAAATTATCTCTCCCTAGCAACAAAGGACTATTTTTTTTCTGGCGGAGTAATAAAACCCTAAAAACGATTGAGGATACAGAAAACTCTTTCTTTTTTTCTTTTTTTGTGACAGTAAAAAAGGGGGACATTGTATAATCACACAAAACCACTCCAGGGTGTGGGTTATGCTGGGATTTATTCACTTCTGGTGCGGATTTGGTCACTTGGCGTCTGGCCTCATGACCAAACCACACCAGGCATGGGTAAATCCCAGCATAACACACACCCTGTCATGGTTCATTGCTTATGTATTTTTAGACAAACTAGATAACGGAAAGCTACAGCAAGAAATTTATTCAGAAGGGTCATAAGACTAATATCAATCTGTGGTTCATCCACTGCGCAGTGACATGAATCTGGTCACCCTAAACTATAGTGCCAGAAACATGTCACCCACAGTGACCATGGCCCCATATTCCACCACAACCTAGCTATGGCAACAAAGGGCAAGTAGGTGAGAAGAGTTGGTTTTTGGGGGGCTTCATCCTCCACACCCTCCGATGTGGGGGTCTCTACCCCCCACACCCCCCGACACTGATATAACATCCTCTGGGTCTGGGCATGAATAGGCCAGAGGAAAACAGTGTTGACAGAGAAAACGGTTGTGAGTGCAGGGCGCTGCAAAATCCAGCATGCCTCTGTCACTCACAACCTTTTCCAACTGCCCTAATTGTGGCACCCACCTAACAGTATACCTCAGGTTTGCGATGTTACAGACAATGCATTCTGAGCAAAACACTCCAAACCTACACTGTACCCCTCACTGCTGACAGACTGTACAAACCATTCTATTAGGGTTGCATTGGGCAGAACCCTGCAGTCCTCTTGCTATAGAAAAAGACTCCACATTCCTTGCATTCCTTCTGAATGAACAACCTGTTGGACATTGAGTACAGTCCCCTTCATGTCCCTGGTGTCTCTGGAGTACTCGGCTCCTTGTCTCCAGAACACTGCACTATTTTATTTGTCTCATAAATCTTGGGTGTTCTGATGTGACACTGGGGGATTGGATACCCCCAGTGTCACTCTCATGTTTCTGGGGGGTGCAGGGTAGTGGGTGCTGATATGGAGGGTCAGGTGGGGGCATATCTATAATTTATTTTTTATCTTATTTCTATTTTTTGCTGCCCTGAACAGCCCCCATCTAACCTACTCCCCCAGCTCCTGTCACCCAGAATTACTGGGGTTTACCTTATGCCTAGTCCAGGAGCAGTGCCTGCCAGGAGTCGGTTGTCATCCTGCCATCATTTTTTTCATCCACCGTTTTTCCTCCTGGGGGCCCCAGGAGAAGGACGCATGTGCATGGAGGTGAGCATGTGCCTTACAGCCCCGGTAACGACCCCCTTCCGCCCACCCCATTGGCCTAACACTGGCTCCCTCAGCCTGCGCAGCCTCCTCGCCTCCACCAGAGGGCAACCATTGAGCAAGGGATGCCACTCACCCTTCCCCGGAGAGGAGAGCTGCCCGCCGGCTGCTCCATCCAGCTCCGCCCGCCCCCCATGCCAACCTCTGATGACCCAGGCTCGCTCCGAATCCGGGTTGCCGGTGTGCCACAAGGTGAGATGTCCAGCACCTCAGCCCTCTGTGCCACTGGGCTGGCCTATAATTTAAATAAAAAAACTGGCAGTCACAGCACACTCCGCATGTGCCAGTAGTCATGCATATACAGTGGTGTGTACGGCCATCTTGGACACAGCAGGAGTGTGACGTGACTGCAGATTTATTTATTTATTTTTTCTTTTAAATTATTAATGTCCCTCGGCCCAACCCTCCCTCTCAATACCCATCACCCTGCACCCACCAAAACACATAAGAGTGACAATGGGGGTGCCCAATCCCCCAGTGTCATGATAATGATTTTAATACCCCCACCCAACCCACTCTTTCAGCACCCACAACCCCACTCCCCCACAAGAAACATAATAGTGGCACTGGGGGTGCCCAATCCCCAAGTGCTGAAATCCTCACTTTGTGAAATGTAATAGTGGCACTGAGGGGTACCCAATCCACCAGTGCAGAAATCTTCACTCTTTTTACATTGTTAGTACCTCTAAAAAGAAAACCATCCATCAATGTCTTTTGCAGCCAAGACTCCACCACCCAAGCCTCCCACTCAGCACCCCCCCCACCATAAGCCCTTACTTACCAATCGGAGGTCCAATGCCATAGTCCTCTCTGGACCACAGACAGGTCTTCACTCTTCAATGCCGGACCGTGAATTGAGGAAATCAGGTATGCGTGTCAATGTATTTCAATGGGGTTTTGAACTTTGAAGCATAACTTGGCCAGTTTCATTATTTTTTCCCCACATTTTCAACATACTGTACCTTTTTTGGGACACCACCTTTTGAAAAATACAAGTGATGTTAGGTAAATCTGTCTCAAAAAGGTGATTTAGCAGTCACTGTGCAAAATCACCTTTCAAGCAGGAGATGAAATGTTCTCCATCATTGTTCATGAGGTGGGATCATAAGATGGCTATGCTGAAAATTTGGTGTAAACATATTAAAAAACAACAAGGTTATGAGCCAATGTTGAATTTTGAGAACACAAGCTCATAACTTTGGTAATTTTCAATATTTTACCCCAAATTTACAACATAGCCATATATTTATTGTACCTTATGAATGTGACAATTGTCATTTTTCAGATCCTGGCCAAAATGTTTGTTTTATATCCCGAAAGGTGATTTTGTGGTCCCTGCACAAAATCACCTTTTGGGCAGGAGTTGGACATTTTCTCTGCCACTGTTCATGAGGTGGGGTCATAAGACGACTATGTTCTAAATTTGGTGTAAAAATATTAAAAAACAACAAAGTTATGAGCCTACATTGAATTTTCCAAATGCAGGCTTGTAACTTTGGCAATTTTCAATTTTTTTTGCCCCAGATTTACAACATAGCCATATCTTTATAGGACCTCATGAATGTGACAGATGTAATTTTTAAAATCCTGGCCAAAATGTGTTTTTTTACATTCCAAAGGGTAATTTTGTGGTCCCTGCATGAAATCATGCTTTGGGCAGGAGTTGAATATGTTATCTGCCATTGTTCAGGAGGTGGGGTCATAAGAAGGCTATGTTCTAAATTTGATGTAAAAATATTTAAAAACATGAAAGTGATGAGGCCAGGGTGTATTTTGAAAATGTAGGATTGTAAGTTTGGTAATATTCAGTACTTTTACCCCAAATTTTTATCATAGCCATTTCTTTACAGCACCTCATTAATGTAACAGCTGTCATTTTCCAACTCCTGCCCAAAATGTGTTTTTGCATCCCAAAAGCTGATTTCACCATCCCTGCATGAAATCACCTTTCAGGCATCAGTTGTACATTTGCTGTGCTCTTCTTCATGAGGCAGGGTCATAACAAAGCTATGTTGCAAATTTGGTGTACAAATATTACAAAACAACAAATTACGACCCTACGTTACATTTTGCTAATGCATTCTCATAACTTCAGTAATTGTCAATATTTTTACCTGAAAATCCTCAGCTGCAGCCCTATCGGCTCTAGCCAGAGTTTGTTTTCATTCCTGTAGTAATTTTTCTTATCAGCTCCTTGTACTAAAGTTCTTACTGTTCTAAATTTTTCACTGTGATGCTATGTGCCTAAAGAGTAAAGTATTTAGTCCAATGATGTTTTCATTGCAAATTAACCTTGCATCAGTCTCACACAAAAACTATAAACATTTCCTAGATAAATATTAGTTTATGGAAATCCAAATGTTTCCCATTATAATGGAAATACTGAGAAAATCTGAGAGTCCAGGGATTTCTTATCTCTGAGAATATCTTAGCTTTTCTTTTTTTTTTTAACTTGCCCCCTTTTCTACACAGCTTACCCCCACCCACAGATCACCCCCTTAATCTTGCCACACACAGTCCCTGGGACTTATATTCCTTACCTTCATTCCTACGCAGATTGTCACCTGTAATGGGCCCCTTCCAGATGTCATGCTTGGTCAGAGGGAACACAGGGTGTCAAGCAGGTGGTGTGGGATCTGTGAGGGGCCACTGCATCATCCTGCCACAGTTCTGGTTGTTCTTTGTTTGTATCCCTGTGACCCCTTGTATGCCTCATGGGCGTGGTCATCCATGGCGTGAGCATGCAAGTGTGCTCCTGTGAGCATCAGGAGACATCCTCCATCCTGTGGTGGCTCTGGATTCCACCACCAGTGGTCATCCATGTGGTAGTAATGCAGTAAAGCTCACTGCTCGCCCTCCCCAGGGGAGGAAACCATCCTTTGGGACACTCATTCTTCCTCCTGCCCTTTGGTGCTCAGTGACCTAGGTTGCTTCCAAACCTGGGTTGCTGACACCGGGAGCAGAAGCACTTCCTCAGTGCTGACAGTCCATCAGAAAATATTAGCTTTTCTAAGAGTTGTAAGATAATAATAATAACAATATCTTTATTTATTATGCGACTTTCAATTGTCATGGTGCATTACAAACCTTAAAATAATGGCTAAAACAGCAATAATAAATATACAGTAAAATCCAAGAATTAACCTTATTAGTCACAGTATACCCTGCTTTACAAATAGGTCTTCAGTGCCTGTTTCCTTCCCCAGTTGTACTCGAAGCCAATGGGGTAGAGAATTCCAAAGGGCTGGGGCCATGTACATAAATGCACGGGCCCCTAAAGATTCTAAAACTACCCTTGGACTCTCTAGCAACCTCTTGTCTGCTGAATGGAGCAATTTCTTGGGGCAGTAAGGAAAAAGGAGCTCTTTTAGGTAGTCTGGGCCAAGTCCATGTAGTGCTTTATAAGTCAGTAATCCAACTTTGAAAGTGATCCGCCACTGAACTGGCAGCCAGTGCAGTTTGTGCTGCACCAGTGTGACATGGGAAGTCCAAGGAGTCCCCATCAGCAACTGGGCCACAATGTTCTGCACCAGCTGCAGGCGGTGGATATCAACCCCCAGAAGCCCAAAGTAAAGGGAGTTGCAATTATCAAGTCTCGAGGTCACAAAGGCGTGGATCAGTGTGGGAAGATCCCCGGATGGAACAAGGTGATTGAGCCTAGTGATGTTTCTCAGATGGTAAAAGGATAACTTCATGTCAGCTGACACCTGAAATCGTAGTGTCAGCCCATCATTGAGTATCACCCCTAGGTTCTGCACCTGTTCAGAGGCTAGGAGCTGGGAACCCCCCAGGTAAAGCCCTGTGGGTTGACCAGCCCCCAACCCCCCTATCCAGTCACCTGGATCCACAACCATTACCTCAGTCTTCCCTGGGTTCAACCACAGCCAGTTGTAATTCATCCAGTCCTGGATTTCAGCGAGGCAGTTGTTAAATACCGAGAGTGCGCCATCCTGGTCAGGCGCAAAAGACAAGTAGAGCCGGGTATCATCAGCATAGCAGTGAAACCTCAGCCCATACTGTCTTACAATGTCTCTGAGGGGCAGCATATACACCACAAACAACATGGGGGACAGCACAGAGCCCTGAGGGAACCCACATGACAGAGAGAGGAGGTTGGAGGAATAAATCCCTGACACCACCCTCTGAGTTCTGCAAGTGAGCAAGGACCTAAACCATCTGAGGACTGAACTAGTCAGGCCCAAGATGAACCTCAGGTACTCAAGCAGTACCCCATGGTCCACATTGTCAAAAGCTGATGAGAGATCAAGAAGCACCAAGATGGACCGGTTTTTCTGATCTCTTGTCATCAGGAGATCATTGAGCACCCAAACCAGTGCAGTCTCGGTACTATGCCTTTTTTGAAAACCAGATTGGAGAGGTTCGTAGATGCTATGAATGGTCAAGTTGTTCTCCAGCTGTACAGCCACTACCTTCTCAATTACCTTCCCCACAAAGGGGAGGTTAGAGATGGGTCTATAGTTTGCCAGACAGTCTGGGTACAGAGAAGCTTTCTTCAAGAGGGGTGTCACCACTGCCTCTTTCAAGAAGCTAGGAAACTCACCCGACTCAAGGGAGCACCAGACTATCTGTGCCAAGACTGGGCCGATGATGTCACAACAACCCATAATCAGGGAAATTTGGCCTGGATCTAAACTACAGCATGTAGGGTGCATACCCTGGACAATCCGCATAACATCCATGATCTCCGGCCAGTCGAAGGTACTCCAGGAGAAGTGACGGACAGTGGCCAGGCATCGATCATCAGCATCTCCCATAGAGTGTGTCAATCGGAGCTGCACCCTGATGTCAGCCACCTTATCAGCAAGAAACCGAGCAAGCTCCTCACACTCCAATTGTGCAAAGGCTCTTCGAACCTGCAGGCAAGCTGGGTTGCACAGCCTGTCTACTGTTCAGACAGATCTGAAACATTGTTGGGCCTCAAAGGAATTCTAATCATTTTATCTTAGTAGTTGATGTTGATGCAGATAAGGACTGCTGGCCCACCTAGTCTGCCCATATTCCTGCCTGCATCAGTGGCCACTGACCCTACTTGGTCATTGACTATCACCTCTCTTTACCCCATCTAGGGTTCCCCATGTCTATCCAATGTACATTTGAATCACAACACTGTGTTAGCACCCACCACTTTCTGGGGTAGGCTATTCCAAGCATTCACCCCCTCCCAAATGGTTTTTGTGGCTGCGTGGTCTAGTGTTTAGAGCACTGTCTTAGAAAGTGGAAGATCACAGGATTAAACTGTGCTAGAGCCAAATAATCACTGTGTTACCACCAAGGCAAATTTCAAAATCATCGGTCATATTTTATGAAGGTCAATCATGACTGATAATTGTTAATCATCAGAAGCTACCATATGATTATCAAGGGGGATCATGATCCAAGATCATCATCTCCATCATGATTTAATCAAGTGTGTATCTTTCAAATCAACAACTGATAATTATTATTATTTTTGACCACAACAATGGTAATTTCAATTTTTTTTATTTATTCTTTTTGAACCTCCCCCCACCCAGCATGGTGGATATACCCCCTTTCCAGCTGGGTATACCTGCCTTCATGAAGCTACAAGTAGAGGAAGGATTAACATTTATTTAGTTTCCCCCTTTAGTTCTGTGTTCCCCTGACCATGGAAACCAACATTTGGGACTAGGTACCCAATGTGAGTATGTGTCAGCATGCTCTCGTAATATGCAGCATGGCATCCCTCCTTCCCTCTATCCCAAGTGCTCTGCCACCCGTACTTCTACATGTGGCAGTAGCAGTGCTAGAAGTGGCTCACTCATCTTCCCCCCAGAGGAGGACAATGTTCACTGAGACAGTCAGTCCTCCTCCCCAGCCGGCCTCCAACATCCCAGGCTTGTTCCTGAACTCGTACCACTAGCATCGTGAGTGGTAGCCTTACCACTGTTTCGACAGGTTGGCACCAGTAATTTCTATTTTTAAAATAAGTTTTCTTTGACAGTATTAGTTTACAGACTGTTAGGAGAGGATTTGTTGAAACTCATCCAACCATAAAAGGATTCACACTGAATGGAGTTATATCAATTAATGTGAGCCTTTATAACACTAGTAGGAAGTAAGGTGTCAGAGTAAGTACAATTGAAAGCAGTGTGCTTGTATAGAAGACAGATTATAACTGAAGATTCCAATAAAGGTGTCTAAATAGAAGATAAATTACAAAAGTATAGTTATTGGTCAATCATAAAAATGCATGCTTATATGAGATCATGATTTTTGATTGGTGACCATTTAACGTTCATGTTCATGTTTAATTATTATTACTCATGATCATAATGATGGTTTTGGAAGCTTGAACATGATCTTTGAACATAACTGATATTGATAATTTATTATACATTTTTATTAATTCATCGGGCCCAATTCTCAAAGCCATTAGACTGATGCAAGGTGCCTGTGTGAAACAAAAATGACACAAGTGACACCTTGCACCAAATTATGCACCAGAAGCTATTCTGAAAAGCAATCTGCATCAATTGCAGACTGCATACACCAAAGGGGGCTGCAGCATGGCACTAGGGGGCTTGCGGTAGATGCAGGCTGCCACATCCTCTACTTTCACTTAACCCTTCCAAAGGGCAACAGTCTAAGTAATGTTAGACCAGCCAAGGGCTGTTCCATGGGTACTTATAATTCCTCTGGGAGGGTTGTGAAACTTGTGCCAATGTGCCGCAGCCCCCCAAGCCCTCTGCCCCAAGCCCATTAGACAGTACATAAGTCCCATCCCTGGTGGCTAGTGGTACCCCTATCCCCAATCCACTTATAAATAAATAAAATATCTTGCCCGATCCCTGTGTAATAAAACCCTGTCCCTGGTGGCTAATGGTCCCCATCCACGATTGCCTTATAAATAATTTAACACCGGACCAAGCTCCATGTAATAAAACCCCTTGCCTGGTGGCTAGTGATCCACATCTCTGATCCCCTTATAAATAAAATAACTCCCCCTGAGCCCCATGTAATAAAACCCCCTCTCTGGTGGCTAGTGGTCCCCCATCCCTGATCCCCTTATAATTAAAAAAACTCCTGCCTGAGCCCCGTGTAATAAAACCCCATCTGTGGTGGCTAGTGGTCCCCAACCCCGATGTCCTTATAAATAAAATAAAAAATCTCACCAGATCCTCATGTAATAAAATTTCCTCCCTGGTGGCTAGTGCTTCCCCCATTCCCGATCCCCTCATAAAGTAAATAGGTCTTGTCCCTGGTGGTCTAGTGGCCCCCCCAAGCCATGATCTGCCATATTAGACTGGAAATATTTCTGTGAGCTAGTGGTCCCCCACCCTGGTGAGCAGTGTCCTACCACCCTGCTCACTCAATTCTGATTCTGAGCCAACAACTGGCACAGCCCACAACTCACCACCACAGCCAGCCACTGACTGAGTTCTCATTGAGCCCATACTGTATATAGTACATGCTCATTGATTGACAGCTGTACTATATACAGTATGGGCTCATTGAGAGCTCAGTCAGCAGCTGGCAGTGATGGTGAGCAGTTGGCTGTGCCAGTTGCCAGCTGGGGATTGGAATGGGGGGAGCATGGTGGGACACTGTCTGCCAGGGTGGGAAGGTCACTAGACCACCATGGAAATATTTACAGTCTAATATGTCCAGATCACAGCTTGAGGATCTGCTAGACCACCAGAGATGGGACTTATTTACTGTATCCTGGGATTGGGAATGTAGGGACCACTAGTCACCAGGGATGGGGATTTATTACATGGGGATCGGGCAAGATTTTTATTTCTTTATAAGGGGATTGAGGATGAGGGGACCACTAACCATCAGGGACAGGGACTTATTACATGGGGATTGAGCATGAATTTTTTGTTTATTTATAAGGGGATCAGGGATGGGGGACTGCTAGACCACCAGGGACTATATCTGGCACTGGTCAAAGTGCTGCCCGACCCCACCAGCAGCTTGCAGCAAACCTCTCAGGTACACCCTCTCTTTGGCCCATGACCACCTTTGCCACAAGATTCTGGATTTTGATGCCAGGATCCTACCTGATAGAGAATTGGTTGCAGGGTTGGTGCAAGCTGCCATTGGTAGAGCTTGCACTGACCTTTGAGAATTGAGCACACCATCTTTTCAGCTCAGCTGGGCAAGTCATGTAACCAGTAAACTATGCTGTGGAAATGGGTAGACGCAGGTCCCCACTGGAAGCAAAATGCTGCATTTCAGCTTATTATCTTTGGTATCAAATTGTAAAAAAAAATGCTGGGTGTGACAACTGGCACAGCAGCATACCATTCATATAAGAGAGTGGCCATCCTTGGCTCTCATTAGCCAATTGCAAAAGCCTATGTTCTTCAACAAAGGGTAAGCTGACAGGGGTCTGTAATTTTATGTATACTGGAAAGCAGGGAACCTTTTTTACTTGTTTTATCACTTGCAATTGGTAAGCTAGAACCCTCTATTGTGGATAGAGTGCTTATACCTGTTTTGTAAACATTTGATCATAAAAGAAACAGAAAGATATTCTTCATCAATCAGACCCACTGTTAATTTAAAAGTCTGTCCCTGCAGTTTGGTGAGGCAGCACTTGAGGTTCCTTTCTCGGAATCCTATATTTAAATCTTCTAGTTTCTGCCCCCTCAGGGCTTGCTGTACTGTCGGCCATGCTCCTCATGGTTTTTTTGCCATCCTAAGTAGCATTTTTGCTATGTCCTGCATTTTTTTCTTCAGACCCTGCAAGCTACTGGGCCTTGTACTTGCTTAGTATACTGTACCAAGTTACTGTACCAGTCATTTCCTTCAGCAGTGTCCTTAGCAGACAACATCCTTAAGGGTGTCGTACCTACCTTCTGGCTTCACCCTGCCACTCCTGCCACTATATTTTATGGACTACATCCAGTAAATGCACACCCTTTAGGGTATCTTACCACTGCCCCTCTAGTGCTACAGTGTGTCAGGTCTATGCACTGACAAGTAACAGGCCCCCCTTGTGGGCATTCTCATCGACTAGATCTCAGCACTGAATGCCCCTCTGGACTGCCCCTTCAAGCTAATGCAGTGCAATGTGATTGCAGCAATGCTTCTGCTCTGACTCCTGATAATTCTTTGGACTCTCTCCTATGAAAAAGCCTCTGAAAACTGAGGTTGTAGTTACAGCAAAGAGGGCCTAAATTTCACAAAACATAGCATCCAGCCTTCAACAGTTTTTGGTGCATGCATCCAACCTCTCATATTAGCCCCAGCTGTAGCTCCTGCTAACTGAGCTTTATCTCAAGCTAGCAAACTCCACTTCATTGCCAAAACTAACATTATGTCTTTTGCCTAATTGACAGACTCTAGTAGCCTAGTGTAATTACAATCACCAATTTTCCTACCAAGCAATTTAATGGGGAATTTTGAGCCTACCTCTGTAATTATCAGGATGTTTTTACGTATTATACTCCCCTAAATTCAGACTGTCTACAGGGCTATTTAGAGTAGCCCAATCTATGGGGCCACTCCAAGCCATCTTAGAGCAACAAGAATTTGTCTCCTTGAGCCACCCAATCTTGGGAGCTACCACAGAAGCCCATTCTATTGGGCTGTTCCCTGATAGCCACTCTCAGGGTATCTCTCCCACTCCATGCTCAGAATAGCCCAATATGGTGGGTGGCTCCCAGGTTGCACTGGAGCCTCAGTAATCTAATTCATGAGCTGACCATCCTAAGGGGCTGCTCCCAGTCATTCAGTCCAATCTTAGGTATCATTACCAGTTAAAGTAGCTTAATCAAGTGCTGCTTCCCATCAGTCCAGCCCAACCTATGAAGCCACACAGTCCAATCATCAGGTCTACTTCCTGTAAAATCAACATATATCTTTCACTACCAGACAGTCAACCTTCAGGCCTTTTCTCCTGTTCCTGCAAGCTGCCAAAGCATATGACTTTTCCTCTAAGTACAGTATGTCTCATCCCATCGTTAACTACAGTATCAGACCAGGACTTGACTTATCTGGTTTTGAGACCACACTCCCCAACATCTAAGGTTAGTAAACCTCCATTTCCTAAATACAAAGAATGGACCACAGAACAAATAGGGGTTTTCCTATATTACATGAACATCCCTTCTATGCATCAGCTAAGAACAATCAGTCATTCAAACTTTATTGCTCTGTTCTAGCCAATATAAAGCCTTAACTTACTTCAGATTACCTAGACTTTTTGGAATTACTTTGACTTTTTGGATCTCAAGAAATATTCATTAGATTTCTGTGTTACTCTGGACATGCCTTCCATATTAGAGCTGCTACCTTGCATCTATGAATTACATTCTGGCTCACTGACTCAGAATTCTTTTCCACTGGATATATTCTTGCCATGAATACTACATCAAAGAACCTACTGCAAAACCTCATCATCCTGACCCCAAGCTATGCTGTCTTCCTACTTTAAATAATGAGTGGAGGGAAGACTAACCTACTGTAGGCCTTGAGTTCCCAGAGGATTCCTCCATGGGAAGGGTGTTACTCTCCTCCATGCCAAGGTTATAATCCTTGCGAGCTGGTAGGTAAGTAGTTTCTTTTGTGTAGATAAGTTGTCTTTAGCTGGGGTTCTATTTCACCCTGGCCATTCCTCAAGGTTGGAAAATCTATGAAATAAATATGCAAAACCTTACAGTTACGCATCTACATGGGCTGCCCCACTAATTAGACGGCTGTTTCTGGAGTTTGATTGGGCAGCTTATGTGGCTCCTCTCTCCAACTCTGCTATATAAACCTTTCAGCTTCTACACCCACAGGACTTTCTGCATTGTCACCACCTACCCTCTTCCTCTTCCTCCTTTTTTTCTCTAAGAAACAAATCTACAAACCTTATAGTTACACAAGCACTCTTTATGCCTATGTGGGCAGCCGTAGTGAACTAATGTTGGTCCAGAATCTGAAACAACCAAAGTGCATCTTTTGTTAATCCTGAATCTAAAAACATTGTCTGCCTTTGGCTTATATGGTCTAGAATTAGACCTCCACCCTCACCAGCCTTGCAGGTTGTGATATTAAAATGCTGAAAGTTTAAAGGAGGCGGGGGCAGGATTAATGACATTTGAAAGAAAAGTAAAATGAGTCAGGTGACTGCAATCATGGCCATTGTCATGGCATTGCAATCTCCACATCTTTCTTTCAAATGTACTCAATTGTTCACTGTCGTGCTTGAGAAAGTTAAGTATTCCTCCCACATGTACAGTATATGGTAGCCATAGGAATGTAGCCAATACAGCAGTTTTACTCATGTTCTATAGTCATGTCAATTGCAAGCAGATAAGGTTGTTGCAACAACTCCTGTTACCTCAGATGCTCTATTAGAATTTCTGTGTCATGTGGTATCGCATGGTTCTTAACTGTAGAACATGTGTGCAGGCCAATATAATTCATGGAAATTGGTGATTTCAAAACTACTGTAAGGGTATTATAAACTCAGATGGTATAAGACAAATAACAACTTTCATCCATTTAGTCTGCCAAGTTATTCTACCTAGATTTGCAAGTTCTCCTTCACCCTGACACCCAGTAACATCACTTGTCTCAACTACCCCTTTGTGACCATCTTATTAGATTTTGAAATCTGCTATGAAGCCAGCATTTAAAACCTCCCTGGCTAGTCTGTTCCACTGCTCAACCACCCTTACAGTAAAGGAAACCTTCATTATGCCCTCCTGCTAGTTTGAGGCAGTGTCTTTTAATTAGGAATAACTCACCTAAGTCATCCCTGCTGTACCCGCATATGTACAGTATTTATTTATTTATTTATTGAAATTGTTTCACCAGGAAAAGCACACTGAGCAAGAACTGCTCATCTCCCAGTGCGACCTGGGGGTAGGGGTACAGTGGGGAAGAGGACAAGGGTAGTCCATGTCCTGACATATATACATACAATTACAATATAGTTGAAAACATTTGACAGAAATAGTTGGGCGTAGATGACGATTTACCCTTACTTATAGTATAGTAGCAATTACATGGGGAAGTCATGCTTTATACCTGGAAAACATATAATTAGATAATACAGCTGCATATGTTTGACAGAAATAGGTGAGTGTGGATTAATACATATACCCTAATAGTTGAGAGTAACAGTTACAATGAGGAAATCCTGCTAAGGTATTGGGTTGTGGTATATAATGAGATAGGGGTAAGTGCTAGCTAGCTCAAAAGTTGGGATCAAGTGCAGTAGTTGGGTGTGGTTAGTGAAGTAGCACCATTGGGCCTACTGGGAGAAGAAATATAGGAGTGTCTGAGGTAGAATAGATTGGAGAGTTAGCTGCAGGAGCAGTTTACTGAGCAGTGGTTGGCAAGGGCATAGGATAATGAGCGGATAGAGGAAGAGTGGCGAATTTCAGAGGGGAAAGAGTTCCAGAGTTGAGGGAAGCAGTGAGAGAAGGCAGCCTGGCCAACTTGGATCCGACATCTGGGGACTAACAGGAGCTGGGAGTCTAGGGACCTCAGAGCATAGGTGGGTGCCAGAGGGGGTGATAGTACAGAGGTCAGGTACACTGGAGAGTACCAAACCAGTTCTTCAAGATAAACTTGGCACAGTGTATTAGGCAGTGGTTCTCAAGGGAGGGGAGAGCAAGGGAGCGGTATAGCTCGCAGCGGTGGGTGCGAGGAGGAGCATCAACAGCGAACTGGCAGAAAGCATTAAAAAGGGTATCCAGTTTGGATAAAACTGACTTGTGGGCAGCACTGTAAACAATATCACAATAATCGAAAGAGGGAAGTATCATCTTCTGGATAAGCTCACGACGGACCGGATAGGGGAGGCTAGAACAGTTCTGATATAAAGCTCTGAGCTTGGGGTGGAGTTTTGTTAGTATAGAGTCAGCATGGACTGTGAAGATGAGGTGGCGGTCAAGCCAAACTCCAAGATAATGGAAGGAGGTGACGTCCTCCAGCTCTGACCCATCAAGGGTGTGGAAAAGTGGGAGGAAGGAGAGCCTGGCTAGTCATTGGAATGTACCAAAAGTCATAGTTACAGTTTTTTCAGTATTTAGAAAGAGCTGGTGAGAGTTGAACCAGAGCTGGACTTTGTTAAAATCTGCCTGGAGGGTAAAAGCAACTGAGGCTGGGGAGGAGCCAGAAGAAAATAGGACAGTATCATCAGCATACATGTGGATTGAGGAGGCAGAACAAGTTTGGGGCAGGTTGTTTAGAAAAATAGAGAATAGGATAGGCCCAAGCACTGATCCTAGGGGGACACTGGTGGACATGGGGAGGGGAGGGGATATGGCATCTGCAATTCTGTCAGATTGAGTGTGGTCTATAATATAGGCAATGAACCAGGCAGTAGCAGATGTGGAGAGGCCAGAGTCAGACAGGCTAGATAGTAACAGAGTGTGGGAGACTGTATTGAAGGCCTTGGCCAGATCGATGAAAATGGCAGAGGTGATGAGACCTCTATCCATTCCAGATTGGATGGTGTCAGTGAGCCTTAGTAAAGAGGAGGCAGTGGAGTGATCTTTCCTGAATCCAGACTGGTAGTGCATATATAGGTTTCTAGCATGTCCCCCCTTTCCCTCCTCTCCAATTAGGAGTGCATGTTATGGTTTGTCAGCCTGTCTTGGTGGGTCCCATTCTGTTGTCTGTGTATCGTTTTAGTAACCTTCCACTGTAATCTTTCACATTTCTCATCTTGTTTAGATAATGGTCCAAGATGGCCAAACTGACTGAATGTGCTGCGGAACTCTGGACTCAGGCAGGCTGCTACATGCGTTGAGGCCTGCAATTGCAGCATAAAAGCCCTGAAATGCTGTTAAAGAAATAAGGGAGACCTACAAGTAGTTGGTAAATGGGCATGACAAAGAGATTCTATCGCATTAGATAAATTACTGACATTCTCATGCTGTAGAACAAAAATGCCAAATGGATATCCCGGGTCTGAGTTACAAACTATGCTCAGCTCTTTCCAATACAGCAGCATCCGATGACTTTTCCCATCACCCATCACACAGCAATAACAGCCGTGATAGCAGTCCCTGAGACAGGTGTCTGACAGCCCTGCTCACAAAGGAGATGGCTAGACATAAGGAAAAATCCACTAAATCAGATAAAGCAGATAAGTCAGAAAACAGGGCTGAGGAATTTCAAATGCAGTCTTTATTTCTACAGGAAATGTACCAGGGATTCACACAGACAAAAGTTTCCTTAGGATTTTGAGCAATATGTTGCTGGTCTCTAGAATAAACTTGATGTTCTCACTTTAAGTGAGCAATGTAGAGGAGACCTTAAAGCAACTCGCTTGGACTGTGCAAAATCAGATTGATGGGCTAGAGTCACTGAGATATAAAACTGAAAAGATGGAGACTCAGTCTAGGAGAGATAATTTTAAACTTGGTGAAATACCTGAGGGGACAGAGGCATGTGATGCATTGAGGTTTTTGAGCAGTTGCTAACAGATTTTAGATCACAAATTCCCTGAGCAGAAAGTTTAGTTAGACCATGCTTGTCATGGTGCTACAAGTGCTAATTATCTGGGAAAGTTACCATATTTGATACATATATACGTATATATATTATATAAAACTGCACCACTACTGAGAGAGGGAGGTTTACATGCAAGTGGAATATATTATATAAAGCTGCACCGCTACTGAGAGAGGGAGGCTTACATGCAAGTGGGCTAAATGTTCCAGTATATCAAGACCTACCCCCAGCTATGTTAAATAAAAGAAAAGCTTTCAATACTGCTGAGAAAATGCTGCATACTACAAACATCCAATTCACAATATTTCCCCTTCCCCAAAAAAATCTTTAAGTGAAATTTCAGGGATAACTATTTTCACCTCTCCTCAGGATGCTGAATGTGCAATAAAATGTTTCTATTCTGAACTCAGCACATCAGAAGCATTGCAATGAAATGCCACCCCTGTGAGGGATAAAGAATTTGTCACCTCCTTTTCAAGATTCATCTCAAACCCTGATATAACTATGGGCAACAATACCACACACCTCAGAAGTAGGCACCCACTGCTACAATAATGTCATGACACTTTCCTATAGTAACAGTTGACAATTACTTTTGAGAAAAGCAAAGAAGACATTTAGGCCCGGATATTCAAAAGGGTTGTGCCATGCACAACACAGATGCACCAGCACAAGTAAGGAAATGTGCCATTGTGCAATATTCAGCGGAAGGCAGCTGCACCGTGCAAGTTGCAATGCGCAAGAGCGCAATAGTAATGAATGCATGCACAATCGTAGGGGGAGGAACCATGAATAACATGCGCAGTATGATATTCAACAGCATGCGCCATGTGCATTAGGGGAGCTAGTGGAAGTGGACGACAGCGGAAATGATCCAAAATAAAAAGGAACAAGAGACAGGTGTAAGAACGCTACAGGGAAGCCACAGGTGGGAGTGAGGTGACAGGAACAAGGCAGAGGGTAGCAGTGAGCAGGACAGGGCACACCTGGAGTTAGCCAGGAACAGGAAAGGAGTGGGGAGCCTATGCCAATGTGCAGGAGTGCTAGAGAAGTGCCACAGTGGACTGAGAGCAGTGGCAGTAGGCAGGACAGCAACAGCCAAAGGCCGGAGGTGTACCCGGTGCAGGGGGAGCATCACAAATGGACAGTGGGGGGAACGGGATAACAGCCGCCGGGGGGGGGACACCAGCCAGGGACATGGCCAGTGCCACCTTCCAGATGGAGGCAGTAATGAGGGGTGTGAGAAGGCAGGCAGCGGGGGGGGGCGTGGCCGTGGAAGGGCCCGTCGGTGGTACACCCTGAACAGGTGGTACCAAGCCCGCACCACCTTCGAACACTACTCTGATACAGAGATTGTGGGCCAGTACCGCCTGAACCAGGCAATCCTGAGGTGGCTCTGTGAGCTGTGCAGTGATGAGATGCAGGCACCCACACAACGGAGCCATGTTCTGCAGGGGAGACAAAGATCACAGCTGTCCTGTGCCTGCTCAGCACGGGCACCTTCTAGAGACCAACAGGGGACAGAACAGGCATAACCCAGTAGGCCGCGTCACGCCTACTCACACAATTCCTCAGCACACTGCTGCCACATGCTGTGGAGTACATCTGTTTCCCCAGCACACAGGTGGAGTGCACAGCACACATACAAGAGTTCCACAGGGTAGCACTATGCCTGGTGTGCTCAGGGAAATTGACTGCACCCATGTGGCCATCCGCATGCCACCTGGCCCGGACGGTGTGTCTTACATAAACTGGAAGGGGTATGCCAGCATCAACTGCCAGGCAGTGTGCGATGCCAGGGGGTGCATCACCAATGTCTGTGCCACACACCCTGGGGGAGCACATGATGCCTTCATCTGGCACCCGCACTGTGCTACAGGTTTGAGAGTGGGGACATCCCCACTGGCCACCTAGTGGGTGAGTATGCATATTACGCAGGACGACATGAGCAGACGTGGGGGGGTGCATAGTCAGAGGTGCCATGTGTACTGGCCTTGACGGCCCATGGCAAAGCAATGCAGACCACCATACTAATGTCCACCCTCTACACACAGGTGACAGTGGCTACCCACTCCGTACCTGGCTGCTCACACCATACCGGTGCCCTGCAACCCCATCGCAGCTACGGTACAATGAGGCACATGTCACAACACAGAATGTCATCGAGCGGGTGTTCGGGATGCCGAAGGCACGTTTCTGGTGCCTGGACACGTCTGGCCGTGCCCTACAGTACAGCCCCTCGAAGGCCTCTGGGCTATTCCTGGCCTGCTGCAGCCTGCAAAACATGGCCAATGACTGTGGGATAGCTGTAGAGGTCAAAGAGGGAGACAGCAGTGGGGACGATAAGGACGCCGGTCAAGACGGTGATGGGCAGCCACCCCCTGGGTGAAGGGACCCCCGCCTGATCCGGATGTCACAGCTGCACCGGAACACCATCACAGAAGAGCACTTTGGCCAACACAGGTAGGTCATGGGGCCATGTGCAACCACCAATGGCAAGGGAACAGCCCACAGACAGGCATGGACGATCCTGGGGTGGATGGTGGCAAGGGAGTGGGTCTGAGCGTGGAACCGCACACGCCGTCAGGGATGGGCAGGGCCAAACACGACACATGCTCACACACACACACGCACACACCACAAGACATGCACAAGGGGTAGATGGCATGCCAACCCCGAATGTAACTCCTACCCCCCCACACAGGTCCACACACGACCATGCCCAGTGGCCATCACTGTGCGTGCCTCAGACGCTGGGCACCATTGCACACTGGTGCACAGTGCAATGCAGGCATCATCGTGCACACGCCACAGTGGCCAGCAGCAGGGATGGTGTGCACAGGGACCATGTGTGTGCAGGGCTGGGTACCCCACCCGTGCATTGCACGATACTCAACACACTGCACACAGGGCAGCGGCAGACAGTGGCCATGGTGGGAGAGAGGTTAGTCACGTGGCACAGTGCCATGGCCTCCATGGATGCATGGGCGGCCCTGCCAAGACCTGCCAGCTGTGCCAGGCTGACCATTGGCCTCATGGGGTGGTACCAATGGTCCCCCAGGGGTGATGCTGCGGGAACACGACCGTGTTCGTGCAGGGGTCTGCAGCTCACTGAACATGACCGCACCAGGCGTGCTCGGTATGCCCACAGCTAAACCCGGTGTGTCGACATGGAAGCTGTCGCATGACGCCGGGAATGGGGGGGGACATGACAATGTGTGGTGTCTGTGGCGCATGGGCACTGAACTGGGTGCCCAATGTGACCATGACAGCTATGAATGCATGTCTCTGCCTGTTAATGGCAGCGGTCACATCCTCCTGCTGCTGGGCCATCTCTGCCAGTAGCAGACCATGGTCTGTGCTGCGCCGCTCCTCTGCCTGGCACAGAACCGCACTGAGTGCATCCACCACAGTCACAAGCCACAACTGCTGATCCACTGAAGCCTGGAGTAGGCGGCTGTGCTCATCAAAGAGGTCATCTGCCAGTTCGGCATGCTGTCCCTCGTGGTGTTCCTGGCCCTGCTGGGCAGCACCCCTTGACGATGAGCACTGCACACCAGAGCCATGCTGGGGCACATCCACACACGGTGCACTGCTGCCGCCCCCCAGACACTGTCCCCCATCGCCATTGGCCGACTGCTGGCACTGCCCCTCCGGCCGCCGATCACCATAGGTCACCGGTGCCCCTGCAGTGGCCGCAACAGCCCCACTGGCCTGGAAGCATACCAGTGCTGCCTCACTGGGGGATACAGGCACAGGCTGGGACTGTGATGTCACGCAGGCCTCCACGGCGGCACCACCCATGGCTACACCCATGCCATTTCCTGCTGTGGGACCATCCTGCGTCCAACATGTATCACTGTCCGGGACGTGTGATCCATCATCATCGGTGCCGGATTTGGCACCAGTCCGTGTCCCAGCATGCTGGAGTCTGTGGGCGCTGTCACGCTGGGACACAGGCAGGGCCTCATCCACACCCGCACCACCATCTTCAGTCCAGACAGACAAGCAGGTATGCAGTGGTCCTGTCCCTCAGACACCTGTGGAGGTGGATGGACATTTCTCCATGTCCAGGGCATCACCTTCGGTGGACGCACCCACCACCGCTGACCCATGTAGATGCTCAGGAGCTGTAAGGGAACACAGTAGCATTATAGTCTCAGCTGTACCCTGTGGCATTCCCCCCCACCCACACAGTGACAGCACAGGACCTACCATGCAGTGATGGGCTGCCACCCATCTGGAAGCCACCACCAGGAATGCCCTCTATGGCACAACGCCACATGCTGCTGGCCACCCGCTCCTCCTGTGGTGTCAGGCATGGCACATCCAGCTGTCCACCACCAGTGGCAGCACGTGCTGCCCTGATGGCACCCCCCTTGTCCTTTATCCTCTTCCTGTCCATGCCGACCTACTTTTTACACTCCTGCATGGACTGCTGGTGGCTGCCATGCTGGTTCATGGCACGAGCAACCTCACCCCATACCACAGCATGGGCCTGTGGCATTCCACGCTGTCCACTGAACAGTGGTTCCCTGTCGAGATAGGCCTCGAACAGGGCATCTGATTCATCCTGGATGAAGTTGGGTCTCCTCCTTCTCCCCCATCCCTGTTCCTCTTCTTCCTCTCGTTAGGTCATTATAGAGCCTGTGGGAATGACAGGTGTTACCTTTGAATGTGCAGTCCCATGCATCACTCACACACCACAGTCCATACATCCAAACAGCATGCAACCTTCCACAATACACTGCAATACCAAACTATGTCCTCTGCAGCCCCACGTCACATTTATATAGTGCACGGTATGCAAATGAGGTGAGACACAACTTTAAGTGGATGTTAATGCAGTGGCCGCACCATGGAATTGCTGATGAGCTGATTTGCATATGCTGTTTGAATATCACATTGTTGCACCTTGCGCAATGTGACTGAGCATGCTTAGGCAATGGCGCAGCTCTGTGATGTGTGCAGTAGGCACCGCACGGCGCATATCCAGGGTGCTGATGCCAACATCTTCCATGCTGATGACGTGCTGTGTGCAGGAGGCAGTGCAGGGCACGGCCACCACTGTGCCAGTGGTGCTAGTGTGCTGTTCTCATGTGTGGCACTCGTGCCCTGGTGCGCCATAGGCACCATGGAGCCAACTGTGAGCCACTACAGGGCATCACACACAGGCACCCTACCGCGCTACACGCAGGGAGTCCCAATAGCACTGTGGCGGTCCGTGGGCGACAGACCCTTGACCCTGCGGTTGACCTTTGCCCCCTAGGTGCATGGGTGCACCCCATCACGCTGTTCCGTGACAGCACAGTGAGGAATGGCAGCGCTGTACCACGCAGCATCTGCACATGGGGGATGTGCACTACAGAGTGCCATTTTGTTATCTGGACTGCATGAGAGATGTCATGCAGGAGAGCCCAACAGTGGAGTGCAGTTGAGCTGGCCAACCTTGTGGCTATTGTTGAGCACCATGCTGGCACCCTGTTTGGACAGGACCCACTAAATAGGCCATGCAGAGCCGTGTGGGAAGAGGTAGCAGACGGCATGGAGGAGGCCACAGGAATTGCCCATACCACTGAGCAGTGTCGCCACTGGTATGGCGACCTCCAGCAGAGGGACCCAGATAGACTGGAGTGTCTACAGGCACATACCAGGTGAGGTGCCATGCCACAGCCAGATAGGTGCTCCATCCATACACTGGTAGCATCCATCCATCCAGGTATCATGGTGTGCATGTGTCCACCCTGCGGGGAGGTGGGAGCCATCCAGTGTGGGCGGTGGTGGGGGTGGGGTTGTGGCATGGCTGGTCTGTGCGGGAATGCACACACCAGTGGGGGAGGCTTTGCTACTGGTTTGTACTGATGTTCTCCTCTCCGTGTTTGCACCCTAGGCTCAGAGGAGCAATGTAGAGCAAGGGAATCCAGAGCTGAGTGGGAGAGGGCTGGTGCACTGCAGCAGGGACGTCGCGGAGGAGCCATGGGACAGCAGCGCCAAGCTGGTATGGATGCAGATGAGTGCCTTTTTTAACTTCACATCTGTGCATGTTGTATTGCAGGGTTGATGGCGGGGCATAGCCACCAGCACTTGACCCCACCACCGTGCATGCCACATGGTACACTCAGCACTGTCCTGTGACACTACCTGTGTGGGTGGGCCTCGCTGGTGATCCATGCATGCACTGGGTGCATAGCTGTGCCACTGCCTTCGCACAGCATAGCCATGTCACTGTACGGCCACGGTGGTGCTGTGTGGGTCATGGGTGGTGGGTGTGTGCAGCGGTCCACATGGCTGTGGGTGCCTGGGTAGGCAGGTCTTGTGCACGCGGTCACTGTGGGTGGTCACACACCATCACAGGGGCGTGGCCCGTGGCTGTATGCTATGCACAATGGATGTGCTGCAGGGGGATGGACAGTCACACATATTGATTCTTCTCCTTTGTCCTAGGTGGACAATGCTGGACAGCAATCGAGTGAAGAGTGCAGGAGCTGCTGCAGCTTGGAAGAGCATCTCTTGAGATACTGCAGAGGATGGAGCGGGATGGGGTCCGGCACCGCAGTGGATGGAGGTGGCACAGGAGTGGACAGCGGGACAGGCAATAGGCCCTCCATGCCCCCTAGCTGACTTACCCCCCTGGACCCACCCTCACACCCCTTCTTCCCTCTCCCATTTGTTCACCCCTGCCCCATGCCTGCCCCCACCTGGTTTGTGGCCCTTCCCCCCACCCTTGTATATATTTGTAAATATGTTTGATTGTTTATAATGTTTAATACATACATTTTGTTATGACAACTGTGGTGGTCTCTGATTTGCAGTGGGCTACAGGTGCTTGGC
Organism: Neoceratodus forsteri; assembly: GCA_016271365.2. Lineage (NCBI taxonomy): Eukaryota > Metazoa > Chordata > Ceratodontiformes > Ceratodontidae > Neoceratodus > Neoceratodus forsteri. Next base: position 1,551,767,462 of record CM057449.1, on the reverse strand, counting down.
TGCAGTGGTGTGCATGGCTTCAGGGGCAGTGCAGGCATGGGCGTGTGAGTTTGTCTGGCAGAGAACCACCGATGGTGTGGGTGGGAGACTCGGTCACTGTCTGTGGTATGTGTGTTGTTCTCTGTGCACTGGATGCCTGTGTGCAGTGGTCTACAGTGCATGCACTGTGTCCATGGCACCCCTGTCAAACTGTCCATGGTCTGTGCAGCTGACAACCTTGCATGTCTGTGCTATGCATGGTCCTCTGGCATGTCAGTGGTGGCTGTCCATGCTGGCCACCCCCTGTACCCAGCGCAATGCCGGATTGCCTCCTGTCACTGGTATAGTGCACACCTGCCTCAGGTGGCACTGTGGCCTCTGCTGTTGTTGTCCCTCCTCAATGCTGTCACTTGTGTCTGTTGCAGGGAATGTGCTCCAATGTCTGTCACTGGCAGACGGATTCATGGTGCATACACAGGGTGGCTGGTACACCTGTGCCATGGAGGGGTGCTGGCTATGGGTACACAGCTGCCGTGGCCACATGCCAGTGGGTTTGTTGCCCTGCTATTGTGTCCCTGTGTTGGGGTGCCCTTGGGTATGGGTGGGTGTTTGTCTGTGCACTGTGTTGTATCCTGTGTGGCGCATGCTTCTGTGCACCAGTGGGCTTCTGTGCTGGCTGTTGGGGCCAGTGCTGGGACAGGGATTGTGCTTGAGTGGGTGTGCGGGGTGCTGTCCTGCTGGTGGTGGGGCCCAGGGCAGGCCCTGTTGCATGCGGGGTACCTCGGGTGCCACCGCAGGGTCGATCTCTCATCTGTGCCTCGGGGAGGCCATGCAGGGTGGCACTGTGTCTGCAGTTGTTGCATCAGTGGCTGCTGCCGCCCACTGCAGAGTCACAGTGGGGCTGCCTTGCATGGCTCCATGGTGCACAGGGTTGCATTGTCACAGTGGGGGTGGTGGCATGCATAGGGTGACATACACTGTTGGGCGCTGCTCCTGGGCAGGGTGTCTGGGGATCACTGTGCAGGGTGTGCTCTGCATTGGTGGGATGGTGTAGCACAGGGTGGCTGGATGCCCTTGTGTTCCAGTCACAGCTTGCCAGGGGGTGTGCTGGGGCATCATGCCCCGGCTGTGGAATTTTTGCTTGTGTCCATGGGCTGGTAGTTCTTCCAGCTCACCTCAGGTTGTGCGGTTCATGGAGTGCGGGGGGCACTGTCTGGTCTGCTGCATGCTCCTATGTCCATGTCTTCCATGGGTGGTGCAGCCCCGCATCCTGTCCCTGCACATCCCTGATTGTACTGATGCCCTGCTACCCTGCTCCACTGCGCATCCCTGGTTGTGCTACTGTGCATCAGACCTGTGCCACTGTGCATCCCTGGTTGCACCATGGTGTGATATTCAGTTGTGTTGCACAAGTGCATCTTGGCCTGTGTTGTGTTTGAATATTGCACATGTTGCACACAGGCGCACTGCACTTGTGCCTACTCCTGCTATTGTGCTACTTTGTGGCGCAGTTTGAATATCTGGGCCTTAATGTGCAAACTGCATGATTTGTTTACAGAAGATTAAGAAAGAAATATAATCCAGCTCAGCCAACCTAGGTATAAAAAGTAGAGACATTTTTATTCAGGGAGGAGCCAAAACCAATTCGGTGCTGAATAAACTGAAATCTGAGAACTGGTTATGAATTGACCCACTCACCAATACAAATTAAATAAATGCCATTTTTATGTCATACATTCCAAGATACAGTGTTGAAATACATGCAAACGTTTTAGAAAAATCCTTTATCAGTGCTCCACTGTATCCAAAATTACAAAAATAAATGCCTATTTACCACACTGATAATTGTAACTAAAATATAAATTGCATATTTTTGCAAGATTATCAAACCAGTGAATGCTCACCCATATACTGTAGTTCAGATCATAAACACCACTGGAGAATATATTAAAGTTCCACATATGTGTAGCTCTATAATAAAATCAGCATATATTGATTAAATGCTTATCTCCCCATACAGTTAATTCACCACAGTAAACATATATACAGATTTGTATCTCTAACTATACAGTATACCTGCTATTTACTAATTTCCTTTTACCAGCTTCAACATCATTTAGTTTCTCCCACTTCAATATCTATAAATTGTGAAAAAGGGGATACAATATTATACTTGTTACTCCTATATAATAATTCCCACCTCAAAAAAAAATATACATAATATTGGTAAAAAACCTTTTTACCTCTTTTGTCTGTTCTGAAATTTCAGTAGTTTTCTATAATATCAAACACAATACTAAAGCTTAGTATAGACCTTGCAGGCTTCATCTTAAAATGAATTATTGTGCCGCTCTCATTATTTTTACCATAATTTAAAATAAGACCCCCAAATCTGCTGGTACTTACAAAAGATATGTATCTATGGCTGAGCATGGCGTGACCTCCTGCTTACTCTACCTGGAGGACACTCACATCCTCAGCTCTGAATTTATATTGCTGGGCTAGCTGGAATCTGGCAGGGAGCCTTGCGCATAGTTGCAGGACCAGAATGTAGTCTCGCGAAGCTAGCACACACTCCCGCAGCCCAACCTGCATAAATGATAATTGCAGCACCTGGTGAAACCTCTGGTGTCCTGCTTAAACATCCTGCCCAATTAAATAATTTCAATCAGGTTTATATTCAATTTACAAAACAAGGAAGGACAAAAGATTCCAGAGAGGAAGTGCAGATACCCAGACTGTACACCACCGTAGGCGCAGGAATAGGCATAGATATTGGAGGAATAAACAAAAGAAAAGAAAAAAGAGTTCCAGAATCATCAATAGAGACCAGGAACACTAGGTCAGCTCAGACAAAGACAAGTTAGTACACAATATTTCTACAAGAGAACTCAATCAATTAGAGGAACAAGTCATCAGTAAGGGACTCACCTTCTGTCCCCATAACCGTGTCAATAGTTTTGAATCAAAATTAGATTTAAACTGTTTTTTTAGAAAACTGAAATTAATTTTTTTTTTTTTGCAAACCAACCACAAGGAATTACAGATGTGCCACTGCAAGAGAATAAGATTACCTTGGGACAAAAGTTATATCTCAAGTCTCGATGTACTCCTCCTATAACACCCCATATGATTGAGACATACATTTCTTTGGTCAATAAGGATATAGAAAAGATTTTACAAGAAGAGAGAAAGAAATATGGATAGAAGGAGGAAATATAATCTTACAGCATCCCAATATGCAGCTTTGAGAAACTTGAAGAATGATAGAAATATTATAATTAAGAATGCTGATAAAGGGGAAGCAGTGGTTGTAATGGATTATTTATAGTATTAACAGATTTGTACAGATTTATTAGACGTGGAAGAAAACTATTTAGTTTTAGAAAGGGATCCAACAGATATAATTAAAGAGTTAGTACAAACAGTGCTCAGAACTACCTATGATAGTAAGGAGACCACAGAACGGGAAAAGGAAGCTCTGTACAGGAACACCCCAAGCATTCCCTTATTTTACATTTTACCTAAGATACATAAAAATCTGAGAGCACCCCCTGGGTGACCTATTGTATCTGGGGTTAATTCAGTTTTAGAACCACTTTCAATTTTTATTGATCATCATATTAGGCCATATGTAGAACAAACTAGGTCATACAGTATATTTGAGATTCAACTGATATTATTACTCAAATTGAACAGTTTTAGCACAGAATTATTTTAAATTTGAAAAGACATATTATTTACAAATCAAAGGGACAACTATGGGGTCAAGCATGGCACCATCATATGCCAACATTTATATGAGTTATTTTGAAACAAAATTTGTTTAGGGTGATAGGAATTTATTTAGAAATAGGCTTGGGATGTGGAAACATTTTATAGATGATATTATAGCAATCTGGATGGGAACAAGGGAGGAATTAGAACATTTTTACCAATATTTGCATGCATGTACTGACCATCTAACTTTTGTTATGAATATGAGTCAAACAGAAATTCCTTATTTGGATTTATGTATTTACAAAAATGAGGGTAAACTGACAACAAAACTATTTCAAAAAGGAATTGACAAAAACACAGTATTACATGCCACAAGTTTCCATCCGCAAGGGCTTATACAATCCATCCCATTTGGGCAAATTTTGAGGGCTAAACGCAATTGTACTGACCAGGGGGAATTTGATAAGGCCAGAGATGAGATAGTTGACAGGTTTAAACAGAGGGGATATAAACAGGAGACACTACAGACAGCAATGTATATGGCTGGCACTAGGGAAAGACAAGCACTTTTGACTCCAAAGAGACTAAATAAGAAAGAGGTCAAGGGAGATACAGTAGAATAGTTTTGTCAATGGTACATAGTGACATTTTTTCCAGTATTAAAAATACTTTTAATAAGTACTGGAAAGTTTTACATGCCACCTCATTAAGACAGCAGATTTTTCAACAATTACCCTTAGTAGTACCTAAAAGGAATAAAACTTTGGGAAACAGACTGGTCAAAACTAATAACAAGATTACGGATAGAGTACACAACATTTTTAAAATTTATCTGAGACATGGGGTAACTATAGATGTGGACATTGCAACAATTGCAATACTACTTATAAAATAAAGAAAATTCGCAGCACAGATAGAGATGAAGAAATAGTTATTAATCAGTTTATTAACTGTTCTACAGTTGGGGTTATTTAAAAGTATCCATGCGATAAACTATACATAGGTAAAACTGAAAGAATGTTAAAAACTTGCATTACAGAACATAAAAGTGATATTCAAAGACAGGACCCCACATCACCTGTGGCCAGACACTTTAGTGAGCAGGGACTTCAGTTACCACAATTAAGATTCTTTGGAGTGGAGAAGGTGTTACCTGACCGTAGAGGAGGAGGAGACTATAAAGTAAAAATATTAACCAGAGAAGCATATTTTATAGACAAATTTAATGCCATGAATCCTAGATATGGGCTTAATGATTGCATTGATTGGCAACCAATTTTATGAGTAAGTTACATATGGTGTGACAAAAAATAAATTTGGTAACCAGTGACCTTTTGACCTCCCATCTACAGTCCCATGGGACATTTGGTATTTATATTTTGATTATTGAATACTGATGAACTTTACTTTAGAACCCTGCAATAGCTCTGGCTAGGGTGGTTGTTAGCAGAACTCTCCAATTTTTTGCCTGTACAAGAGCAAAGTCTGCAGATTTGGAAACTGATAACCTTTTGACCTCCCATGTATTGCTTTGTTGGAGTTTGGTGTATTTTGACTGTTATATACTGATTATTTAACTGCAAAACTTTCTAACAAATTTAACTTCAGGTGTTAATTAGTGTAATATCATTACCATTGTTTTGTGCAGTGTTTATATATCTTTAAACCCCCTCCTCCCCTTTTTTCTTCCAGTTCCCCCCCCCCTCCTTTGTTGGACTTTTTTAGATTCCCCCATGAATTGGCACTTCATTTTCCCTCAGTATACATATTTTTAGTATCCCTATTGCACACCCATTTTATAGCATATTCCTGATAATCTTATAGCTATGATCGGGTTTAGTATTCTTGTCTGCAAGTGTAAAGAAATGGATTTCAGAGGGAGCTGTTATTATGAATACTTTGATATAGTAAATTTCATTATCAAAGCTTGAGAACATTATATGGGTAGGACACCTTGTTAGTAACAAGGTGCTACATTCATTCACTAGAAATACTGTTAGCAGGTCGGGCGCGGGGAGCGAGCGAATGCATCGCGAGACCAATACCAGGTCCTAGAGTGACATGCATTGGTCCATGCCTGATTCCTGCCTTAGTGGCTATTTAAATGTGGAGTGGAGTGGGCGTGTTTACCTCCATACAGAGAGAGCAGGAGGTCATGCCACGCTCTGCAAGTGAGCTCTGTAAATACAAAGATTTTAACATACAAATCATGTTGAATGGAAAACGTTGGATGTGGAGGAACTGGTTCAGGCTCTGTGCCTGAGTGGTGAATTTTTGATTTATTGAAGGAGTATATGATGTAATTGGATTAAATGTATGCATAAGAATAGATGAAGTTACATTACATTAACCCCATAAGTAATGTCTTACAAATGATGCACATTAGATATGAGAGGACTTTTTTGGCCCTGATTTATATGGTTTTAAAAGAAAGGAGAATGTAAATAGTGACATTCAATGAAGTGAACTTTGAATATTTTCACTGTATGTTGATATAGAGGCATTTTTGTAAGGAAGACACTACATGAATTTATGTTTCATTTATTAATAGTTTGAATGAGAAACAACCCTTTTTCTGCAAATAAACCTGATTCATATTATTTAATTGGGCAGAATGTTTAAGCAGGACACCACAGGTTTCACCAGGTGCTGCAATTATCTTTTATACAGGTTGAGCTCTGGAACAGTGCACTAGATTTGCAAGTCTACATTTTGGTCCCGTGACTGCGCAAGGCTCCCTGCCCGATTCCAGCTAGCCCAGCTATATAAATTCAGAACTGAGGGTGTGAGTGCCCTCCAGGTAGAGTAAGCAGGAGATCATGCCATGCTCAGCCATATATACATATCTTTTGTAAGTACCAGCAGATTTGGGGGTCTTATTTTAAATGATAGTAAAAATAATGAGAGAGGCACAATCATTTGTTTTAAGATGAAGCATGCAAGGTCTATACTAAGCTTCATTATTTTGTTTGATATTACAGAAAACTATTGAAATTTCAGAACCAGACAAAAGAGGTTAAAAAAAAATTATTTACCAATATTATGTATATATTTTTTTGAGGTGGGAATTATTATGTAGGAGTAACAAGTATAATATTGTATCCCTTTTTTTTTACAATTTACAGATATTGAAGTGGGAGAAACTGAATGATGTTGAAGTTGGTAAAAGGAAATTAGTAAAAAGCAGGTATATAGTTAGATATAAATCTGTATATATATTTTTTACTGTGGTGAATTAACTGTATGGAGAGATACGCATTTAAGCTCTTACTATAGAGCTACACATATGTGGAACTTTAGTATATTCTCCAGTGGTGTTTATGATCTGAACTATATGGGTGAGCATTCACTGGTTTGATAATCTTGCAAAAATATGCAAATTATATTTTATTTACAATTATTAGTGTGGTAAATGGGCATTTATTTTTGTAATTTTAGATACAGTGGTGCACTGATGAAGGATTTTTCTGAAACGTTTGCATATATTTCAACACTGTATCTTGGAATGTATGAAATAATAATGGCATTTATTTAATTTATATTGGTGAGTGGGTCAATTCATAACCAGTTCTCAGATTTCAGTTCACAGAAGATCAGCCATGGGTCTATGTCCACAGCCTTGGGCACATTTGCCACCTGCAAACATTTGAGGAACAAACATCAGTGTAAGTGGCTGGGCTAGGAACAGGCCAACAATCAACTAGAAAAAAGAACTGAAAACTTCAATAAGCTTCACGAATTCTGCACTTTGTGGAACTGCAAATCGCAAAGTTCACAATTTGCATGGTGATAACCTATGTGAGTTATGGAAACTTGATCACTACATGGCTGTTTTTAGCCACATAGTGGTGAATTACAGTACATTGTGAATTGCCATATCGTAGCATAAAGTAGCCAATTTGTCTGCACTGCACAAAGTGTGAAGTGGATCCCTTCACATTAACTTTGCCAGCAAAGTTTAACATTCCCCCCACACCTAGAGGTAAGTTCTGTGTCCTCGTGCCTCAGTATAATTCTTCCTCAGATCCAGTTTCTATATGCATTTTTGCAATAATTGTCTTCACAATATGAGGAGAACCCTGAAGGAAATGTGATGTCATCATACTGACAAGGTTCCTTCTTCACATACTGTCAGAGCATGACAGACTTAACATAATGTTTGAACAGGATCTGTATGTGCTTGGCACAATGCTGGATCACCATTTTAAGAACACTATGGAGAATATCTTGAGTGTAGTTGTAGACATAGAGCAGTAGAAAAGGTCATACATGGAAGAGATACACTCTTCAGAAACTGAGTTTCCCAACTGTCCAGAGGACCCTTGTCATTTGTAGAAGAGACACAGGAGCAAACTGATCCTACTCCTGGTGTAGGTGTTGGCATTGCATTTCATTGCCACAACACTGGAAGTCATTAATATATTTCTTACAATCCATAAATTTGAGGACTTGCAGCAGATGATGGTATCTTCTTGTTGGTCAGACCAGCTTACTGTTGCTGGACAGATAGGCCAGTACTTCATAAATACTTCTATACTAGGACAGGGTGAAAATGCTTCTAAAGATTGCATCTCTTCTATGTATGACCTCCTTTCACTGCTCTACATCCGCATCTACACTCATCGACGATGCTTTAGACTCTTTTCGTAAAACCTTCCTTAGCATCTGTGACTCTCTCACCCCTTTAAAAGGCTCAGCATCAAAAGCCAAAGAAATGATTAGATCACTACCAATCTTTTAAATCATATGCAGAAGAGGAAGAGGGCATGGACTACATATAGAAAATCTAAACTCCCTAGTCTCCTGCAGCAACATAAAACCCTTCGTAATAAGAGTAAAACAGCAGTCCATACAGCCAAAGTTAATTTCCTTAGAGACAAACAACTCAGTGGCTGGGGAAGTTCTAACCTCACCTGGAAAACCATAAACCAGTTGATGGGCAGGGGCACAAAGGAAGGGCAAATTACCCTCAACTTGGATGGATGACTCATAAATGAGCCCAGAGAGGTTGACAACCTATTTAGCTCTCACGTTGGTGGCCTGACAAATATAAGCCTATAGTTCCTCAATCCAGTGAGCACAGTTCAAAATATACCCCTGGCCCCTCCTTAACAGCTCCATTTCAGCCACAAACTGCCACAAATTTTACTTCCGTCTTCTGTCACCCACGCAGGTGATTGACTATGTTAAAAATAATGATCCCAGACCCAGTCTTGGCTCTGATGCCATTGACTACTGGATCCTTACACAGGTAGGCAAACACATAGCACTTCCCTTAACAAATATTCTCAACCATGCATTACATACAAGCGTCTTCCCCAGCAAATGGAAAAGTGTCACCATAAAATCCCTCCACAAATCTGGATCTAAAAATGATGTCTGCAAGTTTAGGCCAATTTCTCTACTTGTTCCCCTCTCCAAAAATTATGGAAAAATTGTTCTTGATCAAACTATGGACTTTCTGGAAAGTTATAACTTACAGAGTCTCAACAGTATTTATATACTGTGTCTATTTTATTAGATATTGCTGTATGTGCAATTATTTATGATTTATGATAATAATGGACCTCCTTTGAAATGAGCATTCACTCAATGGGGTATGTAACAACTATCCAATTTCATGAAATTTGAATACAATTTTAAACAGCAACAACATGGCTTTAGGGCCAGCCACAATATGGAGACAGCACTGGTGAAACTCACTAACTGTATCAACAGGGCCAATTATGAAAGTTTCTACACTGGCTCAATGTTCGTAGACCTCACCAAGACCTTTGATTTAGTGGACCATCAGTAACTCCTTAACACATTCTCCCACCTAAAAGTTTCTGATGAGGTACTGAATTGGTTCAGGAACTACCTAAGCAAAAGATCCCACAAAACATTGTTTAGGGAACTATACTCAGATTCGTGTCTCATTAAATATGGGGTGCCTCAGGGTTCCATCTTAGGCACCTTGCTTTTTACACTTGTCACTAATTCCCTCACTGAAATATGCAGCCACACTGAGCTAATCCTCTATGCTGATGATGCAGCACTCTTCTGTAGAGACAGGAGTCCCTCAGCCCTCCTAAACAAACTCCAGCACAATTTCAGAAAACTACACTCCTGGTTCTCCTCTCATGGACTGGTCCTCAGCACCAAAAAAACTAAGTCCATTTTATTCTCAGGTGTTAGAAAGGCCTCCGGTTTTAACTTCACTTTAACAGACAATGATGGTAACCCTATTGAAAGAGTCACCAAATTTAAATACCTTGGTATTTATCTAGATCCTCACCTGTCCTATGAGTATGACATCAGTCAACTGGTTAAAAAGGTACACCAATGGCTGGGATGCTCTTTCATGTGAATCAGTTTCTCATACCTCAAACAAGGGCACTGGTAGCCAGCAGCTGCTAGCTGCCACTAATTGACTATGGGTCTATTGTCTACTTCCCCTATACCTCTCCCAAAAAATCTAAATAGGTTAAAGGCAACCTATCATAACAGTATCAGGTTTGTCACTGGCTTCCCTAGAAGTACCTTTCACTGCAACCTCTACAGGGCAGCTAATTGGTTATTGTTTGAGAACAGATTAAACAGTAAAATCCTGACTTTTTTCTATAAAGTCCTTCATGGCCACTTACTTAATAGCATTGTCTCCATTTTCCAGAGGCCCACCAATGCTTGAACCACCAGACTTACCTCCAATCACTCCTTCACAGTTCCTTTCTGCTACACTTCTCAAGGCCAGCACTCCCTCCCCTCCAGGGGTACAAACTTATTCAACAGCCTCTCATACTCTCTGGTCAATGTTCCTCCCTAGGATTATTTAAATTCAAGCTGAAACAATGCCTCTTGGACAGTTCAGTTTGTGACTGCACTTAAAAAATGTTGTTTTACCCATGACTGCGTACTTGTAAAACCCTTGAATTTGATATTCTCAGTTTTGTTTTTTGTCACTCCCTGAATAAGAGTCTGTTTAACTCCTGACCCAGCTTAGTATTCTGCGTTGTGTTGTCACTGGGCACTTGTGAAAACAAGTAGTTTTTCTCACATGCCTTTCCAGTATAAAACATAAAAAGGAAATGACAATGAAATGAAATATTGACCATGCAATAAATATGTGCATATCCTGGCCTTTGCACTGTAGCACTATATTTTCTTACCTGTCCTTGTTCAAGTGTGTACTATAAATGGGTATTTAGTGCTGTAGGTGTGATTGCCACAGATTGATGCACACAGCTGAGCCCAGTTACTGTGGAGAGACTAACATTTCTAAAGACAAACCTTCATGATTTCTGGGTGTGACATGAAGAACTACTAAACCTTGTATTCAGCCCAGTATCAACAACAACACATCCTGAGGATATTGTGAAATTATGGGAAGATGAGGAGGAGGAGGAGGATAACCTTTGAACCTTGTCTGATGATTGAGATAGGCAATGAAACAAAGTTACACCAGAAATTAGAAAAAAAAGTGAAAATATTTGTCTCCCTATTTCTCCCTTGTATTTCTCATTAGTTTTGGTGACAGTGATTCTAAATACAAACCACAAACCACTCTAGGGAAGTTTTTGCAAGTCACTGAGATTTTTTTGTTAACAATGGCATTATGGTTGTCCTATCAATAGCATGTAATTGTCAATATTTACCATACTGTAAAACTTACATGATGTAATATGATGTGGAAACACACTTCAATTGTTGTTTCTTGCTTTACTTATTTTTATAGCTGTTCCACAGGATTGTAGAAGGGCATTTTGGGGCTTATTTGCTTATACTTTTACATTTCACTGTTAGTGCTTCTTTTAGTATTGTAGCCATTTGGTGACATTTGGCCAATGCTGTGTAATTTACAACACATTATACTGTTACATGAAGTAATGAGATGTGAAAACACACTTCTGTTGTTGCTGGAAACAAATGGGCAGAGCACACAAAACCATCAAAAAAACTTTGAGGAAACTGTATTCAGGCAGGAGGCAACCAAAATGGTGCAGGGACTGCATCAGAAGACATATGAGGACAGATTAACGGAGCTCAATATGTATACCCTTGAGCAAAGGAGGGAGAGAGGTGATATGATCGAGGCATTCAAACACCTTAAGGGCATAAACAAGGTGAAAGAGTCTAACATGTTTAAATATAAGAAAAATAGCAGGACAAGAGGACACAGCATGAGATTAGAGGGAGGCCGATTAAGAGGGAATGTGAGGAAATTTTTTTTCACAGAAAGGGTGGTAGATGCATGGAATGGCTTACCACAAGAAGTGGTGGCTATGAATACAGTGCAGGGCTTCAAACATGCATGGGATAGGCATAAGGGAGCAATACAAATGACTATGAATAGATAGGTCACTGACAAAGGCCAATGGCACATTTATAAAGTAGAAAAAGAAATGGGCAGACTGGATGGGCCTTGCGGTCCTTATCTGCCGTCAACTTCTATGTTTCTATGTTTCTATGTTTCAGGAATTTATTTACAAAAATTAAAGAAATACAATATACATGTAAGCATTAATCACCGATGAAGGTGGCATCTAATGGGGAGTTAATGCATGGTTTAGACCATTGTGGCACGAGGTCGGAGGCCGAATGCGTACAACGGTCCAACCATGCATTAACTCCCCATTAGATGCCACCTTCGGATGGGATTAATGCGCTTGTAACATGGCTTGTGCTATGGAAGTATTCCCTAGATTTAGTTTAACTTCTGATAACACACACATCAGCAGCAGGACTTATTTCTGTCACTGCATTATGATTTGCATCTACTACTTTATAAGCCTCTCTCTAACTACGAGGATGCTCGTGCATGTTGCACTTGCGACATCTACTTATATAGTGTCTACCAAGTTGTGACACACTATGACTTTGATTAATCTTGCTACATACAGATAACATAATGTTGAGAGCTAAGAAGCTGCCACTTGCAATCGCCTGTTCTTCTCATCTCTCTCTGTTTGTGCTTCATATTGCTGCCATGCTGTATTCTGGGAGGGATCTCATCACTGCATACTTGCTGTCCGCTGAGACAGCCAGCAGTTTTCTACCACTGCTGTGCACTGCTGCACTGTGGTGCTCTACCAACAGGTGGCACTTCCACTATGGCATGGCAGTTTTGAACTATTTCTGCACAATGTGTTTCGTGATGTTACTCTTCTTGTATCGGTTTGTCCTGCCACTACTGCTGTCTGCATTGCCTTGCTTCTCTGACTCTAAACACCACAGTTTCACTTCCCTGACATCTATTATTGCCTACCGATTCTTTTCCGAACTCCAACCTATTTGTGTCGCTGCGAGACACGCTGCTTTGCCGACCTATAGGTGGTGGTCTTGCTGCATGATCACACTTCTGCTCGGGTCTTATCTGCTCTGCTACTCCATCCTGTGTTTTACTCCAGTTCCACGGCTCCATGGCTCCACTATCAGCTGGCTGAGTAGGTCAGTGCCTCGCTTGCAGATAGCACACTTTGCTATTCTTTTGTTTCTCCGGCGCTTGTCAGTTTAGGTATGGGACAATGGACACCTGTACTACCTGTTTCAGCCAAATGGCTTGTATTTCACACTATCTGTTCCTACGGCCACCTATTGGTGAAACTTTCCCCAATACATTCCCTCATACCTTTTCTTATGTGCGCTCCACATTTCTGTTGCTCATGTACACCGCTCAGGAAGGTCTATTCTTTTTCTTTGCTCGCTTCCAATGGCAACACGGCATTATCGTGCCATAATGCCGTGTTGCTCTTGTACCACCCGACACAATTGAACCAATTGTGTTTCTTAATTCACACGTTCTTATTTTTGCCATGTTACAAGGAGGCATATACCACATTTTGTGTGTATCCCTTTGATAACTAAGGCTCCCCTGTGGGTCTATGGGTCACTAAGAGTTAACTCCAGCCTGCCTGGAAACTCCCTGCTGGCTGGATTGGCTGAGAGTTCTAAGGGGGTGTGATCAGCTGCTAGAGGCTGATGAACCACCAAGAGTTCTTCACCTCAGTCTGGAGAAAGACTTAAAGAGAGCTGCATCCAACAATTGTAGTAGCTGAGGGGCTTAGTTGCCTGGAAGTGGAACCAATTCAAACCATAGGATCATGGTGGCAGCCTCTTTTAGAAGTCTCTTGAGGGATGAATCCCCATGGCATGCTGATCCTTGAGAGAACTCCTTTTGTATTCACAAAACAGATAAGTGCAGGTTCTGAGGGAAGAGATGTAAACTATTTAAAAATAAATAATTAGGGGAACTATATGGCTCAGTGTATTGACAGTGTAATAAGCAGCCTTTCACCTCTAGGTCACTGGTTCAAATCCAGCACAGGTTGGTAGTGGCTGAAAACTATTATCACTTGAGGGCAATTCAGTGGCCTATGTGAAATGAGTTATGGTGGTTGCAGTACAGTTCCCAGTGGTCTGGTGTTTACATAACAAAAACAAAAACACAACTGACACTAATTGGCACTCTTGGCAGTGCAACATGATAGATCAAAGACTGAAAGGGCATGGGGTCTGATCTACCCTCTTACCTAAGTGGTGGTCCCTCCATGGCAAGGTTGAGGCACATTTGGCAGATCAGTGTGGGGAGGCTTACACTGTGATTGCCCATGCTGTACATGTCATGTGGATAAGTAGCAGATTTCAGGTCTCAGTGCTGTCATTCCAGTACCTTTCGTAAGCTTTAAATTCACACACAGAAAACAAAATGAAAAACAAAATAGTTAAGGCGCCCCTTGGTGCCTTCCTCTGTGTGATACACCATAAGGTCCAGACTGTGCAGCTCTACAAGTAACTGGGGTGTTTGTTTCCCAGTGTGGAAAGTCCACATAGTCACTTAATCTGGAAGTTAATAGATCCTGTGAACCTGAGCAGGTGAAGGGGTTTGATACAGGACATGGAATATGTAACTAGACTCTGGTGATGTGCCAAGGCTGAGGGATACACCCAAGGGTCCCCATGACAGCAGTTGCAGGGTTAGTATCGTGACCATGGTTGTGGGGAACAGGTGTATTTTCATTGGGCTCATAGCCCAGAATTGCCCATTTTGGCTGATCGGACCTTCCTCTCGATTGATTGTATAAAGAAACTGTGTGGAGCACTGGTCCTGCTAAAGTGTAATGCCCCATGTTGAAATCCCATCACAGTATTGCTGTGAGACAGCATCCTCCAGGGTAGTGAGAGAACCCTGATGGATGAGGGAAAACCATCCCAGAGTAGTGGCAGAATTCTGTAAAATTTGCTATCAAGCCATGTATGTAATTGCAATAAATTATTTCTATTCCCCCTAAGTAACTACATTCTAAAGAGACCATCTGTTTGAACCTGCTGAGACATTTTCCAGCATGATAAATGCACTAATCTTTTAGGAGGAGTTTGCAAGAAGGAACGTTTGTATTTATTTTGTCAGGGACCATTCCCCCTACTAAATTGTGTGCATCCCACATAAGTCCTATGCCAACTGGGACCAAAGCAGGAAAATAGTGGAGTAGTGAGCATGGATACAGGTACTCCCAAACTCACCTAACCTGTAATTGATACCAGCACCTTGTAAGTTGCAGGGTAGTCTTAGGGTATTATACCAAAAATGTTATGTATTCCCCATCCAGAGATGCAATCCAATGCATACAAAACAGATTGGCGACTCATGCCTCCATTTTTAACTTAATGATTTTTTAATGTTAGGTTTCTCTTCTTAAGAAACATATTTTACATATCCCAAACATTTCTGATAAATAGACCATAAAACTGTCTATTCCTTTAAGAAAGAGTGTTGGTTCAAATAGCTGCCTGTCTCTTTAAGATAAACAAAGTGTGTGAAGCATCAAAAGAACAATGACCATTCCTATCAAAATGCTATAAATTCATATCCACTTATTAAATTATGTTTTCCACAAGTAAAGTCATGCATATTGCATTTTCATTGTTGGCATAAAGGTCCATTACATAAGTATGTCTGAATTAATTGAAGCTGAGGCTTGTGGTATATCAGTAATTATGAAATGGGTATTAAGAATCCTGGCTTCTGATTGGGCCAGAGCTGCTTTCAGCCAGGCTGTCATCACAGCACAATGGCCCAGGTGAAAGTAAACAGACTCTGCACCTGAGAAAAGGCCCTACGATGAACTGCCCACAGCTTGTCCATGCACACATACAGTACCTCAAGCAGCAACTCTGATGTCCCCTGTCACACCCATTCTCCGGTCCCACTCTCACAACAGCTCTGCGGTGCTGTTTTTTTTTAATCTATTGACCACAAGTGCTACTCCCTTCATGTTGATTGGCTGTGTCTCACAGACCACACACGAGACAGACAGCAAAAGGAAAATACTTTTTTCTAATTTAAACAAAACAAGACAGGCTAGCAGTAGAATGCGCGGCTCCATGTCTGTCAACTACCCACTGCTCCTTTCATCTGATCAACAGTGAACAATGATTCCGCGGCCTTTTCTACCACAACACCAAACAGTAAATTACCAATCCAGTCTGAGACGCAATATCTCTGTCTCTCTTCCAACCCTCTGCTAGCAGCCTTTCTCCCAACATCTTAGCGCCACCTATTGACAAGCTGAAATAGACACCTTTCTGCAAGTTGGCACTATTTTGTCTGTAAAACTTTAAAACAGTTAAAAACATTTTAAATGATAGCAATAACAACACATAAAAAAATAAATAATAAATACATTCAGTTTTCAAAAAGGGACCCATTTCATAATCACAATAAGACACTACGGGGGGGGCATTATAGTGCGATAACGGACCTTTTCGGGTGGTGGAAGCACTCAGCTTCTCCTCGTGCTTCAACCCACCTGTGGTGGGCCATTATCCCACCATAATCCCCCATCATGCCTTATTGCTTAAATATCATACTAGCCATTGTTCGCTCCCTTTAAAAATATTCTTCACAATATACATTTTTCACATAGTGCAAAATACTGCAGTGTGCAAAATTATTGTAAATGATGAATCTTGCAGACAATTAAGCAATAAGCCATGACAGGGGGAGCATTATGGTGGGATAACATCCCACCTCTGGTGGGTTGAAGCACATGATAAGGCCAAGTGCTTCCACCACCCGAGAAGGGCCATTATCCCACCATAAAGCTCCCCCTGGAGTGCCTTATTGTGATTATGAAATGAATCCTTATTAGTAAACTGAATTTATATTTTTTATTTTGTAAGTTTTGCTATTGATAGTATTAAAAACTTCTTTTATTGTTTAAATAAGATTTTAAAGACAAAATAGTGTCAACTTACAGTAAGGTGTTGATTTAAACTTGTCAGTAGGTGATATTAAGACTTCGGGACAGAGGATACTTGCAGGGCATCTGGACAGAGTTTACATCTTGGATTACATTGGTAATTTACTGTTTGGTATTGGGGTAGACAAGGCTGCATAACCGTTGTTCGCTACTCAGGCTGCTGGTCGGATTCGATGGAGCAACGGCTACTTGACAGAGATGAAGCTGTGCATTCTACAGCCAGCCTGTATTTTTTTTGTTTAAATTACAAAAAATATTTTTTTTTTATTTTACGATCTGTCTCGCATGTGGTTTATAGCCCTCTACTGGCCTGAAGACCATCCAAATTCCTGGGAAGTCAAGTAAGTGTTTATGGTGGGTCCTCTCCCCAAAAGCAAACTTATAACATCTTTAACCTCAAGAACAGGGAGTGGACTAAATTTGCTTTATGTAAATAAATGCCTGCTTGAAAACAGCTTTCTTAGAACTAAGCATTTTGAGGATTTGTTCTCCGCCCTTTTGTTTTCAGTGTTTGCTGTGTGGTATGAGCACCAATATTTAGTGGTAACGGGTCATTATAGTGCTGACAAAACCATGCATGGAATAACATGCATGGAATAGTGCCAATGAAATAGTGTGAATGGATATACATTGACAGGGGTTGTTTCAGTGTGCGGTAAGAACCTCTACACTTGTTGCTGTACGCTTCAATGCCATAATGTGAAAGACGCTGCTGCTGGAGTTTTCTAAGCTGAGAGTTTATTATAATAAGTCCGGGGGGGAAACAAAGATAGCTGGTGTTTGTTGCATGGCATGTGCTCTTGTTGTATCGGTCAGGATTTTGTCCCAACACTGTTAGAGCGCACACCATTGTGTCTGCATGTTTGTATCTATGCGTGGTTATGTCCTCGATATTATGACTTCATGCAGTATTCAGTAGTGGCCATTGTGTAACTTGTAATGCATCAATTGTTGTTTCAGTTTGTTTTCTATCCATTCCTCAGGATAGTGGAATGGAAAGGAATGGGGGGGGGGGCTTCTTTGCTATACTTCAGCTTTTTTACTATTTATACTTCCTTGAGACTATTGTAGTCATGCATTGACATGTTTTGCCATTGTCATGTAATTAACAGACATACTGTTATCATGTGATGTAATTTAACTTATTACTGTCACTTGAATTGAATAATTCATTGGAACAGGCTGGTTTAATATAAAATGCTGCCTAAAAGGATGGTCTGCTGGCATGGAGGGCTGAGGTATTATGCCTTACCTCCAGCCACACCACAACCCATGTTCAGGAACAGCATGTGTTGCCAGTGGTTGATAGCATGGGTGAAGATTGAGTGTCCCAAGAACAGCTGTGCTACCCCGTGGTGGGGTGGACAGCCATCTTGGCCTCTGATTGCCACCGACTGGAAGCCTGGTGATAGTGAAGGTCAGCAAGCAGCTCAAAGGGAGAGGCCATGGGTCTGCTGTGTGTAACCCTGATGCCATTATACCAAGGGCTACTAACCCTGCTTTCTTGCCCAAGTACAGGCTGAGGGGTCTGGGTTCGGTTTTAGCAAATACCGGGGTGCCCCTGTCCGCAGTCTGCACAATATTTTGGTGCCTCCACCCAGAGTAGTGCTTTTGTAGGTATCTGTCTAGCCTGGTACAGCCCACTGAACAGCTATAACTACCCACAATCCCACCTAGTGACCTTATACCCTCGACTTTGTAATAATCAGTTTCAGCAGTCAATGCACAGTTTACAACAAGCATTGATAATATGCTCACACACCTTGCACTTACCACCAGGGTTTGGTCTTCTGGCAAACACCCTGGAACCAGACAGTTCAAATGCAGGCATGCACTTCAAATACTTTATCAAAGTTTCAGTAGATTTAACCCATATAATGATATGCTCACAAGCCTGCTTAACAGTAAAACAGTAAATCGGGTTTATTAAGGGGTTGTGAACAAAGAGGGGGAAAGAATTCAGAATAATGATTGCTTTGCTGTACTGAGACAGGTTACTTGGCATGCAATCACTTAAGTCCCTGTATTAAACAGTCTGTCAACTACTGGGTACCCAGAGTGTGATGCCGGCATGCCAGAACGGTGCTCGGGGTTGCTGGTGTTGCAGTTGTTGTGGGGGCCCTTAATGGAGAAAACAATTAAACATTGTCAGTGCAAAACACATTAAGTTATTTGTATGCATGGCCGGTTGGCCAAGTCTGTTGAAACACTTGAACACTAGCTGACACACTCAGATGGTACCATTTATGATTAAAACATTTGTTGCAGAGAGCTACCCTGGTTTTACTCACTGTACCCAGTCAATAGATGAGGGCTCCACAAGGCACTGGGCCATCAGGACTCACCTTCTCTTCACAGCCTTGCCCTGTAGGTGGCCACAACCTGCGATGATTTGCTGTGCAGTGGCTGAATTCCTGAATCCGGTCTCTCGCTGAGATGCTGACACTAGGACAGGAACAGATGGCCTGGGCCGAGTATAGCATAGGCCCGGATGCAGAAGGATGTTTTGAAATAGTTCTGTCTGTTTGCTGGTGAAAACACTACAGCTTGTAGGACAGTTCATTACTTCATGAGGGTGACTCCCTTTTGGCAACAGGAGTCCCTGGATCACTGCCTCTTCACACAGTAAGCCAAAGCACATAAAGTTGACAAAACATGAACGATTTTCTTTTCTTCTTCTTCCGTGTTCTTGCCAGTTGCAATCTCAGCCGATCTGCTAAACAACCCCTCAGTCTGCTGCCAGGCAGTTTCTGAATATCGATCCCTTTTTGGATCAAAAGTTAATCACAGGAGGCAATTTCAGGCCACTGCTGTGGTGAATCTCCACAAAGCCTACAAGCTCCTTACCTCTTGGAGTCTCAAGCTGAACTGTCACACTGGTTTAAAAATGTTCTCAGTCTTGTCCAGTTTCCAGCTTTTTCCAACTGGCTGTGGGAGCTGTCAGTCACTGTCTTAGGCTCCTGTTGGTCCTTTTAGGCACCAAACACTAGAGTTCACAGTTTCTCCCATAAGGCACCTGAGCTAAAGACCCCTTGAGGTTCTCTGAGTCCCAATTTATATAAACCCTGGAAATCCCGGGCCTAACATGGTGGCTCCCATCAGGGAGTAAATACTGCAATAAAGGCAGGTTAAATATCTTATTTTATTTAAGAAACAGAAAACAGTTAGAAGTAAACAGTTACAGTACTATATAGAGGTCCCTCTGCACTGTTATCAACACCCAAGTAAAGCAGATCAGGGGAGAGCCTGGCTGGTCACCAGCTCCGAACACTTGGATCCAGCCCAGGCTATTTACAACACACACAAAGTTGGAGCTCTTAAAGAGACAGTCTGGAGACACTGACATGGCACTGTCATGCAGATCAACAGGGAACACCAACAACCAGGGACTTACCAGCTTTGAAGGAGATCTGCCTGGCAGTGGGCATTACTGGAGCCCTGGGAGACACTTAAGATAATGACCCCCCCCCCCGATTTGGGGGACTACACTGTCCCCTGCCTAGGAAATGTGGCATCCGAGCCAAGTATATAAATAATAATTACCTTTAACACTTTTGATTATTTTCAGGTATATATACAGGTCTAGATCATACATCATTATGTACCAATCTGCACAGATATACTATAGCTTAAATCAATTTAGCATGCTTTACCTTTAAATGAAAGTTTCTAATTGCAATTGCATAGTTTAAATAGTTACATTTTTTCCCCCAGTTTAAATGTACCATTTTCCACACTGTTTCGGTTACTCATAAGAAATGGCATTTGTCTCCTTGGAACCTGTAACATTGGCATCTTTAGCTAGATACTTTGCACCTCTTCAGCTGACCCCTTTTATCTATAAGGGTGACCCCTTAAATACCGGGTAGAGGGTTTGATTATTAAATTGGAGAATGCAGTGAACCCTATTTTAGGAAGGGAGTTGGTTGTGATGTATACCCCTTTATGAACTACATTCATGGGCAAGTCTACAGGCTTTCCCGGTGAATCATAAGTAAGGTGTACTACTGGTTTCACAATTCTACCTGAGCTTCCTGGCATAGGGGGCAATGGCACAGTCCTTTAAGCATTAGCATTCAGGTCAGCTACTCCTGGCTCATTGTCCAGCAACAAGACAGCTTTGAAGAGAGAGGTGCCTCTGCACTCTCTTGCTGTTCAGAGTTAGTTGCATTACTTGTATTTGTAATAGCACTTGAATTTTCATGTTCTGTACACTCAGGTTTGCCTGCAAGAGGAATCTCAACAAAGTTAGAGTCATCCAACTCACTGTTAGCACTCTCAGGAATAGCAACACTTTCTGATATAAGATCTGGTTCACTAGGCCCATTTTTGTCACTCCACATAATGGTTCACATGTGTTCCTCATTTACTTGATCAGGACTAGCCATTTCAATTTCAGACAGTTCCACAAGACACAAAGAATCAGCTACTTCAGAAGTCACACTTTGAATCTCCCTTTCAGGTGGTACTGGGGTAATTGAAAGAGCACGATTGTCTGACACTTCTTGATCATCAGCATTATCCCCAACATTGCAAGCAGGAATTTCCTGAAACAGTGGAGGTAACTCAAAGGAAGGATAATACACGGCTCCATATTCACGTTCACTAGACTCAGAGTTAGCTTCATCATTAATAGCAGCATTGCTTGTTGAAGGCTTAGTTTGCTGAGCAGCAAGAGGCTGGCTTAATTGTTTCTTTCAAGAGGTAGCTCTGGTAATAGGCCCAGTTGGAGCGACATTTTGTGGTGCTGTATCTATGACAATTTACCCAATTGGCAGGAAGTGATTCCTGTGAATTGTTTTTACTGCTCGGGCATCTCTTTCTGTCTGTACTTTATAAACGGGGACTTCATCCAACTTGCTGATGGCTATGTAGGGAGTGTGACTCCAATGGTCAGTTATCTTATGTTTCCCTTGCAGCTCCAAATCTCTCATCAAAACATGATTTCCAGGTTGTAGTTCTTGAGCTTTGACTCTTTTATCATGCCTTACTTTGTTTGCTAGATTTTTCTTGGCAGCCATAGTGTGGGCAAGTTGATAAATGTGATTAAGCTGTACTTTGAGTTTTTATACATATAGCAGATAGCTGCTTGAACCCCATCTGGCAAAACTCCAAAGCAAATGTCCATTGCTAGGCATGCTTCCCAACCAAACATCAGCTGATACAGTGAAAAACCTGTTGCATCGTTTCGGGTGCAATTATAGGTGCGCACTAAGGTACTTATCTGCTGACTCCACCTCGGTTTGTCTTTTGTGTGAAGGGAGCCCAGCACATTCAGCAAAGTCCCGTTAAATCTCTCTAGTTGTGGATCCCCTTGTGGGTGATAGGGAGAGGTCCTTGACTTTCTCACACCCCAGAGAGATAGCATTTCCTTAGTGAGGCGACTTTCAAAGTCCCTTCTCTGATCAGAGTGGATGCATTGTGGAGCACCACAGAGCACAAAAAAATTCTCTACCAGGACTTTAGCTACAGTTGCTGCCTTTTGATCTTTCATTGGATAAGCTTGTGCATATCGAGTGACATGGTCAGTCACAAGTACATTTCCAATTTTCTTAGCATCAGGTTCTAAACTCAAAAGGTCAATGCACACAAGTTCTATTGGTGCACTAGTGGTAATGGTAACCAAAGGGGCTACCCTTTGAGGCTGGGCCTTTCGTTCAAGGCACCTGCTGCAAGTTTTGATATATTGGTCAACATCTGCACTCATCTTGGGCCAGTAGAAATGGGCACAGACTAAGTCTGCAGTTCTCTTACTGCCCAAATGTCCCATTTCATCATGGAGGGCTTTCAAAACCGCATGCTTAAATTTTGACGTTAACACGAGTTGTTTCTTTACAACTTCTCCTTGACTGTGATTTCTCGATAAAATAGTTTTTCCCGAAGCTTAAGTCTATGCCCCTCTCGAAACAGTAAGGAAGTTCTTTAATCATTTGATTGTAGTTTGGAAACATCTTTCCTTTGTTCATAGCATTTAGCACAAGTCTAAGCATGGGATTGTGATACTGTTCTCTTTAAATGTCTGCTGGAGTGAGATGAGGCAATGTACTCAAATCAAACACTGCAAGATTACAGTAAGCTACAGGCACACAAGTATCTGGAGGTCCCATGCAATTGAATAAGCAATTCACAGTCTCAACAGATGGGTGTTCATCTCTGTCAGACTTGTGGCACAGGGCCTTCACGGATTGTTCCGACATTCGTACCCACTCTGGATTGGAGGCAGGAGTCCGGGAGAGAGCGTCAGCATTAATATGGCTTAGGCCTGGATGGCACTCCACTGAATAATCATATGTCGATAGAGCAGACAGACACCTTTGTCCAGTTGCGTCTAACTTGGCTGATGTTTGGACATACGTGAGAGGATTATTATCTGTTTTGAAAAGGATTTTGGCACCATATAAATACTCATGAAACTGGTGGACTATGGCCCATTTTAAAGAGAAAAATTCTAATTTGTGAACTGGATAGTTCTTTTCAGATGGGGCTAAGCTTCTGCTTGCAAATGCCACTGGGCATAGTCCTTATTCTTATTCTTGATAAAGTATGGCTCCAAGGCCACTCAGGCAGGCATCTGTGTGAAGCACTTAGGGTTTTGTTGGGTCAGCATATGCCAGTATTGGAGCATGTGTAAGCTGGTGGATAATTTCTTGGAAGGCTACATCGCAATCTGAAGTCCATCTTGGCACAAAGAACTCATTAGTTTTAAAGTAGACCTTGTCACCTTCCTTAACAGTGTCTCTTTTAAATCTTCAATTAGTGGGAGGATACCCCTTGCATCAGATTTAACAGTGGTCAAATTACCTTGGTGTAGTCTTTGACAAAGCGGCAATAATATCCACAAAAACCCAGGAATCTCTAAAGTTCTTTGAGGTTGTAGGGCCTCGACCAGGTGGTTAAAGCTTCTACTTTACTTGGATCCATCTGGATGCCTTCAGAGGGCACGATGAGGCCTATGTATTTTACAGAGCTTTGAAAAAACTTGCACTTGTCAATAGATAGATTCAACCCAAATTCTTGCAGTCTGTCCAGAACTTTAAACAGATGAGCATCATGCTCCTCAAGTGTTTTTCCAAGCACAATGACATCATCCAAATAGACAAGGCATTCAAGGAGGTTCATGTCTCCTACAGCACGCTCCATTAGTTTTTGAAAGATTGCAGGTGCTCCATATATACCTTGGGGCATGTGCAAGAATTTGTAGAAGCCCAGGGGACAAATAAATGCCATTTTTTCTTTATACTCTGGTGCCATAGGGATTTGATAATACCCGCTTCTGAGGTTCAGAATTGAAAACCACTGATTTCTATTGAGATAATCGAGGGCATCCTGGATGCGAGACATCATGTATTGATCTGGTATGGTTCTTCTATTAAGTGTCCTGTAATCAACACACATCCTCACTGAGCCATTCATTTTTTGGACTACCACAATCGGGGATGCATAAGGGTTGCGCAATTCCAGGATGATTCCAGCTGCAAGCATTTCCTGAAGATAGCGTCTGACATCATCAATGTCTGCAGCTGCTAAGCGGCATGATCTCTCTCAGAATGGCCTCTCGTCGTGGAGCCTGATGTGGTGTTCAAAACCAGTAACACATCCAATGTCCCATTCTTTCAAAGAAAATACTTTGCTCCTCTGTGCCAGCTTATGGATGATTCTGTTTTTCCATTCACTTGGGATGGGAGACTCTCCAAAGTTGAACATATCTGGGGACACATCACCATTTTCCTCTGTGGGGCACTTATTCGGCAACACAGCGGTATCCACTCAGTATACTTTGGCCAGGGTACAACCTTGAGTAACTTCAATGTCACTGTCATTACATTGCAGAGCGGTACCACAACTTTTTTGGTGTATGCATGAGCACGAACTGGTAGCACACTTAGTTTAACCAGAAGTCCATCGGGTAGCCTCCCCTCTTCTGGGGCATCCAGCATGAGGATCTTGTTAGTTATGTCTTCTCGGATACGCACCACTTCTCTGACACTGCATTGTGCATTAGGTGGCAAGACAAGAGGTGATGGGTCCTTCTTCCAGACAAATCCCACTGGCTCGTCCTTATCATTCTCTTTGACCTGCATTTGCATCTCATAAGCCTTCTGTACCATTGCATGGATGTGTAAAGCTTGTCTGGTTTTTTGGGCTTGCTTTTCTTGACACATCTGTGCCAGGCGGCCAAACATGTGTGCATTAGTGCTGATCAATATGGGAATCCCTTCATATAAGCCAGACGGAGGGCAGAACAAAGCCAAGGTCTCCACAGGTTCATCCATGTCTGCTACAGTGGATGGGAAAGAGAGCCACACTCTCAAGAATCCAAGGTATGGATAAGACTTATAGCTCAAACCGCATACATGCCATCCATCCAGAGGTTGTAGAGGGTGGTCAGATAGATGCTGATCATACCAATCTTTAAATATTATAGTGGCCTGAGATCTGCTGTCCAACATAGCTTGGGCTGGGATACCATCCACGTGCACTGTAGTCTCCATAGAGGGACCTACCATTTCTGATCAATCAGGGAAAGTACCTACATAGGTTTTGACAGATAGTTTGCCCACAAAGGACTTAGATGAAGGCTTGCCAGAGGATTTTTGATGGTTTTGCATAACTTGATTCAACAGCTTAGTGTTCACCTTTCTTAAATCTTTGGGGGACTGGCATGTTCTCTTAGTATGACCATCCTCCCCACAGTGATAGCAGAAGATATCTGGCATCGAAAGGTGAGTTCAAGCGATCTCTTCAGTGAGTTTGCCCCTAGGATATGGCATAGTTTTAGACTCTTCTGGTTGCCTAGGAGGACACTTATACCCACCAGGCCTCTTCCAGAGTGTGTTTGGATGAGGAGATTGGGACAAGTTACTTACTAAGGATTGTAACTCCTTCATTTCCTTCAACATATCATCTTTAGCCTCCTCCTCCTGTGATACTTGAACACTGCCACTATTTGCAGAGGATTGAGCCTCACAGGATGCCTCAGCAGCACTAGTTCATGTGGCCTGGTCTTTTACTATCTCTAAAGCACTTTGAGCACTTACTTTTAGCTCCCTCAGTTCTCTTAGCAAATCTTTCAGTTGCTGGGAATCGGTAACAGTATTGTTGTACTCCCTGGATGCTACCTTCAACCCTTGAACCTCAACCGACTGAGCACCATCAGTGACTTGTGCAGCGGTTACAAGAGAAGCCCCCAGTGTTCCTCTTCTTTCCATTTGGCTTTTTGGACCTCCCTTATTAACTATCTGTAGGATGGTGGATTGTCCCTATTTTCTTTCAACCGCAGCCTAAGGATCAATATGGTGGACTGGGAAGCAGCCTCCAGTATATGCTCCAGCCACATCTGGTTCAGACTCTGACAGTCCATGCCTCCTCTGTAGAATGCTCACTGCAATACTTTCTCTAGCTGGTCCAGAAAAGCAGACAAAGGCTTACCCTGCCACTGATGAATGAGTTTAAATTTCAACCAAAGGTCCTCACTAGATTCTGTGCTCCCAAACACATCCTCCAGGTGGCCAAGTTCTCTTGAGAAGGTGCATCAGTGTCTGTGGCTTGGAAGGATTGAACAGCATCCAAAGCTGGGCCCTGCTGGCTCTCCATGATCCTCTTTCTTTTCTCAACCTCGCTATACTGCCAGTCTTGCATGAGAAGTGAGAAATAGTCTATCCACGTCTCCAGGTCATCCTCCCCATTAGGCATGGGACGGGTGCCAGAAAACATTCACAGCCTGTGGTAGGAGTCATGACTAATTGAAAGCACTGGTGAAGGGATAGGCATGGGTGCCAGTGTTGGTACAGGCATGGGGGTAGGTGCAGGGACTGGTGCATGCCTCAAGGAAGGCGTAGCCCGGGAGGCTTAAGTAACTGTTTCAAGTCCTCGAGGATGTGACCCTCAGCCTATAACCATTTGTTAAGCTTCTCTTCAAAACTCTCAGATAGGGGAGGGGGCTCTGGCTCTGAGGGACCCTCACTGTCCTTGGTTACCACCCTCCAGGCTACCGGGGACCCATCAATGGAAATGACCTTGGGTACCTTAGTACTGTCCACTGGGTTGCTACACTCCACTAAAGCCATTAAAGTTTGGGCAGTTGGGTCACCAGCACGACTTGCTCTCACAGCCTCACCAAGACACTCAATTTCTGCAAGTGTTTCCTCAGTAGTACCTTTATCAGTGCCCAGGAGCATATCTAGCAATTAAAGGGCATTCTGAGGGGCAATATAATTCCCCATACACCAACTTAATAGATGCTGCACAGCCAATCTTTCAGTGGAATTTTCAGAACTCGAACTGGAAGCTTGCTCCATTTTAATGCGGGTGCTCATGCAAAACTTTGGTTGCAATTCTTTGTTTTAGCAACTAGGAGGCAGTAATCCCAGTGGTGCCTTCATGTTAGTAACCCTGATGCCATTATACCAAGGGCTACTACTCCTGCCTGCTTGCCCAAGTACAGGTTGAGGGGCCTGGGTTCGGTTTTAGCAAGTACCAGGGTGTCCCTTCCCACAGTATGCACAATATTTTGGTGCCTCCACCCAGAGTAGTGCTTTTATGGTCATCTGTCTAGCCTGGTACAGCCCACTGGGAAGCTATAACCACCCACAATCCCACCTAGTGACCTTATACCCTTGACTCTACAATAACCAGTTTCAGCAGTCAATACACAGTTTACGACAAGCACTGAAAATATGCTCACACACCTTGCACTTACCACCAGGGTTTGGTCTTCTGACAAACCCCCTGGAACCCCCTGTAAGAGACAGTTCAAATGCAGGCATGCACCTCAAATTCTTTATCAAAGTTTCAGTAGCTTTAACCCAGATAATGATATGCTCACAAGCCAGCCTAACAATAAAACAGTAAATCAGGTTTATTAAGGGGTTGTGAACAAGGAAGAGGAAAGAATTCAGTATAATGGTTATATTGCTGTACTGAGACAGGTTACTTAGCATGCAATCACTTACGTCCCTGTATTAAACAGTTTAACAACTACTGGGTAGCCAGAGTGTGATACTGGCATGCCAGAACGGTGCTCAGGGTTGCCCACATTGCAGCTGTTATGGGGGCCCTTGATGAAGAAAACAATTAAACATTGGCAACGCAAAGCAGATTAAGTTACAGTATTTGTATCCTTGGCCAGTTGGCCTAGTCTGTTGAAACACTTGAACACTGGCTGAACACAATCAGATGGTGCCATTTATGATGAAAACATTTGTTGCAGGGAGCTACCTTGGCTTTACTCACTGTACCCACTCGATGGATGAGGGTTCTGGTGAAATGAAGACCTGCGCTTTGTAGTTGCTGTCCATGGGGAACTGGGCCATCATGACTCACCTTCTTTTCATGGCCTTGACCTGTAGGTGGCCACAACCTACAATGATTTGCTGTTCAGGGGCTGAATTCCCAAATCTGGTCTCTCGCTGAGATGTTGACACTAGGACAGGAACAGATGGCCTGGGCCGAGTATAACATAGGCCAGAATGCAGAAGGATGTTTTTAAATTGTTCAGTTTGTTTGCTGGTGAAAACCTCCAGTTGGTAGGACAGTTTGTTACTTCATGAGGGTGACTCCCCTTTGGCAGCAGGAGTCCCTGGATCACTGCCTCTTCATACAGAGTAAACCAAAGCACATAAAGCTGACAAAACATTAAACTTTTTCTTTTCTTCTTCTTCTTTGGTGTTCTTGACAGTTGCAATCTCAGTCAACTTGCTGAGCAACCCCTCAGTCTGCTAGCAGGCAGCTTCTGAATATCAATCCCTTTTTCGATCAAAAGTTAATCACAGGAGGCAATTTCAGGCCTCTGCTGTGGTTAATCTCCAAAAAGCCTACAAGCTCCTTACTTCTCGGAGACTTGAGCTGAACTGCCACACTGGTTTAAAATTGTTCTCAGACCTGTCCAGTTTTCAACTTTTTCCCTTGGCTGTGGGAGCTGTCAGTCACAGTCTTGGGCTCCCATTGGTCCTTTTAGGCAACGAACACTAGAGTTCACAGTTTCTCCCACAGGGCACCTGAGCTAAGGACCCCTTGAGGTCCCCTGAGTCCCGATTGGTTTAAACCCTGGAAGTCCTGGGCCTAACTTGGCGGCTCCCATCAGGGACTAAATACTGCAATAAAGGCAGGTTAAACATTTTATTTTATCTAAGAAACAAGCTCAAAAGACAAAAATAAAAAGGAGAAAAGCTATATAAACTATAAAAAATGCAAAACACAACAATCATATTCCACATATAAACATGAAGTATGAACCACCAAACAATTGATCAAAACTGAAAAAAGAAATTTTGAGTTCAAATTATCAATGAACAAAGGAAATAATAAAGCTTTCTTCTCTTATACAAACCAATTGAGTAATGAAAGAAATTGTATCCAAACTATATCTAATGGGGAAAATACAAATGATCCAAAGGTAATAGCTACCACTCTAAATAACTATTTTTGTACTGTGTTTGGAAAGAAAGATCAATTGCAGTGTAATATAGAAATTAATAATGATGAACCACCACCTATCAATATTAACAAAACAAAAAAAATTATAGACGAACCTAGATTAAATGCTGCAGCAGGGCTCTACCATGCTGGTTCGACATCTCTGATGTCAACCGACATTACAGCGACAGGAATCATGTTGACCACAAATCGCAGTCAGCATGATTCCATGACAGACTCCCAGTCCTGCTTTCATCGGGGGGCTTCGCCCCCGAGCCCCCCACATGGGGGGGCTGCACTTCCCATACCCCCCACTAAAGGATTCTAAACTCCATTCGGAGTTAAGTGAGGGTGGTGGTGTAGGACCAGGAGACAGCATGCCTCTGTATCAGGCAGATCAACACAGTGACCTGTCAGCAAAGTGTCAATTTTGCCAACAGGAGCGTAGTTCACAGTGTTGGTGTCGCTGTAAGGGGGGCATACCCTGCAGCAGGACCAGATGAAATTAACCCAAAGCTTCTTAAGAATCTATCGTTAGTAATAAGTTTACCATTAACTATATTATATAATACATCAATCAAAACTGGTAGTATACCGGGGGAGTAGAAGACAGTGGTTATCTGTCCAATATTCAAAAAAGGCAACAAAATTAATCCTGAGAACTACCGTCCGATAAGTTTAACATCTATTCCATGTAAAGTTCTGGAAACTATATTAAAGAATAGGTTTGAAGAGGAAACCTTAAGATTGAATTTACAAGACAATACTCAACATGGATTTAAAAAATGCTGGTCATGTGTAACAAATGTAATAGTATTCTATGAATCGATAAGTCAAAGTTTAGATACTGGTAAACCATGTGATATTCTTATTGACTTCAAAAAAGCATTTGATAAAGTTTGCCATCAGATATTAATCAATAAGTTAAGTGAAATGAAATACAGTTCATATTTAGTATTTTGGGTCAAAAATTGGCTAATGGAAAGAACTCAACAAGTACGTTTTCAGGGAAATCTGTCTGGACCAATTGAAGTGACTAGCGGTATGCCCCAGGGATTGTTGCTTGGACCATCCCTATTTAATTGATTTCTGTCAGATCTACATAAGGGAATAAATACAAATATTATCAACTTTACCAATGATACAAAACTATCCAACGAAGCGACCTGTGTGTCTGATGGTACATCACTCCAGAATAGCCTTAACACGATATCTAGTTGGTGTATAAAAAATGGAAAGGAAATTAAACATAACAAATGTGCAGTAATACATCTTGGTAAAAACAACCCACAATTTGTTTATTCAATTGACTCTATATAATTACAGACCATAGAAAATGAAAGAGATCTTGTCATAATAATAGATAATACATTTAAACACAGAATTCATATCCGAGCAATTGTTCAAAAGGCAAATAAAATCATAAATATCATTAAGAAATCATTTATAACAAGGGACAGGTATGCTATCATAAACCTATATAAAACTTATGTATGTCCTCATTTGGACCACGCATCACCATTCTGGTCACCATACAATAAAGAGGACATATATCACATAGAACGTGTACAAAGACGAGTAATAAAAATGATACCTAGCCTGTCTAGGCTTCCTTATAATAACAGAATAGAAGAACTTAAGCTCATGACCTTGAAAGTCAGGAGGAAAAGATGCGATTGTCTCCTCTTCCATAATATCATCAATGACTTAACACTAAGAAATCAATGTGGTATAATACATAACAACAGAAACCAAAACTTAAGATCACATAATAATCAATTTGAATTGCCAATGACAAATACCAAAATGAGAGAAACATTTTTTACCACATGTACAATAGCATTTTGGAATAGATTGCCAAATACTGTGGCTGGTATACAAGAACCAAATAAGTTTAAAAAAGCTCTTGACAAATATTTGGGTTATTAAAAGCTGTGCCCCACTAGAGTGGGGGAATGAAGAAGATGAGTTCATGCCTAATTGCATCCCAAATTTACAAAGTACAAACAGTAAACAGTTAGAAGTAAATAGTTACAGTACTATGTAGGGCTCCCTCTGTACTCTTATCGACACCCAATTGGAGCGGATCAGGAGAGAGCCTGGCTGGTCACAAGCTCCAAAATACTCAGACCCAGCCCAGACTATTTACAACACACACAAAGCTAGAGCTCTTAAAGGGAAAGTGTGGAGACACTGGCATAGCACTCTCACACAGATCAACAGGGAACACCAACAACCAGGGATTTACCAGCCTTGAAGGACATCTGCCTGGCAGTGGGCATTACTGGAGCCCTTGGAGACACTCAAGGTAAGCTCCTCAAATTTGGGGGGCTGCATGTGCATGCATGCCTCCATCTGCACCTCCTGATGTGTCGCTGTGGCAGGGGAACGTGGACCTGAAAATGGAAAATTGGGACAGGTGGGCTCCATGAATTCCTGCCCACCATTTTTTGGCCCATGCTGCCACCCGACAACCAGGAATATCTGGATTTGAGCACCTTGGTGGAGGAAAGACCTCCCTCTCCTGGCCCTTCCAAAGGGGGCAATACATGAGCCTGCCTTCCTGTCCCCTTTGGTAAAAAGTTATGTGGCGGAATCACATAATGCCTGTCACCTGAATGGTGGCTTTTTCACTGGCTTATCGAGATGCCTTATAACTTTCACCCTTTTTTAATCACATTTGAATTACTCTGTGGCAGTCAAAACACCATAGAACAGCTATTTTTATGATTTGTCATCGGTAGGGCCTAAATGCTACCCAGGAAATGGAAACTGAAAAGCAGCAACTTGACCTTCTTTACACACTGGAGTACAGTAGCGGGAGAGTACAGGTCACCAAATAGCATAAGACGTGTGAATCCCCGTTCTCACTGCCCAGCACATCACTGGATCCTGATGTTATGAAGAGGTTCTTTAAAGAACTTGGGACAATCAAGGATACTGTCTTGAACCTCACAGGGAAGTTCCAGATTATTAAACTGGCACTCACAGAGCTGACTCGTCAGGTGGATCATACAGACATTATCGGGTTATTAGAAGACCAGACCAGCTGCACAGAACCCTAACTAGTGACTGTCCACCAAAAGCTCTAGAAACCAAATTGAGGATCAAGAAGGATGTAGTCGACAGAACAACTTCATTGTTGTTGGACTGCTGGAGCAAGCAGAGGGTCTTGCTGCCATTGTTTTGATACAAAACATGTGCAAGAAGCTCTCAGGACCCTCTCCCAATGGTCAGACCTACAATATAAAGTGGGATCACCATGCTCCATGGCTTGTCCTGAATCCAGGAGAAAACCCCACCCTGATAATTTTTTGATTACTTAATTTCCTGGACAGAACACATATTCAATCCAAACTCAGAGAAGTGAAAGGATTGTGGTGGAAGCAACATAATATGTGTTTTTAACAACCCTCAAACACGTGTGAAGCAGAACAAATACAGAGAGATCTCAACTATTTGCTACATGAATAAAATGTTGAGTAATATACCCAGCACAGCTCGTTGTAAGTGCCACAGAAGGTCAAAAACTGTTCCAATCTCTCTCTCTCTTAGGTTTATTGTTCATCTTTGGAAGTTATTACAATATGAGTAAGTAAGAATGCAAAGAAAAGTACACATTCTAGACATGACAGCCATAAGTTACAACTTCTAAGTACTATAAACCAATAAAGTGATTACATCCAGTTTAAAAATACCCATTTCTCCATACGTGTGATACAGTTAATTGCATCAGCTATAAATAATTACTTCTAAAAAGAATTTTCCATGGGATAAGGGCAAATATGGCAAAGCCTGATTTTCACAGAGGTATTTCTGCAAACAGTCACTATCACCAGACAGTAAAACCTTTCTGAAGCTTCTCTGGGATAGACCCAGCCATAGTGATTACTAGCATGTCATGAAGGACCCCACCAGTCACAGCCACCAGCTATAGGCCAGATTAATTTCTGAATATGTGTCACATAACCTTTACCCAACAGTACTACACTGAGTCTGCCCCTTGTATTAGCTCATCCTATACTGGGTAAGTATTCTTTTTAGGCTGTTTGAGCCAACTGGGTCTATAACAGTATAGACCACCAGATGCTCATAAAAGGGAGTAACGACATTACTTGTCTACTGTCCAAGTGCAAGACAGCATCTCTTCCCATTCCAGTTTCTGCGTTCACACACTTTAGGCTGAGTATCAAATCTAGAACTATCATACCAACGATCGTTTATCTGATGCTTTAGAGATTATCCCAGGACCCCTCTCCTTCTTCTGACTACATACCAACAGAGCCACAACTATGTACTAATTATTCTTGAAGGAAAAGAAATATCAAATTAATTCTATCAATCTATCTTGTCCATGGTATCATTATTTCATTTGTCTGCATATTTGAACAAATACTAAAGTGTTATTGAACAATTTCACCTCTTTAAATTTTCGTAATATATATGGTATACACAAAATCATTTAAGTAGAACCCAACAAATAGAAAAAGGTCTGTCTGCACACAAAAGTCTATCAGGTTTCATAGTTAAATTATAAATTCTAAAGCACATGACTTCAGGATTCTTATTTCCAGCTTCTTCTTAGAAAATTAATTCAATCAGTTCTCCTACTTGACAACCAAAGCCACCAACAAGAAAGACAAGGTTTAAACAACCAGGAGCAAGGAGCCAGACTCTAAGAAATTCTGGTCAACCATAAAAACACTCCTTGGTGCTAATCACAGGGCCCATACAAGTGATATGCTGATAAATGGCATACACTGCAATAATCTAGTGACTATAGCCAATTCTTTCAATCGCCATTTCTCAGATCTAACCAATTACCTGACCTCCTTCCCACCTGTACACACTGCTCCCCCCCACCCAGTGATACTAAACCTCCACTCATGCATTCTCCTTTTAGGTTCCGGAGCATTACAAGAGCAGATGTGCTAAAACTGCTACTCTCCGTTCCTGACAGTACCAGCTAGGGGTCTGATGGTCTGGAACCTAGGCTCCTGAAAGCTGCTGCCCCTCTCATAGCCTCTCCCCTAACCAAAATCTTCAACCTATCTCTATGCCATGGAATAGTTCCTAATATCGGGAAAATAGCTAAAGTCACACCAATTCCTAAAAAGGGTGATCCTAAAGAAATTAAGAACTACCGTCCCATAGTAATTCTCTCTGTGCTTAGCAAAATCTTGGAAAAAATAGTGGTCACCCAATCCATAGAATATCTTCAGAAGTATAATCTTCTTTCTTGTTCCCAGCATGGCTTCCGCAAAAGCCACAGCACTTCCACCACCCTCCTCAAACTCACAAACGACATCTATGCCTCTATGGACTCGGGCCTCCTGACAGATGCAGTTTTCATTGATTTAACTAAGGCATTTGACCTGGTTAACCATACACTTCTTCTTGCTAAACTACGCTCCCTAGGTTTCTCCACTGATGCAGTGGTCTGGTTCAAAAGCTATCTGTCCGACAGAAAACAAGCTGTAGTTTTCAACTCAGCTGTATCAGATCTTTCATCTAGACATGTTGGAGTGCCCCAGGGCTCCATACTTGGCTCCTTGCTTTTCTCAATCTTCATTAACGACATCCCATTCCTTGCACCTACCTGCTCATCTCTGCTCTACGCTGATGACCTAGTTATTTACCATAGTGCAAGAAATATCACAGACATAAACCACCCTCTTGCCTCAGACTTCGCAAGTATTCAGTCTTGGCTAACTGAGAACAAACTTGTTCTCAACATAAGCAAGACATACTCTATGCTCTTTGGCTCGCCTGCCAGACTTAAAGCGAATCATAATGCCCTCAAAATCTTGTCTACGGATGGTTCCCCACTGGTTAGCACCAGATCCTTTAAATATCTTGGTGTTACTCTCTACAAATCTCTAGATTTTGACCTGAACATAACAACCACCTGTAAATCTGTCAATGCCAAGATAGGAAGTGCCTGCCATACTAGCTATGCCCTTACCCCTTCGGCTAGACTAGCTGTGGCTCAAGGCTTTTTGCTCCCAGCCCTGGCCTATGGCTCAGTCACTTACCTATCAGCCTCAAAATCATCCCTCCATAAATGGGACACCACCTATAATAGCATCTGTTACTATGCCTCTGCATCACCATGTTACAAACACCATTGCCAGCTCTATGCCGACTTAAAATGGCCTTGCCCCTCCACCCATCGACTCCAGTCTTTTGGCTCACAAATTGACTGCATTGCCAGATCAGGCCTCCCCCTATCCCTTGCCTCCCTGCTGCACTCACAACCTCTCTCCTATGGGCTACGATCTACTGACCAAGCCCCTCTTCACATCCCTAGATGCAGAACCAATATGGGTGCATGTGCTTTCTCATACACGGCTCCAAAGTACTGGAAATCCATACCTCAAACTATTCATCAAGCGACCACCCATGCTAGTTTTAAAAAACTTCACCGTGGGCATCTGCGTGCTATTAGCCCCTGCACTTGCTTTCATCTGCCTTAGACCATTCTTTCTCCCTGCCCTCTGTTTTTTTTCCTAGGTAATCCACTTCTCTGACACCTCTTCTCCACCTCCCTTAATACCCTCCTTACACATCTTCTTTCTCATCCCTTACCCTCTTCCTCTGCTTCCTACCACTCTCCCTTCCTCTCCTCCCTGTTTCATTAACCACACAATTGCCACTTATTGTATTGTTTC
This sequence comes from Neoceratodus forsteri, assembly GCA_016271365.2. Classification (NCBI taxonomy): domain Eukaryota; kingdom Metazoa; phylum Chordata; order Ceratodontiformes; family Ceratodontidae; genus Neoceratodus; species Neoceratodus forsteri. The sequence goes on along the minus strand of CM057449.1, from coordinate 1,551,731,440 downwards.
TTTGTATGCTTTCTCTTGCAATGCCTGTTTTCTCACATTGTTTTGATCTCATTTTTACTTGTCCAAACTGTATTTTAACTGCATTATACCGCATAATATTTCTCTACACCCCAAGTTTGATTGGCATGTCGAGTCAATGTCTGTCCATACCCTAAGTTTGATTGTATGTGATTCCCTCTTAATTGTGCTGCATATCTCATGTGCTGCGTCACATGTATACTTATGTATTTCAAGCTGTTTTCTCCCGGGTCGTGCCTGAAAATAGGCATTCTTATGCCTAGTGCACCCACCAGGTTACCAAAAGCAAATAAATAAATAAATCCAGAGTGCCAGCAAGACACACCTACCCAAGACTGAAAATGCTTGGTGAATACCTGAGCTGCAGTACAGCCTCCAAGGACCTATCAGTTTGGCAATTCTACAACTCCCAAGGGGAAATAAGTACACCCACAAAGTGACGTCCTTTTGCAGACTTCATCCAAAATTTACTAAACCACATGTGTAACATTTTCCAAATGGGAATCGAAAGCTCCATCTAAACACAGGAGTCCATTGGTTTGTGTGGCATTGATTTATAAGTTATTATAAGTAACTGCCGTGACTTACTTCTTGAATTAGTTTCAAAGTCACTTAATCTTTTTTGTTAATCCCTTTTTGTCAAATCTCAGGCCATGGCCATCACATTTTCTAAAAAGTAAAAATAGTTTAGATAAAACCTTCAAATGGAATCAGCTTAGAAAACGTAATTATCTCGACAGAGTTCAATTAAAGTTTGAGGTCCATACCATTAAGCCATTAATACAACTCTTGCTTGCAGATATTCAAGTCGACACTCCTACTGCATTAGTTTGGTGGTGCTTTGGTGCAGTCCAAAAACACTGGGTCAGTAAAGTATTCACACACACTCATTCCCTCTCAAAGACTTTTGTATGGTTTTCATATGATTTCCATCAGTTTCTAGCATTGTTAATCCCAAACAACACCAACTCCTGTCTCCAAAAAGATTCTTCACAGTCGTCTATCCCAGTCTCCTGCATGTCAGTTTGTCCTGTAGTACTCTGTTGATCTGATGGATAGGTCACATAAATTAGGCTGGGGAGTCAAACAGAAAAAGGCACTCCTCTAAGTGCACTATTCTTTCTTTTCATTGATAATTTTTGATGCCCCCCCCAACCCCAAACAATGTTAGCATACCTAGATTAAAAGTAGAAGTCCTTTTATGCACTTACAGTGCAGCCCAGTCTCTCTGCAAAAGAAAAAAAAACACACATCTCAACTGTTTCACCTCTCTCACACTCCATTCCATGTATTCGACACCGCCTTCAGATCAGGAGGCGTTTCATTTAGAGGATGCCGAAACATGCAAATAAATCGATCAGGATGCCAGCATACATTATGGATGTTCCAATTATTTCAAGCTGTGAGAAAATAAAGTCCTTAAATGTTCATCTTAGCTTAGTTTAACTTCACTTACATCTGTAACAATATGCAAAACTCTTTAAAATTAAAAGGAGAAGAAGTTAAAGTTTGGAGCTGTGTGGAGAAGAACACCAGTGTGCCCATCAGTTCCAGTCAGCTATGCTAGTGGCTAAGCATGAGCTTCCCAAGCTATTTCACAACCTGTTTCCTGCCTCCTGCAGCACACCCCACTGACAGGACACTAGCCTAATGCATGTAATAGCTACCATTTTGTGAAGTACATCAGCTTTCATATTGTCAAGCAAATGTCTAGTTCTGCCAAGTTAAGGCATTGTTAACCTTGTTGATGTTGATCCTGGGAAACTGGATTGGTTTATTGCAAATAAAATCTGTTTTGCCAAGAGTGACTGTGCAGCCCTAAATCAGAGTATTAGCATTTCACAGAACCGCTCCTGAAAGTCAGTCTGTGGTAAGGGAGTACTGAGTGAGCATCTCACAAATGCCATGCAACTGGTGTATGTTTTATCGGCTCCCCCTTCACGTGTTAAGTAAGCAATAATACCCGACAGTGTGGGTGGTATTAAGATATACCAGACTGCCTAGGGGTGTAATGAAGACCGATGCAAATAGGCAGAGGGCCTTATAGCCCATGTAATATATCCCAATACCACCCACCCTCGAAGGTATTATTGTGCTCAGAAAATGGCCTACATGTGGCATTTTTATGTTAGAAAAAAAATTGCTAAGAAAACAGAGACAAAATTGTAGAAATAATTGAAAAGGTTTTTTGGGTGCTAAAGTAGTGCCTCCACTGGTATATTTGCCAGTATAGGGCACCATAGTCTTTCATGGTTCCTCAGAAACACAGAAACATTGAAGTTTATGGCAGATAAGGACTGCAAGGCCCATCCAGTCTGCCCATTTTTTCTACCTTATAAATGTGCCATAGGCCTTTACTCTGTCAATGGCATATCTAGTCATACTCATCTGTATTGCTCCCTCATGCCTATCCCATGCCTGTTTGATGCCCTCCACTGTATTTATATCCACCACTTCCTGAGGTAGGCCATTCCATGCATCCACCACCTTTTCTGTGAAAAAGAACTTCCTCATATCACCCCTTAATCGACCTCCCTCTAACTTCATGCTGTGTCCTCTTGTTCTGCTATTTTTCTTATATTGGAACATGTTAGACTCTTTCACCTTGTTAATGCCCTTAAGATGTTTGAATGTTTCTATCATATCACCTGTCTCCCTCCTTTGCTCTAGGGTATACATATTGAGCTCTGTTAATCTGTCCTCATGTTTTCTGATGCAGTCCCTGCACCATTTTGTATGCCCTTCTCTGGACTGCCTCCATTTTGTTACTGTCCTTGTGCAGGTGCGGCCTCCAGTACTGCACGCAGTACTCCAGATGGGGCCTAACCAGTGTCTTGTAAAGAGGGATTATTACCTCCCTCCTACTAATACATCTCAACATCCCTCTAGCCTTACCTACTGTTTTAGTGGTCTGCTTGGATGATTTCAGGTCATTTGTGATGATGATCCCCAAGTCTCTTTCTTCCCTTGTGATTGCCAGCAATTCCCCTCCCAACCTATAGGTTGCTTCAGGGTTTCTCTTCCCTATGTGTCTGACCTTGCACTTCTTTGTGTTAAACCCCAGTTGCCACTCTTCTGACCATTTGCCAGTTTATCCAGATCTCTTCTCATTCTGCCCACCCCATCTGGATCATCTACTCTGTTGCAGATCTTGGTGTCATCTGCAAACAGACAACCTTTACCCTCCAGTCCATCTGCAATGTCACTGATGAAGATATTGAAGAGGACTGGCTCCAGGACTAATCCCTGAGGTACCCCACTTATGACTTTTGTCTGTTCTGACTGTATACAGTTTACCACCACTGTCTGTGTTCTGCCTGCCAACCAGTTAGCCATCCAGTTGACCAACTTCTGACCCACCCCAAGCCTACCCAGCTTATTAATCAATCTTCTAAGTGGAACAGTACCAAAAGCTTTGCTGAAGTCGAGGTAGGCGACATCAGCTGCACCCCCTTAGTCCACCACTCTGGTTACCTAGTCAAAGAAATCTATGAGATTAGTTTGACAGGTCCTTCCTGTTATAAACCCATGCTGTCTTGGATCCCGTGCTCCTATGGATTCCAGGTGTTGCACTATCCTTTCCTTAAGGAGTGCCTCCATTATCTTGCCCACTACTGAGGTAAGACTGACTGGTCTGTAGTTCCCTGCCTCCTCCCTGCTACCACTCTTGTGGAATGGGATCACATGAGCCCTTCTCCAGTTTTCTGGGACCTCTCCTGTGCTCAGAGACTCACTAAACAGTTCTGATAATGGCTCTGCTAGTTCCACCCTTAGCTCCTTTAGTACCCTGGGATGTATGTCATCTGACCCCATTGCCTTGTCCACCCTGGGCTTATCGAGCTCTTGTAGGACCCTTTCTTTTGTGAAGGGACTAGTGCACACCTCTCTCCCCCCTGTGTCCATGATGCTGAGCTATGGGCCCTGCCCTACCTTCTCCTCAGTAAATACTGAGCAGAAGTATCTATTTAGGATAGATGCTTTTCCTTGGTCCACCTCCATACACTCCCCCTTATCCCCTTTGATCTTAGCAATACCCCCTCTGGACTTTCTCCTTTCACTAATGTATCTATAGAAAGTCTTGTCCCCTTCTTTTACTGTTCATGCTAGTATTTCCTAGATTTGGGCCTTTGTCTGCCTTACTGTCTTCCCTGCTTCCCATAGGGAAATTTGGTATGACTCCCTATCTTCATCCTGCTGTTTTCCCTTATATTTCCTGAATGCCAACCTTTTGGCTCTGACCTTTTTTGCTACTGTTTCTGAGAGCCAAAGTGGTTTCCTCCTTCTTTTGCTCTTGCTTTTCTCCCTAACACAGTGGGATGCTGCTTCAAGTATTGCACCCTTAACGCTTGCCCACTTTGCCTGTACTCCCTCACCTGCATTTCTTCTTGCCAGGGCTAGCTTAACTCTGTTGGCCATCTTATCAAAGTCAGCTCCTCTGAAGTCTCATATTTTTACCTTGGAATTGGATGATTAAGTTCTAGTGGCCAAATTGAACCATACCATGTGATGGTCACTGGCCCCCAGGTGACCTTCTGCCTGGAGATCTGTGATCCTTTCCCCATTAGCCAGTACTAGATCTAGGATAGCCCTGTCTCTTGTGGATTGTTGTACCAGTTGTTTGAGACCCTCCCTCTGCAAGGAATTCACTATGTGTCTAGTTCTGGCAGATGTTCCTGCTGGTATTGACCAATCTGTGTCTGACATGTTGAAGTCTCCCATTATCAGAACCTCCCCTTTAGCTGTCATGTTTTGTATATCTCCTAACAGTAATGTGTCTATGTCCTCCTCCTGATCTGGAGGCCTGTAGACAACCCCAGTTCGTATGGCTGTCCCATTTCCTGTTTCCAGGGTGACCCACAGTTCTGGCTTCTTATGTGTATTCTGAATTTCTGTAGCTTTGATATTTTTGTTGACATAAAGAGCTACTACGCCCCCCCTTTTTGCACATCGGTCTCTTCTGAGCAGTACATAGCCATGTACTGAAGTCTCCCAAGTGTGGTTACTGGTGAACCATGTCTCGTTAATGGCTACTATATCCAGTTTAGCCTCTGTCATTGTTGCCTGCAGGTCTGGGATCTTGTTTCCAAGACTGTGGGCATTTGTGTACATGATTTTCCATTGGCCAGATTTTGGTACGTTAGTTATTGGGCGAGGTCCGGCATTTCTCCTGCACATCGTATGGAGAGCCAGACCTTTTTCCTGACCCACTGATGCAAATGAACTACAAACATGCTGAACTCCTGTTTGATCACAAACTGAGGGGGAAGGAGTGTTCTTCCCACTTGATGTATCGGGTGCTGCACCCCTCTCCCCATTGGCTAGTTTAAATATTCTGCAAAGATGTCAGACTTCTGTGCCAATGCACTGACTCCCTCCTTAGTCAGATGCAGTCCATCAAATTTAAAGAACTTTGGCTCCCAAAACTGTTGCCAGTTACCTACAAATGTGTGTCCTTTTTCCTGGCACCAGCCCTTGAGCCACATGTTTAGCTCCCCCATCTCCCCCTCTCTGACCTTCCATCCATCTGCCCCCCTCTCCCAGACTGGCAGGATCTCAGAGAAGGAGATGCCGGACAAAATTGATGACAGTTTGTCTCCCAGTCTGGTCAGGAGTTCCTTGGTCTCCACAACTGACTGGCTGGCTAGATCGTTAATCCCTATGTGTACCAGGACATTAATGTTTTCTCCTGCTTCCTGCACCATTTTAGCAATGTGGTCAGTGTCTCTCCATGCTAATGTACCTGGAAAACATCTGACCATTACCCCTAGCTGGAGGTAGGTATCACCTCCCCGATTCATGGAGTCTTCTATGATCAGAAGTGTTATGGATATCCTTTTTGCTTTTTTTTTGTTTTGGTCCCTGTTTTGGGTGAGTTTTGTAGTGCTAGCTCCTGTGCAGCAGTGTCCTCTACCCCTTTTTTTGATTTTGGAGATAGAGGCAGATACGTGTTTATAGTTTTCATATGGTTTGTGGAGGTGATATGATGGAGAGCATTGAATGATGGGGCACTCGATTTGCCCCTTCTAACAACCTGCCAGCCTCCCTGACCAACTAACCTATGTGGTCAAGGTGCTTCAGTTGGATGTTGGAGAAATGGCAGGTGGTTCTTATAATATATTTCCTCCTGAATATGCAATCTGAGGAGCGCAATCTCTGCCCATGCTGCCTGGAGCTGAGCCCTTAGATAGCCAATGGTCCAACATGTAGAACAGTGTCCTAAATCCTGTATAACTGCCCTTTTGAAAAGTTTCCCACAGTGCCTGCAGTTAATAATATCCATTCCAGTTGAGTTGGTGAGATTATAACCTGGTCTGAGTAATTAGAAAGAGGAAAATGAAAGCAAACTTTTTTTTTTTTTGCATAACTTGTTGTAACAAGTTAAATTACTTTGTGCCCTGTAAATGAGGTCACTGTGTGGAAATCTCGCTAATCCTCCCCTTCCTGTTTTGCTACAGGAAATGTCACGACTGTGCTGCTCTATAAAAGGAGTGTAGCATGGTGTGATTGGGGATGGGGGTGACTGGCTGGGCCCTTCCCCTGCCGAAAAGGAAGAACCACGGATGAAAGAAACTTAGAGTTAAGAGCAGAAACAATCAACCAACAATGAAAGCTTAGCCTAATGATAGATAAAACTGTAAACCCTGTTAACACCACCTGTAACAATTTCACAGAAGATATACCCTGCAAAAAACACTTTGCTACAGAGAAAAAAAAGCAGTGACAGAAGATATACCTTGCAAAAAACAATTTGAATCAGAGAAGATTACAGCAGTAATCTGTAAGCACAACACATTAATAAACCTGTAGGCACACCCTGTAATAATGCAGCAGAAAGTATACCCTGCAACAGGAGTTTGAATCAGAGAAGATTACAGCAGTAAAATATAAGCAAAAAACAGTATTAAACCTTGCGAGCACAAACGAAAATAGTAACACACGGTAAATGTGCTTAGCAAAAAGAAGCCTTAATTGTTTTCCTTGCTCTGATAATGTTGTTCCTTGCTCTGTCCTTACAAGCAGACCGAGAATAAAAGAGCTCAGGTGAAGCTAGGTGCCTTTGCCAGCAAAACTAGTCTTCCACCTCCTTGCCCGTACAGAGGTTTCTGCCCCTCCCATAGAGACATAGAGAGCTGTTGCTTCCCTTCACAGACCTTCCTGCCCCCACACTTGGGCTTTCATCCATTTTTTGGCTGTATTGAAGGAGCTCCATTACCCTGTCCCCCCCACCCTGATGCTTTATTTCCATCTTCTCAGGTGTCAATGACTGTGGAGCAGAGGTGGCCAACCAGTAACTCGGGAGCCACATGTTGCTCTCAAAGCAGCTTGATGTGGCTCTTGAAGGATTCATCAATTACATGTCAAGTACGTGTCACAGTCTTTTAAATATGAGAAAAGTCAACATACAGGAACTGAAAAGTGCCCTGAGTGCTCAATAAGCTATTTTTACTAAGTCTGCAAGCCAATCTAAAGCTCCAGAGCTGCTACAAATAAATATTTTAAAATTACAACTATTTTTTAAAAATACAGTAGCTTAATAAAATACAGTTATTGACTATTGACTATGTTATTATTTTAACTCCTAAATATAGCTAAATATGGGTAAGTATGTGTATGGTAAGGACCGCAAGTTGGGTATGGTATGGGCTGCACGTTGTTGTGGCTCATGTCTTACTCAGAAATTTAAATGTGTCTCACGACCATGAAAAGGTTGGACACCCCTGCTGTAGAAGGATTGGGGAGGGCTTCTACAAGTGTTTGGGAACAGAACTCGTACAAGAAGTAGGTCACTTTTCTTTGCAATGTTCAACCACACTGTGAGGAATGGCCATGAGTATGGTGGAGGTTTACTTCAAATGATAAAAAAAAGATTTGTTTATTGAGTGTGCTGGCAGTTTAGTTAAAAAGAAAAAAGTCTCTCTGCATTTCTTACTCAGTTACTATATTTAGTGGGGTAGCTAGGCTTGTGGTTTCAATTTTACATGAATGGCACTTACAGTGAGAAGTGCTTGCTGTTTTGAATTTTACGGTTCAGGAGGCACAGTGATACAGACTAGTGAAGTGACCATTACCACTGGGACTTGTCATTTGGTGGGCATTGTTAAGAAGGAAAATTCATGCCCACAGACAGCTCTGGGCCAGTCAGGATTCAAGATTTCTGAAGCCCATTTTCTAAATACTGCTAGAGCTCTGCACATATCTCTTCTTAACAAGACAATCATTTCTGCATCAAGACTCATTGACTGTTAATGCGGGCATCAACCCACTCATACAGCAATAAACCAGGAGCACACCGAGGAGGATCACAGAAATAGCACTGATTTGGATCTTGGACAAATAGTTCAGATACAAACTCGGAGCACAAATATGTCCGTAACCTTTACAAACTCTGGCCTGCAAGGTCTTTGGATTATTCTTTGAACTGTGCAGCATAAAATAACCATCAAAATCCTTTACAATTAGTTTTATGTTATGTGCTGGGGACTTTTATGGGGAGAGTTAGAAGGGCTGCAACCTTATGTTACATAGATTGGGTACAGAAGCTTACAATGCATTGGTATGTATTTTCAGTGTATGTTAAGATCCTTTTCATCCCATCTATTGTAGTCATAAACAGCTCCTGCCCCCCAACACTGAACACCCAAAATTACCATTCAGGTGGGACTTGATTCCCCACCAGTATTGCCTAGGTCAACCACCATATTCAAGAGCAGCAGTCAGGGTGTGATGCTACATCTCATTAGGTACAGATAGTTGGTGTCTTGGGGGACTGACTGGAGGGGATCCATTGTCAGCACCATCATGGACCAATCAATCAGAGTTCGGTCAGAAAGACCAGGGTTACCAGGAACGTGCATACCTTTGGGCAGGTCTTTCTGAAGCAGCTCATTACTGATGGTAAATGTTTTATGTTACTGTTGTTTCTGTCTGGAACGTGTTTCTTTTTGTGAGCTATACTAATGGGGGAGAGGGTGGGGGAGGGAATGTTTGCTACCCAAGAGATTTCTAAATATGTATGTCTTCAGAAAAGTGGATAGGTACTGAGCAAGGGCAAAGCTCTAATAACTACAGGGATATGGAATGAGTAAGAATATGAAATATCTGTCATGGAATGTTAAAGCACCAGAGCCAAAACACATGTTATCAGATTGTCAAGCACACAAAGGAACATGTTGGCCAAACAGCAATGCTCTAAGAAATGCACTAGCTCAAGGGGGACGCTCTATTTTTACGAAGGGACTGGGTTGGGTAGGCATATGTGGCTAGAGATAGCACTGATCAGAGAGGAGTGGTAGAAGTTACAGCTAGAAGCACAAGATTTCAACTGGCCCAAGCTGTAGCCAACCTCAAGGGGTATTATCTCTTTTTAATCAGGCACTTACACCGCATAGATCTGGTTCTAAGTAATATTTACAGACTGAATTCTGACACACCTAAAGTTTTCATGCAACTGCTCAACATCCTGACTGCATATGCCCACCTCCCCATTGTACTTGCTGGGGATTGGAACTTAGTATTTGACAATGAGTTTGACAAATCTAAGGGGAAAAAGGGAGGTCTGTCTGTGTACAGAGAGTGCTACTGGAAATGTGCAACACTTTGGACTTATTGAATCTGTGGAGACTGCTAGAACCATAAACTCTCACCTGTACCTTTGATCCTGCCCTGCACAAACTCTCTCTGGAATTGACTACTTTTTGGTTAACCAAACCCTGCTTCATGGTGTACTTAGAGTCCAAATTCTGGCATGGGTCACTTTAGATTATTCTCCTCTCCTTCTTCAGCATGTCTTACCCAGTGTTCAGATAAAGATACCTGCTGGAGAATACATAATCATCCACTACAGGACAAAAAAACACCGGAAATGGTGCAGGGGGCTATCAGAAATGTTAAAAAACTAACACTGGATCTATTGTCAGCTGGATGTTGTGTGGGCAGCAGTGAAAAGCTATCTTGGGGGGAATGCATATGTTTGGCTATGGTATGGAAAAAGAGAAAAGAGATTAAGTCTAGAGACTTACTTAAAGAAATCAGTCAAATAGAAAATAAACTGAGCCTAGTGACTAGTGAAGCCACCTGGGTTAACTTATATAAATTGAAAGCCACATAACAAAGATCTGAACAGACAGCAGGCAGAACATGCCGTGTTCCACACTCATGCCAGATATGTAGAACAGAGTGAGAAGATGGGTAAAATTATGGCTATCCACCTTCAGCAGCAAGAAGCAGCCAGAATAATTAAGGCTATTCCACAGTCTCAGAACCAGGCCTTGCACATCTCACCTAGAAATAGCAGACCACTTTCAGAAGCACTACCGAGTCCTATACACTGAAACACCTCCCAAACAACAGGTAGATATACAGTAGATAAATACCTGGCAGACATCTCTCTGTCTCTTCTAACCCTTGACCACCAAGACTTCCTGGCCAAGCCCATAATGAGTGAGGAGGTCCGACAGGCCATCAAAAGTTTCACTCTGGACAAAGTGCCAGGACCAGAAAATTTTTCAACCAATTTTTATAAAGTGCTGGAACCATAACGGACACCTATTTTAATACACATGCTCACATATATGCATGCTCGGGGTGTAAATAAACCACACAAATGAGTACCATGATCACACTCCTCCACAGCCCAGGAAAGGATCCTGAAGAAGTTATCAGTTATTGCCCTATTTCCCTCATAAATTAGGACATGAACATTTAAGTAAAGGTATTCGCTATCAGAGTTAACAGGGTATAAGGCTAGCTACGGGGTCTGGAAGAGATAGGTTTTATGAGCCAAAGGGTATTCTCAGGCCATCTGAGAAAACTGAAACAATCTTCTCTGTATCCAGGGAAACCAACTATGCTGTGGTCTTGGTCTACCTGGATGCAGAAAAAACCTTTGATAGAGTGCTGTGGACCTTTTTTTTGCTGTTCTAACCAAATTCACCTTCCCGGATATGTTCATCCAGTGGGAGAAGGAGCTATACACATAACCGGACGTGAAAGTGTACTGTAATTGTGTTTTGTCAGACCCCATCCCACTCTGAAAAGAAACCAGGCAGGGGTACCCTCTCTTGCTTCTCCCATTTAACGTATATTTAGAGTCCTTCATTTGCAAACTTAGTAGTCAACCGGACCAACAGAGGATTACCCTGGGATGAGAATCCTATAAAACATCAGTTTATCTGATAAAATTCTGTTACACATCACACACCCCGCAGCATCCATACCTGCAGTATTGGCCACAACAAAGGAATTCAGCTCCATCTTCAGTTATAAATTAAATCTCTGCAAGACCCTTAAATGCAGCAGTAACCAGATCAAGAGATTATGGCGATGAGACTGGCCAGGTCACCACATATGTGAAGATAACTAGGTATAGAACAAAGCCAGAACAAGCTCAATATGTGGCAATACAACACTGATGGTCAAATTACAAACCTTAGCAAGATCTTGATAGATGGAGTGTCCTTCCACTCACACTCTGGGGCTATATTAACATCATAAAGAATATATTCCTGAGAATTTTATATTCCTTCAGTATGATGAATGACTGTCTTCCTCTGGAATGGTTCACAATTCTCCATGCTCATACAGATAAATTTATCTAAGCAAATAAGGGCTACCACAAGGCATGCACCAAACTTGCCAGATGCAAGCAACCAGGTGGACTATGTCTTCTACATTTCACCATGTATTACTCTGTGGCCCAAGCAAGTAAATATGTGAGATGAAAGAAAGAGGAACAAGAGAACACAATTCAAAGATACCTACCAAGATGCCTTATCACTGAGCAGCAGCTTTGTAAGGATGCAGGTCTGGATCCGGCTGCATTAATTCAAGTATCCACCCAAACCCTTCCCAAAACCTTGAGAAACACCATCATGGGAATATCCCTCATAGACCACCAGCAAATGTGCAAAATGCTGAACATACACCACACCAAGGACCTACATCAGTCAACTTTCAATAATCCCAATTTCAAAATCGCTGGTTCTCCTATTAAGGAAACCTTTTGGCATCAGGTTAACCTCCCCTCCCTGGCACATTTAACACTAGGAGGGCAACCTATCCCTTTCAGGACCTTTAAGGCCCAAACTCATCAAATGACTGATGCATTTTCAAATTCATGCAACTTATTCATGTGGTGGCACAACTCTAGGGCCCTTCCCCATGGCAGCAAAATTACAGAGAGCTGTTGACCTCCCAGTTTCATGCAGTCTTACAACCTTATTCAACCTCCTATAGCAGCTGCCATTATTGGCAGTCTGAGTTTCCAGACAGGCAGATCAACTGGGGACACATATTGTATGATTAAATGTCTACTTGTATATGAAAACCAACAAATCCAGACTCACTCAGTTCAATATAGTAAATAATCTTTGCTACATGCCTGTGAAACCTAATAAGATATGTAGATGCAAACATAGAATTGGAGCAATGGCAAAAGACTCTGGCAGAATGTCTCAGAACTCCTTGGTGAGGGTGACCTCATCTCACCTAAAATTCTCATGGTTGATGGACATGAGGTACTTGATCCTAACAACACTGCCAACAAATTCAGTGTTGCATTCACTGATCTTAGCTTTGTCGTCCCCGCTGAGCCAACCTTGCCCTCCAGCAGAGGTCCTGGTCCTGTTTGTCAAGTCAAGTCTTAGTTATTTGTAAAAAGCGCTTTCCACAAAAACCAAAGCACGTGTACACAGATAATAAAACAAATATTAATTTATCAAATAATTAAAATTAATAATGACATTAATAATAACAGGGCAGCAAAGTCTAGCAAACTTCTAGAAAATGCTAAACTAAATAAATACGTCTTTAACACAGATTTGAAAGACTCAGCAGTCAAGCACTCTCTAATCCAATGAAGTAGAGAGTTCCACAGGATCAGAGCCACAAAAGCAAATGATCTGGCACCTGAGGTCTTCAAATGACCCTGAGAACCTCTAGCAATCCCTCGTCGGTGGAGCGGATGGAGGGAGTGGTAGGGGCAGAGGAGATCTTGCAAATAACTTGGTCCCTTTTTGTGTAGGGCCTTATAGGTCAGCAAACTGACCTTGAAGGTGATCCTCTACTGCACCAGCAGCCACTGCAGTCTGCAGAGTACTTGTGTGACATGGAAAGATCTAGATAAATCAGTCAACAACCTAGCCACCGCATTCTGCACCAGCTGCAGGTGGTGGATGAGCACCCCAGCAGCCCTAGGTACAAAGCATTGCAGTAATCAAGGCAGGAGGTCACAAAGGCATGGACCAATGTTGGAAGATCTTCGGGTGGAATAAGGTGTTATACCCATGCGATATTCCTCAGATGATAAAATGAGGTCTTGATAATGGCCAACACCTGAGATTTAAGCGTCAGTCCACCATCAAGCATAATGCCCAGATTCTGCACCCGATCGGATGTCATCAGCTGGCTGCCTTCCAACAAAAGCCCAAATGACTGGCCAGTAGATGACCCCTCTGCCTGATGACCTGAGTCCACAACCAACACCTCAGTCTGTTGACACACAACCACTGGACCTGTTGTTTGAATATTCTATATTCTGTTTTAAACCTGTCTCAGTAAGGGACACTTCAAATTATATAAGAAAGAAACTTGTTAAAACCAGAATTGGGGTGATTCAATTGATATGAGGCTATTTGCCCTGGTTGTTGAGGTACTCTCCTATCCCATTTCCAAATATTTCAGCTTCTGTTTGAGTTACTTCCAGTTCCCCAAGAAGTGGAAATCCACACTGGTTACACCTGTTTTTAAAAGTGGCGACCATTATAACCTTTCCAGTTACAGACCAGTTTCCATACCCCCCCAGTCCAAAGCCCTTAAGAGAATAGTGTCTGATCAGCTTGTCTCATATCCTGAAGAATATGAAATACAGTGTCCCCAACAGCATGGATTTCAGAAAAAAACATAACACCAATACAGAACTAACTGAGTATTCCAATTTTGTCCTTGAAGCCCTTGACAATAGAAACAAGATTGGCACCATCTATACTGACACGACAAAAGTCTTTGCCTTGGTCAAGTCATAAGCTTCTTCTCTACAAACTCCTTGGCCTAGGCCTGTCACTAGACATGGACACCTAGTTCCAGAGTTATATCACTAATCATACTCAGTGTGTTAAGATAGATGGTGCTTCTTGTCTGATGTTAGGAATGTATGCATTGGTGTTCCTGAGGGCTCTATTCTGGGCCCCCTACTATTTGGTTTATTAATAAATCACTTGCCTGCTGCCTGTCAGTCTCCAAATGTATCTCTGTGCAGATGATGTTGTTATCTATTTCAAGAACCTTGACCTTGGCAGCCTTACCTCCGTCATCTATGGTAGTTTTGAGGCACTTGAAAAATGGTTCTCCCAAAACAGACTGATTCTAAATTACAACAAAACTAAGACAGTGCTCTTCACAAGTCCACAAATGAAGAAAAAGGTACCCCCCCCCTTGTCATTAGCAGTGACCTGGAACATATACAGTACTTGAATAGGTGGAAACCTTTAAATACCTTGGGCTGATCCTGGACAATACCTTATTTTTCACTCCCCACATTGACCTCCTTGTGTCCATGGTAAACAGAAGACTGGAAGCCTTGTGCCATAACTGGTTCAACCTCGCTGCTGATTCTAGATGACTCAGGGTGGCAAGCTCAGTACTGTCACTCATTGACTACGACCTCCCAGTCTACACAACTGCCCATGACTCAGTTCTCAACAGAATAAATCTGATCTGTAATAGGGCTTCTCACTTTGAACTTGGGGGCTGAAAAGCACACCCATACCTGCACTCTCTACACCCAAACAAATTGGTTACCACTACCTAGGAGAATTAGGTTCCAGACATGTCTGCTAGCCAAGAAAATGCTACTGGGCATACCTCCCCAAAGTCACTGCTTCCGCCCTGTTGCCAATCTCTATGACGACAGGAGCATGGCTCAGAATACCCTTGAACTGCTTTTTTGCTGTACTCAGCTAGACAAGAGTTCATTCACTGTTAGGGCCACTGGCTGGTTAAATGAGCTGATACCTTGTTTAATTTACTTAAGTTTAACCAGTTTAAGAGTATGACCAGTTTAAGAGAGCACTACTGGCAACCCTAACAGTTCAATGAAACTGTTACTGCTAATTATCCAGACTAAATCCCTCTTGGTACACACATTGAACTGTGTCAGACTCTGGCTTTGTGTCCATGTATCACAACTATACTTGTTTTACACTGTTTCTGTTTACCTGCCTTATTGTAAAATTGTTTTTTTTTAACTTAATTTTTATTGAGTTATATCTTATCAATCAAACAGGAAATCAGGCAGTAACACACAAAGTCTTTTGGTTTCCACAGATCAGTTATAGCTTCATAGTGAGTTTATGATCAAAATTATACATAGCCAACAACCTTAGCAAGTTCTTTCTTTGTCTTACAGGAGTGTCTAGTAGAAGGGTCCACTTCCCGCTCACATGGATTGTCTGCCGTGCTCTCCATCCAAGCTCGGCTAGAAGGCTGTGAGGCTCAAGCAACCGTTCCACCACCAGAATAATCCTGCCTGTGACATATTTGTGCTCTATGAAATAAAGCTATGTTCCAAACAAACAATTGCTTTATGTACTTTTTGTTTATCCCCCTGTACTTTCCTGTTGCAATATACACTTTAATAACAGCTTTAAAAACAGGTTTTAAAACAGAATGACTTAATTTAACTTGAAAATCCTAAACTGAGGTTATTACAATAAAATAGTTTAAATAAAAACTTAACAACAATGAACAGCATGTGCTTAAAATTGGGTCCACTAGGTAAAAAATAGGAGAAGAGAAATTCCCATAGATCTGTGGAGGTTGGTGAGATTTCATTGTCCTATTTTGTTAACAATTGCTCTAAAATTGGGGTACCACTTTTAGTCTCCTCATATTCAAAGAGGTGGAGCCATCTAGAGTAAAATTGTTCTGTCCAGAGTCTTAGCTGTGCTGCCAGTGCCTCCATTTCTTTATTGTTGGATAAGTTGGACCACCATACAGAGTATGAAACAGTATTTGGTGTAAGCCAATGTTGGGTAATCGACTTTAGGGCTGCAGCTATTAGGGCAAAAAGCAAATATTTCTGTGCCCTAGAACCAACCCCCGGGGGGGGGGAGCACAGTATCCTATGGGGGAATTCCAGTGGGTTTTTTAATTGTAAAATTTCTTTGACAGCCATAGTTACCTCCGTCCAGTTGTTTCTGATCCCTGGACAGCTCCAGAAGATATGGAAATGAGATCCTCTGTCCCCACATCCCCTCCAACACCTGTCAGTTTGGGAGGTTGCATATTTGGAGGAGATCACTGGTGTAATGAAGTATATTGTTAAGATTTTCCACACCTGAACTCTCTCCATATGGGGGAATTGGTTGTTTTATGTACTCCCCGCTATATTTGGGTCCAGGCTTTGTCTAAAATTGGGGTCTCAAATTCTGTTTGCCATTTGTTTTCTATGGATTGAATGTGCAAAGTTCCCACTCCCTCCTGTAAGGCGTGATATATATATATAGGAAATAAATTTCCTAGTATCCGCCATATGACTTTCCTGGTACACATATGTTAATGGGGGGGGGTCTGGATCTCCCTGTATGGCTGACATCCCTGCTGTATTGGTTATATAGTGTCGGCACTGAAGGTAGCTAAATAAATCTTTGTGGGGATTCCAAATTCATTGTGAAGCTTTGCAAAAGCTTTAATACCTTCATCAGTTACCAACTGAGATAGGTATTTAAGCCATAAGTTTGCCCAACGATTCCAACAGAGGTCTTCGTGTTTGGCTGGGAATTGGGGTAAATACCCTAGAGGAATATATTTCCACGTTGGGGAGAATATTTCCCACCATTGCCTGGTGTTAAGCCACGTTTTAAGGGAGTGTTTAGTCCAGGTGTTGCTTATGGTTTTCAAATCTGAGACTTGATAACCCATGGTAGGAGTTTAAGAGGGATTTGTGGGTGTGCCCATTTCTCCAGCTTGTACCAACCTCCCCTGTACTCTGTGGTCAGCATCTTTAATATTGGCACTGCCTGCACAGCCAAGTAATATTTATGCAGGTCTGGAACCCCCAGTCCCCCTTTATCTTTGGTCTCGGTCAACAGGTTCCACCTTTTGCACGGGCGGCGGCCTGCCCAAATAAAGTTGGATAACTTCCTTCTCAATTCTTTCCACTCCGATTTGTGGATCGGGAGAGGGAGAGTTGCAAATAGAAATAAAAACCTGGGTAGGATATTCATCTTTATTGTCTCTACTCTATTCATGAGATTAAGAGGGAGGGTCTGCCATCTATGTAAATCCTCAAATACCTGTTCTTTTAATAACTGGTAATTGAACTGGTGGAGTTTTGTAAGTTCTGTAGAAATAAATATCCCCAAATACCTAATTTTTTTCTTTAATCCATTTGAAAGGAATAAGCCTCTGCACTCCTTTCTGTTGGGGGCCTCCAATGCGCATAATTTCATTTTTTTCTATATTCACCTTAAAACCAGAGATCTTTCCAAAGCGATTTAGAAGTTGCAACACCTCTGGGATAGATGTTTCTGGTTTATCCAAGTATATTACTGTATCATCCACATAAAGGGAGACTTTATTTTCTGTTCCACTAATGTGAATCCTGCAAATGGTGGGGTTTTCACTGATGGCTTGAGCGAGGGGTTCCAAGCTGAGTGCAAACAGTAATGGGGATAGAGGACACCCCTGTCTTATTCCTCTTTCTATGTTAAAAGATTCTGAGTTTGTGCCATTTACTCTAACTCGAGCTGTAGGTTTCTGGTAACACATAGACACCCACTTAAGGAAATTGCCCCCTGCCCCTACCTTCGATAACACTTCTTTCATATAGACCCAGTTCAGGCGGTCAAATGCTTTTTCAGCATCGAGGAATATTGCCAGTGGAGTGGAGTTGGGAGGGTGTTTATGTGTAATAATACTGAGTAATTTTCTGATATTATTATTTAATTGCCTATGTGGGATAAATCCTCTCTGATCTGGGTGTACTAATAGTTCGGTGTGTTGATGTAATCTGGTAGCTAAGATGTGGGTTAAAATTTTGAAGTCCTGATTAAGGAGGGAGACAGGTCTGTATGAATCGCAGTGAGATGATGGTTTCCCTGGTTTTGGGATAACTGTTACTAGGGCCTCTCGCCATGATTCAGGGAAGGCTCCTTCCTTCAGGCTGGTATTAAAAATATGCACTAATCTGGGAGCCAGTGTTTTACTCAACTTCTTGTACCATTCTGCAGAAAGGCCATCTGGGCCAGGTGTTTTGCCCATTTGTAAATTTCGTATAGCCTCCAAAGTCTCCTGGGTAGATATCGGGGCTGAGAGGGCCTCTTGTGCACTCTGAGGGAGGGTTGGTAGAGCAAGGGAGCCAAGGAAGGCTTTTGACTCCTCCGCAACCCTCTGGTCCACCTTGTCCTCTGTGTATAACCCCTTATAGAAGGTTCTGAATTGGGAAGCAACATCTTTTGGTTTGGACCACAACCTGGCTGGGTTTAATATATCCCTAATCTGTGAAACATGTCTCTTGGCCTGTTTTTTACGGAGACAGAAGGCCAAAAGTCTCAAAGCCCTCCCTCCCATCTCAAGATATTTCTGATTTGAAAACCGGAGATAGCCCTCCGCTTTCCGATCTTCCAGTGCTTGGAGGTCTGCTCGGGCCTGGGTCAATTCCCTCAAAGTTTGCTTGGAACCTGTGTTTTTCTTATGTTGGGCCTCAAGTTCTGCCAGTTTCCTCTGAAGCTCCACCCCTCTAGCCCTAACTTGCTTTTTCTTAGCTGATGAATAACTAATTGTTTGACCCCTAATAACAGCCTTTAAGGTGTCCCACCAAATTAATGGGGATCAGTCTTCTATGGGTGAATCATGCTCAAGATTTTCTATTGTTTTGATCATAAGTTTTTTAAAGGGTTCCTCATTTAGCAATGATACATTTAGTCTCCACATAGTGGATTTGTTTTCTGGTCTGAGTGTTAACTTAGTAGAGATTGGGCTATGATCTGATAAGGTGATTGGGTATATTGTGGAATTTAAAAACAGGTGTAAGAACGTTGTGCCTGTGAAAAAAAGGAATAATCCCTCTCTACCCTGTGCTGGGATCTCCATGTATCCACTAACCTTGCCACCATTATCAGTGCTCTGAGTTTTTGGTTGTTGCTTTGTTTGTGCACTGATTACCTGATGAACGGACCAAGCTCGGAGAAAGGACTGTGTTGAAATCCCACCCCCAACAATAGTTGTCCCTGGGGTACGCTAGCCAGTTTATAGAAGATTTCCCCAGGAAATTTCTCTGTGCCCACATTGGGGGCATATCCATTTACCAAATGTAAAATTTTGTCCTGCAGTGAGCAGGTTACTCTAAGAAATCTGCCCTGGGGATCCTCCTCCATAGATTGAATTTTCAGGGGGCTATTCCTTCTAATCAAAATCACTACCCCAGCCTTTTTGGCTGTGGGGTGTGAGGTCACTATTACCTGGCCTACCTACCTTCTTCGGAGCTTAACGTGCTCCTGCTCTGAAAGGTGGGTCTCCTGTAGAAACGCCACATCACATTTCAGATGTTGTAACTCTATTAGTAATCTAGCCCTTTTAATTGAGGAATTGACACCTTTCACATTATATGAGACTATATTCATATGTACCATAACATATATTAGGTAACTTTACATCTTTTCTCATACCCCATCCATATCTCACCATTGCATCTCCTTTTTAATTTAGCCAGTAAGACCCCCTTAAAAAAAACATGAAAATCTAAAACATTAACTTTCAAGAAACTTCTTGCAAATTTTGTACCAGTCTGCGGTACCCTTTTAACTAATAAACTTTTAACTTTAAACAGCATTCACTTGTCCGAACAATTTAAAAAGTGGTGTATAATGACTTCCACGTGTAGCCTACAGTGTTTCCGTGGGAGGTCAACTCTTTGACCCAGGAAGTGCCCCTGCAAAGTAGGGGCAAGAGGTATAGGTTAGCCCCCGAGGGGAGTACCTACAATCCCTTTGTTACCATCACCAAAAGGCTGACTGCAAGCTATGAGGCTTTGAATCCACTGACATGTGTTCCCTGAAGCTCCCCCCCCCTCCAGCCCATACATTCCTTTTCCTGTCTACTTGTCTTCTGCAGTGTTTTTCTATATAATAGAGTCCAGGAACCACCTGTTTACTTTTTGAAACTATTTCCCCTGGTTCCCCCCCAGAGACGTATGGCCGCTATAACTCTAAGATAATTAGCCTTTAAGTATGCACAGGGTGTTTGCTAATGATCATCCCGAGTAAGTTTTTAGTAGGTCCAAGAGCATCTCTGGTTCCCCAAAATCCCTCTTTCTGCTGATCACTGGATCCAGCATACAGTTTCCCTCGAGATCCTTTATCCTGCTATATTTGAATTGTTGCCTGTGCCAGTCTTAAACCCTACCTCATCACGAGAGGAGCAGCACCCCCAGTTGATCACAGTTTCCTCCCCTGCCCATATGACAATGTTGGAGCATGAATAAAGTTTTATATAAGGGAAAATACAGCTCCCAACCTTTCATTTTGAATTACCTATCCCCCCCCAGCTTTGCATGTCCTTTTCGATGAGCATTTTTACAGTGAAATAATTATGTCTGTTTCTTACATTTTACATGTCTCTATCAGTCCTTCCTTTTGGGGATAGAGGTGCGGCTGCAAGTTGTCTGATTTTTCTTCTCTTAAGCCGATTACTGTCCTTTTCAGTGACGAGGTGACTTTGGCAAGGTAGATTGAGTGGTCCCTCCATGTGGTTGTTGTCTTGCTCTTTGCAGTAAATTCGTAATGTCTGAAGAAGCCTCACAGGGGATTGATCCTGGAGTCACTCACTTTCTGTTTTGGGTGGTGGGAACCACTGACCACATTCTGGCCTTGAGTTTGTGCTCTAATCTTTCTATCTCCAGGTCGGGGAGCATGACATCCAATTGCTGCGGTACATGTAGGGCCTCTACCAGGGATGGAAAAATTCTCGGGCCAGCCTCCAGATGAATTTTGATTCTAGCCAGAAACAATAATTGAGCTTTGATCCCCTTTTTAAGCTTTAAGTCCCTAATAACATTTCTGACCTTTTGACGTTCTGCCTGGAGTGCTGACGAAAAGTCCTGATCAAAAAAGATTTGGGATTCTTTATATTTAAGATCTCGGTGCCACCATGCTTCCTGTAAGATCCAGTCCTTACTCTGGAAGAAGACCATTCTGATGATCCATGATCTTGGCCTCGCAGTGTGGTCTTGGGGTTTTGCTACGAGTGAGCGATGGGCCCGATCTATATCCAGTTTAATGTCTGAAGGCAGGGAGAGAACAGAGCGGAGGACTTGCTGTATGAAGTTGGCTGTTGATGGGTATCCTTCTTCCTCTCCTTCAGGTATGCCATGAATTCAAAAGTTGTTCCTCCGGGACCTGTTTTCTAGGTCTTCCAAGTGATTTTGAATTTCTCTGTCTCTCTGCAGTAAGAGTAGCATTGGCCTGTCTGAGCTCTCTTGGGCTTCTGAGATCGAGTTAAGATTGACGGCATTTGCAGAAACTTTCTTATCTAAGATTTGGATGTCTTTTTTAGACCTGATAGTGAGGTATCAATTCTGTTGACCATAGTGAGGATCTGTTGCGATGTTCGTTGCAGATTGTCCGAGTCGATCACCTCCATTGCTTCTTGTTCTCCTGAAGACTCTGAGTGTGTCTGTCTGCATTGTGACTGGGCTTCAAACCCCTCCATGTCCTCATCCAGCACCAATTGCTTCAGTTTGGTGGAATTAGTATTAGTTTTCAGGCTTTTTCCACGTTGATGTCTCCCTGCCATTATTGGCTATTGAGGGATCTTGCTTTCAAGCCAAAATGTTCAATTAGGTCTGCAAGATATACTTAGATGTGCGGGAGGGTTGAGCAGCTGCAGAAACTAGAGTGTAGTCATCCTGGTGATGTCACCGGAAGTCCCCTTTTTGTAAAATTGTATGCAATTGATCTAGCCTATTTATTTGTAATTGTTCATCTATATTGTACTTGTTTGACTTCATTACACTGAAACTCGCTTATTGAATTTATGTTGCCTTGTAATCTGTTATTGAGCCTTTATAAAAGAAACCTTGTGCTCAAAGTAATTCTCTGAAATTTTCAATAAATAAATATGAACTCCAGTTAGACTCTGTGCCAGATGTAATAAAGAAAGAGGCTCCATCCTGCACCTCCTGTGAAACTGTGATCTGTCTTGTAGCTTGTGCAGTGCAATTAAAGCAAACGCAGATCCATTTCTGGGTTTTCAAGACCTAATCACACCAGAGATTTGCATCCTAGGTGACTTCAGTAATATTTCTGTGAAAGAACATAGGTTTCATATGACAGTGATATCAGCCTCAGTTAAAAAAATGAATTTATAATGCTAGCTAGATCAAAATGCAATTTCATACACAGAATGGTACCAAGACTTACTTTTTAGTCTCTGAAATGAACAAATGTCTGCTTGCCTTAGTAATAGACATAAGTTATTTGAAAAAAGACGAGGTAAAGTTTTTACTTTGTATTCCCTCACTCAAGATGCAGAGTAATGGTGCACAGAGTACTCATATGGGGAGGAATGTGTCTAAAGCATGCATTACTGTCTGTACTGTTCTTTACTGATGATTGTAACATGGCAGGAAAGCTATCACAGAAATACCTTGGTATGACTGGTTGAAAAAGTAAAAATTGCCATGCATTAATTCCCTAGTAATGCACAGTGCAGAGAGTAGTACTATGTATCACCACTGAATCGTGTCAAGCACGATCTATCCCAAGCCACCCATCCACCCGAAGGACTCTGACTTACTCGCTCACAAATTCAGTCCTCAGCTACAGATCCAATGATGCATGTAGACCTAAAAAATACTTCCAACGAGGATAAAGCACTGTGCTTTCTGTACATCTCAGCATTCTATGCAAGATACACCGATCCCTAAAGAAGAGAAGTTGGTGTGCAGTAAGAGTAATCACACCCGTTGAATATAAAATGCTCCTGTAATGTATAACCATCACATATATTAGTAGTAGTGAAACGCTATATAAAAAAATGTAAAATGTTTAGTGTTATTACATCTACAGTATTTGTGCAGTGTTAAGCACAACCCTAATCCCATAGTTGTTGTTAGGAAGTATGTTAAGGGGAATGTTTTTCCTGCAGTCATTTCTAGAAAATGTTATGTGGAATGTTTACTAGACCAGACCGCACCAAAAGATCAGTGAGGCACACACAGCGTGAAGGCTTTCGTAAATAAACGCGACACAGTTTTGTAAATGGCAGAATTAAAGTGTGAACTAGAGGAGCAGTTTCTTCCTTTACTATAGATAACAGTGTGTGGGAGACCGCAAAATAATGTGTAGAATGGCATTGCACCAACATTTCTGTAAGTATTTGGACCCATAATGCATCAGTATATTACTGCCGTTAAGGCTTATTGCAAGCAAAATTGCACACTAAATGTTATAGTTGTGAAAATTTTATAACTGTATTGTACTTCAGCAATGTAAATCTCATTAAAGAGTAGCATAAAATATTTTTCTCTGTATCAGCCATGATGCATCGTGTGATCTCTGCCTGTCAGCCACCGTTATAAAATAAATCAAAACATTGCGTAATACAGTCTCTGTCATTTCTGTATAGTAACAAGAAGCTGGTATATAGCACAAAGTATTGCATATGGCAGACATGATGTGCCTTGTTACAAGTGCATTAAGGCACTCCAATGTTGTGTTCTACTGTGGAATTAGTGCATGGTTGGGTGGTTGTAGGCAGTCGGCCTGCAGCCTCATGCCACAACCCCCTCCAACCATGCATTAATTCCCCAGTAGAACACTCCTTTGTCATGCCTTAATGCTTACATTGCTACTGTCCAATGCACTCTCCAGATACCTTCCTGTTTATTACATAATTCTGGGGATGTGTATTGTTCCTGTATATGTATGAGTACTGTCTATACTTTGTACTGCCTTGTTGTATGCTTTTAACAAGAAAATGAATAATGTATATTAAGTGAAAAAAAAAAGACTTTGTGGAAAAATTGTTGCCTTAACAACATGCCGTGGATGATACTTACATGTGCTTATCACTAGAGTGCAATTTATGTACTGTGCCTTATGCACCTTCTGATACTGGTGCCTGCAGGTTTTCTTCTGCTCTCAAACCTAATTAATGATTGAGAACTGCAGTGTATTCTTTAAACTGTTTTTCACAGCTCTTTTGACTGTTCTGTTAGTCAAGTCAGGTTTGATGCATTGCTGACAGTGGACACTTCAGCTTGTTCGTCAAATCATTCATACCAAAGGGAAGCAGAAGATCAAGTTCAAGGTATTGTATGGTAGATATTATTTGAACTCTGTTATTTAACTTTATGGCTAGTAGAAAATAAGTAAATTGTTTTCAGGTTTTACATAAATTAAATTTCATCACTGTTTTTCTCTTCCCAGATTCAAATACTTATTTCAGTCATCTGCACTGTAATCCCCTGGGAATGGCTCAAGAATATACTCCTCCTCATCCTCCACTGTTTGGATTCTCTCCTGTCATAACACCAGCATTATTTGTCAGCACATCAGCAGCAAATACCACAGTCTTCTAGTGGCGCAAGTTGTTGCCTTTAACCTCCTATTGAGGATTGCAGTCTTGTTACTGAAATCTCTTCTCTGTCACCTCAAGCATTGTTTCTCAGCTCAGCAGCAGGATACATCGCAGTCATCTCGAAACCCAAGTTGATGCCTTCATCCTATTTCTGATCTTTCAGAAACAGCATGCATTACAGTTATCTAATCTAAATAAAAATAATTTGGCACTCATTGCCTTATACACATGGACGTCACTCAGAAATTCAGTAGTGCAAAAATATGCTTATTTTATTATCCAAAGTACCAGACTGATGCCAAATACATGAACACCTAATGTGTTTTAGATCATGCAAAAGATCCTTTATCTAAGGTGTACATACAAGAGATTTAGGGGTCCAAATACTAGCAGCTTCCGATGACATCAGAAGTCATGGACCATGACTCCAATTCAATACAAACTACAGTGCATAAGGCAAAAAAGTGCTCACAATACAAAATGGCATTGATTATAAATGCTACCACATAATCACAAAAGTACACTGTCTTATTTACAGACTACATTAAATACACATTTAGAAACCTTACAGATAGAAAATCCTTTTTCAGCTACTAAAATGCAGTCATATAACAATGCCATTCTCATATTTGGCTATGTCATATATCAAAATGACTTCAAGGGCAAGCATAATATGACTTCTTTCATACCGCATGTAGGTGCTGTGAGTCTGTAGTTTGGCCGCTGCTTACTAAGTTTACTAAATTTGTTCAGCACAAAACCAAGCTGTCAGATGAAAGGCAAAGAGAGAAACAAAAACAGTTACTGCTAAGTTAGATACTGTTTCCCTTACAGTTTTCACACTCTTTCATATTTGCAGTAATTATCTTTAGCAGTCATGAAAGAAAAACAGACAGAAGGCAGAGACATTAAATACATCTATTACAGTTGAGTGTCACATATTTAGCCTTCTTTCAGGTTTTCAACATATTGTCTCAGGAAAGGGGCTAGATCAATACTACTATTTAAACATGTGACAATCCTTACATCAAGGTTAAAAATCCAGAAAGCCTCACACTGTAGAAAAAGATTATTATAGTCCTCTGCCCTGGGGCATGGCCACACTCAGTCAATGGCTTTGAAACTAAACATTTGTTTAGCCGAGTTGTTTGGTTCTTTCACATGTTGTGCAATTGTATATTCCCATTTGTAATCATCCTACAGTGTTCATCCACTCGAACTTTAAATTGTCTGATAGTTTTCCCATCATAGAATGCACCACCTGTGCACAGGGTCAAGTAAATGTCCCACATGTTGTCACAGGTGGTAAGTTGTCAATTTTTATGTTTTCCCTGTGTGGGGATTGACAAACATATATCTGTCGTAGGGGAATAGCTTGCAATATGTACACTGTTTTCATGGGTAGCAGCCCTTGATATTGTTGGTGAGCTACCTTACTGCTTTGGGATTTGAACTACAGCTATGTAATAGGTTGTCTTTAAGGGTATTACCCTTCTATATAACATCCTGGGCAGTTGCTGAGATACCTTTTAGGCATTTGCTCCCCCTGTAATACATGCCAATGAGTTTTTATAATCTATTCCAAATGGCTAGCAAAGGCAGAAAAGTGATCACAAAATTTAACCTTTGGGCATCCATTACTTCTTTGGTTAGTGTTGTACAATAGGATCTGCCAGTCTTAAAATCTTGCAAAAGACTCCACCTCAGTTATTATACTCTGGCTATATCCCCTTTCCCTGAATTTATCAGTTAAGTCCACCTGCATAAAATTTTTGAACTGTACTACAGTTGCTCTTAAGTCTAAGGAACCATCTTTTGGAGATATTGGTGACAGTGTGACATGGGTGGCAGCTTGAAGCCAGAAACGTAGTGTCATGGTCTGTTTCTTTACAAAATATGTCTGTTCCAATACCACCATCACTTTTATTCATTCTGATATCTAAGAAATTGGCAACTTTTTTATCTGCAGTGTATGTGAATTTTAAATGTGGATTGGTCGAATGTAGATATTTCACCAAATCGTCCACCTCAGCCAAATTCCCATGCCACACTGCCACCACATAATCTATAAGGTGCCTCCATGGTATTAATTTGTCAACAAATGGGTTAACTTTGCTATCCTATAAAAAGTGTTTCTCCAATAGCCCCACATACAGACTGGTTACGGACAAGGCAAATGTTGCCTCCATCGCCGTCCCTTTTACCTGCAAGGTAAAGGCATACAGAAAAGTAAAAAATACATTTTAATACATATACTGCTAGCTTGAGTAGTAGTTGGGTTGGTGAGTTCCAGCCAGATGGTCTCTGGTTCAAACCCTTTACAAGACCATCTTGCAGAATGTTGGAATATAACAACTCTTTATCTAGATCAACTAGATACAGTACGTGTCACCATCCACATCTATTCCATCAGTTACTTGTATGATGTCCCTTCTATCCTTAAGGTAAGGCCAAAGTGATGTGACAAAGGGTCATATGTGAAAATCTTCATGCTCTGATAGTGGCTCTGTTAATGATCCAATGACACTCACTGTTGGTCATCCTGGAGGTTATTATAGGTAGCAGCCCTCGACGTGTGTTCCGTTATTAGGAAATCCTTAGTTTTTTATTCTATCTGTTCTGATCTTTGTACATTGTGGATCACTTCTCCTACACACCATCTAAATTCCCTGGTTTATATTCATTGTGTAATTTTACATACTGTATAACTCTCTGTTTCTGAGCGGCTGATTTATTTCTTTTCCATAATCTTCCCTGTTCAAAAGGACAACACTTCCTTTGAATCATTAAGTTGCTTTCATTTTGTAGTGGTTGTAGTGTTTTGAGTGCTTCTCTCTCAGAATTACTCAAATTCTGGTTGTCCAGGGATG
Source organism: Neoceratodus forsteri (assembly GCA_016271365.2). Classification (NCBI taxonomy): domain Eukaryota; kingdom Metazoa; phylum Chordata; order Ceratodontiformes; family Ceratodontidae; genus Neoceratodus; species Neoceratodus forsteri. The sequence goes on along the minus strand of CM057449.1, from coordinate 1,551,703,976 downwards.
GCAGATTTGAACTCAATCATTTATTTCTCCAGGACAGACATTTGCCAATCCCCACACAGAGAAAAGATATGAAATCCGACAATGCACCATATGTGACATTACAGAGGATATTTACTTGGCCTTGTGCATATATGGTACAGTCTATAATGGGAAAACTGTCAGACAATTTAAAGTTCAAGTGGGTGAACACTGCAGAGCACTTGCAAATGGCCATATCACATACTGTATGCAACTGCACAACATGCGAAAGAAGCAAATTGCTTGGCTGAACACAGTTTATTTCAAAGCCATTTATCAAGTGTGGCCACATCACAGGGATGGTGACTATAATAATCTTGTCCTATAGCACTAGTCTTTCTAGAGTTGTATCCTAAATGTAAGGATTGTCCCAGGTTAAAATGGTAGTTTTGAATTAGCCTCTTTCCTTAGATCATATGTTGAAAACCTGACAGAAGGTTAAATATGTGATGCTCATCAATAACTGATGTTGTATTTACTGTCTCTTCTTTCTCTCAGTTTTTTTCCCTTATAGCCTTCATGATCTTTCATATTTACAACAATTATCTTTAGTTGTCATAGAAGAAAAACAAACAGAAAGAAGAGACAGTAAAAGCAACATTGATTACTGTTGAACATAACAAAGGGGCCCCATTTTCAAAAGGTTACTGTGGTACAAACTGGGTTTGTGCCACACTAACCAGGAATAGTGCTGACCATTGGGGATGTGGTTGTATTCAAAGGCCATACATGCCCGGTGCACCCCTGATAGCACCTTGGCACCCAAGATTGTGCTCCACATATACAAATGACGGATACCCCATGCATATGCAGCACAACACAATACTGAAAATTTTCAGAAGTGCTAAATGGCCACAAGTGTAGCACAGTTTAACATTTCTGAATCCCAGCCCATAACAGTGTGCAAAGGGGGTGGGTGCCCCTCACCCTGTCCATGCACCATCAAGGGCTGGGTACCCTGGTGGTCCAGCGGTCCCTCCTAAGTCCCAATCCCCTTCCTGTTATTTTTTATTTAAATCCCTGGTGGTTCAGTGGTCTGTCCCTAGCCCCTTACCCCTTTCCATTAATATTATTTAAATCCCTGGTGGACCAGCATTCCTTCCCTAGCGCCAATCCCTTTTCTGTTATTTGCATGTAAATCCATGGTGACCCAGTGGTCCCTCTCATGTCCCAATCCCCTTCCCAGTATTTTGTATAAAATCCCTGGTGGGCTAGCGGTTCCCCCTTCCCTAACCCCAACCTGCCTGCAGCATTCAAACATTGTCCCTGGTGGTCTAGTGGACCCCCACCCCAGCAGGTAGTGTCCCACCACCCCACCCCTATCCCAACCCTGAGAGCCAGTGACCAACACAGCCTCGGCTTACCACCACAGCTGACCACAGGCTGAGCTCTCATGATGCACTTACCATATGATACACACAAAGATAATATAATCAACACTGCCTCGGTGCAAGTTCTAGTGTCAGGCAGTCCATCATCTGGAATTTATGTTTGTTGAACACATGTCCTGTGGGATATCGCTGTCGGGCTTTTGGTACTCGGGATTTCCAGTGTCGGTGTTTTGTACTATATCCAATGGCCCACTAGTGCTGTGCATGCCCAAGGGGCTCATCTGCATGTCTGGGCTGAATATCACCCATAGGGCCTGCAGCACTAACCAATGTGTGCAATGCTTTACCCAGGGCCGGTGTCAGCACCCGGGCCACACGGGCAATTGCCTGTGGCCCTGACACCCTTAGGGGGAACATGGGGTGGTCCTAAACCCCACCAAAAAGCAAAAAAAAAAAAAAATGACCAAAAAAAAAAAACAGCATTACATAACCTGAAGTTCATGAACAAAGTGATCATCATCAGGCTCCGCTGAATTAGAAATTTTAAAGCAATTAGGCAAGACTCGAAGCAGGGGAAGGCAACTTAGGCAAGGGCTAGAAAGCAGCAGCTGTCTCTGTCTCTGTCCCACTCTTTGCAAGAGAGCACGAGCATGAGTGTGGCCATCTATCCCTCTTGTGAAGTGATTGTGTTTACTGTTTCAGTTGGTGCTTGCTTGCTAGCTGTTGTCTGTTGCAATGCTGCCATTTTTTAGGGGACTGACTGACTTAGTCTGTCACACTGTCAGATGGTCGAATGGACCCTTTCTCCACTGTATATCCATCATCCTTCCCAGATCCCCCCATGATCCATCTGTAAATAAATGAGCTGCCACCCCAGGCTCACTGTGTGCCTCTCCTCCAAGACACCTGCTCTGCAACTCCACACTGTCAGACCTCATTGTTGGCAAATTACAATAGCATGACATGGAGATCCTTCTTCTCCCCCCACCCTGGACTAGTCATCTAAATGAATGAAAATGCTTTGGCTTTAGTGTGTGCCTCTGCCACTCAGTGACACCCGCTCCAGTACCAGACTGAGATCGTCTTTCTGGCAAAGTTATTGTGGCAATAGGCACTGGTAATGGCAACTTCTTCAGTCTTGGTAACCCAAAAAGTGATGATGTCTGACCCTGCCCCAGGGACCCGTAAGTTCTGACAGCATGAGCAACAAACAACAATGACCCCACCATGCACACCGCATCTGGGAAGCATAAGGAAGGAACCCACCTGGCTGTCCCCTTTTGGAGATAACCTGAGACTGAGTGGCAGTAGTGGACTGTGGAAGACTGGTCTGACTGGTTAGGCTGGTAGAGTGGCAGTGGACTTGTGTCACCACCTCTCTTCCATCTTGAAGGTGCAGCAGGAGCAGGAGCAGGGCCAGTAGGAGCTGAGGCACAAAGAAAGTCACTTCGGCAGCAGACAGCAGAGCCTGCAGAGGGGTAGAGAGAATTCAATAAGAAGTAACTGGGCTAGTGGCTACACTCTGCTCCTAATTTAGATTGTAAACTAAACCAAACAAGGACAAGGAGGAGATCCAAATCACATCCGACCAATCCTTTGCTGTTTGCTGTCAGTGCTGCTGCTGCTGGAATGCATTGACGTGGCTGCTCATGACATGCCGCCCTCTGCCCCTTCTTCCCTTTGCTGCCTGTTAATAATGTATGGCCCCACATCTGAATCCAGCACTGTTGAACTGATTAAAAATGATCTAAAATCATTTTATGATAGTCAAGTCACAAATGCTGGAGAACAGCAGCATTGTCAGTCACCGTAGACTGAGGACTCAGAAGAATCTTTATCTACCAATCCTGTAGGCTGCATCTAAACCCCTTATGTGAGAGAGACTGAATACCTTACTTCTTCTTTTGTCCCAATGGATCGCCGTCTTGGCTCCCCAATATATTGCTTAATGCTGCTCCTAGATTCGACTTTTGTTTAAAGTACAAATCAGTGTTATTTGTATTTTATACCTTTATTATTTTAGAGATACCTTTTTTTCACACAAGGTGAAACAGTCATATCAATCATATTGCGGCTGCTGAGTTGAGATATCAGTCACTCCTGTCAAGAAATTAAGCAATTCACTGAATGAATTGTTCTATTGCTAGCTTCAAGTTCTTATTTTATTTCTTGACAGGAGTGAGTGGCAGCAACGTCGTGCTTGTTTTTGTATCATGTTAAAATATGTGTATCATATATTAAATTGCATTTTTTAACTTCTATTTATAAGTTTTCTTATGAGGTAAGAATACTGAGTGTGACAGTCATTGATTCGCAAGTTTCTCTTCTCTATAATCTGGGCAGGGCAGATGGAGTGAAGCCAGTTTGACAGTTGTTCATTATTCATTCTCATTCTTCAGCTTCGTTCAGCTGACAGCCACACAGCCAGCATGCGGATGATGGATAATTTGTCTTTGTCAAAAACAGTCAGCAGCATCCTCAGCATTTATACAAAAAGTGTGCTTATAAATGGAGGGAGGCCTTATTTGCCAGTTTGCCTCCCGCAAGCAGCCACAGCCTAATACAATCTAATTCCTCTCCAAATTAATTTATTTAATTGACACGCAGGATAGCTACTCATCACAGTCTTGTCGTTGGTGCACTGCAGGGTAGGACAGCCTGGTACAGCAGCGCTAGACAGTTTATCAATTTATTTTATATATTATAAGTATCGGTGTCATGTATGTTGTGTGCTTTGGCTGCCCTCCATTACTCTGCTCAGCTGCTCAGATTCTGAAGCCAAAGAATGCACACAACGTGCAACTGTGCAGTCTATCTAAAGTCAGTTAAATCACATGAATTTAACTGAATTCCTATTTCACTGTTATTTGTTTAAGCAAGATTTCAGATAAAAACTATGACAAGAAAAAAAATATGTTTTTGGTTGGGGGTTAAGATGCTGGGGGTCCACTGGAGGTCCATTGCCCAGGTCCCACAGAAACTTGGAGCCGGCCATGGCTTTACCCCTGTGGGCGGTCTTCGATGCAGCACTCTGGTAGAGCAGCACTAAGCATGGTGACTGCCTGCTGTGCACCATGCTACCATAGCCTGATATTCAGAAAGATAGCACCATCAGTTATGATCACACTATCTGTTTGAATATTGCTCCATAGCCAGCCAGCCCTATTTTTTCGCACAACACACCTCTGAGTGCCCGCAGCCGGCTGGCTTTGAAAATGGGACCCTTAACCTTCTTTTCAGGTTTTCAGCTTATCATCTCAAGAATGGGGCTAACTCAAGATTACCATTTAAAAATGTGGCAACTAATTGCTTTTCTTTCTCTCTTTGTCTTTCCCTGACAGCTTGATTTTGTGCGAGGGGAAGATTGTAAACCCAGTAAGCGTGGCCAAACTGTAGACTCGCAGCACCTACATGCAATATGAATGTCGTAATATGCTTGCTGTTTAAGTTACAATATACTACATAATCAAATAAGACAATAGCATTGATATGACTTTGCATTGTAGCAGCAAAAATTAATTTTCTATCTATAATGTTTTACTTAGTCTGTAAATAATGAGTGTTGTGCTATTATGGTTATAGAAACATAGCAACATACAATGACGGCAGAAAAAAAACAATGGTTCATCCAACTTCCTGAGTTCCCTGTTTAGCCCTGGGACTTACTTCTCCTCTAGGTCCTAGCCCTCTCCATCCTTCCTCCCATTCTCTTCCCAGTTTCTGCTGCCCTGAGACCCCACTATACCCTTCATTCAGTCCCAGCTGTGCTTAAAACCATCAACGGGTCTAGCACACATCACTTTGGCAGGAAGACTGTTCCACAGCTCCACCACCCTTTCTGTAAAATAATACTTCCTCTTGTCCCTTATGAACCTCCCTTCTCAGTCTCCACTCATGTCCACATGACCATGAACTAGTATGCCAAGTAAATAGTTCCCCACAGTTCCCCTTGTTAGTTCTCTTCAGGAACTTGAAAGTCTCTATCATATCTCCTCCTCCCATCTTGTCTCCAGTGAGTACATGTTCAGTTCCTTGAGGCACTCCTCATAGAACCCGCCCTGTTCGCCCTAAATCATTTTTGTTACCCTGCACTGCACCATCTCCCTATCCTTCCTGAGGTGAGGGCTCCAGAACTGGGCACTGTAATCCAGGTGTGGCCTCTCCAAGGCTCTATATAGAGGAAATGTTACCTCTTCCCTTCTGTTATCAACACCCCACCCGATACATTCTAGTATTCTACTTGCTTTGCTATGTGCCTTGCTGCACTGACTTGGCTTTTTGAGGAAGCCACTGATGATGACTTCAAGATCCCTTTCCTCAGCCATAGTGCTAAATCAAACCCATCCCATCCAGTACCGCACTGGGTCATAATGTTGTACGCTTAATAGCGTATGGCATTTTGGTGAAATCCGGACCTGTGCGCACTTCAAGTTGACCCCCCCAGAGTTGGAATCTTTAGTGGGGGGGTTCGAGGGGCACAGCCCCCTGTAACGGGAGATGTGGGAGAACAATAATTTAACAGAAATCGTGCAACGTGATTCTGCCACATGGCATTCTGCCATGCAACATTATGACTCTGTGCCATCCAGTACTCTGTCTTGGGGTTCTTGTTCCCTAGGTGCATTACCTTGCACTTTTTGGCCTTGAATTTCAATTGCCAAACCTTAGAGCACCCTTCTAGCTTTTGTAAGTCACTCTGCCTTTTGCTATCCACCCTCTCACAAAGCGTAGTGTCATCTGTGAAGAGACACAAACTGTCCTGGATTCTTTCATCAATGTCACTGATGAATGTATTGAAGAGGACTGGACCAGGACAGATCCCCTTGATACCTCGATTGTGACCTCCCACTCTTTCTGATTTGAAACTGTTGACAACATCCCTCTGCTGCCTCCCCTTCAACTAGTAACCTACCCAGTTTACTAGGATGTTTGCCACACCCAGCTCCTCCATCTTCTTCAGCAAGTGCCTATGAGGCACCAAATTGAAAGCTATGCTGAAGTTGATGTAAAGCAAATCCACAGTGTGGCCCCTATCCAATTTTCTCCTCACCCAGTCAAAGAAAACTATCAGGTTAGTCTGACAGGATCTCTCTGCCACAAATCTGTGCTGTTTACTATCCTGGGGACCATTGCTCTCCAAGAAGTCCACAAAATCCTCTTTGACCAGTGACTCCATCAGCTTCCCTACAATAGAGATAAGACTGACAGGTCTGTAGTTCCTAACTTGTTCCTAGTCCCCCCCCCCATGGAATAAAACTATGTCCATTACCCTCCAATCCTTTGGAACTACCCTGTCCTTTATGAGCTGTTAAATAGACCTACCAGAGGTTCAGCCAATACTGCTGCCAGCTCCCTGAGTAACCTTGGATTCAACCCATCTGATCCTAGGGCCTTGTCTATCTTTAGGGCTGCCAGTTCCTTCTGGATGCTTTCACTTGTGAATATCAGCTGCCTCATCTCCTGGACCCCATTAGTGACTGCTTTGATGCCACTGTCTGGCAAGGGCCCCCCATCCTCCCTTGTGAAAACTAAGCAAAAGTAATCATTAAAGATGGTGGACTTTTGGCCATCCTCCTCTATCACTCTATCCCCCTCAGCTAGCCTTACAATTCCGCTGCTTTCTTCCCTTTTCCCCAATATACCAGAAGAATTGTCTTTCTCCATTCTTAACCCCCTTCGCAATGCACAGTTTTGTGTCTGCTTTTGCCTCCCTAACCACCCCCTTTGCCCCCTATTTTTCAGTATGTTATCTCCCCATTCTTCCTCCTCCTGCTTTTCTTTATGCTTGTAGAAGCCTTTCTCATGCATAACTGATGCCCCTAGAATGGCTTCCTTCATTGTCCCCATCTCTCTCTTCCACCTCACCTTGTTGTCTACCCCAGCTCACATTTCCCTGAGTAGCTCCCTCAACCTGTTGAAGTCTGCCCTTCTAAAGTCAAGGACCTCATCTCTTGATTGGGATTTTCTGAACCCAAGGGTCAGTTCAAACAAAATGGAATTACGGTCACTGTTCGCAGTGGTCCTTTATTCATACATCTCCTACCATCTCTGAGTTGGTGAGTACCAAATTGAGGATTGCAGGCTGCCTGGTGGGTTCCTTAACTAGCTGTTCCAGTAGACAGTCCTGGAAGATGTCCAGCAAGGCCTGACTTCTGGTGCTCTATGCTACTGGAACATCTCAATAGATTTCTGGCAGGTTCAGATCACCCACCACAACTACTTCCCCCTTTGCCACCCATCTTTCAAGTTTTTCCTCAGCTCTCTGTTCCTCTGTTCCCCTTGCCTCAGAAGTCTATAGATCACCCCAAAGTGGAGTTTCTTGCCTGAGGCTGCCATGAATTGCACCCACAGCAACTCTGTCTCCACATTACTACCCCTGACACACCCATCTTCCACCACCTGGATGCCATCCTTGTCGAATAGGGCTACTCCTCCCCCTCTAGCTGTTCCTCCATCCCTCCTGAACATTGAGTACCTAGGGACCGTTAGGCCCCAGTCATTATTTTCCAAAGTCCATGTTTCTGTGATTGCCACAAGGTCCACGTCAGTGTCCACCATAAGTTCCTAAAGCTTGCTGATTAGATCTTGCTTTGCTACTACCCTTGTGCTTTCATTATTCCATAATCCTCTTGTTTTTCTTGCTGTTTGCACACGTTCATCCCCCCCATGTCCCATCAGCTGACGCAGTTAGGGCCATAATTCTATTTTCACCCTCTGTGCTGCTACAAACCTCCTGATATGGGGAAGTACTAGCTAGGATCCCCTTTCTCTCACCTGCCACCATGGTTTCCCTAGTCCCAGTCTCCCCTGCAGTCAGTTTAAATGTCTGATATAGATGTGAAACTTCTGCCCCAGTGCGCAGGCCCTCTCTTGTAAGGTGAAGTCTGTCAACCTTGAAGAGTCTCCTGTCACAGAGGTCCCCCCATTCACCAACAAAGTGGTACCCCTTCTCCTGATGCCTTCCCTTAAGCCATGCATTAAACTCCTATATTACATCACTCCTTATCCTAACCTACTTCCTTTCTCTGACCCACACAGGGTCATAAAAGTCCAGGGATACTGAGTGTGCTGCCAATCTGTCCCCCAGTCTATGGAAGTTCTGCTTCACCATCTCCACTACTTGGTTAATCAAATCACTGGTACCTAGGTGTACCAGCACCCTCTGCTCACCTTGCTCCATCTCTGCCATCCTCCCTACCTTGCCTAAATCCCAGATGACTGATGCACCAGTAAGGCACTGGACCATACCTCTCCCATCCAAGCCCTCCCACCACCCTCCACCCTCCACCCCTAATCATTGAATCCCCAACCACTAAGACTTCCTTAGTAGACTTGTTTTCATTGTGTGCCATCATGTTGTCCTGACCTTTCCCACTGACTGACTCAGAGTTCCCCCAGTGTAGTCAGTTGCCTGATCCTCTTCTAGAAGTATGAAGCAGTTTCCCATCATGATGGTTGCTGGGCTGGGCAACCTCTTTATGGCTACCCCATCCCCCCTCCCCACCTCTCTCCGCCCTCTGGACCAGTGGGTCTCTGGGGGAGTGGGGATCAGGATTGGGCTCCAGTTGAGCTAGTGACACAGTTGAGATATTTCTACCCTCACTGCCACTAGCTGAACCCGGAGCTCTGCCATGGTCCTGCAGATGAGGAAGAGCCCCCTCCTCTACAGCATATCCATAAAGAAGAGCACCCCACAGCCACCTCAACTGACTGCCTGCCCTGTGAACCCCAATCTCTATACAGGCCTAGAAATTAGACTAAACCTAGCTGATGTAGATTCCATCAACAGATTCACAGTTTATAACATGTATTATCCACCAGGTGTATGATACTAAGCAGAAGTCAGCAAGCGTAGCAGCTAAAGTACTAAACAGATAACTAAATTGACTTGTAGTGTTCACCAAGATACAGTGTAGATGAAAGGATCAGATATAGTACAGAAAACAGTAATAAAAACTACGTTATAGTGTATAGTGGAGTGTTGTTCTGTATAGAATTCCATTCCTTTCAAAATGCTGTTCTACCATAGTTCCAAGGTTATGGAATGCTGTTCTACCCTACTGTGGTAGAACAGCATTCTAGAACCTCTACAGACTGCATGAGTCAGTTTCATTTTGAAAGCAAAAGAACTCACAAAACACATTTTTCACATAGTACTATACACTATAAAAAATACAGGATGAGCAACTCTATGCACAACCAGTGTGTTTTGCCACCTCGGGATTCTGATTCCCATGGACCTCTCGAGCTTCACTCTTGAGGTCAGCGGTAATCAGAATCCCTCTGTGGCAGAACACACTGGTTCTGCATAGTTACCCATCCAGTATTCTCTATTTAGTGTTCACCCAGATAGGGTGTGGCTGTATGCCTTAACTATAACACAAACACTGTCTAGAAACTAACACCTATATTAACAATAAGTACAACTGTGTGCTAAATGTGTAGAATCCAAGTGCTGAAGCAAATTATATGCAACCTTTTCTTCATAAGACTTAGAAAACACTAATATTCTTAAAGTGTATTCCTTGTATTCTAGAACTCAGTGGACTGAGTGAAATCTATGAATTCAGTGTTTTGTACTACAGATTCTAAAGCAGGACTAGAAAACAATGCCAAAACATCCGCTACTTAGCAACCACAAACAGCTGGCAAAAATTGCTAAGCTGACGTTGCTTTATAAAAACAAAACAAAATTTTATTTTTAAACCAGTAGAAATTAGAAGCCCAGAAAAGCTTCCTCAAACTACAGACAAGATTGAAGCACCACACCACTGACAGGCTGCCAGAACAACAGAACAACAAATTCACAAGACAGGTGAAAATAAAAAAATCAGAGATGGCTCAAAAAGATAGATGTACTATATAATGTATAGTATTAGGCATACATCAGTAGACAAGCTCAATTGTTTAACAAAACAAAAAGCATCTACCAATGCAGCCAGAATGCCCAGAACTGACACCTAGGTCCTCAGGATCAGACACTACAAAAGGCACACATAGAAATGGTTAAAATATTGTTATAAAATTAGTTACATCAGAGTTGACAAATCACAAAAGAAATCTGATGACTGTCCTTATTCCCAACGCAAATGGTATCCTGTACCTTCCTGGAGACCACAGTGTCCTCTTTCACAATCACCCAAATTGACAGGAAAGAAGAATGTTTTAAATTAGAAAAATACTGTAAACAGGGCAATAGTGGAGATTATCGGACCAGCACTATGCTAGTAGCATAAAACATTTGTGAATATGGTGCGTTCTTGCACTTACTGTTGATGTTTGTTGTGTCAGTTTGAGATGGGAGGCTTCGCCCCCCACACCCCCTTGCTGTTTTTTTTATGGTGGGTGTTGGGGGTGAAGCCCACCAACTCAAATAAACTACTAAAAATGACCCAAAGACTGATTTAAGACAGTACCGTAACTTGATCCCACGCTAATAGAGTACGTCCGTTGATGGTCCGATAATCTCCACTATCTTCGTAAACAGTGCTTAGCTCTGGAAGCACCTCACAAACACAACCACTCTGCTGCTACCAGAAATCTAGAGTCTTATGCTATGTGTTTGCATTGATAATCAATGGCACTTTGTATTGTGAGCACCTTTTTTGTCTTACCCACTGTACTTTATATTAAATGTGGGTCATGGTGCATGACCTCGTGTGTCATCGGAAGCTGCCAGTATTTAAACCCCTAAATCTTTTGTATGTATGCCTTTGGCAATCTTTTACGTAATTCAAAAGGCATCAGGTGCTTGTGTATTTGGCATCTGTGTCTGGCATTTTGGATAATAAAATAAGCATAATTTTGCTCTACTGAATTCTGAATGGTGTTTGTCTGTATAAGAAGGTGGTGAGTGCCTGGTTACTTTTGTTTACACTGCACATGTTTATCAAGAGCACCACTGACCCAGTGTGATCTTTTGTTGTTTTGCATTACTGCAGTCATCCAGAAGCCCAAACTGATGCCTTCACCTCTTCTCATGGACTGCAATCTTTTGTTCTAGAACCTCTTCTCTGTCCTCTACAGCATTCTCAGCTTAGTAGCAGGATGCCTCCCAGTCATCTAGAAGTCCACAATGATGGCATCGTTCTCTTGTCATGGATTGTTATCTTCTGCTCCTGGAACCTCTTCTCTGTCATCTCTGGCATTGCTTCTCAGCAGCACAGTCATCTAGAAGCCTCAGTTATTGTCTTCATCCTCCTCACCATCTTATAGAAACTGCATGCATCAAAGTCATTCAGACGCCCAATGCAGTACAGTTATTTTGAAGCCCAAGTTGATGTCTTCATCCACCTCCTCATCCTTCAAAAGCAAAACATGTCATAGGCATCTAGAAGGCAGAATTGTTGCTTTTATCTTGCTCCATTATACTGCAATATTCTGTTCCTGGAACCCCTTTTCTGTCACATCCAGCATTGTTTTTCAGCTCAGCAGCATTGCTCTATAATAGCCCAAAGCTGATGCCTTCATCTTCCTCCTCATTTTTCTGAAGCAGCATGCATCATAGTCATCCAGAAGCCCATGTTGATGTCTTCACCCTCCTCCTCATCTTCCAGAAACAAGATGTATCATATCTGACTAGAAGTCCAAGTTGGTGCCTTCCTCCTCCTCCTCCTCCACCACCTCTTCCAAAAGCAGAACACATCAAGTAATCTTGAATCCTAATTGATGTTTTCAAACTCCTCTCATGGACCGTAATCATCTGTCCCAGGAATCTCTTCTCTGTCACCTCCAGCATCGCTTTCCAGCTCAGCAGCAGAATGCATCACCATTTGCAAAATCTTCACCCTTCAGCAGCAGACAAGACATCTGCTGTGACACAATATTGCAGCGCAGTTTAGCTTGCCTTCTTTGCTGCCTAAGTGAGTAATTTTGCTGAAAGATGTACCCACCTGCAATGCAACACAACACAACACAATGCAGCAATATACACCCCATACACAGAATGAAGCAAAGAACGCACACACACCAAGATGGCATTGCCACAACAGCAGAAGCATCAGTAATGCTCACACACATAAAAGGCCTATGCCCCAAATGTTGGCTAAAATATTTCCCCACTATCTCTCTCTTCCTGGCCCTTTTTCTGCCACTTTCAAGAAATAAGTAATTTTGCTTCGAAAGACAACTTATTTTTTTTCAGTTCTATTTTACTTACCACCTTCACATTGGGGTTGGTCCCCTAGTCCACCTTGTGTGTGGGCTGTCAACATGCCTCACCAGCCAGCCTCCACCTCAGCTGCATAGCGGGGAGGACCGCAGCTTGTCCCCTATGGAGGGCCCTTCAGGGAGAGACCGGGGAGAGACCAACATCACTCTATAGCCCCAGCCCTGTCTTATGCTGGGCTTTGTTTGGATAGTGGAAGTATGGTAGCCCATCAGAGGCTTCATGAGACTGGGGCCTTTTCTTGTGTATGGTACCCCAGAAGGAGGATGTGCAATGAGGCCTGCACATCAGGACATACATTCCTGTGTGACCTGCGTAGGCCTCCACTGCCTCCAATTCCCTATGATGTGCTCCCCGCTGTTGTGCATCCAGCTGCCACCAGGTGCTGCTAAATTACTGGGAAGCATGGAGAACCACTCCAGGGGAGGAGAGCTTGCTAATGGCAGGTCAATCCTACACCCTCCCCCCCAGCTGATCCCCAGTGTCTGGGGCTCATTTCAAAACCAGCGTGGTGCAAGATTTGGCGACCAGTGCCTCAACTCTCAGTGCTGCCGAGCTGGTGTGAAAAGACAACTTTACCAGAGATGTCCATCAAAAATATATTGGCTGCAACACCACAGTGCATTGCAATGATGCATGCCTTCTTTGCTGCTAAAGTAAGTGAAAGACAAAAAAAAAGTAAACATTCAGGACAAAAAAAATCAATAAATTCAACACAGCCATATCAGTGGCATATTGTAGTAAGGTATCCACTTGGCACTCTGGTATCTGGATTCAGGCACCAGGACAGGAGCAGAGTCTGCCAGGAAGGGCTAAGGCCTAGAAGAATCCAAGAAGGTGCTTTCCTACCAAGAAAGAGTTTACAGTGCCCTGTCTACCAGTGGATCTGGGGAACAGGCTTATAGTAACTAACAGACATTCGTTTCTCACTCTATCTCTATTTCAGACAGCAAGTTCTTTAGCTGCACAGCAGGAGCCCAGTTGGCAGTACCAGTGAGCCATCATGACTGCCAAGCCAGGCCAAAACATTTTGTTCCAACAACACTCACTGAGGTAAGGAGGACTAAAAGAATGAACTCATGTTAGAAGATAAGTACTGTAGATATTGGGGGGCTCACTGTACAAGATTTATGTCTTTTTTAACATATATTGGATTATGGATTGGATATTAAATAGCTGATCTGAATTAAAATCCAAGATCCAGCCAGGTCAGATTTAGGGTTAGATTTAGATTTTTTGAACTATCCAACAGTGGCCAGCAGTATCAGGTTTGGTACCATCCAAGCAACACTACAGGGAATTATGGCTTCACATGGAAGCAAACTGTAGAAGCAGATGAAGTCCCATGGGGACATATCCTGTTTTCATGCACATGTTCAGCTCAGCTGTCAATCACTGAGCGCATACTGTATACAGTACATGCTCACTGAGAGCTCAGTCAGTGGCTGGCCATGGTGGTGAGCAATGAGCTGGCCCAGTACAAGTCACCAGCTTGGTTTTGGGATGGGCAAGTGGGGTGGTGGGGCACTGCCTGCCAGAGTGGGGGTCAACTACACCCCCAGGGAAATTGTAATATTACATAATGGGGGACTGGGGCTTGGGGGATCTGCTAGACCACCCAGGATGTTTTACTTTTTTTTTTGCAATTCAAATTTTATTAGCAAAGTTTTCCACATTACGAGGCAGTAACATGAAAGAAAACAACAGTACAGCACTTATTATATTAAAACTGCCCCTCCCAGCCTCCCCCACAGCAGTTGCATATCAGTGTACCACTTAAGTGTGAAACCATTGTACAGAAGCATACAGGCAATTGTACTAAACACTACTAATTCTGAGCAGCTAAAATAAGAGAGTGAAGGGGATCCCATATTTGAGTATAGACAGATAGTCTTTTGTGAAGACTGGCAACGCCTTTTCCACGCAGGTTATCAAGGATTTCATTCACCCATTCCTGTAATGTCGGAGTAAGCTTATCTTTCCAATGACATAAAATAAGCTTCTTGACCGACAAAGCTATCACTTGAAATATGGAACTTTCTCACTTTGACTCTAATAGATAACATGTCCCCTAGGATACAGATATCAGGCGTGAAATGTTCCTGTAATACCAATATAGGATCTAGGGAAGCTTTGATAGAGTCTCACAACTGGGAAATTTTGGAACAGGACCAAAATATGTGAAGGAGAGTCCCCTTTTCCTGTGAACATCTAACACAAATATTTGAATCCAGCAGCCCTCACTTCTTCAACTTAACCGGAGTATAGTACATATTATGCAGAATATGACATTGCATAAAGTGCAACCTGTCTTGGGAGACAAATGTGTGGCAGGACCTCCACAAAGCTTGCCAATTAAGTGAGTATTGAGGGAGTAAGGAGCTCCAGAACCTCGTCGGTCCAAAAGAGTCCCCATACCTTTTGTGAAACAGAACTTGATATACTTTGGATACATTACCCAAAGACCCAAGTAGAGGTAAGATTTCATGTATCAGGGCCCCAGTCATCTGATTAGGAGGGGTATTACTGAACACTATTGTGAGGAAATGTCTTATCTGCACTGCTTTAAAATGTGAGAATGCAGGGATTCTAAATTTCTGTATAAAGTCACATATGGATAGCCATTGCCCTTCCTCATCCACAAAGGAAAGTATTATCCCATCCCCCAATTGGGGCAACCAAGTGCGAGGAATCTGCTGCTTATTCATAGTGAAAGATGGGGAGTTCCAAATAGACTGGGCCAGATCTAAGTGAGGAGTATAACGCAAAAAAGAGCAAAGTTGTGCATATACCCTTAAAAAAGTGGTAACTATAGGACATTTCTCGGCAACATGCACCTGAGAAACTTTTACATAGAACAAAGTTAAGGGATCCAGGTTCATGGACTGGATTGAGTCCAACTCTATTCTAAGCCAAGTCGGCTGCATCCTTTCAGGGCCTGGATTTACCCATTTCAGACATTTCACCAGATGGCTAGCCCAATAGTATAAAGCCAAATGGGGGATCCGCACGCCCCCCTCAGATTTGGGAGTAGCCAACTTCTAATAAGCTAGTCGGGGGTATTTGTCAGACCAGATAAACTTGGTAAAAATACCGTGCAGCTTCTTAAACCAGGATAACGGGATGAAAGTATTGAGAAGAGATAAAGGATAAAAAATTTGTGGGAAAATGTTCATCTTAATTATGTTAATCCAGCCCCAAAGCGAGATAGGGAGTTTAGACCATCTGTCCAGATCCTGAGTTATAAACTGGGAAAGGGGCTCCAAATTTTCCCTGAACCATACTGAGGGATTGCGAGTCAGTTTAATGCCCAAGTATTTCAGCGATCTAGGGGACCAACATAGACCTAAGGAGACAATATAGGCCTTAAAAATCTTGTGGTTTAAAGGGAAAAAAGACAATTTATTGGCATTAAGTTTGTAGTTAGATAAGGTGCTAAATTTAGCAATTTTGCCCAGCAAAACCAGAACCGAAGACACCGGATGGGATAAGTACACAAAGAGATCATCTGCATAAGCAGTGATTTTGACCTCATGACGGCCCACCCAGATGCCTTGTATTCCTGTATTATTGAAAATATTTTGAATGAGAGGTTCGAGATACAGGTTAAATAAAAGGGGAGAGAGGGGACAACCCTGCCTGGTAACAGAATATAATGAGAAAGACTTAAAAAATGCACCATTTCCCGAAATCCTTGCTGTGGGTGTTTTGTACAATGCAGTGATCCAGGATATGAAAACGGGAGTGAACTGGAAGGCTTCAAGAACTCGGAACAGAAATTTCCAGTTCACCCGATCAAATGTCTTCTTGGCGTCCAGGGAGACCAGTCCAGCAGGAAACGCAGCATCCCTGGAGACCGAGAAGATGTGGGAAAGGGTACACAGATGGTCTGAGGATGAACTTCCCTTCATGAATCCAACCTGAGCCATACCTATTAGATCAGGGAGGACTACAGTTAATCTGTCGGCCAATAACTTCAAAAAGATTTTAATATCCTGATTTAAGAGAGATATGGGCCTGTAACTTTGAACTAACTCAGGATCCTTATCTGGTTTAGGAAGAAGAACAATCAGGGCTTCAAACAGGTAAGGGTCAGCCTCAACCCCAGATGGAATGTACTGAAATAGGCGATAAAGTACTGGCAATAAGAGGTCGCAAAAAACTTTATAAAATAGAGAGGAGAACCCATCCGGTCCTGGGACCTTGTCAGAAGGTAGCCCTTTAATAACCTCAGAGATTTCCTCCTGGGATATAGGAGAAACCAGAAAGCTTTTGTGTTGCTCCGATAGAGAGGGCAGGTGGGAATTTTTAAAGTACTCCTCAAGAATCCCAGGACAGGGAGGGCTCTCCATGTCACAATATAATTTTTCATAATATAAAGCGAACTCCTGCACTATCTCAGTAGGGGATACTTTCAGAGACCTGTCTGCCATTGCCTGAATTGTTGGGATAAATCTTACGGATTCCTGTTGTTTTAAACGCAATGCGAGCAAACGCCCTGCTTTCTCTCCCTGATCCGTGTAGCTGGCCTTAGTTCGAATTATTGAAAGTTCTGCCTTCTCCCTTAGCAACTCTAGATGTCTATCTTTGGCCTCCAGAAGTCTCGTGTTGTCCTCCTCAGAGGAATTAAGAGTGAGATTCCCCTCAAGGGACCGAATTTGAGATAATAATGATAACAGTTTTTCCTCCTGCAGCCTTTTCCTTTTAGCCGCTATACTAATAAGAACCCCTCTCATATATGCTTTAAAAGCCCCCCATAGGATATCTGGCTTTGCACTGTCCAATGGGTTGGATGAGAAAAAGAGCTCAATTTGCTCTCTTATAAGCTTACAATACTTGGCATCTTTAAGAAGCTGTTCATTGAGTTTCCACCTAGTCTCCCTTTTAGGTGAATCAAGAAATGTCAGGTTGCATACCACAAGGGAATGGTCAGAAATGGGACCAGGTTGGATCGAGGCAAACTTGACCCCAGGCAAGAGACCCAGTGAGATAAAAACATAATCAATATGAGACTGTGAGCCATGCGCCATTGAAGTGAAAGTGAGCTCCTTAGAATCAGGATGTAACACACGCCAGACATCACAGATCCCGCATTGATCTACCAGGTCTTTGAATGCTCTCTGTCCCAGTGACATCCCTCTCAGCCCACTTCCTGACCTATCCAGATCAGAGTCAATAACCTGATTAAAGTCACCCCCCAAAATAATCCTGATGGGAAACATTGGGAGCATAATAGTTATCAGCCTCATAAAAAAACCCCAGGTCGTCTATATTGGGTCCATATATACTGCCGAGTAGAAGTGGTATAGACCAGAGAGTGTCTTTGATTAAAAAAAATCTGCCTTCTGGATCCTTGATAACCTGTGTAGCAACGAAAAGGATGTTTTACTTTTACATAATAGGGAATTGGGACTTGGGGGATCCGCTACACCACCAGGGATGTTTTACTTTTACATAACAGAGGATCAGGGCTTGAGGGGTGCTAGACCACCAGCAATGTTTTACTGTTACATAACAGGGGATTGGGGCTGGGGCGGTCTGCTAGACCACCAGGGAATGAGTATATTAATATCTGGGCATATCGGGATGGAGGGTCCGCTAGACCACCAGGGAACCAATATTGTAATGATATGGGGATCAGGCAAGGTGGTACGCTAGACCACCAGGGACATTTTTACTTCTCATAATGGTGGATAGGGCTGGGGGATCCACTAGACCACCAGGGATGTTTTAATTTCTCAAAACAGGGGATCAGGGTTTGGGGGGGTCTGTTATATCTCCAGGGACTTATTGTAAGAAAAGGGGGATTAGGGCTGGGGAGTGGGGACTGCGGCACATTGCCACAAATTGCTCAACTCTCCAGAGGGCAAATTTCTAAGTACCCTTAAACCAGCCTTGGCTGGTCTAATGGTACTTAGAAATTTAGGCAAGGCAAGGCAAGGCAAATTTTATTTATACAGTGCCCAATCCCAGAGGCTCTGGGCACCTTACAGAGAAATACAAGAGAAAAGGCAGTAACATGATTAGAATAAAATTACATAAATACAATTTTAAATAAATGAAATATAAATCAGGTTAAAAAAAGGAAACTTTCAAAATACCATAATCAGAGACTGAACAAAATTAAGATGGAATTCAGTAATCATTAAAAGCCAGTCTAAAGAGGTGGGCCTTCAGCCTCCGCTTAAACACCTCTACCATGGAGACTTCCCAAAATGCAGATGATAGCAAGTTTCACAGGGTCAGCCCAGAAATGCTGAAAGCATGATCTTCCGTGGTCCTCAGCCAAACCCTGGGAACATCCAGGAGGCCCCTCAAAGAGGAGCGGAGGAAGCGAGCAGAGGATGCCGGGTGTCAGGAGCTCTGAAAGACAGCCAGGGCCTGGTCCATATAGGGCCTTAAAGGTGAGAAGATCCACCTTGAAAAGTACCCTCCACCTAACCAACAGCCAGTGCAAGGCATGCAGAACCAGGGTTACATGACTGGACCTCGAAAGACCCATCAGCAACCAGACTGCTGCATTCTGCACCAGCTGTAGTCAGCAGAGGGTCCTCCTGTGACCCTGAAGTACAAAGCATTGTAGCAGTTGAGCCTGGAGGAAACAAAGGCAGGTACTAGTGTCGGCAGGTCCTTGGGTAGAGTGAGGGGCTTAATCCAGGCAATGTTCCGTAGATGGTAAAAAACACTGCTGACTACAGACAACACCTGATCTTCAAAAGTTAGTCTGCTATCAAAGATCACACCCATATTTTGCACCCTTGGGGAAGCTACCAACGGGGTCAAACCCAGTACAAAACCAGAGTCAGCCCTGGGAGGCAACCCATCAAGCCCATAACCAGGCTCGATCACCAGCACCTCCATCTTGGTCGGGTTGAGTCTCAGCCAGCTGAAAGCCATCCAGTCATTGATTTTAACCAGACAGTTGTTAAGCACATCAACAGCTCCAGATGTTCTGGTAGAAAATGACAAATATGGTTGGGTGTCATCTGCATAACAGTGAAACTCCACACTGTATTGTCAAATGAGCTTGCCCAGGGACAGCATATACACTGCGAATAATATTGGCAACAGGATTGAGCCCTGTGGTGCTCCACAAGACAGAGGCATTGGGGAGGAGGAGAACTTCCCCATCATCACCCACTGCACCCTGTCCAAGAGATAGGACTCAAACCACCTGATGACAGTACCAGCAAGTTCACAAAACTCATAGAGCTGATCCAAGAGCATGATGTGATCCATAGCGTCAAAGGCTGATGAGAGATCGAGGAGTACAAGTACCGACCTGTCTCCTCTATCTCTAGCCCTGAGCAGATCATTGTGTACCCTTACTAGAGCTATTTCAGTGCTGTGTCTGGCCCGAAAACCCAACTGAAATGGCTCATAAATGTCCAAGGACACCAGGTGGTCCTCGAGCTGTTGTGCCACTAACTTTTCAACAACCTTGCTCTAAAAAGGCAGGTTGGAGATAAGACGATAATTCGCCAGGAGGTCATGGCTGAAGGAAGGTTTCTTAAGGAGGGGTCACACCACCACTTCTTTCAGAGCAGCTGGGAAAACCCTGTCCACTGTTGAGCACTTGGCAATCCCGGTGAACACTGGGCCAACAGCCTCAACACATTCAATTAAGAAATGTGTTGGGGCCGGATTCAGTTCACAAGAAGTGTGCTTCAGCTCTAAGATCACCTTAGTCACTTCGGACACCTTCACTGGCCTAAACTCTTCCCAGAAAGATGGAGTGCCTCTATTCCCCCAAGCCCAGCCACTGCTAGGCAGTGGCCTACCTGGTGGAATCCCCGATCAGATGGCCAACACTCTGTCAGAGAAGAACAGAGCAAACTCTTTACATAAAGTGGATGAAAGGGCTTTTCTCAGCTGCAGACATGCAGGGCATAAAAGTCTGTCTACAGTCTGAAACAGCTGAAATGGTCTGTTCCTCCCTGTTGCAATTTCCCTGGACAGAAATTCTGCCTTCTTATGGGAAATTGTCCCATTACTCAGCATAGCGAGCATGCAGGGCCAGCTTTTCAGACTCCAGTTGGGTCTTCCACTAGCAATGCTCCAACTTCCAATCCCTGATCTTCATCGCCTTGAGATCCCCATCAAACCAAGGGGATCTCAAGTGAGAAGATCTGGGTCATATATGAACTGGTGCAATTGCCTCCAGAGCTACCCTCTGGGAGAGTTCTGAGAATCCTGATTTAGGGAATTTGGCAGCCTGTACCTGCCAAAAGCCCCTAGCACCATGCCACAGTCCATTTTGTGCAGCACAGATGGTGCAAGCCCCATTTGGTGCATGCAGCCTGTGGTTGATGCAGGCTGTGTTTGAGAATAACTCCTGATGCATCTTTTGGCACAAGGGGCGCTTTGAGAATTGGGCCCATTGTATTTCACTTCATAGTGCATGTGCATTCCATATTTAACATCCCCTTTTTCTCTAAAAACTGAGGGAATGAACATGAAAACAGTAACATTATCCCCTAGACTTTGTTTGCTCTGGCTGCTTGTCTAAACCTGCAGTTATAATCCTCTGCTTGCAGCAAGCACGCTGTTACTGTGGACGTTATTATGCTACTATAGTAACTGAGGAGCATTTTCTCCCATAGGAAAACCCAGTTATAATTCACCATTATAACCTGTGGGTTATACTGGTGAACACACACTGGGTTTTCCTTTGAAGAAGCCATGCGCCAGCCTCCTGCTAACCACACACATTTAGTACTCCTTACACCCCTAACATCTTCTGGCCGTAACCACCAAACAGGAGTTGAACTGCATAAAATATTCTAAATCTCTACATCTCTAGCACTTCTACCAATCACTACCATCTATACATTCCAAAATCCATATTTTCAAACTTTCTTTTTTTTTACTGGTTTCACGATTCACTCGCACTTACGAGTCATCTCTGCAGCGGCTCAACTGCATCTCTGCCCGACCGTTAGCACTACCGATACCTGCTCTAACAATTGTGCAGCCACATACTGTATATCAATAAATAGCAGGAAAAAAAAGATAGAGAGGTTAAAAACAAAAAAAACTCCACCTCTAACACCGAACATTTAACAGCAGCACCATCTACTGGCCATACTGTTTTATATAATTGCTATGTAGTGTTTTCAAGGTGAGAAAACACTACCCAGCAATTATATAAAACAATACATGGGGTGAGCGCAAAACTCAAATTTAATGCACACCCTTGGGGTGGGATGCTTTAATAAACCCCCCGGGCTTAGCCCTTGGGGTTTATGTAGCATCATACCCCTCGGGTGTGCATTAAATTCTTATTATGCACTCACCCCCATGTATTATTGTACATGTAAAATAAACAAAGGATTATAATGTAGATAAGCATCAAGGGCAGATGATGTCTAATGGACAGTGATCCTGTTTTCTTGCTTATGCACATTGTTGCTATGAAATATATATATAGAATAAAGTATGGGTTGGTGTGTGTGTATGTAACGAGACGTTTACACACACCTGAGGGGTTAGATGCTACATAAACCCTGAGAGCGAATCTTGAGGGGTTTATGAATAGCATCTAACCCTGAGGGTGTGTGTCAACTTTGAGTTTACACACATCGACCCATTTTATTTATTTTATTTCGTTTTTGTTTACCGGGTAGGTGCACTAGCCAGAAAGACTATTTTCAGGCACAACCCGGGAGAGTACAGAAACAAACTTACGAGAATAATGATACATAATGCAAAGTACAGGAACAACATGATGCATAGTACAAATTACATATCAGCAGCAATGTGACAAAGTATTGAGGTTGTTAGGCCAGAAATAAGCATTTAAGCATTTTAGTTAATGTGAGACAAGATACAATCGGGTCAAATAGGAGATTGAGGTAGGAAGACAAAAGTGCAGCATTAATATTTACACAAGACAATACATTAAGGTCAAATTATCCAACCAGGTAACTGTGCAAGTAAGTAAGGAAATGGGGAGCAGTGGGAGCGATAGCTACCAGGCAAAGATAGATAGAGGGAGGAGCTTTGGAGAGAAGGTGGGGATGCATGATTTGATAACCTGGAAAGAAGAGGAGGAAATGGGGAAAATAAAATGAAAGAAATGAGGAAGTAAAAGTTGAGAGGGAGAGTTTCACTGACCGGGGTGGGCCCTTGGCTCCTTGGTTACAACAAGTGGAGGGCAGGATTAGAGGGTGTGGACTAGGGTGGTTTGAAGCAGGAGCATGTTTAGCTGGAGAGAAGATAATGTTGAAGTTCTTTCTTAAAGGAGTTGTGAGATACAGATTGGTGTAGGGTTACAGGAAGTGAGTTCCAGAAATTTGGAGCGTAACAGGCAAAGACACGACCACCTTTATTGGTGCGATGTCTCGGGACGAGGACAGGGATATTTACCGTGGAGCGCAACACATAGTTTGTTTTCTGGTAGGGAAGGAGACAGGCCAGTATTTTATATAATTGCTGGGTTTCCCTTTTTTCACCTCAGCAATTATAAAAAATTAAGAGCTGTTACCAGCTGCTGCAGTCCGGTTTCAGTGAGGTCTGCCAGTGCCCGTATTTAGTTAAATATTTTTGTACTTCTTTGCGCAGCGTGGGCAACCTACAGTTCAGTTTTTTTTCTGTGGTAGCAGTTTGTTAGCTTTGCATCGACTTACCACTGGGTCCAAGAGTGGCAGTTCAGTTTCCCAGGGAAAAGACGGTGTCAGCCAGCAGTTAAGAGGAAGAAATGAGACTGGAGCATGTGCAGAGTTAGGGAAACTGTGCGCATGTTTGCCGTAATGAACACCCCCTCATTATGGCAAATTATGCCACGGTTTTGCTATGGGAAGAAAAAGGAAACCGGTTATTATAAAACATTTAATACAGAAAATAAAATATAAGTTTAAATGTATCTAAAAATATTTTTTCCCAAAGTCCCCACCATGATGTTAGAGGATCTTTAAGTCTTACATAGGAACTATGGAAGTCAGAAAAATACATTTTGTGGAGACAAAGTCCAGTAGATCAATACTAATACTCTAGCCACTTTTGGGTTTGTTGGTGCGGTGCTTGAATACCAAAATGCATGTTAGAAACAAAGAAACAGGCAATCATCACCCAAGTATGTAGATGTTGTTGCTGAGCAGCAGGTAGACAGGAGCTGATAAATTTGTAGGTACTGTATACCCACCAACAGCATGAAATAATGGCCAAGGCAGGATAATACCAGTGCTTTCTGACCATATAAAGCATATTTGTATAATGTTATAAAACAAAACATGTCAAGCATGTTTGTCATAATATGAGTCCAAAACTTGGAGCCCTGTATAAGTTGAAAAGCTTTTTTTCTTTTGAATCCCACATGGCCATTGCAATTGGTTCTCTCCTACCTCATTTTGATTAATGTAGCAAGCCTCTTTTTATCTTGGTACTAAGGAGGTACAAAATATTTCTTTTGTTTACAACAACATTTGCCATTTTATTTTACCAGCTGCTCGACACACTCAGCATTGTCTTTTATACGCTGAGCTTGGCTGGTTTTCCCCAGTGCAACATATACAATATTTTTTGGTTGTTTAGTTTTTAAAAGTGTTTTTCATTCTACCCCTACCCCACTCTCTGATCTTCTTTCAATTAGTAATATGTTAACTAGTTTGTGGTCAGCCAGTGGAGTTGTTCTTAAAGTTGGTTCCTGTAAAACTAGATCTGGTCTACGTGCCTTTGTTGCAGCAGCTCCTCAATTTTGGAATAGCTCACCTGAATCTTTATGTACTAACTGTCCTCTTCAAGTTTTTAGAAAGCAACTAAAATTGTATTTTTAGATTTATGTACTTGTAATTGTCCGTGAATATTATTGTGGAACGTTGTATATTTTGTACTGCATCATTTGCCTGGGTCGAGCCTGAAAAAGGACCCTAGGTCCAGTGCTCTTACCCGGTTAACAAATGAATAAAATAAACAAATAAATAAATAAAAGAAGCCAGCTGTATAACTGTGCAATTAAACAGCGAGTGACAAAAATCAGTGAAGCACATCACATCTAACATTTCACTCTAGAGGGGACTTGTTCAGATACAGTAAGTCTAGCAGATCTTGGAGACATGGGTGCTGCAAGGCACTTTGGCAAGGATTTTGGAAATACTTGGAATCTAGGGTATTGAAAAGGAATTACTAGCTATGTGAAAAAATGTATAGACAAAGTTGGTTATTTGTTGCCTTTTAATGGACCAGCAAAGTAATTTTCAGTGCACAAGCTTTCAGGCCTCATTGTGCCCTTCTTTGGGTGACCCTTGCTTTTACAAAAAGCATATCATATTTACAGTGGATAGCTATGTGAAGAGCAAGTTTGGCCTATGGTGCCTGATTGCAGTTGTGACTGGAGGTTAGAAACAAATGTTCTCCCGTCATAAAACTGGAGACAAGAGTGAATTCGGAGCTGCAATTCTTGCTAAAATACAGCAGCTTAGATGGCAGGGTGAGGTATAATTTATTCAAGAAGCACTCTGCTCAAGAATGAGACATCTGGGCATTGCAAGATAAGGTTTAGCAGCATAATGAGTGCTTAGGAAGACACTTGATGACAATTGTTAGAAAGTATAAACAAAGATATGAAAAGCAATGAATAAAAGGTAACTTTACTTGTATACTTACTTTTAAACTGAATGGGCAGGTGGTGTCCCTGTTATCTCAGTTTCTTTTTATTTTATTTATTACTTGGAAAAGAGGACTAGGAAAACATTTCCTATTTACAACCATGTCCGGGGGGGGGGGGCATACAGAAAGTACATAATGTATTATAATACAATTCAGCATGACTGTAATGCAGTAAATTGTTATAGTTTGCCTTGACATTTACAGAATAGCAGAGATTGCAGTTCAAAGTAACCATATACAAGAACTTGCATTCAGATGTCTAGAACATAATGTAGTGTCTGTATCTTAGCCATAATATTTATGGAGATTGGGAAGGGGGCAGTGGTTTGCAAATGAAACAGATATATTTACAGAGGCTTTGCTGCAGAACTCTGAGTTTGCTCTTAAAACTGAAGAGTGTTTGAGTTTGCTTTACAGTTAAGAGGAGATTATTCTAGGTCTTGGCATCCAGATAAGAGAAGATTCTTCAACCTGCATAGGTTATGCCTAGAAGGATGAGAAGCCCCTCAGTGGGTATTGGCCTGTGAAAGAGAGCTTTGCTTGCTTGCATTAGGTTGCTTATCAGTGGAACTGGTGCGTTATGTGTTATTACTAGGAAGAGAATAGCCCTCCATCAATAATTTCTCCTAGATGCAAGGGAGAGCACACTAGTATGTGTGTAGGGAAGGCAGTGACAGGACATTCTAGGCAAGTGTTGTACAAATCTATAAATGTTAAAAGCTGTGTTGAATTTGTGATGGACTGCATGGAATATCTTGTAGGAGAATTTTCCTGCATTTATGGGTAGAGACAGATATACAAGGCTAACAGTCCTGTTACCTCTTGGGTAAAGTTGTTTCTGGTTTGATAGTGTGAAGTTTTTGGTTTACTTTTTTAGTAATCAGTGAGATGTATTTTTCATATGTCAAATGACAGTCTAAAGACATTTTCAAATATTTGTAGGGAATAGTTACTGAATAGGATATGTGTGACTTGGAAATAAATATTCATGCCAGTAAAAACTGGCATCATAAGCATCAGCAAGGTAAAGATAGTATAAGAAAGGATAAGCTCAGTGACAAGCACAACCATCAGTTTAGAAAAATAGTTGCAAGGAGCCTTTCATCTCTAGGTCTGGTTTAAATCCGGACCAGGTTGATAGTGGACAAAAGTCATCACCTATGTGCTGTTCAGTGGCCTCTGTGAATTGAATTGTAGTGATCTCAGTCCTGTTCCCAGTAGGCAGGTGTCTAGTCATAAAACCACCAATACAATTAGCACTAATTGGCACCTTTAATGGCAGTCTCACATAAGGGGCCAAGGACTGAATGGGCATAGAATCTGAACTTCTCTCTCAGCTACGTGGTGGTCTCACCATGATATGGTTGAGGTGCATTTGGAGGTGGCAGTGTGGTTAAACTTTGACTGTGATTGCCCATGCTGTACTTGACAAACAGAGGGCTTCGGTTGCCAGTGTTGTCATTCCAGCACCGTTTATGATATTACATTTTCACACACACAAAATAAAATATGTAAAAAAGAAAGAAAGTTGGGTGCAGGGCAGATAGACTTTCTAAGTGACTGACAATCATAAAATATGTTTGGATTTGGGACAGCTAACATAAAGATATTTAAACATTAATGATTCAATTAAATAAGGACATATGATTGCATGTTTCCTAAAGTTAAAGCACACAGGAAACATGTATGTTCATCCAGTGCAATTTCAATATTCAGTAAAAAAAAAAAAAAAAATTAATGGAGGTTTAAAGGTTGCGTTATTCAGTAAAACTTTATTGGAAGTTTAAGAGTTGCATGATACAGATGTGTCCCCATTATATTCTATGAAATGCCAGTCATTGTGTGCACTGAAAAATAACAGTCCTAAGACAACTTGAAACAGTCAGACCACTCATTCCCAATATACTTAAAAAAAATTACTTTTGGCATTCAAACAAGTGGAAGTGAAATGATTGTTATTCCGAACATCATAAATGTCTGTGCCCTCATGGAACATAGCATTTACAGCTCACTTTGTTGTTTCTGAAGACAGTATGTACAGTACAAAAATTATTTTTATGTACTGCATGTGTGAGGCAAGGGTTTCTGATACAACTAGCATTAAAAAAGAGCCTTTGTTATTTTGGAAGTGGTAGATATGGTGCTTATTGGGTATTTCTTATATCTCTTACTATACTGCAAAATGCTTTATGTGTCATAGATGTGCCTAGGGCCAACAACTCATAGTTTGGCTATGAAATATGATTAATAACTTCATTGATCAACAACAATATGACATAGATTACTGATCTTGTATGTGTGTTTGACATTTTCACCTACTACTGTGTATGACTAAAATGTTACTGTAAACAAAATTGAGTCATGGTCACAGGGTTGTTTTAATAAATACTTTATACACACATTGACACCCATAAAATATTTTAAATTGTAGCCCAAATTTCTAAGATGGAGTAAACAAAAGCTAGTCAGCAGCAGGAATCTCTGTAATGAGTGCAGCTTTGAAGTCAGTGGAGATTAGAAATGAGGTGAAACCCCTATGCAGAATATAAAGTAATTTTTCCTATTCAGGATGCCTAGATACTCTATTTACATGAGTGGAATCCTACTGAACCAAATCATAAGTATCCATGACACAAAGGCAGCTTTCTGTAGCACTGGTTTTGTACTTGAATAGTAACAGTACATCAGATATCAATGCAGTGAAGTTTGACTAATCCTTTTACAAAGGTATACTGAAATCTGCTAGTCTAATAACACATTCACTGCTTCCCTAGATTAAGTTTTTAACTCGGAGGCATCCTGATTAAAGTCACTTTTCTTGGACCATAATTTTTTTTTTTGCAGAAAAAAATATTTTGGTAGCTTTGGGCTGCAGGTGTATTGTAAATGTCTCACCTTGTTCAACCTACTGTATATAAGCTTAAAAACAGGGTGTAGGATATGAGTCCCATGAATAGGAAGAAGACATCATTTAGAATTCCTATAAAGGGATTTCTGGTTTATGCAACAAAATACAGTTTTAATTTGTATAGGACCTTTCATTTAACAGTTTCATAAATTGCTTTACAAATATCAACAGGGCAAACAAAATACATTATTTTTTCATTTCCATTTAACTGTCACCAACCTGTTGCTTTGCCATTTCTCTTTGAGTTGCATAAGTGTTGCTGGATCCAGTAGAACACATTGAACAACTATTGCCAAAGAGCTGTAAAATAGTTTTGCACAATATTGTGACAGTATTGCAAATGCATTTCAGCTGAGTTGCAAAAACATTTTATAAAAGTTATTGAGCTGAAAACATGCAGAAAACAAAACAATACAATGCGAGTTGCCAATGTATTTTCAATATTAAAAAATGCAATACCAACTAACTGGCTTGACAGTTTAATGTGAAATGTACTGTAGTGAAGGTAAGAAAATAAATTGTAGTACATTGATAATAAAATATTAATAGTGCAGTAAAGTAAAATCTTAATGAATGATAAGGTGTATTGTAGGGATGAATGGAACTACATGACCCTAGCCAAATTCCTTGCCCCCAACCCTGCGCACACTAAACTAAAACTTGTAACTACTAAGCATAATTTTTTATCGAGGTGTAACTATTATGTTCCCCCTGCTTGTATGTCTTCCACAACCCTACTGTTTAAACCTATGAGGACTGTTTTTTAGCATATAACATAAAAATCACTTGTGTGTACTGCATCTGTTACCTGTAATAATTGTAACTCCCAGGTCGCCCCTGAAAAAGGGACCTCCGGGGCCCAGTGGGCCTACCTAGTCATCAAAATTCAATAAATAAATAAATAAATGATGAGAACTATGTAGATAATCAGGCAGCAGAAGTGCAGGGTGGATTAAGGTACTATAATCAAAATACCTTGATAAGGGGGGACAAATGTATGAGGGTACTGTGTAATAATAAAATAGTGAGAAGAGAAGGTTTGAAAGAGTAATTTAAAAAGGAAGGGAGTCAGTCTGCAATAGTGAGGCTGGAAGGTTATTACAGTCAGTGGGTGGAGAACCTAAAGGACCTGCCACCAACTGTGGTCTGGAAGAAGATGAGAATGTAAGTAAAGCAGACCGCCAGTTGAAGATCAGAAAGGGCAGATGAGGTGAAAAGCAGACAGTGTGTTTGGATGGTGAGGTGGTGCAAGTGAGAACAGGATTTTAAAGATGAGGTAGATTTGTATATTAGCTCTTGATAAAGGCATGGAGCAAGCACAGGTTTCTGAGGACAGGGCATAATTATGGAATATAGTTCTGGATGTACTGTAGCATATACCATATTGTAAATGTTTGATCTGCTCTTTGTTTATTGTATGATTGTCAACCTCAAATCTCACTGTTGACTTGGATTTTATTACAAATGATGTGTATGTACTCCTCCCAGGTCATGCCTGAAAATAGGCAACTACTTGTCTAGTGCACCTACCTGGTAAACAAAAACTAAATAAATAAATACATCTTGGATTTAGATACCGTAGACTGTAGAGTAGACAGCTACAGAGATCTAGACACTAGGAAAGAAAAGCATGGATCAGAATTTCTGTAAAGGTGGAGCTGAAATAGTGGTGGAAGCCTACTATGTTGCAGCGGTGGTTCTAGGCAATTTCACAGACATAAAAAGTGTTGGGGGGAGAAGGTGCATGTTTTGATGGAACTGATTCCAAGTTTGATAACCCTTCTGTCAAGCTTACATTTCAAGTCTATGGGGGTTGGTGAAAGTGGTGGAGTTGTGGTTAAAGATTTGTTTTATTCCATGTGTACATGATTCCATGACATTGTTTGACATAATATAAAAGGTGCAGTGGCAGATTGGTCTACTGGTTAAAGCACCAGTTTAGGAAGTAGGTAATCAGAGGTTCAGTCCTGGCTAGAGCCAAATACTCGCTTTGTTACCTTGGGCAAGTCACTACACCTCCCTGCGCTCCAGTCCACCTAGCTGTAAACTTAGTAGCAGTAAAATCCTACTGTAAATGAGACATTGCATTTCATCTGAGCTATTCTTGTTGAATAAATGGTATGGTAAAATAATTCTGTCATTAAGAGACAAGAACAATTAAGTACTGATATTTTCATTTGTGGATTGTTTTTCACTTGCTGTTGCTCTAGTCTTTAATGGTGATAGGCATGGAAATGGTGAAACATATCTTATACTACCCTTGTGTTTCTTGTTTGTAGTGATCTATACTCTTCTTTGTTGCTTTTTGCGTTAAAAATAATGTGCACTACTCTTTTACTGCCATTGTGACTATTGCATCCCCCCTCTTCAGTGCTTCATGCTGTTAATTTCTAAGGGTGTTTGGTATTCCATTATGACATTTCCACTGCTCAGTGCTGTTTACTTGGCAGTGTTAACTGGTGAAACAGATGCCATAGAATGTCAAGGAAACAGAAAGTGACTGCAGTAGACAGTAAAGATGCAGAATACAAGGCAGGCTCAGTGCCAGTAAAAAGTAATAATTATTTGTGCAACAAAAACAACCAGTGCATATCAAAAGATTGGATGCCCCTGAAAGGAAGAAAGAAAGTGATATTTAGTGGCAGCAGGTCTTGTGACTAGAGTACAGGCTAGGGCAGGGTTTCTCAAATGGTGAGGCCAGCCTCCCTTGGGAGGCCCCAACCTGTTCCAGAGGAGGCTCAGTCAAGCCTGAAAAAGTACTATATTTAAATGTAGAGTTTTAGATATTTTGTGTTAAGGGATGAGGGATAAGGCAAACAGAAAGGATAATAGTAGGTGTATTTATGTATTTATTTACATAACAGTGACCAGAAAAGGTCCACTGAGCCAAGGCTTATTTTAGAGGTACCCAGGGAAGGACAGTGCAAATAAAATTCAGTAGGTAACTGCAAAATAGTCAAGCAGTACAAAATGAACAGTGCAAACAAATAGGCATAATGAACAAATAATGTGGGATAACAATTGACTAATTAGAATCAGGGCAACAGAACAACCAAAATATGGTAATAGGAGCAAGAGCAGGAGGGAGCAAAAGGATCCCTGACAAGTTGCTTAAGAGCAGGCCAGCAGGGGAGAGGCAAAGGTATGTAGGAAGGCCATGCTAGATACATGGGAAACACACACACTGAAGGTGGTCTGATCCATGAAGATATTGCAACAAGGGGTATTAATGGCATGAGAGTCAAAATTGTGGGGCAAGTTGGCTGGCTGTGGGGGATTTGTAATAAACTGAATCAAATGAGAGCCAGCTGCTTAAAGGAGTTTCACTTTAATCCTTATGTACAGTGCAAAATATGTTGCTTTTCTATAGGGAGGCCCAAGACTATTTCTGCATTTGGGGGAGGCTCAAGATCTTTTCAATGGCTTAGGGGAGGCTCACTGTGACAAAGTCTGAGAACTATTGGGCTAGGGAACCAGGAGACCAAGGTTCAAATATCCCTACAGTATCTTACACACTGCGCGACCCTGCACAATTCATTAACCCTCTCAGTGCTTCAGTTCACACAGCTATGAAATGGTCAATTGCAGGGCCCCACTGGAAATTAGATATTGCACCTTAACTGGGCTATCCTGTGTAAATACATATAAAAATGCACACAAATACAAGGCCACTCACAAGGATCAAACACTCTGTGTGAGATACCGCAGTTTACTGTGTGTCATATTGGACTAATCACCATGATACAAGTGCTTGATCCTGGTAGATGGCACTACAATTAGAGGGATATCAGATTACAAGAAAAAATGTGTCAGCAGCAGAACAAACTGACACAAGTTTCAAAAAGGAGTGGTACATAATATCTCTAGTTGGTAAGGAGCTTAGTAGAATGTGGTATCACCAGATTTCTTTGGAGTGTGGATGTCCTGAAGCAATGAAAATACTTTTTCTCCAACCACTAATTTGACAACTACTATTTTATGCTTTTCTACAGTATGGCTTGCTTCCAGAAATTACTATAATACGTGTATTTCATCATAATTAAAATACACTCTCTCTAGCTTCTCCGCATTCAAGCTGGATGGTGAGTCAAAACTTTCCATGTCTTTTTTCTGTCCTTTGCTTCTGAATCTCTGTAGATTGTCAGGAACTTTCCATGAGTGTTATCATCATCCATATTTATTTATTTTTATTTTTTTATTTATTTGGAAAATATCTCATAAGGAAAGACAACATGAGCTGTAAACAGCTCATTTCCAGAAGTGTCGGGGGGGGGGGGTGGCAAGAGTTGGGAGAACAAGCAAACACATAGCAATACAAGTACAATTTCAAAAACAAAACAGCATAATACGATTACACAATAACTCAGACCAACCGGCCAGGTAAACAAAATATATTCAGATATAGCATACATTGCAACAACCCAAGAGCAGATGATCTAGTAGGATAAAGGTTAGAGGATGGATAACACATTTGAAGTGCTAGAAGTAGTAGGCTGAGCACACGATTGAAAGTGCTATTATATACCCAAGGGAGGGCAGTTATAAGATAAGTGGGGAAGTGGACAGGCAAGGGGTAGAGGGTGGGAATGGAAGAGGGGGAGGGAGAGGTACAGCTAAGATTTATACCCATCCAGGTTGCTGAGAATCCTGCAAGGGGGTTAGGACCAGGCAGAAGGGAAGAGGAGTGAAACGGGCTGGGGTGGTAGAGAAGAGAGGGGCAGGGGAAACAGGTGGAGAGGAAGGGGATAAGAAAGAAGGGAGGTGGGCAGGCAATGGATCTGAAAGTGAGTGGAGAAGGAGAGGGGGAGAGAGGCAATCTATACCCCTTCTGGATGCAGATAACCCTGCCAAGGGGTCAGGATTGGAAAGTGGGGGAAAGGAAGAGAGGGTAGAAGAGAGGGAACCAAGATCTATATCCCTTCAGGATGACAGAGAACCCTGCAAAAGGGACAGGACCAGGCAGAAAAGGTGGGGAGAGAAGGGGGAGGGTGAGAGAAGTGGAGTGTGGCAGGTGACTGGAGGGGAGAACAGGGATAAGGACTGGAGGCTCGATAAAATAGGGGTAAACTAGGAATGGAAAAAGGGAGAGCATTGAGTGGGGGGTTATGGGGAGATGGACAGCTATAGAGTGCTGAAATAGCACAGTAGCTTGTGGATGATAGTAGAATGTTGAAATGGCGCAATAGGTTGTGGTGGGGGTGGAAGAGGGGTATATGGGGATGCGTGAGTAATCAGGGGAAGGGTTCATTTAGGGACAGGAGGCAAATTAGGGAGAGGAGTAGGGGATAGTGTGCAAGGGTTTGGAGGGTTGTGAAGGGGTTAAGAACAAGCACAGTAAGGAGAATAGAAGTAAAGTAGGGCTAAAGGATAATGTGCCAGGGTGGGGATTGTTGAAAGGGGGGGCTAAGAACAAGTGCAGTTAGGGGGAATATAAATTATGAAGGCCTAAGGAAATTGAAGATGAGGAAGAGGAAAGTCTGATAGAAGGTGGCAGTGAGTTCCAAAGCCTTGGGAAGTGGTAGGAGAAAGTGTCCTGTCCTGTGGAGGTAGAGCGATGGGCAATAGCTAGAGTGTGTGCATCAGTAGATCTGAGAGAGCGGGAGGAGGGAGGTGGAGCAGAGAGTAAAGAGGAGAGGTAAATGGGAAGAGTCCCAACCCAGAATTTAGACGTGAACTTGGCACAGTGAGAGAGAGATGCCTACATTCAAGGGAGGGGAAAGCTAGAGAATGATACAAGGTACTGTGATGTGTGTGGGAGGGGGAGTCAGGAGCAAAGCGACAGAAAGCATTGAAGATAGTATCCAACCTGGTAAGGGAAGACTTAGGAGCAGCACTGTAGACTATGTCACAATAGTCAAAAATAGGGAGTATCATTTTCTGAATTAGATCACATCTAACCTGTAGTGGTAAGGAACTAAGGTTCCTGTAAAGGGCACCGAGCTTGGGGCGAAGTTATTTCAGGATGGCGTCAATATGTACAGAAAAGTTAAGATGCTGATCATGCCAGACACCCAGATATTTGAAAGAGGTGGTGTCCTCTACTCTTGTCCCATCAAGGGTGTGGAAGGAGGGAATGAAGGGCAGCCTAGAGAGTCTCTGCCTAGTGCCAAAGGTCATGGAGACTGTTTTCTTGGCATTTAGGAAAAGCTGATGCGAGCCTAGCTAGCACTGAACATTATTGAAGTCAAGCTGTAATCTGGAAGTCACATCAGAGGGAGATTGGCCAGAGGTGAACAAGACTGTGTTGTCAGCATACATATGGATGAAAGATGAGGAGCATACTGATGGTAGGTCATTTAGAAAAATGGAGAATAAGAGAGGGCCAAGTACGGAGCCTTGAGGCACACCAGTAGAGGGGACGTAGAGTCAACTATTTTAACAGATTGAGTTCTACCTACCAGGTAGGCTCTGAACCAGTTACAGGCAGACAGAGACAAGCCAGCTGATGAGAGAGCTTCGAGGAGGAGGAGGGAGTGGGAGACTGTGTTGAAAGTCTTGGCAAGGTCAACAAAGACAGCAGAAGTGATGTGACCTCTATCCATGGCTGAATGGATAGAGTCAGTGAGTCTAAGTAGGGAAGTGGTTGTGGAGTGATGCTTCCGAAAACCAGATTGCAGAATGATGTTGTGTGTTTAGGAGAGTCATTATGCTGTTCTTACAAACAAGATGTTTGTATTCTTTAGAGGTGCCTGAACAAAAGTTTCTTGTTATGTCTGCCTATATTATAAGATGTAAACAAGATATAAGCTCAAGTATGGTACCAAATTTTCAAGCACTGCAAGATACAAGACAGATTTCTGCCATCCTACTTCCAAAAATTGTGTCACTATCTTTCTACAGTCTTGTCTCACTTTTCTTGTTACACAAAAAGATACTGGGCCAGATTCACAAAACGAAATGGGACTAAGTCCCACTCTGCAACTCAGGTTGAGGACTGAAATCTCCGCAGGTGCAGAGATTTGTGTTTTCAGTCCACCACAGCTGCAGAAGATGTTACACCTGGTCTCACTGGATGTAAATTTTTTCTCAGCTGCAAGGAAGAAACACCCAGAAGCTGCCATAAATCGTGCAGCTGGTCATAAACTGGCTCCAACTATGTGAATACTGCAGCTGTGGGAAAAGCTGTGGCTCCATACCTCTCAAGTGTCCCTTATTACGAGGGACATCTCTCACTTTGCCCCTTAAAATTGCTCTGTCCCCCATGTGTCCCTCATGGGAAAGGTGCTGCCCACACAGAAAATGTGCTGTAAATTCAGATTTTAAAACTCTTAATATTCTAAAATATTAAATCCAAAATAAACTTTGTACAAGTAAACGCTAAGGTTTTCACAGTGCTCTGAGCTTGTATCTCCATGTTTGAGAATATGTCCTTCATTCTGTGTCCCTCATTGCCCCTCATTTTGAGTGTCCAAAAGTGTCCATGTCCCTCATTTCAGTGACAAAAGGTTGAGAGGTATGTGTGGCTCCACAAGTTGATATTTGAGGTATAAGTCTGGATGTAAAAATAAAAAAGAACAATTTAAAACTGAATTTATTGTTTAGTGACTGGGTCATTAAATCTAAATCCTGCAGTTAGTGCAGTACACATTAAAATGTCATTCTGGGGAGTCAAATGCACCATCTACAGCTGGTCTATAACATTGCATGGAGGCTTCTGACATCTATAGTGTATCTTTTAGGGGAGGCGCTGTCCTGCTTAAAGTTTACTGGTGAGCAAGTTTTTGAAGTACTGTAGTGGCCGCTGTCCTGTGGAACTGTTTGCCAGTTCAGATCCATCTCACTCTTGTTTGATAAACATTTTGAAACCTAAAGTGAATAGCATTTGTTTTCTCAGGTTTTCCTAGTTTGGTGAATGTGCTATGTTATACAGTAATTTTTCAGATCTGGGCTCTGTTTGGAAGACATTTTTTCTTATCTCCCTTGCCCTCCTCCCTTTCCCATGTCCATGTCCCTTGCCGTTGCCATCCCCCAACCCTTAGAAAGAGTTTCACATGAATATATTTCTGTTTTATTGCTATGGTGTTCACATTCATTTTGCAAGTCTCTTGCTTATTTGTAAACTGCCTGTTTTGGTTTATGCTTGTGAAGCACTCTGAGCCATGGAAGGGTGCTCTAAAAGCCATAAAACCACTACAGTACTGCTACTACTACTACTACTACTGTACTATCACAACTACTATTACCACCATGTCTGTTACCATGTTATCTTTATGACCTATATAGCATGCAGTTAAGCAATATTGCATGACAGGGTGTGGTATATCATGGGATATCATCACACCTTGGGTGGTTGGGCACGAGGCCACAGGCTGAGTGTGTCTAACATCCAAGAAGTGACGGAAGCCTATGATATACCACACCCTGGAGTGCATTATTGCTATTATGAACTGGATAAAAAGTCTTATCAGTAAAAAAAAAAATCACTTAAAACCTTCTGAAAGTGCCTTTTGTAGGGGTTGGAGGAGTATCCTTTGACAAAATAGTTCCTGAAGGCTTTGGACAGCAGGTGGTGCTATTGCTAGTGGAAGTTGTTGAGGGAGGTGGTATAGATTTGAAGTCTTTCTTAATGTCACAGCACTACTCCAGGATGTGAAGTATGTTCTGTTCGCATTTGATCCAGTCCCCCGTGAAGTGTGAGACTGGGTGAAGATGTATGTATTTATTTTTAATTTTTTTCTCCATAACCTGATCTGTGAGAACCACAATGTCCAAGTCGACAGTATCACTTTTATGCTGCCATTGCAAGTTGACTGGAGTGGCTGTTGCTAGGTGAAACCATCAGCAGGCCTGTACAACTGATTTTAAAAAGAAAGATCTGCTTGGTGTATTGTGTTTTACAGTCCTTTCACTTTTGTTTTTTTTGTTTTTGAAGGGTGACTGGAGTCCCGCCTGATATTGCGAGCTGCCATTGTTGGCTTGTGCAGAAAGCAGGTGTTTTTCCTGTAAACACATGCATCATACTTTTGAGGATTTTCTGGTTTTGTAAAAATGGCCATCTCACAGTCTGACTTGCTCCAGACTGTGACCGCCATTTGTGCTGGCCTTGTGTGTGTAGCAGACTGTGAAGCAGACTAAGGGACATAGCTAACAGAGCTATTGTATCATTTGGTTTGGGTGAGGAGGCTGGTGGCTGGAGGCTTTTTAAAGCCGTGAGTGTGTAGTGGGATATCATCATGGCTTCAAAAGCCTCTCAGCCAATCAGCTTCCTGTATTTTTTTGATCCCATTCATAATTAAGCAATAACACATAACAGGATGTGGTATATCATGAGATATTGTCACACCTTGGGTACATTGCCTTGTGCCTTCAACTAACCAAGAAGCGATGATACCCCATGATATGTTGCACAATGAAGTATATTATTGTGATTATAAAACAGCCCCAAAATATTAGGAATTTGCTTATCATGGTCATCAAGTTTTGAACCATGCTATTATACTGAGATATCTTCATGGGTTAAAGACTGCTTCAGCCAATCAGGTTCTAGGACTTCTCCTATACATTTTATAAACTAATATACTCACCTCTCATGTGCCATCTTTGAAATGCTGCATTACTAAGTATTTATTTGATAATCTAAAGAATTCTCCCTTCCCATTACAGATTACCTTTTCCCAGTGTGATGTAGGTAATTTTTGGTTAGTTGAACACTGAAATGCAATGATGATCTCTTAGAAAAACACTCATGTAGCTCAGTTGTGGATATTCTGCAAGGACTCCATAGTGTGCTTTATGTAAGCAATAAGACATGACAGGGGGTGTGTGTTAGACACTTTAACACATGGCTAGGAGGCATAGTGAGGCACAAGGCCGCAGGCCGAGTGTGTCCAGCCTCCTAGACATGTGTTAAAGTGTCTAAAACCCATCCTGTAGTGGCATATTGCGCTTATGAAATGACCACCTTAATTTTAGATGGCTGTCAAAATTTAAATTATTAGAGATTAATAGTAAAAAAGCTATGTTTTTGTGATCATTTTAAATGAAATAGTTCCTCTGCATTTAGTTTACTGTGTTTTTCCCCCTCTCTGAAGGATTTTTGTCCTCGTAAGGCTTCTGTAAATGTGCATTTTTTTTCAGGTTGTTATGGCAGTAATCCCCCCCCCCCACACACACACACACACCCCAAGCCATTTCAGTCTGATTTCATTTTTTATTATGAAGTAAATATAGTGACAGGCTTATTCATTTATTTTTGTGTGTGTGGTTTCAGCTCCAGCACCAGGGAGGAGATGCCGGTAGTGTTTTGAGGACGTGGGTGAAGCAGGTTCAGGACTACAGCATGGAATGGCAGAGTAGTGTCTTTGGTAATATTATGAATTTGTGAGAAGCTTATATGAATACAATTTAAAAATTAGCAGATCGGAAGAGGTAAGGGAGGAGAGCAGTGAGCGGCCGGTAGACTGGCCATTGAGGCACAAAGCGAACGAGCGTGCAAGCAAGGTGGAAGGTGGGGGAAGAGTCATAGGATTGTGTCTGAATTGCTTGTTTTTTCTTTTTAAGGTACATGGAAGTTATGTCCTTTGTGTGAAAATTAGAAGGATGTGTGAAGTGATGGCAAGGGAGGGAACTGTCAAGCTTCCATCAGGTCGGCCATTTAAGAGAAGAGCGAGCACAGCTGACACAGAAAGTGAGCGGGTGGGATGGGGATTCAGTGTAGAATGCTTTTTCTATTTTGTATGCATTTAAAAAAACAAAACATTTAAAAGCTGGGAAAAGTGAAGGGTAAGGTATAAACGTATCGTATGACCATCAGGTCGGCCATTTAGAAGGAGAGCGAGCACAGTTGGCAGCAGTGGTGGCACAATCAAGATGGCTGATTATTTTTCTCAATGTTCTACGTGGGTACTTCTCTAGGATCAGTGCCCAGCTAGCATGGCCTGATCTTGTTTGTGTGTGTTAGAAACTTTAACATACTGTTGATGACTATTGAGATAGCTTGAAATTCACAAGCCATTTCATAAGTATTTATTGATAAAATAAAAACTGCATCTGTGACATTATGTAACCTAAAATTAAGTTATACAGTAATGTATTCAATCTGTTATATTGAGTTTGTTCAGATTAGTATTAAAACAATAGTAGTTCAGCATTATTTCAAAAAAGGAAAAATAATCACATACATAAGCAGATGGAGGATAGAATGTATGCAAGAAATAAGGTGTATAAACATGCCTGAAACACAAGAACACCTGTTTTTTTGAATGTGAAAATATAGCTCCCTTTCAGTCAGACAGCTAGAGACTGGAAAGAATGTCTATATAAAAAACCTAACACATCAAGAACTGTGTTTTGGAATATATACAGAACCATGGGCACAATACAGTTTTGGAACTTTGCAAGTCAGTGTTGCTATATTGAAATATTATATATGGCAAGCATGGTGTGCTTGGTTCTTACAGCAAAAGATTGTGTCATATTAAGAATTAATGTAAACGATCCAAGATTTCTCTCTGGCACCATTCGTCTCATTTTAACCGGAATCCGAACTACTCCCCAAAATGGTTGGACACAGAGAGGCACTGTTGTACCCAGATGAACCTTAATATTACCTCACTGCTATATATCCTACCAAAGCAACTCCCCTCTACTTTGAAAAGCACACCAATTTAATTTTCTGTCAGAATGCATAAGCAACTTTGCTCCTATTTCAAGGTTGATTCCCGTACTGACACTTCCCAACCCCACTTACAAATCTGAATTTTAAGATTGGTGGATGAATGCTGACCTCATCCTTTGGCCCTTTTGATGATGGCTCCAAGGTGGACTGTTTTTTGGATCAGGGTAAATTGATCACCTTCCTGGTAGCCCGGGAACAGTTCTCACTACCCCTTTCTTTACTTTTAAATTCCATCAACTTTCCCAGATGTTGACCAAGCATTTTGGGCCAGGACAATGGCTTAGCTAATATCAGCCAAAGATTAATGCTATGTTTCTTTGTGCACCTGAGAAACATCTCATCTCTTACTTCTATTCTAAATTGTGTGAGGCTTATACTGACAAAGAAAGGGACTTACTTTATTACTGGCGTCAGGCAGTTCCGATGGTACAGGGGATTCATAATTGGTCTCAACAATGGGATAATAATTATAGATTTGTAAAGTGGGATAGGTACCATCTTATGAAATTCCATATACTGCATAATTTATATTACACTCCAGTGAAATTGCATAGGATGGGCAGGCTTCTCACAGACACTTGTTCCAGGTGTGGCAAGGCACCTGGTAACTTACTGCACATTTTATGGACTTGCGATAAGGCCACCCCCTTCTAGGATACTATACAGCATACCTTAGATCCTCTATTAGGCCTAAACTTAAAATTCACTCCAGAGATATGTTTATTAGGGGTTGTTTCTACAGATGTGATTGGCAACCAAAGGTACCACATGGCACTGGTCTCAGTCTGTGCCAAAAAAGTCCTTCTAAGGCATTGTGCAATCAGACAATCACCACTTTTATTGAATGGCATAGGGAGATTGAGTTTACTTTACAATCTGAATGGACTATTGCAAGTTTGACTGATCACTTTGATAGATATAAGAAAATATGGGAACCATTATTTGTTCTGTTAACTACTTAACTTTGTCAAAATATACTAGTTGGCTTGACAACTCAGTTACTTACATATACTACATTTGGTTACTTCTACCATAGATAGTATCAGATATAGTTATGGTATACTTTAGGATTTTATACTGCTCCAATTCCTTTTACTTTCATGGTTGCTTGTATTGGCCCTGATATATGACTGCTTTCTCTGCAGTGGTTTTCTTCAGGGTTTCCCTTTTCCGAGATGGCAGGGGAGGAGGGGACCTGGGCTGGAAGAGGAGGGGGTGGGTTCAGGTTCGGGGGCAGATTGCTGTGTGGGAGGGGTTCTGAGAGGGTTTGGCTCAATGTAATTATTTCCGGTACTGATGGACTTTCCTGTAGGTCAGTTTTATTGTTAATCCTTACTTAATCTTTGGTACCTACCATGTTATGGTCAAACATTGTATGTTTGTGTTTTCTTGTTCTTCTATAAATTCAGTAAAGCTTATTCAATTTGAAAAAAAAGAATCAATGCAAACTATAGTCACCTCTGTAAGACAGATAACAGACCAACATAGTTTGATCTATTCTAAGCCCAAGGTCAGGAAGCTGTGGAGGCACTGTAACTTTTACTTATTAAAAGTGAATAAGGAGGAGTAAAGTGCTATTTAAGTAAATAATCTGACTGTTGCATATCGCAAAAAGGGGAGAATTTCAGAATATTCTTTTCTCCACAGTATTAATGAATGGACGATTTAGGTTTATTTGTTGTTGAATGTTGGTTTCTGGGTAACAGGATGCTTCACTTTCTCTTATTTTATCACTTATATTGTAACATATTTTTGAATGATCCAATGCACTTTCCTGCCACTTATGTTTGTTTCGCTATTATTTTAAATAAAATACCCCTACTGTTATCAAGAGAAGTGCCATGGGATCTTTAACATCCACCTGAACAACCACCAGATCTAGAAAATGGGACCTCAGTTTAATCTTCATCTGAAAGACTGCACCTTAGGAGTGGTTGTTAGGTGGATATTAAAGATCCCATGGCACTTCTCGATAACAGTAGTACTGACACTGCAGTGCAGCACTGGGATTCTACCCCAAGTTCCTGGTTTGGCTAGAACCCACAATTTTTTTGTATTCTTGCCTCAGAGGGGAGTGTTGTTAGAATGTTTAGTATCCTTGCTACTGTTTCAAATACACTGAAAATTCCTGGAGAAAGTGCATGCAAATCACTTTTATAAATAGGAAAAAAAAGCAAAATTGTAAAAGTCCCTGTACAGACTAAATTGTTTGAACCAGTTTAATGAGCTTAAACCATTTTAGGCCTGTGTAGCTTGGTTAATGTCCACACTAACATCGCAATTTAGTCCAGTTTTAAAAGCCATGCTAAACCCTGATGAGAGCTAGGTTTTAGCACAGTTTTTAAAACATTACCACTGCTAGTCCATTTTTACCGCTAGTACAGACGGTTACTGTGATTCTCCTCATAGTGGTACAGTCCTCCACCCTCCCATACCTGGCAATCCCTGACTACATTCTGGTCTGCCACATGCAGCAGGTGCATGGAACTGAGTTAGCTGTTAACTCAGTTGGGAGGCAACAGAACTGATGCTGTAAACTGCTTTCAAAAATGGATTATAACACGCTTACAGTAATGTGCATACTACAGATGGTACATCTTAAAACCATTTTCAAAAACATTTTTGCTTACTGTGCTGCAGTGTGCACATAGCCAAAGAGAAACGATTTCACATTGGCATAAATCCCCTTGGTGGCAGTCTGCACCAGTGCATAATTTCCTTTGATGTCTATGATTTGTTCCCCCCCTAGACTTGGGAAATATAATTGCCATTGAGGCAATTATCTGGTGGTATAGACTGGATCATTGGAGACTACAGTTTCCATCATTGATATATTCTAATCAAATAACAACTTATTTCATTGACCTCTGGGTAAAATACTGAAATGTTTCAGCTTATGCATACAGTGGAGCCTTGTTAAACACATACAGTAAACTTGGTGTGTGGCAAGTTTATTTCTTTAACATAATTATTCTTTATTTTTAAGGCAGCAGTATTGCTTTGTCAGCAGACTATTTCATCCTGTAATGGTGTACCAATCATGCATTTCTGACAAAAGCATTAATATACTGTATATACAAGAGCTCCACGTCAAGTCATTGCATGAATTACTGCATGGTCAGAACAGTGTGGACAACACCGCACAAGTCAACAAAGTGCCTGGAGAAAATGTGCATGGATCAGTGATGAGCATAGATTTACTAGTACAACACCATGCCACCACGGACCACCACTCCAGTGAAATGTGCAAACTTACCTATTTTTTTGTTGTCTGGTGGCATTCTGTGGTGAGGTGTTGACTTGTGCAGTATTGTCCACATTGTTTCTGCCCAAGCAGTATTTTCTGCCATGGACTTGCCATGATACCGTATAGAAGAATACACTGGCAACCATGCAAAACAAGGCTGTGTTTCCATCGAAGGGTTCTGATGTCATCAGAACCCTGAGATGGAAACATTGCTGAGTTGTACATGGTTACCCATGTTTTATTTTGTACAGTATATGGTTTGAAACATAACATTTTAAAATGCTGTTTCTTTCCAAAAAATGTTCAGTTCAGTTTTTTATTATTTAAAAAGGAATGTGCCATCATGCATCTGCTGACTCTCCACCCCCCACGCCCCCAATGAGAGGGGCTGATATTTATTTTTTTTTAATGATGTAACAAAAGAAAATGTTGTTTTAGGGGAGGGTCTGTGT
This sequence comes from Neoceratodus forsteri, assembly GCA_016271365.2. NCBI lineage: Eukaryota > Metazoa > Chordata > Ceratodontiformes > Ceratodontidae > Neoceratodus > Neoceratodus forsteri. Next base: position 1,551,660,630 of record CM057449.1, on the reverse strand, counting down.
TCAATGTGTGCAGAAAAAAGTAAGAGTAAAATGTCAGAAGACATGAGTTTCTATTCTAAATTAAAATTATACTACAAAAGGGTACAGCAGTGCCTGTGAACTGTGGAACAACAGTTACATTATTTAGTTAGCATGAAATCTGTACAGAATAGGGGGTTATCCAGTAGTAGTAAAACACCTTTTTATTCAGGAAGAAAAATACTGAGCCAAGTCTAATTTTTAATGGAGTCCTACATAATTCAGTAGTAATACACAATAAAAGTTACAAAAGAGAGTAATAAATGCAAGACAAGCTATAGCACATTTATCAGTGTCAGTGGCATAGTAGGTTGCACACTCGCCTCTGGGGACAGAAGATCAGAAGGTTGTGGGTTCTAGCACCACACCTGAAACTTGGGGGTAATACCCATAACTAACACTGTAGTGAGGCATGAAGTGGGTGCTTCACTCTTGACATGCCATCATTCAGGTGAGACGTTAAACTGAGGTCTCTTCTTCCCATATCTGTTCACTGTCCAGGTAGAAGTAAAAGATCCCATGGCACTTATTGAAGAGCAGAGGAGTTTCCCTTGTGTTATGGCCAAAATTCCCCCTTTCATTACTATAGGTCCATGCAATCCAACCCAAGTCGCACCAGGAAACAAGTTATAATAGCTCAGTGTGCATTTCCTAGTCAAAAATTTTAAATAAATAAAAAATTATCTCACAAAGCAGTGCTTATACAAATAGAACCATATGGTATACTCATTGTTATTTTCACCTTGTTTCATTCTTAAACTGAGATACATGGTTTTGCAATGTTTAAAAAATCCCTGCTCACCTGCTAGTCCCACCATGAAAACATAAATCCTGTTGGTGTGGAGTTGTGCTATTTACCATCAGACCCATGTGTTAGCACCATCCTAATGCACCAGAAGTATGAATCTACTTTAAACAGTCAAGAAGTAAAGCAACTTCAACAGAACAGATTTTGAAAACTTGCCAGTAGTGGTCATTTGTATTGACCTGAATTGTTAATTACAAAACTAGCAATGAAAGGTTTAAAAAAGGTCTGAGGGAATTAAAATACACTGATAACCAATTTGCACCACAGTAAAGGTGTCAGAAATACGCAATTGCCCCAAAATAATATGATAAAATTTGTTGTGGATTAACAAATACTGCTACTTTAATGGGCATGGTCAACCCGCATGGACCAAAAAAGGTCATTTTTATCAAAGAAAGAAACTGAAATGCCATTAGACACAGAGAATATTTTTCTGATGCTGATTTTTTCTGACCAAATTATTTTTGATGTAGAGCTCTATGAAAAACAAAACAACAACCCATAGTTGTGTTGATCTACTACTGTAGGAAACTTCTGAAATGATGTGTGCACGATACTATGTCATCTTTTCTTAAATTAAGATTTTCTGTTCTGTTCATTTGTTCTAAACAAAACAAATTATATTTCATGTTCAGTGGTTATGCAAACCTCCATTCTACAAGAAAATTGGCTTCTTATAGGCCTACAGCATTCTGGCTTTAATGAAAATACAGCACTGGCAAAAATTGGTGCTGCTTATCCATTTCTTTCATTTAAGGTTCAGTCTTTGAGTAGTTTGGAAACTGCTATATAAGCTGCCATTCTGGGTATATTTTTTATTATTCTTTAACAGGTTTGTTCCTTTATCAGGCATTCATTTAAGAGAGCTCCACCCAGTTTATACGACACCTATCAAATATGCTTGCAAGAAATGTGCTATATAAATTAAGTGAATTGAAACACAGTAAAAGTATTTATTAAACAGATTGTATTCTTTTATCCAGTATGCATTTATGTATAGGCTTCAAATACAGGTGTTCTGATTATCTCTCTGCAGGTTAGTATTGTCTGAAACACTGTGAATCAAAAAAGATCAGTTTTAGTGCATAATAAATGCTCAATGTGTTTGCTATGCATTTCAGTTCTATTGACAAGAGTGCAGCTTCACGCAAAAATATTACTTCTCTAATGGTGCAAACCATACACAGACAGTATCAGAATGACTGGTTATTATTTTTCTGATTGTCCATTCAAACTCAATGAAAAGAAAGGCAGAAGTGTTTTCAGTTTCTACAAGGACTTGGTGCTCTGTTACCAAAGCTAATTTAAAAGCAAAAAAAAGCAAAGGAAAATAAAAGACAGATTACAATAAACACCTCTGGCACCCTTCACATATCTTTTCTCAGTTTCTATCGAGGATTGGGTTCTCCTTTTCTTTTTGTCCTTTCTTTAAAACATAATTAGCTTTCATTGCATTTTACCTTAATCTCATTTAAATCAGCTCCATGGAGGGGTAACTGAGCCCTTTAAATCCTAACATAGCTCACAGATGTCAGTCAGCATGATCAAATGGCAGATCCAGTCTTTGGGAATCCTTGGAGTACAGCATGCAGAGTGGGAATTTCTTCCACAGTGCTGGTTCCAGGGCTCAGCATCCCTTTTCCAGGTCATTATCAATGGCTATTGTTAGCCATATTTATCTGGCATCACTGCTGTTTGTAAACAAGTCAAGCGATGTGTGCCAGGTTCATATTTTTTTCTTGTCCCAAAATGGTAAACAAACTGCACAGGCGTAGCATGACAGATGGTCTCTGAAAGATATTCGGCACCTCTGCCCTTGGGCCTGCTTTGAAGGAACAGTTTTGGATTATGGCTCATAGAGTGGGAGGTTGTTGTGAGGTACATGATTATTCTATAATAATTTTAATTGTTTTGCCTGTTCTCTGGCAATTGTCTTAAGCTTTTTTTAATTTTTAAGCTCAATGAATTGTGACAAAAATTTCCTTTTGTTAGTGCTTGCAGGAACAGAAGGCAAACCCCATGTCTCCTTGACTTTTTGAAGCAATCTGTGTTCAATTAAATACCCTAATTCCACAAATTAAAAAAAAAAACTGGATTATTTTCCCAACATACATAGCCAAACAAATTTAACATGTTGATTGTTGTTTGAGTCTAGTGAAAGTTGTCAGGCTTTGTAGAATAGCAACTCATTCTTAACATTAAAGGACAGTGTACACTTGGGGAGTTTCTACCCTTCCTCATCATGAAGCAAGCTGCACAGAAGATTTCACATTCATTAGCCTTGCCGCATGTAATGAGTTGACATTGTATTTATTAATGTGTTTATTCCTTCTCTTAACTTTCTGTGGACTTTACCTTTTGCTTTATTTAATTTTGTGTTTATTATACTGGAAAATATCCCTCTTTGCCCATAAGAATACATAGTTACTGTCCAGTTATTCTGTGATAACCAAGCTTCAAACTGAATGATAAGACAGTGGCTCCACATTCTGATTGCCTACGAGCAATAATGGGAGTGCTGCTCTGCATTATTATTGACTGCTGCATGTGTACTTAGCCAATCAAAGAGCATGCCAAGTTTGTCCTTTCACCTCAACACACAGCAGCCAGTCAAAGCTCTTTAGTAACCCTCTGTGAAGAACCGTTCTTGCTTTCTCATAGACACACTGTAGCAAAACAAATGGATCTGACAGTTGTTTTTCTTTCAGTATAATAGAGATAATACTAATAGTGATCTGGGTTTCCTTGGTAATAACTAAACCAGAGGGGGTTAATAAACACCTCAGACTTTGGCCTCAATGTTTATTGCCTCTGGTCTGGTTATTACCTGATACACCCAGCTCAATATGGTATTATTGCTCTAACATTGTAACATGTACCACTCCTGCTGCTGCAACTCTTGCTTCTGGGACTCCACTGCAAACAACTTTGTTAGAGGCATTTTAGTGACTGGAGGAAATTTGGCCAGGACACCAGGGAAATTCCTTTACTCTTGACGGGGGGTTGGGGGGGAGCGCTGTTGGCTCCCATTCCAAGATGGTGGATTCCCTGATGGGCAATGTGGAGGAAATGAGGCGGCAGGCCAGTGAGTCATTCTCTCTCCCAGTTTCTGCTTTGACAAGCCACAAGAACAAAGACGATATGGGAGACAAAATCCAGTTTTTGAGGAGCTAGTCTGGAGCAAGCTACATAATTAGGGTGCTTAGTTCCCAATGAAGCATGCAGAATTATTTCAGTACCTGATATCCCTCAGTTTGAGTCCAGTTTGCAAGGCATAAACTCACAGCAGTCCACACATCAGTGGACAATGGAGTCTGCCATGAATAAAAATGATGAACATGTTGCTCTGGCTGACAAGTCGAGTGGTGTTGCTGCTTTGGCTATTTCTTCTGGCATTCCTGCACTACTCCCGCAACCTGCTTCAGAGAATGCCACGAGACAGCCTGAAACTGATAAAGTGTCAGTGGGAGCTCAAAGACATTCACTGACAGCAGGTAGCATACTGAAAGATGTCTTTCACATAATTCTTCAAGCAGTGCCTGATTGCATGCAACACCGATCACCTTAAAAAGCACTAATGGATGCAGGATGGATGAAAACTATGGATGGCAGATAGATCTCTGGTTCAAAGCGGACAGCAACTCAGGTTTTTCAGTCATGTGCCTCAACTCAGCTGTGTTCTAATCAGCCTCAGCCTGTAATATGCCCTAGTCAGGGCTGTGCACCATCTACTGCCCAGCAGGTCTCTTCTCATTCGAGTAAGCTACCTGTGGACATTGAGACAGCCCAGTACAAGACACTAGCATGTACTCCTGCATCAGAATCCAGGTCAGTAAATGTTTCCCATTTACCAGACAACATGTTACAACAGAATAATGTAAGTGGGGTGGGGTGGGGTGGGAGAGAACAAGCTTGTGGGTCTGAGATAAGCACAACCCCTATCAGTTCATCAGTTTATTCAGAATCAGAAGTTGCTGTAACTTCAGTCCTGGTTGCAACTGTTCATAGCAAAAACCAGGGCATTGTCCAGGCAACAGGACCAGTGGTTGAGGAGCCCTCCATTCCTGCTGGGTTTAGACATCAACCAGCAGATCAGGAGATTTCCCAAGCACATTATTCTGATGTTTTTTTCTGATATGGACCAGGAGCTATCGGGTACTCCCCCCCCAGACTAGTCCGCAATTTGCAGATTTTTTAAGAACAGACCTGAACCTATTTCTAGAATACACGCAGTGTGTTTACGTTATAAAGCCGGCATGGCTAACAGACTGGACAGAGTCTTTGTGGGGAAGATTTTCCTGAAAGATCAATGGGATTCATACCCTCCGAAGTTTTTGTTTTGATTCATTTTTCCAGCTAAGATAATTTGACATTAGCTTTAATACACTAGCTGGCCTAGAATGTTTTTGGAGTTTGTATGAGAAACTGAAACTGACACCTTTATGCACTCCATTTCTGGCCATTCCTCTTACAAAACCCCTGATCAAAACTGTGACTATTTTGTTCTGTAATGAAAGTGTTAACATAGGGGATATCCATTGGTGGTTAAGCCACAGATGTGACATATTAGATCCTCCAGAAGGGATCCATGATAGTCGGTTGACAAATTTGTTTTTGACCAATGTTACTGTGACACCTTTATGTTAACTACATTTGTGGTCGACATAGAGGTGGTCATTTCGGACAGTGTTTGGTTCTACCCCCCGTACCCCCCATAACTAAAGTAATCAACTCCAAGTAACAGTTTATTCTGGGAGGGAATGTAAGACCCCCAGAAAGCAGTGCCAGGGTCCCGCACTGACACTATAGAGACCTGGCGCTGTTGTTGCTATAGTGTCAGTCGCCTTAACATTTTCACCGTAGTGACTGTATACCCTCAGGAAGCTATTATTGACTCAGAATTCTTTTGGATTGGGGGTGGAAATTCATAGTCTGCTTAAAGCTTGGTACTCATGGGGTTTGTCATTTCTCTAATAGTTTTTTTCTAGGACGTGAGAGGGGTGTCTCTTTCTATGCCAGACAAGCAAAGCCTGTTACATGTGTGGAGGTTGAACTCATTTATCCAGTGCATGTAATAAGCTATGCTCTGGCCTATATGGAGAATTTGGACATATCAGTACAGCTTGCCAAAATTGGAATACCTGCAATCTTTGTGATTAAAAAGGATACATATTTATGGGATTACCCATGGGCTCATAACAACAAACCCCCTCAGTTTAACTAAGCTGATTTGGTACTTGCAGCCCAAAAATTGAGTTTGGTGATCAGCCCTACCTCCAATCCACCTTCTTCAACTGCCAACAGTTCAGCAGGCTGACCAGATCCGCCTTCTACAGTACACAGGACTGAAAGTCTCACACTGGCACAGGAATTGCAGCATCCTGAACCTACTCCATGAAAAAAAATAACTCCTCTCAATCCAACCACAGCAGCAGGACATTTCACCCCCAGATGACCAGCCTAAGGAGTTGCAGGACAACCCACTGGTACCCTGGGAAGATGCCCTGCCACATCTCATTCCCAAGTGGAACCCCTCTCTCTCTCTCTAGGAGAAAGCCATAGCATGCCCCTCCACCAGTCACTGCATGATTACCAAAGAGGCGCAGCACGAGACTTTCCAAATGTCCACAATCTACCTCTGAAATCTCCCTTAATAATAAGTTTCAGGTTTTGCACAGCACAAAAAATTGGGGTGACTCTGACTCTGATGATTTGGATTCTGAAGTGTCCTCCCACTCCTTGCCTACAATAGACATACAACAGACTGACTGAAAATGGAAGAAACTTGAAGAGTCCCAAGTTGCTCCTAAAGGGAAGGGGGGTGGGGAAGGGATAACTTGATGTGGGAATAGTGTTTATGCTTCGTCTGAATCATGAAACATTTGAATCTTGCCTCCTTAAATGTATGTAGCATAAAGAATCCTTTTGGGTGGAAAGCAATATTTGCTTTTCTATATCAGGAAAGTTTGATACAATATTTTAACAGGAAACTTGGATGTCTACTTTAACTGATTTAAGGAATGAAGAAAGATTAGTGGTGGGTGTCACAAATGCACTCCGCAGGTCAGACCCTCTTCTCCCACAGTGCCAAACCTTGAAGTACAATATGTGAGCAGGAGACAAACAGGGTAACTCTCCTGTCTGTTTTGGGTCCAAAAATACCTACCAGTCCTGAGTCCTGAGTTCAAATATGAACCCTTTTTTGCTAGCACACCCAGTTAACATGATCAAATATCACATCCTCTTCAGGGAAATGCAGTGCAGTACTTAACCCAGCTAGTACCCAGCCTGGTTCACAATTCCACCCTGTTGACTCAATTTGAGACCTAGGTATTTTCTTAACTTAGTCAGATAGTAACACACTTAAGCCATTAACAGTTTTGTCAGAATTATCAAATACTGTCCCAGCATTCACATGCAAAAAAGTAAGAACAGACTCAATCAGGATTAAGGAAACCAGAAAGTTTACTGAAATTAAAAATAGTAAATACATACAAAAATACAGAACCTACAGTATATACATTAATACTTGCAGTCAAAAAAAAGGAAATTCTATAAAAAAATGTCTGATAACTGAATTATCTGACAACACTAAGTTTCAAGTAATAAACAGGTGGTTGAATTTATCTAAAGTGCTGTGAGAGTTTGTCAGGAGTCCCACTTCAAAGCAAAATGAAAAGTTTTTCTCCCAGCTGCTGGTAATATGTTTGTTACAAACTCCTCCTCCCTGATGACACAGCTCACAGATGCTGGCTGTGAGGTCACTCAAACCTGAGTACTGAATTAATTTATCAGTCACACGTCTCAGCCCACTGCTCAAACATTCCAGTTAAAAATATATATATATATCTTCTTCTTGATTAGTGAGGCCTTATGACAGACAGAATTACCCCTTTGATGGCTTCAGAAACTTCATGAGGAACTGTGTTCATCTATTTGTGAAATCTAAAAGGAATCAGTTGCTTCTTCCTCAGAGGTCATAAAATGCATACTTTTTCCCTGCATTTCAAAGTAAAGGGATAGATCACAACGTGTTATAACCTGGCCTTTGAAGGAAGTCTTTACTTAGAGTTTCCATTGGATCATATAGAGTGTCATTTCCCTGACCACACTTTTGAAATTCCATCTCCCAGATTGCTGTTCTGCTGTCAGCCATATTTTTACAAACAGACATTCAAATATACATATATTTATAACAGAAATATAATACAACATAATGACAAGTAGATAGGCAGAGCATCATAGTGGGGGCCCTCGTTTTGGTCCTTTGGGGTAGATAGAGTAGATAGTGTCTGCATTTTGTTTCAGGGATCTGCTTTCAGTGTTAGTAGATTGGTCAGGTACTGTCCCAGAAGAGTCTTACTTCTTGATAACTGTTGGCACAATGAGAGATTTGTATGGAATAATATGTAAGTTATAGAACCAGTCCATGAATCTATAGTTAATGCCAAACAGTAAACAGCCTAATTGTAAAAATAGCTAATGTTATATAAACTGTGGGATCTGCAGGGAGTATTTAAGCACCAGTGTAGGGATAAGGTGCTCATTCTTCTGGGCCAGCTTCAAGTAAATGGCCACAGTGGGCCAAACAGAGGTCTTGCTGAAGGAGACTGTGGCTTGCACCTCTGAAGATGACAAATGCATCTTCCCTCTATTCCATGGGCTTCAAAGGCTTAAACAGGAGGTAATGGAGAGCTTACTGATAGAGTTTTCTCTGGACACAAAATGCTACTCTTGGTTAAGCTCTTCAAATTGAAGTGTGTTAGGCAGTCTCAAGTAAATGCCTGTCGTTGCCACAAAAACGGATGAAATTGTGGGAGTGCTAAAATGAGTGCTAAAATGATTAACTAAGGGGGTTCCTACCAGGCGGTAGGTGGATAGAAGTCTGGGGAGCAGGTGTGGCTGCAGGAGGTAGGGAATCTAGGAGGGCCAGAGTGCAAGTAGTGAAATAGGAATTAAACTCGGAGGCTACCTTCTGGGGGTCTGAGAGGAGAGTCCCTTGGGTGAGGAGGAGAGGTGGGGGGCTTGCTGTTTGGGGGGAGAAAAGGGAGTTAATGACTTTCCAGAATTTAGAAGGTCTCCCAAGATTGCATTTAGGGTGTTGTTAAAATATTCGGCCTTGACTAAGCGGATGGCCTTTATGCACTTGTTGCAGAGCATGCGGTAGGTGATATGGCCGCTTGGGAGGAGCATGAATTTGTAGTTTCGCCAGGCTTTGTCACCGGCTTGTTGGCAAGCTATCAGCTCAGGGATATCCAGGGTAGGTGAGACCCACAGACTCTAGCCCAGCGCAGGGGGGCATGTTAGTCCCAGGTGGTGAGGAAGGTGTTCCAAAAATGTGTAAGGACCGAATCCATATTAGAGCAACTTGAGCTCAGGACCCAATTAGAGTGAGATAGATCTTCCAGGAGGGGGGAGAGGTTGAGGGATTTGTATGACCATTGGAATATAAATTTGGGAGGGGATTTAACTCTGTGGATTTTGCGGACCAAGTAGATTAGGTGGTGGTCACTAATGGAATCAGGGAGGAGGCCTGAACTGACGACATGGTGTGGGTGGGATGTAAGCACCCAGTCTAGGAGGGAGTGATTACTGGACTTATGGTTTGAGCGTGTGGGTTCCGTAATGGTTTGGCTAAGGTTGAGAGTGGTTATCTCAGTTTGGGATTTGTTAAAAGTGGGTGCTAGCCAGTTGTGGTTAAAGTCACCCATGACATATAGTTCACCTGACTGGGCAAGAGATGAGAGGTGGCACAGAAGGTCAGTGACTGTTGTGGTTGGCGTGCCTGGGTGGCAATAAATACCAGCCACAAAGATAGGTAATGAGGAGGGAAGGGACAGTTTTACCATAAGAAGCTCATAAGTTTGGGGTTCAGCTTTTGTAAGATAGACAGTGAAGTGTAGGGCTGATCTGATGTAGGTAGCCACCCCTCCGCCTCTGGAGGGCCAATCTAGCCGTGTGATGGTGAACCCTGGAATATCGATAGTATTATCTGGTAGGCTGGGGTTTAGCCAGGTCTCAGATATGATGATTATGTCGGAGGCGTGGTGGGCGGCTAGGACCTGGAGCTGATCGAGCTTAGGGGCTAGGCTACAAATATTTAGATGGAGAAGGCATAAGCCTTGGGGAAGGTAGCCAGAATGAGTGTCAGTGGTGGCCTTGGCTGAGGGTTAGGTATGGGATGGTCAGGGTCTGAGGTTGGGGTTGGGCCGGGGTTAGGGTGTATATCTCCTGCAGCCAGAAGGAGTAGGGCAATGGTTAGGTGGCAGCATAAAACACGGAGAGACCAGAATTTTGCCATGTGCTGGTTGCAGGCGGCAGTAGGGCGGGCTGTGTGGAGGGAGTGGGTACTGGAATGGGAGAAAGAGGCAGAAGACAGCCAAAGGAATAGACCAAGGAGGAGGGGGGTTTAGAGAAATGGGACCAGGAGATAGCTGGGAAGGATGCAGTGGACTTATAGGGGGCATTTGTAGGATGAGTCAGAATAGCTGGGGGGGTGCTGGGTAGCCACTTAGAGGGGGAGTTTGAATGGGAAGGGACAGTAAAATGGAGGCAATCAGAAGTACAAGGGTTATTGATAGGGACATTTTACCAGAGATGGGAGACACTGATAAGGACTGAGTAGAGGTTCAGGCTAGTGGTGGTAATGGAGATATAGGGAGAAATCAAAAAAAGGCACGAGAAGTGTTGGATAGGGTAGATTTTTTTTTTTTTCCTTCTAATTACTCTGACTAGGTTACAAACCCAGCAACGTATTTGGAATGGATTTCATTAACTGCAGGTACTGTGGAACAATTTTCAGAAGGACAGTCTTACAGGATTTAGGACACTGTCCTACATGCTGGGCCTTTGGAGATCTTAGGGCTCAGCTCCGGGCAGCATGGGCAGAGATTGCACGCCTCAAATTTCATATTGAAGAGGAAATATATTATAAGAACCACCCGCCATTTCCCCAGCATCCAACAGAAAACCTCGACCGCAGAGGGTAGTTGGTCCAGGAGGTTGGCAGGTGGTTAGGAGGAGCAAATCAGGTGCCCATCACTCTCTGCCTCTCCAACACATTACCTCCAAAACCATATAAACACTACAAACAGGTATCTGCCTCTATCTCTGAAATCAAATAAAGAGGCAGAAGACACTGCAGAGCAGGACACTGCGGCACAGGAGCTAGCACAACAAAACTCACCCAAATCAGGAACCAAAACAAAACAAGCACAAAGGGAATCCAAAAAACTTCTGATCATAGGAGACTCCATGATTCGGGTAGTTGATACCCATCTCCAGCCAGGGGTGATGGTCAGATGTCTCCCAGGTACATCAACATTGCTGTCCTAGTACACATAGGGACTAATGATCTCGCCAGCCGGTCAGTTGTGGAGACCAAGGAACACCTGGCTAGGCTGGGTGACAAACTATCATCTATTTCATCCGGCATCTCCTTCTCTGAGATCCTGCCAGTCTGGGAGAGGGGAGCAGATGGACGGAAGGTCAGAGAAGGGGAGACAGGGGAGCTAAACACGTGGCTCAAGGGCTGGTGCCAGGAACAAGGACACAGATTTGTAGGAACTGGCAACAGTTCTGGGAGCGAAAGTTCTTTAAATTTGATGGACTGCATCTGACTAAAGAGGTCAGTGCATTGAGGCAGAAGTTTGGCGTCTTTGCAGAATATTTAAACTAAGCAAATGGGAGAGAGGTTGCAGCACCCACACGTCGAATGGGAAGAACACCCCTCCCCCTCAGCTATGTGGTCAAACAGGAATTCAGCATGTTTGCCGTTCATTTGCATCACCAGGTAAGAAAAAAGGTTTGTCTCCCCATACGATGCACAGGGGTAATGCCAAACTTCACCCAACAACTAACACACCAAAATCTGGCCCAATGGAAAATCATGTACACAATGCTCACAGCCTGGGAAATAAGAACCCCAGACCTGCAGGCAATAATGTCAGAGGCTAAACTGGACATAGTAGCAATTAGTGAGATGTGGTTTACCAGTAACCACACTTGGGAGACTTCAGTACATGGCTATGTATTGTTCAGAAGAGACCGAGGTGCAAAAGGGGGGGAGGAGGCCCTTGTATGTTAAAGAAAATATCAAAGCTACAGAAATTCAGAATACACATAAGGAGCCAGAAGAACTGTGGGTCACCCTGAAACAGGAAATGAGACAGCTATAGAACTGGGTTGTCTACAGGCGCCCCAGGCCAGAGGGGAGGACATAGACATTACTGTTAGAAGATATACAAAACATGACAGCTAAAGGGGAGGTTCTGATAATGGGAGACTTCAACATGCCGGATACAGATTGGTCAATACCAGCAGGAACATCTGCCAGAACTAGACTCATAGTGGATTCCCTGCAGGGGGAGGGCCTCAAACAACTGGTACAGCAACCCACAAGAGACAGGACTATCCTAGATCTAGTACTGACTAACAAAGAAGGGATCACAGATCTCCAGGTAGAAGGTCACCTGGGGGCCAGTGACCATCACATGGTATGGTTCAATTTGGCTACTACATCTAAATCATCCCATTCCAAGGCAAAAATATGGGACTTCAGAGGAGCTGACTTTGATAAGATGGCCAACAGAGTTAAGCTAGCCCTGGCAAAAAGAAACACAGGTGAGGGGTACAGGCAAAGTGGGCAAGCATAAGGATGCAATACTTGAAGCAACATCCCATTGTGTTGGACAGAAAAGGAAGTGCAAAGAAGAAGGAAACCACTTTGGTTCTCAAATACAGTAGCAGAGAAGCGTCAGAGCCAAAGGCTGGCCTTCAGGAAATATAAGGGAACACAGCGGGATGAAGATAGGGAGGCATACCAAACTGCCCTAAGGGAAGCAAGTAAGGCAGTAAGGCAGGCAAAGTCCCAAACTGAGGAAACACTAGCACGAACAGTAAAAGAAGGTGACAAAACTTTCTATAGATACATTAGTGAAAGGAGAAAGTCCAGAGGGGGTATTGCCAAGCTTAATGGAGAAAATGGAGCATGTGAGGAGGAGGACCCTGTAAAGGCATCTATCCTAAATAGATACTTTTGCTCAGTGTTTACTGAAGAGAAGGTAGGGCAGGGCCCACAGCTCAGCATCATGGACACAGGGGGGAGGTGGAGCACTACTCCTCTCACAAAAAGAAAGGGTCCTACAAGAGCTTGCTAAGCTCAGGGTGGATAAGGCAATGGGACCTGATGGCATACATCCCAGGGTACTTAAGGAGCTAAAGGAGGAACTAGCAGAGCCATTAGCAGAATTGTTTAGTGAGTCTCTGAGCACAGGAGAGGTCCCAGAAGACTGGAGAAGGGCTCATGTGATCCAGCTCCACAAGAGTGGTAGCAGGGGAGGAGGAGGAACTACAGACCGGTCAGTCTTACCTCAGTAGTGGGCAAGATTATGGAGGTACTCCTAAGGAAAGGATAGTGCAACACCTGGAATCCATAGGGCACAGGATCCAAGACAGCATGGGTTTACAAAGGAAGGTCTGTCAAACTAATCTCATAGATTTCTTTGACTGGGTAACCAGAGTGGTGGACCAAGGGAGGCAGTTGATGTCGCCTACCTTGACTTCAGCAAAGCTTTTGACACTGTTCCAGATAGAAGATTGATAAATAAGCTGGGTAGACTCGGGTGGGTCAGAAGTTGGTCAACTGGGTGGCAAACTGGTTGACAGGCAGAAAACAGAGAGTGGTGGTAAATGGTATACAGTCAGAAGAGATGCAAGTCACAAGTGGGGTACCTCAGGGATCAGTCCTGGGGCCAGTCCTCTTCAACATTTTCATTAGTGACCTTGCAGATGGACTAGAGGGTAAGGCTTGTCTGTTTGCAGATGACACCAAGATCTGCAACAGAGTAGATGGTCCAGATGGGGTGGGCAGAATGAGAAGAGATCTGGATAAACTAGCAGAATGGTCAGAAGAGTGGCAACTGAGATTTAATGCAAAGAAGTGCAAAATCATGCACATAGGAAGAGAAACCTGAAGCCACCTATAGGCTGGGAGGAGTTGCTAGCAGTCACAAAGGAAGAAAGAGACTTGGGCATCATCATCACTGATGACCTAAAATCATCCAAGCAGACCTCTAAAGCAGTAGGTAAGGTTGGGGGGGTGTTAGGGTGTAGTAAAGGGGTATCTACAAGTCGACAGAGGAAAGTAATAATCCCTCTGTACAAGACACTGGTTAGGCCCCATCTGGAGTACTGCGTGCAGTATTGGAGGCCACACCTTCACAAGGACATTAACCAAATTGAGGCAGTCAGAGAAGGGCAACCAAAATGGTGCAGGGACTGCATCAGAAGACATATGAGGACAGATTAACGGAGCTCAATATGTATACCCTTGAGCAAAGGAGGAGAGAGGTGATATGATCGAGGCATTCAAACACCTTAAGGGCATAAACAAGGTGAAAGAGTCTAACATGTTTAAATATAAGAAAAATAGCAGGACAAGAGGACACAGCATGAGATTAGAGGGAGGCCGATTAAGGGAGAATGGAAATTCTTTTCCACAGAAAAGGGTGGTGGATGCATGAATGGCTACCACAGAAGTGGTGGCTATGAATACTGTGCAGGGCTCAAACAGGCATGGATAGGCATAAGGGAGCAATACAAATGACTATGAATAGATAGGCCACTGACAGAGCAAAGCCAATGGCACATTTATAAGGTAGAAAGAAATGGGCAGACTGGATGGGCCTTCGGTCCTTATCTGCCGTCAACTTCTATGTTTCTATGTAAGAGGGGAGGAGTAGAGCTTGTAGGAGAGGGATTGGAGTAGGTAGAAAGGGGCAGGGTAAGAAGTGTATTTAATAGGTGGCCTGGGAGGGGGTGGTGGGGGCAGAACAACATAGCCCACAACAAGAAAGAAGACGGAGAGCAAGTCCCCCTGTGAGCAGCCACACCAGTAATCCAGCAGCAGTGCTTCTCAGGCAGGTAGCAGCTTGGCTGGCTTCAGCTGAGCAGGCGCTCCAATCGGAGGAGAGGGTTGAAGCTCCAGTCCAATCAGGGGACATCAGCAGGGTAGGCCTACCAATGGGAGGAGGCGGTAGCAGTAGGGCATTATATGAGGGTTTAGTGGTGTTTACCTGGGTGAGGAGCTGGGAGGCAGGACCAGGAGGGTGGGAGGGAAGCATCTGGTGAGTCGGTGAAGGCGGCGCTGTTGCCGAGGGGCTCCGTGGGAGCCACTCGGGGGGCGCAGTGTTCTTCTGGATGGGGAGCCGGGAGGCAGGACCAGGAGGGTGGGAGGGAAGCATCTGGTGAGTCGACGAAGGCAGCGCTGGTGCTGTGGGGCTCCGTGGGTGCCGCTCAGGGCACGGAGTACGTCTGAGGGGGAAACAAGGAGAGATGTGAATTAAATAGTGGATGCGAACAAAGGAAGGCAGGAGACAGGTTGGAGTACCAGAGGGGGTGGGGGTGCGAATACGGGACGAAGGAAATCAAAATCTGTAGGAAGGGCCATAGGGAGGAAAAAGTTAGATAGGTGGGGGGGGGGCAGGATACCAGATGGAGCAAGTGTAGGAGAAGGTGGGTGAAAAAGGCAGAGACTGCAAGGCAGCAGTATCGTGGAGACAGAAGTTTTAGAGAAGGCAGAGGGAAAAATGGCGGGCTGTTAGGAGGGTAGAGGGCAGAGCACAGTAGGAGTACAGAACAGACACCAGGCAAGGCAGGAGTAGGTTTGCAGAAGCTATGGATGCACTCACAAAAATGTCTACACAAAAAGGCTGTAACACTTAACTTAAACTGTAAGGTAGCAGAGAATAGCAGGATTAATTACAGGTCTTTTATGTTAGCTTGCATGGCCACAATTAAACAGTCCAAAAACAGATCCAAAAGGCCAAAAAATAGCCCACAACAAGAAAGGAGATGGACAGCGAGTATCCCAGCAAGCGCTGCACCGGTAATCCAGCAGGAGTGCTCCTTGGGCGGGTAGCAGCTTGGCTGGCTTCGGCTGAGAAGGTGCTCCAATAGAAGAAGAGAGTTGAAACTCCGGTCCAATCAGGGGCCGTCAGCAGGGTAGGCACACCAATGGGAGGAGGTGGTAACAGTAGGGCATTATGCAAAGGGTTAGCAGTGTTTACCTTGGTGAGGAGCTGGGATGCAGGACCAAGATGGGGGGAAGGAAGCGTCTGGTGAGTCGGCGAAGGCGGCGCTGTTGCCGTGGGGCTCTGTGGGTGCCACTCGGGGCACAATGTTTTTCTGGATGAGGAGCTGGGAGGCAGGACCAGGAGGCGGGAGAGAAGTGTCTGGCAAGTCGGACGGCGGCTGGTGCCGCCAGGCTCCGTGGGTGCCGCTCGGGCGCAGTTGTCGTCTGGGTGAGAGCCGGGAGGCAGGACCAGGAGGACAGGAGGGAAACATCTGGCAAGTCAGCGAAGGAGGCACTGTTGCCGCAGGGCTCCATGGGCACCACTCGGGGCACGGTGTTCTTCTAGATGGGGAGCCAGGAGGCAGGACCAGGATGGCGGGAAGGAAGCAGCTGGCGAGTCGGCAAAGGCGGCACTGGTGCCGCGGAGCTCCATTGGCACTGCTTGGGGCACGGTGTACGTCTGAGGAATAATTGTATCGAGTAATAGTGTTTCTGAAAGTGGCAATAGTTTTTCAACCCATAAATTGTATAGCAATTCATTGATCCATTCCTGATAGGTAAGAACATGCTGGTCTTTCCAGTACCTTAATACTAAACTTTTCACCGTAAGTGATATTAGGTTAATATAATACCTTTCTTCTTTCATCTCCACTGTTGAGTAGTCTCCAAGCAGACAAATTCGTGAGGTAAATAAGTCATGTAACCCTAATAAGGGATCCACCTTGGATTTAATTATAGACCATATAGGAGCAACCAGAGGACATTCCTATAAGACATGTAGCAAGGAGCCTTGCATCTGACCACATCTGAAACACGTATCCTCTGATAGCTTCCCCACTCTGTGTAACCTCTCAGGAGTGAAATGTATGGCATGTAGTATATAATATTGAGTCAAACGAAGCTTATCATTTGCTGTATATGTATAGCTACTCTGCCATAAATGTTCCCAATTAAAATTATTATTGGGGAAGGTATCCAACCAATAGTGGGAATTTTTCTACGTGATCAGGTTAACATTTTGTATATAAAGCTGTGACTAGGCAGGAGACAGCGTGTGGCTGCCAGGCAGGGGCTTGAAATTCCAAAAAGGTTGCTACATGGTTAATATCCCACAGATCCCCCCAAACCATGTGGTTAACATATGTCTAATTTGATGACCAAAGAAGTAGTGCTTCGGCAATAAATGGAGTCTTTCCAATATTTCAGGAACCAAGCACAGCTTACCCTGGGATACAAGTTCCTCAATCATGATCTGTGAAGGTACATTCACTGTAGATGGAAAGAGGAGGTGGTTCTCTATTTTAAAATTGGGATTACCAAACAATGGCCGTGAGATATCTTTAGTATGAGTGACCCCCATAGTTCTACAGAGTTAAGCATGAACCTTAACTGAAGTGAATATAACCATGGACTTCAGGGAAACAGGCAGCTGGTGAGGGAATACATACCAAAGGCTAGAGGGTGTCAACCTGGAGCCTTTGATGATGTTCCTTTCAATTTATAACCATAGAGGAGTATATTGGGGTTGTTCTTGGCCCAGAGGGGGTATTACCCAGCGCAGGTATTTGGCCATATGACTCGCCAGGTAATAGTGATGAAAATTCAGAAGCTTAAGGCCACCTGTGGATTTTGGGGTACAAAGACGGGTATAAGATCTCCTTGGGGGTTTACCGTGCCACAAAAATTTGTTAATCATACTTTGGATTTTACGGAACCAAGTTAAGGGGAGGTAATTATTCAGCATATTGAGGGGGTAAAATATTCTGGGCAGTACATTCATTTTAATAACATTAATCTGTCCTTGAAGGGAAAGATAAAGGGGAGACCATCTAATTAAATCTTGTTGAATAGTTCGAAGAAGATTATCTAAGTTCAGTTTTTTCAAGAGAAAGCCTGAAGGTGCCAAGATGATTCCAAAGTATTTAAGTCTGGTGGTCCAAGTCATGTTAAGGGCTGCTATTTCCACTTTAAGTACTTGGGAATTTAAAGGCATAACCATAGTTTTACTAATATTCAGCTTGTAGTTGGAGAGCCGACTTGAACTCTGCAATTATCTCCAAGGCCATTGGGATAGATTTAGCCGGATCGGCAACATGCAAAAGTATGTCATCCGCATAGGCCGATAATTTGAGTTCTAAAGGACCAATTTTTATACCTATTAAATGTGGAGATATCTATAGACTACAAAGCAAAGGTTCCAAATACAAGTTGAACAGTAGTGGTGACAATGGACATCCCTGCCGCATTCCTGAAAGTAGTGGGAAGTTCCGAGAAAAGATTCCATTACAGTAAATTTTTGGACTCGGTTTAGAATATAAATTTTCAATCCAGGAAATAAATTCAAAAGGGAAACTAAATTGGGCCAGAGTTTCAAAGAGAAAAAGCCAACTGACTCCATCGAAAGCTTTCTCCGCATCCAGGGAGATAAGGGCCATAGGTAGTTCCGCCTCCCTGGATGCGGAGAAAATGTGGGCCAATTTATGAAAATTGTCAAAGGGATTCCTATCACTGATGCACCCAATCTGCTCGGGGCTGATTAAATCCCCCCAGACCTTAGTAATTTGGGAAGCTAAAATTTTAGCTAATATCTTGATGTCATAATTCATCAAGGAAATTGGTCTGTAGTTTGAAACTTTATCTTTAGGTTTGCCAGGTTTAGGTAGAAAAGTAATAGTTGCTTCCAGTAATGCAGGGTCTATAATGTCTTGGGCACAAATATAATTATATAGATATTGGAGAATATGTCTACAACATATTCAGAAGAGACAGAGCAGGCAGGAAGGGAGGAGGAGTGGCACTGTATGTGAAAAATGACATAAGGGCCACACAGATCCAGGAGGAACAAAATGTGGGAGAGATACTGTGGGTTAAGCTGGAAAGGAAAATGGGGCCAGCCATCCGCACAGGTGTGGTCTATAGACCACCAGCCCAGGAGGAAGAAACAGATAGGGGAGTTGATGCTAGCCATCCAAAGGATGGCAGACAAGGGTGAGGTAGTACTGGTTGGAGACTTCAAATACCAGACGTGGACTGGAGCATCCCAGCAGCAGCATCAACTAGGAGCAGATTTATCCTGACTCCTTCAGGGTGCCTTCTCAAGCAACTGGTCATGGAACCAACTCGGCAGAAGGCAATACTGGACCTTGTGCTCACAAACAGGGACAGTGTGATGGGGGTAACAGTGGGGAGCACCTGGGAACAGTGACCACCAGTCATTGTGGTTTGAAATCACAGAAAGAGCAGAACCAAACCACACAAAACACGTATCCTGGATTTTAGGGGGCAGACTTTGGGAAAATGGGAGATACTTGAAAGAGGCATTAAGGAATGGGACAGGAATCAGGGGTTGAGGAACAGTGGGCAGTATTTAAAATGGGGATTATAAGAACAACAGAATTATGCATTAAGCAGAGTTAGCAAGAAAGGAAGAGGAGACCATTATGGTTTCCAAAGAGGCAAAAGAAAGTGAAAGCCAAAAGATTGCATTCAGGCAATACAAAAAGACACAGGCAGAAGGGATAGGAGAAGTACCAGGAGAAACAAAGGAGGCAGGGAAGTCAGTAAGGAAGCCAAAGCTCAGACAGAAGAACACATTGCAAAATCAGTGGGTAAAGGGGACAAAACCTTTACAGGTACATAAGTGAAAAAGAAAGACAAAGGGAGGATAGTGAGACTGAAGGGGGAGGATGGGGCAGCGTGGAGGATGACAACAGTAAAGCTGACATATTGAACAGGTATTTCTGCTCAGTCTTTACTAAGGAAGAGGGGGTAATGGGTCTGAAGGGAGTACAAGGGTGAGAATGGTGCAGAAATGGACACAAGTCCCTTTACATGAGAAGGGTCCTGAAGGAACTGGAAGTAATAAGAGCTGATAAAGCAATGGGGCCAGATGGGGTGCACCCAGGGTCCTTAAAGAACTAAGAGAGGTGGTGGCTGAACCTCTGGCTATCCTGTTCAGCCAATCACTGGAAACAGGAGGTACCCAAAGACTGGAGGACAGCAGATGTAGTCCCCTTATACAAAAGTGGGAACAAAGAGGAAGCAGGGAACTACAGACCAGTCAGCCTCACCTCGGTAGTGGGAAAGATCATGGAAGCATTACTGAAGGAGAGTTGGTGGAACATCTGGTTGTCAATGGACTACAGGACCCAAGGCAGCATAGTTTCACCGGGGAGGTCATGTCAGACCAACCTCATTGAATTTTTGACTGGGTGACTAGGGAGGTGGATCAGGGGAGGGCAGTGGACATGGCCTATCTGGACTTCAGCAAGGTCTTTGACACTGTGCCACATAGAAGACTATTACACAAACTGGGGAATATGGTGTGGGCAGGACAGTAGTGTGGTGGGTAGGTAACTGGCTGGGTGGCAGGACACAGAGAGTGGTGGTAAATGGCTGTCACTCCACAGAGGAAGAGTGACCAGTGGGGCACCACAGGGATCAAGTGCTGGACTGGTCCTATTCAACATCTTCATCAGTGACATTGCACAGGATCTAGAAGGCAGAATTTCACTGTTCGCTGATGACACAAAGCTCTGTAACAGAGTAGACACACCAGAGGGTGTAGACAGAATGAGAAGGGACCTGCAGAAACTTGAAGAATGGTCAAGGTTTTGGCAGTTGAAATTCAATGCAAAGAAGTGCAAGATAATGCATATGGGGCACAAAAACCCTGGCACAATATATCAGTTGGGGGGTGAGGATATAGCATGCACCAAGCAGGAAAGGGATCTTAGGGTTGTCATCTCTGATGACCTCAAGGTAGGAAACAGTGTGACAAGGCATCAGGTAAAGCAAATAGGATGCTGGGATGTATAGGCAGGGCATCACCAGCAGAAAAAGGAGGTCATAATACCGCTATACAAGACACTAGTGAGGTCCCCACCTGGAGTACAGTGTACAGTTCTGGAGACCATACCTACGTAAGGACATAGACAGGGTAGAGAAGGTTCAGAGGAGGGCAACAAAGATGGTGCATGGGTTGCATCACAAGTCCTATGAAGACAGATTGAAGGAACTGAACATGTACTCCCTGGAGGAGAGGAGGAGAGAGGGATATGATAGAGACATACAAGTATCTTACAGGTGGAAAAGGGTGCAGGAAAACACTATTTTAAGTGAAAAGATGTTTCAGGACTAGAGGGCATGGGATGAAGTTGGAGGAGGACGATTCAGAGGAAACATGAGAAAGAATTTCTTCACAGAACGGGTGGTGGACAAGTGGAACACCCTGCCAGAGGAAGTGGTGGGGCTGAAACAATCACGGATTTAAGAATGCATGGGATAGACATAAAGGAATTCTAGAGGTCAGGGGTAAGGGGAAATAGACTTCTAGGAAAACAAACTGAACTTACAAGCGCAAATGGGCAGACTAGGTGGGCCATAGGCCCTTATCTGCCGACACTGTCTATGTATCTATGTATCTATGAGTAAGGGCTTTTTCAAAGGTTCTGTAGAAATTGGAAGGGTAGCCGTCAGGTGCAGGAGCTTTATTTAATGAGAGAGATCGAATAGCGGTGGTAACTTCTAATGCTGTTATCGGGGAAATTAACTGGGTTTGCTGATCAGACCTAAGAGTGGGAAGGG
This sequence comes from Neoceratodus forsteri, assembly GCA_016271365.2. Taxonomy (NCBI): domain Eukaryota; kingdom Metazoa; phylum Chordata; order Ceratodontiformes; family Ceratodontidae; genus Neoceratodus; species Neoceratodus forsteri. The sequence continues at coordinate 1,551,639,145 of CM057449.1, read as the reverse complement.
GGATTTTAGAAAGGTATTCTTGTATTTCATTTTGTGTGGGATTAACAGGATTATTATAAAGCTGCCTATAAAATGACTCAAACTCTGCTACTATAGCTTTAGGGGTTGTAATTGGTTGTCCACCATCTGAGGGGGAAATAGAAGTAACCAAATGAGATTCTTCTTGCTGACGCAGCTTGAGGGCCAAAAGATGGCCAGCCTTATCCCCTTGGTCTACATACAAAGCATGTGTTTTGAAAAGGGCATAATCAGCCCATTCCCTTAGGATATTCAAATATTGATCTTTGAGAATTTCAAGGCGATGCCTATTTTGTTCAGAGGGATTAATAGCAACCAACAATTCGAGCTGGTGGATCAAGTCTAGTACAGATTTCACGTTGGCCTCCCTCTTTCTCTTCTGGGTAGCAGCTATCCTAATAAATTCTCCCCTCAAAAAGCATTTCGGGACCTCCAAATTTGATTGTAGGCTGGACTAGAGCCATTATTTGCAACCATGAATTGGGTGATCATTGTTTTTTTCCTACCCACTGTTTCTTCTTGGGATAATAAGTGCATATTTGGTTTTTTCATAGGGTCACCTTAGGCATCCCTTGGGGAATACAACCCTCAAACCAATCTAGGGGAAATGCCACATCCTATTGGACCTAACAACATAGCCTGGTTCACCAGAAAGAAGTCAATACGAGAGTAGGATTTGTGATAAGCAGAGTAGAATGTGAATTCCATCACCTTGGGATGAAGAAGGCGCCATGGATCGTATAGCCCCAGTCCATCCATCATCTCATATAGATATCTCTGTGCAGGAGTTAAATTGTGACCCTCTGTGTAGATCTATCAAGAGTGACATCATACGTGAGATTCCAGTCTCCAACCAAGACTATAGGTAATTGTTTAAATGGAGCTAACATAACGGTTAGTTTGGAGAAAAATTTCGGTAAAGAGTAATTAGGGCCATATACGGTGCCCAAAATAATTTCTCTATGGTCAAGAAGGACCTTAAAATAAGAAACCTACCGTGTGGATCCCCAATTTCTTGAAGCAACTGAAACTGGGTCCCTCTGGTAAATAAAATTGCAACCCTCTTTGCACTGAGGAGTTCCGGGCTGCATAGACACAACCAATTTGCTCTCTACAAGAAAAGGTATTCTCATTAGCCTTTAGGTGTGTCTCCTGCAGCAACACAACTCCCATATGCATTAGGGCAAGATGCTTCAGAACTAAGTGGTGTTTCACCCTGGTTCATGCCCCATTAATATTCCATGATATGATTCTCATAAAGAGCTTGATGGATATAGTACATTAGAAAGGTGTGGTTCCCTAGTTCCAACGATGCCCCATCCATAATTAAATGAACATAGTAATTCTTTGACTGGCTCCATAACCATAACTCCTCCTCCTGAAAATCCCACCAAACAGCCTGTAAACATAGATTTGTAAACTGTAATATATCCCCCCCCCCCATCACTAATTCCCTATTGATCATATACAGACTTAACCTAGGTATGCCCCAGTAGTAAATCAAAGTTAGTAATACCCCCAGTCCCATTGACTGAACCATCTAAACACACCCGGAACAATGAGTATCATGCTGTCTCTGAGCTTCCTTCCCTCCCACTCCCCACCCTTCCTTCTCCCTGCATTAGGTTAATCATCCTCTAAACACACTATCTGTAACCAAAATGATGCATTTCACCTTATGATTCTTTAGTAACGATAAAGCAAAAACACTTTAGGGATATATACCTTTTAAACTGAAAAACTTGAATGTCTCTTATCAAACCAAATGTGAGGAGATTATTAGATAACTTTTTAGCTTTATAGTTAACTCAACAAGAAATAGAACTGTCAACCTTAACTGAGCCCAACAAGTTCTCAGCAACCGGGTGACCTCTACGGTTAATCAGAGTAAGTCTTCTAAAACTGCTCCATCAGTCCAGGATTATATCCATTCATTTAAAGCTGCATTGGGCTAAACCTCATGAAAAACTGAGTCCCTGAGTGGTAAGTGGACATTGGTAGCAACACCTGCATTACCAAATACAACCACTAGATGACACCATTTACCACAAAAAAGGTAGCTGTAGAGCAATAGTTCTCAGACTTTGTCACAGTGAGCCTCCCCCAATACATGTAAAAGATTTTGAGCCTCCCCCAAAAACTGAAATAATCTTGGGCCTCCCCCCAAAAAATAACACACTGTACTTTACGCAGTACACCATGAATAAATTGAAACCCCTTTGAGTACTTGGCTCACATTCAGTTATTTGTCTTATACTCAGCGTGGAACCTTTGAAAAAGAGCTCCTGTGCTCAAAGGTGTTATCTGAATAATAAATAAAATAAACAAATATTATTATTCAGCTTATTGTAACTTCCCAAGGCCAGCCTACTTGCTCTGCTATTTTCATTCTTGAACCATTGTTACCCCTTGTTGCAGTACCTTCATGGGTCATACTACTTTCTTTGTTTCCCCTCTATATGAAATAACCTTCCTACATACTTTTGCCTCTCCCTCCTTCCTGCTACAAAGCAACATCTCAGGGATTACTTTGTCCTTCCTGCTATTGTTCTTAGCACTTCTATGCTCAACCCTTGTATTTAAGCTGTTCTGTCATCAGTCTACAAATTGACCAATTACCAACGCCATTATTAGCTTACTGTTCAAATTTGTTTGCACCATTGTTCATTGTGTATTTCTTGATTGTTTTGCAGTTACCTTATGAAGTGTATTCACTCCCTACCCTTGTCTGGTACACCTGAAATGAGCCTTAGCTCTTCCACCTTCCTTGTCACCTATTAGTAAATACATAAGATTCACCTACTATTATCCTCTTTCAGTTTGCTTCATCTCTTCACACAAAATACATAAAACTTAAAATTTAAATACAGTACTTTTTCAGACTTGCTTGAGCCTCCCCTGGAACAGGTTGGGGCCTCCCCAAGGAGGCTGGCCTCACCATTTGAGAACCCCTGCTGTAGAGCATTTCTTCATTTAATTAAATCAGGATACCACTTTTTGCAAGACTCCCTAGCAGATTCTATTGAGTGAAATGATTGCCATTGTCCATTTCTGTGTAGCTGCAGGGTTGCAGGGTAACAGACTCTATATTTAATGCCAGCTGATACCAACTTTGAAACCAGTGGATGAAGAGCCACTCGGTTCTGATGAACAGAAAAAGGTAAATCCTGCACCGTTCAGATTTTTTTCCCTGCCCATTGAATTTCTTTCACCTCTTTTATGCGGGTTAGGACGTGCTGCTTATCTAAAAAGTTCAACATTCTGAAAATGAAAGGGTGAAGGGCGACCCAGAATTAGGCATGGGGCAAAGAGATCTATGGGCTCGTTCAATAATATAAGTGGGGGTGCATAGCTTTTGGGCAAAAACCACAGCCTGAAGACCTTCTTCCCCTTCAGGAAGACCAAGCACCACCAAGTTATTATGTCTCGAACGACTCTCGAGATCTTCCAGATGGTCTTCTGTTTTTTTAAGTCTTTGTCACAGGGAAGTCATTTCAGGCTCTATCCTGTCTCTCCAGTCATCGAGAGAGGATATACGGGCCTCGTTATCCTTGGTGCAGGTACCGAGCTGGTCCAGAGACACTTTAAGTCCCTTAAATTCTGAGGCAAGTGCAAATAGGTTATCTTTCATCGGTGCCAGTTCTTCAAGGCATCTGTCCTCCGTGAGGGTGATATGCTGTCTGGTTGCCAGAGAGACTTCAGGACCACTCACTTTGGCTCTCTTTGCGGCCTTATCTTTAACAGGAATCGTCGACGGTGTGTGTTTTGGTGGCAGCATTTTCATCTCCGCATCCATTCCTACGGATAGTTCGTGGGTAAGTAAGCAAATAAGCCTCCTTAAGTACTCAGGGATCAGTTATGTAGATAGAGACCACCCAAAAAGTAATACAAGAGGCAGAGAAACTTAGAGGAAGGGCAGGAGAGCCATCTGAAAGTGCATCTCAGCAGGCAGCCATCACACTGGAAGTCTGGAAAGGCATTTTCTACATTTAGCAAAATATATCACCATTGCCTAGACATTTTTTAATTATTTCCAGTACTCCTTCCAGTAGGACTTGCACTGCTAGGATTGGAGCCTTCTTGCTGGCTTCTGCTTTCTTTCTCCCTCAGGAGTATGGAGTCCAAGCAGTATTAAAGGAGCCTGCTGTGAGAGAGGAGAGTGAAACAGGGGGCCAGGTGGAGGGCTGACTGGGAGGAAGAGGGTCCCAGTTGATCTCTGAAAAGAGAAGAGTGGAGCATTGGAGCTTCCGGCCAGCTGTCATCTAAATAGGAAAGTCGAAATTAATATTTTTAATTTAGATTTTTTCCCAATAAGGGGTATTGTTGGAATCAGAGCCACTACATGCTCTGTCAGTGAGGATTGTAGTGAGCATTGTGGACAGCTGCCTGCAAGGAAAGCTGCACAATGGGGATGTGGTTTTACACCCCCCCCCCCAAGAAGGCTTGATTCAGTCGCTTTTTGCTGTGCTTTTCCTGTGCAATGAACTAGAAGTTCCCTGAAACAGCATGAGATATATGGCCTCATATTAAAGGAAGACAGGACAATTCCTTCTCTTCTTTTCCCTTTTGAGAAAATACATCTCCACTTACAATCTGGGGTGTATTTTGGGGCTTTGTTTCCTTCGGTCTCTTTTTTAGTTTACTCATTCTATTGATCGAGCATTGATTGACTGTTGTATTGTACGACTGATTTTATTACTGCATGATATTGTGTACCTAGCACTTTATGTTTTAAAATGTAACTTAATTTATCAAAGGCTTTTAGCTTTAATAATCCCTTCTTTAATTTTTAAAATTTGGTGCCTTGAGTCATGTGGTCTGGGAGCATAAAACGCAGGCACTGGTGTTTGGTAGTCAGATGTGCCATTTTGCCCTGACCAAGCTGCAGTGAAATCAAAGACAGTGAAGCCCTGAAGGAAAGAATTCACATGTTTATTTAATCTATGATTTGAAGTTCCCAACGTCTTTTTATGATTTATCAAAAACTACATAGTGACAGCAAAGTGGTTTATTTCACTGCGTTATAATCTGGAGAAGCTAAATGTTCCAGTATTTTGTAAATATGCTGTCATTCAAGATTTAGAGTAAGTAATTTTATAATCTTTTTAGACTGTTTGGAATTTGGATGCAATTATATGTCTTATGCATACAAGTGATTCTGCTTGTCTTGTAAACTTTATTTTTGATCTATACTGATTTGAGTGGATGTCTTTAATGTGACAATTTGAACATTCAGCTAAAACTTTATTGTAGAAATAGGACTGCAAAATTCTTTGGTACCAGTATTTTATGAAGTGTTTTTTTATAACAAATCACAAATTCAATACATAGTTTGTACATATGTCTTGATACTTTTTAAAAATAATTACTAAAAGTTGGGAGTTTTAATTATCTTGTTTCTCTCGTCCCTGATTTCAAGTAAAGACAAGTGAAAATCCAAAACTTTTGTAATCGAGTGGAAATCCGCTCCTATTACTAAATCATTCTCTCTAATATATCTTAGTTTTGATTTGTTCTTTTTCTTCTCTTTTCATCTAAGATTATAATACTTAAAGCAAAGCTACATTGGGACTTTTGGGAACTGGCCCTTTTTTGTTCTCTATTGTGGGAGGAAAAAGAAAATAAAAATAAACAGAACTGCTGAACTACATCTTTGCACGCGCTCTCCTGATTGACTGTTTACCCTTAAATGATCCAGTTATAGTCTATGGTCTCCTTAGAACTACAATTAAGTGGGCGATCCTTGTCTTGCCATATTTAGGATCTTCATTTACAGATCACAGCAAGCAAGTGAATTAGAGCTCGTCTGTTCTATGTTATGAACACTATACATTTTAAATGCACTAATAGCTGATGACTATTGCTCAATATTGGCTTAGTAACAGCTTTTTTAAGATTACATATCTATAACTATATCATTTACTAGATTTATTAGGTTGTTATTATTGAACATATTGCATGTTATATGGCTCTCATTGCTGACAAGGAACACTTCCTTTTTGTTTTAATAATGATAACTAACAGGGGCAGTTACTTAACATGAACAGTTTGAATACTGACTTGGTGCTATCTGACTCCCAACTGGCCGGGGATTGGACAAAAAGGGGCACCAAGGTGAAGCAAGGTAAAAAGAAAAGTTGTGGAAAAAAAGGTTATGGCAACAATTCAGGGCAGCAAGAAGGGGGGAAACAAAATACTAAATCTAATAAAAGTAAAGAGGGGCTACCTGACAAAAACCAGATTAAAATCTCCCCTCTTATAGTTCAAGTAAAACTAAAATCTATTGTCAAAGAAAATTTTGATAAAAAAGAACTTAGTGAAGCATTGCCTTGCAGCCAGTATACTACATCCACCCCTAAATTACATGTCACTTGGCAACTTCAAAAAAGGAGTCAAAGTTTAACTCCAAACATATTTAAAACTCCAGATTCCAACAGTGGGATAACCTCAGATTATAAAGAAACTTCTCATAGTAGCCCATTCATTTGGATGCAGGAGAGAATGATCATTTCTTTAATTTAGATTTGAATGTCTGGGCCTCACTGCAAAGTTTCTCCTCCTTGCTCTCTCTTTGTTTAGTAAACTTCTGGGCTAACTGTACACTAACTAATGCAGACAATATACCCTTGATGGGAAAAAACTAGCTCTAACATGGACCTTAGGGAGGTTATTGCTGATTTACAGAATACTATACAGGGATTAAAAAAAATTCAATGACCTACAGAAAGGTAGTCCTCCTGGAAACTAATGATAAATGTAATATCAATGACAGACTGTTGGCTAATTTAAGGACAGGAAATAATAGTAATATGTCACATGGCTCAGGTAAGAATAAGGACGACTTGCAAGTTACTGAATCACTGATCTATATTCCCTCATATCTTAGTCAGTATATCATAAGAGTTATGGAAATCACCATGCAGCTAATTCAATGCTATTGGAACAATTGATTATAACAAGGAATGAAATTCAGACCTTAAAAGAAAACATCAATGGTGCAAGGATAGACAATGTTTTAAGAATTCTGAATAGTATACATCTTCTTAGAGGATCCTCTTCTATCCCATTAAAAGAAAATGATGAACACTTAGCTGCATGCAGACCTGATTTCCCCTCATTAATAATTCCAAGCTCAGTTGGCAAATCTAGTAAAGAACATGGGAAGAAAAAGAGTAAGGGAGAGGGAAACATGAAACTCAAGAAAATAGGCCCTGAAAAACATCAGAGACAAAAAGTAAGCAAACCAAATTTGATCTTGTTAAAGGACAAATGAATTTGCCTCTAATAATTGGTATAATGCAGGAAACTCAGACACAACAAAAGGATAATATAAATACTGATACCCTCAGAATTTCTGAGGTTATGGCTCTTTAATTCGGTGGGATCTACTATGCCAGTTTGACAACACTTTTGTAAACCAGCATCACAACAATGGATTTATGTCAGCCATACGCTGGTAGACATAAATTCCATATATCTCCGATCTTGTTTTTTCCTATCAGGAGTGCTTCCTCCCCAAACTCCCGTTCTTTAGTTTATGAATTCCAGTCAGAGTTGATTCAGGGATGGGGTGCAGTACCGGGAGACAGTATGCCCCAGTCTCAGGTGCACCAACACAGTGACCTGTCGGTGAAGTGTCGATTTGCTGACAGCGAGGTGTGTTGCTGTACTGCTGTCACTGTCAGGTCAGCATACCAATTCAGTGCATGAAGCATATAATATTAAAATCACAGTGTTATATAATTTACTGAGAGAGTGTCATCTCTTATTATGTATGTTTAAATTACAAAAAGAAAACTTGCCAAGATATATCTTGGATTTATGTAACATTAGAGTGACTAGAGAGTGCCTGAGGTCAGCTCAGGGCTTAGAATATATTGTTCCAAGATGTAATCTGAAAATTGGAAGGTCATCAATTTGGTTTAGAGGGCCTGTCTTATGGAATTCCCTGCCTATTAGTCTATGACATGCATATTCAACTATTGACCTGGGTTCAATAAAACAATGGTTTCATAATAGGGATATGGTTCCATCACAGTGTTGTGCAGAGGGTATTACTTAAATGTTATAATCTTAGAAATTACCTTTTCTATAAGAATTTTATGATTAATTGACCTGTAGGAAATAACTAAAATGTGGCAATTAGGAATTTACCTGTTTAATATGTAATTTATGACAAATTTGTACTGAGATGCATACATATTTGTGACGATGTCCTACGTGGTGTTTTGTTTATATCGTCATATTATTTTATTTAATATTTTCTTACTGTATCTTTTGTAGTATAGGCAACTACTTCTTAATTTAAAATAGGACCGCCTTAGAAATTAGCATTTTGCTTAATGGAATAAAGAAACATCTTTCCTGTTCATGATTATTGGCCTTACACATGAATGGGTGTGAATTATGTGCCAGCAGTGCGAATCCCACCTGCATTGCTCTGAAGCCCTGGACGGGTGCAGGGTGTGCTGTATGCACTACTGCATGCACCCAAAGGGCACCTGTCTGTGGCCCCACTCCCACCAGCATGCAGGACCGCACAAGGTGGCCGGGAGTGCAGTTGCAGACTAAGGTGGACATCCAGTCAAATGTCCAGCCTGGATCCAATAGTGGATCACTTGCACCTGAAGGTACTGGTCCAGGTGCATGAATAGCAAACGCAGGCACCCAGACTGACGTGGCCATGCCCCAATGCAGTAAATGCAGCCCCCCTCTACATGTATTTCCTGTCCCCAGTGAAGTCACAGCACCCCCACACACACTCAGAGGGGCACTGGCCCTATAACTGCAGTAACCCCCTTGACACACAGAGAGGCACCAACCCTGTGATTGCAGTAAACCCACCCATGCACAACCATGCCCCATGCCCTGTGAAGTAACAGAATCCCCCCCACATGTATTCCCCATCCTTGGTCCAGAAACAGCACCCCTCCTGCACACACACACACATATGGACCACACACCCCTGACCCATGAACATGGCCCCTCTGGCTGCCCATTGGTGTTCAGTGTCTCCCTGCAGCACTGAAAACTCTGCCCCTCCATCCCCTGTACCTGCCAGTTGGTGCTGCTGCCCCGGACAGCCAGTGGCACAGCTTTCTGCACACCTTCTTGTCTGCCAGCCATCCAAGTGATGCTGGAAGTGCACTGCCTATAAATAGTGGCACACTCCCAGCATCACTTGGATGGCCAGCGGCTGAGGAGGTGGTGGAGGGTTGGACACTGGCTATCAAGGATGCTGGAAGTGCACTGCCTATAACAGCACACCCCAGCATCACTTTGGATGGCCAGCTGGCTGAGGAGGTACGTGGAGGGCTGTGACACTGGCCATCTGAGACAGTGGCACTGACTGGCGGGTACAGGGATGGGGTGTGTCTGTGCTGTAGAGTGGGGGTGTGGCCACTGAACACCAATGATGGGGTGGGTGTGCTGTGATCATGTGTTGAGGGGTTGGGTGGCACCATACCTCTCAACCATAGTCCATGCAAATGAGGGTCACAGACACTAAAAAGAAGGGACAATGAGGAACACTGGCTTGTTTGGGGTGTATTGTTTGTTGGGGGGTTGGGGTTCCACTGCCAACACTGGGATGGGGTAATAGTGTGTGTTGGAGGGGTTGTCACTGGGTACCACCACAAGGATGGGGATCTGGCGTGTGTGTGGGGTGACAGCCCTGTGGGCCAGTGCTCAGCTGGGAGGGGCATCTGATGCCAGGACAGGTGGGGGCATGGAAGTGCATGTGTGTGTAGGGGTTCCTGGTCAGTTACCAGTGCAGGGTGGGTGGGCTGTGAGCGCAGGGCAGGGTGTGTAGGGCACTTACAGCAGGTTACCCCCAGCATAACAGGTGTCCTCCTATGCCCCCTGGTGCACAGCACTACGTGCCTTAGTGAATGGCATGTAGTGTTGGCATGCCCCTGGCATGCCCCCCACCTGCACCCAGTGCATTGCTGTCCATGCGGCCAGGGGATCGGGCGCATATTGGCCTTGTGTTTGGATAGTGCATGCCACCGGGGTCCCATGCACAGATTCCCAACAGAGAGTTGCCTACATGCCTCAAATATGCTGCATGTAGGCATCCTTTCTTTGTGCATAAGCACCTATATAAACAAAATGTATTATTACTACTACTACTACTACTACTATTTGAAAACTGCACTGATAAGCATCTATTCATAATGATGTATGGCATAAAGAAGGATGAAGAGGAAACTCCTGAATGTCTTCATTATACAGTAAAATAATGCAGCTTTTAATGACAGAGATGGATCTTCTTAACAAGGAGGATATTTTGGGGATTTTAGATCAAATGACTCATTGGGAAATTGTTATGTTGAACACATAGATATTTATTGTAACTGCCCAAAATTAATGAATTACTTGTGGAGGAATAGCCACTTGTTAAATAATTTCAATCTAAAAGCAGATCTGATACATGAGAACTGCAGCCCAACAAGATGCACTTAGGGAGAGGATCATATAATCCTGTCACACTCAGTCAATTTGGATGCTAAAAAATATATAAGGAGACAGACATTAAATTGACTTATGTTGTATGTAACTTTCTTAGGAATATTTTAGAGATTATGCTTGGCAGAAATGGTGTATTAAAAGTCTTTTAGGCACAAGAGTCTGAAGGACAATGGACAAGTTGATATTCTTTTTAGAAATTCTGATCTAGCCAATAGAGTATTAAAGGGCGCCCACATTCTTAATGGAATGGATGGTGGACTTATTGGCCATTGAAGTAATCAGAAATCCCAAAAATGATAATTGGACTTCAGCTAACATAGAAACTACACAATAAGCTAATAAAATTATACAACAAAACAGAGAGACAAACTCCTGATATCAAATGTCTACACAAAATAGATTCCTGGCCTTAGCAAGTTACAAAGGATAACTTGCACTTCACTTCACAAAATCTTTCCCCAAATATTGATGTGGAGAAGTATCGTAGTTTGCTCTTCCCGGGAAATCCACCCATCTTTTATAATGTGTTAATTTCATGGAATATTGATGACCTCAATTCAAAACAGCAAGATTAAGAGTAGTCTAAGTGTATGTAACATTTATTATTGTTTGTCTGCAAGACACTTGGCATGGTTCATTGGATAACACTGAGTTAAACTGATATCTTAGTTTATAAAGATCTGGGATAAAACTAGCTAAATTAGGCAGAAGAGCAGGGGGCCTAGTAACTCACATTAAATTAGGAAAATTTGGTTATGTAGAAAAAATAAAACTGGAGGACTGTTTCCTAGGGGGTAAGACTAAATAGAGAATACTGGATGGGCAACTATGCAGAACCAGTGTGTTCTGCCACAGAGGGATTCTGATTCCCTCTGACCTCGAGAGCGAAGCTCAAGAGGTCCATGGGAATCAAAATCCTGAGGTGGCAAAACACACTGGTTGTGCATAGAATTGCTCATTCTGTATTTTTTATAGTGTATAGTACTGTGTGAAAAATGTGTTTTGTGAGTTCTTTTGCTTTCAAAATGAAACTGACTCATGCAGTCTCTAGAGGTTCTAGAATGCTGTTCTACCACAGTAGGGTAGAACAGCATTCCATGACATTGTAACTGTGGTAGAACAGCATTTTGAAAGGGATGGAATTCTTTACAGAACAACACTCCACTATATATTATAAGGCTCATCTTATACAATTAACATGTTCAAGTGCTACATATCTCCATCTAGAACCAAATTTTATTCTAACAATGTCTGGGATAAGCTAACTGATACAATACAAGATATTCAAATGGAGTATCCGGATGCTTATTTACTATTATTAGGCGATTGTAAAGCAAAAATTGGACCTTTTGATTTTTTATGTAATAGTACAATTTTGAATTAGCCTTACAGATGAGGCACACTGATGAGTCCTGGTAGAATGAAACATGTGTCCGTGTCTTCTGTTGGCACCCTTTGAAGACTATATGAGAGGCCTTTCCGCACCATGCATTTCTGCTTGAGCCAGCATAATATTCTGTGGTGATTTGAATATACAGCCCATGATGATTTGCATTGTGGGGGTATGTGTGATTTTTTGTACAATTTTATATTGGATGTATACATTAGCATAAAGTTATAAAAGAACTACAGTAGATTTAAAGACTAATCATCATGGCCATCGATTAGTGGAACTGTTGAAAACCAATCTGATGTTTCATTTAAATGAACAGTTAAAAGGAGATTTAGGGGGTTCCCCTACCTTTTTCACACATCAGAGTTCTTATGTTCTTGATTTGGTTGTCTGGAAGGGTCCTCTGGAATTCTGGAATCATATATCTATCTGTTCTAGAACTAAAAATAATCACTTTCCAGTTATTCTCACTGGAGACTTATTGTTTCCAAATAATCAGTTGACTAGTGATAACATACTCCCTGATGTAATGGCATTAGATATACTAAGAAATTATTATGGACAGATGCACTGGAAATTAGTATAAAAAGTAAAATTAACTTATTCTTGTCAAATTGGTCCGCAAATGTTTTATCAGAAACTTATCCTGACAAATTGGACATGGGCCTACAGCAATTGTTCCAGGAAATAAGAGATGCGTTATACATTGAGAAAAGTCATAAAAAGACATTACCATTTTGTACTAGATGATTTGATCAAGATTGTAAATTACAAAAAAAAAGATTTAGGGCTGTACTTAGATATGCAAAATTAATGGCAGATAGGTAAAGTTCACATAAACTAAAAGCTGCAAGGAAAGAATACAAAATCTTTCTTAATTTAAAAAGCTATAACTGACAAGAATCAGAAAGTCTTTTGGACACTTGTGGCTAAGGGATTTAAGGGTAGAAAGACAGAAGTAGATAATTTACATCTCATGGACTCTTAGGTGCATTATTTCACTGGGATATCTTTTGATAAAGCACTTACCTAACTTTGGACACCATTGGATCCAACTATAATAAAGGCTAATTTGAACTAAATTAATACTCAAGAATTAATCCAGTCCATAACATTTTAAAATTAAATTAAATAAAGCTCCAGGACCTGACAGGATACCTGCAGAGACCTACAGTATTTGTGCTTGATCAATGACTGTGCGGGCACTCTGACCTTTTCTTAATAAATGTATACAAGAAAATGTTATTCTGGTCTCATATAGAGGCTCAGTGATTGTACCTAAACACACAAAAGGAAATAAAACAGATCCTAAAACACATAGACGTAGAAGTCTTATTGATGTTATGGAAAAGATTTTTGCAAAAATTCTATTGGGTAGATTCAAAGGTGAAATTAAAAGACTAGGTTATCGATCCCCTCTTCAGGCAGGATGCAAGGAAGAACACTCTGCCCTGGATAATTGCTTTAGATGGCGTAACGTCTTCTTGAAAAATACATGAAGTTTCAACACCAAAAATATATATAGTATTTAGTGACTTTAGCTCTGCATTTGATACCATCAGCAGAGATACCTTGTGGTCTATAATGTATGATTGGAGTGCTTGCCCAAGATTGATTAATAGCATTAGTAATCTATATATTGAAACATAGGCCCAGGTAGGAGTAGGATTAGGAACTCAGCTTTCTGATAAATGTTACACCAACAAAGGGGTAACACAAGGCTACATATTAGCCCCATTGTTATTCTCAATTTACATTAATAGCCTAGTGGTTGAACTCCATGATTCAAATTTGGCTTATCCTAAGATCAATTCCATTTTCTGTCCAGCATTAGCACATGCAGACAATGTTGTCATTTTTTCCTTAAACCCAAAAGGACTGTGAAAGAAATTTAACATCCTAGCACACTACTAAGAGAAACTGCACTAAATATAAATATACAGAAATCTAAAAGTGTGGGTCTTGGTGGTTCATGCATTAAATACAAATGGAATGTTGAATCCATTTTCTTGGAGGTTGTAAAAAAACTATACTTATTTGGGCCTTGCTGTTTCCCAAAATCTTAGCTGGAAAACACACTTTGATATATGTCTAACCAAAGCTAAATCAACTATACAGGGATTAAGAAGATTTGATGATTTATACGGTGGTGCCTCAGTCAGACATATGCTTAGGGCTATAGAGGGTAAATATAATATGCAAATACTTTATGGAGTTGAAGTATGTGATCATTCATTTGTGGACAAATTAGAAAAGCCTGTTATATAGGCACTTTGTGCAACTCTGGGTTATTTAAAAATGAACCCAGCTTGCTTTGTCAGGGCTGAGCTGGGATTTCCAAGTTTATATACCCTAGCGGATTCCTGGGTTATCAACTTCTGGATAAGAGAAAATAAGTTGTCACATCTTAGGTTAGTGAAGTAATGTGTAGAAGAAAAGAGGAATTAGGAATACATTGGTTGTAAACAATCTCAATGGCTTTGTTGTCTTAAAAAATTGTTACGTCTCTATGGATTAGAGGACCTTCTTGAATACTATAGTAGAAATATCACTGTAAGTGACCAATGTAAGCCTTTTATTGAGAATATGGTTATAACCTATTTTAAAGCTAAGGATCTTGAACTTATTTGAACATCTAGATATGCTATGTGGTACAGTGCAAATGACTGTATGCACTTGTACAGATAATATTAATTTAGACTGGCTCCTCTCATCCTGCTCGGACCACATCACTGATATCTCTGTTGCACCAAACTCCCTCAGTGATCATTCTCCAGTAACATGTACTTGGATGAACAAATTCTCTAAACGCCCCCTCAGGTCTCCAGAAATTGCACCCTAAGGCCTGGGTTACTGCCCACCTTTTTTAGATACAAGGTGTTACCCGGAAGGCTTGACGCTAATTATAGAGTAGAACATGCCTTGATGAAGAATCTCTTGTTTTATCTAAGTTAATTACAGGCTGGAAGAGGCTTGAGTTGAGCATATCCATTTCATGACATTTCAAGTGGAGGAAACCAGGTTTTGTACACTGGTGCGAAATCATAAATGCTTTGGTGTCTGTGTGAGAGGGAAGCTTGATCAATAGATCAAAGAAATGTCATTTGAAAGAAGAACATGAGTTATGCAGAGGTTGCAGAATTTAATACTTTGAAAAGATATCCTGTTTTTTTATATAGATATTTTTTTTATATATTCTAACAGGGAGGAGCTAGGTGACCTCATGCAAAATAGGTGGGGAAAAACATCTTTTAAACATTATTCTGTTTTCCTTCAGAGACATTTTTATCTAGACTCTGACAAAGAAACATCTGTGAGCACTTTAACAGGTATTTAGAATGACAGACAAATCTAATTACTGTAATAGGAATTGCACTGTTTAAACCCTTGTTCTTTTAAAAGATTCGTATGTCTTGTGATATAATAGTTCTGTATTGTATGTTTTACATATTATTATCTATTTTGGTAAAACTCTTTTTAGAGCTTACTTGGTCTGTCTTTGATTTATTTCCTTTACAAGTAGAGTATATATGGTTACAGCAGACACTGGGCATAAGCTTGAATGGTGATCCCAAACTGGAAAAAGGTAAGAATAATCTGAGGTCTTTATTAAAGTTTTTAAAAGGTTTATTTTTGTACACCTGGTTAGGTGCCCATAGGCAAAGATATCTGGCCCCCCAAAGACAGATATATCTGAGCCTGTGCATTGGGTACGCTAGCAAGAGGTTCACAGCTTAAATCTCTCCAAGACTTGAGACCAAAGGTTGACTCGAACCCACAAAAACAGACAAGAGAGTTACCTTGTTCTGTAAAACTGTTCACAAGACTGTGCTTGGAGGTTGGCACTTTGGGAGTAGAGGGCTGACCTGCTGAGTGGGTTTGTGACATGGTGTATAAAATTTTATGTTGTAATGATCGCTGTTTTGGTTGATGGAACAATAAACTTTAACATACCATACCATACTTATAAATACCATACCACCCAACTCAACCCTAAATATAGTAGTGCAACGTTCCACTATATATATACTGTATAGTAGGTATTATTAGCGCTCCGAAAATTTTAGCGCTATTAGCGGGAAAGAAAAACCCGCTAAATTTAAATGCCCGCTAATATTATCCACAGAACAGCACATCACACAAGCTCAAAGAAATACGTTAGTAAAGTGAGTTTCTGTAATGTTCTTTTTATTAATTAATTGTATGTTACTTAAAACAAATGTAACCCCCCCCAAGAAAAACAAAAGTGGCATCTCTTTATGCTTAGCTCTGCTTCATTCAGCTGGTACATCTTCAGTCAGCAGTACTCTGAAAAAAAAATATATACAGTATATACTGTATACTCAGGCTAAAACCACAATTACAGTGCTTTATTTTGGTGGTGATTGTACTTACGTTGGTCAAGCAGTTTTCGTGTGCTTCCTTGATGCCGGCTTGCTCAAATCCTCGCCTGATATCCGCTTGACGTTGTTTCAGGTTGTTGAAGCTGTTCTACAGCCATCGAGATTGATGTTCTTTAAGGTTAAGGAGTCTTAAATCAGCTGCTATGTTGTCAGCACCTCTTGCAGCAAGACGATCTGAGATTAAACCCATGTACCAACTTGTAAATTTCTTCTTTAAGAAGTCCTTGAAAATCTTATTCACAGAAATATCAAGCGGTTGCAGGAGGTCAGTACATGACGCTGGAACGTATACTGGTATGATTTGATTGTCCTCCAGATGTTTGAGAACTCCCTCTGTGGTGTGTGCTCGGTAAAGATTGAGAACAAGTAGTGATTTCTGTTCTTTAGGCAGCTCCATCTTTTGGATATGTGCATTTATGTAGGGGTGATAACATGGTCTATGAAATGGATTGTGGTCTCAGTATTCGCCCAATGATTATCTGAGTGAGTTACATCCCGCCACAAGGGAATTTGTGATCCGGATGGCACATTTCGTTCGTCTCTGTATATCAGTTGAGGAGGTAGCATATCACCAGACAGGAGCAGGCAAGAACGACCAAATCTGTCTCTTGTCTCCTGCTTGCAATGGACACTTGCTTAGCCCCTGTTTCCATGAATCCATTCAGAGACAGGAATCATATTGATCCCTGTCTCATCCAAGTTAATGACTAGCTGTGGTGGAATAAGCTCTTGTGCGCTTGCTCTTGCAATAAGAGAAAGAAAAGAAGCTTTCAAAGATGAGAAATGACTTGGTGTTTTTCTCCCAGCTTTAGTTCCTTTGCGCTTACTGTAACCCATGCGGTGCAAGAACCCCCATGCCCACTTGCTTGTTAGTGTTAAATGCCCTCCATTCTCAGTTAACAAATGGGGAGTGTTAGCCTTGATTATACCCACTGCAATAGCTTGTATCACACCAGCACTGACCATAGCCCTTCAGTGCGCAGTGTCTTGACAATGTTCTTTAGCTGCACTTCTAACTCTCCCTCCAGATGTGTTTGGGCCCACGCGGCTTAGGAGACAGAACATTTGGCATATTAGTGGGTCTGGGGTTTTGAAGTTGCCGCATATACTCTGACTTAAAGTTCCTGACAGAGCTTTTGTTTATTGATTTACCGGTTGAGGCAAGGTAGTGCCGTACTGTGGCCATCACCCCATGCTCGACAGCGTACTGACCAAGTTTAAATCTGATCTCTGGTGTATAGGATGCATAAGATGAGTGGCTTCTTTTAGCAGGAGGAGGAGAAATAGAAGAAAGCTCTCTGGCGACCACCGTTGCCACACTTAATTCAACGCCGGTGCACTCTGCCAACTCTGCACCGGACACAATAGGAAGTTGAATTGGGTATTTTCTTTTTACTTGCGAGGATTGCATCCACTTTAACAGCGACATTCTCCGTAAAGGCAGTTACAGATACTGACACCTGAGTAAGGGAAGGGTGTGTAAGGAAGGGTGTGTACTTATGTGTGAATAACTACTGATAATTAGTAAAGTGATTAGGCTTCAGGAGAGGAACGGGAATGGTTGTAACTGCCGGCATAGAAAGAGCTAAATATATCGGGCATGAAAATGTCATGGTATAGCCGACGCGCTAAATATATCAGCCGCTAATAATACCTGCTATACAGTATATATAAAATGGGTAGGAAAAAACAACAAAAAGCAGAGTCCCAGACTGGATAAAAAACACATCCAAAGGACTGTGCATTATCCCACAACGACTGCATGCCTCCCATTATGACTGCACACCTGCACTACTTTTCATCCCTCAGAATCTTTTCAATAGCCCTGAGATCACTCCACACCTGGCAAGCACAGGCTGCTACCCTCAGCCATAAGTAAATCTATATACAGATGTGACCACCAGGATGCAACATAGAAATGCTGCAGTTTACTGCAGGGGCCATTGTAAGTCAATGGCAATTAAGCCCTTTTGTCATACAGGATTTTGTGACATGTCATCACTGCAAGTTACTGCAGTTCATCATGACTGGCTCCATTGTAGCTGTCCCACACTGAATACAATTACCTGGTTGATCCCGCCATAATTTCTAAACAAAAAGTGATGAAAAAAAGCTTATCTGGTTGATCTTGCAATTTTCAGAGTGTCTTACACATAATCACTTTCACTTCTGTTGTTCTATTGTAGCGTGACCAATCAGTGTTCATGGTTGTAAAGGATGTGCTGGCAAAGCTGTAAAATAAGGCATGTTTTGCTCACAAAGTATGTAAAGGCCATTTTTTTATGGTAAGCTTACTGAGGTTTGTGTCAAAGAAGCCATCAACTGTAGAGTAATGAGATGGACCAAGTTGGTGTCTACAGAAGTGTAGACACAAGCCCAAGCATGTGCTGCTAAAGCAACAGTCGCTCACGCTTGCATCTACACTTCTGAAGCTGCTGACTCACTCATTCTCCTTGCTGTATGGTTGACGGCATCATTTATTTTTGCATTATTTCTTTATCCCCTCCTATGTGCCCCGATCTGCCAGTTCCTTCAGGCAGCCATGATGCCCAACATCCACCTACTGTCCTCTTTTGGAACCCCCTACCTCAGATCGCAGCCAACCCTGGGGTAGCTCGGTGTAACCCTTCGACGAGTGGGTCCTCCTCCTCTCAGGGAGAAGGCACCAGTATCTTGTAGTGCTCTCGGTCTCCACCAGGGGCCACTACAGAGTGAGGCTTCACCCTAACCCACCCCAGGAGAGGAGAGCCATCCGTCGGATGCTCAATTCTCTCCTGCCCCCGCCGACTCCCAGTGACCCGAGTCCGTTCCCGAATCCAGGTCTCCGGTGTGGTTTGAGGTAAGGTGCCAGTGAGGCCGGTGGCGACATCATTTAAACAAACCTCAGTAAGCTTACCAAAGAAAATAGACTTTACATACTTTTTGTGCAAAACATGCCTTATTTTACAGCTTTGCCAGCATGTCCTTTATTGACATGAACACTGTTCGGACACACTACATAAAACAACAAAAACGAAAGTGATTAAATGTAAGACATTCTGAAAATGGCAGGATGAAATGCAACATTTTTTTTTATCATTTTTTGTTTAAAAATCATGGCAGGATCAATCAGGTACCAGTGAGCTATAACTTTTAAACCTACCAGAATCATGGCAGGATCAACCAGATCATCTATTGTAAATGAAACACTAATCTGTGCCAGAGCGGGACTACTTTTTGTCCACCCCAATATTTGTGGCCATTTTCTAAGACAGATAGTCTTCTACAGGGCATGCAGTCATGCTCTGATATACACACACCTTGGGTGGTTGAACGCACACCAAGGCATGCATATATCACAGCATGACTGCACACCCTGTAGTGGATTATCCATTACATTGATACAGATATAAATAAAGATATAGATATAGATATAGATATATATATATATAGATAGATATAGATATAGATATAGATATAGATATAGATACAGATGTGTATATGCCTGCAAAAAAAAGTCTATTTAATTTAAAATACTGGCACGTGCATACTATATGGCAGCCAGACCACATAAAATGGGAGTAAGATATGATGACACATGCTGACATGGATGTGGAAAAAAGGAACTTTAGGGCACAGTTTATGGGTGTGTCCATATATATACCATGGTGGGAGGACACAGTTTGGGAGCTGTCAAAAATAATCCTTATACCACTTACTCCTTCACCTCTATGCTGCATATCTAATGATTTATCACTCTTGGGGTTAAATAGACAGCATGTAAAAATGTATGTACTTGCCACTATGGCTACTAAACATATGATTTTAAGTGCATGGAGGGCCCTATGCACTAATGTGTCCATTACATGGGCAGAACCATGTAAAGCAGGTGTTCAGTTACATGGCCCAAAAAAGTGTAGCCCACCATGGCATATGCTATGGCATGGGAGGTGGCCATGGTAACATGACCAGGGCACTCAGCTCCACCGGCTCTCCTGGACCTAGCCCCCAGATGGATGGATGGCATCCCCGGAGCTACCACCTGAGACCACAAGCCCAGCCACAAGGACTGAAGAGCTGCCTCTTTGCCCCTGACCAAGGCGCTCAGTTCCGCTGGCTCTCCTGAACCTGGACAGACGGCATCCCCGGAGTTGCCGCCTGAGACCACAAGCCCGGTCACAAGGACTGAAGAGCTGCCTCTCTGCCCCTGACCAGGGTGCTCAGCTCTGCCAGCTGTCATGGACCTGGCCCCTGGATGGACGGCATCCCAGGAGCCGCCGTCCGAGACTGCAAGCCTGGCCACAAGGACTGAAGAGCTGCCTCTCTGCCCCTTACCAGGGCGCTCAACTCCACCGGCTCTCCTGGACCCGGCCCCCGGACAGACGGCATCCCTGGAGCCACTGCCCAAGACTGCAAGCCCAGCCACAAGGACTAAAGAGGTACGGCACCGAGAACAGCCAGTTGGAAACTGCTTGCTTCCCCCTGCTACACTCTGATTGGTCGTTCTCTCCTCGACTGTTTGCCATCTGGCACCCTTTTTCTCTAATTTCAATCTGCCTGCTATACTGAACTGTACCTAAAGAGACCTGTAATTGCTTGATTTTAGCTAATGTTGGAAAGAATTACCTGTTTAAAGCCATTTACTGTGTTTTAAGTGATACAGCCCTCCTCTGAGTATTTTATCTCTCTCTCTGTCTCTCTCTGTCGCTGCACGCCCTTCTGGCACTGTTCCCTTTTGTCCTCTCCGACACCTCCTGCTGCGACTGTCTGCCACCCAGCCCACAGCCAGTGCTTAAAAGCCTCTCTTCTCTCTTCTTCCTGCAGCTGCCTCTCTGCCCCTGACCAGGATGCTCAGTTCTACCAGCTCTCCTGGACCCAGCCCCTGACCCAGACAGCATCCCCGGAGCCACCACCCAAGACCGCAAGCCTGGCCACAAGGACTGAAGAGGTATGGCAGATGGTGCCCCACCGGCTCTGCGTGCTGGCTCCCCACCCCACCACCCTAGCTCAGCTATTTAATTTATAGCTGCGGTAGTCCCATGAGCCGCAATTTACTAACAGTCTACTTCTCCAATGGCTCCTTATACTCTTGCGCCACTAGAGGGACACGGTTGCCTCCATATCTCTTCGGCCGCTATGCATCCCTATTGCATACAGTTGCCTTACCCATGTCACCTGCCCTGGGTGTTATGGTTTCGCACCATCCTAGGGACGTCAGGTACACCTGCTCCCCAACCCACATACCTAGTTAGCCAGCCAGAAGCAAACACAGTAAGCTACTTAGGTACGTTACCACACACCCTGACACTTTGTCACAGTAATCACCCACACTACTCTGCATGACCGTGTGCATCCCTTACACACCTGCCTGACATTCTTAGCACTCTGCTCAATATAGTGACAACTGCACACTGCAATGTCACATTAGCATGTCCCCAGTTTTGATGCATCTCAACAACTTACAACTACCGCAAGGCCAAATTCCTTGCTCTCCTGTTCCTCCTCCTGCTAGCAGGTGATATCCACCCTAACCCCGGTTCTCCTCATACAAACTCTCCTACCCACCCTGTCACACCCTCCACTCCTCTAACCCTACCAAATGGACTAAAAATTATCCACCTAAATGCCTACAGCCTCACCAACACACTACCCCTACTGCAGGTCATGGTCCTCGAGTACAAACCTGATATCATCATAGTTTCTGAAACTTGGCTATCGGGCCATATCATGGACCACAAAGTCCTGATCCCTGGATTCACTGCAACTAGAATGGACAGACAGGTTAGAGGTGACGGAGTGGCGATCTATGTCTCTTCCTCCCTACAACACACAGTCGTGTGGAAGGAAACTTCTCTCTCCTCCCATGAAGCTATCCTACTCAACCTGCATTTTTCTCACTCCTGCCCTCTTTTCGTTGCAGGAATATACTGCCATCTGGGTCAGCCCTCCTCCCAAGTCACTCATCTGATCAAGAACTTAACAGCCCACACGCACTCTGGTGAACTATACATACTGGGAGACCCAAACATAAATTGACTCTCAAACCCATTAGCCAAAACTCTCTCTGACATTGAGTCACTAAACCTGACTCAACTAATACAGGAACCTACTCGCTTAAACCATAGAACAAAAAACCACTCCCTCCAGGACCTAGTCCTCACATCCCACCCTCCTTGGGCTAGGGCTGCTGGCCTCCTAACAGATGCTATAAGTGACGACCACCCAGTATTCATGGTTCATAAAATACACAGGCAAAAAATTCCACATAAAGTCCTGTTAACATGCACCTACTCCTCTCTGGACACTCTACCTCTGCACCATGACCTCACCGACACAGACTGGTCCCCACCTGCCATCTGCATCACAATCGATGTGGCTGTCCAATTGTTCAGTGATAAGTTCCTCCACATAAGGAATCAACACGCACCACTGTGTAAGTTCAGAGTCCGGGGCAATCATCTGCCCTGAGTAACCCCTGAGTTCCTGTCCTGCCACAGAGCCTGCGATGCTGCTTGGTGAAAGCACAAGGCTACCAAATGCCCTAGGGACCTCCAACAATACAGGGAGCTTTGAAACAAATGCACCACAGCTATCCGGCTGGCCAAATCCGAACACTATCAGGCAAACTTCCATGCTAACACAAATAATCCTTCCAAATTCTGGAAAGTGGTCCAGTCCCTCTTCTCTCCTTCCACCAAGCCTCCCACACCTACCATTAGGCAAAACCTCACTGACATCTCTGGGCTGCTGTCAGTCGCCAACTGCTTTAACTCCCACTTCACGTCCTGCTCTGCTATGCTGTAAATGGCACCCAGGGCAGACTCAAACTCCACCACAGAGCCGACCTCACTCCCTGCTCCCCCGTCCTCAAATCCACAAACTCCCACTCCCAATGCCCCCTTCTCCTTCACCTATATCACCCCTGCTGCTGCTTTCCAAGCCCTTCAGTCTATCAACCCAGCTAAAGGCTCCTCACCAGATGACCTGGACCCCAAGCTCCTCTCTCTGTCTGCTGCTGCCATCTCCTATCCTATATCCATCTTGCTAAACCTCTCCTTTTCCTCCTCCACTGTCCTTGCAGCATGGAAACATGCCACAGTTCTTCAACTACCCAAAGGGGGTGATCCCTCCTCTCCAAACAACAACTACCGTCCTATCTCTCTCCTTTCCATTCTAACAAAGCTCCAGGAACACCTAGTCCTTGAACAACTCACCTCCTACATTACTGACTCCTCCTTTCTCACTCCTTTCCAAGCCAGCTTCAGGAAACACCACTCCACTGCCACCTCACTTTTATGCCTGACAGATACAATTGCCCTGGGTATGGACAAAGACCACATAACCACAGCTATTTTTATCAACTTGGCCAAGGCCTTCGACACTGTCTCCAACCCTATTCTCATACACTGCCTCAAGACCACAGGTCTCTTGTCAAATGCCACTGACTGGTTCAAATCCTATTTATCGGGTAGAACTCAATCTGTTCAGATAGCAGAGGCCATCTCCTCTCCCCTCCCCATTACCATGGGAGTTCCCCAGGGATCGGTACTAGGACCACTCCTTTTTTCTATTTTCCTAAACAACCTCCCTCAGGTCTGCTCAACTACTGATATACACATGTATGCAGACGATACTGTGCTGCTCACAACTGGTAACTCGGTCCCTGATGTCACTGCCAGACTACAGTTAGATTTTGAAAAGGTGCAATGCTGGCTAAGGAAACACCATCTTTTCCTAAACCCAAAGAAAGCAGTCTCTATGACATTCGGTACTAGGCAGAGGTTGGCAAGGCTTCCCTCCCTACCACCTTCGTCATTACAGATGGAACTGTACTTGAAGACACCACTTCCTTTCACTATCTATGAGTCTGGCTTGATAGAAACTTAAACTTCTCCATCCACATTGATGCTATCCTAAAGAAACTCCGGCCTAAACTAAGGGCCCTCTATCGTAGCAGGAGGAATATCTCTCACTTTGCCAGGAAGGAACTAGTACACAAAATGATACTGCCTACCTTCGACTATAGTGATGTCATTTATGGTACTGCCCCTCAGTCTTCCTTATCCAAGCTTGAACCTCTCTTCAACTCCTTCTGCCGTTATGCCTTGGATGCCCCTGCTCTGTCACATCACTGCTCCCTTGACCGCTCCCTGAATTTTCCTTCACTTGCTGACAGGAGAACACTGCACACGGCTAAGTTTATCTCAAAATTCTGGTTAGGCTCACTGTCATCTTATCTAGTCACCTCCTTATCCACCCCTCACCAGTTCAAATACGCCCTCTGGTCTGAGGACATCTGCTCCCTAAATATACCTTTCAGAAAAACTACATCAGGCCAATTGGCTTTCTCATATTGCATAGTAGCCTACCTAAACTTTGGAACCTACTTCCAGCCCAAATACGCCCCTCCTCCTCAGCCTACTCCCTCTCTGCTTCCCTAGCAAACTACCTAGTGACAAACTGCAATTGCATTGTCAGTGTCAGTGGCTTAGTAGGTAGCACACTCACCTCTGAGGCCGGGAGATCAGAGGGCTGTGGGTTCAGTTCCCACATCTGGCACTTGGGTTAATATCCCAGTACTGACACTGTAATGCAGCATGAGAGGGGTGCTGCATTTCTGAGGTGCTGTCTTTTGGATGAGACATTAAACCGAGGTCCCATCTGCCTGGATTGGTGGTAGTTCAGGTGGATGTTAAAGATCCCATGGCACTTATCGAAAAGAGCAGGGGGATTTCCCCGGTGTCCTGGCCAAATTTCCCTCATTCACTGAAAAAAATACCACCAACAGCTTAATCTGGTTCAAGGTCAGTTGGCATTCATCTGTAACCCCCTCCCCCGGGTCGTGCCTGAAAATAGGCAGGATTTGTCTATGCACTTACACGGTCAACAAAAGCTAAATAAATAAAATAAATAAAATTAACCCCTGAGGGCCAATCAAATTTCTGCTGGTTTTTATTCCACCTTCCGGATTAGCCCATGCAAGTCTGCACTTACTCCTACTTAGCGCTCTCTCACTCCTGTACTCCCCAACCCCTCCTCACCTATTCCTTCTATCCCCTCAAACTCTGAAACTATGTTGTAGTTTGCAAACTGTACAATCTGCTAAATGTATATTTATATGTATATCAATATACGTGTATGTATTAGGTGTAATGTATTTATTATAGACCTAGTTATATGCAGTTGTTAACCTAGCTGCTACTGTATGTATCATGTTGCAAAATTGTTTGTTGTCCCAATTCCTTTCCCCCAGGACGTACCGTGAGATGAGCTTCTGCTCAGTGTAACTTTCCTGGTGAAACACTTCAATAAATAAAATAAATAAATGCAAAGGTCTCGTAATTGTGAACATTGCAGTGTGCAGGGATTGACAGATGGGCCATACAGTGCTGGCAATGCCATCTGACCCCACCATAAGTGGACAACCATGGACTGGAGCACACTTCTACTTTGCAGGCATGTTGAATACTGGCAGTGGATTGATTCACATTTGCAGCCATGGTAAGGACAGTAGACAGGATCATGCTATCATATTGAGATGATGCACAGGGTCCTAGGAACAGGTTCGTGCAGTGGAATTGTGGAGTGGGAACAATGATACCTGGGCTCAGCACCCTTGTCCTGTGCAGTGGCAGCTGGGGCAACCTAGCTCCACAGCTAATGAGGGTGCTGGATGGGTGCCTCTGGGCCGAGCTGGACCACAACACCCATGCATTAGTGGCAATGTCCACATCGGTGGTGCCAGACACCATCATGCAAGAAAATTTATGGCTGAGCAGGTGACCACAGCTGTCTCTGAGATCAAAACCTATGCCACCCTGTATGGAAGGACATCTCTCGGGGCACCACCACCTACCAAGGCCCACATCTTGAAGGCCATCCAGACTGCCATCAATGCAGCAGACCCGTGCCCAGGTCCATCAAATCCATCAACCATAAGTGTCAGGACCTGAGATAGCCATCAGGAAGAAGTTGGCTGGAGGACAGAGGTTCACAGATGTCACCAGCGGGGCCCATCATCCCCACCCAAGCTCACACCAGTGGAAGACATGATTGCAGACATCAACAGTCAAGTAATGGTGGATGTCAAAAAGGACAGACTGGACACCATGCCAGGTGAGTGCCCACAACATTACATACATGGTACAATGCACACTAGTGTGGCAGTGACAGTGACCATGGCATCCCCTCTACCCCTGCAGTGGACCAGCCTGTGGTATCACTGGAGGAGGAAGATGACATGATGACTTTGACTGATGTCCATACTGCTGACCCACTGGACACCGCCAAATGGGACATTACCATGCTGATAAGCGATGGTGAGAAACCCGATGGTGTACCACACTGACCACTACAGTACTCTTGCCATCCACTAGCCATATGTTCACCCCACACAGATACCTACATTTTCAGTGTGGGGAGTAACCAACAACAGCAGGAAGATGACAGCATTGAGAAAAGTGACAGGGCAGCCAGATCGCAGGGCTCCCACTCACCTACCCCGTAAAGAAATCCCCCCACCCCACTCCCCGGAACATCTGTCCCAGAGCCTCTTACACCAGACACATCAGGAGAGAGAGCACAGACATAGACTGGCATGGGCATGCATCACAGACACCTGACACTACCACACACACTGACACTCTTGACACCAGCTGTGCTGCCTGGCTGAGCAGCACCAAATGGTGGCATCACCCAGCAACCCCAACACTGTGGCAGGTAAACAGTGACACAAAGCAAGAAAATGGCAACAAATGTCCCTCGGACAGGACCAGACCATACAAGAGGGGCAGTGCTATCACAGGCATAGTCAGTAGTAATTTCCCCAAGGTGCAGTGGCTAGAGCAGGACAGACAACAGACCAACAAGGAAAACAATGCCCAGCTCCATGCCCTGATAATCAAGGTGCAGGAACTCCACACGGAACTCATAAGGGTAGGCAACCTGCTCAAGGGCATGCTAGGGCACCTCACAACACTGGACTGTAGAGGTGGAAGATTGGCCCCTGCACAGCCTGCCTTGTCACCACTGCCCCATGCCAGCTGTAGCCCCACATCACCACTGCTCCCTGATGCATCACACTCCTGAACTTCTCATGGGACCCACATCTATGGTCTCCCCACTGCCCATGATGACCTGGTACTGCCCAGCATGGGTAGGATGTCATAGCCATCATCCAAGTTTGGGAGGGCAAGGCAGTTGCAGAGACATGCAACACATGGTCCTTCACCCAGTGACAGGACCAACATGCCAGTTAAGGCCCACCCTTGCACAAACACAAACACATGCTGGTACATGGCGCACATAGGCACTCCACGCTTCTGCTCATTACTGTGGGTCCTGGGCATGCACCATCACCCACCCAACAAACATACATACACAGACACAGACCTGGATTGGAATACGTGGCAGGTCAGCCAATGGTGAGCCTCTTTCCCTCCCAGTGTCACCCCTGGCCTTGTACCCAGATCTGGCTCCTAGCTTCCTACTCCCTAGCCCTGGGGGGGTCCTAACTCACAAGTGAGTCCTTAAGTAATGGCAGGCTTGGCCTTGTGTTGATATGTGCAGCACACAGCACACAGAAACGACATGACAACCTTCCCTGGTGCAAGCAGCATCATGCCACTCATCTTGTCCATGCATTTGAACTGCATCTTCAGTTGTCCGAAAGTGTGCTACACCGCATTCCATGCCCTCCTATGGGTATTGCTGTACCTCTTCTCTTCCCCATTGTAGGGGCTAGAAATGGTGTTATAAGTTAAGGCCTCAGGGGGTACCCACTGTCACCTGTAAGGGATACAAGAATGGTGCATGTCATTACAGTGAGATGCACAGCATGGTACATCCCGTGCCCACATGACCCATGTGATATATACCTAGCAGCTACCCTGACCTGCCAACATCAGCAGCCAGTACTTCTGCAGCCCTGACTGCTGGAGGAATAAAGAGTCATGCGTTGAGTCACAGTACTTGGCACTGACATTCACGAGAATGCCCTTCACATCCACAGCCACCTATATATTCATGCTATGGTATCACTTTGTGTTCCTGCAGTCCTCCCCTTTGACATGGGGTGCCAGAATAGGAATATATGTGTGGTCTGTGGTGCCCTGAACCATTGGGAACCCATACCATTCATTGAAGCCCTCCTTTACCACATATATGGCCAGCCGTTCTGTGGGTAACTGGGTATACAACCCTGCATGTTCCAACAGCACTGCGGTTAGCTGCTGTAGGGCACAGGACACTAAAGATTGGCTCAGTCCTGTCATGTCACCTGCCACCAGCTGGAAGGACCCTGTGGTATACTATTAAAGTGCAAATATCACCTTCATCTCCATGGACACGGCCTTTGACCTGTTGGTGGTAGGGCATATAGTGTCCCCGATCAGACTACACAGCTCAGCAAGGGAGCCATGGTCTGCTCTGAGTCATTTTCAGGCAGTGGATATAATGCATGTCCCTGAGTGACATACAGGTCCTGAATATGCATGACCTTGGGTCTGCACAATCTTCTTCCTCAATGGCAGCATCTCTGTAGTGAAGGGCACATCCTAAGTGTCCATGGCTGTGGAGGGTTGCCCTTTCATAATGTCAACCCCAGTACAGAACCCATCCCATGCACCACCATCACTGGTATGTATATCCCTCTAAGCCCTTGTGCATCCCAGTAGTAGAGATGGGCATGGCAGGGCATCTCCCTATGGCCACCACATGCACACCACCACTTTTGCCATCAGTATGTGTTGCAAACTGAAGCTAGTATGGTTTGGCAGCAGCTCCCCTATGCTCTGGGATGGGAGAGCCTCCGCCACTAAGAGGGTGAGGATGGCAGTGTGTGGATGGTCATTCACTCCTCTAGAGTAAGTAGGTGTAGAGGCTACTGCAGTTGGGTCTGTAGCATGCCACGGTGAGGTTGTGCCCTGTATCTGTCACTGATGCCTGTCCTGTTTGTCACTTCAGCTAGTTTAGGTATGACAGGTGGAAATACTCCTGCAGCTCAGGGCCCCACCACTAGTCATGCTAAGGACTCAAAGGATGGCAGCCCTAGTAGGGGGGATGCCGCTACCAGCAGGGCTAGAGCACACAGACTCATACTATATCAGTGAGTATGGGATAGCCTAATACATCATGGAGCCTGACATGATGAGTAATGCCCTATGCCTTTCCAGGGCTCCCAGCTCTTCCGCCGGTCGAACCGCGGCCACCGGGCGGTCGGTACTGCAGGCCGATGCCCGAGACCACAAAGCCGGACACAGCGAGCTGAGAGCCAAGACCCATCCAGGGCTCCGAGCTCTTCCACCGCTCGAACCGCGGCCACTGGGCGGTCAGCACTGCAGAAGCCAACGCCTGAGACCACAAAGCCGGACACAGTGAGCTGAGAGGTACGGCAAAGGTGCAAACCAATCAGAATGCATGTGCCTTTTGCCAGGCTCATTCCGATTGGTCCCTTTTTGCTTCACCATTCTTTACTGTCTAGCGGAGTGCAAAGGCACATTTTTACTAGCCAAACAGACTGAAATTTATCTATGTAGACTGTTTTTTACTGCCTAACTGCTAGAAATTGTTAACTCTTCACTGAAAAAGCTGTTTTCACCTGTTAAAGTTAACTAGATGTTAGAGTGATTACAGCCCTTTCCTTGAATTGGTACTGCAGCCAGACTCCCAGGCGCCAAATAAATCACTCCTATTCAAGAGCAAATTTCTTCTATCATTGACTTGTGAGACCCTTTGTTCTCCTACAGTACTAATTTGGCTTCACTCTCCTTCCCTCTTCAGCCAAGACCCTTCCTGAGCTCCCAGCTGTTCCGCCGCTCGAACCGCGGCCACTGGGCAGTCGGTACTGCAGAAGCCGATGCCCAAGACCACAAAGCCGGACACAGTGAGCTGAGAGGTACGGCAAAGCCACAAATTTTTGAGTACCCGCCGAACCGTCGCGGCACATTTCTATATAGATAGTCTTGCTCCGCCCCTTATTCCTATTGGCTCCTTATTAGCTACCCTTCCTCTTTTTTTTGCCCATTCCTACTGATCTATTATTATTCTACCCTATTTAGAAGTGGGACACCACCTCAGACTTGCCTTCTAAACCAACTTAAGGAGCCCTCCTCCTTCTCTAGGAGCACTACCTGCCTCCCCACACTAATCACCATGACATTATGCTTCCAGATCCCTACTGCTCTATGTATTCTGCCTATAATAAGGAATTCACTAGACTGGGCTTACTCTAGTGAGGAAATCCATCCTGAATCCATACAATGTACACACATCAGGTGCATACTCAGCACCTGCAACACCTCTGTACCATTACACCCCCTCCAAATCGGGTGGCACATCAGGTGTGCATCAAGCAGCCTAACTTCAGCCGAATGGTACCAGCTACCCTCCCATAGTAAGAATACGTCATGGCACCTCGCAGCAAGGGTCCTATGCTACATGTTGCTAGGTCAACATAAGACCAATAGTATACCCATGCAAACCTACCTGGATACTACATCTACCTGGGAAAGGTAAAAAAATGTCATGTCTTCCTTTGCAATCCTAAGAAAACTTGTGCTTCTGCTATTACTATGCTCAGGCAAAGTAGAGCTCAATCCTGGACCTATGATCGACATCACACCACCTGCAGAATTCTCCAGAATAAAAGGAATTAGCTTCATGCATGTTAATGCATGCAGCCTTCTAAAAAATTCTCTTTCATCCAGGCTTGGATCACCCAAACCGATCCTGAAGTGTTTGTTATATCAGAGTCATGGCTACGGCCAGCTACACTTGATATGGAGACTGGAATACCTAACTACCTACTATTCAGAACCAACAGACAAACCAGGGGTGGCAGAGTCGTCATCTATATCAAGGACAAATTCTCAGTCTCTATACTTGATTCCTCCTCGTACGTTGGTGCTTATGAATGCTTATCCCTAAAAATTGAAATTGCCCCAGCGTTAGCCATTCAAATCATTGGCTGCTACAGGCCACCCTCAGCTGGACCCCAGCTCCTGACTCATCTATCTTCCATGCTGGACTCCTGCAACCTAGAAACTATAATATTGGGAGACTTTAATTACGACTGGTTAACCAGCGCCTCACTACCTCTCAAATCCCTCTGCGACTCCCATGGACTCTCACAGCTTATTAATGAACCAGCACGCAATAATAAGAAAAACTCAGTTAATAGTACCCTGATAGATGTCCTACTAGTAAATAAACCTCACCTCTACTCACATGCTGGTATCTTCCACGCCGACGTCAGTGACCACTGTTTTATTGCTGGAGTGAGAACAAACCACATGCCCAAAACTACTTCGAAATTCTCCACCAAGAGATCAAAGCAAAACTTCGACCCACACACCTATGCCAATGACCTTAAGGACTCCCCACTCTCGCAGAGTTTCTACCTCACCAAACAAGTGAACAATGCATACACCATATTCCAAGAAATATTAACACAGGCCCTCAACACCCATGCTCCACTGGTCAAAACTCGTTTAAAGCTTAGAACCCATTGCTAGTTTCCCCCACAACTTCAAACTGCATTGCTAAAAAGGGACAAGCTGTGGAAAACTGCTTGTAAATCTCAGCTTGACAAAGACTGGTGTCTTTTCAGAGCTGTCAGGAACTCTTGCACAAAGTTGACCAGAGAGGCCAAGTCCAACTACTACCATACTGAGCTAGATGCTGCTTCAACTTGCCCAACCAAATTGTGGTCAACAATAAAAGACCTCTCTGGTCATATGTCAGGAAGCACACTCCCCTCTAAAATCTCCTCCAACAATGTTCTTCTTAGTGTCAAAAAGGAAATTTTGCAAGCATTTAACAACCACTTTGCCTCAGTCGGACTAGCCTTCAATAACTCTCCTGCCTGCAACCTGCGCTCTCAGATGCCTGCACCACCAACAGAACCAAATTTAACAAATGCTACCTTCTCCTTCTCACCTGCTTCTCTGAAAGAAGTTGAAGAGTTACTCCTTCACTTGGATACCAAGAAAAGCACAGGGGCGAACTCGCTAGACCCCAACTTCTTAAAGGTGGCCTTGTACGTATTGGCAGTGCACGTTACACATTTGTTCAACTTATCACTATCCCAGGGGTCTCTACCTATTTATGGAAAACTTCCCACATTATCCCGCTATTTAAATCTGGAGATCCCTGTGATTTAAACAATTACAGGCCAATTTCATTACTCCCTATACTATCTAAATTGTTAGAAAAATTAGTGAATGCACAGCTACAAGCCTTCCTGGAAAATTCAAACTTCCTAAATCTGTTACAGTCAGGCTTTGGGTCAAAACACAGTACAGTTACAGCGCTGGCCAAGGTAACAAATGATTGGCAAAATGACCTTGATAACAAAAACTTTGTTTGCGCTGTGTTCCTTGACCTAAGCAAGGCCTTCAACACTGTAGATCACTCCTTACTCTTATCCACTTTAAAAGCCCTAGGACTTGACTCCAGTTCCCTTGGATGGTTCTAGGACTATCTCACGGACAGGCTCCAGCAGGTTAAAGCAGATGGAAAACTATCACTGTCTAAACCGTTAGTAAGAGGTGTCTCCCAAGGCTCTATCCTGCCTCCAATACTTTCACCATATACATCAACAGCATAGACCTAGGCATAAAAAAGGCTAGTATCCACCTGTTTGCGGATGGCACAGTTTTATACCTAAGTCAGTCAACCCCAGAAACTGTCCACACAGACCTGCAACAAGACTTTGACACCCTCCAATACCAGCTACTGGAAAAAAAGCTACTTCTGAACGCTAAAAAAAACAAGGCAATGTTCCTTTCCCCTGTCAACACTCAACCTTACCTGTCCATTGGCACTTTAACCCCTATCACCACCTTACTGGGAGAAAAACTGGAGTATGTCCCCAAATTCAACTATTTGGGAATTTGGCTATACCACAAACTTTCCTTTGGGGAACACCTGGAGAACATGGTAAAAAAGCTAAAGCAGAGGCGGGGGCTCTTCTACCAAATAAACCGTCTTGTGACACCTGTAGCAAAAATACAGCTTGTCCAGACCACCATCATCCCCTTGCTGGACTACGTTGACTTCATCTACAGCCACTACAATACCTCTCTCCTAGACAAACTGGATGTCTTATACCACAGAGCGTTGCACTTCATTACCGGCCTCCCCTCCTCTACCCACCACTGCTCTCTATACAGTGCTGTGGGGTGAACCTCTCTGCAATACAGAAGAAAAAGAAACGTCGCAGTTTGGACCTTAAAAGCTATTACCTCAAAACTACCACACTATATCTCCAACCTCTTACCTCTAAATGATCTTCGAACCTACGCCTTAAGGAGTTGCTCACTAAATTTCCTAAAGATATCCAGGGCCCCCACGCACATTGGGAGAGCGGCCATAAGCGTCTCACTGCCAACCCTCTGGAACGAAATACAAAAATTACTAAAATTAAAAACCTGAGTAAGTGTCTCATCATTTCAAACTTTATATGCAAAATTAATCAAAGAGGTCTGTCATTGCTTCAACCGTCTATGATTTACGGCTCCACACCCCGCGAGGGCTCCTTACCCGACCGCCGGACTATGAGTTATCAGGCGGCGGCGCCCTGAAGCTGGATGCCCAAGTCCACTAAGCCGGATCCACACCAGCCGAGTTGAGCAAAGCTGTAAACCGCCGGAGGTGAGCGCTTTGCCAAGCACACCCCCAAGTACTCCTCTACTCTAGACTCCACCTGTTCTCCACTCCCCTGTCCACCCTCCCAACCTGCTATGCTTATAACTAGTTATTTATATAGATCCTCCTGGATTATAGGGCTGCATTCACCATTTATTTGTGTCTTTGTCTGGTTTCTCCCTCTTTTTTACCCAAATGTATTCCTTATTGCATGTAACTATGTGTGGTTTTATTTAGTATGTATGCAGTCCTCACTCATTTCACTGCTGTTCCTTCCTGTGTATTACACTGTATTATCTCTTTTTTCTTTTCCTTTTGTGTTGATGTATGATCCTTTGTACCATTTATGACTTGTGAGATGCAGGTCCACCTTGCAAATGAGCTTGCTCAATGGAATCTGCCTGGATAAATAAAGATTTTGATTGATTGATTGATGCATAAGGGTGTGGCATGGCAGAGCATGCTGTGGGCTGCATGGGAGTGTGGCATGGAGGAGGATGCTGTGGGCTATATGGGGGTGTGGTATAACATGGCATGTTGTGGGCTGCATGTGGCTCATCCCTGTCTTCTCTCCCCTTGCAGGACACACCTGAACTGCTTCTGGACCTGTGATTCCTCCAGTAGGGCTTGGAGGAGATCGACATTGATCTTGAGCCCCAGAAGACACCCCTGACATCAGCTGAGAAGGTGGCAATACCCACATACTACAGGTGTGTAGTCTACAGTGCTGCAGTGGAGGAGGAGTAGTACGTGTGTCAGTAACATCAGTGGCCATATCTGACCCCTGTGGACAGGGCTACCCCACCCTTACCGGGTGCCCCTGAGAGGCATGGGTGATGCTGGGGTATGGGACCCCAGAACCTATGTGGAACTTTATGCATTGACCTTTTTAGTTTGTTTTGGGTTATTTTGCCTTTTCCTGATTTTCTGTGCATTCCTGTTTAATACAAATTTGACAGCACCTGCTCTGTATCTTATCGTTCTTGGGGGTCAGTGCATACCTAACTTGATGTCTGCCCTTCAGGTCACATAGTACTTGGTGTGTCCTGCACCATCCCAGCTACAGCCTTATGTACCACTGTGTATACACATTGTGGTACCCCATATACAGCCATGTCACCTTTTGCCATGTACTGCAGGTGCCCACTTAGCTGCATATTGGTGCTGTGTACTGGGTGACAAGCTGGGCTTGTGCATGCAGCGTATCACCCACAGCATTATGTAGCATATGTAAATGCCTCCTCACCCATGTTACACGGCAGTAATGCCTGCATAGCCATAACGCATAGGGCCTAGAATGTGAAAACTATAGTTAACATTGACAAATCAAAATGAAGTAAGTTATTTTTAGATACATTAATTTTGGAAAGGTAATGAGTACTGAGGAGAATGATATGTTAGAGAATGACAAAAGCGGGAAAGAGAGTTTTGCAATATTACCTACCCTTCCAAGACTTTTAACTTAATAAAAGAGAAAATGCACACTGAGTAAACTCTGCAAATATTTTACAAATGTGATGAGTTAAGTATTGATTTTTCTATAAATTTGTTTCTTTTACTGTTTGCTTTTTCACTGTTTGTCTTTTTCTCTCTTAAATTGTTGTTTATATTAAGTGATTGTTATGTTAATGTGTAGAGAATACTGAATGGGCAACCATGCACAACCAGTGTGTTCTCCCACAGAGGGGTTCTGATTCCCTCTGACCTCGAGAATGAAGCTCGAGAGGTTTGTGAAAGTCAGAACCCCGGGGTAGCAGAACACACTGGTTTTGCATAAAGTTGCTCATCCTTTATTTTTTATAGTGTATAGTATTATGTGAAATGTGTGCATTGTGGTTCTTAGTCTTTCAGAATAAAACTGACTTGTGCAGTCTCTAGAGGTTTTAGAATGTTGTTTTACCAGGGCCAGCCCGATAGAACAGAGGGCTGAGGCACTGGCACCTTACCTCATGCTAAATGCCAGTGACCCAGGTTCGAGAATGACCTCGGGTCGCCGGGGTGCAAGCTCGGGGGGAGGGCTGGAGCAGGATTTAGCCATGGCTGTCCCCTCCAAGGGGTGGATACCTGCCCGTTAGTAGTCCCACTCCCACTGGGTTGAGGTCCAGTGGGTGCGTAGGCAGCAACAGGTGACGACAGAAGTCAAGGGAGAGGTGAAAGGGGCCACTGGATCCTGGCATGTACGTGCACCTCCCCGGGCGTACGCACGTGTATACTGTGGCTCCGGGAGGGTGGGGAAATAAATACCAGAAAACAAGAAAAAAAATGTATATGGGGGGCAAAAAAGGAATGCTGTTTTACCGCAGAAGGGTACAATCACATTCCATGACCTTTGAACTGTGGTACAACAGCATTTTGAAAATGATGAATTTTTATACAGAACAGAGCTCTACTATACACTGTGTGTACTTTTGATTGTAATAATTATAAAATGCCTCAATACGAAAATTACAAAAAAAAGAATCACGTTTCAATCATTTCCCCAAATGCATTGAGCTCCTATGCCATTATATTTCGTACCCTTTATAGTACTCCACAGTCAACACCAGTGGGTATTCCCCATCCATCCTATAGGTTGATGCACAAGCCAATCAAATCAAAGGAGGGCAAGGACATCCCTCTACCCTCATCAGAATATCTCCAGTTCAATTCATGCATCAAGATAGGTTGGCCATGTCCTCACTGTTCCCAACCACTGTACTGGTACTGTAAAACATTACTTTAATTTTGATTGCAATATCTCTAACAAGCAGCCAGACAGATAGCAAGATCAGCTACTAACTGCTCGCGGCCTTTATCTCAACATCTATTTCTTTCATCGGGCATTTTCTTTTAAAGCACAGTGAAGCAGAAAGCAACTTTTCTAAAATTCTCAGGAGATTAGGACCCCTCCTGTAGTGGGTCCAGATCACTCGACAACTCACAGCAATCATGGCTAGAGCCCCTCCTGTAGCAACCCCAGTCTACATCCCATGCTAACTCAATCCTGTGTGACTGTGAACCCCCTCCCCCCGCACCAACCTCCACTTAATAACAGCAATCTCTCTGGTCAAGAATCTCAGTGTCCAGACTGCTGCACAACAACAATAGCAGTCTCTCTGGGCAGGAATCCCCTCCAGTAGTGATCCTGCCCAGGGTAGTGGAACATAGCTTCTAGAGGCATCTCCAGGAGCAGCCTCCCAAAGTGCTAGCCCTTCCTTCCAACGGGCTCCACAGAAGGCTCGCATCTCCTGCTCCACTCTCAGTGCAGCGAGATTGCTGAGCTTCGATCAGGCAGTGGCAAGAATTCATTCACTTCAACGCTTGTTCATGTACCTGAGGAGGTGCAGGACTTTTCCCCTTACTCTATCTCCTTGGGCATTTCTCCCAGGCCCTCCATTGCCCTAGCAGTCGGCATCCCCACCTCTACTTTGGGCTTTGTTCACTACTCCACCATTGATCTTCAGCTGTGCAAACTCCTTTGTTCTCGGGGGGCCATAAAACAATCACCCCCCCGAAACAACATTCAGTCGCGCATCCCTCGCTCTGCTACTTGGGCAAGACAAACCCCATGATGCTCTGCGATGCTTCCCAGCCCCGCAATCTCACTGCAAATCTCATGGGATTATGCCAGGCATTTTCTTGCATCCAGCTCTCCCAAACTATGGGAGTTATCACAAGATCTCATGGCCACCATCTTGTCTGGGTATTCTACCCACTACCTGCCTGATAGAACTCTCCTTTTGTCCCCAAACGAAAACAGCATGCAAAGTCACAGGAAGCTGTAATTTAATTATGTGGCCTGCTGCATTAGGAGGTCCCTTCCTAATGCAATTTTTTCTTGATTCTTCCAGATATTACCTCATCATGAGAAAAT
The DNA here is from genome assembly GCA_016271365.2 of Neoceratodus forsteri. Lineage (NCBI taxonomy): Eukaryota > Metazoa > Chordata > Ceratodontiformes > Ceratodontidae > Neoceratodus > Neoceratodus forsteri. Next base: position 1,551,601,383 of record CM057449.1, on the reverse strand, counting down.
GCAGGGAGTGCAGAGTGTCTTTCACACCCATAGAGGAAGATGACCAAACATGTGCAGTGTGTATCCTTAGTGCGCACAGGGGTGCAGCACAGACGGAAGATGAGGACTCCACCATGGAATCCCACCCCCCACCCACTACTCCTATTGCTTTGGATGCCAACCAGGCTCAGTTACTATCCCAGCTGCTGGAATGTATGAAAGCAGACGACCGCATTACTAGAGCACCACAGAAAGCCACAGACAAGGGGCCCACAAAAAAAATGCCCCATACTGGATACGGACAGCATCACATCCGACAACTCGACCGAACCCGATGAGGGCCCTTCGGACAAGTTAACCTGAATGTGCCATGGGGAGAACATTGATGAACTAATCACAATGGTATGGGCTGCAATCAAGATATCACAGCAGCCCACACAACCCTCCATGTCTGAGGACCCCCTACTCTCTGTGGGTGAGCCAGATGAAAAAATACACTTCCCCTCCTGTCAGGCACTCGACACTCTTCTTGCAAAGGAATATGAGGCACCTGATCCAACCAGAATGTTCAAAAAAGCATGATAAACAGGTGGTACCCCATTAGTTGAGAAAAAAGCAATCTCTAGGGTAAACCTCCTAAGGTGGACCAACTGGTCTCACAGCTGTCCAAACGCACTACCATCCCAATTGAAAGTACGGCAGTGCTCAAAAACCCAATGGATAAAAAGATAGAGGAACACCTCCAGGAAAATTAAAAAAACAGCTGGCATGGTGCACTTGGCAGACACTGCCGTGTGGTTCACCTGCAGGGCTTTCCATAGATGACTAGACATTCTCACTGAGAATATCCCAGAGGATTCCCCCTAAGTGGATGCAGCAGAGTGTGCCATTCAAGCTGTGAAATACATCATGGATGCATCTTCCGACATCTTCAGGTTTGATGTTCATACCACTGTACTGGCCAATGGAGCCAGAACAGCCCTGTGGCTAAAACTAAGGCAGGAGGACAATGAATCCAAAACCACCCTTCTTAAACTACCCTTCAAAGAGGGTATCCTTTTCGGAGAAGGCCTAACCCCATACCTCAAATAAGGGTGGGGGGACACAGACATAGGGAGACAAGGACATTTATATCCCCACAGACAGAATTTTTCATTCCAAAAGCAAGTTTTTCAAACACAAACCTCAGACTTACCATTCCCATACCACAAAACAGTGGCCCCACAGACCACGCTTCCAACACAAGGCATACAACAACAGACCAAGAGGCAATACCAGGAGCCAGTACTCCAATGAAGGGTGAAAACCTAATTTCAAGCTACAGGGTAACAAAAAATGAAGGCGAGCAGTCCCACGCAAAATTACCTCTGGCAGGGAGGCTGAGGTGGTCTGCACAACAATGGGCCCACATAACATCTGACAAATGGGTGCTGGAACTGGTTACCAAGGGCTATACAATCAAGTTCAATAGCAAGCCCATAAGTCACAGACCATATCTATCCCCAACACCAAGGGGCCCAATCAATGTGCAAGTGTTATACAATGCAATACAGGACTTACTCAGTGATGGGGCTATCATGCAAGTCCCCACAGAGGAACAGGACTCAGGGGTCTACTCCTTGACCTTTGACTTCACAAAGAAGATGGGCAGGATGTGACCCATACTAGACCTCAAGTATCTCAACCAGAATGTCACTTACAAAAAATTCTAAATAGAGACTGTTCGATCCACTCTGGCATCCATTCAACTGGGGGATTACCTGACCTCTATAGATCTCAAGGACGCCTATCTCCACATTCCCAAACAACCCTCACACCACCGTTACCTCCAATTCAACTTTTAAGGGCAATATTTCTAAGACACATACCCACTTTTCGGCCTGGCATCGGCAGCCTGGGTCTTCACCAAGACCCTGGTAGGCCTCGCAGCACATCTCAGAAAACAAGGGGTCCATGTAATACCATACCTGGATGACTGGCTGATAAGGGCAAGAACAGAGGAGCAGGCTTTTTGAAGCACACAACTAGCAATCAGCTGCCTGCAACAACACGGAGGGATAATAAACAGGGCCAAGAGCCAGCTGATTCCTGCCCAGTCCATTACTCATTTGGGCGCAGTAATACATACAAAGAGCAACAAGGTAACCCCAACACCCGAGAAATTCAGAACATCCAAACTCTGGTGTCAGGCCTAATCAGCAGGCCAAACAGGGCTATATGAGACTACCTGTAGGTTCTGGGAGTCATGGCAGCACTAATTGACATGGTTCCATGGTCCAGGGTACACATGCAAACACTTCAAAGGTTCCTAAGAGACTCATGGGATCAGACAACCCAAAACTTAAAATTTAGAGTCGCACCCCCACCTCTACCGTTAGCCAGACTACATTGGTGGACTCTGAAACCACACTTACTGCGGGGCACAAAACTGACACAAGTAGCACCAGAGGTGAGAACCACAGATGCCAGTCTGTTGGGTTGGGGGGCAACCTACAACAATCATGCAACCCAAGGACTGTGGACTCAGCAGAAGTCCTCTCTACCCATCAATATATTAGAAATGAGAGACGTTCGCCTGGTCCTACTATTCTTTGCACCCCTACTTACCAGCAGGCCAGTCCAAGTCTAGTGCAACAATCTAGTGACAATAGCATATATAAACAAACAAGGAGGGACATGGAGCAAAGCAATGATAAAGGAGTCACTGAAGCTATTCCGCTGGGCAGAATGGAACTTACTGTCACTAACTGCAATATACTTAGCAGGAGAGGCCAACACAGAGGCGGACTGGCTAAACAGGGTCACTGTCAGCCAGTCAGTATGGAGACTTCACAAGTCCATCTTTCAGAGACTACTGTCCAGATGGGGACCCTTGCAAGTCGGCCTAATGGCATCACGGACAAACACTCAACTGCCCAACTACCACTCCAGATTCTCAGATCCCCAAGCTCAGGAGACTGATACGCTATCAGCCAGGGATCGACAAATTTTAAAATCTCATGCTAGTCCAGGACAAGTGGCCTTGACAAAAATGGTAGTCCTCAAGTTCAGAGTGGTAGTCCAGTACATTTCAATTGAAATATTCAACCGACTTAACAGAAATAAGTTAAATGGTGTGGCTGTGTGGCAGTGCTTATATATTGTACTATTATTTCATAGGATGGATGGAGAGATGTAGAAGAACTTCATAAATTAGGAAAAACAATATTTTCATATATTTTCTTGTTAATACAGGCTAGGGTAGTAGTACAGGCCGGACACTAAGGCACCCCAGGCAGAAGTCTATATGTTACAGAATTAGTTAAGGACAAGCCAAAACCAGCTAGGCCATTGGTTGAGAAGAACATGAAATGGTGATTAAGGGCTAGGCCAGGAAGAAGATGATGGGGCACTGGGAGCAGGAGTACTAGCATCAAGAAGATCATCAACAGCAGAAGCAGCTAAACCAGAAGATGATGTATCAGCAGCAACAGCATGCCCACGGACATGTCGAGTGCCTGGACCAGAGAGCAGCCAGTGGGCAACTGCTGGATCCGGATCAAAGTCATGCAGTTCAGGACCTTCTACTGCTATCTGCAGGAGAGACTGTAGTGAATCCTCAGCCAGCCTTGTCCTGATTTTTGTTTTGATTAGGTTCTGAACAGAAAAAACTCTCTCACATTTTGCAGTCGATACACTCACTGCCATGAGTATTTCAACTAGGTCAAGAATGTGTATAATCTGGGGTGGTTTTTCTTTTAGTAATCTGGTATATACCTGCAAATAGGGTTTTTCAATGGCAGAGTTCAATATTGTTTTAAATGCAGCATACTCTGACTTTATATGTTCCTGCTGCTCCTCCGTGAAAAAGTGAAAATATTCTGCCAGGTTTGCAAGTTCAGAGGTCCCAAACACCGCTAGTTGGTCTCTTGGCAGATCAAACTGCTTAAAATCTAAACAGCTGAACCATTTGAGAGGCACCTCTGAGAATTTTTTAAATCTGTTGTCAATATACATTATTGCTGCATCTATTAAAGTCTGCAGTTGTCCATCTGTCACAAAATTGATTTCTGGGCAGTTGCCTCTGAATGGGAAATGAACAGTCTTCTCCTCCCTTCCCCTCTTTGTCACAACATATTCCATACATTTCTGTTCTGGTTTGTAATGGCTGAGAAAGCTGCCATGTATTGCCCTAGCATGGTTTTCAGTTCCATAAACTGGAGTAGGCAGGTCTCAACAAGCTGTGGAACTTCCAGTATTACTATGTCATCTCGTTGAAACTGCAGTGACAGGTTTTAGTATTGGCAGGAAATCTTGCAGTATATGGATAGCTTTTACAAACTGCACACTCTGTGTTTCTTTTAAGAGGCCCTTTGTTTTGAACTTTCATCACCACCAGCACTCAAAGATGCATGTAGGTGTTGTACAACAGTAGGTAGGTTAACCTGAACTGCATGTACCGAACGTGACCTACTGGCAAGCCATCTCACTTGTTTAATTGCAGTAAAGTGCGCCAGATCAGTATCCATCACATTAGCAATTTCTTGGAGCTCTCTCATTTTCTTGGGACTATAGTGATAACATTTAAATATTCCCTTGAGAGTACTTTTCAGCTTTGATACAAATGGATTTTTTTTTAACACATCGAGAACTTCCAGCTCTAGCTTATGGGCAACGCAGTGCATCGCAATTATTTTAGTGTTCCCGCAACTTTGCTATGGTTCCTCCTCTTTCACCCATCATGACACTGGCCCCATCAAAATTTGCTGAAATAAGAAGAGGTCCTGGATTGTTAAAATTTTGTAGGTTACTGAGAGGAAGATTTACTGACTCCAATGCAGTTGATATTGCATGGAATACACCTTCTGCATGTGCATGTTCCAGTGGCACAGCTTGGATAAGCAATGTATGCACCTGTTTTGAATTAGGTTCAACAAACCTTAAGAAAACATTTTCCCACTCAGTTATACTGTAATCAGTACTGCCATCAGCAAGAACTGTCACATACTTAACATTAGCAAGAGTCTGCATCTGGGTTCTGGATATAACTGCTGAAATAGCACTGCAAAAGTCCCTGGCTCACTTATCGTTAGTATAATTAGAACCTAGCTTAATGCCATTTTTTTCCTGTAATTCACAGAGCCACTCCATGTCTGAGAAAGGGCTAAGATTTTTGGCTATGGAATACGCTGTGTTAAACAGGCATCTCATCTTTGCTTTTGTGGCCTCTTCCAACTGTGCAAAGGCTTGGTAAAGTGGTGACTCACTAATCTCACAACATACTGCTCGTTGGCCACTTTCCAGAATATGTTGGTTCTGGCATAGCACATGTGGATTGGATTTTTCATGTGCACGTAGTGACTCAATGCGAAAGTTGTTAGAGCCTGTGGCAAAGACATTTGTTTTTTTTGAAAATGCTGGAGTTGCAATAGTGGGATACTTTTCACATAGTGTGCAGTACATAAGCCCTTCTTTTATCATCGATATCTCAACCATTTATAAGTGGACAACCAATGACACTGAAATAGTCTGGCCCTTTTTTCTTGGTCATATTTCTTGTCTTTACTACTTCCAACTGCCACCTCATTATCAAGCAGTAAACTACGTTTCTTAGCAAGTGACACAGTGGCTTTTTGAGATAAGGCTACTACAGCTTCTCTGTTTACATCAAGTACCTGGTCAGCAGTTATATCCAGAACCACAGATGCAGATTCAGTTTCATGACATTTATCTGTGGAAGTAGTACCAGACTGTGTTTGTCTCGTAAAAGATGGTGCTGCTGCTGACCAGAGAGACAAGAGACTTTGTTGTTTGGCTTTGTTCGTCTGCATATTGTCCATATAAATTTGGTGGTCACTTTTTTTTTAAAGACTAATGGAACCAATAATAATAAACTTATTTTAAACCCTGGTGTCTATGTGTCCTTTTTTCACTGGTGGTTAGTGTGGGCTCATCATGGGCTGGGTCACCAGGGGACAGATATATGCTTTTTTTCCATACACTGGAAGTTGTCTTGTCCTGTAACAAGTCAGGCAGCTGGCTGCAGAACACTCTCCAAACAGTCACTCACTCTCCTCTCTCCCAGCACAGCCCCCCCCCCCCGCAGTTAGGCTGCCTTATTTTATTTTACCATTACTTATACTTGTCTTATATATATTTTTTTACTATATTTCTCTTTTTGTTTCTTGGGTACTTCAAGTCAAAAGCCAGCCAACCGGCTGCAGGACACTGGGTCCTTCATTCCTTTTCACAAAATTTATCTCTCCCAACAGCCCAACCAAGCCAGTTTGAGTTATAGGCTTATTTCTTCTAAGTTCTTATCTTTTTTTTTTTTTTACTAACTTTCTCAAGTCAGTCCTTTCCTTCGCCCTGCCTCTCTCCAAGCTCCTCCTTCACTCCTTTACACACAATCTCTATATCTGCGCTCTCCTCTCCCAAAAGCCCACCAGCCTCTTCTTTCTTTTTTTTATTTTCTTTTTTCTTTGTTTATGCAGCTAAACTGCTGTTTTTACTGGTGGGCAACACAAAGCTCCCCGCCCACAGTAGTAGTCCCCTGCCCTTGCTTTCTTCCTTTTTATTTTCTGTAGTCAGTGACACTTTAAGCTGCTGCTAGTTCTCAGTTGTCTTCTTCCACCCTGCTACACAGACAGCAAACAGTACCAGACTGCCCTCCCAAGTTTCTGTTTTGTTTCTTTGTCAATTATTTTTTTACTTAGTTGTTTAACCAGGTATAGCACACTAAGCTGAAAGCTTTTTACAGGAGTGACCTGGGAGCACAAGGAGGTTAAGTGACTTGCTCAGGCAGTATGCAAGTGGAAGCTGTGGGATTCAAACCCAGGTCTGGTCTGCTGGATGTCACCAGATTTGCAGCTCAGAGCCTTAGACCACTGCACTATACTGCCTACTTAATTTATTTTATATGCTCCTAGTCCTTAGTTTGCTTTCACCCTGTTATGCCCAGTTCTGTGACAAGCCCAACCTAACCCTTCTCAATATTTTATTTACCCTGCCTGTACACTCCTTATTTACTCAGATTACTCTCTTAATTAATTTTGCACTTTTGGCAAAACTGGCATGGCACAGGGCAGGTAAATTTGCTTGTCTGCTGTTACCAGTGCACGTTACCCCCTCTCCTTAGTCCTCCTAGCTCCTGCCTTCCTCCTCCCTGCTGTTCACTCTCACCAACCCTCCCTCCTTAATTCAGTTTATATAATATTTGTTTTCCTGAGTAGTTCACTCCACACACACAAAGTAAGGCAACACTGGTTGCACTCGCAGTCCCCACTCCCCGATATCCACAACAACGGACTGTATCCTCTAGTCACCACTATCCACCAACAGACAGTGAATGAGGGTCTCTAACGCAATGCACGTCTTTACTCTCATCTCCACTACGCGCCAAATCACCACCGTAGCCAATGGGCATTCTTTACAGTTTAAGATTGTTTTCCTCATTTGGCCCCATGCCTGCCAGTCTGACAGCTTGCTCCTCCTCTGTTTTCCTCCAATGAGATGCTGCTTGTGCTCACACTCGCTCGCGCTCGCGCCTGACTGTGAGGCAAGCTCGTTCCCGACCAGTAGGTGCACTGCTCGGTAGGTCAGATGACCACCGTGACAGCCGAAGCAGTGAGCACCCTACTAGTAGAAGCCAGAACTGCAGCAGCAATGATTTAAATCAGTGCTAGCCCGTGGACAGGTGGCACAACAGAAAGTGCTTGTCCCTGCACTGTAACTGGCAGCCCGGGACGTCAGGCAATAGGATTTGTCAAACCTTGCTATCAGCCCCTTGGGACTTCTCATGGGCCTACATATTCCCACTGCTGCCAATGATACCCAAAGTACTCCACAAGATTCGGTGCATGGGAACATCAGTGATCCTGGTGACCCCAATTGGTTGAGATGGCTGTGGTACTCGCTCATCCAAGACATGTCAGTGAGTTCTCTGATGACCCTACCACCTTGGCCCAACCTTCTGTCACAGGGACCAATTCTCCATCCAAATCCAGCCAGTCTGAATCTAAAAGCTTGGCTATTGAAAGGGAAAGACTGTTAAACCAAGGCTACCATACCAGGGTTGTAACTTGTCTGCTACAATCCAGAAGACAATCCACAAATAAGACTTACCTCAGACAATGGCAAATCTTCCACAAAGGTGCAGGGAAATGGGTACCTCACCTTCAGTGGCGGGGTTACCACAAATTTTAGACTTCCTCAACGAAGGGGCGAACAAGGCCCTAAGTCCAGCCACACTCAAAGTGCAGGCATCAGCTATTTCCTCCCTTAGGGACCCACTACTTGGGATAGGTCACATTGGTTCTCACCCCAACACCATCTGACGACTTAAGGCAGTCACATTAACAGCACCAGGGATGAGGAAGAGATGCTCACCATGGCAACTTAACATGGTACTAGATGCACTACAGTTACCTGCCCTCCAGCAAGACTCTCTTCACTGGTGCACTATTAAGAAAGCCTTCCTTGTGGCAATTTGTTCTGCCAGGAGAATTGGAGAGCTTCAGGTCCTCTCATGCAGAAAACCTTTTATCATATTTCATAGCGATAGGGTCATACTGAGAACAGTACCATCTCTCCTGCCCAAGGTGGCTTCACAGTACCACAAGGACCAGGATGTCCTTTTGCCCTACCTGTCTCCAATTAACCCCCAAGACACTTCAACCCACCACCCCCTAGATGTGGGCCGCCAGTTGGAAAAGTACCTCAGTGTCACTAGGGAAGTTCGGAAGTCAGACAGGTTATTCATCGTAACCAAATGGCACAGAGAAGGGCAGGCAGCCTCCAAAGACACCATAGCCAGATGGATCAAGCAGATCATTAACGAGGCCTATAAGACAGTGGGGCTGATGCCACCAGAAGGCCTCAAAGCACACTCTACCAGGGCAGTAGCAACATCCTGGGCAGAAAGGGGGAATGTGTCTACTCCAGACATTTGTTCAGCGGCTACCTGGTCATCTATACTTACATTCATTAAATATTACACGTTAGACATAGCATCTGCAGAAAGGACTACCTTTGCCAAGTCAGTTCTGGAGGAAGGGACCATACAGGATTAGACCAGAACCAATCTGCCTTCTTCTTACCCACCCGAGAGTACTCACTCCAATAGTACACTGCTACTAAGGTCTCACTGGTGTTGACTGCAGAGTACTACAAAGCGTATGAAATATAATGGGATTTACTCACCTGGTAAAGGTGATTATCTGAGTACCCTTTATAGTACTGCACAAGCCCACCCGGATGGCAGATTACCCCGGGCATGGTCAGCAGAAAGAGCTAACCTCCATAAGGATGACACAGAATGTTACAGTATATGTCAAAATGTAATTATATTTCTGTATATGAGGATTTTACTACAATAAAGTGATGGGTGAAACGCAACTCCTGACTAAGAGTACCATAACTTAATATACTATAAACAATGGCTCCCAGGCAATAATCTCAGAGCCCAGCCCCCTGTGAGGCTCATCTTCCCATTGGGCCTACCTTGGTCTGGGCATATTTCTGGCTTGCATTTTTCTCTTTCACTATACAGCTGTGGAAGACTCACACTGGAGATATTCTGATGAGGGCAGAGGGATATCCTCGCCAACCTTTGATTTGATTGGATCATGCATCAACCTATAGGATGGACGAGGAATACCCACTGGTTTTGACTATAAAGGGTATTCAGATAATCACCTTTACCAGGTGAGTAAATCCCATTACCAGCTGAAGCATGAACTTTAAGTTGTTTTCATCCAAATGGTGGACAGACTCAAGGAAGTGACTCCTGTGTTCTGGGCTATGGGATTCAATGATGTGGTCTGTGGGGGATATCTGTCATGGATGCAGTGTGTTCTGCTAAAGCTTGTTCTGCTTCTGTAGCCATATGAGCAGGTCACTTAAGATTTCAGTGCTGGATTGCAACCCTTTTACATGGTCATTCCCATGATGAGTCTACGTAAATGCCCTACATGCTGTTAATTACAATAATTTACAGCAACCCAACAAGAAAGCTACGGTAATCAAAATCCATTGCTCACCTTGAGATTTTTTACACCCCTGTTTGCAGTCTGCTGTATCCCACATCAATTTAGAACCCAGAGTGGTTTGCCTGAATTCTCAAAGCTGAATCAAACTTATGGGCCCCAACTTGAGGCTGAACCAAGTTGCTGATAGTCCACGTCTCTCACCCTTACTTTGAACTCTAACAAAATGGATGTGAATTTATTCTGCTGCTTATCTAAGTACCTTACAGATTTCGATAACATTTATTTCCTGGCTAAGGTAAGCTACTTTACAAAAGTTTGTCTTGGTATACTTGTTCCTGTGAGCGCAGGTACAAAAGCTCTTCTCCACCACCACCAGTTTTTCACAGTTTTTCCTACTTTACTGTGGTACTAAGCTCTACCAGTGGACAATGATCACCGAAAAAGTTGGAACCTGTTTACTTGGTCTGAATGTGAACCGTATATCAAAACATTTTGAAAAAGTTACATTTTAAACAAACTTGAAAATGTCATGTAAAAGTATCAACAGATCTGATGATTTAAATTAAGGAAAATTGAAACTATATTGATATGACTATTCCATGATGTTTTCCTGACTCGGTTTTCCATTTGAACAATAATTAAGATTCTAGCATTAACAGTTCAAAAAGTTAGCACTTCCTAAATATAATTTCTTTGAAAAAAAAAGCTAACCTTGGAACAGTTATTGCTAGTAATGTTTTAAGTAGTAATGTTTGTTTGTTTTTTCAAAATAAAGGCTTGGACTCATGAGGAGGTAAATAAGTTACATTTAGACTGTTTACAATTATTGTTATTTTTTAGATAGTTTATTCATTATCTGATCTTGCTCTCTGCCTTTGTTCATCTAGGCACTAGCTGCTCCAACTTACATTCACACACACTTACTTACCAGGGCACTACCCAAGCCAGATCTATTAAATTCCCTTGCTTCCTCCATGGCTTGCATCTCATGGTGGGGTCCCAACAATTGACACAAACGCAGTCAACCACTGAGGAGCAGCCATAGTTAGGAATGACTTTGATGTTATTGATACTGTCCCTAAAATATAAATAAATCAAAATGTTATCAGTATAATTCATTCCACAGTACTTAGGCTACACATTTTCATTAAAACATTTTATAGCCCTATCATTCTCAAAGTTAACCTGTTCTAAGAATAATTGCTTTGAAAATAACTATTTATCTTCCTTGAGAAGGGCTATTTTTTCATTAATCCTTGAGAATGCAAAGGCCATTAAAATTCATAATATGCAGTATGTGGTACAGACATAGAGGCAGTGATACTCCAAAGGCTGGAAGTGGGGAAAGGAGAAAAAAGAAATGACTGTGATGTAACAATTCGACTGACATTCTTATGTTTATAGTCTATTGATTCCAGATAGTGGTCAGGTTCCACTTTAAGGGTCAGCTTCTTGGACTTTTATGATCTTTTACCTTGGTATGTATACAGCTGTGACAGAAGCACAGATAAGATAAGAGTATACTTAAGATAAGGTTGCTTTGGCTGAACTCTTGCATGTACTGTAGCCCAGTGGTCCATTTGAGGTCACATGTCTTTGCACAAAAATGCACAACTGACAGCTTTCAAGCAGATAGAACTGGACATCTGTCACAAATTTCCTTTTAGTTTGAAGCCATCTAACAAGTGAGATATGCCTTATCTTTCCTGATAAACACTAAATGGTAAGTATGCTATGAGTGAACTAGCGTCAGAACTAACATCTGAAAGTTTGAAACTGTAAGCACTGTGGAACGAAACAGAAATCTTGAGTGGTCTGTTAAACTTAGACAAAGTTTGGCCATGGATATCACCAAATTTGTTGTGTTTAACCAATGTTTGGCATGATGGTGACAAGCACTGGTCATTCAATGCTCACCTGAAGAATGGTGCTGCAGTTCCCAGATAATAGGTTACAAATGGTTCTACAAATGGAGTCCACATGGACCTGGAAGGAGCAGAGAAAGCAGACATAAAGTGAATTAAACCATTTTTCAAGCCGTGACGGTCCTAGTGGCACAGCTGATTTTCCAAACCACTGCCAGTGATTTAAAAATGTATTGTAATGGATCAGTTCTGGTGGGTCCGCCCCTGTGATCAGAAGCCTTGCATGGGAAGAGACTCCAGGAAACTTCTGGGAAGTGTAGAGGCATCAGATTCTGGCACATTTACTGTGTCCTTTTAGCCGTTGAAGTTTTGGAGTGACAGCCCCAGGCACAAATCTCAACAGACTGTAAACAGGGTTGATGAAGGTGGGACTGTGCCAGAAGAGAGCAGACCTGGTGGAGATGTTGTGGTGTAAGGGTCTGCAGTGCTGCCAGTGGGTGCAGACTGTGCCATCCCAGGCCTGAAAAGCAGAGAGCAAAATGCAAACAGAGCTATTAAGTTCTAGAGAGGAAAACAGTGGCAACTGCATCCAGGCCAGCATATGGGCAATGCTGAAGATCCAGCACTGAGAAAAAGACCAGGAGCTACTGAACCAGGTCATATAGCAGGCACTACAGCATGGGGCTGTGATGCCTTTGACCTTGAAGCCAGGATGTGAAAGGGTCAGATCGGGGGCCTCATCGGTCCAGAACAAGTGGAAGGAGCTTGAAAGAGGCTGCAATCAGTACCCAAGGTAGCCAGTTCAGCACAGAGGGGAAGGGAAGGGGGAAAGTGTTTAACCAGGAAAGGCACACTAAGCCAAAGCTTGTTTCCAGGTGTGACCTGGGAGCACAAGGAAGTTAAGTGATTTGCTCAGGGTCACAGTATGCAAGCGGTGGCTGTGGGATTCAAACCCAGGTCTCCAGGTTTGCAGTTCAGTGCCCTAAACCACAGCTCCATACAGACTCCTAGGGGACAGCAGAGGGAGGAAGCCTGCCTGCATCACAGACTCTCTGGGGGGACAGATATGTAGTGTCATGCAGCATCAGAAGGAGCGATCAGGGTCTGGGAACCATAAGTGCAACACTGTTTAAAGTGATAGCACTTGTTGCTTCAACATGTATCACAATTTGGATTTCAAATGTCCAATGTCTATGAATCCCTTCAGTCTGATTTTAGGAAAAGGCATAGTATGGAGACTGCCCTTGTTCGTGTACTAAATGACCTCCTACTGGCGAGAGATCGAAAGGCTCATACCATCTTGGTCCTTCTCAGTCTCTCAGGAGCTTCTGACACTGTGAACCATGGAGTGCTTTTGGAGACCCTGCCGTTCCTTTCTGGACTGTCGGGTACAGTTCTCAAATGGTTTTGATCCTTCCTCGCAGGCAGATCTCAGAGGGTGGTCACTGGAATTTATTCCTCCTATGCCCTCCCTCTGTTCTGTGGAGTGTCACAGGGCTCCATATTGGCACCCATGTTGTTTGCATTGTGTACATGCTACCATTGGGAGATATCATCAGGTGATACGGCTTGAGTTTTCATTGCTATGCAGATGATACTCAGCTGTATATGTCCTTTGTGCCCAGACAGGTAGATGTGATCTCCATGCTGAATAGCTGCCTTTCCGAGATCAATGACTGGATGGCCTCCAGTTGGCTGAGACTGAATCCGAATAAGACTGAGGTGCTGGTTGTGGACCTGGGTCACCAAGGGGCAGGTTTGTAGGTTGGGCACATGTCTAACCTGTGGCTTGATGGAGGCCAGCTCATTACCTCAGATCGGGTGCAGAACCTGGGCATTATTTTTGATGATGGCTTGACACTATACTCTCAGGTGTCAGCTGTGGTAAAGTCCTCATTTTACCATCTGAGAAATATTGTCTGGGTGAAACATCTGATTCCACCGAGTGACCTTTCAACATTGGTCCATGCCTTCTTCATTACCCATCTTCACTACTGTAATGCCCTCTACCTAGGGCTGTCTGGCATTGATATTCACCACTTGCAGCTGGTGCTGAACGCTGTAGCCAGGCTTTTGACAGCTACCTCTAGGTCCAGTCATATAACGCCTGTGCTGTGCGGACTGTACTGGCTGCCGGTTCAGTGGCAGATCACCTACAAGGTAGGCTTGCATACCTTTAAAGACCTACATGAACAGGGACCCAACAACCTGAAATATCTCTTGACTCCCTACACCCCTAATCACCCTCTCTGATCCACCAACAAGGGATTGCTAGAGATTCCCAGGGTTCATCTTAAAACATCTAGAGCTTGTGCGGTTTTCTCTACCTCACTGGTTAAGAGAATGTCTGACCATCAGTAGTTTTAAATCCATGCTAAAAACTTATTTATTCTCACTGGTCTTCCCAGACTGAATGATTTTTAGATAATTATATTGCTCTCTGTTTTTATATTTGCTGATGTAATTTGTGCAGCACCTTGATACTGAAAGGCGCTATATAAATAGTGATTTGATTTGATTTGATTTGAAAGTCCCCCTTTTGAGGGGGGTTGTGCCATTTAAGCAATTGCATGACCTGTGAGGTTTTGGGGATTGAGCAGATTGCTCTGTTTAAAGTACACCAGTGCCAGCCAACCTGTGGCAACATTTACAGGTTTTCAGTGATTCTGCACTTGTGGTACCCAGGGACAAAGTTAAGGGGGCTCCCATTTGGGTCTGTTTATAGCTTGTTACCAGGTGGGATGGGACAGATCTGACCTGCCTAGGAGGGCACCTTAGAGGACCATGTTTAAAGTTGACAATTGCACTAACTCTCTTTCTTGCAGGTGGTTGGTTTGTTAATAAAGCTGAGTTATTATTTAAACATGGGCTGTTAATAACTCCTGATGTGGTAGAGACATTAGTGGTTTTCTTTCCAAACCCACGAAGAAATGAAGCCCTCATGGCTCAGTTGATTGGATGTCTCCAGCACTTGCCCCTCAACCACAATTTACCAGACCACGCTGGTTTACCAAAGGTGGTAGAGGCACCATGTGTATGGCCTGGGCACGCCTTGCCCGGGGTCCATTACAGTATACCTAACTCTATCCTGTACTTAGTTAGTTCAACAGCATACAGAAGCTGGCATATGAGTAAACAAAGTCATTTTCTAGCCATGACTGTAGAATTATAGCAGCATGCAAGGTAAGCTGCCAGAGGTTCCCAGTAGAGCTGTGCCGAATATAAAATTCTGTCCACAGAATGCCTGTGGAATGACCATTCTGATTTTACAGAATTCTATGGATTAAATGTACGTATCCAAGTAACACCAAATTTAGAACATAAAGAGTACCCTGAGGTTTGCAAGAGTGTACCAAATGTAAGAGTTGTAGATTGAAAGGGGGCAGAGTTATGGGTGGCCAAACCTTTAATCAAAATTTAATTTTAAGTTATTTTGAGATAATTTTAACATTTCTTATCCAAATTTCTCCACAATATCAGGATTTTGAGAATCACCTAAAATGCATATATGCACCATGTGTTAAGTCTCAAGCTTCTATGGGAGCTGAGTTATAGGTAGCCAAATATTTTGCCAAAATTTGGATTTCTGTGATTTTAGTTCAATTTTGATAGTATTCATTGAAATGTTACAAAAATTGACAGGTATACAGGTTATCACTGCATTTGTATATGCACAGTTTCAGATTGCTAGCTTTAAATGGGACTGAGTTATAGCCTGCGAAACATGTTGCCAACATTTTCATTTTGATTAGTTCCCTCTAATTTTAAAACTACATATCCAAATGTAACCAAAGTTGAAACATTTAAACTATTATACCACGTGGTCATTTCTGAAAAAAGTTCATATTTGCAGCTTTAAGTGGGATTGAATTAAAAGCAGTCAAATTTTCACAACACTTAAAAATTTAATTTTGCAAGATTGTAAACTACAAATTTATAAACCCATGAAACTATAGGAAAAGGAATAGGTGACTCATGTTTTAAGGGAGTTTGTCACTGTAAAGAACAAAAAGGATATCAGAGGGATTGGTAGTTCTACTGAGTCAATCTAGGTATGCCAAAAGAGAAGGGGGGAGATAATCTCCCAGAGAGAAACAGTAGGACTGCAGAAAGCTGAGCCCAGCTTATCAAATGAAGTAGTAATATGTGCATTGTTAATGTTAAATTTCAGAAAAAAAAATTCTGGATGCTTCATCTATAGTATATGCTGTCATAAATATGTGAGAAAATCATACTAATCATTTTTCTTCTGTAAAATTAAAACTGCTTAACCAATTCATCCAGTTGTGTTTGACACCAGGATACACTATGGATATGCATGGCAAATGTTAACTCTGTGCATGCAAAAGCAGAGCACTTACAACCCTCCACATTTTTGATAGTTTTCACAAAGTTTTGCAAATATTTACGTAGTAAAGTTTTAAACCCCTGTAACTTAAAAATATACTATCTAATTCTCTCCACATTTAGATCATTATGTAAGCATTACAAAAAGGTTATCCATACTGATTTACAGATGTCTAGCTCCAAAGGTGCCTGAGTTATATGCAGAGGATTTTTTTCTTGAAAGTTCCTGAAGAAATAAAATGACAGATTTTGAGCACACATAATTTTGAGACAATGCGTCATATTGTCATGAAATATGACACATTGTTAGAACACCTATCATCAAGAAATCATACCAAATTTAAGATTCCTCACCCAATAGATGGTTAAGGTATATGCACATAAAAATGTTCATGAAATTTCACACAAACAATAAAATGACAACATTTGAGCACCTATAACTCTGTAATTATCCATCCAAATTTCATGATATATGGCCATTGACCCAAAGAGCATATATTCCAAATTTCAGAGCTCTAGCTTAGTGGGTAGCTGCGATAAGCAAATTACAAAATGGAAAAAATTCTATAAAAAATTCCAACAAAATTCAGTGGAATTTCACATATTTTTTTGAAATTTCATTGAAATTCTGCAGATTTGGAATTTTTCCATTCCCCATAGCTCTAGTTCCAAAATGTATATCTATACTCCAAACTGGACTTGAATATACAAAACAGAATCAGGGACATGAGACAGTCAAATGTTTCACTAGCCATGACAGCAGTTGTTATATACTTCTTAAGATGAATGAGACCACATGCTGAATGAGCTGTTTCTGGTTGCATATTCAACAGCAACATACTTGTGATGTAAAATCCCCAGTTACTTGATCCTAGGCACGCTGCTTCTCTTATCCTTAAAGGCAAAGTAACATATACTACATCACCCTTCTTTATTTTTAGAGCTAATAATAAGTGTTATAACATGTTAAAAATCATTGAATTCTGTAACTTTGTAACTTTAGTAACGTGGGACCCATGCTTTACAAAACATGGTTAAACATTTGAACCTGTTTCTGGTACTGTCTCTTTATAACTGATAATCTTTGAATCTCACAGGTAGATGCATGGGCCATTCTCTGGTTGTAATCTGCACTTGTTCTGATTGTGGCTCAGTCATCTCTGTTTGGTCACAATGCAGCATTGCATTGTGGTGAGATTCCATTCCTTCTGGATAAGGTTCTTCTGCTTCAGCTGTTCCATTACTTGGCAGTCATTTAAATTTATGCAAGTGCTTTCTGTTTCTCCCAAAGACAGCTCCTCCAGGAGTGACCACTTTGAAGGACATAGGTTGGGAACAGCTGGATTCTACTCGGGCAGGTTGTCATCCGTCTCCATCTTAACCAAGTTACCAGAGTTAAATGGAGATACAGGCCTGGCTGTGCAATCATAGTATTCTGTCTGATGGGATTGTGCTATTACCAGTCTTTCCCTGGCTCTGACGGGAATCTTTGAACATAGTAGGTCTTTAGTCACTGGAAGTCATGCCCTCAGCATCCTGCCCATCAGCATTTGAGCTGAAGAGTAGGGTATTCCTGCCACAAGAGTGTTTCTCTACTCTGGCAGGGCCAAGTGAGGGTCTGTACCTGACTCCTCAGACTTCTTGAGTAGAGCTTTCACAGTCTGAACTGCTCTTTCAGACATTCCACTGGACTGGGGATATGTGGGGCTCAATGTAGTAAGCTCGATTTCCCACTCTTTTGCAAAATTGCAGAATTCTTGACTGACGAAAGGCGCATGATTTCTGATGAACTCTTTGGGTATGCTGTGTCAGGCAAATACAGCTTTCATCTAGGAGATTACTGTAAGTGCTGTTTTGTCTGTCATCTTCAGAACTCCAGGGTATTTAAAAAAATTGTCCACAATGAATAAGAATAGGTGGGCCTTGAAGTCAGAAATGTCAGCTGATATCTTTTGCCACACAAGCTCGGGGACTGGATGAGGTAACAGTGGTTCCTTTTCTTTCCTGTTATGGTGCCTTGTGCAGATGTTACATTCTTCCACCAAGTGCTCAATTTTATTTGACATTCCTGACCATCATATTACTGTTGTTGCTCTTACTTTTGTTTTTTGAATGCCCAGGTGGGCTTCATGTACTCTTGTTGACATGTTACTTCTCATATTTACAAAAATTGTGACTCTTTCTCCTCGAAAGATGATTTCTTCTTCGCATGTCAATGTGTCACAAAAAGGACAGTGTGGTCTGACCCTAACGTCAGCCTTCTCTCTGTATCGGGGCTAACCTCGACTGACTAGCCTTCCAAGTACTTGCAAGGTGCTATCACTCTGAGTATGCATCTTGATGTCTTGCATCAGCTGACCTTCTATGAATGCTTCACTACCATGAAACTAATCACTCTCTCACCTTTATTACACACAGTTGCTTCAGAGGTATCTGTTAATGGTGCTTTTGAGAGTGTGTCAGCGGTGTACATCAGTTTCTCAGGTGTGTATTGGGTCTGTAGATCATATTTCTGGAGCTGTAACAACATTCTTTGAAGTTGGACTGGAGCTTGTCCTACAGGTTTGCCAAAAAATGGGCTTGAGTTGTTTGTCATATAATTGCACTTGAACTTGTTTGCCAAACACATATTGGTGGAATTTGTGAGTAGCAAAGACGAGCGCTAAAAGTTCTTTCTCTGTTTGAGCATAGTTTTGTTCCATGGTTGTCAAGGTTCTAAAAGCATATGCAACGGGGCTTTCATTCTATATAAGGCATGCACCAAGTCTGTCTTTTGACACGTTAACTTGGCTCGCAACAGGCTTCTTCACATCGAAATACCACAGTACTGGAGCTTTGCATAGGGCTTCCTTTAGTCTCCTGAAGGTTTATTTATTTATTTACGCGTTTTATGAGGAAAGATATACTGAGCAGAATACTGCTCAATTTCAGATGCGTCCTGGGGGAGGGGGGAACATAGGTAGAGAGTTGAAGACAGTATAGACAAGTGAATACATAGTGGGAGAACACTAACATTTGGCTCTGATTACAAGTCAGTAGTAGATTGAGAGAGTCAATTGGTAACCACAGTTAATGCAGCATGAGGTAGACAGTTGAAGACAGTATAGACAAGTGAATACATAGTGGGAGATCACTAACATTTGGTTTTGATTCCTAGTACGTAGTGAATTGAGAGAGTCAGATTGGTAACCACAGTTAAATACAGCATGAGTACAATAAATTCAAAGTGCAAAGTGCAGGCCACTAGCAACATTTAAATCATATGAGAGACAGTATAAGGTGAGAGAACAATAGTTAGGCACCGATTAATTGCAATTGCTAAGTGCAAATATACACTGAGATTTTACTAGTGATTAGGAAATGCCTAGACATTGGCACAGGTAGGGACAAAATGAGCTTGGAGCATGGAGTTTAGGTGAGAGGGAGGTGAAGCGATGAACATTAGCTGAGATGGAGTTCCGCAACATGGGAATGTGGTAGCTGAAAGCTGACTGACCAGTGGTAGTAGACCGGTAGGGGACAGCTAGGGACCTAGAGTCTGAGTTTCTGAGTGTGTATGCTTGGGCGCTGGGGTTTGTTAAGATGTCAGAGAGGTAGGAGGGGAGACGCTGCAACCAATACTTGGCCAGGATCTTGGTGTAGTGGGTTAGCCTGCGATTGTCAAGAGAAGTGAGGTTCATTGCTCAATATAGGGCACAGTGGTGCATGGAGTAGTGGCTGTTCAGGGAAAAACAGCAGAAAGAGTGGAAGAGAGGGTCCAACCCGGCTAATGTGGTCTTGGGGCCGGTGCCGTAGACTATGTCCCCATAGTCAAGGACAGGGAGGATAATTTTTTTTACAATGTCCTTCCTGGCTGGAAGGGGGATGCTGTCACGATTCTGGTAAAGTGCACCAAGCCTATGGTGCAGCTTCTTGAGTAAAGAGTCAATATGTGTGGAAAAGTTAAGGTGCTGGTCAAGCCAGACACTGAGGTATCTGAAGGTGGTGCAGAACTCCAGAGGGGACCCTTCCAGGGTGTAGAATAACAATGGTGAAGGGAGCATAGAAATTTTCTGCCTCATGCCAAAGATTAATGAGACTGTTTTGTTGGCATTTAGGAGGAGGTTATTTGAGTGGAGCCAGTGCTGGACTGAGATAAAGTTTTGCTGTAATCTGGTCGCAACCTCCGAGGACAAGGGGCTGGATGCGTATAGCACCGTGTCATCTGCGTACATGTGGATGGCAGTGTGTGGGCAGGTGGATGGTAGGTCATTCAGGAAGACCGAGAACAGGAGGGGGCCTAGGACAGAGCCTTGCGGCACTCCTGAAGTGACTGGGAGGGGAGCCGATGTGGACGAACTGATATGGACAGCTTAGGATCTGCCAGTGAGGTAGGAGGGGAACCAAGATGTGGCCCAGTTGGATAGATCAGCATTGACGAGTTTGGTCAGGAGAAGAGAGTGAGTCACAGTATCAAAAGCCTTAGCCAGGGCAATAAAGATGGCAGCAGTGATGTGGCTAGCATCCATCTCTGTGAGGATGGAATCGGTAATCCTGAGAAGAAAGGTGGTAGTGGAGTGGGATTTCCTAAAGCCAGAATGGTAGGGGGACAAAAAGGAGGAGGAATCCAGAAAAGTGGATAGGCGAGAGAGAACCAGGTGCTCCTGTACTTTGGTCAAGGGTCGGTAGGAGGGAGATGGGCCGGTAGTTGCTTGGGTTTTAGGCATCACCACACTTGGGAAGTGGGATTATGATGGCATGTTTCCACTCAGTGGGGACTTCTGCTAGGAAGGAGGATAAGTTAAAAAGGGAGGCAAGGGGTTGAGCTATGGCAGGGGCTGACAGGTGGAGCATTTAGGAGTCCAATCCGGTGGGGCATTTGCCCTCGTCTGAGTTAAGCGCAACCAGTGCATTGTATACCTCATCAGGGGTGACCTGCAGGAAGGAGAAGGAGTGAGCTGCAGGTGTGCCACAAGATGGGGTGATGGGGGAGGCATGCTGAGCAGGGTGAGGGGTGGACAAGGGAGTAGCATGGCTGGTTATGAAGACAGTGTTTAAAAAAGTGGCAACTGCTGAGGGGTCAGTGATGGAGAGTCCCCCCACCTGCAGGGAAGGGGTGGGAGGCTGCAGTGGTGGACAGAGAAGCGATTTGACCACATTCCAGAATTGAGACCGGAGATGGGAGGAGGAGGAATTGAATGCGCCTATGAAATAATTGACCTTTGCTTGGCGGATTCTTTTGGTACTAATATTGCGGAGTGCACGGTAAGTCTGGAGGTCAGCCTGAGATTTGGAAATCTTAAAGGTTTTCCAGGCCTTGTCTCGGATTCAGAGGTGGGCTAGGATTTTGGGAGAGATCCATGGGAGATGAGCACCTCAGACTCTGGTACATCTGAGGGGGGCGTGTATCGGTCCCACATAGCGATGAACTTGGACTTAAAAAACAATAGTGCCTCGTCTGTAGAGATGAATTGACTAATGCACGGCCAGTCATAGTTGCCCAAATCATTTAATAATGAGGGAAGGTCCAGAGATTTGTAGGATCTAGACAGTATGATTCTGGGTGGGGGAGCTTTAGGTTTGTGAATTTTGTGTACAGAGTAGATTCCGTGGTGGTCACTAAGGGCATCCAGAAGGAGTCCTGAGGCTATGACCCTGTGTGGGTGAGACGTGAGGGTCCAACCTAGCAGTGTATGGTTCTGTGTTTTGTGGTTTAACCCAGTGGGTTCAGAGATTAGTTGTGTTAGGATTAGGGCTGTTACCTTGTCACGAAATTTGGAATAAGACTCAGTAAGCCAGTTCAGGTTAAAATCCCCCAGTATGTGGATCTCACCACCTGCTGCCAGGGAGTTTAAGGAGCCCAGGTAGTCCAGTATGGCAGGTGAATTGGTGTCTGGAGTGCAGTATGTACCTGCTATGTAGATTGAGATTGAGTGGGGGATGGTGAGTTTTACCATTAAGGCATTAAGGGACTCAAACGGTAGGGATAGGACAATCGTGGAGAACTGGATGGTGGAGGCAATGTACATAGCTATGCTGCCTCCTTTTTTGCCCACATGGTCATGGCGGAGAAGTGTGTAGCCGGGTATTGCAAATTCTGTATCGGTGTTATGTGGTTTTAGCCAGGTTTCTGAAATAATCAGTATGTCTGGGCTAAGGGACACGGCAAGGGCTTGACGCAAGGTTATTTTGTGCAAGAGGCTACATATATTTATGTGTAACAGTTTAAGGCCCGTGCAGAGTTGGAGTGGAAGAGAATGGTTTTGGGCGTGGAGGTGGGTTGGTCCAGGGTTAAGCTCAATATCACCTGCAAGGAGAAGTAACAGGCTGACCAGGAGTTTGGTGTGATGTGCCATCTGTTGAAGCTTTCTAGAGGTGGTATGAGGTATGGCTATGGCAGCTTTTGGTCTCCAGGTGTGAGGCAGAAGGACTAGGAGACTGATACAGAAGGTAGCTGGGATTAGCCCGGGGCTGGTGGA
The DNA here is from genome assembly GCA_016271365.2 of Neoceratodus forsteri. Taxonomy (NCBI): domain Eukaryota; kingdom Metazoa; phylum Chordata; order Ceratodontiformes; family Ceratodontidae; genus Neoceratodus; species Neoceratodus forsteri. The sequence continues at coordinate 1,551,578,766 of CM057449.1, read as the reverse complement.
TAGTGTATGGTAGAAGTGGCCGTGGTGCGACACAGCTGTAATAGTAGAGGTAGGAATGTTTGTTAGCAGTCTGTCACATGATGTGATGTGATCTGGCAGTGTAGGGTAAATTGATGGAGGGAGGGACACCCAGGGGGTGAGGGTAAAGAAAATTAATAAGTGTAGTTGAGGCATAATAGAGAGGCTACAGAGCAAGGGTTTGGAATGGTGCCTTATTGCTAAGACCTTGGTGTAGTGGCCTCTAATGGATACCTGGTATGGCCTGCAAATGGGAAAGTGGGCTGATTGGTTAAAAATGGCATGTGATTTCTCCTATATAAAGGAGTGTCTGCCAAGGGGGTGGTGGTGGGGCGGGTGGGAGCTGACACACAGCAGCGAGGGCTCTGCTTGTTGAAACTGTGAAGCAGGCAGAGCCATACCTTTTTGCAGCTTGTGTTGGTTCGGGGGGTGGGGTCCGCACTCCGGTTCTGGGGAGGGCTTCCTCGCTGCCCTCGCGACCTTCCAAATTGTGCCCCGAAGCTGTTGTGGGGAGAACACAGTTACATAGGTAAGAGGGAGGGGCTTGCTAACAAAAGGCTGTACAGGATCTTTAAACTACTTAGATTTAACAAATCGCGACTCTAAGGTGCCTTACAGCAGCTGTTAAATTACTGTGGGTTTTTTTTATACAATTGCGGCTTTAAGATGCCCTACAGCAGCTGGAGATTGATAAATCTTTTAAAATACTTCTTAAAAGTGACTATTAAAGCACCCTGATTTAGAGCACTACAACAGTACTTTAGGCTAAGAGGCAGACATAAATTAAGGCGTGCTGCAGAAGCTGGATACACTGCATAGATGATTATTAAAGCTCCCAGTTGCAGAACAAATAAGGCAGTACTTTAAGGTATGAGGCAGACATAAAAACTATCTCCATTCGGCTGCTGACTGGTGTTTAAAATTTGGTGCCTTTTCTATGTGCTCCACTTTGTCTGCTTGTTGAAACTGTGAAGCAGAAGAGCCATACCTTTTTGCAGCTTGTGTCGGTTCGTGGGGGGTCCGCACTCCGGTTCTGGGGAAGGCTTCCTCGCAGCCCTCATGACCTTCCAAGTTGTGCCCCAAAGCTTTTTTAGCTTGTAGCGGTTCAGTGGGGGTCCGGACTGATCCTAGGGAGGGCTTCCTCAGCCCCTCATGACCTTCCAAGTTGTGCCTCAAAGCTTTTTGCAGCTTGTGTTGGTGGGGGGTCCGAACTCCGGTTCTGGGGAGGGCTTCCTCGCTGCCCTCATGACCTTCCAAGTTGTGCCCCGAAGCTTTTTGCAGCTTGTGTCAGTTGGGGGGGTCCACGCTCCGATTCTGGGGAGAGCTTCCTCGCTGCCCTCATGACCTTCCAAGTTGTGCCCATTGCTGGTGCTAATGGTCCCATTGCCATACTGATCCTTTTGGAGAAGTTTTCTTAGTGGAGTGGTGATGTCTGACTCCTTTGGGATGTATTAGATGAGGTATCATATCATTCCCAACAGATGTAACAGTCCTGATTTATCTGTGGGTGGGGGCATATCCACAATTGCCTTCACTTTGGTCTCATCAGGGTGAATCCCTTTTGTGGTCACTAAATGATCCATGTATTTGACTTCTGGAACTTTGAATTGCAACTTGTCTTTATTGAATTTCACATTTTCAGCTCTTGCCTGGTCCACGACCCTCTTTAAGATTTCATCATGCTGTTCTTGACTGTCTGCAGTAATTATCATATCACCTGCAGGGCAGCGAGAAAGCTCTCCCCAGAATCGGAGCGTGGACCCCCTCGACCGCAGAGGGTAGTTGGTCCAGGAGGTTGGCAGGTGGTTAGGAGGAGCAAATCAGGTGCCCCATCACTCTCTGCTCTCCAACACATTACCTCCAAAAAACATATAAACACTACAAACAGGTATCTGCCTCTATCTCTGAAATCAAATAAAGAGGCAGAAGACACTGCAGAGCAGGACATCTGCACAGGAGCTAGCACAACAAAACTCACCCAAATCAGGAACCAAAACTAAACAAGCACAAAGGAAATCCAAAACTTCTGATCATAGGAGACTCCATGATTCGGGAGTTGATACCCATCTCCAGCCAGGGTTGATGGTCAGATGTCTCCCAGGTACATCAGCATGGAGAGACACTGACCGCATTGCTAAAATTGTTCACAAGGCAGGAGAAAACATTGATGTCCTAGTACACATAGGGACTAATCGATCGCCAGCCGTCAGTTGTGGAGACCAAGGAACACCTGACTAGGCTGGTGACAAACTATCATCTATTTCTGTCTGCATCTCTCTCTGAGATCCTGCCAGTCTGGGAGAGGGAGCAGATGGACGAAAGGTCAGAGAAGGGGAGATAGGGGAGCTAAACACGTGGCTCAAGGACTGGTGCCAGGAAAGGACACAGATTTGTAGGAACTGGCAACAGTTCTGGGAGCAAAAGTTCTTTAAATTTGATGGACTGCATCTGACTAAAGAGGGAGTCAGTGCATTGGGGCAGAAGTTTGACGCCTTTGCAGAATATTTAAACTAGCAAATGGGGGAGAGGGTGCAGCACCCATACGTCGAATGGGAAGAACACCCTCCCTCAGCTAGTGGTCAAACAGGGAATTCAGCATGTTTGCCATTCATTTGCATCACCAGGTAAGAAAAAAGGTTTGTCTCCCCATACGATGCACAGGGGTAATGCCAAACTTCACCCAACAACTAACACACCAAAATCTGGCCAATGGAAAATCATGTACACAAATGCTCACAGCCTGGGAAATAAGAACCCAGACCTGCAGGCAATAATGTCAGAGGCTAAACTGGACATAGTAGCAATTAGTGAGATGTGGTTTACCAGTAACCACACTTGGGAGACTTCAGTACCTGGCTATGTATTGTTCAGAAGACCGAGGTGAAAAAGGGGGAGGAGTGGCCCTGTATGTTAATGAAAATATCAAAGCTACAGAAATTCAGAATACACATAAGGAGCCAGAAGAACTGTGGGTCACCCTGGAAACAGGAAATGGACAGCCATAAGAACTGGGGTTGTCTACAGGCCCCCAGACCAGAGGGAGGACATAGATACATTACTGTTAGAAGATATACAAACATGACAGCTAAAGGGAGGTTCTGATAATGGGAGACTTCAACATGCCAGATACAGATTGGTCAATACCAGCAGGAACATCTGCCAGAACTAGACTCATAGTGGATTCCTGCAGGAGGGCCCCAAACAACTGGTACAGCAACCCACAAGAGACAGGGCTATCCTAGATCTAGTACTGACTAACAAAGAAGGGATCACAGATCTCCAGGTAGAAGGTCACCTGGGGCCAGTGACCATCACATGGTATGGTTCAGTTTGGCTACTACATCTAAATCATCCCATTCCAAGGCAAAATATGGGACTTCAGAGGAGCTGACTTTGATAAGATGGCCAACAGAGTTAAGCTAGCCCTGGCAAAAAGAAACACAGGTGAGGGGTACAGGCAAAGTGGGCAAGCATTAAGGATGCAATACTTGAAGCAACATCCCATTGTGTTAGACAGAAAAGGAAGTGCAAAGAAGAAGGAAACCACTTTGGTTCTCAAATACAGTAGCAGAAAAGGTCAGAGCCAAAAGGCTGGCCTTCAGGAAATATAAGGGAACACAGCGGGATGAAGATAGGGAGGCATACCAAACTGCCCTAAGGAAGCAGGTAAGGCAGTAGGGCAGGCAAAGTCCCAAACTGAGGAAACACTAGCACGAACAGTAAAGAAGGTGACAAGACTTTCTATAGATACATTAGTGAAAGGAGAAAGTCCAGAGGGGTATTGCTGTTTAATGGAGAAAAGGGAGCATGTGAGGAGGAGGACCCTGTAAAGGCATCTATCCTAAATAGATACTTTTGCTCAGTATTTACTGAAGAGAAGGTAGGACAGGGCCCACAGCTCAGCATCATGGACACAGAGGGGAGGGAGGTGAGCATTACTCCCTTCACAAAAGAAAGGGTCCTACAAGAGCTTGCTAAGCTCAGGGTGGATAAGGCAATGGGACCTGATGGCATACATCCCAGGGTACTTAAGGAGCTAAAGGAGGAACTAGCAGAGCCATTAGCAGAATTATTTAGTGAGTCTCTGAGCACAGGAGAGTCCCAGAAGACTGGAGAAGGGTTCATGTGATCCCGCTCCACAAGAGTGGTAGCAGGAGGAGGCGGGGAACTACAGACCGGTCAGTCTTACCTCAGTAGTGGGCAAGATTATGGAGGTACTCTTAAGGAAAGGATAGTGCAACACCTGGAATCCATAGGGGCACAGGATCCAAGACAGCATGGGTTTACAAAGGAAGGTCCTGTCAAACTAATCTCATAGATTTCTTTGACTGGGTAACCAGAGTGGTGGACCAAGGGGAGCAGTTGATGTCGCCTACCTTGACTTCAGCAAAGCTTTGACACTGTTCCACATAGAAGATTGATAAATAAGCTGGGTAGGCTCGGGGTGGGTCAGAAGTTGGTCAACTGGGTGGCAAACTGGTTGACGGGCAGAAAACAGAGAGTGGTGGTAAATGGTATACAGTCAGAAGAGATGCAAGTCACAAGTGGGTACCTTCAGGGATCAGTCCTGGGGCCAGTCCTTCAACATCTTCATTAGTGACCTTGCAGATGGACTAGAGGGTAAGGCTTGTCTGTTTGCAGATGACACCAAGATCTGCAACAGAGTAGATGATCTTGATGGGGTGGGCAGAATGAGAAGAGATCTGGATAAACTAGCAGAATGGTCAGAAGAGTGGCAACTGGGATTTAATGCAAAGAAGTGCAAAATCATGCACATAGGGAAGAGAAACCCTGAAGCCACCTATAGGCTGGGAGAGGAGTTGCTAGCAGTCACAAAGAAAGAAAGAGACTTGGGCATCATCATCACTGATGACCTAAAATCATCCAAGCAGACCTCTAAAGCAGTAGGTAAGGCTAGGGGGGTGTTAGGGTGTATTAGTAGGGGTATCACAAGTTGTAAGAGGGAGGTAATAATCCCTCTGTACAAGATACTGGTTAGGCCCCATCTGGAGTACTGCATGCAGTATTGGAGGCCACACCTTCACAAGGACATTAACCAAATTGAGGCAGTCCAGAGAAGGGCAACCAAAATGGTGCAGGGACTGCATCAGAAGACATATGAGGACAGATTAACGGAGCTCAATATGTATACCCTTGAGCAAAGGAGGGAGAGAGGTGATATGATCGAGGCATTCAAACACCTTAAGGGCATAAACAAGGTGAAAGAGTCTAACATGTTTAAATATAAGAAAATAGCAGGACAAGAGGACACAGCATGAGATTAGAGGGAGGCCGATTAAGGAGGAATGTGGAGGAAATTTTTTCACAGAAAGGGTGGTGGATGCATGGAATGGCTTACCACAAGAAGTGGTGGCTATGAATACAGTGCAGGGCTTCAAACAGGCATGGGATAGGCATAAGGGAGCAATACAAATGACTATGAATAGATAGGTCACTGACAGAGCAAAGGCCGAAGGCACATTTATAAGGTAGAAAAAGAAATGGGCAGACTGGATGGGCCTTGCGGTCCTTATCTGCCGTCAACTTCTATGTTTCTATGTTTCTATGTTTCTATATCATCAGCAATGAAGTATTCTTCCTTGATGTGTCCAAATCTTTCTTCATTCTTTTGTTGAAATATTTTGCTGACTGACTTTATGCCAAATAGAAGTCTACAAAATCTGTAGCGGCCCTATGGGGTGTTAAATGTACAGAGGTGAGACAACTCTTCATCAAGCTTAATTTGACAGACCTTGCAGAAATAATTATGTGAAATGTTTGCATACTCCACACATATAAAACAATCTATGTGGCATGTGTACTGCAAACAATTTTTTTATATTAAATTGGAACCGATTGCAAGCATGTGGTAAGTGTGCTGCAAACATGTTTTTTATGTTAAATTGGAACAGCCTGCGTGCATGTGGAATGCATGCAACAAGAAAGTGGTCACTTATAACTGCCCAAACAAAAGTTAAATGATTAGCTCAGGATCACACAGTATACAAGTGGGGATTGACGAGATTCAAACCAGGTCTTCAACTTTGCAAGGTCTCCCGGTTTTCAGCTCAGTGCCCTCAACCACTATGCTATGCTGTCTGCATACATATGGCTCTCTTGTACCTCAATAGAAATCTACACGCACACGGCATGCTTATAGCCACTGTCAGCTGCACAGCTGAACTGTAGCACACATACTATCTGAAACGCATGTGGTTTTTCCACCCTTCATACTCACACTGATCCACTGAACTACTTAATCACTTCTCTCTGGCCTATATTCCTACTATTTTTTCTCAATGGTTTTGAATGCTTCCTCACAAATAGGTTTTAAGGGTCAAACACAAAAAAAGAATAACTCAGCACCGACACAGCCAGCTCCCCTCCCAAACACATATCACACACACACTCTTTAATGAATGCAGCCACACTATTACAGACAACCCACCACATATAGGTGTAAGTCGAGAGTCTGTTACCCGAGTACTAGGGAGCCAGGCCAGGAGTCTTTACCCTTTGAAATGAATGGGATTATTTTTTATTACTATTTTATACATTATGATAGTGAGTTGGTGATTAATAAAGGCCACTGTTCAACTAACAATGCCCTTTCTAGTTGAGTGGTGGCTTTCATTAATCTCTAGCTCTAGGAGGTGATTCTCACTGTAGCAAGGAGATTGTGCAGTGGGGCCAGTGCATCTTATGGATCCAGACCTACAACAAACATAACACACAAAGCATCTAGTGGATTTATAGTGTACAATAGAGCTGTATACTCTAAGGTATGCACATAGCTGTTACCTATCCTTAATTATATGATGGGAGCCCTGAGTGACCTCTCTCTGGAGCATCTGGATGGGGGGAGAGGGCTCAGCCAATCCCAGCTCTGGGTTTTAAGAAGGTGATGAAAGGTTGCCACAGAGTGCAGTACTTTGGCAGGGTGTTCACCACACACATGAGTTATCTGGTCCATGTTTGCTACTTGTGTCAGGGAATCTAAAACTTCTGGCATGAGGGAACCTCTTGCATTCTCCATCTGCACAGGATGAGTCTCCTCATCTGCATGCTCAGGATGGCAATCCACTTCCAGTCCTGGGTGTTTAACTGGGGGGTGAAAGAGTGGATGTACAGCAGCATCACCTCTTCCTAGTGGGGTACCTGCTTGAGGAGGATCTCTGAACCCAGAGCACAGACTTGTTGCCATAGTGGCTTGATTGCTGGACAGTCCCACAGTACATGGAGAAGATCCCCTTTGTGGGCTTGACACCTCGAACACGGATCATCCTGGATGAGCTTGGCCATGTGGAAACTGTAGGGGTTCTATACCAGGATTGCAAGGCCTTGTTTTGGATTAGGGTGCTTCTGGTGTCTGGGTAGGCCTTGTGAACTAGCTTGCAACAGGATTTCCATTCCTGGTCAGTTATCTGGGTCCTTATAGTAGTTTCCCATTTTATTTTTGCTTCCAGTGATTGAGAGGGGAGCCTGCCCCTAAGTGCCAAGTAGATAGTGCTGGTCTGGCCTCTGTCTAAAGCCAGCTATTGTGGAACTGGTGATGGGAGCTTGTTGGTGGTGAATCTGTGAGAGTACTTAGAGATGGCACTTCTAAATTGGAGGTATCTCCAAAAATCCCATGGGGGAGGTCCCAATGGTTGCTCAGCCCCTTAAAGGTATCCAGGGTCTTAGTTTCCGGGTCATAAGTGTCCTGCAGGTAGTGCATGCCACTGTTGGCCCACTTCACCCATGTTAGAAGTTTATGATCCACAGTGATGTCTTTATTTCCCCATAATGGGGTGGAGCCTAGTGGGGAGGGGTTAGTCTTTAGCCACTTATACAATTTGCTCCAGTATTTGATGAAGGGGCCTATCGTGGGGTGAAGGAGGACCCCCCCAGGAGGGACATTGTACAACAGTAGTGGCAGATAGGACATTTTACTTTGAGCCTCTTCCATGCGGAGCCATTGTGGGGCTTTGGGTCCATAATTTACAAACCATTTGAGTGTTTGCATGCCTTGCAAGGCCCACTGGTATCCCTCAAACCATGGTAAGCACAAACCCCCTCCATCCAGTGGGCCCTCAGTTCATTCCAACTGTATCTCGACTTCTTCCTCTCCCACATAAAATCCCCTATCAAGGCATCAATTCTTTGGTATCAACAAGGGGAGAGAACCAGTGGGAGATGGGAGAGAATGTACAGGATCTTAGGGGCTGTAACGATTTTCATGGTAGAAATTTTCCTAGCCAGCAGTAGTTTGAGATTTGTTTCCCATAGCTTGGTAAAGTCTGGGACAATTTTGATCCGTAAGTATGTAATGTCATCCAGGCCCAACTTAGACTGTGTTTGGTTGTCATACTGGGTATACATCTGTTATTTAGTGGGAGGACTGTAGTTTTGGATTGGTTTAGCTGCAGCCCAGAATAGATGGCAAAATCAGAGAGTTTTGAAGGGGGGGGGTGGAGGTTTCCAGTTCAGCTAGTAGTATCAGGAGGTCATCCACATACATCAAGGTGGAGTAGTCAACGTTACCTAATTCCACCCCCCTGATGTGTGGGTGCCAGGTTCCACTGCTAGCACAAACAGGAGTGGTGAAAAGGGGCAGCCCTGTTGAGTCCCTCTGCCCAGGGGAAGAGGGGGGAGAGCATGGAGTTGGTAAGTACACTAGCTGTGGGAGAGTGGTAAATCACCTGTACCCACACCGGGAACGTTATCCCCAAATCCCATAGTGGTTAGAACCTGGTGATAAATTCCCATTTTAGGGAGTCAAAGACTTTTTCAAAATCAATTGCCACTGCAGCTGCAAGGGTGGGGATAAATTTAGCCTTGTGAATCAGGTTCAGCAATGACCTGGTATGGTCTGTGCTATATCTGCCTTTCACAAACCCCACCTGGGAGGGATGTATGTGCTTAAGCAGGAGGGGGTTGAGCCTGGTAGCCAGTATCTTAAGTATGACTTTGCTATCAGTGTTCAGTAGTGATATGGGCTTATAACTGGTGGTCTTTAAGGGGTCCTTCCCTTTTTTAGGGAGAACATTGATTATCACCTCACAGAAGGAGGGAGGAAAAATGCCTCTCTCTAGGGCTTCAGTATAGACCTGCCGCAGAACTGGGGTGACTGTCGTGTTCAGGAGTTGCTAGATCTCCAGTGAGAAACCATCCCCTAAAGGGGCTTTCCCTGTTTTTAAGGAGTGAAGAATAGATGCTACCTTCTCGGTTGTGAGGGGGGAGGCCAGTAGTTGTGTTTGCTGGCTGATAAGTGCTGGGAGGTTCAAGGATTTTATGAGATAACTCCCTCAGGGTTTGGGTCTCTGGAGGTGGAATAAAGCATGGAATAGAACTCCACCATTATCCTGTTAATATCCTGTATCTTAGTATGGACCTTCCCTGCCTTATCTGCCAGCCCAGCTATATGCCTTTTTGCCTGATGCTTCCTCAGCCTATATGCCAACCCCCCCCCCCGCCAGTATTTATGCTTGAGACAAATGATAGATACCTCAGCTTTCTGGGAGAGAATCTCATTCACTTCCCTCCTGAGGGTAGCCGCTGTACGACCTATCTGGGACTGAAGTGAGGGGTTATGGAGGGCCTTGAATTGGGTCTCAGCCTCCTTTAGCTGGCTTTCCAGCTTGGAAAGGCATTGCTCTCTTTTCTTCCTCTTTTGTTCGTGAACCCTATGATCGTCCCCCTCAGGGTGGCCTTGAAAGCTTCCCATGTATTACTGGTGGACATGTCAGATATAGGGTTATTCTGAAAGAACAGGGTAGCCTCTCACTGTAGCCATGGGGCAAATTCTGGATCTCTCAGTAAAAGGGTATGTAGTGGCCAGGAAGGAGAGGAGAAGGGGGAGCAGGTGAAACAGAGTTGGGGTACCATGGTCAGAAATTACTATTGGAAGAATGGCTTCTTCTATGGCAGCTTTAGTAATGTCTGAGGAGGTGAGCCAGAAATCAAGTTGGCTATGGGAGTCGTGGACCGGGGAGTGAAAGAAATAATCACGTTCTCTGGGATGGAAGGTTCTTCATATGTCTGTGAGCCCTATGTCCCCTTTCATCTGCACTAGTGCCTTAGCCCCTCTAGCATGGGGTTCGATGTTAGATGGGCATCTGTCTAGAAACGGGTCTATATTGAGATTTAAATCCCCCCCCCACAAGCACTGGTACATTGTCCCATTAGGGTCACTCACCTTTTCTGAGTGTCCAGTGGAGACTTTTATTTATTAATATCGTGACCCCTCTTTTATGGGTGGGGCAGATGCATGGACTACCTGACCAACCCATTCCTTCTGTAACCTGTTGTAGTCCCCTGGGGTCATTTTGGTCTCCTGCAGGAAGGCCAGGCCAGTCTGCAGTCTCTTGAGGTGAGATAACACTTGCTTCCATTTGGCAGAGTATTCAAACCCCTCAAGTTCCAGGTGTGGCATGTGATGTCACCCATTGGGATTTATCATTTTTATTTTGTAGTGGTGACAATTGTTAAGACAGGTAGAGACTGTAGGCCAGCTGAGAGCCCTGAGCAGACATGCCATGATGTGGACAACAGTGAGACATGGAAGAGGGACATTCAGCATTTGACAACATACATTAACCATTCCAGTGCTGACTATGCTTATATACAGCTCTGTGTGCATGTTCAAAACACAAATCAACAGAAGAGTAGTATAACCATTTACATTGATTCTAGCTTGACAGGTGTTCGGGTTTGGAAGTGATCTTGTGGTCACAGGGGTCTATTTTAGGCTCACCTCTACACCCCGGGTGCATGAGGTAGTGTCAGACCTGGGTGCTCCTGGTGCCGGAGCAGTGGGGGGGCTCCTTGCAAGGACTCCCCTTTGCAGTTGGTAGGGGTATATCTGGTGGGTTAGTGGCTTCCACAGTTGCCTTCGAGGGGAAGCTATGGAACTGCGGCTGTGCATTCTCTAGGCAGCAGTAGCTCACCAGAGAAAGGAGACGAAAGTGTGTGGTACTGGCAGAGATTAGCTACCCTGCCTGGTGTAGGGGCTGCTGCTAAGAGGGTTTTGAGGGGTAAGGATTGCCTGCAAGAGTGGTGGGGGGTGGAGGCCATGCCTCTCCAGATTGAATGGTGGCAGGGGACCCTGGGGGGGGGGTACCGTGTGGAGCAAGGGTGTGGAAAATTGAACAGAGGTGGGATGGGGCCTGCATCCCTTATTGCTCATGGATGGGGGGCTGGAGGGGGATCAGATGGATACAGTCACAAAGCACTTCTGTCACCTGGGGGCCCATGAGGAGAAAAAGAAAAAGGCAGTAATGCAATCACATAGTCATTCTCCCAGTAGGACATTGTTATGGGCTGCTTCCTTGGGGTTGCCTTTAGAGGAAAGTGAAGTCCCCAGATCCCTGTCCAGTGCCATTTAGAGAGACAGGGGTAGGCCTGTATGGTGGCATAGAGGGCTGAGGTGCTGGCACTGGCACCTTACCTCGACCCATGCTGGCAACCCATGCCCGGGCATGAGCCCGGGTCGCCGTAGGGTGGCACAGGGGGAAGGTGGAGCTGGATAGAGCTGCCGTCAGGCAGTTCTCATCTCTGGGGTTGGGGGATGCAGCATCCCTCAGCAATGTCTGCCCCCTGCTGAAGGCCAGGAGACAATGCAGACCATAGGGTGCCTGGTGTTAGGCCAATGGGGTGGGTGGAAGGGGGTCATTACCGGGGCTGAAGGCGCATGCCACCTCCACGCACATGCGCCATTCTCCCAGGGCCCTCGGGAGAAAAATGGAGGCTGAAAATGCTGGCAGCAGGATGAGAACCAACTCCCCGCAAGCACCGCACCCGGGCTGGGCAAAGGTAAGCCCCAGTAATCTCGGAAGACGGCGAGCTGTGAGTGTGGATGGGGGCCGTCCAGGGGTGAAACAAAGTCTGACATGATAAAAAAAAAAGAGAGACGGGGGATCAGGTGTGGCATCAAGTGTGCATTCTTTGGTAAGCAGTCTGATCCTTAGTCTCGACCTTTGAACCCACATTAGGGCTTTAGGTCCCCTGCATGTCACTCCCAGTATAGGAGTGGGGAGTGAAAGCCATGAAGAAAAGCAGGAGTCAGGCAGCTTTGAGAGGAGCTGGAAGGGGGGGTGGAGTCCCATCATGTAACCTCATCAGCGTAACCTTTCGGGCCTAGTTCTGTTGAAGCTTGGGACCCTTCCCCTTGTCTTCCAAGAGTCCCCCCCCAACCCCTTTCCCTCAAGCCAAGTGTGGCTAACAAGGCAAAGCATGCAATCACATAGTCATTGGGATAGACATAAAGGAATTCTGGAGGTCAGGGGTAAGGGGCAACAGACTTCTAGGAAAACATAAAATGAATTTACAAGCTCAAATGGGCAGACTGGGTGGGCCATAGGCCCTTATCTGCCGACACTGTCTATGTATCTATGTATATGTACTTATCTAATCCCTCTTGTGCAGTTTCTTGCTCTGGCAGGATGTGGAAATGCTCCGGTAAGGAGGGCTGCAGGCTTCAGTTTGGGCTCAGCTGCATAGGTAGAGGAGTCTTCGATGTGGGAGCCATCAGCCTCCCCGGAGAGCTGCTGGCTACGGATGCTGTCACCTGTGTAGTCCAAGATCATGGTGGGCAGAGAACCGGAGATCAGCAATGCTGTGGTTAGATTTGGGGCTCACTAGAGGACTTCAGATGTTGCTCCGGTGAGTGAGGACATAGAACATTGAAGCAGTTCCTGGTGTGGAACCCCTGTAGCTCCATACTGGTGGCAGTATCCATCCTTCGGTAATTGGGGCTATCCATGTGTCCCCTTTCAGAGGGGTGATCCCGCTTCCTGTGGCGGTGAGCAGAATACCTTTTTCTGTTATGAAGGGGGTAGCTCCCAATGGCCTTCTGACATGGATTGCCAGTCTGCTTGCCTTTGTGTGTGCAGAGGGGAACATCTGTCATTCTCTTCCCTCTCAGTGCTGTGCTCTGTAGACTGGGGAGCAGGAGGTCTTAAGTCATGAGGCCAGTTGTGCTTGAAGAAATCCGTGAGGGCCTCCGGGGTTGAAAAGAACAGTGGGATTCATTTATGCTCTACCCGCATGATTGCAGGGTAGCGCAGGAAGAAAGACAGGCCTACCTTGTGCGTGCCATGGCAGGCCTCAGTGTAGGCCCGCCTTCTGTCTGAAAAGTCTCTGTAGTAGTCAGGGTAAATGTTAATGTGATGTGTTTGCCAGAAAAGCTGCTTTATCTCCCGTGCCTTGCTCTTTAACATTTCTTTAGCTGTAAAATCCAGGAAGCGTCCTATTATCGGTTCGGGCTTCTCATGCAGTTTTGGCAATGGGGCCAGAGAGCAATGAGCCCACTCCACTTGCAGCACTCATGATGGATCGAGATGCTGGATCTTGGCTAAGGCCTTTTGCAGAAACCCCTTAGTGTCCCTTGCCTTGGCCCTTTCAGGAAAGCCTACCGGAGGTTGTTCCTGAGCCCCCAGTTCTCTAGGTCATCTATTTTTTCCTGCATCTTGTAAATAACTTGTTGCTGTTCCCAGAGAGTCACCGAAATATCATAGACTTTTATTTCAGTAGCCATCATCCAGAATTCAGTCTGGAACATGCGGGCTTCTAAGGATTGAAAGACCTGAGCCGTATGATTAGTAATCAAGGTGACTTGGGCCATTTGGTGGACTAGCTGCCCAAACATCCCCTCAATGGATGCGTTGTCCCACACGGCTGGCTTTGGTTGCCAAGCCATGATGGATAGTGAACGGGTCATGGAAGAACAAGGTAACAGCTTCTCCAGCTCCTATCCATGTTGAGGATGCCAGTTGCTTTAGATTTTGGTATCTTTAGGATCCATGTTGTTTGATGCACAGTTGTGTATATGTTAAAGATCATAAAAATACTATCAGATTAAACCCTCGAGGCAGGAGAGTCTGTAGCTTACACTGCCATCTTGGTAGGTGCCCCTAGTGGCAGTCTCCAAAATAATTTATTTGCTAAATATGGATAAAATGTTTTTATAGTTTAGGATTCCCTTTTAACAACACACCTCACTTGATCCAATGACACAAATCACTTTCACCTCAGCAACTCACAGCACACTACCAACAGGCAAACAGGTCAGAAAATATTTATTGTTTTTGGTTTCACTCGCTCAGACAGTCTCCCAAAAACTCTGCAACCTCACACTAGATCCATCACCACTGACAACCTAGTATTGATAGCCCAAAAAGATGGGATCCATCATTGGGTGCTTTTCTTCTTCATACTTGTAAGTGCAGCTCTCCTCCCTTTTTTATATGGCCAAATTCCTTTTCCATTTGACCATATGAAAAAAGCAGAGGCAAGTCATGAAAAAGGCTGCAAAAAACAAACAAACAAAAAAAAAAACACATTTGGGAGTCATTTTAACAATAGTAAAGTTCAGAATCCACCTAATGGGATACCATAGAACAAGATACATGTGTTGGTCTCTCTGAAGCATGTCAAGTTTGTGGGTTTAGAAATATTTTTTTCCAAAAAATGGAAAACAAGATGGCAGCATACGAATCACAATTTTTTTCACAAGAAAAAGGATTAGTCCCCATATGGACAAGAATCCTGTTTCATATGGCAAAATTCTTTTTTCGTTCGAAATATCTATCTTGAAATGCTTACTGAGCATGCTCAAAACTAAAATTTTAAAAATTAATAATTCTGGAAAGGATTAATATTTTTACACCAAACCAGCAAAAGGCACTACTGAGGGCCAGGTCCTTTCTACCTTGAAAATTATAGAGCAAAATTCCATACTGTCTGGGGACTAAAACTGATAAACAAACAGCAACCCCCAGCACTTTTTTCACTATCCAGATCTCAGAACCTGCACATCTGACCAGAACAAAACTTGACATGTCAAGAGATCTACCCCCACAAGACCGCACATGCAAATGTTCCTGCAAATCTATTGAACAACTGCAAAGTTATTAAAGTGCAAAAATAGACGTTTAACATTGAACACTCTACTCAACCATAAATATAGTGGTGCAACCACACCGCTATAATATATTCTTTGCAAAAAACTACATTAATGTGTAACCCTCCCATTCCCTGGGGTTACAAGAATCCCAACAGAATCAGTGGTAGGCAGGGAAGGCAGCTAGTGATTTGCCAGTAAATGGATTTCACTCTGTCCCCCTCTGCTGCTGGTCTCACCTGGGAGCTGGAGAGGTGATGTCACCTTAGAACTATTGTAGCAGCATAAGACACACAGCAGTTGCTGTGAGTGGGGAATGTAGAATTCTGAGTCAGACCGTAGTTGGAGTCTGCAGAGTGCAGTAGAAGTTCCAGCAGCAGCTCTGAGAGAGAGCTGCAGTGTTCCATTTTTTTCTCACCCTAGTGAAGTATCAGATTTTTCCAGCTTTATCTAAGTGGTGGAAACCATCTCCAGGGATTTCCTGTTCTTCATCCCAGAAAGGATGGAGCAGGCTGCCAGGATGTTAGGGGCAATCCCCTGATCCTTCCAGGACATTGTGAAGCTGCCTTGTGTGACAGCTTCTAGTGAGTACTTTGGTTTTGACTAAGTCTGCCCAGGAGTACCTGCTTTTGGTTTAAGGGTGAATTTCTCTGACAAAGGGCCCTATCACCATGGAAGTTTAAAGTTGGCTGACCACAGTGGAGTCCACTCTGTGACCATCCATGTGAGCAGAACTTTTACCTTTGACATCCCTGAGGTGTTTTGCTGATGTTAAGTATGAAATACAGACCTGGAATACATCAATAGTAATTTTTAGTATAAATTGAGGTTTATTTTCCAAAGGGATAACTGAGTATGAACTTGGAAACAAAAGGTAGGAGGCCCCCCATCTGGAGGCACCAGTTTAGCACTATGGATTCTGAAGGGCACCTGTGTTTTCTGTAAGTGCATGTGGCCAATGCCTGAATAAACTTCTTCCCCAGTGAGTGGGTTTTTCTCCAGTTGAGCCTTTAGTGCTCCGACGTGGTATGTGTGCCACATTTAATCCTATGCAATATAGGAAGTGTTCAAATGCTGGCCATGTGTGCCAAGTCCAGAAGAATGTGTGTTTCACTGGTGGCTAGTTCCACATTTTTTTCAGTCATCCTATGCTATATAGGAAATATGAAGTTCTGTACCTCAGATGTCTGCATTTACCGTGTGTGTAACCCTTGGGTGGTCCATCTTTGCTTTGTGTGTTCCTACTTTGTTACAGAATGAAGCCACACCCTAGAATCCCAATCTGGTATAGACATTTAAGTTATTACTTCTTTTGTGGAGTTACTTGGGTACCCCTGTCCAGAAGTGCAAACCTAGCATAGCCCTGAGCAAATGTTTTCTCCCCAGGACCTGGGTTTTGGCCATGGTATTGGTCCCACCAGGTGTGTCTAGTAGCCTCACTTGGTTATGTTTTATAATGTCTACTCCATCTGCATATCCCACCTTGTCTATGGTGGCACTATGTAATCCCTAACCCTCCCTTTTCCCCTATGGGAGGTGTGCCTGCTGGTTAAATAAGGGGCTGGTGGGGGTTACAAAAATGGGGTCTCATCCAGGATGTGATTTAGTTTGGGGAGAAAACACAGAATAGTATGCTTGGGGTATGGCTAGTGTTTTGTCTGTCTGGCAGTGTAGTAGCCCAAAAACTGGAAGGGAAGCTTTGCACAAAAGGATCTGTCTAGGATAGTGCCATCTGTATATGCCACTGTCTGCCTGCTGTTCAAGTCCTGCTGTGTGTTTGTGCCATCTTTACCAAGGGACTGTAAAGCCAGAATGTGTATGCCCTTGTCAAGCACCAAGAACGTTAACAGAACTTTAAATTTCAAGTTTAAGTGTCAAAAGTAATGTGGGCTTTGGGAAACAGAGAGATAAATGTGCCCTGAACGTTTCATGTTCTTTGAGTGTAATTTGGCAGAGTAGCTAAGGAAATTGCCAAGTTCTGAGTGTGAAAATGGTCATAAAATGGTGTTCTCACCTTGAAAGTTTCAGCTGAGAAAAAAAGTTCAGTTTACAGTTTAAATTTTGCCCTGCTCGACGATCGGCGTGGAGGAAGAGTGCAAGGAGAAGGTAAGAGGCTCATTTGCATAGCGTGGAGTGATTGGTGTAACTTCAATCAGTCCTACCCTCTAGCCAGCTTCAGAGTGCAGCCCAATGTTTGAGAAGGAGAGAGTGAGTGGCGTGTGAGCTTGTGAGCCAGGATCAACCATCGAGGGTTTTGTGAAGATTCTAATCTCTGAAATAAAGACATTTTCTGTTAAAATAGGGCTCAACCCATTATCCAACTGACTGGGAAGAAAGCGTGGCATTCGTGGTAACAATTAGAGGGATTGCCAGCCGCTTTCACCCCAGAGGCCTTCCAGGATTGGCACTAGGCTGAAAATTTACACCGAAGAAAGCCAGCTACTGATTAAGTCAGTACCATTCAAAGTATCTGTGCCTCAAACTGTGTGTGATTTTAAAAGCCAGCTGAATCTGTGTGTAAGCAGTGAAATTGTTTTGCAAAGAAGGACTGAGTTGGAGCACCAAACACAACAAACAAAAATTCTGAGCATAGACTGTGAGCATTTATAATGGATTCAGCAACAGTAAAATGTTCTAAGCAAGAGAGAGACTGTGAGTTGTATATTAGGCTGCAACAAACAGGCAATCCTGTAAAGAAATACTGTGGCTTTCAATGACTTTAAGCATGCATAAATAGTTGATTTGTGCGCTAATCGTGAAGTCCTGCAAAATCATATGAATGTGCTGAGAGATGTAAACAGTGCAATCGATAACAGTTTGAGCAAGAAATCAGTAGTAGAGGTCGGATGCACAGTTTGAGTCAGAGACAGATTTGATGCCAGAGGAGTGCTGCCACCGCCATTACAGGGTGGGGCAGTCAATGTAAACACAGCAGCAGGGAGTCATTTTAAGAGACTGTTCAGAGTATTGTGAACCAGTAGTAATAACAGACTTTTATATGTTTAAATTGCAAACATGGCTTTGAGAACATTCCACTACCCAGATCATTCCCAAGCTATGATAGCAGAGGAGGTGGCCAAACTAAGGGAAATAGAGCAAGCTTTTTACAGTGAAGGGTGCCTCCATATGTTGCAATATCCAACTGTGAGAGTATGCTTAATGTGCCTCAAGGCTGGAAGGGTCGTCTTTTTAATACCTCATTGTTCGGGTTGCCTAGTGAAGTATTGTCTGTCTAAGACACCGTGAATTCATTTGGCTCCCACCTGGGTCTAACAAGGAAACCCTTCATGTAGCAGCACACAGCACCAGGTTGAACCTGTTGGGAGAGGCCCCGTAGAGTGTGGCACAAAGGAAGAAAGTATGGATTTACTGCAAGGGCAGACATCTCATGATGTTTCCTTGCCTGTGTCTCATAAGGACAGTGCAGAAGAAGGATCCTTGGACCCATGGAGAGTGGGTCATAGTCCTGGCCTAGTAGGGGAGGGCGAAGTTCAAGAAACTTTGAACTGGGAGGTGTCTACCTCCACTCCCAGTGAGGAGCGGACTGTTTCGGGAGTGAGGACGACTGCTCACTCCTGGGCTCAGGTCCTAAGTAAGGAAGAGGAGGATGAGGATATGTACCTTCATGTTGAGGGTCCCAGTGAGTGGCCTCAAGCTCTTGCCTCTGAGGAACCAGAAAGGGAAGATGGTGACTCCACTGCTCTGCCTGCAGAGATTGCCAGGGACAGATTTTTCCATTCTTTAAGTATGCAGCACTGGATGAACCAGAACTGGCCACCCCCAAGCCATGCCAATGACTATGTACTTATGAAGAGTAGTAAGGAGGAGAAACTGCTTTAAAGGAGGGCCGGCACCATATATGGGAGGTCCTTTTCTACCTTTCTTCATGAAGTCTGGGAGGAAATTGAGCAGAGCAGGCAATTCTGGTTATTGGAGGAAGCAAGCAAGAAACTACATCCAGGTGCAACACCCTGTGTTAGAAACAGAGTCATCAGTGATAGATTGGAATTCTGGAAATTGGGCAGGACATTGTTTATGGACACTACAAATTGTGGACAAAGCAGGGAATGAGACATTTCATAACATCAACTATGAACACCCAGATGGGGTCATAGTTCTTGAACCTCACCCTGAGTGGTACTACCCTTAATGGTGCTACTCTCTGTGAATATGCCCATGCCTACCCCAAGGGAAGTAAAGCAGTGACAGCAAAGTTTCTGCCATCCAGCAGTAGCCGCCTCTGAATGATGCCACCTGACTGGTGTTCCAGGATCCAAGGTGCATCCAGGATTTGTCATCCCAACAGTGTGCCTTCCCAGTTTCATCGCCTGGCCTTCCAAGATGACCTCAGTCCAGCAGTTTTCCTTATTCATCACCTGGCATGCCAGATGACATTAACCCAGCTGTTTTTCCTGTTCCATAGTTCGATTTCTGAGATGATATCAACCCAGCTGTTTACCAGTTTCATCTCTTGTTTTCTGAAGGACATCAGCCCAGCTGTATCCAAATAATGCTGCCAGAGGGGGAGAGTCTTCTACTGGAGAAGTAGGTGGTTTCAGTGTTCGGTCTTCAAGGAACTAGTAAGGCCCATCTTTTCTATGTTTATCTGACTTTGCAATACACATCCTACACCTGGCGTACTTCCAAACTCTTTGAACTGTCCACAAAGACTCTTTCTTTTGAACTACGGTGCTCTTTAGGCCCTGACCTGTTCAAAGACTGTGTTTCAGTGGGCTCTGGCCCAGGAGAGACTCTTTTACGGACCTTGCACTTGGGCAACAACATTCTGTCACTAGTATGGGACTTTAGTGGCATTCCATGCCCCCCAAAGTGTATTGTGTGTAATGTCAGTGTTTTTCCACTGTTTTCTACTTTTACACTTTTCTATATAATATTTTTGGGATTCTTTAGTGTTTCGATGGAGGGGTTGTAATACTGTGGTATGCAGATTTGGGGTGTTTTGTTTTGTGTTTTCTCTTTCAGGTCATCGAGATGAAGAGGGAAGAGGAGAAGAACTGAAGAGGATTTGGGGAACTCATCGGGGTTCCTGTGTGTTTTAGAGCATTTAGAATATTGTGTAGTTGTCAACATGTGTTTACCATTGTTGTTTTCTTCCACAGGTGTATGTGTGGGAGATGTGGGAGTGTAATGCATGGTATAGTATTGTGCTCCGGTGTTTTTTTTTTGGTTTGGTACTCTGGTTGGGGGAGGTTCTCCTCTGGGTACATTTGGATAGATAGATTTTCCCAAGGGCTAGGGGCATAAAAAGGCGGTGGTCTTGACTGGCCATAGGAGCCACAGTCTTGGTCTATTAGGGTATGCTTTGGGCAGTTCTTCCAGAACCACTGATTCTCTATAGTAAGATCATGGAGTAGGGGCTGACGCAACAGCCAATGGCCTCTTGGCCCTTAGTGTTGTCTGCCTGTGCCTCGCACATAGTAGGGGAGAAGGTAGCTCTACCTCCCCATAGGCAACACATAGGGTAGGATGGCCTGGTGCCGGATAAGGGAATGACTGCAGACAGTCATTTAGCTGGCTAGGGGCCAGTGTAACCTCCCTGTTCCCTGGGGTTACTAGAATCCCATTAGAATCAGTGGTAGTCAGGGAAGGCAGCTAGTGATTTGCAACTAAATTGATTTCATTCTGTTTCTTTCTGCTGCTGGACTCACGTGGGAGCTGGAGAGGTGATGTCACCTTAGAACTCTCGCAGCAGCATAAGCCACACAGCAGTTGCTGTGAGTGGGGAATTTAGAATTCTGAGTCAGTCTGTAGTTGGAGGCTGCAGAGTGCAGTAGAAGTTCCAGCAGCAGCTCTGAGAGAGAGATGCAGTGTTCCATTTTTTTCTCACCCTAGTGAAGTATCAGATTTTTCCAGCTTTATCTAAGTGGTGGAAACCATCTCCAGGGATTTTCTGTTCTTCATCCCAGAAAGGATGGAGCAGGCTGCCAGGATGTTAGGGGCAATCACCTGATCCTTCCAGGACATTGTGAAGCTGCCTTGTGTGACAGCTTCTAGTGAGTACTTTGGTTTTGACTAAGTCTGCCCAGGAGTACCTGCTTTTGGTTTAAGGGTGAATTTCTCTGACAAAAGGGCCCTATCACCATGGAAGTTTAAAAGTTGGCTGACCACAGTGGAGTCCACTCTGTGACCATCCATGTGAGCAGAACTTTTACCTTTGACATCCCTGAAGTGTTTTGCTGATGTTAAGTATGAAATACAGACCTGGAATACATCAATAGTAATTTTTTAGTATAAATTGAGTTTTATTTTCCAAAGGGATAACTGAGTATGAACTTGGAAACAAAAGGTAGGAGGCCCCCCATCTGGAGGCACCAGTTTAGCACTATGGATTCTGAAGGGCACCTGTGTTTTCTGTAAGTGCATGTGGCCAATGCCTGAATAAACTTCTTCCCCAGTGAGTGGGTTTTTCTCCAGTTGAGCATTTTGTGCTCCGACGTGGTATGTGTGCCACATTTAATCCTATGCAATATAGGAAGTGTTCAAATGCTGGGCCATGTGTGCCAAGTCCAGAAGAATGTGTGTTTCACTGGTGGCTAGTTCCACATTTTTTTCAGTCATCCTATGCTATATAGGAAATATGAAGTTCTGTACCTCAGATGTCTGCATTTACCGTGTGTGTAACCCTTGGGTGGTCCATCTTTGCTTTGTGTGTTCCTACTTTGTTACAGAATGAAGCCACACCCTAGAATCCCAATCTGGTATAGACATTTAAGTTATTGCTTCTTTTGTGGAGTTGCTTGGGTACCCCTGTCCAGAAGTGCAAACCTAGCATAGCCCTGAGCGAATGTTTTCTCCCCAGGACCTGGGTTTTGGCCATGGTATTGGTCCCACCAGGTGTGTCTAGTAGCCTCACTTGGTTGTGTTTTATAATGTCTACTCCATCTGCATATCCCACATTGTCTATGGTGGCACTATGTAATCCCTAACCCTCCCTTTTCCCTATGGGAGGTGTGGCCTGGTTAAATAAGGGGCTGGTGGGGGGTTACAAAATGGGGTCTCATCCAGGATGTGATTTAGTTTGGGAGAAAACACAGAATAGTATGCTTGGGATATGGCTAGTGTTTTGTCTGTCTGGCAGTGTAGTAGCCCAAAACTGGAAGGAAGCTTTGCACAAAAGGATCTGTCTAGGATAGTGCCATCTGTATATGCCACTGTCTGCCTGCTGTTCAAGTCCTGCTGTGTGTTTGTGCCATCTTTACCAAGGGACTGTAAAGCCAGAATGTGTATGCCCTTGTCAAGCACCAAGAACGTTAACAGAACTTTAAATTTCAGGTTTAAGTGTCAAAAGTAATGTGGGCTTTGGGAAACAGAGAGATAAATGTGCCCTGAACGTTTCATGTTCTTTGAGTGTAATTTGGCAGAGTAGCTAAGGAAATTGCCAAGTTCTGAGTGTGAAAATGGTCAAAAAATGGTGTTCTCACCTTGAAAGTTTCAGCTGAGAAAAAAAGTTCAGTTTACAGTTTAAATTTTGCCCTGCTCGACGATCGGCGTGGAGGAAGAGTGCAAGGAGAAGGTAAGAGGCTCATTTGCATAGCGTGGAGTGATTGGTGTAACTTCAATCAGTCCTACCCTCTAGCCAGCTTCAGAGTGCAGCCCAATGTTTGAGAAGGAGAGAGTGAGTGGCGTGTGAGCTTGTGAGCCAGGATCAACCATCGAGGGTTTTGTGAAGATTCTAATCTCTGAAATAAAGACATTTTCTGTTAAAATAGGGCTCAACCCATTATCCAACTGACTGGGAAGAAAGCGTGGCATCTGTGGTAACAATTAGAGGGATTACAGCCGCTTTCACCTCAAAGCCTTCCAGGATTGGCACTAGGCTGAAAATTTACACCGAAGAAAGCCAGCTACTGATTAAGTCAGTACCATTCAAAGTATCTGTGCCTCAAACTGTGTGTGATTTTAAAAGCCAGCTGAATCTGTGTGTAAGCAGTGAAATTGTTTTGCAAAGAAGGACTGAGTTGGAGCACCAAACACAACAAACAAAAATTCTGAGCATAGACTGTGAGCATTTATAATGGATTCAGCAACAGTAAAATGTTCTAAGCAAGAGAGAGACTGTGAGTTGTATATTAGGCTGCAACAAACAGGCAATCCTGTAAAGAAATACTGTGGCTTTCAATGACTTTAAGCATGCATAAATAGTTGATTTGTGCGCTAATCGTGAAGTCCTGCAAAAAATCATATGAATGTGCTGAGAGATGTAAACAGTACAATCGATAACAGTTTGAGCAAGAAATCAGTAGTAGAGAGGTCGGATGCACAGTTTGAGTCAGAGACAGATTTGATGCCAGAGGAGTGCTGCCACCGCCATTACAGGGTGGGGCAGTCAATGTAAACACAGCAGCAGGGAGTCATTTTAAGAGACTGTTCAGAGTATTGTGAACCAGTAGTAATAACAGACTTTTATATGTTTAAATTGAAAACATGGCTTTGAGAACATTCCACTACCCAGATCATTCCCAAGCTATGATAGCAGAGGAGGTGGCCAAACTAAGGGAAATAGAGCAAGCTTTTACAGTGAAGGGTGCCTCCATATGTTGCAATATCCAACTGTGAGAGTATGCTTAATGTGCCTCAAGGCTGGAAGGGTCGTCTTTTAATACCTCATTGTTCGGGTTGCCTAGTGAAGTATTGTCTGTCTAAGACACCGTGAATTCATTTGGCTCCCACCTGGGTCTAACAAGGAAACCCTTCATGTAGCAGCACACAGCACCAGGTTGAACCTGTTGGGAGAGGCCCGTGAGGTGTGGCACAAAGGAAGAAAGTATGGATTTACTGCAAGGGCAGACATCTCATGATGTTTCCTTGCCTGTGTCTCATAAGGACAGTGCAGAAGAAGGATCCTTGGACCCATGGAGAGTGGGTCATAGTCCTGGCCTAGTAGGGGAGGCGAAGTTCAAGAAACTTTGAACTGGGAGGTGTCTACCTCCACTCCCAGTGAGGAGGCGGACTGTTTCAGGAGTGAGGACGACTGCTCACTCCTGGGCTCAGGTCCTAAGTAAGGAAGAGGAGGATGAGGATATGTACCTTCATGTTGAGGGTCCCAGTGAGTGGCCTCAAGCTCTTGCCTCTGAGGAACCAGAAAGGAAGATGGTGACTCCACTGCTCTGCCTGCAGAGATTGCCAGGACAGATTTTCCATTCTTTAAGTATGCAGCACTGGATGAACCAGAACTGGCCACCCCCAAGCCATGCCAATGACTATGTACTTATGAAGGAGTAGTAAGGAGGAGAAACTTGCTTTAAAGGAGGGCCGGCACCATATGGGAGGTCCTTTTCTACCTTTCTTCATGAAGTCTGGGAGGAAATTGAGCAGAGCAGGCAATTCTGGTATTGGAGGAAGCAACAGAAACTACATCCAGGTGCAACACCCTGTGTTAGAAACAGAGTCATCAGTGATAGATTGGAATTCTGGAAATTGGGCAGGACATTGTTTATGGACACTACAAATTGTGGACAAAAGCAGGAATGAGACATTTCATAACATCAACTATGAACACCCAGATGGGGTCATAGTTCTTGAACCTCACCCTGAGTGGTACTACCCTTAATGGTGCTACTCTCGTGAATATGCCCATGCCTACCCCAAGGGAAGTAAAGCAGTGACAGCAAAGTTTCTGCCATCCAGCAGTAGCCGCTCTGAATGATGCCACCTGACTGGTGTTCCAGGATCCAAGGTGCATCAAGTTTGTCATCCCAACAGTGTGCCTTCCCAGTTTCATCGCCTGGCCTTCCAAGATGACCTCAGTCCAGCAGTTTTCCTTATTCATCACCTGGCATGCCAGATGACATTAACCAGCTGTTTTTTCCTGTTCCATAGTTCGATTTCTGAGATGATATCAACCCAGCTGTTTACCAGTTTCATCTCTTGTTTTCTGAAGGACATCAGCCCAGCTGTATCCAAATAATGCTGCCAGAGGGGAGAGTCTTCTACTGGAGAGTAGGTGGTTTCAGTGTTCGGTCTTCAAGGAACTAGTAAGGCCCATCTTTTCTATGTTTATCTGACTTTGCAATACACATCCTACACCTGGCGTACTTCCAAACTCTTGAACTGTCACAAAGACTCTTTCTTTTGAACTACGGTGCTCTTTAGGCCCTGACCTGTTCAAAGACTGTGTTTCAGTGGGCTCTGGCCAGGAGAGACTCTTTTACGGACCTTGCACTTGGGCAACAACATTCTGTCACTAGTATGGGACTTTAGTGGCATTCCATGCCCCCCAAAGTGTATTGTGTGTAATGTCAGTGTTTTTCCACTGTTTTCTACTTTTACACTTTTCTATATAATATTTTTGGGATTCTTTAGTGTTTCGATGGAGGGGTTGTAATACTGTGGTATGCAGATTTGGGGTGTTTTGTTTTGTGTTTTCTCTTTCAGGTCATCGAGATGAAGAGGGAAGAGGAGAAGAACTGAAGAGGATTTGGGGAACTCATCGGGGTTCCTGTGTGTTTTAGAGCATTTAGAATATTGTGTAGTTGTCAACATGTGTTTACCATTGTTGTTTTCTTCCACAGGTGTATGTGTGGGAGATGTGGGAGTGTAATGCATGGTATAGTATTGTGCTCCGGTGTTTTTTTTGGTTTGCAGGTACTCTGGGTTGGGGGGAGGTTCTCTGGGTACATTTGGATAGATAGATTTTCCTATAGGGCTAGGGCATAAAAAAGGCGTGGTCTTGACTGGCCATAGGGACCACAGTCTTGGTCTATTAGGGTATGCTTTGAGCAGTCTCTTCCAGAACCACTGATTCTCTATAGTAAGATCATGGGTAGGGGCTGACGAACAGCCAATGGCCTCTTGGCCCTTAGTGTTGTCTGCCTGTGCCTCGCACATAGTAGGGGAGAAGGTAGCTCACCCCATAGGCAACACATAGGGTGGGATGGCCTGGTGCGGATAGGGAATGACTGCAGACAGTCATTTAGCTGGCATGGGGCCAGTGTAACCTCCTGTTCCCTGGGGTTTACTAGAATCCCATTAGAATCAGTGGTAGTCAGGAAGGCAGCTAGTGATTTGCAAGTAAATTGATTTCATTCTGTTTCTTTCTGCTGCTGACTCCGTGGGAGCTGAGAGGTGATGTCACCTTAGAACCTCAGAGCAGCATAAGCTACACAGCAGTTGCTGAGGTGGGAATTTAGAATTCTGAGTCAGTTCTGTAGTTGGAGGCTGCAGAGTGCAGTAGAAGTTCCAGCAGCAGCTCTGAGAGAGAGATGCAGTGTTCCATTTTTTTCTCACCCTAGTGAAGTATCAGATTTTCCAGCTTTATCTAAGTGGTGGAAACCATCTCAGGGATTTTCTGTTCTTCATCCCAGAAAGGATGGAGCAGGCTGCCAGGATGTTAGGGCAATCACCTGATCCTTCCAGGACATTGTGAAGCCGCTTGTGCACAGCTTCGAGTGAGTACTTTGGTTTGACTAAGTCTGCCCCAGGAGTACCTGCTTTTGGTTTAAGGGTGAATTTCTCTGACAAAAGGGCCTTATCACTATGGAAGTTTAAAGTTGGCTGACCACAGTGAGTCCACTCTGTGACCATCCATGTGAGCAGGAACTTTACCTTTGACATCCCTGAAGGTGTTTTGCTGATGTTAAGTATGAAATACAGACCTGGAATACATCAATAGTAATTTTAGTATAAATTGAGTTTTATTTTCCAAAGGGATAACTGAGTATGAACTTGGAAACAAAGGTAGGAGCCCCCATCTGGAGGCACCAGTTTAGCACTATGGATTCTGAAGGGCACCTGTGTTTTCTGTAAGTGCATGTGGCCAATGCCTGAATAAACTTCTTCCCCAGTGAGTGGGTTTTTCTCCAGTTGAGCATTTTTGTGCTCCGACGTGGTACATGTGTGCCACATTTAATCCTATGCAATATAGGAAGTGTTCAAATGCTGGCCATGTGTCCAAGTCCAGAAGAATGTGTGTTTCACTGGTGGCTAGTTCCACATTTTTTTCAGTCATCCTATGCTATATAGGAAATATGAAGTTCTGTACCTCAGATGTCTGCATTTACCGCGGGTGTAACCCTTTGGTGGTCCATCTTTGCTTTGTGTGTTCCTTACTTTGTTACAGAATGAAGCCACACCCAGAATCCCAATCTGGTATAGACATTTAAGTTATTGCTTCTTTTGTGGAGTTGCTTGGCAATTCTGTCCAGAAGTGCAAACCTAGCATAGTCCTGAGCTAATGTTTTCCCAGGACCTGGGTTTTGGCCATGGTATTGGTCCCACCAGGTGTGTCTAGTAGCCTCACTTGGTTGTGTTTTATAATGTCTACTCCATCTGCATATCCCACCTTGTCTTGGTGGCACTATGTAATCCTAACCTCCTTTTCCCCATGGGAGGTGTGCCTGCTGGTTAAATAAGGGCTGTGTGGAGGGGTTACAAAATGGGGTCTCATCCAGGATGTGATTTAGTTTGGGGAGAAAACAGAATAGTATGCTTGAGATGGCTAGTGTTTTGTCTGTCTGGCAGTGTAGTAGCCCAAAACTGGAAGGGAAGCTTTGCACAAAAGGATCTGTCTAGAGATAGTGCCATCTGTATATGCCACTGTCTGCCTGCTGTTCAAGTCCTGCTGTGTTTGTGCCATCTTTACCAAGGGACTGTAAAGCCAGAATGTGTATGCCCTTAATAAGCACCAAGAACGTTAACAGAACTAAATTTCAGGTTTAAGTGTCCAAAAAGTAATGTGGGCTTTGGGAAACAGAGAGATAAATGTGCCCTGAACGTTTCATGTTCTTTGAGTGTAATTTGCAGAGTAGCTAAGGAAATTGCCAAGTTCTGAGTGTGAAAATGGTCAAAAATGGTGTTCTCACCTTGAAAGTTTCAAGCTGAGAAAAAGTTCAGTTTACAGTTTAAATTTTGCCTGCTCGATGATCGGGATGGAGGAAAAGTGCAAGGAGAAGGTAAGAGGCTCATTTGCATAGCGTGGAGTGATTGGTGTAACTCAATCAGTCCTACCTCTAGCCAGCTTCAGAGTGCAGCCCAAATGTTTGAGAAGGAGAGTGAGTGGGCGTGTGAGCTTGTGAGCCAGGATCAACCACCGAGGGTTTTGTGAAGATTCTAATCTCTGAAATAAAGACATTTTCAGCTAAAATAGGGCTCAACCCATTATCCAACTGACTGGGAAGAAAGCGTGGCATCGTGGTAACAATTAGAGGGATTAAGCAATGCTTTCAACCCAGAGGCCTTCCAGGATTGGCACTAGCTGAAAATTTACACCGAAGAAAGCCAGCTACCGATTAAGCTGCACTATTCAGTATCTGAGCCTAAACTGTGTGTGATTTTAAAAGCCAGCTGAATCTGTGTGTAAGCAGTGAAATTGTTTTGCAAAAGAAGGACTGAGTTGGAGCACCAACACAACAAACAAAAATTTGAGCATAGACTGTGAGCATTTATAATGGATTCAGCAACAGTAAAATGTTCTAAGCAAGAGAGAGACTGTGAGTTGTATATTAGGCTGCAACAAACAGGCAATCCCAAAGAAATATCAGGGTTTTCAATGACTTTAAGCATGCATAAATAGTTGATTTTTGCGCTAACATGAAGTCCTGCAAAATCATATGAATGTGCTGAGAGATGTAAACAGTGCAATGCGATAACAGTTTGAACGAAATCAATGATAGAGGTGGATGCACAGTTTGAGTCAGAGACAGATTTGATGCCAGAGGAGTGCTGCCACCGCCATTACAGGGTGGGGCAGTCAATGCAAACACAGCAGCAGGGAGTCATTTTAAGAGACTGTTCAGAGTATTGAAAACCAGTAGTAATAACAGACTTTCATATGTTTAAATTGCAACATGGCTTTGAGAACATTCCACACCCAGATCATTCCAGCTATGATAGCAGAGGAGGTGGCCAAACTAAGGGAAATAGAGCAAGCTTTTACAGTGAAGGGTGCCCATATGTTGCAATATCCAACTGTGGAGTATGCTTAATGTGCTCAAGGCTGGAAGAATTCGTCTTTTAATACCTCATTGTTGGGGTTGCCTAGTGAAGTATTGTCTGTCTAAGACACCGTGAATTCATTGGCTCCCCACCTGGGTCTAACAGAGAAACCCTTCATGTAAGCAGCACACAGCACCAGGTTGAACCTGTTGGGAGAGGCCCGCAGGGAGTGGCACAAAGGAAGAAGTATGGATTTACTGCAAGGGCAGACATCTCATGATGTTCCTTGCCTGTGTCTCATAGGACAGTGCAGAAGAAGGATCCTTGGACCCATGGAGGTGGGTCATGTCCTGACCCTAGTAGGGAGAGGCGAAGTTCAAGAACTTTGAACTGGGAGGTGTCTACCTCCACCCCAGTGAGGAGCGGACTGTTTCGGGAGGAGGACGACTGCTCACCCTGGGCCCAGGTCCCAAGGAGGAAGAGGAGGATGAGGATATGTACCTTCATGTTGAGGGTCCCAGTGAGTGGCCTCAAGCTCTTGCCTCCTGAGGAACCAGAAAGGGAAGATGGTGACTCCACTGCTCTGCCTGCAGAGATTGCCAGGGACAGATTTTTCCATTCTTTAAGTATGCAGCACTGGATGAACAGAACTGGCCACCCCAAGCCATGCCAATGACTATGTATATGAAGAGTAGTAAGGAGGAGAAACTGCTTTAAAGGAGGGCGGCACCATATATGGGAGGTCCTTTTCACCTTTCTTCATGAAGTCTGGGAGGAAATTGAGCAGAGCAGGCAATTCTGGTTATTGGAGGAAGCAAGCAAGAAACTACATCCAGGTGCAACACCTGTGTGAGAAACAGAGTCATCAGTGATAGATTGGAATTCTGGAAATTGGGCAGGACATTGTTTATGGACACTACAAATTGTGTATGGACAAAACAGGGAATGAGACATTTCATAACATCAACTATGAACACCAGATGGGGTCATAGTTCTTGAACCCTCACCCTGAGTGGTACTACCCTTAATGGTGCTACTCTCTGTGAATATGCCCATACCTACCCCAAAGGAAGTAAAGCAGTGACAGCAAAGTTTCTGCCATCCAGCAGTAGCCGTCTCTGAATGATGCCACCTGACTGGTGTTCCAGGATCCAAGGTGCATCCAGGTTCGTCATCCCAACAGTGTGCCTTCCCAGTTTCATCGCCACCAGCTTCCAAGATGACCTCAGTCAACAGTTTTCTCATATTCATCACCTGGCATGCCAGATGACATTAACCAGCTGTTTTTCCTGTTCCATAGTTCGATTTCTGAGATGATATCAACCCAGCTGTTTACCAGTTTCATCTCTTGTTTTCAAGGACATCAACCCAGCTGTATCCAAATAATGCTGCCAGAGGGGAGAGTCTTCTACTGAGAAGTAGGTGGTTTCAGTGTTCGTCTTCAAGGAACTAGTAAGGCCCATCTTTTCTATGTTTATCTGACTTTGCAATACACATCCTACACCTGGCATACTTCCAAACTCTTTGAACTGTCACAAAGACTCTTTCTTTTGAACTACTACGGTGCTCTTTAGGCCCTGACCCTTCAAAGACTGTGTTTCAGTGGGCTCTGGCCCAGGAGAGACTCTATCACGGACCTTGAATTGGGCAACAACATTCTATCACTAGTATGGGACTTTAGCATTCCATGCCCCCAAAGTGTATTATGTGTAATGTCAGTGTTTTCCACTGTTTTCTACTTTTACACTTTTCTATAATATTTTTGGGATTCTTTAGTGTTTCGATGGAGGGTTGTAATTCTGTGGTATGCAGATTTGGGGTGTTTTGTTTTGTGTTTTTTCTTTCAGGTCATCGAGATGAAGAGGGAAGAGGAGAAGAACTGAAGAGGATTTGGGGAACTCATCGGGTTCCTGTGTGTTTTAGAGCATTTAGAATATTGTGTAGTTGTCAACATGTGTTTACCATTGTTGTTTCTTCCAGGTATATGTGGGAGATGTGGAGTGTAATGCATGGTATAGTATTGTGCTCGGTGTTTTTTGGTTTGCAGGTACTCTGGGTTGGGGGAGGTTCCCTCTGGGTACATTTGGTGATAGATTTTCCCTATAGGGCTAGGGGGATAAAAGGCGGTGGTCTTGACTGGCCATAGGAGCCACAGTCTTGGTCTATTAGGGTATGCTTTGGGCAGTTCTTCCAGAACCACTGATTCTCTATAGTAAGATCATGGAGTAGGGGCTGGCCCACAGCCAACTGGCCTCTGGCCTTAGTGCTGTCTGCCTGTACCTCGCACATTAGTAGGGGAGAAGGTAGCTCTACCTCCCACAGGGCAACACATAGGGTAGGATGGCCTGGTGCGGATAAAGGGAATGACTGCAGACAGTCATTTAGCTGACCAAGGCCAGTGTAACCTCCCTGTTCCCTGGGGTTACTAGATCCCATTAGAATCAGTGGTAGTCAGGAAGGCAGCTAGTGAGTTGCAAGTAAATTGATTTCATTCTGTTTCTTTCTGCTGCTGGACTCACGTGGGAGCTGGAGAGGTGATGTCACCTTAGAACTCCTCCAGCAGCATAAGCCACACAGCAGTTGCTGTGAGTGGGGAATTTAGAATTCTGAGTCAGTCTGCAGTTGGAGGCTGCAGAGTGCAGTAAGTTCCAGCAGCAGCTCTGAGAGAGAGATGCAGTGTTCCATTTTTTTCTCACCCTAGTGAAGTATCAGATTTTTCCAGCTTTTATCTAAGTGGTGGAAACCATCTCCAGGGATTTTCTGTTCTTCATCCCAGAAGAAAGGATGGAGCAGGCTGCCAGGATGTTAGGGCAATCACCTGATCCTTCCAGACATTGTGAAGCTGCCTTGTGCGACAGCTTCAGTGAGTACTGGTTTTGACTAAGTCTGCCCAGGAGTACCTGCTTTTGGTTTAAGGAATTCTCTGACAAAGGGCCCTATCACCATGGAAGTTTAAAAGTTGGCTGGACCACAGTGAGTTTTACCCCAGACCATCCATGTGGAGCAGAACTTTTACCTTGGAGCAACCCTTGAGGTGTTTTGTTGATGTTAAGTATGAAATACAGACCTGGAATACATCAATAGTAATTTTAGTATAAATTGGGTTTAATTTTTCCAAAGGATAACTGAGTATGAACTTGGAAACAAAGGTAGGAGGCCCCCATCTGGAGGCACCAGTTTAGCACATGGATTCTGAAAGGCACCTGTGTTTTCTGTAAGTGCATGTGGCCAATGCCTGAATAAACTTCTTCCCCAGTGAGTGGGTTTTCTCCAGTTGAGCATTTTGTGCTCCGGTAGTATGTGTGCCACATTTAATCTATACAAATAGGAAGTGTTCAAATACTGGCCATGTGTGCCAAGTCTCAGAAGAAGAATGTGTGTTTCACTGTATAAGCTAGTTCATTTTTTCAGTCATCCCATGCTATAGTGTGGAAATATGAAGTTCTGCACCTCAGATGTCTGCATTTACCGTGTGTAACCCTGTAGGTGGTCCATCTTTTGATTTGTATGTTCCTACTTTGTTACAGAATGAAGCACACACCCTAGAATCCCAATCTGGTATAGACATTTAAGTTATTGCTTCTTTGTGGAGTTGTTGGGTACCCCTGTCCAGAAGTACAAACCTAGCATAGCCCTAAGCGAATGTTTCTCCCCAGGACCTGGGTTTTGGCCATGGTATTGGTCCCACCAGGTGTGTCTAGTAGCCTCACTTGGTTGTGTTTTATAATGTCTACTCCATCTGCATATCCACCTTGTCTATGGTGGCACTATGTAATCCCTAACCTCCCTTTTCCCTATGGGAGGTGTGCCTGCTGGTTAAATAAGGGGCTGGTGGGTGGGGTTGCAAAAATGGGGTCTCATCCAGGATGTGATTTAGTTTGGGGAGAAAACACAGAATAGTATAGCTTGGGATATGGCTAGTGTTTGTCTGTCTGGCAGTGGAAGCCAAAAACTGGAAGGGAAGCTTTTGCACAAAAGGATCTGTCTAGGATAGTGCCATCTGTATATGCCACTGTCTGCCTGCTGTTCAAGTCCTGCTGTGTGTTGTGCCATCTTTACCAAGGGACTGTAAAGCCAGAATGTGTATGCCCTGTCAAGCACCAAGAACGTTAACAGAACTTTAAATTTCAAGTTTAAGTGTCCAAAAAGTAATGTGGGCTTTACAGGAAACAGAGAGATAAATGTGCCCTGAACGTTTCATGTTCTTTGAGTGTAATTGTGAGAGTAGCTAAGGAAATTGCCAAGTTCTGAGTGTGAAAATGGTCCAAAAATGAAGTTCTCACCTTGAAAGTTTCAGCTGAGAAAAAAGTTCAGTTTACAGTTTAAATTTTGCCCTGCTCTCGACTGATCGTGATGGAGGAAAAGTGCAAGGAGAAGGTAAGAGGTCACCTACATTGCGTGGAGTGATTGGTGTAACTTCAATCAGTCCACCCTCTAGCCAACTTCAGAGTGCAGCCCAATGTTTGAGAAGGAGAGGAGGGCGTGGTGAGCTTGAGAGCCAGGATCAACCATCGAGGGTTTTGTGAAGATTCTAATCTCTGGAAATAAAGAGCATTTTCTGTTAAAATGAGGGCTCAACCCATTATCCAACTGATGCAAGAAAGCCTGGCATTCGTGGTAACAATTAGAGGATTACAGCCGCAGCACCCCAGAGACCTTCAGGATTGGCACCAGGCTGAAAATTTACACCGAAAGAAAGCCAGCTACCGATTGCAGCATTCAAAGCATCTGTGCCTCAACTGTGTGTGATTTTAAAAGCCAGCTGAATCTGTGTGTAAGCAGTGAAATTGTTTTGCAAAGAAGGACTGAGTTGGAGCACCAACACAACAAACAAAAATTCTGAGCATAGACTGTGAGCATTTATAATGGATTCAGCAACAGTAAAATGTTCTAAGCACAGAGAGAGACTGTGAGGTTATATTAGGCTGCAACAAACAGGCAATCCTGTAAAGAAATACTGTGGCTTTAATGACTTTAAGCATGCATAAATAGTTGATTTGTCAGCTA
Source organism: Neoceratodus forsteri (assembly GCA_016271365.2). Lineage (NCBI taxonomy): Eukaryota > Metazoa > Chordata > Ceratodontiformes > Ceratodontidae > Neoceratodus > Neoceratodus forsteri. The sequence goes on along the minus strand of CM057449.1, from coordinate 1,551,544,967 downwards.
ATCATGAAGTCCTGCAAAATCATATGAATGTCTGAGAGATGTAAACAGTGCAATCGAGTAACAGTTTGAGCAAGAAATCAGTAGTAGAGAGGTCGGATGCACAGTTTGAGTCAGAGACAGATTTGATGCCAGAGGTGCTGCCACACGCCATTACAGGGTGGGGCAGTCAATGCAAACAACAGCAGCAGAGAGTCATTTTAAGAGACTGTTCAGAGTATTGTGAACCAGTAGTAATAACAGACTTTCATATGTTTAAATTGCAAACATGGCTTTGAGAACATTCCACTACCCAGATCATTTCCCAAGCTATGATAGCAGAGGAGGTGGCCAAACTAAAGGAAATAGAGCAAGCTTTTACAGTGAAGGTGCCTCCATATGATTAACAATATCCAACTGTGAGAGTATGCTTAATGTGCCTCAAGGCTGGAAGGTCGTCTTTTAATACCTCATTGTTCAAGGTTCCCTAGTGAAGTATTGTCTGTCTAAGACACCGTGAATTCATTTGGCTCCAACTGGGTCTAACCAAGGAAACCCTTCATGAAGCAGCACACAGCACCAGTTGAACCTGCTGGGAGGCCCCCTGAGAGTGTGGCACAAAGGAAGAAAGTATGGATTTACTGCAAGGGCAGACATCTCATGATGTTTCGCGCACCTGTGTCTCATAAGGACAGTGCAGAAGAAGGATGCCTGGACCCATGGAGAGAGGGCATAGTCCTGGCCTAGTAGGGAGGCAGTTCGAAACTTGAATAGGAGGTGCTCTACCTCCACTCCCAGTGAGGAGCGACTGTTTCGGGAGGAGACGACTGCTCACCCTGGGCCCAGGTCCCAAGTGAGGAAGAGGAGGATGAGGATATGTACCTTCATGTTGAGGGTCCAGTGAGTGGCCTCAAGCTCTTGCCTCTGAGGAACCAGAAAGGGAAGATGAGTGACTCACTGCCTGCCTGCAGAGATTGCCAGGACAGATTTTTCCATTCTTTAAGTATGCAGCACTCGATGAACAGAACTGGCCACCCCCAAGCCATGCCAATGACTATGTACTTATGAAGAGTAGTAAGGAGACAACTGCTTTAAAGGAGCGGCACCACCATATACGGGAGGTCCTTTCTCACCTTTCTTCATGAAGTCTGGGAGGAAATTGAGCAGAGCAGGCAATTCTGGTTATTGGAGGGAAGCAAGCAAGAAACTACATCCAGGTGCAACACCTGTGTTGAAACAAGTCATCAGTGATAGATTGGAATCTAGAAATTGGGCAGGACATTGTTTATGGACACTGTACCAAATTGTGGACAAAAGCAGGGAATGAGACATGTCATAACATCAACTATGAACACCCAGATGGGGTCATAGTTCTTGAACCCTCACCACAGGTGGTACTACCCTTAATAGTGCTACTCTCTGTGAATATGCCCATGCTCACCCCAAGGAAGTAAAGCAGTGACAGCAAAGATTTCTGCCATCCAGCAGTAGCACTCTCCAAAGATGCCAGCTGACTGGTGTTCCAGGATCAAGGTGCATCCAGGATTTGTCATCCCAACAGTGTGGCCTTCCCAGTTTCATCGCCTGGCCTTCCAAGATGACCTCAGTCAGCAGTTTTCTCAGAATCATCACCTGGCATGCCAGATGACATTAACACAGCTGTTTTTCCTGTTCCATAGTTCGATTTCTGAGATGATATCAACCCAGCTGTTTACCAGTTTCATCTCTTGTTTTCTGAAGGATATCAGCCCAGCTGTATCCAAATAATGCTACCCGAGGGGAGAGTCTTCTACTGAGAAATAAATGGTTTCAGTGTTCGGTCTTAAGGAACTAGTAAGGCCCATCTTTCTATGTTTATCTGACTTTTATTACACATCCTACACCTGGCATACTTGCAAACTCTTTGAACTGTCACAAGACTTTTCTTTTGAACTACGGTTCTCTTTAGTGTTGACCCACCCAAAGACTGTGTTTCAGTGGGCTCAGCTCAGGAGAGACTTCATGGCGGACTCAATTGGGCAACAACATTCTATCACTAGTATGGGACTTGGTAGCATTCCATGCCCCCCAAAGTGTATTATGTGTGTAATGTCAGTGTTTTCCACTGTTTTCTACTTTTACACTTTTCTATATAATATTTTGGGATTCTTTAGTGTTTCGATGGAGGTTCAATACTGTGGTATGCAGATTTGGGGTGTTTTGTTTTATGTTTCTCTTTCAGGTCATCGAGATGAGGAGGAGACAAGAACTGAAGAGTTTGGGAACTCATATGGGGTTTCTGTGTGTTTTAGAGCATTTAGAATATTGTGTAGTTGTCAACATGTGTTTACCATTGTTGTTTTCTTACAGGTGTATTGCCAGGAGATGTGAGAGTGTAATGCATGGTATAAATAGTTGCTCGATGTTTTTGGTTTACAGGTACTCTGCGTTGGAAGATTCCCCTCTGGGTACATTTGGGTAGATAGATTTTCCCTAGAGGCTAGGGGATAAAAAGCAGCTGGTCTTGACTGGCCATAGGAGCCACAGTCTTGGTCTGTTAGGGTATGCTTTGAGCAGTTCTTCCAGAACCACTGATTCTCTATAGTAAGATCATGGAGTAGAGGCTGACGCAACAGCCAATGGCCTCTTGGCACTCTAGTGTTGTCTGCCTGTGCCTGCATAGTAGTAAGGAAAGGATCTACCTCCCCATAGGCAACACATAGGGTAGGGTGGCCTGGTGCGGATAATGGAATGACTGCAGACAGTCATTTAGCTGGCTACGTGCCAGCGTAACCCCCTGTTCCTGGGTGACTAGAACTCCATTAGAATCTGTGGTAGTCAGGAAGGCAGCTAGTGATTTGCCAGTAAATTGATTTCATTCTGTTTCTTTCTGCTGCTGGACTCACATGGGAGCTGAGAGGTGATGTCACCTTAGAACTCTCTGCAGCAGATAAGCCACACAGCAGTTGCTGTGGTGGAAATTTAGGAATTCTGAGTCAGTCTGTAGTTAGAGTCTGCAGAGTGCAGTAGCAGTTCCAGCAGCAGCTCTGAGAGAGAGATGCAGTGTTCCATTTTTCTCACCCTAGTGAAGTATCAGATTTTTCCAGCTTTATCTAAGTGGGGGAAACCATCTCCAGGGATTTCCTGTTCTTCATCCCAGAAGGATGGAGCAGGCTGCCAGGATGTTAAGGGCAATCCCCTGATCCTTCCAGGTTGTTGTGAAGAAGCTGCCTTGTGACAGCTTCTAGTGAATACTTGGCTGCCACTTGAGTACCTGCTTTTGGTTTAAGGGTGAATTTCTGACAAAGCGGCCCTATCACCATGGAAGTTTAAAAGTTATTGACCACAGTGGAGTCCACTCATGACCATCCATGGAGCAGAACTTTTACCTTTGACATCCTGAGGTGTTTTGTTGATGTTAAGTATGAAATACAGACCTGGAATACATCAATAGTAATTTTAGTATAAATGAGGTTTATTTTCAAAGGGATAACTGAGTATGAACTTGAAACAAAAGGTAGGAGGCCCCCATCTGGAGGCACCAGTTTAGCACTATGGATTCAAGAAGGGCACCTGTGTTTCTGTAAGTGCATGTGGCCAATGCCTGAATAAACTTCTTCCCAGTGAGTGGGTTTTCTCCAGTTGAGCCTTTAGTACTCCGACGATATGTGTGCCACATTTAATCCTATGCAATAGGAAGTGTTCAAATCAGCCATGTGTGCCAAGTCCAGAAGAATGTGTATTTCACTGGTGGCTAGTTCCACATTTTTTCAGTCACCCATGCTATATAGAAATATGAAGTTCTGTACCTCAGATGTCTGCATTTACAGTGTGTAACCCTTGGGGGGTCCATCTTTTGTTTTCTATGTGTTCCTACTTAGAAAGTTACAGAACAGCCACACCCTAGAATCAACTGGTATAGACATTTAAGTTATTGTTTTTGTGGAGTTATCAGTACCCTGTCCAGAAGTGCAAACCTAGCATAGCCCATGAGCAAATGTTTTCTCCCCACAGACCTCAGTTTTGGCCATGGTATTGGTCCCACCAAGTGTGTCTAGTAGCCTCACTTGGTTGTGTTTTATAATATATACTCATCAGCATATCCCACCTTGTCTATGGTGACACTATGTAACCTAACCTCCTTTTCCCCTATGGGAGGTGTGCACACTAGTTAAATAAGGGGCTGGTGGGGGGTTGCAAAAATGGGGTCTCATCCAGGATGTGATTTAGTTTGGGAGAAAACACAGAATAGTATGCTTGCGGGTATGGCTAGTGTTTGTCTGTCTAGCAGTGTAGTAGCCAAAAACTGGAAGGAAACTTTGCACTAAAGGATCTGTCTAGGATAGTGCCATCTGTATATGCCACTGTCTGCCTGCTGTTCAAAGTCCTGCTGTGTGTTTGTGCAATCTTTACCAAAGGACTGTAAAGTCAGAATGTATGCCCTGTCAAGCACCAAACGTTAACAGAACTTTAAATTTCAAGTTAAGTGTCAAAAAGTAATGTGGGCTTTGGGAAACAGAGATAAATGTGCCCTGAACGTTTCATGTTCTTTAGGTGTAATTTGGCAGAGTAGCTAAAGAAATTGCCAAGTTCTGAGTGTGAAAATGGTCATAAAATGGTGTTCTCTACAGTTTCAGCTGAGAAGAAAAAAGTTCAGTTTACAGTTTAAATTTTTGCCCTGCTTTCGACGATCAGCGTGGAAGAATTGAGAGAAAGGTAAGAGGCTCATTTGCATAGCGTGGAGTGATTGGTGTAACTTCAATCAGTCCTACCCTCTAGCCAGCTTCAGAGTGCAGCCCAATGTTTGAGAAGGAGAGGTAAGTAGGCGTGTGAGCTTGTGAGCCAGGATCAACCATCGAGGCTTTGTGAAGATTCTAATCTCTGAAATAAAGACATTTTCTTCAAAATAGGGCTCAACCCATTATCCAACTGACTGGGAAAAGCGTGGCATTAAGCGGTAACAATTAGAGGATTGCCAGCCGCTTTCAACCCAGAGCCTTCCAGGATTGGCACTAGGCTGAAAATTTACACACGAAGAAAGCCAGCTACTGATTAAGTCAGTACCATTCAAAATATCTAGTACCTCAAACTGTGTGTGATTTTAAACCAGCTGAATCTGTGTGTAAAGCAGTGAAATTGTTTTGCAAAGAAGGATAGAGTTGGAGCACCAAACACAACAAACAAAAATTCTGAGCATAGACTGTGAGCATTTATAATGGATTCAGCAACAGTAAAATGTTCCTAAAGTGCAAGAGAGAGACTGTGAGTTGTATATTAGGCTGCAACAAACAGGCAATCCTGTAAAGAAATACTGATGGCTTTCAATGACTTTAAGCATGCATAAATGGTTGATTTGTAAGCTCTAATCGTGAAGTCCTGCAAAAAATCATATGAATGTGCTGAGAGATGTAAACAGTGCAATCGATAACAGTTTGAGCAAGAAATCAGTAGTAGAGAGGTCGGATGCACAGTTTGAGTCAGAGACAGATTTGATGCCAGAGGAGTGCTGCCACCGCCATTACAGGGTGGGGCAGTCAATGTAAACACAGCAGCAGGGAGTCATTTTAAAAGACTGTTCAGAGTATTGTGAACCAGTAGTAGTAATAACAGACTTTTATATGTTTAAATTGCAAACATGGCTTTGAGAACATTCCACTACCCAGATCATTCCCAAGCTATGATAGCAGAGGAGGTGGCCAAACTTAAGGGAAATAGAGCAAGCTTATTACAGTGAAGGGTGCCTCCATATGTTGCTGAGTATATCCAACTGTGAGTATGCTTAATGTGCCTCAAGGCTGGAAGGGTCGTCTTTTTATTACCTCAGTATCGGGTTGCCTAGTGAAGTATTGTCTGTCTAAGACACCGTGGAATTCATTTGGCTCCCACCTGGGTCTAACAAGAACCCTTCATGTAGTAGCACACAGCACAGGTTGAACCTGTTGGGAGGCCCGAGAGTGTGGCACAAAGGAGGAAAGTATGGATTACTGCAGGGCAGACATTTCATGATGTTTCATGCCGTGTCTCATAGGACAGTGCAGAAGAAGGATCCTTGGACCCATGGAGAGTGGGTCATAGTCCTGGCCTAGTAGGGAGGGCGAAGTTCAAGAAACTTTGAACTGGGGTGTCTACCTCCCACTCCCAGTGAGGAGCGGACTGTTTCAGGAGTGAGGACGACTGCTCACCCTGGGCTCAGAGTCCTAAGTGAGGAAGAGGAGGATGAGGATATGTACCTTCATGTTGAGGGTCCCAGTGAGGCCTCAAGCTCTTGCCTCTGAGGAACCAGAAAGGGAAGATGGTGACTCACTCACCCTGCCTGCAGAGATTGCCAGGGACAGATTTTCCATTCTTTAAGTATGCAGCACTGGGATGAACCAGAACCGGCCACCCCCAAGCCATGCCAATGACTATGTACTTATGAAGAGTAGTAAGGAGGCAAACTGCACTTTAAAGGAGGGCGGCACCATATATGGGAGGTCCTTTTCTACCTTTCTTCATGAAGTCTGGGAGGAAATTGAGCAGAGCAGGCAATTCTGGTTATTGGAGGAAGCAAGCAAGAAACTACATCCAGGTGCAACACCTGTGTTAGAAACAGAGTCATCAGTGATAGATTGGAATTCTGGAATTGGGCAGGACATTGTTTATGGACACTGTACAAATTGTAGGGGACAAAGCAGGAATGAGACATTTCAGCAACATCAACTATGAACACCCCGTGATGGGGTCATAGTTCTTGAACCTCACCCTGAGTGGTACTACCCTTAATGGTGCTACTCTGTGAATATGCCCATGCCTACTCCAAGGAAGTAAAGTAGTGACAGCAAAGTTTCTGCCATCCAGTAGTAGCCGTCTCGAATGATGCCACCTGACTGGTGTTCCAGGATCCAGGTGCATCCAGGATTTATCATCCCAACAGTGTACCTTCCCAGTTTCATCGCCTGGCCTTCAAGATGACCTCAGTCCAGCAGTTTTCGGATTCATCACCTGGCATGCCAGATGACATTAACCCAGCTGTTTTCCTGTTCCATAGTTCGATTTCTGAGATGATATCAACCCAGCTGTTTACCAGTTTCATCTCTTGTTTTCTCAAGGACATCAGCCCAGCTGTATCCAAATAATGCTGCCAGAGGGGAGAGTCTTCTACTGAGAAGTAGGTGGTTTCAGTGTTCGGTCTTCAAGAACTAGTAAGACCCATCTTTCTATGTTTATCTGACTTTTGCAATACACATCCTACACCTGGCATACTTCCAAACTCTTTGAACTGTCACAAGAGCTCTTTCTTTGAACTACGGTGCTCTTTAGGCCCTGACCTGTTCAAAGACTGTGTTTCAGTGGGCTCTGGCCGCAGGAGACTCTTTATGGACCTTGCACTTGGGCAACAAACATTCTGTCACTAGTATGGGACTTTAGTGGTATTCCATCCCCCCAAAGTGTATTGTGTGTAATGTCAGTGTTTTTCCACTGTTTTCTACTTTTACACTTTTTCTATATAATATTTTTAGGATTCTTTAGTGTTTCGATGGAGGGTTGTAATACTGTGGTATGCAGATTTGGGTGTTTGTTTTGTGTTTTCTCTTTCAGGTCATTGAGATGAGGAGGAAGAGAAGAACTGAAGAGGATTTGGGGAACTCATCAGGGTTCCTGTGTGTTTTAGAGCATTTAGAATATTGTGTAGTTGTCAACATGTGCTACCATTGTTGTTTTCCACAGGTGTATGTGTAGGAGTTAGAGATCGTAATGCATGGTATAGTATTGTGCTCCGATGTTTTGTTTGCAGGTACTCTGGGTTGGGGGAGGTTCACCACTGGGTACATTTGGATAGATAGATTTTCCCTAGAGGGCTAGGGGATAAAAGGCGGTGGTCTTGACTGGCCATAGGAGCCACAGTCTTGGTCTATTAGGGTATGCTTTGGGCAGTTCTTCCAGAACCACTGATTCTCTATAGTAAGATCATGGAGTAGGGCTGACGCATGCAGCCAATGGCCTCTTGACCCTTAGTGTTGTCTGCCTGTGCCTCGCATATAGTAGGGAGAAAGTAGCTCTACCTCCCATAGGCAACACATAGGGTAGGATGGCCTGGTGCCGAGAAAGAGGAATGACTGCAGACAGTCATTTAGCTGGCTAGGGGCCAGTGTAACCCCCCTGTTCCCTGGGGTTACTAGAATCCCATTAGAATCAGTGGTAGTCAGGGAAGGCAGCTAGTGATTTGCCAGTAAATTGATTTCATTCTGTTTCTTTCTGCTGCTGGACTCACGTGGGAGCTGGAGAGGTGATGTCACCTTAGAACTCTCGCAGCAGCATAAGCCACACAGCAGTTGCTGTGAGTGGGGAATTTAGAATTCTGAGTCAGTCTGTAGTTGGAGTCTGCAGAGTGCAGTAGCAGTTCCAGCAGCAGCTCTGAGAGAGCTGCAGTGTTCCAGTTTTTCTCACCCTAGTGGAGTACCTGATTTTTTCTAACTTGGCTAAGTGGTAGAAACAGTCTCAGGGATTTCCTGTTCTTCATTCCAGGAGGGCTGGAGCAGGCTTCTAGGATGTTAGGGTCAATCCCCTCATCCTTCCAGGACATTGTGAAGCTGCATTGTGTGACAACTAGTGACTGCTGGAACAGTATCGTGAGGGCTCTATTTCAGGCAGTACTGCCAGGATTGGGACTGGAATCATTTCATCAGCACTTCTTGATTGATGGATGAGGGTCTTGGTGGATCTTCCTGATTTCACCCATTGCTCATTTGGTGCAACTGATGGTGGACCTGGCCTGAACGTGGGGAGGGATTGTTGGGTAATTTGCTGTGTAGGAGACCGGTCTGGTGCCGCTGGACATCGGTGGCACTATAGTACCTGGAGCTCCACGGTTTCTTGGGGGAGGCAGGCTGGAGATTCAGCTCCACTTGGAGACCTATTTTCAGCCTAAAGTCTCTGGCAGTGACTCCTTGGGGACAGCTAGGTGTTCAAACAGCTTGGATTGAAGGAAGTTTCTAAGATCCCTGAAGTTATAGTCGTGCCAGGAAGTTTCTTATGGAAGATCTACTTCTAGACATTTTCAGCACTCCAGGGACAGTCAGAACTCCTTTTCTTTTCACTTTTTTGAACCTGGTGAACAGTGAGAGTGCCCTGTTTAAAACTGAATTGTTGATAAACTGTTGACTGTTCTCCCAGCCTATATGGGAGATAGTGTCAGGAGGCAATATATTCTTTTCCCGGAGAGGTGGGAGCTCCTCAGAGGTCAATAATTATACATTTTGGAGAGTTTGTGCAGGTTCTCTTTTATTGAAATCTCCTTCATACTCTGTATTATAATTTTATTGTATATTGTTTCTATTGTGGGGTTGGGGGTTTTGGTTGATTATTTGTTGTATATGTGGGAGTGGTGTGGAAGTTTGAGAGTTTGATTTGAGTGTTGTGTCTGGGTGTCTGTGGAGTGTGGTGAAGATGTGTTGGGAAGGCATAATGATGGCCAGGCTTTATTCCCCCTCAGGCTTAGAGACCTCTGGCCTTTCTTGTACCTCGCTGTCCCGGAGGAATATAGATGGTGCCAAGCTCTGGGGATTGTTAGGAGGTTGAGCAGGGGCTCAGCTTGGTGGGGGAATGAAAGAGTGGGCGCATTGGGATAGTGGGGACAAGAAGATGCCCTGGGGTGAAATGGCCGGATGGCTACGGATGCTGTCACCTGTGTAGTCCAAGATCATGGTGGGCAGAGAACCGGAGATCAGCAATGCTGTGGTTAGATTTGGGGCTCACTAGAGGACTTCAGATGTTGCTCCGGTGAGTGAGGACATAGAACATTGAAGCAGTTCCTGGTGTGGAACCCTGTAGCTCCATACTGGTGGCAGTATCCATCCTTCGGTAATTGGGGCTATCCATGTGTCCCCTTTCAGAGGGGTGATCCCGCTTCCTGTGGCGGTGAGCAGAATACCTTTTCTGTTATGAAAGGGGTAGCTCCCAATGGCCTTCTGACATGGATTGCCAGTCTGCTTGCCTTGTGTGTGCAGAGGGACATCTGTCATTCTCTTCCCTCTCAGTGCTGTGCTCTGTAGACTGGGGAGCAGGAGGTCTTAAGTCATGAGGGCCAGTTGTGCTTGAAGAAAAATCCGTGAGGGCCTCCGGGGGTTGAAAAGAACAGTGGGATTCATTTATGCTCTACCCGCATGATTGCAGGGTAGCGCAGGAAGAAAGACAGGCCTACCTTGTGCGTGCCATGGCAGGCCTCAGTGTAGGCCCGCCTTCTGTCTGAAAAGTCTCTGTAGTAGTCAGGGTAAATGTTAATGTGATGTGTTTGCCAGAAAAGCTGCTTTATCTCCCGTGCCTTGCTCTTTAACATTTCTTTAGCTGTAAAATCCAGGAAGCGTGCTATTATCGGTTCGGGCTTCTCATGCAGTTTTGGCAATGGGGCCAGAGAGCAATGAGCCCACTCCACTTGCAGCACTCATGATGGATCGAGATGCTGGATCTTGGCTAAGGCCTTTTGCAGAAACCCTTTAGTGTCCTTTGCCTTGGCCCTTTCAGGAAAGCTTCACCGGAGGTTGTTCCTGAGCCCCAGTTCTCTAGGTCATCTATTTTTCCTGCATCTTGTAAATAACTTGTTGCTGTTCCCAGAGAGTCACCGAAATATCATAGACTTTTATTTCAGTAGCCATCATCCAGAATTCAGTCTGGAACATGCGGGCTTCTAAGGATTGAAAGACCTGAGCCGTATGATTAGTAATCAAGGTGACTTGGGCCATTTGGTGGACTAGCTGCCCAAACATCCCCTCAATGGATGCGTTGTCCCACACGGCTGGCTTTGGTTGCTGCCATGATGGATAGTGAACGGTCATGGAAGAACAAGGTAACAGCTTCTCCAGCTCCTATCCATGTTGAGGATGCCAGTTGTTTAGATTTTGGTATCTTTAGGATCCATGTTGTTTGATGCACAGTTGTGTATATGTTAAAGATCATAAAATACTATCAGATTAAACCCTCGAGGCAGGAGAGTCTGTAGCTTACACTGCTATCTTGGTAGGTGCCCCTAGTGGCAGTCTCCAAAATAATTTATTTGCTAAATATGGATAAAATGTTTTTATAGTTTAGGATTCCCTTTAACAACACACCTCACTTGATCCAATGACACAAATCACTTTCACCTCAGCAACTCACAGCACACTACCAACAGGCAAACAGGTCAGAAAATATTTATTGTTTTGGTTTCACTCGCCAGACAGTCTCCCAAAACTCTGCAACCTCACACTAGATCCATCACCACTGACAACCTAGTATTGATAGCCCAAAAGATGGGATCCATCATTGGGTGCTTTTCTTCTTCATACTTGTAAGTGCAGCTCTCCTCCTTTTATATGGCCAAATTCCTTTCCATTTGACCATATGAAAAAGCAGAGGCAAGTCATGAAAAGGCTGCAAAACAAACAAACAAAAAAACACATTTGGGAGTCATTTTAACAATAGTAAAGTTCAGAATCCACCTAATGGGATACCATAGAACAAGATACATGTGTTGGTCTCTCTGAAGCATGTCAAGTTTGTGGGTTTAGAAATATTTTTTCAAAAAATGGAAAACAAGATGGCAGCATACTAATCACAATTTTTTTACAAGAAAAAGGATTAGTCCCTATATGGACAAGAATCCGTTTCATATGGCAAAATTCTTTTTCGTTCGAAATATCTATCTTGAAATGCTTACTGAGCATGCTCAAAACTAAAATTTTAAAAATTAATAATTCTGGAAAGGATTAATATTTTTACACCAAACCAGCAAAAGGCACTACTGAGGGCCAGGTCCTTTCTACCTTGAAAATTATAGAGCAAAATTCCATACTGTCTGGGGACTAAAACTGATAAACAAACAGCAACCCCCAGCACTTTTTTCACTATCCAGATCTCAGAACCTGCACATCTGACCAGAACAAAACTTGACATGTCAAGAGATCTACCCCCACAAGACCGCACATGCAAATGTTCCTGCAAATCTATTGAACAACTGCAAAGTTATTAAAGTGCAAAATAGACGTTAACATTGAACACTCTACTCAACTATAAATATAGTGGAAACCACACCGCTATAATATATTCTTTGCAAAAAACTACATTAATGTGTAACCCTCCCATTCCCTGGGGTTACAAGAATCCCAACAGAATCAGTGGTAGGCAGGGAAGGCAGCTAGTGATTTGCCAGTAAATGGATTTCACTCTGTCCCCCTCTGCTGCTGGTCTCACCTGGGAGCTGGAGAGGTGATGTCACCTTAGAACTATTGTAGCAGCATAAGACACACAGCAGTTGCTGTGAGTGGGGAATTTAGAATTCTGAGTCAGACCGTAGTTGGAGTCTGCAGAGTGCAGTAGAAGTTCCAGCAGCAGCTCTGAGAGAGAGCTGCAGTGTTCCATTTTTTTCTCACCCTAGTGAAGTATCAGATTTTTCCAGCTTTATCTAAGTGGTGGAAACCATCTCCAGGGATTTCCTGTTCTTCATCCCAGAAAGGATGGAGCAGGCTGCCAGGATGTTAGGGCAATCCCCTGATCCTTCCAGGATATTGTGAAGCTGCCTTGTGTGACAGCTTCTAGTGAGTACTTTGGTTTTGACTAAGTCTGCCCAGGAGTACCTGCTTTAGTTTAAGGGTGAATTTCTCTGACAAAAGGGCCCTATCACCATGGAAGTTTAAAAGTTGGCTGACCACAGTGGAGTCCACTCTGTGACCATCCATGTGAGCAGAACTTTTACCTTTGACATCCCTGAGGTGTTTTGCTGATGTTAAGTATGAATACAGACCTGGAATACATCAATAGTAATTTTAGTATAAATTGAGGTTTATTTTCCAAAGGGATAACTGAGTATGAACTTGGAAACAAAGGTAGAGGCCCCCATCTGGAGGCACCAGTTTAGCACTATGGATTCTGAAGGGCACCTGTGTTTTCTGTAAGTGCATGTGGCCAATGCCTGAATAAACTTCTTCCCCAGTGATGGGTTTTCTCCAGTTGAGCCTTTAGTGTCTGGACGTGGTATGTATAGCCACATTTAATCCTATGCAATATAGGAAGTGTTCAAATGCTGGCCATGTGTGCCAAGTCCAGAAGAATGTGTGTTTCACTGGTGGCTAGTTCCACATTTTTTTCAGTCATCCTATGCTATATAGGAAATATGAAGTTCTGTACCTCAGATGTCTGCATTTACCGTGTGTGTAACCCTTGGGTGGTCCATCTTTGCTTTGTGTGTTCCTACTTTGTTACAGAATGAAGCCACACCCTAGAATCCCAATCTGGTATAGACATTTAAGTTATTACTTCTTTTGTGGAGTTACTTGGGTACCCCTGTCCAGAAGTGCAAACCTAGCATAGCCCTGAGCAAATGTTTTCTCCCCAGGACCTGGGTTTGGCCATGGTATTGGTCCCACCAGGTGTGTCTAGTAGCCTCACTTGGTTATGTTTTATAATGTCTACTCCATCTGCATATCCCACCTTGTCTATGGTGGCACTATGTAATCCCTAACCTCCCTTTTCCCCAATGGGAGTGTGCTGCTGGTTAAATAAGGGGCTGGTGGGGGGGGGTTACAAAAATGGGGTCTCATCCAGGATGTGATTTAGTTTGGGGAGAAAACACAGAATAGTATGCTTGGGGTATGGCTAGTGTTTTGTCTGTCTGGCAGTGTAGTAGCCCAAAAACTGGAAGGGAAGCTTTGCACAAAAGGATCTGTCTAGGATAGTGCCATCTGTATATGCCACTGTCTGCCTGCTGTTCAAGTCCTGCTGTGTGTTTGTGCCATCTTTACCAAGGGACTGTAAAGCCAGAATGTGTATGCCCTTGTCAAGCACCAAGAACGTTAACAGAACTTTAAATTTCAAGTTTATGTCAAAAGTAATGTGGGCTTTGGGAAACAGAGAGATAAATGTGCCCTGAACGTTTCATGTTCTTTGAGTGTAATTTGGCAGAGTAGCTAAGGAAATTGCCAAGTTCTGAGTGTGAAAATGGTCATAAAATGGTGTTCTCACCTTGAAAGTTTCAGCTGAGAAAAAAAGTTCAGTTTACAGTTTAAATTTTGCCCTGCTCGACGATCGGCGTGGAGGAAGAGTGCAAGGAGAAGGTAAGAGGCTCATTTGCATAGCGTGGAGTGATTGGTGTAATCTCAATCAGTCCTACCCTCTAGCCAGCTTCAGAGTGCAGCCCAATGTTTGAGAAGGAGAGAGTGAGTGGCGGTGAGCTTGTGAGCCAGGATCAACCATCGAGGGTTTTGTGAAGATTCTAATCTCTGAAATAAAGACATTTTCTGTTAAAATAGGGCTCAACCCATTATCCAACTGACTGGGAAGAAAGCGTGGCATTCGTGGTAACAATTAGAGGGATTGCCAGCCACTTTCACCCCAGAGGCCTTCCAGGATTGGCAGGCTGAAAATTTACACCTAAGAAAGCCAGCTACTGATTAAGTCAGTACCATTCAAAGTATCTGTGCCTCAAACTGTGTGTGATTTTAAAAGCCAGCTGAATCTGTGTGTAAGCAGTGAAATTGTTTTGCAAAGAAGGACTGAGTTGGAGCACCAAACACAACAAACAAAAATTTTGAGCATAGACTGTGAGCATTTATAATGGATTCAGCAACAGTAAAATGTTCTAAGCAAGAGAGAGACTGTGAGTTGTATATTAGGCTGCAACAAACAGGCAATCCTGTAAAGAAATACTGTGGTTTCAATGACTTTAAGCATGCATAAATAGTTGATTTGTGCGCTAATCGTGAAGTCCTGCAAAAAATCATATGAATGTGCTGAGAGATGTAAACAGTGCAATCGATAACAGTTTGAGCAAGAAATCAGTAGTAGAGAGGTCGGATGCACAGTTTGAGTCAGAGACAGATTTGATGCCAGAGGAGTGCTGCCACCGCCATTACAGGGTGGGGCAGTCAATGTAAACACAGCAGCAGGGAGTCATTTTAAGAGACTGTTCAGAGTATTGTGAACCAGTAGTAATAACAGACTTTTATATGTTTAAATTGCAAACATGGCTTTGAGAACATTCCACTACCCAGATCATTCCCAAGCTATGATAGCAGAGGAGGTGGCCAAACTAGGAAATATGCTTTTTATATGAAGGTGCCCATGTTGCAATATCCAGCGTGAGAGTATTTAATGGCCCTAGGCGGATTGGCCCTTTTAATACCTCATTGTTCTGGTTTCCTTGTGAAGTATTGTCTGTCTAAGACATCATGGAATCATTTTGTTCCCACCGTCTACAAGGAACCCTCCAGTACACAGCACCAGGTTGAACCTGTTGGGAGGCCCCTGAGTGTGGTACAAAGGAAGAAAGTATGGATTTCCTGTGGCATCTCATGATGTTTCCTTTGCCTGTGTCTCATATGACAGTGCAGAAGAAGGATCCTTGGACCCATGGAGAGTGGGCATAGTCCTGGCCTAGTAGGGAGGGCGTCGTTCAAGAAACTTTGAACTGGGAGGTGTCTACCCCCACCCAGTGAGGAGCGACTGCCTCGGGAGTGAGGACGACTGCTCACCCTGGGCCAGGTCCCAAGTAAGGAAGAGGAGGATGAGGATATGTACCTTCATGTTGAGGGTCCCAGTGAGTGGCCTCAAGCTCTGCCCTCTGAGGAACCAGAAAGGGAAGATGGTGACTCCACTGCTCTGCCTGCAGAGATTGCTAGGACAGATTTTTTCCATTCTTTAAGTATGCAGCACTGGATGAACCAGAACTGGCTGCCCCAAGCCATGCCAATGACTATGTACTTATGAAGAGTAGTAAGGAGGAGAAACTGTTTAAAGGAGGGCCGCACCATATATGGGAGGTCCTTTTTCCTTTCTTCATGAAGTCTGGGAGGAACTTGACAGAGCAGGCAATTCCTGGTTATTGGAGGAAGCAAGCAAGAAACTACATCCAGGTGCAACACTCTGTGTTAGAAACAGAGTCATCAGTGATAGATTGGAATTCTGAAATTGGGCAGGACATTGTTTATGGACACTACAAATTGTGGGACAAAGCAGGGAATGAGACATTTATAACATCAACTATGAACACCCAGATGGGGTCATAGTTCTTGAACCTCACCCTGAGTGGTACCTACCTTAATGGTGCTACTTTGTGAATATGCCCATGCCTACCCTAAGGGAAGTAAAGCAGTGATAGCAAAGTTTCTGCCATCCAGCAGTAGCCGCCTCTGAATGATGCCACTTGGATCTGGTGTTCCAGGATCCATGGGTGCATCCAGGATTTGTCATCCCAACAGTGTGCCTTCCTAGTTTCTATCGCCTGGCCTTCCAAGATGACCTCAGTCCAGTAGTTTTCCTTATTCATCACCTGGCATGCCAGATGACATTAACCCAGCTGTTTTTTCCTGTTCCATAGTTCGATTTCTGAGAGATGATATCAACCTAGCTGTTTACTAGTTTCCATCTCTTGTTTTCTGAAGTTGACATCAGCCCAGCTGTATCCAAATAATGCTGCCAGAGGGGAGAGTCTTCTACTGGAGAAGTAGGTGGTTTCAGTGTCTGTCTCTCAAGTGAACTAGTAAGGCCCATCTTTTCTATGTTTATCTGATTTTGCAATACACATCCTACACCTGGCGTATTTCCAACTCTTTTGAACTGTCTTACAAAGACTTTTTTTGAACTACGGTGCTCTTTTAGGTTCTGGACCTTTCAAAGACTGTGTTTCAGTGGGCTCTGGGCTCAGGAGAGACTCTCTTTACTGGACCTTGCACTTGGGCAAATAAATATTCTGTCACTAGTATGGACTTTAGTGGCATTCCATGCCCCCAAAGTGTATTGTGTGTAATGTCAGTGTTTTTCCACTGTTTTCTACTTTTACACTTTTCTATATAATATTTTGGGATTCTTTAGTGTTTCGATGGAGGGGTTGTAATACTGTGGTATGCAGATTTGGGGTGTTTTGTTTTTGTTTTCTTTCAGGTCATCGAGATGAAGAGGGAAGAGGAGAAGAACTGAAGAGGATTTGGGAACTCATCGGGTTCCTGTGTGTTTTAGAGCATTTAGAATATTGTGTAGTTGTCAACATGTGTTTACCATTGTTGTTTTCTTCTCAGGTGTATGTGTGAGATGTGGGAGTGTAATGCATGGTATAGTATTGTGCTCCGGTGTTTTTTTTTTGGTTGCAGGTACTCTGGGTTGGGGGAGGTTCTCCCTGGGTACATTTGGATAGATAGATTTTCCTATAGGGCTAGGGGCATAAAAGGCGGTGGTCTTGACTGGCCATAGGAGCCACAGTCTTGGTCTATTAGGGTATGCTTTGGGCAGTCTTCCAGAACCACTGATTCTCTATAGTAAGATCATGGAGAGGGCTGACTGAACAGCCAATGGCCTCTTGGCCCTTAGTGTTGTCTGCCTGTGCCTCACATAGTAGGGGAGAAGGTAGCTCTACCTCCCTAGGGCAACACATAGGTAGGGATGGCCTGGTGCGGATAAGGGAATGACTGCAGACAGTCATTTAGCTGCTTGGGGCCAGTGTAACCTCCCTGTTCCCTGGGGTTACTAGAATCCCATTAGAATCAGTGGTAGTCGGGAAGGCAGCTAGTGATTTGCAAGTAAATTGATTTCATTCTGTTTCTTTCTGCTGCTGGACTCACGTGGGAGCTGGAGAGGTGATGTCACCTAGAACTCTCGCAGCAGCATAAGCCACACAGCAGTTGCTGGGGGAATTTAGAATTCTGAGTCAGTCTGTAGTTGGAGTCTGCAGAGTGCAGTAGAGTTCCAGCAGCAGCTCTGAGAGAGAGAGTGTTCCATTTTTTTCACCCTAGTGAAGTATCAGATTTTCCAGCTTTATCTAAGTGGTGGAAACCATCTCCAGGGATTTCCTGTTCTTCATCCCAGAAAGGATGGAGCAGGCTGCCAGGATGTTAGGGCAATCACCTGATCCTTCCAGGATACTGTGAAGCTGCCTTTGTGTGACAGCTTCTAGTGAGTACTTTGGTTTTGACTAAGTCTGCCCAGGAGTACCTGCTTTTGGTTTAAGGGTGAATTTCTCTGACAAAAGGGCCCTATCACCATGGAAGTTTAAAAGTTGGCTGACCACAGTGGAGTCCACTCTGTGACCATCCATGTGAGCAGAACTTTTACCTTTGACATCCCTGAGGTGTTTTGCTGATGTTAAGTATGAAATACAGACCTGGAATACATCAATAGTAATTTTTAGTATAAATTGAGGTTTATTTTCCAAAGGGATAACTGAGTATGAACTTGGAAACAAAAGGTAGGAGGCCCCCCATCTGGAGGCACCAGTTTAGCACTATGGATTCTGAAGGGCACCTGTGTTTTCTGTAAGTGCATGTGGCCAATGCCTGAATAAACTTCTTCCCCAGTGAGTGGGTTTTCTCCAGTTGAGCCTTTAGTGCCGACGTGTATGTGTGCCACATTTAATCCTATGCAATATAGGAAGTGTTCAAATGCTGGCCATGTGTGCCAAGTCCAGAAGAATGTGTGTTTCACTGGTGGCTAGTTCCACATTTTTTCAGTCATCCTATGCTATATAGGAAATATGAAGTTCTGTACCTCAGATGTCTGCATTTACCGTGTGTGTAACCCTTGGGTGGTCCATCTTTGCTTTGTGTTCCTACTTTGTTACAGAATGAAGCCACACCCTAGAATCCCAATCTGGTATAGACATTTAAGTTATTACTTCTTTTGTGGAGTTACTTGGGTACCCCTGTCCAGAAGTGCAAACCTAGCATAGCCCTGAGCAATGTTTTCTCCCCAGGACCTGGGTTTTGGCCATGGTATTGGTCCCACCAGGTGTGTCTAGTAGCCTCACTTGGTTATGTTTTATAATGTCTACTCCATCTGCATATCCCACCTTGTCTATGGTGGCACTATGTAATCCCTAACCCTCCCTTTTCCCCAATGGGAGGTGTGCCTGATGGTTAAATAAGGGGCTGGTGGGAGGGGGTTACAAAAATGGGGTCTCATCCAGGATGTGATTTAGTTTGGGGAGAAAACACAGAATAGTATGCTTGGGTATGGCTAGTGTTTTGTCTGTCTGGCAGTGTAGTAGCCCAAAAACTGGAAGGGAAGCTTTGCACAAAAGGATCTGTCTAGGATAGTGCCATCTGTATATGCCACTGTCTGCCTGCTGTTCAAGTCCTGCTGTGTGTTTGTGCCATCTTTACCAAGGGACTGTAAAGCCAGAATGTGTATGCCCTTGTCAAGCACCAAGAACGTTAACAGAACTTTAAATTTCAAGTTTAAGTGTCAAAAGTAATGTGGGCTTTGGGAAACAGAGAGATAAATGTGCCCTGAACGTTTCATGTTCTTTGAGTGTAATTTGGCAGAGTAGCTAAGGAAATTGCCAAGTTCTGAGTGTGAAAATGGTCATAAAATGGTGTTCTCACCTTGAAAGTTTCAGCTGAGAAAAAGTTCAGTTTACAGTTTAAATTTTGCCCTGCTCGACGATCGGCGTGGAGGAAGAGTGCAAGGAGAAGGTAAGAGGCTCATTTGCATAGCGTGGAGTGATTGGTGTAACTCAATCAGTCCTACCTCTAGCCAGCTTCAGAGTGCAGCCCAATGTTTGAGAAGGAGAGAGTGAGGCGTGTGAGCTTGTGAGCCAGGATCAACCATCGAGGGTTTTGTGAAGATTCTAATCTCTGAAATAAAGACATTTTCTGTTAAAATAGGGCTCAACCCATTATCCAACTGACTGGGAAGAAAGCGGCATTCGTGGTAACAATTAGAGGGATTGCCAGCCACTTTCACCCCAGAGGCCTTCCAGGATTGGCATTAGGCTGAAAATTTACACCTGAAGAAAGCCAGCTACTGATTAAGTCAGTACCATTCAAAGTATCTGTGCCTCAAACTGTGTGTGATTTTAAAAGCCAGCTGAATCTGTGTGTAAGCAGTGAAATTGTTTTGCAAAGAAGGACTGAGTTGGAGCACCAAACACAACAAACAAAAATTTGAGCATAGACTGTGAGCATTTATAATGGATTCAGCAACAGTAAAATGTTCTAAGCAAGAGAGAGACTGTGAGTTGTATATTAGGCTGCAACAAACAGGCAATCCTGTAAAGAAATACTGTGGCTTTCAATGACTTTAAGCATGCATAAATAGTTGATTTGTGCGCTAATCGTGAAGTCCTGCAAAAAATCATATGAATGTGCTGAGAGATGTAAACAGTGCAATCGATAACAGTTTGAGCAAGAAATCAGTAGTAGAGAGGTCGGATGCACAGTTTGAGTCAGAGACAGATTTGATGCCAGAGGAGTGCTGCCACCGCCATTACAGGGTGGGGCAGCAATGTAAACACAGCAGCAGGGAGTCATTTTAAGAGACTGTTCAGAGTATTGTGAACCAGTAGTAATAACAGACTTTTATATGTTTAAATTGCAAACATGGCTTTGAGAACATTCCACTACCCAGATCATTCCCAAGCTATGATAGCAGAGGAGGTGGCCAAACTAAGGGAAATAGAGCAAGCTTTTTACAGTGAAGGGTGCCTCCATATGTTGCAATATCCAACTGTGAGAGTATGCTTAATGTGCCTCAAGGCTGGAAGGGTCGCCTTTTAATACCTCATTGTTCTGGTTGCCTAGTGAAGTATTGTCTGTCTAAGACACCGTGAATTCATTTGGTCCCACCTGGGTCTAACAAGGAAACCCTTCATGTAGCAGCACACAGCACCAGGTTGAACCTGTTGGGAGAGGCCCGAGAGTGTGGCACAAAGGAAGAAAGTATGGATTTACTGCAAGGGCAGACATCTCATGATGTTTCCTTGCCTGTGTCTCATAAGGACAGTGCAGAAGAAGGATCCTTGGACCCATGGAGAGTGGGTCATAGTCCTGGCCTAGTAGGGGAGGGCGAAGTTCAAGAAACTTTGAACTGGGAGGTGTCTACCTCCACTCCCAGTGAGGAGCGGACTGTTTCGGGAGTGAGGACGACTGCTCACTCCTGGGCTCAGGTCCTAAGTAAGGAAGAGGAGGATGAGGATATGTACCTTCATGTTGAGGGTCCCAGTGAGTGGCCTCAAGCTCTTGCCTCTGAGGAACCAGAAAGGGAAGATGGTGACTCCACTGCTCTGCCTGCAGAGATTGCCAGGGACAGATTTTTCCATTCTTTAAGTATGCAGCACTGGATGAACCAGAACTGGCCACCCCAAGCCATGCCAATGACTATGTACTTATGAAGAGTAGTAAGGAGGAGAAACTGCTTTAAAGGAGGGCCGGCACCATATATGGGAGGTCCTTTTCTACCTTTCTTCATGAAGTCTGGGAGGAAATTGAGCAGAGCAGGCAATTCTGGTTATTGGAGGAAGCAAGCAAGAAACTACATCCAGGTGCAACACCCTGTGTTAGAAACAGAGTCATCAGTGATAGATTGGAATTCTGGAAATTGGGCAGGACATTGTTTATGGACACTACAAATTGTGGACAAAGCAGGGAATGAGACATTTCATAACATCAACTATGAACACCCAGATGGGGTCATAGTTCTTGAACCTCACCCTGAGTGGTACTACCCTTAATGGTGCTACTCTCTGTGAATATGCCCATGCCTACCCCAAGGGAAGTAAAGCAGTGACAGCAAAGTTTCTGCCATCCAGCAGTAGCCGCCTCTGAATGATGCCACCTGACTGGTGTTCCAGGATCCAAGGTGCATCCAGGATTTGTCATCCCAACAGTGTGCCTTCCCAGTTTCATCGCCTGGCCTTCCAAGATGACCTCAGTCCAGCAGTTTTCCTTATTCATCACCTGGCATGCCAGATGACATTAACCCAGCTGTTTTTCCTGTTCCATAGTTCGATTTCTGAGATGATATCAACCCAGCTGTTTACCAGTTTCATCTCTTTGTTTTCTGAAGGACATCAGCCCAGCTGTATCCAAATAATGCTGCCAGAGGGGAGAGTCTTCTACTGGAGAAGTAGGTGGTTTCAGTGTTCGGTCTTCAAGGAACTAGTAAGGCCCATCTTTTCTATGTTTATCTGACTTTGCAATACACATCCTACACCTGGCGTACTTCCAAACTCTTTGAACTGTCCACAAAGACTCTTTCTTTTGAACTACGGTGCTCTTTAGGCCCTGACCTGTTCAAAGACTGTGTTTCAGTGGGCTCTGCCCAGGAGAGACTCTTTACGGACCTTGCACTTGGAACAACATTCTGTCACTAGTATGGGACTTTAGTGGCATTCCATGCCCCCAAAGTGTATTGTGTGTAATGTCAGTGTTTTCCACTGTTTTCTACTTTTACACTTTTCTATATAATATTTTGGGATTCTTTAGTGTTTCGATGGAGGGTTGTAATACTGTGGTATGCAGATTTGGGGTGTTTTGTTTTATGTTTCTCTTTCAGGTCATCGAGATGAGGAGGGAGGAGAAGAACTGAAGAGGATTTGGGGAACTCATCGGGGTTCCTGTGTGTTTTAGAGCATTTAGAATATTGTGTAGTTGTCAACATGTGTTTACCATTGTTGTTTTCTTCCACAGGTGTATGTGTGGGAGATGTGGGAGTGTAATGCATGGTATAGTATTGTGCTCCGGTGTTTTTTTTGGTTTGCAGGTACTCTGGGTTGGGGGGAGGTTCCCCTCTGGGTACATTTGGATAGATAGATTTTCCCTATAGGGCTAGGGGGATAAAAAGGCGGTGGTCTTGACTGGCCATAGGAGCCACAGTCTTGGTCTATTAGGGTATGCTTTGGGCAGTTCTTCCAGAACCACTGATTCTCTATAGTAAGATCATGGAGTAGGGGCTGACGCACAGCCAATGGCCTCTTGGCCCTTAGTGTTGTCTGCCTGTGCCTCGCACATAGTAGGGGAGAAGGTAGCTCTACCTCCCATAGGCAACACATAGGGTAGGATGGCCTGGTGTCGGATAAGGGAATGACTGCAGACAGTCATTTAGCTGGCTACGTGCCAGCGTAACCCCCCTGTTCCCTGGGGTTACTAGAATCCCATTAGAATCTGTGGTAGTCAGGGAAGGCAGCTAGTGATTTGCAACTAAATTGATTTCATTCTGTTCTTTCTGCTGCTGGACTCACGTGGGAGCTGAGAGGTGATGTCACCTTAGAACTCTCGAGCAGCATAAGCCACACAGCAGTTGCTGGAGTGGGGAATTTAGAATTCTGAGTCAGTCTGTAGTTGGAGTCTGCAGAGTGCAGTAGAAGTTCCAGCAGCAGCTCTGAGAGAGAGCTGCAGTGTTCCATTTTTTCTCACCCTAGTGAAGTATCAGATTTTTCCAGCTTTATCTAAGTGGTGGAAACCATCTCCAGGGATTTCCTGTTCTTCATCCCAGAAAGGATGGAGCAGGCTGCCAGGATGTTAGGGGCAATCACCTGATCCTTCCAGGATACGTGAAGCTGCCTTGTGTGACAGCTTCTAGTGAGTACTTTGGTTTTGACTAAGTCTGCCCAGGAGTACCTGCTTTTGGTTTAAGGGTGAATTTCTCTGACAAAAGGGCCCTATCACCATGGAAGTTTAAAAGTTGGCTGACCACAGTGGAGTCCACTCTGTGACCATCCATGTGAGCAGAACTTACCTTTGACATCCCTGAGGTGTTTTGTTGATGTTAAGTATGAAATACAGACCTGGAATACATCAATAGTAATTTTTAGTATAAATTGAGGTTTATTTTCCAAAGGGATAACTGAGTATGAACTTGGAAACAAAAGGTAGGAGGCCCCCCATCTGGAGGCACCAGTTTAGCACTATGGATTCTGAAGGGCACCTGTGTTTTCTGTAAGTGCATGTGGCCAATGCCTGAATAAACTTCTTCCCCAGTGAGTGGGTTTTTCTCCAGTTGAGCCTTTAGTGCTCGACGTGGTATGTGTGCCACATTTAATCCTATGCAATATAGAAGTGTTCAAATGCTGGCCATGTGTGCCAAGTCCAGAAGAATGTTGTTTCACTGGTGGCTAGTTCCACATTTTTTCAGTCATCCTATGCTATATAGGAAATATGAAGTTCTGTACCTCAGATGTCTGCATTTACCGGTGTGTAACCCTTGGGTGGTCCATCTTGCTTTGTGTGTTCCTACTTTGTTACAGAATGAAGCCACACCCTAGAATCCCAATCTGGTATAGACATTTAAGTTATTGCTTTTGTGGAGTTACTTGGGTACCCCTGTCCAGAAGTGAAACCTAGCATAGCCCTGAGCAATGTTTTCTCCCAGGACCTGGGTTTTGGCCATGGTATTGGTCCCACCAGGTGTGTCTAGTAGCCTCACTTGGTTGTGTTTTATAATGTCTACTCCATCTGCATATCCCACCTTGTCTATGGTGGCACTATGTAATCCCTAACCTCCCTTTTCCCCAATGGGAGGTGTGCTGCTGGTTAAATAAGGGGCTGGTGGGGGGTTACAAAATGGGGTCATCCAGGATGTGATTTAGTTTGGGGAGAAACACAGAATAGTATGCTTGGGTATGGCTAGTGTTTTGTCTGTCTGGCAGTGTAGTAGCCCAAAACTGAAGGGAAGCTTTGCACAAAAGGATCTGTCTAGGATAGTGCCATCTGTATATGCCACTGTCTGCCTGCTGTTCAAGTCCTGCTGTGTGTTTGTGCCATCTTTACCAAGGGACTGTAAAGCCAGAATGTGTATGCCCTTGTCAAGCACCAAGAACGTTAACAGAACTTTAAATTTCAAGTTTAAGTGTCAAAAGTAATGTGGGCTTTGGGAAACAGAGAGATAAATGGCCTTTCATGTTCTTTGAGTGTAATTTGGCAGAGTAGCTAAGAAATTGCCAAGTTCTGAGTGTGAAAATGGTCAAAAATGGTGTTCTCACCTTGAAAGTTTCAGCTGAGAAAAGTTCAGTTTACAGTTTAAATTTTGCCCTGCTCGACGATCGCGTGGAGGAAGAGTGCAAGGAGAAGGTAAGAGGCTCATTTGCATAGCGTGGAGTGATTGGTGTAATCTCAATCAGTCCTACCCTCTAGCCAGCTTCAGAGTGCAGCCCAATGTTTGAGAAGGAGAGAGGAGGCGTGTGAGCTTGTGAGCCAGGATCAACCATCGAGGGTTTTGTGAAGATTCTAATCTCTGAAATAAAGACATTTTCTGTTAAAATAGGGCTCAACCCATTATCCAACTGACTGGGAAGAAAGCGTGGCATTCGTGGTAACAATTAGAGGGATTGCCAGCCGCTTTCACCCCAGAGGCCTTCCAGGATTGGCACTAGGCTGAAAATTTACACCGAAGAAAGCCAGCTACTGATTAAGTCAGTACCATTCAAAGTATCTGTGCCTCAAACTGTGTGTGATTTTAAAAGCCAGCTGAATCTGTGTGTAAGCAGTGAAATTGTTTTGCAAAGAAGGACTGAGTTGGAGCACCAAACACAACAAACAAAAATTCTGAGCATAGACTGTGAGCATTTATAATGGATTCAGCAACAGTAAAATGTTCTAAGCAAGAGAGAGACTGTGAGTTGTATATTAGGCTGCAACAAACAGGCAATCCTGTAAAGAAATACTGTGGCTTTCAATGACTTTAAGCATGCATAAATAGTTGATTTGTGCGCTAATCGTGAAGTCCTGCAAAAAATCATATGAATGTGCTGAGAGATGTAAACAGTGCAATCGATAACAGTTTGAGCAAGAAATCAGTAGTAGAGAGGTCGGATGCACAGTTTGAGTCAGAGACAGATTTGATGCCAGAGGAGTGCTGCCACCGCCATTACAGGGTGGGGCAGTCAATGTAAACACAGCAGCAGGGAGTCATTTTAAGAGACTGTTCAGAGTATTGTGAACCAGTAGTAATAACAGACTTTTATATGTTTAAATTGCAAACATGGCTTTGAGAACATTCCACTACCCAGATCATTCCCAAGCTATGATAGCAGAGGAGGTGGCCAAACTAAGGGAAATAGAGCAAGCTTATTACAGTGAAGGGTGCCTCCATATGTTGCAATATCCAACTGTGAGAGTATGCTTAATGTGCCTCAAGGCTGGAAGGGTCGTCTTTTTAATACCTCATTGTTCGGGTTGCCTAGTGAAGTATTGTCTGTCTAAGACACCGTGAATTCATTTGGCTCCCACCTGGGTCTAACAAGAAACCCTTCATGTAGCAGCACACAGCACCAGGTTGAACCTGTTGGGAGAGGCCCCTAGAGTGTGGCACAAAGGAGAAAGTATGGATTTACTGCAAGGGCAGACATCTCATGATGTTTCCTTGCCTGTGTCTCATAAGGACAGTGCAGAAGAAGGATCCTTGGACCCATGGAGAGTGGGTCATAGTCCTGGCCTAGTAGGGGAGGCGAAGTTCAAGAAACTTTGAACTGGGAGGTGTCTACCTCCACTCCCAGTGAGGAGCGGACTGTTTCGGGAGTGAGGACGACTGCTCACTCCTGGGCTCAGGTCCTAAGTGAGGAAGAGGAGGATGAGGATATGTACCTTCATGTTGAGGGTCCCAGTGAGTGGCCTCAAGCTCTTGCCTCTGAGGAACCAGAAAGGGAAGATGGTGACTCCACTGCCCTGCCTGCAGAGATTGCCAGGGACAGATTTTTCCATTCTTTAAGTATGCAGCACTGGATGAACCAGAACTGGCCACCCCCAAGCCATGCCAATGACTATGTACTTATGAAGAGTAGTAGAGGAGAAACTGCTTTTAAAGGAGGGCCGGCACCATATATGGGAGGTCCTTTTCTACCTTTCTTCATGAAGTCTGGGAGGAAATTGAGCAGAGCAGGCAATTCTGGTATTGGAGGAAGAAGCAAGAAACTACATCCAGGTGCAACACCTGTGTTAGAAACAGAGTCATCAGTGATAGATTGGAATTCTGGAAATTGGGCAGGACATTGTTTATGGACACTACAAATTGTGGACAAAGCAGGGAATGAGACATTTCATAACATCAACTATGAACACCCAGATGGGGTCATAGTTCTTGAACCTCACCCTGAGTGGTACTACCCTTAATGGTGCTACTCTCTGTGAATATGCCCATGCCTACCCCAAGGGAAGTAAAGCAGTGACAGCAAAGTTTCTGCCATCCAGCAGTAGCCGTCTCTGAATGATGCCACCTGACTGGTGTTCCAGGATCCAAGGTGCATCCAGGATTTGTCATCCCAACAGTGTGCCTTCCCAGTTTCATCGCCTGGCCTTCCAAGATGACCTCAGTCCAGCAGTTTTCCTTATTCATCACCTGGCATGCCAGATGACATTAACCCAGCTGTTTTTCCTGTTCCATAGTTCGATTTCTGAGATGATATCAACCCAGCTGTTTACCAGTTTCATCTCTTGTTTTCTGAAGGACATCAGCCCAGCTGTATCCAAATAATGCTGCCAGAGGGGGAGAGTCTTCTACTGGAGAAGTAGGTGGTTTCAGTGTTCGGTCTTCAAGGAACTAGTAAGGCCCATCTTTTCTATGTTTATCTGACTTTGCAATACACATCCTACACCTGGCATACTTCCAAACTCTTTGAACTGTCCACAAAGACTCTTTCTTTTGAACTACGGTGCTCTTTAGGCCCTGACCTGTTCAAAGACTGTGTTTCAGTGGGCTCTGGCCCAGGAGAGACTCTTTTATGGACCTTGCACTTGGGCAACAACATTCTGTCACTAGTATGGGACTTTAGTGGTATTCCATGCCCCCCAAAGTGTATTGTGTGTAATGTCAGTGTTTTTCCACTGTTTTCTACTTTTACACTTTTCTATATAATATTTTTGGGATTCTTTAGTGTTTCGATGGAGGGGTTGTAATACTGTGGTATGCAGATTTGGGGTGTTTTGTTTTGTTTCTCTTTCAGGTCATTGAGATGAAGAGGGAAGGAGAAGAACTGAAGAGGATTTGGGAACTCATCGGGGTTCCTGTGTGTTTTAGAGCATTTAGAATATTGTGTAGTTGTCAACATGTGTTTACCATTGTTGTTTTCCACAGGTGTATGTGTGGGAGTTGTGGGAGTGTAATGCATGGTATAGTATTGTGCTCCGGTGTTTTTTTTGGTTTGCAGGTACTCTGGGTTGGGGGGAGGTTCCCCACTGGGTACATTTGGATAGATAGATTTTCCCTAGAGGGCTAGGGGGATAAAAAGGCGGTGGTCTTGACTGGCCATAGGAGCCACAGTCTTGGTCTATTAGGGTATGCTTTGGGCAGTTCTTCCAGAACCACTGATTCTCTATAGTAAGATCATGGAGTAGGGGCTGACGCAACAGCCAATGGCCTCTTGGCCCTTAGTGTTGTCTGCCTGTGCCTCGCACATAGTAGGGGAGAAGGTAGCTCTACCTCCCCATAGGCAACACATAGGGTAGGATGGCCTGGTGCCGGATAAGGGAATGACTGCAGACAGTCATTTAGCTGGCTAGGGGCCAGTGTAACCCTCCCTGTTCCCTGGGGTTACTAGAATCCCATTAGAATCAGTGGTAGTCAGGGAAGGCAGCTAGTGATTTGCAAGTAAATTGATTTCATTCTGTTTCTTTCTGCTGCTGGACTCACGTGGGAGCTGGAGAGGTGATGTCACCTTAGAACTCTCGCAGCAGCATAAGCCACACAGCAGTTGCTGTGAGTGGGGAATTTAGAATTCTGAGTCAGTCTGTAGTTGGAGTCTGCAGAGTGCAGTAGCAGTTCCAGCAGCAGCTCTGAGAGAGAGCTGCAGTGTTCCAGTTTTTCTCACCCTAGTGGAGTACCTGATTTTTCTAACTTGGCTAAGTGGTAGAAACAGTCTCCAGGGATTTCCTGTTCTTCATTCCAGGAGGGCTGGAGCAGGCTTCTAGGATGTTAGGGTCAATCCCCTCATCCTTCCAGGACATTGTGAAGCTGCATTGTGTGACAACTTCAGTGACTGCTGGAACAGTATCGTGAGGGCTCTGTTTCGGCAGTACTGCCAGGATTGGGACTGGAATCATTTCATCAGCACTTCTTGATTGATGGATGAGGGTCTTGGTGGATCTTCCTGGATTTCGGCCCATTGCTCATTTGGTGCAACTGATGGTGGACCTGGCCTGAACGTGGGGGAGGGATTGTTGGGGTAATTTGCTGTGTAGGAGACCGGGTCTGGTGCCGCTGGACATCGTGCACTATAGTACCTGGAGCTCCACGGTTTCTTGGGGGGAGGCAGGCTGGAGATTCAGCTCCACTTGGAGACCTATTTTCAGCCTAAAGTCTCTGGCAGTGACTCCTTGGGGACAGCTAGGTGTTCAAACAGCTTGGATTGAAGGAAGTTTCCTAAGATCCCTGAAGTTATAGTCGTGCCAGGGGAAGTTTCTTATGGAAGATCTACTTCTAGACATTTTTCAGCACTCCAGGGACAGTCAAACTCCTTTCTTTTTTCCACTTTTTTGAACCTGGTGAACAGTGAGAGTGCCCTGTTTAAACTGAATTATTTGATAAACTGTTGACTGTTCTCCCAGCCTATGTGGGAGATAGTGTCAGGAGGCAATATATTCTTTTCCCCGGAGAGGTGGGAGCTCCTCAGAGGTCAATAATTATACATTTTGGAGAGTTTGTGCAGGTTCTCTTTTTATTGAAATCACCTTCATACTCTGTATTATAATTTTATTGTATATTGTTTCTATTGTGGGGTTGGGGGTTTTGGTTGATTATTTGTTGTATATGTGGGAGTGGTGTGGAAGTTTGAGAGTTTGATTTGAGTGTTGTGTGTCTGGGTGTCTGTGGAGTGTGGTGAAGATGTGTTGGGAAGGCATAATGATGGCCAGGCTTTATTCCCCCTCCAGGCTTAGAGACCTCTGGCCTTTTTCTTGTACCTCGCTGTCCCCGGAGGAATATAGATGGTGCCAAGCTCTGGGGATTGTTAGGAGGTTGAGAGCAGGGGCTCAGCTTGGTGGGGGAATGGAAAGGAGTGGGCGGATTGGGATAGTGGGGACAAGAAGATGCCCTGGGGTGAAATGGGTCCAGGAAAGGGGTCCTCCCTGTCTGGTTCCCATATCCAAAGGCTCTGCTTGTAGCAGGCAGGTAACATGGTCTTCCTCGGTTACTCATCCTACTCAGACAGTGTTATGCGATGTCAGGTCTATAAAGAACAAGACTGCTATAATAGCTGGTCTTGTCGGATTATCTGACATGACTTGCATCACCGAGGCCTTGCTGGATGAGAATGCTTGTCCTGTTTTGTCATCAGCAATTCCAGCCGGGTACTCGGTGATACACTGCCCAAGGATGGATCATGGGGTTGGGGGGGGTGTTGCCATCTGTTTTAGATCAGAACTGAACCTGATGGAGGTACCAGTGGGGACCACCAACTCCTTTGAATGTATCATGGACGAGGGTGTGGGGTGCAGGATCCTTCTTGTCTACCATCCACCAGGAGACGGAAATGTTTTCCTGCAGGAAGTCGCAGACTTCATTGTCGACCTGACATTGGGATCTCCCAGATGGCTGATCCTGGGAGATTTCAATGCCTGGGTCAGTGATGAACTCTTGCAGTTTGGTCAGGACTTCCTCCAGTTAATAAATTTGTTGGGCTTCACACTGGTTATTTTCTTCTCGACCCATATTGGTGGTCATTCATTGGACTTGGTGTTTCTCCTGGGGATAGAGATATCCGACTTGGTGGTGGAACCAGTCGGGTAGTCTGACCATCATGCCATTAGATTCAGTTTCCTGGCCCCCCCGTAGGCCTGCCCCTATGGAGATGGTCCAGTACCACCCTTTGAGGGGTGTTTCTCCTGATTGCCTGATGGCGGTGCTGGACCTATCAAGTTTACCGAGTGAATGCATGGATCTAGAGGACCTGGTACTTGCCTATAACAAGGCAGTGATAGGGCCCTGGATTCCATTGCTCCTGTTTATGTTCATCCTCTCACTCTTCACTCCAGGTCTCCTTGGTTTGATGAGGCCTTGAGGGAGTTGAGGAGAGTGGGATGAAGGCTAGAGAGGTGCTGGCAGAAGTCAGACCTGGAATGTGACAGACTTAGCTTGAAGGACCACTATGTGCTCTACCAATCAACAATTACTCGTAAGAAGGCAGAATTCCAGTCCAGAAAAATTGCTGCTATGTAGAATCGATCAGCCCAGCTTTTCCAGGCTGTGGACAGATTGTGCAATCCAATCTGTCTCCAGCCTGGAAATGCTTTTTCACAAGAACGGTGTGAAGAGATTGCTCGATTCCTCGCAGATAAGGTTGCCACAATCAGATCCAGTGTCCACCTGACCATCTCTAATGGGAGTTGCGGTGGTCAGCAGGAGATGTCGGACACCCAGATTGTGTGGTGTTATTTCAGCTGGCCCCCAATCAATGACATTGTGATGGTCGTCCAGTTGTTGCATCTGACCAAATGTAGTTTTGACACGGGCCCCACATGCCTTTTAGTAGGCTGTGTGGATAAAATCGGTCCAGTCCTTGCTGAGATAGTCTGGATGTCTTTGGAGAGGGGGATCTTTCTGGATCCCCTGAAGGAGGCCATGGTCCAGCCCCTCCTTAAAAAACCCTCCCTGGACATGGACTGTCTGGCCAACTACAGGCCTGTCTCTAACCTACCCTTTGTGGGTAAGGTTATTGAGTAGGTGGTTGCATTGCAGCTGGATGACCATTTGACCAACCGCAATGTCTATGATTCTCTCCAGTCTGGATTTAGGAAAAGACATAGTACCGGGATAGCCCTTGTCCAGGTACTAAATGACCTCCTAATAGCGAGATCTCAAAACACCGTTCCAGCTTGGTCCTTCTAGATCTCTCTCTGCAGCATTTGACACCGTAGACCATGGTGTGCTGCTGGAGTGCCTGTGGTTCATCTGTGGACTTTCTGGGATGGTCCTCATATAGTTTCGATCATTCCTCAAGGGTAGGACTCAGAGGGTGGTGTCTGGGACTTTTTCCTCAGCTCCACTCCTCCTATCCTGAGGGGTGCCACAGAGCTCCATCTTGGCGCCCATGTTGTTTGCGTGTACATGCTGTCATTAGGTGTGATTATTAGGTGGTACGGCATGAGTTTTCACTGCTATGCAGATGATACTCAGCTGCACATGTCCTTGTGCCTGGCCAGGATGATGCTGTTTCAGTCTTTAACAGCTGTCTAGCTGAGATCAAGGATTGGATGAATGTGAGCTGGCTGTGGTTAAACCCAGAAAAAACTGAGGTGTTGGTTGTGGACCTAGGTCATCAGGAGGCGGGTTTGTTGGTGGTATCACCTCCGGGTCTATGGCTTGGAGGTGTTCAGCTAACTACCTCAGACCAGGTACGAAACCTGGGTGTTATGTTTGATGACTGCTTGACCCTTAAATTACAGGTGTCAGCAGTTGTCAAAACCTCTTTTTACCATCTGAGGAATATCGGCATGGTAAAGCACCTGGTTCCCCCTGACAATCTTCCAACTTTGGTCCATGCCTTCATTACCTCCTGCCTCGACTACTGCAATGTCCTTTACCTTGGGCTACCGAGGGTTGATATCTGCTGCCTGCAGCTAGTGCAGAATGCAGCAGCCAGGCTTTTGACTTGTACTTCTAGGACCAGTCATATAATGCCTGTGCGCTGTGGACTGCACTGACTGCCAGTACGGTGGTGGATCACCTTTAAGGTTGGTTTGCTGACCTATAAGGCTCTACATGACCAGAGACCTAGTTACCTGCAATATCTCTTTCACCCCTACTGTCCCCTCTGCCCTCTCTGATCCACCGATGAGGGATTGCTAGAAATTCCTAGGGTTCATTTACAGACATCTGGGGCAAAGTCATTTAGCTTTATGGCCCTGACCCTGTGGAATTCTCTACCTCATCGGGTGTGAGATTGCTTGACTGTCCAAAGTTTTAAAGCTGCTCTGAAAACTTATCTTTTTAGCCTAACGTTTTCTGATTTTTAATGCCGAGGTTGTATTTATTAGCTTTAACTTCTTATATTGTTTATTTATTGATGTGGTTTTTTTTTTTGTATATTCTTTTTTTTCACCCTCATGCTCACAGGCCCCCACTCCTTCAGGATCTGCATGTCTCCTGATAGCCCCTCCTGTCCTAACTCGGCCCTCCTCTTACTCCTCGTATCGCAGCCGATCCCTGGGATATCCCGGTGTATCCCTTCACCAGGCGGGCCCCCCTCATCTGAGGGGAAGGACACCGGGGGGAGAGGGATGACCCCAACACGCTCTTCTTAGGGCCTGGGGATGCTGCCATGGAGAAGGAGACCCCAGGAAAGCACTGGAGGCAACTGGGGACAGACAGCTGTCAGCTGGTGGCCAGCGAGCGGTATTTCCGTTATCTGGTGTTCCCCACCGGGGGCTGCTGCAGAGTGATCATGCATCCCTAACCCTCCCCAGGGGAGGAGAGCAGTCCTATGGATGCTCAATCCTACCCCTTCCCCAGCCGACCCCCAGCACCCAAGTCCATTCCCGAACCCGGGTCGCCAGAGTGGTTCGAGGTGTGGCATCTAGTGCCTCAGCCCTCTGCGCCACTGGGCCTATTGATGCATTTCAATTAATTGTTGTACAGGCACCTTGGTTTCAGAAAGGCACCTTTTATAAATAAATAATGACTGATGATTGATTGATTGATTGAACTTCTAGTGAGTACTTTGATTTTGTCTAAGTCTGCCAGGAGTACCTGCTTTTGGTTTAAGGGTGAATTTCTCTGATAAAGGGACCCTGTCACCATGGAAGTTTAAAAGTTGGATGACCACAGTGGAGTCCAGTGTGTGACCATTCATGTGAGCAGAACTTTTATCTTTGACACCCCTGAGGTGTTTTGCTGATGTTAAGTGTGAAATACATTTCTAGAATGCATCAACAGTAACTTTTGGTATAAAGAGAGGTTTTTTTTTATAGAGTGATGGCCGAGTATGAACTTGAAAACAAAAGGTGGGAGACCCCCAATCTGGAGGGACCAGTTTAGCACTATGGATTCTGAAGGGCACCTGTGTTTTCTGTCAGTGCATGTGCCCAATGCCTGAAGAAACTCCTTCTCTGGTGAGTGGGTTTTTCTCCAGTTGAGCCTTTAGTGCTCCAACATGGTCTGTGTGCCACATTTAATCCTATGCAATATGGGAAGTGTTCAAATGCTGGCCATGTGTGCCAAGTCCAGAAGAATATGTGTTTCACTGGTGGCTAGTTCCACAATGTTTTCAGACATCCTATGCTATATAGGAAATTTGGAGTTCTGTACCTCAGATGTCTGCATTTACCATGTATGTAACCCTTGGGGTTCCATCTTTGCATTGTGTGTTCCTATTTTGTTATGAAATAAAGCCACACTCTAGAATCCCAACCTGGTATGGACATTTATGTTATTGCTTGCCATGTGGAGTTACTTGGGTACCCCTGTACAGAAGTGCAAACCTAGCATAGCCCTGAGCAAATGTCTTCTCCCCAGGACCTGGGTTTTGGCCATGCTATTGGTCCCACCAGGTGTGTGGCTACAGCTGCCACACTTGGTTTGTGTTTTATAATGTCTACTCCATCTGCATATCCCACCTTGTCTATGGTGGCACCATGTAACCCCCAACCCTCTCTTTTCCCCTAGACTATGGAGGTGTGCCCAGTGGGGGGTTACAAATACTTCAGTTATGGTTGATATCAAACCATAAAAAGGAGGGAAATACAACATTAGGGTTTCCAACCTTAACACCCCACCCCCACCCTGCACACTCCAACAAGCTTCAGGGATGCGCCTTCGGTCATCAGCCTTAATACTCATCCTATTCCATAAGTAAATATGCTGAGATGGGTACAGTATAGGATAATGGGGTGAGTGTTAGGACTGACAACCCCAAGGCACACCTCCAATGCCTGTTGATGTGTATAGGGTGGGGATGGGGTGTTAAGGTTGGAAACCCTAACATCATATTTCCCTCCTTTTTACAGTTTGTTATCAGTCGTAACTGATGCATTAACACAGTTTTTTGCAAAGAATTTCCTTACTTTTTGAGATAGTGTAATCATAGCGTTATTTGCCTGTGGAAGCACAGAACCATATGGGCCCTGTGCTGCTCACCAATCTATAGTTGTTGAGATAGAATAATCGTGTTCTTATTTGTCTGTGGGAGTGCAGGGCCCTTTTGACCCTGGGCTCCCATGACTTCATAGATGCATATATGTATGTCACTGTGGAAGGTCCCTGCACTTCCATTTATAGGACAACAGCAAACAAACTGTCAGCATAGCCATCTTATTATCCCACCTCATTTACCCTGTGCATAAAATTATTGACTCCCTGCCAAAACGTAGTTCCGCACAACTGCATTGTCATTCTGCGCCACTGGTGCAAAAACACATTTTGACTAGGATTTGAAAAATGACAGCTGTGACATACATGAGGTGGGGTAAAAAGAAGTCTATGGTGAAAAGTTGGGGTCAAACTCTTTAAAATTTCCAACATTACGAGTGTGCATAGCAAAATTGCAACAAATGGTCATAACTTTGCCTTTTTTACATATTTTGACCCAAAATTTTCAACATAGCCTTCTTATGACCCCACCTCATGAACAGTATGACTTTTGTTACACAAATCCCACTGAAAAGGTTAAATTACCAAAATGCCATGAAATCACCTTTTGGGCAGGAGTTGCATAATGACAGTCACATTGTTTATGAGGTTGGATCCCCAAAAGGCTATGTTGAAAATTTGGGGTCAAAATGTCAAATAAATGGGTGAGTTATGAATAAAAGCTTAAATTCCCCATTGAAATACATAGAACCCCATTTACCTTAGTTTCTCATATTGCAGTCACCAGTTACTGCAGCAAGACGTGTTCGATCGGAGAGTGGATCTCGAATCTGGGACCTGTTCAGGTGAGTGAAGGTATGGGGGGCTTTACTGGGGGTTGTGGGGGTGGTGGATGTTGAGTGGGAGGTAGGTGTTGGGGGGTTGATCGATGAAGGACTGTTTTCTTTTTTGCAGGGTGAGAAAAAACATCAAGGCATGGTTTTCTTTATTACAGGGACTTACAGTGATGGGGGGATTCCACTAGCTACCAGGGACATAAATACCAACATGGGGATGGCAATCGGAGAACTGGGGAGGAGGGAGGCATCACTGGACTACCAGTCATGAATGTATAATATAGGGGACCACAATCTGAGAAACAGGGAGGTGGAGGGACCACTGGACTACCAGGGAAAAGGTTTTATTAATACAGGGACAGCGATCAAATATTTACTATTGTTAAACGCTGTGGCCATCTGTACTGTTTTATTTGAATCAACATTTCCATTTATGAGAAATAAATGCTTTTACTGCAGACCTCATCAAATATTTAACTGATACAATTAAGGGAAAAAAATAATGGTGCAACAACAGAGAATCAATCCTCAGTGTTGCTGTAATGTAAAACCATTGGAATTTTCTACCCAGCTGTCATGGTTGTTCCATTTGGATTTTTTTGTACATACAAAATCTGTAAGTTATGCAGTTCAGACAAAGATTGCTAAAGAAACTTGTCCAGAGTGTCTTCTGAGGAGTTAACAGCATTGTCTCTATGGTGAGTTATAGGGCAGACACATACCTCTCAACTGTCACACATTACAAGGTACGTCACTCATTTTATCTCTCAGAAACCCTCTGTCCCACACTGAGAAGGTGACATTCCACACTGACCACTGAGACTTTCAAGCAGAAATGTATAATAATATAAGACGCTAGATTATCAGCAAACATTATAAAATTTAGTGCACTTATTTTCACAGTATTCTGAGTTTGCAATGTCATGTTTGATGATGTGTCACACATTTTGTCCAGTTGTCACACATCTTGTCACACATTTGGGTGATAAAAGGTTGAGAGGTATGGGCAGACGTGAGTTCCTAAGGTATCAACACTCACCAGTATATAAGGGACAAACTTCTGACACATTCTCCACCTAACTGCAAGTCTTGGGGTAAAGTGTGTGTCATCATTGCTAAACCAACTAGAAATTACAGAGAGACAGAAAGACTGAATTTATTAAAAATATAAATTAATGGTTTACAGTGCAAATTCCCATTTGTCTCCATAAGTACTTCGGGCTCATGAGTGACAAAGTACTTACCGCTCCTATTTAGTAAATTAATAAATGTGCAATTCCAAGATTGTTTATAGTGTACTCTAACATACTTTTTAATGATTTTAGTTTGCTGGTGTTTTAACTTGGAAACTCATAACTGCTTTGATTTTCAATCTAAATTGTCTGTTATAATGATGTCTGAATTGTAATTACAGATGGGCAAACATGTTTTAAATGGAAATAATCGTGTTCCCAGTGAAAATAAATTTATCTCACACACTTTGTTAGTGACAGTATTAAATCTCCTCAAGAGATTAATACAGCCCCTTACAATTGACAGTTGCAAAATAGAATATGCAATGCTGCCTTTTGTTTGGCCCTTCTTATGAGCCTCTTTGTACAGTTTGCCTCTTTTTAGTAGGAGACTCAATTCTTATTAGTTGGGTTACTCTTATACCTTGCATACTTCATTTTACTTCTAGTGATACTGTTTTTAATATTTCTTCCCTACCATGTGGGTATTCTACCCTTAGCATTATTTTTTTTCTCACTTTTGGGACTCATTGTTCAAGGCAATATTGTATGCTGTTGTTAATTTCTAACCAAATACTTTCCATATCTGCCCCTTCTAAATTCTGTTTCCAATTCCAGAAATTTAAGTAGTTTTTTGTACAATAATAATCTGCCTTTCAGTAATCCCTTATTTTCATTTCCTCCTTAGTGCCAACTTCATTATGGTCAATAGTTATGAACACAGTATTATGGTTACTGTCACCTACTGGGTCACTAATTTGAATAATGGTTGTCTCTTGCTCAATATTAGTTAGGAATAGGTCCAAGGTGTTTCCACCTCTCATTGGACTAACAACCAACTGATCCAATCATTTATCTGTAATATAGTCAATAACATTTTTTTCCAAACTGAATTTCACTTGTTGTCTCTCCCAGTCAGTTTGTTGGGCAGTTAAAATCCCCCATTAACATAAAATCCCCTGTGATTTTGAATTAATTTAGTGCTGCAGGAAATGCATTATGTTCCTCATTATTCAAATTCAGAGGTCTATACGTTACACCTACTGTGATATTCTTATTAGCAGTTTGAATTTTAATCCAAAGAAGTTTGATATTCTTTATCATTTTATTCTCAGCTGTTGTAGCATGGGCTTCGATTTTCTCTGTGATATATAATGCAATACCACCATGTCCCTTCTATTTCCTCTGTTCTTTTGAAAACAGTTATAACCCTGTATATCCATGCCCCATTCCCCATCCGGAAACCAAGTTTCCATACTGTCACATACAGGTAGTAGTAGTAGTAGTAATAGTAGCAGTAGTAGTAGTAGTAAAATGTTTTTAGTCATTACAAATGAATAAAGGATAAACTCGATTTTCAACGAGGTCCCATTTCAGTAAAAAAAAAAATACAATATAGAAGAAAAGGGAAATGTTACAATAGTATACAACACCACTAAATAACAGTTAACTAATAAAGGAAGAAAAGAAAGAAAATACAAAACCAAAAAGGAAAAA
Source organism: Neoceratodus forsteri (assembly GCA_016271365.2). Lineage (NCBI taxonomy): Eukaryota > Metazoa > Chordata > Ceratodontiformes > Ceratodontidae > Neoceratodus > Neoceratodus forsteri. The sequence continues at coordinate 1,551,506,722 of CM057449.1, read as the reverse complement.
TTATACAAAAAATACAAATCAACACATGTCATTAATACCAATGATATAATCTTAATCTTAATAATTCTGAATTAGCCCTACCTAAATGAAAAATAACATTAAAAATACAACACAATAAAAAAATAAAACATCTCTATTAGAACAATATATTCTAATTTAGTAATAACAATTCATGCTATAAATAAGCATATATTCTTTAAATGTCAAAACAACATTGCCTTTGTTGACGTGAATTGTTATGGTGCTAATGTTGTATCAAAGGCCAATGATTTTTTTACATTATGCAGAAACAAGTTCTCAGGAACTGCATTCCAACTCAACACCCCTCTGTAATATATAGATTGTCATCCTATATTCAAGTTACATCTAGGCAGCTCCAAGCTAGGCACTTAACAGTTTCTCAAAGAGGCTAATTTGTCCCTATAAATCAAATTTTCTAAAACATACATAGGATACTTCCCCTGCAAACCTTTATAAACAAAGGCTAATACATGTTCATGGTTGCGCTCATAGAGCGTTTGCCACCTTAACTGATCATAAAGCGAACATCTATGAGTTAATCTGGGGGCCCCTAGAATGAATCTGGCTAAACTGTTATAACTTGCTTCCAACTTCTTTAATTCCTGCTTTCTCCCACATGAATAAAATATATCCCCATAATCAATCTTGGGAATGATCATCATATTTACTACTTTTTTTGTTACTTCCATGCTCATTAATGATCTAACCCTATAAAGTGCCCCTATTTTTTTATTTACACTCCTTGTCAGATTACCAATATGTTTGTCCCAACACAGTGAACTGTCAGTCCAAAGACCCAAACATTTATACATGTGTGTCTGCTGGATCGGGGCTCCCCCATGGGCAACCAACCCCAGGGCTATGCTCTCCAACATATTGCTTTTTCAATATATCAACATGGTCTGTGTTTTCTTTACATTCAGAGCCAGCCTACTATCTCTTAAAAAGCTCTGTAAATCATCAAAGGCTAACTGAAGCCTATTTTATAACACCTTAATAGATGCATGTGATGTGTAAGTAATAGTATGATCAGCATAAAGATGGTACTATACATGTATCTATTTTAAGATCAGTAGGTTCTTCAGCTCATCCATTTTATTTCTGAGACTTCTGGCATTAGTTAAAAGGATCCTTGGGTCTCTATCTTTCATACCGTTCCTTCTTATTGTCCTGCTGTATAGGTGCTTCTTCTTAGATTTATTTTTATTTGGATTCTGGTTAGCAAGAGCGGTCCCCAAAGATAGTTCCCTGTCCCCATTCCAACCTAGTTTAACACCTTTAGTATACTGTCAGATAATATCTTGCCAAGCAAGTCACCCCCTACCCTATTCAGGTGTAACTTATCATAACTAAATAAATGTACTTGATGTACGTAGTGTTCCCAAGTAATAAAACACTTATTTCCCTTCCTTAAGCACCATTTCCTTAACCAATTGTTGAGTTTCCTAATTTAGTGGTAATTGTGCTGTTCATTCTTGGTGTTGGCAAAATTTCATAGAAGATTAGTTCACATTGACCTTCTGTGACTCATCTATCGATTTCTTTGAAAGCATTAAAGATGTTTCCTGATGAACAATTCCTAGCATCATTGGCACCAATATGTATTACAACAAAGGAAACTTGTGGTGCCTTACTCATCAGATCTCCTACAGTGCCTATCATATCTCTCACTCCAGCCCCCAGAAAGCAACTGTTAATCACAGATTCTTTGCTGATTTTGGTGGTGACATGATCGGTGCATCTAATAATAGAGTAACCTAAGATATATACATTCCTTTCTAATTTTCTATCCTCTGAAGGTACATCTTCATAGTGACAAGTCTCCATTGCACTTTCCATTTCATGAACCGTGTCTAAAATATTAATGGTCTAGAACTCTGTACCATCCATGAGTTCTTCAAGCATTGCAAAATGATTGCCTGTAGGGATAATAAATTCCATGGCCCTTCTCCCTCTTTTAGTTTTAGTCACTTCAGTACTTGAGCTTTCACCCGCATCCTCCAGATCTCTCTGTCTTTTCTCTCCCTGACATGTGTCTCTGGTTTAGACTGACTGGAGAGTTCTGTCAACTGCTGACCACTCAGCATATCTCTTCTTAAACACTTTATTTCTAGTTCCAGCCCAATAATTATAATCCTAAGCTCTCTTATGTCCACACACCTGGTCACACATGAAGTGTGTCTGCTCACTAATTTGAGTAAGACTAAATTTGTTACCCATCACATTTTAAGCCTACCTCCTCACTAGTAGTAACTATATACACACTATCCATACTCATGACCCTAGCACAGTAAGTGCCCAGCAGTAATTATATCTGTATGAGTCACCATTTGACTGTTGCAAGAAGTAGTCCCACTTGTATTTTTCCTGGCCCTTATCCACTTATCCGCTTAAGACACTGACAGATGCTGCTGGCCTCTGCCCACATCACCTCCGCTCCATGCTCGACTCTGCTTACTAGATCCAAGCTTTAAATAGGGCACATATGACTATGTCACCTGTTGCCTTGGTGATGCACTCCTCACTTCCTAGTCACCTCCCTGTGCAGGCCGACAATGCTGAGCAAGCTGCCTTTAAAAAGACAGCTTGACAGCACTCAGAGGATCTAAAATGCCTCTCTGAAACACCTACACTAGGTGTTTTCTGGCTCATGAACCCCTCACAAACGGGACGAATGAGAATGCCTCAAGCCACAGGTACTGCCTTTCCTACAATAAAGACTTCACCCCGCTGTACAGCAAATACAGGGCTATAATGCCTAAAAACATGCTGCTGTTCCCTGCAGCATTTAGAAAACAAATAAAATGCTCACTGGAGCCGAGTTTTAAATAGGGCACATACGACTATGTCATCTGTTGCCACAGGTGCTGGGATATCATCATGAGGTTCCAAGGTTCTCAGCCAATCAGTAGGTACTTCAAGAGGTGACACAGAATGAGGGAAACATGTTTGTTTTGGGGATTGAAAAAAAACATAGATGTTGTTTTTGTCACATTGAGGACTAGTCTGTTATTAGTGAAACAATTTTAGATTGTATCAGAAACAGATTGCAATGTCAGATTCAAGTCTTGTATATTTAAACTTGCAGAAAAAATGACTGTGTCCTCAATATAGCAAGATGCTTAAGAAGCTACATACTGATGGAGGGCATTCGAAAGCAAAGTAAAGTAAAAAGAAGTGGGCCAAGGATGGAGCCTTGAGTACACCAACAGTAAGAGGGACAAAGGGAGAGAAATCATTGGCAATTTTGGTGCACCAGTATCTTCCCATCAAATAATTTTGAAACCACAGAATGACATCCTTGGACACGCCAAGCTGACTCAAAGTAGCCAAAAATAGTTGATAGCTGACTAAGTCAAAGGCCTTTGTGATGTTCACAAAGATGACCACAGCATAACTGGCCTTATCAATGGCTTTATGGATCATCTGAGTGAATGTCACCAAGGCCTTCATGGTGCTATGTCTGGGGCAGAAGCCATGCTGGGCTGGTATCAGGGTATCATGTTCAATAAGGTGTCCTAACAGCTGGTTAAACATGATACACCCCAACACCTCACACAAACTCAGGAAGTCTGACTCAGGCCTTCCTGCTAATATTGTCAGAGCTGAAGCCTGCCCGCAGTCCAATGTGATGTTTTAGAAAATGGACTACAAAATATCTGGGCTCTAATTGGCTGATAGCTCTGCCAAGGTGGGCATCTATCAGGCAACAGAGCCTGGGTATTAAAAGTGCCAGTCCCAGCCAGACCTCATCACCAGTATCGATGGGCATTGGGAATTTTCAAATGGCAGACCCACCATTTTTTGTCAATCACTAATGGACAATCCCAACCAAATGATAAGCATCAGTCTCTCCCAACCAAATGATAAGCAGGAGCCCCCGTACCCCTCGTATACTCAAACCATCAACAATGTAAGAAAACACACCTTTTTGGTTTTAGAGACAGCAGAGTAATATAATTAAACAGGGCAAGTCCCAGTTCCTGCTCCCTGAAAAGCTGGCCGGCATAGTAACTGGTACAAGCCGGCCAAGCGTGTCCATCTCCGGGGAGACAAAGCAAAGAAAATCTGCCATCAGTCCTCTGCCCAATTCTCCCGATCGCTTCTTGGGCTGACAGTCCTGGTCTCTCATATCCCCCAATAAAGGTATCTGTCCAAAGCAATGCAGGTCAACACTGCACATAAAGTCAAAACTAGATAAAACACATACCTATTTTGGACAGCCTTTTTTTTTTTTATTCTGCTATCACAGTCGAACTCCTTGTGTATAGGCTCCCTGCCCATTATGACTCACACTCCAACCTGGGCGCTACATAAAATGAAAAGAAAACAAAATTTTTGGAGGGGATGTGGGACACCACAAACAAAGCAATAGAAAAAAAAAGTAAACCAAAGTGGGGTTTTTTTTGTGTATGGGGGAGCACCATGAACAAAGTGAAAGAGCCTTCATATGGATGTCAGCAGGTCAGGATCTCAGGTCTCGCCCAGTGAAACATAATAGCACCCTGTGCTGGCCATTACAGAACTGCAGGGATTATTTTACAGATAAATGGGTTTTATAGTTTTATTTTTAAATTTCTACATTAATATTAAATATTTCTGAACATTTCATATAAAATGTAGACAAAGACCCTTTTTCTAAGCTCAGTACTACCCTCCAGGGTGGGTAGTATTGTGCTATATCCACCCTTCCAGGGGCTATAAGGTCCTCCACTTACAGTGTTGGGCTTCATTATGCCCCTGGGTGGGTGGGTATAGCCCAATACCACCCCTCCTGTTGGGTACTATTGCTTGCTTTACACAGGGGTGAAGTAAGAGCTCCAACAGTCTGCCACTCTCCTGCAAACTCTCCACTTATCCACCCCACTTCACCTCCACTGCTGAGTCAACACAGTGTCCATCCTAGGCTGACTTGACCTGGCTGACTCTGCACACAACTGAGCTGCTACCATGCATGGGCCAATAAGCAGTAAGAGTGGAGGCACATGCTTAACTGCAATAGTAATAGGAGCCACATCTGCAGGATTTAAAAAAAACAGACACAGACTGCAATTGATACCTTTGCACTACTCCATATCAGTCCATTGATCTCTCACTGAAGCTCACCATAGTATAGTGACAAGCTGAGGCAACTAAAGTCACTGGGGCATAAATTGGAGAGTACCTGGTTATGATATCATTCAAGGGAGAAAGGCTGGCTCTGAGAACCCACTATGGGTTGTATCCTTGGGCAATCACCCAGAAGATGACAGAGTTCCTGTCAGGGATGATTGCTGTAGGGACAAGAATACAGTAGACCATCTCAACACTTTTGCACTGTGAACAGACTTCTGCATGTGACCTGTCTATAGTCCAAGGGTGCTGTTTCTGAAAACAAATGCAAGGGGTCTGGGTCATTTTTTTTGTTTACAGAGCGGTTTCCATTAGAACAGTGATTTCCCTGGGTGGGCAAATGCATTATAGCAGTTGGGATGGACTGTTCAAAGGCAGTCTAATACTGTGGGTGGAGTTTGGATGAGGAGGTGCTGCAGATGATGTCAAAGCTGCAACCTATTTAATGCATTTTGAATCCAGATCCCACTCGATTAGGAAAGTTCAGGTAAATTGCATGTAAGATAGCCACTGTAAGAGTTTGTTTCTAACAGCCAGCCCTTTTCTGCTTGTTTTCATATGATGTGTATTTATTAATCTACTTCTGTTTAAAAACTGTTGCCTGACAGTCGTGCAAGCCTTGGTACCTTCTATTCCTGCAACCCAAACCTCTAGATATTGGATATTCTCAGCTGCTGCTCTTCTGTGTTTCTCAGCTAAGGCTGGGGCCATATGTTAGCCCTCTCTTGGTGTCAGCAGGGGGTAGGCATTGCCCAGCGAGACTCTGTGTCGATGGGAAAATGTACTGCTCGCCAGAGGTTTCCAATGCATTAAATACACATTGAACTTTTCTCTGACCATAGGGTGAGCTCAGCTCAGACCTCTGTTCTCAGAACAAAAATCACTTTTTAAGGCAGTTTAAGCAATGGGCATGCTTTACTAAAGGAATAATGCACAACAGGGTGTGTGTCGTTCTGGGATAACGTCACACCTGGGGTGATTAGGCACGAGGCCGCAGGCCTTATGCTGCTAATCTTCCAGGACGTTATTCCAGGACGACACACACCTTGGAGTGCATTATTCCTATTATACAATGGCTCTCTTGTAAAAAAAAAAAAAGTACAATAAAATTAAAATATATTTTTAGATAGTTTTAAGTTATTTTTTACTGGGTAGGTATACAAGGAGAAAATAGACCAGCCCCCGCTCTGCCATTTCACTTTGTTTTTTTTGGGGGGTGGGATCTGCTTGAGGTTCTTCCAGTACAGTTAAGGTTTTTCTGTACTGGGAGTAGAAAGGTATGCTAAAAATGTGTTTTTTAATTTGGGGAGAAGAGCGTAATGTGAGCGGTAAGGAGCGAATGCGTGTTGGTGTTAGTGAAGCCGCTACACCTCTTCAAGCCCAATCTTTCTTCATGCAGGTCTTAGTCAAGGTTTGATGTTTTGTGTAACGGTTATCCCAAAGAGAATGGGATACCACAACAGTGCGGTCTCATGTGTATTTTTTTCTATAGTGATGCGCTGGGTGCCTTAGGGGCAGGTGTGTGGGATCAGGAGTAGAGCGGCAAAGCGGGGAGTGCAGGAGCTGCTCGTAGGCAGTGGAGCAATATTATTTTTACATTTATATGCGGTGCTTACTGTGGTGGGACTACAGCCATGATGTTATGCCAGGATAACATCACGGCTCCAGTCCCAGAGTGGCCAATGAGAACAGCAGATTCTTTCTTGCCATTGTATAATGACCTAAATTTACACACATGGTAACCCAGTCCCTGAATTTTGTCATGGCTAGCAGTGTACAGACAGAGTTTGATCCTGATCCTGGACAGAGGCCCTTAGTAAAGGTTGCATCCTCCTCACAACAGGAGCCACACAACCTGTCCTGTTTATCTCCTTACACACCAGTGAGTGTGGTTATACCTCAATGCAGAGCCTATTGTACTCTGCATAACTTTTCCAGCTTCTGCCACTATGCTATTAGCTACTGGTTTACATTTTCACACATATATGTTATGATAGTGCCTGGTCCACTAGTGATACAGGAGGTATAACTGCTGTAGAGACATTACTCTCAGACTTAAGTTCACTGTCAGGCATCCAGGAGATCAGATGGTTCTGAGTGCAGCCACTCTGTACCAGGCCAGTCTCCTTACTAGAGCTGAGGCCACCCCTGTGCTGAGCACCTCACATCAGCATATCCTTATTCACTGGCAGGTATGTTTCTGAGTACAGCGCAGTAGCACATACTCCAGCCTGCCCACTGGCAGTGACTGGTAATCATCCTAGCCCCTCTACCAGATGTAGCAACTCCTGTACCCATCTCAATTCAGGATCTCCTGCACACAGCGTAAGCATAGCTGCTACCTTAGTCAGCAGTTTTGTCTCTCTTGTCAGGTTTCTCTCCTTCTGAAGTTTGTCTGGCAGCATTTTTAGGCATAGGACCACAACCCTCCCCCCACCAAATGGGACAAATCCCTCTTCTGTTGTATCCTTCCAGTGCCACAGGATTGCTAGGGACTCCACTTGATGGAAAGCTCTTCATGGTTCCTGCACCCTTCCAGTGTGTCCCCTATATATTCACACAGAAAAATATTATTGTTGCCATATATGTCCTTGTAACAAAAGATCCAGAAAAAGAGATGATTTGATATCGTTTATTGGACCAAGATAGATGTTACAAAAGAAAACAGGTGCAGGTTAAACACCTGTTTTCTTTTGTAATATCTATGTTGGTCCAATAAAAGTATCAAATCATTTTTTTTTCTGGATCTATATATTCCCAGAATTTAACAGCCATGTACACTAAATGCCTCCAGATCACTTCCCTGGGATCTCCACTGCTTTCTTAGGCAAGTCCATGCAGGCAACCAGGTGACTAGGCACTGTGATGAATAGGTCTCTAAAGCTAGATCCATTGTCAGCTGTGAGGTATTAGGTCCTTGCTGCCTCAGGGAACAAATCATCTCAAGGACATCTTGGCATCCTGGTCACTGTCACTAAGCTTCATCTACTGGTCTTACTAAGTCAGAGTCAATACAAACGAGTAGGCTTTGGGTCTGGCATTTCTATTAACCAACCATCTTCCATCTAGTGGCAGAAGGGGTTTGTTACTTTTGCAACTCAGATCTGTATTGCATTGTCACAAAGTTGTGGATCCATTTCAGCTGAGTTGCAAAAATATTTCCCTAATGTTGCTGTGGAGCTGGCTGGCTGTTTTAAAACTGTGAGTCATAAATGCATTGGCAACTTTAATAAACAATGTAGCACCAATTTATTGAGAATATAATTACTGGCAACCCCCTTTAACAAACGGTTATCAAGCACCTTAAAATGCCGTGATAACTCAAAAACGAGTTATTACGGCATTTGCAAAACCACCCGTCTCCTTTGTGTGTCACTCATCTGTATTCTGTCTTTTCATTGGTTCGCGCTTCAGAGTGGGCGGGTTGAATAGCTTTAAAAATGGCGGCTCGCTTTCTCGCTTGTCGACGAGCCGCTTTTATTTACTACCCTCCCATCTCGATTTGATTTTTAAATGTTTTATCTGGTTGATCCCACCTTCCAAATAGAAAAGGACTATCTGGTTGATCTCGCTGCGTCTCCGGATCGGGAGATGCGCCGCTGAAAAAAGGTCAGTCTGAAAGAGAAAGTGTGTGTGTGTGTGAGAGAGAGAGAAAGACAGCTGTGTGTGAGAGAGAGAGGACACACAGTGTGTGTGTGTGTGTGTGTGTGTGTGTGTGTGTGAGTGAAAGACAGCTGTGTGTGTGTGTGAGAGAGAGAGAGACAGACAGTGTGTGTGTGTGTGTGAGAGAGAATGTGTGTGTGTGTGTGTTTGTAATACTAGATACTCTGCATTTTATAAAGGGTTGCCAGTAATTACAAAAATAAGCAACTGGTGTATGTGGATTTTTTAACACACCCTTGGTGTGTGATTACCTCATAAACCTCTCGAGCTTCGCTCTCGAGGTTTATGGGTTATCACACACCTTGGGTGTGTAAAAAAAATCCAAAACACACAGTTGCCTATCTATTATTCTCTATTTAATGCATACTTTATTGTAACTACTAATGCTTTCCACTTCCATAACTGCCATGGTTGTTGTAGACCTCGGGTGCCCACCTGATAGCATTAACTTGGCACATGTTTAGTGCTGCTGGTCGCACAGTGAGGGTTTGGGAGAATGTGCACTGCAACACTAAATGTCAAGACTGACTTTCTGAAAAACATCCTGCCAAGATTTAAGAAACAGTACTCCTACAAATCTATTAGCAGTAAGTAATTTATTTATTGCATGGCTAAAAAGCTTTTACAACATAATTAAAAAACTGATTACAGACAAAGGTTATTCATGCATAACTTACAATACAAATAACACACTCTTGTAGGCAAAAGCAGATGAATAAAATGTTCAAAATTCACAGACCATACACATCATGAAATCTATTGCACCTTTCAGGAATAAGAGTTGTTCAAATATTATTTTTCTTTTCAGTTTACTAATAGCTTGGAAATACTTGGCAACCCTAACAACTGTCCATTCATCTTCCATGTGAAGGAGAATATTAGTATGATCAGTTTGATAGCTGTTACTTAAGAAAGGTGATAGCCAGTATGTTCTTGGTTTTAAATATAAGCCCAGTGCCATAAAGCTTGCACAAAATCTTCTGTCCCCCCATAAGAGCAGTAGCATATTCCTGATAATATACTTTCCTTCTTGTATCTATAAAGTAGCACATTGCTTGGGAATTGCTTGAATTTATAGTTGGAAAATAATGTTCTATGTTTATAATCTGTGAGAATTTTAAGATAGGGTTTAAACCCCAAATAGTAGTTATTTTGCACAAACCATTTGGAATAGCTAGTCCCTGCTATAGCTTGTAGATCCTGCTTCTTGCAGCAGTTGTTTATTTTTTGTAACATATTTTTTATATATTTCACTTAGTGTAATTCTTTGATCCACTGCCCTCTTTAAATTCATTAGTTTATGTTTTTCCCACAATGAATATATTGTCGTGTACCAAAATCCCTGTCTGTAACTTAACATAAACCATTCTTCCTTTTCCTTCAAACAGTGGTTAAAACCATATCCTTCTTTTTAGTTAGCCTAATCCAAAAGTTAATTTTATGAATTTCCATGGCCATTTTAATGTCTACAAGTCCTAAGTCACTTCTTACATATGCTGCTGGGCATGAGTGGCCTACTCTTAGTATGTTTAGTAGGAGTTTATATAGTGGGGAAACAGATTTGTTGACATCTTTAATCTCCCAAATATCTGCGCCACATAGTAACTTTGCCTCAAATTTGGCTTTGATAGTTTGTACCAGGGGTTTAAGTGTAAAGCCACCATATTTAGTATTAAACCTAACAAGGCCTGCTAGTGTTTGTTTAAATTTATTAATCAAAGATGTCTATGTGTAGACCATTGCCCATTTCCATAAAATAAGACTCCTAAGTAAAGATATCTATTGACCACTTCTATTTTATTATTTCTCAATAATCATGTTCCTTTAGTCTGTAGTTTATTCTTTCCAAATATTACTATTTTGGACTTGTTTAAGTTGATCTTTAATTTTAATTCTGTTGACTTTTGCAAAATATAATCCAATTGGCTTTGTAAGCCTTTTTTGGAAGTGAAATCAGGACAATGTCATCCGCATAGGCCAAAATTGGACAAATTGTTGTTTGTATTTCTGGTGGATCAGAGTTTATTCTCCCTATGTCCATGAGCATTTTATCAATATATATGGTGAATAGAACCAGAGCCATCATGCAGCCTTGTCTTACTTCACGGTTAATATTAAACGATGAAGAAAGTTGCCCTTTATGGCCCAGCCTCACTTTAGCCCAGGTTCCTGTGTATAAGTCTGCTAAAACTGAAATTAGTGCATAATCTATGCCTCTTTCATTCAAACTTTTCCATAGAATACCCCTTGCAATATAGTCAAATGCTGAAAAATAGTCGATAAACATCACATATACATTTCGTTTCCTAAGTAAAGCATATATTTCTGTGATGTGCCTAAGGACAAATATATTATCAGTCATCAAATAGCCAGCTCTGAAGCCTGCCTGATAGTTTGAGAGACCACCAGACCTTTCAATTTCCTCTTTTAATCTTTCAAGTAATACTCTACTTAATATTTTAAGGTTCACATCTAGTAGACTTATTGGCCTATACATGCCTGGGTTTGTGACTTCACCTTTTTTGTGTAATGGAATTATGTTAGCACCCTTCCATGTTGGGGGTATGTACGGGCTTTTACACATTTATTATAAAAAATTGTGAAAAACATTCCCCAAATCGTGGGGGCACTCAAAAAAACTTCAGCCAGTATGCCATCAGGACCTGCTGCTTTTCTTCAGAGGGATCATAATAAATGTTAGTAAATAAAAATTATCCAGCATTCTTCTGATATGTGGGTATCTCTATCTGTTTTATAATTATTTGTACCCTTTGCAATGAGTGTCCAAAATGTTTTGACACCATTACTTTGAACTGCTGCCAACATACAATGCCATTGTTTTGTTTACAAGACCTGTTTTTTTCTTGTATAAGCTTCTTATAATTTCTCCTTAGCTGATTGATACTAATAAGGAGTTGCCTTCCTCCCTTTTCTATATAGGCAATACATTGCCCTAATCTGAGCTTTCATTCTTTTACAGTCTTTATCAAACCATGTATTGTTTGTGACCCTGTTTTTTTCCCTTTACAAGACTCTAGTTCAGTTCTTATTTTTTCAAATATTGTAGAGACTTCAGTTCTTGTTGCAAATGATCTAAGTCTATATTTATTAAGACACTGAATTGTTCCATCAATATTGAGTTGAAAATTATAGGCTGAATTGTCTGATCTGAGTCCTTTTGCCAGATTATTCTTTTAGATGCTCTTATTTCTATGAATTCCACTTTGTCGGTATTAGCCCTGATACACATTGGTCTCTGAAGCACAGTTTCAGAAAGAACTGTAAAATGATCACTTTCTCCAGTTAGAGATATGGCCAGGTATTTACAATATGTAATATCACCATTCCATAAAATATAATCAACTATAGAGGATCCACTAGTGGAGATATATGTATAATCTCCATCTGGGTCCCCTGTATAGCTTCCATTTAATGGAAACAGATTATACTTCTTTAGAAGGTCTATCAGTTGTGTATTATCTTTTGACCTTCTAGGCAAAAGGGTCTTAGCATCTCCACTGCATGTATACATAGAGTTATCCATTAATCCATCAAAGGATCCAGTATGAGCATTAAAATGCCCCAGCAAGAGGAGATTTGCTTTTGGGGCTACTTGGACTACTTTCAACAGCAGTTCAAACAATTCTTGCCATATCTGAGGTGAATAGAACTTACAGCCTTCTGGGGAATATAACAATTGATAATGGCTATTTCCTGTAGCCCTTACGAATCTATTGTTGATGGCAGTCGTTCTGTTTATCCAGTGGAAAATGATGATTATGATGGTGATGTACTGCTCTGTCTATGGTGTCAGTAACTCTAGGGGTTACAACATTATTGGTATTTTTTAGGTATTGGGGTGAGTGTAGGCATATTGGGTGTACCCACACCACAGCCATTCCATGCTGCAGCACAATCTTCACAAAGTCAGAAATTAGCACACCAGCTTTTCTGTCACTGCTTATTTAAATTAATAACATATTCATTGCAAAACAAAACTATGTGAAAGCATTAGTTATGGTTGAAGTTATATGTTACAAAAGTAAGGAAATTTGATATTAAGGTAAAATGTGTCCTCAGTCGTAAATCTGTAGCATGGAGTTCCTTAAAATTTGAGTTATCATGCAACTCAATGTTGGCTGAGCCCCACCTTTGGTAGTGTCTGTCGTGGCACAGAAAAAATAAATCAGACACTAATGCTTGAAGACGGGGTGCCAAAGTTAGAGTAATGCCAATGCTGCATCACATGATTGCTCAAACCCTGGAGAATGCCATGCCACAGATTCACCAAGGCTCGGGGAATGTTTTACCTTAACATCATACTTTTTTAATTTTGTGGCATTGAACTTCAACTCTAACTGATGCTTTAATATTTGTTTCAGCTAATTTCCTTTTTAAAAAGGGAATTATGACCCTGTGAGCCATACACAAACCAGCAGACCCATCACATGCACTGCCTCGGGCCTATAGTGGGCTTTTTGTACAGTCTTTTTGTTTTTGTTTGGTTTTGCTGTTGTTTTTTTCCATAGAATTTGGCCACATCATTGTCAGTGATATGCTCTAGTCCCAGAGATATACCCTGTTCAGCCCTAGTGTTCTCTGTACCTTGAATCCAGCTAACATCCTCTGGCTCTTACAGCTTCCTTTCCATGAGTAGGGCCTCCATGGGGAAGACCACCCCCCAAGGCAGTTCACCACAGGACAGGACCCAATACTGGGGTGCTAGGACTCAGAGACCCATGAACTTTGGCCATCATATATTTATTTATTTGTTTTTGTTTCCAGGTACTGTAAGTGCACTAGTAAGATGCCTATTTTCAGGCATGACCTGGAAGAGGTACAGAGCAAATCAACAAGGCAATAACATACATAATAACACCAATACAAAACAGAGGTCACCAAAGATGTGCTACAGGCATGTAAGTATGGCACACCACACATAACTGAAAACACTTTTCCTTTCAAGATTAGGATGGTGCAAAACAAATACAGATTAGGAAGAACAGTACAAGCAGGGTACAAAAGCAGAGCAATTAGCAGCAAAGTAGGCAGTGCAAAGAGTCAAGTCATCAACAACTATATGTGCAATATGCAATAACAGGTACCATTGGCACAATGAAATAACCATAAAGGAGCACAAGTAATGTGCAGGAGAAGAAGCCCAACCGAAGTAGGAAAGCCTTTAGTGATTTATGGAAATGTGAAAGATAGGGAACATTCTGCACAGAAGGGGGCAAGGAGTTCCAGATTTGTGTGCTATGTTGGGAAAAAGTGATTTGAACAAGATGCGTGGCACATCTACATTTTTAGAGGATACTGGATCCAGTAGATCACAAACAGTAGGATTTGGCAGAATATTGAAGGAAGTTTACTAGGATGACTGGGGATGAGATCTGAGCAGTCAATCCACAAGCCAGCCAATTTAGAATGAGTGTATCCTATCTAGTGGAAGCCAGTCTAGACCCCAGTAGAATAAGCAATGATGGGTTAGTAGAAGGCAAATCAGCTTGCGCTATTGTAGGCCACATACCACATATCACTTGTTGTGATCTGTCTTGGTAGTATTAAGGTAGGCCACTAGACTTTCTAGAGCAGAGAGTCCTGAGGTAAAGGATCAGTATAGCCAGCTGGGCCAAAAACAGTGAGTGGAATGTACTGCTAATAACAGCCTGCAAATAAGGCGAAAGTGAAAACTGTTTGTGTTTTATTTGAGACTGTGCATTCAAAACTGCTGGCCCACAAACTGTTTGTTTTGTTTGAGACTGTATATTGAAAAAACTGCTGGCCCACATAGATGGTTCAAAGATTCCTTTTGTCAAGTCAGCCTGAAAGAATTATTTTGTGTTAACCTTTATGTTACCTGACCAGGCTGGAGAAGTTGAACTGACCGATTATGCTTTTCTGGACCAATAACTTACATTTGCAGCAATAAAAGTACATTTTCTTCTGTGAACTTTAAACCCAGTGTGTTGCCTGTCCATCTACCATAGGCCAGCTTGTCACAATGGGTCTAAGTCATTTATGTATGTATGTATGTATGTATGTATGCATGCATGCATGTATGTATTTATGTATGTATTTATATTTTTATTTATTTATGTAGTTGATTATTTGAAAATTGATAACCAAGAAAGGCACACTATGCCAGGCCTCATTACCAGGTGAGACCCAGGGGAAGGGGAACATAGGGAACAAAGACTGTGAGCTAATCAGCTGAGCGCACAAGTGATAAGATATATAAGGTCCTGCTGGTTCAAAAATCAACAATGTAAATAAACTTGTTAAAGTACTGCAACAAAGTCCTAAAGTAAATGAATATACATAGTGACAGTGAAAGGACCAATGACTAAGATCTAAATGTAAGGTGCAAATCAGATTACAATAATTTAATTAATTAACAGGGGGCTTGGAGGCATGGTTTATCAGGGTTAGGGAACAGCATGGTGAGGGCAAGTACAAGGGGAAGCAACGTGAAAGTGAAAAGTGGCTTGACAGAGAGGTAAGAGGGGACAAAATGGATTGAGAGTGGAGGAGAGTTCCAGAGTGAGGGCAGGTGACCCAAGAAAGAGAGTCATCCTGCCAATGAGAAGAATTAGGAAGTAACAAAAGAGTGAAAGTTTGAGGAGCATAGAGAATAAGAGGGGGAGCAGAGCAGCATAACAAGACAGACAGGTAGGAGGGGAAATGATGAAAAACAGAATTTAGAGATGAAGGAAGTACCATGAGAGAGGTGGCAAGAGGTAAGAGAGAGAAGGAGAGGAATTTTGTAGAAGGTATAGAATTGGGTGAGGAGAGTGGAGTTAGTGGCAAATTACCAGAAGGAATGAAAGTGGGGGTTCAGTCTGGTTAGAGTGGATTTAGGATCCCCACTGTAGACCACATCCAGAGTCAAACATATGTACAGTAGGATCATCTTCAAGTCAACTTCAAGTTTATTGGAAAGCATGTTGAGAAATTATTCTCATTTACAATTACACTGAAGTTCATTACATAAAAAGAGCATACAAAACATAATACAAAAGGACAAAAAATGTATGCGATAAATAGACATCACTGGGTATACATTACATATTGCACACATCATATGTCAATTGCACAGCAAAAACATCATATCATCCAAAACAGTCACATTGCCCATGTACTATACCTAAGATATATCTTGACCACAGTCCCCCACTGGACTGTAAGTGGAAGACAGGATTGTCACAAACCCACTCAGCAGGTCAGCCCTCTACTCCTAAAGTGCCAACCTCTGAGCGTAGAATTGTGAACAGTTTAACAAAACAAGGTAACTCTCTTGTCTGTTTTGTGGGTTCAAGTCACCTTTGTCCCAAGTTCTGGAGGGATTCAAACTGATAACCTCCTGTTAGCGTACCCCGTTGTCAGGCTCAGGTAATTCTGTCTTTGGGGGGCCAGATATCTTTGCCTATGGGCACCTAACCAGGTATAACAAAATGAACCCTTAGAACTCTATGCAAGACCTAGAGAACTCTTATCTATTTCCCAGTTTGGTATCACAATAAGCACATGCACAGTGTCAACTATAACTATCTAAGCTTCACTTATATAAAAAGAAGTTTCAAGGCACACCAGGCAGTTTCTGTTTTTAAAATATATATATTTACTTTAAAATTGGTAAAATAGGAAAACAATAAACACAGAACAAGATATCCCAACACATGCAGCCTTAAAAACAAAACAGGTTTAAAAGTACAAATTCCTACAATACATACACTCAGACTGGTTTTATCTAAGGTCTCTTTACTTCTTAATCTTTCAGAGTTTTGTTGTTCCTCTTTTCTCAGTCAGAATATAATGTCTCTGTGTAAGGTCTGCTCAGTATTTTTAAAAGCAGTCTTGAGCCGGCCTTCTCTCTGAGGTCACCTAACTCCGCCTTGGTCTATTAACATTTATATTTTATAACACAGGATGTCCTACTAAGATATTTAAAAAAATAATAGGTGACATAAATGTGACTTGCCAAAACCAGTCTGTAGTCTGCTTCACATAGACATCAGAGCCTCTTTGATGTAATTCACTGGATAAAGCCAAGCAAATGCATATTGAACTTCCTAATTTAGTCTCAGACATCAAAGCCTCTTTGATGTAATTCTAGCTTCCTTAGATGACACCCTCCAACACATGCATGTTGGACTTCTTGAACCAGTCTGAAATTTGTTTCACCCAGACATCAAAAGTCTCTTTGATGTAATTACTGGCTATCTTGGGAGACACCCCAACACATGCATTTTTTCCTTCCTTCATGACACCTAGTGCAAATCAAAGGATTTCCCTGGGGATGTCATGAATGGATATTTTATTTCCGGAGCTTCAAAGAAAACTTAACAAAGTAATTGCATTTCAGATATCTGCAGGTTAAGCTACCTCCTGTCCTTTAAACGTATCCCTGGAGGGTTTGATGTGTCAATTTCAGCAAGACAGTATTTCCTCCTGACAGACATTCCCTTACATATTTCATTTTGCAGAAAAAATATCATATTGAAATCAAAACCAGCTGTCTATGTGACACAGTTGGATTGGTTGGCAGCGGTGGCATAAAAAGTTTGGTGGTATAAGCTTTATTGTTCAGTGTGTCAGTTTGAGACTGTTCAGCTCACTTGGAAAAAAGAAAGGCAGGGTTTTTTTCCAAAGGAAACAGAACTATATCCCTTGACTTATAGTCAAGTTCATACCCTTTTTATTTTTTTTCTAAAGTGCCAGTCAGAGTAGCAGTAGTCAGGAAAGATGGCTTCCAACTACAGCAGGCACACTGTAGAATACTTAAAGCAGTTGTGTGGGGACCGAGGAGTCCCATCAGAGGTGACAGCCAAAAAGCAGACCCTCATAGAGGCCCTGATGGTAGCAGATACCCAGAGCAGTGTGTCACTGACCGTGACTGAAAAGGACCAAACCTCGAGTGTGGCAGGGCTTGCGGCCAGTGCTGTGTCCCGGTCCTGTGAGGAGGACAGCAGGGCCACTGTCAGTGAAGGGCTACAGCAGCAGGAGATGGTCACCAGTATCCTGAATCTGCAAATACTCAGGCTGCAAATTGAGTTGCACAGGATGGAGCTGGAGTTCCAGAAAAAGAGGGAGCGAGAGAGCCAAGAGGCAGAGCAGGAATGAAGAGAAGCAGAGAGGGAACAGTGAGAGACACAGCAACAACAGAGGGAGGCAGACTGTGAGGAGCATGAGCACCAGTGAGCTGCAGAGGAGAAGAGAGAGGAGCACCAGTAGCAACACAAACTGGAGAAGCTATGACTCCAACCAGAGGCACCAGAGCAGGTAAGTGGCTTGGGTTTAACTGGGACTGCTGGACTTGGTTACAAATTGAACTCCAAATTAATAGCTGAGTTTAAAGAGAGGGAGGATATGGATGCCTTTTTAAATTATTTTGAAAAGTTTTTATTCAGGCTAAAATTTCTAGAGAGTCCTGGAGCTTCCAGCTACCCCCCGCTATTTACCGCGAAAGCTCGGGATGCATTGGGTCAAATGGACAATGAGGGCAACAATGATTACATCAAGCTACGAGCTGCACTGTTGAAAAAGTTTGAATTAACTGCTGAATCATACAGAGCTAAATTCTGTAAGCTCAGGAGAAGCCCTGATATGAGCTATGAGGAGCTAGCAACAAAACAAGGTCAGTTTTTAAAAAGTTGGTGGGAAGGAATTGAGGCAAACTCTGTTGATAAAATTGAAAATGTGATTTTATTAGAACAGTTTTATTGGGTATGCCCAGCAGAGCTAAAAACCTGGCTAGAGGACCGAGATCCCAAAACAGTGCAAGAGGCTGCTGAACTCTCAAACCGCTATGCCAAGAGCAGACCTGCTCTGAGAATGAATGGGGTGGGTGTGGCAGTGCAGAAAGGGAAAAGTGCACCTTCAGGGCAGCTAAAACCCTCACTGCCTTCACCAAAACCAGTTAGCCCCAGGTTTCAGGGAAAAGATTTCTCTGAGAGAAGGACTGAATGTTGGTTGTGTAAGGAAATTGGGCATATTGCCAGACAGTGTCCCAAAAAGGCGAGCCATAATACACATCCGGGTGCTAGAAAAAAAGTGGGTTGTTTGTGTGTCCCTTGAAGCATGCCAGTGAACATGAGGGAACACATGCACCCAGTCATGGTGAGCGGTGTACAGATGCAGGGGTTAAGGGACACAGGGGCATCCCTGACTTTGGTAAAAGGGGATCTGGTACAGCCTTGTCAGCTTATACTCAATAAATACGTCACTGTCCCAGGGTTCACTGGTGAAGAGAAAACATTGCCACTGGCCAGTGTTCTCCTGGACTGGGGTGAAACGGGAGAACTGTGCAACAGGTGGCTGTAGCCAAAACATTAGCAGTGGATGTGATCCTGGGTAATAATCTCCAGCAGGGGATGGTATGTGCAGTTACCTGTAGTCAAGCGGCAAAGGGAAAATAATAGTTCCTTGAACCCCACAAAAGCCAGTGTGGAAACCACTGAGAAGCTGGTTCCCCAGCCTGTGTCTCCAGATGGGGAGACTGACAAAAAGGGGGTAGAAATTTCCTCAGTAGCAAGCAACCACACAGCTACAGTGGGTTACTCCAAAGAGGGAGAGGTGACCCCTTGTAAGAGGGTTGGGATTGACAGTGATCCTGAGGGCCCTGATGCTAGTGCCAGGGACCCTAGTTTAGCGACTGAGAGGACCTGTCCCATGCCCTGGGAATGTGTGAGGGGTTTGCAGCTGCTCAGAGGAGTGACCCTAGTTTAGAGAAGCTGAGGGCTTGGGCAGACTCTGACGGTACACAGGGAGGTGACGGCAGACATAAGGTTTATTGGGAAAATGGCCTTATGTATACTCAGGCAGTACAGACAGAGGGAGGGATGCTAGGCAGGCAGCTTGCCATTCTCCAGGGGTATTGTGAGCAGTTGCTCATGATTGCACATGATATTCCCTTGTCTGGTCATCTGGGAATTGCGTGCACTATGCAGCAGTTGGCCCAGAATTTCTACTGGCCTCACTTCACCCAGCAGGTGAAGCAGTATTGCATGTCTTGTCACCGGTGCCAAGAAACAGGGAAGGCGGGCAAGAAAACCCCAGCCACCCTGATTCCATTGCCCGTAGTGGACGAGCCATTCCAGATGGTGGGAATGGATATTGTGGGGCCTTTAAATACCCCCAACTCCTCAGGAAAGAGATTCATCCTGACTGTGGTGGATTATGCCACCCAGTACCCAGAGGCAGTTGCCCTATCCTCTCTGAGGACAGACAAAGTGGCAGATGCCTTACTTTGGATTTTCTTCCATGTTGGGTTTCCACAGGAGGTAATCACTGATCGAGGGAGTTCCTTCATGTTGGATCTGATGAAATGTTTATGGGAGAAGTGTGGGGTGGTGCAGAGATGCACAACACTATATCACCCACAAGCCAATGGACTTGTGGAACAATTAAATGGTACCCTAAAGTCAATGCTGTGGGCGTTTGCTGAACAACATGGGAGGGATTGGGAGAAATACCTTCCCCACCTGTTGTTTGCATACAGGGAGGTGCCCCAAGAATTGACAGGATTTTCCCCCTTCAAACTCTTATATGGCCGCCATGTACATGGGCCCTTAGACTTGATCTGGGAGGACTGGGAAGGCAAGCATGCCACCCAAGGAACTCCCATTGTGGATTACGTCCTTAGGTTTAGGGAAAGGCTAAAGGAGCATATTGGGACAGCCCACAGCAACCTGGCAGCTGCCCAACAGAAACAAAAAGTGTGGTATGACCACAGAGCCAGAGCTCGCTCATACATGGTGCGTCAGGAAGTCATGGTCCTTATTCCGGTCTGGAAAGACAAGCTGTAGGCTGAGTTGGCAGGACTGTACAAAGTGGTTAGGAAGGTAAATGACATGAACTACATTGTGGAGTTACCTGACAGAAGACAGACAGAAAGGATGTACCATGTCAACATGATGAAGCCATATGCAAATAGGGCAGACGTGGTGTTTGCAGTGTGTAGTCATGGGGAGGGGATGGATGAAGGAGACCCCCTTCAGGACTTTCTGGAAGAGAGTAAATGGCAGTCATCTGTGGAGGCAGTAAAACTGTCTCCCCAGCTGACCCCAGGCCAGATCCAGAAAGTGAGGGAGGTTTTAACGGACTTTGCCCCCTTGTTTAGTGCCAAGCCTGGACTAACCCCCTTAGCAACACATGATGTGGAGACAGGGACACAGACGCCCATATGGTGGACAGCATATCAGGTGTCAGAGGCTGTCCAAAAGGACATTAGGAGGGAACTGGAGGAGATGCTGGATTTAGGGGTAATCCAGAGATCCCACAGTCCCTGGGCCTCACCTGTAGTCCTTGTACCCAAGCCAGATGGCTCGACTAGTTTCTGTGTGGACTATCATGGACTGAATGCAGTCACGAAGTCAGATGCCATCAGGAGATGAAACGGGTCCTGAGGGCTGACACCACTGCAAGTAACCCCCCCAATGACTGCCATGGAACAGAAGCACTCACTCCAGGAGCCCTCTTCAGGCCACCTACTCCAAAAGATGCCTCCTCCAGTCAGGAGGAAGAATTCTCCCTTCTTAAGGTGACCCTGTTCTAGCTGTCCTCCATGCTGCAGTCCTCTGTGTGAAGGGCTGCAGTCCAAAGGGTTTCATTGGAGTCTGCACATAGTGAGTCAGCCCAAGGAGGCAGTCAGTGGCCGGCCATAATGGTCAAATTGAAAGTGAGAACTGGTAAGCTACAAGCTCAAATATACCATTGCTAGCACACAGATCACAATCAGGACTGCTTTACACTTAGTGTTGCCTTTCACTATAGTAAGAATATCACTACATGAGACTCAGTACCTAATAATGCTATCTGCTCATTTTTAACTTGTTCCTGTTGCACTGCTTCTGCCAGCTTTTAACAAGTTCCTATTTAGGTGACTGTCACTCCCATCTTGGTTTTTAACTGTTTTTAATCCACACTGTATTGCCCTGGCAGTTACTAATTGAAATTGCACTGTTTTTTGCTTATCCCTAGATTCAACCTATCTTGGCGGGTGTTACCTTTAGTGTAGGAGT
The DNA here is from genome assembly GCA_016271365.2 of Neoceratodus forsteri. Taxonomy (NCBI): domain Eukaryota; kingdom Metazoa; phylum Chordata; order Ceratodontiformes; family Ceratodontidae; genus Neoceratodus; species Neoceratodus forsteri. The sequence goes on along the minus strand of CM057449.1, from coordinate 1,551,484,904 downwards.
AGCTGTTTATGTGAGGCTGTGCTCCCTGGATGTTTCCAAATTGTACTTGCACCATTTCGCCTACTCCTACAAGCACCCCAGCTGAGCCACCACTACTCTCACTTGATGGTAGCTGTAAAGCCTATTTTTTGGTTCTGTTAAGATAGGATTTTTGAATTTGTAACTTTTTGAATGTTGTACCCTTACCTAGATGTGTCACATAGCTACACTATTTAGCTTATCAATTTTGGTTACTATAAGGTTAAAGGGTATCAGTGTAATATTACTATTGCGTTTGCTAATCACAGAATATGCATCTCCCTAACCTAGGCACACCAGGTCAATAGTCTATAGACTGGGTAGATCCCCTTGTTTATTGGACACAGCTGCTCTCTAATTTTGAACTGGTCACAGTCCGTCATACAGTAACCAGGTCCCTGATTTGTTGCATAAATCTTACTTTTGTTGCCCCCCCAACCTGGTGTAATACCTCCTGTAATAATGTTGGCATTAGAGGTACTGACCCTCTTTTGTTGCCTGAGCGTATCACTACCTTATGACTGCAGCTTGCCTCCCCCACTCCTCCATCTATAACTCGTCAGAACCTTTCAGAGTTTTCTGGCTTTCTCTGGTGCCCTAATACCATACATTTGGCATTAAAACTGACTTCTGCCACACCTTTTACTCTGAGGACTATTTTCATAGAATACACTCCTTACCTTAGGAGGTTATATTTTAGTGCCCCCTTCTCTGTCACCAGTATTAAACTCAAATCTAAGGCTACATATTGGAGGTCTAGTGTCAACCCCCACATGTGTAATCTTTTGATTTTAATCCTGCCAATGGGTTCTGGCAATGTGGAGGTATACCCCTCTTCAAATCTGGAGATGCCTGTACTCTTAAAGGGGAACTGTCAGCATTCCAGAAGCAAAAATGCAGGACCCATAGGTCCCGATTAGCTAAAACACACTAGTTTTTAATTTTTTTTTTCACTTACACAGTTGAAATCTGTGAGGTTATCTGGTTGATTCTGCAGTCCCCCAACCAGCCATATTTTTCCCAGAGTCCCATGGCCAGCCCTCTGATTATGCAACTGATGGGCTAAGCCATGGGGGACTCCTATGTGCTAATATAGTTGTCAGAAAATATTAACAGATATACAACACATGTTTGCACTTTTAACACCAGTACCAATCGACCAAGGAAAACATTTTCTTCTGTTGATTGGTACTGGCATTGCAAGCGTAAACATGCATTCTATGTCTGTTAATATTTTCCAACAACTATACTGGCACAGGAGTCCCCTGTGGCTTAGCCTATCAGTCAAGTCATCAGAGGGATGTCTTGGGGGGGCTCTGGGAAAATAATGGCCAGCGGGGGGTACAGGATCAACCAGATAAACTTACAGATTTCAGTCATTTAAGTTATTAAAAATTTTAAAACTAGTGCATTTTAACTAATCGAGACCTATAGGTCCTGCATCCTGCTCCTGGAATGCTGACAGTTCCCGTTTAACAATTATAGACCTATATCCATTGTCCCTGTTTTGGCTAAACTAGAAAAAACAGTTAATGCCCAATTGAGCGCTTTTTTGCAGCACTCAGTTTCCGACCTACTGTAAGCAGAGTATTTTCTCTACCCTGGCTAAAGTCACCAATGACTCATTAGGGGCCATGGACAATAAACAAATTACAGGAGCGGTTTTCCTCAACCTGAGTAAGGCCTTTGATAGCATTGATCACAACATCCTAATACAAAAGCGGTATAATATAGGAATTGGCTAAACTACCCATGTGCTGGTTCTCCAGCTACTCTTTTTTCCACAGATTTTTACTGATTTCAAAACATCATCAGAACAAAAAATTATACATTCATCAACTTACAGTTTTAAAATAAACTCAATACACAGAATACTAAGAAAACAGAAAAAAGTACCTAATACAGAACTTCTATAATAGTTCCTCTAACTTAATAATCCAACTATAAAGCTAGAATATCTATTTTAAAAATAAAATGGTTAATAGCTAATAACAAATATGAACTATGGGTAATCTTATTATAGAATAATTTCCCAAAAATTCCATTTAATTACCACTCCTATAAAAGAAGGAACTTTATATAGAAAGAAATAGAAAAAGAAATTACTAAGATAGAAGGAAGACTAGAAGAAAGATAAATAGGAATTCAAGAAAGTATAGAAGTATAAATTATTCTGCTAAGCTTAACCAAGTAAATGCCTTTCTAAAGAGGTACCAGATAAAGAAAATCAGTCCATATTAGCAGTACAATAAGACATTAGAGAACCCTGTTTCCTCTGAAATCCTCTAGATTTATCTTTAAAGCCATGTGCAGTTTTCTCCAGTTTTAATGCCTCTATAATTTAAGTCCATTCAGAAATTCTTCAGCTACTTAACTACACGGTTGCAACAAGTCAAAGCAGAAGGTCTTTACTCTGCCTTCACTCCCCTTCTTAGGGGTGCCCCCCAAGGACCAGTCCTTGGCCCATTACTTTTCATGCTATACATCAACCACTTGGGTACAAACATCAGTGATGCCAGTTTGCATTTCTATGAGATGATACTGCCCTGTACATTTCAAGGCTTAATACAGGTGATGCCTCTTCTGACCTTCAAATTGCTTTTAGTAAACTACAGATCAATCTTGGAAGAAAGCAGTCATGGCACTCACCAGTACGATAAATTAGTGGTGGTAAAAAACAAAGAGTCCAGAACTGCAGAGCAGAAAGGCCAATTTCCTTAATTTATTTCAATATCCACATCAGTTCACAAAGACCCTGAGGGCCTGAAGGACACCAGAAATCTCTCTGATGTTTCACCTATGTGTGAGGCTTTTTTTTAAAAAAAAACTGCCTCCTAGTGTTCATCTCCTTTTATAGCACACATTTTTAATCACATGATTAAATAGCACACGTACCATTGGTAATATATTAATATCCTTATTTATAGTGCAAAAGTAGTGTATATATACATCATAAAGTGCATTAGTGCTTAAATATGTTAAATATACACCTGCATTTGACAGAACAAACACCAAAAACAGTATTAAAATGCTGCTAATGCCATAGATCCTTAGACTTAGCTGTATTAAATAACATATAGGGTATCAAAAACTCCTAATATACTATATTTTATCAAAATACTTATTAATAGAACCAAGTGGAAAAGGAGCATAAGTGGAGAGCAAAGACAGAAACTTATAGAAAAATAAAAACACTTTCTGCAAACTATTTGCAAATTGATTTTAAAGAGAAAAAGGAACCCTTTTACGTATATGAATCACATTATATCTAGGAGGGCCAGTGAAGCAGAGAATGGAGGGAAAGGAGCAGGATGAAAGAGAATGGAATGGGATGCGTAAAGCATAGTTTGGAGAAGATCGGGGGCGGGGGCCCTGAGGGCTCCAAGGATTCTCTATAAGCCTTAGTAGCTAGAGCATAATGTGCAAAAACTTTATACTGTATGTTCGCCTTTTTTGTTATGAAAAGGCAATTTAAGGAGAGAGATGGGCCTATAGAGAATCCTTGGAGCCCTCACCCCCCCCAATTTTCTCCTTACTTCTCCAAACTTTGCTTTACGCATCCCATTCCATTCTCTTGCTCTTTCACCCTGCTCCTTTCCCTCTATTCTCTGCTTCACTGGCCCTTCTAGATATCATGTGATTCATATACATAAAAGGATTCCTTTTTCTCTTTTTTAAATCAATTTGCAAATAGTTTTCAAAAAGTGTTTTTATTTTTCTATAAGTTTCTGTCTTTGCTCTCCAATTATGCTCCCTTTCACCTTATTTACAGGCTGTTATTAGCAGTATATTCCACTCACTGTTTTTGAATGCACAGGCTCAAATAAAACACAAACAGTTTTCCCTTTAGCCTTATTTGCAGGCTGTTATCAGCAGTACATTCCACTCACTGTTTTTGGTCCAGCTGGCTTTGCTGATCATTCACCTCAGGACTCTCTGCTCTAGAAATGGGTGGGACTGTACTTATGTTTTTTGTTCTGCTATTAGGGTCGCCACTCAAATATGGCTTGACAATAGATTGCTAAAACTGAGAGGATGTTCTGTAGATTTTGTTAATAGGAAACAACTGAATTTAATAACCAATGATAGTCCAAGATGTCTATGCATATTTGGATTAAGTGGAATACCTCATGAAAACAATTGGAAATTGCATAATGCTTTCCTTAACCATTGCACACATGCTCTAAAAATTCCGGCAGAAGAAATAAAAATAAAAAACAATTTTAGGCATAATTATCCATCTAAGTCTGCTCAGATGAATGTTTTAATACAAGGTTCTGTTATTGTAAATGAAATTGATAACAGTAAAATTGATGTTGTGAATGATTATCAATATTTAGGGGTCAAACTGACAAATACATTTAATTGGTCTGCTCATCAAAAAGAACAATACTTAAAAGCAAAAGTGATTGCTAAAGGTTTGTTAAAATTTAACATGACCTATGGAGGTAATACTATTATTCCTGCTCTTAAAGCTGGTGATGTGAAGATCAACTCAGTGGCAACATATGGTGCTGAAGTTTGGGGTTCGAACATTACTAAGGAAACTGATAAAGCTTCCTCATATTATTATAAAGCTCTTCTAGGAGTTCCAAATTCTACATCTAATGTGTTAGTTAGATCTGAGTTAGGGAAAATTCCATCCAGCTCCTTAGCCATTTTGAAATTATTGGTCTACTGGTTAAGACTAATAAACAATAAATTTAACATTCTTCCACATAAATGTTTGAAAGAAAAAATCAATTGGTTAAGGGCTGGTTATACCTCTTGCTGGCTAAAAACTCTAGAAATGCAGTTGGCACAATTGAATATGTCTCACTTACTGAGGGACTATAAAAAATATAAACATTTCTACATCCTTTAAAAACTGATAAAATATAAATTATTTGACTATACAAAACAACAAGAAATGTTAAAAGTAAGAGGGCTAAGGCTCAATGCATGGTTTAAAATTGACTATTGTTTGGAAGACTATTTAACTCTCCCTATTTCATTTTCAGATAGAAAATTAATTACTTGGGCATGAGCTAGATTGATTAATTCCAGCTATGTATTTTTTAAAAAAGGGCTTCCCACTAATAAGGGCCCTGATTGTACATCTATTCAATGTAGGTGTACTCCAACTCAGAATGAATCTTTAAGCCACATAATTAGGTCTTGCTCTCTCTAGTCTGGTCCTAGAAACAGTTTGCTTGAGAACTTTTTGAGATACTATGAAAAAACTCAATATGATCCTGTATTCATACTTTTGCACCCTAGAAGTATTGCTGATGCTCTGATGATATCTAAATTCATTTCATCTGTAATTAAGATAAAAATAATGTGCTAGAGTGATTGGGGTTCAAGTTTAATCCTTGTCTGAATTGGAGATATTACACTTTGGGAAAACTTTACTTCCAGTATATACTTGTTTTTAGCCATAGGAAAAAATGTGTCTGAATAAGCCTTTTAACAATTGAACATGAAAATGGATATTTATATGTCTTATTGTAAGTAATGTATGATGTATTGTTGTGATTCTATTTGTGTAAATGTCTTTTTGTTTTTAATTTTGTAAAAACTTTGATTGTTAACCACAACAAAGTTGATCATTAAACTTAAACTAAATTAAACAACACCACTTGAGTTGGATGAGATACCAAGGCCGAGCTGAGCTACTGGCCCATTAACAGCGGAGCCCTTGGGTATGGGTACCAGGCATGGAGAACCTCATTCTAGGATCCATTTCACCCCAGGGTGTCTCCTGGTCCTCACTACTCAAATCTGGCCACTCAGCTTTCCCCCCCTCCAGGTCCGGGCCCCTCCCCCCATCTTCTACCCACTGTCCCCAAAGCCCTACAGTGGCCATAAATCACTGCAGGCAAAGGAGGACAGCTAAAGGGGCAGATGTCCCATATCTCAGAGGGGGAGTAGCATCTAACAAAGAGAGCAGTCATCAAGCACATGCTGGCAAGCCAGAACTCAAGCCCCCAATTATCCCAAAATAAAACTCCTACACAACTAAAATCCTAAAATCTAAACCCCACCCAACACTCACTGTAATTACTAACAATAGCCCCAAAATAAAATCCCCCTCAATTCAAAAGGAGTGCAAAGATATGAAGAACCAGGTTTTATTAATAGTCCAGCTGCTGATTTGCTCCACTGAGGCTCTCACTCCCAGTAGGCATCAGTTATTAAATGTCCCATGGAAAATACCAGTCTCTCACTCTGGTAATTCTCCCAACTGCAAAATTAGTGCACAAACCATTTAAAGGAGGTCCTCTCACTACCTCCAAACCAAAAACTAGGAGGCAGAAGTGGTAAAGTCAATCCACCAACAATAATAGAAGCAGATCTTCAGCATCCGTAGAAAAGGAGCACGTTCAGGAGGACAATGCACCCACAATGGAGCCCCACCTAGCAGCCAAAGCAGGGAAGATCACCCCCTGGAAACAATTGGCCCCCAAAAGGATACCCACCAGCCAACAATTGGAGTATAACCCAGGGAGCTAGGCTCCTTCTGCCTTCAAGCTGCAGTTCCTTAGGGCCCTACCAGAGAGAAAAAAACAACCCCCACCCAACCACCAAGTTGGCTCCATGGGTCAACCAGAGATGAGGTCAAAGCTAGTGGTGCACCAGTTCAAAGATGACAAAATTGGCCCCAGCTAGAAACCCTCAGATAAGGGGCAGGCTGAGACAAAGGAGGAATGCAGCTTAACTTGTTTTTTTTTCTGAAACAGGTAGTTAGCAAACCATTGTTTGCAACAGGGAAGACACTAATAGCATATAGCTTATAGCATAGGAGTGAATGGTCAACCAGGTCAAATGCCTTAGTTAGGTCAATGAAAATAGCACCAGTTACAATATCAGCAGTCATGGCCTGAAATATGTAATTAGTGAGTACATGCTATGCCCCTTCTCATACCATGCTGAGTAGGGGATAGGATGCTATATCTGTTAAGATATTCATTGAATTGTACTGTCAATAATTGTTTAAGTAGCTTGGCTAGAATGGAAAGAATAGCTATTGGATAATAGTTATCTAAGTAGTCTGGGTGACATTTTTTAAACAGATAGACAACCCTGGCAATTTTCCACATATCTGAGATCTCCCTGGACATAACAGAGAGAATAAAGATGTGTGCTGCTGGAGTGGATATAAATGAGTTGGCCATTTTGAGCAGTTTCAGTTCCAGACTGCCAGTGTCTGCATTGTTATCTGGGGTGTTGTTGACCAGAAGCTTCCAAACCTCCAACACCTTCACTGTTCTGAGATAGAAAGGAGAGAAGTGTGAGCAGTCAGCTTGAGGCACAGCAGTAGTGACAGGGAGGAACCAATGGCACCACTGGTAAAAGCAGAAAGGTCAGTGAACTTTACATTGAAAGCATTTGCAATAGTTTTAGAGTTGTTATAATTTACTCTGTTTAGGTTAACATCAGCAGTGGAATAGGATTTTTTCATGCCCATCAGACCCTTTATGTTGTCCAAGCATCTGCGAGGATCCCCAACTGAACTGCAAACTATTCTTTTCAGAAAGGGCTGTTGTGAGCTCTAACATGATCTTTACAAATATTATGCCACTTCCTGCAGTCAACTCAATCAGACCACAACCCAGAGAACTTGGAACGTTTCCAGCACTTATCTCTGATCTTTTATCCTCATCGGGGTAAGAAGTCACCTACAGTATTAGCAACTTGGTAGCAGAGCCATAATTCCTCTGCTTTTTAACAGGGGTGTGCTTATTTTGTAAGCCATTGAAAAACACATGGAAGGAGTCAAGAGCTACTCTAGAAGAGGCCTGTGAGTGTAGGTAGGACCAATCATCATTGGCAAGATACAGAGCAAAACTATCCTAATGCAGTCTAGATAAATCTCTATAGCAAATCACTTTGAGGGGACATCTAGGGGGATGGACATTCCCAACTGCCAAAAATAGAGGGGTCACTTATGGAGTCAGTTATATGATGTAGTCCATTTTTGAGGATCCAGTTCTAAATGGTATGCATTGAGCCCTAAGAGGAAATCCTAATGGGGTCCAAAAGTAGCTGAGAGAAGCTGTTTTTTTAATGACAGAGTCAGAGACAGAGTCAAGAGATTTCAAATTTGCTGATGACCAGTCATAATTAAAGTCATCACACAATACCAGTTCATGGAGATTGTGGTGAAGTGCTCAACTGTGCAGAGAGACCAGCAAGTCTACTTCAAGAAGTGTTATAAACACACACACACCAGACGCAACTCTTTTAAATTGCCAAGTAGGAGCACAGAGTGAATGAACTCATACTGAATAGGGGTAGTTTGTTACGAGATGGCTGGAAAGTGTTTGATGTGTTTTGAAATAGATTAGAACTCTCCTGCCCAATTTAGATGAGTCTGTGTCTTTCTGGATAAAATTTTAACCTTGGGTGGACTAGCAAGGTCAGGGATTGATGGCTTTAACCATGTTTTACACATAGGACATCCAAGTTGTATCCAGTAATGCAGTCTTCTAACTCAGCTTTCCTTGCCAAGGCACAACATACATTTATATGGACAATCTTGAAGCCATGAAGAGAGGACCAGCAAGGATTATTGGTAGGTGGGGAGGAACTTGAGTAGGTCCAGGGCTGGGTTCTATGCCACCTGATGTGAGGAGTGCACAAAGAAAGACTAGAGAGTGAAGGACCCAGATGGGTACTCTGGGTGGAGAGGGCAATTTGTACTGCTGCAGTGCTGATGGGATATTAGTTATATGAAGTTTTTATTAACCATAAGAATGCCTGTGACATCCAGTACTGAGACAGCTGTTAGCAAAGTATTACTAATGGAGTATACCAGGAGAGTGTTTAAATGTATACAGCTAGTTGAAGGGGGTGGTCAGTGGTATGGTAGAACAAATGGCTAGAATGATATTGAAGGATATCCCTAGGAGGATTAATGCATGCATGGAGGACATGTCGTAACAAGTAGCATTTGAGGATATGTTGGCAGTACTATGAATAAACTGAACCACAAGGAAAACCTTACTGTAGTCCCCCTCAAGCGCTATGTAATATCTCTTTAATAGTGTCTACCAACCTCTGGGGTGTGTCAGTTTTCTATGCCCCTAAAGGACTGGGTCAGCTGGTCTGACTTGGGCATTCCAAAGGGGAGGAGTCACTATTCTTTGCTGAGAGGCAGGGGCTGCTGAGTAAGAGCTAGTGGGAGAGGTACTGCTGGCAGTCTGTGCCAGTTCCCACTGCCCTGAAAGTTTCTCTATTCATCCTGGCATCAATAAAAGTGCCAGCTTATAGTGGCAGCCATCTTCTACAGCCTTTGAAATGGGGGTACCCATCTCCGGTAGGAGAAAAAAACATCTGAAGACAGACGTCTGTCTGTCTGTGAGAAAGTTGGTGCTAGGGAGTCTACTACGCAAAGGATCTGAGGCGATGTTCAACCTTTATTGAATATGAAGTGACTGTTTTAGCACTCCACAGTGCCCTCCCTCCCCAAGACAGGGATAGTGACTGGCAAGCTTCTGATTCTTGTCAGAGAACTGAAATTTTACCTCGGAGTGTGTCATGAGGGCTAGTGTACCCATTTAGCAAAGCCTGTGTAGTGCCCATTGTCACCAAAAGTGATGACCTGGTGACAATTGCCAGATTAGTCTGACTATGTGGTAAAGAACGGACTCTGTGGGAGGATAGAGTGTGTTCCTGAAATTCCTCACAGGATCATTTGGTGCCAAACTGTGCCAGCCAATGAGACTGTGAATTTGGCAAATAGCTAGTAAATGTTAAAAATTGGCTAGAAGATGCCCATAGAGTTCCTACCTATGGTGCAAGGGTGGAGGAATCTGTGAGTGCTAATGCCTCCCTTGTGGCCCTTCAGTGTCATATTAAGCACCTTATTTATTTATTTAGTTAAACATTAACCAGGAAGGATATACTGAGCAGAATAATAACTCATTTCCAGATGAGTCCCAGGGGAGAGGGGAGAGGGAGATAACTAAACAATAAAACTACTAAAAATAAGAAGTAAAATGCAATAATATAGTAATACATGAAATATGACCATCAAATTAGTTGCAAATAATGAACACAAGTAAAAGCACATTCTTACATGTAAAGAAGAGAAAAGTAGTGTAAAAGCATAAACAGGTTGAAACTAGTAAACCTGAGAATGAAGAGAAATGGGTCATAGACAGTTGCAAGTAGAATAACAAAAGTCATAAAGTAAAGACTTTAGGGAGAAAGAAGAAGAGGCAGATCCAATTGAATGAGGAAGGGAGGACCAAAGTTTAGGAAATCAGTAAGAAAAAGCAGATTGGGGCTGGCAGTATAGCCTAGAAGTTAGAGTAACAAGCTGTGCATGAGTTTGCTACATCCAGCAGACAGACCTGTGTTTGATTCCCACAGCCTCCACTTGCATGCTATGTGACATTAAGCAAGTCACTTAACCTCCCCAATGCTCCCAGGTCAACTTTTGAAAACAGGCACCTGTGCCTAGAGGGCCTTACTCAGTTACCAAACTACTAAAATAAATAAAAATAAAATAAATAGATTGACCAACAGTAGATTTTCTAGAAGGAATAGAGAGAGAATGAGAAATATTATTTCGGAGAGGATAGAAGGGATTTGAAATAAAAGGGAAGGGTGTCGAACCAGAATTTGGATATAAAAGAGACACAATTGAGAAAGGCACCTAGCATCGAGGGAGGGAAAAAAAAGGGCTGAGTAAAGAGAGCAGTGGTGAGTATAAGATGGGCAATCTAGAGCAAAATGACAAAAAGTATGAAAAATGGGGTTCTGTTTGGCAAGGGAGGATTCCACTGTAGGCTAAATCACTGTAGTCAAAGATGGAAGAATACTTTTCAATACATTTTCACAGCAGGGAGGAAGCAGAATACATGCTTTATTCCTGTACAATGCTCCAAGTTTAGGGTGCAGCTTATGGTGGATAGCATCAATATGCACTGAGAAATCAAGATGTTGGTTAAGGCAGATCCCTAGGTGTTTAAAAGAGGGAACATCTTCAATCTTGATAGCATCAAGGGTATTAAATAGTGGGCGAGAAGTAATTCTAGCTAACCTCTGACGGGTGCCAAAAGCCATGGAGACTGTTTTTTGGCATTGAGGAACAGTTGGTTAGACTCGAACCAATGCTGAATGTTGTCAAAATGCAGCTGCAGCTATGAGGAAAGGTCATGGGTAGAGGAGCCAGAAGCAAAAAGATCTGTCATCAGCGTACATATGAATGGACACAGAGGAACAGACAGTTGGGAGGTAATATAAGATAAAAGAGAATAGGACCCAGGACAGACTCTTGAGGGACACCTGAGAAAATGGGAAGTGGAGGTGAAATGGATTTTCCAATACAGACAGCCTGAGACCTTCATTCAATTTAAGAATGAAATCAACTGACTGAAGAGTCAGAGAAGCCTGCTGCTTTAAGTTTGTCCAGAAGGAGGGAATGTGCCATAGTGTCAAAAGCTTTAGCAAGAACAACAAAAATGGCAGAAGTAATCAGTCCTTGGTCCACACCTGAGAGTATGGAGTCAGTGAGCTGAAGGAGGGAGGTGGAAGTGGAGTGGGATTTCTCAAAACCAGACTAGAAAGGTGTGAAAAAGGAGGAGCTGTCAAGAAAGGAAGAAAGCTGAGAGAGAACAAAGTGTTCCTGTAACTTTGCCAAGGTGGTGAGGAGAGATATTGGATGGAAGTTAACAGGAAGGGTGGGATCACCACCTTTGTGAAGAGGAATGACATTAGACTATTTCCAAACATAAGGAAGAGTAGTAGAGGAAAAGGAAAGGTTAAGTAGAAGTTTAATGGGTAGAGCAATGGCAGGAGCTGAGAGATGGAAAAACTTAGGGTCAAGGCCATGTAGGCTAGCTCCCTTTAGAGCATTAAGGGCAAGCAGAACCTTAAGGTAAACAGGGGAATCAATAGGAGAGAAGGGAAAAAGAAGGAGGAGAAGAAGACAGAGAGAGGGAAGAAATGGGGAAAGAGGAGGAAGGGATCAGAGACAGAGGATGTGTAATAAAGTAGGTGTTAAAAACATAGCAACAGCAGAAGGGTCAGAGATAAGGGAATCACCAGCCTTGAGAATATGAGAGGGAGACTGGGTTTGAGGGGTGAAAAGGGAATGCATAACCTTCCAAAACTTAAAGGAGTTATTAATATTGTTTTGCAGTGTGGAAGCAAAATACCCAGACTTTGCAAGTCTGATGGCCTTGGTATGGGCATTGCGATAGTGTCTATAGTGCAACAATGAAGATTGGGAGCCAGTGATTTTAAAAGTACACCAAGCAAGGTCTTTGCTGTGGAGACAAGTAAGTACCTCAACCGATATCCAGTGAAGATGTGAGCCATGCACTCTTGATTTTCGTAGTGGAGCATGCTGATCCCACACAGGTGAAAATTTAGACTGAAAATAACGTAGGGCAGAATTAATATTGCTGGCTGCAGAGATAGGGGACCAATCAATTGTCAAAAGATCAGTTAGGAGAGAGGTCCAGTTAAGTGCTTTAAATGACCTTAGATATATGAATTTAGATGGGGCTTTAGGATGATGTACTTCACACACAGTAAATCATATGAGGATCACTGAGGGCATCAAGAAGGATGCCTGCATACACTACACGATGTGGATGAGAAGCGAGGACCCAGTCTAACAGACAGTGGTTTAAGGATTTCAAATTTAATCAAGTGGGTTCAGAAATCAATTGGGTCAACTGCAGTGATATTACATTTTGTGAGAATTTGTTTGCATTAGGGAAGGGACAATTTAAACTAAAGTCACCCAAGTATAAGTAGCTCACCACTCGAGGAGTTAGAACAGATATATGAGAGAAGCTCAGTAACTAAAGCAGAGGATATACTAGGGCAGCAGTAAACACCAGCAATAAAAATGAGAATAGAGAAGGGAAGGGAAGGTTTAATGAGGAGCAACTCATGGGAACAGGGGAAGGAGACAGCAACATCAGTCATAAATTGGAACAAGGTGGATATATAGACTGCAACACTACCACCCTTTCTAGAGCAATCTTGCCTGACTAACTTGTAGTCATGTATAGTTACATCAGAATTCTGGACCTTAGAGGAGAGCCAGGTTTCAAATAAAACTAGTACATTCAGCCAAAGGTTAAGCATAATAGGCATTAACTAAGGATGGGCGGGTCGGCTATGACTCAGTTCTGATTCCAACTCTGATTTATTTCTAAAAGGTTCTGATTTACTCTGATGAATTTTAAACCTATTTTTAGTAGCGGTGGGTGAAGTGGCCCCAATTCGCTCTGCGAAGTGATTCACGGAGTAAGGCGGAATCCGTGAAGTACTCCGCAATGCGAAGTGGAGTACTTTGCGTCATAATGAGGAAAGCAAAGTCCATTGAAAGCAATGACTTTGCATTATTCCGCCTTCCCCAAACCACTACTCTACTAATTTTAAGGTGAAGTACATTAAAATCAATGTACTTCATATCACTTCACCTTGTTGGTGAACTCCAAATACGAATTTTGCAGTGATTCATGGGATTGCAGGTCACATGGGCTCTAGATAGTTCTGCACAGCCTCAGTTCAGGGTAGCGTGTGTAGGTAGCTGTAGGACACAATTTGCTCTGAGATCTCTCTGCGATTCGAACCATCTAAAATACGTTAAAAAAGCCTTTTTGAGTAATTTATTTTGCTCAAACTTTAGTGCATCGATTGTAGGAAACCCTCCTGTGCTCATATCATCGAGTGTTTATTGTTTGTGTGTGGATTTTGAATGTTAATGTACAACATTCAGTCTGTGTACTGACAGACAGTGGAAGTATGCTTTGGGGGAGGGGCGTATCTGTGGTGTAGATAGATTTAAGTTGGAGAAATAGCGAGTTCTTTGTTTTTTGGTTATATTTTTCTTGTATAACTATATTAATGTACACACAGTAATATTTTCAGTAACTGTTGAAATTGTTTGCTGATTGTGTTGTGGACCTGGTGCAGCAGTGCATAATTTCAGGTTGTTTAAAATACATGGTATATTACTGAAGTTTTCAATTTGCTTATACAAAGTGTGTGTGTGTGTGTGAGTGTGTGTGTGTGCGGTGCGTGACATCAAATAATACACCTTTTATTTTGACACAGTGTATTTGCAGCAGTGTGACCCTGCTATCTACTGCACCTGCATGATTTTGTACTGCCATTGTGATATCTTGGTTTTGCACTGTTACTGTAATCTGTAGTCACAGTACCACCCCCCCCCAACCGGCAAAAGATATTCCTTTCCAAATTGGATTGTGACTTGAGCACCACTGGTTAGTTAAAGTGTTGTTGAACTTGTTGTGACTTTGCATCTGTATCTCCTGTTGAAGCCATAGTTGTTTTTTTTACGTCATATCCAGCGGTCCAGAGTAAACGTTACAAAATCTAAATTTGTTTAGAATAGTCTTGTTGATCCCCCAAAATGCCGCAAAGAAACATGCAAGCAAGACTATTTCTTGCCATGGCACTGCTGCCAGTGGTAAGATTGTATGTGGGCATGGTAGTACGCAATCGCAGAAGTGCATTGCTGATGGGGAAGGAAGGTATTTTTCCTTTAATGTTTTTTTACAGCGCAATCAGAAGCTTCACTCATAGTTGGAGGAGATGATGTTGTCCCACCTGGTGGTGTTAGTGCAGTTGCTGGTGGTATGAGTATTGCTGCCTCAAGTTCCACTTCTGACCAGTTGACAGTGTCCAAAAATCTAGTTGAGTGTAAAGCAGTGCCAGTGAGTGACAGTGTAGATGATGTCATACTCCCCAGTAACATCCGAATCCCATTGGTAACTGAACATGAGGATTCTGATCACCATGGCAACAATAATACACACTGTCACATTTCTTCCACCGCGGTTCAGGTCAAGCATTTGCCATGAAATGATTCACAGTGTGGTGAAAACACATCGGGTGATGGTGGTGTTGATGGTGAATCTGATGATGCTGATGTTGCTGTGGTTGCAACATGCAGTCTACATGCCAGCATCATCCAAGCAGAAGATGTGGATGTGGGTGATGTTAATGAATATGATGATGATGTCAATGACCCCAGTTGGGAACCGGAGAAAAAGAAATTCAAGGTGGCTGTGTCTGGGTCTGTTTGCATTAACCCACCCGCTCCCGTAAAAAGTTTTGATTTACCACCAGTTTCAGTTGATGATGATGATGATGACCCAGTAATAATGATAGGTAGTCATGGTGGTCAGTTGCAGTCCAAGTGTGTCTGGCCTGAAAAATCATGTAGCACACCCCCCACTTCAGGGCTTAAAAAAATGGAGACCAATAAGCAGCATCAGGGACATGTTAAAAGTAGGGGATCACAATCCCTTGTTTGGAATTTTTTTGTGCAAGATGCAAATGATGAGTCAGTTGCAATCTGCGAGGTTTGCCATGCACGTGTGAGGTGAAGTAAAAAGGGGGGCCATCTGGGCACAGGGGGACAGCATACACATCTTAAGAACAGGCACATGGCACTGTGGACCCAGCACAAAATGGCAGCTAATACCACTGTGGGGCGTTCACCCTGTCATCAACCATAATAATCATGTTATCCCCTTCCATGACTGTAAGATCATGTAGGAAATTAAATGTGTGCAGTAGCAATGAAATAACAGCAGAGTATTACTACAGGCATGAAGAGGTGGAGAAGCATAATGATTTTGAAATCTTGTCCAGTGACGGTTGAGAGTATCAGTGGTAGTGGTGGTCAAGGCAGTATGTGTAGTGCAAATGGTACATCAACCACTGTTTGAAACCTGGGAAAATAACTTAATTTGTGGATTTTTCATCACCTGTGCAACCATCTTCATCACACGTCCACACTCCACTGCCTGCCGATGCCATTTGCAGGGCAGAACCATTTTTCATCACACCCCGTGTAAAACGTTTGTCAGCCCACGTTACAGAGGGTTTTTGTGCATAAGCTGGAGTACCCACCCAATCATACAGTGTCACATGAACTTAATGTTGCTGTAGCTAAAATGCTGATCTTTTGCCCTTCTCCTTCATGGAGAATTCTGGGTTCCGGCAGTTTGCAGCACGTGCCTGTCCAAAATGGAAAGTCCCATCCAGGACATACTTTTCCACCCGTGCTGTCCCTGAGTTGTACCGTAGTGTGTCCAACCCTGTAAGACATGATCTTAAACATTCCTCCTCTCCATTCATCCATTTAAGTATGGATATGTGGACAAGTGGCAAAACAGCAGGGAGTTCATATTTGTGTATAACTGCACATTGGGCGCAGGTGCTGGGTGTTGTTTGTGCTGCTGGTAGTGTGAACAATCAGTGTAGTAAGGTGGAGTGTCATGGTAGCAATCTTCCAGGAATTCGACAGTATGCAACGATTGCTATGTGCAGTGTGATCTGTTCACACACTGGCGAAAACATACTGGACTTGGTACTGACTGAAATTGTCAAGTGGCTGAACCCCCTGTCCCTGAGAGCTGGATTCATAGCAAGTGACAATGGGTCAAATGTGGTTAAATGCATCACGAATGGTGGCTTTGTTCGGGTTCCATGCATGTCCTACTGTTTAAATCTTGTGGTGTGGGAGTTTCTGCATCACCCTGATATAAAGGAAATGCTGACAGTTGCACACCATATCTGTTCTCACTTTTCATGCTCTACAAGGGCCCGTGACCAACTTCAGCAGTTGCAGATCCGAAACCCTCCCGCAGCACCGCTTGAAGCTGGAAGTTGTCACCAGGTGGAACTCCACTTTATACATGATGGAGAGGTTATATGAACAAAGCCATCTCAGAACATCTTGTCAAGTACACTAGCACTGACAGTTCCAGGGCCTCCATGTCTATGACGACTGAACAGTGGTGCCTCATGGACTCAGTAATAACAATTTTGAGGCCTTTTGAACATGCCACACAGGCAGTGAGTGGTGAGTATGCATCCATCAGCCAATCAATTCCACTGCTGAAGGTGCTGAGGCAGAATGGTGAATGTACAGCATAGCCTTGATGTTGCCGGAGACAGTGCTAGCAGTGTGTTGCTGAAAACACATGCTGACAGTATTCGACCAGAATCATCACATCTTGAGCATTCAGCATAGTGACAACTTTGCAATAGCAACAATGCTGGACCTATGATACAAATGTGGAATTGCCTCAGTACTGGAGGGCGGGCCTGAAAGGTAAAAAATGTCAGTGGACAACTGGTGCGTTTGGTTCATGGGGCACAGAAGTCACGTGCCAAGGTCAGCAAACCTCAGCAGTATAATCAGGCTGAAGGTCATGTTGGAGTAGTATCAAGCACATCCTGTGAGAGGACTGCAGTTCCAGGTGGTCTGTCATCAAAACCGGTTGGCTTTGAGAGGCTTTGTCCTAAGTGGGGATTTGTGACATAAATGATTCCGGAGAACAGGACGATGCATCAACCACTGGACTTAATGCAGCACAGCGAATGGTTGAGTCATATTTGTCTGAAAACAGGTATTTGTCAATAACTGATGATCCTCCGTTATACTGGAGTGGAAAGGTCAGTGAATGGCCAGAGCTGACCACAGTGGCACTGAAGTACCTGACATGCCCACCCTCCAGTGTAAGTGTTGAGAGGGTATTCAGCTCAGCAGCTGCAATAGTTCAGGATCATCATAAAAACCTCTCTCCTACAAATGTCAGTTTGCTGACATTCATAAAAATGAATGAGAGGCACATACCAGCTCAGACTGCAACCTCAGTATTCATACCCCCAGCTTAATCATGGTTTTGCTGATGTAGAAATGGACCATCCTGGTGGCACTGGCAGTGGCAGCATGAAACGGCCTACCACTGACATAGATGAAGACACAATGGAGAAATCATTTCCCAGTGGTCAGAATTCAGACATAGAGGACTGTGAGGACAGCTTTCTTTATGAGGATGATGATGAGGTTAATGCTGGGAGGATTTAACTTAAGGGGTTAAAAGGCTGTCACATTTGTTGTATCATGATACACGTTTTCTTTTTGATAAAGTTAAACCAATGTCCCACTCAGACTGACTCAAATTCCATGTCACTGTCGCTTCACATTTGTATCACAGAGCACAATATATCCCTGCCCCTGTACCACCACTATAAGACTGCTGTTAGCCACTGCAACCACCACCAAATGCAGGACGATATGAGAGGGAATGTCATCATGTGCTTAAGCTATGACCTCCACCATCATTGTGACAATGTTTTCCATTACATGTCTTGGCCATGCCAAGGCAGAGTGAGTCGAACAGGAGACCACATCCATCAGCCACAGGCACAAGGCTTCTTACCATGAATACTATAGTGAGTATGTGTACTATGTTTTTCATGCTATTCAGCTTCCTCTAGCTGTGTGTTTTGTTTCCTGTTGCTTTTCCAGGCTGCAATGGTCAAACAAATATGGTCAACTTATTTTGTTTTTTTACAGGTAACAAATGACTCTTCTTTGCTGAATGTCTGTATCAATGGTAGAGCATTACTGTGTATAGCAACCTATGGGATATCCATATCCATACTGGTAAGTATATCAATTTTATTTAATCTGTTCCTTTTTTTTTCATAAGAGTGCAAAAGATCCGACTGATTAGTCGTAAAGTAGGTGACATGTACATCACAAAATATTTGCCCAACACATCATGGTTCATGCACTGTATTCCAAGTTTGTAGTTGCAGCCATGCAAGTGTTGAAAAAAGTTTGGCCCAGGTCATATGACTTGACCAGATGTGGTTTTAAAATGTAACTTGAGTTAAGATGCAGAGGCACTGACACAGTGTATTTCTTACAGCCTGGTACTAAATTTAATTGTGATCTGATGATTTGACGTTCTTGTGGCTTCACAGTTTGCTAGCTGTGTTAATCCATATACCCGTGGTGGAACAGCTGTGGCTTAAACATAATGTGTTACTGCTGCAATCAAGTTGTAATAAGTCCTTCATTTCTTTTTTAGGAAACTTCCAGATGCTTTGTTGTGTCATAGTTGCCTTATCCAAAGAACTTCAACATCATACCCCCCCCACCCAGGCTGGCTGGCAGACATGCAACAAGTAGAAGTCGTATGAATCGATGATGACCATGACCATCATTGCTGGACTGGAGAAGGATGCAGATAAAATCTGTGAAGAAGTAACCAAACAATAAACCATTAATGAGACCTACCTGCAAATATGATAATCCCCCCCCCCAAAAAAAATACTTACCTTCATTGGCTTGAGAGTATTCCATTTCCAGTTCCAACGCCACAATTTCTCAAGCACGTGAATGCGCTCACCAACAGTATGATACCTGTGAAAGAAAACAATACAGTGAGTACATGTATATTTATGTCAACCCCCCCAAGAAAATATATAATGTATATATGTATATATCAACTCACCTAGGCTACTATTGGTGTACACACAAAGGGCACCATTCCTGTTGAGATGATCACAGCACACTTTGGGCAACCAACAGTTCTCTCAATGTCATCATTTGTGACTGACCCGGTACACTGAATGGTCATTCATGTTATCCCTGCTTCATATGGTTTGGCAAGACACTGGGCATCATCATTTCACATCATCATCACAGTAAGGTCAATACACCACAGCATGTAATTGCAACAGCAGCAGTATTTCTTATAAGGCTCCCATTTTACTTCGTCAGCACTGGGAAATTTTCTGGCCACAAGGCAGTTGCATTTTGGGGATGCACAAAACTTCTGTGGACTGTGTGTGAGCACTGCGTGTATGACTGAGTGCGCCATTAATTCTGGGACACGTCGCCTTTGGTGTAACGCTCCCATTTCCTCAAAATTCTGGAAGGTCATTCACTCTCTCTTCACCCCACTAGCTGCCAATCCCACTCCAATTCTAAATATTAACAACTCCATTCTCGCTGAGCCAACAGCAGTCGCTACTGAGTTCAACATACATTTCTCCACTTGTGCTGCCACTTTTCTCTCTGCCCTGCCAAAGCCTGCACCTATTGCACCCTCTACAGATGTAACGAACCTGACTAGGCCTCACTCCTTTTCCTTCAGTGACATCTCTGCAGCAGATGCCCGCCTAGATGCACTACTTTCTCTCAACCCTTCAAAAGGCAAATCCCCAGATGGCTTGGACCCTAAACTCCTCTACATCCCTGCCACCGCCATAGCAACTCCGCTTCCCAAACTCTTAAACCAATCCTTTGCCGCCGCTGACATCCCCCAAGCATGGAAGCACGCCACTGTCATCCCACTCCCAAAAGGAGGTAACCCCACCTCCCCTTCCAACTACTGCCCTATTTCCCTCCTCCCAGTACTAGAAAAACTACAAGAGCACCTTGTGCTCACCCAACTTCCTTCCTTCCTCACTGAGTCTAATTTCTTCACACCCTACCAGTCAGGTTTCAGAAAGGGACACTCCACTGCATCCTCCCTGATAAGGCTTACCGACTCCATCCTGACTGGTATGGACAGTGAGCTGATCACCTCAGCCGTCTTAGTCAACCTTGCGAAAGCCTTTGACACCGTCTCCCACCTCATATTGCTCTCTTGTCTCACTGAATCAGGCCTCTCTGTTGCTGCCACCAACTGGTTGAGATCTTACCTCTCTGGCAGAACCCAGTCCATTATAGTCACAAATGCTATCTCCTCATCTTAACTACCGGTGCCCCCAGGGGTCGGTTCTGGGACCCATACTGTTCTCTATATTCCTAAACAACTTACTGCTCATCTGCTCTACTACCTCAATCCACCTGTATGCAGATGGCACTGTACTCTTCTCCTAAGGCTCTGACCCTGAAGTGGTACAAACTAACCTCCAAGCTGACTTCAACAAAGTACAGCAATGGTTCAGCTCTCACCAGCTCTCCCTAAATGTAAAAAAAACTGTCACAATGACTTTTGGCACACGACAACCCCTGTCCAGACTCCCATCCCTTCCCTATTTCCACACCCTGGATGGTCAAAAACTCGAAGATGTCTCCTCATTCCACTACTTGGGATATGGCTTGACTGCCATCTTTCCTTCTCAGACCACATTGATGCTATTTCAAAAAAACTACACCCCATGCTTGGTGCCCTTTATAGGAACCGCAGTAGCCTCTCTCCCCCCGTCCGATGTGAACTGGTCCAGAAGATGATACTTCCCTTCTTTGATTACTGTGACATGTTTATGGTGCAGCCCCTAAGTCCACCCTATCTAAGCTGGACACACTTTTTAATACCTTCTGCCACTTTGCTCTCGATGCCTCACCCTTTACCCACCACTGTGACCTTCACCGTCCCCTGGCACTACCGTCCCTCAGAAACCGCCACATTTTACACTGTACTAAATATGTATCTAATCTATGGCTTGGCACCATCCCTTCCTACCTCTCCTCTGTGCTCTCAGCTGCCCCCTCCCCCGCCCATTATCTTAGATCCTGAGACTACCGCCAACTATCAATCCCTAGGCAGAAGACTACTGCCGGGCAAGCCGCCCTTTCACACTGGTTACCCAAGCTATAGAATGATCACCCACCTCAAATTTGGCATTCCTCCTCTGCCCATTCTCTTTCTACTGCCCTAGCTAACTTCCTCACCACTAATTGCTCCTGTACCTGACTTGGCCATGCCCCAGTTGCTCTCCTCCCCTTCCCACTGCCTGACCAGTGGCCTTAGCTCTGCTATAAATGCTGACATATCCCCAACCTATGCACTTTTGTCCTGTGCCTTTTTGTCCGGCACCATCATGTGTTCTATGTCTCCTGTTGCTCATACCTGCATATTACTGTGTGCTAAATTTTCCCTTGTATTGCTGATATATGTCAAGTTATTGTTATATGCTCCATACAATATCCAATGTACTCCATGTGTTGTTGCTTGTTGTTTAATGCAATTGTATCCTTATGCTGCTACTTGCCTCTGTTATTTGCTCAGTTGATAACCTGCGTGTTATCCAACCCCCTTGTACCCCCTCCCCAGGTCACACCGGGAGATGAGTATCTTGTTGCTCAGTTTGCCTTTCCTGGTGAAACTATTTCAATAAATAAATCAATTAATTTCACTTTGTCAGCACTGGGGAATTTTCTGGATGCAAGACAGTTGCATTTTGGGGATGAACAAAACTTCTGGGGACAAAATGTAACTGTCTTGTGTCCAGAATATTCCCCAGTGCTGACGAAGTGCTCATAGGTAAGAGAAACCCTGAAGCCACCTATTGGCTGGGAAGGGAGTTGCTGGCAGTCACAAGGAAAGAAAAAAGATTTAGGCATCATCATCACAGATGACCTAAAATCATCCAAGCAGACCTCTAAAGCAGCAGGTAAGGCTAGGGGGATGTTAGGGTATATTAGTAGGGGTATCACAAGTCATAAGAGGGAGGTAATAATCCCTCTTTACAAGACATAGAAACATAGAAACATAGAAGTTGACGGCAGATAAGGACCGCAAGGCCCATCCAGTCTGCCCATTTCTTTTTCTACCTTATAAATGTGCCATTGGCCTTTGCTCTGTCAGTGACCTATCTATTCATAGTCATTTGTATTGCTCCCTTATGCCTATCCCATGCCTGTTTGAAGTCCTGCACTGTATTCATAGCCACCACTTCTTGTGGTAAGCCATTCCATGCATCTACCACCCTTTCTGTGAAAAATAATTTCCTCACATTCCCCCTTAATCGGCCTCCCTCTAATCTCATGCTGTGTCCTCTTGTCCTGCTATTTTTCTTATATTTAAACATGTTAGACTCTTTCACCTTGTTTATGCCCTTAAGGTGTTTGAATGCCTCATCATATCACCTCTCTCCTCCTTTGCTCAAGGGTATACATATTGAGCTCCGTTAATCTGTCCTCATATGTCTTCTGATGCAGTCCCTGCACCATTTTGGTTGCCCTTCTTCTGGACTGCCTCAATTTGGTTAATGTCCCTGTGAAGGTGTGGCCTCCAATACTGTCGCAGTACTCAGATGGGGCCTAACCAATGTCTTGTACAGAGGATTATTACTCCCTCTTACGACTTGTGATACCCCTACTAATACACCCCAACACCCCCTAGCCTTACCTACTGCTTTAGAGGTCTGCTTGATGATTTCAGGTCATCAGTGATGATGATGCCCAAGTCTCTTTCTTCCTTTGTGACTGCTAGCAACTCCCTCCCAGCCTATAAGTGGCTTCAGGTTTCTCTTCCCTATGTGCATGATTTTGCACTTCTTTGCATTAAATCCCAGTTGCCACTGTTCTGACCATTCTGCTAGTTTATCCAGATCTCTTCTCATTCTGCCCACCCCATCTGGATCATCTACTCTGTTGCAGATCTTGGTGTCATCTGCAAACAGACAAGCCTTACCCTCTAGTCCATCTGCGAGGTCACTAATGAAGATGTTGAATAGGACTGGCCCCAGGACTGATCCCTGAGGTACCTCACTTGTGACTTGCATCTCTTCTGACTGTATACCATTTACCACCACTCTCTGTTTTCTGCCAGTCAACCAATTTGCCACCCAGTTGACCAACTTCTGACCCACCCGAGCCTACCTAGCTTATTTATCAATCTTCTATGTGGAACAGTGTCAAAACTTTGCTGAAGTCAAGGTAGGCGACATCAACTGCTCCCCCTTGGTCCACCACTCTGGTTACCCAGTCAAAGAAATCTATGAGATTAGTTTGACAGGACCTTCCTTTGTAAACCCATGCTGTCTTGGATCCTGTGCCCCTATGGATTCCAGGTGTTGCACTATCCTTTCCTTAAGGAGTGCCTCCATAATCTTGCCCACTACTGAGGTAAGACTGACCAGTCTGTAGTTCCCTGCCTCCTCCCTGCTACCACTCTTGTGGAGCAGGATCACATGAGCCCTTCTCCAGTCTTCTGGGACCTCTCCTGTGCTCAGAGACTCACTAAACAATTCTGCTAATGGCTCTGCTAGTTCCTCCTTTAGCTCCTTAAGTACCCTGGGATGTATGCCATCAGGTCCCATTGCCTTATCCACCCTGAGCTTAGCAAGCTCTTATAGGACCCTTTCTTTTGTGGAAGGAGTAGTGCTCACCTCCCTCCCCTGTGTCCATGATGCTGAGCTGTGGGCCCTGCCCTACCTTCTCTTCAGTAAATACTGAGCAAAAGTATCTATTTAGGATAGATGCCTTTACAGGGTCCTCCTCCTCACTTGCTCCCTTTTCTCCATTGCTTAGCAATACCTCTGACTTTCTCCTTTCACTAATGTATCTATAGAAAGTCTTGTCACCTTCTTTTACTGTTCATGCTAGTGTTTCCTCAGTTTGGGACTTTGCCTGCCTTACTGCCTTACCTGCTTCCCTTAGGGCAGTTTGGTATGCCTCCCTATCTTCATCCCGCTGTGTTCCTTATATTTCCTGAAGGCCAGCCTTTTGGCTCTGACCTTTTCTGCTACTGTATTTGAGAACCAAAGTGGTTTCCTTCTTCTTTGCACTTCCTTTCTGTCTAACACAATGGGATGTTGCTTCAAGTATTGCATCCTTAATGCTTGCCCACTTTGCCTGTACCCCCTCACCTGTGTTTCTTTGCCAGGGCTAGCTTAACTCTGTTGGCCATCTTATCAAAGTCAGCTCCTCTGAAGTCCCATATTTTTGCCTTGGAATGGGATGATTTAGATGTAGTAGCCAAATTGAACCATACCATGTGATGGTCACTGGCCCCCAGGTGACCTTCTACCTGGAGATCTGTGATCCCTTCTTTGTTAGTCAGTACTAGATCTAGGATAGCCCTGTCTCTTGTGGGTTGCTGTACCAGTTGTTTGAGGCCCTCCCTGCAGGAATCCACTATGAGTCTAGTTCTGGCAGATGTTCCTGCTGGTATTGACCAATCTGTATCTGGCATGTTGAAGTCTCCATTATCAGAACCTCCCTTTAGTTGTCATGTTTTGTATATCTTCTAACAGTAATGTGTCTATGTCCTCCCCTGGTCTGGGGCCTGTAGACAACCCCAGTTCTTATGGCTGTCCCATTTCCTGTTTCCAGGGTGACCCACAGTTCTTCTGGCTCCTTATGTGTATTCTGAATTTCTGTAGCTTTGATATTTTCATTAACATACAGGGCCACTCCTCCCCCTTTTGCACCTCGGTCTCTTCTGAACAATACATAGCCAGGTACTGAAGTCTCCCATGGTGGTTACTGGTAAACCATGTCTCACTAATTGCTACTATGTCCAGTTTAGCCTCTGACATTATTGCCTGCAGGTCTGGGATCTTATTTCCCAGGCTGTGAGCATTTGTGTACATGATTTTCCATTGGCCAGATTTTGGTGTGTTAGTTGTTGGGTGAAGTTTGGCATTACCCCTGTGCATCATATGGGGAGACAAACCTTTTTTCTTACCTGGTGATGCAAATGAACGGCAAACACGCTGAATTCCTGTTTGACCACTAGCTGAGGGGGGAGGGGTGTTCTTCCCATTTGACATATGGGGTGCTGCACCCCTCTCCCCATTTGCTAGTTTAAATATTCTGAAAAGAAGTCAAACTTCTGCCCCAATGCACTGACTCCCTCTTTAGTCAGATGCAGTCCATCAAATTTAAAGAACTTTCGCTCCCAGAACTGTTGCCAGTTCCCTACAAATCGGTGTCCTTTTTCCTGGCACCAGTCCTGAGCCACGTGTTTAGCTCCTATCTCCTCTCTGACCTTCCATCCATCTGCCCCTTCTCCCAGACTGGCAGGATCTCGAGAAGGAGATGCCGGACGAAATAGATGATAGTTTGTCACCCAGCCTAGTCAGGTGTTCCTTGGTCTCCACAACTGACCGGTTGGCAAGATCATTAGTCCCTATGTGTACTAGGACATCAATGTTTTCTCCTGCTTTGTGAACAATTTTAGCAATGCGGTCAGTGTCTCTCCATGCTGATGTACCTGAGACATCTGACCATCACCCCTGGCTGGAGATGGGTATCAACTCCCTGAATCATGGAGTCTCCTATGATCAGAAGTTTTTGGATTTCCTTTGTGCTTGTTTAGTTTTGGTTCCTGATTTGGGTGAGTATTGTTGTGCTAGCTCCTGTGCGAGTGTCCTGCTCTGCAGTGTCTTCTGCCTCTTTATATGATTTCAGAGATAGAGGCAGATACCTGTTTGTAGTGTTTATATGGTTTTTGGAGGTAATGTGTTGGAGAGCAGATAGTGATGGGGCACCTGATTTGCTCCTCCTAACCACCTGCCAACCTCCTGGACCAACTACCCTGTGCGGTCGAGGTTTTTCTGTTGGATGCTGGGGAAATGGCAGGTGGTTCTTATAATGTATTTCCTCTTCAATATGAAATTTGAGGCATGCAATCTCTGCCCATGCTGCCCGGAGCTGAGACCTAAGATCTCCAAAGGCCCAGCATGTAGGACAGTGTCCTAAATCCTGTAAGACTGTCCTTCTGAAAATTGTTCCACAGTACCTGCAGTTAATGAAACCATTCCAAATAAGTTGCTGGGTTTGTAACCTAGTCAGAGTAATTAGAAGGAAAAAGAAGGAAAAAATGCAAGTAATTGTTTAATTGTGCTTTGTTTAACTTGTTATAACAAGTTAAAGTACTAGTGTCCTGTAAATGAGATCACCTGTGGAGGCCCCACTGATCCACCCCTTCCTGCTCTGCCACAGGAAATGTCACAACTGTGGTACCCTATAAAAGGAGTGTAGCGTGGGGTGGTTGGGGATGGGGGTGGGTGGTTGGGCCCTTCCCCTGCCTAGAAAGAAGAACCACGGATGAAAGAACAAGGAGGTAAGAGCAGAAACAATCAGTCAACAATAAATGCAGTAACCCTGAAAGCTTATCCTAATCTTAGATAAAACTGTAAAACCTGTAAAGCACCACCTGTAATAATTTCAGAGAAGATATACCCTGTAAGAAACACTTTGCTCCAGAGAAAAATAAAGCAGTAACAGAAGATATGCCTTGCAAAAGACAATTTGAATCAGAAGATTACAGCAGTAATCTGTTAGCACATACCTGTAGGCACACCTTGTAATAATGCAGAAGAAGGTATACCAGCAACAACAATTTGAATCAGAGAAAAAATAAAGCAATGAAATGTTAGCAACAAACAGTAGCAATCCCTGTGAGTAAAAATATA
This sequence comes from Neoceratodus forsteri, assembly GCA_016271365.2. NCBI lineage: Eukaryota > Metazoa > Chordata > Ceratodontiformes > Ceratodontidae > Neoceratodus > Neoceratodus forsteri. The sequence continues at coordinate 1,551,457,943 of CM057449.1, read as the reverse complement.
AAAACACCACCACACAGTAAATCTGCTTAGCCAAACTAAGTCTTAATCCTTCTCCCTTGCTCTGGCAAGTTTCTCTACTCTGCCTTTCACGCAGTCTTAGAAGGAAAGAGCTCAGGTGAAGCTAGGTGCCTTGGCCAGCAAACCAAGTCTTCTACACTGGTTAGGCCACATCTGGAGTACTACATGCAGTACTGGAGGCCACACCTTCACAAGGACATTTACCAAATTGAGGCAGTCCAAAGAAGGGCAACTAAAATGGTGCAGGGACTGCATCAGAAGACATATGAGGACAGATTAACGGAGCTCAATATGTATACCCTTGAGCATAGGACAGAGAGAGGTGATATGATCGAAACATTCAAACACCTTAAGGGCATTAACAAGGTGAAAGAGTCTAACATGTTTAAATATAAGAAAAATAGCAGGATAAGAGGACACAGCATGAGACTAGAGGGAGGCCGATTAAGGGGGGAATGTGAGGAAATTCTTTATCAGAGAAAGGGTGGTGGATGCATGGAACGACCTACCTCAGGAAGTGGTGGCTATGAATACAGTGCAGGGCTTCAAACATTCATGGGATAGGCATAAGGGAGCAATACAGATGAGTATGAATAGATAGGCCACTGATAGAGCAAAGGCGGTTGGCACATTTATAAGGTAGAAAAAGAAATGGGCAGACTGGATGGGCCTTGCTGTCCTTAACTGCTGTCAACTTCTATGTTTCTATGTTTCTATATATAAATATCTATATACACACATAGTCATTGAAAAAAACTTCATTAATGCATCAGTTAGGGTTGAAGTGACAAAAGTAGGGACATGAGGTATTAGGGTTGAGACCCTATCCCCCACCCTACTATCCACCCCACCCCCACCCCCTACAGACCAACAGGGCATGGGGTGTGCTTTGGGATCATCGAGCCTAACTCTAACCCCATTCCATGTGCAAGAAAGCTGACATGGTAGAGTAGAGTAGAGGAGAATGGGGTAAGAGTTAGGCCCGATGACCCCAAGGTACACCCCATGCCCTGTTGGTCTATGGAGGGTGGAAGTGGGGTGGGAGGTAGGGTGGAGGGGTTAGGGTCTCAATCTTGATGGCTCATTTTCCTACATTTGTCACTTCAACCCTAACTGATGCATTAACAATGTTTTCCTTACTTTTTGAGAAAGTATAATCTTACCCCTATATAGTTTTGGGAGCACAGAGCCCCCATGATATCAGTGTTTAGGAGTGCTGGGCCCATAAGTGCACAGGCATTGTAATGAGCCATCATCTCCATGTGGGAGTGCAGGGCCCTCTGGGCCCTGTGCTCCCATTATTGCATACGGAATGGCCAGCAGTCCCATCACTGTATAATGTTATCTATATGTGGGGGTGCTGTTCCCACCTACTTATAATTATAGAGATGTAGTGCAGGCCTAAACACATTCCAAGTAACCCCTGTGCTGCAAATGGTGCAATATCTCAGTAACCATAGCAACTTTGGAAAAGATTCTACTGCAGTTGTAATCATAGATTGGTAACCTGCATGCATGCTTAGTACACTTAAGCTGCGTTTAGTAAAAAAAACATATCTCAAAGCGTTTTTGAGATGTAGGTATCGAAAGGTGCCGTGTTCACCACAATGTTATCCTATGGGAAATTTCTCAACTTTGGAATGGCATAACTATGGAACCGATGCAAATGTGTACACCAAACCAGCATACAGTAAGTCACATCTGTGGGACACCCCCTTTGTGCCTTGCAAATTTCAAGCCAAAAGTCCTAACTATTTCTTAGTGGTGAACTGGCAACGTTTTTAAAATCCTTGTTTGTGAGCTGTCAAAATCACTATTCATGAGCCAAATCCCAGTTAGTGAGGTGTCAAAATCCTTGTTCGCGAGCTGATCCCTGTTCATGAGATAAGGCCATCTGATGGTCATCTCACAAATGAGGATTTTGCAGTTCACAAATGGGGAATGGCTCATGAACGGGAATTTTGACAGCTCATGAACAAGGATTTGTTTTATAATCCTTGTTTGTAAGCAGTCAAAATCCCTGTTCGCAAGCCAAATCCCTGTTTGTGAGGTGTTAGAGTCCTGGTTCATGAGAAATTCTTGTTCGTAAGATTTGACCATCTGGTCGTCATCTCACGAACAAGGATTTTGACAGCTAATGAAGAAGGATTTCGCACAAACAAGGATTCTGACACTTCATGAATGGGGATTTTGACAGTTCATGAACAAGGATTTTTTTATAATCCTTGTTCATGAGCTGTCAAAATCCCTGTTTAAGAGTCGAATCCCCATTCATGAGGTGTCAAAATCTCCATTCACGAGCTGATCCCTGTTCGCGAGATCTGGCCATCTGGTCATCATGTCACGAATGGGGATTTTGACAGCTCACCAATGGATACCAGCTCTCAAATGGGGATTTTGACACTTCCCGAATGAGGATCGGAATCGAGTTGCTAACAAGGATTTTCAAACTCAAAAATGGCAATTTTCTGACTAACCTAAACAGAACCAAAACCATGAGTTTGTAGAGGCCATCACCCTGAACAAAACCCATACTTCAGTCTCTACAGAAGACATCCCTGTGGCAAGTTGCAACGTTTTGTTTTTGAAAAAAATTGAAAACAAGATGGTGGCTCTTGAAGAGGGAATTTTCATATGAACAGGGATCCCCATTCATGAGCTGTCAAAATTCTTATTTGTGAGGCCAAATTCTTGTTCACAACTGTGCAGCTATCCAAAAGACTGAACTGAGCATGCTCAGAACCTGAAATTGCAAAATTGAATAACTTTGGAACGGATTAATATTTTTTTCACCTAACCAATGCTGGCTTGTTCTTTGGGGCAAGTTTTTCTACCCTGAAAATGTCAGGCCAAAATTCCAAATGATGTGTGCACAGCACGATCAGGAAAAATCTGGAAAAATGGGCAAAAAAAAAAGGTGAAAAACACACTTATTTCACTATGCACTGTACAAACTCCACATGTCTGATCAAAATGAAACTTGACAAGTCAAAAGACCTATCCCACAGGACAGCGCATACCAAATTTCGTGTAACTCTGTTGAACAGTTGCAAAGTTAGTAAGGTGCAATGGTTGGGGTTTAACCCTAACTATAGAAGTACTAATGTGCCATTATTATATAATATGTATATATATATATATATATATATATATATATATACATATTCTATGCAAAAAAACTTCATTAATGCATCAGTTAGGGTTCTTCTACAGAGCCAAAAGTGAGGAAATTCGACAGTAGGGTTCCTACCCCTAGTACCCCACCCCCAATCTGTCCCCACCAGGCACCAACAGGTATCGAGGTGTGCGTTGGAACATTATCCTAACCTTCACCCCCATCCCATGTGTAAACAAACTGAGGTGGTGCAGTGTAGGAGAATGGGGTGAGAGTTAGGACAGATGACCCCAACGCACACCCCGATGCCTGTTGGTGAGGGTGGGTTGAGGTGGGGTGCAAGGGGTATGAACCCTAATGTCAAATTTTCTCACTTTTGGAGCTTTAGAAGAACCTTAACTAATGCATTAACAAAGTTATTTTGCATAGAATTCCCTTACTTTTTAAGAAAGAATAGAAAAGTAGAAAATTGCACAAGTTGGTGGGAGCACTGGGCCCCCACCAACTTGTAAGTATTGGGCCACATCATACACCTACTGACTAATTAAACGTACATAGACAACAGCAAGGCCAGCCAACAAACAAATGTTAATGTAGTAGAACAATAGAAAACTCTGCCCGCAAAATGTAAACTGCACCACGCGATATCGTCACAAAAAATATATTGTCTGACAAATAAACATATCAGTTCACATCTACAGGACATGCCATCAACACCCTCCAAATTTCAAGTGAAAAGACCAAACCGTGTCCGAGATATAACATGTCAAAGTTTGAAATTTTCATTCATCAGAGTGACACAGTTCCACACCTGTTGAAATTTAACACACAGAACAACTCAAAACTACATCCAGCACACTGCTAGGTATCTTATTCATTTCAACCCACCACCACAAGCAAAATGCTGTCCACAAAACGTAAACTGCACCACACCATATCTCCGTCCAAAAAATATTTTCTTATAAGTAAACACTGTAATTAACATCCACAGGACATGCCATAAACACCCTCCAAATTTCAAGTTAAAAGACCAAACCATGCCCAAGATATAACATGTCAAAGTTTGACATTTTCATTCATCAGAGTAGCACAGTTCTGCACCTGTTGGCATGTAACACACACAATGACTGAAAACTATATCCATGACACTAAGGCTAGGCATCCTATCAATTTCAAGTTACCACCACAAGCAAAACGCTGTCCGCAGAACATAAACTGTGCTATGCCATATCTCCGCAAAAAAAAATTTCTGACACGTAAACATTGTAATTTATATCCACATGACATGCTGTAAATACCCTCCAAATTTCAAGGAAAAAGACCAAACCATTTCCGAGATATTAAATGTCAAAGATTGGTAAAAGTTCCCTGTCTATTCCATTATAAAAAATCTGTCCATCTTGTCCCTATTTTGTGATCAAAGATCACAATCAAAGAATTTGCAGGCTCACAATCAAAGAATTTGCAGGCTCACGAACAAAGAATTAAAAATGTTATAAATCAAAAAATGAAGTAATTGCGGTAAACCACCATCATGGTTCAACAGAACGAAGCCCCCCGAGTAAAACCCACCCTTATTTGACTTCCTAGGGCTCCCCTGGGCTGAGAAAATAGATTTTTTAATCTGGCCATCTCGTCCCTCGCTCACGATGCATGATTGCGATCAAAGAATCTCACGATCAAAGATTTTGCAGGCTCGCGATCAAAGAAATTGCACGCTTGTGATCAAAGAATAAAAAATGGCGAAACGCAAATGTTTCACCAATTGGAAATGAACCAATGGCATGCCTCAATAGAACGGACCCTCCTGGGCAAAACCCACCCTCATTTGTGTCCCTAGCCCACCCCTGAACTGAGTTATGAGTGTTTTTAGGTCATGATGCAAGATCGTGATCGAAGAATCTCACTATCAAAGAATTTGCAAGCTCGCGATCAAAAATTGTTAGCGAGCCGTGAATTAAGATTTTAAAAGCTTATAACTCTTTTTTTTGACCGATTTGGATGAAACCAAAGGCATGACTCGATAGATCTGAGCCCTCTGAGTAAAATCCATTAAAGCTTTACTTCAGAAGTAACCCCTGAGCCGAGACATTTGTGTTTTTCCGATCGGAAAATAAAAAACAAAATGGCAGACCTCACGATCAAAGAATTTTGAAAATCCTTGGGGACAAAGATTCTTGAACCACGAGGCTGCAAATTCTTGGATTGCCATGCAGGACCAGATGGCCAGAACCCCATTCTTTGTTCGCAAAATAGACATATAAATGTTACCATTGACTTATAATGGGAACTTATAAGTGGCATAACTTTTGAATGCCTTAATATTTTTTCACCAAATGAAAAGCAACATGTTCAGCCACTAAAGCTCTTTCAAATGAGCCATCTTGTGGAGCAGCACACCACACAGCGGCCATGCAGGGCCACAACCAAAATCCCAAAAGCTGCCTCCAAAAATGGATAATTTAGCATTTTTCAGAGATTTTGTATGGAAAGACCGTAAGTCCGACCAAAATGAAATTTGGTAGATCATAAGATCTATGACGCCCTACTGTGTGTACCAAATTGCAGGCAAATCTGTTGAATGGGTCCAAAGTTATAACCATGCAAACTTTTGAGTTTAGTATGTAAGTGACTGCTGAACCCTAACTAGAGTGGAGTGACTAACTGGTAACTGGGTAAGGCATACTAGCCAGAAGTGCCTGTTCTCAGGGGCAACCTGGGAGCACTGGGGAGGTTAAGTGACTTGCTCAGGGTCAAACAGTATTCAAGCAGAGGTTGTGAGATCAAACCCAGGTTTTCTAGACATATCAAACTCATTCACAGCTCATTTATCTAACCTCCAGAGTAGACTGATGGCCATAGAAAAAAATAACACCAATGGGTATTAAAACAAACTCTGATCAGAGCCAACAAGGCTGCATAATGCTATTTTACAGGGAATAGGAGCCATCTACAGGGAAATTGTTTTTATATGGAACCTCAGGCAGCTCAATATTTCTTTTGAGCTGCCAGCCAATAACAATATCCACCTGTGATTGCTAGCCCTGTTAAAGTTAACACCCTGCCTCCATTACAGCCTATCCAAGGGCTTAAGTAAGCTATCAGTCCTCTTTAAACACTCTTGGTACTGTCCCTCCCTACCCCCCCACACACACACCCTACTCGACAAAGCCCTCTGGAGCTGCTCCCCATCACAGCCCCCCATTTCACTATCCCCCACCTCTTGCTCTCTACAGTAGGTTCAAACCCAATCCCCCTTGTTTCACTGTCACCCAGCCTCTCACCATCTGGAATAGCATTAAACCCTATGCAGTTACTCTGCCATAGTCAATCAACAGATTTGGAGGTTTCCAGGGATGTGCTACCTAGGGCAGCCAATTAGAAATAGCTTAGTATTCTATTACAACTGCTCTGTTTTTCTCCTATTTGTCTAATTCTCATGTAATCGCTCTTTAATGCTTAATGATCAGGCCTCTGTAACCACTGAATCTGTTTATTGTCTTATTGTCCACCCTGACATGGAACCTTTGCAAAAGAGCTCACACTCAAAGGTCTTTCTGAAATACTAATTAAATTAAATAAATAACACATTCTCTGGTGACCACGAATACATCCCACCCTCTTACCAAATGGATAGTCACAAGAGAAAGATATACATGTTCGTCTTTTATTGTGAAGTTAGCGAGTTACATTGAACTTTGAGAAATAGCCCACTTTCAAAGCAATGGTAGTTTTGACAGTTTTTATGTGCAGTTACCTCTTAAAGATATGGTTGTTCACGATAAGTTTGAGTCAAATCTCAAGTAACAAGGATCAGTACAACAATAAAGCAAAGTAGCACAATCTGTGAACTCTGTATGTGACTGTCAATTGGTTTTCTGGCAGACCAAACTTCAAAAAAAAGTGTTTGGGTATCCACGGCTGTGGCCGCAGAGGTTTCAGAAAGCAATCAAACTTCTGAATGGATTATACTGTGAACTGTTATAAGGCAAAAGTAGGAAACAATGAAGTGGCCGGGGCTCGGTTACACGGAACTGTAACAATGTGAAGCGGCCCCGTGGCAGACGCTTGACATGGGTACACACAAGAGTGTGTGCAACCCTGTTGTAGGCATCATTGCATGCTGTGCACCTGCAAGGGGGCACAAAAATGGGAAAAAGCAGTGCGGCGGATGAAGGAGCATGCCTCGCAGGCCCCACTCCTGGCTAGCCACTGTGCTGGCCACACTGGATCTGGTCTCTGGCAGGGCTTGGGGAACCCCACTGACCCACCGGGAGGGCAAGCCCTGGAGGTAACTGCAAGTGCCGGCTGGTGGACACCAAGGGATGGGGCTGGGAATGCCCTCCAGATGGGGGACTACACTGAGGAGAGAAAAATAATAGCTTAAAAAAAACTTCCTTTTGGGACGGCACAATGTCAGTGTTGGTATTGTGCCAGCACTGTGCGGGAGATTGGCAAATTTACTATCGACCTCCAGTGGTGCTTCCCACAAGAACAAAGGAGCATGATGTGAAATTGGAGGGTGGCAGGTTGAGGAGGAGATAGGAGGAAGTTCTTCTTCACAGAGAAGTTGGTGGATGCATGGAATAATCTGCCACAGGAGGTGGTGGGAGCAAGCAGTGTGGAGGATTTAAACATGCATGGGACAGACAAAAGGAATCCCAGAGGCAGGAGGGAGAAGAGAAAGCCTCTGACCTAGTAGGGTCAGAAGAAACAAAACTAAGTAAGGGCTTATGGGTAGACTAGATGGCCCTGGTGGTCCTCATCTGCCGACACTTTATATGTTTCTATCTAGTGCTCACAAATGGGGAGCATGCACAGGAAATAACAGTCAAGGAGCTGCTGGGTGGGACTGACCTTTGGACACTGTGGTTCCAGTTGGATCTGGGCATTGAAAGCAGCCCAACTAAGACCCAAATCTTTCATTTTCAAAAGCTGGACTTCAGGAGGATGGGCAAATTGCTAAGGTAAGGAGACAACTGGGAGGCATCAGAGATGATTTGGGAGTGAAACAAATGTGGTTCATCCTCTTCTTACTATGCATTGCCTACTATTACCTTGCCTGCCCCTGGTGATGCACCCCCCCATGTTCCTGTCCAACCTGCTAGCCCTCCTATCTGCACTGTAACCTGTCTCTCCCAGTCTTCTCCTTTCCCCTTGTAGTCCATTGTCCTCCAGCTACCCCTTGCAATCAAGTGCAGCACTCACCCTCCCCAGGGCCCCCTGTATGCTGCCAAAACTTCCACCTTATTTTCCTTTCCAGTCTCTATGTCCTGCATTTCTCCCCTCCCTAACTATGCTTTCCTCAACTATGCATTTGACAGCATTAGCGTACCTCTGTACCCCCAGTATTATAATACCATGACCCCTTCCTTCATGTTGTCCTCCTCACCTGTGCAGCCCTTAGCATCTATATCCCCCAGTGCCCCAGGTCCATGAGCACTTCCAGAAATGTATTACTGTTCTATTCAATTCGTCCAGCAGCTACCCAAACCCCTGTGCCACCACCCTTCATGGTAATGCCAAGTAAATGATCTGCTGTCCTACCACCCCTTCCCTTTCTTCTTACTTCCTGCCACTCCCCAGTCATGGTGTCTACTGGTCTATATGGGTACAACGCACTCTTGTCCCCTTTCCTCCCCCCAGTATCTCCCTTGCTCTCTCTGCTCATGTGTCCACCACCTTTGCAACCCTGCTCTTTTCTTACCTGCTCTTTTTCCCATTTTTACATATTCCCTCCCCTGTGCTCCTTTCTATATCCCTTCTTAGCCTGGTGATCCCTGCCCTTTACTGTCCCTGGTACCTGCATATGTGACAGACCCCTGCTCCCAAATTACTTCAAGGAGTTTTGCTGGCATACTTCCATTACAGTGTACTACCCTTCACCTTCCCTCCTGCCCCCTGTACCTTCTATGCTGATTCCCTCTGCACCACCCCTCACTTGAACCCCAAGTACTGTGTTCTCTTTCTGGTTCACACTTCATCTCTGAAACTTTGAATAAGGTTGCTTTGAACCCACTGGCCCTTGTAGCAATCACAAAGCCAGGTTGATCTCAGCCATCATGTCTCAGTGTCTGTCAGGATCTGCTACTTGAAAGTAGTAAACAGCGGTTTGGCTTACTAATTTACATCTGCTTCGGTTCCCATTGCATCTAAAGTAGTCCAGTAGCACAGAACCAGTATCAGTTGACACAATACAGCATGTAATGGTAGCTTGAATAGAACAAAATGCAGTTTTATATGGTACAGTTCAGCACTGTGCTGTCCTGTAGTACTTTAGCACCATCTTTTCCCTAAGCAGGAGAAGCAGCTACATAGAAAACATTAGCATTTGAATCATGACCCATGATGTACTTTAGCACCACCTGGTAATACCTGTCACACTATTTATAGGTAATTCAGATTCTGTACTATGCACTGCTGCTTACTAACCAAATATGATCAAGTGACACTCTATACTCTTAAATAGTTACCACACAACTCATAGTTAAAGCACAGCCAGTGCCATGGACTGCTGCCTGCTAACTTGTGGGTAAGTGACAGTGCTGGGTACTATATAGTATCATAAGACAAATCATCCGTTTGTAATAATTTTGAATACTGATTGATAAAAAAAGCAACTACTAGGACTAATATAAGGACCTCTTACTGCACTTCACTCCACAGTATGACAAAACCTAAGAGTGATCACCAAACTGATCCAGCACAGTACATACTTATAATAATAACCATTGGCAAATGACTGGATGAAAACATGACTACATATTATCATACAGTACATGTACACATGTATGTCAGACACTCAAAGTGATCAGATGCAGTACACACTTTGATATAATACCCCTTCAATGCAGACATTACATGAACCCACCTAATCAAATTCCAGCTGTAATTTGGCAGGGAAGGGGAAGAGGAATTTGCTCAACCAGGAAAAGCGCACTAAGCTGTAACTTTTTTGTGCTGTGACCTAGGAGCCTAAGGAAGTTAATTCAGTTAACTTAGGTTCACAGAAGTATGCAAGTAAGGGCTAATTGGATTCAAACCCAAGTCTCCAGGTTTGTAGTTCAGTGCCCATAACCACTGCACTATGCTGCCTCCTTGAAGGTAATATGAGTGTATATATAATATATATGTTAAAAGACAAAGAACCTCTGAGCGTAAACACTGAGGCAAGGGTTACCCCAAAGGGCATTTGGCTGGGAAGCCAAGTTTCAAGAAAATACAAAGTCACACATGCCCCCACAATGCAAAGCATCATGGGTTGCATATGCAAATCACCACAGAATGTTATGCTGGTCCAACTTTAAGCAGAATTGCATGGTGCCGAAAGGCCTCTCACACAGTTTGCAAAGGGTGCTAACAGAGACATGAACCGTGTTTGATCTACCAGGACTCATCAGTATGCCTCGGTCTGTTTAACACCCCAGTGGACTGGACCAGCTACCCTAAGGCAGTGGGGGCATGTGACTTTGTATTTTCTTGAACTTGGCTTCCCAGCCAAATACCCTTTGGGGTAACCCTTGCCTCAGTGTTTACGCCAGAGGTTCTTTGTCTTTAAATGTTTTTTATTTTAATGGGTTCACCACAATATATCCCAGGCACTGACTGTTCAGGGTAGCTGGTCCAGTCCACTGAGGTGTTAAACAGATGAGGCATACTGATGAGTCCTGGTGGGATGAAACACGTGTCTATGTCTTCTGTTAGCACCCTTTGCAAACGTGTGAGAGGCCTTTCGCACCATGCAATTCTGCTAAAGTTGGACCAGCATAACATTCTGTGGTGATTTGCATATGCAACCCATGATGCTTTGCATTGTGGGGGCATGTGTGACTTTGTATTTTCTTGAAACTTGGCTTCCCAGCCAAATGCCCTTTGGGGTAACCCTTGCCTCAGTGTTTACGCTCAGAGGTTCTTTGTCTTTTAAATGTTTTTTTATTTTAATGGGTTCACCACAATATATCCCAGGCACACTGCCTTAGGGGTAGCTGGTCCAGTCCACTGGGGTGTTAAACAGACGAGGCATACTGATGAGTCCTAGGACTAAACACGTGTCTATGTCTTCTGTTAGCACCCTTTGCAAACTGTGTGAGAGGCCTTTCGGCACCATGCAATTCTGCTTAAAGTTGGACCAGCATAACATTCTGTGGTGATTTGCATATGCAACCCATGATGCTTTGCATTGTGGGGGCATGTGTGACTTTGTATTTTCTTAATATATATGTTATGCTAATATATTATCAATAAGAGTAATATAACCCTGAAATGCCTTTGCATCTTCACATACTATTTTCAGTTCATGCATACCTGATCCCTTGAAATGCTGTTCACTATACTAAAAGCACAGAGATCAATATGTGGAGACAACTAGTAGCAACCCAAGCAGAACTCGTACTGTTAACTGGGAAAATACATAACGTGGTGGGTCATTAACTACTATATTTCTGTGCTGCTGGAAACTTGTCTGTGAATTCCCACAAGAATCTATCCTGAACTCAGTGGTGAATGGGTTAATTTACAAAGGAATGTTGCTAACAGTGGGAGGTAATATTTTGTATGCTCCAGTGACATTTTAATGAGGTCTGTGGCTCCTATGTGTTGCTAGCTCTTATATAAGTAAGTGAAATGAGTTCCTGTATTACTGGTACAAAGGAAAATGCTGTTTCAAGTTCACTGATTTGTATTCTTGAAAGCCTAATCCACTGCCGTCATCTACTGGCGAAGTGTCACAGAGTTTTTTACTGTCAGGCAGCTGAAAACAATGATCATATCCTGTGTATTTGTAAACTCTAGTAAACTATTTCTTCAGTGCTCCTGCAAGGGAGGGATGTTGTGAGGTCTGCAGAGGGGAGATGCAATGCAGAACCAATGCTGTAAACATGACTGCAGCACTGTGGATGTACACAGGATAGTTGTCTGGGTAATTACCTTTATATCTACTTCACAGCAATAAGTCAGCATGGATTCGCCCATGCAGCCTTAAAAATGACTTCTTTTTCACTGGTAGGGGGGCTGGAGTGAAAAAAAATTATTTATTTCGACTCCAGCTCAGTGACCAATGAACATGACCCAGTTGTATTTCAGGTACAGAGATGGAAGATACAGAGTCTGGGATGGGCCCCCCTTTACAATCTGTATGGCCTTATGACCTAGTAGTAGTTCAGGCACAGAGATGGGCAACACAGAGTCTACCACAGTATAACCTTTCAGGCCAGCACAGAGATGGGCAACACAAATATGAGACATGGGTGACACCTCCTTCAAAATCTGTACGACACTATAAGCCCCCCTCTAACTTATGGAGGCACTATGACCTTCAGACAGAGTCCTCCAGTCCCATCTAACTCTGCTCCCCTTAATATTTATTTTTTTTATTTTCTGCACTCTGCTGTTGTCTGCTGTTGGTCTCTCTCTTTCTCTCTGACTAATGAAATCAAGTGGTATTTCTTTTTTATGTTGGCGTGCGTGCACAGCCAACATCTTCCTACAGTGTGGGGAGTTGGAGGTGCGGTCGCTGTTCGGTGAATGCAGGACATGCACCAGTAGGTGCGTCCCACATTGCCCAATCAGCCTGCATGCCGGCACCACACCATGCATACATAATAGGGTGAGCACATCTAAGAAAAGGTCCGCTGCAATCCGAGCAAAGCTCGTCAGATGCAGCGGTCATTTTCTTGCCATGCTCTCTGCCATTATGTGCATGGTCAGCGAGCGGGTGACCGTCTAACATCTGCCAACTTTGGGGGTGCCCAATCCCCCTGTTGGTTAACACCCACTGCTGTCTTTATGTGCTGACGGGGAGCCCACTCCCTGTCGGCATAACCCCCCCAATTGTTGAATGCCGAGGGGGGTGCCCAATCCCCCTTGGCTCGTGCCCCCTGGCTTTCTTTCTGTGCCAACCGGGTTGCCCAATCCCTATCAACATTATTTCCTCCTCTCCCCCCGTGTTGTGTGTCGACGAGGGTGCCCAATCCCCCATCGGCTACTGGCACCCCCCAAAAACAGTTAGGTGGCACGCTGGGAGCCCACCCCAACGTGCCAAATGCCCTGCAAAAGGAAAACTGTCCCGCAATGTTTTTTTCTGGGTTTTTCTTTTACCTGTAAAACAAAAACGGTCCCTCGTAGTCTCGATACCCCCCTTCCCCCACCTGCACCCACCCACTGTGCACCCTTCCTCCCCTCACCCCATACTTACCTCCGGAGTCCGGCGCGATGATCTTCAGTGGACCAGGAACACGTCTGCACTCTTCAAAGCCGACCGCAAACTGAGGAAATGCTGGTAAGCTGTATAATGGAATGAATAGGGATTTTTCAACTTTAATGCATATCTCGGGCATTTTGGGGAATTTTGGCCCAAATTTTAAACATGGGGTTTTTGGAACCCCTTCTCATGAATTCTTACACTGACATGGCGTTATTCAGTCCTGAAAGGTGATTTCTCAGTCACTACTCGGAATCACCTTTCGGGACAGAGTAATGAAATGACAGTGCAACTGTTCATCAGAGGGGCTCTCAAAAAGCCTATGTTGCAAGGTTGGTGGGGAAAATCAAAAAAATGACTGTTTTACGAGCGTACGTAGCAACTGCACAACGCACGCTCATAAGTTAGTGTATTCACTCTATTTTCATGCCAGATTCTCAACATTGGCATTTTACCACACCTTCTTGTGAACTGTACAGCTGTCATTTTTCACTTCCTGCCTGAAATGTGTTTTCGCACTTCCGGTGCAGAATAGCGTGGTTGCTGTGCGAAATCAGTGTTCAGGACACATTATGAAAATGACAGTGACACTGTTCATGAACAGAGGTCCTAAAATGCCTGTGTTGAAAATTTGGTGACAATACTCCATAAAATGACTGTTTTACGAGGTGCATGGCAACTACAAAACGCACGCTAGTAACTTAGCGCATTCGCAATATTTTCATGCCAGATTCTCAACATTGGCATTTTACCACACCTTCCTGTGAACTGTACAGCTGTCATTTTTCACATCCTTGCAGAAATGTGTTTTCACACTTACGGTGCACAATAGCGTGTTCACTGTGCAAAATCAGTGTTCGGGACACATTACGAAAATGACAGTGACACTGTTCATGAGCAGAGGTCCTAAAATGCCTGTGTTGAAAATTTGGTGACAATGCTCCATAAAATGACTGTGTTATGAGCATGCATTGTGCAGTTTGCATGTACGCTCGTACGTTCAAAAACTTCTAATATTCTCACTCTAGATTTTCTACAGTGCCATTGTTCTGCACCTCCTAATGAACAGTATAGCTGTCATTTTTCACATCCTGACCAAAATCTGTTTTTGTAGTTCCGGCGCAGAATAGCGTGGCCACTGTGGAAAGTCCATGTTTGACACACATGATGAAAATTACACTGACACTGTTCATTAGCAGATGCCCTAAAATGCCTATGTTGAAAATTTGGGAACGAAAGTTAATAAAATGAGTGTTTTATGAGCGTGCATTGCACAGTTTGCACGCACACTCATGACTTCCTGAATTTGTAATACTTTCACTCCAGCTGTTCATTATTGGCATTTTTCCATACCTCCTTATGAACACTCCAGCTGCCTTAAATGTGTTTTCGCACGTCCGGCACAGAATTGCACGGCCGCTGTGCGAAATCAGTTTTTGGGACAGTTTGAGGAAATGACGGTGACACTGTCCATGAGCAGAGGTCCTAAAATGCCTATGTTGAACATTTGGTGCCAAAACTCCACACAATGTGTTGCAAGCGTGCATTGCGCAGTTTCCACACACCCTTGTAACTTTGTCAATCTGCAATATTTTCATGCCACATTTTCACCACTGGCATTTGTGCACATCTCCTTATCAACAGTCCAGCTGCCATTTTTCACAGCCTGCCCAAAACGTGTTTCCACAGCTGTGGCGCACAATGGCATGCTCGCTGTGCAAAATCACCCTTTGAGACACATTCACAAAATCACAGCACTATGCGTCTCTAGCTATGCCACTCCCACTGTGAATGCCAGCGTGACAACATTCGGCATTGACAAATGCTTGTTTTACTGTGGAGTCAGCAACCTTGCACTCAGTTGCTGTCAACTCTGCACTCTGCTGTTGGACTCATTGGTCTCTGTCTCTACTTTCTTTGTCTTTCTCACAAAAATGTTTTTTTACAGACTACTCTGCAGTCTGCTGCAGTGTCTGCACTCTGCTGTTTGTTGTCCGCTGTTGAATTTGTTGGTCTCTCAGTCTCTACTCTCCCTCTCTCCTTCTCCCTCTCCAACAAAATGAAAAATGTTTTTGCCAGTTCTTTTTTTGGAAATCTTTCTGCACACACACACACACACACACACATGCATGCACACAGGTACACACACACACACACACACACACACACACACACACACACACACACTGTCTCCTTTGAGTGCAAAGCCCCAAATGCATCAATACTTGGTTTCCTAGGGATGTACTGTGGTGGCTGACACAAAGGTTTGGCTAGAACATAAGTCAGCCACAGAACAGAGACCCTCATTGGTTTGCTCCCTTCAGTGCCCCAGGATCACAAGTGTTTGCCTTTGTTGATCATGTGATGGTCCAGGGACTCAGGAGTCTTCATCAGAGATATGGGAAAAAATGGGTTTTTTTTTAATTATTTTCTGCACCTTTATGCACCCTGCTCTGCCTTTTCCATGCAGTACTGGTGGTGAGAGTGTTATTCTGGACTGGACCACACTTCTGAACCAAGCCAACTCTACAATTCAGGTTGAGCCACAAAAGGCTCAGTTTTCCTTTTCAGAGCCAAGTCGGCCCAGTTCGGGGGGGGTGGAACTGCACCACAGCTGGTTTGCCCATCCCTAGAATTAACTGGTCAGTTTTAGGGAGAAGGCCACAGCTATTTAAATGAGCCACCCTCAAACCTTTAGGAAGTTGCAAAGCTGAAGATGTAATGGTGCCAGGATTAATTTCAATATCGCCTGCTAACAGAAGTAGAAGACTGACAATTAGTTTTAAAGGACAGTTTTACTGCCTGGAAGAAGGGGTGGAGGAGGGAGACAATGGGTAGGAATAAGAGGAAAAAAGGGGCAGAAGGTGCCAAAGAGTATCAAGATGAAGCCAAGGAGCAAGAAGAATTTGCCACAGAGGTTGTCAATGGACGTGGGTCACCATGGACCTGGTATCACAGATAAAGGGGTTGGGAAGCTCCATCCCTGCCACTGTACCATACCAAGATGTAACAGTGTCACTGACATGTCAGGTGGGTGGGTGCATAGTGTACAACACCAGTAGCATGTCTGTTGCCAGTCTGTTTCTCACAGTCCTGTATGTCACCTGCCTATACGTGCCCACCAAACTGCAATTCCTACTACAGCACCTGAAGATGTGGTATGCAGGCACACAGAGGGCTGTACCACAGGAGTATGTTCTACTGACAGAGGCATGCTTCCAGTGGGTAGATGCCTGTCACAATCCTGCAATGCATACCATGCAGACAGGCACAGTCCCCACTTGTCAGGGAGAATGACAGCTGTGGGACAGCAGGCACGGCTGAGAACACCAGGGGGTCTGGGTCATGGTTGATGCCTTCACGCTTGGGATTACCACATCTGTGGCTCTGTAATACTGTATTTGGCAAAACTGCCTGGTGCCACCCTGCCACCCTGGCACACCCTACCATGGCACACACCAATCAATAGAGCTCTCCAAAAGAACCACTGGCACTGTACCATGGAAGGTTCCTTCCTCCCCCCACACAATCCTGATCTGTGGTGAAAGGGCTTTTAGACTAGCTCATAGCTGATCTAACCACTGCCGCAACTTGCAGCCATTGTAGGACTTTAAAAATCCCAAATTAGGGGATGCTGCAGCTCTGCAGTGGTGCAAACCCTTATGACCTGACACACCACCACCTCTGGTGCTGTGGTGAGGCAGGGCTGGTTCAGAGCACATATTCCCAATTTTGATGCATGCCTGCATTCAAACATTGGGAATGCCACAACATTTGATTCAAGGTGCCACTTGTGTCAATTCCTTTTGGTGCAGGCACCTTGCAGCAAATTGTGTCCTTTGAAAATCAGGTTGTTTGTGTTTTGTCTTTATATCAGGTCTGACAGCTTCTTGTCCTACACTACTCTACATTGTGTACACTTGTGTCATCTGCTGTGCATCAGTCATCATGCAAAGCAGTCCTCCAGGCTCACACTGACTCTACTGTTTCACTGCAATTTCCAATTTATTGTGCATATGTGAAATACCTGAAATGAGAGAAATAGAAGAAGGCAACAGTTATCCTGCCCTATGGCTATGGTCCTGAGATTTTAGAAAAAAACAAGAAAAATACTTACCTTCCCATTCTACGCAAGTGACAAAAATAAAAAAAACATGGGCGACACCCATGCAGCAGTAGTAGTACCAAATCACCCTGATAAATACCTGCAAGGAGAGAAATAGTGACAAAAGATGTTTAGAAAGACAATGGTTTCACCGTCTCATACCCACAGACTCCACCCCCAAAAAAAAAAAAATACTTACCTTTGCTGGTATATCAGAAGCTGCACCAGGTGTCAGTGAGCAGCAGCAGTAAAGTATGTTTGACTTCTCAGAGAACTTCTCATTTCTGGGCATCAGGAGAATTTTACAGGACAAGACAACAATGTACTTTTGTTTCTCAGTCACTTTATGTACTATGGTGTGACAGCACGATGTAGCAGCCTGCACAATTTATTAACACACTTGAGCACATTTCAGGGAGAAGAGAAGTTATGTAGGTTGTGATTTTGGGGCACTTCAGAACTGAGTAGCACAATAACAACAGTGTTGGGGCACTCTACCACACACAACACAATGCAATGTAGCAGTACCTGTAGCACACTGTGACAAATGTATTCTTGTAGTTGAGAAAAATTAAAGAAAGAGATGTGAAAGTTAGACAAGGCATATATAGGTAGGAATTTAAGATTTAGAAATTATAACTTTATTAAGACAGTAGAAAAGGAATAATAAAGTGGAACAATACACACAGATTGTAGATAGACTTTTTTTTTGCAATTTGTAAACTTTTTTGTTTTTCTTTTTTGGGGATAATAAAGAACTACAAAACTTGGAATGAAAAAGACTATAGACTAAAGACTATAAAGAGAAAGAAGACAGAACAAATTTATTTTTGCTATTTTTACACTTTTATTCTTTTTGGGGGGAACAAAGATGGACTACAAAACTTAGGAAGACTACATGCTTAAGACTATAAAGAGAAAGAGGATAAGACTGTTTTGTTTAGTATTTTTAAACTTTTGCGGGGAGTATTTTTTGTTTTCTGGGGGAACACAGGGATATAAAACTCAGAAAGAAAAACTATAAGAGGGTAGGACAGATTTAAATGGTAAGAGGATAAAGACAGAAAAAATATTAAAAACCAGACCAGTTCATAGAGCCCCAGCCCCACTTCCACCCGCACCGCCATGGTGGAGTTCCTCTATCACCACCAGCACCTTCTCCTGGTTGCCAAGAATAACTTTAATGTCCTGCTGGATCTCAGTGAGCTAGTTGCGGAGGTCAGCTACTTCCTGCCTCACTTAAGCAAGCTCTGCAGTTGCTGCTTGTGGTGGTGTGGGTGGTGATGCTGCTTCTTCCAGAAAATGGTGATGAGGAGGAACTGGAACAGGGGATACTGATTCTTCTGCCTGACACTGCCCCACCATGGCACTTGCATGCCAAGTCTCAGCACAGGTCCACCTACCCACTGCCCACATGGCTGGACCACCACCCCACTTACTCCTTCCCCAAAGCCTGGCCTCCCAGTCTGCCCAGTGATGTAACAAACATTTGGTCCTCTGCTCCCATGCCAAGGTGGCTACCTTTCTTCTGCCTGTGGACCTGCTTGCTGCAAAGATTGCAAGTAACTACGCTCAGGTCACTTGGTCACTTGGATCACTTGAAAAAAAGGACCACACAAGCAATGCCCTGGGGTAGGGGTGGCAGTGGTGGGCTGCTTCTGCTAGACCAGGAGACTCTTCTACTGGGGGGAGAAGGTGGTGGTGGCGATGGTGCTGCAACCACAGGGGGGCAGGGGTTCCTCCAGTGCTTTTTCACCCTCAGACTGGTACTGCTGCTGCAGTTCCCATTCATGCTGCAGGATAGATGGGGTGGGGGGCAACACTCCTGTTCTCCTGCTGCTGAGGTGATGGGGCTGCCACTGCTGCTACTTTTTCTGGAACAGTAGGCATGGTTGGGGGGCCATGGGGTGCTCACCAAGAAACTGTGCCTGATTCAGCCAGATGGTCCCAGACCCAGCATGGGTCTGGACACCATGATGACTGGGTTTATTGACTCCATGCTCCATCAGGGAAAAGGTGGGGCACTTTAATAAAAAAAAAGGAAAAAGACAGAAACAGTAAGCAAACGGTAAATGAAAAAAGAACAAAAAACACAAAACAAAGATTAAGTTATTAAGAAAGGTTCAGAAACAAAAGAAGATTTAGAAATAAGAGGTTTCTTAAAAGTTCTGTTGAACTGTGTGGCTTTCTCTGAGTCATGGCTGCTGCAAGCTCAGCTAACACTGTCTCACTCGCGACAGCTGAGAGAAATTGAAAGCAACACACTTCCTGCCCTGGCAATACAACATATGACCATCAGAAGGTCTCTAATGTGATCAGGGCATTTTTTTGTAAACTTCACATTTCTAATGCAAAGACAGAGTTAAAAGGTGAAATTGAAAGGCAAAGGTACTATAGGTGAATTTCCCATTGAACAGGAAAAATTTGCGAACTTAACTGAGAGGTGAATTTTGCAAATTCACCCACAGAGAAAAACTTCACAACATCTCGAGATGTGGTTCTGGTCCAGAGATCATGGAATTAGGTGAGACAGAGAAGCACAGAGGAAGGGCCACCCTGGAGCGTGACCGAGGAGGTGTGAATAAGTCATGGGTGAGAAAGGCACTCATTTCAGCTTGATTCCAAACTTACTGACTTGATACAATTGGGGTTTAGAAAGTGTTGGCTGGACCCTGGCAAGAACAGCAATTAGATGTATGATAAGACAAGTGACAGTAGCTTGCTCAGTTTTCTGGATCTGATGCCAGTGGGAGAGGCCACTCCATGAGACAATCTATATTTTGTTATTAAGGCAGAGAAATGCTCCACAGTGAACTCTGTGCCTCAGCAAACAAGAACAGTTGCAAACAAAACAAGCTGTGGCAGAGCCACTACGACTGTGAATGCATTAACTAGATAAGGGAGTTTCATGGGCTTAAACATAAACATTTATTTATTTTAAAAAATATCAGATTTACAAACCTTTGAGTCAGAGACTAATTTACAAAGGCACCTCGTCGAAACTAATACAAAGACAGCACAGTTAACAAGTCCAAAAAGAATGGCTTGGAGAGCAGACAGTTATAACAATCAGTCACTGAAGATACATGGGTAGCAGTAGATGAACAGATTACATAGTTTAGGCACATAGGCACCACATCAAGCAGACCAAAGCAGTGCAAACAATATATGATAGCTAAAGCAAACAGAGATCAGGAGTCAAAGAGAATGCTAAGAAGTGCAAGGTAATGCACCTGGGAAACAAAAACCCAGAGGAAGAGTACACAATAGGGGGTGAGGTACTAACAAAAACCAAAATGGAAAGGGACCTGGGGGTAGTCATATCAGATGACCTAAAGGTGGGCAAGCAATGTGAGAGGGCAACAATGAGGGCTGGGGGGATATTGGGATGCATAGGGAGAGGCATCACCAGTAGAAAACAGGAAGGTATTATCCCTCTGTACAGACAGCTGGTCAGACCCCATCTGGAGTACTGCGTGCAGTTCTGGAGACCCAGTCTTGCAAAGACATAGACAGGATGGAAGCTGTCCAGAGGAGGCAACTAAAATGGTGCAGGGTCTGCACCGAAGACATATGGAAGAGAGACTAAAGGAGCTTAATATGTATAGCCTCGAGGAAAGGAGGAGAGGGGGACATGATAGAAACTTTCAAGTACCTCAAGGAATCAACAAAGTCCAAGAGGGTAGCATCTTCAAAAAAAGAGGTGTACAGAACAAGGGCATTATTTGAAGATAGAGGGGCGGCTCAGAGGTAATTTAAGGAAGTATTACAGAGAGGGTTGTAGAAGCATGAACGGCCCGGAGGAGGTCGTGAGTCAAAAACAGTGGTGGAATTCAAGCATGCATGGGACAGTCATAAGGCAATTCTAGGGGATGGGGGTAGGAAGAAGTAGGCTGCTGGTTAACTAGGATCTGCAGCTTATCCAGTAGGCAGGGAAATGGGCAGACTGGGTGGGCCAAGCGGTCCTTATCTGCCGTCAAATTCTATGTTTCTATGTTTCTAAGCCCAGAGTGTTCACATGAAGGCTGTTGCATACACTAACTGAATCAAGGTATAGTACATCGAGAAAGGGCATATTTAAGCAATAAGGCACGACAGGGTGTGTGTTATCATGTAATAACGCCACTCCTGGGGTGGGTTGAAGCATGAGGCAAAGCCGAGTAATTATTTATTTATTTGCATGTATTTATTTGATCCACTGGATCAGCAATATTTGCACAAGCCGTGCCCAGTGCAAATTTTACAACTCTGGTCCTGGTCTGCTGATCTGGGTTTTACCCGTACCACACTGCATATGGCTTAGTAATATATTGTACAGATGGCTGCAGAGTCTAACCCATTGAAGGTTGAAGTTTCAGAAAACCATTATGCTGCAAATATCAAGACTCACTTCCTCCCTCACCCCCCAGTCACAAATAATCCTCTACCAAAGTCATGCTTAAATACTGGTGCCTCTACATCCACACCACTAAGCTTTTAATGCCAACATGCTTCTTCTGCTGCTGTGAGTTAAACTCTTTATTTAAAAACATTTTGTTGAGAAATTCTTGTTTTAGTATATCCGTGGTCAGGAAAAATGAATTTGTAAAAGAAACCAAAATCCCCATTTATCAATTCATTGAAGCACAATACAGCATGTTATGAATTTTTCAGATTCTATGTGAAACCTACAGTAAGTCAAGCAGAAATTAGACACAGATGTCTACCTATTTACAAGTGAAGCAAATGTGGTTATTATCATTCAGTTGTAAACACCTACAGTCACAGCCAGGATTCACATTGCTAGACTCTAGTGGTGTCATGCCCATAGGGCCCAAGGAGGCATATGCCCCCCCAATATCATTGCTCAAAACTAGTATAAAATACATGTAAATGTATTTTATTTTCCAGAAAATCACAAGATCTAAAACAATATTGACTTTTTTGAAGTCATAAGTTGTGGGGGTTGGGATCTGTTGATGCTGCCACACATCAAAGAGTGGATTTTCTGGCACTATCTTACTCTGTGCGCTCAAGGAGGACAGACTGAGGAGAAGACCGGTATGAGAAAAACTAAGCAAAACTGCAACCAAGAAGGGTAAACATTCACCTGTGGCTGGCCACGTTATTGAGTGAGATCGGCCGTGGGTGTGTATGTGCCACCGTTACTTCCCAGGAGAGGAGTACTAGCAGTACCAGCAGCAATAGGAGGTGGGTGAGTCTGAATGTCTTCATTCATCGGTCTGGGTTGGCTTGTAAAAGGGCTCTGTTCTTGGAGGACGTTGTATGTAACAGGGGGATGGGGCAGAGTGGGTGAGATAACAAGCCTAATTCTTCCGAGCTGTGCCCAGTGTCTATCAACTACTTGATGAGCAAGTGTCGGCCCACAGACAAGAATTTCTGTGTTTGGAAGGCTGAGGAGTGGCGTCCACCTGGAATGTGTTCTCCGTCCCCCATATTTTTGTTTGTTTTTTGCCGGTACCTCTTCTCCAAATTGTCGATCCAATCCCCCTTCCCTTCCAACTTTCAGGTTTTGTTTTTCCTTTTCTGGACATGTGAGCAGAGTTTTGTTTTATTTCCTTTCTGAAGCATCATGGAAAGGAAAGGAAATGAACTCTGCTCACACGTCCATCACCTGAGAAAAGGAAAAAAGTTGCATCAGACATGCTAGTGTCTCTCCTTTGAATGGTTAGCTTTCATTCCTTTTCCCTGAAAACTCAGAGACAAATTATATCTTAACCAGGTAAAAAGAAGCCTGAATTTTATTTGGGGAATTCAGTTTTTAGCTTTGGAGTGTAGGAAGAAATGCTTATGGAACACAAAACTATGCCATTGTTTTTGTAAATCTGCCATGCTGGATTTTCACTTTTCTTTCTTGGCATGTCTTCTTATTAAAGATAATC
Source organism: Neoceratodus forsteri (assembly GCA_016271365.2). Taxonomy (NCBI): domain Eukaryota; kingdom Metazoa; phylum Chordata; order Ceratodontiformes; family Ceratodontidae; genus Neoceratodus; species Neoceratodus forsteri. Next base: position 1,551,434,625 of record CM057449.1, on the reverse strand, counting down.
TATAATGAGCAACAGGGATCCAGGGTTCTCACTGACTGTAACAACTGCAACCCACATAATTATCTTCAGAAGCTTTTGTAGGCATACAGGGCCAATACACAGTGGCACTTGAGGGCCGATATACGGTGGCTGTCGGGGGTGATGGACTTTAGGTGCGCAAAGAGGCTCTCCATACCACCATGCCATAAAAGTGCTTTACACAAAGCCCTCACTTAGTGGCCAGGCAAGGAGTGTGTGTGTGTGGGGGGGAATGGTAAGAGTTGTTGCTATTAGTGGCCAGCAGGAATACTTGGGTGGGGACGGGTGTTGGAAGGGCTGCCTCTGAATGCCACAGATACTTAGGCATGAGGCAGGATGTGTTGGGGTAGCACCATACACCTGGGATACTTGGACATGTTGTTGGGGTGTCACTGAACTGTGCAGTCCCACTGGGAAAGTGGCAGGTGCCACAGTGCTGGGACCCAGAGCAACAGGAGTAACAGATGCCCCCCCCCAAACAAAGCAACATACTTAGTGGAAGTGACCAATGCAGAACAGCCTCCAGCATCTGCAAAAAGACAGTGGTCTATGCCACGAGCTGAGCAGTTGTGGGGTCTGGGGAGCAAGAGAATCAGAGGGAATACTAGTGATAAGAGTTCTCCTGGGCTCAGTGTAGGGGACAAAGAGGGACTCGACCGTTGGACCACCCCAGACACCAACAGAGAGCTCTAAAAGTTTGGTTTTCGGGAATGAAAGAATCCTGTACTCAGCTGGAGCAGCAGGAGTGAACTGTGCCACATTCACCATAGCTTGATCCACTGGGGATGCCCTGTGGTGCTGAGAGGTAGGCAGATGAGCTGATCACCTGCCACCATGGACAAGCCAATCAAAGTGGGTCAGATGTTCATGCAGCAGCAGAAGTTCAGTAGGGTAAGGGTTAAACACAGTGGGGGGAGTTTGTTTGTTTTATTATTAGTAGTAGTAAACTGTAATAATTTATTCATTGTTATTGGGCAGACCGTGGATGCACTTTGCAAGAGGTCGAGTGTGCTTGTATTGGTGCCAACTCAGAGGGGCAGTGCAACACCTCCCCCCCTTAAATCATTAGCTTTCACTGTAGTTCAAGTGACTTCTGCTTGTTTGTATAGATAAGCCCCCCTCCCCAAAAGAAGAAAAGTTGGCTCTTCTTCAAATGTTAGGGTTGTGATTATTGTCTGGGGTAGGTTATTTCATCCACCCCCACCCCCCTGGGTTGTCAGTCTGTGTTGTATTTTATTGTCATTCGTCTGTTTCTGTTTGGAGGGTTTGCAAGAGGAGGTCGCTCATCTGGGTGTGGTATTACCATGAATACCACCCCTGTCATTTGTCAGTGTTGGAGGGTTATTAGTAAAGGCATTAATTTGTTGTTATTAGGCTTGCTTGCTCTGGTTTGAGAGCCTGCAGGATGTGGTTGTGCTCTTGAATGGAGTATAAACTATGTGACTTGGAGTGGGTTATTCCCCCCCCCCCCCCCACAGAGCAGTAGGAGTTTTACAAGTAATATTAATTAGTATGATCCTTTATTATCCTGTTCTGACAGTTTTACTTTAGTTAGCAATACTAAGTACAGTGTATTGCATTGCAAGCTGACTTGCTCTGTTTGCAGTACTTCATTTCTAGGGCCTGTTGGTAGGGAGGTGGTACTGATGTATGTTTATTTATTTTTTATTTTAGTCTTTGATAACTGGGTTAGGCCCACTAGGCACAAGTGCCTGTTTTCAGGGGCGACCTGGGAGCACTGGGCGGTTAAGTGACTTGCTCCGAGTCACACAATATGCAAGTGGAGGTGGTGAGAATCAAACTCCGGTCTGGTCTGCTCTGCTGGATGTATCACGCTCATTCACACCTCATTCCTCCAACCTCTAGGCTATACTGCCAGCCCAAATGTAATGGATTATTCCCACCTACATTTATTTCTGCTTTGCAATGCTCATCATGGTCTCTGTCATGCCTGTTCTCAGTTTTTTGGGTTGTTTGCAGTTTCATAATAAAAATGTAACTTTTATTGAAACATACTTTGGAACTAAGCATAGGAAACCCACTATCTGTATATTGATTAAGAATGTGCTACACATTCAGACAGTTTGCTTGCAATTTAAAGACAAGTGCTGGCATGATAAGATGAGAGGTATGGTCCAGACTTCCGAGGTCAAACAGCACTTGTGCAGATAAATAATTTATCTGACAGCTCACCATTGTATATTTCCTTTATACAATAAGGGATGCTTTCTGACACTGCAGGGACATTTGCTTTTGATGTTTTTTAAATGATAGGTTGTGTGACTTTTTGTCAACTTTCCAACTAGCACAGTGGTTGCTGTTAAATGAAACACCACTCATTTTGTAGATAGTTTTGTGTTGAACAACTTGTGTGCTCAAAGTACCATGTTGTCATTTTTTTGTTTTAAAGTTATTTGCATTTGTTTCTTGCAAAAAGTGAACAAAATTGAATTTTCTGCTATTTTTTGCTAATTATAAAAAAACTAAAAGGTAACTATAAATGAAACACCACTCATTTTGTAAATATCTTTCTGCTGAACACCTTTCATTCTCACAGTATTATGCTATCATTCTTCATTTTAAAGTTATTTGCATTTGAATACATGAATACGTGACATCACTACTATGCAGATAAATGATAATGACATAAATAATGTGTAGATAAATGGTGATTAAATCACTACTGCATAGATGCATTTGATTTATTTAATGGCTGTGCAGATAAATGGATTTATTAAATGGGTTTTGTGTCCATGTAGGGTATTAAATAATCAAAAAAAATTGATTAGCAGTTTCACATGTGAAAGTGCTAATCAGCTGCAAAAATGTATAGTATATGGCACAGACTGGTTAGCAAAATGAAAAATACTTTGTTTTTAATGTGTTTTGTATGTGTAAACTTTAATAAAAAACAAAAAAAAGTTTAGCAGTCTAGTGCTATACAGTTCAGAAAATGGATAGCACCACCCTCTGATACTGAATAGCGTTATGCTATGCTATACTAGCTATTTAATACCCTGCCATGCCTATTGCATGAATAAGGGATATGCGGGGGGCGACTGTGTGATAAAGCAGTTATCTTGTGAACTTGCCATTAACCTCAAGTAACCTCATGAGTGGTGGAGCATGATGTAATAACTGTGTGTATAAATGAAATTTATACACACAGTTACTCAAATAAATGGATTCATCATATTCTGTTTATCGTCATCCCTTTTGCATATATGTAAGTAATACTTTGTTTACTGTGTAATCTTTTCCATGTATCAGCAAGAACAGATGACCTGTGTCATTATTTTCCATGCAAAACATTTATAGTAGATGATTGTAATAATTTGACTATTCAAATGGTGCATTTATGGCTTTTAGCGGGTAATTAATTAGTTAGGAATGGACTGTAAATAGCTAGCTGATTCACTGTATGGTAAAAGCCACCAAAATGCACCATTTCAGTTCAGTTTTTACAAAATTGCTTTGAAAATACAAGAGGTCACTCACAAACTGAACAAAGAAAAAAAAAGTATAATTGTGACAGCATTTAGCATGTTAAGGAAAATCTTCCTGGCCTTCTAAAAGTCATCAAAATGCACTATTTGACCTCAATTGTTCAAAATGTTCCCAGGGGAGCATGCCCCAGACCTCCCTAGAGAAATTTTGATTTCATGCCTCTCCAAAATTTCTGGTTGTATGATGCCGCTGCTAGACTCTGGGTAAGTATGACAAGTTTGCTAAATACTGGTACCTTATCCAGCTGTGTTCTGCTTGGGTGTGTGTGTGTGTGTGTGTGTTTGTGTGTGTATGTGTTTAAACATGTAACTTTCTATAGTATATTGTATAGTATTGTGAATCCTGTCTGCAGTGTTTTTTTCTGCATATATGTAAGTAATACATGGAAAAGATTACACAGTAGACAAAGTATCAGCAAGAACAGATGACCTGTGTCATTATTTTTCATGCAAAACATTTATAGTAGATGACTGTAATAAATTGGCTATTTAAATGGAGCATTTCTGGCTTTTAGCAGGTAATTAATTAGTTGGGAATGGACTGTAAATAGCTAGCTGATTCACTGTATGGTAAAAGCTACCAAAATGCACCATTTCAGTTCAGTTTTTACAAAATTGCTTTGAAAATACAATAGGTCACTGTCACAGACTGAACAAAGAAAAAAAAAGTATCATTGTAACAGCATTTAGCATGTTAAGGAAAATCTTCCTGGCCTTCTAAAAGTCACCAAAATGCAGCATTTGACCTCATTTTTTCAAAATGTTCCCAGGGGAGCATGCCCCCAGCCACCCGAGAAATTTTGATTTCGTGCCCCTCCAAAATTTCTGGTTGCATGATGCCCCTGCTAGACTCTGGGTAAGTATGACAAGTTTCCTAAATACTGGTACCTTATCCAGCCGTGTTCTGCTTAGTGTGTGTGTCTGTTTAAACACATAATTTTCTATAGTATATTGTATAGTACTGTGAATCCTGTCTGCAGTGTTTTTTATCTCCTCTAGCAAGACATGGTAACAAGACACTGGCCTGCTGTAGGGGCTATTAAACATCAAACCAAAGGGTAAGCTGTGAAGACTAACTTAGAGAAGATGCAGTAAAACAAACTTGAATGACAGCCCCAAGGCGTCATAAAACAATGAGGGAAAATTAGAAAAACTCCTCTAACAGCCTAGGCAGAAACAAAACACTGGATTGAAGTGAGAACTCAAAACTGGTAGTAATACATGTATTCCTGATTTTAACATGCAGTTTTCCTTTGAGAAGATTCAGTAGAATATAAAAAAAGTAGCCCAGAACTGCCTGCCTGAGAATGAAGATGATATATTATTTGGAAAAAGGGAAGGATAGTCTCTTGTTATGCAATGTCCTCTAAAGTAACACACTGACTGCTCTTAGGATCCTAGTGTCAAATGCATTGAGGTGCTATGGGGAACTTGTTATGCAGAAAGTTCCAGGAAGTGTTTAATCTATTCTACTTCTCATAGCTTTCTCTTCTCAAACTTAAAAAGAAAAATACACTTCATCACAGACTGTGTTTACCAAGTACTGTGCCCATGATTAAAATAATTTGAACCCCATCCCCCAAACAAATGTGCCCTCACATGAACATGCATGATTTATCTGTAAAGACAATTAAAAAAATGTATTTATAAATACATTAGTAACAGCAATGCTTTCAAGATTTTGAAAGTACTAAAAAGACAAACTATATATATAGATAGAATATGGTAAACAAATATTGTTAATCCCAAAAGCTGAACTTTGTTTTTAGTATATAAATGTTTAAGAAATACCTGAAAGCTGTCTATTTTCCTTAGTTTTTAGACACTTCTTAGTCTTCCCTTCTGAGACACCAGGTGACTCTGATAATCATTTGTTCCATGGGTTTTTAAGTCAGTTTGAAGGCATTTTAAGTATCTTCTGCAGGTGACTCTGCTAATCATTTGTTTCAAGGGTCTTTAAGTCAGTTTGAAGACATTTTAAGTATCTTCTGTTCTAGCCCCTAACAAAATGCTGGGACTCCACAGACATCTGTTCCTTGGTCCACATCCCACACATGTGAGTCTTCTTTCAGGATGATAGATGCACCTCATGCCCCTCCCATATGAATGAAAAAAAAAAGGTGGGATATACCCTTTGGAGCTTCTTGGGTGGAGGTGGGATGGACCTTACTTTCCCCCAAAAAACAATGCTGCCTCTCACTACTCAGGTTCCAGTTCTTGTACCACCCATTTAAGAAACAAAATAGTACCCTGCAACCATTGACTAACATGACAGCGGGTATTTATTTGAGGGTAGAAAACATTTCTTGTAGGAGGGCAAGGCAGAGAAGACTATTTACACCTTCAGTCAGTTCCACGGACAGAAAACATGACATCACTCCTTTTTAGATGCAATACTCCTGTAGGCTCCGCCCACAGTCGTAAAAAGCTGGGCCACCAGAGGTCAGTTGCATAAAAATATTTTTATTACAAACAAGTACTTGCAAAAATAGCAGCAGCAACACAGTAGCAGGAGGGGGAAAAAATGCACCTCTGACCAGTTTCGCCCTTAGGCTTCCTCAGAGAAGGTGCGTAACACCTTCTCTGAGGACGCCTAAATGAGTACTTGTTTGTAATAAAAATATTTTTATTGCTTTACAGTCTATATTTTGTGACTGGCAGTTGGACAAAGTCAGGCCTGGCTTTGCTGGATTATGCGGGACTGCATGTATGTCCCTGAATTACTGGGAGCCTGGAGTCTGGAGTCAACAGTGGTTCTTTGAAATGTAGTTGGGGAGCCAGTGAGAGAGGCCTGCTGACTGGGGCACAGAAGCACCAGAGGAGAGACCACTGTGTGCTTGGAGCAGCTGTTGAGGTGCTGCTTTACTAATCTGATTGGCTGCCAGTAAGCTGTTTTGGATTGTAAACTTGTGATTCATTATTTGCTTACTGGGTGAGAGCCAACTGAGCAACCTCACAAACATTTGTTACTTGCTGAACTTGGATTAGCCCAGAGTGTGACCAGAGTCCTGGTCTCCAATTTTTCTCCCTGGGTGCACACCAAGTGGATATATAACTGTCTTGCAAACTCGTTTTTGAATCACAGACTTTGCCTAGAGTCTGGGCTCTGAGCATCAGACCATCTTGAATTTATCTGCAAATTTAATTTAATTAGTTTCTACACCATATTCCCCTCCCCCCTTATTTTATAAATAGGTATTTTTATATTTATTTTATAAATGGTTTTATCTGATTTTGAGTTACGTGTATGTTAATGGTATGGTTGGTGTGTGGCTGTTGGGGATTAATTTAAAGGTGGATATTAAGGGTGAGGTGTTAGTGTGGTCTGTTTTGGGAGGGATGCTTTTTGTTATTGTGTCGGAGGGTTTTTCCTTTTTTGTTGTTGTGGGAGGGAAGATTTTATTGTATGTCACTTAGCAGCCAGGTCCCATTTAGTCTACTCTGTGGTGCAGCTACGAGAGTGGCATCCCTTTAGGGGACACCCTTGCACCCTACGTGTGGCAGTGATCAACTGCTGCATGGGGTTGGGGGTCTTCTGGTGGTGCTGTTCACAATGTAGACCTGTTCCATGGGTAGACAGGGAAGCAGGATCAGGAGTATGTTATCTGGGAGGCACCAAGAAGTAGACTTCATTAGGAAAGGGATCCTCCTTACCTGATTCCTATCCCCTGAGTTTTCTAGTCAGCAGGTAGCTGACTCATCTCCTTCCCTTAGAACAGTTCTCTGTAACACCAGGTTGCTAAGAAATCAAACAGCTGGTAGGGAGGCTTTCATTATGGATTCCTTGGCAAATCTGTATGTATCATAAAGACCTGGTTGGAGGATAACTTGTGCCCTGTGCTTGAGGCATCCATTTCACCAGGTTTTTTCATGGTGCATTGTCCTAGGTGGAAGTGCAAGGGATGTGGGGTAGCCATCTGCTTTAGAGCCACTTTGGTATTGAAGCATACCCCACAGGAGATAGCAGGTCATTTGAATGTGTGGCAGTGAAGGGTGAACCAGGTACAAGTTGCAAGATCATGCTCAGGGGTATGGGTGCAAATTCTTGCAGGAACATGAGAGTTTCATGGCTGACCTGATGGTGGAGTCACCCAGACTTCTGGTCTTGGGTGACATTAATGCTTGGGTTGACAATGAGACTTCTCTTTTTGGAATGCAGTTCTTCCAGGTGACGTCGACCCTGCGCTTTGTACAGGCAAGTGCCACTAGTACTCATCCACACAGCCACACCTTGGATCTCATTTTTTCATTGGGTCTTTCTCATTAGTTCATTGGTTCTAAACCTCCCAGAAGACTTTCATGGCCCATAGCTGTCTGATAAGTCAAGTCTCTTTCAAAACCTATCAATAGACAGATTTCCTTCCCTAGTTCTGTATCAACCCAACAGCGTCCTCAGTCTAGTTCTAGCCTCACAGTCTCTCCAGGCCATTTTCAGCAGACACCTTCCACTGAGAAGCATCTTCAACAGCCAGTATGTCTCTTTCTAGCTCTACCAGGTTTCCAGGGCATCCCCAAACCAACAGAACTGTCCATAGGCCCAAAGATCATCAGGGCACTTCCCTTGAGGGGAGACTTCCCACAGTCTTATTATTAGAGCTCCATGCTCTTATTTCCAAGAATTTGGAACTTTCCGGCTCTCTCCTTTTTGATGTACCAAGCATCTCCCACAAGCAGGCTAAAAATATTTACCATTTTCTGGGACTGGCAACCCTCTGCTGGCAAAAGAGTAACAGACAGTAACACATTCACATCCCTTTGCATAGGAGACAACAGTGCCTACTTTGAACTTTGTACCAGCATGTTTCAGGCAGCAGCACAAGGCTATGTAGAGATTCAGCAGCAAAGCACTGAGGCTATGCAAACATGTTACCTGACAGTCATAGGATTTTATCTCATTTTCTCCCTTGTCCTACTTCCTTGCCTGGCATTGGTAGAGCCTACTGACAGACACAGATGCATACAGCAATGGCTTACCAACATTCATTGCAGTGCTGGATGCCTGCTGCTTTCCTTCTTGACTGCAGTGCACTGCTGTGTGCTAGCTGCTGTGGTTTGTCCTGACTCTTGATGTGGGAACTTGAGTTTGCTTCTGGAGCTGGGTCAACAGTATGCAGCGGGAGGAATTTGTTACATCCCCCCTTAACAGGATTGCTGTTCCAAGCAATCTAAGGGATGCAAAGCTTTGCATCTTTTGATGTAATAATGTTTCTAAAAATTTTTGATATTTTATGCAAACACAAAAAAATATTATAGTACTAATTTAAAATATTATCTATTTTTAGAATTAAAACCCGACTCTCTGATGAAGGGGTCTGCCCCATAATGTAGGAATCTGAGTTTTATGCCTGCTAAAAATTTCTAAATAAAAAATTGTAATAAATAGAAATTTGAGTGAGTGGGCCCGTTACTCCAATCTGATCTAGCAGTTGTCTTTGCCATGACTGGTTTGGGTCTCTTCCTCTCACATATATCTTTTTTATTCTTTTCTACTGAGGTTGGCTGAGGTGGAGTATGGAGTTTTAAAGCTTTGCATCTACCTATTAGTCTGCATGGGCTGGCAAACCATAGCATGGCCAAAATGTAGACTGGGACAAGACCTTGACTTAGTCTTGCCCACTCCCTACAGAGACTTCATTAACATGGACAACTTGATTATATCCATACTATAAAGCGTTATTTAGATGATTTAATACAACATGGTGTCCTAATGTAGTTTTACACCTACAAGCAACAATAATGGTTTGATGTGCTTACGCAACCGGATGAGATATGAGATGATGCTTGTGTAACTTGATTTACTTTGTGGCTTTCCACCTCGCTATCCGTGGGCTATACCACCCTGTAGGGGTACAATGCAAGGAACCCTAGAGGAGGATTCCCCCCCCCATAGGTGCTGCAGGAATGATTACATCGGCTAAAGGTAGGTTAGGAAGAAGCCCACGAGTAAGAGAGATGAGTCACTGGAGGAGGAGAGGTGGATGGTGGGCAATGAAAAAAGAATCCTTACAGAGTCCAGGATGAGTGACCTTTTAAGCCCGATGGGGGAGTGACGTTGTTGCTCCACCCATCGAACCTTGAGCTTAAAGTCCTCCCATTATTTTTCATACACAGAACATATATAAGCCCTTACTAGTTTACTGGGTTGGTCAGTCCAACACATGTATGTCACATTTGGTATTCCATTTGGCTGAACCAGACATCTCACCGCCTCCTCTACAGCTTGGGGAGGGTTGGTGACTCTGTCCCCCATGCTGCAAGTATAGTCCTGGGCCCTAATTATCTGAAAACGTTCCTGAAAAAGCCTCATTACTAGGGGCAAAGTGCTGGGTTGTTATTTTTGACTGCATCAATACTTTGTGTCACATGCTGCAGTGTTTGCTATTTCAACTTGAAACATCACTGTGCGGAAAGTACAGTGTTGCCAAATATGCTAGTTGCACAGTGGCTTCATGAAATAAAATTTTGCAAAGCAGCATCTGGATGTTTGCTGTCTTTTTCTGTGCCATGGTGAGAGGCTGATGGAGCTCTAGACCATACTTACTATGGCTAAGCTCCAGGTCTAGGCTAAGCTCCAGACCTGTATGCCTAAGCTTTCCTGTACCTCACCTGAACCTGCTGAGTACATTACCTGGTCCTATGATACTACCTGACATGGCCACAACCAAAACCTTCATAGTTAAACTCTAAGGCACCCCACCTCACACTTGGGTACAGTACTTAATACTCTAAACTCTAAATGGAGTACCTGTTTCACACATTTTTTGAGACTGCCACCATCAGGGGAACTAGGACTCCCAGTCCTGGATACCCCTCAAGGAACACTAAGGATCTCACTCCACTGAGCAGGCAACCAGGGCATAAATACCATTTTAGCTCCTTAAATCACTGACTATCAATGGGCTTTGGCCTGACCTCCTGGGCCACCTGTGAACTGATACTGAATTGGAAACCCATTCCTGTCCCCATTTTCATTCCTTGGGGACCTGATTGTCCCAATCAGAAAAAAGAATGGCGCCCCCTATCCTTGGGAGATTTCAGTCCACTCTCACATGGAAGAACCCTGCTCCCAAATGACACCTTTAAACAATACTGCAGGAAATCAACACCAGTTGGGTCCCTTGGCTACTCGATAAGAGCTGCAGTATACAAATCTCCAACTGAGGTGTAATATCTAGGCTCACAAGTCCCTCAGAATGAGTCCATTATGGAAGTTCCTTCCTCAACCTGCTAGCTGTTCCCTTAACACCAAAATGTGGGCTATTACTAGTACTCAGGTAATAATTTCCTGACAGAATCATGTATACATTCTTATTAGAGACTTACAGGAACTGACTTTCCCATCCATCTGTGAAAAGAGACAGAAAAACTGCACAATTTTTTTTTTTTTTTGCAATTTTATAAGCAATGTACATATAGCTTGGAAAACAGGATTTGATTTATTAACCCACAAGGACTCAAATTCATTTACAGTGATGATACAGTGCAAATCCCAAGGAGTATAAATGCTAATTGAAGTCTTTCAGCAACAAAACAAACAAGGTACTGTCTGGAGTGTCATTCATTCCTAAACAGGTGGAGGAGGATCCTGTTCTCTGGATGGTTCTGGTTGAGGCTCTGAGATTTTAATGTAGACTGGTTGTTACTGCTACTACTGCACACTGGCCTACCTGAGGAGTAGCAACTCCTCCATGACCTCCTGGAGGACAACTATAATGGTAACTCATGAGAATTCATGGTTTGAACCACCTGCCATAGTAGCTGGTTGGTGGCTCTCGAATCCTCCAGGAGTGCATAGAGAGTGGCTTGATGCTTTTCAGACACAGGCTCATCTAGTGGTATGTCTGTGGAAAGAAAAAAAAAGCATGAGTATGCTAGGTTTTAGTGATAGTGCTTGATGTGATACTCATTGAGGTATTACTACTTTCCTCACATCAAAGTAATACATATTTGTACTGTTACTGATTATTGCTATACATTGATTATTCTAAAAGCCATATGTAATATCTCTTAATCTAATTGGCAACTAAAGACCAGTTTTTATATTGTAACCAGTGCAGCACTGTGACCTATGATACATAGACGTTTACTGACAGAAAAAGACTCATGGGCAATCCAGCCTGTCCAGTCATGGTCCCTTCAGTCTACTCAGTTGCGATGCATGGATTGCATTGCAAATAACAAAACATTTATGACATTTTTTAAGACTGATGTTGTATTATATGATGTACAATTGTTGCACGATAAATACATTTTTGAGAGGTTTGACAGCGCTTTGATCTGCACTGTATCACGTAACTAATCCTGAAGTGTGTTAATATTGCACGACTACAAATCATGTGTGTTGCACATTATGTACATATCATCAAATCACTGGCTGACACATATTCACTGTTCTTTTGTCACAAGTTGGTAATAACTTACTTGAGCATAGTCAAATTATGTGAATCTTCAAAATGCAAAAGGCCTTTGACAAGGCAGAAGCGAAACACATTAGGCTGGACTTTTTGCGGCGGGGGGTCTCATTTATGGTATTTACTTTTGTATGAGTACTGTTCACAAGATTTGAGCATTTCCATAAAGACTGCACTTTAATCCACTAGATCATTGTATGCTTTGCATTTTTGCATTCGAGCACCCAGTTTCTGTTGCAGCTCTTTTCTGTGTACCTTTACAAAGAAATACTATTGTGAAGTGCTCAAGTCTTGTGTTATTGTGTACTGTTGTACAGTTTTTTGTGTTATGGATAACATATGACAAGGTTTGTGCTTAAAATGGAATAATGGATGAATTGGTTGGTTATCAGGCACAAGGCACGGTCATATGCTACAACTATTGCATTATTCCCATATGGCTGCATACTTTGGAGTATATTATTCTACTTTGAAAATGGGCAGTAATTTTTTAAAAATAATAACATTTATTTTATGTGAGGTGTGCAGTTGTAAGAAGATAATCCAGGATCATTTGATATGCTTCAACCAATGACATTATAAAATGTATAAGGCTAATTTCATAATTCATTGTTTTTCATGAGTATGTGTATATATTATGGTACTTATTTACCTCGTTGTGCAGCAGCTGTAGCAGTCGGTCAAACAGGATGTGCAGTGGGTCCACCTTCTATGATGGGTTCTTGCACACCCTATTCATCCTCATCTGTGTAAAATGGTAAGAAAGATAATTGTTTGATGTAATGCTAAAACACATGTGTGCTACTATTACTATATCACATAATGGTATTAATTTATTTAGTTGTGTTATGTAGTACATACAAACAATATGGTTTAAACAGAATAACACTTATTTTGTATCTCATTTATACAAGAATCCATTGTCTGCTCTAGACTTGCTGAGTACCTGTCCAATGCTGACACTCTCTACCCCTTCCAAGCAGGTTTCAGGAGGAATCGTTCTACCATATCCTCCCTACTGCGGGTCACAGATTCCATCCTCTTGGGGATGGACCAGGGTCATATCACCACGGCCGTCTTTATAGATTTGGCTAAGGCTTTTGACTCTGTGTCCCACTCTCTCCTTATAATCAAGCTAGTCTCTGCAGGCTTGTCAGGCTCAACAGTAAACTGGCCCTGATCCTACCTCTCTAACTGGCAACAGTCAGTTCAGGTAGGTAATGATCTGTCACTCCCACTTTCCATCCTCACTGGAGTCCCCCAAGGGTCCTTACTTGGCCCTGTCCTATTCTCCTTCTTCATAAATGATCTCCCCTGTGTTTGCACCAGCACTCACATCCACATGTATACAGAAGACACTGTACTTTATGCCTCCAGACCATCACCTGCAGATGTACAAGCCCCCTCCAACATGATTTTAACAAAGTCCTGAGTTGGTTTCAAGTCAACCAGCTCAAAGATAACCCTAAAAAAACATCTCCATGGCTTTTGGCACCGGGCAAAAGTTGGCTAGGCTTCAAACTCCCCCTGTGCTCTCCACCCCGATGGTCTCCCTCTTGTGGTAGTACCTGCATTTAAATACCTAGGAGTCTGGCTGAATAGCCAGCTTGACTACTCCACTCACATTGAAGCCATCTGCTCCTTGCTCTGCCCTAAGCTCAGGATCCTAAATTGGAACAAAGACTGCCTGTCCCTTCCAATACACCATGAACTAATCACCCAAATTATTCTACCAGTATTTGACTATGCTGATACAGTCTACAGTATTGCCCCCACTGTGTCTCTTGCCAGGCTTGACACCCTCCTAAACTCACTCTGTTAATTTACTGCTCACTCCCCCTTCTGCACTCACCACTGATCTCTCGGCTTCTCTTTCTTTATCACTCCTCTTTCCTACCAATGTCTGATCCACAGTCTGGCCTTCACTGCCAAGTACTAGATCGGTACCTTTCCCTCCTATCTCTTCTCACTTCTATCCCCTGCTAACCAATCCTTTTGCTAAGGCCAATGTAAAAATGTCACAGTACGCTATGTTTCAAAGGTTCCAACAGCCTTGGGGCTGTCACCAATTTTCTTAAAACGAATTAGGTGTCTTCCTGGGGGCAAGTGAGGACTCCCTGAGCCCTTATGTTGTGTGCTGGTGATGTTGGACAATGGCAGGCGGAGGATATCTTGGGCTGCAACGACTGTCAGTCGCATACTGCCATCACGCTGAAGTGAAAGTGCCTGCAGGCACTTCTAACTCCCAGCCCATATGGAGTGTAGGCTGTGGCTTGCTCTGCACAGGTGGGAGATGGAGAGGAGACAGAGTCAGCCTCACATAGGGGAGGCAGTCTAGATCTATTTTCACAAACAAGTTCGGCATCAGCTCCACCAATACACCTTTCGGTAAAACTGGAGTTAAATTGCAACAACATTTTTTGGTTAGACTTGTAGCACTAGCATGTCACGTGTTAAGCTACTACAGACCGCCTTCACCCAGCTCACCCTCACTCCACTATAGCTCCAAGTGCCAAGATTTTAACTGCAAGTTGGGAGTTGCAGGTAATATTTTTGCCAGCAAGTGAATGGGTCATAGGAGAAAGAAAGAAAGAAAGAAAGAAAGAAAGAAAGAAAGAAAGAAAGAAAGAAAGAAAGAAAGAAAGAAAGAAAGAGGCAGCTATGGAACGAGACCACCCACCTGAAGTCCGCTTCTCTACTGCACTGCTGCTCTGCCACTCTCTTGCCTCTGCTTGCCAAGGATAAATAACTAATTTCAGCACAGCCTCCCCTTTATTTATTGCCACCAAGTACTGCTCAGGGAATGAACACCGCTGGGGGGTGGGGGTTGAGAGAATAACCACGGTCTTGCTAGGGTGTGTTGAAAGACAAACAGGATCTCAAACCATCAGCACCCTCTACTGTCAATGCTAGCAACAGAGGGACTACTTTACAAGAAAAGTATTAATTCAATTGTAGTCATTCTTTTATAGCATTACTTTATTATTTTGTAATCCATTAAAGAGTGACACATGTAACCCATTTTATAAGTGCAATAATACCCTCCAGGGTGGGCAGTATGGGCAATACCAGACCTTCCAGGGGCTATAAGACCCTCCGCCTATGGCATTGGGCCTCATTATGCCCCTGGGCGGTCCAGTATTGCCCGGTACAGCCCACCCTGTCGGGTATTATTGCTAACTAAGTGTGCCTTTCCAGGTCAAATATTACAAAGAAATAAAAATAAAGAGCAGCTGACACCTTCAGGACAACTTTAACAAACCATAATATTTAGACACATTTGAGCTTGTATTTCATGTTAGTTTTGTATTCTTCCTCTCTATTATTTATTACTGAGATAAATTTCATGAAAACAGGATCGTTGCTTCTGAAGAGTTCATCTATTTCTGTTGCTGTCTCCCTACCAGAGGTCATAATGCATAGCTTGTGACATCACAGTTACTCTCATGGCAACAGACTGTGATGTCACAACAGAGAATTATGGCTTCAAGCAGGGAGTAAGCTATAGAGGCAGATAAATTGTAAGGAGAACTCTGAGGGATAAAGATAATGTATTCATGCAAATTTACTCAGTAATAAATAATGGGGAACAGAAATGAATAGCATATATATGACTGCAAGCTAAATTGAACCTAATTATTATGTTTTTAAGTTTTCTTGGAGGTGTCAGTACCTTTTTAAAAGACCATTTTCGTGACTCGTAATTTCCATTTTTGTGACTCATGATGACAGTCTTTATGATGCATGATGTCCATTTACAATACTTTTGTCAAGAAACCAGTGTAATGTCATGTAATATCATACATTTCTGTATGAGCCATTAATGTGAGTGTGTCATGGAAGTGGATAATTGTGATCTGCTGTCTTTATAAGAAACTCTGTAGATGTCATCAGCATGCGTCACCATCTTATGTGTTCTGTTTTATGAATGTACTCTATTTTCATGACTCAAATCATGAAAGTGATTAAAATTCATACAACAAAAATGATCCAAAACAACTTTTAAAGTATTTTAAATGCTTAGAAATATTTTTTAAAGGGGTGGCTCTAAAAAGAGTCTTGTGGCGAGGGGTAGGGAACTTGGAGACATGGCATACTTTGCAACCTATGTGCTTTGTAATGCATTCTGAAGGTCATAAATGAAAATATAATTGCCTTTTTCAGACAAATGGAACCCATCTTTCAAACAAAATCAATCATACATATGCTTTCTTTCTGGACGCCTAATCTTCACATTCTAAGAGCCCTTAAAAAAGCCAAAATTTAGATGTTTAACTTTCAGCATGATTTTTCAATACCAGGCATATTATAGAATCATAGAAATCTGTCAGCAGAAAAGGACCCCTCGGACCATCCAGTCTGCCCGTAACACCACCCAGGAAGACCCCCTTCCTCCCTTACCAGCCTGCTCGTTAGGTCGATGTGCTTGTCCCAGGCTCTTTTAAAGTTGTCTACTGTATCCATCCCCACCACCTATTCCAGCAGTCTGTTCCATGGCTGTACCATCCTCTCGGTAAAGAACCTCCCCTTGATGTCCCCTCTGAATCTGCCCCCTCTAGTTTGTAGGTTTGCCCCCTAGTGGAATTGTTCTTACTCATTTTGAAGATGCTGTCGACTCTCACCCTGTTTATGCCCTTCAAATACTTGAATGTCTCCACCATATCCCCCCTTTTTCTCCTCTCCTCCAGTGTGTACAGGCCCAGCTCTCCCAGTCTCTCCTGATATGACTTCCCCTGCAACTTCCACACCATTTTGGTTACTCTTCTCTGGACCCTTTCCAGCCTGTCCTTGTCTTCTTGCAGATATGGCCTCCAGAACTGGACCACATATTCCATGTGTGGTCTGACCATGATTTTGTATAGTGGCAGGATCATCTGCCTCCTCCTGATTGTGAATCCCCTTCCTGTGCATGTCAGCATTCTAAGTGCCTTTCCTGCTGCTCTGCTGCATTGACTCCAGACTTTCAGATTGTCTGAAATGGTTATCCCTAGGTCTCTTTCCTTTTCTGTTACTTCCAGTCCCAATCCCAAGCTGGTATTTTGCCTTCAGGTTATTATGCCCTATATGCATAATTCTGCACTTTTTTGTGTTGAACTGTAGCTGCCACCTTTCTGACCACTCCTCCAGCCTGGCCAAATCCTCCCTCATATCCTCCACCCCTGCTTCCACCATATCAACCCTATGACTACTTATCTTCATGTCATCCGCAAACAGACACACCTTCCCCCGTAGACCCTCCATAATGTCCCCATTGTATATGTTGAAAAGCATGGGTCCCAGCACAGACCTCTGAGAACCCCACTCATCACCTTCTCTTCCTTCGAGTGCACCCCATTCACCACAACCCTCTGCGTCCTCCCCTCCAAACAATGCTCTACACAGTTTGTGAGCTTGCTAACCACTCCCAAGCTGTCTACCTTGCCTATCAGTCTCCTGTGGGGGAAGGTGTCAAATGCCTTCCTGAAGTCCAGGTAGGCCACGCCCACTGCCCTCTGTTCCCATATCTCCATCACTCTGTCAAATAATTCAATCAGGTTGGTCTGGCATGACCTTCCACCTGTGAATCCATGCTGATTGTCATTTAGGAGACCCTCCCACTCTAGATATATTATTAGCCTTTCCTTAATGAGTGCCTCCGTTAGCTTACTGACCACGGAGGTAAGGCTAACTGGGTGGTAATTTCCTGGCTTCTTCCTCCCTCCTCCTTTATGTAAGGGTACTACCTCAGCCTTTTTCCAGTCCCCATGAACCCTTCCCTTGTGCAGTGACAGGTTAAATAGCCTCACGAGTGGTGCTGCCAATTCCTGTTTTAATTCTTTGAGTACCGTCAGATAAATCCTGTCTAGACCCATTGCCTTGTCCATCCACAGATTTCCTAATTCTTCCAGTACCCTAACCTCTGTGGAGGGACTTGAGTCCACCTCACTACCCATCCTTCCCCTATTATCCAACATTGGCCCTTCCCCATGGAAAATCCTGCACTCTGCAATGTCTGAATACAGACAGGGAAAAAATTCAGAATTTTAAAAGATCCAATTTTGCCTCTGATATCAGATCAATCCCACTTTTAAAGCCTAAAGCATTTTCTCCAATGTGTATTATAAGCACATCCAGTGGAGAGTGTGAAGCACGCAGCTTCTGGAGAGTTGGCAGCAATTGAATCCAATGTATACGTCCTCTTACAAAGCATTTAACATCACAGTCTGTCAGCCTCAGATAATTTCTGAAATAGGAATGCCTGGAAAACTCTGCTCCTCTCCTAACAAGTGAGCTTCCAACAATTCAGAGTGTCCTCTTGTATGAAGCCATTCGTCAAATGACCGAGGCACAGTAATTCAAAATTATTTTACCTCTTCTTATAATTTGAATTTATCGCATGTTGGCTGAGTAGCTACTGATTAATTCATAACATGTATATGTAACAAAGATTTTCAAATTTCAAGATTTTTATTTATAAATGGGAACAGGTGAGAAACAACCAATTGAGCTTAAACTAATTTTCAATGGCCTGCTGAAAATTTAGACATAAAATTGTACAATAAAAATGCAATACAATTATGTTCTATTGCCCTTTAACTAGATATATGACAGAACATTAGGTATATGTCCTAAACACATAAAAACAATATAACATACTACAACATGTTTGGACTAGCAGGTTCACCCAAAAATCACAAAACACTGCACAGTTACTTTTGAACCATTTTTTAAAGTGCACAGTGTTGGCAACTTGTCAGTACTTCTACAAAGTTTACATGGAAGGTCATTCTGTAGCTTGGGACCCTGAAATGAAAGAGACATTTGACTTATATGACTATTGGCTCTTTGAACATTGAATTCAAATCAGTTAGCTGACCTTAACCCAGACTTTAGAGTCCAGTAACAGAACAGTTCAGTAATGTACAGTAAGTCAGGATTTTTGTTTGACACTTTTCCATATGAAAATGAGATCATGTATTTGTCTTACTTGTTTTAAAGGTAGCCTGTCAGGAGATTTAAGAAGGTCACAATGATGTGTCTGCTTTGGCATATATTAAAGGAAATGGGCCAGTTGATGGTAAAATGAATCTAACTTCAAAGAATGTACTCTAAGTTGGGTAGCACAGACAATGTCCCCATAGTCAAATAAAGGCAATATAATGATTTTTCAATCTCACATCCATCAAAAAGTAAGATTTGTTCCTGTACATGTAACCAGTTCTGGAATTCACCTTTAAAAAAAAAACTTTTAGGTATAGTCCTATTTTAGATATTCATCTAGCCATAGTCCAACATACTATTAATTGGGAACAATTGCAACTTTCTGTTATTGCTTATGTAGATGAATATTTGTATATTTTGTTTATTCCTATGTGCTAAATCAAACTGCATGACCTGAGTTTTTTGTTCATTTAGTATACGTTTGTTACTACTGAAGAAGTGTTGTATTTCATCAAAAACTGTCTGTAACCCCATCTGGATTGGCAGGGAATCCAGGGTCCAGCTATAGACAACAACATTTAGATGGCCTTGCTGTCCTTCTGGATGTTAAGGTCATTAATAAAGTGTGAGAAGAGGAGTGGCCCCAGAACAGAGCCCTGAGTACTCTGCTTCTTAATTTTCCTGGAATTCACACTGCCAATAGAGACCAGTTGACACCTCTTTGTTAAATAGCTTGTCAACCAATTCCTCAGAGAACTATGAAAACCTAAGCCATTCAACTTTTTAAGCAATAAGCCATGGTCTATTGCACTGAAGGCACTGGCGAGGTCAATGAAGATAGTTCCAGTCACCATGCCACCATCCACCACCCCACACAAGTTGCTAGTCGCTTTATCTAGGGTAGTGGTGGTGCCATGGCTAAATCTGAAGCTAGACTGATTCACAGTCAAAATGTTGTGTGTAGCTAGAGAGCTCACAATTTACTTTTCAACCAACCTGTACAAGTCCTTCGACACAACAGACAATAGCAAAATTGTATGATATTTAGAAAGTAACCTATTGTTACCTGACTTGGAAACCTGTGTTATTTTGCCAAGATTTTGTTTTACTTGATCGGTTGTTGTTATGTCTCCTGAAGAAGAATGTTTAACAGGAGACATCATAGTACAGTATTAAGATGTCATAGTGGTAAACATGATTCTGATTGGCTGTCCTTTGGCTAACAACAGTGTACAATAGTACCACTGGATACTGGTTTAGATATAGAAAATGCTTCTGTCTATCAATATTTAGTCACACACTGGCATCTTACTATAGGTAGTGAGACAGAAATCTATGTTTTTGTACCTACTTTTGAGTTTTATGAGAAATTCTTGAATAGATATGAGACATATCTAGAGATAATGAGAATTTATTTAACATTCTATTGCACAGACAATTGCTGGTGCGTTAATGTATTTTTTATGTTTGATATTTTATATTTGCAAAAGGTAGTTGTGAAACTTTGAAATACAAAGACAGTATTGTGCTACATAGGTAAATTAATGTACTAGGTGGACTTTTTTCCTAAAGACATACAGTAATCAATTTTACTTAAATTATTGTATAACTACTTTATTGCTGGTGTGACATATGTTAGGATGGATAATAGAAGGGTTACATGCAAAACAAATTGGAAACCCATAATCAGGATAGTTCTGATGACTACTATGGGGGAGGATTGAGCTACTTTTAATAATGATTATGAATTGAATTACCTAACATTCTTGCTAGACCTGTGTATTGTGCTGTAATGGTGTAAATAATTATTTAATTTGTAGCATGAATATGTTTTATATATGTCTGTGTTTTTGAAGAAAGACGTCTATCCAGCACTGACATTTTTTGTGTCACTTTTGAAGATTGCCTTTTTTTAGGTAATGCAATTTAAAATCTCACAACAGTAGCTATAACATCATGAAAGTGATATTCAAGTGAAGAAAGCTGTGCCATTGGTGACAAAAAATGGTAGTCTTGTTGTCATGATGGTGTTATCACAATTTCTTACACTGCTGAGGTGCCATCCTTCAGATGAGATGTTGAAACAAAGTCCCTTCTGCCCATCTCTAGTCACCGTCTAGAGGGAGGTAAAAGATCCCATGGCACTTATTGATGAAGAGTAGGAGAATTTTTATTTAAAGGAAAGAATGTAACAATCATAAACAGTACTCAACATTATTTACATGTTCAGTGCAGTATCACCTTATTCTAAACAAAGCAAATCAAGATAAAACCTATGGAAAATAAAAGTGACAAATAATGAGCAAAATCAGAAACCCAAAGACAAGATACAGAACACCAGAATGAAAATGCTGTTAACATCCAATGCATGTGTTACACACAACTGTGACTTATGCCCCCTTCCCACCCCCCACCCCACTATGCTTCACTGTCATATAAGTAAATGGACTGCAGGGATATGGTAATATTAGTAACTAGGGCTGGCAGAACTCGAAAACATTCTAACCCATATTAAGTAATAATGGAACACATGGGGGGGTCTGGTTAGTCCTCATTATTTATGAATATTTCAGTAAATTAGTTCACATACATAAAAGGGGCCACACTCTGTAAAATTTAACACAGAGGGGCAAAGGGGAATATAATTTGTGCAAGGCTCTGTACTGAATCCAGCAGCATTTATGCAACTCAGTCAAAAATGCTAAAACAATTCATTAAAGGAGCAGTTTAATGTGAATTGTACTGTACTTTAATTCATGATTTGTATGAAAGTTAAAGTAAAACTTCTAAGGCAGGGGACAAAGAAGCTAGGCAGTGACACCCTCTGTAAGCAGGGAAGGGACAACTGCAACAAATAATGTAGCATACACCATGCAGTAGCTCATTTATGGCCTCCCTTGGTGGCACACCATCTTGGATCCTTGTGAGTGCTGAGAGAGAGGGAAAGAGCGAGAGAGGGAGAGAGAGAATTTCAAAGTCCTTTTTTTATCAGTGGTACAAAAGACTCTAATGATACAGTGCAGAGAGAGACAGAGATATAGAGATGTATGCAAGTACCTACCAATACCACTATTCTGATTATACATTTAGCCAGATCTTTTTTCATTCTGTGGGCAACCTGTTTGTGTCGGCAATAACAGCATGTGAGATGGAATTGTCTGTATTCGCTAAACTAACCCTAATCAGATTCAAGCAGAATTTAACTTTTTTTTTTTCAGAGATGTTGCCTGACTCAGAGTTGCTGTGTTTGTACTCACCTCTCTTGTAATTTCCTCAAATGGCTGAAGGAGTAAAATTACAAACTCCAGCATGGCCCACTGAGGTGGAGTGATACAGACATCTGCATCACTAGTTTTATTTTCCAAGGTATACTGTACGACAGCTTCCTTTTGTTCTAACAGCTTTTGGGACACAAGAAAGGTTGAATTCCACCTAGTAGAAATGTTTTGGATCAGTCTGTACAAAGCTAATTTGTGTCCCTTCTGTATTTTTCAAAATATGTTATGGGCTTTGCTTGAGTGATTGGAAAGAGTGCAGATTTTTTAGCAGTGCTAACAAGAGCCTTCATATCCCTGTCCTCCGCAAGAAAAATTTGAATGATTAAATTCAAGCAATGTGCAAAGTAGCAGATGTGAACAAAGCCCCTTCCCCCAAGGCCTTCCTTATTTTTCACTCATTGGGCCTGATTTTCAAAGGGTCCTTAGAGTGATGCAAACTGCATCACTCTAAGTGTTGTGGCAAACTCCAGGTGCAACAGGGATCCTGTGCCCGATTTTAAAAAAGCAGGGTCTGTGCACCAAACTAGCCAGGTTTGTCATAAGTGACCACCTGTGCCTAAAAGGTGGCATATCAGTTGACTTTCCAGCAGTGATCTGACCCCATCCTCATCCAGCAAAACACCTAAGGGGGCCAGGATAGTGGGGGAGGGGGAAACACTATGCCAGGAGGGTGCTGGGGCATAAGGGTAATGGGAGGTGGCAGGTGGGGTGTCGGGGCAAAGCTGGGCATCAGCAGCAGTACTGTGGCACCCAGCAGGATGCAATTGCAGTGTGTGGAAATATTAATTATCATGTTTGAAATGAGCCACCTGTACTGTACAATCATCCTTGGAAGTTTAGTGCCCCCACAATCCTCCCTCTTCACATATCTCTGGTGGTGTAGTGGGCCCCCCACGTATCCCTGATCTCCCCCAAATATACAAAACCAAATGTCCCAGGTCCTATAGCACCCAACCGCAATCCACAATTTTTGAAATGAGCCACCTGTACTGTACAATTGTCCCTGGTGGTCTAGTGCCTCCCCTGTGATCACTCCTGTTTACATATCCCTGGTGGTGTAGTGGCCCCCCACTGATCCCATATCTCCCCTGAGTACACAGAACCAAGTGCCCCAGTCCATTAGCACCCACCTCCAATTCCAGATCTCACTTGATAACAAATGCATAATTGTCCCTGGTAGTCTAGTGGCCCCTCCACCCTGTCATGCATTGTTCAACCACCCTGCTCCCCCACCCCATCCCTGGTATGATCCTGCAACTGGCACAGCCCTCCACACACCACCACAGCCAGTCGCAGAATGCATTCTCATTGACTGCATACTGTAGCATGCTGTCATTGGGAATGCATTCTGTGGCTGGCCGTGGTGGTGTACAGAGGGCTGTGCCAGTCATAGGATCATACCAGGAACAGGAACATAATAGGAGGGTAGTATTGTACGTATATAGCCCCACAACATGTACAACTGCACGCAAAGTAAACAAATACGATCTCAAAGCCACCATTGCCTGGGATGGCATTGTAAGCCTATCCATAGAAACATAGTCTTTGATGGCAGATAAGGACAGCTTGACCCAGCTAGTCTGCCCATTTTCCTAGCAAGAGGATAAGCTGCAGATCCTATTTAACCAACAGCCTATTTCTTCCATCCATAGTACTGTAACCTCTTCACTGCTTTGTGTCATTAAAATGTGGTTTAGTGAGTGGTGTTAAAAGATTCGGCTTAGCCATACTATTTGTAAATTGCAATATAGTATTGTTGAGGGACTTAGGAAATTCTGTTCCCCTTCCCTTGTTTTATTCATAACTTTAATGATAATTTTCATGACATCACCTCAACCCAAACTCAACCAGAAACCCCCTTCTAATTTTCTCTGAGAGCAGAATTGCATTTAATAATGATAATCCACTTCCAGTCAAGGAGTGACAAAATTAAATAATACATTAGGCAGTATAGCCTAGTGGCTAAAGCCGCAAGCCAAGAACCAGAAAAACATGCAGGCTCAGAACACTTGGAATTGCCAACCACAAGCTCTACCTGCATACTGTGTGACCCAGGGCCAGGGCAAATCACATGCTTCCCTGTGCTAATGAGAGGCATGTGGAACTCAGTAAAGGGTCTCTAATAGGCAGGCTCTGCTGGCTCCCTGCTCCATCCTATACAAATGATAAGCGCCCCTCAAATGCACAAGGCAAGGCAAGTAGTAGAAAAACTACTGAAGGGGCCACAATTTAAGCTTCTTGCCAGTCACATTCCCTATCCGGATCTTTTATACTTTTATTAAGCAGTGTGTTATCTACAGTTGTAGAACTCTGGCTTTTGGTTTCCTTTTTCTTTAATTAAAAAAATAAATAAATAAAAATAGACCATTATGAGTCAGGATGAGTAGTACAATGCCCACTGCTCCTTTTCTATCTCTCTCTCTCTCTCTCTCTCTCTCTCTCTCTCTCTCTCACTCGCTCTGTAGTTTGCTTTTTTATTACTTTTGCTGCTAAATCTGTATTCTTGGTAGCCCGCTGGCTGGCACTGTAAGGTATCAATGTGCTTTTCTATTTTCTTCTGGATGCCAGACACAGGCAGTCAGCAAAGCAGCGCTATCCATTTTGTCCCCTCTCTGTTATATACAGTCTCTCTCTCTCTCTCTAATCTGCTTTTCCTTTTTTAACCACTTTTATTGTGCCTTAATCTGTAGAGCACAGCAGACATAGTCAATCTTCTCTGGCTCTCTCTGACTCTGTCTTCAATAGCCAGAAGTCTCTTCTGTGTTAAAGGTTTTTTTTTGTCAGTTTTGTTGTTTGTTTGGTAGTTTGCTTGTTGTTTGTTTTTGTTTTGCCACCCAGCCCTCCCACAGAACACTCCCCTCTATCTCCTCTGCCCCGTTATCTCTCTCTCTCTCTTTTTGACTCCTTTCTCAGCAACCAGAAGACCCTTTTATATTAAGGGAGTTTTGCCCACTTGGCCCTGGCACTAGGTCAAAATGCCAAAAACAAGGACAGTTTGGTCAAAAAATATGCAGTGAAAACCACGCCAACAAAGGTAGCACTCAGTAAAAACAGCAAGCGCAGCCATAGTGCCAGGCAGTAAACCATATGGCTACCCTGTGCCTCAGAAGCCCCAAACTAAAAATAATCACCTCCAGCGGAGAGGCAACTCAGGGATGGGGAGGAACCACAGGGTGGGATCGTTGGGGAGGGAGGAAGGAACCCAGCTGATAATCCAGGGGTGGAGGGCAAAATGTGCAGGGTGGTGGATGGGCACAAGCAGCATACCAGCCGAGTGGGGGGAGCAAAAATAAAACAAATTGCCATGTCCAGAGACAAAACAACATGAAAGAAATTTCTTGTCCCTGGACTGGGAGTCAAACCTCAGTCCATTGATGGTCCACTGACCTCTGCTGTCTGTGCACTGCCTGCTACACCCTGGGAGCTGCTCTGCAGCACTCCTCGAAGTAGACACTTTCCCCTGCTCCCCCCATGGCTAACAGCTACAGGGATAATGCTAATGTTGCCTGTGCTATGCTGTCCTTGTAGCTGTTTTCAATTTCAATATTCTAATAGTGGGGTTTTGATTGCACTATTCTTGTTTTCTCTCTTTTCACCTGCAACATTTAGCCCTCCCTCAGCACAATCTCCTTTATCTCACCTGTCTCACTCCAGCTCTGTCCTCTTCAGCCAGAAGTCACTTTTATGTCAGGGGCTCTTTTATTTTGTCCCCTTGGCCCTCCCTTACCACAGTGTCCTTTATCTCCTCTGTCTCTCTGTCTCTGTCTCTGTCTCTGTCTTTGTCTCTGTCTCTCTCTCTCTCTCTCTCTCTCTCTCTAACTCCATCCTTGGCAGCCAGAAACCCCTTTTATATTAAAGGTTTTAATAATGTATCATGGAACGTTGTTACCGATAAAAATCGGTACCTTTCAAAACATTGTTATGCTGTAGTAGCTACGTCATTGTAGTTGTCATGCTGCACTAGCTATGTAGTCACTACAGCATAACAATATGGAACTCAGTAGTGCATGCGTCTTACACTTCCAGGAAACAGCCACGGTGAAAAGCTGGTCAAAGGAAAGTGGCACTGACAGAAAAAAAAGTAGGGCCAATTACTTTTATTGCTTCTGGGGGAGTCCTACACTATATAAAACAATGGATAGTTACCGTTCAGTAACAAGCCATGTTAGTTCGTCTTGAGATTACTAATGGCGACCTAACCTCTCAAGCTGCACTCTCAAGGTTAATGTGGTTGCCATGGTAACCTCTCGATGAACTAACCAGCTTGTTACCAATAGGTAACTATCCATTATTCTCTATTTGTTGCCCTCCTTGGCCCTCCCTCCAGCACAATCTCTTCTCTCACTTGCTCTCTCTCTCTCTCTCTCTCCAACTCAGCAGCCACAAATCCCTTTTATGTTAAGGTTTTTCTTCTTGTAAATGGTGTTTTTTTAGTCATTTACTTTTAGTTTGCTTGATTTTTCTGCCCCCTGGGTCCAACCCCAGCACATTGCCACAATATCTTCTGTCTCTGTTTCTTCCTCTCTCTCTGTCTCTCACTCTTCTACTCCACCCTCTAGAGCAGCCAGCCACCTTGTGTCACTTCAATTAAATTATGTTTTTAAAGGAGATCTACCGAGAAACTAAAGTGATCCCCCTCAGTGATATGCTGATGCAGTTTTGCCCCTTCCGATCTATTGTGTCAGCATATCATGTTTCTTGCTAGCGTGATCTCCGGAAGGCTGGACCCCATTTACCAGGGGGAAAGTGGAATTTTAAGAGTGTAAAGGTAATTTAACTACTGAATATATTTTGCAATTACAGGGGGGATCGGGGTGCTGCAGCCACAATATATGCTAAGGTGGCTCACTTTAGTTTCCCAGTAGATTTCCTTTAATGTTTTTCTCCTCTCATTTTTTGCCCCCAGTGGGCCCTCTCCCCTGCTTGTACGCAATCTCTCCAATCTGACTGTCCTCTCTGTCAGTTGCTCCTGTCAGCTTTCTACTGGTGTTGCACAGTACAGCAGCATACAGGAGCAGTGTCACATGACACTGTTTCTGTTGCACTGTGCTACTGGCTGGCTCATGTTGCCATGGGCCACCTGCTAACACTCAGTGTAGAGCATGGCATGCCAATGGTCCTCTCCACATGTTTGGAGTTTGTGTCATCTTCCCTCCTCCTTCTACTTTGTGATTGGGAAGGGGGGGCAGAACAACCACTCTCCTCCTCCAGGTTTCAGGACCGGTGTGACCGCAAAAAGCAGCCAGCTACCACTGACTCAGAACCGAACTCAGTCGACTGAGTCCTTATTTAAATGAGTCTGTGGGTAAGTGCTGGATCCTGGGAGATGGTTTGGTTCTGATACTAACAAACTCTAGCTAGAGCTGATACTGCTGTGGTGAGCTTCTGAAGTTGGAAAAGAAGCACCGCCAAGTAGAAATTTATATTTCATTAATGTTCCAGAGTCCAAGACTTGTGAGTGACTTTTAGGTCCATGAATTCCTAAATATGTGATAAGCATGGATAAAAAGTCCTAAGTGTCTTTATAGCTGCATGTGCACACCTAGAACAAAATCTAACAAATGATACAATGCTAGCAACTTCTAGGCCAATAAAAAACATGGACCAATTGTTAGAGAATATTCAGAGAAGAAACAGGCTTGCAGCCCCAAACAAACCTGCCGACAAGGGGTGATGGTCAAGTTGAAATTAAACTAAACCTCTGTATCACTGAGTGGGAGAATAAATATACTGCTAAACAGCTTGTGTAACTATAGTTTCTTTACTCACCCCAGCATAACATATAACCAGGAGTGCTCAAGCTGAATCCCTTATGCTAAGTGAGTCAGGGGGTTGCCATAGTGCATTTTGTGCCAAAGATCCTGTCTGCCATATGGCCAATAGTCATTTTGAACTCCTGAACTTCCATTCAAGACAGCTCAGAAAAATCTAAGATGATATCAACCAAATCATTATGTTTAATTAAGAGTTGCTGCCATTCCTTTTATTCCATCCACACATCTAGTGCTTATTACTAAATGGAAAGAAATGAAAAATTAACAAAGTATCTAGGCATGTCAGCACGAGCACCGCCAATTGCTGTTGAGTGCCATCTCCAAGATGATGGCAGCGATGTAACTATGCATTTATGACACTCGCGCATGCCTAGTTGCAATGAATGGCATTCTGCTATTCCTAAGATGGTGGTACCGGTGGAACTGCTCATGCGCGTGAGGCACGCATGCGCAGTTCCTGTCCCAGAATGTGGAAGTAACTGCCAAAATAGTGCGGCTGTTTTGGCTGTTACTCCATAGCGGTCAATTGTGGTGGAGTGCTCCAAGCTCTGTTGGACTTTCAGAAGGATACTTCCAAAAGTCCAACAGAAGCGTGCCATGATCAGCTGTTTTAGGAGCAGAAGAAGCAAAACGTCTGTAGGCTCCACCCACAGCCATAAAAAGAATAGTTTGTCCATCCCTATTAGTAAATGAAATATCTTGCAGTGTATACTTGTGGTTCAGTAGCCACTGACACTTTTGTTGCCGTATCTGGAATTTTAAACAGCAAAAATTACTCTAAGGGTACTAACTTTGGTAGTATGGCCAAGCATACAAATCCAGCCCATAAATAAAATGTTCATATGTAATACTCCAACATTTTGGTTCCCACCAAGAGCAGAGAGGACATCCCAAAACATAATTATGGAAGAGCAAGTAACAAAATGATGCACTTGCACTTCCAACTGCTGCTTACACACATCCCTTTCTGTCAGACCTTTAAGCTTAAGAGCTGCATGGACACCAAGCCTACCATGACAGCAGAGTCACACTACTTCCCATACCTGGTTAGCTTCTTCTTCCTTACCCTTAGGGCACAAGAACAGTTCTACTTGAAAAGTGAAAGGTGTGGCTAAGATTTCACTATAACATTGTAAACTGTGCATTATACAACAGCAACAAAAAATAAGGATACTGATTGGCTAACTGGGCCTTTTTGGCATGAGTAAATCCCTGCATTACTCATATAAAAAGACACAGTTTGCCTCTTCATAAAAATCCAAAGTAAAATCAATCCAACTGCCCAAAATGTAAATATGTTGGCCGCCAACATTGAATTCACTATTTAAGTCCCACTAAAGCCAGAAATCCACAGCCACATTGAAGCCACAAGTCATAAAAACGTGACAGCTAAATGTCAGCTTTAAATTAGACAGTGGAGACATTGAAGCTCTGTTTCACTCTATTATAGCTCAAGAGAGTGATTTCAGTGATGCCATCCAGCCAGATAATGACCAAACTTTTTTAACCCACCACTCACCTGAGAGAAATGCCAACGCTATAGCCCACAGTGCTTATGCCATAGATTCACCTCAGGCCACAGAAATCAGTGCTGAATGAGCAGTTTTCCAACTTTTAATTTTTATGTCTTTTAATATATATATATATATATATATATATATATATATATATATATTGGCAGATTACCCAAAATGTTTTGGTTTGGTATTCTAGAAAATCCATAGGTGCAAGAAATAGAGAACACACAGACCCAGTCCCCAACCCATTATGCCACAAGTTAGAGTGAGCTAAACAAATTCCTGCAAGTTAAAGTATGTACAAACAGTTTACCCAAAAGAAAACTAAAGGGTTTATCATACCCAAACCACCTTCTGCCACAGGTAAGCAAGGGAACATTTCTCTTTACTCTGTTTAGTCTGCTCCCTCAAACCAGTTGAAAGAAAACTCTATAAAGATTTGCTTCCAAAGGTTTCAGGTGGATGAAATGCAAAACTTATACAGTATATAAAAAGTTAAGTAATAGCAAGATTTTAGGCAGCCTCAATGCTCTTCTTTTCAGACAGGGGAAGGTATTTCCATCTTGCAGCTTTGCAATTCTGCTTAAAGTTGAACCAGCATAACATTCTGTGGTGATTTGCATATGCAGCCCATGATGCTTTGCATTGTGTGGGCATGTGTGATTTTGTATTTTCTTGAAACTTGGCTTCCCAGCCAAATGCCCTTTGGGGTAACCCTTGCCTCAGTGTTTGTGCACAGAGGTTCTTTGTCTTTTGCAGCCTTGCGTTCACTATCTGCCAACTTCATTTCCCAATTTTTCTGCACTAAATCACGGTGACCAAAACGCACACCTAAAATGTGAATGTCTGCATCAATACAGGAATGTCACAACTCATCAAGACAGACTTCTAATTCCTTACACTTCCTAAAGGAACTATTTTGTTTTTATTACAATTTAGTTAGCTCCTGCCACTTCAGCAAACTGGTGAAACAAAGAAACTTCTCATTCTCCAGAAGCCAGATCCTTAACAAACAAAACTGCATCATCTGTATAGGCTTGTATTTTCAGGGGGGGATATTCTGGACATAACATCAAGCCATGAACATCTGCAGCACCTTGAATCTTGCACAAACGAATATCAGTACACAAAATATAGAGTACAGGACTCAGGGACCAGCCTTGATGCACTCTTCCACATATATGTAGAGTACCAGCTCATATCTCTATCCATTCACCACTGGCCTCATTTGAGCCTTAAAATATAGCAGTGGAATCCATGCAATAATCTGATCTGTGGTGCCAAAATATTTCAAAACAAAAAACAAATATTGGTGTGAGACCCAGTTACAAGCCTCTTTCTCCACACCAAGGAGAGCACCCTTAATCAAGTCTCTGGAGCATCTTTCAAACACCTCCTGCAGTGTTATCAGGTTGTTTACAATGGTTCTCCTAGGTGAGGCACACTTTTGTGCAGAGGATGCAGGCTTTCCTCAATACTAGTCAATTGTAGCCACAATATTCTTAACAGCATTTTGAGGTCCACATTGAGCAGACTGATGAACCTTCAATTCTTTAGGTCTCTAGCATCCCCTTTTTTAAACAAAAAGCTACACAGCCACATTACAAGTGGACACTTTAAGTGTCCAAAGCATGTCACCTGAAAGAAAGAGAGAAAAAATATGTGCAGCCATATACTTTGCATCATCATTGACCTCCCTTGAGTCTCAAACTTGACCGTATCTTTTTCTGTGAGCCCTGCATTTCAGTGACTGAACCATCAGTATCACAGAAACCTTTCTTATATGATGACAGAGCAGATGAAAACTCTGACTTTTTTCTCACTGCCTATGTCACACCACTTGACTTTTTGGATAGGGGATCAAACCGATTTCTAGTCACTACTGGAGGTTTGCTCCTTCTCAATACCTTTGGTTTAGTGTAGGTTGTTTTTCTTCTTATGTCTAGAGACTTTCACCGTCACAGTGTCTGATTGCTGGAGGTGGAGGCACCTCGCCCCTTGACTCACTCAGGGGCTTTTCAGCAAATATGACAACTTGCTCCAGTACTGATTCAGAGATGGCTGTAACCTCCTGCATCTGTCTCTGCTGAATCTGGGATTTCTACTATAGGGGAGGGGGAAGGGAAGAAGGAAAGTGGAAAATCTGCTGCATTTGTGATTTTTACTGGGGGGTCACTAGACACAGATTATTCAACATGTGGGGGTTACAGCAACATTTAATTCCTCCATGCTGATTGTTGCTGGGGGGGGGCTACTTTGTGGAAGTGTGGGACAACAGATGGACTCAACAACTTCAATTCAGGTTCAACACACCTTGCTCTAGTGTGATGTTTATTTGTTTTGTTTTCTTTCATTTTATTCAATAAAACAAAGATAAACTTGTAATACTTCTTGCACAGAAATGAAATGAAAAGAGATCAGAAATTAAATCAATCAGTAATATCTGTGGCAAACCAACTCTGTTTCCACTACTGTTGTTGCTGTGAAGCAATAGACCCATGCAGTCCTGCGCCTGCACTTAGTGAGCAGCAACTGACCCTATCTATCTTCAGGGTGTCCAGGTAAGTTCTTTATACCCACCCCTAGAGGTCAGGTGACATTGTATCAGCAAAACTTTCAAACATTTTAATTAAACCCTCTTTTTAATTTATACAGTTCTAGAGGGTATACTAAACATAATAATCAACTACAGAAACTGTTGAACAACAAAAAGACCTGCCAGAAAAGCAAATAAAAATAAGAGAAGGTGGAAAACTTTCCACTGAGCCATGATTGACAGTTTCATTAGTATAAAATGAGGACACCAGGGGCCACTATTTTCCTATAGGGTAGCCATTTGGCACGCAGCTCTTGAGGGCAGGCCTACAGGCCTGGAATTAAGCAGTACAATATATGGTAAGTTTTTATTTCAATAGCTGTTTGTATCATACTGCTCTCAAAACCTCCCCAACCTTGCTTGTAAAACTTGTGGACAGAAAGGTTTTAAATTGCCCACAGTGAGAGTATTTTTATACATTTTTACTTTTCCTATGCAAACACAGTGCTCCCTCTTTTACCTGCCAACTTTGGTGCAGTGGTATTTTGGTGAACAACAGAGGGTGGCAGATAAGTGAGGGTGCATTAAATTCTGTGCTGGTGTTATTAGAGAACCTACTGTACTGCATTTATGTTGTGCCACATCCTGCTGGCTACTACCAGGATTCTCCACAGAAAATTTCACAATAAGGGCTTTTTGAGAAGCAGTCAGCACCACATGCATTTGTTTTAAAACCACTGACACAGCCATCGTTCACAGTCCGTGTGTTCTCTGCACCACCCACCACCCACCACACCATGTCTGATTTTCAAACACACACCCTTTTGTACCCTGATGAGTTAGTACACACTCCCACACCCCCACAGAACCTGACATTTGCATGTTATTTCTTTTTAATAAAAAAAAAATAACCAATAACTTGGACAGAAAACAGAGCACTAATCTGGGGAGGACGCAGATGTGGTAGCCGACAGGAGAACCATGTCATTGGTAGGATACATGATAACAAGTCGGTGTCACTAGTTCAACCCCCCCCAGGCATCATTGTTTCTAATTTAACAACCCTGCTAATCAGAACTAGAACCCACACGGAGCCTACATAAATCCAGGACTTCAGCAATAAAAAATGTTTGGTATCTTTCTAATATGCCGGTTTTAAGGATCCCACCCAATATTCTTTGCGGTAGTCGATCACAGACAGAATAGCCAAGAACATGCATTATGAGCATTTAAAATAGAGTACAGCATACTGGTAAAAAAGAGAACAGCTAATGCATTAACAGGTTTTTAAAATACAGGACTACTTTATATTTTATGCTGCTATAAACATTTTGAAAAACAAGCAAGACACCAGATGTAGACATTCAACGTTCAAGATGCCAGACGTTAGCTGACATCATGGCTGCCGGATGACGGAAGAATGAGGGAGATTATGGCAGGATCAATACAGCTTGCACAGAGGAAACACCAGGCAGATAGCGGACAAGGAGGGTGGTGGAAAAGTGAGATATTTAACATGGCAGCTAATTGCTACATCGGGAAATGCTGGTGATAAGAGGGGATAGCAGATAAACGAGGGGCGGATAAAAGAGGGAACACTGTATATTTATTTATACAGACTGTAGTGTATTTATAGGGGCTTGTGCAAATTTTAGATACATATCTTTACACAAACTGATTGTGTATTGAAGGTTTTGGCAGGCATTAGCAGGTTACAGGGGTACAGTCAGCTGCAATTACAAGCTGTTGGCATGGCTTTTCATTTTGGCCTTCTGAACTGACTGAAATTACAAGGGACTATTTCTGTAAATTAAATAACCTCCATTTAAAAGAGGAGATCTCTGTAGAAAATAAAACAATGCAGCTCCTACGGGGAGCTCAACAAGACCTCAGCATCTTGAATTGGAGCTGTGATTCCTTTTTGGAGACCGAGGAGTCTCCTGGTGACAGCGCACAGTGCACAAACTGCATGAGAGATGAGGCAAGAGAGAGAGGGGTCAGGGACAGCCACATGGCTATTTTCATACCTATAACCCAGAACAACCCTCTCTTCTCATTCATCTCAGTGCATTTTACTTAAAGTGCAATAAGCCTCCTTTCTATGAGGCATTTCAGATGGGTGGCAAATACTAAAACTAAGCAGCAAGGAAAAAGCCACCAGGGGATTCACAAATCTGCCGCAGGCAGCGGCAAAGGCAGCACTGAGCACAGCTCACAAGAAGTGGCAGCAGAAATGCTCTTTTTACTAATATTTAAGCCACTATTTGCAACATACCTACTATCCTGAGGTACAAACATTTTGTAAACATTATACTTGTCTTTTTCTCATGATTCGGGTTTCTGATGCACACAAGGGAAATATTCCACTACAAGCCATATTCTTATCATAATCTGTCTGTTTTACTCATTCTGGCTATGCAGATTAATTTTTTCTAACCAAAGGCATGTTTTAACAGCTTCCATACCCACATTAACTTGAAGCCAGCTTACACTGACCTCCCTGATTTCATATGACCACAAAAGGATACAGAGAAAACTAGAGGGTTATAATGAGAATGAGAGAGAGGGAGGGGGATTCACCTGAAGGTGGCCAATCTTACAGGCTAGGATTTATAAAGGGATAGATTATAGAAAAGAAAGAATTGTTGCAACAGAGTTTGGAGAGGAGAAAACGGTCCTTAATCAGTGGCAGGGACCTCTCCCTGTCACACATCCCCCCCTTAAGAGGGAAACAGTTTCCCAAAATTCTAACAGGAAACTGTGAACCACCTTCCTAATCCCTGGAAGGGGTTGGAGCTTCAGCCCACCCTCACTGTGAAGCTCCATCCTAGGGTCCCTGTACAAAAACATTTCTATAGCACATAAGGTCCAGAAGGCAACCTAGGTACTTTCATTCATTACTAAACAATACTTTACCCTGGGACTTTAAAAACATTCTCTAGATCATGTCTAGAACATCAGTTACTTAGTACACATTTTATTCATTACATCAAGTTTGTACATCAATTTCTGCCCCATATCGAAACAGGTAGTCAGCATTTGAATGAGCAGTCCCTGCCCTATGAGAAACAGTAAATTGGTAGGGCTGCAATGCCAAGTACCAACACATAATGTGAGGATTCTTCTCCCGCATCTGTTGATGCCAACATAGTGAGTTGTGGCCAGTGAGGACTATAAATTCTGTACCCCAGAGGTAATACTTTAAAGATTCTACAGCCTATTTAAGAGCTAAACATTCTTTCTCTACAGTGGCATATTTTTGCTCCCTCTCATGTAATTTGCAGCTTATGTATATAATGGGGTGTTCTTCTTCCTCAATCCTTTGAATCAGTATGGCCCCAATACCAGCCCCTGATACATTAGTATGTACCTCAAAAGGTTCTGAGAAATCAGGACTGTGTAATACTGGGGAAGTACACAGGATAGCTTTTATAGTTCTAAATGCTATATCACATTCAGGGGACCACTGTACCTTGTTTGCACACCTCTTTCTGGTAAGGCCAGTCAAAGGGCTGGCTACAGCTGAAAAATTCAGTATAAACCATCAGTAGTAGCCTGCTAACTCTGAAAAGGACCTAACCTGCTGTTTTATGGTTGGTATGGGGCTATTGGCTACAACAGTTACCTTACTCTGTTTGGGCTTTACTTGACCATTCCCAATGGTGAAACCTAGGTAACAGGTTTCTGTGTTGGCCAAGACATACTTGGGGGATTGATGGTCACCCCTGCTTCCTTGGTTGTTTGTATGACTTTCCCTAGGAGTTGTAGGTGGGTTTCCCAGTCAGGGCTGAATGCCACCATGTTACTAACCCTTCCATCTGTGCTCCCTCCTCTCCTTGCCCCTACCCCTGATCTTCTGTCTTTTTTGACAATGTCACTTCTGGCTGCTCTAAGTACTAGTTTTCCCCTCTTCTCTTCATTTCCTCTCTCTTTCCCCTGTCTGTCACCTTCCCTGTCTTCCAGTCTTATATCTTGTCTCCCCTGCCTGCCTGCTCTGCTTCTTCCCAGCACTTGCACTGTAATGCTTGTCAACTTATATTTTGTATATTATTATTGCACTTTCTATATTGTCATTTGCAACATTGTATATTTCTGTGAACTATCTGACATGGAGCCTTTGTAAAGGAATCTAAGGCTAAAATGTTTGTAATTCTGAAACTTCAATAAATAAATAAATCAAGGTAGGCTGCACTATAGTCAGTGTGAGGTCTTAGTATCTGGTCCATGAATTGCTGGAAAGTGGCCGGAGACCCGTGCAAACCAAACGGCATTGTAACAAAATGAAATAAACCTAGGGGGTTACTGAAAGCAGTCTTTTCCCTAGATGTAAGTGAGAGAAGGATTTGCCAATAGCCTTTGGTGAGGTTAAGTGTTGAAATATATTTGGCATTTCCCAATCTGTCAATAATGTCATCGATTCATGGCATTGGATAGTTATTGAAAAGAGACACTGAGTTTACCTTCCTGAAATCAAGGCAAAGATGGAGTCTTCCTTCCTTTTCTCAACCACCACAATCAGAGAGGACCATGCACTCTAAGCGGAAACTATGATACCTAAGTCCTGTAACTTCTGTAGCTCCTGCACTACCTCATCCCTCATCTTTATGGGTAAATGCTATGGTTTCTGGTGAATGGGCCTTTCTAGAGTGACCACAATGTCATGTATTATCCCTTTAGCCCACCCAGGTACATTTGTGAATGTGTCTGTATACTGTTGGAGTACCCCTTATAGTCTTTCACTTTACAGTGGGATTAACTCAGGGTTAGTCTGGATTTCTTTTTTCTTTTTATCCTGTTAATTTATTTATTGAGATTTTCCAAACAGTCAAGGCAAGTTCCATACACAGAGTAAAACAGATTACATGAATTACATTGCTTGTTAATCTGGATTTCTTGTATGCTCTCAGGTTTCTCTAGCTTTTGATGGGCCACCTCTAATTAGGAGTCTTTACTCTCAGTGTGCATGTAAACACAGGATTATGATATTACAAATAAATAAATAAATAAAACACAGGATTCTGCTTTTCATGCCATTTTTTCAGTAGATTCGCATGATATATCCAAAGGGAGACTCTTTTCCCAGGTAGCTCTATCTCATAGTTGACAGGTCCAGTCTGTCTAATGATGGAAAAAGGACCCTGCCATTTCATAAGCAGCTTATTTTCTGAACTAGTGAGCAGTAATAATACCTTCTCTCCTGCCTGGAATTATTTATTGCCCATTCCCAAGTCATAATGTATCTTCTGCTGTACTTGCTTCTGTCCGAGCGATTGATGTGCCAGCCCTACATACTTCACCAACCATTTCTTCAGCTGAGACATATACTCCAACACATTACAATGCCCCACAGTTTTTCCCCTCTTCCCAATGTTCTTTTATTACATCTAAGGGCCCCTAGGGTTTTGCCCATACAAAAGGGAGAAAGGGGAGAAACCAGTAGATGCTTGTGGCAAAATAATGCACCTGGGAAACAAAAACCCAGGGGAAGATTACACAATGGGGGGGAGGTAGTAGCAACAATCAAAATGGAAAGTGACCTGGGGGTAATCATATCAGATGACCTTAAGGTTGGCAAGCAATGTGAGAAGGCAGTAGGGAAGGCTGGGGGGGGGATACTGGGATGTACAGGGAGAGGCATCACCAGCAGAAAACAGGAAGTTGTTATCCCTCTGTACAGACAGCTGGTGAGACCCCATCTGGAGTACTGTGTCCAGTTCTGGAAACCCCATCTCCACAAGGACATAGACAGGATGGAGGCAGTCCAGAGGAAGGCAACTAAAATGACGCCGGGTCTGCAAGAGAAGCCATACAAGGAGAGACTAAAGGACCTTAATATGTATACCCTTGAGGAAAGGAGGGATGGGGGACATGATAGAAACTTTTAAGTACCTCATTGAATCAACAAAGTCCAAGATGGTAGCATCTTTCAGAAAAGAGATGTGCAAGAACAAGGGGACGCAATTTGAAGATGGGGGGGACGGCTCAGGGGCAATGTGAGGAAGTATTTTTTCACAGAGAGGGTGGTGGATGCATGGAACAGCCTTCCTGAGGTGGTTGTGGGGTCTAAAACTGTGGGAGAATTCCAGAATGCATGGGACAGACATAAGGCAATTCTTGTGAGGGGTAGGAAGAAATAGGCTGTTTGTTAACTAGGATCTGCAGCTTATCCATCAGGTAGGGAAATGGCAGACTAGGTGGGCCAAGCAGTCCTTAGCTGCTGTCAAAGTCTATGTTTCTATGTTCCCGGTATGAAAACAACAGATATGACAGATATTTGTCCCAATTCTTTCCTTCTTCATTTACAAACTTTTGTAGCATTTTATTTGAATGTTTGATTAAACCTCTCTACCAAACCATTGGTCTGAGGCTGGTAAAGGGAGGTGCACACTGCACTAATGCCTAAAAGTCTATACAGTTCTGTTAGGAGGGTGGCTGTAAAATGTCTACCCCTATCAGTTAATATGACATGAGGTATCCCCATCTGGCTAAATACTTTGGCTAACTCCTCAGCAATCCTAGGGGCCGTGACCATTCTCATGGGTATGGCCTCAGGACAGTGTGTGGCATACTTCCATATTACAAGAATGAAATGATTTCCCATGCAGATCTTCTCCAGTGGGCTGACTGTGTCCATCGTTAACCTGTCAAAGGATTGTGATATGATGGGGATGGTCTGTAGGGGCATCTTATCTTTTTTCGCTATCCGTGCAACTCTCAAACACACTAGACAACTTTGTATATATCCAGCAATTTGTTCATGATAGCTGGCCAGTAGAAATGGATTAGGACTCTATTTAAGGTACTGTATCTACCAGCATGTCCTGACAAGGAAAGGTCATGCGCTAGGTAGATAATCTCCTCCCTGTACTTTTGGGGCATCAACAGCTGTGTCACTACTTCTTCAGTTTTGGGATTTATACATTCCCTATGTAACAATCCATTAATGATCACACATTTTGGGGGCCCTGTTGTTTGTTCTGTTTCAACCTGCAAGAAAAAAGGTTTCAAAGACATATCTGCATGTTGTTCAGAATGTGTATCTTCACATTTTATCAAGTCCAGCTCAGGTTGCACCTTGGTCTACTTCTCCTGCCAAGATTTCTTCTCTCTTCTCTTGACAGCCTTTCCTTGATGGTCTTTCCCTGGATTATCAAAACATTCATCTTGAAAAGGAAAAACCTGAGGTAGTTGGGCCTGCTGCCTTGTCTGGGCCCTAGTGGTAACTGCAACGAGGGGTTCATGTCCTGCATATCACTCAATAAATGATTTAAAGTCAGTGATCATGTCCTATTATTACTGGAACAGGTACATGAGGTACAAGACCCACCTCTAAATCATAAGTACTACCTTGGACAGTCAAAGTAAGAGGTGTGGTGGGGTAACAATGGGTACCCCCATGAATACATGTTACTGCAGTCCCTTTTCCTTGTTTATTGGGTAATTCCACTAATTCAGAGCAGACCAGTGTCTGGCAACTGCTGGAATCGATTAGTCCCGTTATTTGATGCGACCTCACCTCCACAGGAGCAACACAAATTCCCCAATTGGCCAAGGCCAAATGTCCCAGTTCTTTCTTTATATTTGGGCAGTTCCTGATTAGGTGTCCCTTCTGGCAGCTGTGATGCACAATCTCGGATAGGGGCAGCCTCCCTTTCTTTTTCTGCCTCCAATCAGTTTTCACATTGCTAGTGTTAGTACAAGTAGGGATTCTTAACCGGTGTCACTGAGGTGGTGGTTGTTCCTCCCTGGTAAGCCCTTGATTCGGAGGGTGTGGCTGCCAAGAAATCTTCAGCTAGAGCAATGGTCTTTTCTGCTCCCTCCAGCTTGTGTTCACACACCCATAGCTGCACGGCTTGTAATACTTTTATAAATTGCTCAATTATTATCACCTGCAAAGGCTGGTGGATGGTTTTGTCATCTGGCTGCAACCATTTGTAACACAAGTCTTTCAGCCTGGCATATATCTCTCTGGGGGTATCTGAGGTTTGCATTTTTAGGTACCCGAAATACTGGCAATAAGTCTCTGTATTAATGTCATATCGCCTCAGGATCTCTCTTTTGACATTTTCATAATTTTCAGCCTCTCTAATGTCCATTCGGCTATACATAGTCTGTGCCCTTCCTGTTAACTGAGGGGCAAAACGTACCACCCATTGCTCTCAGGACACACACATTTGAGCCACCCACTTGAACGTTGTGAGGTAAGCCTCAGTACCATCACTGTCTAGACCCCATCTGGTTGGCATGCAACCCCCACATGGTGTCCTCCCATTTGGCATCCTGGCATCTGCATGCTACTTCCCTCTCCTTATCAAGTTGGACCTGCTGAATACAGAGTCATTTTAGGAGTTCTCCCACATGT
The DNA here is from genome assembly GCA_016271365.2 of Neoceratodus forsteri. NCBI lineage: Eukaryota > Metazoa > Chordata > Ceratodontiformes > Ceratodontidae > Neoceratodus > Neoceratodus forsteri. The sequence goes on along the minus strand of CM057449.1, from coordinate 1,551,394,302 downwards.
TCTGTGGGTGTCTCTTCCAAATCTGGACAGCTGGTCATCTCCTCATCTTCCTCTCCTCTAGCATACTCCTGCTCAGTCTTCACCCTTATCTTCGGTCTGGCCACTGAGTCCAACTCAGGGAATAGAGCAGTTCCCATCTATTCGGCCATCCTCTGTGTCAAAACACCTGTGGCTTTTTAGGCTCCATCATGCTGCAGCATATGGCCAGTCCACCTGGGATACCCAGATGGCATCCGCCAAAACAGCACCTCCCTTCCCTGGCAAGATGCTGTGGCAGTTATCCCATTTCTCACACCACTTGTGGAAGTGTGGGATAAGAGATGGACTCCACAAGTTCAAATCAGGTTCAACACACCTTGCTCTAGTATGATGTTTGTTTTTGTTTTCTTTTTTTCAATAAAACAAAAATATACTTGTAATACTTCTTGCACAGAAATGAAAGGACACCAGAAATTAAATCAGTGAGTAATAACTGTGGCAAACCAACTCTGTTTCCACTACTGTTGTTGCAGAAAGAGGGGTGGAGGAACAATGGGGAGTGATCAAAACAGCCATCACAGAGGCAACAAGCCTTTGTGTAAAGCAAATCAATAAAACACAACGAAGGAAAAAACCTCTATGGTTCTCAAAAGAGGTGGCAGGGAAGGTTAAGGAGAAAAGGACAGCATTCAGGAAATATAAGGAAACACAGAAGGAGCAGGACAGAGAACTTTATCAGTTAAAGCAGAAAGAGGCTGGGAAGGCAGTCAGAATAGCAAAGGCCCAAACCGAGGAAAGGATCGCCAATTCTGTTAAGAAGGGGGATAAGACCTTTTATAGGTACATTAGGGAGTGAAGAAAGACCAAAAGTGGGATACTGAAGCTTAATAAAGGGAAGGGAATGTGGGTAGAAGGTGACAGTGAAAAAGCAGGGATACTGAATGAATATTTCTGCTCAGTATTCACAAAGGAAAAGGAGGGGGAGTTACCTAAACCAAACAAGAGAAACACTCTGAAGACGGGGGTTGATACCAGTCCATTTACAGAAGAAAGGGTTCTGAAAGAACTAATAAAATTGAAGGTGGACAAAGCAATGGGGCCTGATGGGATTCACCCAAGAATTCTAAAAGAACTAAGGGTAGAACTAGTGACACCGCTGACTACTCTCTTTAACAAATCATGGGGGATGGGGTGGTACCCGAGGACTAGAGGAGGGCAGATGTGATTCCTCTTCACAAAAGTGGGAGCAGGACAGAGGCAGAAAACTACAGACCAGTTAGTTTGACCTCAGTGGTAGGGAAATGATGGAATCACTTCTGAAGGAAAGAATTGTTGAGTACCTAGAGGCCAGAGGCACAGGACCCAAGGCAGCATGGATTCATGATGGGAAGGTCGTGTCAGACGAATCTAATAGATTTCTTTGACTGGGTGACCAAAGTAGTAGACCAGGGAAGGGCTGTGGACATGGCCTACCTAGATTTTAGCAAGGCATTTGATACAGTCCCACACAAAAGGTTAATTCACAAGATAGCCAGCCTTGGAGTGGGTCCCAAGGTGGTAGCCTGGATAAAAAATTGGCTAGACAACAGGACGCAAAGGGTAGTAGTAAATGGAATACACAGTGAAGAAAGGAGGGTTATTAGTGGGGTACTGCAGGGTTCAGTACTGGGACCGGTCCTTTTTAATGTCTTTATAAGTGACATTGCAGAGGAACTGGAAGGAAAAGTATGTCTCTTTGCAGATTACACAAAGATCTGCAACAGGGTTGATACACAAGATGGAGTGGAAAGGATGAGAAGGGACTTGGCAAGGTTGGAGGAATGGTCAAATGTATGGCAGCTCAGATTCAATGCAAAGAAGTGCAAGGTAATGCACATGGGAAACAAAAACCCAGGGGAAGTGTACACAATGGGGGTGAGATACTGACAACAGTAAAAATAGAAAGGGACCTGGGGGTAATTATATCAGATGACCTAAAGGTGGGCAAGCAATGTGAGACGGCAGTAAGGAAGGCTGGGGGGATACTGGGATGCATAGGAAGAGGCATCAATAGTAGAAAACAGGAAGTTGTTATCCCTCTGTACAAACAGTTGGTGAGACCCCATCTGGAGTACTGTGTGCAGTTCTGGAGACCCCATCTCTGCAAAGACATAGACAGAGTGGAGGCTGTTCAGAGGAGGGCAACCAAAATGGTGCAGGGTCTGCACCAGAAGACATACAAAGAAAGACTAAAGGAGCTTAATATGTATACCCTAGAGGAAAGGAGGGAGAGAGGGACATGATAGAAACTTTCAAGTACCTCAAGGGAATTAACAAAGTCCAAGAGGGTAGCATCTTCCAGAAAAAGAGATGTGCAAGAACAAGGGGGCACAATTTGAAGATAGAGGGGGGATGGCTCAGAGGTAATGTGAGGAAGGATTTTTTCACTGAGAGGGTTGTGGATACATGGAACAGCCTCCCTGAGGAGGTTGTGGAGTCAAGAACAGTGGGAGACTTCAAGAATGCATGGGACAGGCATAAGGCAGTCCTAGTGGGGGGTAGGAGGAAGTAAGCTGTTGGTTAACTAGGATTTGCAGCTTATCTGTTAGGTAGAAAAATGGGCAGACTAGGTGGGCCAAGCGGTCCTTATCTGCCATCAAATTCTATGTTTCTATGTTTCTATGTTTCTATGTTGCTGTGCAGCAAAAGACCCATGCAGTTCTGTGCCTGCACTTAATCAGCAGCAACTGACCCTATCTATCTTCAAGGTGTCTAGGTAAGTTTTTTATACCCGTCCCTAGAGGTCAGGTGACATTGCATCAGCAAAACTGTCAAATATTTTAATTAAACCTTTTTTTTAATTTATACAGTTCTAGAGGGTATACTAAATATAATAATAATCAACTATAGAAACATTTTCCTATAGGGTACACAGCTCTTGGAGAGGGCAGACCTACAGGACTGGAATTAAGCTGTTCAATATATCGTAAGGTTTTATTTCAATAGTTGTTCATATCATACTGCTCTCAAAACTTCCCCAACCTTGCCTGTAAAACTTTTTGACTGAAAGGTTTTAAAGAGCCCACAGGGAGAGTCTTTTTATACATTTTTACTTTTCCTATGCAAATATATTTATTTATTTATACAGACTGTAGTGTATTTATAGGGGCTTGTGCAATTTTTAGATACATATCGTTACACAAACTGCTTGTATATTGAAGGTTCTGGCAGGTATTCGCAGGTTGCAGGAGTACCGTCGCCTGCAATTACAAGCCGTCAGCATGGTTTTCATTTTGACCTTCTGAACTGACTGAAATTACAAGGGGTCATTTCTGTAAATTAAATAACCTCCGTTTAGCAGAGGAGGTCTCTGTAGAAAATAAAACAATACAGCTCCTACAGGGAGCTAAACAAGACCTCAACATCTTGAATTGAAGCTGTGATTCCATTTTGGAGACTGAGGGGTCTCCTGGCGTGAGTGCACAAGAGACGTGGCAAGAGAGAAAGGGGCCAGGGACAGCCACATGGCTGTTTTCATACCTACAACCCAGAACAACCCTATCTTCTCGCTCCTCTCGGTGCATTTTACTTAAAGTGCAATAAGCCTCCTTTCTATGAGAAATTTCAGATGGGCTGCAAATACCAAAACTAAGCAGCAAAGAAAAAGCCACCAGTGGATTCACAAATCTGCCACAGGCAGCGGCAAAGGCAAAGCTTACCACAGCGCACAAGAAACGGCAGCAAAAATGCTCTTTTTACTAATATTTGAGCCACTATTTGCAACATACCTACTAATCTGAGGTACAAACATTTTATGAACGTTATACTTGTCTTTTTCTCATGATTCGGGTTTCTGATACACACAAGGGAAATATCCCACCATAAACCATATTCTTATCATAATCTGTCCATTTTACTCATTCTGGCTATGCAGATTAATTCGTTTTAACCAGAGGCGTGTTTTAACAGCTTCCATGCCCACATTAACTCGAGGTCAGCTTATATTGACTTCCCTGATGATATAGAGACACTAGAGGGTTATACTGAGACAGGGAGGGAGGGGGGATTTGCCTGAAGGTGGCCAACCATCCAGACTAGAAAATTATAAAAGGATAGATTATAAAAAACAAAGAACTGTTGCAACAGAGTTTGGAGAGGAGAAAATGGTCCTTAATCAATGGCAGGAACTTCTCCCTGTCACATACTTCTCTATGCACTTCCATTAGCTTTGCCCGTTTTAGGACTTTGTCTTGTCTTACACTATCTATCCTATTGTGAGCTGCCCAGAAACACTGGCAGTAAGAATGTCCTGTCTCCTTGCATAAATTACACTCATGAAGGTTTAAGGCAGTGCAAACTTACGTGCCCATACACTAAGCAGACGGCACACAGAACTTTATCACAGGTGTTACTGAGATATAACTGGGAACCACATGTGTGACAGGTTCACAAAGGTTGAAAGAGCAAAGAAGACTTTTGCCCATAATTGTTCCTGTATGACTAATAATAAGATAATGTGCCCCTCCCTAAAAAACTTATCCAATCTATGTTTAAAATTGTTCTTAGATGCATCATTTATCACAGAAGTTGGCAATCCATTCCAGGGGTACACCACTGTTATATAAAGTACTTTCTGTTAGTTGTTTTGAACTTGTTAAGTTTTAGCTGTAAAGGGTGGCCTCTTGAGATAATATCACTGCACTTCAGACCAAAATTTAATTGCCACATGAGGTAAGTATTGTGTTCCATTAAGATAAGACCACCCCTAAGCCTCCTGTGTTCTAGCGTGTATAAATCCAAGGCCTTTAACCTTTCCTGATATGACAAGTCATGTAAACCGTTAATTAACTTTGTTGCTCTCCTGTGCACCTATTCGAGTATTGATATATCAGAGGCTCTATGTGGGCACAATACTTGACTACTGAATTCCAAAACTGAACATAAATATGCTCGATATAAGGGCATGATAACCTCAGTGTTTCTGCTAGTGATGTTTCTTCTGATAGTGGATAAGGTCTTGTTTGCTGTGGACAAGGCCACATAACATTGGTCCTTTGGGATAAGTTACTTGTTGATTAACACACCTAGGTCTCTCTCGCTTTGAATGTTTTTTATTACTGTTCCACACAATGTATATGAGTGAGGTTCTGTCTGCTTCCCTAAATGTATAGCACAACACTTTCAGATGTTAAATTGTATATCCCACACAAAGGCCCAAGTTAAATTATATCTAGATCATTTTGAAGTTTTAGGATATCATTAAGTGTGTCACAGGGTCCATCCAGTTTTGAATCATCTGCATATGTAATTGCCACATTAGAGATGCCCCTCAGGAAGGAGGCAGAGGACACCACAGGGAAAGGAAGCAGCTCCTGGTGGGGGACTCAGTCATTAGGGGAACAGAACTGAAGGGAGCAGGGAAAACTGAAGTAAGGTGCCTGCCTGGCGCCATGGCTTGGAGGGACAGGAAGGCATCCTCAGGATCATGAGAACAGCTGCACAGGAGACTGAGCTGGACATCATTGTCCACCTAGGGATGAATGACTTGGCCCAACATGAGATTAGAGCAGTGCAGGAGGAGTTTGTGGAGTTGGGGAGGAGCCTAAGGCAAGTAGCACACACAGCATCCTTCTCAGAGGCCCTGCCTGTCTATGGCAAGGGTGAGGCGAGGGTACTTTGCACCTTGCAATTCAATGGATGGCTAGAAAAATGGTGCAGAGCACAGGGGTTTGGCTTCATTGGGGACTGGGGTTCTACCTGGAGGGATACCAGCCTATACTGACAGGATGGTCTGCATCTGTCCAGGAAGGCAGTAAGTCTTCTGGGCAGTCAGTTTAAATGCTTCATTGGCAAGCTTTTAAATTAGTCAAGGGGGGAGACACTGATAAGCAGCAGAGAATTTCCAGCCTCCCCTACAAAACAGGGTACTAAATGAGGTAAAGACCAAGGTAGAAAGGTCTGTAGGGAGACGGACAAGGTTGAATGAACAAAGCAAAGTCAATAAGGACAGAGATGGTGCTACAAGAGGAAAAGCCATCAAAAAATGGAGAGCCGGACTCGGGTCGTCGGAGAGCCGGCCGGGGGGAGATGGCTGGAGCGTCCATAGAAAGCTTGCCTTCTCCAGGGGGGAGGGTGGGGATGTGAGCGGGCACCTGCTGGCCCCTGGTGGAGGCCGGGAGCACAGCAGAATGTCAGGGCTCAAAGTAGCTGGGGGAGTGACGGACGTCGGCACTTGCCATCAAGTCGTGGACGTCACTCTCTGGAGAGAAAACCAGAAATTCGGCTCTCCGGCTGGCCAGATGATGGCTCCCGGGCTGCCTGGCTACCATCACGGCCCCACGGCCTCCCACCCCAGCAGCACCTGGAACCGACACCGCAGTGCGCTGGTTGCCCCTCGCTCACCGGCGCCTTCCCTTTCAGAGGAGGGGGGCCCACCCGGCATAGGGTTATGCCGGGCTACTCCAGGGGGCTGCGATCTGGGGTCATGGCAGGTCGGGGAGATGGCGGGCAGTCCAGGGCAGGTCCCTGAGGGGCCTGAAGGAGGAACAAGGAGGAAAAACAGAATAAAAGAAATGGAGAGCAATGAGTACTAATGCCCATAGTCTGGATAACAAGCTTCCTGAAATAGTGGTCTTGATGGAGGACGAACATCTGGATATCGTGGCAGTCACAGAAACAATGGTACACACAGAACCATGACTGGGATGTAAACATACCGGGATATACTATCTACAGGAGAGACAGGGAGGGTAAAACAGGAGGAGGAGGAGGAGTAGCTCTCTACATAAGGGAAGAACTCAAAGCAACAGAACAAAAGGGTAAGCTTGGAGGAGAGGAAGCAATGTGGGTCAGTTTGGAGACAGGCAATGGCACCATAATCTGCACAGGGGTTGTAGACAGACCCCCACCTCAGGGGGAGGACATGGACAAGAAAATGATAGTAAGTAACTTTAGAATGGCAGAAAAAGGGGAGATATTGCTGATGGGGGATCTGAATATGCCAGATGTTAACTGGAGTGCATTTGCAGCAGCCACATCTAAGAGTGGGGTCATTCTAGATGCCCTACAGGGGGCATGTCTTAGTAACTAGTATTGGAATCCACTCGAGAGGGAGCAATCTGAGACCTGGTACTCTCAAATGGAGATGGTGAGAGGATCACAGATTTAGAAGTGGGTAGCCATCTGGGAACTAGTGACCATCGAACAGTTTGGTTCACGATAAACACAGCAGTAGACTCAAGCCATACAAAGGCAAAGGTACTGAACTTCAGGAGGGCTGACTTTGCCAGAATGGGTGAGTGCCTAAGGAATGCACTAGCAAATGGGCAGGAAGGATGGGTGGAAGAACAATGGGGAATAATCAAAACTGCCATCACAGAGGCAACAAGCCTTTGTGTGAAGCAAATAAACAACACAAAACGATGTAAGAAACCACTATGGTTCTCAAAGGAGGTGGTAGGGAAGGTTAGGGAGAAAAAGAAAGCATTCAGTAAATATAAGGAATCACAGAAGAAGCAGGACAGAGAATTGTATCAATTAAAGCAAAAGGAAGCAGGGAAGGCAGTCAGAACAGCAAAGGCCCAAACCAACCAAGGAAAAAATAGCCAACTCAGTTAAGAAGGGGATAAAACCTTTTATAGGTACATCAGGGAGTGATGGAAGACCAAGGGATGGATAGTGAGGCTTAATAAAGGGGAGACGGGGTTGACAGAGGGTGACTGTGAAAAGGCAGAGATATTAAACAAATATTTTTGCTCAGTATTCACAAATGAAGAGGGGGAAGTACCTAAACCAAACAATAGAAACACTCTAGATATGAGGGTTGATACCAGCCCATTCACAGAAGAAAGGGTTCTGAAAGAACTCTTAAAACTAAAGGTGGACAAAGCAATGGGGCCTGATGGGATTCATCCCAGAATTCTAAAAGAACTAAGGGTAGAACTAGTGACACCACTGACTACCCTCTTTAACAAATCATGGGAGGATGGGGTGGTACCTTAGGACTGGAGGAGGACAGATGTTATTCCACCTCAAAAAAGTGGGAGCAGGGCAGAAGCAGGAAACTACAGACATGTTAGTTTAAGCTCAGTGATTGGGAAACTGATGGAATCACTTCTGAAGGAAAGAAATGTTGAGTACCTACAGGTGAGAGGGGCACAGGACCCAAGGCAGCATGGATTCACAGCGGGAAGGTCATATCAGACGAATCTAATAGATTTCTTTGTCTGGGTGACCAAAGTAATAGATCAAGGAGGGACTGTGCAAATGGTCTACCTAGACTTTAGCAAGGCATTTGACACAGTCCCACTCAAAAATTAATATACAAGCTGGCCAGCCTGGGAGTGGGTCCCAAGATGGTAGACTGGGTAAAGAATTAGCTGGAGAATAGAACACAGAGGGTAATAGTAAATGGAGTCCACTCTGAAGAAAGGGTAGTTACTAGTGGGGTACCACAGAGTTCAGTACTTGGACTGGTCCTCTTTAATGTCTTTATAAGTGATATTGCAGAGGGATTGGAAGGAAAAGTATGTCTCTTTGCAGACGACACAAATACCTGCAACAGAGTTGATGCACAAGGTGGGGTGGAAAGGATGAGAAGGGACTTGGCAAGGCTGGCGGAATGGTCAAATGTATGGCAGCTTAGAGTCAATGCTGAGAAGTGCAAAGTAATGCGCCTGGGAAATAAAAACCCAGGGGAGGAGTACACAATGGGAGGTGAGATACTAACAACAACAAAAATGGAAAGGGGCCTGGGGGTAGTCATATCAGATGACCTAAAGGTAGGCAGGCAATGTGAAAAGGCAGTAAGGAGGGCTGAGGGGATACTGGGATGCATAGGGAGAGGCATCACCAGTGGAAAACAGGAAGTTTTTATCCTTCTGTACAGACAGCTGGTGAGACCCCATCTGGAGTACTGCATGTAGTTCTGGAGACCCAATTTCTGCAAAGACATAGACAGGATGGAGACAGTCCAGAGGAGGGCAACTAAAATGGTACAGGGTCTTAACAAGAAGACATTTGAAAAGAGAGACTTAAGGAGCTTAATGTGTATAGCCTAGAGGAAAGAAGGGGGAGGGGAAACATGATAGAAACTTTCAAGTACCTCAAGGGAATCAACCAAGTCCAAAAGGGTAGCATCTTTCAGAAAAAGAGGTGTGCAAGAACAAGGGGGCACAATTTGAAGATTATGGGGGGATGGCTCCGAGGTAATGTCAGGAAGTATTTTTTCATGGAGAGAGTTGTGGATGCATGGAACAGCCTTCCTGAGGAGGTTGTGGAGTCAAAAACAGTGGTGGATTTCAAGAATTCATGGGATAGTCATATGGCAATTCTGGGGGGTGGGGGTAGGAAGAAGTAGGCTGTTGGTTAAGTAGGATCTGCACCTTATCCATTAGGTAGGGAAATGAGCAGACTGGGTGGGCCAAGCGGTCCTTATCTGCCATCAAATTCTATGTTTCTATGTTTCTATATCAGAAGTAAAGATCTTTAACAGGACAGGTCCCAGAACAGATCCCTGGTCTTTGGTTACTCAGGGCAGAAACAGACAGCCCTATCTTTCCCCACATAAAAGCTACTAAGCAGATGAAACAGACCAGTGTCTGATCCTAGCAATTTAATTTTTAACTTTCCACCACCCCATCCAGATGTTTATGGAGTCTATAACATGTGTAGGTTGTTCCAATACCTCACAGCACTTTTTTAGCCAAAATAAAACACCTGGGGTGGGATATTCAAAACGGTTGCGCCATGCGCAATAGGGTTGCGCCTGCGTAAGTCCAAAATTGTGCCATTCTGTGATATTCAGCAAGAGGCAGTTGCACCACTGAAAACATGCTGAGCAACAGCGCAATGCTAATGAATGCATGCTGAACTGGAGGGGGAGGAACCATGCATAAACTGCACAGCCCGATATTCAGCCGGGCTGTGCAGAGTTGTGCAGGCGCAACCCCCAACCTGTGCCTGCACAACTTTGAGCCCAAAAAAAAAGGAGTAAGTCGAGGGCCACCCACAGGTGAGCTGCCGCATTGCAGGGCACAACACAGCAGCTGCCACCTGTGGCTGGCCCTCAACCTACTCCCTGTACCCCCCCTGCAGCCCGATCGCGGGCAAGGTAAAACATTCCCCGACTGGCCCGATTGCGGGCAAAAGCATAAAAATCCCCCACCACCGACTGGCCTGATCGCAGGCAAAAGCTTAAATCAACCCCACCAGCCTGATAGCGGCAGCAAAGTGTCTCCCCAGAACATATCCCTGGTGGTCAGTGGACCGCTAAGCTGTCACTGGGCTGAATATGTGTGAAACACCCCAGAATATATCCTGGTGGTCCAGTGACCGCTGCTCAATCCGTGCTGCATTATGTTGCGACACCCACCCAAGACCATATCCCTGGTGATGTAGTGTCCCCCACCCCACCCACTCATCGGTCGCTCATTCTCTCTCCCCCAGAAGCCGGTAGCATCTCACTACCTGCCGCCTTCGCCACCGCTGTCGATTGCTCGTAGCGATTATTGGTGCAGAGCAAGAGCCACGGGCATGCAGCCCATACCGCACAAGGCAGTCCAGATATGTGAATGAATGAATTAGCCTGTATCGTATGGCTGCACACCCATTGGCTCTTGCTCTTGCACCAATGGGCGCAGGCCTCACCGGCAGTCAGTCGGTGGGCGGGCGCAGGCGGGTGGATTCTGCCACCCGCCGCCGGGGAGCGGGGTGGTGGGGCTTCTGGGTGGGTGGGGTGGGGGACACTAGATCACGAGGATATGGTCTTGGGAGGATTGTTTCAACATAATGCAGCCCGCGATTTGGCTTTACGTCCACTGACCACCAGGGACACGTTCTGGGGGTGTTTCACATATTCAGCCCGCGATCAGGCTTAGCAGTCCACTGGACCACCAGGGATATGTTCTGGGGTGTTTACACATATTCAGCCCACGATCGGGCTTAGCAGTCCACTGACCACCAGGGATACATTCTGGGGGTGTTTCACATATTCAGCCCGCGATCAGGCTTAGCGGTCCACTGGACCACCAGGGATATGTTCGGGGACACTTTGCTGCCCACGATCGGGCTGGTGGGGAGGATTTAGGCTTTGCCCGCGATCAAGCCAGTCGGGGAGGGGAGTGTTTATGCATTTGCCCACAATCGAGCCAGTCGGGGTGGGGGATTTCTCACACATTTGCCCATGATCGGGCTGCAGGGCGCCGGTCCCCGATGGCTGCTGCCTGGCAGGGTGCCAGGCGCAAGTCCTCAGGGATCGGCGCACCTGCATGCTAATGGCATGCAAATGGGGCCATAAACAGATGCAAATGGCCCCCCCTGCTCCTTGCATGAATTATGGCCCCATTTGCATGTCACCTTTTGAATATCAGAAATTTGCACATAGGCGCAATGGTACTTGCGCCACCGCAACTCGAATGCTCCACTCTGACCACTTGCGGTGGCGCAGGTTCCACTGTATCATGCACAGTGGCTGTGGCTGGGGGTGATATTCAAGAGTTGCTCAATAGGCGCAACTCCTTTGAATATCGCCCAACCCCTGCGCAACTATTTTTTGCAGTGCAAGGGCTTGCGCCACAAAATAGCGCAGTTTGAATATCCGGCCCCTGACATATTGACCCACTCAATTTTCAGCAAAATGTATTTTTATGGCTGGCTTTGTCAGGGATATGGCCACAAAAAGGAACCCCAAAGGTGTCCTTTAAGGCTTGATACTTCCTCCAAAATCTCTCTAATAGGACTCTTAAAAGAAACATCATTGACTGAGTCTCATGTTGCATGATTGAGTGTGTAAATTTCAGAAGTTTAAAAAGACATAGAATCTTTTAACTAAGTTCTGGCCACATACATTCTATCAGGGATGTTTTTGAGGTAACCTCACAGCATTACACTTTCTTGCAGGTTTTGCAGGTCTTGGGAAGAAATCTGCCATTCGCTTGGAGTGTTTTGACCTAGATTTTCCACCAACCTGTGGGAATGCTACTTAGTCTGGAAATGTACCCCCAAAAAAGGGCCACTGCCCCGCATACCATCCCTGTACCCTGCATCCTGTTACCATTGTCCGACACAGCATTCCCAGACCTGATGGTTCTGGGATCTTGTTATCAGGGAGACCCAAACAGTCACCCTCCAGCTTGGGTACCAATCCCTCATTAGCCATCTCCAATCCCCCTTGAAACTGTGCTTCCTCCTGTGTGCCTTTTGTTGCCTTGGACACTGCAGTGTCCATAGTTTCAGTACTCTCCCCCATGGGTTCTCCAGTGTCATTGGATGTCCTGGGCTCTTTTTTCTCGGGTTTCCTCCAGAGGCTTAAGAGGAACTGAGGCTTCCTCCTTAGTCAGCCTAGCTAGAGCCATCTCCAGTCCATCAGAAAGAGTCTTTGTTGGTTGGGTCTTTTCTGCCCTGACAGCAGCAGTATTCAGTTCCTGCACAGGAAACTCAATCTGGAGCAAAAGTGGGGAATTGGAATGCACTGCCTCAACCAATCCAGTGGAATCCCCAGCATCCAGCAGTACTCCACCAGCCTCAACATACTTTGCAGGAGTATGCAGGTGAACTGAAATTGACCCTCCCAGCTCCCCATAGCTTGAATCAGGCATGTGCGCAGACAATGAGGGATGATGTGGTTGTGTCAGCTGCCATGCAGCAGCCTGTATGCCCACAGCAGTAGAAGCTGAGCCAGTCTCTTCCGTTCTCTGCCCGCATCCACCTGGCCACCTCCATTGCCACAGCCATGGGTCAGGACTCTTCGGTATGGGTTGATGGAGTAGGCACTGGGTGGATCTTTCTCATCCTGAGCTTGTTGCTCATGCCAGTGTTCTGTACACTGTTTACCTTCTCCTGTGGATCGGGTGCCATTTTCTTCAAATCAGCAGCCTCCGTTTGTGATAGCTCTTACCCTGTTCTCGAACTAGTCAGGGTGCTCCAAAGCTATGTGTGCCTTTTCCTCTAGAAGGAGCACCAGCATATGCCACTTGAATTCTGACATTGCTGCCTCCAACAAGCACTCAGCAGCAGCAGGCTCATCTTCTGTGTCCTGATCATTCTGTATCCTTTCTTCAACAAAAAGCATATCCACTGCAGAGAACTGAACCTCAGGCTTTCCAATGTCCAGATTTTCCTTCTGTGAGACATGTACAGGTACATTCTTTACTTTTGCTATCAGCAGGTCACAGTCAGCTTTTTCCATGACCATAGGTGCAGGTCGAGGATCGGCAGCAGCACAGCCGCCACCTCCACCTCCAGTATCCTCTATCTTGCCTGAAGAAACTGCACCCCCACAGGAAGAGTAGAGCTATTTTTTATTAATAGAAAATATCCACGTCACATACACAAACAAAAATGTTTGTTGTCTTCGGTAAGTGGTCATAGTGGTCAAGTGGTCAGGACCCTGACATCTTGGTGAATTATTGACCAATCTCCAACCTCCCATTTTGGGTAAGGTTGTTGAGAAAGTAGTGGCTCTGCAGCTAAGGGCACACCTTGTAGCCTATGACATCTACGAGCCATTCCATTCTGGATTTAGGTCAAGGCAGGATGCAAAATTATCTCCTCTGGGCAAGAGACAGAGGAGACTGGTCAATACTTGTTCCCCTCAATCTCTCCTCAGCTTTTGACACTGTGGACCATGTAGTGTTGCTGGATTGCCTAAGGGAGCTCTGTGGACTCACCAGTACTGTCATCAACTGGTTTGAGTCCTTTCTCATGAGCAGAATGCAGAAGATGGTGACGAGGAATTTCTCCTCCTGCCCGAAGCCCATGTGTGTGGAGTTCCCCAGGGTTCGATCCTGTTGTCTATGTTGTCTGCAGTATATATGCTTCCCCCAGGTGAGATCACTAGGCAGTACAACTTGGGTTTTCACTGTTATGCAGATGATACCCAGCTGTATATGTTCTTGGCTCCCAGGATGAGTGATGCTGTGGTGGTGCTTAATAAATGCCTGGCCAATATCCAAGACTGGATGTCCTTTAACTAGCTAAAACTCAATCCTGACAAGATAGAGGTACTAGTGATAGAGCCTGGTCGCTGGCGTGAAGTGGTTGCTGCCTTGATGGTAACAGGTTTATTCCTGGGCCCAACCCCGTTGACAGCTTCTACTAAGGTGAAGGATCTGTGCGTCATCCTTGATGATGGATTGACACTTCAGGCTCAGGTGTCATTCATCATCTGAAGTGGTTTTTACCACTTAAGGAATGCCGCCCGGATTGAAGCCTTAATTCTGCCTGCTGACCTGTCCTCACTTGTGCATACTTTTGTTATGTCATGGCTTGATTACAGGAATGTTCTATACTTCGGGGTCAGTGGAGGAATTCTATGTCACTTGCAGTTGGTGCTGAATGCAGCAGCCAGGCTGCTGATGTGCCTTCTGAGGTCCTGCCATGTGACCCCGGGATTGCTTGACCTGCACTGGCTGTCAGTGAGGTGGAGAATTGCCTTTAAGGTGGGCTTGCTCACCTATAAGGCCCTGTACAGTTTAGGCCCTGGCTATCTGAGTGACCTACTGGCCCCTGTCTGCTCTGTGCACTCTGTTCCTCCAGTGAGGGCCTCCTAGTGGTTCCTAGGGCCTGGCTGAAAACTTTGGGAAATTGTGCATTTGAGATGACCGGCTCAGCCCTTTGGAACTTGCTTCCAAGTTCCTTGAGGGAAGCTCCATCAGTGGCAGCATTTAAGTGGGGTCTGAAGGCATATCTGTTCAGAGAAGCATTTGGGATGCAGTTACAGCCTTAGATTAGTATTGCTGAACTGTTATTTTATTGGGATTTTATTTATAGAGTCCTGTTGTGACCTATCATAATTTATTTATTAATAATTGTTATATTGTGTTTTTTATTGCACCTCTACCTTTTGTACAGTGCCCAGAGCCTCCAGGATTGGGCACTAAAGAAATAAACATTTTAATAACTTACTTACTGTACTTACATACTGTATTCCACCTATCACTATCTCCCCTCACTACTTCTATAACACAAATGTTTTTCTCTGGAAAATTGCCAATTCCTCTTCATATATCCACACCCCTCTCATGTGGAAAGAATGAAAAATACAAAAGGTTCTTCAGAGGACACTTCTCACCTTGTATCTGCCTCCAGACAATATGATGCAAGAAAGATTAGTCAGCATGGTCACTGTCTAGGTGAAAATAAAAGATCCCATGGCACGTAAAGAAGAAGAGTAGGGTAGTTTCCCCAGTGCCGTGGCCAACATTCTCCCACCCCTGAGACATGCCTAGAAACAAGCTTTCACAGCTGAGTGTGTCTTTCCTAGTCAAAAATTGTAAATAAATAAAAATAAATAAATGTATTGCTAGTGCAAGCAGAATGTAGGCTCCGCTGCACAAAAACACTGCAGTACAACAGTTTTTACATTTAAAAAAGGCTTTCTTTACTGCACAGTCAGTTTTATTTACAAAAAACAAACACTGAGAGTTTTATAATAGCAATGAAGCCCTTCATGTCAGGCCTCACCAGTCAGATCATGCCCCATCCCCCAATGGGTAAGCAGCTTTGGCTGGGCCTGTGGTGCTTCCCTATGTGCCAGAGGCATCAACTGACTGTTAAAGCCCTCTTCATTGTTATTTACAGGTTGGACACTAACAGAAAGGTTATCTCATGTCAACACTGAAGTTATATAGATACATAGACAGTGTCAGCAGATAAGGGCTTATGGCCCACCCAGTCTGCCCATTTGAGGTTGTAAGTTCAGTTTATGTCTTCCTAGAAGTCTATTATATTTATCATTGCTATCAGCATTTGCACAGTACTATACTGTACTTAGCTGCTTTTTGTTTATCATTTAAAATATATTGTGTTTTTTTTAAGAATGTACACCGCATCACTTGTTAACAATAAATCCAGAAGCAAATGATTTGATACCTTTTAATGGACCAACATAGATGTAACAACAAGAACAAAGTGCTCTAGCTTTCGGACCAACCAGTCCTTCTTCAGAAGCTCATGGCAGTTGTTTAGAAAATACAATACTTATAACAGCTAGATAATGCAGAGAAAAACAGAAAAAAATCCCCATTGGTTTAAAATACTCATTTAAAAAAAACCAGAAGATGATGTCAGAGAAGTTTAACAGTACAATACTGCCCTCAGTCCGAATGAACCTTGGGTTCAGATGTGCTTTGTGCAACACACATGCAAAGAATCCTACTGCACATAAATTTAATTGACATAAGATAACACTGCTGAAGCAGATAACTCCCAAATCAAGCCATGAGTGTCACAGTCAGTATAAGGATGTGATTACTGAAAGGCAACCCCACCCAGCTTAAAGACAAACTAAGATAGTTATAGGGCTCATGAAATTACAATGTATGCATTAAAGACAAGAATTACCAGTAAAGTTGTCTAAAAAACATCAGTGCACACTCTGTGATGTGTAAAACCTAGCTGGACATGCCACCCAGCTGTATTCTCAAGCTAAATAAAAGGACCAAGAAATTACAAAAACCTCAGGACTATATAAATGATAATTTAAATATAAATTGATAATATTAGTGTTAAAAAACTCTAGTCTTGGATATTGGCTTTATAGGACACTACAGAAACTAACATCCACAGACCTTTTCTTCTTCAAACTGACATATTATAGGACTTCAGCATGTGTGAGATGTGGATGCGTGTGTGTATGTATGTGTGTGGGTATGTGTTGTGAGGTATGTGATATAACAGATGTGGGACTTGCTGTCACTTTGAGGTAAGTCTCTATTTAGCTATATGGAGTTATAATGTGTTACTATTTTATTTCACACACATAAAGAATTTCTCCTTACTTTTATCTTTGCCTGTGTGGGGGAGGATTGATTCCATTGCACCATATTCAGTGCTAGTGCTAGTGTACATACAGGAGTGTTATCTTATACTGTTATATATAATTTTTGTAACTCTGTACATATTGGGATGTGTGATCTCATTTGCTTGGGGGTCCTGCACATATCTTTTTACATTAGGCTAATATTGTAGTAATTTACTCAGGATTTCATGACAAGTTGTATTCCTTTGGGGAACTATTACAGTGACTGAAGTTAATATAGGTTCACTAGGAGAGAGATTGTGTGTGTGTGTGTGTGTGTGAGAGAGAGAGAGAGAAAAAAGGAGGGGAGAGAGAGAGAGAGAGAGACAACATCTCGTTTAAGCTATGTATCTCCCCCACCCACATTATTGTGATGTGGGGTGGGTTAGGTTGTTGTTAACAATAATTATGTCCTTTTATACTCCAGATACTTTACATGTGCTGCACAGGGGGATCACTTGACATGATGCCAAGCAGAAAATAGAGAAGGGAAAAAGATGTGAATGATACAATGAGTGTGGCAGTAAGAGGCACACAATAGGTAAAGACCGTAAGCTCAAATACTTAAAGAACAGAGTTGCAATCTCCCTCCCCCCCCCACATCCCTTCCATCCATCCCATTCCCTACCCTCATGATCCAAGGTTAAACTAAAAGTCCAGGGTCATGCACCAACAGTTTGGTGCCTCATACAGGGCCAACACAGTCACAAAATTTTAACTAGCAGACTTTCTGAGTTGAGCCATATGGGTGTCTATTACTTTAAGATGTTTGACTTAATTTGCATAAGATATTGTGAGCACTGTGTAAATACACTGACTTTTTGCCGGTTTGAAACAAACTCCCCATAATACTGTGTAGTCTGCAGAACAAACAATGCAACCTATGTATACTGTAGTTGTATACTATTTAGTGTAGGCCCAGTACAGGCTCTATCTGTATTTTAATATGCATTTTACATCACTATACTGTATTTGTTTTTATATGGTTTTGTATATAGCACATGAAACAGTACATGTAGTATATACTTGTATTTCTCATCTAGCAGTGCTATGTGGTATGCATTAAGTATTGTACTTGTTAAACACTTGTAATTTACTTTTTGTAGAAGTTATACCAAGATTGCTATTACTCAGCTATGTGTGTAGGACATGTATATTATTTTACATAATATTGTGTGACAGCAGTATGAAGCAACTTATAAGTACACAGTATATACCCTAGTTGGCCATTCTTGGCATGAGAGAATGCTGTTAAGAGGGCTACACGTCAACAAACATTTAATTTTGCCGTAACTGTACTAGTTGCTGTACAACATACAAGGCATCACTCGAAGCAGAACACCCAGGTGGCATAGTACCGGAACTGTAGCTTGGTGGGTCATGAGGCTAAGGAATGGGTATGGAGCTGGAATTAGAGTTGATATTGACACATTTTGAATATATTGGACCTGTTTCAGGTGCCAGACTATTGATGAATGGCCCCATATCTGTAGTTTGGCTTTGGATCATGAGGGCAGGGGAAGGGGAGAGGTTTGAAGTTAGGCATGACAACCCAAATAGCACATTTAGAAATTTTGTGGCTATTGGGTTAACAACCCAAATTGCATATTTCAAACACCGTCGGGTTTGAGTTTTGTGTGATAGCAAACCTAATGTGCATTAGCATACTGTAGTATATATAGGTATAAATTGTTAAAAAACCTTGTTAATGCTCTAGATAGGTTAAAGCCACAAAAGTAGGGAAATGTGGCATTAGGGTTTCCAACCCTAACACCCCACCCACACCCTCGCCCTGCACACACCAACAGGCATCGAGGGGTGCCTTGGGGTCATCAGTCATAATACTCACCCTGTTCCATAAGCAAATAAGCTGATATGGGTACAGTATAGGAGAATGGGGTGAGTGTTAGGGATGGTGAGCCTAAGGAACCCTCCCAATGCCTGTTGGAGTGTGCAGGGTTGGGTGGGGTGTTGGGGTTGGAAACCCTAATGTCATATTTCCATACTTTTTCAGCTTTATCCCTAACTAGAACATCAATGATGTTTTTTTATATTTATTTTCTTACTTTTTAAGATATTATAATACTATCCTTATTTGCCTGTGGGAGTGTATGGCCCTCCGAGCCCTGTGCTCCCATCTCTCCATAGATACATTTATGTTTGTAGCTGTGGAACCATAAGGCCCTCCAGGCCCCGCATTTCCATTTATAGGACAACAGTGACCACATTGCCAGCATAGCCATCTTATTACCCCATCTCATGTACTGTACCTGGTACAGAAAATTTTAGAATCCCCACAAAAACATAATTATGCACAGCTGCAACTCCATTCTGTGCCACAGGTGTGAAAACACATTTTAGCCAGAATCTGAAAAATGACAGCTATGACATACATGAAGTGGGGTAGTAAGAAGGCTACATTGAAAATCTGGGGTCAAAATATTTGAAATTTCTAACATTACGAGTGTGGAAAGTGAAATTGCAATGAATGGTCATAGCTTTGCCATTTTTACATACTGTATCTGGATCCCACATTTTCAACATAGACTTCTTATGATGCCACCTCATTAACATGGACAGGAAAACATTTCAAACCCTGCCCAAAATGTGAATTTGCCATACGTGACCGTGCCTATATATATATATATATATAAATATATAACAGTAAAGAAATAAAGGGGAACATATAAAAAGAACATATCGGGGTGGGGGGCCCACTAGAAACCAGGGATATTTGGGGGCAAACAGGAGCAGATTCCTCTATTTTTTGGGACCAGATAGCCCAGAAAACATTTTTTATGACCAGATGGCTATGGCAAAAATCCTTTTCTGTCTTCTAATTTTCTTTTTCACCGTCCTTTTCAGCCATGGTGAAAAAAGAAATCGACTGGTGAAAAAGGATTTCCACTTTTGATGACCAGATGTCCATTTTGATGACCAGATGGCCCTGCCAGTAATCCTTTTTGTCAGATGATTCCTTTTTGGCTATCCTTTTTTGTCATGGCAAAAAGGAAATCAGCTGGGGAACAAGGATTACCAGCAGGGCTATCTGATCGTGAAAAGAGGCCTTCTGGTTGGCAAAACGGGAAATATTTTTTTGCTACCTGATTTTCTTTTTCACCATGATGAAAAAGGAATGGCAAAAAAGGAATTTAGTGAGTAATGAAAATAATTTAAATTGTTAAAAAAAATCTAATTGGCATACAGAACTCGGAAACCACAAAGAACTGCTCAACTCCCGATGAGCAAGATGAACAGTTCATTGCCTGCAGCAGACATCCCTGGGCACAGTTATGACAGGTTTTTCTTCCCAATATAAACAACAAGATGACAGCTCACAAAAAATGATTTTTTTTCTGACATATAAGGGTTGGCCTTCAAGAAAAAGAATCTTTGTTTGTCAGAGCAAAATCCTTTTTAGTTCCATGCAGCTATCCAAAAGAGTGAACTGAGCATGCTCAGAAACTGAAATTTTAAAATTAAATAACTTTGGAACAGATTGATATTTTTTCACAAAACTGCCCTTTCTACCCTGAAAATTTCAGACCACAATTCCAAACCATTGGGCCGCAACGTGACAACAAAAAAACTGGAAAAATGGTGAATTCTCATGTTTTTTCACTATGTGCTAAGCAAAATCTGCCTATCTGACTAACACACAACTTGGCATGTCAAGAGATCTACCATAGGAGATTGCACATGCAAAATGTCTTGCAAATCTGTTGAATGGTTAAAAGTTAGAAAAGTGAAAAAATGTTAGGTTTAACATTAAAGTGCCTGTTCAACCCTAACTATAGGGGTGCTACCGTGCCCCTATAATATATATCTATATCTATATATAAATATATATATATATATATATACCTGTATATTCATTGCAAAAAAAAACATTAATGCATCAGTTAGGGTTTCTATTCCAGTGAAAAAAGTATGGAAATTCGGTGTTACAGTTACCAACCCTGCCACCCCAACCCCCCCCCACCTTCACACCAACCACAGGTATTGAGGTGTGCCTTGGAGTCACTGGGCCTAACTCTCACCCCATTCCATGTGTAAAGAAGCTGAGATATTACAGTATAGGAGAATGGGGTGAGAGTTAGGCCCAATGATCCCAAGGTACACCCCGAAGCATGTTGTTGGTGTGGAGGCTGGGGGTGGGGTGGTAGGGTTGTTAAACCTAACACAGAATTTACAGTCTTTTGTCACTGGAATAGAAACCCTAAATGATGCATTAATGGAGTTCTTTTGCAATGAATTTCTTTATGCTTTGTGGAAGTATCACCATAGGCATAGTTATTTATAGGAACGCTGGGCCCGGAAAGGCCCTGCACTCCCATCCCTCCACAGATGCTTGAGTAAATTATCACCATAGCCATCATATTACCCCAGGACATGCATATTGTACAAAAATGTTACAAATCTCTGCCAAAACATAATTCTGCGCAACTATGATGCCATTCCGTGGCACAGGTGGACAAACACATTTTGGCCAGGATTTGAAAAATTACAGCTATGACATACATGAGGTGGGGTTATAGGAAGACTATGTTGTAAATCTGGGGTCAAATTATTTAAGATTGCTGAAGTTATGAGAATCTGTACTGAAATTGCAATGAATGATCATAACTTTGTCATGTTTTCATATTCTGACCCCAAATTTCCAACATGCACTTTTTATCACCCCACCTCATAACCCCATAGGAGAAAATTTTGTAATGCTTGGCAAAACACCATTCTCCACAACAGGTGCAGAAAATCATTTATGGCAGTATTGAGAAATGACAGCTGTACTGTTCATGAGGTGTTGTGGAAAAATGGCTACGTTGAAAATTTTGAGTGAAAATATTAAAAACTTCGAGTTATGTACCTGCAAAGAAACATTTCAATGATGGCATGTAACTTGGGCATTGTTCTGTATTTTTGCACCACATTTTCAACATGGGCCTTTTGGGACCCCACCTTATGAACACTGGCACTGTCATTCTATTACTTGGGCCTAAAAGGTGATTTCACACAGTGACTGCGCCATTCAGTGCCACAGGTGTGAAAATACATTTTGGGCAGGATGTGAAAAATGACAGTTCATGAAGGGGTGTGAAAAAATGGCTATGTTAAAAATTTGGATTGAAAACATCAAAAATTTCCAAAGTTACACACTTGTGTAGAAAAATTTCAACAACCACATGTAACGCAGACGGTTTTTGGAATATTTGTCCCAGATTTTCAATATAGGCTTTTTGGGACCCCACCTCATGAACACTGGCACAGTCATTCTATTACTTGGGCCTGAAAGGCGATTTCATGCAGCGACTGTGCCATTCCGTGCCACAGGTGTGAAAATACATTTTGGGCAGGATGTGAAAAATGATAGCTCATGAAGGGGTGTGAAAAAATGGCTATGTTAAAAATTTGGATTGAAAACATTAAAAATTTGCAAAGTTACACGCATGTGTAGAAAAATTTCAACAACCGTGTGTAACGTGGATGGTTTTTGGAATATTTGTCCCAAATTTTCAATATAGGCTTTTTGGGACCCCACCTCATGAACACTGTCACTCTCATTTTGTTTTTCAGTCATGAAAGGTGATTCTGTGCAGCAACTGCAAAATCACCTTATGGGTTTGATTAATGAAACGGCAGTGACAGTGTTCATGAGGTGGGGTCCCAAAAAGCCCATGTTGGAAATTTGGTGTAACAGTTCCATAAAATGGCAGCGATAGCAACATAAGTTCAAAACACCATAGACAGCCATTATACAGCACTTACTGTACCTCGATTCTTCAGTTTGTGGTTCAACTTAGAAGAGTGCAGACATGTTCTGGTCCAAAAAAGTTAGGAACCACCAATCTCTCTTGGTATGTATAGGGCAAGGGGGGATGGGATGGTGGGCGCTCAGTGGGAGGGGAAGGATGGGGAGGAGCAGGGAGAAGATGAGGGACTATTTTCTTGTTTACAGGAAAAAAATGTTGGGGAACAGTTTTCTTTTTTACAGGGAGAATGTGTAAATGTTTGGGGGAACTGGGAGTGGGGTTCCCAGTTTCCCACAGTACTGAGGGCAATATGACAACTGGGGACACTAGGAGTGGGCTACCCAGTGTCCCACACTGTTGGGGGGCAACTGCCAGCACAGGGATTTGGCACCCAGTTGTTGGCAAGTATTCATACATTGGGGACACTGGGAGTGGGCTCCCCAGTGTCCCACAGTACTGGTGGGTGTAGGTGAGCTATGGGAACACTGGGAGCAGGCTCCCCAGTGTCCCACAGTAGGGGTGTAGGAAATATCTGGGAACACTGAGAGTGGGCTTTCCAGTGTCCCACAATGGGGGGGTTCTAAATTGTTCTTATACTCCCAGCACAAGGACTGGGCACCCTGATGCTGGGATTTGTCATTTCTTAAATGTTAAGATTCTTTGGCCCCCTTCCCCTTGCACACTGAAAAAGGGGAAAATCATCATTTTCTTAGGTAAACACCAAGTGTTTACCTAAACAGGAGCCGAGGACTCCAATTCTGGCATTAGTTTTTGGAAGAAATGTCTAGAAGTGTTTCTGGCCATTTTGCCAGGTGCCATTGTTTTTTTTTTTTTATACATATAGTGCCGCAAATTTGTGGCAGTGTTCTTGAAAAACATTGCAAATTTGCAATACAATGGTTATTGGAGTGCCACAATTTGCAAAACTGTGTCACAAATTTGTGACACTTTCAATGGCAAAATGCCAAAAACATGTTTCTTACCATTATTTTTGAAATCTGATGCCAGGAGCATGTTTCTCGGCCCCTGTTAGGTAAACACAACTGTTGGTGTTTACCAAAGACCAGTATTTTTTTAATTACAACATTTTCTAGTCATTGCTAACTGAAAACAAGATGGCGGTCACATGAAAATGCAAACCCCATTTGTGGCAGTCAAAAGTGCTTTCACAAAAGCAAAAAGTGCTTTTCAGGCCAACATATATATTTTTTCCCATAGGCTATAATGGGAAACTTTAAACTTTAGTAACTTTTGACTGGATTCATATTTTTCCACCAAACTTTCAAAAGGCACATCAGTGATCCAGACCCCATATACCCTGACAATTTTGGACCAGACCCCCAAACCATTTTGGACTTAGCCCTGAGCAAATAATTTGCACCAAAATGTTAAATTTCACATTTTTGAGCACTTCACAGCTCAGCAACCGCAGCACTCAGTGGAACTAAACTTTCCAGATCCAGAGATCTATGGTACCAGATGGTGCATACAAAATTTCAGGCAAATCAGTCAAGCAGTTGCAAAGTTATTAAAGTGCAACATGTTGGGTTTAACAAAGAAGTGGCTGGACAACCCTAACTACACCTGCACTACTGTGCAGGTGTAATATATATTCATTGCAAAAAACTCCATTAATGCATCAGTTAGGGTTGTCATTACAGTGACAAATCTTTGGAAAGTCAATGTTAGGGTTACCAACCCTACCACCACCACCCCAACCTCCACACACCTACAGGTGTAGGGGTGTGCCTTGGGGTCATCGACCCTAACTCTCACCTCATTCTATTTGTAAGGAAGCTGAGATTGTACACTATAGGAGAATGGGGTGTGAGTTAGGCCAACAACCCCAAGGCGCACCCTGATGCCTGTTGGTGTGTGGAGAGTGGGGGTGGTGGTGGTAGGGTTGATAACCTTAACGTCGAATTTCCAAACTTTTGTCACTGTAATGACAACCCTAAATGCTACATTAATGGAGTTTTTTGCAATGAATTTCCCTTCTTTTTGAGAAAGTGCAATGTTACTCATATGTGGTTGTGGGGGCCCTGCACTCCCATCATGCATACATTTTGTAATTGTCTCTGATTTTCATATTGGGTCTTGTGCTCCCATCTATGCATAAGTGTAGAGATATTATAATGATCCTGCATCTCCCTGTGGGAGTAAAGGGCCCAGAGGGACCTGCAGTCCACTACTGCATAAGGTAGGGCCCTGCACTCCCATTTTTGCATAATGGGATCCATTTGTGGGAGTGCAGGGTTTAATGCATCAGTTAGGGTTGTTCCACAGTGACAAAAGTAAGGAAATGTGATGTTAGGGTTGAAAACCCCCCTTGCCCCACACTCCACCCCCCAACCAGCATCGGGGTGTGCGTTGGGGTCATCGGTCCTAACTCTCACCCCATCCCATGTGTAAAGAAGCTGAGGTTGTGAAGTATAGAGATTGGGTTGAGAGTTAGAACCGATGACACCAACGCACACCACGATGCGTTGGGGGTGGGGTGGGACAAGGGTTTTCAACCTAACATCGAATCTTACTTTACTGTCACTGTGGAACAACACTAACTGATGCATTAAATGGAATTTTTGCCATGAATTTCCCTTCTTTTTGAGAATGAGGAGTATAAATAGTTAATGGAATGTGGTGGTGGGAGCACAGTGCACATGATTTTTTGTCACATAGTAATGGTAACCGCAACACAAACACAATCAGAAATGGTAATGCACATGGTGATACAAACGTAAATGGTAGCACAAACAGTAATAGAAACGCAAGTGCAAACTGATGCCAAAGTGAAAAGTTACACAAATGGAGACGCAAGCACAAGCACATGCGGAAACACAACTGGCAACATGCATGGTCATGGTACTTCCATTGCAAAATGCAAATGGTAATGGTAACAGTAACAATAATGGCAAAGCAAACAGAAAGCGAAATGAAAATGGGCATGCAAAGGAAGTACTGAAATGGTAACGTGCATGGTCATGGTACCACAACTGGAAATGCAAATGGTAACAGTAACAGCAAGAATAACGACAAAGGAAACAGAAACACAAATGCAAGCATGTATGGAAACACAAACCATAACGTTCACGGTCACAGCAACGTAAATGGTAACAGTAACAGCAACAATAACGCCAAAGGAAACAGAAACGGAAACACAAGCGCAAACGGAAATGCAAACAGTGATGCACATGGTCATGGTAACGCAATTGGAAACACAAATGGTAACGTTAAGAGCAACAATAATGCCAAAGGAAAGAGAGATGGAAACGCAAGCACATATGGAAATGCAAACCGTAATGCGCACAGTGATGGTAACGCAATTGGAAACACAAATGATAATGGTAACAGCAATGATGACACCAAATGAAAAACAAACGCAAACATAAACGCAAAGGAAGGGCAGCCGCAAATGAAAATGAAAATGCACACAGTGATGCAAATGTAAATGCAAACATGAACAGAAGTGGAAATGCAAATGGTAACAGTAACGCAAACGAAAGCGAAAACGAAAACACAAAGGGTAATGCACACAGTGGCATACACAGGAACGGTAATGCAAATGGGTATGGAAATGCAAGTGGAAACGTTAAGGGTAACAGTAACGGAAGCACACACCCTGTTTTCCCCAACAGCTGCATAGAGAAACACAGTGAGTACAAAGAATGTATGCATAATAATGGGGCTCGGAGCAGAAAATGAGGAGTTGGAATACTAAATTGCTTATATCTCAGGAACTGTACAACGTAGAAAAAAAAAATTCATATAAATTATGACTTTCCTGACTAGTTTTGTACTTAGCCCCCTGGTGAGGCTAAGCTTGTTTTTCAATGAAAAGTCCATATCTCGAAGTGTTTCGAAATACAGACCCTGAAAAGTGGCGAGCCTTCGTAATGTTAGTCTATGGGAAAAAGTGTCAAATTTGGAGTATTGTAACTTTACATCCCTGTAATATTTTGTCACCAAACTACCAAAAGGTACATCTGTGGGATGTTGTCTTTCTTCCCTTCAAATTTCAGCCCAAAAGACCAAACCATTCTTTTGCAGCAGGGTGGCAAAGTATTCCTGTTATTTTGGCCACAGTGTCGCAAAGTAGTGTCGCAAATCACAACACTTTCACAAAAAAAAATCATGAAAGTTTCACAAGTGCAACACTATTGTGTGACACTACAGTTCATAAAAAATTCAAAAACATATTTCTGGGGTGTTTAACCCCCCAAAAAAGACATGGCTAGCATCCTCCGTGTCCGACTAGGTGAACACAAAAAGAATTGTGTCCCTAGAGGGTCCCACTTTTAAATAACAAGCATTTCTGCACTGGCCCATCGGCGCAGCAGTTGGATTTCTGCATGCAATGCCAGTAACATGGGTTCAGGAACAGTCCTGTGTAGCTGGAGGGCCGGCCGGGGGAGAAGGATAGAGCATCCCAGGGACTGCTCTCCTTCTCCGGGGGGAGGATGGGGAAGTGCCTGGCGCATCAATGACCCCTGGCGGAGGCCAGAAGTCACACAGCTACCAGCACTGGCATGTATAGGAGGTGGGGCAGATGCAGACGTCATTGCATGACCCCACCTCCCTGGAGAAAAATGGAAAAACAGTTAGCTGCTAGCCACCGTTAATGAAGCTCACCATGGCTTCGATTAGCTTCCCCAAGCCAGCCCTCCGACCTAGTCCAAAGACTGCGGCATGTAGGGGGAGTGCCACAGCACTAGCAGAGGTGGCCACCCAGTGTCGGAGGGCCCGAGGCTGATTTGGGGAAGTGGAAGTCCGTGGCCCGTGACCGGGCCGAGAAATATCAGGCGGCAGGCAGCTTGGGGCGGAAAAAGAATAAATAGAAAATAAATAAATAAATACCAAGCATTTCTGTGACAACTAACTGAAAAAAAATGGCTGACTCACTACAGGGGTAATTTGCAACACTAAAAACTGCATTTGCAACACTGTCGAACTTTTTGTTAACTTTTTCCATTGACTATAATGGGAAACTTGTTTTTGAATAACTTTTGAACCATTTAATATTTTTTCATGAAGTCTTTGAAAGGCACACTGGGGACCCTGGCTGCATGTTCTCTAAAGTTTTTGGACTGCTCATGCAAACCGTGTGACCTGTAAACGTGAGCAAAGAATGCACAAAAAAGCATAAATGCACTACAGAATGTTACTTTATAACTCCGCAACTGTAGGTTCTACTGTTACGAAACTTGGCCAATCGAGAGATCTATGGAACCGCTCCACGTCTTCTAAATTTCAGGCAAATCCATTGTATGGTGGCAAAGTTATTAAGATGCATAATTTCATACTTTAACCTTAAATGGGGTACTCAACCCTCACTATAGTGGCACTACAGTGCAACTATTATATATATATATATATATATATATATATATATATGTAATAGATAAACCACTCTGAAGTGTGGGGTCACGCTCTGATATACACACGCCTTGGTGTGCATTGTTACACATGAGGCCACAGGCCGAGTGCATCAGCCACCCAAGGCATGCATATATCAGAGCACAACTGCACCCCTCAGAGTGGTTTATCTATCTTATAAAATGTCAAAATTGTTTTTGAGGGAGGTAAAAGTGCAGGAGTGTGGTCAAGCTCTGATATATGCATGGTCATGTGATGTGTTCCAACAAATTAGCAGACATAATTTTTCCTACCCATTTTATAAATATAGATACCACTGTATATGTATAATAGATAGATAGATAGATAGATAGATAGATAGATAGATAGATAGATAGATAGATAGATAGATAGATAGATAGATATTATAGATAGATAGCTAGATAGATACACACATTGAAAAATGTGTGTTAATGCAACAGTTAAGAAGTTCAACTTAACTGGCACTGGCAGTATAGCCTACAGGTTAGAGTAACGAGCTGTGAATGAGCTTGGTTCAGCAGACCTGGGTTTGATTATCCCAACCTCCACTTGCATACTGTGTGACTCTGAGCAAGTCACTTAACCAGCCTAAAGCTCCCAGGTCACCCTGAAAACAGGCAGTTGTGCCTAGTGGGCCTTACCTGGTTAACAAATAATAAAAAAAATAAAATAACACCACAGAAATAGGCAAATGTGGGTTTATGGTTTCCAACACTAATTCTCCACCCCAAGCAACAAAAGGGCAAGACCACACAAGCAACAACAGATAGCCATCATCAGGTAAGACAAACAACAGACATCTGTTTCCAGATGACACAAATACAGTAGCACTGATGTGTTACCTTTGTGGATATGTATCTGTAGCATGCATACTGCAAGACATACACACTTACTTCTGACTGTTAATAGATATCTATGATACTCAAATTACAACTCTACTTCTGTCTGCAGAAGCAGAGACCCCTATAGATACGAACCCATGAGACCCAAATTACAAGAGTTCTTTTGTCTGCAGAAGCACAGGCCCCCGTGCTTATGTAGCCACATGGACTCGTGCATACTGTATGACATGCACACACTTTTAGCTACAGATACAAAATTCATGATACTCAAATTGCAACAGTACTTCTCTCTGCAGAAATGGAGGCCTCTGAAGGGCTCGTGCTTCTGTAGCATAGGTATAAGACATATACACCAGCTTCTGCTGTTCTATATATAAATCCATTACACCCAAAATGCAACATTATTTCTTTCTGCAGAACTGAAGACCCCTGAGGGACCTGCATTTCTGTACCTGCAGGTGTAAAATATACACACCAGCTTCTGTCTGCAGAAGCATAGGCCCCTTCAGGGCATGCACTTCTGCTGCTGCATATAGAAATCTTTGATGCCCAAATTGCAACACTACTTCTGTTTGCAGAAGTGCAGGCCCCTGTAGGGCCAGCATTTCTGCAGCCACAGGTACTCATGCATGCTGTAGGACATATATAAACACACACACATACTTCTGGTGGAGGAAGCACAGGCTGCTGCGAGGCCTGTGCTTTTGCAGCTACAGATAAATCTATGAAAGTAGCACATCAGTGCTACTGCATTTGAGTCATCTGCAAATAGTTGTATTTTTTTGTCTTACCTGATGATAGCTGTCTGTGGTTTCTGTCTGAAAACTTGGAGGGGAGTTAGGTTGGAAACACTAACACAACATTTCCCTACTTATTTTGGCATTAAGCTGAACCTAACTATTGTATTGGCACAGTTTTTTGCAATAAATTTCCTTTCCTTTTAAGATAATGGAATGATATCCTCATTCACACAGTTACCTTCAGACCTGTGTAAACAGCAGCAGACATGCAGGGCTATCTGGGCCCTGCAACAAGGGAAGAATCTGTCTGCCTGCAGATGCAAAGAATTCATAGAACTATCTGGTGGGCTGTGGAAGCACAGGGCCCTCTGGCCTCTGCGCTTCCATGTGTCTACAGATACAGATGCACAGAGCCAAGATTCCATCTGTCAGCTGAAGTGCAGGGCCTCTTGGCAGCTATGGGTGCAGAGATGCAGGGTCTCCCTGGCCCTATGTCAAGAGAAGATTTCTCTTCACTATACAGTACTTGGGCCCATGCAGCAGTGTATAGCCCCAGCCTAGGCCAATCCATCTGGCTCACTGAGCTCACCCTCGAACTCAGCTCCTCGGCAGAGGATCACAAAGCACTACCCACTGGGCCAAAAGCTGGCCCAGCACACAATGTTTCTTAATACATTTTGTTTCTTAATTTTGACCTAAATTTTCAACTTAGTCATTTTATGACTCCCCCTTAAATACACGATATGTGGCATTTATTAAATACTGTCTGAAATGACATTTAGTACTGCAAGTGTGAAAACACATTTTGGACAGGATTTCAAAAACAAATGTCACTTTCATGAAATGGTGTGACAAAATGGCTATGCTGCAAGTTTGGAGTCAAAATGTTGAAAATTACCAAAATTCTGAGCAAGCATGGAAACATTTTAATGTGCATTCACAACTTTGCTGTTTTTTTATATATGTATTTTGACCCAAAATTTTGAACATAGTATTCTTATGAACCCATGTCATGAACCTGATATATGAAAATTTTCAAATACTGCTCTAAAGGTGATTTTGCGGAGTGATGGCAAAATCCCTTTTAGGCATGGATTGCAAACATTTCACCTACATTTGTTATCAGGTGGTTCCAAAATGGTCATGTTGAAAGTTTAGTGGAATAATATTGAAAAATATTAAAGTTATAAGTGAATGTTAAAATATTTCAACATTCACTCATAACGTGGTCATTTTACTGTATATTGTCACCAAATTTTCAAAATAGTCTTTTTATGACAGGAATCTGTATAGTGCAGTGGTTTAGGGCTCTGAGCTGCAAATCTGAAGTCCTGTGTTTGAATCTCACAGCCCTCACTTGCACACTGTGTGACCCTGAGCAAGTTACTTAAAGGAGCAGTCTACCCAGAATTTGCAAAAAAAATATGTTATGCAGAGTGTTTTGATATGTATGTTATGCCCTAGTGTGTCCTTCCCTCTGTCTGCTATTAGAAGTTTTTCCTAAATTATCTTGCTAGCTGTATGGTAGTTTTATGACACCTAGAGATCTCCATCACAAATAGGTTTATTGCCTTTCTTTCTCCTACGATGCACCCTGTCTCATGTGACAATGATGTAGCCATGCCCTTAGATTTAGCATGTGCACTGCTTTAAAATCAATTGAAAATCACTTCACAACAGCAGAGTTTTGTAACTATTCTTATCCAGGGAGCAAATATGGTATCAGTTACAGTTTAGCAGATACCTGAGAGCAAGCTAACTGGGGTTTCTGTAAGACAACAGATACTAAATAGCTCTAATTCACTATTTTTGTTTTCTATGTACATCAGGTCTAGCTAGCAGAAGTGTCTTAATTTTACAACTTTTAATTTTATCAAACTATACACAACCATAAAAGCATAGAAACTGCCAAGACCATCAACGCTATAATTAATAAAGACTCTAGCTGTTTTCTTACAGAAACCCCACTCAATTAGATGTCAAATATTTGCTAAACTGTAAATGCAGGTATCAGCATTCTATTAGCAGTTAGTGCTGATTTTGCTCTGTGACAAGATTTTCACATTTTTTTTTACAAATGAAGTGTATAGTATGAAGCTGCAGCCTAGAAACTGCACAGTACTTTGAAGTCAGCTTTTCTCCTGCCTGTGGTATGGCATGAAAGCAATAGGATGACAGTGACTATTCCAGCTATACATTTGATTCCATTTTACAATGGTTCACTGCACTACTCATTTAGTGTATCACTCTTTTTCAAATATTAAAACAAATATTCTCCAAACTAAATAACTCATACATACATATTTTTATACTTTATTAAAAAGACACTTCACATTTGTAATAAAAAACAAGCAAAATGAATAAATAATTGAAAGTGATGTCACAGAGCAAAATCAGCCCTAACTCCCAGTTCCTTCTAGTAGAATGATGGTACCTACATTTATGGTTTAACAAATACTTGAGTGCTGAGTAGGTGTTCTGTAAGAAAACAGCTACAGTCTTTACTAATTATAACACTGATGATCTGGGGCAATTTCTGTCCTTTTTATTGTTGTATGTAGTTTGATGAAATAACATTTTAAAATGAAAACATTTACTACTGCTAGCTAGACCTGCCACACACCAAAAACACAAATAATGCATTAAAGCTATTTAGCAGCTGTTTTCTTACAGTTAGCTTGCTCTCAGGTATCTGCTAAACTGCAACTGATGCCATTTGTGCTCCCTGGATAAGAACAGTTACAAAGTTCTGCTGTTGTGAACTAATTTTAAAGTACTGCACATGTTAAATCTAAGGGTATGGCTACATCACTGTCACATGAGACAGGGTGCATCATAGGAGAAAGAAAGCCAATAAACCTATTTGTGATGGAGATCCCCAGGGGTCGTAAAAATACTATACAGCTAGCAGGCTAATTTAGGAAAAACTCCTAATAGCAGACAGAGGGAAGGACATACTAGGACTTAACATGCATATCAAAACACTCTGCATAACATATGTTTTTTGCAAATTCTGGGTGGACTACTCCTTTAACTTCCTTGTGCTCCCAGGTCACACCTGGAAACAAACTTCAGCTCAGTGTGCCTTTCTTGGTTAACAAGTTTCCCTTTCCTGTATGACTCCACCTCATGAATCTGTTAGTTGAAAATTTTCAAATCCTGTTGAAAGGTGATTTCACAGAGCCAATGTGAAATTATCTTTTGGCCTGGATTAGAAAAATGTCACCTACTTTGTTCATGAGGTGGGATCCCAAAAATGCCATTTTGAAACTTTGGTGGAAAAATATTTAAAAACATAGGCTGGCAGTATAGCCTAGAGGCTAAAGTCATGAGCTGTGAATGCGCTTCATACATCTAGCAGACCTGTATTTGACTCCTGCAGCCTCCACTTGCATATTTTGTGATGCTGAGCAAGTCACTTAACCACCCCAAAGCTCCTGGGTCACCCCTGAAAACAGGCACTTGTGCCTAGTGGGCCTTACCTGGTTAACAAAGAATACAAAAAAGACAAAGTTATGATTAAAAGTTCAAAATGCATTGAAAACACATTGACAGCACTTACCTTGGTTCTTTTGTTCACAGTCACATTACAAGGAAAAGGATGTCATTTTTTTCATGAGAAGGGAACTACATCATAGGAACCTCAGTTATTGAGTGAAGGTGTGTGGGGGATGTAGACTGGTGTGTGCTGAGTCGGGGGCCATGGTGAGGATCTGGGGCACAGATCAATAAGGGATCATTTTCTTGATTTCAGATATTTAAAGAAAAAGAGATTGACAAGAGACAGCTTTCTTTTTTGCTTGGGAACCAGACCAATAGTAGGGAATAGGCACCCCAGTGTCAGCATACTGTTCAACAGCACTGGGGGCTGGACACCCTGGTTTTGCCAGCTATCTGTTGGGGGGGCAGTGATCTGTTGGGGGGGTTGCTTATTTAATGGTCCAAAAGGCTACTATGTAGGTATACTTCAAACAATTAGATATTTCAAAAATGTCAGCTCAAGTTATTATGTGGAAAATGTGACACTTCATAGACAACAGTGAAAAAGTATATGAAAAATGTAGAACAACTGTAATCTACTGTACACTAACATTGGACTTTGTTTTTTTTTTTGCTGTTTTAAAAATATGAGCACATTCCTGCTGATGACAGAATCTAAAAAATTGAAATAGTTGGAGTAGTATAGTCTGTAAACTGTATGAAGCTGTTATGAGAGGTCCCTACAACCTAATTGGCATTCCACTGTGTGCCTTAGACAAATCTTATGTTACGCATAATATGCATATGCTATACTAACATATAGGGCACAGACACCTACCGTACAAGAGTAAGTGTCAGTATATATAATTATTGTAATACACTGTACTTTCACTATGCGTGGAAACTGCACATAGTAAGCCAAGACATTCATGTCTTTGTCATCTTCTGATATTATGTAGTCTGCACTGCCATCTTTTGGATTTATGTATAATTACACTACACCCTGTGTTTTTCATGTACTGTGTACAGCATACTGTCTTTGTGCTAAGATATAGCTGACTTAAGGACTAGATAACGCTGTGGAGCCACCTAACTTTTGGCCAATAGGGCTCACCGCATGTAACTAATAATATTTCAGACTAAGGGTAACCATAGTGGTTATCATACTATATAATGTATTGTATTATGTTCTCCCCTCAGAGACCATTTTCACTCCTTGGGGTATTGGGGAATGCTAGACTTGGCTCCCAGTGTCTTATGGTAAGAATTGCTTAGGGCAACTGTGATTTTCTTTTTTGAAGTAATAAACAAGTTTATTGCTGATATGCAGCTTGTCTGTGATTCATTTGTATCTCTAATTATCGCCAAGAACCTGAGCAGGGCTAGACATCCTAACAAAGCTCTCATCATTCCTACCTATTCTTTTGTGTAGATTAGGTCTTATATACACACAGTCAACTCCCATCAGCATTCCCTAGATAAGTGCGAGCTGAAAATTCTCCTGTCACAGCACTTTGTGTGCGATAAGGGAATTCTCGGTTCATGACCTTGAAAATGGCCCCCCTTGTTAAGCTGGGTGCCTAGGATTTTTGGGGTGCCCAGAAAATGTATTTCAAGGCTGAACTTCAGAACACAAACACCACAATCTAGCTAAACAGGTACTGTTTACCAATGTTCACATTTGGTTTTTTGAAAAGTTATCATTTTATTTATTATTCATCTTTTTTGTTTTGAAAAAAAATGGCAGTTGTCAGAACCCAAAAATGTTTTTCTCACAGCATGAAAAACACTCATTTTGCAAAAGGAAAATGCTTGCAAAAGCAAACTTTTGATGTACAGTAGTATCAGAGAATTATCCTAAAACCTTACAGAATATACTTAGAAACAAAATTTCAGCACCTTATAACTCCGGAACCAAAGATTAGTTTTTCATGACACCTTCAAAAGACATACCCTTGGTATAGGCTCTTTCAGCCCTAAATGTTTGGGCACACAATTTTGTACTGTCTAGGCTGTAGGTGAGAGCAAACAAACTGCAAAAATGGTAAAAAGGTAGCTTTTTTTCAAATGTGACACATCCAGATCTCCAAAACTGGATAACTGCCCATCAAGAAGCTTTCCATGTCTTGAGAACTTGCCACCCTGACAACACAAGACAAATCTGGGACAATTTTGTTAAACAACACCAGAGTTATTAAGGTGCATTGTTAGGGCTTTAACATAAAACACTGTATGCAACCCTAAATATGCCTGCGCTACCAAGTTTAATATAGTTATTGATATACACACACACACACACACACACACCTGGCGAGTCAGCAGAGATTTGGAAAGTGAAGGCCCAGTACTGTTAATGGGCTGAACTTAATTCATGATCTGCTGAGTTAAGGCACAGTTGTCAAACTTTAAAAATCGAAATGAAGTCCAGGCTTTCAGGCCATGGCCTTCAACTCCCTTGTACACAAGTGGCAATGATAGGTGAAATTGAATGTGCTCATGTGTACAATATATGTATATGATATATTTCAAACTGAGATGAGCATTGCATGTAACTTGGTAGTGAACGTGAGGAAAGTTTGAGGTTTACTGCATGTGTTAATAGTAGAGGCATTATAGGCAGTGGGAGAGGACAGTTGTAGGGGGGCTAGAAGATGTGTAAATATAGCTTGTTTGCGGACATGAGTGGAGGTGGAATGCTTTATGTTCTTAGGGAGGGAGTACAAGGTTGTTGGGGAAGCCTCTGCGAAGTCCTTCATACTGATGGATTTGTATTTTTTGAGTACATGGTAGAGGTTTTTGACTGGGACCTTAGTGTATGTAGAAACTTAATCCTGCATAAATTGGATGTGGCCTACAACAATATTTGTCAATTTGCCCTTGCCTGCAATTGCCTTACCCATCACTGCACTTTGTATTCCAAACTAGGTTGGCCATCCTCTGCTGCTCAACTGGATCTCTCATCTGGTAGCATAATCTATAGTGCACTACAGAACCAAGCTCCCCAATACTTTGCTTACAGCACAATAAGCTGGTGGTATATCCAGTTCTGACAAACATTAACTACAACAGAAATAAAAGATCACGTTGGTCTGTATGAGGTATATCGGGGGGATGTGTGGTGGGTATGGCTAGCTAAATACAGTATGTGAAATAAAGGGCCCAAATCTCATTGTAGGCGAGTACTTTAGAAAGAGCAATGTGGGGCATCTGCTCATGCGATGCAAGATGACCTACCCCTAGTAGCCATTCAGTCATAGTGAGGATGCCTGCAGTCCACAATCTGTGAAGGATTAGCCACATGGCCGCCAGGGTAACAGCTACGGCTCATTTAAATGTGTGTGTTAGACTGAGGTAGGCCAGGGGAAGAAAGGCCCAGAAATATAAAAGGGCCATCAAAGTGGATGTAGCTTGTAAGAATGGCCTTGCAGAAGTCCAGCACTTGATTCCCAAAAGGGCGGATTAGAGAATAAGACCATAAGAAGTGGGAGAGTGACCCCTCTTGTTGGTTGCATCACCAACGTCTATCATGGTGTAGAATGCCATGTGCATGTAGGAATTGTGGGGCTCTATACCACAAATACAATATTTTTTTTTTGTATTAATTGGGCTCCGATGTCTCAGCAGGCTGTATGGGCTTGAAGCCAACACGTATCCCAAGCCTGCTGGGATATACAGGTATTGCATTCTGTGGCCCATTTCTGTTTGATAGCCTCAGTGGGGTCTGAATGTGCGACTCATAGTGTAGTGTAGCATTTGCTCACCTTACCTCTGGGGAGAGAGAGAGAGCCATTTGGGTATGCGTAGTTCTGGGGGGGGCGTACCTGGCTTTGAGGAGAGGCAGGAGGGCTGACCAGAGTTGTAAGTATCCCCAGAAATCTTTTTGATGGATCTGGTATTTGGTTGGTTTTAATGCCCTGAAAGGAGACTATGGTAGTAACATCAGGGTTGCATAGATGATAGATATGGTGGATGCCACCCTGCTTCTGATGTGGGCAGTTAATAGATTTATGGCTAATGTGTATCTGTGGGTTATTCCAGATGGAAGTGTAGATGATTGGGAGAAAAGACACATTCACAGCAGAGGCAAATAGTCACCAGTATTTAAGAGAAATAGCCAGAGTGGGGTGTTTTAGCAGCACTTGTTTAACTAGATAGAAAGCCAGTAGTGGGGAAGAAGCCTGTAGGGTATAGTCTCCAAGCTCTACCCACAGAAGAGACTGTGGACGGGTAAAATGAAACCAACTGAGGACTTGGGCACATATGAATCAAACTGCCATCACTGAGGCAACAAGCCTTTGTGTGAAGTAAATAAACAAAACAAAATGAAGAAAAAAGACATTATGGTTCTCAAAAGAGGTGGTGGGGAAGGTTAGGCAGAAAAAGATAGCATTCAGAAAGTATAAGGAATCACAAAAGAAGCAGGAAAGAGAACTGTATCAGTTAAAGCAGAAGGAAGCGGGGAAGGCAGTTAGAATAACAAAGGCCCAAACCAAGGAAGAGATAGCCAACTCAGTTAAGGGGGATAAAACCTTTTATAGGTACATTAGTGAGTGAAGAAAGACCAAGGTAGGGATAATGAAGCTTAATAAAGGGGAGGGTGGTGGGCAGATGGTGACAGTGAAATTGCAGAGATACAGTACTGAACGAATACTTTTGTTCAGAATTCACAAAAGAAGAGAAGGGTGACGAACCTAAATCAAACAATAGAAGCACTCTGGATAGGGGGGTCAGTACCAGTCCATTCACAGAAGAAAGGGTTCTGAAATAACTCCTAAAACTCATGGTGGACAAGGCAATGGGACCCTGATGGGATTCACCCCAGAATTCTGAAAGCACTAAGGGGAGAACTAGTGACTCCACTGACTACCCTTTTTAACAAATCATGGGAGGATGGTGTGGTACCTGAAGACTGAAGGAAGGCAGATGTGATTCCCCTTCACAAAAGTGGGAGCAAGGCAGAGGCAGGAAACTACAGACCTGTTAGTTTGACCTCAGTAGTAGGGTAAAATGATGAAATCACTTCTGAAAGAAAGAATTGAGTTCCTAGAGGCCAGTGGGGCACAAGACCCAAGGCAGTATGGATTCACAGTGGGAAGGTCATGTCAGAAAAATCTAATAGATTTCTTTGACTGGGTGACCAAAGTAGTACACTAGGGAGGGGCTGTGGATATGGCCTACCAAGATTTTAGCAAGGCATTTGACACAGTCCCACATAAAAGATTAATAAACAAGTTAGTCAACCTGGTAGTGGGTCCCATGGTGGTAGCCTGGGAAAAAATTGGCTGGACAACAGATCGCAGAGGGTAATAGTAAATGGAGTCCACTCCGAAGAAGGAGGGGGTTACTAGCAGGGTACCGCAGGGTTCAGTATTGGGGGTCAGTCCTTTTTAATGTCTTTATAAGTGACATTGCAGAGGGACTGGAAGGAAAAGTATGCCTCTTTGCAGATGACACAAAGATCTGCAATAGAGTTGATACACAAGGGGGAGTGGAAAGGATGAGAAGGGACTTGGCAAGGTTGAAGGAATGATTAAAATATGGCAGCTTAGATTCAATGCAAAGGAGTGCAAAGTAATGCACCTGGGAAACAAAAACCCAGTGGAAGAGTACACAATAGGGGGGAGGTACTAACAACAACAAAAATGGAAAGGGACCTGGGGTAGTCATATCAGATGACCAAAAGGTAGGCATGCAATGTGAAAAGGCAGTAAGGAGGGCTGGGGGGATACTGGGATACATAGGGAGAGGCATCACTTGTAGAAAACAAGAAGTTGTCATCCCTCTGTACAGACAGTTGGTGAGATCCCATCTGGAGTACTGCGTGCAGTTCTAGAGACCCTATCTCCACAAGGACATAAACAAGATGAAGGCAGTCAAGAGGAGGGCAACCAAAATGGTGCAGGGTCTGTACCAGAAACCATACGATGAGAGACTAAAGAAGCTTAATATGTTTACAATCAAGGAAAGGAGGGAGAGGGGGGACATGATAGAAACTTTCAAGTACCTCAAGGGAATCAACAAAGTCCAAGAGGGTAGTATCTTTCAGAAAAAGAGATGTGCAGGAATAAAAGGGCACAGTTTGAAGATAAAAGGTGGATGGTTCAGGGGCAACGCGGAATTATTTTTTCACAGAAAGGGTGGTGGATGCATGGAACAGAGATTGTGGGGTCAAAAACAGTGGGGGAATTCAAGAATGCATGGGACAGACATAAGGCAATTATAGTGGGGGGTAGGAGAAGTAGGCTGTTGGTTAACTAGGATATGCAGCTTATCCAATAGGTAGGGAAATCTGCAGACTGGTTAGGCCAAGTGGTCCTTATCTGCCATCAAAGTATATGTTTCTATATGAAGGATACATGATAATTTCTGAAGTGGAGAAGGCCCTAACAACCTTTGAACTAGTATTTTTATAATATGGAGTGACTGATTCTTCTTACTGGATCATCCCAAATGAAGCTCCCCACAGTTTGACAAAGTATGCATCTGGTACTGCAACAGGGAGGTGGATGAAAAGGTGTAGGGCTTTGGGAGCAAACATCATTTTAATTGTATTGATTTTCCCCAAAAAGGATACTCTGAGAGTCTTCCAGCATGTTATGTCAGTGGTAAGGGATTTTAATAGAGGAGTAAAGTTCACTTGGTAGATATGGAGAAGAGAAGGGGTGATCTGGATGCCAAGGTAAGTGATCCCTTCTTCTGCCCATTTCCATTAGGTATTGAGAAAATGTGAAAGTTAGCATAAGTGGTTAAGTGGAATGATTTCAGATTTGGTATGATTAGCCTTAAGACCAGAAAAAGAGGAGAACAAGGCTAAGAGGAGTTGTAATGGAGTGATAGCCATCAGGACTTGACAAGTAGGACAAGTAGTTCATCAGCTTATAGTAAGCACTTATCTTCAGTGCAGGTAGTTTTGAATCCAGCAATCGATGGGGATGTTCTGAGGGCAATGGACAAGTGTCCGATGGCCAATAAGAAAAGTAGGGTGGAGAAGGGGCAGTCTTGGCAGGAACCCCTTTGAAGTGGAAATGGTGGGGGCTAGGAGGCATTAGTAAGAATGTGGGCAGAGAGGCTGTGATAAAGTGTCTGAACCACTGACAGAAAGTAAGGACCAAATCCCATGCATTTCACAACTTCAAAGAGGTAGGTAGGCCTATTCAATAGAGTTGAAGGCCTTTTCAAAATCAATAGTGAGGGCAGCAGCTGGGGTGGGGATCAATTTAGCCATGTGGCGGTTGTTAAAAAGAGTATGAAGAAGGTTGGAACTCAGTCAGCCTTTAACAAATCCAACTTGAGATGGGTGTATTGGAAAGGTAGGAAATTCTCTAAGCATGTGGCTAAAGTTTGGGCCAGTATTCTGACATCAGTGTTAATAAAGGATATTGCCCTGTAGCTGCCAGGGAGGAGAGAGGGTCTTTCCCCTTGTTGGGGAGGACAGTGATAGTGGCTTCCCTAGAGGTGGCAGGTAAGAGGCAATGTCATAAAGTGTGGGCAAAGGTTCTAAAATGGCAAGGTGAGAGGATGTCCAGGAAGGTTTCAAAGAAATCGATGGGGAAACCATCCCCGCCCGGGGATTTGTTTTTCTTTAAAGCCATCACTGCAGTTGCAATCTCTTCTTTAGTACTGTGTTGTTCTAGCTTTTGGTGTTGTGATGAAGGGAGGCAAGATAGATCCAGAGGGTCTAGGAAAGTAACTATATGCTCGGGGGGTGGGTTAAACTAGTAATGAGGAGAGGTCACTGTAAAATTGTCTCATGACGTTATTGATTTGGGAAGGAACAAAACTTGTCTGGTCTGCTGAGTTATGGAGTCCTGTAATGTAGCGTTCGGCCTGTTATTTGCATAGTCTAAATGCCAGGATTTTACTTATCCTTTTTCCTCCCTCACAGTATTTGTGATTGGTTCGAAAGGGCTAGCTCTACCTTCCTTGTGTAGAGGGAGTTGAGTGCAGCCCACATTCTGATAAGTTCCGAGGGGCTGCCAGAAGGGTTTTGTTTCTGATTTCCCCTCTGGGATTTTAAGTTTAGCCTCAAGCTTCTTTGCCTCACATTCCCTTGTTTTACGCCTATGAGCAGCAAAGTCAAATATATAGCCTGTAAGGTGGTCTTTAAGGGTATCCCACAGAATATTGTCAGTGACAGAGCCATCATTGTTAGTATGAAGGAAAACTTGAATTTCTTGTCTGACCCAAGGAACAAAGGCAGAGTCTTTAAGAAGGATGGGGTCCAATCTCCAACAGGATGTACACAGGGAGCTGGAGGCCCATAGGAGTGTGATTGAAATAGGAGCATGGTCAGACATGATTATAGGGTGAATGTGGGTCACTACAGCGCTTTGTATCAGTTGAGGGGAAGTGAATCAAAAATTGATGCATCTAAAAGACTGGTGGACCTGAGAGTGAAAAGTGTAATCCCTTACAGAGGGGAAGCTGAGTCCCCAAACATCTGTAAGGGAGAACTCCTTTAATAGAGCATGGAAGACCACAGCAGTTCTGTAATTGGGTTTGTGGGATGTGTGGGATCTGTCTATGGTGGGATCTAGAGTGAGGTTAAAGTCCTCTCCTATGAGAAGAGGACCGGAAGGGCTATTAAAGAGGGAGATCTCTTCGAATAGCTTAGCAAAAAAGTGGGGTTGGTCCAAATTGGGCATGTATACATTGACTAATGTTAGGGGACCTTCAGTGGTATCAAATATAGCCATAACCAACCTGCCATCAGAGTCAAATTTAGCTGTGGTACATGGCCACCTTAGAGATCTGTGTACCATAATAAAGATGCCTCATTTAGCTGAGAAGACGGTGCTATATACCTCTTGACCACAGAGGGAAGAGTGACCAGTGGGGTACCACAGGGATCAGTGCTGGGACCGGTCCTATTTAACATCTTCATCAGTGACATTGCACAGGATATAGAAGGCAGAATTTCACTGTTCGCTGATGACACAAAGCTCTGTAACAGAGTAGACACACCAGAAGGTGTAGACAGAATGAGAAGGGACTTGCAGAAACTTGAAGAATGGTCAAGGGTTTGGCAGTTGAAATTCAATGCAAAGAAGTGCAAGATAATGCATATGGGGCACAAAACCTGGCACAATATATCAGTTGGGGTGAGGATATAGCATGCACCAAGCAGGAAAGGATCTTGGGTTGTCATCTCTGATGACCTCAAAATGAGAAACAGTGTGACAAGGCATCAGGTAAAACAAATAGGATGCTGGGATGTAAAAGGCAGGGGGCATCACCAGCAGGAAAAGGAGAGGTCATAATTCCGCTATACAAGACACTAGTGAGGCCCCACCTGGAGTACAGTGTACAGTTCTGGAGACCATGCCTACGTAAGGACATGACAGGGTAGAGAAGGTTCAGAGGAGGGCAACAAAAGATGGTGCATGGGTTGCATCAGGTCCTATGAAGACAGGTTGAAGGAACTGAACATGTACTCCCTGGAGGAGAGGGAGGAGAGAGGGATATGATGAGAGACATACAAGTGTCTTACAGGGAGGAACAGGGTGCAGGAAAACACTATTTTTAAGCGAAAAAGATGTTTCAGGGCTAGAGCATGGGATGAAGTTGGAGGGAGGACGATTCAGAGGAAACATGAGAAGAATTTCTTCACAGAACGGTGGTGGACAAGTGGAACACCCTGCCAGAGGAAGTGGTGGGGGCTGAAACAATCACGGGGTTTAAGAATGCATGGGATAGACATAAAGGAATTCTAGAGGTCAGGGGTAAGGGGAAATAGACTTCTAGGAAAACAAACTGAACTTACAAGCTCAAATGGGCAGACTAGGTGGGCCATAGGCCCTTATCTGCCGACACTGTCTATGTATCTATGTATCTATGACCTCCCCATGCCTACTTTAGTTTAGGGGCTTTCTTGGAGGATAGTTTGGTCTCCTGCAGAAAAGCCACTTATGCATGACGTTTCTTGATATGGGCAACAACCTTTGTGCACTTGATCAGGGAATTAAGCCCTTTAACATTCCAAGACATGCAGTGTAAATCAGCCATTAATATGGGGTATATAAGTGTCCGTGAGTGCAGGGAGGTTAGGCAGAAGAAGCAAGGTACATGGTACCCACCCCACCAGGGGAGGAGGAAGTAGGATTAATGGGTAGAAAGAGGCTATAAATGCTAGAAGACCAAATCATGATTATTTAGGTAGGTAAGCAAAGTGCTTAATCAAAGGAATGGCAACTACTGTATGTAATTCATATACACAATAACGTCAACAAACATTAATGAAACCATACTATAATATAAGAATATACTGATATGACATTTCGAGGGGGTGACAATCATCCAAAAGGGCCATTTCCTTTTGTGCCACAAGGGTGGCAAGTCTTCTATCTAAGTGGCAGGAGTGGGTCCAGGACATGCTTCCCAGTCTCCCCCACCCACCCCCCCCAGAGCAGTACCCTAGAGCTGACACTAAGAGAAAGACAGAAAGGGAAGAAGGAAATAAAGGACCAACAATCCAACAAAGTATGAAGTTAACATGGGGAGTGTGGGAATGGGGAGGGCAGCACCGATAAAGTTAGGAAGACCATGAGGGGGTGATACCCTGTTGCACTAAGGAAAGTGAAACACAGATAAGACAGTTGATGACAGACATACATAGGTGGAGTGGTAGGCATTAAAAGTAGAATATAAAAGGGAAATTTTCCTACAAAGCCCCAAATGTTTTAAATGTGGCAAGGGTGGCAGCACTGGAAACCAGAGGACAGGGTAGAAGGGATTTTAATAGTCACAGTGGAATATTCCACCAGGATACTAGATCTGGTACAAGGCATGGCATCTCTAAGTCCCAAGCCTCTGAGGGCCAAAAAAGGGGAAAATGCATTGTGCAAGAGGGTTGAGGGCTATGGTGCCTAATCATAAGCCCACAGTAAAGTGTGGCGACACCGATAAGCTTCTATGTGTTATGTAGGCCTGTGGGGGGGGGGGCTATCCAGGTGCAAGACAATGGAGGAGGCATGCCTTGGGAGGGTTGAGGAGCAGGCTAGATCTGTTGTGATAAGGGATGCCTGACAGTGGGGCCTCCAGTCCAGAAATCGCAGTAGCAGCAAACACAGAAAAATAAAGTAAATACACATAGTGGGGGTATGCAAGGCAAAACTAATGCAGAACCTCTCTGTGGTTTGGAGAAAAGAATAAAAGGGGCAAAAGAGTTGGAGAAGGGAAGGATGAAGAGAGGGACACACACAGGGAGGTTAAAGGAGTAATGAGTAGGAATAGGGTTAAACCTTGGAAAGTGAACAGAGACGGGTACATGGAGGCATTACACCTTTAAATGAGATGCAGTCTTAATTGATTAAGTGTCTTGATTGCTTGCTGCTGTACTGCATCTCTAGTAGGAGGGAGAGGAAACCACAAATCATCAGCTGGAGAGCCATTCATATAAAAGCAGACATTTTGAGGAATTCAAAGAGTGTCAGCCAGTGTTAGTGGAGGGAACCAGAGTCTGTGATGAGGAGGCAGCAGCAACGGCATACTGTATAAGCAGGGTTAGCAGTCCTTGGAGCTGGAAGGAGTGCTGGCAGGAAGAGGAATCAGTTCTGCAGGTTGGTAAAACTGAACTGCAGCAAGGTATTGGTCAGCAACTACCTTGGAACTTTGAAGCTCAGGTCCTGAGGTTGGTGAGCAAGAAGACTTGCAGAGCATGGCACATCTGTTTCTGGACGCGAGACCCCCGGAGCTGTCTGAAGAGAGTTCTCTGTCTTTGCTTTGGCTGTGGCTGTGATGTTCTTGGGGGGGCAGCTGCATTTCCGTTGGCTTCAGCTCTGTTTTTTACTTGTGCCCCTATCCCTTCTCTTAGAGTGAGGTAACCAGGGATCCTCCTCGAGTGGTGCTTTGTAGGGCCTGGGTGGGCCTAGAGAGGCTTCAGAGTAATGTGAGGATGGTG
The DNA here is from genome assembly GCA_016271365.2 of Neoceratodus forsteri. Lineage (NCBI taxonomy): Eukaryota > Metazoa > Chordata > Ceratodontiformes > Ceratodontidae > Neoceratodus > Neoceratodus forsteri. The sequence continues at coordinate 1,551,349,441 of CM057449.1, read as the reverse complement.
GCTGGGATGTGTCTATATCTGGGGACTTGCCTGGAACTAAGAGGTTAGCTGATGGCCAAGAGTGTCAGATAAAGTTCTCTGCAGAGTCCGAGGAGTAAAAGAAGTGAGGAATCCCTTTACAGAGAATCCTATAAAGTAGCGGGATACTGAAGGCTGTCTGAGATATTCAGCTCCCTAACGGCATGTCTGGCATTCATGAAGCCCTGGCAGCACTCAGATAGTGCCAGGGAGAAGTCCGGGTAAATTTGAATTTTGTGCCCTTGTCACATCAGTGGCCCACATTCATAGGCTAGGGTATGGATCTGCTCCTTGATAGGAAATCAAAGGAAATTTGCCAGGATGGGCTGGAGTCGTTGACCTGGTTTAGGTGGAGGGGTCAGAGAACAATGTGCCTACTTGATCTCCAAGGGGCTCAGCCACTGTTGTTACAAAATAATAGGTAGTACATACTGAAGAATGGCTATCATGTTGCTGCCCTCCACCCCTTCAGGTAAAACTTACAATCTGGATAGTGTTCCATTGATTCTGGTTCTCCAAGCCTTCCACCCAGTCCCAGAGTTTTCTGATAGCCCTTTCCTGTTTGTGGATGTGAGCCTCCAGCCAATGTGTCAAGGGGTCCTGGGCATTGATTTTTTGTTCAGCATGGGAGAGACAATGGGAGCATGATGATTTCCTTGTTGGTTTTAAGATTAGCTGTTTTAAGCTCCTCGATCTCCACCAGCAGGTGGTTGAACATGTTTCTTATTTCTTGCAGGCCATCTGTACTGGAGAAGGAGAAGGAGGCTGTGGTGGGAAGCATCATGATGAGCAGGCCAAGCTGTGATGGAGTACTGAAGAGGCGCGCAGTGGGAAAGCCCCAAAATTAAAACGATTCCCATCCAAAAGGCAGGAGTATAAACCAGGTAGCCACATCACTGCAGGTTATGAGGAGGAGCATCCACGCAAGGACAGAAAATGCCTGTAGTGCTCTGGCCCCCTCACCAACTCTACAGCTGGAATGAGTGACATCGGATCAGCTCAACAATGCAACAGGAAGCATCCAGACTAATCTGCTCATGGCAGATCAGGAAATCTTCCCTGCTCATGGGGGCGATGTAGTCAGTTCAGTGTAGACAGCCTTCAGCTTGTACTGTATGTGCTTTAGTAGCACTGCTTTAATGTATAACTGTTCGGTAACATAAGCAATACTTAAAACAAACCCGACACTGAAAACCTTACATACTTATCTAGTGGGAGGGTACAGTAGTCCCCCAAAAGTTGTCTTCTACTTTGCTTTTCATGTGATGAGGTTTTTTTCCTATTTGTACCATTAAATGAAAGATGTCAAAGTAATAATAATAGACATTGAGCATGCACTTTGGTCAATATTTGAGTTATTGAGATTGAATTTAAACAATCTTGTCCATACTTTGTGTAGGTCATAATTAGATAAGATATTCCTTATAATATATTTGGTCCATCCAGCTGTCTAGGCTCTTTTTTTAGTTTTTATATTCTCACTGTTTACCATTTCTGTAGGTAAATTAATACAAAATTGTAAATATGATTCAAACATAGCTACAAATTATCCAGCCTTTAGTTGTAATCTAGGTCCATGCTGTAAAAGAGAAACACCTGACTTGAGAATTTTATGAAACTGTTTAATATAAATATAATTTTTGAACTATAGATGTCATTATGTCAGACTGATTTCTAAATAACAAACATTCATAGCATGTTTGCACTTGACTTGCTTAAACAAGTGTTATTTAATGCTTTCATTGTAAGCACTGTAATAAAACTACACAAGCACATGTTTGAACTGACAATTTCCTATTGTAACCTGACATTAATTTGCCTATGGTAATGACCAACCTATTGGTCTATAATACAGTACTTGTCTTTCATGCCCCAGCTGAGCAAAGTATTAGCTCAAACTACACTAAAAAGCTATTCTTCATTACCACAATGCCTATAACATTGCACAGAATTCTCTGTTATTTCTCATAAATGCAGTGGCGCATGGATTTTCAATTTTGGTGTTAATAAGTGCAGTGTAAATACGAATCTTCCATATGTTACTGGGATTCTCTCATCATCAGTGGTTGGTCACTTTAACATTACGTGCAGAAACATTTACTAAAGCCGATGACTAAGAATCCCCATAGATAAGCCGCAACCTCTGACCAAGCTGGATACCCTCTGTGCTGCATGCTTGAAGTCTTATAAAACTCTGTTTGGAAAATAAAACACTCCATTTGGATAATGTTTGATTACGTAATATATGCTGTCAGTTACAATTTCATTAAGTTTGGGTAAGCATGCCAAAAAATGTCAAGCTATCCCATTTATATGCCGCCTGGCATGTCTTAGCTGTAGTGTGGTAAGAATGTAGGAGTGAAAAACTTCTCTGCGGAGGGTTGATTTGAGTTTAGAATGTGATGGTTGTGTGGAAATGTTGCTCTTACAAGGCTTTATTAATACTGCCTATAGTCTACTCAACAACTGGGCTCATCCTACAGTAACTCATGAAAGCCCAAACATTGCCTTCCAGAACCACCTAAGGCTATGATGTGCATTAAGTAGGTTGCAATACCCTTCCCATTCAATGTATATTTTGTGATTTGGCATACTGAATAGAGTACTAACCAAAGCAAAGGTTTTTATTTGTTTTGAAACTGCAACACTGTGGGCCAGATTTGAAGTCACAAAGGAGTGTTGCAAACCATGGCAAGAAATTATTTTGCATCGGTCACTATCTTGCTACCCCTTAAGCTATTCTTATATGTTGGCACTCAAAATGTTATTTAATAGAAACACAAATTATGCTTCCATACAGCAATTGAAGACAACAGCACTCATTTGGCTATTACAGAAGTTTATAAACCAAAATAAGAAAGAAAAATAGTTAACTCAGGGGTCAACAGGGCCCCTAACATGTGATATCCATTAAATGAAAGTGAAGGTGAAAATGAAATAAGTTATCTCATTCCATTCTCAATTATATTATATCTATCTGAGTTCCATTCTGTTTGTAGATTCCAGATCCTGCAGGGAAAAAAGGCAGAAACACCTAAAGAGAGACAATAAGAAGATACGATGGCTACTATTGTAGGTGATCATACCTTTCATATCTAACAGGTCGGGAAAGGTTTCATATTTTTCACTTCATACTACTTTCACTAGTAGTAGGGGACCCACTGGCGGGAAGTGATCATGCCACGGTCTAGTTCTTCCTTGATCTGGGGGGTGTAGAACTCACATGAACAATGGTAGTTGACTTCAGGGGGGTGGACTTCAATGGTATGGAGCCAATCCTTAGGGGCTACCTAGAAGGGACAAGGCCAGTATGAACACTGAGAGTCGATGGGAAATTATCAAAGAGGGACTCCTGAAAGCTATCAAGGCCTGCACGAAGGAACAACACAAGTTTGGTAGAGCTAGGAAGCCGAGCTGGTGATCAAGGGATGTTCAGGATGCAGTAAGGAAAAAAAAGGCTGCTTACAGTCAACAAAGGTGTTCATGTGGGGTTATAGACAGGAAGGAGTATGATATGATTGTCAGGAAGGTCACCAGGGTGGTGAGGTCAGCTAAGGCGAAGATGGAGAGGAGGCTTAAAAGAGGAAAAAAAAGGGTTCTTCAGGTATATCAGGGAAAGGAGGAAAGGGAAGGGGAAGATTAGTAGACAAGGGCAGGGAGTAGGTGAGCGGAGGAGGCAGGGGAGCAGGCACAGGTATTAAATGACTACTTTGCCTCAGTCTTCACCAGGAAGGAGGGTGGGGTGGCACCACATGGGGAGGGGCAGGGTGGACCTGCAGAAGGAGGGAACATGGATGTTGAAATCCCCATTGATAGGGTGAGGGAAGCCCTTAAGGCCCTAACAGCAGAGAAGGCACCGGGTCCACATGGTCTCCATCCAAGGGTGCTTAAGGAATTTGCTGTTGTCCTGGCCGTGCCTCTGAAGGACCTCTTTAATGCCTCCCTTCAGTCAGGATGGGTGCCTCAAGACTGGAGGATGGCCCACATTGTGCCTATACATAAGAGGGCTCATGAGAGGAGCCAGGAAACTACAGGCCGGTAAGCCTGATGTCGGTGGTGGGCAAAGTGATAGAGGTAATCATAAAAGAGAGGCTGGAGGGATTTCTGGAGGCACAGGGCCACCTGGATGACCGCCAGCATGGCTTTGTTCAGGACAGATCGTGTCAGACCAATCTGGTGAAGTTCTATGATTGGGTGACAAGAGCACTGGACCAGGGCAGGCCAGTGGATGTCCTCTTTCTGGACTTCAGCAAGGTGTTTGACTTGGTGCTACACCATGGAGTGCTGGAGAAGCTGAGGGAAATGGTGGCGGGGGTACGGATAGATTAGTGGATAGAGAACTGGTTAGCAGGACGTTTTCAAAAGGTGATAGTCGGGAGGGGGTTCATCTCCCAGGAAGGTCATTAGCAGGGTCCCACAGGGATCGGTGCTGGGTCCACTCCTGTTTAACACTTACATCTCAGACATCAGAAATGGTATCAGGAGCAAGATGAGCCTCTGTGCCGACAACTTGAAGCTGGGGTGGTGGTGGTCAGGGAGAAGGGTGGATTAGCCCTTCAAGGGGACCTGCAGACTCTGGAGGGGTAGTCACGCACCTGAAAACTGAGGTTTAATACTAAGAAGTGCAGGGTTCTCCACCTAGAGGCCGGGAACCCGGTTTATGTGTACACCTTGGAAGGGAGACACTGCAGGCTTCGGGAGGGGAGAAGGACCTCGGGGTGGTTGTGGATGCCAAAATGAACAACTCAGAGCAGTGTAGAAGGGCTGCAGTCAAAGCAAATAAAATGCTGGGGTGCATAGCCAGAGGGATAACCTCGAGAAGCCAGGAGGTGCTCCTTCCACTGTATAATTGCCTGGTTAGACCGCACCTTGAATACTGCATGCACTTTTGGTGTCCATACTTAAAAAGGGATATTGCTCTCCTCGAGAGGGTCCAGAGGAGGGTGACTAAAATGATACAGGGTCTGGGGGAGAAGTCCTATGGGGAAAGACTTGAGGAGCTCAACCTGTGCTCCATGGAGGAGAGGAGTAGTGGTGGGCAAAGTAGCTGAAATTCGCTCCGCAATTCGTGGAGCGGTGGGGAATCTGCAAAGTACCATTGTGAAGCGGAGTACTTCACATCATAATGAGGATCGCAAAGTCATTGATTTTAATGCACTTCATGTCACTAAGTCTTCCCCATCCACTTCTGTGCCCATTTTTAGGTGAAGTACGTTGATTCCATTGTACTTCACATCACTTCACCTTGTTTTTTGGCTTCAAGGCGAATTTTGCATTGATTCATGGGATTGCAGGTCAGATGGGCTCTAGATTCTCCTGCACAGACTCACTTCTGTGTAGTGTGTGTGTGTGTGTGTGTGTGTGTGTGTGTGTGTGTGTGTGTGTGTGTGTGTGTGTAGTGGTAGTTGGAGACAGTTTGCTGTCAGAGCTCTGTGACTGAAACCCTATAAAAGCTGTTAAAAAAATCCTTTTTGAGCCATTGTTTTGGCTAAAAACATAGTACATCAATTGTAGGAAACCCTCCTGTACTCAAATAATTGAGTGTTTATTGTTTGTGTGTGGGTTTTGAATGTTAATTTTGAACATTCAGTTTGTGTACTGAGAGACAGTTGAAGTGTGCTTTGGGGAAGGGGCGTATCTGTGTGGTCTAGGTAGATTTAGATTAACTGCCTGGGAGAAAAACGCAGTTTTTTTGTTTTGGTTATATTTTTGTTGTATAACTAAGTTAATGAACACACAGTAATATTTTCAGTAATTCTTGACAATTTTTTGCTGAACTTTGTGTTGCAACAGTGCATAATTGCAGTTTGTTGAAAAGATCTAGTTATATTACCAAAGTTTTCAATTTGTCACGCATTACTTGTAGTGTGTGTGTGTAAATGTGTATGTGATGGGTGCCATTAAATCACAGTTCACAGACACCTTTTATTGTGCCACAGAGTAATTGCAGCAGTGTGAACCTGCTATCCACAGCAGCTGCGTGATTTTGCACTGTTCTGTTGTCAGGATTTAGTATTTTGGTTTTGTACTGTTACTGCGTGCACTGCCCCCCACCGCCAAAAAGTATTCTTTCCATATTGGATTTGGATTGTGACTGTTGTGAGCAGCAGTGGTTAAGGTGTTGTTGTGACTTTGCATCTGCATCTTTTTCTTGATTGCACAGTGCAATCTAATCTGTCTGTGCTTGCCTTTACATCTGCTTAGTTCGCAGTCTACATCTGAAAGCCACTGTTGTTTTCTTGGGCTTCACACATCTCATTCACTGGACCAGAGTGAAAATTCCAAAATTTAAATTTGTTTATAATTTTCTTGGTGATCCCCAAAATGCCCGCAAAGAGACGTGCAAGCAAAGCTGTTTCTGGCCATGGCACTACTGCCAGGGGTAAGATTGTCTGTGGGCATGGTAGTACGCAGAAGCGCATAGCTGATGTGAGGAAAGGGATTTCTCCATCAATATTTTTTACAACGCAATATGTTGCTTCACTCATAGTTGGAGGAGATTATGATGTCCCAGCTGGTGGTGTTAGCGCAGTTTCTGCTGGCATGAGTACTGCTGCCTCAAGTTCCACTTCTGACCAGTTAACCATTTCAAAAAATATAGTTGAGTCTAAAGCAGTGAATGTCATTATAGATGATGTCATACTGCCCAGTAACATCCCCATGGTAGTTGAACATGATTCTGATCCTGGCAAAGATAACTCACAATGTCACATTTCTTCCACCACAGTAGAGGTCAGGCCTTTGCCATGCAATGATTCACAGTGTGGTGCAAAAATATCGGGTGGTGATGATGATGATGTTGCTGTGGTTGCAACATGTAGTCCACATGACACCATCCAAGTAGAAAATGTGGATGCGGATGATTTTGATGAATATGATGATGTCAGTGACCCCTGTTGGCAACCGGAGAAAAAGAAAGTCAAGGTGGCTGTGTCTAGATCTGTTGGTGTTAAATCCCCGCCTCTTGAAAAAAGTTGTGATTTAGCGGTTCCAGTTGTTGATGATGATGATGATGATGACCCATTAATAATCATAGGTAGCCATGGTAGTCAGTTGCAGTCCAAGTGTGTCCCGCCTGAAAAATCATGTAGCGCTCCCCCCATTACTGGGCTTAAAAAGGCAGAGTCCAATAAGCAGCATCAGGGACATGTTAAAAGTAGAGGATCACAAACCCATGTTTGGGATTTTTTTGTTCAAGATGTAAACAATAAATCAGTTACTATCTGCCAGCTTTGCCATGCGCATGTGAGTAGAGGTAAAAAGAGGAGTCATCTGTCATCTTGGCATGGGGGGAACAGCATCCACATCTTAAGAACAGGCACATGGCACTGTGGACCTGGCACCAGATGGCAGCTAATGCCATAGTGGGGCGTTCACCCTCGTCATCAACCTTAATGAGCATGTTATCCCCTTCCATGGCTGTAAGAGCAAGTAGGAATGTCTGCAGTAGTGATGAAATAACAGCAGAGGATTACTACAGGCATGATGAGGTGGAGGATAATGATTCTGAAATCTTGTCAGGTGGTGGTCAGAGTAGCAGTAGTGGTGTTGGTCAGTGGAGGACATTTAGTGCAAGTGGTACATCAACCCCTGTGCGTAAATCTGGGAAAATAACTTCATTTGTGGATTTGTCACCTGTGCAACCCTCTTCATCACATGTTCACACACACACCCATCCATTCACAAAGCAAAGCCATTTGTCACGCCCTGTGCAAAACACGTAAGTCAGCTCACGTTGCAGAGTGTTTTTGCCCATAACCTGAAGTACCCACCCAATCATGCAGTGTCATGTGAACTTAACGCTGCTGTAGCTAAAATGCTGGCAATTGATCTTTTGCTGTTCTGCTTTGTGGAGAATTCTGGATTCCCGGCAGTTTGCAGCATATGCCTGTCTGAAATGGAAAGTCCCATCCAGGACATACTTTTCCACCCGTGCTGTCCCCGAGTTATACTGTACTGTGGCCGACTCTGTAAGACATGCCCTTCAACATTCCTCCTCTCCATTCATCCATTTAAGTATGGATATGTGGACAAGTGCAAAACAGCAGGGAGTTCATATTTGTGTATAACTGCACACTGGGTGCAGGTGCCGGGGGTTGTTTGTGCTGGTGGTAATGTGAATAATCAGTGTAATAAGGTGGACTGTCATGGTAGCAATCTTCCCAGAATTTGACAGCATGCAACGCTTGCTATGCACGGTGTGACCTATTCACACACTGATGAAAACATGCTGGACTTGCTACTGACTGAAATTGATGAGGGGGCTGAACTCCCTGTCCCTGAAAGCTGGGTTTATAGCAAGTGACAATGGGTCAAATGTGGTTAAATGCATCACAAATGGTGGCTTTATTCGGGTTCCATGCATGGCCCACTGTTTAAATCTTGTGGTGCAGGAGTTTCTGCAGCACCCTGATATAAAGGAAATGTTGACAGTTGCATGCTGTAACTGTTCTCACTTTTCATGCTCTGCAAAGGCCCGTGACCAACTTTGGTAGTTGCAGATCCAAAACTGTCTACCGTGGCACCATCTCAAGCTGGAAGTTGTCACCTAGTGGAACTCCACTTTATACATGGCAGAGAGGTTGTATGAATAATACAAAGCCATCTCAGAATATCTTGTCATGCATACTAGCCGTGACACTTTCGGGCCTCCATGTCTCTCACAACTGAACAGTGGTGCCTCATGGACTCTGTAATAACAATTTTGAGACCTTTTGAACATGCCACACAGCCGGTGAGTGGCGAGCCTGCATCAATTAGCTAATCAATTCCACTGCTGTGGGTGCTGAGACAGACATTGCTGAATCTACAGCATAGCCTTGATGGCTCTGGAGACTGCACTAGCAGTGTGTTGCTGAAACATATGCTGACACTATTCGAGCGCAATCGGCACATCTTGAGCATTCAGCAGAGTGACGGCTTTGCAATAGCAACAATGCTGGACCCATGATACAAATGTGGAATTGCCTCACTACTGGAGGGAGGGCCTGAACAAGTAAAAAATGTCAGTGGGCAACTGGTGCGCTTGGTTCACAGGGCACAGAAGACACATGCCAAGGTCAGCAAACCTCAGCAGCATAATCAGGCTGAAGGTCATGCTGGAGTAGTGTCAAGCACATCCTGTAAAGGGACTGCAGTTCCAGGTGGTCTGTCATCCAAACCGGTTGTCATCAACCCACTTTGGGGTGCTTTGTTCCAAGTGGAGATTTGTGACATAAATGATTCCGGAGAATAGGATGATGCATCGACCTCCAGACTTAGTGCAGCACAGCGAATGGTTGACTGATATTTGACTGAAAACAGACATCTGTCAGTAACTGATGATTCTCTTTTATACTGGAGTGGAAAGGTGAGTGATTGGCCAGAGCTGACTGCAGTGGCACTGAAGTACCTGACATGCCCACCCTCCAGTGTAAACGTAGAGAGGGTATTCAGCTTAGCGGGTGGAATAGTTTGAGATCGTAATACAAACCTCTCTCCTGCAAATGTCAGTTTGTTGACATTCATAAAAAGGAATGATGGGCACATACCAGCTCAAACAGCAACCTCAGTATTCATACCCCGACATGGTCATAGTTGTGGTGATGTTGTAGAAATTAACCATCCTGGTGGCACTGGCAGCATGAAACAGCCTACCAGCGAGGTGGACGATGACACAATGGAGAAAGAATTCCTTAGTGGTTAGAATCCAGACATTGATGACTGAGAGGGCAGCTTTCTGTAAGAGGATGATGATGAGGTGGTAGGTTTTGAGTGAAGTGGTTAAAAGACTGTCGCATTTTTTTAGTGGTACAGGTTTTGTTTTTCATACAGTTAAATTAGTGCCCCACTCAGAGTGACTCAATTTCCATATGTCAGATTTGTAACACAGTGCATAATATATCCCGCCCACCACCCACCTGTGTGCATCTGACATTGACAGTGAATGTGTTGAAGCAGGCTGAAGCTGTTAGCTCCTGCCACCAGATGCAGGAAAATATGAGAGGGACTGTCATCATGTGCCCCCCTGGACCACCAACATAAAACCACTATTAGCCACTGCCACCAGATGCAGGAAAATATGCGAGGGACTGTCATCATGTGCCCCCCTGGACCACCAACATAAAACCGCTGTTAGCCACCGCCACCAGATGCAGGAAAATGTGAGAGGGAATGTCATCATGTGCCCCCCTGGACCACCAACATAAAACCGCTGTTAGCCACTGCCACCAGATGCAGGAAAATGTAAGAGGGAATGTCATCATGTGCCTATGACCACCACCCACTAAAACCATTGTGTCGATGTTTTTCATTATGTGTCCTGACCATGCCAAGGCAGAGGGAGTCAGAGAGGAGACCACATCCATCAACCACAGGCACAAGGCTTCTTACTATCAATACTTTGAAGTGAGTGTGTGTACTAATGTTTTTCATGCTATTGAGCTTCTTTTAGCTGTGTTATGGTTCCTGTTGCTTTTCTGAGATGCAGTGGTCAAACACATACTGTCAACTTATTTTCTTTTTTATAGGTTAATAAACGACTCTCCTTCACTGAAGGACTGCATGGTACAGCAGTACTGTCTACAGCAACCTACAGGATATCCATTTCCATACTGGTAAGTATAACAATTCTATTTCATCTATTCCTTTTTTGTTGTTCATTTTTTCAAGAATGCAAATCCCACTGACAATTCGTATAAAGTAGGTGACATGTACGTCACATAATATTTGTCATGCACATCACACACTGTATTGCTGCTGCAGCCATGCCAGTGTTGAAAAAGTTTGATCCAAGTCATGACTTGACAAGATGTGGTTTTAAAATGTACCTTGAGTTAAGACATAGGGATACTGACACAGTGTACTGGTTACAGCCTGGTACTAAATGTGTGATTGTGATGATTTGGTCTTCATGTGGCTTCAGTGGGACCACTTGCTGTCTGTTAAACAGCATATATGACAGGGTGAAACAGCCACACTTTAAACATACTGCTGCAATCAAGTACTAATAAGTCCTTCATTTCTTTTTGGAGCAACCTTCCTGATGCTTTGTGGTGTCATAGCAGCCTTATCCAAATAACTTGCTCAACATCATACCCCCCGTGCTGGCAGACAGGCAACAAGTAGTATGAATCAATGATGACCATGACCCTCATTGCTGGACTGGAGAAGGATGCAGATAAAATCTGTGAAGAATTAGCCAAACAATAAACCATTAATGAGACCTACTTGCAAATGAGAATCCCCCCCCGGAAAAAAATACTTACCTTCATTGGCTTGAGAGTATTCCAACGCCACAATTTCTCATCAAGCACAGAAATGCGCACACCAACTGTGACCATGTGACCTGTGACACAAAACAATACAATGATGACGTGTGTGTGTGTGTGTGTGTGTGTGTGTGTATATATATATATATATATATATATATATATACTGTGTGTATATATATATATATATATATATATATATATGTAGAACCCCCCCATATATACAGTATATCACACAGTTAAGGTCAGGTTCTGCCTGTGTAAAACAATAATGGTACCAGAAAGGTACATTAATCAACTTACCAAGGTTAGTATTAGTGTACACACAAAGGGCATCCTTCCTGTTGAGGTGACTGCAGCATACTTTTGGTAACCAACAGCATTCTCAGTCTCATCATTTTAGATGGTAAACTCAATGGTCAGGTTATCCTTCCTTCACACCATTTGGCAAGACACTGCATCATCACATCACAGTCAGGTCAATCAACAGCAGCATTACCCATGTAATTCCAACAGCAGCAGCATGTGTTGTTATGCTCACATATCACTTTGTGTGGACTGGGGAATTTTCTGGAGACAAGACAGTAGCATTCTGGGGATGCACATTAATTCTGGTGACTGGGTGTGCTCACTGCGCACAACACTGAGTGTGTCATTAATTCTGAGAGACTTTGCATTTGTTGTTATGCTCACATTTCACTTTGTCAACACTGGGGAATTTTCTGGAGACAAGACAGTAGCATTCTGAGGATGCATATTAATTCTGGTGACTGGGTGTGCCCACTGCGCACAACACTGAGAGCGCCATTAATTCTGGGAAGCTTTGCATTTGTCGTTATACTCACATTTCACTTTGTCAGGACTGGGGAATTTTCTGGAGACAAGACAGTAGCATTCTGGGGATGCACATTAATTCTGGTGACTGGGTGTGCCCACTGCGCACAACACTGAGAGTGCCATTAATTCTGGGAAGCTTTGCATTTGTCGTTATACTCACATTTCACTTTGTCAGCACTGGGGAATTTTCTGGAGACAAGACAGTAGCATTCTGGGGATGCACATTAATTCTGGTGACTGGATGTGCCCACTGTGCACAACACTGAGAGCGCCATTAATTCTGGGAAGCTTTGCATTTGTCGTTATACTCACATTTCACTTTGTCAGGACTGGAGAATTTTCTGGAGACAAGACAGTAGCATTCTGGGATGCACATTAATTCTGGTGAATGTGTGTGCCCACTGCATGCAACACTGTCCACTGCCACCACACTGTGCTACCACATTTCTTCTTTGCATTGTTTGGTTCTGGACTAAGTGATGTCTTTCTAGTTTAGACTGGCAGTGGCAGTTTTGCAGCAAGTTGCTCTACACCAGAACATGACCTAGCCACAGTGGTAACACAGTGTGGTGGCAGTGGACTGGATGTATTATATATTCCGATTTTATAATGTCTGTACACCATTAAATATTTTGTGTGCCTCAGCAATATCTAATGTCTGTCGAACAGGGTTTGTTGAAAAGCAGGAGTGAGCAGTGCTATGATCTCCTAAAACCCATGTGTGGACTGTGACTGAGGTGCACACTGCCCACCGACTGCACAGAGACTTCTGAAAACATATTATATGACTTTGTCCACTGCTGCTGATGGTACAAATAAAATATATGTTACATATTCTTATCTTTATTCTTTGTACCATAAACACTGGAACAAGTCATCATATATATGTTTGCAAGAAGCTGGACAGTGTCTGCACACACAGGACATTACACTGCACACATGCTGTTTAGCAGTTAGCACAGTATTATTGCACTGCTCAGTCTTGCATTTTAACAAATGCTCCATGACAGAAAATAAACACTAAAATAATGCACCTGGGAAACAAAAACCCAAGGGAAGAGTACACAGTGGGGGGTGAGATACTGACAACAACAAAAATGGAAAGGGACCTGGGGGTAGTCATATCAGATGACCTATAGGTGGGCTAGCAATGTGAGAAGGTAGTAAGGAGGGCTGGGAGGATACTGGGATGCATAGGGAGAGGCATCACCAGTAGAAAACAGGAAGTTGTTGGCCCTCTGTACAGACAGTAGGTAAGACCACATCTGGAGTACTGTGTACAGTTCTGGAGACCCCATCTCCACAAAGACATAGACAGGGTGGAGGCTGCCCAGAGGAGGGCAACCAAAATGATGCAGGGTCTGCATCAGAAGACATATAAAGAAAGACTAAAGGAACTTAAGATGCATAGCCTCAAGGAAAGGAGGGAGAGAGAGGACATGATAGAAACTTTCAAATACCTCAAGGGAATCAACAAAGTCCAAGAGGGTAGCATCTTTCAGAAAAAGAGATGTGCAAGAACAAGGGGGCACAATTTGAAGACAGAGGGGGGGACGGCTCAGAGGTAATATGAGGAAGTATTTCTTCACAGAGAGGGTTGTGGATACATGGAACAGCCTTTCTGAGGAGGTTATAAAGTCAAAAACAGTGGCGGAATTCAAGAATGCATGGGACAGACATAAAGCAATTCTAGTGGGGGGTTGGAAGAAGTAGGCTGTTGGTTAACTAGGATCTGCAGCTTATCCGTTAGGTAGGGAAATGGGCAGACTAGGTGGGCCAAGCAGTCCTTATCTGCCGTCAAATTCTATGTTTCTATGTTTCTATTACTGAGGCACCAAAAATATGTCAGGGTAAACATTCTTAATTTGGAATATAACAGGGCCATAAGAAGCACACTGCACTATGTGGATGACTGCTTGTACACAATACCTGGCTCCAAAAGTGACAGGCAAACACACACAGCCTCTACTCTATATGAATGCATGCCACACAAAAAATCTTCAATGCTACTGCAACTTAATTGATGGCAAACGACACACACAAATGACCACTGTGCTTTGCCGCTGAGGCCTTCATTAGGAGGTACACCACTGAAGGCCTAACCGTCAAAGCACAAGAATCATTACTGTGTGCCTTGTTTTGTCATAAATAGAGTTGCAGTAGCAGTGAAAATATTTTACTGCCATCTATTCATGTGGAGTTATGGCTTTCTGGTTTTGTTAAAGTAGTAGTCAACACAGAATTTGAAAAAACATATGTTATGCAGAACACTTTTGATTTGTATGTAAAGTCCTAGTGCGTTTTTCCCTCTGTCTGCTGTTAGGAGTTTTTACTAAATTAGACTGCTACCTTTATGGTAGTTTTATGACCCCTGTGCATCTTCATGTTACATAGGTTTATTGTCTTTATCGCTCGGACAATGCACCCTGTGTCATGTGACAGTGATGTAGCATAGCCCATAGATTTAGCATATGCACAACAGCTGAGTTGTGTAACTGTTCTTATGCAGTGAGACCAAGTGGCAACTGTTGCAGTTTAGCATATACTGTACCTGAGAGCTAGGTGAGTGGGGTTTCTGTGCGAAAACTGCTAGTCTTTATTAATTACGGCATTGATGATCTGGGGCACTTTTTTGTGCTTTTTATTATTGTGTGTAGTTTGATTAAAATAAATTTTAAAATGAAAACTCTTACTACTGCTAGCTAGACCAGACACACACAGAAAACACAAATAGCCAATTACAGCAACTATTTAGTAGCAGTTTTCTTACAGAAACCACACTCAGCTAACTCTCAGGTTTCTGCTAAACTGTAACTTGCCATTGTGATCACTGTATAAGAACAGTTACACAGCTCTGCTGCTGTGAAGTGTGCATTTGCTAAATCGATGGGCTATGCTACATCACTGTCACATGACACAGGGTACATTGTTGGAGTGATAAAGGCAATAAACCTATTTAACGTGAAAATCCACAGGGGGTGGTAAAACTACTATAAAGCTTGAAGGCTAATTTAGTAAAAACTCCTAATAGCAGACAGAGGGAAGAACACACTAGGAGGGTCTTTACATGCAAATCAAAATGCTCTGCATAACATATGCTGTTTCAAATTTTGGGTGGACTACTCCTTTAAGTTTAAATAATAATGGCAGGGATAACCCATTTTTACTTAAAACAAGCAAAACCAAAACAGCAAACACACACTTAACAGAAGGGGGGGCAGGATAGAAACTATAAAGTACATACATGGAATTGACAACAGGGTAGATGCATACAGAACAGAAGACAATGAAAAAAGTGCATAACAAAGGGAAAACAATTATAAGATGCAGGGTGGAAGGGTCAGGGGCAACACAGTAATATGATTTTTAGAACAAGGGGTGGTGGGGGAATGTATTTTTTATGACACAGGGTGGTGGGGGCACATAGAAGGAAAAAATAAAAAACTAGTGAGCAATGCTGTGGTGATTCAGCAACAGCAGGAGCATGGACATCATCTGCAGCTGATGGCCCTCCATCCACTCCAACTGCTGCTCAACATTGCTCACTCTCTCATTGGTGGCATCCACAGCATTCCAAAGAACTGCCATATCAGAATGACTTACAGGCAGTTCACTGGGGTCAGAAGAAGGTGTTGCGGCTGGTGGTGGTGGGGGTGATGGTGGAGCAGCAGGTGCTGCCGTGGTCTTCCTCCACTTAGGGCTATGCACAGCCACCCCCTCTGCCACAGAAGGCCTGGCAGGTGCAGTCCTGGCCTGTTCTGTAGCAACCTGCCACTCTACCAGGTGGTGGTTAATCATATGGGTGCACTGGCCCCCGGTTCCCAGGTGACTCCCTCGGGGACCACGGCACACCGCCACACTGCAAAGACAGCACTTAACCAGGCTGCTGTCCCGCCACACACAGTCAAAAAACTCCCAAACCTGGGAGGTGCGGGGAGGACTAGGCACAGGTTGGGGGGGGGCAAATGCTGTGGCAGGCTGGGGCTGAGGCTCCACACTTGGGCCCAGCAGCACAGGCACATCTTGTTGAGGAGTTGCTGGTGGTGGTGGGGCTGTGGAAGGTGATGCCACTGCTAGAGGAGGTGGTGGTTGTTCACTCACTGCAACAGCATCACCAACTCTTCCTGCTTCTGGCGGGGGGGGCCTGCAAGATCTTACTCCTGTCCAGCTTGAACCGGCTCCGCCCCCCCACATGTGTGAACTCCTCCCATATGTTTTCCATGCCATGGAAATGCCCCCTTCCCAGATCTTCCCTGCTCCATTGAGACACTGGACTGTCCTCCCTTGGACTGACACAGTCACACACACACACACACACACACACAACAATTAATAAAACTAAGAACTAATAAAAAAAAAAAAGAAATCCACAGAACAAATAAACTAAGAAAAAGATCTGCACAAAAACAAGAACAATTTAGCTTTGAAAAAGCTTTTTAAACTTCCTGCCTAGGCTAATGCTCTCTCTCTCTCTCTCTCTCTCTCTCTCTCTCTCTCTCTCTCTCTCTCTCTCTCTCTCTCTCTACCTTCTCTCTCTCCATCTGCACAGGAGAAAGTGTAAGTATCCCCTAGCATTAGATCCTTCCTTCCTGCCTGGCTAAAGCATGTGACTTACAGTACTATAAGCCATGTGATGTGTCGGGAGCTGCCAATATAGACTTGTCACTTTGTCTTAACTTGCATTAAGGTGGAATGACAATGCGAAGTAATAATTACAAGGTGAGGTGAGCCTTTCACAGTGGGCACTTCGCGTGGTGGGAAGCCAACAAGAAGTGCCCACTTCGCGGTTGGAATTTAAATTCACTGCATCTCTAGAGAAGAGGGACAGAGAGAATGTGATTGAGGTCCTCAAATATCTTAAGGGGGGGGTAAATAGGGTAGGCCAGGATTGGGTGTTCCAGCTGCGAGAGGAGGAGGCCACCAGAGGGCACCCATTGAGGCAGGTTGGCGGGAGACTCAGGGGGGAGATAAGGAGATGCTACTTCACTGAGAAGATCACTGAGAGGGTGGTGGAACCCTGGAATGCTCTGCCCATGGAACAGGTGGCTGTAACAACTGTGGAAGGGTTCAAGAGAGACTGGGACAGGTACAGGGGGAGGTGCATCTCAGAACACCATCAGAGGATGGGGGTGGAGGACCATATGGGGAGAGTTGGGGAGACCAATGTGGTGCCCAAAACGGGCACTGCTCCCCAAGCAGACTCGATAGACCATAGGGCCTACTCTACTGGCTTCTTAGTATGTTAGTATAAATGAATGTAATCTAACACTTATCTCCAGATGCTGCTGCAAGTTGCCACATTGGAGAGCCAAAGCCTAGTGATACATTTACTTAAGGGGGTAAATGGCTTACAGTATGGTAAGTCACATGCTTTAGTGATACAGGTCATAGTGTGTCAGGATTAGAGGGGCTACCTCTGAGTCAAGAGATGTAACCATAGGGGTCCCACAAGGATCTATCCTGGGGCCTTTACTTTTCAGTTTATTTATCAATGCACTCCCCGGTGCCTGCCTAGCTAAAATGCTTCTTTATGCAAATAATACAGTAATTTCTTTCTCTGGAAAATACCTGACCAAAATTGCCACATCTCTTCAATATAGCTTCTTCAAACTCGAATCCTGGTTTTCACAAAATTGGCTCCTCTTAAATTACAAAAAAAGCAAAAACTATCCACTTCTTTATCCAACACTCAAAAAAGAATGCAGCCCCATTGACCATCCAAAGCCTCAAAGGTGACATCATTGAACAAGTCTGTACCTTCAAATATCTTGGCATCCACATAGATGACACCCTATCCTTCACCTATCATGTTGACCATGTGCTAAAATCCGCTGATAGTAAACTTGGGATCCTATACCGCCATAGAAAAGCTATGACCCTGGAGGCCCTCAACCTCATCACTTGGAGTTCCATACTGTCAACTATAGACTACAGGTTTGCACATACAGTGCTGCCACTGACACCACACTAAAACGCGTCAAGGTACTCCTCAACAAGTCTAGTGATGAGAGCCAATTGCCTAACCCACACCTGCAGCCTTTATTCCTCCTCTGGCTGGCTACCACTCCACCAACAGATCAGGTATCAAGTATGCCTAATTGGTAAAAAAGGCCTCCTGGGACTATCCCCCGATTCCACGGCAGCACCATTTCTTTGCAATACTACCTCCAGAACCACCAGAATGTCAGCAAAGGGGGCATTACACGTTCCTTTTAAATGAACCTCCATTGCCCAGTGATCACCTTCCTACCGTGGGCCCCTTTGGATGAACAAACTACCCCTCGCCCTCTTTCAAACTGAGAAACTTGGCCAGTTTAAAAAAGGCTTTGGACACTCCTGGCTGACTCCAACCACTGTGATTGCAATCCCTAAGCCCTGGACATCCACCTGTCTCTAAGTCCTCTGCTCCTGACTTCCCCCTACTTGCTCCACACCCATAATCTCTACTTTGCCTACTTTGTGCCCCCTGCCAGGACAAAGCCAGCTACCAACTGCTAACCACCTTCCTCCATCTTTAGATGAAATTGTGGATACCTCACTTGTCCCTTGCTTCTATCTTCTTCTCCAAATTCCTCCCACTCCCACCTGCTCTACTCGACAAAGGCCTTCCCAGGCTACAAATTCTGTACTTCAAGCACTTAGCAACTAACAATTTGTTAAGACTCCCTCCAGTGATGAAAGTGAACAGGAACACATAGGAACTCAGTCCCTATACTTTTCTTGCAGCAGAAACAGAGTTCCAGTACTTCTTCCCACTGACACTGGAACTGACATTTTTAAACCAGCAACATCATGACAGTTTCTGGGCCTGTGACCCAAAATCAGGGTTTCCATAACAACATTTGACTTATACAACATTGCTATTTTCCTAGGAATCATTAAATATCTCTAAATGAATCTACCAGTGTCTAAACAGACAGACGTGTCTTGACACAGCTATCCTTCAGATTGAGGATCTTCATTCTGCATTTCATATTTGCCAGTGTCTGAGTTCCTGTACCTTTCGTCTACCACTTGCACCACTGACTCCCTCATACCAACAGAAATATGTGTTACTGTCAGCAGTCTGTTTTTACTTAAGTACTGTATTGTGATCTAATCCAGTCTTGATATGTTGTAACTACCTAAACGATACTTTGTACTGTAATTGTTAGTTATGGGTTGACACATGTTTTCTTGTTCTGTCCGTTTGTACCCACTTGACGTGGAGTCTTTGTAAAAGAGCCTTCGGGCTCAAAGGTTATAATTCTGAAAACTGAAATAAATAAATATGTATTGGCTGCAGACAAGAGTATGAATGAGTAGAAGTTTGTGCAACTGCTTTGAAACTTCCAAAAGTGCATACACCCCACAACCAAAACTGACAGGGTAAATGAGTAAGGTTTACCCAAAACTGCTGTTATGCTCTGGTGGACACCCTCACAGAATCTCAGGAGTCAGAGGCATGTCCAGAAAATGGGAGCATGTTTTCCCACTTCCCCACAAAGATGTCAACAAGAGTCTGAGTGGATTGAGCCATAGTGTTTTGTTATGTGAGGTGTGCAATAGAATTGATTGAAGATCTTCCACCAGAATTTGTGCCAAATAGAAGTCGATGCTACCTCCCATACATGTGTCAGTCTTTCCTCCCACATTTTTTTTATCTGCACCCCCATCTCTAGTTTCCATTTCTCTCTCAAGCAATCAATGTATGAAGTTGGAATGGCTCTTAACTCTTGATACATTTCTGAGATATATCTAAATTTAGGTCTGAGGGCAACTGTCCAAAAGAACAAGTACTCTAACTTTGTACGTGGTCATCCTACCTCTCTCAATTTGCTATCTACAGATTAAAAAAGGTGCACTTGTAAATATGTTGCTGAGAACAATTGGAATAGTAACATAAATCAATGTTCTGAAAAAGTTCAGAGATGGAAGTCATGGCAGCAAACAAAAAAGAAGAAAGTGTCATTGGTCAAGGCATTTTTATTACCCATATTTACATATCTCAGTGCAATATACCCACCCAGTAACTTAGATTCCAGCCCAAAGAAAGAACGCAGTGCGTTTACAATACCGGGGGCTGGAGGGGCTAGAACTACACCCTGATAGTATATATGTGGGCAGGACTTTAATAAAGGAATCAATTAGATTTTTTTCCATCGAGATATATGCTTTGATACATGCTGCTGGGGACAATATCTTTGATGTCAGTTTCAAGACTCCTATGGGACTAGATAGATTCTAGAGTTCTTCTGAGAAGCTACGATACACTGAACTATGGTTACCCTTTAAAGCAATAACCCTGACAAAACCGGCTAATAAACAAATCACTATTCTATGCCATTATGAATGAGTTAGTGTGCATGACATCACGCACTGGCTCTCTCAGAAATGTGACATTTTAGGTCAGCCACAACCTATCTTAGATGAAAAGTATATATGGACAGGGGGGGTAGAAATACAGGGTCAAACTAAGAACCACAACAACTGTTTTTTACCAGGGCAGCCAAAGACATATTTTAAGTGTGGGTCCCTCATGCATCTCAGTAATGCTGGTGACAAAGTGCGATGCAACTTATGTCTTGAATATGGACATCACAGTACAAATTGTACTAATGACATGAAGTGCAATCTGTGTGAAGAAACAGGGCATGTGTATTGTACATGCCAATAGGCCACCCATAATAGGCAAGACAGGGTAGACCAAGATATTATCCTGACAAAATGCCCAAAAAACAAGCGTTGAGAAGCAGGAAAGCCAGAGAAGCACAAGAAAATGCTGATAACATGATAATATCACAGCAACCTGAGGTAACAGAGCAGAGAGCTACCAACCCCGCCCCCCGAGACAGAATGAGAATGAGTCTATGGATGATACTATGACTACCAAGGCCACACAGGAGGAACATGTAGAACAACAAGATGGCCAGACTGTGCAGAATACTGGAAATCTGATTCAGAATGTAGAAGACGTGATAATCATACCCCCACCTGAAATGACAATGGTAACCTCAAAAAAAAAGAACTTTAGAAAAGAATAACCCAGTAGCTAAAATTTCCAAAATGACTGTATCTCAGAGAGAATTACCTATAAAAAATAAATATGAGGTTTTACAAACACAGGACACTGACCAGAAGGAAGGCTCGGAAACATCTTCTACTATTTCACTACAAACTGGTCTAACATCAGACTCGGATGATGATCAACTGACTTTAAAAGTTCAGCAAGCCCGGTCTAAACAAAAACAGTTGGGGCCTAGACCACGGCATGGTGGACGACTGAAGAAAGACAGTAACAAGTGATGCTGAACATTTAAGTTTAATTTTCTTTTTTCTTTTTATCCTCATGGCCACCCCTCAACTATTCACAGTGGTGACACTAAATGTCAATAGCATTAAAAATAATAGAAGGAAGGTAGTGACTAAAGAGACTAAAGCAGCTTAATATGAGAGACTAAAGCAACTTAATATGTATTTCCTCGAGGTAAGGTGGGGGGGACATGATAGAAACTTTCAAGTACCTCAAGGGAATTAGCAAAGTCCAAGAGGGTAGCAACTTTCAGAAAAAGAGATGTGCAAGAACAAGGGGGCACAATTTGAAGATAGAGTGGGGACAGCTCAGAGGTAATGTTAGAAAGTATTTTTCACAGAGAGAGTTGTGGATGCATGGAACAGCTTTTCTGAAGAGGTTGTGGAGTCAAGAACAGTGGGAGAATTCAAGAATGCATGGGAAAGACATAAAGCAATTCTAGTGGGGGGTAGGAGGAAGTAAGCTGTTGGTTAACTAGAATCTGCAACTTATCTATCTGGTAGGGAAATGGGCAGACTAGGTGGGCCAAGCGGTCCTTATCTGTTGTCATATTTTATGTTGCTGTTGAAGAGTAACGTTCTCTATCATAAAAGATCAAAAGCTGGATATATGTCTCATACAGGATATGAGGTTGCACACTAATGAAGAGATTACTACAGCCTCAAGATTATGGTGTTGGGGACCTTCTTACTGCTCATTTGGCACAGATTGGATATGGGCAAGGAAGGATTGGAATCTGGCACAAGACTGCTGGACTTCAGGAGGGATGACTTTGGGAGGATGGGGGAAGTAGTAAAAGTGTACCTGGCCAGAATTCAACCTAGTATGGACACTAACCAGAGGTGGGAGCTCATAAAGCTGGGGATAGTGGAGGCAACCAAAACCTGCTGCAAGGCCCAGAGCAAGAAGACTAGGGCTAAGAAACTGAGCTGGTTGAGCAAGGAGGTCATGGAAAATGTAAGGAGGAAAAGAGCTACCTTTAGGAGGTACAAGAAAACAGGGAGGTGGGAGGACAGGGAGGAGTACCTGACGGAATCGAAGGAGGTGACACAGGCAGTAAGGGGAGCCAAGGCATCTACGGAGCTCAGGGTGGCACAAGGCATTAAGAAGGGGGAGAAGGACTTCTTTAGGTACATCAGGGAGAAAAGCAGCTGTAAGGACCACATAGTAAGGATTAGGAAGGAGGGGGGTTGGGTGGAAGCAGGGTGCGATAAGGCAGAAGCGCTAAATGATTACTTCTGCTCTGTATTTACTAAGGAGAAGAGTGGGGTGATACCCAAGGGGGGAGGAACGGCAGAAACAGGGGGGAAGGGTGACAGACTGAGAAATCATGGAGGGCAGAGTTCGGGAGGGTTCGAAGGCACTGAGGGTGGACAAGGCACCAGGCCCAGGGTACTGAAGAAGATGGCAGAGGTACTTGCAGGACCTTTGGCAGACCTATTTAATACCTCACTACACTCAGGATGTGTACCTTGGGACTGGAGGATGGCTCATGTGGTACCCCTCCGCAAGACTGGCCCCAAGGATGAACCGGGGAACTACAGACCGGTGAGCCTCACATCCATTGTGGGTAAGCTGATGGAGACTATCCTGAAGGAGAGGCTGGTGGCCTTCCTAGAGAGGACTACCAGACAGCAGATAGCATGGCTTCATACGTGGCAGATCCTGCCAAACCAACCTGGTGGAGTTCTATGACTGGGTAACTAGGCAACTGGACAGAGGCCATGCAGTGGATGTCCTGTATCTGGACTTCTGAAAGGCATTCAACTCGGTGCCTCATGGGAGGCTGGGAAGTAAGTTAGAAGGCACGGGGCAGGTGCAAAGCTGGTGAGATGGGTAGGGAACTGGCTTCAGGGAAGGCAACGAGCGTGGTGGTAGGTGGGGAGCTCTCACACCCAAGGGTAGTGATGAGTGGTGTTCCACAGGGCTCGGTGTTGGGATCAGTGTTGTTTGGGATATTCATTGCAGACATATCATTGGACATCAAGAGCAAGATCAGTCTGTTTGCTGATGATACCAAGATGGGAGAGGTGGTGGATGACCTAGGGGGATGGCAGGGGTTGCAGGATGATCTGGCAAAGCTTGAAACCTGGTCAAACACCTGGCAACTGGGGTTTAATGCCAAAAAGTACAAAGTGCTATTTTGGGGTGAAGAACCCAAGCAGGAGTTAACAGCTCGGGGGAGTGCAGCTAGCCCAGACAGAGGAGGAGAAGGATCTGGGGGTACTCATTACAGGGTCAATGAACAACTCAGCACAATATAAGAAGGCAGCTGCAAAGGCTAACAAAATGCTGGGTTGCATTGCAAGGGGTATATCCTCAAGGAGGGAGGAGGTGATTCTGCCACTGTATAGGTCATTAGTTAGACCGCACCTGGAGTACTGCGTGCAGTACTGGCACCATTATTTGAAGAGGGACATTAAGTTACTGGAGGCGGTGCAGCGCAGGGCAACAAAGATGATCAAGGGGCTGGGGGACTTACCATACGAGAGGAGACTGAGGGAGTTGAACATGTACTCACTGGAGGAGAGGAGGGACAGGGGGACATGATTGAAACCTTTAAGTACATGTAAGGAATAAACAAGACAGGTACAGAGGGGCTGTTCAAAGTAAGGGAGAGGAGGGACACCAGGGGCCATGATATGAGACTGGAGGGAGGAAGGTTCAGGAGGGAGATGAGGAGGCACTTTTTTACAGAGAGGGTGGTAGCTGGATGGAATATATTACCTCTGGAAGTGTTATCCAGTAGAACAGTGGACTGCTTCAAATGGGGATGGGACAGGACAAGGGGGAGGGTCAATGGAGGGGAAGGGTGGAAGGGTGGGGCAGCTGCAGAATAAGGGGTGCTAGCTGTAAATTCAAGCAGACTTGATAGACCTCTAGGCCTTTATCTGCTGGCAAACTTCATATGTTCATATGTTCGTAATGTTGTGGAGGGGTGGAGTATTATTTACAGGTTATGATTTTACAATCACAAGGTTCGTGGATATAGTCCCTGGGAGGGCACTGATGTTGGACTTTAATTATAAAAGTCTAGTATGGAGGGTACTAAATATATATGCACTGCAAACCAAAAAAGAAAGGGTGGAACTATACCAGCAAATCAAACCATACCTGGCAACCACTAGGCATATCATTTGGGCAGGGGATTTTAATTGTGTGCCTACAGTATCGGAGAAAGAGGGGCTAAAACAACTAAAATGTATTGTGATATGAACGTACTGAACAAAAGTGTGGAAGACTCTGAAATGAAGGACACATATCGAAGTATATACCCTACAGGAGGCTGCACTTTTTATAAAAGTAATCTTGCTACAAGAATTGATTATGTTTTTACCTCTAAAGCACTGTTGGCACATAGGGCACGCTTAATCCCTATAGAAACCTCAGACCACCTGATGGTGACAACATATATCTGTCAAACAGCATGAACCTCTATGGGGAAAGGTTATTGGAAATTAAACCCAAACTTATTGGAATCTCAAGGAACAATAGATCAGTTTAAGGAACTGCTGCAAGCTAGAAAACAGTAGCATATATATCAGATGACTTAAATAGATGGTAGGTAGAGACAAAAATGATTTAAAAAGCTTACAACACAAATAGCAAGAAATGTGTCTAGAGGGCAATATAAAAAGTATCTCACTTTAAGAGAACAGTACCATAAAATATTAAGCCTGGTAAACAATGGTTTTGAAGCTTATGTACCACAAATACATGTCCTTAAAGAAGAAATAGAGAAAATACAGTACTCTAGAGCAACTTCACTACTACATGAACATAGCATTGTCATGCTTGGTACAACTGGGGTGGGAGACATGTACAAGAGCTGTAAAAAAAGGAGGGAACAAAGAGTCATAGAAGGGAGGGAGGGAGGTAACTTCAAAAAATGATATTCTGACAGTAGTTAATCAGTGTATGATGACAATCTATAAAGAGGCAGACACCCCAGAAGAAACTTATTAGAATGCTTTAAGGCATGTGAAAATACCAAAGATACCTAAAGATCTGGAGCAACAGCTAATTACCCCTAAAATAGCACAAGAAATTGGAAGGGAAATTAAGATCCTGAAACATAACACCACTCCAGGACCTGATGGATTGTCATCTGAATTTTATAAAGTATTTGTGTCAGATCTTATGGAAATATTAGCAGTAATCTTTAATTTTATTTTGGAAACAGGCCATATGGCACCACAACTGGGTCTGTCTATCCAAATTTATATATACAAAATAAATAACAGAAAAAACCTAAGGAGCTGGAGGCCACTCAGTATGATGAATACTGATATGAAAATCCTTATGAAAATTTTAAATGGCAGAGTAGCAAAAATAGCATCACAGATATAGGACAAACGTACAGTACAAGGGAAAAATATTCAAGATAATCGACTATCCTTGAAATAAATTAATTAGGAGTACAGGGTAAAATAGATGGATATTTATTAAGCTTGGACCAGGAACAAGCATTTGATAACATACCTCACAAATATCTAGAAATGGTACTGCAGACCTATGGACTCCCCTGCCCCTTTCTCCAAATGGGTTATGAATATATACAGAATTGCAGTGGCAAAACCCTTAGTAAATGGATTTATGGGATCACTGACTAAAATTAATAGGACATATGACAGGGGTGTTCAATGAGCCCATTATTATACATATTCTGTACTGACTCCTTACTCAAAATAATACAACAAGATAGGGCTATTGCTAGTATACAGGGTCCAGGAATAGGAAACATAACCAAAATAATTGCATACGCAGATGATATTTGCCTCTCAGTACCACATAAAAGAGTGGCAGAGGGAACTTTAGGGAAAATAAAGCAAATTTCAGAGCAGGTAGTTATCAGCATAAATTCTGGGAAAAGTAGGGGATATATTTTAAGTGAAAATACTGAAAAAGTGCCAGACACACAGGTAATAAAAACTTCAGACAATGACATAAGCATCTTAGGGATCACGTATGGGAAAGGCAGTGTTGCGGAGAACAATTGGAATAGTAAAATAAATCAATGTTCTGAAAAAGTTCAGAGATGAAAGTCATGGCGGCAAACAAATAAGAAGAAAGTGTCATTGATCAAGGCATTTTTATTACCCATATTTACATATCTCAGTGCAATATACCCACCAAGTAACTTAGATGTACGACTGCTCAGTTTCGTTTTTCAAATGATGTGGGGGAGCTGCCTGAACCACATAAAACAAAATGTGTGATATTGAACATACAAAGATGGGGGCTTATGCTTCCTAAACCCAATAAGTAATTTTTTTAGTATATTTCGACAGTGTAATATCATGAGATACAATGCTCCAGGAATACACGATTGGAAAAAATTAATTTTCATATGGTTGGACCCCTTGTTTGCTACATGGACTAGATCATATCAAAGCTTAAAGAAACAAGCATATATCCCCAATTATATCTTGCCTGTACTCTGCAAAATTAAACAATGGAAACTGACAATTCCCCAAGTATCACTTCCAAACAGATACACCTTATACAACACAATACAGGAACAAACATACACTAGTCCCATAGAGCATAAAGGAGTGCAACCCACTAAACATTGAAACATAGACATATATCTAATAGACAAGAGGATGCCCCCGAGAATGTGGGATGTAGTATGGCTATGTTGACACGGCTGTTTAGGAGTCAAGGGTAACTTTAAATATAAGAGACAGGAAGTATGGATTTGTCCAAGGATACAATGTTGTCAGCAAGAAGAATCACTACAGCATTTTCTGATTGATTTTTACCATACCTCACAATTCTGGAAACTATTGGCTGTAAGATGGAAGATTATGCACTGGGGTAGAATGACATATGAGAATATAGTGATAGGATGTGGGGAAGCTATTAGAGGCATAGATGAAGCAACTTTGAGACTTATTTGTACATATGTGAAGTTTCTTCTATGGCAAGTGAGGTGTAAATACTGTATGTACTCCATCAAGTAGACATAACACCATTGGCAGTTATAATACAAACTGAAAAGGAAATGAAAAAAAAAACAACGTTTGAATGATGAATCTACCCTGCCTATGGCCCTGTGGAAAAATAGATGGAATGGAGTGACACATATAATACAAGACCTAACATGAAGACACCAGATATAGGATTCACAACAGAATGTGTATTTCTAGGATGACTAGCATGCATTAATTATAAAACATATGGTTGATCTTGGTTCCTAAACATAGGGATACTATAAGATTAAGATATCAACTAGTATAGGGTGAATAAGAATAAGAGGTGTAGATATGGGATACGAATATGAGGATGGTCATTTATTACTCCTTTAGTATGAATATAATTACAGTCATTATATTGTTTTCTTGTACTTGTATATATTGTTGTCCCTGTTATGATTTGTATAATGTATTGTTTATATTTTGCACACAATAAAAATTCCCCTACTCTTTTCGAGAAGTGCCATGGGATCTTTAATGTCCACCTGAACAACAATCAGAACAGGCAGACAGGACCTCAGTTTAACATCTCATCTGAAAGACAGCACCTCAGGAGTGCAGCAACCCCTCATGCTGCACTACAGTGTCAGTATTGGGATTTAATCCAAGTGCCTGGTGTGGGGATTGAACCCACAGCCTTCGGATCTTCCAGCCTCAGAGGCGAGTGTGCAACCTGCTGAGCCACTGATATTGCTACTCACTACCCCATGTGTTAAAAAAGCAAAATGTATCTGTGCTGAAATGCTTTGTGCATATGTATATGATGGGCTAGATATTCAAAGGTGTGCCTAGAACATGTGCAACTGGATGTGCAGTGCAA
Organism: Neoceratodus forsteri; assembly: GCA_016271365.2. Taxonomy (NCBI): domain Eukaryota; kingdom Metazoa; phylum Chordata; order Ceratodontiformes; family Ceratodontidae; genus Neoceratodus; species Neoceratodus forsteri. Next base: position 1,551,321,247 of record CM057449.1, on the reverse strand, counting down.
TCCAGTTGCAATACAGCAAAAACTGCAATATTCAGCAGATGCACCACAGAAATGCTACTGCACAAACCACGCTGAATATAGCACATATGCGCCATGGCGCAAACGGACTTGCACTGGAACAAGCTGAAATGTGCAGGAGCAAGAGTGCATGCTAAATATAGCATGTGGAGCAAGTTGCACCATGTGCCAGGGAACACAGGTAGGGCTGTGCAAATGCACAGGACCATGGTAGTGGAGGCAGGGCAGAATCACAATGGGAAAAAGGTGCAGAAGGCACAACAGAAGCACAGATCCCAATTCCCATGGGCAAGGCACAGAGCCCCATACAGACCGGACAACCACTGGGACAGGGCACAGAACGTCTATGGTACAGACGGCTGCAGGGAATGAGCACCCCAGGACCACAGTCCTAACATCGAACATGGAATAGCCAAGCACTGTATCCACCATGTGAAGGCACCATGCAGGCACAGTGATCCACAGCCACACTGGCAGACAGGCACACGATGGTATGCAGCACATGCCAAACAGGCACACAGGGACACAGATCATGGTATCGCAGAGTAAAGCAACATGGGGAAGGGCAACACAGCAAGGGGGCGCCATGCTGGACATGTGGACATGGGCACAGGACACTGGCATGCACAGGGCCAGGTCCCCCCCAACCCGGAAAACCATGTAACACTGACACACAGGGATGTGACAGGCAAGGTAGTGGGCACCCACTGGTGTCACACTGGAGAGACACCACTGGCCATGACATGTACCATCCAGACCCCAACAATGAACAACACCAACAAACTGCAGCAACAGGCATGTGACGGAGACACAGAAACATACAAGCAAACAGTATAAAACAGTTTCATCAATAATATTAGAATAATCACAACAGCAAAACAGGAATGAACAGCCAATGGAACAGATACAGGCTGGAATAACATACCGAAAAGTAAAAAGAGGCGCAATCCAACAGTGAATAAAAGCCATGGGGGTGGGAGTGTGCAGGGAGAGCAAGGGAAGTCGAAACAATTGTCCATGTGAGATGGGGAGTATGGGAGAGAAATCATGGGGCTATAAACAGCACAGTCCATGGATCAACGCCGCAGCTGGCGGATGTCTGACCATATGCGCCGCACCTCAGCCACCAGCACCCTTGTTGCCACCAGATGCCTCCTGGACAGGTGGATGTGGACTGCCATCCATGAAATCATGCACCTTGTCACCCTCAGTAGCTGAAGAACACCACCACCCAGGATGCCCACACTGCGTCATCCTCTCCCAGGCCCTGGATGACCTATGCAAGGGAAACACTGAATAGCCACTGAGTGACAGGTCCCACACAGCACATGCCCCCCAACCCCTACCCTGGGCTGTGTGTGTGTGTGTGTGTGTGTGTGTGTGTGTGTGTGTGTGTGTGTGTGTGTGTAGGGATCTGAGGCTGGGCGCACCCATGGACAAGTCCGCCAATAACACATGCACAGCGGACACTGACAGCAGCCTGGGAAACCATGCCACACAAGGACTGTGATGATTGCCAGGGAGTACCTAGCACTGTCACATGTGCACAAACACCCACAGTGAGGAACCAATGCCCCCAGGTGCAACACTCAAGCTGGCCCATCAGCAGGTGCATGTGTGCATTGTGGGTCACACACAGCCACCAACAGTGACAGCAACAGGGTACCAGCACATAGATGCCACACGCACTATGGGACAACCACATGCTGCTGACCAACACTGGCAACAGTGACTGTGAACCAACACACACCCAAGTGCTGTACGCAGGCATTGCTCTGCTATGTGTAATGCCCCCCCCCAACCAACACCCATCCCCAGGTACTGATGACAACTGCATATTGCACTCATTTACCTGCCACCTGTCCCACAGGCCCAGCTGCTGCACATTTCACCAGCTGCCTGCCCTGCCTATCAGCCTCTTCCCTGGCCCGACAGTGCACCTCTGGCCCTGAGAAGGAAACACATAGAAAAAGGACTATGAGTAGCATGATAACAACAAACACACAGCCCAGGGGTCAAAACTGGCACCCACCCACCCCCCAAATGCAGGTAGATTTCAGGTAGGGCAGGTGAAATTGTACCTGCAGAGCGTCCGGCGGGCACCTGAAAAATGAAAGCTGAAATAAGTGTGGCCGTGCATCTCCTTTGTTCAGTTGCCGCGCTTTCTATTTGTTTTCAGTGGGGGAAGGGGAGGGTTTCTGTAAAGGGTGAAGAGCTGAATCAGGTCTTTCAGCTCTGCCAAGCTCCTGATTGGCCACAATGTCAGGGCAAGGGCGTGCCTGATTAGTGCTGCAGGTTTAAATGCGGAAATGTCAGCATGGCAAAAATATCTAGAATTCCTGAAGAGTGACCCAATATGGAAGATTTACCCTGCATCAACAACACAACCCACAGAAAGAGAGAGAGAGAGAGAGAGTGTCAGAGCCACTGGAAGATCAGGCTCTGCTGTGTTGTCACCGGGTGAAGCTACTGTTTCGTCCCCGAGGCTGTGGAAGTCCAGTCGGGAGCAAAGGAAGATGGAGGGAGGGCTGCCCTGCGACATTCACTCAACTGTCAAGTCGGGAGCCACAGCATAAGGAGTGAGAAGAAAACAACTTGGGTTCTGCCTTTCCCCTTGCTGTCAATTGGTGAAGCTGCCATGGAAGATTTCAGGCCATGGTTGGTGTTAAGGGAAACAGCCACCGACTGACTCGGGCACTTGGCATTCCAGCAAAAGTTTGAACCACGCAGTGAGCCAGCAGTCACGGAGCACAGCACTGACATTCCGATCGGGTTTCCACCAAACCTCAGCATCATCAACTGATTTCTGCTGCCCTACTAAAAGTATGTGTGCACTGGGTTAAATAAATAAAATTATTCGGTGCCTGTACATACTGCAGTCAGAGTGTGCCCCAGAGCCCATAGCCAAGGTTTGACATGTACTGTTGTGGCAGGGAGGGAACCAGTTGGATTGATGTCTTCTGCATTTGCAGGAGCAATTTATAGTTGGGAGCTGTGTAAAAAAAAAGCAAAAAAAAAACTGCTCAGCTGTTAATTGTCTGCAGGGAGGGAGCAGTTTTAAAGCAAAATAACCAGTATGACATGCCTGCAGACTACTATGAGCCTGAATTACAGACGAGGGTGGGGGGATGGGGGTCAGCTGTTTAAAAAAAAATGTATAACAAATTGCTGCCTCATCTGTGTTGCCTGAATGACTAAGTGCTGCTTCTAATCTGGTCTGTGATGTTGTTTTCTGCTAGAACACTGATTCAGCTTGTTCTGTCGATGAATGCACTGCTGTGCTTGGGAAAATATAGTAATAACTGTTTCTTTTGGCCCTGCCCTGCAGCCTTTTCAGTCTGTTATATTTATTAATGTCTCCACTGAATTGGGGGGGGGGGGGGTGGTCTGGTCTATGGTTGTTTCCTGGCCCTGCTCTGTGCAGCCTTTCCAGTCTGGGCTGTCCATGATCATTTTTATTTTGCCCCCATGGCTTTCCCTAACCCGGATGCAAGGTTCGCCCTGCCTCAGCCACCGACCCCACATGCTCGGGACTGATCCTTCCCGAATAGGGCTGCTGTAGCAGAGTTAGGTGGCCAGAGGGTCGGCGTACTGCTGCCAACTCATTAGCGGGGAGCAGAGGATTTTCTTGATTGCTTTTTTTTTCCTTGGGGGCAGGGACATGCAATGATGGCCAGCGTCTGCCCCACCCCCTTCCAGTAGGCACCTGAGCACTTGTGGTACCTCCAGCCTCCGCTGGAGGTCCACATTGCACCGAGCACTCAACCCCCCTCCCCCCGGAGCAGGAGAGCAGTCCTTCGGACGCTCAATCCTGCTCCCCCGGCCAGCCCTCTGACTCCCAGATCCATTCCTGAACCCAGGTCATCGGCACCGCAGATGGCCACCACACCTCTGCACCAGCGGGCTGAAAAACCATGATAATTTTAATTAATGTCTCTTCTGAATTGAGGGGGGGGGTTGCATACTTCATCACAACTGTTCCTCTGATTTTTCAGGGATGTCCCTAATCTTCCCTCAAAATTTTTCTCTGTCCCTTGTAAAATTTGTGTGTTTTTGTGACTGAACACAGTGGGGACTGTATTAAGTACAAGTTAATGTCAAACATTAAGTTGCAGACTTCTTGTTATTCAGAAAACACATCGTACACTAGCCCCCTTGTTCTTAAAGCTTTCTGAGTGAATATTACCAGTTTTTATGATGATGTATCCCTGGTTTGGGGTCTTTGTCCCTGATTTTGTTTAAGCCCTGTCCCTGATTTATGAAGCAAGAGGTTGAGAGGTATATTTGGTGGGGGGGGGGGGTCATCATGTTGAGTATTTTTGGCTGCAATGCAGTCTGCTTGCTGGAAACTTCCGAAGGGAACACTTGTGAGGCCAGATCGGTGGATTGTTCCAATGAATCTCTTTAGACACTCCCCCGTGCTGTTGAAAAATTATTGTTATTTCTCTGGATTATTTTAGATATTTTTGAGTGTGCTGTATTGGACCGTATTTTGTTGCCCTTGGCTTCTTGCATGATTGGTGCTCTGCTAATATGTGCCTGCTGAATTATTTTTTGGTGGGGCTGTGTGGTAAATGTTACTTCCCCAGTTGATGAAAGGAGGCAGCAGTCTGCTGGGGAAAGAAACACTGAAGAGCAGAGATTGGTGAGTTTCTTTCTTTTTTTTTTATCCTGCCTGGGACATTACAGCTTCGGATTAAAAGATGATTTTACTTGGTCAAATTTTGCCTAATTGTGTGTGTTTAAAGGTAAAGCATGTATCATTCACTGCTATTAATTGTGAATGAGGTGTCTGACTTTCTGCCATGCAAGCGAAAGCAAGCACATATCTATTATTGTGAAGGGATTACACTTTTCACACTTGGTAATCATGCATGGCAGAATGTCATCAGAGTACAATAATTGTTTAAAAAAAGCCAACTGCAATAAAACTGTTTTTTTTTTTTTTTTTTTAACCTGAGTTTCTCTGTTTGTTTTTTTTTGGTGCCATGCTAGTGAAAATCATGGCAGGCCGGTGGATTTTTCCAGCCACTAGCCCTATGGGCTGGTGGCTGAAAAAGTTAGTTTCAACCCCTGCAGCCCCCACCCAAGCAAGCCTGACACGCATACCATGATGCAGAGTGGTATGCTGGGAACTGAGCCCACATCCCACAAGATGGGCCCACCATTGAGGGCCACTGGCACGGTGCAACACAGGGTCACACAGAGCACATCACGGTCTCACCACAGTACCCACACACCCAAATAAGGCTGGCCAGCCCTGTGTGCAGGTGCACACACATCTGCTGCACACCCCAATGCCCCAGCCTCCAGTCATAGGTTGCATGCACACTGCACCAACACACGTGCCTGGTTGTGGGACCACTCCATGGCGGGCACAATCCTGCAGTCTCCGCAGCCCCTCAGGATCATGGTGACACAGGTCACCATAGTGGTGATGGCACTGTTCCCCCATCCTGGGCACACCAGTGTGCCACTCCAGGCCCTCTGCCACATGGACCCACACCTGAGACCATGCCTCCTGCAGTTCCACTGCCCCAAGTAACTGGTCCTCCATGGGGCAACCACTGCCACCAGATTTCCATCTCAACCTGACTCCAGTTCCTGTCCCTATGTCTGACCCTCCCAGCATGTGACATTGTGTCTGCACAGTAAATAGACCTCACTGCGCAATGTGGCACCTAACCGTGACCCCTGTAGCACTGCTGCACCTGTTGCACAAAAGGAACGCATAGCATACCATCGCACAGCATGTAAATATGCGATGGACAAGCACCATTGGGTCAAATCATGCAGTCCCACGCATGCGCAATGCCAGAAGTGCGGGCGGGAGACTGGAGTCATGTCCGCAACCCAGGTATGCGCATGGGTGAGTATCTGCCATCTTATGAAGATCATGCATTGCCACACATTCTGCACACCAATGGTGCAATAACCACACATGCGCGGCAATGGCCAATAGTGCAGCATGGCCAAATGCATGATAGGGATGTCATGTACATCACTGCTGGTTGTGTGACATGCACACATTGATGCATGCGTAGTACGACATACAAGCACAGCACTGATGGATGCACGATATGCGGACATGTACAGAGCACAGCACGCTGTGCGCATGGCAATTGCTTTACTGTGCAGTGTGCATGTGTGCAAACTGCACCTGTGAATTGCTCCGGTGCATCCCTGTTGCGTATGACGCAGTCACTTGCGCATGGAGCAGTTCTGCAGTATTCAGCCAGATTATGCAAATAGCTTCATGCACCAATGCCAGGTGCAAGTCAGTACATTAGCATCTCATTGCTGGTTGCTCCACAGCTCATTTGCATGGGCTGAGCCATAAATGTGAAATCACACAGCACTGGTCACTGACAGGTATTGCAGCCATTAAGGTAGGTTTGTTTACATGTTGCAAACTGATAGCTGTATTGCAGTGACCCATCGAAATGTTGCACAGTGACAGGGAATACAACCATGCTGCTCATCTGTGCACCATTATTGTTCACAGGAAGCATTATGTCGGATTCAGAGTGTGCTGAGGAGCCAGGGCCTGCCAGGAAACACAGGCCAAACTTCACTAAAGATGAGAAACAGGCTGTGGTGCAGGCCTATCTTGACAGGGAGGAACTCCTGAGTGGGGCAACAGGGACCACACAAGAATGGTCTGTAGGCTGGGATGAGGTGGCCACCTATGTGAATGCCCATGGATGCCACAACCACACTCCACAGGAGTGCAAAACGAAGATGGGCACTGACAGAAGAAGGATTAAGAAGATTGCTGCCATCAGGGCATCAATCAACAGGACAGGTGGTGGTCCATCAACTGCACCCATCCTCACTGCAGAGGAGGAGCAGCTGGCATCTACAATGACATGGGCATCCATTGAGAGCATCCTGGGGATGGGTTCCAGACAGGAGGCAGCCCATCACAGTACTGTGCGTACGTCAGTGTGTTATGGGGGGGGACAAGTGTGCAGGCCATTGGTGTGCCAGGTACACAGCAGGAGTGCCAGTATACCATTCCTGTTGTGTCTTGGTGTGTTGCACCACCTGCATGGCCACACAGTGGACCAACATGATCCCCTGTGTGCTGTGTGGCAGCTGCGTGACCTATTTTATAGTTGTGATGTGCCTGATCAAGGGTGTACACATCACCCAGCATGCCTGTCAGATGAGTGGCCGCTGCAGGATGTGCATGCACTTGCACAGCCACAGTGGACACCATCACCATCATGTCACACTGCACAGGGCATGCACATGTGTGCTGTGTGCTGGGGGGATGGAAATGCCTGTCATATGTATGCATGTGCCTCACATTGCTGTGTGTGCACACAGATACGGACACATGTCCTGTGCATCACCTGTGTCATGACAGGCATAGACAGCGGTGCTGCCACACCACACGCAGGGCAGGCACACCTGTGGCACACATGCAGACATTCCACTGTACAGCCAACTACCTGCACTTTATCACTAACACATTAACCACACACCATTCTGTCTTGCAGCTCCATCACGCCTTAGGGGCATTGTGTAGGATGGGACCGAAAATGTGGCACAGGACAATGCTGCGCCATTCACATCCACTGGTATTGTGGCCACCACTGGTGGGTGCTGTACTAATCTGGGTTTGGTGGATTTCCTCAGACTTGGTGATGATGATCCATTGGCCTACCTCCTTCTCCAGGAATGCCTCCCTGTACTAGTGCTGACAACACAGGATGATGATGAACTTGACAGTAGTGATGACATCACACAGATATTGGGTTGCACCAGCATCGTCACCCCTCCCCATGTTCAGGTATTGCCACAGGCAGTGGCAGGATGCACTGGTGGGCCAGGGCACATGCATGCCCCCCCCCGGGCCCACTCAGTGACATGTGGCACTGCTGCAGGTGTTGGCCAGGGATGGGGTGCAGGTGTGGGCACTGGTTACCACTGGTCAAGTCCAATAGGCTATCATCGTGCTGCAACAGCCTGAGGAGGACACTGTGCAGCAATCCCCAGGGGCCACCATCAGCGCCCACAATCAGTCCCCACTCCATCCATGGTCTCCTGTGTGGTGTTCCCAGTTGAGGGATGTGGCATGGTAGGTCACCACCCCCCCACCTGGTGGCATCAGGACCATCATCTGCTAGGTGCAGACAGGCTGGATGGGCACACCAGGCTGCTGTGGGATTCCGTGGACCACCAGGCTGTGTTCTGGGAAGATATACGTGTGCTGTGGGTTGAGGTGTATCACCTGTCTGAGCATGGGGTCATGGGACATGCCCGGCTGATTGGAGAGATCCAGCAACTGTGGGAAGCCATGACCACATCAATGGACCACATTGCAGAGGCCATCACTGTGGGCTTTGTAGCACTGGCATCCACTGGTCACAGCAGGGCATGCAGGACTCCCCATAGCGCAACATCAACACCAAGGGCTCAGTGTCTGGTGACACCATCAAAGCTGACACGGCCTGCTGCCATGCCTATCCCTGACATACCTGGCAACAGTCTGTTTGCTGGTTTGTACACACCCATGAGGGCCCGGTTGTGTTCTCAGGCCTCTACCCCCGTTAATGTGATGACACGACCTGTGGCTGTTGAGCAGCCTGTGGCTGCCACACAGTAAGGGCTTGGCCGCCCACATGGCTGTGATGCTTGTGGTTCCACACGGTAGTCCTGGTGGGTGCACTGCCCAGTGCAGTCCCCTTCTGCTGTTGAAAGTTGCGTGCCTGTCTGGCTGTGGCCAGGTTCATGTGATGTGGCACATGTGTGGCCTAGGTCACATCCGGCATGTGTGTGGGTGGTGTTGCTGGACCATGTGGCATGGGTGAGATGAGTGCAGCTCTGTTTTGCCATTGCCTGTGTGCCAGCGCATACCCTCTGATCCATGCCATAGCCTGCAGTACTGCTGTGTGTGTCCCTGTCCATGGATGCACTGTTGTGTGTGCCCTACCTGGTGGAGTGTGCCCTGCTGTGTGCCCTGTGGTGGTACTGTTGCATATGCCTGCCTGTGATTGCCCTCCTGGGCACACACCACACAGCATCTGGGTGGTTGGGTCTGTATGTGTTGTTCCATTGGGGTGTGGGTGTGTGTGTGCATGCCTGCATAACCAGCTGTGTGGCCGGTGCGTTCTTGTGTCCCCTGCATGAATTTCTGTGTGTGTGTGTGTGTGTGTGTGTGGTACTGTACATGTCCTGCTTCCCTGTGTGGTATTCACCTGTGGTTCACAAAGTGCTCCTCAATGACGGTGTTCCTGTGCCTCCTGGCACATGTGGACAGACTTGGGTCCCTCTTCTCCATGGCTGGCTGCCCACCCCCATCCTGATTGTCTTCCTCCTCATCATCTGTACTGTTGACTTCATCCATCTGGTCACTTATTCCAGAGTCAATGGCCATGTTGTGCAGCATACAACAGGCCAGGAATATGCTACAGGCTTTCACAGGGCTCTACTGTAGGAGACCACCAGACCTGTCTAGGAAATGGAAATGCATTTTAAGCATGCCAAAGACACACTCTATGATGTTGCATGTGGTGATGTGTGCCTCATTGTAATGCTCCTTGGCCCCATTGCTGATTCACTGTAAGGGGGTGAGCAGCCATGGTCGGAGGGGATACGTACTTTCACCTGTGGGGAAGACACATGTGTTAGGTGACTGCCTGTCTGGATTTTGTCTGTTTCCACCCCCTTCCAGTCCACACTGCCACTACCTGCCCGCCTGTGTGCCCTGGTCAATGCCCCCCATGCACGGCTGCTGTGCCACCATTCCCAGTACAGCATGTGTGTCATACATGTCTGGGCCCCTATGTAAGTGCTCCCCTGCAATGCAGTCAACCTACATTTCCAGACATGTCTCCTCACCTAGCTCTGTCTTCATTCCCCACCTCACCATCCTGCTGCTGTGTGGTGTTCCACATGGCTGCTGATTTTCTCCTCTTCCCAGTCCCGACTCACCAACTTGGTGCCCTGTGGGGATCACCCCACTCTCAAATCTCTGGCACAGTATGGATTGGTGCCATATAAATGCATCATGTGTACTCTCAGGGAGCATGGTGCGCACATTGATGATGTGCCCAGTGGCACTGCACACCACCTGGCAGTTGATTGTGGTATCCCTTCCTGTTCATGCATGCTGCACCTTCTGGGCCAGGTGGTGCGCGTATGGCCACATGGGTGCAGTCAATGGCCTCTATCACGCTTGGCATGCGTGCCACCCTGTGGAATTCCTGTATGTTTGCTGTATGCTCTGCCTGTGTGCTTGAGAATTTTATGTACTCTGAAGCATGTGGCAGCAGGGTGTTGAGGACCTGGGTGAGGAGGTGGGACGTGGCCGACTGTGATATGCCAGCAGTGTCACCCACTGGTTTCTGGAAGGTGCCCATGGCAAGCAGGCACATTACCTCTGTCACCTTGGTCTCCACCACCATGTCATGACTTCTTCTGGTGGATGCCTGCAACTCATCATGGCACAGCTCACAGAGCTGCCTCAGAAGTGCCCTGTTGAGGCAGTACAGGCCCACTATCTCTGTATCACTAAAGTTCTCAAATGTGAGTTGGGCATGGTATCGTCTCAGTTGGGCATACCGCCAACAGGCCCTTCCTTGGCCACATTGTTGTTCCTCCCTCCTCCTCCTCACCCCCCTCATTGCTTGCTCCATCAGGAATGCTGTTGTGTCCATGATACCAGCTGTCCTGCTCTGAGCCTGTGCTGTGTGTGAAGTTGAGCATCTTTCTTTTATACTCAACTTTGTGTGTCGCAACTTGTGAGTTGCTCCACAGTTGCACCATGTGTTTTGACTGAATATGCAGTTGTGTCACACAGTCATGGTAACGCCCCCCCTATACTTGCACTGCATACATTACTTTTGTGCTGTGGCACATCCGGAATTGTGCTGCACAATACTGCTGTTTGAATATGGCTCTGGGGTGTATTTCTGTTGTTGCGCCGGTGCATTTTGGTTGCGCCAAGCGCAACTCCTTCGAATATCTTGGCCGATATGTATATGAGTGTAAAAGGAAGTGCATGTGTATATGCTTAAAAACATATACAGTATGTGTGTACAAGTATAATGCATATATGTATATAGACCATATTCTGGATGGCAAGTGCTGCCTGTCTATCCCACAAAAATGTTTGGTATAGCTTTAAATTTATTCGGTAGTATGTATGGACTTAGCTCTATGTATATTTTTTATTTGGATCTTGTATTCAAATGGTATTCCTTTTTACCCTTTCCCCCAGGACACATCTAGAAACAAGCTATTGTCCTTTCCTGGTAAAACTTTTCAAAATAAATAAGTAATGTAGTCTGAAAAGTTTCAAATGTTCCTTATATGTCTTATGTACTAAACTATTTCTTGTTGCCTTCCTCTGAATAAATACAATTGTCTTCCTATTAGTAGTAGTAATATTTAAAGCTCCCCAAAACTGTAAGCAGTAATCTATGATAGGTACCGTATAAATTGAATGAAGTTACCACATTATGATGGTATGAAGCTGTATACTAATGTTAAGTTATCTACATTATTGGATTTTATTTCATTAGTTTATTTATTTTTAATAATCCATACATTGTCTACATATAATAACACAGCCAAGGATGCTCTTTACAGTCTATGACCTTTTTTTTTACCACTGTATTCATTTTTGGAAAATCACTTTCAACCTGGCATGTGCTCTGTTTTGTTAGGTTAACAATGGGTTAACCTTATCAACTGCAAAATGCTAGCTGTCTCTCTCCCCTTCTCTCTCTCTTTCTCTCTGTCTCTCTCCCCCTTTCCCAACACATTCATATCACAGGGATCACCCCCTACCACCCACACTAAAAGTGACCATTCACACAAGAAACTATTTAGCTTCACATCACAAGGCAAAGTAGAGAAACTGAAAAATAAATCTCACTGGACTAATTGTTTTATTAGGTTTTTGACTATAGACCTTTCTCTGCTTTGTGCTTCATTGACTTCAACTTTGGAATGTCAGTAATGGGGGGGGTGTATAGTAGCTAGCAGCATAGCATAACATTGCACAGCACAGCAGAAATGTGATTTTTAAACACAAGGTCCTCAGCCTAGAAAAGCTGTGAAGAGATTATCTGAATATAAAGGAGTTACCAATCAACAAAAATCCCACATAATCAGCTATGTTCTAGCGGTCAGGTCACTTAACACTTAGGCTGCCAACAGAATTAGAACAGATAGGAATTTTGGACTGATATATCAGTCCACCCTGCAAGGGTTAAAGCAGGCATGAGAGGAGAGAGACAAGAGAGAGACAAACAAGCTGAAAAAATAGTATTGCAACTGGTCTACTCAACAGAGAGAAGAGAATAATTCATTCAGCTGGAGTAGTGCTTTGTAGTTGTGGAAGGATACACTGAAAACTCTAAAAAGTTGTGCTTCAGTATCCCATTTTTAAAGCTAAAGGAATATGGCTGTAGGCTCCGCCCACAGCCGTAAAAAGCAAGTGGTGTTACACTAGGTGGGTGCCTACTTTTTGTCTGGGAAACACTGTTGTATGTATCTGCATTAAATAAATTGTGAAACTACTCTAAATCTGTGTAAATCTCTTCTTTTTGTGCATGATATTGCACCCATTTTCTTGTTTTCTGACCCCTCACAAGACCTGTCTGAACACCCTTCCTAATCCTAAGAATTATGTCCCTGTACAGCCCCATGATTTACCCTCCCCATGGAAGGGCCTGTGTAGAGGGAGGCTTTACTCCTGATGGACAAACACTAATGATGGTGGCAGTGGAAGTACAGGCCCGAGAGTGAGTGCCGGGTTTTTGTTCTCTTCTCTACTCCATCACATACCTCAGGAAATCCCACACATCAGACTCCTAAAGGTGCTGCCAGCCAGCTAACAGATATTGAAAAATAAGAAACAGCACACACTGTGCTAGATAAAAGATCTATTTAATGCAGTGCAGGACCATCAACCCGAGGGGTTATGGGAGTTGCTATCCACTGTCTCCACTGTCCAGTGAATGGTTCTGCAGTGAGTTAAAAAATATTTAACTGCCTCAATGTGTGAGCCTTCTTTTTCTTATTTTTCTTGTCAACTCCCTGCCTGATGACAGTTCTCAGAATTCAGTGACAGTCACAGTGTCCATGACAATGGTTTTAGATGGGCCAGTCCAGTCTGGTCCCAGTTCCAACTCACTATCTCTCACCACCAACTGGGACTACTGTGGCCAGATTTGGAGTGGAGTTTTTTTCTCCCTCCTGACTGCATGTCTGATAACATATCTCTCATTTTCTCTCTCTGAATTTAGTGATGGTGATGACACTGGTGGCACTGTTCCTAGATGCGTCAGTCTGGTCCAGTTGTTGTGATTCTGCTCCAGAGTTTTGTTTCACTGTCTCTCATCCCTAATAGAACAGCCATGGCCAGGCATAGAACTTGCTAAGGGGAAATGAGCTGGGGATGGAGGTCAGGGGACAGGTCGGGCACTTAACTGTGCATGGGAATGAGGTGCCGCTGTCTCCAGTATTAGAGAAGTACTGATTAGACATTCTTCTCAAACATTTACAGGCAGTCTAATAAATACAGTAGTTAGAGAAAAGTAGTGACTGCCAACTCCTCATATACAGTAAGTGTGGCTCACATAGGTTCATAGTTTTGTGGCTGCTGTAGTGTCATCTATTTTTATAATTTCAGTTCCTGTAACCCACTGCCTACTTAACTACTGTGGTCCTGAATCCACCTCTGGCAGTCATAACCCTGCCCAGTAGATAATTGTGCATTCTCCAGTGGTTCACATTTTAATTGGCACCGCTCTATAATCATGTATTCTTGGCAATTCATAACTGAGACTTAAAGAGCAGGTAGTCCCTTTTTTTGATTTTTTAGAAATGTTTCTTGGCTCTTTAAGCAATAGGTCCTTACCTCTTGTGTGTGGTTTCATGTTTTCAAGATATGCTGTGCACATCATTTGTGCATGATGCATTATTTTGCAGAAGTCATCCCATAAAAGAAAATATTCTCAGATGTGCATTGAAGCCCGAGTCTATGAGACATCAATTACAGAAAATAGACTTGGGTTTCACATGCATAGTTCAAACTGTGGGCTGTGTGACTCTGCTGCAGCTCTGAGATGCATGCAGTCATGTACTGAAACAGCATCAGTTGTTCTACTTCATTGGCACACAGACTCAATCTCGAGAAAATGCTTTTTATAGAACAGCTGATTCCTGTACTAGCCTGACAATGAATGCACTGAAGTTGCTGCATGGTGTCACTAAACACTAAATACAAACTAGTGGGGGATCCCTGAGCCCTAGTGTTGTGGGGGTGTGATGTGCAGTACAGGCAGCAGGAGGATACACTGAAGCTGCAGCTGCAGCCAGCTCCACTGGCTGATCATGCTAAAAGTAAAGTGCCTGTGGAAACTGTAAACTCCCATCCTGGATGAAGCTGAGACTGAGGCCAACTCCACACAGGTGGGAGAAAAGGTGAGAGCAGGAAAATGAGGAGCAAGCAGGAGGTGGAGGAGGCAGTGAAGGAAAGGCCTCCTCCTCCCACCTTCCCAAACCATTGCTTGGTGGCAAACTTTATTTATGCCAAGGGACTGAAGATGCAGCAAGAAGAGGCAGAAGCTGCCATTAGTGAAGCCACTCCAGTGGCGTTAGTGAGAACTGGAGGGGGTGGTCCTGGAGAAAAAAGAACAGAGGCATTGTGAAAGCCACACTGTGGCTTTTGGCAAATGCTGTGGGGGCTAATTGTTAATTTAACTCAGAAAGCCTGCAAGATGCAGGCAAGGATGGAGCTCTCCTAAAGGACAGAAGATCAAAGGAGTCTTACCGGAAGAAGATCGAAGGAGCTGCACCGCAGTGGCATGCAAACCTACATAAACTGTTAGGCAAAATGGTTATGTAACCAATTTAAAATAGCTCCTCTAATCATTATATTCTGCAAGCCTTCAATACAAATCCATGTCCACTCAGATCAAACTGCTCACGGAAAAAAGAATGCTGCTATAGACTCCTCCGGGCCAGTATAAATGGTGCAGTGCAGTGCAACTGCCTATAGAGATAGCAAGCGGGGTTCAAAGATGCAGAGGTGATGTTTTCTGTCACTCCAACATGTTTCATTTGCAAGGAATGCGGGAGTCCTTTTTTTCTCATAGCAAGAGGTCTGCAGGGTTCCGCCCTCTGTAGTGTTAAAAAGGGAAGAACAGCTACCCTTCCCCCACCCCACTGCTTCACAGAGTGACAAAACAGAAACTATTACTTTTAAGTAAATAATCACTGAAAAAATAGACAAAAAAGAACACAAATCTAGCAGCACAAGGCCCTCTAGAAAAATGTGTGAGCAATTTGGATTCAAAAATCTTGGTTTTGAGATGGATTTTAAAAGTTTTTTTCCTCAGACTAGCACACACAGACTTCTGTCTTACTCTGTCTTCAGAACACTGCATCTTCCTCATGGTATACAGCATGTTTCAGCAACAGGTGACCTCCAGTCCCATAGTACCTTGCAAACTTCAGCTCTGTGGCAAACTTTGCAAGCGATGTACCGACTTTGCACATTACAAACTTGCCGTCTGTGCCAAACCCCGCCGGCAGAGTTGTCAACTTCACATTTTGTGGAGTCATCAGTTTTCTGTGAATTTGGACTTTGCAGAGTAGAAATTTGTGAATTAGTCCAAAGAGCAAAGTTTGCCAACTTTGCACATCACTGTTTATGACCCTCAAGAATATTCTGAGGTAAATGGAGATTCTAGCTAGTATGGGATATTAGAACCATCTTTTTGAATAACAAAATTATAGGTAGCGGAGACAATGCATGGTTGCAGTCTAAATAAGTCCCCAGGACCAGATTCCATCCCTGCAGATTTATATAGGTTGGATATTGCATGCTTGGCTCATATACTGTACAGTACTTGCAATTTGTTTTTCATTGAATGTATTATATATGATTATACTCCTTCCTCATACCAAGAATATTATATTGTCCAAATATATAAATGAGGTCACAGAATGTACCCAAATGGGCAATGGCATTTCAGTCTCACTGATGCAATGGCAAAAATATAGGGCAGGATATTATTGGTCAGATTATTAGTTTGGACCAAGAAGTCAATTTTTATATCATTATTACAGACAGGGATTAAAAAGATTCCAGTACCCTGTACCAATGTTTTATTCTATCCCATCTTATTCAAAAGTAAAATTTCATAATAAAGCAAACACATCTATGTGGCATTTATGGATTTCAGTGCAGCCTTTGATTCCATATCCCATGGGATACGGTGGCATAAAATGTAGATTTTAGGAATTGATAAGAATTTGCTGTTAATCATCAAGAAACTTTATATGAACACTTGGGCACAAACTGTGGCACTTGAACCCCCTCCTCCCCCATGAATCATGGTTTGACACAGGGGTGTATTTTTGCACTGACACTTTTTAATATATAAATAAATGACATTCTGGGAAAAAAATGGAAGACCAAGATTTCCACTCTCCAAAGATCTGTGATATTTTCTTCCCAGCATTAGCATATGCTGATGATCTGGCACTGCTGTCTTTAAGCAGAGCTGGTCTGCAGAAAAAGTCAAATATTTTGGCCCAGTTATGTGAGACCGTAAAATAAAAGCTGAACAATCAGAACACAAAAGTTACAGCTTTCAGATTTCCACAGATTACTGATATGTGGTATCTGAATCACACTGACTTTAAAGTGTCTGTTGGAAGCTCAAACTTACTGCAAAGAACAAACTGCAACTCCATTTAGGACCTGGAAACCCGATTAAAGCATAATACTGCAGAGCACTGGGTAAGAAGGGAGATACACTTTCTACAAAAAGTTTTATTTGTATTTTTCCTTATTGGCATTAAGCAGAGAATTGCAGGATTCCTTTAAAAGGGTAGTAATTTTATAACCAGAGTGAGATACAACTGAATTTGCTTGAGTGCGGGGGTTGAGACCTAGCATTTTGAAGAATATTTTTGTAACATTTTAAGTGTCCTGCTGGCTGAGAAGTTAATTTTTTAGCCCTGGTTTCACTGAAAGGTTTTGTGTATTGGAATAAGACATAGCAGTCTGCCTGCATTGAAAAGGCCTGCTTACATCACAGGTGTCACTAGTCAATCAATTGGCTCTGGGTGGGGTTTCAGCTCTGTGCTTATCTCAGACATCCTTCACAGTTACAAGCCAGTCACACTGACTTTAAAGTGTCTGTTGGAAGCTCAAACTTACTGCAAAGAACAAACTGCAATTCCATTTAGGACCTGGAAACCTGATTAAAGCATAATACTGCAGAGCACTGGGTAAGAAGGGAGATACACTTTCTACAAAAAGTTTTATTTGTATTTTTCCTTATTGGCATTAAGCAGAGAATTGCAGGATTCCTTTAAAAGGGTAGTAATTTTATAACCAGAGTGAGATACAACTGAATTTGCTTTAGTACGGGTTGAGACCTAGCATTTTGAAGGATATTTTTGTAACATTTTAAGTGTCCTGCTGGCTGAGGAGTGAGTTCATTTTTATCCCTGGACTCAGTAGAGTGGTTTGGTTTGTGTTGGAGCTGTGGTCTAGTAAATTGTGGTGTTAGTTGTATTACTATAAAGGACAGTACTCACCAGGGTGGTGGAGCAGTTGTGTATCTGATTGTTTCTAACAGTCACCAGTGGCTGCGTACTACCTACCCAACCTTCCACCCCACCCCCAGGCGTGGCATTTCCTTTATAGCCACAGTTCTGACATCACTTCGTCAAAGGTCTTGGGGCAGAACTGTCATATTCCTAATAACCCGGCAACATGCATAAAGAGTAGTTACACAAAACAAATAATAATACATATATAATTACATATTATATAGAATAAGGGAGTGGGACATGTGGGGAGTGGTGCAATGCACTGGCTGTGTGGCAGCAGTTTTCTGGGAAACATTCCAGAAACTGCGTTGCTGTCCTATTTGTAGGCAACTGTCAGCTCTGAGAGAGGAGGTTGCCCACCTCCAGGCTGAACTAGGAAGGACTAAGGAGGCCTCCCCCTCCCAAAGAGCACCACTGCCACGACCACTGAGTCAGAGGTTTTGGAGTATGAAGAGCAGTAGGACCACAGTGGGTTTTGGGAAGGTGCGGGTGGTGGACCAGAGGCGAAGCCCCCCAGTTGTACCTCTACACAAATCAGATGCCATTCTGGCAGAGCAAGGTTCCTCTATGATGGCACCCTCAGTGGAGACCCAGAAGAATGCTGAGGACATCCACAAGGGAGACCCACAAAAGTGTGGCAAGGGACACCACAGGGGAAGAAAACAGCTACTGATAGATACATAGATACATAGACAGTGTCAGAAGATAAGGGCCTATGGCCCACCCAGTCTGCCCATTTGAGCTTGTAAGTTCAGTTTGTTTTCCTAGAAGTCTGTTGCACCTTAACCCTGACCCCCAGAATTCCTTTATGTCTATCCCATGCATTCTTAAATCCCGTGATTGTTTCAGCCCCCACCACTTCCTCTGGCAGGGTGTTCCACTTGTCCACCACCCGTTCTGTGAAGAAATTCTTTCTCATGTTTCCTCTGAATCGTCCTCCCTCCAACTTCATCCCATGCCCTCTAGTCCTGGAACATCTTTTTCACTTAAAAATAGTGTTTTTCCTGCACCCTGTTCCTCCCTGTAAGATACTTGTATGTCTCTATCATATCCCCTCTCTCCCTCCTCTCCTCCAGGGAGTACATGTTCAGTTCCTTCAACCTGTCTTCATAGGACTTGTGATGCAATCCATGCACCATCTTTGTTGCCCTCCTCTGAACCTTCTCTACCCTGTCTATGTTCATACGTAGGTATGGTCTCCAGAACTGTACACTGTACTCCAGGTGGGGCCTCACTAGTGTCTTGTATAGCGGAATTATGACCTCTCTTTTCCTGCTGGTAATGCCCCTGCCTATACATCCCAGCATTCTATTTGCTTTACCTGCTACCTTGTCACACTGTTTCCCTACCTTGAGGTCATCAGAGATGATAACCCCAAGATCTCTTTCCTGCTTGGTGCATGCTATATCCTCACCCCCAACTGATATATTGTGCCAGGGTTTTTGTGCCCCATATGCATTATCTTGCACTTCTTTGCATTGAATTTCAACTGCCAAACCCCTGACCATTCTTTAAGTTTCTGCAGGTCACTTCTCATTCTGTCTACACCCTCTTGTGTGTCTACTCTGTTACAGAGCTTTGTGTCATCAGCAAACAGTGAAATTCTGCCTTCTAGGTCCTGCGCCATGTCACTGATGAAGATGTTGAATAGGACCGGTCCCAGCACTGATCCCTGTGGTACCCCACTGGTCACTCTTCCCTCTGTGGAGTGACAGCCATTTACCACCACCCTCTGTGTCCTGCCACCCAGCCAGTTACCTACCCACCACACTACTGTCCTTCCCACACCCATATTCCCCAGTTTGTGTAATAGTCTTCTATGTGGCACAGTGTCAAAGACCTTGCTGAAGTCCAGATAGGCCATGTCCACTGCCCTCCCCTAATCTACCTCCTAGTCACCCAGTCAAAAAATTCAATGAGGTTGGTCTGACATGACCTCCCCTGGTGAAACCATGCTGCCTTGGGTCCTGTAGTCCATTGGCAACCAGATGTTCCACCAATCTCTCCTTCAGTAGTGCTTCCATGATCTTCCCCACTACCGAGGTGAGGCTGACTGGTCTGTAGTTCCCCGCTTCCTCTTTGTTCCCACTTTTGTATAAGGGGACAACATCTGCTGTCCTCCAGTCTTTGGGTACCTCCCCTGTTTCCAGTGATCGGCTAAACAGGATAGCCAGAGGTTCAGCCACCACCTCTTAGTTCTTTAAGGACCCTGGGGTGCACCCCATCTGGCTCCATTGCTTTATCAACTCTTACTACTTCCAGTTCCTTCAGGACCCTTTCTCGTGTAAAGGGACTTGTGTCCTTTTCTACACCATTCTCACCCCTTGTACTCCCTTCAGACCCATTACCCTCCTCTTCCTCAGTAAAGACTGAGCAGAAATACCTGTTCAGTATGTCAGCTTTACTGTTGTCATCCTCCACGTGGCCCCCATCCTCCCCCTTCAATCTCACTATCCCTCCCTTTGTCTTTCATTTTTCACTTATGTACCTGTAAAAGGTTTTGTTCCCTCTACCCACTGATTTTGCAATGCGTTCTTCTGTCTGAGCTTTGGCTTCCTTACTGACCTCCTGCCTCCCTTTGCTTCTCCTGGTACTTCTCCTATCCCTTCTGCCTGTGTCTTTTGTATTGCCTGAATGCAATCTTTTTGGCTTTCACTTTCTTTGCTACCTCTTTGGAAAACCATAATGGTCTCCTCTTCCTTTTCCTCTTGCTAACCTGCTTAATACATAATTCTGTTATTCTTGTAATCCCCATTTTAAATACTGCCCACTGTTCCTCAACCCCTGATTCCTGTCCCATTCCCCTTAATGCCTCTTTCAAGTATCTCCCCATTTTCCCAAAGTCTGCCCCCCTAAAATCCAGGATACGTGTTTTTGTGTGGTTTGGTTCTGCTCTTTCTGTGATTTCAAACCACAATGACTGGTGGTCACTGTTTCCCAGGTGCTCCCACACTGTTACCCCCATCACACTGTCCCTGTTTGTGAGCACAAGGTCCAGTATTTCCTTCTGCTGAGTTGGTTCCATGACCAGTTGCTTGAGGAAGGCACCCTGAAGGGAGTCCAGGATAAATCTGCTCTAGTTGATGCTGCTGCTGGGATGCTCCAGTCCACGTCTGGATATTGGAGTCTCCAACCAGTACTACCTCACCTTTGTCTGCCATCCTTTGGATGCTAGCATCAGCTCCTATCTGTTTCTCCCTCCTGGGCTGGTGGTCTATAGGCCACACCTGTGCAGATGGCTGTCCCCATTTTCCTTTTCAGCTAACCCACAGTATCTCCCCATTTTGTTCCTCCTGGATCTCTGTGGCCCTTATGTCATTTTTTCACAGAGTGCCACTCCTCCTCCTTCCTGCCTGCTCTGTCTCTCTTCTGAATATGTTGTAGCCAGGTATGGCCATCTCCCAGTCGTGGTTATCATTACACTAGGTTTCTGTGATGGCCACAATGTCCAGGTCTGACTGCACCATGACAGCCTCAGATCTTCCATCTTGTTGCTAAGGCTCCTGGCATTTGCACACATGGCTTTCCATGATTTGACCTCCCTAGACTGTCTCACTGTTCTACTCCAGCCCCTTCCTTGGTTGTCATTTATCCCTGGTTCTCCTTGCTGTCTGCCCGCCTGCTGAATTTTTCCCTTTTCTGCTTATCTACCTCTTGGGCACTAATCTCCATCTTTTTCACACTGCTTTGCAGAGATAGCCACTCCTCTGGTTCACTGGTTCCACTGTAGCTGTGGGGTGAGCAAGTAGGTACCTCCTTGCTGGCCTGCCACCCTTTGCTAGTTTAAATGCTTGTCAATGTAGCATTTAAACTTATCATTGAGTGCTTGATTCCTCCAGGATGGATGCAGGCCATCAGGCTTGAACAAACCTCCATCCTCTCAGGTGGGTCCCCAGTCACCAATGAATCCAAACCTTCCTCACAGCACCAGTTCTTCAACCATGAGTTAAAGTTCCTGGTGCATGCACTCCTATGCTCTCCCTTGCCTCTCACAGGTAGTACTTCTGAGAAAGTGACAGAGTAGCTACTTGCTTGAGACCCTCCCAGTTTCCTAAACTCTTCCTGAACTTCCTTTGGCTCCCATTTGCCAAGTCATTAGTACCTAGGTGGATAATGACATCCAGCTCACCCTCCGCCTTGCCTTCCCAGTGATCCCCAGGATCTTCCTTCCATCCCTCCATGCCATGGCACCTTGTAGGCATCTCACCTCCTGTCCTCCCCTCCTGTGTTCCTAGCTGGATCCCTCTTATGATGGAGTCCCCACCAGGATTCACTTCTCCTCCTCTGGGGTCCACTGCTTTCCCCACTGAGGTCACCTCCTTAGCTAACCTCCACATCCTTTCCTTCCACTTCTCTGGGTACCTATATTTGTTGTCCTCTTGCCAGTGTGGCAATGAGTTCTTGAGTGGAATAGGATCTGGGATGTGCTCTGCCTGACTGCTCTAACCTTCCCTGAGCCCACTGTCATCCAAGTGCTCCTCATTCTCGCATCCTTTGAGGCAGTTGCATTGACTGGGTGGTCCCTGGATAGGGGTGATGGTACTCCTGACCCAGTTTACTTCCACTCTGAGTCTGGCTACCTCATCCCACAGTCCAGATAGATGCATGGATAGGGCAGCACCTCAGTGTCCAGAAGGTCTGCCTGAATATAGCTGCCCCACAGCCACTGCATTGCACCACTCCCACATTATACTGCAATTCCACTACTTGTCTGCTACTGAAGCTCTCCTAGTTCCCTTTTTATTAATTTACTGTCCTAAAAATCCTGCCACTGTTCCCCTATAATATTTGAAAATACATACACTTCTATCTAAGCTCTTTATCCTTACAATCAAAAGGTAACTACAATCACAATAATCTACCTTCTATTAATACAGATTCTATCACAGAATCAGAGCACAATGCAAAAACATCTGCTACTTAGCAACAACAAACAGGTGACAACATACCAAGCTAATGTAGCTTTTTTTGAAATAGAAAAGAAAAATGTAATTGTTTAAACCAATAGAAATCAGCAGTTCCAAAAGCACCTTGAACTACAAGAAAGAACACAGTACCACACCTCTGCCACAATAACTAAACAGTTCTAAAACATTGGAGAAAGAAGAGAAAAATTAGAGACTGAGCAAAAGATACAATGTACTATAAAGTATTAGACAATAGGTATACTCAGTTGTTTAACAGAAAAATAAAGTACCTACCAAAACAGACAGGATACCACAAATGACACTTAGGTTCTCAATATCAAACACCACCAAAGGCACATTCAGAAAGGGTTTAAACTATAGTATTAAAATAGTATTAAAATTAACTACATCAGAGTAGAAAGATCACACTAAATAAATGTGTTGATCCTTCTGACTTCCAAACGAATATCTACCGCACAAATTTTATATCTTCCTGAAGCTTCACGGGGTTGTCTTTCACAATCACCTAAATTTACATAAACAAAACAATTTTTAAACTGAAAATTATATCAAAAAGCACTTAGCTTTGGGAGCCTTCTCAAACACAGCCACTAGCTCGAGTTCTAGAATCAGATAGGGACTCAATTGTTAGGGGTAGAACTGGGGAAGGGAGAGAAGGAAGTAAGTTGCCTGCCTGGGGCCGTGGGCTTGGAGGACAAGAAGTTAATCCTCACAATTGTAGAAGCAGCATCACAGGAGAGAGAATTAGATATCATTGTCCACCTTGGGACAAATGACCTAGCTAAGCATGGGATCAGTGCAGTGCAGAAATGAATTTGTGGAGTTGGGGAGGGCCTCAGACAGGTAAGCACAGCAACCTTCTCAGAGTTGCTACCAGTCCATGGCAGGAATGAGGCTAGGTACTGCACACCATGCAGTTTAATGAATGGTTGCAAACTGGTGCAGAGCACAAGGCTTTGGCTTCATTGGGACTGGGTCCACCTGAGAGATAAAGGTCTATACTGGTATGATGGTCTGCATTTGTCCACAAAGGGACCAAGCTCCTAGGTGACAGGTTTAAATGCTTCCTTGGCAAGCTTTTAAACTAGATAAGGGGAGGTACTGATAAAAGGCAGGAAAAGTCAAGCCTCCCCCACAAAACAGGGCAGGTAGTAGGGTAAACACTGAGGTACAGAGCTCAACACAGGCAGGATGGGGTAAATGGTAAAATAGATAAGAGCAATAAGAGCAGGGATGGGGAAAAGGGTCAAGCCAACATTAAATGGAGGCAATGACTACTAATGCCCGTAGTCTGGGAAACAAGCTTGGAGCTAGTAGCCTTGATGGAAGATGAACAATTGGATATTGTAGAAGTCACAGAAACATGGTACACCGAGAACCATGAATGGATGTCAACATACCAGGGTACACAATCTGCAGAAGGGACAGGGAAGGCAAAAGAGGAGGTGGAGTAGCTCTATACATAAGGGAAGGATCAAAGCTACAGAACTAAAAAGTAAAGAGGGAGGACAAGAGGCACTGTCACCTTGGAGATGGGGAATGAAATGAACCACATAGGGGTTGTATACAGACCCCCATCTCAAGGGAGGAAATGGACAAGAAAATGATAGAGGACATTCTCAAAATGGCTGAAAATGGGGAGATACTGTTGATGGGGGACCTGAATATGCCAGATGTTAACTGGAGGACATGTACTGCAACCACATCCAAGAGCAGAATCATTCTTGATGCCCTGCAGGGGGCAGACCTTTGACAGCTAGTGCTGGAACCCACTCGGGAGGGAGCAATACTAGACCTGGTACTCTCAAATGGAGAGAGGATCACAAATTTAGAAGTCAGTAGACATCTGGGGAACAAGCGACCGCTGCACAATGTGCTTCACAATGAGCACAACCATGGAGATAAGCCATACAAAAACAAGGATACTGGACTTTAGAAGGGCTGACTTTGGCAAATGGGTGAACACCTGAAGAATGCACTAGCAAATGGCCAAATAGGAGGGGTGGAAGAACAATGGAGAAAATCAAACTGCCATCATAGAGGCAACAAGTCTTTGTAAAACAAATAAAGAAAACAAAGTGGAGTAAAACCACTATGGTTCTCAAAAGAGGTGGCAGGGAAGGTTAAGAGAAAAGGCTGCATTCAAAAAGTATAAGGAATCACAGAGGGAGCAACGACAGGAACTGTATCAATTAGCAGAAAGAAGTAGGAAAGGCAGTCAGAATGGCAAAGGCACAAACCGAGGAAAAAATAGCCAACTCGGTCAAAAGGGGATAAAACCTTTATGGGTACATTAGGGAACATAGAAAGGTTAAGGGAGGGATAGTGAAGATTAATAAAGGAGAGGGGAGGTGGGCAGAGGGAGACAGTGAAAAGGCAGAGATACTGAATGAATACTTTTGCTCAGTATTCACAAAAGAAGATGAGGAGCAGTTACCTAAACCAGACAATAGAAGCACTCTGGGTAGGGGGGTTGATACCAGTCCATTCACAGAAGAAAGAGTCCTGAAAGAACTCCTAAAACTCAAGGTGGACAAAGCAATGGGGCCTGATGGGATTCACCCCAGAATCCTAAAAGAACTAAGGGGGGACCTAGTGACACCACTGACCACACTTTTTAACAAATCATGGCAGGATGGGGTGGTACCTGAGGACTGGAGGAGGGCAGATGTGATTCCCCTTTACAAAAGTGGGAGCAAGGCAGAAGCAGGAAACTACAGACCTGTAAGTTTGACCTCAGTGGTAGGGAAAATGATGGAATCACTTCTGAAAGAAAGAATTGTTGAGCACCTAGAGGCCAGAGGGCACAGGACCCAAAGCAACATGGATTTACAGTAGGAAGGTCATGTCAGACTAATCTAATTGATTTCTTTGACTGGGTGACCAAAGTAATAGACCAGGGAGGGCTGTGGATATGGCCTACCTAGACTTTAGCAAGGCATTTGACACAGTCCCGCATAAAAGATTAATAATCTGTTAGCTAGCCTGGGAGTGGGTCCCAGGTGGTAGCCTGGTAGCGAACTGGCTGCACAACAGGACACAAAAGATAATAGTGAATGGAACACATTCCAAGAAGGGGGTTACTAGTGGAGTACCTCAGGGCTCAGTATTGGGTCCAATCTCTTTAACATCTTTATAAGTGACATTGCAGAGGGTCTGGAGGAAAGGTATGCCTTTGCAGATGACACAAAGATCTGTAACAGAGTTGATACACAAGAGGGGTAGAAAAGATGAGAAGGGACTTGGCAAGGTTGGAGGAATGGTCAGACATATGGCAACTTAGATTCAATGCAAAGAAGTGCAAGTAATGCACCTGGGAAACAAAACCCAGAGAAGAGTACACACAGCAGGGAGGTACTAACAACAACAAAATGGAAAGGACCTGGGGTATTATATCAGATGACCTAAAGGTGGGTAAGCAAGTGAGAAGTCAGTAGGAGAGCTAGGGGATACTGGGATGCATAGGAAGGGGCATCACAAGTAGAAAAAGGGAAGTGATTATCCCTCTATACAGACAGTTGGTGAGACCCCATCTGGAGTACTGTGTGCAGTTTTGGAGACCTCATCTACGCAAGGACATAGACAGGATGGAAGCAGTCCAGAAGAGGGCAACTAAAATGGTGCAGGGTCTACATCAGAAACCATATGAAGAGAGACTGAGAGAGCTTAATATGTATACCCTTGATGAAAGGAGGGACAGGGGGACATGATAGAAACGTTCAAGTACCTCAAGGGAATCAACAAAGTCCAGGAGGATAGCATCTTTCAGAAAAAGAGATGTGTAAGAACAAGGGGCACAGTTTAAAGATAGAAGGGGACGGCTCAGGGGTAATGTGAGGAAATTCTTTTCACGGAGAGTGGTAGAATACATGGAACAGCCTTCCTGAGGAGGTCGTTGGGTCTAAAACAGTGGGGGAATTCAAACATGCTTGGGACAGACACAAAGCAATTATAGTGCGGGGTTGCAGGAAGCAGGCTGTTGGTTAACTAGAATCTGCAGCTTATCCAGTAGGTAGGGAAATGGGCAGACTGGGCGGGCCAAGTAGTCCTTTTCTGCCATCAAAGTCTATGTTTCTATGTTTCTATGAATGGTCAGTCAGTTGAGACAGTTAAAGAATTCCACTATTTTGGGGTTGTCTTACGTGCAAATGCTAAATGGGGAAACATAAAAGAAATGGTTACAAAACTGAAAATAATTGGTTACGGTCAGTTGTATTTCAATACAATTTATGGTAGGAGAATGATTACTCCTATGAAAAGGCAACATTTGTAAACCAGGGGCTTCATGCAGCCAAAATTTGTGGCATGGCAGATCTAGAGCCAGCAGAAAAAGAAGAAACATCCCTATATAAAGATACTTTAATGCTCCCAAGATCTGCTCTAAATGCACTGGCACATGTAGAAGTGGGTACTGTTACCATAAAAACAATTGCTGAGATGAGAATGCTTATTTTCTGGTTAAGAATAACAAATAGTTAAGGCAGCAATGAAACAAAATTTTTCCCCCAAAAAAATATAGTTTCAGCTACACTTAAGAAAAATATTAGCATACCAGTCAAATGCACTTTTCTAGGTACCTCCTATGCTGAGCACCACAAGTCTTTTTTTATTTATTTTTTAGATCCTAATCCTTATCAGATCTATAATGCTATTTCTATGCAAAATGTGGCAGCTATCTTTTTTCTTGAGAGGAAACTAAATTAAACCATTTATAAAATACTCACATTTTGGTGGAATTAGAAAATTGTACCACCAAATAAAATTGGAAAATGCCTAGAATATCATATAGTGAAAATAAAGGTAGGGTCAAATGTTTTTTGCCCAATTTCATTGCACTGCTGCTTTAGCCTAAAAAGATCTTAGCCCTTTGTCTTTATTTTTTTTTATATAATTCAAAGTTTATTAGGTTTCACAGTTACACATGACAGCAGCTCCATACACAACTTATGGATACACACACATAAAATGTTTGTACACCCATTAAAGAAGCTGCTCCCCCCCAACCCCCACCCCCACCTCCCTATCCCCTCCTCCCTCAGCACGGCTCCGTTTATCTAGATGTCCACCAGGACAACCTGAATAGTTACTTGGAAGAGTAATCTAACTACAGAGCAGCTTATATAAGGGATCCCAAATTCGCTTGCAATTAGCCAGCCTATTATTTAAACTAGCCACCATTTTTTCCATTCTAAGGTTGGCCAGAATCTCCTTAAGACATTCCGAAAAGGAAATGTCCTCCCTGTCCTTCCAATGCCGAAGAACAATCTTTTTAACAGATAATGAAATTAAGGCCATGTGGTATCTTCAAGCTACAACTGATATGGATGTGTAATCTCCCAACAGGCACACTTCAGGCTTGAAGTGATCAGAGAGGCCCAGGAGGGGATCCATCCTCCGACGGATATCATCCCAGAGAACAGCGATTTTCAGACATGACCAGAATATGTGATACTACGTCCCCTCCTCCTGCCCACATCTGGAGCATGAGGCAGAATCTATTAGGCCAAACCTGTGGAGCTTCTGAGGGGTGTAATATATATTATGCAAAATATGAAATTGCATCAAGTGCAATCTATCCTGCGTAATATATCTATGAACATTTTTCCAAAGGGCAGCTCTGTCTATTTCTAGACTGGGGAAATACACTGCCCAATATGTTATTGGTATGAATACTTCAGGGTATTTACAATTGTATAAGTTTTTGTAAATATCTGACACCGAATGTCGATGCCCTATTAATGACAGCAGCATGTCCTAGAACCTGTTCCTGTCTGGGAAAGGCGGGAGCAGCCCAAATTCTTTTGCTAACAAGTGTTTTAGCTGATAAACTTTGAAAATAGATTTAGTGGGTATGTCAAATCTGCTCAAAATAGTAGTAACTGCAAGCCATGAGCCGTCTGTGCAAATCAATTGGGCAAGCTGGTAGTGTCCAATTGTAGTTTACCAGGACTGATTGGCTTGTTATCTAATTCTAATGTTGGGGTTGCCCCAGACAGGTTAAGCCAAATCGATCACCTGCCTATATTCCATACTAGAACATATCTGTGCATGCACCTTCACCGAAATCACCAGTGGGGTAGACTTCAACTGCGCGGGGAGATCTCTCGGTCTGATATGAAACAACGATAATGGCACCAGACCACACTGCTTAATAGCGGTTAGTTCTATTCGTAGCCACATCGAGAGACTTTCCTCTGGGGCATTCTCCCCCATGTTCTCCACCCATCTCAGGTATTTCACCATATGACTCGCGCAGTGTAAAATACCAGAGATGGGAGACGGAGACCTCCTCTATCTCTGGGGGCAGCCAGTTTGTAATATGCAATTCTGGGCTGTCTTTCGGTCCAGATGAAATTTGTTATTATTGCGTTGATTTTACGAAACCAGGAACTAGGAATCCGCACATTGAGCAAATGCAATGGGTTAAAAACTCTGGGGAAGAGGTTTATCTTAATAAGATTTACTCACCCCCAGAGTGAAATGGATAACTTGGACCAACTTTTTAAATCTACCTCTAAGGTTTTGATGAGCTCATCCAAATTCTGCTTTAAGAGCTGGGCCGGTTCCCTTACCACCTGGATACCCAAATATTTTAAGGAGTTCGGGGTCCAGGACATGCCGCATTGTTTGACAAGCAACTTATCTACTCTGTAATTAAGTGGAAATACCAAAGATTTATTGACATTTAGCTTATAATTAGAAAACATAGCGAACTCCTGGACCACCTCCAGCAGCGCCGGCGTCGAACTGCTTGGGTCTGTCAACTGTAATAATAGGTCGTCAGCGTATGCTGATACTTTGACCTCGTGCCCATGGATGACCACCCCCAAAATCTGGGAGGATTGTTTTATCCAGCAGATCAGTGGCTCTAAGTATAAAATAAAGAGCAGCGGTGAGAGAGGACAACCCTGCCTGGTGCCTGAATGAAGTAGGAATTTTTCGGAGATCGCTCCATTGACCATAACTCTGGCTGATGGGGCGCTATAAAGAGTTATGACCCAGTCTGAAAGAGCTGCAGAATCTTGAAAGCATTCAAGGTCCTAAATAAGAACTTCCAATCCACCCTGTCGAATGCCTTCTCCGTGTCAAGTGAAACTAAGGCCGCCGGGTAGGGAGCATCTCTGGTTACAGAGAGGACA
This sequence comes from Neoceratodus forsteri, assembly GCA_016271365.2. Taxonomy (NCBI): domain Eukaryota; kingdom Metazoa; phylum Chordata; order Ceratodontiformes; family Ceratodontidae; genus Neoceratodus; species Neoceratodus forsteri. The sequence continues at coordinate 1,551,291,570 of CM057449.1, read as the reverse complement.
TGCAACAGGGTTCTATGATGATCCAGCGAGGAACGTCCCCTCACAAAGCCAACCTGTTCCGGCCCAATCAAGTCAGGGATCACCTGAACCAGATGGTCCACCAAAATCCTAGCTAGAATTTTGATATCTTGATTCATTAAAGATATGGGGCGGTAACTTGCCGGTAATTCAGGATTCTTCCCGGGTTTCAAAATTAAAACAATTAAAGCCTCCCACAAGGCTGGGTACTTTTGGGCACCTGATAAAATATACTGAAATAGGGACATTAACATTGGGAGCAGTAAATTTAAAAATTTTTTTATACAAATTGGCCGAGAACCCGTCAGGGCCAGGTGACCTGTCTGAGGGTAACGCCATGACAACTCTAGTGATTTCCTCCACTGTTATTGGGGAAATCAATCAGTCCTGTTGGAAATCCAGTAGGGAGGATAGTCTGGAAGCCTCCAGATAGCTATCCATGCTAGTATCAGATGCTGAATCCTTTGCACTATCCAGCAGGGCATAGTGCCTCTGAAACTCCATGACTATCTCCTCCGCTGTTGTCAGGAGCCTATTGCTTGTTGAGGAGCGGATTGCCAACACATGCCTATTCACCTCCATTTGCTTAATCCTCAATGCCAACATCTTTCCAGCCTTTTCTCCCAAATCTGAATATGCCGCTTTGGCCTTGAAGATAGCAAATTCTGCTTTGTCCCTCAGCAAGTCTAGATAATCCTCTCTGAGTTTGACCAACTCCTGTATTTCCAGCTTAGATAAGGAAGAGCCTAATCTTGTTTCTTTATATTGAATTTCCCTCAATAACCCTTTCAGCTTTCTATCTTTCTCTTTCCTCCAGAAGGTAGCTAAGCTGATTAGGGCCCCTCTCATGAATGCTTTGAAGGCTCCCCAGAGCATTTCAGGCCTCTCCACAGTACCGGAATTGATTCCTATAAAGTGACGGATATGCTCACTAATTACTTAGATCATTTTATCCTCTTTTATCATGTGGTTGTTAATCCTCTACCTGAAAGATTTCTTAGGGAAAGAGGGGGGTGCTAGCTGACATACAACCAATGCATGGTCGGAAGGGGGACCTGGCTGTATGAGGGTCTCAGCCACACTGGGAAGGAGGCTATGTGAGAGAAATATGTAATCAATACGAGATGCCGTGTTGTGCACAGGGGATATGAAAGTAAATTCCTTTTCCGAGGGATGGAGCACTCTCCAGACATCACAAAGGGCATACAGCTCCAAGAGCTCAGACAGAGCTCTTTGGGCAGGTAAGCGAACTCCGCCCATGGAAGAGGAGCGGTCCATTAACGAGTCCACAACAACATTCATATCTCCCTCTATGACCATTGGTAGTGCTGAGTATGGTAGGAATACATCGACTAACTTCACAAAAAAGTCAGGGGAATCTAGATTGGGCCCATACAAGGTTCCCAGAATGAGTTCAGTAGCGTACAGATAGCCGTGGATAAACAAGAATCGGCCCTGTGGATCCTTAACTACTTGTTTCGTTACAAAAGGAACCTTCCTGTTAATCACTATTAGGACCCCGGCGCTATTGGTGGTCCCCTCGGCAGAAAAAACATGCGCAACCTATAGGTGTCTCATGCAATTGGCCTCCGAGTGAGACTCCTGTATAACCCCTATATCTATAGATAACAACTCCAAATGTTTTAGAATTTGATATTGTTTAACAAGCTGCCTCAGACCTTTGACATTCCAAGTAGCAACTTTTATGGTATTAGCCATGTTCACTGACTATATAGCAAGACCATACTATAAATGTAAACCCCGGTAGCATATCCACACTGCAACCCCTAACGAGCTGTGCTGAGGTCCCCGGTTCCCCATAGCCCTCCCCTATCCCCCCTTCATCTTTTACCCCAAGAAAACCTATACAAACACCCATAACCCTTCCCACCCGCTCCTCCCCTCTCACTAATAGCGAAAACCCTGCCCCCCCAAGTCCTCTAATGAACATGTCACCTAAATAGTTAACTAACCCTCTACGCCAACTGTTACGTGACGTAGCAAGTCCTGCTGCGGTCCTCGGCCATTACCCTCCCGCAGTCCCAAGACTCCCTAAACACCTGCCTTCCTGGGGAGCATTACATTTTGGCAGGTAATCGCATCCAAGGCACGTCATAAACATGGATACCAGGTCCCCGGGAGACCGCCAACAGAGACCCTCGAGGCGGTCTCTCTTGGGGCCCTCCATGTCCATACTAGTTTCACCCAGGGGGAGCCATGCCCACATTATCACTACCAACTCATGCCCCATTTAGCATAAACTTATAATAGCCACAAACTTCTGCATGGGGCTTAATAATACACCCTCGTCCGACAGAGAGCTAATCTCTCACAGCATGTAGTTTCACAGAAATAGCGCCCCCCCCCCCGAAAGGTTCAAACAAAACCAGCCGTTGAAAGGCCTTCTGAGTCCATCAGTCCTTTATCAAGAAGACACAACAAAAGTCCGTAATGATGAAAATAAAACTTGTTTATAGCCTTGAAGTCCACCTTTTTGGTATTTCTCCGACCATGCCGAATCACTCTCCAGCAATTTTCGATTGGAGCCCACCTCACTTGGGCTTGAAGAGGTCGGGGAACTCTTTCTGTAGGGCCTTCGTGGCTGAATCCACATCCTCAAAGGATACCCAGGCCCCAGACACCATTTCTTGGAAACGGGCCAGGTACCCCATGCAGAATTTTATGCCTGCTGGGATAAGCTTGGTCACGACCGGGTGGAAAAGGGCCCTTCGCTGACGAACAGAAGCCGGTAAGTCTTGGGTAATTCATATCCTCTTGCCTTCCCAGAGGACCTGATCCAATTCCTTTATTTTGGAGAGCAAATGTTGCCTTTCTTGGTAGTTTAGCAGTTTGGCCAACAGGGGTCTGGGCTGTTGACTGGGAGCTGGGATAGGGCGCAACACCCGATGAGCTCTCTCGAGGGTATATGAGGCTCCATAGGGAGAAGGGCCAGCTAGCTTTTCAAATAACTTCTGCAAAAACAAAATTTCATTTTGGCCCTCCTCTCTTTCAGGTATTCCCAAAATAACTATATTATTTCTTCTGGATCTTCCCTTCAGATCCTCGACTTTCTGCTTGAGTTTTTTGATGCGCTGACGGTTGCTGACCATGGCTTCCTCGATGAGACTCACCATCTTCTCTGTGGAGGTTATTCAGGCCTCTGCATCTGTGACTTTTACATTGAGCTCTTCCAAAGCCCCAGCTAGTTGCTTTAACTCGGTCACAGCTGTTTTCACATTGTCCCTTAGGGGCTGCAGTTCGGTTCTTAGCAGCTCCAGTGTAAGAGGTGTTGTTTCTGGTGCCAGCATTTTCAGAGCAGTAACAGTTGACGACTTGCCGCCTCCTGACGACTGGGCCTTGGGTCGCTTTCCAGACTTCTCGGGGGAGACAGGCGGGGTGCGCCGAGGCATCGCGGGCTTAATTTCTGCTTCCATATCTCGACACCGATCCATTCCACTACCACTCCGGTGATGCGGACTTCCTCCCGATTTAGCTAATTTTCTTTACAGGCGGTATTATACCAGAAAGAGAGCTTGGGATAGCGGGAGCTCCGACCAGGTCCTGCTACTCCGGCTGCAGCATCACGTGATCCCCCGCCCTTTGTATTTATTAAAAAGGAATTTATGACATTAAACTGCAATTCTCCATGGTTATCAAAAATATACAGAGTATCACAAGACAATGACCTTGGAAAATGTGTAGAATATCACAATGTGGGTATATCTGTTAGTCCAGAATATGGTACATTTATGACCACATGGCTTATAATCAATGCTAAATCAAAGTATTTGCAAATTGTAAAAACTGCAAAGGTATCTGAGTGGTTGGTTAGAAATATGAGGGAATATAACTTAAAACCTTATTTAACAGTCATACAGATTCCAAGGTTTAAAGCCATTTTAATCAAGTATAGGTTTTACCTCTTTCCAAGCAATGTTTTAAAGATCATGTGTAAAGTTAGTTAAATTGCATTTTCCTTTATGCAGTTGTTAGTAAATGTGTTCTCATACCTGTACATGTTTATTTCATGTGTATTTTTTTTAAATAAAACTGTTTTCTAAGTTTGTTTATAGCCTCTGTTGTCCTGCATCTTGCTAAAGTTGATCTGTCAGTCTGTTCTGTCCTCTAGACTCCAAGAGCTGTGTGGTGATGTCATTTGGTGGCCATCGGCATTCTTTGCATTAGAGCACTATTTTCCTGCAGCATACTTCCTGCTAAAAGGGCTATCATTCTTTTTTTTTCAATTCAATTCATCTTTATTTTTAAAAGGCGCTTTTCTTAAAATCAAAGCGCCTGTACAAATTCACAAAACAATAAATGCAATAAAGTTAAAAACTAATATAAGTTCTTAAAAGCTATACTAAAAAGGTGGGTTTTCAAAGCTCCCTTAAAACTAAGGACGGTCGGGCAATCTCGCACCTGACGAGGTAGAGAATTCCACAGGGTAGGTGCCATAAAACTAAATGATCTAGCACCGGATGTTTTCAAACGAACCCTGGGAATCTCTAGCAATCCCTCGTCAGTGGATCGGAGGGAGCGGGAGGGATTGTAAGAGCAAAGGAGCTCTTTCAGGTAGGTAGGTCCCAGATCATGTAGGGCTTTATAGGTCAGTAAACCGACCTTGAAGGTGATTCGCCAAAACACTGGCAGCCAGTGCAGTCCGTGAAGCACAGGCATTATATGGCTGGATCTAGAAGATCCAGTCAACAACCTGGCTGCCGCATTCTGCACTAGCTGCAGACAGTGAAGTTCAACCCCCAATAGCCCTAGGTATAAGGAATTGCAGTAGTCAAGACGGGAGGTAACGAAGGCGTGGATCAATGTTGGAAGGTCCTCTGGAGGAACCAGGTGCTTCACCTGGCAATATTCCTCAGATGAAAAAGGAAGTTTTGACGACCGCTGACACCTGAGATTTAAGTGTCAGACGGTCGCATCAATTACGCCCAAGCTTCCGCACCTGATCTGAGGTCGCAGTTGAACACCTCTAGCCATAAGCCTGAGGGTGATCCCTCTGGCAGACCCGCCTCACAGCGACCTTTGTCCACGACCAACACCTCAGTTTTCTCCGGGTTTAACCTCAGCCAACTCCCATTCATCCAGTCTTGGATTTCTTCAAGGCAGTTATTAAATACCGACAAGGCAGCGTCCTGGCCGGGCACAAAAGACATATACAGCTGGGTATCATCTGCATAGCAGTGAAAACCCAAACCGTATCATCTAATAATCGCCCCTAACGGTAGCATATACACTGAAAACAACATAGGTGCTAAAATAGAACCCTGCAGTACCCCGCAGGGTAGGGAGAATGATGCTGAGGAATAAATTCCCGACACCACTCTCTGAGTCCTACCCTCGAGGTAAGATTGAAACCATCTGAGGACCGTACCAGACAGTCCACAGACTGACCGCAGACGCTCCAACAGCACACCATGGTCAACGGTGTCAAACGCTGCAGAGAGATCAAGTAGTACCAAGATGGATTGGGTCCTACGATCTCTCGCTATTAGGAGGTCATTTAGTACCCGTACGAGCGCTGTCTCAGTACTATGCTTTTTCTAAATCCAGACTGGAGAGAATCGTAGATATTGTTGTTGGTCAGATGATCCTCCAACTGCACTGACACTTTCTCAATAACTTTATCCACAAAGGGTAAGTTAGAGACTGGCCTGTAATTTGCTAGACAATCTGGATCTAAGGAGGATTTCTTTAATAGAGGCTTAACTATAGCCTCTTTAAGGGGATCCGGAAAAATTCCCCTCTCCAAAGACTTCCAGACGATCAAAGCTAGGACTAGGCCGATCTTATCCACACAACCCACTAAAAGGCGTGTAGGGCCAGGGTCCAAATCACAGCAAGTCGGTCGCAGTGCTCAAATGATCATCACAACATCCTCGATTGTGGGAAGGCTGAAGTCAGACCATCTAAACTGGGTGTTCGACATCTCCTGCCAACCACTGTCACTCCCATTGGGGAGGGAAGAGCGAATATCCGATCTGATTTTGACAACCTTATCTGCAAAGAATAGAGCAAGCTCCTCACACCATTCTTGAGATAAAGCTCTTCTGGGCTGAAGACAGACTGGATTGCACAGTCTGTCCACAGTCTGAAAGAGCTGAGCTGGTCTATTCTGTGCAGCCGCTATCTCTCTGGACAGGAACTCTGCCTTCTTACGAGAGATTGCGGATTGATAGGCCAAATAATGGTCCATCAAACTAAGCCTGTCATCATCAAGACCGGACCTTCGCCAATGCCTCTCCAGCCTTCGTCCAACCCTCCTCAACTCCCTCATGGTCTCATCAAACCAGGGAGACCTGGGGCGAGGAGTAAGAGGACGAACACGAACTGGTGCAATAGAATCCAGGGCCCCTGTTACTGCCTCATTATAAGCATGTACCAGGTCACCTGGATCTAAGCAATCTATCGGTAGGCTTGATAGGTCCAACACTGCCATCAGGTCATCTGGGGATACACCCCTCAAAGGGCGGTATCGGACCATCTCCATAGGGGCAGACCTAACAGGGGTAGCCTCAAAACTGAACCTAATGGAGTGATGGTCAGACCATCCGACCGGTTCCACCACCAAGTCGGATATCCCAATCCCCAGAAGGAACACCAGATCCAATGAGTGTCCACCAACATGAGTCGAGGAGGGAACCACCTGTGTGAAGCCCAGTGATATCATCAACTGGAGGAAGTCTTGACCAAATCAAGAGAGTTCATCGTCGAGCCAAGCATTGAAATCCCCCAGAATCAACCATCTGGGGGAACCCAACGTTAGGTCAACAATGAAGTCTGCGACTTCCTGCAGGAAGACATTCTCGCCACCTGGTGGACTGTATACAAGAAGTATCTTAATTCTGCTTCATGCGTGGTCTTCATCTCACTTGTATTACTTTGTAAAAAGTGTTTTTATTCAGTGTTAATTGAATTTAACAGCAGAACGTTTTGTGAGCTAGCATGTTTCACTGTTGTAACAGTGCTGCTTGATTTGAGAATGACAGCATTTTCTGATTGCATGTGTTTCTGACTGTAGCATTCAGAGATTATCAGCTAAATGTCATTCCTCTGATGATTTTTTTACTCTATTAATTAACAATGGATCTCTGTCATAATTAATTATGTTACCTGAGAAGCACTGTTTCAACAGTGTTTCTTGATTTCAGGATGACAGCGTTTTATATTGCATGTGTGTATGAGTAAAATTATCCGGCAAATCTAAGTAGTCTGCAAGCTGCTGCTAGCTTTTAATTTTATTAATTAACAATGGGTCTCTGTCAGAATTATTTGGTTTACCCCAGGAAAAATAAACCCTTTTGAATATTCCCCATATTATAAGTACCGGCAAGGAGAGTTTGAAAATAAAGCTTAGATAACTATATAAATCATGGGAGCACTATGAATTATTTTATTTTGTTCTAAAGGAGCTAATTCATGGGCCTCGGCCTTCTATAGCTCCTATTTTCTAAATGATTCTAAGTCATATCTCACTGCCTGTTTGAGTGACAGTATATTTTACTTTGACAAGCTGTCACTGTATCTATGGATATGCTGTCTGATTTGGTCCTTTTTTACGTGCCACTTACTGTCCCATGATTTATCACTGTTTGAATGATATTTTTTAAGAATTCAATGTACCTAGCAGAGTGTCTTACCAACTATTTTTTATTTATTTATTTATTTTATTTATTTATTTGTACATCAGTTTACAACCTTTGAGCTAGAGGCTCATTTCCAAAGGTACCTCATCACATAGAGGACAGACATAACAAATTTAGGTTACAGCATACAATTTAGGTTACAGCATAAAAGTTACAACTATTTATCAAGAGTAAGACACAGATAATATCTGCTTATCACTGAAGTAGTTACTGCTTCTTTCCTGCAGGCTGTCAATCAACACCTGATTCATTATACACGACTGTGTCTGTTCTGCCCTAATAGAATTCAGACTAATTTTGTGAGATTATAAATCATAGAAATGACTGAGTCTTGAACAGGTGTAGTACAGGCAGCAGGAGGATATGCTGAGGCTGCAGTTGCAGCCAGGTCCACAGCACGATCGTGCTAAAAGTGAGGTGCCTGTAGGCACTGTAAACTCGCAGTCTGTATGGTGCACAGGCTGATGTATACTCTGCATGGGTGGGAGAGAAGGTGACAGCAGGATAAAGAAGAGCCAGCGGGAGGTGGAGGAGGCAGTAAAGGAGGCACCACCTCCCACCTTCCCAAACCACCACTCAGTGGCAAAGTTTGCTTATGCCAAGGGGTTTAAGAGGCAGCAAGAGGAGGCAGAAGCTGCCGTTTCTGTGCTTAAGAGGCAGCAAGAGGAGGCAAAAGTTGCAGTTAGTAAGCTGCTCCAGAGGCGTTAGTGAGAGTGGGGGCCTAGAGAAAGAGGAGTGGTGGCATAGTGAAAGCCACACTGCAGCTTTTGGCAGATGCTGGGAGGGGGTTGGGGATAATTTTAAATTTAAATCAGAAAGCCTGCAAGATGCAAACAAAGATGGAGTGCTCTCCAAGGGGAGAAGATTAAAGGAGCCACACCAGGAGAAGATCAAAGGAGCTGCACTACAGTGGCATGCATGCCTAGATAAGCTGTTAGGCAAAGCATTATGTAACCAATTTAAAATAGCTCCTCTAATCATTATATTCTGCAAGCCTTCAATATGAATCTGTGTCCACTCAGATCAAACTGTACTCACAGAAAAAAGAAGGCTGCTGTAGACTCCTCATGTGCCAGTAAAAATAGTGCGGTGCAGGTCGACTGCCTATAGAGATTGCAAGCAGAGGACTTCATAGATGCGGAGGTGACTTTTTTTGCCACTCCAACGTATTGTTCATTCACAAGGAATGTGGGAGTCCATTTTTTGTCATAGCAAGAGGTCTGCTGGGCTCTGCCACTGCAGCCCTAAAAAGAGGACAAAGGCATTGAGTAGAGTTAGTAAAGGCCACATAATGACATGCAAATGGCCTCTTAAGGTATTGATTTCTTTATATAAAGGTCATTACCATGTTGACATTTGAATATGCCAGCCAGGAGCAAAGGTGATACCCTATTTGGGATGTGCACAGCCCCATTGCTCCTTCGTGTCCATGTGGCCAGCAGGGGCTGTATACCTCACCTACCCACTTTGCACAGCTCCAGCACAGCTACCACATATTCATACATGCATTAGGCATCAGAAATAGGCACAACTACATGTATAAATATATCTTCATTAGGACACTGTACTAATTAAAGTGCTGTACTATATTTTGCATGTCACAGTCACCCATCTTTAACACCTGCTGTGCCACGGACTGATATATCAGTCCAAAATTCCTATATGTTCTAATTCTGTTTGCAGCCTAAGGGTTAAATATAAGGCCTTCTGTTTTTTATCTATTAATTGTGGTTTCATCACATCTCATTCCTTCAAAGCAACTCAGACTACTTATGCAGTTCTTTTCCTCTCTAAAATTCTGCATAGCAGAATTTCTCCATAAATTTGCAGCTCCATTTAACAAAGATGGAAGTAAATGAACTAAATTGGACATTGTTAGCAAATTAACCCTTAGGCTGCTGACATAATTAAAATGCATAATAATTCTGGACTGATATACCAGTCCGTTAAAATACCTGTGGATACACAAATGCTTGTTCTGTTGGGATCACCTGAATTACACGGTAGGCAAGGGGAACAGAAAACTGGGCTTGTAGTACAGAATAAGCAGGGCTGAATTTACATGGTCATAGGCCCTATGCACAACAGCCCCCCCACATACACACACACACACACATGCACACGATGTTGCACCCTGCAAATAACAAGTACACACTTATAAAACTATCTGCTTCCATCGTAATTACTGTATAAATAGCAGGCTTGCTGCTGTAGTGAGGGCCTGCCCTGTTTTGTAGTGATGGACTGGGGGAAAAAGCATATTAAGACTACTAAACAAAATAAAGCTAGATATTGCATAAAAAATACAGACTACCGTGTCTGATACAAATGACTAGTAATTTGTGCCGCTGGTGCTGGACTAGTCTGGTCTGACACAGATGAAAGGAAGGAGGAGCCTGCCTCTGCTTAAACTGGGCTGCAAATGAGATCACAAATAAGAAAAGGGGGACTTGGGCATTGAGACGGCCAAAATTAGGGTGGGTAACAACTTGCCACCCATCATGATTTTGTGATTAAAAATTATCAGTTTACATCTTGCAGCATGTAAAACTAAAAATTATTCTTGGGGCCTAGGCAGACCCCAGATCCCACATCGATTAAATTATGTATTTCTCTTTCTCAAGTCCCTTTACTAATGTACACAAATGTTTGCCACTGGGCACTGGCCCTTTCCTCGTCCTTCATGACCTGCAGCATCAGGAAAATGATGTGTGCAGGGGAGGGGGGATGGGTAGACACCTGTATTTTGTTTAATAGGATATTGTTGTTATTTTTATGTTTGTTATTTTATTGCTGTTGTTGTTGTTGTTATTATTATTTTAGAAAAGCCAATAAAGTATTCTAAATAAAAATAAAAAGGAAAATGATGTGTGCTGACATGTGAGACATCTCAGTATATGGCCTGTAGTGTCTCGCTCCGCCTCTAGGGTTTTCCCCAGCTTAAGACTACTATTTTATAGGCAGTATTTGTGCAGCACTATTTGACCTGTGCAATCATGTTTGCACAGTGTCATCAAACTGAATATTGCATTGGGCACATTATACAGGTTACCAGCCCCTCTTTGGGTGCTGCATACATTACTTCTACACTAGTGGGCTGGCGCCAGTAGCACATGCTGTCTAAATATGGGATTCTTGTGCAAATGCATTGCACTGCAGATGCAAATACTTTGCACATGGTGCACAGCTTTGAATATATTGGCCTCTGTGTTAAAAATGCCTTCCTTTTGTTTTCTTTGAAATGTTTTATGTGAATTTGCTTATTATGACCTCTGGCTCCATAACGATTTGTCTTAAATTCCAGTCCTAAATTTCTGATAAGCTCTCTGTTATTCAAAATGTTGTAGAGTAATAATAAGTACCCTCTCATTCTCCTTCTATGGAGACTATGAAAACTCATTGTTTTCAGTCTGTTAGGGTATTGTTATTCTCCAACATGTTTATTCTCCTAATTGCTTTTCTTTGCACTCTCTGCTCCTTTGTTTTATTTCCTTCATTTAATGCACCCCACAACTGAAAGCAATAATCAATGTGTTGTCTGCCACATGCTTTGTATACCAGTAAAATAACTTCAGTTTTATTTAACAAAGTGTTTAATAATTTTATTCACTATAATTTTTTATTTAGCTTTTTGGGCCCCGCCGCCTCCTCCTGCCAACTGGCGACAGGGACACATACGCATTTTTTACTGGTTTTCTCCCCTGACCCCCCCCCAAGGCCCCAGCACACGGCCATGTGAGTGTGTGGAGGCACGCTACACACCCTGTGGTGCCCGCTCAGCCCCTTCCACCTCCTGATACTTTGTCGCCCCATCCTCACCTACACCCACTGGACCTCCAGCCGGTGGGAGCAGAACTACGGGGAGGTACGCCAACCCACCCTCACCACCCTTGGGAGAGGAGAGCTAACCACCATCATGCTCAATCCTTCTCCACCCTCAACCCCACACTGGCACCCCGATGACCTAAGGTCATTCCCGAACCTAGGTCACCAGCGTAGCCCGAGGTAAGGCATCCAGTGCCTCAGCCCTCAGTGCCACCAGGCTGGTGAGTCACTATAATTTTTAAGCAGTAAGACATGACAGGGGTGTGTTGTGTTAGGATAGTGGCACACCTGGGGTGGGTTGAAGTATGAGGTCAAAAGCCGAGTGCTTCCACCACCTGAGAAGTGCCATTACACAACACAACATGCTCCCCATTTTGTCTTATTATGATTATGAAATGGGTTCATTCCTATTTGTAAATAGGATGTTTTAAAAAAGTCTACAATTATTTTACTAATTAAAAATTATTTTAAAGATATAAAATATTAGTTAAGAAACACAAAATAGTCCAATTTGTACAATTTAGTTTAACCAACTGGCCAGTAGGTGTCACCAATGCTGCATAAGGAGCTGTTTGTTTTTTTAAAAAGTAATTACAGGAGTGAAGGGAAGCGACTGCTTCAACAGCGTGTAGAGCAAGGAGTCGGTCTGGAATGCAATCAGTGGTAAGGACATGGGCTGGAACAACCTGTATAGATTAGCCTTATTTGAAAGGCTCCTCTCTGCCTAACAAGAAGAGCCATAACCACAATCAGTGTTAGTAAGTAAACTTTGTGGAATAGGCACAATTGGCAACAGTATGAGGAGTAGGAAGGGCTTGGTCTTTTTTGGAAGTGCTCTGACAGGCAAATTGAATGCTGCACCTATTTTTGAGGCAACAATTCCAGCCGGGTACTCTGTGGTACATATCCCAAGGAAGGATCGCAAAGGTGGGAGAGTGGCCATTTATTTTAAAGCCAGCTTGGGCCTCGCAGTGCTACCAGTGGGTTCTCCCAGGTCTTTTGAGAGTGTTGCTGTGTGTGCAGGAAGGGAATCTGGTGCAGGCTACAGAATACTTCTTATTTACTGGCCACCTGGAGGGGAGAGGGAGTTTCTGCAGGAGGTTGGGGAGTTTGTTGCTGGCCTAATGTTGGAATCTCCCAGATGGTTAATTTTGGGAGATTTCAATGCTTGGGTCGAAGATGGACTCTTGCCATTTGGATGTAACCTCCTCCAGAGCATGGAGACTCTGGGCCTGTCGCAGGTTGTCACCTTAGGGACACATTTGTGCAGACACACATTGGATGTGGTGTTCACACTGGGTCTTGGGGTCGACGACCTCAGGATTGATCCAGTATTTGGTAGAATCATAGCACCATGAAGTTCATGTTTGGGCCCCTCCCCCCCAAGGATCCGTCTTCTGTGGAGATGGTCCAGTATTGCCCTTTAAGGGGACTGTCCCTAAAAGGACTCCAAGCGGTGCTGAATCTATTGGGTGTGGAAGCTGCTTCCATGGTGGATGTAGAGGAGGCTATGGCAACCCATAATAGGGCTGCAGCCTTTGATGCTATCATGCTCGTCCATGGCTGGTCCTTATACTCATCTGCGGTCTCCCTGGTTTGATGGGGAGCTCAAGGAGTTAAAGATAAAGGGCAGGAGGTTAGAGCGATGCTAGAGGAGATCAGGACTGATCGAGGACAAATTGGCTCTGAGGTCACATTATGGTGACTATCAGAGGGCAATCTCCCAGAAAAAGGCAGATTTTCTGTCAAGGGAGATTGCTGTGGCAAGAAATAGACCAGCTCAGCTCTTCTGGATGGTGAACAAGCTGTTTCACCCAGCCTGTCTCTGTACTAGGGGAGCTAGTTTAAGCACACAGTGCAATGAGTTTGCTCTGTCTTTTGCTGTCAAAGTGTCCTCTATCAGGACTAAGATCTCCTCCTGAGCCACTCATGCAGCTTGTGAGATCAGGCCAGTGATGTGTCAGGGCATCTCTCCTGTCTGGGATGAGTCTGATCCAGTTGGAGTGGAGGAGATGATTGAGATAGTCTTGAGGTTGCGACCTATCTATTGTGATCTTGACCCAGATCCTACCCAACTTTTGGTCGGCTGTATGGATCTGACTGGATCTGTGGTTGCTGGGATTTTCCAGTGTTCTTTGAGGAGTGGGGTCTTCCCAATGGCCTTGAAAGAGGCCTTGGTGAGACCCCTTTTGAAGAAACCCTTATTGGTCTCAGACTGTCTCATCAACTACAGACCGGTCTCAAACCATTCATTTTTAGGGAAGGTTTTAGAAAAAGTGATAGCCGTTCAGCTTGAGGCTCATCTTGCTTCCTCAGCCACGTTTGCGTGCTTCCAGTTTGGATTTAGGCATGGCCATAGTATGGAGACTGCCCTGGTAAAGGTGCTTACCAATCTCCTAATAGTGAGAGATAGGGGAGAGACCACCATCCTTGTTCTCCTGGATCTCTCTGTGGCGTTTGACACCGTGTACTATAAGGTGCTGTTGGACCATCTGCAGAACTGGTGTGGATTAACTGGCACTGTCATCAGCTGGTTTAGATCCTTCCTCACAGGCAGAGTGCAAAGGGTGATGATGGGATTATCCTCATCTAACCCGATGCCTCTGCTCTGTGGAGTTCCACAAGGTTCAGTCCTGGCACCTCTGCTGTTCACGGTGTACATGCTGCCATTGGGAAGCCTTATCAGGTGGTATGGGCTGGGTTTCATTGTTATGTTGATGATACCCAGGTATACCTGTCCTGTGCACCTGGTAACCAGATGGCGGCCTCTGTGTTTAACATCTGCCTGGCCGAGATCCAGAACTGAGTGAGTCACAACTGGCTACAACTCAACCCAGACAAGGCGTAAGTACTGATGGTGGATCCTGGACTTCGACAGGATGGAGAAGGATTGGGGAATGACCCTGGTTTGAAGCTAGGGATGTCTCTTTGATCCCATCCAATAGGGTTAGGGATCTGGGCATGTTCCTTGATGATGGCCTGACTGTTGATGCTCAGGTGTTGACCATCATCCAAAGCAGATTTTATCATCTGAGGAACATTGCCCAGATCCAAGCCTTGATACCGGTCAAAGACTTTGCCGCCCTAGTGCATGTCTTCATTATATCTAGGTTAGATTACTGCAATGCACTCTACCTAGGGCCATCTGGAGGCAATGTCTGCCATCTGCAGCTGGTGCAGAATGTGGCAGCCAGGCTGTTGACTGGTGCAGCAAGATCTGATAATATCACACCTGTTCTCCGCGGACTGCGCTGGTTGCCGATAAGGTGGAGGATTGCCTTCAAGGTCGGGTTACTGACCTATAAATCCCTACACAGCTGTGGACCAGACTACCTGCAAGATCTCTTGGTTCCTTATTGCCTCACCCACTCTCTCCATTCCTCCGAGTGTTGCCTGCTACTGGTACCCGTGGTTAGGTTGCAGAATTCAGGAGACTGGGCCTTTTCGGTGGCAGCATCAGCCCTGTGTAAGTCACTGCCACGTTGTTTGAGAGAAGCACCCTCGGTGGAAGCCTTTAAAAAAGGCTTAAAAACTCTTTTTTTTGCCAAGCCTATGAGATACATAACTATTGAAATAATGTTATGCTTCTTGACTGACTTACTGTATAGACAGATGTGCTATGTATAATCTGTTTTAGAGCCTATTTTTATTTTATTTTAACTGTTTATTTATCTGCAAGGTGATTGCAGCTGTTTTTACTTCAGTTTCATGTTTTATGAATTGTGTAGTGCTCCAAGCCCTCGGAGAGGAAAAATATATAAATAAAATATCTATCTATCTATCTATCTATCTATCTATCTATCTATCTATCTATCTATCTATCTACCTACCTATCTAGAGCTCCACTGGGGCTTTACGGTGAAAGCCGCAATTGGTGGCATGTTAGTGAATTAGGGTCTATCACTTACTTATTGACATATTTTCTAAAGTGTGAGGGTTTATCCTTTATTTGCAGTAGGTGGTAGTGTGAGGTGCAAGAAATGATGGTCATGGTGGGCAATTATTGGCTTTGGAGCCAGTACCACAGCTAGCAGCATGTGAAGCAAGAGCAGCTAATAAAAACAATTAGACTATGTTTTGCCCTCTGGCAGAGGACTGAGGCTGTTTCTTTGGGCAGGAAGAAGTTTTAAAATGAGCCTTACTTTTCCCCATACCTGGTATCTGAACTGTTGCCAGGGCTACCATGCTTGGTGTGGGCATTTTGGGGCTCAGGTTGTTCCAGTGCAAGGATTTGGTGTGTAACGAGGTTGGAGAGTTGACAGATCTCTTACCAGTGCTGTTGTACTGGAATAACAGCACTAGGTCCCAGACTTCACAGCCAGTCAGGTTTCTGGATTTTTCCTACCCACTTCATAATTGACTTTTTAAATATGTTATCACAATGTTTCCCAATATCAAAGTCAGCAGCAGCAAATACCCCAAGGTCATTTTCTTCAGTGCTAACTCTGAGGGCTTTCCCGTTTAGCACACACTGGAAGTTTTGGTTCTTCTTGCCCAAATGCATAATTGAACATTTGATGGAGTTGTATGCCATACCCTACTTTTTACACAAATTAATAGGGTGTTACGGTCATTTCGAAGACTATTGTGTTCCTTCACCGAATTAACTTGTCCACCAAGCTTGGAATTATCAACAAACTTGATGAACAGATTACTTTCTCTTTTTTTTAATCAGTATTTTAATCTCCCCCAAGGTCTGCCACATGGCACCTCCAGCCCCTTCACTGTCCTTCTCATGGACTTAACAGTTATCCACCACTTGCATAGGACTGTAATTTGGTGGGTGGCCAGCCATATTGGATGTGCAAGAGCCTGCCGGAGATGTCGGCATGTGGTAGCCCTGCCATTTTCCACCTGGGTTTTTGTCCCCAAGCTGGAGCTTAGTGAAGTGTGCGCCAGCATGTCACACTCCAGCCCCTTTCTCTCTGAGTGCTGTCCCAGTGCACTACCACCCAGGCACCACCAGGTGGCAGTCTCTGTGGCAGAACTGGTGTCCCCCTCCCAGAGGAAGGAGACCAGCCATGTGGAGCTCAATCCTCCCTCACCTGCCGGCCTACTGAGTGACCCTGTCTGTTCCCAAACCTGGTGGGAAGAAGTGGAACCACTCTCACTGGGCTAGTGATGTGAACAGATTATTAAGACCATCTCTCATGTCCTGTACATGGAAACAAAATACATTACAACAGCTTAAATTCACGTCCATTATATTGAGCGCTCCAAGCACACATGACATGTTCACCCCATTTTATTTTCACTGTTGGAACACTAGTGCTACTATTGTATAGTGATTCACTTAATAATCACTGTCTTTTACTTTCACTCTAATATGAAACCAGCAAAAGTAGTGAAAATAAAAAGACAGTGAATATTTCCTGTTATACAGTAGTTTAGGCCCCAGCACCAACCCTTGGGGTGCATCACTGGTCACTCTACTTTCTCATGACTTTTACCCATTTGTATATACTCTTTGACTATGTTTGTACAGCCATTGCTTGATCCATTTCACTATCTTGTTGCAGATCCCAACATTATATAGTTTTTCAGAAAGTTTCCATCACACACAGCATCAAATGCTTTATGAGGTTGAGAAAGACCATGTTCCCAGAAGCACCCATATCCAGAGCCTTGCCTACAGCTCATAAAAACAGCAAATTCATGCCACGTGATGTTCCCTTTACAAACCCATGTTGACTTTTATCAAATATACAGCATCTTTACTGTTTTGTTGATCACTCAGAATATCATGTACCATAGCCTCCAAGATTTTACCAGTTATTGAGGCAGTACTAATCAGATGGTAGTTCTCACCTATATTTATTTATTTGAAAATTGGTAACCAGGAGAGGCTCACTCAGATGAGGCTTATTTCCAGGTGCAGCCCAATATCTTTTTTACCCTTTTGGGATCAATCAGATTGTAGCTCTAAAACGGCTGATCATGGAACTCCCTTTTGGGATATTTGGAAGTATTCCTCTACAGCTGCAAAACAGTACACTTCCCCTCTGATTTTTGCTACTTGCTGCTCTATGTTAAAGGCATCTGAAGGGAGGGGGGATGCTGCTGTATTGTACTTCAGAATTTCTCAGGATATTAACAAAAAAAAAACCTTTTTAAACTGCTGTTTCTATCATCTGTCCAGCTCAGTCTAATAGATTTATTCTATTTCTTTCAGCAACCTAGGGGTTAACTCATTATATTTGTCTGGAATTTACTGAATCTGAAAGTCAGACTACAGTGTCAGATTACAAACACTGCAACTGCAGCTGTTAACTATCTCATTCCTATGGGCAGGACAGGTTGCACGCAAGCGCACGTGTGCACACACACACACCACACACACACACACACACACACACATACACAGCAGCAGCAGCAGCATCTATTCTGACTAAATAAATTCAAGAGGACTGATTTAGCAGCATGCCAGCTTTTGATGATTGTGACTAAACAGCACTATATGGCACCAACAAGAAAATAACTTTGGTCATTTGGTAGCTCTTCACGGCCCTATCGGCTCTGGCTAGAGTTTGTTTAATATTAGGATTGCTATACATCCACTTTTTTCCAATCCAATGGTATTTACCTATATATAAGTGATTTACTGCAATAAATAGAAATGCTAACACCTCAGAAGTGGATTTTGCTAGGTTTTTCAATAATCTAAGTGAAAGACTGTCAGGACTGGGTGAATTTATATTTGTCAAGTTTCAATAACACAGCTTCAATATCATCCCTACTGATAATATGCTTTTCATCAGAACTGTCAGACATTGCAATTAAGTCATCAGAGCCACTGCATGCAAATAGTGATGTAAACTAAATCATAAGTATATTTGCAATATTCTCCTTCCCTATATAGATTGTTCCAATGGTTTGAAGTCATTCTATTTTCACACCATTTTCTATTTTATGATTAACATAACTGTAAAATGGCAATTGTTTTTTACTTATCTCTCACTAGATGACATTCAAATACATGTTTTGCTTTCCTAATTTCCATTTTGCAGCTTCCAGCTAGTACCCTGTATCTGTTTGTATTATGATTTGTGGGATTTTTCTTCATCGTTCTATATGCTCCCCTTGTTTTGGCTCTAGTTTTCTATTGTACCATGGGACAATTTACCTTTTTTGTTGTACAGTTGCATTTTTGGAATGTATCTTTCTTGGAGAGGTGAACAGGGGTGTGGCAGCAACGTATGCCCCCCGACAGTGACACCGGTGCAGCGAATGACACTACAGTGACTACAGCACCATGTCACTGTAGTGCCTGCACTGGAACCCGACACTGTCTGTCAGGGGTCTTGCACCCCACCAAATCAGCTCCTACTCAGATTTGATAATCCTTAGTGGAGGGGGTTCATGGGCAAAGCCCCCCCAAAGAAAACTCTATTTTCTTTGGAACCAGCAGCCAACCATGAAAAGCAGTCGACCTGCCAGTTTCACTGTCTGGTCGTTCGGCAAAATTTTTGTTGATGACCAGTCATGGATCCACGCAGCAAGATGGCTGTGGTGCTGCTCCGCTCCCTGCTGCTTCACATTTGCCTTAATATTTTGTAACTTATATTGCAATTTTTTTTATTTCTATGCAGTTTTTAATAAAACCAACAGTAACAACCAAGGCACTTCACTAAAAGCCGTTCATGAGTGGTGCTTCACTGTATCAAATCATGAACAGTACCCAGAAGTAGGAGCACCCACCAATGACTAAACATATTAATTAAAGATGCTTTTCAATAAAGTATAAGCCAGAGATGGCATAACAAAGTTTTGCTTGGTTTTTATTATTTTGGCAAAAACTTTATGAACATTCATAAATTTTAAAACAGTATCTTACAACTAGCAAGACTTACAAAAACACCAGTAACCCATGGAGGGAAGAAGCTGGCATAACACAGCAATAGTTACAGCATACCTGAAGGTATACAATCCTTACGTTTCACTAGGCGGGGCTTCTTCAGAGGTATGGCTTACAAGTGAAAAACTGCCCCTTTTATAGGGACCATAGTTAAAGTGCCAACATTAATTAGTCTAAATACACCTGTGTGTCATAAAACAATGTAAAGTGCTTTACAGTGCAATATATCAACAATTTCATTATAAACATAATAATCCTTATAAATATTCTTTGTATGTTACTCCAGATCTGTTACAAAGGATGTTCCAACAGTAAATGTGTTTAAACATTAATTACAGAACAAATCTCCATCCACACCCGGATTATGTTTAACTTTTATCTAAATCTTTTTTTGTAATTTATACTTTGTTAATGTCAAGCCAGGCTTCTGCTCTGCATGCTTCTTCCCTCCATGGGTTACTGGTGTTTTTATAAGTCTTGTTAGTTATGAGATGCTGTTTTAAAATGTCATAAAGTTTTTACCAAAAATAATAAATAAGCTGTAAAGCTTTGTTAAAACATCTTTGGCTTTTACTTTATTGAAAAGCATATTTCATTAATGTCTTTAATCGTTCGTGGGTGCTCTTACTTGTGGGTACAGTTTTTAATAAAAGAAATGAGATTTTTGCTATTGTCGCATTTGAACCACACTGGTGAACTTTTTAGCAGTCCGCTAATATGGAGTTGTTGTTAGTTTGGGAGGCACACTGTCAGCTGTTTTTTCTTAATCTAGGTGGTTTTACAAACTGTTCTTTATTTTAGGGCAGCTCTTAAGCTGGCAGACTGTTTTTGGACAGACTGGGTGCCTTATGTGGAAGCATTGGCAATTGATCAAGGTAGCTCTGTGTTTTCATTGCTTTATCACCTGGAGCCAGGAAACCATTGCTGAGGATGGAGGTGAGGTCTGCAGATGCACTATATGTGCTGAAATGCTCAATTTTCATTTTAAAAAGGTATGCTGTTTTGCCTGGGATCGGGGGGGGGGGATTTAGTATCACATTAAAGTTCAAAACTTATTACGCTCAGTGGAGTGCTCTTTTTTTATTCTTGTCCCCCAGGTGACCACAGAATAGTACAGTTCAGACCCTGGAAAATTGGGTGTAATGGAGGTCTGGAATGTGGGAGAGCTGATGAAATTACTGTAGAAGGTTGAACCAAGGACTCTTGAAAAGTTGTGGTCTGAGTGTATCAATCTATATCCCCGTGGAAAAAGACAGACTCCTTGTGAAGAAGAGCAGAGTAATTTGAAATACCAACAAGTGACATTATTGCTTATGAACCTCTTATGGTCATGGTCCTGGCAGCCCGTACTGAGCAGTTCAAGCAGTTCAAGGCTCCTTTTCCTCTGAGAGGTAACACTTGTAACATTTATAGAATATAAACTGCTTGCTGTATTTAATTCCATGTACAAATCCCCAAATGACAAGACAAAAATTGATCCATCACCTACCCCAAGGTATATCAGCCTCCTACATAACTGTCTGGTGCTGCTTTTATTGTGTGCTCCATGAAAATAAAATGTTTGTGGCAAATTACTATCTGTGGTGTTTGAGCCGTGTGTGAACCATGCAAAACAGGTTCAAGGTTTTTTATGCAGCACTGTCTACTCCCCATACCTAGCCCCGAGTGCCTATTGGCATTGTACTTTACTAAATTTGTAATGTTTTCTGTGGAATTAGCCATCCCCTTCACAGAACACTGTCCCTGCACTGAATGCACTGTTGCAGACCTCCTGTGATGGTGTGAGCCCCACCAGAGGTGCCTCACAGCTCTCCACCATTGCAGCACTTTGATCTGACGAGGGAATGGGGTGTACTGGCTGAACAATGAAACTCTTACAGCAAAGACCATTACAGCGACAGAAATTGACAGGTCACTGTAATGGTCCCCACTGACACCAGCACTGCATCTCCCAGTGTTTCACCCCTTCCCCAAAACAACTTCAACTTGGAGGTGGTTAATAAAATACAGGGGTGGGGCTTTAAAGTACAGCCCCCAAAAATGCACAGGAAAACCGACAGCACAATGCCAACACTCAGCATTGTGTCTGTCAATATAGGGGATGTTGGCAACTTTGGTGTCACTGCGTTGTGGTAGATCTTGGAACAGGCAGCAGGGTCTGGTTCTGCAGATGCAGATAGAGGGGGTATGCAGCAGCAGGGAGGGATGCACCATCCTCCTCCCAACAAAAAAAGTTATGTGATCACGTGGTGTGAGTGTGTATAATCTATCTCCATTAACACGTCCTACTCGGCAACCATTAGAGGGCACTCATGCACAGTGCATACCTTCTGCTCCTCACTCCATTCACACTCCACCTTTCTTTCCGCTGCCTCCTATCTTTATTAAGTAGTGGACCTACCCACTGGCTCAACTCCCTTCTCTGTAAATTGTGGCACTACCCACTAGCAAGCTTAGCATTTCCTCACTATTTCTGCTTATACTCACTCTCCCTGTTACATCTGTCAAACCCCTTCCCTTCCCATTACACTGGTTTCTCTCCTATCACATCAGCTGTACCACCCTAAACAACCCAAACACACCTCTACCACCATGCTCTGATAGCCCTGGGGTTTCTTGCCTCCCTTGCAACAATATGGCAATCATCTACCTTCCTCACGGTTTAATTATCCTGGTCACACTGCTAATGATCGCTGGGCAATCGGGGCCACACCAGTGTCTGCTCTCTTCTCCCACTCCTACAAGCAACAAGTACTGCAACTATGGCACAGGCACAGGCACCAGTTGTATCTATTTGGACCTGAAAGCTCAATGGGCTAACATGGAGTCATTAATCCCAGCCTCATTTGGCTGCACCCTAGGGCCGCAGACCTGAAAACATGGAGTCATTAATCACAGCCTCATTTGGCTGCACCCTAGGGCCACAGACCTGAAAACTCAATGGGCTAACATGGAGTCATTAATCCCAGCCTCATTTGGCTGCACCCTAGGGCCACAGACCTGAAAACTCAATGGGCTAACATGGAGTTATTAATCCCAGCCTCATTTGGCTGCACCCTAGGGCCGCAGACCTGAAAACTCAATGGGCTAACATGGAGTCATTAATCCCAGCCTCATTTGGCTGCACCATAGGGCCGCAGACCTGGAACGCATACCTTCTTTACCTAACTCACTACACTTTGGCCCCTAAGAAACCTATCAAATGCTCCTCCCCAGAATGAATGAATGCCCTGGTCTACAGGCAACTCAAGGAATACCCAAAGAGATCTATACTACTACCATTGCTGCTCTCAGGGAATATATACCCCACACCCAGCTCTCCTTAGCTTTCACAAGTTGCAGGGTCTAAATCAGGAGGACTCATGCTTGCAGCCATTAACATCTGTAGTCTGCTGGCTAAGTTTGACAACCTACATGTCTGGGTTTCCCAACACAACCCTGACATCCTCTCAGTCACAGAGATGTGGCTCTTGCCTAAAATTGCAGATGCCTCCATTACCATCCTGGGTTACATGGTCTTCAGACATGACAGGCTTGAAAAAAGGGGAGGAGGTTGTGCAATACATGTGAAAGAAACCGTCATGGCACATGCATTACCCATGCCGACCTTGGATGGCAATATACAAGTACTACCTACCAAGGTCCTACTTGGTGCACATAACAAGTCCCTTATTGTTGCATCAATTTACATCCCACCAAAACACAGTGTCTTGGGACTTAACTCATCCTGGATGGTATCCGCCATCTTCACTCCAACTGTGAGACCATTCTGCTGATTTCAATGCAAACTTGTTATCCCCCGACACAAGCACATAGAGGGATGAAGTCACAGCTGACACTTCACCCAACTTGTTAATTTTCCAAGCCGAACAAACTACAGAACAGGGACCAGCACCCTTATCGACTGGGTCCTCTCCAACCGCCCCGATTGTATAACTGACACAACCATTCTACCAGATGCTATCAGCTATTCCCCTATCATATGCAGATGGTCTAATAAGTACACCAAGCCTCCAGCCAGAACAGTTATGTGCAGGACTCTACTTCGCAGACACCTTGAGCCATTCAAACAGCAGCTATGGAACCTTGACCGGATGCTGATTGACACCACTAGTGATGTTAACACAGCACTTAACTACTTCATATACCACTTCAATGCATCATTGTGACCTCCAAGTCCCCCTCAAAACATGTAGAGTTAAAGGCACCTGCAACCCATGGATCACTCCTGATCTGTTGGAGCTCATGAACCACAGAGGCCACCTATGGCAGCGAGCAAGAGCCACAGGTAGGCCAGGGGATATCCAGAATTATAAAAGAGCCAGGAATGACTGTACTTGCATGATCTGCAACCTGAAGAACCAATTTTATCAGGACTCACTCACCAACTCATGGAAAAACAGGAGGAAGTTCTGGCACAATTTTAAAGAGTTAACAGGCAAGGACCCTAAACAGCCCTGACAATGTTCAACATTGAAGGAACTCCAACCCTCAACCCTACATCCATCGCCAATACTTTTAATGTAACTTTCATGGACCTCAGTGGTGTTCTACCCCCTGACTTCTTTGAAATCACCCCAAAAGTGAAAAATAACGCTGCTATGAACCACCCATAATTGCACCCCCTCTTCTATGTCAAACAGTTACTATCAACAAAGCCCAGAGGTACCTTAGTAAGGTGTTAGGGAAAACTAGATCTAGTGCGGATACTCTAGACTTGAAACTTGTTGCACTAACCCTTGAACAAATTCTGTCCCCATTAATCAAAATAATTAAGCTATTGCTAAGGCTATCCCAGTTCCCGGAGAGATGGAAATTCACCCTGGTGATCCCTGTCCACATAAGTGAGGATAGGGCATACCACAGGAACTATAGACCTATCTCCATTCTCCCCCCCCCCACCAAAAGCCCTTGAACGTGTGGTTGCAGAACAACTTATGGAGTACCTAGAAAAGTACCAGTTGCAGTGTCCCCAACAACATGGATTCAGAAAGGGTCACAGCACCACCACAGCACTCACTGAATTCACCGGCTACATTCAGGAATCACTTGATCAAGGCCAGCTAGTTGGAGCAGTATTTATCGATCTCTCGAAAGCCTTCGATACGGTCAGCCACACCCTCCTGCTTGACCAACTATCAGACATGGGATTATCCAGAGATACCATATCCTGGTTCAAGAGGTATCTTTCCGACTGCTCACAAGTAAAGATCAACAACCACCTCTCTGACAAGTGAACCATCCTTTCGGGTGTCCATTCAAGGGTCCATTCTGGGCCCCCTACTGTTCAGTGTCTTCATGAACAGCCTGCCTAGTTACTGTTGGGATTGTATATTACTATATGCAGATGATGCAGTGGTTTTCACTAATAACATACACCCGGGAGACCTCAAGAATCAACTCCAGCAAAGCTTTGCAAAGGCTGAAAACTGGTTTAATAAACAAACTAATACTTAACCCTTAAGAAGACAAAAACAATGCTCTTCACTGGTCAGCATAACAAATTCAGATCCCACCCCTTGACAATCTGCAACTCTGCTGGCGCCCCACAGGAACAAGTTCAATAAGTTAAATATCTTGGGGTCACGTTGGACAGCACACTATCTTACTTTTCCCATATTGAGCATGTTGCCAAAACTGTCAACATCCAAATTGGGCTTCTGCACAGGCATAAATGGTGTCTAACCTCTGATGCACTTGCAATCCACAGCTACATCACATCTATAATAGATTACGGGCTTGCAGTTTATGGCTCCACCACTAAAACATCTCTACAGTGGATATCAACAGCCCTGAACAAAGCCTGCAGGCTCCTCACAGGTGATGCCCGGCTCACACACACCTGCGACCTCTATACCAAGACAAACTGGCTTCAGTTGAAAGACGGAAGTATGTTCCAGACTTGTCTTCTTGCTAAGAAGGTCAGCCTGGGACTTGCACTTCCAGGGCTGCAAAACATCCTAATCCACCCCTGTCATTCCCAATGTAACAGAGGCTTTCTTCACCAAATCTTCCAGGTACCACACTGCAGGACATCACAGGACAGAGATCCTTTGCTTACCGAGCACCTCTCTGGCTAAACTCCCTCCCTGGTGACATCTCCTCAACTTCCCAGCTAGCACCCTTCAAGCAGAAACTCCGGCAGTACCTTTGCTTGCAAAACACCCATGACTGCTTCCACCGAGCTGTGCCACTCAGAGGACTCTACCATCAATCCTCCCCAAATCTTAGGACCTGCACTTATCTTCTACTTCACTTCCTTTTCTTAGCACTTCCTTCCTTTGTCCCCTTACTCAGCCTCTCCCCAGCCCCACCCCATGTCTGCCTTCACTCCCATCCTTTATCCCTTACCACTCTGCCCTCATCCCTACGACAAAGGCCTCTGACTGCATCTCTACCCCCCTGAACCCCGCCTCCTCTTCTACCTACCTCCCACTCCCCACTCCTCTCCACCTGTCTGACAACACTTGTCCCACTCTTGTCTACTTCCTGACAAAGCCTGTTGGCTGACTTAATCAGACTCTCATCAGTGTCTTGCTGCTCCTCGCACTATTTGTCTTGCCCTGGCATGCATTGTACAATGTCAGTATTGTTACTCTTCGTTGTTTTAAATTCTTGTACCCATTACTTTGTATACCACTGCTGTATGTGCCCCCTGACATGCATTGTACAATGCCAGTATTGTTACTGTTCTTCATTTTAAACTCTGGTACCCATTACTTTGTATACCACTGCTGTATGTGCCCCCTGACATGCATTGTACAATGTCAGTATTGTTACTCTTCGTTGTTTTAAATTCTTGTACCCATTACTTTGTATACCACTGCTGTATGTGCCCCCTGACATGCATTGTACAATGCCAGTATTGTTACTGTTCGTTGTTTTAAATTCTTGTACTCATTACTTTGTATACCACTGCTGTATGTGCCCCCTGACATGCATTGTACAATGCCAGTATTGTTACTGTTCTTCATTTTAAACTCTGGTACCCATTACTTTGTATACCACTGCTGTATGTGCCCCCTGACATGCATTGTACAATGTCAGTATTGTTACTCTTCGTTGTTTTAAATTCTTGTACCCATTACTTTGTATACCACTGCTGTATGTGCCCCCTGACATGCATTGTACAATGCCAGTATTGTTACTGTTCGTTGTTTTAAATTCTTGTACTCATTACTTTGTATACCACTGCTGTATGTGCTCCCTGACATGCATTGTACAATGCCAGTATTGTTACTGTTCTTCATTTTAAACTCTGGTACCCATTACTTTGTATACCACTGCTGTATGTATCTCCTGTTTTGATGTGGAACCTACGTAAAAGAGCTCATGCGCATAGGTGTTTATCCAAGATCTTAAATAAACAAATAAAAATATGTTTAATGGAGGGGACAGTGTGGGACTGATAACCTGGCAGTGAGAGGCCCAGGCCTCCCAACCCAGTGTCACTGAATGTGTACAGATGTGTTCATGGAGCAGAACTTCGTGGACCGAATACTGTGTCCCACTGAGTAGCTAGGGGATGTGGGGGAGGGGGGAGAAGGTTGTTCTGTGTATCTTATGTATACCGTTTTTTCCCAGCAGAAACTTTTACAAATGTGAATCAGTGCACTCATTGACATTTACAGAAGTCAGTAGAGCGTCACCTGAAGATCTTTATTACTCCCATCAATTGGTACCCACGCTTCAAGGGTATTTTGCACTAATGGATTTGGTTCTTTAATATCTTTAGGCTCACAATCCCCCAGAGTTAAGGTATGAGGAAAGTGGAAATGTGTGCCCCTGGCTGCAGGCACAAGGAGAGGGGGTAAGGCAGCACCAAGGAGGGTCACACCATTCTCCACCAACAAAAACACAGCACATGTATAAGGCAATGGACAGCCTGGGACAGATAACCTGGCAGCAAGAGGCTCAGGCCTCCCAACCTAATGTCACTGAATGTGCAGAGATAGTTTTCATGGCGCACAGGCTCATGGAGCGGATACTTCATTCCACTGAGTAGATAGGGGATGCTGGGGGATGTGTTTTGTATCTTATTTCCACAATTTATGGACAACAGAAACATGAGTTAGGGATATTCCAGTGCTGTTTCATCTCTTTAAATGAAAGGACTCCCTGCATACCCACTAAATCTGCCCAAGCGTTAATATTTCCATCTCTCCAGTACTTAAAGGGACACTGTCAACCTCCTTCAGCACTCAAAGTTCTCCTAGGCTAAAAACCAAAAAAATGGTATGATTGTGCACATTCTGTAGAGACTGCTGATGTAGTGGGTAGTTTGAACGTAATTATTTTTTCTTTTAAAAAGTGAAAAATAGACTGCCCACTATACTGGTGTTACCACACAAAAACATGTTTGTTTACATTCCTTGATTTATTCTCACTGCATCTTTTCTGGACTTAGGAACACCCAAACACAGTCTAGCCACTCATTGAGCAGTAGGAATAGAGGAGACTATTGCATCATGAGTGGCTGCACTGTTTGGGAGTGCTTCTTATGTTCAGAAAGCATGCAGTAAGAACTGATCCAGAACTGGAAACAAAACACGGTTGTAATTATACATTAGTGTGCATTTCAGTTCTACTAAGCAAGGAGGCAGATAAAACAACCACCACCATAAATGAATTTTAGAGAAGATAAGCAATAATAAAATGTGGGGTTTTAACTAGGAATAATATGATGCAAAAAAGGTTGACAGTGTCCCTTTAAACTCCAAGTCCTCCAATCTCATAAAAAAGTCTGGATTGGCCAGAGGCACATCACAGCCCTCCACACTGCAGCACTTCGGGCTGATGAAGGACCAGGTGGTGGGGGGGCCTTGGTCTATGGGCACATGGAGATGGAGTGAGGCAGCAGCAGGGAGGGCTACACCACCCTCCTCCCAACAAAAACACTATGGGCCAGATATTCAAAAGAGTTGAGCCATGCGCAATAGGGTTGCACCTGTGCAAGTCCGAAAATGTGCCATTCTGCGATATTCAGCAGGAGGCAGTTGTTCCCCCCAAATCACGCTGAGCAACAGCGCAATGATAATGAATGTATGCACAACTGAAGGGGGAGGAACCATGCATAAATGGCGCAGTGCGATATTCAACAACATGCGCCATGCACAATAGGGGAGCCAGCAGAAGTTGCGCCATAGCGGAAATGAGCCAAAATAAAAGGGAGCAAGGGAGAGGTGCAAGAACGCTACAGGGAAGGCACATGAGACTGAACTTTAGCAAGAGAAACTGGGCAGCAGGGACACACAGGGCAGGCCAGGGAAAGGGCACCTGGAACCTGCAGGCTCAGGGGAAGGTGTGGGGAGCCACAGTGCAGAAGGGGGAAGTACTTGCCACACAGCAGTGAGGCCAGCACAGTCAGGTGTTCCTGGTGCAGGGGAAGTAGCAGCCAGGACAGCGGGGGGACTACAGAAACAGCTGCCGGGGGGGTGAACACAAGCCAGGGACATGGCCAGTGCCACCATCCAGATGGAGGCAGTAATGAGGGAGGCAGAGAAGGTGGGCAGCAGGGGGGCGTGGCTGTGAAAGGGCCCGTCGGCTGTATGCCCCCAACAGGCAGTACCGAGCCCACACCAGCTTTGAGCTGTATAGTGATACGGAGATCGTGGGCTGGTACTGCCTGAATCGGGCAATTCTGAGGTGACTCTGTGAGCTGTGCAGTGATGTGATGCAGGCACCCACACGAAGGAGCCATGTTCTGTGAGTGGAGACGAAAGTGAAAGCTTGCATGTGCTTGCTCGCCACGGGTACCTTCCAGAGACCAACTGGGGACACCACAGGCATAACCCAGTCGGCCATGTCATGCCACCTCACCCAATTCCTCAGCGCACTGCTGCCACATGCTGCGGAGTACATCCATTTCCCCAGCACACTGGCGGAGCGCACAGCAAACATACAGGAGTTCCACAGGGTAGCACGTATGCCTGGTGTGCTAGGAGCAATAGACTGCACCCATGTGGCCATCTGCACACCACCTGGCCCCAAGGGGGCTGCATATATAAATTGCAAGATCTATGCCAGCATCAACTGCCAGGTGGTGTGCGATGCCACGGGGTGCATAATCAATGTCTGTGCCACGCACCCTGGGGGAGCTCATGATGCCTTTATCTGGTGCCAGTCGGCACTGTGCCACAGATTCGAGAGTGGGGATATCCCAACTGGCCACCTAGTGGGTGAGTATGCAAACCACATGGACAATCATAGGGCCTGGGGAGGCATGGTCAGAGGTGACATGGGTAGTGGCCTACATGGCCCGGGGCAGGGCGATGCTGATCACCAAACTAACCTCCACCCTCTACACACAGGTGACAGTGGATACCCACTCCATCCCTGGCTGTTCACTCCCTACCGGTGGCCTGTGACCCCATCGCAGCAATGCTACAATGAGGCACACGTCACCACATGTAATGTCATCGAGCGGGTGTTTGGGATGCTGAAGGCATGTTTCCATTGCCTGGACACCTCTGGTGGTGCCCTACAGTACAGCCCCTCAAAGGCCTGTGGGCTATTCCTGGCCTGTTGCATCCTGCACAACATGGCCAATGAATGTGGGATAGCCGTATAGTCAAGAGGGGACAGCTATGGGGACGATGAGGATGCCAGTGACAATGGTGATGGGCAGCCCCCCTTTGGGTGACGTGACCCCCAACTGCTCCGGCTGGCACAGCTGCACCGGGACACCATCATGGAGGAGCACTTCAGCCAATCCAGGTAAGTCATGGGGCCATGTGCAACCACCAGTGGCTAAGGCACAACCCACAAACGCGCATGGACACACACCGGGGTGCATGCCATCAAGGGAACTGGCCAGGCATGGAACCACACACACCACCAGGGATGGGTAAGGTCTAACATGCCACATGGACACACACACACACACACACAATGCACCAGACATGCACAACGGGTAGGAGGCACACCAACCCAGAATGCCACCCCTAGCCACACACATGTCCACAGACCATCACGCCCACTGCCTGTCATTATGCGTGTCAGATGCTGAGCGCCATTGCACATTGGTGTACAGCGCAATGCAGGCATCATCATGCACACGCAACTGTGGACAGCAGCCGGGAGGGTGTGTAGATGGACTGTGTCTCTGCGTGCAGGGCTGGGTACCCACCCATGCATTGCCCGCTGAATGACACAATGCATACAGGGCAGCACCAGACAGTAGCTGTGTTGGGAGACAGGTCAGTCATGCGCCACAGTGTTCCGGCCACCACAGATGCATGGGAGGCCCCATCGTGACCCACCAGCACTGACAGGCTGATCACTGGCCTCATGGGGTGGCACCGATGGTCCCCCAGGGGTTCCACTGCGTGAACGCGACCATGCCCACGTAGGGTCTGCAGCACACCAAACATGCCTGTGCCAGGTGTGCTCAGGATGCCCACAGCTGAATCCGTGTCGACAAGGATGGTGTCGCGTGACGCCAGGAACGGGGGGTTGACAGTGCACTGCGTGGTGTCTGCAATGCATGGGCAAATAACTGTGTGCCCATTGTGGCCATGACAGCAGTGAATGCCTGTGTCTGCCTGTCAATGGCAGCGGTCACATCCTCCCGCAACCGGTCCATCCCTGCCAGGATCAGAGCGGTGTCTCTGCTGCGACGCTCCTCTGCCCACTCCAGGGTCACACACAGTGCATCCACCGACGTCGCAAGCCGCATCTGCTGGTTTACTGATGCTTGCAGTATGCGGGTATGCTCATCCAAGAGGTCATCTGCCTCCTCGGCATCCTGTCCATCAGGGTGTGCGTGGCCTTGATGCTCAGCACCCCTTGAGGGTGGGCGCTGCACACCAGGACCAGGTCTGGGCATGTCCACAGGTGGTGCACTGATGCTGCCCCCTGACACTGTACCCCCAAGCCCATTGGATGACTGCTGATGCTGCCCCTCCGGCTGCTGCTCCCCAAGGCTCACTGGTGCCACTGCAGTGGCCGCAACAGTCCCACTGTCCTGTACGCACACCAATGCTGCCCCACTGGTGCTGACAGGCACAGGCTGGGACTGTGATGACACGCAGGCCTCCACAGCGGCACCACCCATAGCCATGGCCGCAATGTTACCTGCTGTGTGGCCATCCTGTGGCACACACGGGTCACTCCCCATGGTGTTAGCAACATCATCATTGGTGATGGACCCGGCACCAGCCCATGTCACAGCATGCCAGCATCCGTGGATGCTGGCATGCTGGGACATGGGTAGGGCCTCCTCCGCACCTGTTCCAACAACATCAGTCTGGACAGCCAGGCAGGCCCACTGTCACACTGAGCTACGTATACCTGTGGAGGTGGATGGGCCCTCCTCCATCTCCATCTGACTGGCCTCAGTGGACAGGCCCACCACCAGTGACCCATGCAGATGCTCAGGATCTGTAAGGGAAAACAAAGTCGCGTCACTGTATGTGACCTACCCTGCCCCCCCAATGGACAGACCATGACCGACCATGCAGTGACGGGCTACCACCCGTCTGGAAGCCACCACCCAGACCACCCTCAATGGCACAATGCTGCATGCTGCCAGCAACCCTCTCCTCCTGTGGGGTCAGGCGTAGTACCTCCGGCTGTCCCCCACCTGTCGCAGCTCGTGCTGCCCTGATGGCAGCCACCTCCTCCTTTATCCTCCTCCTGTCTGTGCCCATCTTCTTCTTGTACTCCTGCATGGAGTGCTGGTGGCTGCCATGCAGGTTCACTACATGCGCCACTT
Source organism: Neoceratodus forsteri (assembly GCA_016271365.2). Classification (NCBI taxonomy): domain Eukaryota; kingdom Metazoa; phylum Chordata; order Ceratodontiformes; family Ceratodontidae; genus Neoceratodus; species Neoceratodus forsteri. The sequence goes on along the minus strand of CM057449.1, from coordinate 1,551,259,499 downwards.
CCTCCCATGCAGCAGCACGGGCCTGTGGTGTTCCCTGCCATCTGTTGAGAAGCAGCTCCTGGTCCAGGTAGGTCTCAAACAGGGCATCCATCTCGGCCTTGGTGAAATTAGGCCTCCTCATCCTCCCACCACCACTCTGTTCCTCCTCTCCCACAACTCATTCAGTCATGATGTAGCCTGTGAGAATGAAAGTTGTTACCTGTGACTGTGCAGTCCCATTCATGTCCCAAAATCCATAGTCCACACTCCCAAACAGCATGCAACTCACCAATAGACTGCAGTAACCGACTATGGACAGTGCAGCCCAATGTCGCACTTTTATAGCGCGACCCCATGCAAATGAGGCGAGGCGCAACTTTAAGTGGATGCAAATTGCAGTGCTGCACCATTGAATGGCTGATTAGCTGATTTGCATATGATGGCTGAATATCGCACTGTTGCGCTTTGCGCAATTGTGTTGAACGTGCTGAGCCAAGGGCTCAGTTCTGTGACATGCGCAGTACACACCTCACTGCACATGCCCGGGTTGCTGACACAGGCACCTGCCACACTGCTGACATGCTGTGCATGGGAGGCAATGCAGGGCATGGCCACCATTGTGCCAGTGGCGCTACAGTGATGTTCACCTATATGGCGCTGTGGCACTGGGGCATCGTAGGCGCACTGGGGCAGCAGCGCGGTAGGCCGCGACTGCAGGGTAGCACACAGGCACCCAATTGCGCTACACTCATTGGGTTCCAATGGTGCTGTGCCTGTCCATGCGCCAGAGACCCTTGACCCTGTGCCTGACTTTTGTCCCCTAGGCGCCATGCGTCAGGCATGGGTGCACCACTATTGCGCTGTTTGGTGACAGCGCAATAGAGAATGGCATCGCTGTACTGTGCAGCATCTGTACATGGTGGAACTACGCTGCAGAGTGCCATTTTGAACCTACTGAGCAAGAGAGATGGTGCAGAGGAGAGCTGCCCAGTGTAGCCAAGTTGAAATGGCAAAACTGGTTGCCATTGTTGAGCCACTTTTTGGCCCACTGTTTGGGGAGGCACCCCTGGACAAGTCTAGGTGCCAGGTGTGGCAGGAGGTGGCTGATGCCCTGGAGGAGGCCACAGGAATGGGGCAGATGGTGGAGCAGTGCCACCACAGGTATGGGGACCTGAGGAGGAGGGAACCGGACCTGCTTGCCCACCTGCGGGCACCTGCCAGGAGGGGCACAGTGCCAAGGCCAGGTAGGTGTAATGTCCACACACTTTTATCTTCCATATGGGTATCATGGTTGCATGTGTCCGGAACATGGGGGAGGGACCGTCCGATGTTGGCTGTGGTGGTGTTATCAGGGTGTGGGTGGGTGGGTCTGGCTGGGTAGGATTGCACACACATGGGGGGCAGGGGGACTTTGCTACAGGATTGTACTGATATTCCTCTCTCCATGTTTGCACCTTAGGGCCAGAAGAGAGACAGCTGGTGAGGGAGCAGAGGCACCAGTAGGAAGACAGGACCAATAGGCGGGGTGAAGGTCCACAGTGCCAGAGGGACTGGCCTGATGATGGTGAGTGCCATACCTCCATGATTACTATTGCATGCTGTGTAACAGAGCGGGCAGCGGGGCATTGCCACCATCCATTGACACCATTGTCATGCACGCAACTTATTACAGTCAGCACTGTCCAGTGGCACTGCATGTCTGGGAGTGTATCAATGGTGGTCCATGCGTGCACCAGGTACTTGGCTGTGCCACTGCCTTCACACCACATAGCCATGTCACTAAACAGCCATGGTGGTGCTGTGCAGGACTTGGCTGGTGGGTGTGTGCAGCGGTCCGAATGGCTGTATGCACCTGGGTGAGCAGGTCTTGTGGACGTGATCACTGTGAGTAGTCACACACCATCACAGAGGCATGTCCCACGGCTGTATGCCATGCACAGTGGGTTGGTGTATGGGGCTGTGCATTCACACCTATTGACTGTGCTCCCTTGTTCTAGGGGCCTGCCAGCTGCAGACAATCTAGGAGGCACTGCAGGAAATACTCACCATGGCCAGGGCATCACTGGACATCCTGGGAAGGATTGAGTGGCTGGGTGTCCGGCTGAGACATGGGAGGCAGAGCAGCTGGAGCGGGGAGCTGGGCTCCCACTGACCATCTATATGCCCCTGATTTCCCCTACCCCCCTGGACCCACCCTCACACCCCTCCTTTCCTGTCCCATTTGTTCACCCCTGCCCCTTAGCCACCCCCACCTTGTTTGTGGCTCTCCCCCCACACATTTGTACATAGTTGTAAATAGTTTTGTTTGATGTTTTTGATTACAATTCTTTTGATATGAATACTGTGGTGGTCTCTGATTTGCAGTGGGCAATAGGTGCTCAGCTGCAGTGGTGTGCATGGCTTCAGGGTGGTGCAGTCATGGGTATGTGTGTGTGTCCATGGGGAAGTGACTATGGTGTGGGAGTAGCTATCAATCAGTGTCTGTGGTGTGTGTGTTGTTCCCTGTGCATTGGATGACTGTGTGCAATGGTCCATGGTGCATGCTCTGTGTCCATGGTGCACCTGTCAGCACGTCCATGGCCTGTGCAGCTGACACCCTTGCATGTCTGTGACCTGCACGGTCTGCTGGCATGTCAGTGGTGGCTGTCTATGCAGGGCAGCCACTGTACCCATCACAATGTTGGGTTGCCTCCTGTCACTGGTGTGGTGCATGTCTGCTTCAGGTGACACTGTGGCCTCCGCAGTTGTTGTCCCATCTCCATGCTGTGGCTTGTGTGTGTTGCAGTGGATGTGCACCACTGTCTGTGACTTGTGCTCTGGGCAAATGATGGTGGCGTACAGGTCCACAGTGCCTGCGCAGGGAGGCTGGCACTCCTGTGCCATGGAGAACTGCTGGCCATGTGTACACAGTTTCCATGGGCCCACGCTGGGGGCTTGGTTGCCCCACTACTGCATCACTGTGTTGTTGTGCCCTTGGGTATGGGTGGGTGTTTGTCCATGCACTGTGTTGCACCCAGTGTGGTGCATGCTTCCACGCACCACTGTGGGTGTCTGTGCTGGCTGCTGTGGCCAGTGCTGGGTTGGGGTGTGTCATTGGGAGGGTATGCAAGGTGCTGTACCACTGGTGGTGGGGTCTGGGGCATGCTCTGTCACATGTGGGGTACCTCGTGTGCTGACACATGGTCGGTCTCTCAGCTGTACCTTGGGGGGCTGTGCATGGTGGCACTGTGTATGCCATCGTTGCATCGCTGTGTGCTGCCACCCACTGATGGGTGCTCATAGTGGGTCTGCCTTGCATGGTTCTGTGGTGCACAGGGTTGCATTGTCACAGTGGGGGTGGTGGCATGCATGGGGTATCCTGCAGTGGTGGATGCTGCTCCTGGGCAGGGTGTCTGGGGGTCACAGTGCAGGGTGTGCTCTGCATTGGGGGATGGTGTGGCACAGGGTGGTTGGCCCTCCTTGTGTGACAGTCATAGCTTGCCAGGGAGTGTGATGAGGCACCATGGCCCAGCTGTGGGTTGGATGCTTGTCTCCATGGGCCAGTGGTTATTCCAGCCCTCCCCCAGTTGTGTAGTGCATGGGATGTGGGGGGATGATGTCTGTTCTGCTGTGTGTTCCTCTGCCCATCTGTGGCATGGGTGGTGGGCCCCTGCATCCCTGGTTGTGCAGTTGCATTGCTGCCCTGCTGCTGGGGGGCATCCCTGGTTGCGCTTTGGCACCTCTGGACTGCTCAGCTGAACATCCCTTGTTGCACTATGGCACATCAGATATGCTCAGCTTCCCCTCCCTAGTTGCACTATGGTGCAGGTGGTGCGATATTCGGTCGTCGGCTGTAGGCGCATCTTGGCTGGCTCAGTTTTTGAATATCATGCCTCTTGTGCATGGGTGCAATGGACTTGTGCTTGCTCCTGCTATTGCGCACTTTTTGGGCGCAGTTTGAATATCTGGGCCCATGTGTATAAAGGAAGGGGGCAGCCTGGGATGGATAAGCTGGCAACAAGACACTCAGCCCTCCCAATATAGTGTCACTGAATGTAAGGCAAATCCTCAGACATGGAGTTACAAGCTCAGAGCACTGTGCAGACTAGCAAGTTTAATTGTCTAAAGTTTCATGTTGACTTCCTAGCTGCATAGATTTGGTCTGTTTCTACTATCTGATTAATACCTTTTGACATATTGGACAGAGCAATTCTGAAGGGGTAAAATGAGGGACATCCCTCTATCTAATCTGCTTCTGCGCTCATTGAATATCACTTTACCCCTGTATTGAGTTCAACTTTTAGTGCCCTTCCCCATCCTGGATTCTAAAGTACTTTTTCTTTTGTAATTAAACTTTATTGAAAGTTTACAAAAAAAGAACCATACATAGCCTCTCATAGTTATACAAGATAATGTTTCATTGAAAGGAAAGAACAAACCAAAAACCAGTAAAGAACCCTCCACAAATATCAGATACAAATTATGCACAGTAACCAGCCAGGATTTCTACAAAGGATACCCCTTCCTTTTTTGCCAAGAGGTGAAAAAAAAGGAAGCCAACGGCTCTGAAATGCATCTTTCTCAAATCTAAGAGAAGCCATAATTCTTTGCATTATCAGAATTTTTTGACAATTTTCTACCCAATGATCTAATGCAGGAATCATCGGTTTTAATCATGGTTGAGTAATCATCTTAAAAGCCGCGCCAATCAGTATGTAAAATAAATATTTAGAATTATTCTCTCTAAGTTCTGGCAGTGGCAAACCTAAAATCCAAATCTTAAAATGAAGAGGTAAGTTAACCTCTAAGATCAGATTACTATAAGTTACTGGAGGCTGCAATATTTAGAGACACAAAGCACATCTTCTTGACCTGGAAGGACACTACTTCTTTATTCAGCTGTGAGCTGTGTGAGAAATTCTATATTGCACTTGATATCTGCAACAACGTGCGCTTTTGCTTAATTCTGTGGGAGGTGAAACTAACTACCCTTGGTAATTGTTTTTATTCACATATTTATTTAGTGTTTAACCAAGAAGGGCTTGCAAACTCTGTTTATCTTGTGAGTAACTCCAGAAGGATTTAAATACTGCATTTGGGTAGACCCTTGGAGGTAGCTAGATTGTCTACTAGGATTTTCTGCCAGTTAAACTATTTTTAAATAAATTACAGGTGGCTGAGGAGTTGAAAATGGAGCTTGCAAACTCTGCTTATCTTGGAAGTAACTTCATAAGTGTTTGAATACTGCATTTTGGTTGTTCCTTGGGGGTATCTGGATTGACTACTAGGATTTTGGGACAGAAACTATTTTAAAATAATTTACTGGTGCGTAGGAGTTTATGATAGTTAAACTATTTTTAAGTAAGTTACTGTGGTTAAGGAGTTGTCATAGCAAAACCTGCAGTGTGAAACAGGAAAAGACAGTCTTTCAAGCAACAGAGGGAGGTGGATCTAGGTTTACGTTTGTTTGTTACAATTTTTAAGATTTTCAGTGCAGAAAGAGTTTAAAGCACAGCTGACTTATTTTGGGGCTGACTGCTTTCAGAGCACAAACCACCAGGCCTGTTTTGGGGCTGGGGAGGTTTACCTGTGTCTGACTTGGATGTGTGGATTTTTCTCTGTTTGATTAGCAGGGTATTTTCTCTGTCAAATTGTTGTGTAGGACATCCTGCTGACAGGAAGGCACTCATCGCAGCGGTGGGTCAGAGCTTTTAGCTGATTGTTTTGTGAGGGCACAGTTTAGGCCCAACCCCTTCCCACCCCTCATACCACCCACCCCTGGAAATAGTTCCTTTATACCTGGGGTTCTGACATAATTTCCTCAAGATTGCAAGGTGCATATCACTGTCACATACTCTCTAGCACACTGCACTGACAATATAAGCATACACATTGTATAATATATATATATTTCTATATAACAAACCAATCACACACACAAAAAAAAAATGTGGGGAGTAGTGCAATGTAATGGCTGTGGGGCAGCAGTCTTCCAGGAGTCTTTCTGGAGGCTGAGATGCTGCCCTATTTGCAGACAACTCTCTGCCCTGAGGGAGGAAGTTGCCCGTCTTCAGGTCACACTGGACAGTAGTAAGGGAACCTTCCCCCAGTCCACACTGGAAGGTAGGAAGGGAACCTCCCCCATCCAGGGAGCACCAGAGCCACCACCACTACCTCAGAGGTTGTGAAGAAAGCACAGCAGTTGGACCACAGTGGGCTCAGGGAGGGTGAGGATGGTGGAACAGAGGCACACCCAGTCAGTTGTTCCACTCCACAATCCATACACCATTCTGGGGGAGCATAGCTCCCCTGTGGATGCACCTGCAGAGGAGACTAAGGAGGCTGAGGACAACTGTCACAAGGAGGCCCACAGGAAGGAGGCAGAGGACACCACAAGGAAAGGAAGCAGCTCCTGGTGGGGGACTCAATTATTGGGGGGGATAGAACTGGGGTGAGCAGGGAACACTGAAGTAAGGTGCCTGCCTGGTGCCATGGCTTGGAGAGACAGGAAGCGCATCCTCAGGATCACGAGAACAGCTGCATGGGAGTCTGAGCTGGACTTCATTGTCCACCTAGGGACAAATTACTTGGCTCATCATGAGATTACAGCAGTGCAGAAAGACTTTGTAGAATTGGGGAGGGGCCTAAGACAAGTAGCACACACAATATCCTTCTCTGAGGTGCTGCCTGTCAATGGCATGAGTGAGGCGAGGGTACTTTTTACCATGCAGTTTAATGAATGGTTGACAAAATGGTGTGGAGCACAGGGTTTGGCTTCACTGGGGACTGGGGTTCCACCTGAGGACACTAGCCTATACTGGCAAGATGGTCTGCATCTGTCCAGGAAGGAACAAGTCTTTTGAGCAATTGGCTTAAATGCTTCATTGGCAAGCTTTTAAACTAGTCAAAGGGAGAGGCACTGATAAGCAGCAGGAAAATCCCAGCCTCTCCCTACAAAACAGGGTACTAAGTGGGAAAAAGACCAAGGTAGAAAGGTCAGTGGGGGATGCTGCAAAAGAAGGTAAAGCCATCAAAAATGGAGAGCAATGAGTACCAATGCCTGTAGTCTGAGTAACAAGCTTCCTGAATTAGTGGCCTTGATGGAGGAGGAACATCTGATATAGTGGCAGTCACAGAAACATGGTACACAAAACCATGACTGGGACATAAACATACCAGGATACACTATCTACAGGAGGGACAGGGAGGGTAAAAGAGGAGGAGGAGGAGGAGCCTTACATAAGGGAAGGAATCAAAGCAACAGAACAAAAGGGAAAACAGGAGGAGAAGAAGCACTGTGGGTAAATTTGAGACCGCAATGGCACCACAATCCACACTGGGTTAGATACAGACCTCTCTCAGGGGGAGGAAATGGACAAGGAAATGATAGAAAGAATACTTAGAATGGCAGAAAAAGGGAGATATTGCTGATGGGTGATCTGAATATGCCAGATGTTAACTGAGTGCAGTTGCAGCAGCCACTTTCAAGAGTGGGGTTATTCTAGATGTCCTACAGGGGCATGCCTTAGACAACTAGTATTGAGCCCACTCGAGAGGGAGCAATCTTAGGCCTGGTTCTCTCAAATGGAGATGAAGAGGATCACAGATGTAGAAGTGGGTAGCCATCTGGGAACTAGCGACGTACATTGAAGAGTATGGTTCACAATAAACACAGCAATAGAGTAAAGCCATACAAAGCAAAAGTACTGGACTTTAGGAGGGCTGAATTTGCCAAAATGGGTGAGTACCTAAGGAATGCACTAGCAAATGGGCAGGAAGGAGGGGTGGAAGAACAATGGGAAATAATAAAAACTGCCATCACAGAGGTAACAAGCCTTTGTGTGAAGTAAATAAACAAAACGAAATGATGTAAGAAACCACTATGGTTCTCAAAGGAAGTGGCAGTGAAGGTTCAAGAGAAAAGAAAGCATTCAGGAACCACAAGGAATCACAGAAGGAGCAGGACAGAGAACTGTATCAGTTAAAGCAAAAGGAAGCTGGGAAGGCAGTCAGAACAACAAAGGCCCAAACCAAGGAAAAGATAGCCAACTCAGTTAAGAAGGGGATAAAACCTTTATAGGTACATCAGGGAGTGAAGGAAGACCAAGGGAGGTTAGTGAGGCTTAATAAAGGGGAGGAGGGTGGGCAGAGGGTGACTGTGAAAAGGCAGAGATATTAAACAAATATTTTGCTCAGTATTTACAAAGGAAGAGGGAGAGGTACCTAAAACAAACAGTAGAAACACTCTGGATACAGAAGTTGATACCAGCCCATTTATAGAAGAAAGGGTTCTGAAAGAACTCTTAAAACTGAAGGTAGACACAGCAATGGGGCCTGATGGGATTCATCCCAGAATTCTAAAAGAACTAAGGGTAGAACTAGTGACACCACTGACTGCCCTCTTTAACAAATCATGGGAGGATGGGGTGGTACCCGATGACTGGAGGAGGGCAGATGTGATTCCCCTTCACAAAAGTGGGAGCAAGGCAGAAGCAGGAAACTACAGACCTGTTAGTTTAACCTCAGTGGTAGGGAAAATGATGGAATCACTTGAAGGAAAGAATTGTTGAGTATCTAGAGGCCAGAGGGGCACAGGACCCAAGGCAGCATGGATTCACAGCGGAAGGTCATGCCAGACAAATCTGATAGATTTCTTTGACTGGGTGACCAAAGTAGTAGATCAGGGAAGGGCTGTGGACATAGCCTACCTAGACTTTAGCAAGGCATTTGACACAGTCCCACACAAAAGAATAATATACAAGTTAGCCAGCCTGGGAGTAGGTCCCAAGATGACAGCCTGGGTAAAGAATTGGCTGGAGAATAGGACACAGAGAGTAATAGTAAATGGAGTCCACTCTGAAGAAAGGGGGGTTACTAGTGGGGTGCCACAGGATTCAGTATTAGGACCGATCCTCTTCAATGTCTTTATAAGTGACATTGCAGAGGGACTGGAAGGAAAAGTATGTCTCTTTGCAGATGACACAAAGATCTGCAACAGAGTTGATGCGCAAGGTGGGGTGGAAAGGATGAGAAGGGACTTGGCAAGGTTAGAGGAATGGTCAAATGTATGGCAGCTTAGATTCAATGCTAAGAAGTGCAAGGTAATGCACCTGGGAAACAAAAACCCAGGGGAAAGAGTACACAATGGGGGGTGAGATACTAACAACAACAAAAATGGAAAGGGACCTGGGGGTAGTCATATCAGATGACCTAAAGGTGGGCAAGCAATGTGAGAGGGCAGCAAGGAGGGCTGGGGGGATACTGGGATGCATAGGGAGAGGCATCACCAGTAGAAAACAGGAAGTTATTATGCCTCTGTACAGACAGCTGGTGAGACCCCATCTGGAGTACTGGGTGCAGTTCTGGAGACCCAATCTCCGCAAAGACATAGACAGGATGGAAGCTGTCCAGAGGAGGGCAACTAAAATGGTGCAGGATCTGCACTGGGAGACATATGAAGAGAGACTTAAGGAGCTTAATATGTATAGCCTCGAGGAAAGGAGGGAGAGGGGGGACATGATAGAAACTTTCAAGTACTTCAAGGGAATCAACAAAGTCCAAGAGGGTAGTATCTTTCAAAAAAGAGGTGTGCAAGAGCAAGGGGCACAATTTGAAGATGGGGGCTCAGAGGTAATTTAAGGAAGTATATTTTCACAGAGAGGGTTGTGGATGCATGAAACGGCCTTCCGGAGGAGATTAGGAGTCAAAACAGTGGTGGAATTCAAGCATGCATGGGACAGTCATAAGGCAATTCTAGGTGGGGTAGAAGAAGTAGGCTGCTGGTTAACGAGGATCTGCAGCTTATCCATTAGGTAGGGAAATGGGCAGACTGGGTGGACCAAGCGGTCCTTATCTGCTGTCAAAATCTATGTTTCTATCTTCCCCTTCACACCTGACAACTTTTTCCATTACAGCTGCTCATGTGGGCATGACCAGAAAATATGGGTATGAGTTCTCTGACCACTACAGCCCCTCCAGCACTGGTCAGAACTGTGCCTACTGAAGTGGTTAACCCTCACTGGGGTATATAAATATCATAATGCCACTCTCCTTCAAAATTCTTTCCAGGAAGGAGAGGCTGTAGTGGAGTGTATTCCTTTCCAAACACTGGCCCATCCCTCATCTGTCACCTGAATCCCTGCTTCTGCCTCCTATTTTTCCTTAAGGGAGATTAGGGTGCCCAATGCTGATTGCTGGAAACATTTATAAATCTTAGAGATTATGCCTCTCTCCCCCGGATTGACCGCTAAAGCTACTATAAGAGAACGCAAGGGGTTCTCCATAGTTTGAAATGCCCCCTCTGTTGATTTTCCATCACATAGTGTCTCAACTGAAGGTATCGAAACAAGTCTTGGGGTGGAAGACCAAACTCCTCTCATAACTGAGAGAAAGATTTCAGAACCATACCATCAAGGAGTTGGCCCACCATTCTAAGACCAAAAGTTACTCACTTACCAAAGCCTGCATCGATTCTGCCAACATTAATGCCAGAACACAAACTAATGGGAGGTTTCTTTATGTATAGCCTCGAGGAAAGGAGGGAGAGGGGGGACGTGATAGAAACTTTCAAGTACCTCAAGGGAATCAACAAAGTCCAAGAGGGTAGCATCTTTCAAAAAAAGAGGTGTGCAAGAACAAGAGGGCACAATTTGAAGATAGAGGGGGGACGGCTCAGAGGTAATTTAAGGAAGTATTTTTTCACAGAGAGGGTTGTGGATGCATGGAATGGCCTTCAGGAGGAGGTTGTGGAGTCAAAATCAGTGGTGGAATTCAAGCATGCATGGGATAGTCATAAGGCAATTCTGGGGGGTGGGGGTAGGATGAAGTAGGCTGCTGGTTAAATAGGATCTGCAGTATGTATAGCCTCGAGGAAAGGAGGGAGAGGGGGGACATGATAGAAACTTTCAAGTACCTCAAGGGAATCAACAAAGTCCAAGAGGGTAGCATCTTTCCAAAAAAGAGGTGTGCAAGAACAAGAGGGCACAATTTGAAGATAGAGGGGGGGCGGCTCAGAGGTAATTTAAGGAAGTATTTTTTCACAGAGAGGGTTGTGGATGCATGGAACGGCCTTCCAGAGGAGGTTGTGGAGTCAAAATCAGTGGTGGAATTCAAGCATGCATGGGATAGTCATAAGGCAATTCTGGGGGGTTGGGGTAGGTAGAAGTAGGCTGCTGGTTAACTAGGATCTGCAGCTTATCCAGTAGGTAGGGAAATGGGCAGACTGGGTGGGCCAAGAGGTCCTTATCTGCCATCAAATTCTATGTTTCTATGTCTATGTTTCTTTGCAAATCTCACCCCACAGCTTCCACAAATATGCAGCCCAGGGATTAGGAAATTTCAGGAAATGGCAAAGTTTCTGTTCCACAAATGATAAGTCTGATAAACAGAGTGGGGATATCAAAGCTGATTCTAATTCCACCCAATCTAGGGGGTTACTAGAAAAGGAAATTATTAAGAAATGCAATGGAGGGGCCCAGTAATACTTTCTAAAATCTGGTACCCACTAAACCACCCTTAGTTTTGGAAGCCAAAAGTACCTCCCACCTAATCCTGGGTCGCCTCCCTTTCCAAATAAACTGTAAAAGCAAATGTTTTAAAGACTGCCAAAAAGAAGGTGACAACCGCACTGGTAGGGTTGAGAATAATAAAAGACAATGAGGCAAAATGTTCATATGAATTGTCTCCACCTTCCCTCCAACTGATAAAGGAAGCTCCTTCTACCTATTGCAATCCTTTTACACCTCCCAGAATAACTTATCAAAGTTCATCCCATACAACTTAGATAAATCCCAGGGAAAGTAAAATACTTTTTGGTGCAGTTTCTATCGAAGGCACTGTAGAAAACCAAACATCATTCTTTGCAGCATAGGGTGGTTACATTTTAACATAGAAGACTAGGCCCATCATTGAAACATGGAAACATACAATATGACAGCAGAAAAAAGACCTATCATCCCATCCAGTCATACAAAGTAGGATGATTTTTAATCCTTGCGCATCGGGGGCTTTCTGTTTGGGGGAGGTGGGTGGGGTATTCAAGCATTTTCTAGGCTGCAGACTTGGCTTACCAACTAGGAAAAACACTGTTATGGGGCCTCCTTCAATTTCACCTCTCACCCTGAAGCCCCTTTCTGGTTGGCCCCCCACTTGGGAATATTATGTGCTGGAATAAATGGCTGCTGAGTGTACTGAAGGTAGTTAATATCCCCCTTATGTGAGTCTAGACCCATCATCTCTTTTTTGTACTACCCATATGTTAAGCCAGGATGAGTGCCCCCTCTGCATATCCCCTCCTTTCACATTGTCTATAATGTCCTGAGGGCTGCTACAAATGCTGTTTGGGCTGTAGCGCAAATCATCACCTACACTTTGGAACACCTCACACAAGACGAAAAACTGTAGTAAGTTTGCACCAGGAAACTTCAAGCTGCTCTGTTTTGGAAAACCAATGTTTAAAGAGCAGCTGTCAACCTAGGGGCAGATTTGTCTCAGCCCGGCACATAGAAGCAGCCAGGGGCCAAACAGCAGAATTAAAAATAAAGGTGTAGTTGTCAACTTGCAGGCTAAAAGTGACCTCAGCTTGTGGCCCAGTGGGGCTGAGGGTTCTAGATACAGTGAGCACAGGGACAGAAGTACTGTACTACCCAAAAACACACTTGGGCAAACTCTGAAGTCTCCTACAATTATCTGGCTGTCAGGTGTGTAGCACATAAATATGCCCCACCCAAACAAAATATGCCCACATCCAGACAAACCTGGAGGAACTGCAGACTGGTATCAGTCAACTGTGCCTATGCCTCCCCTACAAAACTATGAAACTAACTGGCTGACTGGTTATCACCATTAACATTTCTATTGGTCAGTTTAAGTATTTCCTATGGGCTGGTCTGCATAGCACAACCAGTTCATACTGTGATCAAAGATCAATCTATCAATCAATCAAAATCTTTATTTATCCAGGCGAACATTGTTGAGCAGTGCTGATTTGCAAGACGGACCTGGTTAGATCAAGGTCAGTTACATAAAATATAGTACAATGCAAGGAACAAATTACAATGATAGAACAGGTTATGCAAGTCATTAAAGATACCAACACATGAATATCTGCGAATAGGCATGACACATCGGCATAATTCACATATTTACATTTTTTTTATATATATATATATATATAAGGTAACACAGGGGATTGTGAATATGGTCAGGTAGATAAAATATGGTGCAATGCAAGCAACAAAATACAATGATAGAACAGGTTATACAAGTCATTACAGATACCAACACATGAATATATGCTAATAGGCATGACACATTGGCATAATTCACATATTTACATTTTACATATATATATATATATATATATATATATATATATATATATATATATATATATATATGGTAACAGAAGGATTACGAATATGGGCATGGAGACAGTGTAGGTGGTGACTAGCATATAATTGTATAGGGGGATTTATCAGAGGCTGAGGAAATAGACAACGAGTGGTCTGGGCAGATGATGGGTGGTGGGGCTTCAGAAAGAAAAAAAAGAGGGAGGGGAGGGATGCAAATAGGCAGGGATGGAGGGTGAAAAATAGACAATGAGAGGTCCGGCAGATGATGGTGGTGGGACTTCAGTAACAAAGAGAGAGGGGAGGGATGCAAATAGGCAGGGAGGGAGGGTGAAGTTGGACGGTGATGCAGTAGAAAAATATAGGAGGGAGGATGGACAAGGCACAATTTGCTATTGTGGGTAAACTAAGAAGTAAAGTAGGAATGTAGAACATAGAGTTAGTGGAGAGAGTTAGTAGAAGGGACAGGCTTGGAGATGAAGGAGAGGGAAAAGATTAGCCCTACTGCTGTCGAAAACAGCTGCATTGTTCCTTAATAAGCCTTGAGTAGATGGCTTTAAAGGATATAATGGATATAAGTACACTCAGTTTTAGTGTTTTCTGCAATTTGTTCCATAGGGAGGGCAGCACAAAACTAATGGCTGTCCTTCCAAAGCGAGAATTGAGTTTGGGCACTTTGAGCAGGTTGGAAGAGTAGCTTCTTAGGGCATATTTATCTATAGTGATTTGTGTGAAGCAATCCGAGACGTATTGTGGCAGTTGCTTGGATATAGCTCTGAAAATCCATAATGCAGCGTTTCTGTCCCTTCTGAGCTGAAGCGAAGTCCATCCAACTGCTGCATATAGGGAACAATGGTTGGTGTTGAATGGTAGTCCTGTGATAAACCTCAATGCACTATGATAGAGTGTATCCAGTTTTCCCAGGTAGGAGGTGGGGCAATGGCTGTATAAGAAATCAGCATAGTCGATTACGGAAAGAAATGTGGCCTGGACCAGACTTAACTTAGCATTACTTGTGAGAAAATGTTTTATTCTAAAGTAAAGACCAAGTCTCTGGCAAAGTTTTTTTTAGTAGTTCTTCCATGTGTTCTATGAAGGAAAGCCTACTGTCGAGCCAGACTCCCAGGTACTTGAATTTTGATACAAATTCAAGGTTTTCACCAAGGATAGTGGATATATGTGGGAGCGTATTTGAAACTGAATATCCTGCATGCACGTGGGGAGAGAAAAACATTACCTTTGTTTTCTTTGCATCGAGCAGGAGTTTTTTGCTCAGGAGTTGGTGTTGGAGTAGATTGAACTCTGTTTGTAGCTCTTTGCAGGCTGCCTCTGGAGAAGGGTGGCTGACATAGAGCACTGTATCATCGGCAAATAGGTGTACAGTGGCCTTGGTGATGTTATTATCAATGTTGTTGATATAGATGGTGAATAGAATAGGACTGAGGATAAATCCCTGGGGTATGCCTCTTTGCAGTGGTTTAAGAGGGGACAGTTCACCTTCCGCCTTAACCTGCTGGAACTGTCCAGTAAGGTAGTTGTTGAACCATTGCAAGGAGAGCGAATCCAGCCCTATAGATTTCAGGGATGAGAGGAGCAGTTTCTGGTCAACTGTGTCGAATGCCTTATTTAGATCCAGGAACACAGCACAGATACAATTTTTATTGTCCAGTTCTGATTGCCAGTCATTGGTTACTTTCGCTAGGGCTGTAATGGTGCTATGTTTGGCTCTGAGTCGAGATTGTGCAGGGTTTAGGAGATTAGCTGATTCTAGGTAGGCTCTTAGTTGTGTACTTGCAATCTTTTCAAGCAGTTTAGATAGTACAGGGAGGATGGAGATTGGTCTGCAGTTGTTGAGGTCAGAAGTGTCCCCTGATTTAAATAGCAGAATGACCTGTGCAGTTTTCCAAATTGAAGGGATTGTCCCTAGTAATAATGAAAGGTTAAATAAGCGTGTTATTGGTACGCCAGTACATGAACGGCAATCTTTAGGAAGTTGGGGTCGAGGGAGTCCACACCTGCATTTTTCTTTATGTCCAGATGGCATAGCAAGTCTTCCACTTGTTTCAAAGTAGCTGGTTATACTGAGAAAATAGAGTCTGTCACTGGAGTTTCGGTAAGTTGTATGCCTAACTGGGATCGCATTGAGTTTGCAGGAGAGTTGTCAAATGCTAATCTTGCGGTTGTGAAGTGATTGCTGAATGACTGTAGGACTTTCAGCCTATCATTGATAAAGGTTGCCCCGGAAATTATCTTGGCTGGGAGCGAATTACTTGGTGCATGGCCAGGTATGTCACTGATGGTATTCCAGAATTTAGCGGGGTTCTGGAAAGAGGAGTCCAACTCAGTACGATAGTAAGCAGCCTTAGCATCTCTGATCTTCCTGGTACATATGTTCCTAGCCTTTTTGAACTGACCCATATCTGACAGTGACTTTGATTTATGTGCCTTTTTCCATAGATTGTCTCTCTCTAGTAGCGCAGTTTTAAGGTCTGGATTGAACCAACGACAAGTTTTACTTCTTATTCGCACTTTAGATAATGGTGCATATTTGTTTAGGGCTCCTATAATTATGTCATTAAGAACATCATAGGCTGTATCCACCGTTTTAGCCAGGTAGAATTCTTGCCAGAGTGTGGAATACTTCATATCTTCCAAATATGCATGGATGTCAAAATTCTGCTTTGATCTTCTAGCTGAGAACTTAGAGGGGGATGTTGGTTTATTGGTTGTTCTTATGCTGGCAACGAAACAGTGGTCACTGATATCATTGAAGAATACTCCAGAATGGGAGAACAGATGATGCTTGCTCACCAGGATAATGTCCAGAAGTGTGCTATTACTTGGGGTCTTATTAATTCTGGTGGGTTCGTTGATGAGCTGTGTTAAGCCATGTGTGTCACAGAATGATGGCAGTGGAGTAGCAGCCTTGGAAAGTCAATTTAGATTAATGTCTCCTATAATAATAGTTTCTAGGGACCCCTTTTCGATTGTATTACCTAGATGTGATAGCAATTTGAAACCAGCAGTAGGAGGTCTATAGCAGACTATTACCTGCAAAGATGTAGTATGTGAAATTACCACTTTAAGGGATACGCATTCGAACTTGTGCACCACAGATGATGAGGTGAGGTAGGTTCCAGTGAGGTTGTCCTTCACATGTATAGCTACCCCCCCTCTAGATTGTTGATCGGCTCTGAATAGCTGGTAATTGGGTAAGTTGATATCCTTGTCTGGTGTAGTAGGCCTAAGCCAGGTCTCGGAGATCACCAAGATATCAGGTAGGGTATGGTTAACCCACGCTTGGATCATAGTGACCTTTTTAGGTAGACTGGACACATTAACATGGAGGAAGCTTAATCCTTTGAACCTGGCTAGGTCAGACGGTGCTGCAATAGCCTCTGGGGGCCCTGGGTTAAGTTCCACATTGCCTGAGCATAGCAGTAGCAAGAGCAGAAGTTTCATGCTTGCAGCGAGGGATAGCCTATAGATTCTTGCTTTTGCCTGCTTCTTTGGGCTCTCAGTCGGTGTTCTGTGATTTCCAGGTGAGATGCTTTGTCCTCTTAGGACAGCAGAGACTAAAACTCCAGCCGAGAGGAGTATTGAGGGTTCTATGGCAGAGGAGGGTGGCTGTGCTTCTGGTTGTAATGACTCCAATTGCGTCCCGCAATAGTAAGTTAGCCAAGGGCATAGCTGTGACTGGGGGAAGTTATAAGCACAAATAAAATCTTCCGCTGCTATTGTGGTATCACAGTAGAGCAAGGTCAGCTTCCAGTCCCCTTGCGAGGCATCCTGTAATTGGTGTCTTTGTCCACAAGGATCCAGATAAAGAAGGAACACAATGATAAGCCACAGTTTCCTCCCATTATAAACCTTGTGTGGAGGGTAATGTACAGCCTTATAGATTTGTATCTGGACTGACAGGTGCACAGCGATATAAAAATTAGTACTGTATACGTTTAGCGTTGCAGCAGTGAGTAACCTATCTAGGTAGAGGCAAGGAGAATGAATATCTCAGAAGAGTGTGGACTAATCCTGGTGTGTGTGCAAGAGTGGAAATATGCTTCGGGAAAATGGAAGGTCTTTTTAACTAGCATGTGCCACTAGATATTGAAGAGCGAATGTGTTCCTGAAACTTAGGAACTAACTGACAGTATGTCACAGATAATCCTTAGAAAGGGTTATAGGCTTACAGATACACTGGAATTAATGCCTTAGGGCAGTGAATTACCATGGGGCATGACTTTAGAAGGAGGCGGGGACAGGGTCTATATAATAAGGGTAGGAGGAGGGAAGGGTGGGTGGGCGTAAAAGTTGCGGCTTTGCCGTACCTTTCAGCACCAAGTGTCCAGGCTGGAGGGTTCGAGCAGCTGCAGAGGAGGCCGATCATCTGCTGGCCGAGTCTTGCCCCAGCGCTTAGGCTGGGGGGCCCTTCCTGGAGCACTCCTCAGCTGGGAAAAAAGAGAGAGGCACTCGAATTAAGCATGGCACGACACAAAGCGTCTGCAGAAGCAGCAGGGGGTCACAATTTACAAGTGAAAGGCTTGTGCACCTGAGCATCTGGGCCAAAATACAAATACACTGGAGGGGCTGAGATCACTTAAAATAAAGGCACTTAACCAACAGACAATATCTCCAATCCCACAATTTCAGTGAAACAGCTTTTTTAGGACAAAATTATACACATATTTCCCATTACAACAAGAGTTAAAGCTTTAAAAGAGCTTGCGTACCGATTGGTTGCGGCTTTGCTGTACCTTTCAGTGCCAAGTGCCTAGGTTGGAGGGTTCGTGCGGGGGCAGAGGAGGACGACCACCCACTGGCCTAGTTTTGCCCTGGGGCTTAGGTTGGGGGGCCATTCCTGGAGCACTCCTATAGGAATAGGAAATAATTTTGGACTTTGCCATAGGAATGCACTGGAAAGCAATGCAGGGCAACTTTTATGGTTGTGAATGACTGAACGCTGTTGCTTGCTATTGGTTAATTTTTCCTGTCCCCTAACTGTAACTATTGAATTGACTGAGTAATTTAAAGTGTGCACACGAGCAGGATGAGCCATTAGCAAAGTTCAAAGGGAATGCAATGGTTAGTGTTATTACATTACAAACTATGATTAATACAAACTGTGCATGAAAAACAGATGTTTGTGCTGCAAAGTTCTTGGGAACATGCTTCACTGGCAAAGGTGTTTTTGTGACTGTCTCAGTATTACTACTGGTTATTTATTTTTCTATTTTTGTTTTTTACACCACCAATTCTATGTTAGAAGAAATGTGCCCCTTGCTCAAAGGAGGCCTACAGTAGCCCCCATGGACCACTAGGACTGTACTATATTTCAGTTAGGTTACCAAGGTCACTGAGGACTGTACCCTTTCTCTAAAAAAAAAAACCTTTACCTAATATCTATGCTCAGCCTGTTGCTGTAATAATGCTCCACAACTCTGTCACTACTCTCGCTAATATTCTTCCCTCATACTAACCCATTTTTCTCTTTATTTCTACAGGTCTGACAGATGCCAACCCCAGTGTAACACAATGCTACTCTCATGTCAGATAAGTATTGTTTTATGTTTAACCTCTCCTATCTGTCCTATTTTCTTACTAAAGAACTACAGCTCTGTGATCCCATCTTTCTTTGTATTTTGCAGGGATGACTGCATGTTGCCTCAAAACCTCCGTCAAATGCTCCGGATGACCCAGGTAAGAGATCTACTACGTGCTATTTATGCTAGGTGGGTGAGCTGTAATGATTCAGTCACAACTGTTACGTGCAGTTGGCTTTCACTTTTTTTTAATGCTGACCCCAGATGTTCATCTCCAATATTCCCTTTCATCTTGTTTTAATCCCAGCACATGGAACCTATCCTAAGTATCCGCTTATAGTTGTTTTTAAATGGCCAGCTGATCAGATCCACTGCTGATGCTACACTGCAAGTAAATATTTGGCATTGACAAATGCTTGTTTATATTAACCTTGCTGATTTTATTAGTACCTTGATGAGAAGCCTTCAGTACATTCACTCCTCCGGTAGTATGCCTAACACCCTCTGTATTAAGTTAACATTTTTTAGTATATTTCTAATTCTCCCAACTGGAAGTTTGAACCCACTTTTATTTAAATGCAGACAGTGTCAATTGAAAAGATAGTTCTTTCCTCAGAAGGCATCCTAATTATGTAGAAAATCAAACTGTTCTTCTGAATACACTCTCTTAACCAAATATTCAATCTCTTAATATGTTGTCTCTTCCACATTGCTCTAGGAACTAGTACTATCTCAGAAAATACTACTTTGCAGTGCAGCATTTTCAGTCTGTTTCCCAGCTCTATGTAATCATTATGTATTTTTGAAATAGATTTTTTTGGTCTAAATCATTTGTGTCTACATGAATTATTACAGTACGACTCCCTCCACTATTGTGCAGTATAGCATCCAAATTGTTATTTATCTCATTGACTTAATAGACAGGGAACCACGAGCAGACTGGATGGAACACCAAAATGTTTCTGCTGATACCGTCTATGTTTGCATGACTTTTGCACCAGAAAAACATGAAACTATTGTGTTTTCCTTATCAAATTTGTAGATTACAGTACTGGTAAACTTTATGATGGAATCCCCTATAACAAATGTTTGATTTTTTTAATGTGATGCTGACAATCTCTGGTGTACCCTTATATAGATGTCAGTGGCTCAGTAGGTAGCACACTCACCTCTGAAGCCGGGAGATCAGAGGGCTGTGGGTTCAGTTCCCACATCTGGCACTTGGGTTAATATCCCAGTACTGACACTGCAATGCAGCATGAGAGGGGTGCTGCATTTCTGAGGTGCCATCTTTCGGATGAGATGTTAAACTGAGGTCCCATCTGCCTGGATTGGAGGTAGTTCAGGTGGATGTTAAAGATCCCATGGCACTTATCGAAAGAGTAGGGGAATTTCCCCGGTGTCCTGGCCAAATTTCCCTCATTCACTAAAAATACCACCAACAGCTTAATCTGGTTCAAGGTCAGTTGGCATTCATCTGTATGCCCCTTCCCTGGGTCGTGCCTGAAAATAGGCAGGATTTGTCTAGTGCACTTACCTGGTCAGCAAAAGCTAAATAAATATGTAGCCTCAACCATCATTTTCACACATGAATTGATCTGAGCCATTTCAATTAATGAACTCAAAGGGATATATCTATAACTTGTCTCAATACATTCTAGTGACAATGATCTAACATGAATAGCAGCACTCCTGTCACTTATCATATTGTTTTGTTGGCATACTACAGCTCACTCCTCGTGTTTTTCCACAATTGCATCTTCTTACCTATCTGTTTTCTTACTGACAGTTGGTGTAATGCCCACATTGATATTGACAAGGCTAGCTATTTTTCAGGGGTATCTCTAATCATATTGTTTACAGTTTGTTCAAGATTCCTGATCTCCATTAATTCTAATATTTGAGAGCCAAGCTCACCCAATTCCTATTCATTCCTTTCATCTTAGAGCAACTGACTCATGTAAATTCACTATCACCAGACCCTTAATTCTGTTCAATTACTTTAAACAGCAGACAACAGTTACTGTACATCCCTTACAGAAATACAAGTGTGCTGTGTACATGAACAGTGCATGCCACATGCTTAATTGTGCAGTGTTTGCATGTAGTTAGCATACGCAAAGTGAACCTACATGAACCATATCTGAAAAGAACATCAGGTTCACATGCTGCAAGCTTGACATGCGTGCAGCAGCTAAGCTGCTGCAAACATCATCTAAAAATCACATCAAGTTTGCATGTTGCATGCTTGACATGCATGCAGAAGTTAAGCTGGTGTGAACAACATTTAAAAATCACATCAGGTTCACATGTTACATGCTTGAAATGCATGCAGCACCTAAGCTGGCGTAAAGCTCATCTAAAAAACACATCTGTTCGTATTTCTCATACTACTGTTAGCAATTAGAACTATTAAAATACAATTTCCATGGATTTCTCATTAAAAATTAGGCAAACTCATTAATTCTCACCATTAAATCCTTTTGCAAATTGTTTAATGTCTTTTGATTTTTGTCATTAAATTGCCATTACTTTGTAAAGTATTGTTTGCTTACAGTATTAAATGACTAAGGTATGAAAATCTTTGCTCTCAGTAGTCAGCCAAAATCCCCCATTCCAGATGTGTGAAGAGGGCCTGTTGTGGTGTGAAGCCTGACCTTTTTGGTTTGGGCTGTGCAAATCCCCTTATGCATATTTAGTGGTCCATATGTGTTTCTCCATGACTGTTACGGCTCATTTACTTTCACTTTGTCATTCTGTATGGAGAATAGGAGATGCTGGAGGCCATGTTCAGTACTCTTTGTGCTGAGTAGGGCCCTGGAAGCATTCGCATTCATTATACCTTATTTTTTCTCTCTGATATGAAGGACATAGACACTCAAAATGAGGGATAATGAAGGACACTGATCCTCACAATGAGGGACACATCCTGAAACATGGAAATACCTCAGAAAGCAATGGGAACTATTGTATTTACCTGTACGAATATTAATACCTGAGAATGAATTTCTACCATAAAGCAGAGGTGCCATTTAGGTAGGGCAGAGGGGGCAATCCCCCCCATTTGTGCCTAGATCATTCTTATGGTGTGACAATAATGGCATTAAATTTGGATTTAATAATTTTGCACAATAAGTGTCCTGCCCAGATTGTGTGCACTCACACTGCGGGTATGCTCCTGACTCAACTGTGTCTGTGTTATGTTGTCCACTGTTTCCACCTATTAGCAGCGGCACCATCACATGTGATGTGGAGGAGCTCCAAGCAAGCAAAAGCATGCGAGTCACATAAGCACAACACTGTCTTTCCTGACACTGAGTAGACAGGCTACATACTACAGCTCAGAAGAGTCAGTGAACACTGAGCTCTTGATAGCAGTATCACGGCGGAATATTTTAGTGAGTCTCCATCTCCCTCAGTGGTTAAAGGGATAAGGGGTGAGCTAGAAACTAGCTTGATGACTAGGCTACCTACCTTCAGTATTAGGCTCACCTCACCATAAAAACAATGTGGGCCCCCCGCAGCAGCAGCAATGGTGATGGTGGTGTGGGCAGCCTTCACAGACCTCGATCAGTATGACGTGGCCGCAGCCATGGTGACCACCAAGCAAGAAGCAAGCAACACAGGTTGGATGGGATAGGTGGGTGAGGTAACTCGGTTGCGGACCATGGACAGGACCCAGGATGGTCAGTTCTGGTATCTAGCTTCTGGCATCCCTGATATGTGCAGTGTGTACTATGGTGTAAACATGGGTTTATGACTATGATTATTTAAGGGATAACACTGGCTAGTATTTGGATAGTGGTTTAATTAAGTAATTTTTGCATCATGTGATCATTTTAACACATTTCCTTCATTATGTGTGCTATTTAATGCTTGAATTCATGATCCAATTTACTTCTTGAAAAAGCCACTGTGGCTTGAAACATAGGAGACTCTGGGGATTGTGCTGTTTGGGTGTTTTTTTGCATAATTTTCTATCTTGAATAAATGTTTCAACAAATGAAGTAACCTGAACTTCTGTTTTCATATGGGGTAAATGTTGAGACCAGCTAATTGCCTCTGCTACACTTTTCCAATATGCATAAATGAAAGTTTTTGGTTTACAAGAGACTCAGGCGGTTAAAACATGTTGTGCTAAAACATATTCCAGATTAGCACTGGCCAGTGCACACATATGGTTTTCACCCTTTCGTTGATCTGGTATTTTGTTTTCCCAATATAAAAACTAGCACATGAGCATACAGCTTCATAGACCAAATATGTGCTGTCACAATTTATAAAGTGGTTTACAATGAAAGTGTTTTCCATAGATGTCAATACAAATTTATCACCTACTATACTGTTATCACATTACAGTATTCACATCTGCTGCAACGATGGCAACCTCTCAGCAGTGGTGGCAACTAAGTTCTAGATTTGGCATATGGTTGTAGGCTGTGTGTAACCCAGTCTCTCATATTCCTGCCCTTATGGAAGACCATGCATGCACATTGATCTGTGAACTTATCCAACTTCTGTTCTTCCCTCAAAATTCCCCTATTTGTTTCTTCCTTTAGAAGCATACTGGATTTTTTTCTCAAAAGCTACAAACCCCCCCAGGACTTAACGACTGAATTGATATTGTTGAGCTTCTATTAGTAATTTTGGTCCATTTAGAATTTTCATTGCATTTTTGGCTAATGTAGTTATTAAATTGTTTTCAGTGTATTTTTGTAGTCACCCTGTGTGCCTTTTTAATTATGCCATCATGATTCTGCAGTGGAGAGGTCTGTTCACAGCATTAATTATCTCCACCTGTATTAAACCTATGTAAAATTGGATGAACTCCCTGCCAAATTAGTCAACTCCAACGACATCAGTTTTTTTAAAAAAGAATTGAAGCACTGCCTAGCTGCCTCCAGCAGCTGTGACTGCTAAATGACCTCGAACTCTTCACCCTCAAAACTGCTTTTTCCCTTCTGCTATAGCTAAGCTGACTTCACCCCGTCCTTATCCCAGGGACCTCTAATTGACCCTTTTACATCCCCGTCATCTCCCTGCCACCAGCCTCCTCTTTCTTCTTCCTCTTCCACACTGCCTATACAACCTCAACTGCACACCTTTAACCCTGTACCCTCCCCATGGAACCTCCCACCCCTCCCCTAACCACCTGTACCTATCTCTCACTTTCTGGCCTCCCATTCTCACTTTACTGATACAATTATGACAATCCCACATCTCTGGGGGCTGGCCTATGGATCTCCATACCCTCCCTTATTTTTTATACTTCATCTATGTGTCATATTTTTATCTTATTGTATAGTGTTACTTGTACTTGGTTTGACTACAGATGTTATGTGGTCCATAAATTCCTACTTGCTGCTGTATACCCAGTATACCTGACTGCCATTGTATTGTTCTCTCCTTGACATGGAACCTTTGTAAATCAGCTCTGAGCACAAAGGTTATAACCCAAAATTAAAATAAATAAATAAAATAAAATAAAACGATTCCTCCTCAGGTAGCCAGGACACTAGCGAAAACAGAATCACCCCCCCTCCCCACAAGCTGCATTCAATGACACAGGTGGCTAGGACACTAGATGGAGCAGAATCAATTTCCCCACCTCCCGCAAGCTGTATCCCCTGACACAGGCAACCAGGAAACCAGCTGGAGCAGAATCGCTCCCCACCCCACCCCCCGTGCAAGTCGCATCCCTCGACACAAGTGGCCAGGACACCAGAGGGAGCAGAATCACTCTCCCCACGCCCCTCAAGCCGCACCCCCCAACACAGGTGGCCAGAACACCAGCAGAAGCAGAATCGCTCTCCTCAACCCTCCCCCCCTCGCAAGCTGCATCTCCCATCGCAGGAGGCAAGGACACCAGCAGAAGCAAAATCGCTCTCCCCAACCCCCACTAGCCTCATCCCCCAATGCAGGTAATTATGGGAGCTTTCTACAGCCTGTGGAGCTGTGTGTTAAGAATAAACTTTGGAGTGCCTCAACTGATAGAATTTTACAAGGTGTGCAATGCAGGTGCTGCACTATGCTCCAGTGTGTTCAATGCAGGAAAATTAAGACCGTTCACTGCTGCACCATGTGATTCCCCTGCCTTCCTTATATGCCTTAATGTGCTGTTGTAGGCTGTTACAGAGTTATTTATGCTGTTTGTAAAGAGTTATTTGTGCTGGTTTAGAACATTATTTGTGCAGCTATCGAGTGTTACTGATTGCTGCTCTCCCTCACCTACATGTAGTCCCCCCTTCCCTCTCATTCCACTCTGTTCTTCCTGCCATGACCTGGCCTATCCTTTGTCTTAGGCTATGACCTCTTAAGCCCCTCAGGTACTTGCACTGCTGTTTTGTCTCCATTCCTCCTCAGTTGGCCAGGACACCAGTGGGAGCAGAATCGCTCTCCCCAACCCCTGCAATCCACATCCCCCGATGCAGGTAATTACAGCCACTTTCTACACCCTGTGGAGTGTAGCCTGCTGCCACTCCATGGCAGCTGCCCCACCCAACCTAGGCAGGCATTTCCTAAGTAGCCAGCCCTCGTCACGTGACCTGCCACGTGCTTCCTGTTTCCTACTGCTACCTGCATCTCCCCAATCTTCCATTAGTTGGCTATGTATTCTGACCACTAGAGGTCACTATTGACCTCTGAATGTGTGGAAACATTATACATACACCCTCTCAAAAGTTAACCCACCTAACCTATGTCATTTCCTCATCCTTGCACCTGTCTCAATTTTGCTACTCTCTTTATACTCTCCTTTTTTCCTCCTAATATTCCTCAAGCCAGCTTAGAACCTGTCTTGTGTAGCTGAATTGGCCAAAGTCTGCAGCAATACCTCTAAGCCACCCAGGCCGCTAGTGTGCAGTTCTTCCTCTTCCTCTTTTATCCTGCACACCCAGTGGCTGCTTGGAGTACAGCATACAAATGCACCCCTACAAGCTTCTCTTCTCTTCTCCATATTCATTGCCTCACATCTCCTTACCTTGACTCCCACATTCCTAAACACTAAATGCCTATTCCAAGCACCAACCCCAGCTCCACCTATCACTCTCCCCCTACTCTCTACCCCCAGCCCTGCCCCATCCCATCAGTCACCCTCCTTCCTACCTTCTAACTAGCGTCAGTATCCTTCCCCCTCAAATGGTAACATCTGCATCACTAATCTGGTCTTCCAGAGCTGCTCCAAAAGCCATCCTATCCTTCAGGAGAAGAAAACTCCGTGCTGCAACATACTCATTTCTCCTTCTCCTCCTCATCCTACTCCTTGCTGGGGACTTTAAAGCCAACCCAGGACCACGACTGGAACCCCAGCCTCCAAACTCTCATAAAGGTCTCTCTATTGCTCACATGAACATTAGAAACCTCTTGCCCAAACTAGACTAAGTTAAATGCTGGTTGACTGAACATATCCCTGACATTCTATGCCTAACGGAAATTTGGCTATCTGCTAAGACCCCTGACTCTTCACTTAGTCTCCCTGATTACACACTGCTTCAACAAGACCACGGCAAGAGAGGCAGAGGAGTGGCAATCAATGTAAAGTTGTCTTTATCCTGCTTGGTCATCAAAAAGGAATCTTGTCAAGGCTCCCATGAACTTATCCTCATACATCTCACCCTCCCCGCCACATTCCCAGTATTTATAGGTGTGATCTATGCCTCACCCCGACTTGCCCATGACTCTCTCATTTCTTGTCTTGCCACCTTACCCCCTCTAGCAGTAAAAGGGAAACTAATACTTCTGGGCAATTTCAACTTGGACTGGCTTGCCCCCTCCTCCAAGGCCCACATCTGCAAAATTGAATCCCCCGATCTTACCCAGATGATCACAGAACCCACCCATTACAACCCCCACTCCCAAAACCATTCACTGATTGACTGGATACTCTCCTCCCACCCACACAGAACAACCTCATCTAGTGCACTTGTGAATGTTCTAAGTGGCCACTGTGTCACATACTGACCTAGGAAAACCCACCTACCCAAATCAGGCCTGAAATACATAAAAATACACCCTCTAAACACACTAGATACTGATTCACTCCTGGGTGACATCAATTATGCTGACTGGCAACAGGTATATTCTGCAATGGATGTTGACACAGCCCTAACCTGGTTCCTGCACATATTTACAAATGTTTGGGACTTCCATGACCCACTGAAAAAATCAAGGGTAAAGAAGCACCACCACCCTTGGATCTGGGCATCTCTCCTAGCCCAATGTAAAACCCAGGACAAGGCCTGGACCCTTTTCAAATCTCAGCTTACCCCACAAGCCAGACAAGTCTACAACTCCCTCCACAATGCCTGCACCAAGGCCACAAGGGTAGTAAAAGCTAACTATTTCAAATCTCAGCTACAACACACAAAACCTTTCAACTTCTGGAAGGTAGTGCACTCCATTATAGATCCCCTTGCCTATTCCAATATCCCAACTTTTAATCAAAATGGTCAATCTACCACTGACCCTGTCAGCATGCTGACACCCTAAACAAATGTTTTACCTCCTGCTCCCTACCAGACAGCCATCCTCTGTTCTCCTCAGGAACAGCCCTTTACACCTACAACAACACCTTCCAATTCACACCTATCTCTGAACAAGGGGTCCTCGATGCCCTCCATTCACTAATTTATTTATTTAGTTTTTGTTGACTGGGAAGGAGGACTAGACAATTTTTTGCCTATTTTCAGCCTTGTTCTGGGGGCAGGGGGGGATACAGATAGATGCCAACTGAAACTGAACCAGATTTTAAGCTGTTGGTGGTATTTTTAGTGAAGGGGGAAATTTGGCCAGGACACCAGGGAAATTCCCCTACACTTGCGATAGAGGGCACTATGGCAGGTTAACTCATGGCCAGTTGCAAGTTCTCAGTGAGCAGGATGGATGTGGAGGAGGTTGGGGAGCAGGTCTTCTTTCCGGTCTCGGTACCTTTGGAGACCGCCCTAGAGGTCGGGGTTGAAGAAATGTTCGTAATGGCAGCAGACGATTTTGCTGTACATCTGGAGGACTTACCAGTAATGGTGAAATCTGAGATGGAAATTGGAGTACCGATGGAAAATGAGGAGTGTGGTTTACTACATCAGAGTTACAAGACACGTTGCAGGAAGAAGAATGACAGTATTTTTTTAGACAGAACAAAATTCATCACACTTTGCAACAGAGGGGAAATAAGGATAGGACAGACACCGTCCATTCCTCATTACAAACTGATGTGGAGAAAGCATGTTCAAGAAATGGAAGGCATGCCAAAATGGAGCACAGGGCTGTGACAGAGGAAGAAATGCCAACGCAGGGTACAGGTAGGGGGACCCTCGCTCCAAACAAAAACGGTTGTTGGCATCGGGACTCTGATGGGGGATGTCCCTGGTGACCAGATGAAGTGTACTAGGGTTAATGCACAAAAATTGGATGGAGGGGGTCCCGTACTGTAAATGTACAGGACACAAATACCAATGTGGAACATGACATGATACATGTTCCAGTCTTGCCGCATATCACATTTAATATTGGTGCTTCATCTACACCAGGTGCTAAAGCTAAAACTGGAAAGAAATACAAAGGAATTTCAAAGGACTTGAATCAAAATCCTGTTTTAAATGACTCTGCTACAACAGTAGGGCCAGTAGCAGGCTTACCTGAGGCTGCTGCAGAGTGGATAAAATCTGCCTTGTGGAATGCAGGCTGGGTGCCCATGATGGATAGTTCAGGCTGGGATGCAAATATCCCCAGCTCTTCCACTATGGGGAATGGGAGATCACTGGCTGAAGTGCTTTTTACTGGTGTACAGACAGAGGTTGATACCTCATTAATCACACCAGGGCAGATTTCAGGGCAAGGAAACCCCATTGTGCATAACAACCCTGAGAGATCTGCTCCTGATATGCTTGTTGATATAAGAGCTCTGGAAGGGGAAGAGGTAGAACAACTACAAGTACAAGACTCTGCCCGCATTGATGGGGTCCCCATAGATTAACTGAGCAAGCTATAGGATCTGAGATGGAAAATGCAGACCCTATCCTGCAGCAAAATCAAGGTGAGGCTCTGGCCTCCCCTCCACCTACTAATGTATGGAGCACAAATGTGCGACAGAGACTCTTTCCAGACAATGCTAGATTGGCATCCGAACCAGCTGCATGGCATAATGCTGTACACTTGAAGTTTCGAGGTGCCTCCACAGAGGTACCAGGCAGGCATTATGCAGGGCATACTCTACTGAAGGACAGTATGAAATACTATGCCTATGAAAGTTATGCCTTGATACATATGCCTGGAGACAGTTTATTTGATGTGAGTTTTAAACACCCGACCAGACTGGACAGGTTTTGGAAGCAGTACCAGCACCTAAAAACACTCCTTTATGGTGGCCTTTTATGGAAATTCCACTCACTAAGCCTGCCTTTAAATGTATTACAGTCCTTTACCGGAATGAGGGCATCAATGTGGCTGACATTACATATTGGCTGAAGCAAAAATATGTCATAAATGGGAATCCAGAGCCCATACTTGACGATGAACACTTATGGACTGAGGGGTGGCACTATAAAGTCACCTTAAGGCAAGCAAACAGAGTAATGCACCTTCCAAATTGTTTTTAGAAAGAGATCACGGGGTCATATTTTATCCAGGCCAGCCCCATGCCGATGTGGGGCTACTGATCATTTGAGCAATGTGTGTGACAAAATGAAATGTGGTCTGTGTGGTACAGTGGGACATATCTGTGCCAATTGCCCCAGTCCAGGGAGGTGCAATTTATGCGATGAACAGGGTCGCACTTTCTGTACTTGTGAGTGGGCCTCTCACAATTGTATGGACCAAACAGTAAGGGCTGAGCAAGATGTCTATGTAGCTCTGGCTCAGAAAGAAAGAGTTTGTTTTGAGGAACAAATGCCTCCTCAAACTTCACAACCTATATGGGACAGGAACAACTGGGGTTAGCTGAAGGGTCAGTGTGAGTCTCCTCCATTTTCGTGGCCCAAGGACAGAGTCCTAACGTTATCCCTGAAGGTGAAACAGCAGACAGGGATTTGCAACCGAACATCCCAAATGCTGCTGGGCAGGACCAGGCCACATCCAGTCCTGTAGTACCTTTGGTAAGACAGGTAGTATGGCCTGAGGAAGAGGCTGTACCTACCATAGTTGAACCAACCATGGGTCAGATGCTCAATCCAGACCTTGCAGAAGGGCTTCCCTATCAGAGGGTAACAAGGTCCAAAACGTTTGGAAAACACCCTATCCAGATTTCTGAAGAGAAGGACATAGAGGTGGTGTCAGCTTCCAACATGTTTTCTGTTTTTTTTAACCGTGGAAGAAGTAGAATCAGAAATGGACTCTGATGTCTGCTCCATTGCCTCCACACATACTGATGTAATGGGAGAGGTTTTGACTCAAGGAAGGTCTAAATCGAAGAAGAGAAAGAACTGGAAATGACTGTACTTGTGTCATAAATAATTATTGTTCTGTGTGGCCTTTTCCCTTCTTTCTGCACTTATGGCTGCTTTTACCATCTTCACTGCTAATGTTAATAGCATTGATTCAATTAAGAAATGTACAGTTACTTTTTCCAGCTTTCATGGTAGTGCAGGACATATTATTTTTATACAGGAAACAGATTAAACTCCATCCCAGAGACAGGGCAAGCCCAGAAAGAGTGAGATGGGGGCCTTATTTATGGTCAGCTGGGGAGGAAGTCTGCACAGGTTTAGGGATTCTATTCTCCGGAGTAGAAGTGCAGGTTTTGAAAGTAATGGACATCTGTCCAGGGAGAATGCTTGTGATAGATGTGATGATTCAAGATACAGTTTTTCATATGATCAATCATTATGCACCACAAAGCAAGGCAGGCAGGACAAAATTGTTGAGGAAGATAGAACTGTACCTTAATACTTCTAAAATTGTTTTGTGGGGGGGATTTTAACTGTGGGCTGACAAAGAGGGATTGGGGAAGAAAGACTGAGAAAACCTTTTCTGACACTAGACAGCTAGTGGCTACTTTAGACAAAGCTGGTTTAATGGATGTTCATAACATATTAGGTGTTACACCAGTTCACACTTTTCACAAAGAGGCTCTTTCATCTAGAATAGATTTTTGGTTTGTCTCAAACAGAATGGTTTTACAATGCATACAGGTGGTTCCTTTAGAGACATCTGATCATATGGCTCTAAAAGTATGCTTGGGGTTGGATCAGACCCTCAAAATTTGTAGGGGTTACTGGAAAATGAATACTGCAATACTCCAGGAAGACTCAGTACAGTTGGAAATATTGAGACTTTTAGAACTTCAACAAGGTCTAAGATTCTTCTATGATAATCCCTTTGAATGATGGGATGACATGAAAATTGACATTAAAACATTACTCTAGTAAAATGACAAAAAGGAAATGTGTTATGTATTTAGGCTTAGGGGCTAACTATTTAAAGGTGTTGACGCACATGCAGGAGATGGGGTTAGATCTTTCTATCCAACTACAGGAAATAAAACAACAGACGTTTCAATATCACTATAATAAGTAATAAAGAACATTCTATGGCTTTAGTGCAGAAGTTTGGAGTTATAGGAAAAAAGGCGCAGGTGAATCCATATGATACACCATTGGATAGGGCTAGTCAGAAGGTTATGATTTCCCTTTGGGATACTCAAGGGATTCTAGTGTCTGATATGGGAGCTATGCGGCAAGGAGTGCAGAATTATGCCAAAGAAAAGTTTCAAAATAGAGGATGGGAAAAGCATAACACTATTTTGAAGGACTTGCTTATTCCACAGATATCAGATTTGGAAAAAGACATGCTGGACAGACCAATTTCTGAATTAGAGATTAGAGAGGCAATTAAATCTCTGTCAGATGGTACAATACCTGGAAAGGATGGTATCCCAAATGACTTTTATAAAGTGTTTTTAGACCAGTTGGCACCCATACTGACTGAGGTGTTTTTTTTCTTTATTTCATATAGGGAGTTTCGGCCAGAGTATGATGGAAGGTGTTATGATTTTTTTGTTTAAGTCAGGGGATAAAACCGATATTCGTAATTGAAGACTAATTACTTTGTTGCCGATTATAAAATGTTGGTAAAAAATTCTTACTGTGCGATTGGCAAGAATTAGCAAGTTCTTGATACTTGATGCCCAGCATGTGCAGTGCCGGGTAGATCGATTACACAGAACCTATCTTTTTATTAGAGAAGTGGTTGGCATGGGTTTAAACATGTCCTTGGATGGATATCTTTTTACAGTGGACCAGGAAACTACTTTTGACTCAATAAAACAGGATTATTTATGGAAAGTATTGGAGCACTATGGTATCCCACGGAGCTTTTTACAGATACTCAAAATGTAATACTCTGGAGCACAGGTGACACCAATGATTAATGGGCATTTGGGGATTCCAATGTTTATATATAATGGTATAAGACAAGGGTGCCCATTAAGCCCCTCACTGTATGTTTTTGGGTTGGACTCCCTTTTACATACTGCTCTTTTATTGCCCCTTTTTGGAATATGCTGGATGAGTTATGGGATATTAAATGTTTTTCAGCCATGTCTTACAATGTCTTAGTCTATGGTCAATTAACACGTCATTGGAAACACTGGGAAAAAGGTGCGATATATGTTATTTTAGTACGTATAAAATGGACTATATGGCAACCAAGGTGCCAACGTTTTTTACAAGGGAAAGAAATTCTGTTGAATGATATGCTATTCCTCCTACAAGCAGAATTGGATGGGATATACCAATATGAAAAACAACACTTGGGGGAGACCGTATGTAATTTATTATGGGAAGGTATTAGGTGGGTAGGGTAAGGTACTTGCTTCTTTTAAAATTTCAATTAGAGGGGAGGAGGATCTGTATAACTCCATATTAGGAGCTGACTGGAAGCTAAGGTTTGGGTGGGCTACCACACTCTTGTTATGATAGTTTTGTTCATTTTTAGTCTTCTTTTTTTTTCCTTTATTGTACTATATGATGGTTCTCCTTTAGTATTGATTTTTTTTGTAATATGATTTTGATCACTTTGATGTTATGGTTTTGTTTTTGAATAAAAAATTCCAGTACTCTTTTTTGAGAAGTGCCATGGGATCTTTTACTTGAACTACCACCAGAAGAGGCAGATGGGACCTTGGTTTAACATCTCATCCAAATGTCACTAAATCCAGTCCCAATGGGTTCCACCCAAAACTCTTGCTTCTTTTGGCACCAGCAGTTGCCAAGCCACTAACCCATCTTCAAAATCTTTCATTCAACTCAGGCACAAGCCTGGAAATCGGCCTGCATAATTCCCCTTCACAAAGGTGGCTACCCCTTGGTGCCTGGTAATTATAGTCCAATCTCCCTCCTCCCAGCCCTTGACAAAGTACAGGAATTTTCTTACCCAAACCAAGCTTACGGAGTACCTCACAAACACCAAAATCCTTTCCCCATACCAATCAGGATTCATAAAACAACACTCCATAATCTCCTCACTGCTGCATATCACTATTCACATTCTCACTGCATCCAACCAAGGCCATCTAACAGCTGCAGTGTTTATGGATCTGGCTAAGGACTTCAA
This sequence comes from Neoceratodus forsteri, assembly GCA_016271365.2. Lineage (NCBI taxonomy): Eukaryota > Metazoa > Chordata > Ceratodontiformes > Ceratodontidae > Neoceratodus > Neoceratodus forsteri. The sequence goes on along the minus strand of CM057449.1, from coordinate 1,551,226,108 downwards.
CACTGTCTCTCACCCCCTTCTCCTTGCCAAACCCATGTCAGGAGGACTAGCCCCCATCACAGTCCAGTGGTTCCAATTCTATCTAAACAACAGGCACCAATCAGTCAGGATAGCTGACCCTACATCCCCCCCCAATCCAAATTCTCACAGGTGTGCTTCAAGGATCTATTCTTGGCCCCATCCTGTTTTCATTACTCATAAATGACCTTCCCTCTGACTGTACCAGTTCCCACATACATATGTATGGGGATGACACTATTGTCTTTACCCCTGGTCCTGTTCTTCTTGATGTTCAAGCCACCCTTCAGAATGATTACCATAACATTCAGTGCTGGTTCAGGAACAACCAACTGAAATTAAACACCTCTAAAACAGTGTCTATGACATTCGGAAGAGTACAAAAGCTAAACAGAGCTCCTCCCCCTCCTCCCATCGTCTCATTAGATGGAACACCACTGGTCTCTGTCACAAAATATAAATACCTCATTGCTGGCTGGACCCCCATTTGACTTTCTCAAACCACGTAGAAGCAATTACCTGTAAGTTATGCCCCAAACTAGGTATGCTCTACCTTAATAGAGATGCCCTCCCTATGCCTGTCAGATGTGAAATCTTATCCCAAATTATAATTCCTCTCTTTGATTATGCAGATGTGGGTTACAGTACTGCCCCAGCATCAACCCTATCCAGACAGTACACCCTCCTGAATACTTTCTGCCACTTTTCACAAACTCCCCCCTTAGAACTCACCACTGCTCCCTCTACACCCCTCTAGGCTTAGCTCCACTTTCACATCATCACTACATCCGCAATCTCACCCTTATATTCAAATACTGGTTTGACATGCTCCCTTCCTACCTATCAGAGTGCTTTTCCATGGTTTCCCACTTCCTGTATGAGCTGAGGAACAGGGATGCCAGCTCCTACTCTCTGCTTCAGCCATCCTCCTCAACAGGTAAATCCACCTTCTCCTATAGCTCCCCCAACTGTGGATTCAATTTGCCTATGCAGCTTGGTATAGTGTTATGCTTGTGTAACTTGCATAATCTGTTCAGGCTGTTCACCTCTCTATCCATGGGATATACCACCCTGTAAGGGAACAAAGGCAAGGAACCCTAGAAGAGGGTTCCACCCCAGAGGTTCCACAGGAATGATTCCCTTGGATAAAGGTACCTTAGAAAGGAGCCAATGGAAGAGAGAGTCAAGCTGCTGGAGGAGGAGGAGGAGGAGGGGAGGAGAAGGGGAGGATGGTGGGGCAATGAGAAAACATTCGAGAGTGTAGCTAGGAGGAGCAGCCTTTTAAGGCCTGATCGTGGGCATGGTTTATTGCTCTGCCCCACTGAACTACAGGTATAACCTTCCAATTCAATGGGCATATGCAACTTGGTATAGTGTTATGCTTGTGTGACTTGGATAATCTTTAGCTAGTCACCTATCTGTGGGATATACCATCCTGTAGGCGTATGAAAGCAAGGAACCCTAGAGGAGGGTTCCACCCCTAGAGGTGCTGTGGGAATGATTTCTTTGGCTAAAGGCACCTTAGGAAGGAGCCCAAAAAGAGTGTTGAGCAGTGCATATAAGGTGACAAATGCTTATCTGTATTGAAGACCTGAATGTAGGTCGGTAGGTGTAGTATAGTCAGGAGCTTGAGTAGAGTAGCAGGAGACAGTGGATAAATAGTGGCCTGCCCATAGGTCTGAATGAAAGGCACAAAGGCATGACTTCCTAAGGAGAGAGGGAACAGCTATAAATCTTATCCCAAATTATAATTCCTCTCTCTGATTATGCAGATGTGGTTTACAGTACTGCCCCAGCATCAACCCTATCCAGACAGTACAGCCTCCTGAATGCTTTCTGCCACTTTTCACAAACTCCCCCTTAGAACTCACCACTGCTCCCTCTACACCCCTCTAGGCTTAGCTCCACTTTCACATCATCACTACATCCGCAATCTCACCCTTATATTCAAATACTGGTTTGACATGCTCCCTTCCTACCTATCAGAGTGCTTTTCCATGGTTTCCCACTCCCTGTATGAGCTGAGGAACAGGGATGCCAGCTCCTACTCTCTGCCTCAGCCATCCTCCTCAACAGGTAAATCCACCTTCTCCTATAGCTCCCCCAACTGTGGATTCAATTTGCCTAAGCAGCTTGGCATAGTGTTATGCTTGTGTAACTTGCATAATCTGTTCAGGCTGTTCACCTCTCTATCCATGGGATATACCACCCTTAAGGTACAAAGGCAAGGAACCTAGAAGAGGGTTCCACCCCAGAGGTTCCACAGGAATGATTCCCTTGGATAAAGGTACCTTAGAAAGGAGCCAATGGAAGAGAGAGACAAGCTGCTGGAGGAGGAGGAGGAGGAGGAGGAGGAGGAGGGGAGGATGGTGGGGCAATGAGAAAACATTCGAGAGCATAGCTAGGAGGAGCAGCCTTTTAAGGCACGATCGTGGGCATGGTTTGTTGCTCTGCCCCACTGAACTACAGATATAACCTTCCAATTCAATGGGCATATGCAGCTTGGTATAGTGTTATGCTTGTGTGACTTGGATAATCTTTGGCTAGTCACCTATCTGTGGGATATACCATCTTGTAGGGGTATGAAGGCAAGGAACCCTAGAGGAGGGTTCCACCCCTAGAGGTGCTGCGGGTATGATTTCTTTGGCTAAAGGCACCTTAGGAAGGAGCCCAAAAAGAGTGTTGAGCAGTGCATATAAGGTGACAAATGCTTATCTGTATTGAAGACCTGACTGTAGGTCGGTAGGTGTAGTATAGTCAGGAGCTTGAGTAGAGTAGCAGGAGACAGTGGATAAATAGTGGCCTGCCCATAGGTCTGAATGAAAGGCACAAAGGCATGACTTCCTAAGGAGAGAGGGAACAGCTATGGAGCCACCATTCATCTCCATCCAATAATGGAACCTATCTATTGGACCTAGGAAATATTATTAACCTATCTAGGTATTATGACCATTGGCATGGAAGAGAGGGAAAAAAACCCTTTGAGGAGGAAACTTCTGGGGATCCAAGGCCTAGGTCACCTTCCCTCCAGGCTTCAGGATATTTTGTTTAGCAATGGCTCTGCTACTGCAATTCAGTAGGCCAATCCAGGAGTGGAAATCCAATTTAGGGGAACACTCTCACTCTATGCCTCTAATGGGAATGCCATGAAGGATTGTGAGTGATCTCTGCAACACAGAGGTATGCTGGATATGGAAGAGAAACAGCCACCGAGGCACTCAGCTGGCCTACCGATCTAAGAACAAACCAGGTGAACCAGAGGCGGTTGTAAGAAGAATAGCTTAAAGGGTGCCTCCTAACCCATTTGGGCAGCTAAAGGGGCCCTGCTGGTGAGAGCCCACCCCTCGCTGCTGAAGTCTTAAATTCTACATCTAGATGTGCTGCCAGTGTGGTTGACAACTGTAGGCCCACCTAGAGTGAAGACATTCCCATTATGAGCCAAATGAGAAGGACCACGTTATGAGTTTCACATGCTCAAGATGCAGACTTTGTGGGTGTAGAGCGAGACCATCGGCTACAGGCTAGCCCTGAGCCATGGAGGTAATGGACATGGGTGGCATGTCTCTGAACGTGGAGAGAATGTGAAGTTGAGTTGGAGCATGGGACCCGCACGTGGGTCATGCTCGGATTTTCAAACACAATGATTAGTCCTTGATGTAGGTTGGGCTGAGCAGTGAGGATCCTCACGTAGGTCTAGATAAGGCAGAGAACATTTGTAATCACAGGAATGCATGCCAACCAGGTCCATTAAGAAGCCAAATTAGGAGTGAAATCTAAATTGTATGATTGGGAGAGACAGTAAAGGCCGGGCAAAGCCAGCAGCTGACGGTGAGGTAAGAGGATGCTGGGAAGCTGGTATGTGAAGAGGCAAGGTTTGAGACTAAAGAGACTTGCTATGCTGATTGCATAATGCCATTAAGGCTGATATGTGCAAATTACATGTAGTGCCATAGAGGCAACTGAGTAAAAACATGAACCTACATGAAGCTGCACATGCTACTCAGAGCTGCAATGTCCACTGTGACACCACAGTCCCCTACCATGGGAAAAACAGAGAAGCCACAAATGAGGCATCATGACACCAAACAGCTAACTGTTGGGTGGACGCACTGGCTAGGTACAGATTAACAGAATATAATTGAGTCAATGCCAGCAGCTGTAGCTGCAATAAACAATTAGAGATGCAGTGAGACCATTCCGTTGTGCCTCAGAAAAGATTAAAAACAGCACCATATACACCAACAAATTTAAGCAGGGAAATGGTTTTGAGTAACAGGCAGATTAGGCAAAAGCTGACAACTGTAGGACAATGAGGGATGAAGTCACGATAGGCTTAGATGTTGCAGAAGAGCAGCAACCCAGAAGCTCGGGTATGGCTGTAGAATGCACTGATAGGAAAGTAAAATGCGGCTCCAATGTGGTGAGCCAAGTAATGGAGGACGAAAGGAGGCAATGGAAGGACAGCCAGTAGGAAGAAAAACCCCAAAAGAGAGGAATGAACAAGACTGGGGGTGGGATGACGAGGACAAAAGATATACAGGACACAAGAGGGTAGCTGGGGGGGGGTGAGTGGCTGAAGGAGGAGAAGAATGGAGCAGGGGAGGGGAGTGAGACGGCCCCAGGGAGGGGAAAAAGAATGGGAGAAACAAGGGAGAGAAAAGAAGCACTGCGGGCGGCCGGAGGCAAGACAGAGCAAAACAGCAGACAGCAATGAAAGACAACCAACGGAAGGGAGCAGGGAGAAGGAGAGGCCAACAGACCCTATGGCCACAATGAGAAAACATTTGTGGGAGTAGCTAGGAGGAGCGGCCTTTTAAGACCTGATAGGGGGCGTAGTTAGTTGCTCCGCCCCATTGAACTACAGACATAGCCTTCCAAATAAACTCTCCCCTTCCATCAGAAACTCCCCCTCACACTAGTCTATTAGACAACAGCTTCGCCTACTTCCACCCCCCCCCGTGTGCTCCTGTCAAGCAAATGCCTCGCCTACTCCTCTTAGCTGAGGACTCGGTGTACTGTCAATTGACACATGTAATTATAGATGTACATACTGTGTGTAATTGTGTAAATATATATGCACACACTGTTATATAATCAATGCCGTATGTCTGTTGCTATCGTAAATGCCCTTTACCAATGTACTTACTAAATTTCTTTGCACTGCTACTGTGTATTACCCTAAACTAATCTGCATGTACAGCAATTACAAGCTGTCTGTCTCTCTCAAAGAATACGTATAGCGCCCCCCTCCCCCCGGGGCACAACCGCTCAGAGTGCTTTTTCCAGTAACTAAATGTTTAAATAAAAAATAAATTAAAAAATAATGTGGGTATAAAAGGGAGGACTGCTTTTGAACTGCTCACTCTTGACAAAGCTTCTGGGTAGAAAGTGAAACATTGAGGCTGTTTTTTTATCTTGTGTGACATGCTGAATAAACGTTTGATGCTGAAGCTGTAGCCTATGAGCTTTTTCTACTGTACTGTGAGTAGTCCAGTTTCTGTTTCTGCCTTACCCACTGTTAAGCATATTTCTTGTTGTGATATGTGTGAGTGAGTGCAGTTTCTAAGACCTGAATTCTGCTAAAGAAAATTCTCCTATCTCTACAGACAGTGCACATAAGTCAATCCCATGTGTGGGGAGTTTGCTAGCCCCCTTCCCCAACATCCTCAGTATTGCTAAGCATAGCACTGCCAACTATTTACATTTTTTCTACATTATTCTAGCTGCAGTCTTTAAAGTTTTAAAAGCAACCTGATGCAGCTCCACTTTGTCAATTTAATTTTTACGTGCTCTTCCAGCATTTCTTATGTGGCTTTCATAGCTAGAAAGCCAGAGGAATATATTCACAGATGTTCCCTTGTTTATTTGTTGACTCTGTGTAATTTGTTTGCCCTAATTTGTTTTTGTCTACCAAGGGATTTCCCTTTTTAATTTCCCTTTCTCTGTTTACCACTCTTTGTGGAGCAGTGATCTGTTAAGCTGCAAGCGGCACATGCCAAATTAAAAAAAAAAAAGCACTGCAGATTGTTTTAAGCTTTGGCTGCCCCTTTGGGCCTAAAGGCCTTGCTTGCAGCCTGCACCTGCTCCTCCTCCTGAGACCCAGGGCTCCTGATCCTTATCCCCTGCCTTTAAGCTGCCTGATTCCTATTATCCAAAGTCAAACAGCGTTCTCTACATTCACGCCTCCAGCACTTGGCATGAAATTAATAAGCCTGGCTGATCTATTTCACTGGAAGCCTGCCACTCTCTAACAGTGGTGTTAGATTAAAAATATTGGCATGGTTAATGAACAGAGAAGAACTGGAGCCAAAAGCTTGGTGCAGCAATGCGGAGGGGCTTATTATCAGAAGAATACAACTTTCTTCACATTTCTCGCATGGCATTTTAATTATAGGGTTAGGCAATAAATAATGATAAACAGCATACCAACAAGTGAAGACACATTATCCTTTTTCACAAATCTGTGTACAAAAAAATATTTCCTTTGAACTGAACATATATTAAGAGGCAATCTAAGCACCCTGGACTTTTCTGTCACTCACAGTTAAATTGTTTAACAGTATAAATGGTAATAAGCAGAACCAAGTGCCAGTAGTTCTTCTAACTTCTTAGGCAATAGCAGTAATGCAAAGGCGAAATTGTTTAATCAGGAAAGGTACACTCAGTCAGAGCTTGTTTCCAGGTGTGACCTGGGAGCACAAGGAAGCTAAGTGACTTGCTCAGGGTCACACAGTTTGCATGTGGGGTCTGATGGGTTTCAAACCCAGGTCTCCAGGTTTGCAGCTCAGTGCTCTTAACCACTATGCTATACTGCTTCCTATTGCTGATCTTGATAGCTGATAATGTGTTGCAAATAATAAATGTATGTAAGCTGTTTTCTTCTTATTGTTCAAAAGAATATATCTCAAAATGAACACTATCTGCTTTACTATACAAGATATTTATTTATTTCCATTTTACCCGGAACGTGGACTGGATCAAAAGGATCCATTTTCAGCCACGCCTGAGGGTATAGGGTACAACATGAGGGAAATCACAAAGCACACAGAAATATAGTTAGATTGATACACATTTATTAACCTAAGTATTGCATCAGTTCACCCAGCAAGTCAAAAATGTACTGGCTTGATGTAACTACATACTGTATGTACCTATATACCATGTGAACATCCCTGTGCAGACGTCTTCCTCGCTGTAGCATTGGGTAGAAAATGGACTGTATTTTAAATGAGATATTACATCTCAGCTGGGGTAGTTTCGGTAAACAATCAGTGAAAATGCATTGGCTGTTTCGTAACTCCAATTTATACCATTAGACAGTTTAAACCATTAATAAGTCTTTCAGGCACAAATCTTTACAATACCAGTTTGTAGTCTGAGAACAGGGCTATGGACCTTGAGACCCATGTTTGACTCCCACCAAAGTCACTTATTCACAGTGTGACCTGAAGCATAAAACATTCCAGCTTTGTTCTGTATCTCAGAATATACCTGTGTAACTTTTTCTGTGTACGCTACCTTGTTAGGACCTTATTGTAAGCAAGCTCCAGGCTTAGTTAGGTCATTCATTAAAACATTTTAAGTAAATAAACAAGTTCTCCATGCTTTAAATTCTCTTTCTTCTAGCTCTCATCTAGCTCTCTCTCTTGTATCTCTCTTTCTCTCTCTCTCTCTCTCTCTCTCCCTCTCTCTCCCTCTGTCTTTCTCTCTCTCTCTCTCTCTCTCTCTCTCTGTCTCCATCTATCTCTGCACTTTAATTCCCTGGTTATTCCTTAACTCTCCCCAGGACATATGTAATATCAGATCAACTGTTTATGGCCTTGAAAGTGCCTTGGTATGCAGAGTGTATTAAAGGGGTATGCCGACTGCATGTCGACACTGCCACCGCAAAGACAATCACAGTGACAGAATTTGACAAAAAGTGTCAGGTTGCTGTGATGGTCCCCGCAAACACCAGCGGTGCACCTCCTGGTGTTTCGCTCCTCTCCAAGGCAACTCTGACTCAGAGTTGTATAATTAGAGACTGGGAGGTGTGGGGACTCGGGGGGCACAGCCCCCAAAGAAAACGCACCAGCATTCCTGACAGTACAATGCCGACACTTGGCATTGTGTCTGTCGCTGTTGGGGATTTTGGTCCAGTAGAGGTCGCAGCACTATAGGTAAACCTATGAAAGGCACTATATAAAACCCAAATTCCATTCTTCCTTTTCTTATTACTATTTAGAACTGATGGGAGTACCAGCCTTGGCACTTTAAGCACAAAAAAGTCTGAGACATGAAAAGAGACACAGTTTATTGAAAACTGTTTTTTCATAATAGTTCCACAGTGGCACCACTACAGTTAGGATTGAGTAGACACTTTAATATGAAATCCATCTTTTCGGTACCTCATACTTCTGCCTGAAAATTGGCACGCAGCATATTTGGGTGAGGATCCCCAGATTCTACAAATGTAGTAAAAGTCTGTACAGCCATTATGTAGTTCTGGAATAAGTAAATCCTTGACACATAATGACATTTAAGACACTGTTTTGCTTATCTTGAAAAAAACAAGCATTTGTCAATGCCGAATGTTTGCTTGCTGGTATTGGCATTAGGAATGCGGGAGTCAGACAGATGCAGAATAGGAATGGCAGTGAAGTACTGAACTTCACACCAACCCCACCTCTACCCTGCAGACAGGGACAGGCATTGGGGTATGCATCTGGGTCATCACCCAAAACATTCATGCCATTTCACCTCACCCTATCCTGCAGACACCGACAAGTGTTGAGGTGTGCCTTGGGGTGTTTGGCTTTACAGCCACCCCATTCCAGAAAGACATACGCTGAAATGGGTGCAGTATAGGAGAATGGGGTGAACTCTGGGGCAGGAGAGTCCAAAGCACACTTCAATGCCTGTCACTGGCTGCTGGGTTGGGGGTGGGTGTGGAATGGCATGAGCATTACAATTGACAATCCAAAGGCACACCCCTGATGCCTGTCAGTCTGTACAGGGTGGGACGTTATGGTTAGAAACCCTAATGCCCCAGGTGGTATTTGCACTACAAATTTTCAACATGGTCTTTTTGTGACCCACACCTCATGAAAGCATTTGGGACCTCTTCTCATGAACAGTGGCACTGTGATTTTATTAATGTGTCCTGAGCTTTGAGTTCCCACAGCAACCGTGCCATTCTGCGCCAGATGTATGAAAACACAAATCGGGCAGGATGTGAAGAATGACAGCTGTACCACTCATAGGGAGGTGTGAAGAGATGGCTATGTTGAAAGTCTGTAGTGAAAATATTAAAAATGCTTGAACTTCTGAGCATATGTGGAAACTGCACAACGCATGCACGTAACAGTCATTTAGTGGAATTATTTGGCTATCTCTGGCTATCCTGTTTAGCCGATCACTGGAAACAGGGGAGGTACCCAAAGACTGGAGGACAGCAGATGTAGTCCCCTTATACAAAAGTGGGAACAAAGAGGAAGCAGGGAACTACAGACCAGTCAGCCTCACCTCGGTAGTGGGGAAGATCATGGAAGCACTACTGAAGGAGAGATTGGTGGAACATCTGGTTGTCAATGGACTACAGGACCCAAGGCAGCGTGGTTTCACCAGGGGGAGGTCATGTCAGACCAACCTCATTGAATTTTTTGACTGGGTGACTAGGGAGGTGGATCAGGGGAGGGCAGTGGACATGGCCTATCTGGACTTCAGCAAGGCCTTTGACACTGTGTCACATAGAAGACTATTACACAAACTGGGGAATATGGGTGTGGGCAGGACAGTAGTGTGGTGGGTAGGTAACTGGCTGGGTGGCAGGACACAGAGGGTGGTGGTAAATGGCTGTCACCCACAGAGGAAGAGTGACCAGTGGGGTACCACAGGGATCAGTGCTGGGACCGGTCCTATTCAACATCTTCATCAGTGACATTGCGCAGGGACCTAGAAGGCAGAATTTCACTGTTCGCTGATGACACAAAACTCTGTAACAGAGTAGACACACCAGAGGTGTAGACAGAATGAGAAGCGACCTGTAGAAACTTGAAGAATGGTCAGCGGTTTGGCAGTTGAAATTCAATGCAAAGTGCAAGATAATGCATATGGAGCACAAAACCCTGGCACAATATATCAGTTGGGGGTGAGGATATAGCATGCACCGAGCAGGAAAGGGATCTTGGGGTTATCATCTCTGATGACCTCAAGGTAGGGAAACAGTGTGACAAGGCAGCAGGTAAAGCAAATAGGATGCTGGGATGTATAGGCAGGGGCATTACCAGCAGGAAAGGAGGTCATAATTCCAGCTATACAAGACACTAGTGAGGCCCCACCTGGAGTACAGTGTACAGTTCTGGAGACCATACCTACGTAAGGACATAGACAGGGTAGAGAAGGTTCAGAGGAGGGCAACAAAGATGGTGCATAGATTGCATCACAAGTCCTATGAAGACAGGTTGAAGGAACTGAACATGTACTCCCTGGAGGAGAGGAGGGAGGGAGAGAGGGGATATGATAGAGACATACAAGTATCTTACAGGGAGGAACAGGGTGCAGGAAAACACTATTTTTAAGCGAAAAAGATGTTCCAGGACTAGAGGGCATGGGATGAAGTTGGAGGGAGGACGATTCAGAGGAAACATGAGAAAGAATTTCTTCACAGAACGGGTGGTAGACAAGTGGAACACCCTGCCAGAGGAAGTGGTGGGGGCTGAAACAATCACGGGATTTAAGAATGCATGGGATAGACATAAAGGAATTCTGCAGGTCAGGGGTAAGGTGCAACAGACTTCTAGGAAAACAAACTAAACTTACAAGCTCAAATGGGCAGACTGGGTGGGCCATAGGCCCTTATCTGCCGACACTGTCTATGTATCTATGTATCTATGTATCTCACCAAATTTTCAACATAGGCATTTTGTGACCTCTGCTCATGAACACCATCACTATGATTTTCTTACTCTGTCCCAAACATTAATTTCCCACAGGGACCACGCTATTCTGCGTCAGATGTGTAAACACATATTTCAGGCAGGATATGAAAAATGACAGCTGTGCCATTCATAAGAAGGTGTAAAAAATGCTAATGTTAAAAATCTGGAGTGAATATATTACAAATACGCAAAATTACAAGGGTGCTTGGAAAATGCACAATGTACGCTCATAATACAGCTATTTCATGGACTTTTGTCACTAAATTTTCAACATAGGCATTTTAGCACCTCTGCTCATGAACAGTGTTACTGTGATTTTCTTACTCTGTCCTGAACACTGACTTCCCACAGTGCCAGAATTATGTGCCAGAAGTGCGAAACCACATTTCAGCCAGGATGTGAAAAATGACAGCTGTACTTGTTCATAAGGAGGTGTGGAAAAATGGCAATCTTGAAAATATGGAATGAAAATATTACAAATTTGCGAACCCTGGCAGCCAAGAAGGCTGAACAAGCCATCCTGAGATTAAAACATAAATTTTGGGAAGGAAGGGAAAAATGTGGCTAATCATTTGCTTATCGTCTCAAAAAACAACAGTCTAAAAGGGCAATAGCCTCCCTCCGTAATACTGCTGGACAAATATGTACTACACAAAACTGTATTAATGCTACTATGGTGGAATTCTATGAGATGCTATATGCATCTCTAACTACTCTTGATTCCAGCAAGTTAGAAGTCTTCTTGTCCCCCCCTTAATCTTCCAAAACTCAACCCAGACCAGACTAAAAATGTAGACCTTCCAATCACTAAGGAGGAGATAAGTACTGCAATTTACAACCTCATCCCAAGAAAGGCCCCGGGGAGATGGGTTCCCAGCAGAGCTCTTTCAGATTCTAGCTTCTCGGATCTCCCTGATACTAGAATGACTGTACTTGGAGATACAAACTACAAACAGCTTTCCTTCTACCATGGCTATTGCTACTGTCACAGTACTCCCGAAACCAGGGAAGGACCCTGAGATGCCTGCAAGCTATAGACCTATATCTTTGATTATTGTTGACAGTAATATTTATGCTAAAGCCATGGCAAGTAGACTAGAAAATCTTCTACCTACCCATATCCACCCCTCACAGGTACGGTTTGTTAAGGGCCACTACAGCTCAGATCACATTCGTACCTTACCTGATCTTCTGTAAAGTTATTTATTAATTTATTTTTGTTTTATTTATTTATTTAACTTTGTTGACCGGGTGAGTGCACTAGCAGTAAGTGCCTTTTTCAGTCATGACCTGGGTGCAACAGTAAATAAATTACTAGGTATACTCCCTCTCCATCCGTTGCCATTGCTATAGATTTCAAAAAAGCTTTTGACTCAGTGAAGTGGGAGAATTTATATGCAGTGTTAAAGCACTTACGTTTTGGGGCCCCATTTATCACAACCATGCAGGCCATGTACTCAGCCCCAAGAGCACAAGAATATAATAATAATAATACTTTATCCTCCCCTTTGCCCTGCAATGGGACACCAGACAGGGATTCCCTCCCTCTGCCCTATTATTTGTACTAGTTATTGATCCACTGTGGCCACCATCAGACATCAACCCAATATCACAGGCATACCAGTCGGAAATGCCTGCTATAAAACACTGCTCTATGCTGATGATCTACTAGTCCTGACCAATGAGGTTAATATCTCTGTTCAACCCTTGGTTCAATTACTACATACCTTTATGTCCTTCTCAGGGTTAGAGATTAACCAGAGTAAAACAGCGGTACTTCCTCTCCATCAACTATGCCAGGCTACAGATTTCACCTCACTTAACCTCTGATGGACCCCGGAATCAATCACATATCTTGGTATCAAAATTACCACCAGATTAACCAACTAGTAGAACTAAACATTAAACCCCTTTTAGACAAAATCAAAACAGAGCTTGATAGATGGAAAGTCTTACAATTATCCTTGATAGGGAAGATAGAGGTGATAACAATGATTATAATCCCAAAACTACTACATTTTATGTCCCACCTTCTGATAGTCATTCTCAATGAGTGGTTTGCCTACTTCAATAAGATAATAGGACAGCTTCTGTGGGAAGGTAACATGCCACTTTATAGCAGGAACAAGTTCAGATTGCACTGGTGCAAGGGAGGTTTAGGCCTTCCATGGTTCAAGGGTTATTACTGGGCTTTCAAAGTGGCCCAAACCCTGAACTGGTTCCTGGATCCTGAAAAGACTCGTCCATTGTGGACACAGGTAGAAACCCATTTGTTGGGGGGGAGAGAACATTGTTTAACCAGGAGTAGCCCACTAAACTGAAGCTTGATTCCAGGTGCGACCCTCTCCTCCATATGTGTCTCGCGCATAATCTGGTCACAAGTTGATAAGTGGTTAAAGGTACTTTTATCTCGCCCAGCTTTAACCCCTATCTGGGGTACTAAACTGATATAAATTAGAGGGAGACCTCTGAATTGGGTGACCTGGAAGGGCAAACGCATCTTAAAGGTATCAGATAAATTATTACCCAACTCACTTACACTGAATTCCTTTCAGGGCCTTCAAAACCAATTTGATTTACAAGAGACTGAATTCTGGAGGTACTTACTGTACAACTCAGAAGTGCTTTAAATCCACTAATGAAAAAGTTAATTGGTGAGACCCTTAACATATCTTTACATTTCCTTACTAAATAGACGAGCCACCGGAAAGGGGCAGTCAGCCATATCTACTTGACTACCAGGGACAGTGTCCAGACCAAATTACTCGGGCCAGGGAATATTGGGAGAAAATCCTCCACTTAAAATTTGATGATGAAGAATGGTACACCTGCAGGAAAACCACAAGACCCCAGGAAAGACTACCAGTAGCAGACTCATACAGAACAAAATCTTACACACATGGTACTGTACGCCCACAGTTCTACATGCTGAGCATCTCCTTCCACATAATGAATGTTGGAGATGCTCCCAAATACTGTAAATGGTGATTTATACCATATACTATGGGCCTACCACCAAATCACCCAGTACTAGCATCAAATTAGAGTTACTTTGTAAAAGATCTTTCAAGCACCCCTTCCCACAGTGCCTGCATTATTTCTGTTAGGAACAAAGAGGCAACTTACGTCAGAAACACCAATACAATTTAATGGTCTCTGCTGGAATAGAGGCAAAACATCTTATCCTTCCTAGATGGAGTACTACTGAAATCCCATCCGTACAGGAATTTTTGAATCATATGGTGCAGCCTGATCAATACAAAAGACTCTCACATTGGCCTCCAACTTTATTTTGGTGTTTGACAAAACCTGGACTAACTTCAACTGTTATCTTAAACAAACAACTGCGACTACTGTGCCCTCCTTTAGACTACCAATGCCCTTGTCTAGTACTGGGATAAGTTAAACCTGAGAGCTATATCACTATTCCTACCCAGTATTACAATACTACTCCTTTTAAGTGATTCTCTTTCCCTTCCCACACTTGGCCTGCTCTGGAGTACCAGATCCCTCATTTGGAATGCTCACCCTAGTACACCTATATGTAAGCAATAAGATACAATGGGGTGTGCATTAGACATTTCTAATGTACTGCTAGGGGGAACGTAGTGAGGCACAAGGCCATAAGCCGAGTGCGTCCAGTCCCCTAGCCGTGCATTAGAACTGTCTAATGCACATCCCCGGAGTGGCTTATTACACTTATAAAATGGGTCTGTGCATTCTAAATTGGGTTTCTAGGTTTTAGCTGTGCATTAGACACATCTAATGCACAGTTAACAACCAATCAGATTGCTTGAAATGCTTTGCCCATTTTATAAGACACATTATTTGACTGTCTATGTTATTGTAAATAGTTTATGTTCTACAGATATCTGTATTCAGACTCACAGTTAACAGCCTATATACTCTTGGTGAATATTTACAGTTTAAAGCAACCATAGTTATATACTCAGGTAAATCTTAATGTATGTTATTATCTCTAATCAAGGACTACACTACTTTATGTTCTGGATTCCTTTGTTTAGGACTCAGACAATGCTTAGATGATCCAATCTTATTTTTATTTTATTTATTTATTTATTCATTTGTTAACTGGGTAGATACACTGATCCCAGGGACTGTTTTCAGGGAACAACCCGGGCCTTAAAGATGTCACATCACAATAAAACAGAAAGTACATGATATGGATATTAAGGAATAAAAAGTACAGCAGAGTACAAGCACAAACAGTAAAGCAAGGTAAAACTTAAGTTGCATACAAATTCAATGGTACAGTAGTACATGCAGTGCTGCAGAGAAATGTGCTACCTCATCAGATGCAGTACAACAGTCTAGGAAACACTGCCTCCTTGGAATACTATACAGCGGTCTAGTAAGCAATGCAGAACAACTAGCTAGAACTGGTATAACTACATGTGTTAGTTAATTAAGAGTGTGTGGATAGGGTTCTGACCCTAGTCTAGGATTTCTGGCCAGCCAAGCATGAAGAGTAGAAGTGTGGAGTTCGGGGGGCATTTGCAGGTGGATGCTGTGAACAGGTGCCTGGTCATGTTTGTTCTAAAGATCGATGGGCAGCCAATGGAGAAGAGTGGGGCAGGAAGGGTATTCCAGAGTTTGGAGCCGGCAATGGAGATGGCTGTCTGTCCCATATCAGTGGAGGATCGGGGAGGTTAAGTAGTTTTTGGGAGGATGACCTTAACTCCCTTGTGCTCTATTTAAATTTATCAAATCAAATCAAATCTTTATTTATAGAGTGTCTTTCAGAATCAAGGCACTGTACACAATATAAACCACAATATTAAAAACAGACAGCAATATAAATTATTTAAAATCAGTCTGGAAAAGCCAATGAGAATAAATACGTTTTTAACATAGATTTAAAACTACTGATGGTCAGGCATTCTCTCAACCAATGAGGTAGAAAATTCCACAGGGTTGGTGCTGCAAATGAAAAAGCACAGGCTCCAGAAGTTTTTAGGTGAACCCTGGGAATCTCTAGCAATCCCTCCTTGGCAGATCGGACAGGACAATTGGGGGAGTAGGGAGTCATGAGAACTTTCAGGTAGTCGGGTCCCTGTTCATGTAGAAGTTTGTCTAGCGGGGATGCAGGTCCAGTACTAAGGGATTTATGTACAAGGGTGCCCAGGCTAAGGTAACATCAAGCTTGGGAGGGGAGCCATCCAAGCAAGGCATATAGGGAACAGTGGTGAGTAGAAAGTGGAGCAAGTAGGATAAAACAGCAGATACTGTTGTATGCAGTATTAAGAAGGACGGTCAGGTGAGATGAAGTTTGGGATATAATGGAGGAACCATAGTGTAGCAGAGGTAGGAGCGTGCTCTGCCATATTGTTAGACGCACCTCCGGGGTCAGAAAGTGTCTCAGGCAATAACAGACACTGATATGCTGATTGATCCATCTTACTGCGGTCCCAATATGGAGATTAAATGAAAAGGAGTGGTCCAAGATGACTCTGAGGTACTTGAAACTGGTTACCTGTTCCAGAGTGGGTTCTGTCTGGGGTGCAGATGAGAAAGGAGTTGGGCTGGTTCCTGGAGCATCTAACCAACTTATTTTCTAGATCGAAAAAGCATGGTCTTTGTTTTCTTTGTGCTGACTAGGACTCTATTGGCAGTGAACCAGCCATGAGTGAGTGAGAAATCCTTGGTGAAGGTGACAGAAAGACTATGCAGACTATGGACATTTATTTATTTGGTTTTTGTTTACCAGGTAAGTACACTGGACAACAATGTTGCCTATATTCAGGCACGACCCAGGAGAGTACAGACAGGGGAGACCAGAGTCAACATTAAAGAGTATTTCATGACACAGCATGAGGTGAGAACAAACATTTGAACAGTATACAGCCAGGTACAGTCATTATCAGTGATGACAAAGAGAAACAGATAACATTACATTAATTATTTTCATCTGATGATACATCAGTCACTAAATTGAAATGAAAAACAGCAAACACAACTTAAATGAAGTAGCATTATAACGATAGGATTTCTGCTGGATGTAGGAAACTTTCAGATTTTGGAGACCAGCAGGAAATCAGTAAGTGCCATAGGGAGGAGAAAATGCTAGGAGAGAGGCTCAAGTTGCAGCACAAGAGCAGCAGTCGGATTCTAATAGGTGTGCCTGAAGACCCAGTTTAAAGGCCTTGTGGGATTTGGATAGTTTGATGTGGGAGGGAATGGAGTTCCAGGAGCGGGGGGCAGATATGGCGAAGGATTGTTCTGCTTTTTATGTGAGGTATCTGGGAATTTCAAGTTGGGTTTGAGCAGATGCCCTGAGGAGATATGCTTGGGAGGGCTGAGTTAATAGTTCAGCAAGGTATTTAGGGGAACCCTTTCTGATCATATTATCAATTGTACAGCCCACAGAATAGTGTCTGAGCGAGTCTGGGGAGAGCCAATTTAGTTTCAAGTAGAGCAGGTAATGATGGGTAAGTCTGTGAGCGGACAGAGCAAATCTGCATATACTGTTATAGCAGGTGCTCCATTTCTGGATCGCTCCTTTGCTAGCTTTAAGGTAAACCTGAGAGCAATATGTCAGAGCAGGGTGGAGAAATCCTTGTGCAATAGCAAGCCGGGCAACATCATTGAGGGAGGACCTAATTTTAAAGGCAAGACCAAGTTTTAAGTAAACTGTCTTACATGTAGTCACAATGTGGAGGTTAAAGTCAAGAGATGGGTCGAGAGTGACTCCTAGATACCTGAAGGAGGTAACGAATTGAAGAGAGAAGTCATCTAGGGAATGTATCAATAAGTCTGGAGTAAGAGATCTGATTCTTGACGGGGGGCCAAAAAGCATAGTTATGGTTTTCTTAGCATTCATTAGGAGCCTGTTCTGTAGTAACCACTCCTGCAAGCAGTTGAAGTCTGCTTGAAGATGTGCTCTTACTGAGAAGGGATCTTTACCACTGGAGAGAAGCACCATGCCATCAGCATAAAGGATCAACGAGGAGGAGGAGCAGGGAAGGGAGAGCAAGTTGTTAATGAAAAGGGAGAAATGTAGTGGGCCAAGAATAGATCCTTGGGGGACTCCAACAGAGGTAGGGGAAAGATTTGAGATGGTGGATTCAATTTGGACAAATTGCAACCTCCCTGAGAGGTAGCTATCGAACCAGGAGATGGTCGACAGGTCACAGCCAAGGCAGGTCAGTTTGGATAGTAGCAGAGAGTGATTCACAAGGTGGAATGCCTTCGTGAGATCGATAAATATGGCCCCAGTGAGCAAGCTCTTATCCATTGCTGTAAGGACTGCATTTGTCAGCTGAAGTAGAGCAGTTGTGGTGCTGTGTCCTGTTCGGAATCCGTGCTGGGTAGGGGACATAAGGTTGTGAAGGTGCAGGTAATTTGTGACCTGAGTAGCGATGGCCTTCTCGAGAATTTTATTTAGGGTAGAGAGAATGGCAATCGGTCTATAGTTTGACATATTTTTGGTATCCCCTTTTTTGTGAACAGGGATAACGCAATCGGTTTTCCACAATGTTGGTACCGTTTGGGTTATTATGGAAAGATTAGAGACTCTTGCAATAGAAACAGCAAGGGCAGGGGCTGCCTGCCTTAAGAAGCTTGGCAGTAGCCCATCCGGGCCTGCAGATCCATAGGTGGATACTGATTTGAGGAGATGCAGCACTTCAGTGGAGGAGACTAATGTGAGACGAAAAGGGGTTTCATGTGAAAGTTGCACCTCAGGAGGAGGTGAAAGAGGTTGGTTGAATTTCACAGTGTATTCAGAGAGATCCGAGAATTGTGCATTAAGAGCATTAGCAATAGTAGGTAACTTATTACAGTTTGCGTCATTCAGTGTCATCTCGGTAATGGCTGTCTTGGGCCTTTGCCCAATGACATTTTTGATGTGGTTCCAAAAACCCCTGGTATCACCCGCCGAAGATTGGAGAAGCTTAAGGCAATAGCTCCTTTTAGCCTTCTGAATATCTTTTTTTGCAGGCTTTTCTCAGTTGTTTATAGTTAACCAAGTCTTCTGATTATTGAGACTTCTTTGCCAAGATCCAGGCCTTGTCTCTTTTTATCATGGCTCGAAGGCAGTCTTTTTTTAGCCATTTATTAGGGGAGCCCCTGAGACGCCTTTTTTTTTCAGAGGGATGTGCAGATCCTGAAGGGCAAGAAGCTGAGACATCAGGTATTCAAATGCAGTGTTTACATTATCAGTGTGATAGATGGGAGACCAGTCTATATTATTAATATCCTCGAGAAGTGCAGTTCAGTTTAGTTTGGCAAAATCCCAAAATTGAATGATTCTTGGGGGTTAAGGCAGTGGCCATTCCAGATACAGAACGTAGGCAGGTGATCACTAATAGAATCCAAAAAGGTCCCTTCAGCAATTATTTTATTTGCTCTATTTGTAGCCATCCAATCCAGGAGAGACTGGCGCTCCGAGTTGGAAGAGATGCGTGTAGGGCTACAGATAAGTTGAGTGAGGTTAGGTCAGGCGAGAGCTTCAGTATATGTACCGGTGTGACTCCCTGATAGGTCTAGGTTGAAGTCTCCCATTAGTATGACTTCAGATCTACCCTTTAGAGTGGCCAGATAATCCAAGAGCCCATTTAAGTCAGGGAGAGCCCCCTTTGGAGGATTGTAGGCACAGATCAGATTTAGCCTTTTATCACCCCCTAGTTGTAGAACCATATGCAGAGCTTCACAGTGATTTGTTATCCAAGACTGGAATACAGAGACATTGAGATGCTCTTTATAATAAAGGGCAACTCCTCCACCCTTTTGTTTGGTGGGGTGATCGGATCTGGACAAGCTGTAGCCAGGTATTTTGTACATGGAATCAGGCATCTCTGGCCTGAGGCATGTTTCAGTTAGTCCAAGTATGTCTGGACAGTAGAGTGCTATCCAGGCTTCAGGTTCAGGAAAGTTTGCTGGTAAACTTCTGATATTCATGTGGGCAATTTTTATGCTCTTAGTGGAGAACCATGAGGAGTCATCCGTGGACCTGGCATTCCAATGGGGGCCAGGGTTAGATTCTATGTCTCCTGATAAGCATAAGCGCTGAAGCATCACCCAAACTTCTTTGTAGAATCTGTAATTGCGCTTGAGGTATTTGGGCATGCTGGGGGGTGGTAGAGAAGGAAATGCCCTAATTTGGAAGGATGAGTTATATGGAGGGACAGGTTAGGAGAAGGGAGCAAGTTTCTAGCTGGTATAAGGTTGGAGAAGACAAAGGAGAATTCTTCATGGCAGTGGGACCCAGGGTATCCAGCTAGTATGTTACATGAGAGATAGGAGAGGACGATTACAGTGGGTAGTAATCCTGATACCACCAGAAGTGACCTTGGGCATGCAAGAGAGAACATTATGTATGCCTTGTATGTAACCTCTGTAAATCAGAGGTGGATTGGCCCTTATAAGAGTAGAATATAAGTGACAGAAATGGTGACTTAAGGGCAGGGTGACACCTATAGTGAAGGCAGTTTGAGTGAAACCCTTAGTGGCCAGAGGTTGGCAGTCAATTATACTAGCTATTCACAAGAGGCAGGTATTCCAATAGAGTACAGTTTATGAGGAGCAGACAGGAGCAGGGGGAATTTGAAAAGGTGAGGGGAAAAGATAAAACTGGGATACCCTCAGTCTGAGTTACTTTTCCAGACAAAATAAGTGCAGAACAGAGGCAAACATAGAGAATAGGCAAGAGTGAGTGAAGGAAAAAAGAAAGAAAAGGACTGCCTCACTGGTTTGAATTAGGACTGATGCAGAAAGGGGGAGGGGTAGAACTGCACTTCAAGTGAGTTTATAGGTTGGAACAAAAGTGGGCGGGATTACTAGCGTATTTAATTAATGGTGGAGGGGGGTGGGGGGGTTGGCCGAAAATTTCAAGCCTGCAAGCAGCTGCTGTGTTAGAGGATCTGCTAAAATTAATTAAACAGCAGCTGAAGAGTATGAGGTCATCCATGTACATGACTTTTGGCACTCTGGGTTGACACCTAGTAAGTCGTTAATGAACAGGGAGAAGAAGATGGATCTAGAATGGACCCCAGCGGGACTCCACATAACTCACTGACAGGGGACCTGATGCTATGCCCCAATGCGAACCCTCTGAGATCCGATGGAAAGATATTGTCAAAACCACTGAGAGATGTTAGTGAAAAAGCTATATGATGTTTGTCTGTGGAGGAGGAGGTTGGGGTCTACAAGATCAAATGCCTTAGAGAGATCAATGAAAAGAGCCCTGTGAGCAGGCCCTCATTAGCAAATCTGAGAACAAATCAGTGAAACAGGCAAGGGCAGTAGTGGTGCTAAAGCCTTTGTGGAATCCATGCTGGTTAGGGGAGAGTAACTTGTCCTTGCTAATGTGGTCTGACATTTGGAGGAATACAATTTTTTCCAGGACTTTACTAAGATGCAAGAGAATAGAGACAGGTCTGTAGTTGCCCATGGGCTTGGAGTCACCTGAATTAAATATGGGGACAATACTGGCCTGTTTCCAGAGATGGGGAAGGAGGAGGCAGCCAAGGATATGTTGAATAGGAAGACCAAGGGATGTACAATAAAGGTGGCTGAAGTTTTAAGAAATCAGGGGCAGAGGCCATCGCTCCCTGCACTGCCAGAGTTGAGGAGAGCCTTGGCTAGGTGATAGACTTCCAGAGGAGTGATGGCTTTGAAACAGAATGGTGGGCAGCCTGGTGCTATTGGATTAGTGGTAAGAGGGGTGTGGGGAGGGACCGTGGGTGGGAGCTTGTCCTGAAGGTTAGAGAACTTTTTGTTTAAGGCTTCTGCAATATGAATGGGCTCAGTTAGGAGACCAGTGTCTGTGAGGAGGTTGATGGTAATCTGTATAACATGCAATAATAATAATAATAATGTTTATTTATAAAGCGCCTTTCAATTTTCAAGGCACTATACAAAATAAAACAACACAGATCAGATAATAAAATTCAATATAAAACACAATTAAATCACAATATAGTCAACAACCTCAAATACAATCAGTACTCCAAGTAGGCTATTTGATAAAAAATGGGTTTTTAAACCCCTCTTAAATTCCTCCATGGAGGTGCACTCCCATAACCATCGTGGTCGAGAATTCCAAAGAGTGGGTGCAGCGTAAGGAAAAGCTCTACAATCTGAAGTTTTAAGACTCACTCTTGGAATCTCTAGCAACCCCTCATCAGCCGAGTGAAGTGATCAGCCGGGGCAGTAAGGGGACCAGAAGTTCTTTCAGATAGGCCTGACCCTGATCATGTAGGGCTTTGAAAGTCAGTAAACTGACTTTAAAGGCGATCCGTCACCGAATGGGTAGCCAGTGCGGTTCGCGCAGCACCATGGTAATATGACAGGACCTACTTGTCCCAGTCAAAACCCAGGCTGCTGCATTCTGCACTAGCTGTAGGCAGCAGATTTCAACCCCAGAAAGCCCAAAGTACAGGGAGTTGCAATAGTCCAAATGCGAGGACACAAAGGCGTGGACCAACGTTGTTAACGAGTCAGACAGAATAATACCATAACCTTGCTTCTTAAGTTTCAAGGTAATAAGATAAGATATATAACCAGTAAAGTAAGACTATCTGAAGACCAAAGCATGTTGCTATAATCAAGGACCATCCTCAAAGCTGTAAATATAATGTCTTCCTAGGTTATAAAAGAAAATAAATAAAAATGATTAACTGCAAAATAAAAAGTACAGAGCAGCATTGTCAGTAAAAAGTTGTGAGCATGTATTTTTAAATTTCCTTTTAAAATAGAAATTAAATTCATTGCAAAAACTGTTTAGGCATCAATTATGGTTGAAGCACAAAGACACAAAATAGGGACACATGCTGTTAGGGTACAGGATTACCAAAGTCTTGGTGAATGTGTGCTGTGTGTGTGTGTGTGTGTGTGTGTGTGTGTGGTATTCCTCGGGGCTTCAATGATTACATGTCATAACTTTGGCACTGCCTTTACTTCAGCACCTCTCTCTCAGAATACTACTGTGTAAGTAAATTTACGTGCCTTGAACAACATTGCTGAAGATATGGTAACATTTAGACCATGAGAAACACCACCACACACATTCACCAAGACTCAGAGTACTTTTTTTCCCTAACATTGCATTTCTAGCTATCATGGCTTTCTGTTTCAACCCTTACTAATTAAACATAGTTTCTTGCATTCAATATATTTATAACATAAATTCACAGAAAAGCACAACCCTATTGGTGGAGTTGGTCTACGTGGATGTGGATTAAGCAGCCTATACAATCCACAGTTCCACGAAGTGACTCCTTTGAAGTGACACTGGCAATTATTCCTTCTTTGAAGCAGGAAAAGTGCAAGACAGCCATTGGAAATGCACAAAACAAGAGACAGCCATAGACAGTGACACAGTGGTATTCAGTAGTGTCCTGAGGGGGGAGGGGGGGGGAGAGAGATAGAGAAAGAGAGGAAGGGAGAGAGAGAGAGAAAGAGAGAGAGAGAGAGAGAAACAGCAAGAGCATGGCTATGAAATAGAATAACTGAGAATGTCTGCCATGTTCTCTGTCTCTCCTTCTGTATGTCTGGCTGCAGCATAGTGAGTGGAGGTTATGTGTGTGTGTGGGGGTGGTAGTGGAGGACAGGCTGCGGACTCCAGAGCAAAGGGAGCTCTGCCGCTGTGAATGGCTTCATAGTGAAGCAGTTGGCAAGCAAGACTTTCAAGAGCAGGAAGTCTGGGTTCTGCAGCAGAGTGTGAGTGACATGCCCTCCCTCTCTTATACCATCATGGACTGGGTGCACCGACCCCCCCCCCATGACAATGGCAGAGGCACAGTGGGAGACACAGTGACAGTGACAGACACAGCTCAACATTCCTAGATTCTCCTCGGTCTGTCTCTGTCTTGAGTTTGTGTCTCCCTTCTTGATCTGTAGCTGTTGAAAGATGTAGTCAGTGCAAGGGAGTTTGGGTGGGGGAGAGAGAGAGCAGGAGGAGCTCACTTCAGTGATGTGAAAGTGAGAGAGAGAGAGAGAGAGAGAGAGATACAGTGGGACACTGATGTAGTAAATGCAAGGAAGTTTTGATGGAGCAGAGAAAGAGACAGTGGGAGGAGCTCATCCATCACAGTGGTGAGGCAATGAGAGAGAGGGAGAGACAGACTGAGACATCTTCAGCGTTACTGCACTGTCCACTGTCCTCTCGAGCAGCACTATCAGCTCTGCACTGTGTCTGTGTCTCCCCTCTTGAGCTGTCCCTCTTGAGTGATCTAGTCAGTGCAAGGCAGTTTCGGTCTGTAAATGAGAATGGTCATGTACCTTGTGTGATGCAAAAAACTGGGCTTGCTTATACTTGATGACAGCTCCTCTCCACCCTGAAAATTGCATGTCTTACCAGAACAAGTCCACAGCACCACACAGCAGCTCCAAATCAGGAGAGTCTTATAGAGTGCAAAACCCATATGCACACATATGTTATAAACAACAAATGGCAAAAAGATGATACTAGTACATTTCTACCTTTTGTGTCTTCATAGCATAAGTGTGCTATGCATTTTTTCTTCAGGACTACTTTCGTTGGTGGCAGGATACATTTCATCAATTTAAACATCAATAAAGGTGTTTTTGTCACTTATTTTCTTTTAATGTTACAACTCAAGTTATAAATGCAATAAACCACTCCAGGGTATGGGGTTACCGGGGATTAATCAGCACCCCGAGTGCTGTGAGGACACTTGGCTTGTGGCCTCATGCCTCACAGTGCACTCAGGGTGTTTATTAATTCCCAATAGCCCCATACTCTGGAGTGGGTTATTGATTACATATTAGAGGGGTGAGGTAGTGCCCTTATAGTTAGGGATGAGTAGGCTGCTTATTCTTAAACCCCAATTTTTGCATCTTAATAACATTGGCATTGTTTGAGAAAACAGCACAAAATTTGGCATGCATGGTCAGGCTGTTAGAGTCTCAAGACGTGAAAAGTTTTGTGATGGCATCTTGTTTGGTTTCCAAGATACTGAGCATCAAAAAATGGGGGAAAAAATTATACTTGACATCTCGGATATTTTGTTCTCACCTACAGCCAAGACAGTGTGGAATATGTTTAGGAAATTTCCAAAGTTGAAGGGGCCTGTGCCACGGGCATGCTTTTGGAAGGTTTCCTGGAAAAATACTACATGGTTTCAGAGTTACAAGGCTTTTTAAATTAATTGACAAATGTGAATGGTATTAAAAAGACAAACTATAGCGAGTGCTTATTTTCATGACTTACTTGTTGTGTGGGAAAAAATACTGATTGTGTGGAAAAAAAATACCTATTGTATTGAAAAAAGTATCACTTATTATAGTGGCCATCTTTTTTTTAAGTCACAAACACTGACAATACATTAAAATGATATAGTTTAAAACAGTGTCAGTGGCTCAGCAGGTTGTCTCTAAGGCTGGAAGATCAGAAGGTTGTGGGTTCTATCCCTACACGAGTCGCTTGGGTTAAATTCCAATACTGACACTGTAGTGCAGCATGAGGGGGTGCTGACTTTTGGATGAGACGTTAAACCGAGGTCCCATCTGCCTGTTCTGGTGGTTATTCAGGTGGACGTTAAAGATCCAATGGCACTTCTCGAAAACAGTAGGGGAATTTTATTGTGAAATTGGACTTCATAACATATAAAGCAATATGAAAACTATAGGCAAACATGCATACAGAAGGGCGAGCAAAAAAAAAAGAAAAAACAAACATAAATCAAATAGTTCATGAATTACAGTGGATCCATAAATGTTGTGACTGAGCACATAAGCCCATCTCAAAATCATATTTCATCAAACTCTTAACAGCGTTGCAAATATTAGAAAACAATTCAACGTAAGTCACTTTATTTTGTTGCAAGATCCATAGACACCTAGATTGCCAAATATAGAACCTTATTATACAGAGGATCACATAGATCGTGTCACTATGATACTTAACAAAAGTATTCGCTAAGGGGCCAAACATTAAAGTGGGGTAATCAATACCCCTGAACCCAGCCTCATTCCAAACGTCTGCCAAATAGGCCCAGAACTGACTGATATATCCGCATTCTAAAAACAAATGTTGGGTTTCAAGTAGTTGAATACAGCCAGCTCTAGGTCAGTAACTCTGATAACTGCTTGTGCTTATGGTTTCCATTCACTCCCAGTCTCCCATAGTTACTTAACCACAGGCAGTCCCAGGCATAAGATGGGATCCTCTTATTCATAAGGAGTCACAAGATATCTGACTTCCTATTATATGGACATTCAGGAAATATCACTTTGACGTGATTATCCACTAAAAGAATATACTTGTACACCCTTTTCCTATCCAGTGCCTGTAAGTGATGAGGGGTAATGTTCCATTTAATAACCTGTGTTATACTAGCAACCACATATGAGGGCAGTGTAGGGAATCTAGCTAATAACCTAGGTTTCTTTTCCTGACAGCTACACATGCATAGTTGCAACCACTGTTCCATGAAAGGTCTCCACAGAATCTCTCCCGGTCTCAACACCAACCCTAAATTACATGTTAAAAAAATCCTGAAAAAGAAAGCAATCGGGTGAAGCATATTAACACCACCTTCTGATATTGGCAGATAGGTCAATTCTCTTTTTATAGGGTTCAACCTAGACCCCCAAAATGCTTGAAAGTAGACACTGAGTAACTTAGTCCAAACAGAAAAAGGGGGTGGAAAGATATAACTAATATACAGAAAAATAGGGGTGAGGATCATTTTAATTAACACTACCCTCTTTCTTTTCGAAATCTGTTGTCCCTTCCAATTGCCTATCAGCCACTGCCCTCTATTGAGGATTATGTCCCAGTTGACTCCCGCCATGTCTCCAGGACCAAACTGCACTCCTAAAATTTTAATCGGGTCTCTAGAAGTCAGAACCTCAGCTAATACGCCTGATGGTGGCACAGGCATGGACCCTATGACCACTCCCTTACTCTTACCATAATTTACCTTAGAACAAAATAACCTAGAGAAGTGCTCTATAGTGTCCAAGAGTGCCTGAGTGGAAAATTGAGGTGATAAAAGCAAAACCAAACCATCTGCATAAGCCAGAACTCTATGCTGAGGAATATTAGGAGATAGCACTATACAGTACCTTCTAAATCCTGGTTCATTTGCAGCATTCTAATATTTGTTTTTTATTTGTTTAAGGTCTAGGAATTACAACCCTTTGAGTCAGGGAATCATTTGCAAAGGCTCCACGTCATACAAAATAGATTAGAACAAAGTACAATAGATTAGAGCAAAGTACAGTATGTGATTTACAATAGAGACAGCAACTTTGTGAAACAAAGAAAGTTACAAACAGAGATGCGTAGGGAAAAAAATAAATATTAAATGTACAGTCATGGTACAACAGCAGTTTGAGAAATATTAGTGCAATGGAGATTTAATGGGACTCATCTGCAGTCACAGTGGAAGTTAGACATAATGTGGTTATGTAATTCAAGTTTGAAGGGGCCAAGCTTGGGAATCAATAAAATGCAGTCAGGGATTGTATTCATCCAGAGAGGGGCATGGAAACAAAAGGACCTTTGGCCAGTAGTGGTCTTTGTGAAAGGGATACGGAATGAAGCAGTAACAGAATGTCTAGTGAGAAGAGCAGGAAGGTTCCTTCTGAGGAGTTTTTGACAGCTAGGGGGTGCTAGGCCCAACTGGATTTTTTTGCCAGTAGACAGGTCTGGTAAACTAGCCGCCCCTGAAAATAGAGCCAGGATGAGCGTAGGTAGAGGTCACAGGTGTGCGTCAGATGATCACAACCAATGGCCAGTCAGCAGGCTTTGTTTGGTGAGCTTTTAATAGTGGACAGTGCTGTGTCGGAGGCGGCGCCGTAAATGACTATGCCATAATCTACCAGAGAGAGGATGGAGCTGGAGATAGCTAAGCGTAGAGACTCCGGAGGTAGACATGCCCTAAGTCTGTAGAGGAGACCGATTCTTTTGTTGACTTCAGTGCTAGTTGATGCAATGTGTTCACGATAGTTAAGGGCAGAGTCTAGTGTAACCCCTAGATATTTGAAGTTGGAAACCGATTCCAGCGTGGTGCCTGTCACATTAAGTATGGATAATTTTGTAGTGCTGTGCGTATGCTGAGGATGGGCGAATAACATGACTTTCATCTTTTTTTGTGTTGAGAACGAGCTTGTGAGAGGAAAACCAGGCTTCAATATGAGAGAAGGAGTCCTGTAGGGATATTTGAAGCATCATGGGGTCAGGGTGACGACTGAAAATCACAGCATCATCTGCTTAGAGGAGAAGATGCCCAGAGGAGGCCAGAGGTAATGAGTTCAGGAAAAGTGAGAAGAGGAGCAGACCGAGGATAGAGCCTTGTGGGACACCCGATCGAACTGGAAGGTTTTTTTTATTTAGTTGTTTAACCAGGTATAGCGCACTAAGCCGAAAGCTTTTTTACAGGAGTGACCTGGGAGCACAAGGAGGTTAAGTGACTTGCTCAGGGTCACACAGTATGCAAGTAGAAGCTGTGGGATTCAAACCCAGGTCTGGTCTGCTGGATGTCACCAAATTTGCAGCTCAGAGCCTTAGACCACTGCGCTATACTGCCTCAATTTGCAGATGGTTTGCAGAGAGGGTGTTTCTTATCATGACCTGTTGTGTGCGGCCAGAGAGATAACTAGAGAACCAGCTAGTAGTTTCATAGGAGATGCCAACAGAAAGGAGGGAGTTAATGAGCATGATGTGATTGATGGTATCGAATGCCTTGGAGAGATCTATGAAGACTGAGCCAGCCAGGTCACCCTGGTCCAGAGCATCATGTACAAAGGAGGTGAGTTCTAGTAGGGCAGTGGTGGTACTGTGACCTTTCCTAAAACTGTGTTGTTGTTGGCAGATTATGTGTTGAGTATCTAGATAGCTGGAAAGTTGATCAGCCACAATTTTCTCCAAAGCTTTAGAGAGTGGGGGGAGTATGGATATGGACCTGTAACTACTAGTGGAGGTATGTGCACCACATTTGTGTACTGGCGTGATCCTAGCCTTTTTCCACAGAGCTGGGAATTGTCCCAGGCAGAGGGACATGTTGAAGATTTTAATGACCGGTACTAGAATGGCATCAAGGGTTAAGGACAGTAGTTTAGCATCTAGAGAGTCACCACTATGTCTGGACTTTCCAAGGAACCTGGCAATGTAAGCACGGGCTTCACCAGTGGAGATAGTTTTTAGCTGAAAGGGAGGCCCAGAGGGGATGGGAGAAAGATCCCGCGAGTACTGAAAAAAAGGGGGAGGATCGTGCTAGATCTGAGAATGATATATTGAAGGCATCAGCTATTTTATTAGGTTCTTGGGTAGGAGTACCATCCAGGATAAGAATGGTAGGAGGAGGGGGAGGAGACGTTCCACTGAGTTCCTTAATATTTTCCCAGAACCTCTTACCATCTCCCCAGGTGATAGTGAGTTTTGTTTGGTAGTAAGCAGCCTTCGCTAGTCGAATAGCCCAGGTGCAGGCGTTTCTGGTGGCATGATAGCGTTGTTGGTCAGCTGGTTGACTTGATTGAAGAGCTCTGCACCACAGGTCATCACGGGCCTTCATTTGATCAAGCAACATCCATGTGACCCGGGAGATGATTGAGACCTTTCAAACCGTTAGACATGGGGGGCGAAAATGTCACAGGTGGATTGGAAAGAACTAACGAAGAAGGACAGAGCAGCATCAACTGACATCAGGTGATCAAGAGGGGACCAGTCAGTATTTTGAAGTAGGTTTCAGAGATGTTTTAGAGCCCCTCTCTTGAGCTGGTGACATATGGTGATCCTAGGTGGGGGTGGTTTGCAGCAATTGGACCAGAGACATGTTACTGGGGAGTGATCACTGATTGAGTCTGATTGCACCTGAACATCCTGAATGTGTTCAGGGTGGTTGGTGAATATGAGGTCAAGGAGGGAGCCGTGGTTTGTTTTTTTGTTCACTCTGATTGGGGTGGGGACCATCTGGGACAAATTTTGGGCAGCAGCTGCATCCCTGAGGGGGGATGTCAGGGGGGCAAGCCAGTTAGAGTTAAAATCACCAAGTGCTATGACTTCAGAATTTTTTGGGAGTTGACTGATTATGTTTAGGATGGTTGCGAATGCATTCCTTTGATGACGCAGGGGTATGTACACCGACATTAAGTAAAGTGACTTTTTCGATTTCCCAAGATCAACCCTGACAATGAGAGACTGTGTACCGTCCGAGGGGCTTATGGTTGTTATGTGTATTCCTTGCAGGTGGTCTCGGAGATATAGGGCACATCCCCCACCCCATCGTCTTTGCCTATCTGACCTGTATAATGTGTAGCCGGGTATGCTTACAGCCGAATCAGGGATATGTTGGGACAGCCAAGTTTTGGTAACAGCTATGACATCAGGGAGGTGGAGGCAGACCCAGGCTTGGAATGGGGAAAATTTTTTTTGAAGACTACAAACATTAATGGTGGCCAGTCGCAGCCCCTTTTGCCTAGCTGGTTGCCATGGGGTGTGGAGAGAGGGACCAGGATTTGGGTGAATGTTGCCCACTAATAGCAGAAGGATGATAACTGTCCTGGTTAGGATAGTTTTGTGGTCCTTCTTGGGGGTCCGTCGAGATGAGACCATAAGGTGAAGGAGTTTATTAGAAATACGGGTGCACAGAAAACGTAGCAATTCCTGCCCATAAAGTAATGGGACAGACATGGTGGCAGAGGAGGGGAGGCATGGGAAGAGAGGAAGGAAAGGGATATGTGACATAGTGATAGACGAGGGTGTTATGATTGGAGCAGAAGGAAGGGTATTAGGATTAGCATGAAGAGGGCAGGAGGGTAGTGGCTTGTAGGGGAAGGCTAGCATGAGGAGTGTAATCCAGGATGCAGCAATGTGGACCAATAAGGATGATATAGGGATTGATTTAGACATACTTGGTGTGGTATAGATAGAACTTAATGCGGTTTTCAAGCGGGTTGTAGTAATTCAGAAAAATTATTATATATATTTTTTTTTTGTGTCAATTTATATCGCCTGGGCTCACACGGAAAGGACTTGCAGTGGAAAAGAGAGCTGAGAGTGAGTTTAGCAGAGAGAGATGAAAGAGACAGATCAGCTACCTAATTATGCCAGTGTGAGGAAAAAAGCTCCGCAGTGGAAGTCAGTGGCAGCCCCTAGTGGCAGGTCCAGATAACCTGCTAATGGAGAAACTGCCTGATAGGTTAATTCACCTCACCAATCAGAAAAGGGCTCCCCGGCAGTATATAGGGAGAGCACAACCAAGGGTGGTGGTGGGGGTGGCAGGGCAGCTGACGCACAGCATCAGCGGGGATAGTCCTGCAGCACAGTGTAGCTTAGCAGCGTCTCCCCACTGTATCTGTTGCTCAAAACGTGGTCAAAAGCGTTGAAAACGGCAGCCCTTCCAGTCTCCAGGGAGGGAGATTCGATTCCCTCATGACCACAGACACCCACGAGGGGAGCCTCGCAGTACGATTCTGCCAAGGAAAGGAGAAAAAAAGGATTAAAACAGGTGAGTTAAATGGGGGGGGGTGCGCCTGAAAATTAGGTAGCAGCGTGGGACAAACAGTGAAAAATGGTGTCACGCTATGTAAAATGGCTATGTGGCTGGCTAGTGCAGAGAAATACAGGACTAAATACAGTTTTCAAAATGGCTAGCTATGTGGCTACACAGTACAGAGAATGCAGGGTTTAATACAGCAATCTACAACACAGCGCATTAGTTACATGAGGCTAACATTAGCTTTTACAATATTACGTAAGCTCTTGAAACTGTAAATAGCTAGCGAGAACCTTTTTAGAATCTTGCCAAAAATAGTGCTTTACAATAAAGGCAGGCTCAATTGGGAAACAGTTGGGAAAGCGACTATTTCGTTTAAAGGCAACCTCATTCATTAGGAAACTACCGAGGAAAACCGTCCTTTCAATCAAAATGAGGACCAAGTAAGCTTACTTTAAAAGGCTCATCAGGTAACAGCAGAAAAGCGACTTTACAGTAAAAGGCTAGCTCTTAAGGTAACTAAGAAAAAAACGTCTTTTCACTTAAAGCTCTTAAGGTTACAGAGGAAAGAGACTAATATGGCCCTATTTTTGAAGATTTTGCAGTCAGAAAAACTATCTCCACATGTGTGGGGGCAGTAATTTCAGATAGCACAGTGTAGCTTTTAGTCCTGCAGCACAGTGTAGCTTAGCAGCGTCTCCCCACTGTACCTGTTGCTCAAAACGCGGTCAAAAGCATTGAAAACGGCAGCCCTTCCAGTCTCCAGGGAGGGAGATTCGATTCCCTCACGACCACAGACACCCACGAGGGGAGCCTCGCAGTACGATTCTGTTGCTCAAAACGTGGTCAAAAGTGTTGAAAACGGCAGCCCTTCCAGTCTCCAGGGAGGGAGATTCGACACCCTCACGACCACAGACACCCACGAGGGGAGCCTCGCAGTACGATTCTGCCAATTCTCTAATAAAGATATCTATGGAGAAGAAATATAGTGTAGGGCTCAGGGGACATCCCTGATGTACCCCTTTGCCCAAACTAATGCTCTGCCCATACCAGCCATTCACATTTGGTATCATAACAGCTCCCTAATACATGGAAGCAAGCCAACCCACAGATGTATCAGGAATCCCAAAAGCTGTCAGAACCAAAAACAAGAACTTATGTGCAACCTTATCAAAGGCTTTCTTCTGATCTAGCCCTAACACCACCCCTTGTACCTGTTCAGATTCACCTTTGGAAAATAGTTCTCTGAGCCAAATCAAGTTATCTTGCTGCTTCCTGCCTTTAATGGCACAGGTCTGTGCAGGACTTATAAGCTTCTGGGTGACCCTAGAGATTCTAGCTAACAAAATTTTACTCACAATTCTAAGCTCGGATTCAAGAGACTGATCAGATGCCAGTTCTCCAGATTGGTCCTGTCTCCTTTTTTGTAAAGCAGAATCAAAATAGCTTCAGTCATAGATGGTGCATATGCACCAGTTCGTAAAATGTGATTCAACAAAATGACCAGTACAGGACTTAATTCAGATAGGAAGGTTTTATAGAACCCTGCTCAAATGCCATCAGATCCAGGAGCCGACCGGGAAGACAAAGAACTAATTGCACCTTGAACTTCCTTCAAAGTAATGTCTGCTTCTAAAGCTACCTTATCGCTATCAGAAAGCTTAGGTAAATTTAGATTGGTCAGACACTGATTTATTGCATTGTCTTCCAAAGAAATTTCTGCAGACATCGTATGAGACAAATACTCCTTTACTACTGTCAACAGCTGTTGTGGAGCACTTAATATTTGTCCATCCACTGTGATTAAAGATGTAATAAGCTGAGAGTCTACCTGTCTTTAACTCAGTAAATGGAGCTAAAGATTGTTTAGTCATGCGTGTTCCAAATCACAATTCTTGATCTAAGGACCTACTCCTATCATGTTGCATACTAACTATCTGTTTTAAATAGTTGCGATAGACAGACTATAGTCATTCCTTGTGGTGTCTGTTAGGGAAATCAGATGTTGTAATTGATGACTGAGTTTTAGGTAACCCAAATATTCCTTATTAGCCTTAACATGAGCCTGGTGCTGAAAAAAATTTTTCCACCCTTCCTTTGTGTCTTCCCACCAGTCTGGAATAGCATCATAACATTTCGAGACTGAAAGCCATGCTGCCCACTCTTTTAACTACAGCTTCCTAATCTTAGGGTCTTTCAACATTGTCTGATTTAGTCTCCATCTGTTCTTTTTACACCTTGGGGCACCCACCCAGGTAATAAAAGCTGTGACAACCCCATGATCTGAAAATTCAATCAGTGTAGTGGAGACCTGTAACACTTTAACTACTTTAGACAAAAAGACAAAATCTATTCGTGTTTTAAGGGTACCCTTAAAATACGTAAATCCCCCCGTAGGGTGAAGTGTCCTGTAGGCATCAATCAGATTCACAGTAGAAACCATTTTTTGTAGGGCTATAGAATCACAAAAAAGTTTTGTGGTTTGAAGGCCCTTGTCAGCCTGAGCTAGCCCTCAATTAAAGTTTCCCAGCCAAATCACCAAATGAGAAGTATGGAGAAGAGGTTGAATTTTTTTCCAAAAGGCTATTCTCTGTGCTTTTGTCTGGGGTGCATATATGGCAATGAGTCTAAACCTCTTCGAATATAAGGAAATAGCCAAACAGAGTGCCCTCCCTGGGTGAACATCCACTAATCTAGTAACTGAGATGGTGGGATTAGAAAAAAAAAATTCCTATCCCCATCACAGAGTTCAGTGCCTGTTGACCAAAAAGATGGCCCTAAAGTCCAACTCCGTGAAGCATGCTGAAGTTCTAAATGAAATTTCAACCAGGTATCCTGTAAACATATAATGTCTGAATGTAAGCCCTTTAGAGTAGAAGAAAACCCAATGCACTTTTTCATACTTTTAATCCCATTTATGTTAATGGTAGAAATAGCTAAGGAATGCACGTTATTTATAAAAAAAGAGAAAAACACCCTTTCAATTAAGGCTAACAATCCTAAGGAGTTTTGCACACATGCCTCCATCTGGTCCTTTTGGTTATAGAATCTTCAGTCCTACTCTCTGTGTCAGTAGTGGACATGACAGAAGAGGTATCCATACCGTCATCCTCCGAATCTCCCCGTCTTCCCCTAGTGGAGTCTACCTATTCCCTAACTGCACTGTACCTGGAGGGGGATCTGGCCTGGGTACATGTTTAGTAGAAAACATGGCTTTCCCTTGCTGGTTTAACTTGCCTGGAGAAATGATCTTGAATGGTGTCTCCATAGGGGGAGGGAGGGCATGCCAGCCTCTGCAACCTCTTCTGGTTTGTCCCTATTTGGGGTGTCCTGTCCCCCATCCATGTGGTCCATTGGTGTTATGGCTGCTGTTAGCTCGGAAGGATAATCCTGATGTGGAACTTCAAGCCACTTCTCTTGACCCTGTAGTTGTATCTCCTAACCCTTTATGCCTATTCTGCATCACCATCACTGATGCAGCTTGTTTAGCCTGGGCATGTTGAGCTTGATTAATGATTCCTTCATGGGAAAGGCAATCCTCACGGTTGTGGGACACCCATGGACAACAACCATATGCACGCCCCGTTTGCTCACAGAGGTTGCACTTGAACAAATTAAGGCATGCCGAGGCTAAAAGACCATACTCCAAACAGTGACTGCACCTAGCAATGTCACAGGTCAAGAAAAGATGCAACCGAGAGCCACACTTAGAGCAGGACCTGGGTTATTCAATATAGAAAATAGACCCTCTATCTCAACCCAAAAAGAAGGTACTGGGAAGGTGAACTGGACCCGAACTTGTAGATAAGAGTTTCACCTTTACTTCCATCCTCCATCCCAGATTTGCTCACTATCCATAGTAGGCATGGGCCTTCCTAAAATCTCACACCTTTGGCGCAGCCAAAACAAAATGTTCTCAACATTAACACCCTCATTTCAAAACATGATAGTAATGGTCTTGATCAAGGGTTTATTTAAAGGAGCAGCCTGAAAAGGTACCCAAAGAAGGCTATTTTTCAGTATCTGATATTGGGCCCAGAACCTATCTAGATTGGAAATATTTTTAAAACTGATATCAAAATTCCCATTACCCAGATTAATAAGGGCAAACATTTCTGAGGAAAAGAACTTCATAAAGGATTTCAGCAAGTGTCTGGCAATAAACAACCTGTCTGGAGGAGTTTTCAGCACCCCCCCCCCGGATAGCAACCCGACTGCATTCCTCCTGGGGGCAGGTTTCCCATTGGAGTGAAAGAGATCAGCCAGTTTAAACAAGGGAGCCATAGAAGGCCCTTCCTTATATTCCCCCAAGGCCTCAGGACTGGGCCCTAGTCGAACCTCTGCAGAGTTTCCCTTCCCAACAATATCTATGTTGTTAGTAACACAGTCCTCTGTATGTACATCGTTATCAGACTTAGAAAATAAAATGTCATTACCCTGGGATCCATTGGAGCTCTTTGAAGAACAAGTGTTGGTGGCGACAGCAGAAGAAGTCAACTCACACAGTATCTTGTAAGAGGGATCACTAGGTTCAGGAATCCATTGCCCTGTTTGGCCCTGAATCCAACCAGCATCTTCTAAAACAAGTTCTGGTGACCAGGAGCCCACGTCAGGCCACTGCATACTCTGGGGGGAGAGAGGATGTAAGTCAGGAACCATATTACTCTAATCCTTCTCTTTGTCTCGCTCGCAAAAGGAGAAATAAATGTCCGGGTCTGTTGTCTGCGATGTGGATTTACAGAAGCTGTCTACTACTCGGCAGCCCATCCTGCAGCACAGTGTAGCTTAGCAGCATCTCCCCACTGTACCTGTTGCTCAAAACGCGGTCAAAAGCATTGAAAATGGCAGCCCTTCCAGTCTCCAGGGAGGGAGATTCGATTCCCTCATGACCACAGACACCCACGAGGGGAGCCTCGCAGTACGATTCTGCCGAGGAAAGGAGAAAAAAAAGGATTAAAACAGGTGAGTTAATTGGGGGGGGCGCGCCTGAAAATTAGGTAGCAGCGTGGGTCAAACAGCGAAAAATGGCATCACACTTTGTAAAATGGCTATGGGGCTGGCTAGTGCAGAGAAATACAGGACTAAATACACTTTTCAAAATGGCTAGCTATGTGGCTATGCAGTGCAGAGAATGCAGGGTTTAATACAGCAATCTACAATACAGCGCATTAGTTACATGAGGCTAACATTAGTTTTTACAATATTAGGTAAGCTCTTGAAACTGTAAATAGCTAGCGAGAACCTTTTTAGAATCTTGCCAAAAATAGTGCTTTACAATAAAGGCAGGCTCAATTGGGAAACAGTTGGGAAAGCGACTATTTCGTTTAAAGGCAACCTCATTCATTAGGAAACTACCGAGGAAAACCGTCCTTTCAATCAAAATGAGGACCAAGTAAGCTTACTTTAAAAGGCTTATCAGGTAACAGCAGAAAAGCGACTTTACAGTAAAAGGCTAGCTCTTAAGGTAACTAAGAAAAAAACGTCTTTTCACTTAAAGCTCTTAAGGTTACAGAGGAAAGAGACTAATATGGCCCTATTTCTGAAGATTTTGCAGGCAGAAAAACTATCTCCACATGTGTGGGGGCAGTAATTTCAGATAGCACAGTGTAGCTTTTAGCCCTGCAGCACAGTGTAGCTTAGCAGCGTCTCCCCACTGTACCTGTTGCTCAAAACGCGGTCAAAAGCATTGAAAACAGCAGCCCTTCCAGTCTCCAGGGAAGGAGATTCAATTCCCTCACGACCACAGACACCCACGAGGGGAGCCTCGCAGTATGATTCTGTTGCTCAAAACGTGGTCAAAAGCGTTGAAAACAGCAGCCCTTCCAGTCTCCAGTGAGGGAGATTCGATTCCCTCACGACCACAGACACCCACGAGGGGAGCCTCACAGTATGATTCTGTTGCTCAAAACGCGGTCAAAAGCATTGAAAATGGCAGCCCTTCCAGTCTCCAGGGAGGGAGATTCAATTCCCTCATGACCACCGACACCGTCGAGGGGAGCCTCACAGTACGATTCTGTTGCTCAAAACGCGGTCAAAAGCGTTGAAAACGGCAGCCCTTCCAGTCTCCAGGGAGGGAGATTCGATTCCCTCATGACCACAGACACCCACGAGGGGAGCCTCACAGTATGATTCTGTTGCTCAAAATGCGGTCAAAAGCATTGAAAACAGCAGCCCTTCCAGTCTCCAGGGAGGGAGATTCAATTCCCTCACGACCACAGACACCCACGAGGGGAGCCTCGCAGTACGATTCTGCCAATTCTCAAATAAAGATATCTATGGAGAAGAAATATAGTGTAGGGCTCAGGGGACATCCCTGATGTACCCCTTTGCCCAAACTAATGCTCCGCCCATACCAGCCATTCACATTTGGTATCATAACAGCTCCCTGATACATGGAAGCATGCCAACCCACAAATGTATCAGGAATCCCAAAAGCTGTCAGAACCAAAAACAAGAACTTAT
Source organism: Neoceratodus forsteri (assembly GCA_016271365.2). NCBI lineage: Eukaryota > Metazoa > Chordata > Ceratodontiformes > Ceratodontidae > Neoceratodus > Neoceratodus forsteri. Next base: position 1,551,188,283 of record CM057449.1, on the reverse strand, counting down.
GTACAACCTTATCAAAGGCTTCCTTCTGATCTAGCCCTAACACCACCCCTTGTACCTGTTCAGATTCACCTTTGGAAAATAGTTCTCTGAGCCAAATCATGTTATCTTGCTGCTTCCTGCCTTTAATGGCACAGGTCTGTGCAGGACTTATAAGCTTCTGGGTGACCCTAGAGATTCTAGCTAACAAAATTTTACTCAGAATTTTAAGTTCATATTTAAGAGACTGATCGGTCGCCAGTTCTCCAGATTGGTCCTGTCTCCTTTTTTGTAAAGCAGAATCAAAATAGCTTCAGTCATAGATGGTGCATATGCACCAGTTCGTAAAATGTGATTCAACAAAATGACCAGTACAGGACTTAATTCAGACAGGAAGGTTTTATAGAACCCTGCTCAAATGCCATCAGATCCAGGAGCCGACCGGGAAGACAAAGAACTAATTGCACCTTGAACTTCCTTCAAAGTAATGACAGCTTCTAAAGCTACCTTATCGCTATCAGAAAGCTTAGGTAAATTTAGATTGGTCAGACACTGATTTATTGCATTGTCTTCCAAAGAAATTTCTGCAGACATCATATGAGACAAATACTCCTCCACTACTGTCAACAGCTGTTGTGGAGCACTTAATATTTGTCCATCCACTGTGATTAAAGATGTAATAAGCTGAGAGTCTACCCTGTCTTTAACTCAGTAAATGGAGCTAAAGATTGTTTAGTCATGCGTGTTCCAAATCACAATTCTTGATCTAAGGACCTACTCCTATCATATTGCATACTAACTATCTGTTTTAAATAGTTGCGATAGACAGACTATAGTCATTCCTTGTGGTGTCTGTTAGGGAAATCAGATGTTGTAATTGATGCCTGAGTTTTATGTAACCCAAATATTCCTTATTAGCCTTAACATGAGCCTGGTGCTGAAAAAAATTTTGCCACCCTTCCTTTGTGTCTTCCCACCAGTCTGGAATGGCATCATAACATTTCGAGACTGAAAGCCATGCTGCCCAATCTTTTAACTACAGCTTCCTAATCTTAGGATCTTTCAATATTGTCTGATTTAGTCTCCATCTGTTCTTTTTACACCTTGGGGCACCCACCCAGGTAATAAAAGCTGTGACAACCCCATGATCTGAAAATTCAATCAGTGTAGTGGAGACCTGTAACACTTTAACTACTTTAGACAAAAGACAAAATCTATTCGTGTTTAAGGGTACCCCTAAAATATGTAAATCCCGCCGTAGGGTGAAGTGTCCTGTAGGCATCAATCAGATTCACAGTAGAAACCATTTTTTGTAGGGCTATAGAATCACAAAAAAGTTTTGTGGTTCGAAGGTCCTTGTCAGCCTGAGCTAGCCCTCAATTAAAGTTTCCCAGCCAAATCACCAAATGAGAAGTATGGAGAAGAGGTTGAATTTTTTTCCAAAAGGCTATTCTCTGTGCTTTTGTCTGGGGTGCATATATGGCAATGAGTCTAAACCTCTTCGAATATAAGGAAATATCCAAACAGAGTGCCCTCCCTGGGTGAACATCCACTAATCTAGTAACTGAGATGGTGGGATTAGAAAAAAAAATTCCTATCCCATCACAGAGTTCAGTGCCTGTTGACTAAAAAGATAGCCCTAAAGTCCAACTCCGTGAAGCATGCTGAAGTTCTAAATGAGATTTCAACCAGGTATCCTGTAAACATATAATGTCTGAATGTAAGCCCTTTAGAGTAGAAAAAACCCCAACGCACTTTTTCATACTTTTAATCCCATTTATGTTAATGGTAGAAGTAGCTAAGGAATGCATGTTGTTTATAAAAAAAGAGAAAAACACCCTTTCAATTAAGGCTAACAATCCTAAGGAGTTTTGCACACATGCCTCCATCTGGTCCTTTTGGCTATAGAATCTTCAGTCCTACTCTCTGTGTCAGTAGTGGACATGACAGAAGAGGTATCCATACCATCATCCTCCAAATCTCCCCCTGTCTTCCCCTAGTGGAGTATACCTATTCCCTAATTGCACTGTACCTGGAGGGGGATCTGGCCGGGGTACATGTTTAGTAGAAAATATGGCTTTCCCTTGCTGGTTTCACTTTCCTGGAGGAATGATCTTGAATGGTGTCTCCATAGGGGGAGGGAGGGCATGCCAGCCTCTGCAACCTCTTCTGGTTTGTCCCTATTTGGGGTGTCCTGTCCCCCACCCATGTGGTCCACTGGTGTTATGGCTGCTGTTAGCTCGGAAGGATAATCCTGATGTGGAACTTCAGGCCACTTCTCTTGACCCTGCAGTTGTATCTCCTAACCCTTGAAGTCTATTCTGCGTCACCATCACTGATGCAGCTTGTTTAGCCTGGGCATGTTGAGCTTGATTAAAGATTCCTTCATGGGAAAGGCAATCCTCACGGTTGTGGGACACCCATGGACAACAACCATATGCATGCCCCATTTGCTCACAGAGGTTGCACTTGAACAAATTAAGGCATGCCGAGGCTAAAAGACCATACTCCAAACAGTGACTGCACCTAGCAGTGTCACAGGTCAAGCAAAGATGTAACCGAGAGCCACACTTAGAGCAGGACCTGGGCTGTTCAATATAGAAAATAGACCCTCTATCTCAACCCAAAAAGAAGGTACTGGGAAGGTGAACTGGACCCGAACTTGTAGATAAGAGTTTCACCTTTACTTCCATCCTCCATCCCAGATTTGCTCACTATCCATAGTAGGCATAGGCCTTCCTAAAATCTCACACCTTTGGCGCAGCCAAAACAAAATGTTCTCAACATTAACACCCTCATTTCAAAACATGATAGTAATGGTCTTGATCAAGGGTTTAGTTAAAGGAGTGGCCTGAAAAGGTACCCAAAGAAGGCTATTTTTCAGTATCTGATATTGGGCCCAGAACCTATCTAGATTGGAAATATTTTTAAAACTGATATCAAAATTCTCATTACCCAGATTAATAAGGGCAAACATTTCTGAGGAAAAGAACTTCATAAAGGATTTTAACAAGTGTCTGGCAATAAACAACCTGTCTGGAGGAGTTTTCAGCACCCCCCCCCTTTTATAGCAACCCGACTGCATTCCTCCTGGGGGCAGGTTTCCCATTGGAGTGAAAGAGATCAGCCAGTTTAAACAAGGGAGCCATAGAAGGCCCTTCCTTATATTCCCCCAAGGCCTCAGGACTAGGACCTAGTCGAACCTCTGCAGAGTTTCCCTTCCCAACAATATCTATGTTGTTAGTAACACAGTCCTCTGTATGTACATCATTATCAGACTTAGAAAATAAAATGTCATTACCCTGGGATCCGTTGGAGCTCTTTGAAGAACCAGCGTTGGTGGCGACAGCAGAAGAAGTCAACTCACACAGTATGTTGTAAGAGGGATCACTAGGTTCAGGAATCCATTGTCCCGTTTGGCCCTGAATCCATCCAGCATCTTCTAAAACAAGTTCTGGTGACCAGGAGCCCGCGTCAGGCCGCTGCATACTCTGGGAGGATAGAGGTTGTAAGTCAGGAACCATATTACTCCAATCCTTCTCTTTGTCTCGCTCGTGAAAGGAGATATCCGGGTCTGTTGTCTGCGATGTGGATTTACAGAAGCTGTCTACTACTTGGCAGCCCGTTCCAAGATGAGGTGTCCCTGAGTTGACATGCTGCTGCCCTTTCCCGTGCTCTAAAACAATGGTCAGCTCTTGGCACACAGCAGGAATGCTGTTCATACTGCCAGCCGCACAACAATCCTGAGGAATCGGATTAACAGGTGTTCGGGCTGTAACAGGGGTGGTGTCTCTTCCGTTTTTCCCCTGTGCCTGCATCAGCTGTTCTGAGGACTCATCCGTAACTATGAGAAGGACGGCGGTCTAAGCCTTAATTTTGAAGTCAAGTTAATTCGCCTTATTCAACCAGTCCTGTCTCTGCAGCATAAGGATCTCACACTGCTGAGAGACTGTGCACGGAATATTTCGAGAAGTGACCGCAAAGTAACAGTACATTTTCCAGATAAGGTAGAAGAGTCAGTCAAAATCTCCATGTTGTCAGAATCCTGGTCTGTAATCAAAAAATCTGCCATCGCAAAGGTGAGAGCCACAGCCTTTTGAGTGGACAGGACAGGAGCAGATGCCTGAACTCCTGTCCCAGTAGCATCCTCATGCATAGCACGCTCTGGAGAAGTGGCCATCTTGGCAAGACAGCCAACAATTCCCCCAGTGGAGAGTAGGGGAATTTCCCCGGTACCCTGGCCAAATTTCCCCCATTCACTAAAAATACCACAAACAGCTTAATCTGGTTATATTTCAGTTGGTTACAACCTGTTTCCCCCTCCCCATGGTCACCCCTGAAAAAGGGACTTCTAGTCTCAGTGGGCCTACCGGTCAACAAAATTCAATAAATAAATACATTTTCAAAAAGTAAACACCTGAATCTAGCTAAACCGACCTGTTTAATTAAATTCTGGCATTTGGTTTTTAAAACTGGCCTGAAAATACATTTTCTGGGCACTCTGAAATCCAGGGTGCCAAGCTTAGCAAGAAGAGTCATTCACCTGCAGTCTCGGTATGAAAACAGCTAAACTTTCTTGAAATCTGAAGCCACAGATGGAGTTGTGCTGCCAGATTCAGTTCAAGCTGTGAGCCAATGATCCCGATTTCTCTCTCTGTCTCTCTCTTTGTCTGCCTGTCTGTCTCTGCCTGTCTATCTATCTATTTCATTATTTGTTAAGTGGACTGGGGTGCCCACCCCAGGTACCACTACTTTCTCCTGCCTCCCCTCCAGGTCACCATCACCCCATTGCAGTAACAGAAAACCTGAGATGTGATGAGACAGGTGTGTATGTTTCATGAGTGAATAGAATGCAGTGAACGTTAGGGCTGACAACCGCATGGAAGACTCCTCTCCTCATTCGCTTCAGGTGTGTTAGGTTTAGAAACCCTAACATCACATTTCCCCACTTTAGTCACTTTATCCTGAACCCTAACAGATGCATTAACACAATTGTTGCAAATAACTTCCTTACTTTTTGAGACAGTCTAATCATATACTTCTTTGGTGTAGGACAACAGCAATCAAATTGTCAGCATAGCCTTCTTATTACCCCACTTCATGTACCCAGTACTGACAATTTTCAAATCCCTGCCAAAAGGTAATGCCACGCAACTGTAACATCATTCCATGCCACAAGTGCGAAAACACATTTTGGCCAAGATTTGAAAAATAACATCTGTGATATTCATGAGATGGTGTCATAAGAAGGCTACACAGCACTTTCAAACTTTTATATGATCGCCACTGTATGTTGAAAATTTAGGTTCAAAATATTTAAAATTTCCAAAGTTGCGAGTGTACATAGCAAAATTTAAATGGATGTGCATATCTTTGCCATTTTTACATATTTTGAGCCCATGTTTTCAACATAGCCTTCTTATGACCCCACCCCACCTCACGAACAAGGGTAGTGAAAATTTTCATATCCTGCCCAAAAAGGTGATTTCACCGAGCAACCACAAAATCAAATTTCAGACAGGATTTACCTACTTTCACTGACATTGTTCATGAGGTGGGTTCCCCAAAAGGCCATGTCAAAAATTTGATGTAAAAATATGAAAATATGGCTTCATTGAACTGCAGTTACCTTAGTTTCTCATATTGCGGTAAACGGTTCCAGCAGCAAGACGTGTCTTTGATAAGAGATTGGACCATCACCATGTGACCTTTTCAGGTGAGTGACGGTGTGTGAGGGTGTACTAGGGGTTTTGAGTGGTGGGTGCTGAGCTGGAGGTGGGGCTGGGGGGGTCTGATTGGGGAGGGACCTTTTTATTCTTTGCAGGTTTGAAAAAAATGAGGGACCATTTTCTTTATTTCAGGCATGGACAGCGATCCGGGGTGGGGTGCCACTAGACACCAGGAACATATTATTTTATCATGGGGATGGTGAGCGACAGGTAGAGGGTTGCCACTAGACATCAGGGCCATATTATTTTATTAAGGGGGTGGCAATCGGTATGTGGGGGGTGCCACTAGACACAAGGGCAACATTATACATTTGCAGGGGCAGCAATCGGAGGGTGCCACTAGACACCAATGACATATTATTTTATTATGGGGATGGCAATTGGTGGGTGGGAGAGTGCCACTAGACACCAGGAAGCTATTACAATTTGAAATGTTATTTACTGATGGCAGTCTTTTCTGCTCAAACAATAAATTCTGAACTGTAAAAATGTGCAAACATTTTTTCTGCTCAAACAAACTTTACATAAGCTAGTGAAAGGTGAAATGATTCTCATCACAAAAACACATTTTTTTTTGTAAATTTCTAAATTCTAAGACAGAAATCGAACTAAGTATGTGGCTGATACCTAAATACACATCTTGTTCATTCTTTAACAAGCAGTACTTCATTAGAAAACCATTTATAAAATAGAAAAAAAAGATGGTTGCCATCATGTACAGTATTTCTCTGAGCACAAACAGTAAATCATGAACTGTTAACAGTTCAATCACTTTTTTTACCTGCCTGTCAAGTGGTTATCACAAAAATCATTATAATTCAAAAATAGTATGATATTATTTCACAAAACCTTCCAAAAGGCACATCCTTGCACAGATCCCCATCATCTATGAAAATTTCATAAACAAATTGCATACCATCTGAGTTGTAGATGAGAGCAAAAACCCCCATGTTAAGTGTAGGGAAAAAAGTTTTGTTTTTTCTGTTTTTAGCACTCCATATTTCAAAAAGCGTACAAGATGCCATCACAAAATGTTTCATGTTATGAGACTCTGGCAGCCTGACTGCGCATGCCAAATTTTGGGCTATTTCATTAAAGTAAGCCAAAGTTATTAAGGTGCAAAAATCGGGGTTTAACATACAATTGCTAATACAACCCTAACTACAGAGGTGTTACTCTGCACCCATATCTTTTATAAAATGAGGAAGGGAAAATCCTGCATCCTGACTGGTCATTAGCCGTGCATTAGAAATGTCTAAAGCATGGCTAAAAACAAATGCTGGCCATCTGGATGTAGGACTGCAAAGAAATCTATAAGCCAGTAGAATTTTAAAAAGTTATAGTTGCCATTTTTTCCCCTTGCTTAGCTCACAAATCCAGTACAGTGGCTCATTTTCTCTCAAGGTACAGACTGACTTGCCAATAGAAGAAAAGCAGTTTTTAATGAATTCTGTTAGGTAAAGTGATTCTTTGTCAGATAGGAATCACATTTAAGATCTGCTGTGCTGTTTCTTCATTCTTACAGAAGCGATCACGGCCACAGCTGTGGCGTGCTCCCCATCCCTGTCACTCGATTGTGCTTTGTACAAAGTCTGACTTTACTATATTTAAATACATAACTGGAAGAGAACACTCACATTATTGTACAAAACATTCTGTTAGAAAACTGGATTCTTGTACGTGCAACATTCTGTAAATTCCTCTGCTTAGCCACCAGACTGACCACTGCTCTACCTGTCACACGCTCTGAATCCCATATTGCTCATTCGGTCACTTAGCATACAGTCCTGCTTCCCGTGCTTGCTCCCCATCCACACTGTATATTCAGGCCCCATACTCAACCAAACTTTTAAACAAAATTTAGAAATACTGTCTGAGAATACAGAACTGTTACAGTTCTTTTGATAACTAACTTTTACTTTTATCTCATGGGTCACACTTCTGGTTGCACTTCTGGTTCCCATGTGAAACCACCAGCCTCACCATCCTGAATTCCTTCCAAGAAACTTCAACTCCAAGAAAGGCAACTTTTTAAAAATAAAAAAAGGGATTCACTTGCAGGCAACAAACAATGCAGGCAGGGAGCCTTGGCAACCAGTTTTTTAGTATGGGAAACAAAGGATAGCTACGGTGTCAACAATAGGGCAAAACACGTAATGGCAAAAAAAAAAGGCAAGCTAATGCAGGTGGAGGAATTATTTCACATCAAAATGCATTGAATATTGTTCTTTTTTTGTATTTAGACCTACAAATGCAATGTTTTACATGAATATATAAAACTCTGCTCCATTTTATAAGTGCAATAAGACACTCAGGGGGTGTGCATTAGACTTTTCTAAGGCATGGCCAGGGGCTGAAGGTATGTCTAATGCATACCACCTCATGTCTTATTGCTTGCACTGTGGTGTGGAAGCACCACTATATCTAAGGTTGAGTAGGCAATTTAATGTTAAATCCCAATTTGTGTACTTTAATAACTTTGCAACCATTCAATGGATTTGCATGCCATTTTGTACATGTGGTCTCATGGGGTAGAGCTCATGATTTTCCAAGTTTAGTTTCAGTTGAATGTACAGATTCTGAGATTTAGATAGTGAAAAAAAGTAAATTTTTCATGGGGGGTTGCTGCTTTTTGTCAGCCCCTAGTGCCCAGACAGTATGGGATTTTGTTCTGAAATTGTCAGGGCAGAAAGAGCCTGGCCCATAGTAATGCCTTTCACTGGTTTGGTGAAACAAATATTAATCTATTCCAGAGCTATTAATTTTTAAACTTTTGGGTTCTGAGCAGGCTCAGTAAGCACTTCAAGATAGTTACATGAAATGACAAAATAATTCTTTTTCATATTGGACCAATCCTCTTTCATGAGGAAACATTCTTTTTTCCTTTGCTGCCATCTTGTTTCCACTTTCTTTCTAAACAAAATTTCAAAAACACAAATATGACATCCTACAGAGAGACCAACACATCTATCTGGCTTATTTGGACCCTGTTAGGTGGATTCTGCCCTTAACTGTTGGAAAAATGGCCCCCAAATGTTTTTGTTTACATTTGTAATCTTTTTTCATGCCTCTCTTCCACTTTTTTCATGTTGCCTTTTTCATTCATACTCTTGAAACTATGCTTCCCTGGTGTCTAGTGGCCCCTCACCCTCTGATTGCCTCCCCATATTTATATTGTTTCCCTGGTGTCTAGTGGCTCCTCCACCCTCAGATTTCCATCCCTGTATATTTTTCATATTTCTCTGGTGTCTAGAGGTACCCCACACCCCTCTGATCACCACCCTCATATTTTATATTTTTTCCCTGGTGTCTAGTGGCACCCCCACCCTCTGATTGCCCTCCCTGTATTTAATAGTGTTTCCCTTGTATCTGGTGGCACACCCACCTTCCAATTGGCATCCCTGTATTTTTCCCACCATTCTCTACTGTCTAGTGGCACCCACCAGCCCTCCAATCACCATCCCCATATTATTTTTATATTTCTCTGATGCCTAGTGGCACCCCATCGGCCTCTGATTGCTGTCCCTGTATTTGTCTGCATCTCTCCCTTGTATCTAGTGGCACCCCCTTCCCTCTGATCACTGTCCCTGTATTTTGTCCAGTTTCTATGGTATCTAGTGGCACCCCCCTCCTATTACTCTCCCCGTATTCAATGCCCTGTAATAAAGAAAACTGTCCCTTGACGTCTCTTTTTAAACCAGTAAAAAAAAGGTCCTTCACTGATCAGACGCCCCCACCCCAACCTCCCACTGAGGTAAGGTAGGTAAAAATTTTATTTTTATACAGGATATCACATGTCATTAGGGATGGACTCCCTGTTTACAAGACAAGCCCTGTTTGATGTTAAAGTATAAAAATTACACTAATCAGTTATGCACACAAGATTATATAAAATATAAATACTCTAACACATACTATACATAATACATACAGCATACTACTAAAACTCTCAAGCACCCAGCACCTCACACCCCACACGCCCTCACTTACCTGAACAGGTCCCAGGGTCAAGATTCACTCTCCAGTTGAAGACATGACTTGCTGCTGGAATTGCCAACTGCTATATAAGAAACTAAGGTAATTGCAGTTCAATGTATTTCAATGGGGTTTTCAACTCTGATGCATAATTTTGCCATTTTTGCATATTTCAACACCAAATCTTCAACATGGCCTTTTTGGTACCCCACCTCATAAACAATGGTGGTAGGATTATGCAAATCCATCCCAAAAGGCAATTTTCACTGCCTTTGTTCATGAGGCGGGATCATAAGAAGGCTATATTGAAAATTTGGGGTCAATGTGTACAAATAGCAAAGTCATGTGCATACTGTCCGTTGTAATATTGCGATGCTCACTCATAACTTTGGTAATTTTAAATATTTTTACCCCAAATCTATAACATAGCCATTTTTTACACTACCTCATGAATGTGACAACTGTCATTTTTCAAATCCTAACAGCAACTTCAAGCAGCTTGGCTTTACAGTCTCCACTCAAAGAAACACACAATGTATTGAGTGATTAATTTAATTAATTCAAGAAATAGTAAAAAATAGCAGCAGTAAGATACTGGATGCACCCTTCCAAGTGCAGCTAGCCAAATGTTTTTGTCTTTGTCAATGCTGAATTAGTTAAAGGTGAGCACCCTTAAAAAGCAGGTTCTTAAAGAAACCTGTCTTAATTTACTTTGTGAAAAGCATTAAATACTGTACAAGCTCTTGCAGGACCAAACAAATACAATAAAATAACACAGTCCAGACAGTACAATACCATGCCATTAGCATGCAGATCAGTGCTATTCAAATATTAAATGATACGTATCCAAGATTAACAAGGAGAGAGGTAAAAGGTAGGAAAGGGAGAAAATGAAGAAAGAAAAAAATTAATATAAAAAAACAAAATGCAAACGTTTTTTCAATATGATAAAATCAATATGCAACATATGTTTAGTACTTTTTTGTAGATAATGTATTGATATTGATATCCAATATTAAATAGTTAACACTAAGGCAATGCATATCATTTTTAATGTTGTTTACTACATTTTCAGGAATGGAAATAAATTACTACATTTACAGGAATGGGGATAGTTGAAAACATTCATAATCATTTATTCGCGGTGGGCAATATGATTTTAGACTGTATTGCCAAAATGCTTCTCTTTGGAGCAATATCCTGTCTAAATCCCCACCTTGAATGTTTTCACATACTCGCTTTATAACCTGAAAAAGAAAAGTGTGTCCGATGCCATTAGCATCTGTGATAATTAATTCATGTAAAAAGGGAAGGCTTTTCTTATAAAAGTCTGTTGCAACAGCTCTATTGCTACTCTCCTATAACTTTCTTGCTGTTAAATTCATATTATCCGGAAGGCCACCTGCTACCTGTACCTTTCTTTGCCTATGCTTTCTGGTCTTGAAGTCTTTTCCTTCCCTATGTTAAAAGAAATTTATTTATCTGTATTCCTCCGTCAAAGATAAGGCTCATGTAAGCATCTTAGCATTTTATCATTAAGGGCTACGGAGGTATACGACAATAGTGTGTAGATTGTACATGAATGAGCTGGAGTAAGCTACTGAAATAAGAAGCTTATTTAAACCCTAAAGAAGAAAAAGGCAAAGTTTATAAACAGTCAGGTAACGATATGCGCCCTTCTTAGTATAAGGTGGTAACTGTGTCTCGACTTGCAAGCCGCGCAAGGCTCGATTTTATTTAAGCTACTGTTTTTTTTTTTAAGTTAACAATTCTGATTACTAACTAGGCATACATATTAAGATGCAATGTGTGTAGTTGCAGTGTAAACCAGGGAGTTTGAAAAAGCAAGTTAAAAATCCGCTTTAACCAGGAAGTTTGAAAAGAGTGAACCCCTTTTTAAGCTCCTCTGCAGCAGTTCAAGTACTGCTTTAAAATGCTAGTCCTAACTAAAGCATGGAAAACAAATGCAAGATAGAGAGTCTAAGTAAAATATGTATGTCCATGTGGATATTTCCAATAAATGCTTAACGTTCCCCTTAGTCAGTCAAAAAAACATACCGAAGCATTTGTTTTGTGTGATAGAGTGTGTTTTGTGCCTTTGGAGAATAATACGCTCCAAACAGTTTCAATTGCAGCCATACAGAAAGGCTATGGTTGTGAACACAATTATCTAAATAATTTGTTGTTGGTAAAGAAATGTTTTCTTTTACCTGTATCAGGTATTTTGTTTGAGGTTAGGTTTTTCCTTATGTAAGGCTCCGAGGGAGTTTCAACCTACTCTGTGTCCTGATCTATACAAGCTGGCCGGCCTTTCTTCCCTCTCTTTATGGACATGACACAGAGGGGGCGGAGCTTCATCTGAACCTTTAGTGATTTTCTCTTATCTATATTATATTAATAAAGTTATAAGTATGAAACATGATGTAAATGATTGATAATAGGATTAGTTCATGTTTAAATAATATGATAAACCTGTTTTCTTATAACTTATTTGTCTTATGACAAAGTGGGAGGAGATTCAGGCCCCTTCCCTGTATGACAAGTATAGATGTGGTGCTTTCATTCATTCAGACATGTAGGCTAGTAAGGTGCAGACGTATTCTGTTCCGAGCTGTGGAAACACTAGCTAATTCTAGTGTATGTACGAAGATCACATTCTTTAATGTTCTTGTATTTTTTTTTCTGACGAACCAGTCCGTTGATTTAATATAAGTTTATCTGGAAAAATAAACATTTTCTTTGATTCTGCAACATGTGCTTGGAGTCCTTTTAATCCCACACCTCACAGCATCAAAGTTCTGTGACAACACACTCTTTTCCATCCTTCTAATATGCTGTCCAAAGGGTTCCTTAAATTTTTGTTTTGTTATACCTATCTAAAAGGCCGAGCATTGTTTACACCTAGCATAATAAATTACATTGATTGTACTTCAGGTAACAAAATCCCTAATATTATACGCTTTTTTGGAGATGGGGTGTATCAATTCACAACCATCTTTAACATATTTACAAAATGAACATTTTCCACATTTTGTGGGTGCCTGGAGACAGATGTCTTTTTATAGACTTATCTTGTACCTTATTTCCCTATGTATAGAATGAACTAGTTTATCCCTTAAATTCACCCCTCTTCTAAAAATCATTGTTGGTTCATTTTGTGATATGCTCACCAATTTTCTATCAGTTGTCAAAATATGCCAGTTCCTATGTCATTGCTCCTGAACTAAACATACTTGGGGACTAAAAGTAGTAATAAAACATGGAGTTCCTGTTTTGGAATATCTATTACTGCATTCTCTTATTTATTTGAAACAGATCTGCTCTGGACATATTACTAACTTGGTCTCCTGCCTTTTTAACAACATTAAAAATGATACGTATTGCCTTAGTGTTAAGTATTTAATATTTGATATCAGTATCAATAAGTTATCTATGAAATGTACTAAACATATGTTGCATTTTGATTTTATCATATTGAGAGAGTCTGTATTTTATTTTTTTGTATTTATTTTTTCCTTTCTTTCTTTTCTCCCTTTCCCCATACCTTTACTCCCCCCAGCTTTCTCTCTCTCCTTGTTAATCTTGGATATGGATTTTTTTATATTTTGTATAGCACTGATCTGCATGCTAATGGTATGGTATTGTACTGTCTGGACTGTGTTATTCCATTGTATTTGTGTGTTCCTGTGTGATTGTATATTTAATGTTTTTCACTAAGTAAATTGAGACAGCTTTCATTAAGAACCTGATTTTTAAGGGTGCTCACCTGTAACCAATTCAGCCTTGACAAAGCCTGAGAGCCAGGCAAAAATGCTTGGCCAACTGCATTTGGAAGACTGTGGCCAGTATCTCACTGCTGCTGTTTTTAATTTTTCTTGAATGAAGTAAATTTATCCTTCAACACATTGTGTGTTTCTTCTGGTGGAGACTGTGAAGTCGAGCTGCTTGAAGTTGCTGTTTGGATTGTGCTTTAGGCTCCAACCATTGCTGTTTGTGTAGCCACCTGATAGTGGATGTCTGATTTTTCTTTTTCTTTTCAAATTTAATATACTTTATTGAATTTTTCAAGAAGATAAAAAAAACACAAAAACACAACAACAGTAATAACAGTTACAGAGCATACCCCCCCCCCCACCTTCTCCATCACCAGCGGGAATAGTATGGCATAATCAAAGAGCAGGGCAACATGATAAGTATATTAATTAAGTCCCGAGAAATGTATGACAAAAGAAAGGAAATGAGACATCATAATAATAAACAGGATACCAAAGCCCTGCAAGCAAAAAATCTCACCCTCCACATCCACCAACCCCACCCTTCCCCCACCACCGGGAAGCCAACTATACCTACAACACAGGCACATATTGGAGGACTAAGAGAGCTGAGGGTTATCCAAGTATATGGGAGGCGGCAGCCAAGGATGCCCAATATTCAGAAGGAGGGTCTGATTTTTCAAATCCTGGCCAAATTGTGCTTTTGCACCTGTGACATGGAATGACATTCCAGTGGCACAGAATAATGTTTCGGCAGGGATTTTAACATTCTCAGTGTTGGGTTCATGAGGTGGGATAATAAGAAGGCTATGTTGGCAATTTGGTTACTGTTTTGCTATAAATGCAAGCCCAGGGCCCTCCAAGCCCTGCATTTCCACAACAACATAATGTCCTCATCTATGGGGGGATGGGAGTGCAAGGTCCTCTGGGCCCCTGGGCTCCCACAGGCAAATGAGGATATGATTATACTATCTCAAAATGTAAGTAAATTCTTTGCAAAGAAACATGTTAATGCTCCATTTAGGGTTTAGATTACAGTGACAAAAGTAGGGAAATGTGGTTTTAGGGTTTCCAACCCTAAACCACCTCTACATCTGAAGCAAATCAGGGTGGAGTCTTATAGGGGGTTGTCAATCCTAAAGCTCACCCAACTGTGGCAGCAAGTAAGCTCAGATGTGATGGAAGCAGGTGTGTATGTTTCAGGAGTGTATACTAAGGGGTGAACTTTAGGGTTGACAACCCCAAGGAAGACTCCACCCCTGATCTGCATCTGGTGTGGGGGGAGTATAGGGTTGGAAACCCTAAAACCACATTTCCCTACTTTAGTTGCTGTAGTCTAACCCCAAATGGTGCATTAACACAGTTATCTGCAAAGAATATTATATATATATATATATATATATATATATATATATATATATATATACACACACACACACACACACACGTAGTCCTTAATAGTTCAGGTAGAGTAGGCACTTCAGTGTTGAACTCGAAATGTTGCACTTTAATAACTTTGTAACCATTCAACGGATTTGCATGCAAATTCACATGCACCAGTGCCCAGGGTAGATCTCTAGATGTGACAAGTTATGTTCTGGTCGGATGTCCAGTTTCAGAGTTCCAGAGAGGTGAAAAAAGCATTTTTTTTGCTCATTGACTTTGCTGGGATTTTTCCTTCAACTTGCCTACAGCCCAGACAGTTTGGAATATTGGTCTGAACTTTTCAGGGCAGAAAGAGACTAGCCCAAAGATGTGCATTTTGCTAGTCTGGTGAAATAGATAATACGTCCTTTTTAAGTTACTAAGTTACTGCATTTAAAAAATGTTAATAAATAATTTCTGAGCATGCACAGTAAGCACTAAAAGATAGCTGTATGTAACAAAAAAGGAATCCTATTTTTTTTATTATTTTACCAGAAGAGACACACTAAGCTGAAAGCTTGTTTACAGGTGTGACCTGGGAGCACAAGGAAGTTAAGTGACTTGCTCAGGGTCACAGAGTTACCAAGTGGGGGCTGTGGGATTCAAACCTAGGTCTCCAGGTTTGCAGCTCAGAGCCTTAAACCACTGCACTATACTGCCTCCTCCTCATATGGGAAAATTCCTTTTTCATTTGCCACCATCTTGTTTCTGTTTTTTCTTTTAAAAAAATGTCAAAAGCAACAAAAGTGACATCCTGAAGAGAGACCAACACATCTAGCTTGCTGATCGGGACTCCCATAGGTGTAATCTGCACTTTACTGCTGCAGACATGCCCTTGAAATTTTTTTTTTAATATTATACACCTTTTTGTGTGACCACGTGATATGAAAAAAGAATCTTATTTTCTTTCACGAGTCATGAAAAAAGATCCTTTCATGAAGGGAAAATCTTTAAGGATCAATGGCAACTGTGCAAATTAAAAAGGAAAGCATTAGCTTTGTTTCGGGTCTGTTTATGTATGCATTCTGTCCTGTTTTTTCACTATATTTTTCCGATCTCGGCTAAGAACTGTTTGAACTATAAATAATGTTAGAAGTGCAATAGCAAAAGGAGACTCGAGTTGCCAAGAGATTGCATTGTAAATACATTTCTTTGCCCTATTACTATGATTGAAAGAAGCAAACAAATAGGGACAGATTAGAATGGGATGGGGTGGAGAAAAAAAAGAGTCATTGCACTATACAGAACTTTGCTAATTACAAGCACTCATCTCAAAAATTAAACATAGATATGTTAACTGCAAAAAGTTCATATTTCAGCCTGAATGTTTACAAGCCTGCTTTTTAAAAGTGTGTGTGTGTGTGTGTATATGTGTGTGTGTGTGTGTGTGTGTGTGTAAACTCTCTCCTCTCTGTGCTAGATAGTTCACTGTTGCTAGGTAGGATAGTGTTGTAAGGGGTTGCACCCCCCCCCATTCACCCACATGCTAGCAATATTGCTGAAAGATACTGTGCAGCAGCAGAACATGCAGCAGGATTCACACACAGCAGGACAGTGAGAATATTGTATCCTCATAGCAGGGAGACAAAGCGAGTGGATCCAGCAGGTGTTAATTGAATAAATAAAAGGCAGTCAGGAGCTAGTGCACTGGTGGAAGGGGAACAGAGGGCTTTCCACTGCCACAGAAGGCTAAGGGGCATCTAGAGAACTCAGTGTAAGGTTGGGCTAAAACAATTTAATAAATAAAATAGTGGTTTAGGATTAATTCAGAAGAGACATACCTGGTGAAATGGTATCTGATCTTTGGCTCCCTGGAACTTGGTGTGTGGATAAGATGGACCAAGAATACATATTGGCACACCTATGGGCTGCTGAGATGGGCATGGAGCCAAAGAAGACAGCAAGAGAGGCAGTTTCTTCACCAATGAAGGCAGGGATGGCTGTGGAATGCTTCAGGACTATGTATGGCACTGAAAACAACAGAAAAAAATCTGGTATAATAACATTTTTATTATACAATGGAGTAAATTCCAAACACGGAAACTCTGCAATCTGATTGGCTGGCTGGCAACTTTGCCTGTGTGGTAAATCCTCCAGTGTACTCCCTGGAAAAGGTGCCAGTCAGCCACAGCATGAACCTCCTCTAAAATCACTCTGACAAGCCAAAAACATGGTGAACATCGGAGGGCAATATCAGCTCAACCTGCAAGTAACACAACCCCCCCGAAAACACCACAAAAAAGCCGCTGACATCAGCAGTACATGGCCAACTGCACACCCCCTGCACAGCTCGAAACAATTTACCATACAAAACAAGTTTCCCAACTCTTCCCCTGCAACTACTTGTACCCAACTAACCTCGATGTTTTTCACTACTACTCACCTCTGTTCAAAACGCGCATGCCTTTTACCATAACAATGCTCCTGTTGCACCACTGAACCACTGAGGGATCACTAGAAAGATGGGAATTAGGACACATGAAACTGGGAGAAGGGGATCCTAATGAACACTGATGACTTTTTGAGGGCCTCCCAGGAAAGACAAGCATGAAAAAACCTTCAAGTAGCTCACATTACTACTGGAAGAATGAGCGATACAACCAGTGCAGGAACGCTGATGCGAGTAACACAACACATTTATAACACCACTAGCACAGGGGAAAAATGAGCACTACTTTTTTTTCTATTTTTCCTGTGTACACATTCAAGCAAAAGACACACACAGCCCCCATTCACAACAATACAGTTTCTTTCCCTCACATCCCAACAAAGAGATTAAAAAAGGTTAAGCGACACAGAGCAAGAGGATGGGGGGGGGCAACATCACTCTAGCTAGCCACAAAGAACTTTATTTTTTAGCAGAGCAATAAAATGGAAAAAAATCATTAAAAAAAAATATTTCTGTATTTATTTTCTTACAACAAAAAGGACCCATTATATAACAGCAATATACCCCTCCAGGGAGTGGGTATACTGGTGGATTTACCACTTCTGGTGTGGTTAAGTCAGTCAGCTGCACCTTGTGACCAAACCACACCAGGCGTGGTAAATCCACCAGCATACCTACTCCCTTGAGGAGTATATTGCTTAAACCTAGAATTATTTATGAAGTGTAACAGAGTAGACACACCAGAGGGTGTAGACAGAATGAGAAGGGACCTGCAGAAACTTGAAGAATGGTCAGGGGTTTGGCAGTTGATTGAAATTCAATGCAAAGAAGTGCAAGATAATGCATATGGGGCATAAAAACCCTGGCACAATATATCAGTTGGGGGGTGAGGATATAGCATGCACCAAGCAGGAAAGGGATCTTGGGGTTATCATCTCTGATGACCTCAAGGTAGAAACAGTGTGACAAGGCAGCAGGTAAAGCAAATAGGATGCTGGGTTGCATAAGAGCAGAGCATCACCAGCAGGAAACGGAAGGTCATAATTCCACTATACAAGACACTAGTGAGGCCCCACCTGGAGTGCAGTGTACAGTTCTGGAGACCTTACCTATGTAAGGACATAGACAGGGTAGAGAAGGTTCAGAGGAGGGCAACAAAGATGGTGCATGGATTGCATCACAAGTCCTATGAGGACAGGTTGAAGGAACTGAACATGTACTCCCTGGAGGAGAGGAGGGAGAGAGGAGATATGATAGAGACATATAAGTATCTTATAGGGAGGAACAGGGTGCAGGAATACACTAATTTTAAGTGAAAAAGATGTTCCAGGACTAGAGGGCATGGGATGAAGTTGGAGGGAGGACGATTCAGAGGAAACGTGAGGAAGAATTTCTTCACAGAGCAGGGTGGTGGCAAGTGGAACACCCTGCCAGAGGAAGTGTGGGGGCTGAAACAATCACGGGATTTAAGAATGCATGGGATAGACATAAAGGAATTCTGGAGGTCAGGGGTAAGGGGCAACAGACTTCTAGGAAAACATAAACTGAATTTACAAGCTCAAATGGGCAGACTAGGTGGGCCATAGACCCTCATCTGCCGACACTGTCTATGTATCTATGTATCTATATGTGCGATTTGTAAGGCACTTTACAGGAGGCTGATTGAC
The DNA here is from genome assembly GCA_016271365.2 of Neoceratodus forsteri. NCBI lineage: Eukaryota > Metazoa > Chordata > Ceratodontiformes > Ceratodontidae > Neoceratodus > Neoceratodus forsteri. The sequence goes on along the minus strand of CM057449.1, from coordinate 1,551,169,349 downwards.
ACATGCTGCTTATTTATTTTTATTTAATTAGTTTTTGTTGACAGGGTAAATGCACTAGACAAATTCTGCCTATTTTTAGGCATGACCCGGGGGAGGGGGATACTGATGAATGCCAACTGACCTTGAACCAGATTACGCTGTTGTGGCTTACAACAGGGCATGCGGCTATCGGGTCCCAATGAATATCTATTAATTAAATAATTAAAGTTGTAATTCCTTGGGACCCCTCTGTTCACCAAGGTTGGGATGGATGTTAAAAGAGTTGGTAACTTGAAAATCGAATCCATGTATAGGAATTCTCACAGTCCTGTAGTTTGTATTTTTATATGTGTCTGCATTTTGAATATGGAATTAAATTACTGAAATGTTTGCCCTCCTGTTTCTTTCGGTTTTCATCATTTTATTATTTTACGTGGAACAATCAATTCTTAACTTCAGTTTTAAGTGTTTTTAATATAAACGATTTACATATTGGATTCACTTTCTGATGTGTGCATTTGCACCTAACTTTCAAGGTGATCGTCTTTATTTAACAGCTCCCTTACAGTTTTCAGTAACATCTTCTCTTTCCTTCTCCCATTCCCCCTTCCCACCCTCTTGTTTTTTTTTTGTTTGTTTGTTTTGTTTTGAGAAATGTGCACTTATGCGTTTTTAATCTGACAGTTCCCTCACAGTGCTTCGGTAACATTTTCTGCCCCCCCCCCCGCTTTTTATTTTAAAAAAAATGGGTTATGCAATTTAGATTGTATTATTATTCATCTATTTAACAGAGGGACTCAAAGCTAGATCCCCCTTTTTAAAAAAAAGGCTTTTTTTTCAGCATCACCGAATTTATTCGGGTTTAAGGACTGTTAGTTGCATGTGTTAGAATATTTGGTTTACACTGGCTTTGGATTGGAACTGTCCCTTTTCTTTGAGTTTTTTTTTAGCATAAACGTCCCGTGCAGATCAGCCCCCCACCTCCACCTCCCACCACCCCACAACCCCCAGTAACCCCCCACACACCCTTACTCACCTGAACAGGTCCAAGGTTTGAGATCCACTCTATTCAGAGACACGTCTTGCTGCTGGAACAGGCACCTGCAATATGTGAAAGTAAGGTAAATGTGGTTTAATGTACATCAATGGGGGTTTCAACTTTTATTCATAACTCAGCCTTTTTTTGACATTTTGACCCCAAATATTCAACATAGCCTTTTGGGGACCCTACCTCATCAATAATATGACTGTCATTACACAACTCCCACCTGAAAGGTAATTCCATGGTCTCTTGGCAAATTCACCTTTCGGACATGATTTCTGTAATGACAGTCATATGGTGCTTTGCATGCATGCTGTTGCTTTGAATTTTCTCCCACCCACCCTGCACCACCTCCTTTGTTAAATACTCATGGTTAACTACTCCCATGAGTGATTGGCCAAGTGGGGGGGCAGAGTGGAGGGGAATAGCTGGAGAAGTGGAGGAGGAGGAGCTAGAAGTTCTGATAAGGGGATGTAACCAAGGAACTGTAAAGGTATAGCTTGGGAGTGGAAAATAATTCATTTTATGTGTTTCTGGGGGCTCTCTAAGTATTGCTTGATATGAGCGCTAACGGGTAAGAGTATGGAACTGAACTAAGAGTCAGAAGAGGACAGGTGTTAACAGTGGGTATAGGAATTGGGAAAGCAGGGTGAAATATTGTTGCCAACTAATGAGGTCAAGGGAGGAACAAGAGGAACCATGAGAGGGAGAATGGAGCAGAGGGAACAAAGAGGAGGGAGGTATAAAGCATCCAGAACAATGGACTGGGACAGGCTATGGAAGGGAAGAGGTAGGGGGGCAAACCAGAAAGAAGCTCAGTGGAAGAGCAAGAGGCAAAGAGACAAGGGACGGGGGAATGGAAGACACAGGGGTGGAAGGATCATGGGTTGTAATAACTGTGTAGTAGCCATATTCATGGACACCATGCGGAGGATGGGGGGTGCCCAGTCTGTCTAAGGTTGGGAAGGATGGAGAATGAAGTTTTAAGGCTAAAGGAGGAAGTGTCACAGATGATGAAGGGATATATTAAGTCAGACAGAGAAAGGAATGTGGGAAGCACAACATGCAACCAGGAAAAGAAAAATGATGGGAGGGAAGGGGAGTGGTCAGGACAGGGGAGCAAGGGGATGGTACAAGTATGGGAGAAAAGGGCACAAGGGGAATAGGAGCAGGAGTACAGGAGTACAGGTAGTAGGTAACATAGCAGGCTCAAATGGGAGTGGACCTCTGACAATGTGATCAATAGGAGGGAATGAGGATGGGGAGGCACAGTCCATTGGAACAAAGACTAGGTTGGCTGGGGGTGGTGGAGAAATAGGTGTAACAAATGAAGTGGGCAGGAAGGATTGAGTAAAGGGGAGAACACGGGGGAGAAACAGTGATAATAGGAGGGAACAAATGTGTAGGAAGATGAAGGAGAGAAGGATAGAAGTGGAAGGGAGAAATAAGGAAGGGAAGAAGAGAGGTGTCTTAGTGTTCAGAGACTCGATACTAAGAGGGGTCAAATGGGTCAGCAAAGGGAAGAGGCACAGTAGAATATGGGTGGAAGCGATGCCAGGAATGAAGGCAGAAAGGGTGGAGCAATCAGTGCTAAGGTATGCAAGCAAGGGAAAGGAAAGGCCTCACCTAATAATACACCTAGGTATGAATGACTTGGCTGATGGGATGGTAGAGGAGGTAAAGAGGAGGTTTGAGGAACTGGGACCTTTTTGCAAGGGAGCGAGAAGATCGGTCACCTTCTTGGAAGTACTTTCCATTCCCATGGCAAGTATAGCTAGGAAAAGGAAAATTCAAGAGATTAATGAATGGTTGGGAACCTGGTGTACGGAAAATTGGTATGGGCTGGTAGGAGGTTGGGGGAGGGACCTGGAAGAACAGCAGTTTATATGCAAAAGATAGACTGGACCTAAATGAGGAAGGAAAAAATGTACTAAAGGAAAGGATAGGGGAGCACATTGAGGAACATTCAAACTAGATGGGGAGGTAGCAAAATGGATAGAGGTGTTCAGAGGCCTAGCACTGTGAAACCAAATGAGCTTACCTCCTATAACAGCAAGGTAATGAGAAAGGCAAATACAAAGGGAGCAGACATAAGGGAAGAGGGGCGGGGGGAGGTTAGAGAAAAGGGTTGAATGGTGGTAACATTAAATGCTAGGAGTCTGGGGAATAAGGGGGAAGAACTACATGCTCTCATGGTGGAGGGTGGAGTGGACTTGGTGGCTATAACTGAGACATAGGCCACTTAAAACCAGAACTGGGATGTGGCAGTTCTGGGATACAGATTACACCAAAAGAATAGGGAGAAGGGGAAGGGGGGAGTGGTGCTGTATGTAAAGGGAGGATTAAAATGTGTAAGGGAAGAGGGAGTGGAGGGAGATACAGAGGCTCTGTGGGTACAACTACAGGATCCCAAAAAAGGTCACTAAGGTTGGGGATGGTGTACAGGCCACCCTCCCAATCTGAAGGGAAGGCCAGGGTACTGGCGGAGCAGATCAGGAGGAACAGTGGGATGGGGGGAGTGGTGATAGTAGGGGATTTCAACCTGCCAGTAGTGGAGTGGGAAACACCTTACTCAAAGTGCAGAAGGAAGCAGGTAATGCTGGATGCCTTCCAGGGTAACTTTCTGGTACAGTTGTTCAGTAAACCACTAAGTAAGGGAACACCCTTGACCTCGTACTGACAAACGGGGAATGGGTGAGGGCTGTGAGGGTTGAGGAACCACTGGGGGGAGTGACCACCGGACAGTATGGTTCCAGTTACAGATGGCTAAAGAAATGGGGGCATCTGGTACAAGGGTGCTGGACTTCAGGAAAGCCAACTTTAAGAGGATGGAGGAAGTGGTACAGGGGTTCCTGGGCAAAATTCAACCAAATATGGACACACATCAAAGGTGGGAACTGACAAAACAGGGGTTAGTGGAGGCAACAGAAACCTACTGCAGGGCCCATTCTAAAAGGGCTAGTGGGAAGAAACCCAGCTGGGCAAAGGGGAATTAGGGTGAGGAGGAAAAGGGCAGCATATAGGAGATACAGAAAATTGAGGAGAGAGAAGGATAGGGAGATGCATCTGAAAGAAGCAAAGGACATGAGCAGGGAGGTAAGGACAGCCAAGGTATCAAGGGAACTCAGGCTGGTGCAAGGCATGAGAAAAGGGGAGAAAGACTTCTTTAGGTACATCAGGGGGAAAAGAAGCTGTTAGGACCAAATTATAAGAATTAAGAAGGAAGAGGGATGGGTGGAAGAGGGGGGTGAAAAGGCAGAAGTGCTTAACGACTACTTATGTGCAGTCTTTATGAAGGAGGAGGGGGGCAGTACCCATAGTAGGAGGGAGGCTAGAAACAGATGGGGGGTGATGGACAGAGAAATCACAGTAGGGAGGGTTCTAGAGGGGTTAAGGGCATTGAGGGTAGACAAGGCACCGGGACCAGATGGAGTGCATCCAAGGGTACTGAAGGAGCTGGCAGAGGTTCTGGCAGGCCCCTTGGCAGACTTATGTAATACATCTCTAGACACAGGATGTGTACCACAGGACTGGAGACTGGCTCATGTGGTTCCCCTCCACAAGAGTGGAGCCAAGGATGAACCAGGGAACTACAGACCAGTAAGCCTAATGTCCATCATGGGGAAGCAATTGGAGTCCATCCTAAACGAGAGGCTAGTGGCACTACTGGAGGTCAACAAGGTGCAGGACAGGAGGCAGCATGGCTTCATCAAGGGCAAATCATATCAGACCAATCTAGTTGAATGCTATGACTGGGTGACTAGACAAATTGACGGGGGCTATGCAGTGGATGTCCTGTACCTAGACTTCAGTAAGGCCTTCGTTTCGTTACCACATGGGAGACTTGGAAGTAAACTACAGGCCACAGGGGCAGGAGTAAAACTGGTGGGGTGGGTGGAGAACTGGCTACCAGATAGACAGCAGAAGATGGTGGTAGGAGGGGAATTCCCATCCCCTAAGCCAGTCTTTTACTGTTACTTTTACTATCTGGGAACATACATGTAAATCCTGGTCCACAGATGCATGGAGAGGATTTTTCTCTTCACGAATTTTGTGATAGAAAACACATGGGAATTCTGCATTTGAATGTAAGAAGTCTTCTTTCAAAGATGGGTTATTTAAGATCATTAGCAGATACTTCAATTCCAGATATGTTTGCTTTCTCAGAGACATGGCTTGGAAAAAGTTCTTGATTCAGAAGTAGCATTAGAAGGATATAATTTATGTAGGTTAGATAGAACAACCAAAGTGGGGTAGCTTTATATTTGAAGAATGTATATGGGGGTCAGATTGTGCTAGCAAAGTCTGTACCAAAGCAGATGGAACTTTTGGTGCTGAGGGCGACAAGGTCAAGTGCTGTAGCTTCACTATGCATGTAGCTGTTTGTTACCGGACACCTTCAGCACCTAGGAACACACTATGCTTACTGAGTACACTAATCTCACCATTTTTAAATCATGAGTTTATTCTGCTGAGAGATTTAAACTGGGACTTTGCTAGCCTTGATCAGGATGTCATAAATAAATTCACTGCTTTGAATCTTGTTCAAATAATAGGAAAACCCACTAGTCCACATAAAACTGATCATGAAAAAGTCTATATTTGATGTTATATTAACAACAACACCACATAAATATATTTCATCAGCTTTTGAGGTGGATGTTAGCGATCATTGCTGTATAGCATGTATAAGAGATAACTCAAAAGATATGTTTTCAGCACGTACAATAACTACACGTACATTTTCTAGATTCACTGAGCAAGCATTTTTGAGGGATTTATCTGAAGTTAATTTGAATATGTTGTATGCATGCCCAGATTACTTCACCTCAACATCTGCAGCATCCTAAACAAAATTGCAGCACTGCAACTTACTACCTTATCATTACATCCAGATGTTCTCATCATATCTGAGACTTGGCTAAAGCCCCACCACATGGATTCTGATTTAACCATCCCTGGCTACTCAATTATCAGGCAAGACTGCCAGGGCAAGAAAAGAGGTAGAGGCATTGCATGTTTATCTCCATCAGGCTACAGTTCACCCTGGTTCAAATCCCCTCACTTTCTCCAGAAATAGACTCTTTACTAATCAAACTATCACTCCCTTACTCCACCCCAGTGTATGTTGCATGTTCCTACTGTGCCCATAGCACCCCCCCCCGACCAGCGTCTCAGACCATCTGCCTTAACTGGCGAGCTCCACATCCTTGGCGATTTCAACTTCAATTGGCTTACCAAAGACTGTGCCAAACTGCATACCAAAATAAATGCCCTAAACCTCACCCAACTAATCTTTCACCCCACCCGGCTAAACCATAAAATGCATAACCACTCCCTCCTGGACTGGGCCCTCACCTCCCACCCACACAGGATTATTAATGCTGGTCTTCTCCCAGACTCCCTTAGCGACCACCATATGACCTACATGGTCAGGAAAGTACACAGGCCCACAGCGCCCCCCCCCCCAGGATGCTAATCACAAAGTCATACAAATCTCTAGACCTAACATCTCTCCTGCATGACCTGGCACACGTAGATTGGTCCTTCATACTGAAGGCACCTTCCATTGACTATGCATTCGAAACCTTCAAGGCCAGATTCCTTGCAGTATGGGACTCCCATGCCCCTCTGAGAAAAAAAAGAGTAAGGGGCTCCCACCTTCCCTGGGTCTCCACTGATATCATTAGCCAATGCCACACCAGGGATCAGGCATGGAAAAAACACAAGTTAATGGGCTCACAAACATCCCTCCAATGCCACCGTGCCCTCCACAACTCCTGCACCAAACTTATACGCCAGGCCAAAAAGAATTACTTCATGATTGCTTTCAACTCAAATCTCAATCACCCAAACAAATTTCTAGAAAACTATCAAATCCCTCCTCTCCCCCCCGCCCAACCAACAACCTTGCCCCTAACCATCCAAGGCGCTACCATCACTGACCCTGGAGAAGTGGCCTCTGCCTTCAGTACCTTCTTCACCAGCTGTGCAGCTTCTCTCCTATCTGGTCTCCCACCCCCCCCCATGCCGAGTACCTCCCTGAAATCATAGACCACCTCCCAGCCCTCCAGTTTCTCTTTTCATCCAGTCTCCCTGGCCGAAGTGTTAAAAGCTCTGAGGGCTCTCAATCCCAACAAAGGCAAATGCCCCACTGGCCTGGACACCAAATTGTTAAACTTATCTGCCCCCGTCGTAGCCACCCCACTGGCCAACCTTTTCAACCTCTTCTTTTCACTTACCAAAATACCAGCCGCATGGAAGCAGGCAATTGTCATCCCCCTCCCTAAAGGTGGTGACCCCCCCCACCGGGTAATTACCGCCCCATCTCCCTCCTCCCAATTCTGGCCAAACTGCAGGAACACCTTGCTCTTGCCCAACTCTCCCAATATCTAGACACATCTTCCTTCTTCACCTCCTACCAGTCTGGCTTCCACAAATTGCACTCAACCATCACGTCTCTAATAAGGATCACCGATGACATCCCCACAGGAATGAACAAAGGGCATATCACCTTAGCCATTTTTATCAATCTGGCCATGGCCTTCGACACCGTCTCCCACCCAAAGCTACTAGCCAAACTAAAAGATGCTGGACTCTCTGGCCCTGCCACAAGCTGGTTTCATGCATACCTGGTAGGCAGACACCAATCGGTAAAATCGGCCCCCACATCTCTACTCCCCTACCAGTCACTACTGGTGCCCCCCAAGGCTCAGTCCTGGGCCTGTTACTTTTCTCAGTTTTCCTAAATGACCTTCAGTTGGCCTGTACACACACATCCATCCACATGTACAGGTACGTGGACAACTCCATACTGTACACCTCAGGCCCATCCACCGGAGTTGTGTCCAGTCACTACAACAGGACTTCAACATGGTTCAGCATTGGTTCCGTTCCAACCAGCTGTTCCTAAATGCTAAGAAAACCGTCTTGCTAACCTTTAGTTCACAGGCAAGACTCTCCCGGCTAGCCGATTACCCCTCATTTCTAACCTTAGATGGGACCCCCTTGAGGCATGCACCACCTTCAAATACCTGGGGGTCTGGCTAGATCAGCACCTTGATTTCTCCACACACATCAAATCAATTTACAAGAAGCTACACCCTAAACTTGGTGCTTTATATCACAACAAGGGTTGTATCCCCACACCGTCCCAAAAGGAAATTGTTCAAAAGATGATTCTCCCCTTACTTGACTATGGCGATGTAGTCTATGGCTCTGCTCCCCCTCCACCCTAGCCAACCTGGACATACTCTTCTATTCCTTCTGTTGCTTCATCTTAGAATGCCCACAAATGACCCACCACTGTGACCTATATAGCTCCCTAGCCCTGCCCTCACTCCAGGCCCACAGACAGATACACTGTGCTAGGTCTATAGCCAAATACTGGTTTCAGTCCCTTCCCCCATATCTCGAATCCTCCCTCTCAACACATCCTCCACCTGCCTATTCCCTCAGAAGCGCTGACTCCAGACATCTCCATGTCCCATTCATGGGCACATCCAAAGGCCAATCAGTTTTCAAATATCACATGTCCAAACTCTGGAATGACTTGCCCACCGACATCAGGCATACCACAAACTCCCTGCAATTTAACCTTCTCCTCAGTGCACACTTCACCTCCACCTGCACATGCTCCTAGCTATGGAAAGTCTAACGTCCACATGCTCTAGCTGAATTGTGCATTCGCAGCACAGCTTTCCTGCCAACACTGTAATTATGTCTACTGTTGGTATTATTGCCGCTGCATTCTCCTGCTATCACTGTAAATATGACTTGCTGTCTGTACTCTCATCGGTTGTATTCAATGTATTGTATCTTTCTGTATTGTATTTTCCTGTCTTGTATTGTATTGCATTGTATTTTAGCCTGTGAAAACCCTGTACCCTAATTCCCCAGGATGCATCTGGAATCGAGTGGTCCACCACTCAGCATGCTTTCCTGGTTAAACTCTTAAATAAATAAATATATATTTCAACTGCATGGCATTTTTTTAAATCTTCATTTTTAGATATTATAAGTAAGCATGCCCCTCTAATTAAAAAGGGTAAGTAGCAGAGTAGCTACTTGGATAACAAATTAAATAAAACAACTTATTAAAGAAAAAAATAATGCATAGAATCAGTTAAGAAAAACAAAGTCCACAGAGGATAAATTAGCATTTAGTGTAATAAGGAACAGGTGCATTAGAGTAATTAGACAGACCAAATTAGATTATTGCACAACTCAATTCTAGGTCTTTTCCAGTAATCCCAAGAAAGCATGGAAAAATATAAATTTATTACTGGGAAAAACTATGAATACAGCTTTGCCTAACTTTTTGAATCACAATAATTTTGTTGTGCACAAATCTTCTGAACGAGCAAAGTAGTTTAATGATTTTTTTGCTGAGGTTGGTCTTTCCTTTCAGAGGGAACATCCTAATTCTCAAATACCACTTTTGTATGCAGATTTTTGTATAAAGATAAATAGACCTATATTTACATTTTTAAAAATATAACTGATGCAGAAGTCAATAAGGAACTTAACAAATTGGATATTATTTATTTATTTATTTGCTTTTGGTAACCAGGTAAGTGTGCTAGGCAAAGCAATGTCTATTTTCAGGCATGACCCGGGAGGATACAGGGTTACAGAGATAACAACAAATGGGTGGAAAAACAATCGGTACAGGTCAGTACAGTATCAAACAAGTTTGCAGTACATACGAGTCAACAATAGAAAACAATAAGTAAACATAACAGTAAAACAGTATAACAAGTGAAGATTCTCCTGTCTTAGGGATACAGACTAGGAGAGATAGCTTTGCAAGGTGCATATGTGATGTCCAGCTGGGAGAACCAGTTAGAGCACAAAATAGATGGTCGGCTTTAGTTGAGACCAGGGGACTAGAGGTCCAGGATGGTAGTGGAAGGACAGTTCAGAGGGAGAGAACCCGAGGGCAAGTGCTTTTCTTTTGTTTAGGGGAAGGAAGTGGAAGGGAAAAGAGAGACATGAGAGAGAGAGAGAGAGGAGGGTGGGTTGGTGAGAGAGAGTAGGGGTGTTGATGGGAGACAAGGATATATTTGAAAAGGAGAGTTGGGAAGTTAAATCAGAGAAAAACAAAGGGGGAAGAGGATGGGGGTTCTACAGAGGTTGGAAACAGGCACAAGGGATAGAGCCAAGTAAATGTTTGTGGCGCGTCCTCTTGAAAGTGGCACGGGATGGAGCAAGACAAATTGCTTATGGAAGAGGGTTCCAGTATTTTGGTGCAATATGCGCGAAAGCCCAAGCAAAGGAGAAGGACCAGATAGAACTGCGCCAAGTTTTTAAAAAATACCAACTAAAGTAATATCGAAGCATTTAGCTTATTTCTTTAACATGTCATTAAGATCAGGCTGCTTGCCTAACGATTGGAGAACAGCATCTGTGACTCCTATATTTAAAGGGGAAACCCCTCAAGTCCAAATTCATATAGGACAATTTCTGTCATTTCAGTGTTTCAGAAAGTATTTGAAAAATTGTTATATACGCAAATTATTGCATACTTGGATAGACATCACTTAATTTCAGATAAACAGTCTGGTTTTAAGAAACATCATAGTACAGTGCATGTTATCTCTAAAGTTACTGATCACCTGTTTAATGCCTTGGACGTGTCAGAAACCACTCCAGCAGTGTTTCTTGACCTGTACAAGGCATTTGACACTGTAGATCATAATATTTTGCTTAATAAATTAAAATCACTTAGAATGGGTTTGCCAGTATTGTTATGGTTTAATTCATATTTAACATCATGATTCCAATATGTTAAATTGGGAGAGGTCATTTCGGATATGGTCATTATCAACAAGGGAGTGCCCCAGTGCTCTGTATTGGGGCCATTGTTGATTTTGTTGTATGTAACTGAGCTACCTAATTGTTGCTCTGACAGTGTGAAAATGCAGCTTTACGCAGATGATATTGTATTATATACTCATCGTGCTTCTTTGGATATAGCTATTCAAAGATTACAGCATGACTTTAACAAGGTACAGGAAGGTCTGCTGCAATTACAGTTATTATTCAATGGAAAAAACCACAGTGGATATTATTTACAAGGAAAAAACATTTACTTTCAGAACATCAAATAACGGCACTTAATAGTAATATAATTTCAAAAGTACACAAATATAAATATCTAAGTATGATCTTAGATGAACAGTTAAACTTTAAAAATCATGTTTATTCATCTTTTGAATAAATTAAAAAAATTGTTAGCATTCTTTTATCAAAATAAAAATATCTTATGTATTTGGTTCAAAAAATGATGGTAAACTCATTGTTTTTGGCCACATTAGATTATGGGGATTGCATTTATAAAAACACTACATCATCAATTCTAAATTTATTAGATCCTTTATATCATAGTGCTCTTAGATTTGCTATGAAACTGCCTTATTCCACACACCATTGTCAATTATATGAACAGGTACAATGGACTTCTTTGACTGCTCGGAGAGACGTGCATTGGTACATGTATGTATGTATATAAATTTATTTTAAAGCAGTTACCAACTTATTTATTGCAAATACTTAAATGTAAAAACATATCAAGGCATTCTCTTCGTTCAACTAAAAGGTTGGTGTATCAAGTGCCTATGTATAAAACCAAAATTGGAGACTTTACCTTAGCTGCATCTGTTCCTAAAGCATGAGATTATTTGCAAAAAAAAAAACTTAAGGTAATTACCATTCCTTCCCTTGCTCAATTTAGAGCATCATTAAATAGTTTGGTATGCAATCATTGTGATTGTTATGGGTAATCTGATATATGTCCTGATGTTAACTATTTTGCACAAAATGTAGGGGTTTTTTTTGTATGGAATAAATATGCTATGTTTTTATCTCCTGCATCTGTAATTATGTGTTTTGTACTTTGTTTATTATATTTTGTATACTGTGTCTCTTTGATGATGTGTCTATATTGAACACAGTTGTAAATGAGAGTTTCTCTCAATTTGCCTTCAATAAATGAATGATGATGATGATGATGACAAGTGGGGTTCCACAGGGGTCGGTGTTGGGGCCAGTGCTCTTTGGCATATTTATTGCAGACATCTTGGAGGGCATCAGCAGCAAAATCAGTCTATTTGCAGATGACACCAAGATGGGGGCTGTGGTGGATGACCAGGGGGGGATGGTGGAAGAAAGATCTGGCAAGGCTTGAGACATAGTCTGACAACTGGCAAATGAGGTTCAATGCAAAAAAATGCAAGGTGCTGCACTTCAGAACAAAGAATATGAGGAGAAGCTACCATCTGGGGGTGCAGCTAGAAGTAACAGAGGAGAAGGATGCAGGGTGCTCATCACTGGAGCAATGAACATTTTCACACAATTCAGGAAGGCTGCAGCAATGGCCAACAAAATGCTGGGATGCATTGCAATGGGCCTAACCTTGAGAAGAAGGAATGTGATTCTGTTGTTATACAGATTGTTGGTTACACTCCACCTAGAGTACTGTGTGCAGTACTGGAGCCCATACCTACAAAAGGACATTAGGTTGCTGGAGGGAGTGCAATGTAGGGCAACAAAAATGATTCAGGGTCTGGGAGAATTGCAATATGAGGTCAGACTGAGGGAGTTAAACATGTACTCATTGGAGGAAAGGAGGAATGGGGGATATGATTGAGACCTTTAAATACATGAAGGGGATAATCAGGACAGACACAGAGGGTGTATTCAGCAGGTGAATGGGGAGAGACACTAGGGGCCATGACATGAATGGAAGGAGGCTGATTCAGGAGAGAGTTGAGAAGGCATTTATTTACAGAAAGGGTGGTGGCAGAGTGGCACACACTATCAGCAGAGGTGGTGGCATGTAACACAGTAGAATGCTTCAAGAAGGGGTGGGACATGACAAAGGGGAGGGTAATGAGGAAAGGAGAGGGGCAGCTGCTAAATAGGGAAGCTAGCTGCAAACTCGAGCGGACTCAATAGATCAGATGGCCTTTATCCCCTTGCAACTTTTGTTTGTTCACATATTCATGAGGTGGTGTCTCCAAAAGAATATGGTGAAAATTTGGAATCAAAATGTCAAAAAATGGCTGATTTATGAGCACTCATTGCAATTTCACTACAGAGGTTTGTACCTTTGTAAAAGTAAAATATTTTGATACTAAATTTTCAACATAGTCTTCCTATTGCCCTATAAAATGTATGCCACAGCTGCCATTTTTCAAATCCTTGCCAAAGTGTGTTTTCGCACCTTTGGTCTGGAGTGGCATTGCTGTTGCACAGAATTATGTTTTGGCAGGGATTCAAAAATTTTCTGTACAGGGTACATCAGGTGGGGTAATAACATGGCTATTCTGACAATTTCTTCACTTTTACCCTACAAATGTAAGCACAGGGCCCAGAGAGCCCTACGCTTACACAGCTACGTACATATACACATGTATGGAGGGTTGCAAATAGGACTACAATTATACTTTCTCAAAAAATAAGGAAATTCTTTGCAAAAAACTTTGTTAATGCATCAGTTAGGGTTCAGCATCAAACATTTGGAAATGTGGTGTTAGAGTGTCCAACCCCAACACCCTAATACCCCCACCCCACACTCACCCTCCATGCACCAACAGATGCCAGGGTGTGTTTTGGGGTTGTCGCTGTAATGCTCACACCATTCTCCTCTCCATCTCAGCATCCTTACACATGGAATGGGGTGAGCATTAGGACCGACAATCCCAAGACACCCCACTGGCACCTGTTGGTGCATGGGAGGTGCAGGTGGGTTTGAACCCTAACACCACATTTCCAAACCTTTGATGCTGGAATCCTAACTAATGCATTGACAACGTTTTTTTTTTTTTTTTGCAAAATAAATAAATAAACACACACACACACACATATATATATATATATATCTTTTTTTACAAAAAAAATACATTAATGCATCAGTTAGGGTTGATATCAAACCATGAAAAGGAGGAAAACCTCCCTGCACACACCAACAGGTATCAGGGGGTGTGCCTTGGTGTCATCAGCCATAACACTCACCCCATTCCATAAGTAAATAAGCTGAGCTGGGTACAGCCATAATGCTTACCCCATTCCATAAGTACATTAGCCCATTTGGGTACAGTATAGGAGAATAGGGTGAGCATTAGGGCTGACAAACCCAAGCCACCCCCCTATGCTGGTTGTTGTGTGCAGGAGGGGGGTAGGGTGTTAGGGCTGAAACCCTAACATTGTATTTCTGTACTTTTTACAGTTTGATATCAACCCTAACTGACACATTAATGTAGTTTTTTTTACAAAGAATGTCCTTACTTTTTGAGATAGTGTAATCGTAGCCTTATTTGTCTGCGGGAGTGCAGGGCCTTTCAGGCCCTGTGCTCCCATCCCTCTATAGATGCATGTATGTATGTATGTATGTCACTGTGGAAGGGCCCTGCATGCAATTTATAGGACAACAGTGACCAAACTGCCAGCATGGCCATCTTATTACCCCGCCTCATGTACCTGGTACAGAAAATTATCAAAATCCCACCGAAATATAATTCCATGCAACTACAATGTCATTCTGTGCCACAAGTGCAAAAACACATTTTGACTAGGATTTGACAAATGATGGCTGGGACATACATGAGATGGGGTATTAACAAGTTTATGTTGAAAATGTGGGTTCCAAGTCATTAAAATTTCCAAAGTTATGAACGTGTGTAGTGAAATTGCAACAAATGATCATAACTTTCCCATTTTTACATATTTTGACCTCAGATGTTTAACATAACTTTCTTATGACCCCACCTCATAAACAATATAGATGTCATTATGCAAATTCTGCCTGAAAGGTGAATTCATCAAGCAGACACAAAATCACCTTTCAGGTGGGAGTTGCATAGCAACAGTCACATTGTTCATAGGTGGGGTCCCCAAAAGGCTATGTTGAAAAATTTTGCATCAAAATATGCAAAAATGGCAAAGTTATGCACCAAAGTTGAAAATCCCATTGAAATACATTGATTTACCATATGAAAGAAGATCTTATTTTGTGAGTCACTATACAAAACAAGATCTTACTTCGTATGATAAATGTTAAATAAAACACATTTTAAGGGCATTTTTTCAGAATGCATCTAAGGGGTCCCAACAAGTAAACTACATATGGTTGTTCCTCCCCAGAATATCATTTGAAGGGATTTCTAAATGCGAAAGAAGATACTGCTTTGCGAGCCAGCATACGAATCAAGATCTTATTCCGTATGACACCGATATGAAAGAAGAATTTCAGTGCTAAACAAAAAACATTTTAAGGGCATTTTTAAGCAGAAAAGTACAGAATGTACCTAAGGGATCCAATAAGCAAGTTACAAGTATTGGTTCCTCCCCAGAATATCATTTTGGGGGGGTTAAATTTGAATATTTCAGACAAAACTGAAAACAAGATGGCGGCCATACAAAAAAGGTGTTTTCCCTTGCAAAGGAGGATTCCTCTTTCATTTCATACTGCTATCTTTTAGTGCTTACTGAACATGCGCGGAGAAAAAATTACTCACCT
The DNA here is from genome assembly GCA_016271365.2 of Neoceratodus forsteri. NCBI lineage: Eukaryota > Metazoa > Chordata > Ceratodontiformes > Ceratodontidae > Neoceratodus > Neoceratodus forsteri. The sequence goes on along the minus strand of CM057449.1, from coordinate 1,551,153,807 downwards.
TAGTAATGTTGTTTCTTCTAATGGAGTCTTGCTATATTATGACATATGCAGTGAGTCCCAACCTTCAAACTGCTCCGGAGGTGAAAGAGTTAACTTTCCATGCCAGGCATGGAACTTTGAGCGTGAGCTCAATTGAAAACTCTGTCTGTTGTTAATCAAACTCAAACTGTCAGACCTTTATGAGCAAAACTCATTAAGGTTCTGTGTGGAAGCCGTAAACCTACACTAGCCAACTGGCTACTAAATATAAGAACACATTTTTCCTGGTCCCAAAACAAAGACTCAAGTCAGGGGATCCAAAAAATTAAAAATATAACATCCAAACACCCCAAAAAGGAGGGGTGAAAAAATAAGGTGGGCAACTACTAAGTGCCAACACTGCACTGCCCACCCACATCCCAAAAGTAGAGGTTCTGAGAGGGGCAGGCAGGGGGGGAGGTCATAATATAGCAAGACTCCATTAGAAGAAACAACATTACTAAGGTGAGTAATTTTTTCTTCAAACAACATGAAGTCTTGCTATATTATGACATATGCAGACTACACAGCAGTATCTCCATGGAGGAGGGACAGAACCTACTTCAGAAATAGGCTCTAAAGCACAGCTGTGCCAAACCGAGCATCACTCCTAGCCTGGAAATCCAGGGAATAATGCTTGGTAAAAGTGTGAACTGTTTTCCATGTAGCTGCTTGACATATCTCTAGGATAGGGATGTCCCAGGCAGCAGCCAGAGACGCAGCTGTACCTCTGGTAGAGTGAGCCCTCAGGCCTGAGTGAGGAACCTTACCCAGTTTTTCATAGCAAAATTGGATACAAGAGACAATCCACCTGGCAATGGATCTTTTAGTGGCAGGTTTTCCTTTACCAACCTCACCATAAGTGAGGAACAGTTGGAGGGAGTCAAACCTGTGACCCTTGGTACATTCTGTGTAGTAACTAAGGGCTCTTTTGACATCTAAACTGTGCAATCTCCTCTCGCCAGAGGAGGAATGGTCAGTGAAGTACACAGGGAGAGACATAGATTGATTAAGGTGGAAGTCTGAAACCACCTTAGGCAAGAACTTTCTGTTAGTCCTGAGGACCACTTTATCTCTATGAAAAGAGATAAAATCAGGCTCCACTGACAATGCTTGTAATTCACTTATGCGCCTGGCAGAAGTGATGGCTACCAAAACAAGTTTTCCAAGTCAAGTACTTAAGCTCTGCTGAAGACAAGGGCTCAAAGGGGTTGCATAAGCTGAGCAATGCAAATATTAAGATCCCAGGCAGGGCAGGGTCTCTGAATGGAGGGTTGGTGTGAAGCAACCCCTTGAAAAACTTGGAGAATACAGGATGAGCCAAAGAGAAGAGGGTTTACCTGCTGATAAGAAAGCAGACACGGCTGCCAGGTGCACTTTTAGGGTAGCTGGTCTCAGCCCCAAAGTATTCAAATGCACCATATAATCCAGGACTGTGGGTAAGTCAGCAGATTCTGGGGAAATATGCTTGCCAGAGCACCATATAGGAAATCTCTTTCATTTGGAATTATAAGTAGCCCTGGTGGATGGCTTCCTAAAAGCCTTCAATATATCCAATTCACCTTGGGAGAGGTGTAGGTCAGCAAACTCTAACTCTTCAAGAGCCAGGCCTTGAGATTGAGAGATTTGAGATTCGGGTACCAAACCCTCCCCTGAGCATAGGTTAACAGGTTGTGATTCCTGGGAAGACACAGGGGAAGGTGGACTGCTAAGGACATAAGGAGTGGGTACCAGGGCTGTCTGGCCCAATCTGGAGCAATCAGGATCATCTTGCAGGGTTGAGATCTGATTTTGACTAGCACCTTGAACAGAAGAGGGAAGGGGAAGCATAGAAACTTCCTTCCAACTGAGAAGGAAGGCATCCAGAGGGACTGAGCCCAACACTGGGGGCCTGCAGCAAAAAGGGAAGTTGGTGATTGTCTGGGGCTGCAAAAGATCTATCTGCGGGGTGCCCCATCTGGCAAATACTACCTCCAATACTAGGGGATCCAGTGACCATTCGTGATGGCCCTGGGAAATCCTACTGAGAGCATCTGCCTGGACATTGTCCTTGCCTGGGAAGTGAACTGCCATAAGGGAGGTGTTCAGGGAATACACCAGAGACCACAACTTCATTGCTTCAGTGCAGAAGGCCGTAGACCGAGTGCCTCCTTGCTTGTTGATGTACCACGTTGTAGTGGTGTTGTCTGTTCTGATCTGTACAACTTTGTTCTGAACAGAGGTGGAAAAAACTTCAAGTGCTAGAAAAACTGCTCTGAGTTCCAACAGATTGATGTGGAGCAGAGATTCCTGAGGGGACCACAATCCCTAGGTAGTGAGATCACCCATGTGAGCTCTCCACCCCAAGAGGGATGCATCTATAGTAAGGATTAAGGAGTGAGACTGAGGGGTGAAGAGGATCCCCTGTCTCAGATTGCTCTGTCCTGCCACCACTGAAGGGCTTGGATCAGGGTTCGAGTCACTGGGATCAATTTCGTCAGAGGGTCTCTCCTTTGAGACCAAAAGGCTCTCAAATGGAACTGGATGTCCCTCATCTGAAATCTTGCTCCCTGCACTACTGCTGTAGAAGCAACCATGTGCCCCAGGAGCTGCAGAAAATGCCTTGCTGGTCGAGAGACCTGCAGGGAGAAAGATGAGGCCAGAGAGACCAAGGTCCTTGCTCTTTCCAGAGGAAGGAAGGCTCTGGCCTCTTTTGTGTTCAGTTCTGCACCTATGAAGGTGAGAAGCTGGACAGACTCTAGAACTGACTTTGGAAGATTGAGAAGGAAACCTAGAGATGTGAGCAGTTGCTGAGTTACCTGAAGGTGTAGTTTGACTTCTTCTGGAGACTGGCCTACTATGAGCCAGTCGTCCAGGTAAGGAAAAATGGCAATCTTTTGCCTTCTTAAGTGGGCAACTACTGCTGCCAGGCATTTTGTGAATACCCTCGGGGCAGAGGTGAGGCCGAAGGGCATTGCTCTGAACTGGTAATGGCCTGAGAGCAGTTAGAATCTGAGGTACTTTCGATGGGAGCTTCTGATAAGAACATGGAAGTAGGCATCCTTGAGGTCCAGGGACGCTAGCCAGTCCCCTGGCCTTAGAGAGGGTAAAATAATTCCCAGAGTCACCATTTTGAATTTTGGTTTTAAAAGGTGCTTGTTTAGGTATCTGAGATCCAGGATGGGCCGCCATTCTCCTGTCTTTTTTGGGGTAAGGAAGTACCTGGAGTACAACCCTTTGCCCTGGTGTGGGGTGGAACCATTTCCACAGCTCTGAGAGCCAGGAGGGTAGAAACTTCTGTTTCTAGGGCAAGTGCCTCTGATGGATTTGCAGGTGGAAAGGACCTGGTTCTCATCTTTGGAAATTTTTTGAAGCTGAGAACCAGTCCCTGGCTTACTACTTCCAGGACCCACTTGTCTGATGTTAGAGATTTCCAGTCCTGGACAAAGTAAGCCAGCCTGCCCCCTATAGGTAGAAGAGAATCAGCCCTGGCTACTCCATCAGGGTGCCTGCTTGGCAGGGGCTTTGGGCTGAGGGGTGGAAGCAGGCTTGCTTGAACCCCGTCTGCCTCTCCCTCTAAAGAACCCCCTCTAGGCATAAGCAGAAGAGGAGGCCTGGGCTTGATAAAAAGGCCTATGAAAAGGCCTGCCCCTGCCCCGGGATGCTGCCTTTGAGGAGTGGCCTGCCTTTCCTTGGCCTGTGCACTCCTATAGGTGGTCCTATATTCATCCATTTTCTTCATGTAATTCTCTGTCTGCTCCCCAAACAGAGAATTGCCCACAAGAGGAAAATCCATGGCCTTAGACTGGGTATCCTGTGACAGGGTAGTACATCTGAGCCAAGCCATTCTGCGAAGTGCCATAGATGTAGCCATGACCCTTGATGACACATCATTAGAGTCTACTGCAGCATGAAATTGCAGCTTGGATGCCTCAATACCACCCACAGCCACCTGTTCCAGCTCCCTGGCAAGCTGGTCAGGGACCTGTTTTGCTACAGCCAGCACAGTATCCCATCTGGATTTCTGGTACCTAGCAGCATAAGCCATATCATTTGCCTGTCTGAGTCCCAAAGATGCTGCCATGTACTGTTTCTTTGCCATGGCATCAACCCTCCTGGAGTCCTTTTCAGGGGGGTGCGAAGCTAGAGGAATATTTGCCCTGTCACACGCTGCAGCCTGCACTACCCCCATACGGCTGCATTGCTGTAGGAACTCCGTCACAGCCTGATAATGTATACCTCTTGTCCATCCTTTTATCAACAGGAGGTATAGTGTGAGGAGTTTTTAGAAATTTTACTGTCTGTTTCCGAAAAGATTTATGCAAAGGAATAGACAGTCTCCTAGACTCTGGAATATCCATCATTTCTACATAATCAGGCTCCTCTTGGTCATCAACAGCTTCCTCAACAGGGAGCTGGAGAGTTTCAGCAACTTTTTTTTATAGAAAATAAAATGAGAAGGGGACTCAGAGAGCCTGGGAGGAGAAACTCCTGATGGTCTGTCTGGAGAGATGTCCGGTTCAATGGGCACATCCAGACTTTCAAAACCACATTCACTCTCCTCATACTCCTCTTCCCCTTCCTCCAGTTCATAAAAATCCTCAAAATCATAATCTTGAACCGGTGGAACCGGCCGAACCAAGCGCTTCCCTGATGGTGTCAGTTCGGTCGGAACCAGGGAAAGTGACAGGACAATTTGAATTGCTTTAGCTATTTCCTCAGCAGTTGGAGAGAGAACTTTTTGGCTCCACACCAGCTGACTTTCTAGTCCTTTTAGTTGGAACCGACTCCTCAGAGCTGGCTTTTCATTTGCCTGAGGAAGTATTGCCCTGGTCAGAGGGCACTCCCTCCGGTTCGGTTGGAACTGAACCGGGCTGGCCATCTGGGTCAGCGGACTTTTTGGCCTCCCTTTCCCTGAGCCTACCAACTCTCTTTTCTATGGTGGCAGCAGGAAAATTATTACAAATCTGGCAATCTGCATTGAGGTGGTCAAACCCCAGACAATACACACAGGTGATGTGTGGGTCAGCCTTAGCAAAGGCTTCCCACAACCACTACAGTGCTGAAACCCAGTGGACCCGGTTTTTCCTTTGGGTTTCTCAGACATAGTGCCAGCCTAACCAAACTTGCCCATTTATGGCAATCTGCCAAGCAAGACTCTCTTATCGGTTCCCAACCGTGTTACGGGTCATGGAAAAAAAACGTAATGAAATCCATTTTTCTTAGAACCGATAAGAACCGGGAACCGCACTCTAAATAAGGACTAGTAAATTTTGAAATCAACCGGATCGGTTCAAACCAAACCGAAAAGCGTTTACAAGTTCCACACAGAATAATATATAAATGTAAGCCTATCTATTACTTACAGTACCACAGACAGAGCTTGAACTGACCGGTTGCGGTTTAATTTTGGTAAAAAAAAACCATAAAATAATACTTAAACCGACAAAACAAACCGAGCAGAAGGAGAAATCTCTGGAGCGACTGTTCAGTGAGGCAGAGTAAAGAATCTGACAGTGTGAGTTTGATTAACAACAGATGGAGTTTTCAACCGAGCTCGTGCTCAAAGTTCCATGCCTGGCATGGAAAGTTAACTCTTTCACCTCCGGAGCAGTTCGAAGGTTGGGACTCACTGCATATGTCATAATATAGCAAGACTTCATGTTGTTTGAAACATTTTTTTCAAATGTTCAAAATACAATAACTTAAAAATAGCTTTTTTAATTTTTCACAAGACTTGCAAAAGGCACATCTGTGGGCTAGACCCTTTCTGCTGTGAAAAGTTCAGACAAAAAAAAAGTCTGGGCTGTAGGCAAGTTCAAAGAAAAATCCCAGCAAAGACAATGAGAGAAAACATGTTTTTTTCAACTCTCCATAACTCGGAAACCACAAATCTGACCAGAACATAATTTGCCACATCCAGAGATCTGCCCCCACAAGACTGCACCTACCAAATTTTGTGAAAATCTGTTGAACAGTTGAAAAATTATTAAAGTACAAAATTCTGAGTTTAACATTAACATTGAAGTGCCTACTCAACCCTAACTATAGTGGTGCAACTGCGTATGTGTATATTGATTGATAGATAGATAGATAGATAGATAGATAGATAGATAGATAGATAGATAGATATATTAGAGGCAAAAAAAAGTTTAATGCACCAGTTAGGGTTGTTCCACAGCAACAAAAGTGAGGAAATTTGGTGTTAGGGTTGAAAGCCCCCCTTGGACCCCAACCCCACCCCCAACCAGCATGAGGTCGTGGCGTTGGGGTCATCATCCCAACTCTCACCCCATCACATGTGAAAACAAGCAAAGGTATAGAGAATAGAGTGAGTTAGGACTGATGACCTCAACGCACCCTGATGCCAGTTGGGGTGGCTGGGGGTCTGGGGCTTTCAACCTAACACCAAATTCTGCATTTTGTGGCTGTGGGACAAACCTAACTGATACATTAAATGAGTTTTTTCCTCTAATTTCCTTTCTTTTTGAGAATGAGGATGATGAATAGTGAATGTAATGTGGTGGCTGGAGTGTGGGGCCTTTGGGCCCTGTGCTCCCACCACATGATGTCCTGTTACATAGCAACAGAAACTGAAAAGCAAATGCAAGTGGCAATGGTTACGCACATGGTAAAGCAAAGGTAAATGGTAAAGTAAACGTTAATAGGAACACATGTGTAAAGTGATCCCAAAGTCAACAGTGATGCAAATGGACACACAAGTGCATATGAAAATGCAACTGGTAAAGCCCACAGTGATGGCACTGATACTGTAAATGCAAATGTTAAGTGTTACAGCAACAAGAACGGCAAACGTAACAGAAACGAAAACATGAACGGAATCGTACACATAAACATGAACCATAATGAGCACAGGCACAGTACCACAATTGTAAATGCAAATGGTAAAGTTAACATGAACAATAACACCAAAGGAAATAGAAACGTAAACACAAACGCAAATGCGTACTTAAACGCAAACTGTAACATGCACGGTCACATTACCGCATCTGTAAATGCAAATGGTAATGGTAACAGCAACAATAACACCAAAGGAAACAGAGGAAATGCACGCACATATGGAAATGCAAACCGTAATGTGCACGGGCACAGTAACGCAATAGGAAACACAAATGGTAACAATAACAGCAATGAAGATGCAAAATGAAACAAATGCAAAGGAAAGGTCTTCTGTAAACACAAATGGCAATGCACATGGTGACACAAACCAAAACGCTAACAGAAACAATGGAAACGCAAATGGTAACAGTAACACAAATGCAAGCGCGTACGAAAACACAACTGGTAACGTGCACAGTGATGGCAGCAGTATTTTAAATGCAAATGTTAAGTGTTATAGCAAAAAGAATGCCAAAGGGAACAGAAACGGAAACGCGAATGCAAGCATGCACGTAAACACAAACCGTAATGCACACGGGCATGGTACCACAATTGTAAACGTAAATGGTAAAGTTAACATGAAGAATAATGCCAAAGGAAACAGAAATGGAAATGGGAACAGAAGCATGCATGGAAATACAAATGGTAATGCGTACAGGCACAGTACCACAATTGTAAACACAAATAGTAACGGTAACAGCAACAGTAACAGCAAAGGAAACAGAAACGCAAAAGAAAACGCAAGCGCATATGGAAATGCAAGCCATAATGCACACGGGCACAGTAACGCAATTGCAAACACAAATGGTAACAGTAACAGCAACGAAGACGCCAAATGAAAGATAAATGCAAATGCAAATGAAAGGGCTGCCAGACATGCAAATGGCAATGCACACGGTGACGCAAACCAAAACACAAACACAAACAGTAGTGGAAATGCAAATGGTAACAGTAATGCAAATGCAAGCGCAAATGAGAATGCAAAGAGTAACGCACACAGTGGCGTACACAGGAACAGTAACACAAATCGGTATAGGAGCACAAGGGGAATGCTAAGTGTAACAGTAACGTAAGCGCACACCCTGTTTTTGCCCAACAGCTGCACAGAGAAACACAGTGTGTACAAAGAATGTATGCATAATAGTGAGCCTCAAAGCAGAAAATGAGCTGTTGGATGACTAAATTGCTTATATTTCAGGAACTGTATGATGTAGGAAAAAAAAAATTTACATGAATCATGATTTTCCTGGATATGTTACACATTGTCATGACGAACATTCCGTATCTTGCACCATTCTCAAGATATGAGCCCCAAAAAGCACGGTGTATGCCACCATGTTAGTCTATGGGAAAAAATGTCAACTTTGGAGTACCGTAACTTGGCATTCCTGCAATATTTTGTCACTAAACCATGAAAAGACACATCTGTGAGTTGTTGACTGCCTTCCCTCCAAATTTCAGCCCAAAAGACCAAACAGTTCTTTTGCAGCAGGGTGGCAAAGAACTCCTGTCATTTTGGCCATAGTCTGGAAAAGTAGTGTTGCAATTTGTGGCATTTTTCGCATAAATTTGCAAAAGTGTAGCAGGTGCAACCCTATTTTGAGACACTACTGTTTTCAAAAATTTGAAAAACATATTTCTGGGGTGTTTAACCCCAAAATAAAGACATGGCTAGCATCCTCAGGGTCCGACTAGGTGAACACAGAAAGAATTGTGTCCCTAGAGGGTCCCAATTTTAAATGCCAAGCATTTTTATGATCACTAACTGAAAACAAAATGGTGCATTTGCGACACTACTAGGGCCATTTGCGACATTAAAAAAGTGCATTTACAACACTTTCAAACTTTTTGTTAACTTTTTCCATTGATGTATAATGGGAAATTGTTTTTTTGAATAACTTTTGAACCGTTCAATATTTTTTCACGAAATCTTCAAAAGGCATATCAGGGACCCCGGCCGCATGTTCTCTGAAGTTTTCAGACTGGTCACACAAAACTGTGCGACCTGTAGGTGAGAGCAAAGAATTCACATGAAAGCGTAATTGTGCTTTTGGTTGTTGCTTAATAACTCCGCAGCAGTATATCCAACTGGTACAAAAGTTGGCAGATCCCAAGCTGTACCATGCCCAATCATGCCTGCCAAACTTCAGGCAAATTTATTAAGGTGCAAAATTTCACCCTTTAACCTTAAAAGTGCTACTCAACTTTAACTATGGTAGCACTACCGTGCTACCATAATATGTATAGGGGTGTGATAGTGTCCCTATAGTTAGGGTTGTGTAGCCTGTTTAATGTTGAACTTCAAATTCTGAACATAAATATCTTTGGCTCCCTTTGATGAAATTAGCTGCAATTTTGTACGTGTTTTCTAGGAGGCAATGTCTTGATGTGTGGACATTCTTGTGATGGCAGCTTGTACAGTTTCTGAGATACACACATCATTTCTAGAAAAAAACTGATTTTTTCCCTATAATTAATGTTTTTTTTTTTTTCTCTCACCCATAACCTACATGGAAAGGAATTGTTGCCCCATACTTGCCAGGGACATGTGTCATGTCCCAAGGTAATGCCTTTGACAGGTCTGGTGAAAAAATATTAACTGGTTCCAGAGTTATAAAGCTTTAAATGTTAGTGTTTTCCAACTTGCACATGTGCAGTAGAGTTTTTGAGATAACGTTCTGCGTCATGTGTCATGTCCCAAGGTAGTGCCTTTGACAGGTCTGGTGAAAAAATATAAAAAGGTTCCAGAGTTATAAAGCTTTAAATGTTAGTGTTTTCCAACTTGCGAATGTGCCATAGGGTTTTTGAGATAATGTTCTGTGGCAAAAGTAAAATTGTGATGTTGCAAATGCCTGTTTTGCTTTTGGGCCAATTGTTTGACACACAACCAAACACTGTTTTTTTTCCCTGCCAACCACCACCTTGTTGACCTTTTTCCACAAACCAACAAACGTGGAAAAAAAACACAAAAATGCTATGATTTTATTAAACAAACATCCAAAAACCTAGCTAAATGGGACCTGTTTAGCTTGATTCTGATGTTTGCTTTTAAATATTATCTGCATATATATTTTCTGGGCACCCATAATCCAGGTTGCCCATCTTAGCAAGAGGAGCACTTCCTTATGTTCTCTACATGAGAACACCAGGAATTTCTTGAGTTCTGCATCTGCAGCTGCAGTTGTGCTGCTGACTGCAGACAGAAGAGTGAACTGCTGTTTCTCTAGTATCTAGTAGCACTGCTCACCCTCTGATCGCTGTCCCCTAATTTTGATTTTAGTCCTTGGTGTCTAGTGGCACCACGACTCTCCAGTGCCTTCTAATTATATAATCCAGCAACGGGTTGCCCACCCAAGTGTCAGATGCCATCCCCAGCCCACCTTTGTGTTCCTAGTGCTGACACTGGGGGGGGTGCAATCCCTGTGTTGGCATTACAACCCCCCAGCAATGTGGGACACTGGGGAGACCACCCCCAATGTCCCAAAATGTTTATTTTATCTTCTTCTATATGAAGAAAACAGTCCCCTGACCTTTTTTTTTGTTAAAAAAAGAAAACGGTCTCTCATCCTCCCTGCCATCCCCTCCACCATCCCGAGTCTCCTACTGAGCACCAACCATCCCTCACACCCATAGGCTATCAGCTTCTGTGAACTGAGACATGTCTGCACTCTTCAAAGTCAAACCATGAATTGGGGAATAAAGGTAAGTGCTGTATAATGTATTTCAATGGTGTTTTGAACATACTGTGTGTTCATAACTATGTCATATTTTGGAATTTTTTCACCAAATTTTCAACATGGTCTTTTTGGGACCCCACCACATGAACACTGCAACAGTCATTTCATTAATCAGGCCAAGAAGGTGATTTTGTGGTCGCTGCATGAAATCACCTTTTGGGACATATTAACAAGATTTCACTGCAAGAATTCATGAGATGGTGACTTACAAAGGCCATATTGAAAATGTGGTGAAAAAATTCCTAAAAATGGTCGAGTTTGGTGTATTCATTTAAATGTTTCTACGCTTGCACGTAACTTTGGTAATTTTCAATATTTTGACTCCAAATTTTCAACATCGCCATTTTTTTCACATCTCATGAACAGTACAGCTGTCATTTTTCACATCCTGTCTGAAATGTGTCTTTGCACCTGTGGCATGGAATGGTGTTTTGGCACAGAATTGAACATTTTTATCTATGGGGTTTATGAGGTGAGGCCATAAGACAACTATGTTGAAAATATGGGGTCAAAATCTGAAAAAAATGTCAAAAGTTATGACCATTCATTACAACTTCATTATGCCCATTCATAACTTTTGGAAATGTTGGTGTGTGCAGTGTGTGGGTGAGGTGTTACCTTTGAAAACCCTAATGCCACATTTCCATACTTTTGTGGCTTTTTCACTAACTAGAGCATTAATGCAGCTTTTTGCAATATATATATATATATGTATATATATATATATATATATATATATAGGTATAGGTATATATAGTGGGGCACAGTTAGGGTTGAGTAGCATGTTTAATGTTAAACCTCACATTTTGCAATAATTATTGCAATCAGTTTTTAATAACTTTGCAACTGATCAATAGATTTGCTCAAAATTTGGATGTGCCATCCCATGGGGTAGATCTCTTTATGTGGCAAGTTTAGTTCCAGTTGGATGTGTGGATTCTGAGATCCAGACAGTGTAAAAAGTTGTTGTTTTTCTTTTGCATTTTTTTCCTCGTCGCACTGTGTCCAGATGGTGTGGGATTTTGGTGTGACCTTTTATGGTAGAATTAGCTTGGAAAACAGAACAGGTATGCCAAGTTTTGTGAAAAAATATTAATCTGTTGCAAAGTCATAACAATTTTTCATTTCCCATTGTTTTCAAGGGGGGGAAAAGCACTTTTCAGGATAGAGGGAGAAAAATCAATGAAGGAATTTACTCTCACAAAAAAATATTCACTCCTTCAGACCCTGCACTCCCATCCCTCCATACAGATAGTACAATAGAACCCTGCACTCCCATCCATACATCCAGATGGTAGAACAGTATCCATATGTCACAGTAGGAGTGCAGGGTCCTTTGGACCCTGCGTTCCCATCAATCCATCAAGATAGTACAATGGTGTACCTCTTTCTGTTATATAAACATCATTTGTTGTTAAGAAATATCAGTAACAGTCACATCAATAAAAAAAAATTGGAAGAAATGAGCTAAAAAAACAGGAATTTTGCCAGTGTTTAAATTAAAAAAAAAGTATAACTTGTTAGATTCAAACTCAGGATGTTTCAAACTGCAGCTCTGTGTGCTACCCACCACACTACTGCGGCACTGTCATTGATTTCTGATTTTCTCTGTATTAGTATCTGTCACTGTGGAAGCGGAGAAATGTTGAAAATAAACAGAATTGTTTCAAAAGCAGACCAGGTAATTTTCATAAGCAACTCCACATCTCAGGAAAATATGTGAAAATTAAAGAAAATGGTCGAAAAAGCATCTTTTTTGGCAAAAACAACACAAAAATGTTTGAAAATGCTCCCTCACTGATGAAAATGGTACACTTCCATTTCCATAGACAGTACTTGATAACATGCAAAAACTGGAGAAAATGGTTGAAAATTTACCTTTTTTGCCAAAAACAACACGAAAATGTTTGAAAATGCTTCCTGGCTTCCGAAAATGGGATGCTTCCATTTCCGAAAACAGTACTTCATTTTTAGAAAAGAATGCCCCATTTTCACCAAAAATTACCCATTTTCAAAAAAAGAGCCCCATTTCACAATAAAATCCCTGTTTTTGAACAAAATGCCCTATTTTTGCAAGAAATGACAAATTTTAAAACAAAAATGCCCTATTTTCAAAATCAATGCCCCATTATTGCAAAACAATGCCCCATTTTTGAACAAAAATGCCCCAACTTCTCAAACAATTCCCAATTTTTGCAAAAAAATGCCCCCTTTTTTGAACAAAAATGCCAAACTGTCGAATATAAATGCCCCATTTTGCAAAAAATGCCCAATTTTCAAACAAAAATTATCAATTTTCAAACAAAAATGCCCAATGTTCAAAAGAAAAACTATTTTTGGAAAAATTCCATTTTCATACTGAACACTTAACTTTTCACATAGGAAATAATGGGAAATTAAAAGTTTAATAACTTTTGAACAAATTTATATTTTTTCACCAAACCTTCAAAAGTTAAATCTGTGACACAAATCCTTCATACCCTGTAAATATCAGCCCACAACTTTAAAGTCATTTCTGAGATCCAGGATGACATCACATGTCAAAAAATCCAAATATTTCTGTTTTTGCAATGCTTTATATCTCAGAAACCACTCAACAGATTCCCACCACATTTGGCAGAGCAATAGACCTACCCCTAGAGATACTGCTTGCCAAATTTCATACAAAGCCAATTAATGGCTCCAAAGTTATTAACCCTCAAAATTTGAACTTTAACATAGAAGTGCACTTTCACCCTAACTATACTGGCACAACACAACAGGTGTGAAGATACATTTGCCAAGATAAACATGTTAACTCAGGCAACATGAGCAAGATAAATGACATTGGTTACTGAGCATGCTCAGAAATTATCTCACTCACTGTGGCTACACTGAGCATGCTCAGTGTAGCCACTGAGCACTGAGTAGCTATACTGCCTCTCAGGAAGCAATATAGCACAGTGGTTAAGGGCACTGAGCTGCAAACCTGCAAACCTAGAGTTGAATCCCAGCAGCCCCCACTTCGCTACTGTGTGATCCTGAGCAAGTCATTTAACTTCCTTGTGCTCCCAGGTCGGACCTTAGTGTGCCTTTCCTGGTGAAATAATTCATGGTTAAACAACTTCCCCTTTATTCTCACATGTGAAGTTAAATTTCTGAGTATGTTCAGTGACCAGTTTCATTTATTTTGCCCAGGACACCACTAGAAATGAGTTTTACAGCTCATTAGGCCTTTATTGATAAAACTCTCAATAAGAAAATAAAATGTGAGATGTAATTTATTCTTTGATTGATTATAAAGTAGTATAAGGTGTTTTAATTGCTTTTTTCTTTTGTAGTTTTTTTGGCATTTCTATCACATGACCACCTGAACATCTGTTGTATAAATCATATATTACATGGGCTGACTTAAAATATCATTTTTATCATTTGAGGGAATTTGTCTATTGCTATCTCACTCATGGCTTTGCCATTCATAAGATATCAACAGACCAATCTCCTCTCATGAAGATAAAAAATTATATCTTAAATCAGCCCATGTCATATCTCCTATATACATATTCATTGCAAGAAACTTTGTTAATGCACTAGTTAGGGTTAAAGCAACCAAAGTAGGGAAATGTGGCATTAGCTTTTCCAACCCTAACACTCCATCCTCACCCTGCAGACAGCAACAGGTGTGGGTGTGCCTTGAGGCTGGCAACCCAAACACTCACCCCATTTTCATATACTGTATCCATTTCAGTGTACATACTCAAGGAATAGGATGAGTGTTGGGGTTGACAAACCCAAGGCAGAACCCATGCCAGTGGCTGCCTGCAGGGTGGAAATGGGGTGTTAGGGTTGAAAACCCTAATGCCACATTTCCCTACTTTTGTCACTTTAACCCTAACTATTGCGTTACAAAGTTTTTTGCAATGAATTTCCTTATTTTTTGAGATTATAGTTTTTTCAAATGCATGAGTGTTTTCTATATTTAGTTTTTATAAATACACGAGTTACTGCAAAAAAATAACTTTTAACCATATTCAGTGGGGGATGTGGGATTCAAACCCTGTCATTCAGGCCCATAGCCACTACATTGCCTTCTTTGATCTCAGTGTGTCAATGTTCTGTTATCCAAAGTCAAGACAATTCCAAACTAAAACAGCTAATAACACTTTCCTATTTCTCTGTAAAGTGCAAGCCTATTATAATGGAAGCATCTGTGTGCACACCTTTTGTCTGTTGTATCCAGTGTCCATTATATCCAGAGGCAGTGTAGTCTATGTGTTACAGTAGGTGTGTCGATGTGTGTGAACATGGGCTCAGAGTAAATGAGAACTTATTATACAACTTCACAGATTACTCAGAATCCTGCCTAGCATATGTTTCTGTATTATGTGTGTTTACTTAAAGTTATTTAACTGTCAGAGAATTGAGTACTTTTAAGGAAGTTTATTGCAGAAGCTAAGAAGAAGATAACTCTATTGGCTGGATGTTGGGGATCTAGGGCATTAAATACAAAGGCAAGTATACCATAAGAGTTTTATTGAAATATAAAATCATTTACTTTTAGTTTAATTAATTTACTTATAAAAGTTTATGCAGCGTGTGTAGAAATATTTTGTTAGAAATGTTATCTCTGTAGCTCTTAATTCTACATTTGCCAAATGTCCTTATCAGTGCTGAACTCCCCCCAAAGAAAAGCACTACAAATGTCCATAAATGTTTCATAGTGTCCATTATAAGCAATGTTGTCCATTATAACCAGAGAAAAATGCATTAGATTTGATATATTTGGTTTGGGAAATCAGTTTTTGTCCACTATAATGCATTGCCCATTATAACAGTGTCTGTTATAAATGGAATCCGCACATCTGACTGGAATAAAACTTGGCACATCAAGAGATCTAGCCCATGAGACCATGCATGCAAAATGTGGCAAATCTGTTGAACATCTGCAAAAACATTAAATTGCAAAATTTAACCCTCACTACTTCCATCTTTATGCAGTTACTGAATTACACATAAGTTCCATTATAAATTATACACTTACCCTGGCTAAAACTGATCCTTTCTGCCATCTGTAGGGCAGTCACTAATTTGCATGAGCGCCGCTATAAATTACACACTTACTTGACTAGAACTGATCCCTCCTGCATCTGTAGGGCAGTCACTGAATTACACATGAAAGTTCCATTTAAGCAATATTGCATGACAGGGGATGTGTTTGTTGTGAGATTTACACACGCCTAATAATAACTTTGGAATGGATTAATATTTTTCACCAAACCAGCAAAAGGGACATCTGTGGGCCATGCCCTTTCTACTCTAAAGGTTTCTGACCAACATTCCAAACTGTCTGGGTGCAAGGCAATGACAAAAAAAAACAGCAACAAAACAGTGATTTGTTACTTATTTCACTATCAGCATCTTGTAATTCACACATTCAACAGGAACAGAACTTAACATATCAAAGGATCTACCCCATGAGACCACACATGCAACATTTTGTGCAAATCCATTGAACAGTTGCAAAGATATTAAAGTAAAGGCTAAGTTTGCTGGCCAAGGCACCTAGCTTCACCTGAGCTCTTTCCTTCTAGCTTGCTTGAAAGGACAGAACTAAGAACCTTACCAGAGTAAGGGAAAGGATTAAGACTTTTGGCTAAGCAGATTTACTGTGTGTTGTTGATTTTATTTTGTACTCACAGGGATTGTTACTGTTTGCTGCTAACATTTTATTACTTTATTGTTCTCTGATTCAAATTGCTGTTGCTGGGTATACCTTCTGCTGCATTATTACAAGGTGTACCTACAGGAGTGCGCTAACAGATTACTGCTGTAATCTTCTGATTCAAAATGTCTTTTACAAGGTATATCTTCTGTTACTGCTTTATTTTTCTGTGTAGCAAAGTGTTTCTTATAGAGTATATCTTCTGTGAAATTATTACAGGTGGTGCTTACATTTCTGTGACTTTTTATCATTAGGCTAAGCAAAATTACTGTTTGCCTCTATTTTATTGATTTCTTTTTGCTGAAAAGGTTTTTTTGTCTCAGAGGTGTTGCAGTCTCCTTCTCACATTGAAGACAGGGAGAGTGAGAAAGCAGCCACAACTTCCTTGAATTAAGGAGGTTATTTTCTAGACTACACTGAACTGAATTATTACTTTTTGGACCTGTGTAAGTAACTAGTATTGATTCTGTTTTTGGGGTGGACTTTTCTTAGTTTTAACTTTAATTTGCCTGGGAGGAACTGTAGCTGGGAGATATTTTCAATCAGTCGTGACTAGACCTGTTACTTAGCCTTTGTGAAATAGGTGTCTGAAAGGAAGGAAGGCACTACCCGGGGGGGAGGGTAAGAGTTGTAGGTGATTGTTTCTGGACAGCATAGGTTTACTCCCACCCACCCCAAGTGCATAACTTCCTTTATAGCAGGGGCTCTGACATCACTTCCTCAAAACTGCTAACAACATACACATGTTCATATCCCTAAAGGCACAGCACACTGAATAGGGCATAGAGACACTCACAAGCTTGCACACACTAAAACAAGAACAAAAAACCAAAAAGCATCTGTAACTGGAAGGGACACAGACATGTGGGGAGTGGTGCAATGTACTGGCTGTGGAGCAGCAGTCTTCCGGGAGACATTCTGGAAACTGCATTGCTGCCCTATTTGCAGGCACCTCTCTGGTCTGAGGGAGGGGGTTGTTCATCTCCATGCTGACCTGGCAAGGATTTGGGAAACCTGCTCCCCCACTCTGGGACCACCCAGGCCACCACCACTACCTCAGAGGTTGCCAAGAAAGAGGAGTGGTTGGACCATGGTGGGCTCAGGGAGGGTGAGGGTGGTGGAACAGAGGTGCATCCCTTCAGTTGTGCCTCTCCACAATTCATTCACCACTCTGGCAAGGCATGGTTCCTCTATGGAAGCACCTGCAGTGGGGACCAAGGAGGATGCTGGAAACCTCAACAATGGAGACCCACAGGAGGGTGGCCCAGGACCCCACAGGGGAAGGAAACAACTTCTGGTGGGGGACTCAATTGTTAGGGGGTAGAACTGGGGGAGGGAGGGTAAAGGGAGGTAAGATGCCTGCCTGGCACCAGGGCTTGGATGGACAAGAAACAAATCCTCAGGATTGTGGGAGCAGCAGCAAGAGGGAGGGAGCTGGATGTCATTATCCACCTAGGGACGAATGACCTGGCTGAGAATGGGATCAGAGTAGTGCAACAGGAGTTTGTGGAGTTGGGGAGGGGCCTTAGACAAGTAGCACACATGGTAACTTTCTTGGAAGTGCTACCTGTCTATGGCATGGATGAGGCTATGGCACTTCACACCATGGGATTCAATGACTGGTTGAAAAGCTGCAGCAGAGCTCAGGGATTTGGCTTCATTGGGGACTGGGGCTCCACCTGGAGGGATGCAGGCCTATGCAGGTGTGATGGTCTGCATCTATCCTGGAGGGGAACCAGGATCCTAAGTGATGGGTTTAAATGCTTCAGTGGAGAGCATTTAAACTATCCAAGGGGGAGGCACTGAAGAGGAGAAGGGAAATCCTAGCCTCCCCCAAAAAATCAGGGTAATTAGTGAGGTAAACACCAAAATAGAGCAGTCAATAGGGAGAAGGGCTGGGGTAAATGGAGAAAAAACAAAGGCAGTAGGGACAGGGATGGGGCAAAAAGAAATAAAGCCATGAAAAAATGGAGGGTAATGAGTACCAATGCCTGTAGTTTAGGTAAAAAGCTCCCTGCAATGGTGGCCTTGATGGAAGAGGGATACCTGGATATTGTAGCAGTCACAGAAACATGGTACACAGAGAACCATGACTGGGATGTCAACATACCAGGGTACACAATCTACAGGAGGGACAGGGATGGAAGAAGAGGAGGAGGAATAGCTCTCTATGTAAGAAAAGGAATAAAAGCAACAGAACTAAAGGGTAAACAGGGAGGAAAGGAGGCACTGTGGGTCACCCTGGAGACTGGAAGTGGCTCCACAATCCACACAGGGGTTGAATACAGACCCCATCTCAGGGGGAGGAAATGGACAAGGAAAATGATAGAAGGCATCCGTGGGATGGTGGAGAAAGGGGAGATGTTGCTGATGGGGGACCTGAATATGCCAGATGTTGACTGGAGCACCTTTGCTGCAGCCACATGCAAGAACAGGGCCATTCTCGATGCCCTACAGGGGGCATGCCTCAGACAGCTAGTTTTGGAACCCACTCAGGAGAGAGCAATCTTAGACCTGATACTCTCAAATGAGGATGGAGAGAGGATCTCTGATCTTGAAGTGGGTAGCCATCTGGGAACAAGTGACCACCAAACAGTGTGGTTCATGATAAACTTAGCTGTAGAGTCAAGCCACATAAAAGTGAAGATACAGGACTTCAGGAGGGCTGATTTTGTCAAAATGGGAGAGTGCCTCAGAAAAGCACTAGCAAACAGGCAAGAAGGTGGGGTGGAGCAACAATGGGGAAACATCAAAACCGCCATCACAGAGGCAACAAGTATTTGTGTGAAGCAAATAAACAAATCAAAAATGAAAGAAAAAAACACTATGGTTCTCAAAAGAAGTGGCGGGGAAGGTAAGGGGAAAAAGATAGCATTCAGGAAGTATAAGGAAACACAGAAGGAGCAGGACAGAGAACTGTACCAGTTAAAGCAGAAGGAAGCAGCTTAGGCGGTCAGAATATCAAAGGCCCAAACCGAGGAAAAGATAGCCAACTCAGTTAAGAAGGGGATAAAACCTTTCATAGGTACATTAGGGAGCAAAGAAAGACTAAGGGAGGGATACTGAGGCTGAACAAAGAGGAAGGTGATTGGGCTGAGAGCGACAGTGAAAAAGCAGAGATACTGAATGAATACTTCTGCTCAGTATTCACAATGGAAAATCAGGGGGAAATACCTAATCTGGTCAATCGAAGCACTCTGGATAGGGAGGTTGATATTAGTCCTTTAACAGAAGAAAGGGTTCTGAAAGGACTCTTAAAACAAGGTGGATAAAGCAATGGGGCCTGATGGGATTCACACCAGAATTTTAAAAGAACTAAGGGAAGAACTAGTAACACCATTGACTACCCTTTTTAATAAGTCATAGGAGGATGGGGTGGTACCTGAGGACTGAAGGAGGGTGGATGTGATTCCCCTTCATAAAAGTGGGAGCAAGACAGAGGCAGGAAACTATAGACCTGTCAGTTTGAGCTCAGTGGTAGGGAAAATGATGGAATTACTTCTGAAGGAAAGAATTGTTGAGTACCTAGAGGCCAGTGGGGCACAGGACCCAAGGCAGCATGGATTCACAGCAGGAATGTCATGTCAGACAAATCTAATTGATTTCTTTGACTGGGTGACCAAAGCAGTAGACCAGGGAAGGGCTGTAGACATGGCCTACCTAGACTTTAGCAAGGCATTTGACACAGTCCCGCACAAAAGATTAATAAACAAATTAGCCAGCCTGAGAGTGGGTCCTAGGGTGGTAGCCTGGGTAAAACACTAGTTGGACAACAGGACACAGAAGGTAATAGTAAATGATGTCCACAGTGAAGAAAGGAAGGTTACTAGTGGGGTACCGCAGGGTTCAGTACTAGGGACAGTCCTTTTTGATGTCTTTATAAGTGACATTGCAGAGGGACTGGAAGGCAAAGTATGTCTCTTTGCAGATGACACAAAGATCTGCAACAGGGTTGATACACAAGGTGGGGGTGGAAAGGATGAAAAGGGACTTTGCAAGGTTGGAGGAATGGTCAAATGTATGGCAGCTTAGATTCAATGCAAAGAAGTGCAAAGTAATGCACCTGGGAAACAAAAACCCAGGGGAAGAGTACACAATGAAGGGTGAGATACTGACAACAACAAAAATGGAAAGGGACCTGGGTAGTCATATCAGATGACCTAAAGGTGGGCCAGCAATGTGAGAAGGTAGTAAGGAGGGCCGGGGGGATACTGGGATGCATAAGGAGAGGCATCACCAGTAGAAAACAGGAAGTTGCTGGCCCTCTGAACAGACAGTTGGTAAGACCACATCTGGAGTACTGTGTACAGTTCTGGAGACCCCATCTCCACAAAGACATAGACAGGGTGGAGGCTATCCAGAGGAGGGCAATCAAAATGATGCAGGGTCTGCATCAGAAGACATATGAAGAAAGACTAAAGGAACTAAAGATGTATAGCCTCGAGGAAAGGAGGGAGAGGGGGACATGATAGAAACTTTCAAATACCTCAAAGGAATCAACAAAGTCCAAGAGGGTAGTATCTTTCAGAAAAGGAGATGTGCAAAAACAAGGGGGCACAATTTGTAGATAGAGGGGGGATGGCTCAGAGGTAATGTGAGAAAGTAATTCTTTACAAAGAGGGTTGAACAGCCTTCCTGAGGAGGTCATAGAGTCAAAAACAGTGGGGGGAATTCAAGAATGCATGGGACAGACATAAGGCAATTCTGGTGGGGGTGTAGGAGGAAGTAGACTGTTGTTTAACTAGGATCTGCAGCTTATCCGTTAGGTAGGGAAATGGGCAGACTAGGTGGGCCAGCGGTCCTTATCTGCTGTCAAATTCTGTGTTTCTATGTTCCTATGTTAAGTGCAAAATTATACACTCACTATTTCCATCTGTAGAGCAGTCACTGAATTACACGAGTTCCATTATATATTATACACTTACCCTGGCTAGAACTGGTCCCTCCTGCCATCTCCTATAGAAGAAGGGATGATGGAAATGGAGGGTGAAATATTTGGAGGACCATGTGTGTGAATGCTCAAAGTCTGGGCAACAATATTGCAGATCTAGAGGCCACTATAGGGAGGAGGCAGAAAATTATAGACGTGTTAGTCTTTGGTAGTGAACAAGGTTATAGGATCACGATTGAAGGAAAGGATAGTGGAATACCTTGAAACAAGTGGATTTCAGGATCAAAGGTAACATGGTTTCATGGGGGGATCTTGCCAGACAAACCTGATCTAGTTCTTCAACTGGGTGACCAGGGAAGTGGATCAGGTGCAGCAGTAGATGTGGCATACCAGAATTTTAAGAAGGCCTTTGACACCATTCCATATAGAAGACTGGCGAATTAGCCGGCCTGTCTTGAGGTGGGAGAGAAAGTAGTAAACTACTGGGTAAGATGTTGGTTGAGCAGCAGGCGTCAGAGAGAGGTGGTAAAAGGAGGCCACTCGGGAAAAGGCAGGGTGGCAAGTGGGGTGCCTCAGGGGGTCCGTACTAGGCCCACTCCTCTTCAATGTCTTTATCATTGACTTTGAAGAAGAGCAAGAAGAAAAAGTCTGCCTATTCATGGATGGCACAAAAATCTGCAACAGGGTAGACACACTGGGGTTGAAAAAAATGAGGAATGATTTTTGGAAGTTAGAAGATTGAGCAGATGTTTGGCAGCTGGGTTTCAATTCTAAAAAGTGCAAAATGATGCACTTGGGGCACAGAAACCACGGAGCTACATACCAATTGGCAGGGAAAATACTGGAAACCACCAAACAGGAAAGGGACCTGGGGGTAATCATTTCTGATGATCTGAAGGTAGCCAAGCAGAGTGAAAAAGCAGTGGGAAAGGCTAGCAAAATGCTGGGATGCATAGGAAGGAGTATCACCAGTAGGAGAAAGGAGGTAGTGTTGTCCCAGTACACATCACTGGTAAGACCACACCTTGATTACTGTGTCCAGTACTGGAGATCCCCCACCTCTAGAAGAAAAAGGATAGGGTGGAGGTGGTACAGAGGCAGGTAACCAAAATGATGTGGGGACTGCATCAAACGCCCTATGTGGAGGGACTCAGAGAACTGAGTATCTACTCACTGGAGGAAAGAAGGGAAAGGTGGGATTTCATAGAAACATTAAAATACATAACAGGTATCACCAGCTCAGTTTTATCAGTTATTGACTATGGGCTGATTGTATATAGTGCTGCCACTGACACGGGCCTAAAGCATGTCAAAATATCACTCAACAAAGCCTGCTGACTCATCTTGGGTACCGACAGGCGCACCCACATGAGCAAGCTGTAAGCCAAATGTGGAGAGGTTGTGGGATAACAGATGGATCAGACACAGAACTTCAGTTCAACACACACTCTCTGTATGATTTTTATCTAAAACACAAGGGATAACCTTAAACAATAGCATATCCCTTCTTCAAATACATCAGTTTGCAGCAGCAAACTATACATGTCCTTCCTCTGCACTTGGTCAGCACCTACTGACTCACTGATCTATCTCTTTTGTGAAAATTATTTCTTACCTATGTTGGTCTTGTGTGTTTGGGTGATGGGGAGCTCAATAAAGAAAAACTCACCCAAAAGGCCAAAGACAAAAAACCACAGTGCAGAAACACTGAAGCAAGGGTTACCCCAAAGGGCATTGGCAATAAAGCCAAGTTTCAAAAAAACACAAAATCACACATACCCTAATAATGCAATGGGATCTATATGGAAATCACCATGAACTTTTAGGCTTGTTCGACTTAAAGCAGGAATGCATGGTGCCAAAGGGCCTTCTAAACAATCTATAATTTGCATGCATTTTAAATAACCCAACCAACTTAATTTTTATAATACAGCCCCCTAATAACTTTTTTACCTTTATCAAAAACACTTAGTGCTGTGGCATTTTCAACATTTACAGGTTTCAAACACATAAGGCATATACATCAAGGTATTTTATGACCTAGTGCTACTGCATACTAAATTCAACAATGAGGAACACAGCGTGTTGTTTTACATCAGCTCACAGGTCACCACAATAACCTCCCAGTACAAGGACCTGAGAGGGAAAAGGAAAATTAGAGAGGGCACTATAGAATAGTCAAGAAAGGGGAGGGGGTGCCCATAGGTGGCCAACCTTATGGACTAGAAACTGTAAAGGATAGATTAGGCTAAGAAACAGAGTAACTGTTGCAACAGATTTAAGAAAAAGGTCAGTGCTCAAGAATGGCAGAATCTCCCTGTCACACAGAAATACAATGGCTAAACCTACCAGGGTGAGTAAAGTACCAAGAATGCCTCATGGGAAAGAAAATGCTTCTTGGTTTTGCCCCAACTGCCATCCACATCCTACCACAGTTCTCACAAACCCAGCACTGCACCAGGGACACTGCACAGTGCTCACTATCTGCACCATTCAGGAGAACCTCTCTCGCTCAGCGCTTTTTTGCTTACAGAGCCCCACACTGCATTAATGTACTCCCTGCTGAACTAGCCAACTCCAACAACATCAGCTCTTTTAAAAAAATAATTGAAGCACTACCTATCTACCTCCAGCAGCTGTGACTGCTCAATGACCTCAAACTCTTTATTTATTTATATATATATTGGAATTACAAACCTTTGAGTCAGAGACTGATTTACAAAGGCTCCACATCAGGGTACAAAACATAATAACATTGCAGGTAGGTACAGAGCACAGAGAAGACATAATTAAAATTAATACAATGCATAGTGAATAATAACAGGAAAGTCATAGCAAATGAGGTTGCATATCTAATAGGGGAAGGTCAAGTATTATTAGAGCAGGATAAGACATCCCTTATTAGACTGCATGGTTGGGAAGATGAGAAAGAAACAGTCAGGAGTAGGGTGCAGGGCAACAGTTGAGGGCTGGATGTGGGAAAACGAGAGCAGTGGAGAGAAAAAGGAGCTTAGGGCTAGTAGCAGTCACAGGCGCTGGAGGACAGGAGGTGTTCTCTAAGGCTGATCTTAAAGGAGCCAAGTTTGGAGTCAGTGGCTATGGCCCTGGGCAATGCATTCATCCAGTACAATCAAGATGGCGTTTTATCCTCTGCTTTAAAGAAGCTGACCTCATCTCATCTTTATCCCAGGGACTTCTACTTGACCCTTTTACATCCCCCTCATTTCCCTGCCACCAGGTTCCTCTCTCTACTTCCTCTTCCACACTGCCTTCCCAACCTCAAATGCACACCTTTAACCCTGTCCCCTCCCCATGGAACCGCCTCCATCTCCTCCCTTAACCACCTGTACCTATCTCTCACTTTCTGGCCTCCCATCCTCACTTTACTGATACAATTGAGACAATCCTACAGCTCTGAGTGCTGGTCTATGGATCTCCATACCCTTCCTTATTTTTTAGAGTTTGTCTGTGTGTCATATTTTTATCTTATTGTAGTGTTACTTGTATTTGATTTGACTACTGATGTTATGTGCTCTGTAAATTTATACTTGTGGTTGTATGCCCCATATGCCTGTCTGCTACTGCGTTGTTCTCCTTGATGTGGAACCTTCATAAATGAGCTCTGAGCTCAAAGGCTGTATCCAAAAATTAAAATAGGTAAATAAAGTACAGAAAGGCAGCATTTACCACAGAAAGTCAGACTCAGGGACAAGGGGTCACGCTATGAAACCGGGGAGGGCTTAGAGGGGATGTGAGGAAATATTTATTCACAGAGAGGGTGGTGGAAGCCTAGAACAGCCTCCCAGTAGGGGTGGTAGGTGCCAAAACAGTTGTAGGGTTAAAATATGCATGGGACAGGTACAAGGGGACCTTGGAAGGAACACAAGGGGTGTAGACAACCAGAGATTTTACAAGGGTTTCAGTGGCACAGTGGTCAAGGAAAATGGGCACACTATAATAACTCTGGAATGGATTAATAGTTTTTCACCAAACCACCAAAGGAAATCCTTCCAAGGCAAGCCCTTTCTACCCTGAAATTTTAAGAGCAAAATTCCAAACCTTCTGGGCACTATGCAATGGCAAAAAAAAAAACAGTGATTTTCTTATGTATTTTTGCTATCTGAATCTCGGAATCTGCACATCCAACCAGAATGAAACTTGTCACATCAAGAGATCTGCCCCACAAAACTAAGCATGCAATATCTCATGCAAATCTGTTGAATGGTTAGCAAGTTATTAAAGTGTAAAAATTGGGGTTTAACATTAAATTGTCTGCTCAGCTCTAACTGTAATGGTGCTACCAAGCCACTTTGATATGTGTTACATGGATGGGACATTTCCATAGAAGTGGTTAGCAGTTATTTCCTTGTATACCTTTTCCCTGTTTACACAATTGTGATTAACATTTCCCCCCATAGAAGTGGTTAGCAGTTATTTCCCTGTATACCTTTTCCCTGTTTACACAATTGTGATTAAAACTAACGGTAACCGTCCAAATGTATTATATAAAATAAATGATGGGTAAGTGTGGCATACAAGAACATAAACCATCATGGGAACTAACCAGATAATAAAACTACTCGCCCTCCAGGCTTGTGGCTTTATTATTTGGTTAGCTCCCTCGATGAGTGTATTTCTTGGTGTCCCCCAGGATGAAACCCAATTCTACAGCATTTTGCAGCACTCTGCAGAATGCTGCAGCAGACCTACTGAATAAAGCAATGTAATTTCAATTGCAATTAGTCCCTTTTGTCATTTGGGAAAATGTGACACTGCCAGGATGAAGTGAATGCCACAGTTTCCTGCATGACAAAAGGGACTAATTGCCATTGAAATTACATTGCTTTACTCAGTAGGTCTGCTGCAGCATATTGCAGAGTGCTTTAAAAGTAGGTTTGATCCTGGGGACACCACTGTGTATATGTGTGTGTGTGTGTGTATATATATATATATATATATATACACATATATACAGTATATATATATATAGATAGATATAGATAAAGTTACAGATATATATATATAGATATATATATCTATATATATATAGATGTAGTATATAATATATATATATATATATATATATATATATATATATATATATATTCATTGCAAAAACTTTGTTAATGTGCTAGGCAGGGTTAAAGTGAAAAAGTAAGGAAATGTGGCTTTAGGGTTTCCAACCCTAACACCCACCTCTGCCATGCAGGCAGCAGACCAGTCATGAGGTGTGCCTTGAGGTTCTCAAGTCTAACGCTCACCCCATTCCATCAGCAAATAAGCTGATATGTGTACAGTGTATGAGAATGGGGTGAGCATTAGGCTTGAGAACCCCAAGGCACACCCCATGACTGGTTTGCTGCCTGCAGGATGAAAGGTGGGGTTGCTTTAACCCTTACTAGTGCATTAATGGAGTGTTTTGCAATGAATTTTCTTACTTTTTGAAATAATATAATTGCATCCTTATTTCCCTATGGGAACTCAGGGCCCTCTGGATCCCGTGCTCCGATCCATCCTTAAATTTTGAGATAGTGTAATCATATCCATATTTGCCTATGGGAGTGTAGCCATGCATCCATATGTTGCTGCACTTCCATTTATAGGACCAATACAACCAAATTGTCAGCATAGCCTTATTATTACTCCCCCTGATGTATGCAGTACTGAAACATTTGAAATATCCAGCACAATGTGATCCTGCAGCACCGTAACATCATAATATGCCACAGGTACAAAAAGACAATTTGGCAGGATTTGAAGAATGACAGCGGTTGTGTTCATGATGTCATGTAAGAAAAAGGCTATGATGAAAATGTGTCAAAATCTTTAAACTTACAAGCAAGCATAGCAAAATTTCAGTGTATGCACATAATTTTGCCAGTTTTATATATTTTGATGCACAATTTTCAATATACCCTTCTTATGACTCCACCCCATGAACACAGACAGTGAAAATCTTCAAATCCCACCTGAAAGGTGATTTCACCAAGCGACCATGAAATTGCCTTTTGGGCCAGAGTTGTACAATTCCACCAGCATTGTTCATTAAGTGGTGTCCCCAAAAGGCCATGTTGAAAATGTTGGGTCAAAATATGCAAAACTGACAAAGTTATGCGTCAAAGTTGAAAACCCCATTGAAATACATTAATGCCGTAACTAAGTCCAAAATATTTTTTTTTGTTAGAAGGAATCCTTTTTTGTTTGAACAAAAAAAGGACTCACAAAAAACAATTTGCGAGTTATGAAAAAGGATTTTAACGGTTACAAAAAACACTTTACAGGGTCATTTTTCCACTAGATAACTACAGAACTCACCTAACAGAGTCACATTGAGCAAAATACATGTGTTGGTGTCTCTCCAGAATACCATTATTGTGGGTTTTCATTTTTTTATTGAAAACGTGGAAAACAATATGGCAGCCATACAAAATAGGATTTTTTTCACATGAAAAAGATATTTTTTTCATTTGGATCAAATTCTTTTTCATTCCAGACCTCTATCTAACAGACTGTACTGAGCATGCTCAGAACCCAAAATTGTAAAAACTGAATAACTTTGGGATGGATTAATATTTTTTTCAACAAACTATTGAAAGGCACTATTGTGGGCCAGTCACTTCGTACCCTGAAAATTGCAGACCAAAATTCCAATCCCACTGCGCAAAAGGCACAGACAAAAAAACAGTAAAACAAAACTGTGATTTTATACGTTTCCACTATCTGGATCTTGGAATCTGCAGATCTGACCTGAATGCAATTTTCCAGGTCAAGAGATCTAACCTACAAGACCATGCATGCAAAATTTCATGCAAATCCATTGAATGGTTGTGAAGATATTAAAGTGAAATGTTGAGGTTTAACATAGGAACCCCTGATCAATTATAACTATAGTGGTGCTACCATGCCACTATAATGAAATTATTTCTTTATTTAGTTATTTATTAGTTCAGACTAATACCTTTGAGCTGTGACAGCTTGTTTATAAAGGTTCCTTGTTATCAACAGAGCACAGCAACAAACATCAAGTCTGGTACTAAATGACATAAAAAGTTGCTTTACAGGAACATTCAACAAGATATACATGGATTGCACCTAAAATGTACATTAAGCTTTGACAGCATGTTGTTAGCCACAAGTAGCTTACAGTAAGTTTTATCAACATGAATATATGTGGCATTGGCAATATGTAGACAGACATAGGCAGCTTATAATAGACTGTCAACATGTAGAATATGAGTCATTGGAAGTGAGGATAGTTGGAGCACTAGCATAAGCAACTCTTGAGAGCATCGTCTGGTGCAAAAGGAGGAGAGGTCAAGGGCAGTTACAGATGGTCTTAGTGGATTAGGTAGTGTTTGAGCTGTCTCTTAAACTGGCCAATTCTGGGTTTTGAGGTTTGAGAGGGTTTTGAGTAATTACTGGTGAGCCCATTTATTGACTTGACTGACACCACCTTCTAAAGCTGTAATAACTGGCCAGTTATTACAGAATGGAACCTGTTTTTGTATGGCATGGGTGTCAGCCAGTCAAACTGAAAGTGAAAGCTGCTGCTATCTCAGCTTCACAGAAATGAAATGCCATAGAAATGGGAAACAAGCATTTTTTTAATACACATCACCAAGCAGATGAGCAACGATATACAATAAAGAATGAGGTGTTACATTATTATATTTTTACACAACTCTAGTGTGTAATGCCATAACAAACCACTCAGGCGTCACACTTATTGTAACATAGAAACAGAATTTGACAGCAGATAAGGACCGCTTGGCCCACCCAGTCTGCTCATTTCCCTACCTAATGGATAAGCTGCAGATCCTAGTTAACCAGCAGCCTACTTCTTCCTACCCCCACCCCCTAGAATTGCCTTATGGCTGTCCCATGCATGCTTGAATTCCACCACTGTTTTTGACTCCACAACCTCCTCCGGAAGGCCATTCCATGCATCCACAACCCTCTCTGTGAAAAAATACTTCTTAAATTACTTCTGAGCCACCCCCATCTTCAAAATGTGCCCTCTTGTTCTTGCACACCTCTTTTTTTGAAAGATGCTACCCTCTTGGACTTTGTTGATTCCCTTCAGGTACTTGAAAGTTTTTATCATGTCTCCCTCTCCCTCCTTTCCTCGAGGCTATACATATTAAGCTCCTTAAGTCTCTCTTCATATGTCTTCCGTGCAGACCCTGCACCATTTTAGTTGCCCTCCTCTGGACAGCTTCCATCCTGTCTATGTCTTTGCGGAGATTGGGTCTCCAGAACTGCACACAGTACTCCAGATGGGGTCTCACCAGCTGTCTGTACAGAGGGATAATAACTTCCTGTTTTCTACTGGTGATGCCTCTCCCTATGCATCCCAGTATCCCCCCAGCCCTTCTTGCTGCCCTCTCACATTGCTTGCCCACCTTTAGGTCATCTGATATGACTACCCCCAGGTCCCTTTCCATTTTTGTTGTTGTTAGTATCTCACCCCCACTGTGTATTCTTCCCCTGGGTTTTGTTTCCCAGGTGCATTACCTTGCACTTCTTAGCATTGAATCTAAGCTGCCATACATTTGACCATTCCTCTAACCTTGTCAAGTCCCTTCTCATCCTTTCCACCCCACCTTGTGCATCAACTCTGTTGCAGATCTTTGTGTCATCTGCAAAGAGACATACTTTTCCTTCCAGTCCCTCTGCAAAGTCGCTTATAAAGACATTGAAGAGGGCCGGTCATAATACTGCACCCTGCAGTACCTCACTAGTAACCTCCCTTTCTTCAGAGTGGACTCCATTTACTATTACTCTCTGTGTCCTATTCTCCAGCCAATTCTTTACCCAGGCTGTCATCTTGGGACCCACTCCCAGGCTGGCTAATTTGTATATTAATCTTTTGTGGGACTGTGTCAAATGCCTTGCTAAGTCTAGGTAGGCCATGTCCACAGCCCCTCCCTGATCTACTACTTTGGTCACCCAGTCAAAGAAATCTATCAGATTTGTCTGGCATGACCTTCCCGCTGTGAATCCATGCTGCCTTGGGTCCTGTGCCCCTCTGACCTCTAGATACTCGACAATTCTTTCCTTCAGAAGTGGTTCCATCATTTTCTCTACCACCGAGGTTAAACTAACAGGTCTGTAGTTTCCTGCTTCTGTCTTGCTCCCACTTTTGTGAAGGGGAATCACATCTGCCCTCCTCCAGTCCTCTGGTACCACCCCATTCTCCCATGATTTGTTAAAGAGGGTAGTCAGTGGTGTCACTAGTTCTACCCTTAGTTCTTTTAGAATTCTGGGATGAATCCCATCAGGCCCCATTGCTTTGTCCACCTTCAGTTTTAAGAGTTCTTTCAGAACCCTTTCTTCTGTAAATGGGCTAGTATCAACTTCTGTATCCAGAGTGTTTCTACTGTTTGTTTCAGGTACCTCCCCCTCTTCCTTTGTAAATACTGAGCAAAAATATTTGTTTAGTATCTCTGCCTTTTCACAGTCACCCTCTGCCCACCCTCCCTCCCCTTTATTAAGCCTCACTATCCCTCCCTTGGTCTTCCTCACTCCTGATGTATCTATAAAAGGTTTTATCCCCTTCTTAACTGAGTTGGCTATCTTTTCCTCGGTTTGGGCCTTTGCTGCTCTGACTGCCTTCCCAGCTCCCTTTTGCTTTAACTGATACAGTTCTCTGTCCTACTCCTTCTGTGATTCCTTGTACTTCCTCAATGCTTTCTTTTTCGCTTGAACCTTCACTGCCACTTCCTTTGAGAACCATAGTGGTTTCTTACATCGTTTCATTTTGTTTACTTGCTTCACACAAAGGCTTGTTACCTCTGTGATGGCAGTTTTTATTATTCTCCATTGTTCCTCCACCCTCCTTCCTGCCCATTTGCTAGTGCATTCCTTAGGCACTCACCCATTTTGGCAAGTCAGCCTCCTAAAGTCCAGTACTTTTTGCTTTTGTATGGCTTGACTCTATTGCTGTGTTTATTGTGAACCATACTGTTGGATGGTCGCTAGTTCCCAGATGGCTACCCACTTCTACATCTGTGATCCTCTCTTCATCTCCATTTGAGAGAACCAGGTCTAAGATTGCTCCCTCTCGAGTGGGCTCCAATACTAGTTGTCTAAGGCATGCCCCTGTAGGGCATCTAGAATAACCCCACTCTTCGAAGTGGCTGCTGCAACTGCACTCCAGTTAACATCTGGCATATTCAGATCACCCATCAGCAATATCTCCCCTTTTTCTGACATTCTAAGTATACTTTCTATCATTTCCTTGTCCATTTCCTTCCCCTGAGAAGGGGGTCAGTATACAACAACCTGTTCAGATTGTGGTGCCATTGCCGGTCTCCAAATTTACCCACAGTGCTTCTTCTCCTCCCTGTTTTCCCTTTTGTTCTGTTGCTTTTGATTCTTTCTCTTATGTAAAAAGCTACTCCTCCTCCTCCTCTTTTACCCTCCCTGTCCCTCCTGTAGATAGTGTATCCTGGTATGTTTATGTCCCAGTCATGGTTTTGTGTGTACCATGTTTCTGTGCCTGCCACGATATCCAGATGTTCCTCCTCCATCAAGGCCACTAATTCAGGAAGCTTGTTACTCAGACTACGGGTACTGGTACTCATTGCTCTCCATTTTTTGATGGCTTTACCTTCTGTTGCAGCATCCCCCACTGACCTTTCTACTTCACTCTTTTTCTCATTTAGTACCCTGTTTTGTAGGGAGAGGCTGGGATTTTCCTGCTGCTTATCAGTACCTCCCCCTTGACTAGTTTAAAAGCATGCCAATGAAGCATTTAAACTGATTGCTCAAAAAACTTGTTCCCTTCCTGGACAGATGCAGACCATCCTGCCAGCATAGGCTGGTGTCCCTCCTGGTGGAACCCCAGTCCCAAATTAAGGCCAAACCCCTGTGCTCCACACCATTTTTTCAACCATTCATTAAACTGCATGGTGAAAAATACCCTCGCCTCACTCATGCCATTGACAGGCAGCACCTCTGAGAAGGATACTGTGTGTGCTACTTGTCTTAGGCCCCTCCCCAATTCTACAAAGTCCTTCTGCACTGCTCTAATCTCATGTTGAGCCAAGTCATTTGTCCCTAGGTGGACAATGACATCCAGCTCAGACTCCCGTGCAGCTGTTCTCATGATCCTAAGGATGCGCTTCCTGTCCCTCCAAGCCATGGCACCAGGCAGGCACCTTACTTCAGTTTTCCCTGCTCCCCCCAGTTCTATCCCCCTAATAATTGAGTCCTCCACCAGGAGCTGCTTCCTTTGCTTGTGGTGTCCTCTTCCTCCTTCCTGTGGGCCTCCCTTGTCACAGTTGTCCTCAGCCTCCTTAGTCTCCTCTGCAGGTGCATCCATAGGGGAGCTATGCTCCCCCAGAATGGTGTACGGATTGTGGAGTGGAACAACTGACTGGGTGTGCCTCTGTTCCACCATCCTCACCCTCCCTGAGCCCACTGTGGTCCAACTGCTGTGCTTTCTTCGAAACCTCTGAGGTAGTGGTGGTGGATCTGGTGCTCCCTGGATGGGGGAGGTTCCCTTCCTACCATCCAGTGTGGCCTGGGGGAAGGTTCCCTTACTACTGTCCAGTGTGGCCTGAAGACGGGCAACTTCCTCCCTCAGGGCAGAGAGTTGTCTGCAAATAGGGCAGCATCTCAGCCTCCAGAAAGACTCCCGGAAGACTGCTGCCCCACAGCCATTACATTGCTCTACACCCACATGTTTATCTACTTTTTTTTTTGTGTGTGTTTGTGTGTGTGATTGGTTTGTTATATAGAAATATATATATATTATACAATGTGTATGCTTATATTGTCAGTGCAGTGTGCTAGAGAGGCTATGACAGTGATATGCACTTTGCACTCTTGAGGAAATGATGTCAGAACCCCAGGTATAAAGGAACTATTTCCAAGGGTGGATGGGGTGAGGGGTGGGAAGGGGTTGGGCCTAAACTGTGCCCTCACAAAACAATCAGCTAAGAGCTCTGACCCACCGCTGTGATGAGTGCCTTCCTGTCAGCAAGATGCCCTACACAACAATTTGACAGAGAAAATACCCTGCTAATCAAACAGAGAAAAATCCAGACATCCAAGTCAGACACAGGTAAACCTCCCCAACCCCAAAACAACCTGGTGGTTTGTGCTCTGAAAGCAGTCAGCCCCAAAATAAGTCAGCTGTGCTTTGAACTCCTCCTGCACTAAAAATCTTAAGAATTGTAACAAGCATAAAGCTTGATCCACATCCCTCTGTTGCTTGAAAGACTGTCTTTTCCTGATAATTCTAAGTTCCTTATTTCACCTTTCAGTTAGAAGTAGCCTCCACCTGCAGAATATCTGCTACAAACCAAAGATAATTGTAAGGTTCACTTCCCTCTGTTGTGAGCACAACTCGCTTTCTTGCAAATCCTATGTTCAGTATTGCAGCTTCCAGCCAGAGGTAGTTTCAGTTGAAGAATATTAGCTGTTTATTAGGCCTGTACATGTGATATTATAGCCCTTGGTGCAAAAAAACTCATACAAATGTACAACACCCTGCCCATTACACTCTCGCTCTCTCTCTCTCTATTTTATATATATATATATATATATATATATATATATAAATGTGTATGTATATATCTTCATTGCAAAACATTTAGTTAATGCATCAGTTAGGGCTGAAGCAACAAATATAGGGAAATGAGATATTAGGATTGAGTCCCTAACCACCCACCCTCACCCCACCCCCATCCTCCACACACCAACAGGCATCGGGGTATGCCATGGGGCCATTAGGCCCAACTCTCACACCATTCCATGTGTAAAGAAGTTGACATGGTATGGCATAGTAGAATGGGGTGAGAGTTAGGCCTAACAACCCCATGGCACACCCCAATGCCTGTTGGTGTGTGGAGAATGAGGGTGGGGTGGAGGGTTAGGGACTCAACCCTAACATCTCATTTCCCTACTTTTGTTGCTTCAACCCTAGCTGACACAATGACTAAGTGTTTTGCGATGAATTTCCTTACTTTTTGAGAAAATGTGATGTAACTGGTAACTGGTATGTGTTGGTGGGAGCATGGGGCCTGGACTGCCCATTGGTGCATCACAATATGCTTCTATGGAAATACAGGCCTTCTAGGCCTTGTGCTCCCACTTACACATAACAATGGAGCCATACAGTAGCCCTAATTTGCCAATATCTCAGTAACTGTACAAGCTATTTAAAAAGTTCCACTACAGTTGTAATCATGACTTTGAAACCTCCATGCATTTTTAGTCCAGATGGACTAAGCTGCAGGTAGTAAAAATCCATATCTCACATGGTTTTTGAGATACGGGCATCAAATGTCGCTGTGGGCACCACAATCTTATCCTATGGGGAGAAATCTCAACTTCGTGATGGTATATCCATGGAACTGATTAACTTTTTTACACCTAAACAGCATAATTCTCATCTTTGGGACACCCCCTTTACACCCTGTACATTTCAAGCCAAAAGACCAAACTGTTTTTTACAGTGCACTGGCAAAGTTTTTAAATTCCTAGTTCGTGAGGTAGCAAAATCCCCGGTCGCGAAGTCAGTCCCCATTCGCAAGCTGTCAAAATCGCCATTCGCAAAAAAGCCATGATCATCAGATTTTGGCCATCTGGTCTGGAGTCACTAAAGGGGATTTTGTCAGCTCACGAATGAGGAATTAAAACCAATCCCCTTTCGCTAGTCGACAAAATCTCCTTTCGACGAGTTGATCCCTTCACGTAAGCCAATCCTTGTTCATGAGATAGGGCCATCTGGTTTCCTAAGTCATGATCAAGAAATTGTTACTTCATGAAAGGGGATCGGCTATGAAAAGGGATTTTGTCAGTCCACAAAGTGATTTCAGAAGATGGTGTTGATTTTATAGTCACAAAAGGACGGGCAACCAATCCCCTTTTGCAAGCTGACAAAATCCCCTTTAGTGAGCTGATCCCCTTTTGTGAGCTAACAAAATCCCCTCTCATGAGCCGATCCTTGTTCACGAGATAGGGCCATCTGATCCCTAAGTTGCGATCAAGAATTTTGTTACCTCGCGAAAGGGGATCTGAAGCGAGTCACAAACGAAGAATTTCAAAATTTAAAACAGCCATTTTTTGGACAAAATGAAAAAGACCAAAGGCATGGGTTTGTAGAAGTATCACCCTGAACAAAACCTATGCTTCATTTGCAAAAGAAGTCAGCCATGGGGCAAGCTACAACATTTTGTTCAGATGAAAAAATGAAAACAAGATGGTGGCTTGCGAAAGGGGAATTTTTCCTCACAAAGAGGGATTTTATGAATCCCCTTTCGTGAAGTGACAAGCCCAATTACCTTACGCAAAACAAATATGTACTGTAAACTTGATTCTGAACCGAGCATGCTCAGAACCCGAAAATTCAAAATTAAATAACTTTGGAATGAATTAATATTTTTCCACCAAACTAACATTGGATTGTTCTTTTAGCAAACCTCTTTCAACCCTGAACATTTCAGACCACAATACCAAATGGTGTGGCCACAACGTGATGAGCAAACATCAGCAAAAAAGTGCAAAACAAAAAGTGAAAAACTTGTTTTTTGGGGCGCTTCGCTGCATGACAACCGCAAGTACGATCAAAATGTAACTTGGCAAATCAAGAGATTTACCATACCATTACATATGCATATATATATATATATATATATATATATATATATTCTATGCAAAAAAACTTTGTTAATGCATCATTTAGGGTTAAAACATGAAAAGTCAAGAAATGAGACCTTTTTTTTTTCCTAAAGTCAATTTGTTTTTGTACTGATTTATTTTTCATTTTCACCATATGTCTCCATTTCTGTCTCCTTCTCACACATTTGTCACCTTTCAACCTTCTTACAAGGCCCTGTTAATCTGTCTCTACCTGGGAACTTCCCCAGCTCTTTCTGTCCCATTATGTTTTATCTTTCCCATCATCACCTTTTTGTTTCACAGATTCTCTCTTAATCTTACCATTTATCACTTCTTCTCCCTTTGCCTCCCCCTTCTTCTTTCTCCACATATATGTCTCTCTCATTTTACCTCTCCTCTACACTAACTTGTTTTTCTCTTTTAGATATTTCCTGAAGAAGACCTTAGGTCGAAACGTAGATTTTTAACTCTATTTTCTACTTTCAGCTGCATTTAATATAACCATTTTGTTTTGCTTTTAGACCACATGCTGACGCAGCGCCTTCTTTTTGTTTTTTTACAATTTGTATGCTTTAGGGTTACCCCCTTCCCCCCCATCATGTACCCTCCCATCCTCCCAAGATTGACAGATGCCGGGGTGTGCCATTGGGGTTGTGAGGCCTAAATATCACTCCATTCCATGTGTAATCATATTCACAAGCCACAGTAAAGAAGATATGTTTAAATCTGGTTGATCCTGTCATTTTTGCTGTGGTTCCATGTTGAAGGGCTTTAACTTTCTGCTGCAATGTAGCGTGACCGAGTTCTGCAACTGTTATTGTGCATTGCCGCCATGTTTCAGTAATCAATCAGTTTAAAATGAAAAACAAGTTGTTTTTTCATTTTCTCAGAAAAAAGCTGCCATCTGTACCTGAGAAGACCCTGCAGAGTCTTTACTTTTATCATACTGAACTGTTAGGCCGAGACGTGGTTGGTCTCTAAAGTAAAATACAGGCACACATTTAAAATAAGTCCGTCTTAGGTGAAATGTAAAGTAAAGTGTGTTTTTTTCCCCCATTTTAGCTTTACTTTGTAGAAAACAAGCTGCCGACTGAAGTGCGAGGAGAGAAAGTGCAAAGCGAGCAGTCGGCAACTCCAGAATGACAGACACAAGGCAGAGCTAGCGTTGCTATAGCAATGCTTGCTCTGCATTGCGTCTGTCTTTCTGAAGTCGCCAACTGCCTCACTTTGCACTTTTTCTCCTCGGACTTCAGTCGGTGACTTGTTTTCTACAAACTAGAGCTAAAATGGGGGGAAAAAAACACACTTTACATTTCACCTAAGACGGACTTACTTTAAACATGTACCTGTATTTTACTTTTGGAGACCAACCACGCTCGGTCATGTTACAGTTCAGTATGATAAAAGTTAAAGTGCTCCCCCATAGTCTTCTCCAGGTACAGACGGCAGCTTTCTTTTTCAGAGAAAATGAATAAAAAAACTTTGTTTTTAATTTTTAAACTGACTGACACAAACTACTGGCAGCAATGCACAAACAGTGGCAGCACTAGGATAGGATGACGTATAGGAACATAGCGATATCTCCATGATGTATAGGAACATGGAGATATCACTATGACGCATAAGAACATGGAGATATCAGTGATATCTCCACTGCCTGCCTGAGATATCACTTTTTATCCATTCATTTATCCCAATACATGTTATATATATATATATATATATATATATATTATGGTAGAGGAGCCATTTCTATGTTAAACCCCCAAACTTTGCACCTTAATAACTTTGCAACTGTTTGATGGATTTGCCTGAAATTTGGAATATATGATGAAGAACCACAGGCCTTGGGATTTGCCAAGTTTCTTACCAGTCAGATATATGGCTGCGGAGTTATTAAGTGTGATCTGTGCGCACATTTACGCTTTTTCTGGAATTCTATGGTCATGCCTACAGGTCATACGGTTTGCGTGACCAGCCTGAAATCTTCAGGGAATGTGCGGCCAGGGTCCCCGATGTGCCTTTTGAAGATTTGGTGAAAAAATATTAAACGGTTCAAAAGTTATTCAAAAAACAGTTTCCCATTATAAGTCAATGGGAAAAGTTAACAAAAAGTTCAACAGTGTCGCAAATGCATTTTTACTTTCTCAAATGGGCCTGTTACTTTCGCAAATCGGCCATTTTTTTTTCAGTTGGTGATCAGAAAAATGGTTGGCATTTAAATTTGAGACCGTCTAGCAACCTAATTATTTTTGTATTCACCTAGTCGGGCCCTGAGGATGCTTGCCATGTCTTTATTTTGTGGTAAAACATCCCAGAAATATGTTTTTCAAATTTCTGGAAAAAGTACTTTCGCAAATAACTTTCGTGCTCACGAAAGTGTCGAACTTTTTTGTGAAAGCTTTCGCAAATTGCGATAGTAGTTTTCCATCTGTGGGACAGTGACAGCGATTCTTTGGCACTGTGCTGCAAAAGAACCGTAGGGAGTTTTGGGTTGAAATTTGGAAGGAACGGAGCTGACATCTCACAGATGTGCCTTTCAGTGTTGTATTAAAAAAATATTACACAGCGGCAAAGTTACGGCACTCCAAAGTTGACAGTTTTTCCCATAGGATAACATTACGGCGCCCAACGCATTACATAAATCCTTTGGCACCCTGCTGCAAAATAACGGTTTGGTCTTTTTTCCTGAAATTTGGAGGGAAGACAGCCAACAGTCCACAGATGTGCCTTTCAGTGGTTTGGTGAAAAAAACATTACAGGGAGGCAAAGTTATGGTGTCCAACTTTTCTATTTTTCCCATAGGATAACATTATGGCGTCACGCTTTTTCAGGGCCCGGGGATCTCGGAACGGTCAGAGATACGGACTTTTCGTCAGAAAAATGGGGGCTAGAATCCAAATTAGCCAGGACAGTTGTAAATAATATGATTTTTAAATTTTTTTCTACGTCTTAGGTTCCTGAGATATAATGTATTTAGTATTCTAAGA
The DNA here is from genome assembly GCA_016271365.2 of Neoceratodus forsteri. Classification (NCBI taxonomy): domain Eukaryota; kingdom Metazoa; phylum Chordata; order Ceratodontiformes; family Ceratodontidae; genus Neoceratodus; species Neoceratodus forsteri. The sequence goes on along the minus strand of CM057449.1, from coordinate 1,551,114,960 downwards.
TCTCATTTTCTGCGCCGATACTCATTATTATGCATACATTATTTGTACTCACTGTCTTTCTCTATGCAGGTTTGGGGGAAAACCAGCCTGTGCGCTTACATTACTGTTACTGTTGCCCTTTCCACTTGCGGTTCCGTACCCGTTTCAGTTATCGTTGATGTCTGCACCACCATGTGCGTTATCCTTTGCGTTTTCATTTGCACTTGTGTTTCTGTTATTTTTTGCCATTTCTGTCTACAGTACTGTTTATCTTTCTGTTTCACTTTACATCACCATGCCCATTGACATTTCTGTTTGCAGGCACCATGTTACTATGTGACAACACATCACATGGCAGACCATTCCCGCTCACGCCACCATGTGCGTTACCTTTCTGTTCTCATTCGTGCTTGTGTTACCATGTGTGCCACTGTTAGCATTTCTGTTTGCGTTGTTGTCCCTGTTAGTATGCCACAGACATCATGTGGCAGAGTGCGAGGCCCTTTGGGCCGCAGCCTAGCCACCGTGACATTCATTATTTCTCAATATCATTCTCAAAAGAAGGAAATTAGAGGCAAAAAACTCAGTTTAGTGCATTAGTTAGGGTTGTTCCACAACGACAAAAGTGAGGAAATTCACTGTTAGGGTTGAAAACCCCCCTTGCACCCCTCCACCCACCCCACCAACCGGCATTGGGGTGTGCATTGGGATTGTGGGTCCTAACTATCACCCCATTCTCCTATACTTCTGCTGCTTTACACGTGTCATGGGGTGAGAGTTAGGGCTGATGATCCCAATGCACACCCCAATGCCACCACGTGCGTCATCCTTAGCGTTTCCATTTGCGCTTGCGTTTCTGTTACTTTTTTGCCATTTGTGTGTACCGTACTGTTTCTCTTTCTGTTTCACTTTGCATCACCATGCCATTGACATATCCATTTACAGGCACCATGTTACTATGTGACAAGACATCACGTGGCACACCATTCCCATCTACGCCACCGTGTGCGTTACCCTTTCTGTTCTCATTCGGTTGTGTTACCATGTGTGCCACTGTTAGCATTTCTGTTTGCGTTGTTGTCCCTGTTAGTATGCCATAAGACATTATGTGAGGGAGGGGCCCTTTGGGCCCCGCTCCCGCCACCACATTACATTCACTATTTCTCAATATCATTCTCAAAAGAAGGGAAATTAGAGGAAAAACTCCATTTAATGCATTAGTTAGGGTTGTTCCACAGCGACAAAAGTGAGGAAATTCGCTGTTAGGGTTAAAAACCCTAACTCCGAATTCACCCCCCCAGCACCACACACACACAGACACACACAGGGGTGTGCTGTGGCACGAGGTGTGGCTGAGTGGCACATGTCTCTATAGGGTGATTGACTGACCATTAACACAATTCTTGGGAGTGACTTATTGCTATAATAATGAAAAATGTTTTTAAACAGTTTTAAACCTTGTTCAGTATATCGTCAACCTCTTCATGTATGGTAATAAAAGATTAACATAAGGTTGTTAGGATGTTTGCAGCCAATGAGAAACATCCATTTTGTCAGACTCTGAAGTACACATAGTAGTGACTGAATGGTACATGTATAGTCACAGCTGTGACCTGTTGGGTGCTGATGTGTGGCACCTTGGTATGGTAATAATGACTGCATAGGCACAGGAAAAGTAAGTACATTGCTGAGTTTTTTACACCATTAGGAATTCTGTCAAATGTGACATGCAGTGTCCCACATTGTTGCATATGCTGTGATACTGACTGTATGTCATAGGTACCAAACAAATTGATGGAGGTATAGTTGTAGCAGTATTAGTAAACATTGATTTGTATGCTTAAGTCATAGACACTTATTTTTATGTCATAATGGTATTTAAAGTAAGGAGTCGACACAGGTGGTTATGGTTTTAAAAAAAGTATTGCCAATTTGTCAAATGGAGAAAAGGTCCAATCAAGAGTGAAATTTAGTTAACAGAAGCAGTCTCACAATACAATCTTTGTATGTGTGCAATCATTGCTTGTCAAATATGTAAATGTGTAAGAATAATAAGAACTGTATAATATGGATTGGAGTAAGTGTGTGATATAATAGGAAACTAATCAGGTGTTGTGTGTTTCTAGTTATGTTTCAGTGCTCACTACTCTTTATGTGAGGTAGTAGTTTCTGACATTTGACCTGGAATTCTAATAGTCAGGCTGAAGCTGTGGCGCTTCATTATATATTTACTATTGAATGTGAATGGAGTTTGTAAAAAAATGTAACTTTTTTAAAAATGGTTGTATGTTGTAATTATGTGTAGTGCATTACTTGTGTGTTATGTTAATAAGCAATGTCAGTAGGTTGTGAAGTGTGATTACACACATGATAGACAAGTGTTTTGTTGTAATTGTGTGACTGCTAATGTGGATGTTCCTGGGGTGGGCGAAAAACCATATGCTGACTGTCTAAGTAGTACAATATACAAAAATGTAAGTTTTGTGACATTTGATTGGTATTATTTAATAATATGTCACTGACTAGGCGCAAATGGAAAATTCCCACCCTACCCCTCAATTGAGGCGATCATAAATATTGTCAGGAACAGGTATGCAGTTTGTTGTGATCAGTAACAGTGTCTGATTTACAATTGTCAATATTTTTTACATATGGTAGAATTACTTATGTGACAAGTTTAAAAATATTATGTTTTTACATGAACAAATGACATATTATCAATTCTTACATTGGCTTCTATGTAAATTCTTAACTTGTAAATACTAAAACTGTCATGGAATGCATTTTTTAACCAACTTATGGTTAATTAAATGTAGTTACTATAGTGCTGAATAATATCTAAAACATTCACCTGTACTTTAGTGCTACAGTACTATTTTTAGTACAAGTATCAAACTAGTTATTAACAATGTACACCTGAATACAAATGTTTATATAATGTACAAGTAATTCCAAACACATGTAAAAGTCAGTAAATGAGATTAAGCAATTGGTTATTATTTACAGTTGTGTAATTCAGCTTCTTGCATTATTAATAAAGGTAGTTATTTTTACATATGTACAATACTAGTATTACGCATGAAAGCATGATAGTTCTACACTGTTGCATGGTGATCGAATGATGTTCTCTATATGTCAAGAGTCAATAGATAAATTGAAGTGTTGATAGACAACTTGTGACAGAGTGGAATGTTTGCTGAATGTTAGAAGTGTAGCTCAGTTATTTACGATAATAACTGAGAAGTTCTCTTTGTTTGCAAAGAGTAAGAGCTTATAAGTCATATCAATTTGTTGTTATATATGAGTTGATACATGGATGTTTAAAGATATGTACAGAGGAGGAGAGCAGTAAGTCCTCAGTTTTTAGATGTACAATCTTTGATAGACATGTAATCATGGTTTCTCTAGTGACTGTGAATATTGTTGGCGCCGATTGAAGCCACTACAACAATTTTCATGTAGTCACTGATCCACACAAGATCTTACATGTTCCAGTGTATGTAATGTCTCTGTTAGAATACCATTTTGTTGCAATTGTATGGTTTATTTAGAGTCGTACATTATACAACATTGTAATGAGGCATGAATGTTTTTTGGACAAAGTAGTCATTTTAAAATGCAACATGTTTTGTCCTATTCTTCTGAAATATGAAGGTTGTCATAATTCTTCAATATTAGAAGATATGCATTTTTCAAGTGCCGTGGCAGTCTCTGTTTAAAACTTGTCATAGAGTCGTCACGCTTTAACCATCCAGTTCTGCACCTTAGTAATGAGGTGTAATGCCCAGAATGCATGGATTGACCATGGTGATAGATTATACTGTGAGTGTCAAACACTGATTGGTTGAAGACTATTCTACTAGCTGTGTAATCTGTGATAGGAGTATCAACTCTGAGCCCATTGGGGTCAAATCTGTGCAACATAAGCAACAGATATTGAGATGAACTCCTGAGACATATGGACTTAGTGCATCTGCCTCCGCACCTTCCACAGGCATGAATACATTCTGGATTGGTGAATAGCTGTCAAAATTTGTCACTTTTGGTTTCAGGGACAAAGAGAGTTATCCACAGCATGTCTTGTGTGGTTTCACGCTGTGAATTGCCACATGCACATTACTTGACATCATGCTGGTGAACAAACCCCACCTCTTCACGCACGCTGGAGTGCTGTTCAGTGACATAAGTGACCACTGCCTTATTGCTGGAATAAGGTCATCCGGTAAACTAACACCCCCAGCTAAATTCCTACTGAGGAGATCCAAGAAAACTTTCAACTCTGAGGCATATCTTCATGATCTAAATCACTCTACAAGATGGCAAGAGTTCTACCTTGCAGACTCAGTGGAAAAAGCTCATCAGGTGTTAAATAGCATAATACTAGATGTCCTTAACACTCATGCACCAATTACTAGAGTTCGAATTAAAAACAAATCTTGTCGTTGGTTTTCACCTGACCTTAAATCAGCCCTGCTTGAGAGAGATAAGCTTTGGAAAAGGTCAAGGAAGACTAAGAACCCAAATGACTGGTTGATATTTAAGAAAGCCAGGAATAGCTGTACCAAGAAAGTACGGGATGCTAAGGCTGCCTACTACATGGCTGAACTCGACTCCTCATACCACAATCCTGCCAGATTCTAAGGAGCACTATTAAGGGCATAACGGGACAAGATCCTAGCATTTCACTACCAGCTCAAATGCACCACAACAAGGTGACAATCTTGGACAGAATGGAAATACTGGATGCATTCAATAATCATTTTACAACCGCTGGCCTTGCATTTGATACCTCTCCAGCCAATCTGCTACGTGCTCAGTTAAGCTCCCAGTATATAGGATCTCAGTTAGCTGAATCCTCCTTCTCCTTCAAACTGATTCTGTTGAAACAAGTGGAGGATCTAATCTTGCAGATGGATATAAAAAAGTGCAGGTGCTGACTCCTTGACCCCTACTTTCTAAAGATTGCAATGCATGCACTTGCAGTTCCTTTAACACACCTTTTAACTTGTCCTTAAAATCTGGTTCTATTCCTGCAACTTGGAAACAGCCCAAGTTTTCCCTCTACTGAAAGCAGGGGACCCCATGGACCTTAACAACTATAGGCCAATCTCTATCCTTCCAGTACTATCTAAGCTGCTAGAAAACTGGTAAGCATCCAATTAAGAGATTACCTTGAAGAATCTAATCTTTTAACCAGCACAATCTGGGTTTCAGTCTAAACATAGTACTATTTCTGCACTGGCTAAAGTTACAAACGATTGGCAAACCGAACTGGATAAAAAGAATAGCGTTTGTGCTGTATTCCTTGATCTAAGCAAGGCATTTGATACGGTGGACCATGAGCTGCTACTCTCTTCCTTGCACTCCATAGGCTTGGATCCATCCTCCCTAACATGGTTCAGGTGTTACCTAACAGGAAGAACACAGCAAGTGAAAGCTGAAGGAGACCTATCTCCACTAAAACCACTTCTAAGAGGAGTTCCACAAGGATCTATCCTGGGCCCTATCCTTTTCGCCATTTATATTAACAATATTGATTCAAATCTTACCAAAGCCACTGTACACTTGTTCGCAGATGACACTGTTTTATATGTCAGCAACCCATCGCCTGCTACAGCTTGTGAAGTTCTACAAACAGAATTCTCTATACTACAACATCAATTATTGGAAAAAAAGCTTATTTTAAATGCAAAGAAAACAAAAGCAATGTTTTTCTCCACCCAAAGCCATACAAATCCCTCATTACTAAACAACCTCCCCCAGCTACCCACTATCCTTGGTGAAAGCCTTGATTATGTAGAAAAATTCAAGTATTTGGGGGTGTGGATAAATAGCAAACTTGACTACACAGCTCATATTGAAGAACTTTTAAAAAAGCTTTGCCAGAGGCTTCTCTATTTTTAGAATAAGGCACTTCTAAACAGAGATTCCAAAATGAGGTTGGTCCAGGCCACATTTCTCTCAGTAATTGACTATGCAGACTTCCTCTATAGTCACTGCCCTATCTCCTACCTATGCGAATTGGATACACTATACCACAGAGCTCTGAGGTTCATAACAGATCTACCATTTAACACTCAGCATTGCTCTCTCTATGCTGCAGTCGGTTGGATATCTCTACATCTCAGAAGAAACAGAAATGCTGCAGTGTGGACATACAGAATTTTGACTAAGATGCTTCCAAACTATATATTAGACTGCTTCGCACAGGCCACAGCTGGCACCTATGCCCTAAGAAGCTACAATTTCATTATGCTCAAAGTGCCTAAAGTCAACACCCGGCATGGGAGATCTGCTATTAGCTATAATCTAGCTATATCATGGAACATGATTCAAAAGTCCTTGAAGCTGATCAACAGGGTATCCTTAGCATCCTTCAAGCATCTATACCTAAGTCTGTTCCCTGAAAAATGCAATTGCTTCTACAAGTTCTAGTTTATTCACAGTCCTTTCCTTCCCCCTCTCAGGCTGCCATCATATCATGGCAATTCACTTCCCTAGAATTCATCTCCACAGATACCTCACCCCTGGCTATAATCTTTCCCATTAACTCCAGGCTCCTACCTTAGGCCCTTATCACTGCCTTTCACCTCCCAGTTCTAGCACCAGCCCCTGCTCTAGTCATCGTACCCCTTTCCTACTATGTATCTTGTCTCAGTCTATGACCACCTCTTTCAGTCATCCAGTCACTATTTCTCTTTGTCCACATTGACTTCCCTTGGATCTTTGGAATCTTGGGTATATCATGTTGAATGTATGCCATGTTTACTGCCAATGTTGATATGTATATACTGGTTTACCTAGAGTGCATCTCATATGTTCCTACCATATCCTGTTATGTTTAAACAATTCTGTTCTTGATTTCTGTATATAAGTGTTTTAATTATTCATGTACATATACCAATTATTGAACCTTGATTACTGTATATAAGTATATACGTGTTTTAAATCTTCCTATACATGTACCAATTATTGAACCTTGACCTCATCAGGTCCATCTTGCAAATGAGCTGTGCTCAATGATGTTCGCCTTGAATAAATAAAGATTTGATTGATTGATTGATTGGACATGAAACACATACATATTTTGTAACATATGTTACTGTGAAGTACTGCCACATTGGGGTGCCGTCTTCATCCAGGTTGTTTATGACAGCCATCATAAACTCAGTAGTGTCTTGCTGTATGTCTGCAGCAAATGTACTACATCCAGCATATGTAGCTAACATCTGTCATAGTGGTGTTAGTGACTGTACATTGTTAGAGTGGTCAGAAGTCATGTTGATAATCTGCTTCAAAGCATTTGATAGGGGATTGTCTTGTGAAGCAGATATTGCCTGCACAAACTGCGGCATGTGTAGAAAAACTTGCATAGCTGAGTTAGCATAGCAGTTTACTCTACTGCTGTTGTCAAAGACTGGTACAGCAGCTACACCAACTGATTTCTGATGAATTGCTGGTTGTGAATGTTTACTTGAAGTTGTGGCCTTTGCTGAACTCTTTTTTGTCGAATCACTTTTGGAAGCTTGCTGCTGTTTCTGGCTACCTCTAGCTGTGACTGAATTGTGTGAGACAGACAGATATGTAGGCAGTGGTATTAAAGACATTTGTGGCTGATGTAGAGTACGTAACCTGTTGTACTCAAGAATACATTGCTTGTCAGCTCATATTTTCTGAGGTGCTATACTAATGATGTGCAATCCAGAAAGGCTGCGTACACGTGAAAGTGCAACGTAGCTCATGCCATCCTTGAAAATGTCTGTACCTATGTCTACCATTGCTGAATCCAAACTCAATCCCTGAGATTTGTGAATGGAGACAGCATATGCAACACATAATGGGAACTGTTTCCTGTTTACATAGATATCCTTAAAAACCTGGAATTTAACGCAGGTTCGATCTATGTGTACAGAGTGTTCCATGTTGTCAAAGTGCACTACAAGTGTCTCAATATATGTCTTCTGGACATTGTAGACAAAGTCAGTGATGTTTCCCATGGCACCGTTTACCATACCTTGTTCTACATCTAGATTACGTCGCAGCATGATACGTGCATTCTTACAAACTGTGAGAACAGCTTCTAGGCCAGCTGTTCATGAAACATCTGACTTCAGTTCACTTAGTCGTTCAGTCATCTTTGCTACTAGCTTTCGACTAAGAATAACGCCATCAACTGTATCAACTGCATGCAGAGTTAGAATCTCTTGGTTTTCTCTCTGTAGCATTAGATTGTTGAATTCAGTGCATTTCTTTAGTCGTGGCATAAGACACACTATGTGTCTGCCAGTAGAGTATATATCACTGAAGACATTACATGCTGTTTCTATGCATGTACTATGTACTGTGATTTTTCGATCATTTAACATACAAACATGTTCTGGTGATAGAGAACCTGTACGAGCTTCATCTAAAAGTGATTTGTAAGCTAGATCACCACTTTGGCGCATGTTCTCAGACAACTCAACATAGGTAAATAATTCCCATATGTTATAGCCTGCAATGCAACCGAGGATATTCTTAGCTTGCTTGGCAGTCAGAGTTGTAAATACATGCTCTGCATTGACTGGTGCAAGTTGTAAAAGGTCTCCCAACACAAGTATACTTTTGCCACCAAATGGCACTCCATCATCAGTACCTAAGATCTGCTGTAGACGTAGATGAATACAGGCAAGCATGACATTGGAGACCATGCTGATTTCATCAACGATGAGTAACTGCATCTTTGTGAACATGGAACGGAGCTGAGATGCAACCTCAAATGACAGTTTACGATACTCTCCAGTTCTCCCATGTTCGACTGGCAACATAAAGAGATGGTGTAATGTTACTCCACCAATGTTGTATGCTGCTAGTCCTGTGGGAGCAGTCACAGCAACAGACATTGAAGAGCCTGTCACACTCCGTACTTCTGCAGTGATGGCTTCAATCAGGAAACTCTTTCCTGTGCCAGCTGAACCACTAACAAACATTAGTAGTGGCTTGTAGTGAGTGCAGTCACATTGTTTTGTTTCATGTAGTATACCATGTTGGACAGCTTCAACCACTTGAGAGTGAACTGTATGCTGCAGCTGATTTAGTCTTTCTCTTAAGTCAGCTGGGTTGACCATAGAGTGTGTGCCATGTTGCATGGCTGTCTCAATTTCTGACATTAACACTTCTGGGGCATTTAAGGGCAGAGGGTCACCTAGAACACCTTGTCCTTCTGGATCAAGGTTGTTTTGTGAACTAACTGGAGTGTCTTTCTGAAGTTGCTTCTCTGCCTTCTCAAGCTGTTCTTTCTCAGCTTTTAGTCTTTGTATATATGTCTGTGAGTACTCAGTTTGGAAATTCTCATAAGTGAGATTGAACTGGTCTTCGAATGTGTCAGAGTCACCTTTTAATTCAGACTCACTCCTCCAGGGTCTAAATAGGAATAGGAGAGCAAAGTAGTAATGTTCTGTGCTCTCTGATGTGCCTAGATGCAGTTTGCAGTGATCTATAAGCCATGGCTTGTGCCTCTTCATGAGACAGCCATCTAGTCCATTGACCTTGTAAATGTGTCGTGTTGAGTCAGGTGCTGCACCTGTCTTGTAGTCATACCACTTAGCCACCTCAAACAGACACATATCATTCATGTTGTTGTGTCTACGTGGGTAGTATGTGTCTATCAGGTTATTCTTCAAGATATGTTTTGAAGAAGGTGTATTGACAGCGAGCTCCTCAATTTCGGCATGAGGAATCAGTACACGCTTCCATTTCTCTTTGTAGTTTACACTGAGGAAACGTACAGCATCAGACTTCCCGTACAGATGTGTACCCATTAACCGGTCACTGGCTTCGTAAGCTCCACATTCTCTGTGTGAAAGAGTCTTCAAACCCAATGACCACAGCTGAGATGTCAGGCTTTTGCTTGAAGTGGCAATATCTTCCCAAAGATCTTGCAAGCTAGTCTGTTCATGTTTGGTTATGTACGAAGCGATGTACCGAACCAGGGCCAGTGAGTTGTCAGCCACAAACTGAACATCTATGTTTGCTTGCCACATTAGGAGAAGAGTTGGGTTGTAGTCATTGATGTACACCTCTTTTTCATCTCTGGGTAACTCGTATACCCTCTTGGTTGATTTTGCCTTCAAGTGGTGTCGCATTGCTGAGAAAAGGTCATTCATGGCACCATTCTGACAAACTCGTCTAGGAAATCCAAAGCGACATCGTGTGTACCAATTAGATTTGTTCTTTACTACTCGCCAGCAATATTTTGCGCAAATATGTCGCTGGAACTTTTGTACCAACTTCCATAGTGTAGGACTGTCATACTTGTCTGGAATGTGACAAGTGATATATTTTTTGATGAATGATAGCACTTCTGCTGCTTCATGTTCACCAATGCGTGGCGCATCCTTGATCCACAATAACATATGGATATGAGGGGCACCTCATGCTTGATATTCTGTCCTCCAAAAGTAATGTTCCACAATACCTAGAGGAGGATTGTCCTTTGACAAGATGAAAGTGAGAATGTCATGGAACCGCTTGTGAAAATGTCTTGTGACAGACACAGGATCAAGTGAACACATTTCTCGACAGTCATTGATGAGATGCCTTCGACATCAGAATTTGCCCACTTCAACAGTTCAATGAGTTCGTCCCAGGCATATTCAGCACAACTAAGTGTGACAAACCATGTGGCTGCACCATACTCTCTACATTGTCATCACTTCAGGGTGTCTGCGATACCAATATTCTTTGGTGCCACGTAGACTTGAAAGTATGGAAGACAGATTCACTTGCACATTTTCATCTTTCTGCTTTAATTTCTCTAGAAATTGAGCAGCTGTTATTCCATCTAGTGGACTTGTTAGATGAATGGTATGTGCTATAGATGCAGACAGAATGCTAAGTTCACTCTCCCAGAGCAGATGGAACAGGTACTGTATGTTACATCTGAATTTGCCATCTTTGCTCAGGACACAGCTAGTGCGGTACTCAGCACCCTGTACTTCTCTTTCATCTAGGCATCCACCTGTCCCTTTTGGAAATAGGTCTGGGAAACAGCGTGCTTCTAGTGTTGCCTCCCAAATGCTGACAGGCTCACCTTCCACCTGCTTCATTTGATAGAGATCAATGTTGTCTCCTAATGGATCTCTGCCATGTAGTGGGTGAATTGTGTACTGTTCATACACATTGTCACTTGTCTGTGTACTGACCTTCTCAATGATTGGCTTACTTTTTTCTAATAGATCATGTTGCACAGAGAGACTGGCCATCTGATCTATGTCAAGGTCTATATAAAAGGAATTGTTACTCTTTAAATAAGCCAGAGCAAGCTTTACCTTTTGCACATTGACAACATCTTGCCAGATGACCTTGGCCTTTGTAGGCACACCATTTACAAGAATGACCAAGCTATTTTCTGTTGAGATTGCTTGAACATTTTCCTGTAGAGGAAGTGGTAGATACATCACAGAACCCTTTAGAGATCTAACAAGCTCTTTCTGTGGAATGTTCCGTGTCTTTGTGTTCAGACGTAGAATCGTTTGGAATGGTTTCATTGTCTGAATTAGAATACGTTCAAACATATTCAATGTTGAAATCTCACTTGGTGTAACATCTGTTTCCATGTTGTTTAGCATTGACCTTGCTGGCAAAGTGTTGCACTTCAGTTTTGAAAAACAGTGTTTGCATAGCACAATGGTGTCTTGTAAGTGAAAGTCAGATTTCAGCAGCAAGAATGCTGTGAGAGCAGAACCACATGTCATTGTATGGTGACAAGGTTTCTAGGTTGACTGTGACTGTTTGTTTTGTGTAGCACAAACGGTTGCATGACACACATACAGAATCAAACTTCTGAGACTTTGCAACCTCAAACTTAGCAATTTCCTTCCTTACTGTTTCAGAATGTCATTTTCTAACACTGAAACAGATTTTTCTACAGAAGTGTTACACTGAAAATTAGTTGTTTCTGGTACAGAAGGAATGTGTTGCAGTTTTTTTAGGAAAGTGATGGCACCCTGCATGTCACCTGACTGCAATAAGTCATTTAAACAAGTGTACTGATGTACAGCTCACTGTACTTCATATACTCTGTAGACAAAGTTTGCATGCCTGTTTGATGCACTGCAAGCATCCGCATGTTGTGAAAAATACTATCACAAACACCACTATCGAGACATGCAAGTGAGTGACCCATGAGTCCAGTATGTGGCCGGATTTCACAATGGTCAATTTCGTAAACAGTTTATGTCTCTCTTTGCGATCTGTTATTACAAATAGGTTAACAAAGTGTTCTACTTTTGAAATGATGATTGCCTACGGTTGCAGGTATCATCACATGACCATGTCAGGCAGTGCCGTTTATTGAAGACTGTGGTTGGATCACAGTCATCATCAGTATCCAATTGATTGTCATCAGAGATACTGAGGACATTTTTTAGTTTGCCGGACTCATCAATACTGAACGTCTGTTCTTTTGTTAAGTAATGATAAGACTCTTCCCAGAAATATGCTTCTGAGTGCTGTGTGTGCAGCCACTGTCCTGTGAAAACATGACAGAAGTTGTCAACAGTCAAACAAGGATACTGTTGAAGCCTTTTTTATGGCATATAGTTTCCTGAATTGTTCAAGCACATGACACATCTTACGCCACAATCGTTGTAGTACAAACAGTGCTCTGTTGACAAAAGTTCTACTTTCAGATGTAAATTCATCAGAGAAGGTGACTCTTGCTCTTTTTGGGTGTGCTCAGACACAGCAGTGATAAGTCTTTCGATCTTAGCTTTACTTGCTAGTGATCGGAAATACTTCTTTCTGAGTTGTAAAGTCACTATTTTTGATTTTCGTTGTTGTTTTGAGCTTTCTTGATGGTTACACTCAAAATAGTTGTGTTTCATCTCAGAGATCGATACAACATTTGTGATGGTATACATTTTTCTTTTCTGTTAAGGAATTTTGTTTGTTGTGCAGTGACTTGATGTAGGGGTCACTGTTGCAGTAAAGCTCTGTCGATGTTCATTTTTTGGTGTGCCTTTACTGTTTTGTTTGTTGCCCTTATACAACAGTGTAGTACTATTATACCACTCTCGTTTTGAGACACATCTACGTCTGTATTTAGTTGGCATATTTTGGTATTATGGTTGACAGTGACAGTAAGCAATCTTACAGAAGTATCAGGCACCTGTATGAAAGAGAAAAAAAAAGTTTTAGAATAGGCTTCAGTAAATTTCTTATAACAGTGTGTATTTATAGAATTGTACGTTAAGTATGTTAACAATTTGGTAAAAACATAACTAAACGATAGTTTTTATGAATGTGCATTGCAGCAGCTGCTACGTAATATCAGAAGTTTGTGCATTCTCAATATTTTAGTACACATTTAAAAGATTTTTTTTCCCATGTGTACTTATGATTAGGATAGGTGTAATTTTTTACATGTGGATGAACATGTGTTTTCTACCATGTAGCGTGTCATGGCATAGTCAGTATGCTAATTTACTATATGGTAGACCAAAAACTTGAGAGTGATAGTGTTCATTACCAAATCTGTAACAATTAGTATGTTTACAATTAGAGGGAACATGCCACTATTACTGTTGTGTGACTGCGTCTACCACAGTTGCTAAGTATGCTTTGCATGTTAACGAAATTTCAATATCGTTGCTGCATATTATCAACATTGTGTTTTTATGCTCCTCTGTATCACTATTGGAGCTGTTATTTTTAACAACATGTGAAAAAATGTTTTCTGCACATGTACTTGCAATGCTGCAGTTCATTGACAAAATAACTTATGTAAGACAGTCACAAAATTACCGTGGCTGTGTTTATGAGCAGACAACTAAAATGAATATGTTGAAAATTGGTGTGAGAATTCTGAAAACATTTCTGATTTACAAAGCTTGCACAGTGCAGTTTACATGTACACTTGTAAGTTTGTGTATTGTCATATTTTTCAGTTGAGAATTTACTATTTTGCTTTTAACACACAACCTTGTGAATAGTACAGATTTCATTATCACATCTTAACAAATTGTGTTTTTGCTTATGTGCTGCGTTTTGGCTCAGTTGATGTGAGAAATGACTATATAGTAGAAATGTATAAAATCAGAGTGACACTGTATGAGCAGAGGTCTTAAAATGGATATATAGTACATTTGAGTGTGAAAATTACAACAAATAAGTGTTTTGCAAGTCTGCATTGCACAGTTGTTATACACGCTTGGAACGTTGTAAATCTTAAATATCTGCAGTGCACTGAGTTTGAGCAGCTATGCAGCATATATGTGTTTAAAATTGAAAATTGAGCTATTTTTCCATAAAATCTGAAATCGTGTCAATATATAGACAGTCTTGAAAATTACTGTGGAGCACGAAGTTTCAAAAATACTTTCATTGCATTGAGAGTGTTCGTAAATGCCTTTCTCTCATGCATCTCGACAATATGGTCAAAAGTACTGTCGACTTCGACACTTTCACAAATTTTACTGTCGTATATCGAAAGTGTCGCAATGTGCTTTCGCATTCGACAGTAAAGTTAATCTAACACTTGGGAGTGGCTAAACATTCATGTCGAATCATTAAACAGTCTGTTTGAGTGACAGCTAGCTCTACCAATGTAATTTAAGATTTGTCAGGCCATTCTGAGAACCAATCAGAGATGGACAACACTGAAGAAGAAGTAAACAGGAGCCATTTTGAATATTGCTGAGAGAGAGCAGTTTGAAACTTAAGTACAGTCTATCTTCAAATATTTTTCTAGTATTAAAAACTTATAACAACATGTACATACTATTAATCAAAACGTTTTTTATGTTGAATCTCATAATGTTAATTGTTATTAGTTTAGCATGCTATATTCTTAAGAGAAAATAGTTTAAAGTGAGAAAGCATTTTATTACTAACTTGTCAGATACAGCTGCAAATGGAGGGAGATAGGAAGGTGCACGTGGAGTTGTATGAGAAAATGGAACCAATCAGACTTGTTTCTGATGTTGTAATTGTTTAAAACTGCCTATGAAAAGGATGCATTTTCCAGTTGTCAGTGGTTTCAGATTTTTGCAGGAACATAGTCTAGTAATACTGAATGCATCAGTTACATTGGTTAATGAAGCCAGAGCAGGAGGGAATGTTTTTTTTTTATTTGTGTGTTTTGTCTGAATGCACTGAAGCTAGCTTGAAATAAGGAGGGAAAATATCAGTTTGATTTTCAGTGCTGTCTGGTCACTGCAGGGTGAACAGTCCCTTTCTTTGTAGCTCTCTGTACAGTTCTGAGTTTAAAAACTTAGAATGGCAGAAAATAGCAAAAGGATTTTGTGGATAGTTGGAAGCAGTTACATAAGACGAGCAGCTGAGTTTGCAGTTCATAGTAATTTTGGGAGGGACCTGCAGCTCCCCAATTGCTATGTAAGATGGTTTGGTCGTGGTGGCATGAGATGGGAACATCTTATGCCAACCATGCACAGACTTTTGATAACTCACTCTCCTCCTGACATACTGCTAATACATCTTGGAGGCAATGATTTGGGCTCAAAACGCTGGGTAGATTTAGTTACAGAGGCAAAATTGGACCTTGCTTCTATTATGTCTATGTTGCCTGCCTGTATTATCATGTTTTCAGATATTACAGAGCGTAGGGTCTGGCAAGCAGAACATCATATGTATCTGATTGACAGAGCTCGAGAAAAGTAAATGTACAGATTACTGCTTTTCACGTATGCATGGAATGCATACTATACGTCACCCAAATAAAATACTGTAATGATTGGCTATTCCTACCAGATGGTGTACATTTCTGCATGCTGGCAATTGTCATTTTCTGGGAGACTTCGAGATGGAATCCTGAAAGTCCTTTAAGATTGTGAGACTGTTTGAGGAAATATTACAGTATACACAAAGGTTCTTTTCAGAACCATATTAATGTGGTCAAAAATAGATCAACTGTATGCATCACTCATCATATTATACATATATGGGTTTGCTATATTAGAATAGTGGGGAGACAGCAATAGTAATTTTACCCTGCTGCTGTCAGTTCACAATTGTATGATGTTGTTATGTCTCAACATTAGTATATAGTTTGAGTATGTTAAATGAGTGTACCATTTACTGTGGCTTACAGTATTGTAGCTGTCACAGTATGGTATGTGTGCAACAAGCAATAAACACAGTGGTGCTGTTAAATGTATATGTTTCTTTACTGGTATGTGAGGATATAGATTTATTTTAATGTTACGATATGTGGCAGTTATTAGTATATGGGCTACCATGAATGCACAACATGAATTATCATACTATTTTACTTTCAATCGGTTTTGTTAGCTGTCTTCACATTTATTAAGTGCATTTATAGGTGTGTGTGACAGTTCTGCAATGTGGTTCATCTCTGTTTAATATCACGTTACTATGTGTGTGAACACTTCGTAGTAGTAGTACATGGATATGTGTTGGTGTGTCCAATCTGATGTTCGATGCAGTACCCCCACCCACGAGACTACTGGATAGCATGATGGTGGGACACCATAGTGTAGCAGCAGTTGTTGTTACTGTTGAGGTGGCTGAATCCTTTCTTGGCCCCATAATGCTACTGATGTGTGTTTCAAGTATGTTTGAAGGACATGTGGTCTTTAATTTTATTAATTATTGTATGGAATCTATTTAAGAAATGATTAATATTGTAATATGATACTAATGTGGATGTTTTTTTTCTGTTTGTATTTCAGAACTAGAGAATGAAAAAAGTAAAATCATGAGGCAGTGGACCTTGAGAGAGGTGTGTGCACTGCTTGAGGCAGTCCAGGCTAGAGGTAATGCCAAGGTGTTAATGAGGAGTACTAACTGGAAACTGACTGATGTGGGAAAGCATAAACAGTTATTTACACATGTCTAAAAGTCAAAGTGAACAAGATTATTCAGCGTTTAAGGAAGTGAAGCGTTCAGCTTCCTCGCTTGAAGCAACGGAGGATACTGTGACAATGACACGGCTGTACTACCTCGCTTTGAGTTTGGGCTGCTGCTGCAAGCCAGTTGTGAGTTTTACCACCGTAAGTAAATCAGCTAAGTCATAATGATGCATGTATTGAGAATTGTAAGAATAATTATATACTGTATGATTTAAGCAATGAGCAAGGTTATGTTAATCTGTTAATCACCTTCTAGGGGTGTACTGTGGCACGAGGGGCTGAGTGCCATGCCTCAGAGGGTTAATTGACCATTAACATTATCCTGGAAGTGCTATTGCTATTAAAAAAAATGTTTTAAACAGGTTTAACTCAGCATATGGTTTAATTCTACATGTATGTTACTAAAAGATTACATAATGTTAGAATGTTTGGAGCTAACGTAGCTCCATTTCAGACCCTTTTATAATAAGCACAGATATGAGCAGGATTATAAATGTTGTGTAAATCATTATTTACTGGTGTAATGTGCATGAGGTACAGCCGAAGTGGCATGCCTCACATGTATATTAAGTGACCAATATAAATAGTGAGACTGTTTTATTAGTATTATTATACAAATATTGTTAATAATGTTGAACATTTTTTGTATGTTATTAGTGTGTATATATGTTAATCAAAGATTGAGGTCGTGTCATGAATGTTGCTATAAATCAGAAAGCTGTATTTCTTACACCCTTTTATTCCTTAATAGTATATAAGGATGTACCATGAAACATGTGGCTGAATTCTTCCATCTATTTACGTGTTGTTGTTCAGTCACAAATCATAGCTTGTTAAGATAGTATTCCAGAAGTAGTATTTATATATATGCACTTCCTACTATGTATCTTGGTAGAGAACAATATGTAACTGTTTAGTGTTGTTATGTAGTAGTATGTTGTTAAACTTGTAATCGTGTAATAAACCCTCCTGAAGATATCCCTGGTGTCTAGTGGACTAAATGCCCATCACAGCAGTAAGTGTAATAAACCCCCCTTCAATGTATACCTGTGCACAGTGACTGAAATGCCCGACAGACAGAAAGACACATAGAATGTACATATGAATAGTGTTTGCAGGTCAGCAGTTACAGACTATGATAATGGCATGCTGGGCCCCCACATACAAAATAAATTGTTATTACATGTGACCATATTTTGTGGTCTGTATGATTAAGGGAAATGTTAGTATGTCGAGTTGATTTACTGTTGTTGCAAGTATTTCAAAACTGTACTGTGAGCCGATCTGTACCTGCAGATATGTTTTCTTTTTTTTGATTCACAGAACATCGGAGGTCTCCTGCATATCTCAGGTAGTACCAGCAATTCTATGGTTTGTGGAGGGTGGCTGTCGACACAGAAAGTGTAATTGTGATTGAGTCTGATGAAGAGTTTATTATTACAATTGTAATGGTGTTTACAACAGGGTTTTCTTGACACAAAGAGTGGCAACTAAAGTGCAGCATTCATAGGCTAAGCTATGCTGCACAAATTAGTTGCACAGGGTGTGTCCAGGGCTATATTCAAAGTGAGTTGTGCTATTGCCAACCCCTGAATATCACCCCCCAGCCACAGCCATTTTGGCGTGGCGGGCGGAACTCACGCCACTGCAAGTTGACAGGCGGAGTGTTATACTATTGTGCTATGTGCAAAATAGCTATATTCAAAAGCTGACATAGTACGCAATTCATGCTCATAGGGAGGACATTTGCATCTGATTATGGTGTGATTTGTATGCTATTAGCATGTAGGCACCAATCTCAAGGAGTTGTGCCTAGCGCCTGACAGCTGCAGCTATGAATGATGTCCCTGGCCCGATTTATGGACAAACAGTGTAGAATACTGTTCACTACCTCTACTGGGCTGATTATGTGGTGATTCACTATCCCAACAGCTGGCGTGGCAGCAATTTTGTCTCCTCCAGTGTATCTTGTGTCCAGTGGACTGAAATTTCACGAGCAGTATTTAAATTAACCCCGAACATAGCCCTGGTGGCTACTGTCACCTCCACACCACCTACCCACTGCCCATGACCCCACCTCCTCCGCCGCTGGTGGTGGCAGCATCCTTATCCGCCTGCCAATTTTATCGTTCACCAACTGACTGCCTGGTATGGATGCACTATTGCTGGCAAAGTTAATGGCATGCAACCGATAATATATGACAGTTCAGATTTTGAATGAATGAATCATCTACAACTGACTGTCATGCAGTATGGGGTGCACCATTGGCTCTGCTTGCCCTACTGGTGTGCAGTCCTCCCGGAAGTCAGTCAGTGGGCAGACAGGTGTTATGTTGCCACCCGCCACCCGGGGAGTGGGGTGGTTGATTTGTGGTGGTGGGGGACACCACCAGGGCTATGTCTGGGGTTATTAAACTTACTGCCCATGATTAGGCATTTCGTGCACTATACCACCAGGGAAATATTGGGGAGGAGGTGGATTATTTTACTTACTACTTGTAATTGGGCATTTCGTCCAGTAGATACCTGAATACATTTGGGGGTTTTTGACTTGCCGCTATGGGTCATTTTGGTCTGTCCATTCATTATTTCTCAATATCATTCTCAAAAGAAGGGGAAATTAGAGGCAAAAACTCAGTTTAGTGCATTAGTTAGGGTTGTTCCACAACGACAAAAGAGGAAATTCACTGTTAGGGTGAAAACCCCCTTGCACCCCTCCACCCACCCTCACCAACCGGCATTGGGGTGTGCATTGGGATTGTGGGTCCCAACTATCACCCCCATTCTCCTATACTTCTGCTGCTTTACACGTGTCATGGGGTGAGAGTTAGGGCTGATGATCCCAATGCACACCCCAATGCCACCACGCAGCGCCATCCTTAGCGCCATTTGCGCTATGCTTCTGTTACTTTTTGCCATTTGTGTGTACCGATACTGTTTCTCTTTCTGTTTCACTTTGCATCACCATGCCATTGACATATCCATTTACAGGCACCATGTTACTATGTGACAAGACATCACGTGGCACACCATTCCCATCTACGCCACCGTGAATACTTACCCTTTCTGTTCTCATTCGCTTGTGTGTTACCATATGTGTGCCACTGTTAGCATTTCTGTTTGCGCTTGTTGTCCCTGTTAGTATGCCACAAGACGATGTCATGTGGGGTGGAGCCCTTTGGGCCTGACGCCCCCACCACAATTACATCCACTATTTCTCAATATCATTCTCAAAAGAAGGGAAATTAGAGGAAAAAACTCCATTTAATGCATTAGTTAGGGTTGTTCCACAGCGACAAAAGTGAGGAAATTGCTGTTAGGGTAAAACCCAACTCCCAATTCACCCCCCAGCACCACACACACACACAGACACACACAGGGGTGTGCTGTGGGCACTAGGTGTTGAGTGGCAACATGTCTCTATAGGGTGATTGACTGACCATTAACACAATTCTGGGAGTGACTTATTGCTATAATAATGAAAAATGTTTTAAACAGTTTTAAACCTTGTTCAGTATATCGTCAACCTCTTCATGTATGGTAATAAAAGATTAACATAAGGTTGTTAGGATGTTTGCAGCCAATGAGAAACATCCATTTTGTCAGACTCTGAAGTACACATAGTAGTGACTGAATGGTACATGTATAGTCACAGCTGTGACCTGTTGGGTGCTGATGTGTGGCACCTTGGTATGGTAATAATGACTGCATAGGCACAGGAAAAGTAAGTACATTGCTGAGTTTTTTACACCATTAGGAATTCTGTCAAATGTGACATGCAGTGTCCCACATTGTTGCATATGCTGTGATACTGACTGTATGTCATAGGTACCAAACAAATTGATGGAGGTATAGTTGTAGCAGTATTAGTAAACATTGATTTGTATGCTTAAGTCATAGACACTTATTTTTATGTCATAATGGTATTTAAAGTAAGGAGTCACACAGGTGGTTATGGTTTAAAAAATATTGCCAATTTGTCAAATGGAGAAAAGTCCAATCAAGAGTGAAATTTAGTTAACAGAAGCAGTCTCACAATACAATTCTTGTATGTGTGCAATCATTCTTGTCAAATATGTAAATGTGTAAGAATACAAGAATCATAATATGGATTGGAGTAAGTGTGTGATATAATAGGAAACTAATCAGGTGTTGTGTGTTTCTAGTTATGTTTCAGTGCTCACTACTCTTTATGTGAGAGTAGTAGTTTCTGACATTTGACCCTGGAATTTCATTAGTCAGGCTGAAGCTGTGGCGCCATTATATATTTACTATTGAATGAATGGAGTTTGTAAAAAATGTAACTTTAAAAATGGTTGTATGTTGTAATATGTGTAGTGCATTACTTGTGTGTTATGTTAATAAGCAATGTCAGTAGGTTGTGAAGTGTGATTACACATGATAGACAAGTGTTTTGTTGTAATTGTGTGACTGCTAATGTGATGTTCCTGGGGTGGGCTGAAAACCATATGCTGACTGTCTAAGTAGTACAATATACAAAATGTAAGTTTTGTGACATTTGATAATATTATTTAATAATATGTCACTGACTAGGCTAAATGGAAAATTCCCACCTCACCTCAATTGAGGCGATCATGAAATATTGTCAGGAACAGGTATGCAGTTTGTTGTGATCAGTAACAGTGTCTGATTTACAATTGTCAATATTTTTACATATAGAATTACTTATGTGACAAGTTTAAAAATATTATGTTTACATGAACAAATGACATATTATCAATTCTTACATTGGCTTTGCGTAAATTCTTAACTTGTAAATACTAAACTGTCATGGAATGCATTTTAACCAACTTATGGTTAATTAAATGTAGTTACTATAGTGCTGAATAATATCTAAAACATTCACCTGTACTTTAGTGCTACTACTACTATTTTAGTACAAGTATCAAACTAGTTATTAACAATGTACACCTGAATACAAATGTTTATATAATGTACAAGTAATTCCAAACACATGTAAAAGTCAGTAAATGAGATTAAGCAATTGGTGATTACAGTTGTATGTAATTAAACTTCTTGCATTATTAATAAAGTGTAGTTATTTTACATATACAATACTAGTATTACCGAAAGCATAGTTCTACACTGTTGCATGGTGATCGAATGATGTTCTCTATATGTCAAGTCAATAGATAAATTGAAGTGTTGATAGACAACTTGTGACAGAGTGGAATGTTTGCTGAATGTTAGAAGTGTAGCTCATTATTTACGATAATAATTGAGAAGTTCTCTTTGTTTGCAAAGAGTAAGAGCTTATGGGCCATATCAATTTGTTGTTATATATGAGTTGATACATGGATGTTTAAAGATATGTACAGAGGAGAGCAGTAAGTCCTCAGTTTTTAGATGTACAATCTTTGATAGACATGTAATCATGGTTTCTCTAGTGACTGTGAATATTGTTGGCGCTCGATTGAAGCCACACAACAATTTTCATGTAGTCACTGATCCACACAAGATCTTACATGTTCCAGTGTATGTAATCTGTTAGAATACCATTTGTTTAAATTGTATGTGGTTTATTTAGAGCTCTCCACATTATACAACATTGTAATGAGGCATGAATGTTTTTTTGGACAAAGTAGTCATTTTAAAAATGCAACATGTTTTTATCCTATTCTTCTGAAATATGAAGTTGTCTCATAATTCTTCAATATTAGAAGATATGCATTTTTCAAGTGCTGGCAGTCTCTGTTTAAAACTTGTCCAAGTCAGACGCTTTAACCATCCAGTTCTGCACCTTAGTAATGAGGTGTAATGCCCAGAATGCATGGATTGACCATGGTGATAGATTATACTGTGAGTGTCAAACACTGATTGGTTGAAGACTATTCTACTAGCTGTGTAATCTGTGATAGGAGTATCAACTCTGAGCGCCATTGGGGTCAAATTCAGCAACATAAGCAACAGATATTGAGATGAACTCCTGAGACATATGGACTTAGTGCATCTGCCATCAGCTCTTACAGGCATGAATACATTCTGGATTGGTGAATAGCTGTCAAAATTTGTCACTTTGGTTTCAGGGACAAAGAGAGTTATCCACAGCATGTTCCTTGTGTGTGGTTTCACGCTGTGAATCTCGTCACATGCACATTACTTGACATCACGCTGGTGAACAAACCCCACCTCATCGCACGCTTGAGTGCTGTTCAGTGACATATGACCACTGCCTTATTGTTGGAATAACAAGGTCATCCGGGGTAAACTAACACCCCCAGCTAAATTCCTACTGAGGAGATCCAAGGAAAACTTTTCAACTTGAGGTGCATATCTTCATGATCTAAATCACTCTACAAGATGGCAAGAGTTCTACCTTGCAGACTCAGTGGAAAAAGCTCATCAGGTGTTAAATAGCATAATACTAGATGTCCCAACACTCATGCACCAATTAATAGAGTTAATTAAAACAAATCTTGTCGTTGGTTTTCACCTGACGTAAATCAGCCCTGCTTGAGAGAGATAGCTTTGGAAAGGTCAGGAAACTAAGAACCCCAAATGACTGGTTGATATTTAAGAAAGCCAGGAATAGCTGTACCAAGAAAGTCACAGGGATGCTAAGGCTGCCTACTACATGACTGAACTCGACTCCTACTTACAATCCTGCCAGATTCTAAGGAGCACTATTAAGGGCATAGCAGGACAAGATCCCAGCATTTCACTACCAGCTCAAAATGCACCACAACAAGGTGACAATCTTGGACAGAATGGAAATACTGGATGCATTCAATAATCATTTTACAACCGCTGGCCTTGCATTTGATACCTCTCCAGCCAATCTGCCATGCTCAAGTTAAGCTCCCAGTATATAGGATCTCAGTTAGCTGAATCCTCCTTCTCCTTCAAACTGATTCTGTTGAAACAAGTGGAGATCTAATCTTGCAGATGGATATAAAAAAAAAGTGCAGGTGCTGACTCCTTGACCCTACTTTCTAAAGATTGCAATGCATGCACTTGCAGTTCCTTTAACACACCTTTTTAACTTGTCCTTAAAATCTGGTTCTATTCCTGCAACTTGAAACAGCCAAGTTTTCCTCTACCGAAATCAGGGACCCCATGGACCTTAACATATAGGCCAATCTCTCATCCTTCCAGTACTATCTAGCTGCTAGAAAACTGGTAAGCATCCAATTAAGAGATTACCTGAAGAATCTAATCTTTTAAATCCAGCACAATCTGGGTTTCCAGTCTAAGCATAGTACTATTTCTGCACTCTGGCTAAAGTTACACAACGATTGGCAAACCGAACTGGATAAAAGAATAAGCTTTGTGCTGTATTCCTTGATCTAAGCAAGGCATTTGATCACGATGGACCATGAGCTGCTACTCTCTTCCATAGCACCCATGAGGCTTGGATCCATCCTCCTAACATGGTTCAGGTGTTACTAACAGGAAGAACACAGCAAGTGAAAGCTGAAGGAGACCTATCTCCACTAAAACCACTTCTAAGAGGAGTTCCACAAGGATCTATCCTGGGCCCCTATCCTTTTCGCCATTTATATTAACAATATTGATTCAAATCACCAAAGCCACTGTACACTTGTTACGTGAGATGACACTGTTTTATATGTCAGCAACCCACCACCTGCTACAGCTTTGTAGTTCCACAACAGAATTCTCTATACTACAACATCAATTATTGGAAAAAAAAATTGTAAATGTAAAGAAAACAAAAGCAATGTTTTTCTCCACCCAAAACACATACAAATCCCTCATTACTAAACAA
This sequence comes from Neoceratodus forsteri, assembly GCA_016271365.2. Taxonomy (NCBI): domain Eukaryota; kingdom Metazoa; phylum Chordata; order Ceratodontiformes; family Ceratodontidae; genus Neoceratodus; species Neoceratodus forsteri. The sequence goes on along the minus strand of CM057449.1, from coordinate 1,551,090,363 downwards.
CCTCCCCAAGCTACCCTACTATCCATGGTGACCTTGATTATGTAGAAAAATTCAAGTATTTGGGGTGTGGATAAATAAGCAAACTTGACTACACAGCTCATATTGAAGAACTTTTAAAAAGCTTTGCCAGAGGCTTCACCTATTTTTTAGAATAAGGCACTTTCTAAACAGAGATTCCAAAATGAGGTTGGTCCAGGCCACATTTCTCGTATAATGACTATGCAGACTTCCTCTATAGTCACTGCCCATCTCCTACCTGTCACGAATTGGATACACTATACCACAGAGCTCTGAGGTTCATAACAGATCTACCATTTAACACTCAGCATTGCTCTCTCTATGCTGCCAGTCGGTTAGATATCTCTACATCTCAGAAGGAAACAGAAATGCTGCAGTGTGGACATACAGAATTTTGACTAAGATGGCTTCAAACTATATATAATTTTAACCCAGCTGGGCCACAGCTGGCACCTATGCCCAAGAAGCTACAATTTCATTATGCTCAAAGTGCCTAAAGTCAACACCCAGCATGGGAGATCTGCTATTAGCTATAATCTAGCTATATCATGGAACATGATTCAAAAGTCCTTGAAGCTGATCAACAGGGTCTCTTAGCATCCTTCAAGCATCTATACCTAAGTCTGTTCCCTAAGAAAATGCAATTGCTTCTACAAGTTCTAGTTTATTCACAGTCCTTTCCTTCCCCTCAGGCTGCCATAACATATCATGGCAATTCACTTCCTAGATTCATCTCCACAGATACCTCTTCCCCACAACTATAATCTTGCCCATTAACTCCAGGCTCCTACCTTAAGCCCTTATCACTGCCTTTCACCTCCAGTTCTAGCACCAGCCCTGCTCTAGTCATCGTACCCCTTTCCTACCATGTCATCTTGTCTCGAGTCTATGACCACCTCTTTCAGTCATCCAGTCACTATTTCTCTTTGTCATCATTGACTTCCCTTGGATCTTTAGGAATCTTGGGTATATCATGTTTGAATGTATGCCTGTTTACTGCCAATGTTGATATGTATATACTGGTTTACCTAAATTGCATCTCATATGTTCCTACCATATCCTGTTATGTTTAAACTAATTCTGTTCTTGATTTTCTGTATATAAGTGTTTTAATTATTCATACATATACTGATGATGTGATTACTGTATATAAGTATATACGTGTTTCAAATCTTCTATACATGTACTAATTATTAGACCTTGACCTCATCAGGTCCATCTTGCAATAGAGCTGTACTCAATGATGTTCGCCTGAATAAATAAAGATTTGATTGATTGATTGATTGACATGAAACACATACATATTTTGTAACATATGTTACCTGTAAATACTGCCACATTGGGGTGCCGTCTTCATCCAGGTTGTTTATGACAGCCATCATAAACTCAGTAGTGTCTTGCTGTATGTCTGCAGCAAATGTACTACATCCAGCATATGTGTAGCTAACATCTGTCATAGTGGTGTTAGTGACTGTACATTGTTAGAGTGGTCAAGTCATGTTGATAATCTGCTAAAAGCATTTGATAGGGATTGTCTTGTGAAGCGAGATATTGCCTGCACAAACTCATGCATAGTAGAAAAACTTGCATAGCTGAGTTAGCATAGCAGTTTACTCTACTGCTGTTGTCAAAGACTGGTACAGCAGCTACAAACTGATTTCTGATGAATTGCTGGTTGGGAATGTTTACTTGAAGTTGTGCCTTTGCTGAACTCTTTTGTCGAATCACTTTTGGAAGCTTGCTACTGTTTCTGGCTACCTCTAGCTGTGACTGGATTGTGTGAGACAGTCAGATATGTAGGCAGTGGTATTAAAGACATTTGTGGCTGATGTAGAAGTACGTAACCTGTTGTACTCAAGAACACATTGCTTGTCAGCTCATATTTTCTGAGGTGCTATACTAATGAGTGTACAATCCAGAAAGGCTGCGTGACACGTGAAAGGTCACGACGTCGCTCATGCCAGCAACGAAATGTCTGTACCTATGTCTACCATTGCTGAATCCAAACTCAATCCCTGAGATCTGTGAATGGAGACAGCATATGCAACACATAATGGGAACTGTTTCCTGTTTACATAAATATCACTTAAAACCTGGAATTTAACGCAGGTTCGATGTATGTGTACAGAGTGTTCCATGTTGTCAAAGTGCACTACAAGTGTCTCAATATGTCTTCTGGACATTGTAGACAAAGTCAGAGAGTGATGTTTCCCCATGGCACACGTTTACCATACCTTGTTCTACATCTAGATTCACGTCACAGCATGATATGTGCATTCTTACAAACTGTGAGAGAACAGCTTCTAGACCAACTGTTCATGAAACATCTGACTTCAGTTCACTGATGGATTTCAGTCATCTTTGCTACTAGCTTTCAACCTTCTAAGAATAACGCCATCAACTGCATCAACTGCATGCAGAGTTAGAATCTCTTGGTTTTCTCTCTGTAGCATTAGATTGTTGAATTCAGTGCATTTCTTTAGTCGTGGCATAAGACACTATGTATCTGCCAGTAAGTATATATCACTGAAGACATTACATGCTGTTTCTATGCATGTACTATGTACTGTGATTTTTCAGATCATTTAACATACAAACATGTTCTGGTGATAGAGAACCTGCACGAGCTTCATCTAAAAGTGATTTGTGCTAGATCACCACTTTGGCGTAAGTTCTCAGACAACATCAACATAGGTAAATAATTCTCATATGTTATAGCCTGCAATGCAACCGAGGATATTCTTAGCTTGCTTGGCAGTCAGAGTTGTAAATACATGCTCTGCATTGACTAGTGCAAGTTGTAAAAGTCTCCCAACACAAGTATATTTTGCCACCAAATGGCACTCCATCATCAGTACCTAAGATCGTTGCAGACGTAGATGAATACAGGCAAGCATGACATTGGAGACCATGCTGATTTTGTCAACAATGAGTAACCACATCTTTGTGAACATGGAACGGAGCTGAGATGCAACCTCAAATGACAGTTCACGATACTCTCCAGTTCTCCCATGTTTCGACTGTAACATAAAGAGATGGTGTAATGTTACTCAACAATGTTGTATGCTGTTAGTCCTGGGAGCAGTCAGCAAAAGACATTGAAGAGCCTGTCACACTCGTACTTCTGCAGTGATGGCTTCAATCAGAAATCCTTCTCTGCCAGCTGAACTGCTAACAAACATTAGTAGTGGCTTGTAGGAGTGCAGTCACATTGTTTTGTTTCGAGTATACTATGTTGGACAACTTCAACTACTTGAGAGTGAACTGGTATGCTGCAGCGGATTTAGTCTCTCTTAAGTCAGCTCGGTTGACCATAGAGGTGTGCCATGTTGCATGCTGTCTCAATTTCTGACATTAACACTTCTGGGGCATTTAAGGCAGAGGGTCCCTAGAACACCTTGTCCTTCTGATCGGTTGTCTGTGAACTAACTGGAGTGTCTTCTGAAGTTGCTTCTCTGCCTTCTCAAGCTGTTCTTTTCTCAAGCTTTTAGTCTTTGTATATATGTCGTGAGTACTCAGTTTGGAAATTCTAAGTGAGATTGAACTGTCTTCGAATGTGTCAGAGTCACCTTAATTCAGACTCACCCTCCAGGGTCTAAATAGGAATAGGAAGCAAAGTAGTAATGTTCTGTGCTCTCTGATGTGCTTAGATGCAGTTTACGGTGATCTATAAGCCATGGCTTGTGTCTCTCATGAGACAGCCATCTAGTCCATTGACCTTGTAAATGTGTCGTGCTGAGTCAGGTGCTGCACCTGACTTGTAGTCACACCAATTAGCCACCTCAAACAGACACATATCATTCATGTTGTTGTGTCTACGTGGGTAGTATGTGTCTATCAGGTTATTCCCAAAGATATGTTTTGAAGAAGGTGTATTGACAGCGACTCCTCAATTTCGCATGAGGAATCAGTACACCTTCCATTTCTCTTGTAGTTTACACTGAGGCCAGCATCAGACCTCATTACAGATGTGGGCCACACTGGTCAAAGCTCAAGCCCACATTCTCTGTGTGAAAAAGTCTTCAAACCCAATGACCACAGCTGAGATGTCAGTTTTGCTTGAAGTGGAATACTTCCCAAAGATCTTGCAAGCTAGTCTGTTCACGTTTGGTTATGTACGGGCGACGCACCAAACAGGACGTGATTGTCAGCCACAAACCGAACATCATGTTTGCCGCCACACAGGAAAAGCGAGGTTGTAGTTACTGATGTACCCCGCCATCCCTGCCTATCAGATAACCTCTTGGCTGATTTTGCATAGTGAACATTGCCGAAAAGGTCATTAACCATTTGACAAACTCGCCTAGGAACCAAACGCCGTGTAATTAGATTTGTTCTCACTACCGCCAACAATATTTGTAAATGTCGCTGGAACTTTATACCAACTCCATAGTGTAGGATCACCTTGTCTGGAATGACAGTGATATATTTTGATGAACCAAGCACTTGCTGCTTCATGTTCATACCAACGCATCATCGATTCACAATAACATATGGATAAGAGGCACCTCGTAGAGTCTGTCCTCAAGTATTCACAATACCTGGGAGATTGTCTGACAGATGAAAGTAGAATGTCATGAACCGCTAGAAAAATGTCTTGTGAACACAGGATCAAGGAACAATTTCTCTGACAGTCATCGACGAGATGCCTTCGACATCAGAATTTGCCCACTAACAGTTCAATGAGTTCGTCCCAGGCATATTCAGCACATCCAAGTGTGACAACCAGTAACTGCACCATACCTCACAGCATTGTCATCACTTAGGCGTCTGCAATACCACTATTCTTTGGTGCCACGTAGACTTGAAAAGGAAGATGATTCACTTGCACATTTTCATCTTTCGCTTAATTTCTTTAGAAATTGAGCAGCTGTTATTCCATCTAGTGGACTTGTTAGACTTAACGGTATGTGCTATAGATGCAGACAGAATGCTAAGTTCACTCTCCCGAGCAGATGGAACCAGGTACTGGATGTTACATCTGAATTTGCCATCTTTGCTCAGACACAGCTAGTGCGAACTCAGCACCCTCACTTCTCTTTCATCTAGGCATCCACCTGTCCTTTTGAAATAGGTCTGGAAACAGCGTGATTCTAGTGTTGCCTCCCAAATAACTGATAAGCTCACTTTCCACCTGCTTCATTTTGATAGAGATCAATGTTGTCTCTAATGGATCTCTGCCATGTAGTGGGTGAATTGTGTACTGTTCATACACATTGTCACTTGTCTGTAATACTGAACTTCAAAATGATTGGCTTACTTTTTCTAATAGATCTGGCACAGAGACTGACCATCTGAGCTGTGTAAGGTCTATATAAAGGAATTGTTACTCTTTAAATAAGCCAGAGCAAGCTTTTACCTTTTGCACATTGACAAATATCTTGCCAGATGACCTGGCCTTTGTGGGCACACAATTAACAAGAATGACCAAGCTATTTTCTGTTGAGATTGCTTGAACATTTTCCTGTAGAGGAAGTAGCAGATACATCACGGAACCCTTTAGATCTAACGCTCTTCTGTGGAATATTCCGTGTCTTTGTGTTCAGACGAGAATCATTTGAAATGGTTTCATTGTCAGGAATTAGAATACGCTCAAACATATTCAATGTTGAAATCTCACTTGGTGTAACATCTGTTCGGCAGTATTTTAGCATTGACCTTGCTAACAAAGCGTTGCAATTTCAGTTTTGAAAAGCAGTGTTTGTATAGCACAACGGGTGTCTTGTAAGTGAAAGTCAGATTTCAAGCAGCAAGAATGCTGTGAAACAGAAACCATGTCATTGTATGGTGACAAGTTTAGGTTGACTGTGATTGTTGTTCCTGTAGCATAAACGGTTGCATGACACACATACAGAATCAAACTTCAGAGACTTTGCAACCTCAAACTTAGTAATTTCCTTCCCGTACTGTTTCAGATATCATTTTCTAACACTGAAACAGATTTTTCTACGAAGTGTTACACTGAAAATTAGTTGTTTCTGGTACAGAAGGAATGTATGCAGTTTTTAGGAAAGTGATGGCACCTGCATTTCACCTGACTGCAATAAGTCATTTAAACAGTGTACTGATGTACAGCTCACTGTACTTCATATAACTCTGTAGACAAAGTTTGCATGCCTGTTTGATGCACTGGCATCCACATGTTGTGAAAAATACTATCACAAACACCAGTGTCGAGACATGCAAGTGAGTGACCCATGAGTCCAGTATGCGGCCGGATTTCAAAATGGTCAATTTCTATAAACAGTTTATGTCTCTCTTTGCGATCTGTTATTACAAATAGGTTAACAAAGTGTTCTAGTTTTTGAAATGATGATTGCCTACAGTTGCAGGTATCATCACATGACCATGTCAGGCAGTGCCGTTTATTGAAGAGTTGGTTGGATCCACAGTCATCATCAGTATCAATTGATTGTCATCAGAGATACTGAGGACATTTTTTAGCTTGCCGGACTCATCAATACTGAACGCCTATTCTTTTGTTAAGTAATAAGACTCTTCCCAGAAAAATGCTTCTGAGTGCTGTGTAGCTGCCAGTCCTCAGAAAACATGACAGAAGTTGTCAACAGTCAAGCAAGGATACTGTTGAAGCATTTTTAATGGCATATACAAGTTTCTTGAATTTTAAACACCACATGACACATCTTACGCCACAATCGAAGTAGTACAAACAGTGCTCTGTTGACAAAAGTTCAGTATTTTCAGACGTAAATTCATCAGAGAAAGGTGACTCTTGCTCTTTTGCGGGTGTGTCGATATTGGCAGCGATAAGTCTTCGATCTTAGCTTACTCACTAGTGATCTGTAAACACTTTCTTTCTGAGTTGTAAGTCACTATTTTTGATTTTCTGGTGTTGTTTTGAGCATTTCTTGATGGTTACTCTCAAAGTAGTTGTGTTTCATCTCAGAGATCGACACAACATTTGTGATGGTATACATTTTTTCTTTCTGTTAAAGGAATTTTGTTTGGTGTGCAGTGACTTGATGTAGGGTAACTGTTGCAGTAAAGCTCTGTGATGTTCATTTTTGGTGCCTTTACTGTTTAGTTTGTTGCCCTTATACAACAGTGTAGTACTATTATACCGCTGTCGTTTTGAGACACATCTACGTCTGTATTTAGTTGGCATATTTTGGTATTATTGTTGACAGTGACAATAAGCAATCTTACAGAAGTATCAGGCACCTGCATGAAAGAGAAAAAAAAGGTTTTAGAATAGGCTTCAGTAAATTTCTTATAACAGTGTGTATTAATAGAATTGTACGTTAAGTATGTTAACAATTTGGTAAAAACATAACTAAACGATAGTTTTTATGAATGTGCATTGTGCAGCTGCTACGTAATATCAGAAGTTTGTGCATTCTCAATATTTTAGTACACATTTAAAGATTTTTTTCCCATGTGTACTTATGATTAGATATGTGTAATTTTTTACAGTGGACGAACATGTGTTTTCTACCATGTAACGTGTCATGGCATAAGCTCAGTAGCTAATTTACTATTGGTAGACCAAAAACTTGAGAGTGATAGTGTTCATTACCAAATCTGTAACAATTAGTATGTTTACAATTAGAGGGAGGACATGCCACTATTACTGTTGTGTGACTGCGTCTACCACAGTTGCTAAGTATGCTTGCATGTTAATGAAATTTCAATATCGTTGCTGCATATTATCAGCATTGTGTTTTTAGTACTCCTGTGTATCACTATTGGAGCTGTTATTTTTTACAACAATGAAAAAATGTTTTTCTGCACATGTACTGTGCAATGCTGCAGTTGATTGACAAAATAACTGTGTGGGGCACAGTCACAAAATTACCATGGCTGTGTTTATGAGCAGACAACTTAAAATGAATATGTCGAAAAATTGGTGTGAGAATTCTGAAATATTTCTGATTTACAAGCTTGCGCAGTGCAGTTCACATGTACACTTGTAAGTTTGTGTATTGTCATATTTTCAGTTGAGAATTTACTATTTTGCTTTAAACACCTATCCTTGAATAGTACTAGATTTCATTACTCATCTTAACAAAACTGTGTTTTTGCTTATGTGCTGCGTTTTGGCTCAGTTGATGTGAGAAATGACTATATGGTAGAAATGTATAAAAATCAGAGTGACACTGTTATGAGCAGAGGTCTTAAAATGGATATATGTGTACATTTGAGTGTGAAAATTACAACAAATAAGTGTTTTGCAAGTCTGCATTGCACAGTTGTTATGCACGCTTGGGACGTTGTAAATCTTAAATATCTGAAGTGCACTGAGTTTGAAGCAGCTACGCAGCACATAATGTGTTTAAAATTGAAAATTGAGCTATTTTTCCATAAAATCTGAAATCGTGTCAATATATAGACAGTCTTGGAAAATTACTTTCGTGAGCACGAAAGTTTCGCAAAAAATACTTTCGTGCATTGAAATTAGCCATAAATCTTACTTTCATGCATTGACAATATGGTTAAAAGTACTGTTAATAACTCGACACTTTCATAAATTTTACTCAGTCGAGGCTACTCCAAAGTGTCGCTTAATGTACTTTTCGTGCATTCGACAGTAAAGTTAATCTAACACTTGGGAGTGGCTAAAACATTCATTATTGAATCATAAAACAGTGTGTTTGAGTGACAGCTAGCGCTACCAATGTAATTTAAGATTTGTCAGGCCACTTCTGAGAACGAATCAGAGACGGACAACACTGAAGAAGAAGTAAACAGGAGCCATTTTGAATATTGCTGAGACAGAGCAGTTTGAAACTGTAAGTACAGTCTATCTTCACATATTTTCTAGTATTAAAAAAACTTATAACAACATGTACATACTATTAATCAAAACGTTTTTTTATGTTGAATCTCATAATGTAAATTGTTATTGTTTAGCAGGCTATATTCTTAAGAGAAAATAGTTTAAAGTGAGAAAGCATTTTATTACTAACTTGTACAGATACAGCTGCAAATGGAGGGAGATAGGAAGGTGCACGTGGAGTTGTATGAGAAAATGGAACCAATCTGACTTGTTTCTGATGTTGTAATTGTTTAAAACTGCCTATGAAAAGGATACATTTTCCCAGTTGTCAGTGGTTTCAGATTTTTGCAGGAACATAGCTCTAGTAATACTGAATGCATCAGTTACATTGGTTAATGAAGCCAGAGCAGGAGGGAATGTTTTTTTTTTATTTGTGTGTTTTGTCTGAACACACGGAAGCTAGCTTGAAATAAGGAGGGAAAATATCAGTTTGATTTTCAGTGTTGTCTGGTCACTGCAGGGTGAACAGTCCCTTTCTTTGTAGCTCTCGGTACAGTTCTGAGTTTAAAAACTTAGAATGGCAGAAAATAGCAAAAGGATTTTGTGGATAGTTGGAAGCAGTTACATAAGACGAACAGCTGAGTTTGCAGTTCATAGTAATTTTGGGAGGGACCTGCAGCTCCCCAATTGCTATGTAAGATGGTTTGGTCATGGTGGCATGAGATGGGAACATCTTATGCCAACCATGCACAGACTTTTGAGAACTCACTCTCCTCCTGACATACTGCTAATACATCTTGGAGTCAATGATTTGGGCTCAAAACGCTGAGTAGATTTAGTTACAGAGCCAAAATTGGACCTTGCTTCTATTATGTCTATGTTGCCTGCCTATATTATCATCTTTTCAGATATTACAAAGCGTAGGGTCTGGCAAGCAAAGCATCATATGTATCTGATTGACAGAGCTCGCAGAAAAGTAAATGTACAAATTACTGCTTTTCTACGTGTGCATAGAATGCATACTATACATCACCCCGAAATAAAATACTGTAATGATTGGCTATTCCTACCAGATGGTGTACATTTCTCGCATGCTGGCAATTGTCATTTTCTGGGAGACCTTCAAGATGGAATCCTGAAAGTCCTTTAAGATTGTGAGACTGTTTGAGGAAATATTAAGTTATACACAAAGGTTCTTTTCAAGAACCATATTAATGTGGTCAAAAAATAGATCAACTGCATGCATCACTCACATATATGACATATATATGGGTTATATATTACAATAGTGGGGGCACAGAATAGTAATTTACCCTGCTGCCAGTCAGTTCACAATTGTATGATGCTGTTATGTCTCAACATTAGTATATAGTTTGAGTATGTAAATGAGTGTACCATTTACTGTGGCCTTATAGTATTGTAGCTGTAACAATATGGTATGTGTGCAACAGCAATAAAACACAGTGGTACTGTTAACTGTATACGTTTCTTTACTGGTATTTCAGGATATAGATTTATTTTTAATGTTACAGATATGGGTAGTTATTAGTATATGGGCTACCATGAATGCACAACAGAATTATCATGCTATTTTACTTTCAATCGGTTTGTTAGCCGTATTCACATTTATTAAGTGCATTTATAGGTGTGTGCACAGTTCTGCAATGTGTGGTTCATCTCTGTTTAATATCACGTTACTATGTTGTGTGAACACTTCAGGGTAGTACACATGGATATGTGTTGGTGTGTCCAATCTGATGTTCGATGCAGTACCCCCCACCCACAAGACTACTGGATAGCATGATGGTGGGACACCATAGTGTAGCAGCAGTTGTTGTTACTGTTGAGGTGGCTGAATCCTTTCTTAGCCCTCTATAATGCTACTGATGTGTGTTTCTGCTATTTTGAAGGACATGTGGTCTTTAATTTAATAACTATTGTATGGAATTCATTTAAGAAATGATTAATATTGTAATATGATACTAATGTGGATGTTTCTTTCTGTTTGTATTTCAGAACTAGGGAATGAAAAAAGTAAAATCATGAGGCAGTGGACCTTGAGAGAGGTGTGTGCACTGCTTGAGGCAGTCCAGGCTAGAGGGAATGCCAAGGTGTTAATGAGGAGTACGAACTGGAAACTGGATTCGATGTGGAGGCGCATAAACAGCTATTTACACATAGTCTTAAAAGTCAAGAACAAGATTATTCAGCAGCTTAAGAAGAAGTGGAAGCTGTTGCGCCAGCGCTTCTACGTTTTGAAGCAACGTGAGGGGATACCAGACAATGACACGTGCTGGTACTACCTCGCCTTTGAGCTTTGGAAGCTGCTGGCAAGCCAGCTGCGGGGGAGCGCCTTACTCACCGTAAGTAAATCAGCGCAAGTTTTCATAATGGATGTGCATGTATTCAGAATTTGTAAGAATAATTATATACTGTATGATTTAAGCAATAAGGCATGAGCAAGGGTTATGTTAATAATCTGTTAATCACCTTCTAGGGGTGTACTGTGGCACGAGGTGTAGCCGAGTGCCACATGCCCCTAGAGGGTTATTAACTGACCATTAACATTATCCCTGGAAGTGCGTTATTGCTATTATAAAAAAAAATGTTTTTAAACAGTGTTTAACCTTGTGCAGCATATGGCTTAATTCTACATGTATGTTAATAAAAGATTACATAACGCTGTTAGAATGTTTGGAGCCAATCAGAAAGCTCCATTTCTCAGACCCTTTTTATAATAAGCAATAAGACATGAGCAGGGATTATGTAAATGTTGTGTAAATCACTATTTACTGGTGTAATGTGGCATGAGGCTGAGCCGAGTGCTACATGCCTCACATAGGTAATTATGACCATTAATATAACAGTGAGACTGTCTTATTAGTATTATTATACAATATATTTTGTTAATAATGTTGAACATTGTTTTGCATGTTATGAGTAGTGTACATATATATTAATCAAAGATTGACATACGGGTAATAGAATGTTTGCTACAAATCAGAAAGCTGTATTTCTCACCCTTTTTATTATACTAATAGTATACATAAGGATGTACCATGAAAACATGTGGCTGAATTCTTCCATCTATTTACTGTGCTGTTGTTCAGTCACAAATCATAGCTTGCTAAGATAGCCATTCCAGAAGTAGTATATTTATACATATACGCACTTCCTACTATGGTATCTTGGTAGAGAACAATATGTAACTGTTTAGTTGTTGTTATGTAGTAGTATAAAAGTTGTTAAACTCTGTAATACTGTGTAATAAACCCCCCCTCCTGAAGATATCCCTGGTGCTCCAGTGGACTGAAATGCCCGATCACAGGCAGTAAGTGTAATAAACCCCCCGTCCTCCCGAATGTATACCTGGTGGTCCAGTGGACTGAAATGCCCGATAGACAGAAAGACACATAGAAATGTACATATCAATAGTGTTTGGTGTTCCAGCAGTTACAGACTATGTAGATAATGGCATGCTGGGCCCCCCCACATACAAAAATAAAATTGTTATTGTAATATGTGACCATAATGCTTGTGGTCTGTATGATTACAAGAAATGTTATGCATGTCGTAGCTGATTTACTGTTGTTGCAAGTATTTCAAAACTGTACTGTGAGTCACATCTGGCACTAAGATATGTTTTCTTTTTTTTTGATTCATGGTAGAACATCGGAGGTCTCCCCTGCCATCTCACGAGGTAGTACCAGCACCGAGTGAAGCTGTGGAGGGTGGTCAGTCGGACACAGAAAGTGTAATTGTGATTGAGTCTGATGGTAAGAGTTTATTATTACAAATGTGTAATGGTGTTTACAAATAAGAAACGAGGGTTTCTTCTGACACAAAGAGTGGCAAATTCAAAGTGCACCATTCATAGGCGCAAGCTATTATGCTGCACAAATTAGTTGCACAGGGGTGTGTCCAGGGCTATATTCAAAGGAGTTGTGCTATTGAGCAACTCCTTTGAATATCACCCCCCCAGCCACAGCCACTGTCATGGCGCAGTGGAACTTACGCCACTGCAAGCTGACAGAGTGGAGTGTTAAGTACCACTGCGCTATGTGCAAAATAGCGATATTCAAAAGCTGACATAGTAATGGGGCTATTATTCATGCAAGCCATAGGGAGGGACATTTGCATCTGATTATGGTGTGATTTGTATGCCATTAGCATGTAGGTGCACCAATCCCCAAGGAGTTGTGCCTAGCGCCCTGACAGGCTGCAGCCATGGGGGAATGATGGCCCCTGCAGCCCGATCATGGACAAAACAGTGTAGAATACTGTTCAATACCCCTCACTGGGCTGATTGCGGGCATGATTCAATTTTCATCCCAACAGCCCGATGGCGGGCAGCAATTTTGTCTCCCTCTCCCAAATGTATCCCTGGTGGTCCAGTGGACTGAAAACCCCTTTCACGAGCAGTAATTTAAATTAACCCCCGCGAACATAGCCCTGGTGGCTACTGTCACCTCCACACCACCTACCCACTAAGCTCCATGACCCCACTCCTCCCCTCCGGCCGCTGGTGGGTGGCAGCATCCCATCCGCCTGCCACCCCGACGTCCACCAACTGACTGCCTGGTATGGATGCACGCCCATTGCTGTAGAGCAAGAGCCAATGGGCATGCAACCCATACCATACATGACAGTCCAGATTTTTGAATGAATGAATTCATTCACAAATCTGGACTGTCATGTACAGTATGGGGTGCACGCACATTGGCTCTTGCTTTGCACCAATGGGTGTGCAGTCCTCCCGGGCAGTCAGTCAGTGGGTGGCAGACAGGTGTTATGCTGCCACCCGCCACCTGCGGGGGAGAGTGGGGTGGTGGTGATTTGTGGGTGGGTGGGGACACTACCCACCAGGGCTATGTTCGGGGGGGTTATTAAACTTACTGCCCATGATTAGGCATTTCGCGCACTATACCATCTAGGGAAATATTGGGGAGGAGGTGGATTATTTTACTTACTACTTGATCAATTGGCATTGGTCCAGTAGAGCACCTGGAATACATTTGGGGGTTATTTAACTTGCTGCCCGCGATCGGTCATTTTGGTCCACTGGACCACCAGGGATACATTCGGGGGCACATTGCTGCCAGCGATCATCACATTTTAGTCCACTGAACCACCAGAGATACATTCGGGAAGGAGCTACATTGCTGCCCGCGTGATCTGGGCTGGTGGTGGGGGAGTACACTATGGCCGTGATCTAGGCCACTGGGGGTGGGGAGATTTACAGTCGGCTGCCTGCGATCAGGCTGCAGAGGAGTCACAGGACTGGGTTGGGGGCCAGCCACAGGTTGCAGCTGCTGTGTTGCCCCTGCATGCAGCAGCTCATCTGTAGGTGGCCCTTGACTTAGGCCTTTTTTATCAAAGTTGTGCAGGCGCAGGTTGTGAGTACGGTACACAACTCTGCATCATCACGCTGAATATGGGCTGTGGAGTTAATGCATGGTTCCTCCCCGCAGTTGAGCATGTATTCATTTGCATTGCGCTGTTGTCAGCCTGTTTTCAGTCCACAACTGTCTCTTACTGAATATCGCAGAATGGAGCAATTTCTGAGTTATGACGCAGCAACCCTGTTATGCATGGTGCAACAGTTTTGAATATACCACCCAAAATAGTTTAAAAGGTGGTTATCGACTCTAGTGAATGTACATTGGCAGCATGGCACAAGATCCTGTAGCAGCATAAAAAACTGTTATCACTACACATGTGAGTGGGATACTATTGTTCATGAATGTGACAATTGATGTATGTCCATAGGGGTAGTTGTCTATGCAGGTAGTGTTGTGGTGGGGTGTGCATGTCTTGTCCTCTGCTACTTTTGGCGGTGGAGTTTTATGTACAATGAGTAATAGATAACCAATTGTAATGTTGTAGGTGTCTCAGTGGTATTCAATGGTGTGCTGTTTAATTATCTGTTACAATTACAAGATGTCCCTAGATCTTATTCACTTAGTATTTCTATATCTGCTCCCAATGTTTCATTTTTCTTATTGCTATACTTATTAATGGACAGCATAGAGCATCTACATGTTTGTAAATATGTTTTAATAGCCCTGCAGCGTAATATCCTTTATTACACAATTAAATGACCTATTCATCTAGAGAGTCATTGAGTTAAGAGTAACAAGATATTTATGTTTTTGTTCTTGTTATAATAACACACATTTTAAAACTGTTTAAAACAGGACGTCATATACTTAGGTGTACATGTATGTAAATTGAAGGTACATATAAGGTTTTTAGATGTTTCCAGTGTAATAAATATGCATTATGACAATGTTATGACTATTGCCATTGATGGGTAGGAACTGCTTGTTGTCCACTGCATAGTACCAATAATACATTTCTACATTTTTTTACGTAGAAAATGTAATTGAACAAACAGTGTAAGTGTAAGCACCAGAGAAAAAAAATGGATTTCTTATATTAAGTGTCGTGGATTGTATGGACATTTGACTTTGAAAAAGATATACACATGGTGCCATTATTTCAACTTTGTGTGGTTTTTTTTGCAGATTAGAAGACTTGTTATATGCATGTAATACTGAGTTAAGAACATACATCTAGCTGGAGAGACAGCTGTTTTTGTAAAGAAATATATGTTCATATGATAGTTGTATGAATGATGCAGTATTAGAAATTGATGTTTTAAAGAAAGAGACTTTCACCTTGATATTTCATCTATTAATGTGATCATTTTTTTACTTGTTTGCTTTAATAGGGCCTGGGGAAGCTGCTGCCATGGAACAAGTGGAGGTGAAGCAGGAAGCCGGTGCCAGCCCACCACGTAAGTGAAATCTCTTGTTGCTGTTATCTGCATGCTTGAGAAGTAGCTTATGGTTGCCAACATTTGTGGTGATCATTGCTCCTGTTGATAACTACACCTTGCTGTTTTAGTGTGGTGACAGGGGGAGTGCACTGTCTGTTGGCATAGTCACTCAAAATGTTGAATTGTCTGGGTGTGCGCAATACCCCTTTGGTGCCGAGCCAGTACCACTTTCTTTTGTTTGGTGTGGGGGGCCCAATTACTATTGACATTATTGACTTTATTTTTGCTGTGACCTTACAATGGTGTCAATGTGTTCATTACTGCACATACCCAACCCCCAAAGAAATACAACATGGTGGGAGGATATCCTAGTGAATAATGGGACTGTTTGCATGTCACACTATGAATATCGCACATTTCTATATAGAACTATGGAACTTGTCTCACCACATGTAAAATGCAGTACTCTGACTACTTGCAGTGGTGCAACTTCCACTACGTCATATGATGCCTTTTACTGGGTTGGGTGGTATTAAAACGAGTTCTTAAGTAGTGAAACTCTGTTCAATATTGTACCACAGGCATCACATTGCTACATAGTTGAATGATGCATTGCTTTGCAACAAACAGTTCCACAGTTTGAATGCTCACCTATACTGTCAAGCTGTGTTTTCATACTTTACTATGTGATGATGTGGTTGCTGTGCGAAATCACTTTTTGGTACAGTGTGAGGACATTATAGTGAGACGGTATGTGAGCAAAGGTGGTAATATGGCTATTTTAAACATTTGTTGTGAGATGATCATTACATTCTATCATTGCAATCAGCTATTAGATATTTCCCATGTGCTGTAGTACCTTTGAAAATGTTGTCTATTTATATACAAAATGTTTAACACTGTAATTTCTTTTTTCATCTGCTAATGTACTGCACAGGTGTCTTTTTCTTACAGCATTATAAAAAACATGTTTTACTGCCCTGTAATATCTAACAGCCAGAGGGACACGCTAATGCCTGTCATCCTCTGCAGGGGGCGAGTGCTTTGGCATCAGTTAGAAACTTTATTACTATTACACTATAAATGTTAATGATAGCAAATCAATAACTGTTATTGATAATTGTTAATTTAATATAATACAATGGCAAAGAGAAACCCTGGCCTCCCATTGGTGACTCTGGGACTGGAACTGTCATGTTATCGCAGCACAACATCACAGCTCTAGTCCCAGGACCAAAGTGACCACATCATTTTTTGGAAAAACAAGAAGTCACTACATGTAGCTGCTTGACAGTGCAATCCCACGTCTGTCATTCACACTCTCAACCATCTTTAACCTAGTGTGAGTGCTTCTGACTCATCTGCCAGTGAACACTACCCATGACAGTGGAAATTGTACCTACGTTGCTCATGTCCCCAGCAGATATTGTGAAATTACTCCCTGTCCCCCACTGACACACAGTGTGTCCATTAAAAAAAAAAACAATGTCATTATAAATGGTTTTTAAATATCAGTGTGTGCTGGTATAGAGCACAGTAATTGTATACAACTTGGCAGGCAAAACACGTTCAGAAATATTCACCAAAATGATCCCTGACTATAAACAGATGCTTTAAATAAAACAACACAATTCCATTTCCCCGTCAGCAGCAGTAGAAGGCCTTTCAGATTGTCACAGTCCCATGATTACTGCTTGTTTCCTCAAACTCTTGCACTGTTATCTCAAACATTAGAAATTTAACAAATTATCGATTAAATGACAGTCACATTGAAATAGGCAGTGCACACAAATGTGCTGCATTCCTGGCAATCAAATGCTCAAACAATCCGTTACTGCTATTACGGTTCCTCAACTCCCCTGCGGTTGATTTCAAAGCCATTAAAAACAACAGAAATACTAATTAAAAAAATATTACCCAGTCCCATATTGGGATGTTAGTGTGTGGACTTCTGTACTTTCCTGGGAGGGGGTGGGTGCTGGAGGAGACAGCATACACACAATAACATTACAATGCCACTATTTCTCTATTTACTATGATTGACCATTGACAAATCAAATTTAAAAATACTTTTTAAGACTTTCTGTAAAACTATTTCTTTTAGTAGTACCAACAAGCCATTCTATAATAGCAATAATGCACCTTGCAGTGTGTGTTGTGCTGGGATAACATCACTTTTGGGGTGATTACTTGCACTTGGCCTGTGGTGTCTTGTCTCATGACCCCAGGCATGACGTTATCCCAGCACAACACTTACCCTGCAGTGCATTATTGCTTAAATGTCAGATAGTACATTAAACAACCTTATTACTGCTGTGCCACATTGTTCTGAATAATTGTAACCTGTGGCAGTGTAATAACACAGTGAACTAGACATTATGCCCATCCAACGCTACAGCAATGAATTAAATGTGTTTCTTTTGACTACATTTTACCATACTCTAGTTTAAGTCTTACGTTAGTTGTCTGAGTGTCTTATAGTCATGCAACCTTGAAATCTGTTATTTATGTTCTCTATGTATTTGAAGATCTCTGGCATGCTTGTGGAGTGCATGTCATATCAGTGACTTGATTATTAAAAATTGTGACATGTGTTGAGGGGCTGAAATACGGCTGAAAAACTGTTTGATTTCAAACTATCATTAAAGTGATCATGATTGTGTACTCATTTAAAGTATATTATGATAGTCTTAATGTGAAGGTACTTTGTTTTTTATTGCAGAGATGACTAGACATTATAGGCACACATGGTGAAGTAAAAATTGTCACACTTGATGATGATCTATTTAAATTGTATGGTATAATAGTGTTGATAATGTAAAAGTATGTACATAGTGAATATGTATGACTAATGAAACAAATATAACAATAGCATTGTAAACCACATCTAACTATAAGTTTTTTTATGTTATCATAGCATTAGATTATATAGATAAGAAAGTATGACAGAGACACAAATAACATTGCAAAATAGTTTAGCATCATAGTTCAAAGTATTATCATTACTTTGAAATGAATGCATTAATGATATTACAATAGCTAAGAAATATTTTAAGTTAAATATTTGAAAGCCATAACTGTTAAATTTGTCTTGTGTATTCATCATTATTTTTTTCAAATCTTTGTAGGGTGCCGGTGACTGCGAAAATGTACAGCCCACTGCCGCTGCTACAGATGGCTTGCGTGCGAGGTTGGCAGTCTGCGTGAACAAAATAGTGCGATCCTTGAGAGACTGGACAGGATCCAGTCTCTCTTGGGCACTCACTACAGCAGACTGTCAACCTCGTGCTCGGCGGTTGTACCAGTGGCTGGTGGTGCTGTGGCTAGTAGCAGTGCCACCTCACCAGCACCATCTGTTCCTGCAGCTTCCTGGGCCAGACTGACCACCCTTCATAGTGGTCCGGTATCTCCTCCGGAGGGTGCAACAGCTTCCACTTCCTTTGCGCCTCCACATCGAATCCAGTTTCCAGCCTGGATTGCCTCAAGCAGTGCATACACCTTTCGCAAGTGTTTGCAAAAAAGTCACAAAAAGAAATAAAGACTTTTGAAATTTTTTATTATTTATGTAAAAGAAACATTTATTTTTATAACATATTTATTTTTGTGTCTAGGATATACACAGTTTAATACATTTTATTTTCTGTATTAATATAAGACTTGTAAATTTATATTTTTTTATTGATCATAAAAAGAAATTATATTTTTGTTTGTAATTTTGTATATCTTCAATATTTTGATAGTAAAAAAAAATAAATTTATACTCTCTTGTGTTTGGTGTGTTATTTTGCACTGGAGATGTTTCTTGAAAATAGTTTAAACAAGAAACTGTGATTTTCTGATTTGCTGACAGATTGTACCACAGTATTGTGGAATTAGAGTTAGGATTCTCCATAGAAGTAACTTAGATATGTTACAATGCTACCTACACGATTTGTGGCACACTGTTGTTCTTTCATACACCTAGTGCTACAGAATGTGTGTATGTGTATCATGATGAAGATGAGTATCTGCCTGGTAGTACAACAGCGAAATGTCTGTGTTGGCATACTTACAACAAAGTTATGTATTCAGTACCAGAAAACCTCTTCCACCTCTCTTCACATGATTGGTGCTACCACTTCAGTTGGTAGTAAAAGCAATGTCTGTCAATTCTCAGGTTACTACAGTAACATATCCATTTGTTTGGTACATTAACTTATGGTGTCCATGTCATGTCATATACTCTTTTACTTATGTACATCTTTTTCTTTACATATGTGCTCACAAACAAAAAGAGTAAGACAGTCTTAGAAAAAAAATATTGCATGGAATAACAATGACAAATTACAATTAATAAAGTAATAAAAACAATATGATACACACTGAACTACTGTTACTGTTAATAACAGTAAATGCAACTAGAAGAGGTGAAGTATTCATCATATAGTAACTCTTATGCATGTGCAGTATTTTTCCAACTATAAATCATGTAGTATAGTGAGTAATAGTTCTGAAAAAGACAGGATATTCATGGCAAAAAACTCCGTTTAATGCATTAGTTAGGGTTGTTCCATAGCGACAAAAGTGAGGAAATTCGCTGTTAGGGTTGAAAACCCTAACTCCGAACTCACCTCCCCCAGCACCACACACACACAGACACACACACACACACACACAGACACACACACACACATTCAAGTATGTGGGAGGACCAAGTCAACACAACCAATGACAGACATCCAGCAGCAGGTGACAGAAATAACAAACAATTGTCTAAATGTACTACGAGACATCCCCCCCACCTGACCAGGTACTGCATGCTCAGTGGAGATCAACAGCAAAACTGAGGCCATGTACACCAAATGTACACATCCCTGATTGCAGCTGCACACAACGTACCACACCTAGTAGTTGCATGGCCTTACCTACCGATGCCCACACCACACCACAACTGGTACTGTGCCGTTATTCAATATAAATGCTGAAGGTGCATGATGACAGTTGTAGAAAGGTTTAAACACTAGTGAGTATACATTAATTAAGAGAAGCCCATAAATTAACTACAAGACACTAGCATGCTCAAGATAAAAGTAGTGATACATTTAGTAGGTGATTTACATAGTAGTACATTTACTGCAATGGTTTACTCAACATAGAGAGGCTGATGTTAACGTATGGAAAAGCATTGCCTGTTCAACGCCGTGAAATTCCGTACTGCCAGTATCACATGCATTTTTTACTGATGAAAGTGTACTGCTGATGTACATACATAGACCTTCAGAGTGTTTCAATACTAAAGATGCAGTAAGTATTCTTTGTAAGAAACATTGTAATTGCATGGATCAGGCCAAGCAACTTCTAAATATCATAGCACTACTGAGCCAACAATGATGTACCTGTATCGGAGATGTATATAGGATAGATTTTCCTGTAGGCACTTACTGAGTATGTTGTACCTGATAAAGACAATCTCATTGCATCTGTGATGACTAACTTATTCAAATAGTAATACATTTACTATTGTTGCAATGAGTGATCTATGCCACTTACAGACACAGTGTGATTTTTTTTAACAGTTGTTTCATACTCAGGCTGTATGCCTACTGTTTGGGTTTGCCACACTTCTGTCACTGATGCTATCAAAGTGATAACTATGTTAATTGTGGTACAACAGGAATCAAGTAGGTATGGTGTAGATATAGACAGAATGTCTTTTAGTATTGATTTAACTCACAATGGGGTAAGTGTACTAAGACAGCAGGGGTTATCCTCTATCACTGACTCTGTCAGTTATAATCACACTAGGGTTTCGATGACTGTAATGATCAAGTTACACCGTTCATCTTCATGAGTTCATATTCACAGCCATTCTCCAGTAACTAGACAGTGTATGGTGTAACTGGGTGGGACACTGTGTTGCAAAGCTGCTGCAGTGCCTAGCAGAGGGAGAGTATCTGCTCATAAAGACAATTAAGCAATAAGGCATGACCAAAAGTTATGTTAAATGGTCTGTTAATCACCCTGTAGGGGTTTAATGTTGAATGAGGCACATTCAGCCGAGTGCCACATGTCTCTAGACAGTGATAAACTGACCATTAACATAATACCTGGGAGTGGCTTATTGCTATCATAATAAAACTGTTTTTTAAACAACATCAAACCATGTTCATCATATGGTTAGGCTCTACATGTATGTTAATAAAAGATAAACATAAGGCTGCTACAATCTTTACAGTCATTTAGAAAGCTACATTTCTCAAACCCTTGTTATAATCAGAGATATTATACCTGTACAACTCCTTGGTTTTGCTGAACTCTATTGCTCAGGTGGCCCACCACAAGTGGTGTGGTCTGGTGTGGGGCATTGGAAGGTAAGGCCATGCAACTACTAAGTGTGGTACGTTGTGTGCAGCTGCAATCAGGGATGTGTACGTTTTGTGTACATGGCCTCAGTTTTGCTGTTGATCTCCACTGAGCATGCAGTACCTGGTCAGGTGGGTGGGGATGTCTCGTAGTACATTTAGACAATTGTTTGTTATTTCTGTCACCTGCTGCTGGATGTCTGTTATTGGTTGTGTTGACTTGGTCCTCCCCCATACTTGAATGTGTGTGTGTGTCTGTGTGTGTGTGGTGCTGGGGGGGTGAATTCGGAGTTAGGGTTTTCAACCCTAACAGCGAATTTCCTCACTTTTGTCGCTGTGGAACAACCCTAACTAATGTATTAAACGGAGTTTTTTGCCATGATATATATATATATAGATTAATAAAATGGGTAGGGAAACTGTAGCTATTTTATTGGCTGAACAGCATCACATGACCGTGCGTATATCAGAGCATGACCACACACCTGCACTTTTACTCCCCTGTAGGGTTACCACCTTTTAAGAAGCCTAAAGTGGGACATTTCTTACAGAAACTGGATTTTTCGAAGGACAATATGTCATCTCGACCAATGCGACAGACATGTTTTCTCTAAATAATCAGAATTAAGACTACACATTGTAGTTTTTCAATTGTTTCTTGTGTTTTTTATTATTTTAAGGTATTTTAGTTAAGGTATTATAGTTTTTTGCAACATTTAGAGGAAAATCAGAAAATATTTTTTCTACTATAATGTCAGGACATTTAACATTTTTCATGTTTTTCTGCAGGACACAGCTGCCCAAATCAGGACTGTCCTGCGAAAATAGGGACCGGTGGTAACCCTACTCCCCTACAATTTTGCCGTTTTATAAGATAGATGACCCACTCTGAGGTGTGTGGTCATGCTCTGATGTATGCACGCCTTGGGGTGCATTGTTTTGTTATGCATGTGGCCACAGGCCAAGTGTGTCAACCACTCAAGGAGTGTCAGTGGTTCAGTAGGTAGCACACTCGCCTCTGAAGCTAGGAGATCAGAGGGCTGTTGGTTCAGTTCCCACATCTGGCACTTGGGTTAATATCCCAGTACTGACACTGTAGTGCAGCATGAGAGGGATGCTGCACTTCTGAGGTGCCGTCTTTTGGATGAGATGTTAAACCGAGGTCCCATCTGCCTGGACTGGTGGTAGTTCAGGTGGATGTTAAAGATCCCATGGCACTTATCGAAAAGAGTAGGGGAATTTCCCTGGTGTCCTTGCCAAATTTCCCTCATTCACTAAAAATACCACCAACAGCTTAATCTGGTTCAAGGTCAGTTGGCATTCATCTGTATCCCCTTCCCCCAGGTCGTGCCTGAAAATAGGCAGGATTTGTCTAGTGCACTTGCCCAGTCAACAAAAACTAAATAAATAAAATAAATAAATATATCAGAGCATGACCGCACACCTCAGAGTGGATTATCTCTCTCCACCCACCCTCCCACAACCACATACCAGTTACTAGTTGGATTATACTTTCTCAAAAAAGAAGGGAAATTTATAACAAAAAACTTTGTTAATGCATCAGTTAGGGTTGACATATGCATCAGTTTGAGTGGATAGCACAGCTACAAAAATATAGAAATGTGACGTTAGGGTTACCTCCCATCCCCCACCCCCCCACACTGCACACACCAACAGATGTCTGGGTGTGCCATGGGGTCATCAGGCTTAACACTGGGATTCCATATGTAAACTAGTTGACATGCTACAGCATTGGAGAATGGGTTGAGAGTTAGACCTGATGACCCTATGGCACACCCAACATCTGTTGGTGAGTGAAAGGTGGGGGGGTGGTAGGGGTGTAACCCTAACATCACATTTCCATACTTCTGTCACTGCTATCAACCCTAACTGATGCATTAATGGAGCTTTTTGCAATGAATTTCCCCTTCTTTTTGAGAAAGTGTAATGTAAGTGGTAACTCATTTTCATTTCATTGCTATTGGTTATACTGGAAAGGCATGTGAGCATTGCTGCCCATTTACACAAGCGTCCAGTTACATACAACAATCAAGTGACATGACATGTGCTGAAGCATTTAACTTACAGCTAAGGTTAACACCAAGGTACATATCCAATCAGGACAGTATAGACAAAAGGACTGGTATGTGTTAATGGGAGCGTGGGATCTCCAGGCTCTGCACTCCCTTCACATTGTCTATTTTTGTGTAATGGCATGCGTATGTGGGAGCGCAGGGCCCTGCGTTCACACTTACACATAAGTATGGAGCCATAAAGCAGTGCCATAATACTCCAAAGGAACCCTTGTAACACATTTTTGGCAATATTTCTGTAACCGTAGCAAGTAGGGAAAAAATTCTACTGCTGTGGTATTCATGACTTCGAAACCTCCACAAGTGCATAAGATATGGAGACCTAAAAATCCATATCTGACACCGTTTCTGAGATAAGGGCACCGAAAGTCACCACGGACACTGCAATGTTAGCCTATGGGAAATTTCTCAAATTCAGAGCACTGTAACTAGGGGCTCGTTAGTTTTAGGACCAAACTACCAAAAAGTACATCTGTGGGACCAGGGCTTGCCCCCTTGCAAATTTCAGGCCAAAAGCCCCAACTGTTTTGCTGCAGTGGGATGGCAAAGAATTGTTTTTGGGGGCAAAGTACTGTCAAAATTTGTTACAGTTTCACAAAAATAGGCATGACACTTTCGTGATTTGCAAAAGTGTCACGGCTATTTCTGTCACAATTTATGACACTAATGGGGTCCTAACTTTAAAAAGCCTTTTCTGGGGGATCCCAAAAAAAGATAGTGCTGTGATCCTCAGGACCCGACTAGGTAAACGCAACAGTCAGTGTTTACCTAAGGGGTCCCAATTTTAAATGAAGGCATTTTTCTCTCTCACTAACTGAAAACAAGGTGGTCACTGCGTGACAGTAAAAGGGCCATTTACAACAATAAAATGTAGTGGCAGCAGCTTTCGAGAGGCACATATATTTTTTTCCCATTGACCATACTGGGAAACTTGTTTTTTTGAACAGTTTAATATTTTTCACCAAATCTTCGAAAGGCACGTCAGTGACCCAGACTGCATCTTCCCTGAAGATTTCAGACCAAACAAATCATGTGGACTGTATCCAAGAGCAATTAAATGTACAAAACCCCCATTTTTTTGTGTTTTGGGGTGCTCTGCAGTCCCACAACTGCTTATCTGAACATAACGCAACTTGCAAGATCCAGAGATCTATGATACCAGACTGTGCATGCAAAATTTCAGGCAAATCTGCCATAAGTGACAATGTTATTATAGTGAAAAATGTGGGATTTAATATAGAAGTAGCCATGCAACCCTAACTATACTGGCATATAATATACAGCATATATATATATATATATATATATATATATATATATATATTATAGTGGCACGGTAGTGCCACTATAGTTAGAGTTGAGGAGCCATTTCTATGTTAAACCCCAAATCTTTGCACCTTAATAACTTTGCAACCATTTGACGGATTTGCCTGAAATTTGGAATACATGATCAAGAACTACCAAGTTTTGTACTGGTTGGATACACAGCTGCAGAGTTATTAAGCGTGATCTATGTGCACGTTTACGCTTTTTCTGGAATTTTATGGTCGCGCCTACAGGTCGTACCGTTTGTGTGACCGGCCCGAAATCTTCAGGGGATGTGTGGCCGGGGTTCCCAATGTGCCTTTCAAAGATTTCGTGAAAAAATATTAAACGGTTCAAAAGTTATTCAAAAAACAGTTTCCCATTATAAGTCAATGGGTAAAGTTAACAAAAAGTTCAACACTGTCGCAAATGCACTTTTACTTTCGCAAATGGGCCTGTTACTTTCACAAATTGGCCATTTTGTTTTCAGTTGGTGATCAGAAAAATGGTTGGCATTTAAATTTGGGACCCTCTAGCAACCTAATTATTTTTGTATTCACCTAGTCGGAGCCTGAGGATGCGTGCCACGTCTTTATTTTGTGGTAAAAGACCCCAGAAATATGTTTTTCAAATTTCTGGAAAAAGTACTTTCACAAATTACTTTCGTGCTCACGAAAGTGTCAAACTTTTTTGTGAAAGTTTTCGCAAATTGCGATAGCAGTTTTCCATCTGTGGGAAAGTGACAGTGATTCTTTGACATTGCGCTGCAAAAGAACCGTTGGGAGTTTTGGGCTGAAATTTGGAGGGAACGGAGCCGACATCTCACAGATGTGCCTTTTCAGTGTTGTATTAAAAAAATATTACACAGCGGCAAAGTTACGGCACTCCAAAATTGACGGTTTTTCCCTTAGGATAACATTACGGCACCCGACGCATTACAGAAATCCTTTGGATCCCTGCTGCAAAATAACGGTTTGGTCTTTTTTCCTGAAATTTGGAGGGAAGACAGCCAACAGCCCACAGATGTGCCTTTCAGTGGTTTGGTGAAAAAATATTACAGGGAGGCAAAGTTCTGGCACTCCAAACTTCTCTTTTTTCCCCATAGGATAACATTACGGCGTTGCAGACCTTTCAGGGTCTGTATCTCGGAAACGGTGCGAGATAAGGACTTTTCATCAGAAAAATGCTTAGCCCCCTAATAGGAGCTAATAGGAGCTAAGTACAAAATTAGCCAGGACAGTTGTAAATCATACGACTTTTAAATTTTTTTTCTACGTCGTACGGTTCCTGGGATATTACGTATTTAGTATTCCAAGTTCTCATTTTCTGCTCCGATACTCATTATTATGCATACATTATTTGTACTCACTGTCTTTCTCTATGCAGGTTTTGGGGAAAACTAGCCTGTGCGCTTATATTAATGTTACTGTTGCCCTTTCCGCTTGTGGTTCCGTACCTGTTTCACTTACCGTTGACGTCTGCGCCACCATGTGCGTTATCCTTTGCGTTTTCATTTGTGCTTGCATTTCTGTTATTTTTTGACATTTGTGTCTACAGTACTGTTTCTCTTTCTGTTTCACTTTGTGTCACCATGTCCATTGACATTTCCGTTTGCAGGCATCATGTTACTATGTGACAACACATCACGTGGCAGACCGTTCCCGTCTGTGCCGCCATGTGCATTACCCTTTCTATTCTCATTCACACTTGTGTTACCATGTGCGCCACTGTTAGCACTTCTGTTTGCGTTGCTGTTCCTGTTACTATGCCACAAGATATCATGTGGGGCCCCGCGCTCCCGCCGCTGCATTACATTCACTATTTCTCGTTATCATTCTCAAAAAGAAGGGAAATTAGAGGCAAAAAACTCCATTTAATGCATTAGTTAGGGTT
Organism: Neoceratodus forsteri; assembly: GCA_016271365.2. Taxonomy (NCBI): domain Eukaryota; kingdom Metazoa; phylum Chordata; order Ceratodontiformes; family Ceratodontidae; genus Neoceratodus; species Neoceratodus forsteri. Next base: position 1,551,063,195 of record CM057449.1, on the reverse strand, counting down.
GTTCCACAGTGACAAAAGTGAGGAAATTCGCTGTTAGGGTTGAAAACCCCTTGGACCCCGCCCCACCCCAACCGGCATTGGGGTGCGCATTGGGACTGTGGGTCCCAACTCTCACCCCATTCTCCTATACTTCTGCTGCTTTCACATGACATGGGGAGGAGTTAGGCTCACGATCCTAACGTGCACCCCAATGCCAGTTGGGGTGGGGCGGAGGGGGCTCAAGGCAGGTTTTCGACCCTAACAGCTAATTTCCTCACTTTCGCCGCTGTGGAACAACCCTAACTAATGCATTAAACAGAGTTATTATTATATATATATATATATATATATATATATATATATATATATATATATATGTAGATAGACAAGATAGATAGATAGATAGATAGATAGATAGATAGATAGATAGACAGCTAGAGTTTTAACTTATTATGTATGGAATTCAATTGCTGCTCAAATGTTGTTGTGCACCTTCTAAAAGTTGTTCTGCACATTCCAAAATGTTATTTTGCACATTCTATAATCAATATTGATGAGCCACTATTCATGACACTATGTATTATCCACTTCCTGATTGGTCCAAACAGCCCTTTTCCAAACCAAAATGAAAACAAACATGGTGGTGCTACTTAGCAAGCAGCTCACAGAGACAGCTTGAACATGGACTGCCATAGTAAGCTCTACATTGTCAAACTATACAGATTTGGCATGTTTTTTTTGGGGGGGGTAATTTTTTTTCTGATCAACTGCTACCATGATTGGTACAAAGTTCAGGATAAGAAAAAGACCACATCAACGGACTCTGTGGCAGAGTGAGCCGCAGACAACAACCAGGAGCACTAACACAAGGTATGAAACCTTGTAAAACAAAAATGCAGATACATTTTACTTATTTGCATCTGGGGAACTATGTACTATAAAAAATAAAATATGGGTGAGCATACACAACTCTCCTTGTGTTTCTGTCTTGGGGTTGAGATACCAGCATGGACCTCTCAAGCTTCGCTCTCGAGGTCCATATGCTGGTATCTCAGCCTCTTGATGGAAACACAGGCTCATTGTGTATGCTCCCCATACTTTATTTCATATATATATGTACTAGATAACCCACTCTCAGGTGTGCAGTTGTGTTCTGATATACGCATGCCTTGGTGTGCATTGTTATGCACGAGGTCACAGGCCGAGTGCGTCAACCACCCAAGGCGTGAGTATATCAGAGCGCGGTCACACACCTCAGAGTGGGTTATCTATCTTATAAAATGGCAAAATTGTTTTGGAGGGGAGTAAAAGTGCAGGTGTGTGGTCACGCTCTGATATACGCACGGTCATGTGATGCTGTTCATCCAATAAAATACCTACAGTTTCCTACTCATTTTATAAATATATATATATATATATATATATATATATATTTATACAACATGTTTTGGGATAAATGAATGGATAAAAAGTGATATCTCAGGCAGGCGGTGGAGATATCACTGATATCACTGATATCTTCATGTTCCTATATGTCATGGAGATATCTCTATGTTCCTATACGTCATCCTAATCACAGTGAAACTCTTTCACTTTCCAACGCTAGTCTCTCTCTGCTACCTGTAAGCAACCCTTCCCCCACAGACACACACATTTATCTGGTTGATCCTGCCATTATGTTATGTAAAACAATTAATTTACAGCTTATCTGGTTGATCCTGCCACTTAGACATTCGGCCTCGAATCATATCATTTTCACATTCCACCTTAAAAGTAGCTTGACCGAGCGGTATGAAAATTGATCCATTAGGAGATTACAGATGTTCACAGTAAAGAGCTCTGTATCCATTTAGTTAAAAAAACTCTGCAGTTTTAAATTTCTATACTAGAAGCTGCCGACCGTATTTGAAAGAGAGAGACAGAGAGAGCGAGTCGGCAGCTTCACAGCAGCAGCAGGAACCACAAGCGTTCATTGCTATAGCAACACATACTCGCTCATCCTCCTGCTGCTCTGATGCTGCTGACTCACACTCTCTCTCTCTCTCTCTCTCTTGCTCTCTCTCTCTCTCTCTCTCTCAAACACAGTCTTACAATCTTCCTGCAAAAAACAAAAACTACAGAGTTTTTTTTTAACTAAAAGGATACAGACCTCTTTACTGTGAACAACTGTAATCTCCTAATAAGTCGACCTTCCTACTGCTCGATCATGCTACTTTTAAGGGGGAAAGTGTAAGTGATACGATTCCCGGCTGAACGTCACAGTGGCAGGATCTACTAGATAAGTGCTTAAATTACATTTTTACATAAAAATAATGGCAAGATCAACCAGATAACTTTATTCATATCATTTTAAACTGGCAGAATCAACCATATATATATATATATATATATATATATTTTATTTTTTATTTTTTTTTATTTAATATAACATATGTCATCTCTTATGTTTTGGGTGGGGGGTGTTTTCGATTGTGTTCGGGAAGGGGTTCCATTCCAATTATCCCAAAACATATGTTGTATAAACAGAACATGACATGGCTTGAATGAAGATATCATATTTATCGTCACTCAAGGCCAATTACATGAAGATATCTCACTCGTGGCTTTGCCACTCATGAGACATCATGATATCATTGGCCTCTCGTGAAGATAAATATGATATCTTCACTCAGACCATGTCATATCTCCCATTTATACAACATATGTTTGGGGATAAATATACAGATAAAAACTTGTATCTCAGGCAGCCAGTGAAGATAGCATAGATATCTCCATGTTCCTATATGTCATGGAGATATCTTTATGTTCTTATATCTCATCCAAACAAAAGTGAAACCACACTTTTCATTGTAGTCCTACCTCTCTAGAGTCTAGCGCCATTTCCCCAACATACGCGCACACACCCCTAACATCTAGTTGATTCTCCAATTATTTTTAAATACATAACAATTTAAAGCATATCTGGTTGATCCTGCCACTCTGTGCTTCAGTAATTGTATATAGTACTTTCACTTCCCCCTTGAAATGTAGCGTGACCGAATGTATAAACTAAGACACAGAATGAACTCCCGAACATTTACAGTGGAGCAGTCAGTCTTTCAAAAGTACTTTAAACTGTTTTTTGTCCCCTTCATTTTTTTCCGAAAAGCTGCTGACAATACTGAGAGCCAGGAGAATGACTGAATGATCAGTTTCAGAATAGGTGAAGGAAACGTCAGCGAACATTACTATAGCAACTGACCGTATAAACTAAGACAGAGAATGAACTCCCAGTGATTTACACTGCAGCAGTCAGTCTTTCAAATGTACGTTAAATTGTTTTTTGCCCTAACATTTCCTTCATTCTTATGGAAGAAGCTGCCGACAGAACTGTGAGTGAGGAGAGTGAGCGAGTCAGCAGCATCAGAACAGCCAAAGGAAACAAGAGCTAGCATTACAATAGCAACACTTACTCCCATTTCTTTCTGCTGTTCTCAACAACATAACAATAAAGATGTATACAAAACTTAAAACTGGCAGGATCAACCACATATTTTTTTAAAGTAACATCTCATCTGTTAGGCATATAGGGTGGGATATTCAAAAGGGTTGTGCCATGCGCAATAGGGTTGCGCATGCACAAGTCTGAAATTGCGCCATTCTGCGATATTCAGCAGGAGGCAGTTGTGCCACTGAAAACAGGCTGAGCAACAACGCAATGCAAATGAATGCATGCTCAACTGGAAGGGGAGGAACCATGCATAAACTGCACAGCCCGATATTCAGCCGGGCTGTGCAGAGTTGTGCAGGCGCAACCCCCAACCTGCACCTGCAGGACTTTGAGCCAAAAAAAAAAGGCTTAAGTCAAGGGCCACCCACAGGTGAGCTGCTGTATTGCAGGGTGCAACACAGCAGCTGCCACCTGTGGCTGGCCCCCAACCCAGTCCCTGTGCCCCCCAGCAGCCCAATTTTGGGCATAGTGTACTACCCCCCCACCAGCCCGGTCGTGGGCAGCAATGTGGCTTCCCCCCCCTCCTCCTGAATGTATCCCTGGTGGTCCAGTGGATCAAAATGCCCGATCACGGGCAGTATGTGTGACAAAACCCACCCCTCCGCACATATCCCTGGTGGTCTAGTGGACCAAAATGCCCGATCGCTGGTGGTATGTAATAAAACCCACCCCTCCCGTACATATCCCTGGTGGTCCAGTGGACCAAATGCCTGATCGTGGGCAGTATGTGTATAAAACCACCCCCAAACATAGCCCTAGTGGCTAGTGTCCCCACTCCACCCACCCACTGAAGCCCCACCACCCCGCCCCCGGCAACCAGCGGTGGCAGCATCCCACCTGCCTGCCGCCCCACCGCCCGCTGACTGACTGTTCGGAGGTTGCACGCCCATTGGTGCAGAGCAAGAGCCAATGGCGTAGCTCATACATATGATAGTTCAGATTTGTGAATGAATGTTCATTCACAAATCTGACTGTCATATATGTCACCAGGGATATGTACGGAAGGGGGGTGGGTTTTATTACACATACCGCCCTCGATCAGACATTTCGGTCCACTGGACCACCAGGGATATGTACAGGAGGAGGGGGGAGCCACATTGCTGCCCGCGATCAGGCTGGTGGGGGGGAGTACACTATGCCTGCGATCGGGCTGCAGGGGGCGTCGGTCCCCAATGGCTGCTGCCTGGCAGGGCGCCAGGCGCAAGTCCTCGGATATCGGTGCACCTACGTGCTAATGGCATGCAAATGGGGACATAATCACATGCAAATGGCCCCCCCTGCACCTTGCATGAATTATAGCCCCATTTGCATGTCACCTTTTGAATATCGTGATTTTGCACATGGCACAATGGTACTTGCACCACCGAAAGTTGAATGCTCCACTCTGTCAACTTGCGGTGGCACAAGTTCCACTGTGCCATGCACAGTGGCTGTGGCTGGGGGGTGATATTCAAAGGAGTTGCTCAATAGAGCAACTCCTTTGAATATCACCCCGGATACACCCCTGTGCAACTATTTTGCGCAGCTCAAGGGCTTGCACCTATGAATGGCACAGTTTGAATATCCCACCCATTCTGTATATAGGCCATTGTATTGTATGTGGCCCCAAACATATGTTTGTATAAACAGAACATGACATGACCTAAGTGAAGATATCATATTTACCTTTACTTAAGGCCAATGACATCAAGATATCTCACTCGTAGCTTTGCCACTCATGGATATCATGATATCATTGGCCTCTCTTGAAGATAAATATGATATATTTACTCAGGTCCTGTCATATCCCCCATATCTATCTCTATATATATGTAAATACTTTGCAAAAAACGTTGTTAATGCATCAGTTAGGGTGGCTACCACAGTGACAAAAGCAGGGAAATGAGGTGTTAGGGTTTCCAAATCTAACACCCTACCTACAGGGTTCCAACGCCTACCACCATCTCCTCATATACCAACAGGCGTCAGGGTTTGCCATGGGGTCATAAGGCCCAACTCTCACCCCATGCCACATGTAAACATGCTTACACACTACAGTATAGGACATTGGGGTGAGAGTTAGGCCTTATGACCTCTTGGCACACCTCAATGCCTGTTGGTGTGTGGAGGGTGGGGGATGAGATGGGGTGATAAGAGTGGAAACCCTGGGAGTGGGGCATTAGGGTTGGAAACCCTAACGCCTCATTTCCTGCTTTTTTTTGCTGTAGCATCCACCCTAACTGATGCATTAATGACTTTTTTTGCAAAGAATTTCCTTTCTTTTTCAGATAGTACAATTTTTATCCTCACTTTATGGTGGGAGCACAGGGTCAGATCCATTGAGATAGTACAACAATGTCCATAAGTCATGGTGGGACTGCAGGGTCCATCCCATGATCCAGATAGTACAACAGTGTCCACATTCATGGTGGTGAACACAGGACCCCTCCATCAAGATAGTACAACAGTATCCATATGTCATGGTGTGAGTGCACTGTCCAAGGAGCGCAGGGTCCTTTGGACCCTGTTCTCCCATCCCTCCATTGAGATAGTGCAACAGTATCCATATGTCATGGTGGGAGCTAGGATCCTTCGGACCCTGTGCTCCCATCCATTCATCCAGATAGTGCAACAGTGTGAAAATGGGAAACACTGGCAAAGTTATGAGCATGCATAGAAACTGAGCAACACACGCTCATAACACACTCATTTCTTGGAATGTTTTCACCACATTTTCAACATCAGTATTACAGAACCTCCCCTCATGAATAATGCAACTGTGATTTTGTTAATCCATCCCAAAAGTTGATTTTGCACAGCGACCGCACCATTCTGTGCCACAGGTGTGAAATCACATTCCAGACAGGATGTGCAAAATGACAGCTGTTCTGTTCATACGGTAGTGTGAAAAATGACAATGTTGAAAATCTGGAGTGAAAATATGAAAAACTGGCAAGAGATTATGGCGTCGTCAAAAGTGCGCATCACACACACCGTCAACATGATCATTTTTTTAAATTTTTTTACCAAATTTTCAACATGGGCTTTATGGGTCCTCCCCACATCAATAGTCACACTGTCATTTTGTTAATCCATCCCAAATGTTGATTTTGCACACCAATCATGCCATTCTGTCCCACAGGTGAGAAAACACATTTTGGACAGGATATGAAAAATGACCGCAATACTATTCATAAGGAGGTGTTACAAAATAGCAATGTTAAAACCTGGAGTGAAAATATTAAAAATTGACAAAGTTATGAGCATGCTTAGAAACTGTGCAATGCATGCTCATAACGCAGTCATTTTAAGGAATTTTTTCACCAAAATTGCGACATGGGTTTTTTGGGACATCACCTCATGAACAGTGGCACTATTGTTTTGTGAATCAGTCCCAAAAGGTGATTCCACACAGTGACCATAAAATCACCTTTCAGGACCGAGAAACAAAATGACAGTGATGGTGTTCATGAGGAGGGGTCCCATGAACCCCATGTTGAAAATCTCAGGCTAAAATTCCCAAAACTGACCGAGATATCTACCTAAGTTGAAACCCCCAGTGAGTCCCATTGTACAGCACTTACCCGATTCCTCATTTCTCAGTTCAGCTTTGAAGAGTGCAGATGTGTCCCGATCCAGAGAAGATCATGGCTCCTGACATCCAGAGGGTAAGTATGGGTGAGGTGGGTGCGGGGGCGGTGGGTGGACAGAGATAGGGTGGAGATAGGGAAGGGGGATGGGGAGATGACGATGGACCATTTTCTTCATTACAGGTAAAAAAATTAATAAATAAGACTTCAATGGATGATTTTCTTCATTTACAGGAATGAAAATTAAAAAAAGCAATTTGGGCACACTGGGGTGGGCTCCCAGTGTGCCGCATAAGTTTTTTGGGGGGAGAATCATCATGCCAACAGGGGGATTGGGCACTCCTGTAAGCAATAACCCCTGCCATGGCTGGCAGTATAGCCTAGAGGTTAGAGGAATGAGGTGTGAACGAGCTTGATACATCCAGCAGACCAGACTTGAGTTTGATTCTCACAACCTCCACTTGCATACTGTGTGACTCTGAACAAGTCACTTAACTGCCCAGTGCTCCCAGGTCACCCCTGAAAACAGGCACTTGTGCCTAGTGGGCCTTACCCAGTTACCAAAGACAAAAAAAAATAAATAAAAAAAAAATAAGAGTGGGCTTTGGCGGATCATCCAACATCAGGAGTGGGCATCCAGGTGTCAGAAAGGTTTAAATATTTTAATAAATGTATCAGCACACTAGGGTGGGCTCCCAGTGTGCCACATTACTGGGGGGAGGAATACAGATCGACACAAGGATTGGGCACCCTGATGTTGAAAAGGGGCAGACTAGATCAAAGCAAGATACTGCATTGAAATTTGTGCACATTTTAATGCAGGATTCTGCATTGAAAAAAAGACCTCAGGGGATGGTTTCCTTCTGTTCAGTTCACACTTCGGCTTTGAAGAGTGCAGACATATCCTGATCCACAGAAGATCGCAGCTCCCGACCTCCAGAGGGTAAGTATGGGTGAAGTGGGGTGTGGAGGTAGGTGCACATAGGGAGGGTGGGGATTGGGGAGGGGATGGAGGAGATGATGATGGATGGTTTCCATCATTACAGGTAAAAAATTAAAAAAAAGACTTTGAGGGATGGTTTTCTTTGATTACAGAGTAAAAGAGAAATAAACTTGGGCACGCTGAGGTGGGCTCCCAGTGTGCCACATACGTTTTTTGAGGGGCAGAAATCATCATGCCGACAGGGGGATTGGGCACCCCCATCGGCAATAAGAGTGGGCTTGGGGGGGGTCATCCAACACCTGGAGTGGGCATCCCAGTGTCAGAAAGGTTTCAATATTTTAATAAATATATTGACACACTTAGGTGGGCTCCCAGTATGCCACAATATTGGGGGGATCCAGAGTAACACGGGGATTGGGTACCCTGATGTTGAAAAGGGGCAGACTAGATTGATGCAGGATCCTGCATCGAAATGTGCTACAAATTTTGATGCAGGATCCTGCATCACAGTACTGTAATGTGCCATACAATGGTTTTGTATCAGAAAGTATTGTGCGGCACATTACAGTACTTCAGTGCAGGATCCTGCATCAAAATGTGCGTACATTTCTATGCAGGATTCTGCATCGAAGAAAAGACCTGGGGGGCGGTTTTCTTCTTTTCACAGGTATTTACACACAAAAAATACATTTGGGCACACTGGGGTGGGCTCCCAGTATGCCCAGTACAAACCATGTATTGTGTGCACAAAGTGCACAAAAGCAGGTCTTCCATGACTTCAGCTGGCAGCATGAGTTCCAGCTGAGGCTGCAGAAGTCGAGAAAGTACCGCTCTTCTCATACGAAGAATGGACTACAAGCTGTTCTCTGAATAAGCAGGCACCTGAGAGAAAAACTTCTTTGGGTCCAGCTTAAAACACAAATAAAAATCAGAAAACACCTAAAGAGGTTCTCTTTAGGTGTTTTCTGATGTTTGTTTGTGTTTAAAATGTTTGATACATCAACATCCTCGTTAAGCAGAAAAACATGATGGTGACTGCAACACATCTCAATCAATCACAGGACTGTGAACTGTGTGAAAAATACCAGCATTCTTTGTGAAAATAAGCTGCTATTTTTTACACAATACTCCTGTTGTGTGTAAAATATATGCCTAACACATACATTTTCCCATAGGAAACAATGGGAAAATTAAAACTGCCATAAGGTTTGAATGGATTAATATATTTTCCACCAAACCTTCAAAAGGCACATCTGTGACCCAAAGGCTTTCTACCCTTAAAATTTCAGCCCACAGCATAAAGCTATTTTTGAGGTCCAGCTGTAAAAAGAAATGTCAAAAAATATCAATTTTTCGGTTTTTTCAACACTTTCTATCTCAAAAACCACTTAAAGGATACCCACAAAATCTGGCAGGTCCTACCCCGGAGATTATGCATGCCTACTTCTATGCAAATCCATTGAGGTTATTAAGTCTTAAAGTCTGGACTTTAACATAGAAGTGCAGTTTCACCCTAACTATACTAGCGTGACTGCGCCAGTCTAATATATATATTACAGCTGCACAGTAGTGCAGCTATAGTTAGGGTTGCCCAGCCACTTCTATGTTAAACCCCAAATTTTGCACTTGAATAACTTTTTCACCATATGACAGATTTGCCTGAAATTGTGCATGCTCCTTGGTGCACCATAGATCTCTGGATCTACCAAGTTGCATTACAGTTGGATGAGCAACTGCAGAGCTGCAGAGCATCACAGAATGCACAAAAACAGGGTTTTTGAGTGTTTCTTTGCTCATGGCTACAGCCCACAAGATTTGTCCGACTGGTCTGAAATCTTCAGGGAAGATGCAGTCTTGATCACTGATGTGCCTTTTGAAGATCTGGTGAAAAAATATTAATCCGTTCAAAAGTTATTCAGATTTTAACTGTCCCATTATAGTCAATGGTTAAAAAATATATGTGTCTCATGAAAGCTGCTGCCGGTGCATTTTACTGTTGTAAATGGCCCTTTTACTGTTGTGCTGCAGCCATCTTGTTTCAGTTAGTGGTGAAGAAAAACGTTTGTAATTCAAATTCTACTGCCCCTAGGTAAACACTGACAGCTGTGTTTACCTAAATGGGGCCTGAGGAACACAATGGTGCCATCAGTTTTTTTCTAGGACCCCTAGAAATACCTTTTTTAAAATCAGGTCCTCCGTAGTGTCACAAATCACGACAGTACATTTGCGACACTGTCGCATCTGTACTGTCGCAATTTGCGACACTACTGCACTAAAAAATACCATTTCTTTGCCACACCACTGTACCTAAATGGTTAGGGCTTCTCGGCTTAAATTTACAGGGTGCAAGCCCCAGCCTGACAGATGTGCCTTTTGGTGGTTTGGTAAAGCATGTAAAGCGGTTACAAAGCTACAGTGCTCCGAAGTTGAGAAATTTCCCTTAGGATAACATTGCGGCACCCGTATCTCAAAATTATTAGAGATAAGGATTTTTTGCTACTTACAGCTAAGCACACTTGAAGGTTTGGAAGTCATGATTACAACTGCAGTGGAATTTTTTTCATAGTTGCTACAGTTACTGAGATATTGCCAAATACGTGTTATGAGGGTTCCTTTTGAATACTATGGGCCTGCTGTATGGCTCCGTACTTATGTGTTAGTGGGAGTGCAGGGCCCCCACTAACACATACCAGTTACCAATTACATTACACTTTCTCAAAAAGAAGGGAAATTCATTGCAAAAATTTCATTAATGCATCAGTTAGGATTGATAGCACAGTGACAAAAACATGGAAATATGATGTTAGGGTTACCCCACCACCACCTGCCACACCTCCACATACCAACGTCATTGGAGTGCTGCATGGGGTCATCAGGAAGCTTTGTCACCCCATTCTCCTATACTGCAGCATGTCAGCTTGCTTACACATGGAATGGGGTGAGAGTTCAGCCTGACAATCCCATGGCACATCCCGCATCTGTTGGCATGTGGAAGGTAGGGGGTAACCCTAACATTACATTTCCATGTGCTATCAACCCTAACTGATGCATTAACAACCTTTTTTTCCAATGAATACACATGCTTATATATATATATATATATATATATATATATATAGTGGCACGGTACTGCCACTATAGTAAGGGTTCAGCAGTCACTTCTATGTTAAAGCCAAACATTTGCACTTTAATAACTTTGCAACCATTTGACTGAGTTACATGGCATTTTGCACACAATATCAGGGATCAAAGATCTCTGGATTTAGCAAATTTCATTCTGGTCTGATGTGCAGATGCAGAGATACAGAATGTCAAAAATTGTGTAAATTACCATTTTGGTGTAAATTATTTGTCATGCTGTTTCTCAGAAACGGCTTTGGGGCTTGGTCTGAAATGTTTAGGGTACATCAGGCTTTGGTTGCAGATGTGCCTTTCTAAGATTTGGAGAAAAAATATTAATCCATTCAAAAGTTATTAAAGTTTCAATTTTCCCACTATTTCCTATGGGGAAAATTAGATGTGCCATGTGAAAAAACTATTTTGCTGCCGCAAAAGCGGTACTTATTGTTGCAAATGTGGAATGTAGCGTCAAGATTCCACCATCTTGTTTACAGTTAGCTTGGCAGACAAAATTTAGATAATTCAAAAACTACTTGCAGTTGGTAAACACCAACTGTTGTGTTTACCTAATCGGGGCCAAAGGAATCAGATTCTGTGTTCAGTTTGCCCCACAAATGCCCAGTAATATATTCATTTGTCCACGGCCATATTTGTGCCACAAATTACAGCAATTGTTTCATGAAACAAGGGGGAGTTTGTGCCACAAATTGCAGCAATACCCAATTGTTTCACTAAACAATGACTGGTGTATCACGCAAACAGCTGCCGCAATTTGCTGCACAAATACGGCTGCTGAAAGAAAAAACATTTCTGGCTATGTTTGGGCCAAACTGACCCCAGAATCTGATTCCTCAGTCCCCATTTATGTAAACACCTGTTGGCGTTTATCTAAATCAAGCATGTTTTGCTCTTTTTACAGCCTCTAAGTGGAAAGGGGCTGAGGCATGTTAATATTAAATATATTTACCAACATTTGGGTGTCCAGTCCCTGTGTTGGCAGTAGAAACTCCCACCCCCCCCCAGTGTGTGACACTGGGGAGCCAACTCCCAGTGTTCTAAAATATGTATTAGTTTAAACCTGAAACAAAGAAGACATTCCCATGACGTACCATTCCTTTGCCAAAGAGCAGGGTGCCCAATCCCCGTGTTGGCACTAGAAGCTCCCCTGCCAGTGTGGGACACTGGTAATCCCACTCCCAATGTGCAGCAGTTCATGATACTGCTGTTCCCCCTCCAGGTTTGGCCTCTCCAGTACCTCTGCCAGAAAGTTCTCCTCTCCCGGTTTCTAAATTTCCTTGATTATCCCCTGTACCACCAAAGTCTCCTCCAGAATGATCTGGCATGGATTAGGCTGAATATTCAGAAGATGATCTGCTCACCACATCACAGATCGAAGGAGGACTAGATCCTGTATTGCACCAAGCATCCCTGATGAAGAAAGGATCACAAAGGGCAGCTACATTGAAACAAGGTGTCCTGAGCTGCTTGGAGACCTCTGAGGCTTCTACTGCTCCTGATCAGATGGTGTTGGTGGCCACTTGAGTGATTTTAGAGTGTTTCATTTTGCCACCAGTCTGGAAGGGATATGTGTCCCATATGTAAGCCCTTTCTTACTTTGGCTGCCTGTTGCTATGGACTGGGTCTTCTGGAATCATAGCACGGGTCAGTCCTTTTATTGGCTGCATGGCCCTTTGTTTCTGGACCTAATGCAATGGACTTTTGTTGTTTTACAGAAGGTATTAATTCATGGAAACTGCAATGGGGACTCATTTATATCCTTATTTGTGATGTTTGTTTTGATGCTGGTAGCTCCAGTAATTGGAAAGTGGACTTTTTATTAATACTGTTTTTCAGATTTTTCCAGTATGCTGTATGGTTTACAGTTTATTGGGCTATATTTGAGGGTATTATCCCACCTGATATTCAGGGGTTCTTACTAGGGGTGCATGCTGTCTTATGCCCTTTATTTTTCTCTGTTGGAGGTGGCTAGAGGATGGAGTTTGTGTAGAGGGAAGCTGTTATGCCTTCTATATCCCATCCCATACTAGCAAAGGAGTGGGTGGTCATTGGTGGGGGGTCTGCTGGCCCTTTACTGCCTACTCCTTATGCCAGCTTAGGCTGAAGGTTGGAAGTTTAGGAGGTCTTTGTTTTCAACTGTTAGCCTCTTTTAGTCAGTGGGGTAGCTGGAAGTTGTGGCTACTCTCTCCTGGAATACAGGGTGCTATGGGGATGTGGTTGGTTAGGCACTGTGGGTTGGGGGCTCTGTATTTTTTTAAAGGGAGCAAGCATAGTAGTTGTAAAATGTTATTGTGGAGTGTCCAGCTTAGTTTTGTACCATATATGTTCTGTAAATGTGTTTATACCTTGTTTGCTGTGATATTTACAGTTGGTTCCAATATTCTTCAGGATATGGCTCAAATTGCTTTAATGTCATGGAATGTCCAAGGTCTGAACATCCCTGTGAAGTGAAAAATGTTTTGTTTCTTTTTTGAGGTCCTTTAGATGTGATATTAACTTTTTACAGGAAACCCACCTGGTGAAAAAGGATGTGGGTTGCCTAGAGTGGGGGGGTGCTTTAGTTAGGCTTATTCCAACTCTTATGTCTCGAAAAAGAGGGGGGGTAACTATTTTGCTTAGGAAGGGATGTTCGCTTTTGGTGGAATGGTGAGGGGCAGATACGGAAGGAAGGTGTTTTTTTCTATTGGGGAAAATAGACTTGGTTCCAGTGCTATTAGTAAATGTGTATGCCCCGAACAATGATGCCCCTGACTTTTTCTCTGCTCTGGCCCAACAGCTGACTGATTGGTATTCATTGTCTGTGTTGTTGTTTCTGGGGGGAAATTTTTAATTTGACTCTGGATCTGGTCATGGACAGGGATCCTACTGAAAAGGGGGCCACTTCCCATCCCCGGTCCAGGGCTGTGTTGTCCCAGATTATTTCAGATTTTCATTCGTTAGATTGCTGGAGAACCCTACACCCCACAACAAAAAATTTCAGCTTTAGATCCCCCAGAGTCCAGTCTTTTAGCAGATTTGGACTATTTTTTGGTCATTGCTTCCATTTTGTCTGATATTCGGAATATTCGGCATTGGCCAATATTGCTCTCGGATCATGCTCCGGTTGAGCTGGTTTGGACTCCAAAACAAGTTCTTGTTAAGACACCTCATTGGAGGTTTAATTCTATGTTGTTGGGGCTTGAAGAGTTTCCACGATGGCTGGAGCTGGAAATTGTTTTTTATTTTATAACTAATTTGACCTCCAATGTCCCGGTCCTAACAGTGTGGAATGCTTTTAAATCTTACATTCATGGACACATTATCCCTTATGCCTCTTATGTTAACAAACAATGTTGCCAAGAAATCACCACCCTGTCCAACCAGATCCGATGGCTGGAGGAGTCTATTTATGCCTCCTCAGGAAATAGAGATGTTTCTATTGCCGAGCTTTCTCGGTGTAAGGAACGATTAAATAGCATTTTTCACCAAAAGGCCATGAGAACCTTGTTCTTTCTAAAACAGGTGCACTGAGAGTCTGGAGAAAAGGCTGGGAGGCATTTGGCTTACCGCTTAAAGAAGAGAACCCTGGATGCTCAGGTGCCCTACCTACGTGGGTGCGGGAGGTGCTTTTATTTTGGATGCTAAGTAGGTGGCAGCAGAGTTCTGGAGGTACTATGCAAAATTGTATACATCCTCAGTGGCTCCTACCCTGGATTAATATGAGAGCTTTTTTGATGCCTTACTATTGCCTTGCTTATCTCTAGAGGCAGTGGGGCTGGACAGAGGTGGATGCCACTGCCTTGGAAGTTCAGCAGGCTATTAAAGTTATGTCACAAGGTAAAGCCCCTGGTCCTGATCGCCTGAGTGCAGAATTTTATCAAGCATTTGAGCCTGTTCTTTCATCTCATTTACTTTCTGTGATGATGGAATTTGAGAATTTTGGTACTCTCAGATACCACGAAAGAAGCGACTATCACCATCCTGCCTAAGCCAGGGAAGGATCGAACCCAATGTAGTAATTACTGCCAGATTTCTCTACTGAATGTTGATTGTAAGACTTTCACAAAAGTGTTGGCCATGCGTTTAGAATGAGTTCTTCCCTCCTTGGTTGGTAAATCACAATTTGGATTTATGAAGGGCAGGCATGGCAGTGATAATTTGTGGACGGTGATTAATTTGATTCAGGTGGGGGCATGTGGTCCAGATTCTGCGCACTCATAGGACTGGATGTGGAGAATTCATTTGATTCTATAGTGTGGCAGTATCTACAGTTTGTTCTAGCCAAATCTGGATTCAGACTGCGATTTCATCACTGGGTCGGCTGCCGTTATTCAGCTCCCAGATCAAGAGTATTGGTTAATGGGGTGCTTTCTAACATCTTTCCTCTGTTTTGTGGCACCAGACAAGGTTGTCCTTTGAGTCCCCTATTGTTTCTCTTAGCTCTGGAACCTCTAAATTTGGCCATCAGTCAGCATCTGGGGATTCAGGGTATACCTGTAGGGGATCGGTTTTTCGCTACTTTATTGTATGCGAACGATAGGTTATTAATGTTAACAAAAGTAGACTCCTCACTCCCAGAAGCCTGGAGAGTCATTGGCTCCTTTGGTGAAAGAACAAGGGGACACAATTTGAAGCTGGGGGGGGTTATTCAGGGGCAATGTGAGGAAGTATTTTTTTCACAGAGAGGGTGGTGGACACATAGAACAGCCTTCCTGAGGAGGCTGTGGGGTCTAAAACTGTGGGAGAATTCAAGAATGCATGGGACAGACATAAGGCAATTTTTTTGGGGGTAGGAAGAAATAGGCTGTTGGTTAAGTAGGATCTGCAACTTTTTTTTTTTTTTTTTTTTAATTAGTTATTTAACCAGGTATAGCACCCTAAGCTGAAAGCTTTTTTACAGGAGCGACCTGGGAGCACAAGGAGGTTAAGTGACTTGCTCAGGGTCACACAGTATCCTGTAGGTAGGGAAATGGGCAGACTAGGTGGGCCAAGCGGTCCTTATCTGCCATCAAAGTCTATGTTTCTATGTCTATGTTCTATGGTGACATATCTGGACTCCTGATTAATTGGGGCAAAACAGAGATTTCACCTCTTTTTGCTGTGGATCCAGGGTGGGCGTCGCTAGGCTCCCATGTTTTAAAATTGTCTCCTGAGGGGATTAAATATTTGGGTATGTCTATTTCTGATGATCTTAGGAGCATGTATTCCCACAATCTTGATACAGTTATGGAAGAGTGGCGGGTTGACTTTAGTAGATGGAGACAACTGGGCCTTACACTCCTAAGTAAGATAGCCACCATTAAGATGATGGCATTCCCACGCATTTTTTACAAACTCAGAAACTTGCCTTTTCAAATTTCTCAGGGAGTATGGGCGACATTAGATAAAATGCTTGCTGATTTTATTTGGGAAGGGCATAATCTGAGATTTAGTAGAAGAGTTTTATGTGCTCCTGGGATTGCTGGTGGTTGGAACATGCCCTGGCTATGGGCCTGCCACCTTTGTTTTTGGGGTTAAGCAAGCGCTCGCATGGTTATCTCCCACATCTCCATCATCCTCACTGTGGGCGGACTTAGAGCAGATACTGGCAGGCCCTACCCTGTTAGCTGTATTTTTGATGCCATCTAAAGTTTCCTTTAAAATGGCTACACTTTCAATGTTATTCTCTAGGTCAGCTTGGGGTAAGTATTGCAAGTTACTGGGCTGGGATTCTTCCTTCTTAGGTAGATATGCACCCTTATGGAATAACCCTAACCATCGGGTGGGTGACAGTTCGATATTTTGGCATAGGTGTGTAGCACAGGGAATTCAAATGGCGGGAGATGTGATGGATCTTGTGTCCAGTATAATGTTGGATTTACAGGAGAAGTTTCACCTCCCCTCAAATAATATGTGGCAATATTTTCAGCAAAGACATGCTGTGTTTTCTACCTTTTTTCACAGTCCCACCTTCAACAGAGTCCTATGCTTGCCACAATATATAAAAGGTTTGAAGCTCTGAGGGGTCCTCTTAGTTTATTATATAAAGGTCTGCATCAACGATTCTTGCCTGATTGGGATACTCACAGACATAAATGGGGGAAGAGTATGGTATGGTATGGTGTTACTCCCAGGAGACTGGTCTAGATGTTGGACAGCGGCACATAAGGCCTCTCTTGACCCCAGACTGCAGCTAATTCAGAAGAAAGTTCTAAGTAGGTGGCACCATACTCCAGTCCACTTGGTAAACATGGGGGTCTTAAGTAATAATTTATGTTGGTGTTGTTTGTAAACATCCAGAACAATCGGTCATATTTTGTGGGTTTGTTCCTTAATTCAGAAGTGGAGAGAGAGCATTATTTTATGTTTGGAAGATATTCTGCACCTCCCTATTCCCAGATCCACATTTTTCTGGGTTTTGCGGGATTCCCATCTCCTGGATTGGTCCATATGGGCATTCAAAAGTTTCCTGTATGCTGCAGCTTTGGAAGAAAAGAGATTGCTGTTATTATATTGGAGGTGGGCTGCGGTTCCACTATTATTGAGATGGGAGCAAACTTTGGACAAAGCAGCAGCTTTTTATAGGACTATATTTTGGAAAAAGAACCATCTTCAAGATTTCTAGAGAGGGTGGGCTAATTTGATAAGGGCCAGGGTGCACCTTGTTGGGGATGATACTTAGGAGGCAGTATAGCGCAGTGGTCTAAGGCTCTGAGCTGCAAATCTGGTGACATGCAGCAGACCAGACCTGGGTTTGAATCCAATAGCTTCCACTTGCATACTGTGTGACCCTGAGCAAGTCACTTAACCTCCTTGTGCTCCCAGGTCGCTCCTGTAAAAAAGCTTTCAGCTGAGTGTGCTATACCTGGTTAAAACAACTAAAATAAAAAAAAAAGAATGTTTTCAGAAACCTTTCCATGGACTTGACTAATCCAGTTTTGAAGGGGGGGAAGGTGGACGGCCCATATACTTAGAGGTACTGTTAGGTTGTTCTTGTTCTTTTTATATTTTAGTAAAGTTGAACATGACTGTATGGTTATTGTATTGTGCTACTTGCTCCTGCTAGTGAATCTTTTTCAGTTTTGGAGCAGAGCTTTGGTTCTTGTATTGCTATGTGTACTCAGCTATGTGATCATTGTTGTGATGATATTCTTGTGATTTTCTTGGAGTTTCCAATAAAATGGTTATATACAAAAAATATCTTGGTTTCTGGTTGGACAATTGACTTGACTTCTCTTCCAATATTGACAACATTCACTGCAAACTCCAGAGACACCTCCTTCTTTTGTTTCCCCTTTTCTCTATCCAGTTCTGAACAGGCAGCCTTCACCTCCCATCTCCCTTCCCTCTGGAGCTCTCTTTCAAGTTACCTTCATCAAGCTCCTTCACTGCACTGTCTAAAATGTATTCTTTCCCAATCCCCCCATTCCTGTCCTTCCTCCTCCATGCAGTCAGGGTGAGGCTTCCTGCATGCATTACTTTTAAAATTGTATTCGGTTGTATATTGTACTACCACATTAATTGTATCTTCATGCACCATATGTTTGTACTACGTATATGCAGGCACACCCCAACACCTGTATATTTAAAATGTTGGTGACTGGGAGAAGCACACTGAGATGAAGCTTGTTTCCAGGTGTGACCCGGGGCAAAGGGGTAAGGGAGTAGTGCAAAACTATGATTAAGTACAATTTTAAAAAGAAGCATATAATGCTCACCCCATTCCATAAGCAAATAAGCTGAGATGGGCACAGTATAGGAGAATGGGGTGATCATTAGAGCCGACACCCCCAAGGCACACCCTCGATGCCTATCAGTGTCTGCAGGGCAGAGGTGGGGTGTTAGGGCTGAAAACCTTAACACCACATTTTCCTGCTTTTGTTTCTTTGGTAAGAACCCTAACTCATGCATTAACAATGTTTTTTGCATTGAATTTCCTTACTTTTTCAGATAGTATAATCATATCCCTATTTGTCTGTGGAAGCGCAGGGCCCAGAGGACCCTGTGCTCTCATCACTCCATAGATGTGCATATGTATGTAGGTGTGGAAGCACAAGGCCCTCAGGGCCCTGTGCTTTCATTTATAGAACAACAGTGACCAAATTAGCTTTACCCCTGACAAGGGTGCCTCTGCTGCTGCAAGCAGCCCGGTGGGTCCCCTCTGTCCACCTGTTGCCTCCTCACTATACTGCCCACAGAACACCAGACCAAAGCTTCACCACTGACAAGGGTGTCTCTGCTGCTGCAAGTAGCCTGGTGGATCTCCTCTCTCCACTGCCTGCCTCCTCGCTGTACTGCCCGCAGACCACCAGACAGAAGTTTCACCCCCAACAAGGGTGTCTCTGCTGCTGCAAGCAGCCCGGTTGTCCCCTCTGTCCACCGGCTGCCTCCTCGCTGTACTGCCTGCAGACCACCAGACCGAAGCTTCACCCCTGACAAGGGTGGCTCTGCTGCTGCAAGCAGCCTGGTGGGTCCCCTCTGTCCACCGGCTGCCTCCTTGCTGTACTGCCCGCATACCACCAGACTGAAGGTACGCTGCTGAAACTTCTGGCATATCCATGCTGACTGGCTAGATCCATTCGCTCTGCCTGCTGATTGGCTGCTACACTTTTTGAATTCTTTGCTACTCCTTTTCCTTTTGGAATTTCAGTTAATTTTATTTACTGATTCTGGTACAGGCTAAATTTCTCTAAACTGTCCTGTCAATGCTAACTTAAATGTGAATCTAAGCCTGTTTATAGCAATTTTGCACTCCAGGGTTTTTGCACTGCATGATCCTTTAGAGTGCAGGTTTTTTCAGATTTTAAAGTATTACAGCTCTCTTTGTTTTAAGGTCCAGTGGTACTGTACCCTGGATCAGAAACTAAGCTTAAAGTGATACAGCATTTTGTGAACACTTCTTTGTGTAGACCAGGTTTCATCTGTGACACAGTTGTAGATAAGCCCTGCAAATAACCCCATTTTTGTTTCACTTTCTCTCCTTCCTGCTTAAATTCCCCCCTCCCCTCCCAGCCTTTATTAAATACTCTCCCTCCTGCAGCAGCACCACTCCTAGGCAATCTTCATCCTCCCCTCTCACTAATATTGTAACTCCCCTTAAAGATACAGAATACAGATATAGGGCCCAACACTTGTCGGTGTTAATCTTAACTCTTTAAGTCTCATTTACTGTGTTGCATCTCCTGCCCCTGAACTAAGTTCTCATAATAGTATTTGGATGGTATTTCCGCCTTACGTATTAATCTTCTGATCTGTCTAATTCCAAACCTAACCCTTGACAACAACAAACAACATGAGCTGCACTACTTTCCTACTCATTGCTATCACAATTGGGTCAGTGGGCCCAGGCGCCCTTCAGGTCACCTGCCCCTCTTGAGTCTACCCAGAACACTGCCTTGGAACTGGCCACTGGCTAACAGTACCAGGAGCAATCTCTACAGAGGGGGCATATCAGCAGTCCCACTACAATGGGACCACAACAGGGGAAAATGCATCCGACACACACCATGGCTCCGCCAGGCTACCACCTCTCACAGACACCCTTCAGAAAGTGGAGAAGCCTCTCCAAGGTAAAATAAGGAAATGCAAGTCATGAATCTCTATAACCCTCTGCATCACAGTGAGGAAACTTATCCTATGCTCCTCTGTTATCTGGGAATGTACACCCAAATCCTGGCCGTCCGCTGCCACCTGGATCTATGAGTATCAAGACAAAGGGCATGATAATAGCTGCAATGAATATTTGCAGCCTAACAGCAAAGTTTACACAATTGCAGGCCTGGATGGCCTAACACAAACCGGACATAACATGCCTAACTGAGACTTGGCTGACAGGTAATATAAAAAACAGTGAAACAGCGCTACCTGGATACCAGGTATTCAGGAGTGACAGGCATGGCAAGAAGGGTGGGGGCTGCTTTATCTTCACAAAAGACTCCCTCCATGGCTCCATCCTCCCTATCTCCAAGATGGCCACAGACTATGAGCATGTCATGAAAATACAAGTCAGACAGCTGGGTAAGACACTGACAATTGCATCAGCCTACCTTCCCCCACAAAATCATGGGACAGTGTGCCCAAGGTCCTGGATGCAGTGGCCTCCCTACCCAAGGATAGTGATTTCATTATCACAGGGGATTTCAATATAAACTGGGAAAGTGACAACTTCCTGCCACTCAAGGACACTGTGGCAAGCACATACCTCACACAACTAGTCACAGAACCAACCAGACAGAATGACAAGACAGGCAAGAAGTCACTCATTGACTGGATCCTTACAAATTCCCCATCAAGAATATCTGAGATCACCCGTGTTACTCTCAGATGGTCAAATAATTTCAAAAACAGACCCCTATCACTGTACAGAACAGGAACCTTAAAAGGGGTCAGTTAGGATTGCTTAAAAATGCCCTATCCTGCCATGGCTGGTCACCCATTGAAACACTGCCAGACCTGGACCAGGCCCTGAAGTACTTTACAGATGGAGTCAGCAATATTTATGACTGATACATGCCATTAAAAAGGAAGAAAGTGCGGGGGACCACTATGGTTGGATCACAGGTGAGCTCCTAGCCATGATGAAGGAGAGGGACAACCTTGGATTAAAAGCCAGGGCCTTGGGTAAAGACCATGACCACCAGCTGTACTGTGCATCTAGAAACCACTGCATGCATGTAATATGGACGGCTAAAACAGATCACCACAAGGAACTGCTTGATAAAAGCTGGGGTGACAGCAAAAGGTTCTGGTGAAACATAAAGAATCTCTTGGGGGGAAGAAGAAAAGAGAAACCTACAGCTGCTCCACATTAACGGCTCTACTACCATGGACTCATGCCTTATCACAGAGTCCATCAACTCTGCCTTCACAGATCTAAGCGCAATACTCCCTCCTGACTACCTACACCCTGCCAAGGTTCCCTCAGATGACAAAGCACCCAGTGCCTCTCACCGTACCTTCTACCTCAAGAGAGTTACTATAAAGAAAGCAGCATTCTACATAAAAAAATGCTTGGGAAGACCAGAATGGGTAGTGATGGAGTAGACATGTAGCTGGTGTCTCAAACTCTTGATGTGCTCATCAAGCCTATTACAAAACTATTCAACAAATCCCTGATCCTGGCACAATTCCCAGCCACCTGGAAGCAAGCGCTGGTCACTCCTGTCCACAAAAGCGGGGACAGGACCAATCAATCAATCAATCAATCAATCAAATCTTTATTTATTCAGGCGATCATCATTGAGCAAGGCTCATTTACAAGATGGACCTGATAAGGTCAAGGTTCGAGTTGGTGCACAGCAATTACATCACATACTTATGAGACAGTTATACATACAGAAAAAAAATGTTATTTATAACACAATAATATACAGAGAATTCACATGTTAAAGCTTGGCAAGAGAAAGTTAAACTAACATCTACAATATGTACAGTACATATATATCACAATGAGGGCCATGACAGTCACTCACATAATGAGTACAAGGATGGTGAAGGAATATTGGGCTATATACTGGCGGTTTTCTGGCTGGAAGGAATATGCCATATGTGATTGGAATATGGTTTTGTGGGATGACTATTCTATCTCTAGTGGTAGCAACTGCATTTCTCTGTGAAGAAGGCTGTACAGTGCTGCTTGAAGGATGTAAATAGAATGATAATGGACAGTTTTAGGAATTTTTGTAGGGTGTTCCATGCTATGGCTAGAGAATAGCTGTTTGCTGGCCTCCCTATTTTGGTGTTGACTTTGGGCAATTTGAGCAGGATGATATTGTTGCTTCTTAGGGCATAGGAGCTGGGAGTGGTCAGGTTGAAGCAGTCCAGGATATATCTTAGGAGTTTTTTTGATAAAGCTCTGTAGATCCATAGAGCTGCGTTTCTGCTCCTCCTGACATGAAGGGAAACCCATCCAACTGCATCATAGAGACAACAATGGTGAGTATTATATGGCAGGTCTGTAATGAACCTTATTGCTCTATGGTATAAGGTATCCAACTTTTGAAGGTAGGGAGTGGGGCAGTGACTATAGAGGAAGTCTACGTAGTCAATGACTGATAGAAAGATGGCCTGGACTAATCTCATCTTTGAATCTCTATTAAGGAAGGGTTTTAATCTGTAGTGGAGGCCAAGCCTTAGGCGAAGCTTTTTCAGCAGTTGTTCTAGATGCTGAGTAAAGTCAAGTCTGTTGTCAATCCACACAGCTAGGTATTTGAAATTTTCAACATACTCCAGATTTTCTCCAAGTATAGTGCATATCTGGGGCAGACTGATTGAAGGGGACGTGTTGGTGGAGTTTTGGGTTGTGAACATCATTGCTTTGATTTTCTTTGCATTTAGCAGAAGCTTTTTCTCGAGAAGCTGATGTTGTAACGGGGAGAATTCTGCTTGTAGGATTTCATGAGCAACTTTAGGTGAAGGGTTGCTGACATGCAGTACAGTGTCATCAACAAAGAGATGTACTGAGGACTTGGTAAGGGTCGAATCAATTTTATTTATATAAATGGCAAAATGATAGGACCCAGAATAGAGCCTTGGGGGACTCCTCTTGACAGTGGTCTTAATGGGGAGAGGTCACCTTCAGCTTTTACCTGGTGTGATCTACCGGAGAGGTAGCATCTGAACCACTTAAGGGAGGATGGATCTAGGCTAATGGAGTGTAGAGATGAGAGTAGCAGTTCATGGTCCACAGTGTCGAATGCTTTGCTCAGGTCCAGGAATACTGCACAGACATTTGTTCTTTTTACCCAGTTCGGTTTGCCAATCATTGGTGACCTTGGCTAATGCAGTGATAGTGCTATGTTTGGCCCTGAATCCAGATTGAGCTGGATTTAATAGATTATCATTGTCCAGATATTCCCTTAACTGAATACTCACTAATTTCTCCAGCATCTTGGATAACACAGGTAGGATGGAAATGGGCCTGTAGTTATTAAGATCTATAGGGTTCCCTGATTTTAGAAGGGGGACCACTTGGGCTGTCTTACACAGCATGGGAATAGAGCCAGAGTTTAGGGAAAGGTTAAAGAGGTGAGTTAGGTGGACTGCAAGCACATGACATGCAATCTTTAGAAAGAATGGGTCCAGAAGATCTGCTCCTGCACTTTTTTGGTATCTAGATGCCATAATAGATCCTCAACTTGTTTCAACAGTATAGGTTTGAAGCTAAAGGAGGAGTCAACTCTTTGTTCACCAGTATAGTGGGAGCTTAAATGATCTCTTAATAGGTTAGCTGGGGAGGAGTCGATCTCAATCCTCTCTCCCCATCCAAGGCCCTTGAGAAGATTGTGGCAGACCAACTAACAAACTACATCAGCAAATACCAACTGCAATGCTCCAACCAGCACAGATTCAGACAAGGGCATAATACCACGACTGCCCTTGTAGAGTTCATCGACTATGCTCACAAAGCTATGGACGAAGGCAAACTAGTAGAAGTGGTGTTCACAGACTTAACAAAAGCCTTCAACACCATCAACCACACCCTCTTACTGGCCCAGCTTCAAAGCCTGGGGGTGGCTGCCAATGCAATACTCTGGTTCCGAGACTACCTGTCCCTCAGGTCACAATGGGTAAGAATAGGACAAACAGTGTCTGACCCCAGGGAAGTCATGCTGGGGTCCCCCAGGGATCCATCTTGGGACCACTGCTCTTCAGCCTGTTCCTAAATAATCTCCCTCAAGCCTGTGATGCCATGATAATCCTATATGTGGACGACACTGTCATCCTTAATAGCAACTCTCAAATTGAGCCACTCCAAGCAGCACTTCAGCACTCCTTCAGTAAAACAGAAGACTGGTTCTGCTAGCACAAACTTCCGCTCAATTACAAAAAAACAAGACCATGCTCCTATCCAGCTCCCAGTCCAAGAAAAGATTCCCCACCATAAACATCACCAACAATGTACTCACCCCCTTGGAATAGGTACACTCCTTCAAATACCTTGAAGTCACCCTGGATGACACCTTATCCTATGCTCAACATATCAGCCAGGTGGTCAAGACAGTCAACACCAAACCTGGTGTGCTTTAAAGGTACAGAAAACACTTACTACGGCAGCCATCCTCCTATCAGTCATGAGTTCTATCCCCTCCACCATTGACTACGGTCTGGTTGTCTACAGTGCAGCATCAGACTCTGTGCTCAAGAGGATGCACAAAGCTCTCAACAAGGCCTGCAGACTCATCCTGAACAGTGGTGGAATGACCCACACCTGTTCCTCTATGAACAGACAAACCTGCTATCTCTTGGGTGCAGGACTAAATTCCTCACATGCCTCCTAGGCAAAAAAGCATTACTGGGGAAAGCCCCCCCCCCCCGATGCATAGCAGGCATCTTCTCCCTCCCAGGCTCAGAATATATAACCAGAAACAGAATGCAGGGGGCCTTCATGGTCCCATTCCAATGCACAGCTCTCAGACAACGCACCTTCTCCTACAGAGCCCCTCTCTGGCATAATGAGGTACCTGGGTCCATTCAGAACTCCACTAGCCTGTCCAGCTTCAAATCAGACCTTAAGCACTACCTGACCTCCAACTGTGTATGCATCTACTTCTCCAACAGCTGATAGACTCTGGATGACAGGGCCTGGCTCTGCTAACAGCAACTATTCTCAGTACAAGACAGAAGCCACCCTCCCACATCCTCCTTGACAATGTCTCTGAATCACTCTAAGGAGCTGCTCCTGTACACCCCTCACCCCCCTCACCCCCATCTAGACGCTAAGATGGGTCTGTGCCTTCCTGGCTTCAGCCCTGCCTCCTTGAGCACTTTTACTAGAGGTCCCCCTCCTCCCCTACCAAAATCCTGTCCTTACTGACCCTCTGCCCAACCTAACCTAACCTCTAGTGTCTCTGCACCTTACCTGCACTTGTAATCAAGTAAAGTTGATGTCCATATGCTGTACAGTGTTTTAAATGACTAAGAAACTCTGTAACCTTTTCCTGATTGTTGTGCTATTCAGTGTCTCAAATGTCCTAAAACTCTGTAACCTTCTTGATTGAATGTCTGTACTTTGTTCACATGACATGGAACCTTTGTAAAAGAGCCTTGGCACAAAGGTTATTTTCTGAATACCAAATAAATTAATAAAAATAAATAAAAAGTTGTCAGCATAGCCATCTTATTACCCCACTTCATGTACAGGAAGGCACAGAAAAATTGTCAAATCCATGCCAAAACAAAATTCTGTGCAACAGTTTTCAACATAGTTTTCTTATGACCCCACCTCATAAACACCATAGATAAAAATGTTAAAATCCATGCTGAAATGCCATTCCACACCACAGGTACAAAAGCACATTTCAGCTGTACTGTTCCTGAGCTGGTGTAGAAAAATGGCTATGTTGAAAATTTGGGGGCAAAATATTGAAAATTACCAAAGTTATGTGCGTGTGTAGAACAATTTCGATGAATGCATGGAACTCAGGCATTTCTAGGTATTTTTTCACCAAAGTTTTAACATGGCCTTTTTGAGACCCCACCTCATCAACACTGGTGGTGAAATTTCAGTATTCAGCCCCAAAAGATGATTTTGCGCAGCAACCCTGAAATCACCTTCCGGGCCTGATTAATGAAAGGATAGTCACAGTGTTCATGAGGTAGGGTCCCAAAAAGGCCATGTTGAAAATTTGGAGCAAAAAGTCCAAAAATTTCAAAGTTATCAACATAAGTGCAAAATGCTATTGAAATACATTAAACGGCACTTACCTTGATTCTTCAGTTTGCAGTTCGGCTATGAAGAGTGCAGATGTGTCCCAGTCCACAGAAAATGACAGCTGACAACCTCCGTTGGTAAATATAGGTCATGGGGGTGATGTGCGGTAATGGGTGCTCAGTGGGAGGGTCGGGATGGGGGAGGGGGACAGGGAGACAATGAGGGACCATTTTCTTTTTTTCAGGATTAAAAAAATACATCAGGGGACTGTTTTCTTTTTTACAGTTACAAGTTAAAAAATATTTTGGGACACTGGGGGTGGGCTCCTTAGCGTCCCATGATGCTGGGGGGTATGACATATCTCAGGACACTGGGAGTGGGCTCCCCAGTGTCCCACACTGGTGTGAGGATGGGCTTCCAGTGCCAACATGGGGGATTGGGCAACCTTGCTGTCACCAAATGAATGGTACCTCATGGGACTGTCTTCTTTGTTTCAGGTTTCATTTGAATGTATATTTAAGGACATAGGGAGTGGGCTCAACAGCATCACACACTGCTGGGGGATACACATCTGGGACACTGGGAGTGGGCTCCCTAGTGTCACGCACTGGCAGGGGGAGGGAGTCGACTACTGATGACATGGGTATTGGGCACCCCGATGTCAGTAAATATATTTTATATTAGCATGTCTTGGCTCTCTTCCCCTGAGAGGCAGTAAAAAGGGAAAAAATTTGCTTGATTTAGGTAAACTCCAACTGGTGTTTACCTAAATGGGGCTGATGAATTGGATTCTGGGGTCAGTTAGCCCCAGAAATATTTTGAAACTTTTTTGCGGCCACCCAGCTGTTAGTGCCACAAACTGCGACACAAGTCCCCATTGTTTCATGAAACTGTGCCATGATTTGTGGCAACCCCCCCCCCATCGGTGTTTTACAAAATAGTGCTGCAATCTGTGGCACTTTTGCAAATGTACTTTTTGCAAATTGAGGCACTAGCACCACAATTTGAAGCAGTACTAATGGCCCAATTAAAATAAACACATTTCTGGGAATTTTTATGAAAAGCTAAGCACAGAATCTGATTCCTCGGCCCCCAATTAGGTAAACACAACTGTTGGTGTTTACCTAGGGGCAGTATTTTTTAAACTATTTAATTGTTTCCACCTTGTTAACTCAAAACAAGATGGTGGAATCCTGACACTACATTCCACATTTGTGAAAGCAGCTACCACTTTTGTGGCAGCAAAAAGTGCACATCTAATTGTTACTATAGGATATAATGGGACATTTTAAAGTTTAATAACTTTTGAATGAATTAATATTTTTGTACCAAACCTTCAAAACATACATCTGTTTCCCAAACCCCATATGCCCTATAAATGTCAGACAAAACCTCCAAGCAATTTCGGAGAAACAGCATGACAAAGGATTTGTACCAAAATGATAATTTTCACATTTTCTAACCCTCCGCATCTCCGCAACCCCACAACCATACATCCAACCAGAACGAAAGTGCAAAATTTTGGGTTTAACATAGAAGTGACCATTGAACCCTAACTATAGTGGCACTACCATCACTATAATATATAACAGTTATGGACATAAAGTTCTGTGTGATAAATCCGTCAATCTGTACCACTATGTGTATAAATGTGGAATCTCACATTTATACACATAGTAGACACATCATCACAGATATATACACATAGTAGACAGGTCATACCATAGCCACACACACACATACACACACACACACACACACACACACACTCAGCTAGCTGGCCCTGCTTCCATCCACATCACTTTCCATCACAAAATGAACTTTACATGTAAAACTGTAGAAGGGTCATTAGCGGGGTGCAACTAGGGTCGGTGTTGGGCCCACTCCTATTTAAGGCTTAGATCTTGGATATCAGGGATGGTGTCAGGAGTGAGATGAGCCTCTTTGCTGATGATTTGAAGCTGGGGGCAGTGGTAGAAGGGAAGGAGGGTAGAAGAGTCCTACAGGGGGACCTGGAAACTCTGGAGAGGTGGTCACGCACTTGGAAACTGAGGTTCAATGCTCTCTTGATGTCTTGATATTCCCCATAATTTGTATTTCTCTGACATGGAACCTTTGTAAAAGAGCCATGGCTCAAAGGTATTTGTAATCCTAGACTTGATAAACAAATAAAAAAAAATGCAATGTTCTCCACTAGGAGCTTAGGAACCTGGATCATGAGTACTTTTTGTGTTGGAAGAAACTGCAGATTTCAGGGGAGGAAAAGGATCTTGAGGTGGTCGTGGATGCCAAAATGAACAACTCTGACCAGTGTAGGAGGGCTGGCGGCTAAAGAAAATAAAATGCTCGGGTGCATAGCCAGTGAGATAACCTCGAGGAGATGAGAGATGCTTCTCCCTCTGTATAACTGCCTGGTTAGACCACACTTGAAGTACTGCATGCAGTTTTGGTGCCCGCACTTAAAAAAAGACATTGCACTTCTCGAGAGGGCCCAGAGGAAAGTGACCAGCATGATACAGGGCCTGGGGGAGATCCTATGAAGAGAGACTTGAGGAGCTGAACTTGTACTCCCTGGAGGAGAGGAGAGACAGAGGGGATATGATCGAGGTCTTTAAATATATGAAGGTATTAAACAGAGTCAGCCCAAACAGGGTCTTCCAGCTGAGAGCGGAGGGGTCCACCAGGGGGGCATATCATGAGACTGGTTGGAAGGAGGAACAGGGGAGAGACTAGGAGATGCTACTTTACTGAGATGGTGGTGGAACCATGGAACGCATTGCTGGTAGAGCTGGTGGCTGTTGATACAGTGGAGGGATTCAAGAGGGGCTGGGACAGATATAAGAAGAGGGTAAAATTGAGGATTGCTGGATTGGGAGGTGAAACTCTGCTATGGGAGGGAATCAGAATGAGTTACAGGGGAAGAATGGAGGGCAGCAACAGTGTCCTGACCGTGTGCTGATTTTTGAGCAGGCCCAATAGACCTTTAGACCTACTCTGCTGGCATTGTAGTATGTTAGTAACTTCCAACCACTCTGAACAACTGTCAAACTGTCAACTTGACTGCAATATGATGCACGTATCTGCAATTCTGTTTCCATCCAGAAACTGTAGGCAACTGGTCTCCACCCCCTTTACCTCTCAGCTCCCACAGTTTCAATCCATGACTCTCCTCCCAGTGCATAGCAGTCACTTGATGTAATGCTCCCTTCCTCTGCTCCGTTCACTCTCTATAGCTCACCCCAGTACTCCTCCACCTCGATCAGCTGTTTTTTTCCTGGACACAGTATTTAAAAAAATAAATAAATAGAATACAATACTTATTATTTTTCTACGAGAACCTCTGCCTGTACCAGCCAGTACCACTCACTCGACTAGGGGTATCCCACACTTCGTGGCCACCAAACATCATGAACATGCAACATTAAATAAAACAGAAAACTGTATGGAAAGAAAAAAAACAGAATAGCAGAAGCAGTTGGGATGTGTGCCAAAAGCTGTTCTTGATCTCCTTTGATAAATACGGCTACCATGTTGGCCAAGATTTTTCTGCTCATCCACTGCAACCACCAATTAGAGTAGGCATTGCTGCATAAACATGATGTCATGATACCGCCTCCATGGCAACAGCCATGGCAATGACACTTTAAAAAGCGGAGTAGCTTCTTCACACAAAATGAGCCTCTACACTTTCAAAAAAAATAAAGAAAAATGATTAACTATAAAATTAAAATAAA
Organism: Neoceratodus forsteri; assembly: GCA_016271365.2. Lineage (NCBI taxonomy): Eukaryota > Metazoa > Chordata > Ceratodontiformes > Ceratodontidae > Neoceratodus > Neoceratodus forsteri. Next base: position 1,551,032,732 of record CM057449.1, on the reverse strand, counting down.
CTACCATAAAAGGTCCTCTCCTGTTGTATAAATGAAATATGCAGGGGGGACCTGTGTGATACATGATTTATCAAACTTTGTGCTGTTTGCCCTTGGGCACCTCACTTGTGGCTTATGCCACTCATGAGGTTACCCAAGGTCAAACAGCACTTGCGTAAATACATCATGTATCACACAGGTCCTCCCTGCATATCCCATATATTGTTGGTCCAGGAGAGGCACACTGAGCTACTGCTCATTTTCCATTTCGCATGATCCAGGTGGAGGGAAGCACAGCAGTGGAGAACACAGTAAAATCTGCAATGCAAAACTGTGATTCAATAAAAAACTGTATTCAAAAGAAATATGTGAAACAATATATACAGCAAATTACACATGCAAAATTGCAATATACAGCAAATGGTGCATGTTTTCAATGCATGTACAATTTTGTGTGCAAAATAAAATGAGTTGAGTTAAAGCTGAAGTTTATTGCAGGAATAACTCCATTGAGCAAGCTCATTCACAAGGAGGGCCTGAGGACAGGTAACAGTTAATAGACAGACAAGGCAAATTATATACAACCAGTGGAATTCCAAGGATAAAGTATAAGATACATATAAAAAAAGTATACATAAATAAATACAATAAATAAGTATGTATAAATAAATAATTATAAATAAAAATAAGCTAAATGGTATGTGTAGAAGTTGAAAATAGCAAATTCCAGTACAGTGTAAGGTATACAGCACATACAGTAGACTGGTACAGTTAGGTGTAATGCATGTGCCGGAAGTGTTGTGACTCCAGAAGGAGAAAAGGGTGACCTAGCAAGGTGCTCCAGAGAGAGGGGGGAAGGAAGGTCAGGAGCAGGAGCACATGGGGGTGGGTATAGAGTTCATGAAGAAGGGTTTTGGAGAAGAGAAGAGAAGAGAAGAGAAGAGAAGAGAAGAGAAGAGAAGAGAAGAGAAGAGAAGAGAAGAGAAGAGAAGATAAGATGTAAAGAGCATCAATATGGTTATTCCAGAGAATGGAAGGCAAGGAGAGAAGGACAATTGCCAGTTGGAAGTTTAATTTTATTTATTTATTGAAAGTTTAACTAGGGAGCGCTTACTGAGCAGCAAGTGCTCATTTCCTGATGTGTCCTGGGAAGGGGGAAACAGATGAGGAGAGTACAGGCAAAATACATAAATACAGTATTAGCAGTTAAAAATCATACTGAAGTAGAACCAATAGTAAAATAGTTACGCAAATGCAGTGCAGAACAGTAGCAACAATACAAAAGAAACACCTAAATAATAATTGCAAAGTCATACATAGTAACACAGAGTACAATAAAATTATGCAGTTAACTACAGGGCTACAGCAGGGAAATGCCCAGCAGCAACCAAACAGGGTAGGAGCATAGGAAAAAATTATAATAACAGAGAGGCAGATTACAGGGTGAAGTAAAGGAAGAGGGGGAGTTTAGAAATAGATACAGGAGGTGTGAAAAAGGTTTTTAATGAGGGAATTGCAAACTCAAGGTGAGAGGACAAAGCAAATGGAGTGAGGAGGGAGTTCCAAAGCTTAGGAAACCTATAAGAAAAGGCTTCTTGTCCTGCTGAGGAGATCTGATGGGGATGGCTAAGGTGGGAGAGTCAGAGTTTCTGAGCGAGTACGAGGTAGTGGGGATGGAGGAGAGGAGGGAGGTGGAGAGGTAGGTTAATAATGGAGAATGGAAAAGGAGCATGAGTCAGATGAGTAGAGAAAGTAAACGGAAGGGAAGAGGGGGAAAGAAATGAGATCAGGAAGCAGGGAAGAAAGAAACTAGAAATTAGAAAGGAGGCACAGTGAAACAGACATCATGATTTAAGTAAGGGGAGGAACGCCAGCCGGTTGGCACTGAGGGTTGAGGTGCTGGATGCCACACCTCACACCATGCCAATGACCCGGGTTCAGGAACAGACTCGGGTCATTTGAGCATCAGGGGGACTGCTCTCCTTCCTCAGGGAGGGTGGTTCGTGCTGCAAGCGTCAGCACAACAAAGAGGGGTTTGGCCCATGCCCAGGGTGCTTGACTGCCTCCACGGAGGTAGAGACAGCTGCTGCACCTATTGCATGGGCATGGGCATGGGGGAGAAAAATGGAGGATAAAAAGGACCCAGCAGGACCTATGATGGCCTCGACGTGCCAGAAGATGTACCCCTCCAGTGGGGGTAACCCCTGCCAGGTCCACGGAGGTGGTGACAAATAATGTGCTAAAAAAAGTGAGGAGAGAAAAAAGTCAGAGTGCAGAAAGCAGTAATCAATAATGGGAAAGGGGAATAGATTTTACTGTGAGGGTCTGTTCATGAAAAGGGGTTACCAATGCCCATCATACACTGCATACCACATTTTTAAAAATCAAGAACTGTCAGGCACATGTTTTTGACTAAATCAGAATGCTGGCTATATGTGCAGATAAATAACATAACTATAGAATTCTAGGGTATCCATATTTTTTTGATGGGGTGTCCCACTCCATTTTGCTGCTTTTTTTACCTGAAAAAGTGTGACATGCAAAAACACATGTTTTTCTAATTGTTTTTGCAAGCTTTATTTACTGTTTGCCATTACTAAAATAAGTCCACTTACTAATCTGGAGTTGTGTTTTTTATTATCTGTACTCTTCAGCCCATTGTAATGCTCCATTTTTTATTTGTGCAGCTTTGTATTTAGTGTGGTGAATGTAACAGTTGATGTCACAGCACATTACATTCACCCTCATAGCCTTCAAATCTATAATTGTGCTATTAGCACTTTAAAAGATTTTCTGGCTTCTCTCCTAGTTTGCCTCCTTGTGATAACTGACTGTGTTACTTCCTGATCTATCTTTCCCACAGAAGGGACAGCAACCTTTGACCCTCTCTCTACTTGAAGTCACATCAGGCCCAATGTTTACCCATCAGTCTGTGATGGTTGCGAAGTCATAACCTGCCCATCAGAACCAAGGAGCAACCATAGAGGAAGGAGCTGAGTTGTGGTTTAAAACCCATTGTTTGCATGCATGCAGCAATGAGGGTTGCAGTTACATTCATCACAGGTAGACTTTGGTTACCATCATTCACTGGTTGCTGGCCAAATTTTCAGAGAACATATTTCAGTGACAACTGCATGTCTAAGGAAAGTGCTGGGCATCAATTGTAATAAGGGTTATTCAGTGTATATGGGGTGGAGAGTTAAAATGGATTTCCTTTGTGGTGTCACTCATTACATTCACCATGATATGTGATGTCAACCATTATACCTGCCAGTACTGTTATTATTGTCAAATTCCTCCAGGTTTTGTAACACTATGTCAGTTATTAGTAGTGGTGTAATAGCCATGAGACATGTTCAGTAAATTTTTTAAAACTTGAAACAAATGTGTGGTGTCACTTGTTACATTCACCACGTTATATGGTGTTAAGCATCACACTTGCCAGTAAAGTAATTGATTGGTTTCATGTTTTATAGCAGTATGTCAGTCAGTAATAGTAGTATGTAGAGTTGTTAGGCAAGTTTAGTACAGTTTTAGTACGTCAAACATAAGTATGGTGTCACTTATTACATTCACCACAGTATGTAGTATCAAACACCACACCTGTCACTACTGTTATTATTGTCAGATTTCTCCAGGTTTTGTAGCACTGTGTCAGTTATTATTAGTAGTATGTTAGCCATTAGGCATGTTCACAAAACTTTGTAAAACTGAAAAAAATGTGTGGTGTCACTCGTTACATTCACCACGGTATATGGAGTTAAGCATCACATTTGCCAGTAGTGTAATTGTCAAATTTTTTCATACTCTATAGTAGTATGTCAGTCAGTAGCAGTAGTAGTATGTTAGTTGTTAGGCATGTTTAATATAGTTTTAGGAAATGAAACGTAAGTGTGGTGTTACTTGTTACATTCACCACAGTACATGGTGCAAAACATCACATTTGCAATTAATGTAATATAATTCTTATAAATATTTGTTTCATATGTTTTAATACAACTCATTACATGTTTATTAAAGTTTTTACTACTAAAACAAATGTTTTGTGTCAGATGCTACATTCACCACGGTGTGTGGTGTCACTTGTTACCACAATACAGTTTTTTTTATCTCAGGAACCTGTGGGGCTTTTATCTCCCAATATGTTTCTTTTTTCATACTTGGGTCATAATATATTGAAATGCATCACAAATGTAATCTAGAAATAATTTGAAAATTTGACCCTCATGTCACACTTTGGTAACCCCTTTTCATGAACAGGCCCATGAGTAAATTTCCCTAACTTTATAGACATGGAATATATTGCATAAAAAATATGAATGTTTCATACATCATTAAATAATTTATAGTCACCACTAATATCCTTACAAAAGAATAAATATATTACATTTGTTTATGTCAGAAAGAGGTACAATAGGTCCAGAGGATAAGCACTGAATTTATTGCTGATGACAGTGTGGTTCTTATGTATACCAAAGCACTTTTCTGTCCTTCATTTGCCTGTCATCAATTGCCATTACATTACATCATTAAAAAAAATCACAAACAAGAAAAGGAAAAAACAAATGCCATTAAGTACATAAACTGACAATTCAGCAACATAATATAATAAAATGTGCAGTTTTTCCTGAGAATGCGTAAAAATCAATACAGCGGCTGAGTTCTGTGGCAGACTGGGATTTACAGATTGCAGGGTGTTTTACAGTAATGACTCCTCACGTGATCCCGATCATCAAGGTGGGAGTATGGGGGGACAGAAATATAATGAATAGTTAAAAAAAACATTCATTGTTAAATTACTGCTCATCTTTAAAGATAGTGATCTGAATAATTATTAGCTACAGTGGTAGTGTGAATGGTGCTGCAGAATGCAATTCGTCCTCCTTGATTGTTGCTGGATTCAGTAAAACATGTAGCTTCCTTACTTTCCTGTCTAGATACAACAGGAGAAACTACAAATCTTGTAAAAGGGGCACCTGAACACATAGTTGGGGTACTCCTCTACCTCCCATGTTCCATATACATAAAATCTTTTTTTTCCTTCATCAAGCTTTTTCGCCCCCCCCCCAGCTTGCCCAACGGCACCACCCCACCCTTCACACTGTCACCAATCTTCTCATGAACTTATCAGTTATCAACAACTTGCCCAGGACAATGACAATGACAATGGTGGGTGGCCTGCCATGTCAGATGTGTGTGGGCTTGCGGGGGGAGGTGCAGATGCAATGGCAGACCTGGCCCCTTTCCTCCAGCTACTGGTTTTGTCTCCTAGGATGCCAGCATGCAATGATGCACTTTCATACTGGCACAGGCAGGCATGCAAGCCTGGCATCCAGTGGCTGTCCCATACCTGTCTGAGATGCTCTTACTGTACTGCCACCTGGTCTCCACCAGATGGCAATCAAGTAGCATGATGCAACATCCCCCACCCATGGAAGAAGGCCTGTTCTTTGGATGCTCACTTCTATCTGTCCAACTGGCCCCCATGTGACCCAAGTCTGTTCCCAAACCCAGGTCACCAGTGTCATGAGCCATAGTGCTCCCAGGCAGCTCCATGAACAACATCGTTTACTGGAGGAATATCATAGATATATAGAAAGATATACCATGATGGCAGAAAAGGACCAGAGGTACATCCAGTCTGCCTATATGTCCTATAATCTCTGGAACATTGCCAGGAACCTATTGTTCCTCCAGGGTACTAACCCTCCCCATCCTATCCCCATTCTCCTCTGTGGTCTTGTTACCCCAGGCAACCACTATTCTCTTCATTCTAACCCATGCCTGCTTGAATCCTCTGACTGTGTTTGCACCCACCACTTCGGCCAGCAGACTGTTCCAAGGTTCCACCACCCTTTCCGTAAAGAAGTACTTCCTCGTGTCCCTCCCTCCTGTTAATTTCCACTCGTGACAACATGACCTTGAGTTGGTTTTCAGGGTAAATAATTCTCCACAGTTTACCTTGTTAATTCCGTTAAGGAACTTGAAAGTCTCTGTCATATCTCCCCGCTCCCTTCTGGTTTCTAGTGAATAGATATTTAGTGCCTTGAGACGCTCCTCATAGGATCTGCCCTGCTGGCCCTGAATCATTTTTGTTACTCTGCACTGCACTGTTTCCAACCTATCCCTGTCCTTTCTGAGGTGAGTGATCCAGAACTGGATGCAGTACTCCAGGTGAGGCCTCACCAGGGATCTGTAGAGGGGAAGTATTACCTCTTTTCTTCTGTTATCAATACTCCTCCCAAAACATCCCAGCATCCTGTTAGCCTTGCTATAGGCCTTGTTGCACTGGCTCATTTGTTTATATCCTTTGCAACTTCTGCTCAGTAAACTAGAATGGAAATATCCATAATTCTTTCAGATACTGTACATCACTTTTATTTTTACCATGTGGAATATTACTCTTCCCCAGCCAAATCTCTTTCATCCCAATACTGCTAATTCATTCCCTAAGTAATCTGATCCATATTGATCCATTGACTAGATCAATGCTGCCCAGCATTTCTTTCAGATACTGTTTTGCAAGGTGGCCCTCTGTAATTTTTAAAACACTTGTCCAGTAGTCTATTGTCCTCATCTCTCCCCTCCTCTGGTAGAAACTGAGATGGCACTTGTTTTGGCACAAAGATATTGAACTTTTGTTTCAAGAGAGAGGAACAGTTGGGACCAGATTTTTAAGACCTATCCTGGGTGTTAAGGGGTGCTTGCCCATGATAACCAGGGTTTGCATCCAATTTGTGGGTGGGGTCTATATTCAGACACCCCCACATCACAGGCAAAACCTGTTAGCACCTGAGTGCTAACTTCCAGCTGTACCCATGTAAATGAAGAGGACCTCCCCTGCATAGGGGAGCAGAGGAGTATTGAGAGGATTGCACAGGTGGTAAACACCACCCAAATGAACACTAGCTACAACCTTTGCAAACTCCGACTTCATGGGGTGCAAGGCCCAGGTGGCAGACAAAAAGACTGCAACTGACTGCTCTGACTCATTGAAGCAATGACTTCCCTGGTGTCAAGTGGTGCCCCCGCCCTCTGACCACCGCTACTATAATAAAAAGGAATTCCCTGATATCTAATGGCACCCCCACCCTCTGATCCCCATCTCTGGCTCTGTATCGTTATGTCCTGGTGTCTAATGGCACCCCCCACCATCCGATCCCCCATTTGCATCACTATGTCTGTATTCCCTGGTGTCTAGTGGCACCTCATGCCGTCTGATCTCCAGCACCAGCACTGTATCATTATTCACTGGTTCTAGGAGCACCCCCACCCTCCAATTGTTTGCTACTATAATAATAAGGAATTCCCTGGTGACTAATGGCAGTCCACCCCCTAATTGCCTGCCACCATAAAACTGTGGAGTCCTCGGTGTGCAGTGGACTCCCACTGCTGCCTCCACAGGGTATTTCCTGGTGTCCAGTGGAACCTCCCCCTACCCCAACAACCTGTCTCAGAATAAAGCCCATATTCCTTGGTGTTTAGCATCCCCCATACAAGCCACACTAGGCATACCACCCTGCCACCTCCCCCTTACCTTAGTCACTGGTTCTGCACGATTCCAGCATGGTGACCAGCACAGTTCTCTTGTCACTACCTTGGCTGGCTGCCATATGCAATGACAGGGAGGGCACGTACTGTCTACAGTCTATCTCCTCAATGTTACAGCAGCGGGTGACCAGTGGGGGGGGTGCCATTAGACACCAGGGGCTTCATTATTATCACAGCGGTGAGCTTTCCGGGGGGGGGGTGCCCCTAAACATCAGGTGAGAATGGTACATTGACGGGGAAAGGGATCAGAGGCAGGGGGTGACACTAGACACCAGGGAACATCAGTACATTGACTGGGAAGGGATTAGATGGCAGAGGGTGCCACTGAGCACCAGAAAGGATTTGTTCCTTGTGGGGACAGGTATACGGGATATGGGGGGGGCTGCTTGCTGTCATGCCTAATGTGGCAGGTGACCATAGGATGGGCACAAACCTGGAGCTGCATCCATTGCAAATGGGTGCATAATGGGCATGCATATGGTCCTTAGCGCCTTTCATGCCAAATGGGCTCATTTGTATGTTGCCAGCTGAATATCACACTGGGGGATCTCGGCGCTATCAGGTCTGGGGGTGCAGTTGTTTCCTGCACTTCCCTATGGGCTGCATACAGTCCAAGTCCATGTCGGGGCACCACTACTCATCTCTGCACTGTCCTAACATGGCTCTATATTCATTTGGATAGTGTTGCTGCTTTGTCTAACTGAATATAGCATCCTTAGGGAAGTGCAGCACATACCTTTGTGCTCCACTTTTGCCCATATTCCAGTATCGAGCCCCAAGTGTCTTTAAAAGGAATTTGATTATATGCAGAGCCCCAGTGTGAGGTCAATCCATAAATTTCTGCCCCATAAAACATTTGTCTTTACATATGCATAGACAGCTTTCAGTGATGGTGACTGTACTCATCCTCTGTGCTGGTTGTTAAACTTGACTTTTCCAGGAACTGGATGGCTCAGTGGATTGGTGACAGGTTAAGAGCATTTCACCTCTAAGTCACTGATTCAAATCCTGCCTAGGCTGATAGTGGCTGAAAGCATTAGCACCCTGTAGCCTGTTCAGTGGCCTATGTGAAATGAGTTGTGGTGGTCTCAGTCCATTTCCCAGTGGGCAGGTCTCTACATCACAAAACCACCAACACAATGGGCACTAATTGGCACCCTTGTTGGCAGTCTCAAATAAGAGACCAAGGATTGAATGGGCTTGGAGGCTGAACTAGCCTTTCATCTACATAGTGGTCTCTCCATCACAGGGTTGAGGCACATTGGTGAGGCAGAGTGGGGAAGGTTGCACTGTAATTGCCTGTGCTGTATCTGTCATGTGCATAATAGAGGACTTCAGTTTCCAATGCTGTCCATCCAGCACCTTTCATGAGCACAGAAGTATTTACACACAGAAAACAATGGAAAAAAATAGGCTTTTCCTTGCAATTACAGTATGTGGCAACCCAATGAACAGAACATTTGTCTTCTATGAGGTGTAAGAGAAGTGAAACAATGCTGAGTCAGTCACGTTTGGTGGGATGGGTCATGAGAGGAGATGTCTGAGCAAATTAAGACTACTATGTTCTTCTGAGCTGGGAAAGTTCTGGAAGAATACAACAACCTGGTCCCACTGGGTTAACTGGTCATTCTAAATAAAAACAAAGTAAACTTTATTGCAACCCATACATGTTCCAAAAACATGTGCTGTACTTAAACAATGCAGCACAGCTCAGAGATTCCAGGCAAAAATAGTACATTCTGCTGCAGTCAGATTTGTCTATGTATTTAAAAAGAAAATAGTGTGATGCAAGCACAGCTGCACAGTCTAAAGAAAAGTTATTTGCCTTCAGTTATAATCAGAGCAAACAACTATATCTATTTAGACATGGGTTCAAAGTAGCAGTGTAACTTTACTCTCTTAAACCAATTCTTCTAGCCGGCCTGGTGGCTCTGATGGCTGAGGTGCTGGACGCTACACCTCGCGCCATGCCAGCAACCCAGATTCATGAGTGAACTCCGGTCATCGGGGGTTGGTAGGGGAGGAGCAGGATCAAGCATCCGTAGGACTGCTCTCCTCTCCTGGGGTGGGTGTGTGGCTCCCAGTGGAGACCAAGAGCATTGCAACTTGCAGCAGCATGTACTTGGGGTACGGAGGTGTCAGCGGACATCCTGGGCATGGGTGCAGGATCGTGCCCATTGCGCACTGGATGTCATTACACGTTCATGCCCCCAAGAGCACTAGAACAAGGAAAAAGCCCTGGCACCCAGGTAGACAATGATGGGTCCAGTGGATGGCCCCATGCTCCATGCTACATCACTCCCAGCTGGTCTCCAGCTCTCCTCTGCACTCTGACCACCCCTGTTAGATTATAGATAGACTGCCAGAGTAGTAGGCAGTCCCACCTCGAGGGGCTCAGAGCCAGTGGGTTGTGGGGGTTGGTAGCTGCAGAAGAAAGATCCCAGGATGGAGACTTGGCATTGAGAGGACCTCGGGCAGAGCAGGAACCAGCCAGTCCATGTGACCACACTTGAGAGAGTGCTAAGGGGCCAGTGTGTGGGAGCATAAAGAGAGTTAAAAAAAAAAATAATAATTCTGCCAATTAAACATAATTAATTCAGCATATAAATATGTTTTTCTAAGTGTTATGAGGCTGCAGAGAGTGTTGTCTGTCCATATGCAAGGCTGGCTGCAAACAGGGTTGTCTGTCCACATGCAGGGCCAACATTTGTTACCTCTTCAACCACTGTACCATTGAGGAAGGAATCATGTCAGAGACCAGCGATGTTTTTAAAAATGCTTTTTTTCAGGTATGTTTGAGACAAAGGGGATAGATTGTGCAACTTTGACCTTTTTCATTCAACCAGTGAATTGCATACACCCATGTTTAGAGCTCTACAGGTCTGTAAAAGCCTTACTACCCCGATATATAGGGCTCAATTTTCAAAGAGCCCTTAGAGTGACACAAGTTGTGCCACTCTAGGGCTGCAGAGTTGTTGCAGCCACAGGCTAGTGCCAAACATTTGGCGCACCAGAGGGAATTGCTGCAGGGATCCAGCCTCACCCAGCACTAGAGGGCCAGGATGGTTGGGCAGTGGTGAATCTGCATACCAGGAGGGGGCTGAGGACAGAAGGGGCATGGGAGTGCCATAGGTGGTGTCAGAGAGACAGCAAACATGACAGAGTGTTATGTGGCACCCAGCCAAGGGGGCATTTTGCACAGTCATATAGCCGATGGGATGGGACCACTTCAGGGGGGTGCCAGGGACAGACAGTGAAATGTCCCCAGGTGGGCACAGCCTTAGCAGCTGTCCCATAGGTGCCCATCTCACAGAACCATGTAGGAAAAAGGCAGCTTTGCCATAACATGGGAGTGTGTGCACGAGGGGACTGTGGTGATACCTGGAGAACATTACCCCTACCACTGGCATCCTCAACCTGCAACTCCAGCGTACCGCCTACAGGGTTGTGTGAGGTGGCCATCTGTGGGGCAGCTGCCAGGGCTGTGCCCACCAAGGTCATATCACTGTTGGTCCCTGGATCTCCCCGGAAGTGGTCCCATCCCATCGGCTGTATGACTCTGCAAATGGCACCCCTGCTGGGTGCCGCAACACACCCTGTCATGTCCGCTGTCTCTCTGATGCTCCCTATGGTACCCCATGAACCTTCTGCCCCCAGTGCCCTACTTTCAGGTCCCCCCCAATCAACACAGTGTGTGCCTGTGGTGCAAGTCCCTTAGACCACCTCCTGGCTGATCTAAGTGGAGCCCCCTACTGTGTCCTTGGCCGGTTTTGAAAATTGCAAATAAGGGGATGGTGCAGCCCCACCATGGCATAAGCCCCCTTGCAACCTGGCATACAGATGCTTCTGTCACAAGGGTGACACAGGGTGGCTTGACCACTAGGCATCCCAATTTCAATGCAGCCTATGGTCAAAAATTGGGATTACCACACAGTTTGATACAAGGTGCAACTTGTGTCCTACACTTTTGGAATAGGCACCTTGCGTCAATTATCAGCTTTTGAAAATTAAGCCCATGGCCTCTCATAGATTGGGGCTAGTGCAAACCATGTGACTGAATTCCCTGGTGGTTCACTGGTCTTCATGACACAACACAACCCTACAGCCTAACTACCATCAGTTGCACATCCTTGCATAAGTATGACCCCACTGCAGTCTGCTAAACAGGAGAGAGTGCTATGGGGTTTCAGTGTGGCCCTCTGAGACAGACTGAGAGTCACTGTAAACTGACTATGGCCTTGCAGGCTATTTGGTTTGTGAGCATTCCCAAGTGACAGCAATGGATTTTGCAAGCATTTTATTTATTTATTTATTTGTTTGTTTGTTTAAAGGCTTGGTAACTGAGAAAGGCACGCTGAGTCGACGCTTGTTTCCAGGTGTGACCCGGGGGAAGGGGAAAGGGGAACAGAATAAGCAGCAGTTACAACCAAACTGAGGTGCAAGAAGCAGTATAATTAAAGTGCAATACAGTGGCATAAGGGAAAGGAGTACAACCCCTGGTCACAAAGGTCACGCCAAGACAAAGTGGTCCCTGCAACCACTTTGAGGCAGAAAACTGCAACTGAAAGTGGGGCTCAGGTTGTTGTCAAGATGGCTTGACATAAGATATGAGCCCACCAATTAATGGAGAGAGATTTCTACACAGCAGGTCAAGCTTTTCAGTTGGCTTCTGTCATGCATTCAGCTGTGCAGGGCATAATGTTTCTCAGCCTTGGCACATTGAACTGAACTATAGTGTCTGTGACTCCTCAGCAAGACATGCTGTATATTGAAGAAGCACTATGCTGACAGTTTCATAAAGAAGAGAATTTTATGTTATCCTTAGGTAATAAGGGGAGAAATGCAGCATCTTAAATTATTTTTAGGTTTCAGTTTGCTTGTATGTTATTGACTTTAACTGCTTTTTAACAGTTCTCCAAGAAGACACCCCCGCAACACTGTAAGTGAACAGTATCCCACCTGGTCATTAGAACCAGGGAATACTAAGTACAAAACACTGTTACCAGTATAGACTTTCATTATTAACCCCTGGAGTAACTAACAGAAACCCAGCTAAGTGAGATGTCTTAAGGACATGACAAGACGTCAAAGGCTTTACTAGATCTGATCTGATTGCAACTGACCTCTGGGTGCTAAACCTACCATAGCCTGCTTCAAGTCCAGAAGTCTATCCCCTGCAGCCATGTGGGAATTATTGTATGACCCTGCTCCTTATAGTAGAGATTCTCATTTTCCTGCACATCTGTAGTCAACGTTGCAGTGCTAATGAGACAATTTGACATTATTCCCAGGTATGCTGTTCAGCTTCTTATCTGTCATGAAAGTAGAAAACCTTTGGAACCTGCCATCACAATAGCAGTTCATCAGATAGATTCTGTTTCTGCTAATATAAGGCTGTGTATGGCATGGCTAGTCCCAGGTTAAGTGTCTGTCTTTTGTCAGTAGTTTAGTTTTTGTGGATTTTCATGCGTTTCTGCTTGGAGTAACTACCCCAGTCTTGGATGTGACATCTTTGAAAGTCTCCTGGACTGAATTACTGCAAAACATCACCACCAGGTATTAGCATTCTCATTAAAAATCAACTGTTTGGAAGCCTTCACAAGCAAAACTAAGTCCAGCAACTAAGTTTGACTGAGTTGTTGAGTCCTGCATTGAATCCACATTTTCATCTGACCTGTTCCTAAAGGGTCTGTGCTTGTCTTTGAGGTCTATTCACAGCCATTTTGGAGAACAAAAGGGAAGATATTGACAAAGGGTTTTACATCCTGCATATGCCCCAGGTCACAGTTCATCACCTGCAAGAATTTAACATATTCTGCATCTTTGATCAACAGTAACAACAGTTTACTGGTCCCTAGCAGTTCACCATTTCCTGTGAATTTGACTAGTTTTCATCATTTGACTCCTGGTCTCTTGGACAAGCTTATTGTATTACTTATCTGGACTTACAGTAATTCCCCGTTTAGCATAAGCCTATTTCTTCTGCCAAGTGATACCTGTATACAGTGACCCATACTTTCACCTGCTGCTCTCCAGCACACCAGGGCTCTTGGAGGGAGCCTGCCTACCATCTTTTGTTTTTCTTCCCCCTGCCATGGGACTTTCACCTGAGCGGAGCCCCAACTGTTTTTGTTCACCAGCAGCTTGATCCACCAATCAGGTGAGTTCAAGGGCAGGACAATAAAGGATCAGCATGATTTTTAACTGTCGCGCGTCCTCCCAGCTTCACATATACTGTACTTTCACCTGCTGCTCTCCAGGACACCAGGGTTTTTGGAGGAAGCCTACCTATCATCTTTGGTTCTCCTTCCCCCCTGCCACCAGTCTTTCACCTGAGTGGAGCCATGACTACACTTGTTCACCAGCAGTCTGATCTACCAATCAGGTGGGTCTGAGGGCGGGACATTCCCTTCTTCTCCTTGCTTCTCTGGAACAGCAAAAGCAGCCCTTCTGCTCAGCGGCCCTTCTGGGTAAAGAATCATAGTGCCAAGGACATTGAGGAGTCTGCCTGGAGTCAGCCTGAAGTTAGCCGTTGGCCTCCCACTCTGCTCTCCTCATGTTCCACCGGATTCCTACCTCACGACAAACCTGGACAATACTCAGCTACCCCGCTACAAGGTGACTGTAGATCCAATTACGGTGTGCTACTCTTAGGTTCTCTCTTTTTATTCCCTCGTGCCACAGTTCCCAAGACTTGACATACTCCAGCTTGCCATTTGTCTCTCTGTGCTCATTACTGGCACTTTTCAGATATGTCACTTTTGCCAGTTTTACTGAACTGTTGTCTGCTGCTTGTTGAACCTTGTCCTCACTGCTCAACTGCTGCATGTAATGTGCTGTTTTATTTTGTAGCCTACTGCTTCATCTCTGTTGCTACCTATCTGTTTTGCAGTTTTGGTTCATTAGCTTAGTTATTCACCTCACATGTTATTCCATTTAATTTTGCTACATTACTGTTCACTAGCCTGTTTTGGTGTTCTGTATTACAGTGGTGTTCTGATTACCATTGTGCTTTGTTCAATCACAGTATTCTTTGTAAAGTCAGTTACCTTCCTCTCCCCTTCAGCCATAAGATTTCTGGCCATATTCTGCTTGCTTCATTTTCCCCCTCTCCTCATTCCACCTCTCCTCCCTCCTCCTCCCAACTCTCTTTCACTCATCCTTCTGTCCACCCACCCCATACTCTGCCTTCCTTTTTCTCTTCCTTTCTCTCTACCTATTCACCCTGGTCTGCTGCCTTCCCCTACCCTTAACCTGGAGTTCCTCTACCGTGCCCTCCTTTTCCCTTGCCACCCCTCTTCACGTTGCTCTCCTTCCCACTCGAAGGGTAAGAAGCCCCACCTCATCCTTTTCTTCATTCTTCTCCTCCTCCTCCTGTCTTGTAACATGGAGCCCAATCCTGGACCCCCTTCCCCCTCCCTTTTCCTCTCCATCACTTTCAAAAGCCTCAGATTATTCCATCTAAATGCTAGAAGCCTGCTATCGAAACTTGACCTCCTCTCTGTTTGGCTGCAACCACACTCTCCTGAGTGTATCACTGAGTCTTGGCTCTTCTCCAGGATTCCTGACCATAATCTGTCACTTCCTGATTACCATCTTTTCAGACAGGACAGGGGTAAACATGATGGAAGGGTGGCCATTTACATTCACCCGAGTCTGAAATGCACTGTGACCAGCAAGGAAGCTATTTCCTCCTCCTTCCTCCTTTGAATATCTTTTAGTCAAACTCTCCTTCCTCTTCTCCATACCCATTTTCATTGCAGTTCCTTATGCCTCTCCTAACATGTCTCACTCTTCCCTGGTAGGCTCTCATCCCACCATTGCTTCTTTTTCCTCCACAGGTGAACTCATCCTCTACAAGGACTTTAGTACCAATTAGGTTTGTCCATCCTCCAGACCTACCATTCACAAGATTAAGTCACTTAATGTTACACAGGTTATTTCAGAACCTACCTGGCTCAGTCCCCACATTGCTAACCATTCTCTATTGGACAGGTTCTAGCCTCCCACCCCCACAACATTGTGGATGCTGGTATTTTGCTAGATGCCTTTAGGGACCACTATACAACCTGAGTAGCCTTATGGGGTGATCTGACTATAGAGGAGGTGGGGAGGAAACCTCTAGGCCCCCATGGAGCCACCTAAAACAGTGGGTGTTCAGAAACACTATTCACTTTCTGATGGGGCATTTGTTATCACTAGGTACTGCATATCCCATTGCAGTCAGAGAGCCCGATTTTCAAAGCATCAGGAATAATGCAAGGTGCCTGTGTCAAAGAGATATGAAGCAAGGGACTCACCACACCTCACATAATTCCCAATTTTTCATTGCAGTCTATGCCAGTAGGGGGTCCACCTGCACCAGCCGGGCTTGTGCCAGGCTTGCAGTGGATGCACAGCTGTGCCATGGTGGGGGGGGTGTGTGCTCCACAGTGGAGCTGCAGTATCCCCTTTGCTGGGATTCTCAAAACCCCCTTCCTGGCTGCAAGCTTACTTAAGGTTAGATAAGCCAGAGGTGTCCTAACTACCCTTTGTGCTACCACAGCATCTCCAGACAGTGTGGATTGGGTGGTCAGTTGTATGGTGCTGGCACAGGAATTATTGGCAGTTGCCTAGAGCAACATGTGTTGCCAGCTGCAGAGGAGCACCGATTTCTGTGCAGCCATATCATGAGCCAGAGAACAATACCCACAAGACCAACAGCCTATGGTGTCCATGTACTTGTTGGCACAAGTACATGGACAGGGCATGATGTGAGGGAACAGCTGCAAAGCCACTGTCCTGCTGATCATCCAGTTCACTGCTGCACAGGGATGTGTCCTAGCAGGCAGCATCCTCACATTCATGGACATGCAGTACAGGGCCATGCCAATGCCTAACACAGCTGGCATGTAAGCTGTAGCTGGCAGTGGGGCACAGTGCTGCACTGCTGCAGACCCATGTTGTGACTCACCAACACCATGCCTGTGCCTGGGCATGTCAGAACTTCCACAGCTCCCTTTGGTCCTCTACTCACCCCTGCCACCCATCATTGTAGTCATTCATAATGGTCCCTGGCACTCGCAGCATCCCCATCTCTCACAGTCAGGGGTCTGTGCCACCCCCCCACCCTGATCTTTCTGGACCCCATGGTCACTGCTGGTCACCAGGACACACAACCGGTGGGTCTCTGGCACTCTGGCATTGGTTGCCATGGCACAGGGCCATCCTGCAACTTGTGGCATTCCCCTCCCATGCACCTACTGGTTGTTGTTTGTGGCAAGGGAGCAGTTGCACCAACCTGTGTGGAATTTGGCAACAGGACCCCACCTATATGAGAATTGGGTACAGTGCCCCTGGCACACTGGCTTTCAGTGCCAGCTACTGTTTGCTGTAGCTTGTAATGATCTAAGGGTCAGTTTAAAAATTGAGCCCAGGGTACCCAGCTATTGTGGAATGTCCTCACTCAGGTGTAATTTGGCTGTCATTAGCTCCATTTCATAAATCTGGTGTACCCTACTGCACTATTCTTTTATCATAGAGGGCTTATCTTGCAGTCAATGTGCTGTAATACATTTGAGAGGTGCAACTACCTGTAGGAAGATACAATATGGATTACTTTATGCTGGCCCACACCCATGTGTACTATTAATACAAAATCACACATGCCCCCATAATGCAAAGCATCATGGACTGCATATGCAAATCACCACAGAATAGTATGCTGGTTCAACTTTAAGCAGAAATGCATAGTGCCGAAAGGCCTCTCACACAGTTTGCAAAGGGTGCAACAGAAGACATGTGTACTATTGTTGGGAATCCTAAAACCCAGTCTGTAAAGGTACCCGGAATGCACTTTCTCATTATTTGTTGCACATTGGTCAGGATATTGTTACAGAACATGCCTGACTGGGGCAGCCTCAGAAAATGTGCCAGTGAGAACCCTCCCCCCAACACTCTCCAGCAGTGCACTGCATTTGTGGCACTAAAGTGTTTGGTAAGAGTAGGGGTTTGAAAGAATATAACCAGTATCCTCCAGAAATATTCCCACCATGTGGAGGATGAATTACCTTCCAGACCCTTTGTATCTGAAGTTTCTAATCATTCTTCTCTGTTATAGTGCAGTGTGCCTCTGTTCCCCATGTTACTTTGAATTTGTCTATATTTCCCCCCTTAGAAGACAATAGTAATTTATAAACCCTAAATAAACCCTGAGATATATTTTTATTTCCACTTCAGGGTTACTACCCAGTATGAAAAGTCCTCCCTGGGAGTCATAGGTTTGGTTAATGCTGCTTTATTTCCATCATTTTGAATAAAGTGTCACACTTGTAGGAATCTGTGGAAATCTCTATTATAGGGCAGGGTGGACTCAAAAGTTTCTGACCCTTATTATTAGGATCAGGATCTGAGTCAAAGTCCTGATAAGTTCAGATAAATTCTGAGTCTGAAAGTTCAGATCAATTCTGATTCTAATCAGAACCTTTTGTAAAATGTGAGGAAAATGATAAAACTGCCATACAATTTCATTAAACAACACTAAGGTTTATGACATACACATGGAATTGCAAACAGCATTTCAGGAAATTAAAACTTAGAGCTTATTATGGCATAGATGTGCTGTTCTATTGAATATATGACAGAATGAAGGCAACTTGGTTCCATGCCTCCTGTCTGACCGGTAGTGGTGATTACTACTGACCTTGTGACTGACTGTCTTACCCTGGAGGGGGATCCCATTTATTTATTTATTTATTTATATCATGTTCCCCCCATGGCTGGCCCCAGCTCAGTGGCAGTGTATGTACCTACCGCCTATCTGAGATGCCCATCCCCCCCATATGGGAGATCACACTGCATAGCCATGGGGTTGAGATTTTATTTGCATGGTTGCTGGTAGTGACTGCATAAGTCTCTCAACCCCACCCAGGGGATGTCAGTGCAAAGGACTGAAATCCAGGCTGGGAACCATGCGGAGACACTGTTTCCACAAAGCACCTGACAGCATTCACACCTACTGTCACTGCCTGCTAGTCAGAACAGTGCCTAACCCTCACAGGAGAGGATAGCTGCCCAATGGAAGCTCAATCCCACTCCCCCCCCCCCCGCTGAATCCCGATGTCTCTGGCCTGTTCCCGAACCCGGGTCACCAGTGTAGTGTGAGGTGTGGCACCCAGCGCCTCAACCCTCAGTGCCACTGGGCCCATTTATTGTACATGGCGGCATCAGTTGGTTATAGCCCTATGACCCTAGCTGCTTCTCTGATTCATGGAACATGGCCACAGTATCTATGTCTGCCTTGTAGACAGTAAAAAATAAATTTAAAAAGGGATTTTAGAGCACATCACACTCAGTTAGTGCACTACTTAGTTGTCTCTATATGTGTTGTTGTTCTGATGAATAGTTACATATTTAACCTATTTCTCTTACCACAAATAAAAAAATTCACCATGAGCAACAGTAGCAGATGGCAGCATGTAATGTGGGCATGTCAAACTGAGTGACTCATTTTGACTGCCCATATGAATAGCGAGTCTGAAAGTATGGCGAGGATCACTATATAGTGAGTGCAGCAGTGAGCTACACCTGCTGCAACAGGATGTGGGGCTATGTTCGGCCAAGCAGTTCTGAGCTGGCCGATTGGTGTAGTGACTTTAGTCACTGACCCTGGAGCTGGTGGACCTGGGTGCTGGTCTGGCTGTGGTGGATTTAATTTGTTTTATTGTTTCTTCTTTCCCCTGTGTTCCTCCCCCTCCCAGAGTTGATAATATTAAAATTGGGGTGTTTATTATTTATTTATTTTTATTTAGCTTTTGTTGACCGGGTAAGTGCACTAGACAAATCCTGCCTATTTTCAGGCACGACCCGGGGGAGGGGGATACAGATGAATGCCAACTGACCTTGAACCAGATTAAACTGTTGGTGGTATTTTTAGTGAATGAGGGAAATTTGGCCAGGACACCGGGGAAATTCCCCTACTCTTTTCGATAAGTGCCATGGGATCTTTAACATCCACCTGAACTACCACCAATCCAGGCAGATGGGACCTCGGTTTAACGTCTCATCTGAAAGACAGCACCTCAGAAGTGCAGCACCCCTCTCATGCTGCACTATAGTGTCAGTACTGGGATATAAACCCAAGTGCCAGATGTGGGAACTGAACCCACAGCCCTCTGATCTCCCGGCCTCAGAGGCGAGTGTGCTACCTACTGAGCCACTGACACTATTAAATGTTAGTGTGCGGGGGGCTTGCCCCCACAAAGGGTGGTGAGGGGTGTGGGGCCCCTGCATAAACATGTCAATTTTATTGCTGCCCTCGAGAAAGTAAGCAACCAATGCTGTTTGCAGCAGTCACTATAATTCCAGTCACCGTTTTGACGTTGGGTGCTGTTTGCTTCGCTGTTGCTGGACAATGCTCTTCTTGAGTTGCCCTTATCACATAAAACCGTAGCAGACAGGGAGAGGAGGGGGCAGAAATGGGGAAAGGAATAAGGGAACGTATGGCACAAATAATATTGCAGACTAATAAAAGAGGGGTTGCTTGCACATCATCCTATAGTAGTGTAGTAGTATAGTAGTAGGACTTCCCAATTGCTGTTCAAAGAGTCTGGAAAGGCAAAAACAACTGTAATCAAAACAAAAGGGGGTAGTCATCAGCACCACAAGGACTGCCAAGCAAAGACATGACACCTTTGTATAGTGAAACAATATAAACTCATATGACCACTGAATCTGATGATGAGGACAATTCTGATGAAGGTGGTGATGGTGAAATAGAGGATGCAGACAAGAAGGGAGAGCTTTTATGACAAAATGAGGTGGAAAGCCTGAATGAGAAAGAGTTGGCAGTTGAACATGTGCAGAAGGATGTGATTATTTTGTTGTTATACTAGCATTACACTATTATTGGAGCAGATCAAGGCTATAAGCCCATGTGAACTTCCCCAAATGTATCAGTGGTAGTATTTGACATTTGGAGTTGAGGCCACGTAGGATTCCAACTGTTTTTTTAAACTCGATTTTGTTCTTGCTGGCCACAACATCCAGCGGAAGGCTGTTCCACACACCTATCACCCTTTGTGTGAAAAAGTATTTCTTTGTTTCGGTTTTCACTCTACCTCCTTTTAGTCAAAGTAGATGTCCCCTAGTTTCATTAAGGTCCTGTTTAAAGTCCATGTTTAGTGAAACCAGCAGTTCTGTGTCATTCAGTATATTAAACAAGAATAGCAAATCCCCTCTAACTTGTTGAGATTCCAATGTAAGCAATTTTTTTTATCCAAATGGTTTTTATAGTCCAAGTTACCCATCCTATTAATAGATTTCATAAAATGCCTCTGTAATCACACAATATTGGTGATGTAGTTCCTTTTATATGGAGCCCAAAGTTGAGAACAATAGTCAAGAATTGGATGCAGGTAAGCCCTATATAGGGGTATGATTACCTCACTGTTCCTGGTCTTAATACTTTTTCTAATGTTCCACCAACTTTTGTTTGCCTTTGCAATTACACTGTTACACTGCATATCAAAACCAAGTTTATGGTCTAAGAGTACACCAAGATCCCTTTATATCTCTACTGCTTGAAGTGCCGAACCCTTGAATGCATAAGAATATTTAGGGTTATTCGTTCCTAAATGTGTAACAATGCATTTCCTCTTATTGAAGAACATGCTGTAAGTATTTACCCATTCATTCATGTTGTTCAAGTCTTGTTGGATTGCTGCTGTTTGTTCATTCGTACCACACACTCCACCCATTTAGGTGTCATTGATGTATTTTAGACACCAGTTAATAAGATCATTATGTAAATCAGCTATAACGATGTTAAACACAGCAGGGCCCAGCACAGAACCCTGAGGAACTCCACTAGTTACCCTTCCACTAGAAGATTCAAATTCATTTATCAGCACCATTTGTGACCTGTCATTTAACCAGGCTTCTACCATGTAATACGTTCATTAAGTAATCCTGAGTTATGGAGTTTTTCACGCATAGTGCTATGCAGAACTAGGTCAAAAGCCTTCTGAAAATCCAGATAAATAACATCTACTGAGTTGTCATTGCTGAGTTTGTGACTAATGTTCTCATAAAAGGCAGCCAGGTTGGTTAAACATGATCTTGATTTTCTAAATCCATATTGTTGTTCATCAAAATGATGTATTTTACTCCAATGATCTAATATCTCATTCTTGATTATAGATTCCATTATTTTAACTGGAATCGAAGTAAGGCTAATTGGTCTGTAATTGGCTGTGCACATCTTGGAACCTTTTTTGTGAATGGAGATTGTTGGTGAGCATATTATTAGTGTGCATATTATTAGGTAGATTCACAACCACGGTATGTCTATAAACACTGTAACTAGGCTTCACATTTAAACATTAAGGCCCAGATATTCAAAAGGGTTGCGCATCGTGCAACATGCTCCCCGGTGTGATATTCAAACAGGGATTGTGCCTGGCAAAAAATCCCAATGCGCCGGAGCGCATCAGTAATGTATGCGACGCAGGTGGGGGGGGATGCCCATGCATACTCCGCACATCCCGATATTCAGCCCGGGATGTGCTGAGTCCATGCATGCACAACCCCTACTTGCGCTGCACACAGGTGAGCCAAAAAAAAAAAGGAACAATGGCTGGCCACCCACAGGTGAGCTGCCATATTGCAGGGCACAACATGGCAGCTGCCACCTGTGGGTGGCCACCCGAGCTCCGGCTGCACCTCCATGGCGGTGCCCCCCATGCCCGATCGCAGGCATCTGTTTAAATTAATAACATCCTATCTCCCTGGTAGTCCAGTGGACCGCTGTCAGCCCGATCGCGGGCTTAAGTATAAATAAATAACGTCCTATCTCCCTGGTGGTCCAGTGGACCACTGTCAGCCCGATCGTGGGCTTAAGTATAAATGAATAATGTCATATATCCCTGGTGGTCCAGTTGACCGCTCACTGCCCAATCACGGGCTTAATTATAAATAAAAGCACATCTGATATCCCTGGTGGTCCAGCGGACAGCTTGCAGCCCCATTGCAGGCTTAAGTATAAAAACAAAGCCACGTCCAATATCCCTGGTGGTCCAGCGGTACCCCCCACCCGCCCACTGAGCCCACCACCCCGGTCCCCCGACAGCAGCAGCGGCAGCACCCACCCACCTGCTGCCCTGCCGCCACCGACTGACACTGTTGGTAGGGCTGTACACCCATTGGTCCACAGCGTGAGCCAATGGTCGTGCAGCCCATACCGTACTACAGGGATATAGGACGTGCTATTTTTTTATACTTAAAGGGGACAGGAATCAGTGTTTCTAATTTTATTGTGCTGTTCTACATATGAAGTATTGAAATAGACATATTTTCTCTGAAACAGAGTGTGTTTTATTCATATTTGTGTCTTTTTATGCATACATTTGAATGTTAGTACTGTTATAAGATAACCAGGGTTCTTTTTATGCACGAGATTGACTGAATGGATGTGTAAGTAGCTGCGTTTCCATTCCTGCATTCTGTGTTGCAGAATGCTGCTGCAGGCTACACTTGAAGTGCGGTGAAAAGCTGTAGTACTGACCTACAAATTGTACGCTTTAGTTAGAAAATAAAAGTTTATAACATGGTTCCACCTAAGTGTGGTTGTTGCCACGTTGTCAAGGTTTCAGTAATTGTGTGTGGGGGGGGGGCTGTCATGTATTGGATATCGGGAGATGATTTACAATGTGTGTGTATCTGTGAGATGAAATGTTAGAAAAAAAGAAAAGTTCATGCCCTCTGAACTTATCTCATGATTTTTCACTAGATTACATCTATCGGGCTGGTAAAAATAAACCCCCTTATTTTTCAGAAGTCCGGTGTTTTATTACATTATTTGCATTTATAAAAAAAAAAAATTAAAAAAGGCTCATTCCCCAGTATTGATCTCATGATTTGTTCCTTTCTACCCTAATTTTGGATGCTAAAATGTAAAAAAGCTTGTTCTCATAATTTCTTTTTTTTTTTTTTTTTTAACTCTGCATTTTACACATGCTTTCTGCATGGTTATGTTGTCTGATATTAAAAAAAATAAAAACAAAGGAAAAATTATCCATTCAGTAAGTATGTTTCATACTACATTTACGTGTGATGTAAAATAATGCAATGAGGAAGGGCAATTTACAGTATTTCATTATTTCTGATCTGCGTCCTGAAAGCTGCCACACAAGGTTCTGTACATCTGATTTTGGTTCTTCTAACTTTCATACAAACATAAAACTGGATGTGCGGTTATTAGTTTGGTCTCATTGCATTCGGCTGCTATATTGTCAGAAATGACGAGCCGATTTCAAAGTAAGTAAATGGTAACCTAAAACATCAAATTAAACATATTTAGCATTAGGAAACTGGGATCAGAGCACAAGTACTGCAAGACAGAACCACTTTTTAAAAGTATAAAGACCGTATGGCTGCTTCGATCAATGACCGAAGGCTTTTCAAATCACAGCACACACCTCATGAAGAGCTTCAGACACAGGGAAACTCCTGGCTCACGGTAGTTGCGAACACAGAGAAGCTCTTGGTACGAAGCACCCTTTTTAGCAGTGGTAATAAACAATATTTAAGTTATTTACAATTTTCTCTGGGGGCTCTTTGACAGGCTGCAGACGGGCAGAATGACAATCGCTTTACATTACACAGCTCAGTCTGTGAAAGGTATGCACGTGAATTTGAACTACTACTGATGCATTCTTTTGTCTGAGGCCATGAGCCTGTTTGGGTACGACCATGAGTGGGTGACCAATCTAGTATCAAATTCCTGCTGTGTTTGCATAGACCATGATAATCTCTGTCCAAACTCTGACAGCACATACTGTATGACTTATTGTATCATGCAATAACTAGTAATCAGAAGTGCTGCTGTCTTTCCACCCCTTTGCCAAGTCAGAATTATTAGACATGCAAATCAATCAATATTTTTTAAGCGAAAACGTCAACTAAAGTATGAAAAATGTAATGGTACCACTATTGGAGGTCTGACCATGACAGACGGTATAACTTGCTTTGCCGCTGTCTGGATGCCTACAGTAAACAGAGCATAGTGTTTCCCAATACTCCAGTGTCTACAATAAAATAACATTGAATAAAGCAATGTCACTAAAATATTAACAACATTGCACCAGAATACACATTTACATTACGTTCCTTTCATGAAACATGAATCATTTTCTAAATATGCATGACCAATTTATGATATGTTTGGTGCATATTTGAAGCATACCATCATTCATCCACTGGGAATCAAACCCATAGAATGCAGTTAATTACAAATGCCACATACAGTAATCGCTATCTTATCCTGTGGTGGTGCGACAGTACAGTTGTTAACTGCGACTCCTAAAGGGAAAAAAAGCATAATAATAATGTAAATACCTCTTCATCTGTTGAAATATTTGCAATAAAGTATATTTTTTTCTTTAGGACATGATTAAAACGTGTTTTCCCCCTTGTGGGGGCATGGACTCTGAATTCCATCATACTCAGCAATTTCTGAGGGTATTTCCTGTTTGAGGCGCTTTTATTTTCAGACGTATTACATTTCTGTCCCTTACTTTCAAATTAATTTGGTAGCCAGGCACTACATTGCAGATTCCATTTCTGATCAAGGTACCTGTAAGCCCCCCCATAACAAGCATGGATGAGAAAAATCTGATCTTAAATGGACTTGTCAATAGTGGCTATTACATGCCTGAATAGGTTAACAGGTTATCTAATCATATTGTTATTTTCGGCAGAGGCTATTTACCCCAGTGCTTGTTACTGGTTTGCCTTTCTCACTCACATAAACTGTGACTTAAAAATCCATGCTTTACTGTCTTGCCTTATTGTTTTACTCTCTGATGATGACCTGACCAGTGTCCTGAGTTCAATGTACTATCATTCCTGCTCGTCATTACTCACAGCACCCCATACCCCACAAAAAAAGGCTAACACTGCTGCTCTCTTTCCCTCTATCTGTATCTCTCTTGCCATTAAATTGTCATGATGAATTCAGGTGCACTCTGTTTCTCAGCCCCCACCACACCGTGGTCACTCCCAGTAGCCACAATTACTAATAGGTGGGGGGGGGGGCAATTCTACAAAGGCAGGTGACAAGATGCAATTTATTTGAGTTCCAGCTCCTGCGGGATTGAAATGGAAAAAAAACGGCAGTGCCACCAGCTTTAGAATGGAAACCACCCATCAATGAAAAAACAAACACACAAAAGATCACTGAAAGCCTTACATAACCTCTTCCTTGTGTCAGCTGAAATGTAAACAGATGCCCAGGATGAACTATGAAAGGTTGACATCATTTCACATCGCAATACCTGGATTTGAACAGATATTGCAAAACTTGCATGCAGTCCTGACTCAAACAACTGACATCTATAAAATAAATATATATGAAATAAAATGTCACCATGGCTATGGATTCTGTGCACCATGGCACAATGCATTAAAAATGTATTTTCTTGCTATCAGAACAGATCAATTATTAATGTGTAGCATGCATGTGAGCTGGCAATATTTGAGCATGATGGAGTACAACGTCATACAGTTATGGTTACTGCAGCCATGAAAAGGAGTGTCTGGGCACTATATTTTCAGCATCTAGGCAGGAACAGTGATTAAGACTAAAAGAGATATGGTTGATAGGATTGCACGTCTCGGTTATTGGTTAGCACACTCAGCACTTACACATCAACATAGTATACCGGTGGTAGAGCAGCAACAGGAAGGTCATTTGAGCCTCTCGGCCGGGATTAGCACTGCAAAACCTGTGCAATCAGATGTATACTGAGGCAGGCATGATAGGTACAGCCAGTGTATTATGATTCAGTTTTTGTCCTCTAAGACTGCACAAACATTTTTTCTCACACGATCGTGTAGAACGGCATTTTGTGTTTTACTTTGCTGTCATGACTTGCTAAACGCAGCTTGAAAACCACACATTTCTAATTATGGAAATATTTGACAAATGGATGTATGTGACTTTCTTTGGCATTACTGAAACCTGGACATTACTGTAAGGATTACGTCTCTTAAAAGTTAAAGCCAAACTAATAAGCAAGACAGCTATGGCAAAGATTTACTTCCTATTTGATGTCAATTTCTGCCTGCTTCACCCTAATTTGGCATACAGTGCACGCGTCATGCTGATGTCATGGAATCCATGAATGACAACATCAGCATTTAGCAGGCTCGCTCACAAACCAACCGTGAAAACAGGAAACAAGAAATGGACGGCACCAGTAACAGCCATTTTAAATATTTACATTGTGTTGCTAAAATAAAAAAGTAAATCACAAACTTTCACAGCTGGTAATAAAAAAAACAACTAGTATTTATTATAATTAAAAACATGACACTTATGCAGGTTTCAATTGTTTATTTTATTTCCTGTCCTCTTTAAGCCGCGATCAGGCTGTGAGCAGTCCACTGTACCACCAGGGATATTGGACGTTTATTTCAATCAATATATGCCCGCGATCGGGCAGTGGGGGCACATTGCTGTGCTGTGCAGGGGGCGTTGGTCCCCGATGGCTACTGCCTGGCAGGGTGCCAGGCGCAAGTCGCTGGGGATCGGAGCACCTGCACGCAAATGGGGCCATAATGACATGCAAATGGCCCCATTTGCACCTTGCATACATTATGGCCCCATTTGCATGTGCACTTTTGAACATCACGGTTGTTGCACATAGCTCAACGGAACTTGCGCTAGTGCATCCCCCTGCTCCACTCTGGCCACTTGCGCTGGCGCAGTGCCACTGCACCATGCATACTGCGGGTGGCCAGGGTGCATTATTAAATGATGTTGTGCCATGGCGCAGCTCCGTTGAATATCACCCAGTTAATACCCCTGCGCAGCCAAGTTGCACTGCACCCAGGCTTGTGCCACAGCCTGGCGCAGTCTGAATATCCGGGCCTCAGTGTGTGGATGTTTATTATCATGAGCATATTATTAGTGTGAGCATATTATTATTATGAGCATAGTAGTAACATAACTACATATCAATAAAGGCTATAGTAATAAACTGCATTAGTATCAGAAACCAATACACTTCCATACACTGTAAACAGATTACACCATTAAGGGGTTACTCTAGAAACAGAGTTTCTAAAACAAAATAAAATCCTTGTTATGTTGTCAGGCCAAAACTGATGGAGTTTCAAGGCTTAATGTGTGCTATCTGCTTACATCAATGCCTAGCATGGCCTGGGACCAGTGCTCTTATCTATTATTCTGTTGACTAGTTGTCTAAGCGTAGCTACCTGGTGTCTAGCTTTAGTGGGAACTGTATAGCTCAGAGATGGGATTGGATGAAGGTTCTGCATGTCATACTAAGTGTAACGTCATAACAACCTAATCCAAACATGTTTTGGGCAAGAAATTGATAGCTAATAGAATGCTGATTAAGCTTGCTTCTCATGAGAACCAAGCATCTTGTCTATGCCACATAGGCAAACCTTAGTTAGTGAATATAAGCTGAGAGGCTTTATCTCTTCCTTGTCACATGGTGCTCGGCATTACAAAAATGTCACAAAGTCTCGGCCATGTTGACCCAGGCGTAAGTATGGATATTTAATTCAGGATTACATCTGTTAAGTCTAGATGTTAGGGCAAAATAGATACAGATATAAAAATGTGTTTTATGCTCTATGTCTGTATAATATGACCACAATGTGATGGTCTAGGACAGAAATGTTACACTGTGTATTTGTGTCCTGTCTAGTCTGAACCCTGTAAAATAAATTTGGATGTTGTCACACTTTATACTGCTTGCAAGATTTTCATTGATAACTCTAAAATAATGCTAATATAATAAATCAGAAATCCAACAAGTAGATGACCAAACAGGGCCTAGTGTGCCAAGGGTCAACTTTCCACCTGTTTTGCAAGGTCTGATGTGAGGATTCCTGTAAACAGGAACAGCTCCTGTCCTGCAAATGGGACAAAGAAAAAGGCAGTATGGTAGCATTTTACCCCACACATTCAAATTGGCATTATGATGACCTCATAATGTATGACAAACAGGGTACTGATAATGTTATAGCACGGGGATATATGATAAAAAAATATCAGGAGTGCTAGTCAGCACTAGAAAAATGTTACATACCAGTCTGAAATAATCCAAATTGTCAACATACCACATGTGGGGCCAGTTATTCTAGGCAATTGCTTGTGCTTTTCCTATCCACAGCAGCTCAATTAAGCAACGTATTTATAACAAAGAAAGATATCAGGGTTACAATCACCTTGAATCCCGATGATTTTAGAAACATTAGTCAGAATTCTTCCGTTAATAATGGTTCTTCTGTTGCATAAAATAAAGTAAATGATTGTTTTTTAAAAATTCTACAACACCAGTACCAGAAAATGGGCACATTTAACAAAAACTGGAAAAACTTATTTATAACAATGTACAATATGCAAATATATCTGTTTTGTTAAATTTGTCTAGTATTGAGTGACCAAAAGATATTTGCCCTCAATATTTAACATAGTTATATCATGTTTTTATTACTGATATGTGGATTAATTTTAAATATTAGATTTGAACCTCCACAGTTACTGCCACAACTGGGTAAAGGTTTAAAAAGGAGGAGGAGAAGTTTATTGGGAGACATGACAAGTACATTTGGTTCAGGAATGGGGGTTTGGAACAGCATTGACTTAAAAGCAGTAAAAGAACACCAAATAAACTTTGAAAATATGTTGAGAAAATAAGTATTAGACAAAGAAGTATATATTAGAGAGGGACTTTTAGATGAACACTTTAAAACTATTGTTATCATGAAAGAAATATTGCATGATTTTCTGATTCTACATGTAACCCCTAGGTGGTGCTATCCCAAGGGCTACTACCCCTGCCCTTATGGCTAGTGACAGGTTAAGGGGCATAGGTCCAGTGACGGGTGCCTCGACCCAGAGGTCAGGGTCGGTGGTGGTTAAGCTAGCTTGGTCACAGCCCTCTGGGACACTGTGACCCCCCTTTGTTCCCACTAGTGGCCCACATAGTACACGGGAGTTGCCGTCCCAATACCCTACAGTTGCACACTTTTTACACATACAGAACCACTTACTCTCAGGACTGATTCTGCAGCACGTCTCTGAGGACCCCCTGTAAAACAAGGTTAATGCACATACACAACACAATGCAATACTGGCTCGATATGTACTGACACCACAGACAGTATATAGTTCAACAACAATAGATCTGATTTATTTCTGGGGCAGTAACATGGGAAGGGGCAATCAGGTTGATTTGGTTTAGTAAGGTTAAAAATCACAGTACTGTACATGCATATATGGTCCAAAAAGTCACACTCTGGGTACCCAGGATGGTGGGGAGCTAGCCAGGTCCATTGCCCGGGGTTGGCTGGCTGATGCAGCTTTATGGGGCCCTGTAGGAAGAAAATATATGCACAAACAAATTGTAATCAGGAGTCGGATGGCTCAGTCCACAAAAAGAAGAACACAAAGCTATCAGTTGGCACACTTTGATTGGATGAAAGGTGCAGGAAGTTACCCCAATTTGTACTCACAAACCCCAAGCCGAGAGCTGAAGTAAGGAGGTTGCTCTGGATGGCCAGAATGAGCAGGGCATGGAGATGAGACCCTCGTGTCAGGGTCCAACTGATTTGGATAGCAGATGGATTCAGTCCAATTGGATCTGAGTTCAGCTTCCAGCTTCAGCTCACACTCACAGTAAGAGGGGAAAAGGAATCGCGATCCCCCACATGCACTAGACACATTTACATATAAAGGAAATTACTATACCAGGCAGCTGCTTCTCGATCCTGATCACAAACACTTCAAGACCCGAGAGCACACACAGCATCAGAGTCCCTGACAGGCTGATCGCACTTCTGCAAATCTTCGGTCTTCTATAGGCAAACCTGGTTCTGCACACTTCTTTCTTTTCTCCACAACTCGGATTCAGCCTGATGAGCACTTGCTAACGGCTACAGGCCAACTTCAGGACCTTATATGCACTTCCCGCATGAACTGCACACCGCACCAGAACAGAGCTCCTACTCCTTTCACAGTCATCTCGCCTCTGGCCCTCCAGGAACAGTTCAGGGCATTTCCCTTAGGCTCCACACAAGTTCAGTTGGTGGATTCCACTGTCAATCACTGCAGAGCTCCATTGTTGGTGCAAAAATGCGCCAAGGTCCAAACTGCAGCTCCCAGAAGCACCTGCCATACATTTCCCCTTTAAGCAGGCTCCAGTTGAGAGTCCAAGTTCTGGTTGGCTCAAGCAGTCTCCATTTTAGGGATCCCCTAACCCAACTGGCCCAGATCAGCAGTTTAGGTCCAAAATGGAGGGGCAACACACAAAGTCCCAGCTGCAATAAAGGCAGGTTAGACAAACTGCAATTTTACTAGTGCTCTAAATGATTTCAGGCAAACAATTACATCTTTCGGGTGGGCTCCCTCTGTGCTTTTAGCGACTGCAGAAACAGAGCGATCAGATGGCAGCTCAGGATGGGATTTGAGCATTAAATACACAGTCCCCCCATGCAAACCAATTTAGCCTGTGAGCAGGCAGCTCTCAAAGAGACAGTACCAGAGGCTCTAAAAGCACTCACAGTTAAGCGGCTCAAACGCCGAACACCATTCAGGCTGGGAGCACTTAGCCAGCTCCTAGAAGACTTTTGGGAACACCCATTTGCAGTGGGATTACATACAAAACTATACACACTTAGTAATATAAAAGCTGATAATATGTATAAAATTAGGAGAAATTAGTTGTGCATAACATACAGTACATCTGTTCTGAACAGACTACAAGGTAGTTTCAAAGATATTGAGACAGGTAAACTTCCTGCTTTTATAAACACTACTATGTTACAGAAATTCTTAATCATACTAATGCTACTGAGTGCCTTCTAAATAAAGAAAAAAAAAGAAAGAAAAGCTGACCAGAATATATTTTGCTGGACATGAATGTGTATTTAATCATAGCTCACCCATGGTGCCTCTTGTTTTAATTTAGGTAAGGTGGAGTACCCTTAACATATACAGCTTGTGCCTGCTCCGTTCTCCATCATGCAGGTGCATGATGAATGGGTTGAGCCAGATCTTTCACACTGTACTAACATATAAAATGTATATGTGATGTTGCATTGGGAAGTGGCGTTCCTTGCGGCATCTCTGACAAAGCTGCAAACTTTCACTTGCAAACTGAACTATGGACACAAAATCTACAACGCATCTGCTTATGCAGGAAAAGGACATTACTGTGTTGTGTGGTCTCCAAGCTTTTGCTTTTCCTGATGCCACTACTATACAGGCTGAGCTGGCCTACCCTGAAGACGTCCGCACTGCCGTGCCTCTGAAGATGATCAAGATTCCACCACTGACATTTGAACTATGAACTTTGTTGGGCCAAAAGGTGGAAGATTTTATTCCTCTACACATGGACAATGCTGTTATTTGCAAAAATGTTAATATTTTGCCAACCTTTGGTTGGTGCCCATTTATCAATGTTTATGTCCGGCACCCAACAACATCTTCTATTTTCTGCACATTTATGTGTCTACAGTTATTTTTCAATATATGTAGTTGTTGCATTTATCAAACGTTTAAATGTACCCTGTCTCAAGTTGAAATAGAAGCATAAATGTACAATATGACCCCTCTAGTCTAAGGTGAGACACCTGACATATAACATCAGATGTCCAAAAGTGGGGCACGTTAGCGAGCATATTATTAGTGTGCATATTATTAGGTAGATTCACAAGCACAGTGTGACTATAAACACTGTAACTAGGCTTCACATTTAAACATTAGGTGTGTGGATGTTTATCATCATGAGCATGTTATTAGTGTGAGCATATTATTATCATGAGCATAGTAGTAACATAACTACATATCAATAAAGGCATTATATTAATAAACTGCATTAGTATCAGAAATCAATACACTTCCAAACACTATGAACAGATTACACCATTAAAGGGTTACTCTAGAAATAAAGCTTTTAAAACAAAATAAAATCCTTGTTAATTTGTCAGGCCAAAACTGCTGGAGTTTCAAGGCTTAATGTGTGCTATCTGCTTACATCAATGCCTAGCATGGCCTGGGACCAGTGCTCTTATCTACTATTCTGTTGACTATTTGTCTAAGCGTAGCTACCTGGTGTCTAGCTTTAGTGGGAACTGTATAGCTCAGAGATGGGATTGGATGAAGGTTCTGCATGTCATACTAAGTGTAACGTCATAACAACCTAATCCAAACATGTTTTGGACAAGAAATTGATAGCTAATAGAATGCTGATTAAGCTTGCTTCTCAAGAGAACCAAGCATCTTGTCTATGCCACATAGGCAAACCTTAGGTAGTGAATATAAGCTGAGAGGCTTTATCTCTTCCTTGCACATGGTACCCGGCATTACAAAAATGTCACAAAGTCTCGGCCATGTTGACCCGGGCGTAAGTATGGATATTTAATTCAGGATTACATCTGTTAAGTCTAGATGTTGGGGCAAATTAGATACAGATATAAAAATGTGTTTTATGCTCTATGTCTGTATAATATGACCACAATGTGATGGTCTATTACAGAGATGTTACATTGTATATCTGTGTCCTGTCTAGTCTGATCCCTGTAAAATAAATTTGGATGTTGTTACACTTCATACTGCTTGCAAGAATTTCATTGATAAGTCTAAAATAATTCTAATATAATAAATCAGAAATCCAACAGGGATGACATTAGCCACTCTCCAAGCCTCTGGCACATTATCCTCTTCTATAGATTTACTATAAATTAACCTTAGTGGATCAATGATATGATCACCTAGTATCTTTATCATGTTTCCCTTTATTTTATCAGGACCACTTCCATACTTAATACACTTTATCTTCTCTTTTATTCTTTCATTAGAGATCCACCTAGTGCTTACACCTTGTTCAACATTTTTATTATTAACATGGGTTGGCATGACATAGGGCTCTGATTGGATTAGCAGCAGCAGCTGACCGTGCATTAAATTCACTCTTTAATACATGATTAGGGTGCCCAAACTCATTAGGTAGGCAGAAATGCGGTGCTAAGTCCTATGTCAGCAAATCCCTCCCCGAGCCAGGAAAGCGAGAGATGAGTGGCAGCCATTGTGTTTGCTCGCAACCGAGGAGTAGTAAATGGCAGCGAAGCCATGGAAGCGAACCTTTTACTATTTGGGCAGCTCACTCTAAATAATTGGCTCAGTTTGTGATTCCCAGCTGGTGAGCTGCCACACCGAGAGGTTCTAAAGTTATGGACTGCTAACTGCACAGATAGTGATGAGGAGTGTGTAGATGCGGTTGGGTCTGTCTGTGCCACCAGTGACCCGAGTAGCTACAAATCAGAGGACGTGCCGACTGTGAAAGCAGCAGACCAAGACACTGTACACATACAGCCCAGTAACTGCACAGCTAGAAATGAAGACTGTGTGCATCCCATCCGGTGTGTCAGTGCAGCCGATCAGCACAGTAGCGGCGAGTGTCTGGTGGTGGAGACTATTTTTTTTTTTTATTTATTTATTGAAATTTCGGATAACACCTTTGAGAACAAGCTCATTTTATAGGTTCCACATCAGACGAACAATACATATTGGAAAAGTATGAGACGGAGAACAAACAATACAAGGAATTATACAAAGCATTACAACAGTATATAAGTAGAGATGTTCCAATACATGTGGCATTGTACAATGTATGCCAATGTGTATATTTGATTAAAACCTGGAATTCAAAGGGTCATATTAGAGGGGGTGGGGTCTTATGAAGTGACCCTTTACAGGAAAATGAGAACAGACTCAGCCTAATATCTAATAATCAACAAGGTAAGGGATGGCATCAGCCCAGGGGCCTAGCAATTGTGCTGATCAGTATCAGAAGAATGCAGGTCATTGGGAGACTGTCAAACAGTGCCACATCACTGAGAGTGAGTTCACTATCACAGTGACTACAGGAAACCTCGATGGTGGCTGCCCAGTGTCACAGTAGAAGAGAGATGAAGCACATGTACCAGTAAGCAGCGGAGCCATAGAGCAAGTGTTTCTGTCTGTCGCCAGTACTCTTTGGAAATCTACAGGATCAATTAGAGATATAGAATGTGGAGATAACAGGCATGAGCCAAAGCATCAGCTGAGCAGTGCAAAACAGTGCAAGCATGATTGGAGAGAGGGAGACTCTGCACAGCAGGCTGACAGATCAAAGGTACACCAGCCAGTGAGAGCAGATATCCTGTGCCATGGAAGGACACCACCCAGCAACAGTACAGCATCAGTCAGCAGTAGTGCAACATCTTGTAGGGTATCTAGTACCACTGCACAGGACACCACAGTTGCGAAAGAGCCTGTGTCATGTAGTAGATACCAGAGATTGTCCAGCAAGGAACTGGACATGCTGCAGCAAGCCAAAAATGAGCCTAATATGCAGAAAAGAAGAACTGCCTGGGCAATAAATGTTTGAGAGGACTGGCTGCATAGTAGAAGTGTGGAACTTAGATGTAAGAAAGTGTCTGCAACTGAGCTGAGTGGTTTTCTGTGTAAATTATATGCCTGTGTGTGTGGCTTTCATGGCAAATCATATACAGTAAGCACACTGCTGTGCTTGAGGGCAGGAATCAACCAGTTTCTCAACAGTAGTGAGAACAACAGAAGTGTAACTGTAACAAGTGACCCACCATTTAAGGCAGCCAACAATGCCTTCATCACTGTCTTGAAGCAGATCAGGAAAGAAGGCAGCAACCATGCATGGCATTACCCACTCATCAGTCACAGCGACCTTGCATGATTAAGATCATCATCCGCTATGTCACCAGATACAGATGCAGGGTTGGTGAAGTGTGTCTGGTTTGAGCTACTGTTGTGTCTGGCACATCATGGCTGTGAAGGTATCCACCAACTGAAGCAGGACTCCTTCATGATCAAGAAGGATGAACATAGAAAGGAGTTTTGACACTCACATATAACCCCCGCACAGAAAAAACACAGCAATGTGCAT
The DNA here is from genome assembly GCA_016271365.2 of Neoceratodus forsteri. Lineage (NCBI taxonomy): Eukaryota > Metazoa > Chordata > Ceratodontiformes > Ceratodontidae > Neoceratodus > Neoceratodus forsteri. Next base: position 1,550,997,222 of record CM057449.1, on the reverse strand, counting down.
GAACTGAATAAAGAAAGTCAAAGGGGGTTCCTATTTGCTGATACTACCAATGCAGACTATCCAGTGTAGCTGTTTAAAAGTATATAAGCAGATGCCCACCAAATGCAGTAGCTCTCTTTCTGCATCTGAAGTGTATCATCCACCCCAATGACAAGCACTGGTATACCCAGCAACCAATGGATCTCAACTATCTGGGGGGTTTAATGCCAAAGATACCAGAGGAGGCACTGTTAAGTCAGCAGTACACGAATCACTGCATTTGTAGTACTGTTGTGCAAATTTTATTGGAAGCAGGGCTGGCATCACGAGAAATAATGGCCATATCCAGACACCAGTCCGAGAGGAGCCTAAAGAACTATTGATCTGCCTCCACTACTAATAGAGAAAAGTGGAGTAAACTCCTCACATCTTCCACACCCAAGCAGATGTTAGAAGGACAACCAGTCATCCAGCAGTTCATCAGCATGGCAGCATGCAGCACAGTGAATCAGCAGAGTCAGAAGTCAGACCACAACGTCACAGGGCAACAATTGCTGCAATGGGAAAGCAGTGCCATGCCATCACTTTCAGGACAGCATGAATGTGCACTGGCAGTAGCTCAGCAGAAAGTAAGCAATGTGGCTGCACCATGCAGTGAACAAGCTATAAATGTCACCAGTTCCATGTTCCCAGCTTTTGATCTGAAGCACCTGACAAATCATCAAACTATTAACTTTCACTATCATAGCAAGCGAACGAGATGTGAAACTGCATTCCACAAAAGTGGCGACTGAGCCCAGCACACACAAACTACCATTCAATATCAATCCTCTAACCCCCTGAAGGCACTGGAATGCACTGTGGCAGATGAGGTGGATGAAAGTTGCGAATTCCACTTTCGCAGAACTTCTGCAAAATTTCGAGGAAATTTCAGAACTTTTGCCATTGGCAAAACTGGGATTTTCAGTGGATTTTCACCAAGTTCCGCTGACTTTTTCGTGAACTGCAGAAAAATGCATAAAAACTGTGGAATTTATTCTATCCACAGTTTAATGAACTGTCAGTGAATGAACGCCTGCTTGTACAGCCATGCGGTCATTCATTGACAATTCAGTTGGCCACCGGTAGTGGAGGAGAGAGGAGGGCTGCACCGATGGCCTGCTCAGGGGCAGGGTGAGGGGGAGCAGGGTGGTGGCAGATGAACTGTCAGGGTGGGAGGTGGGGAGGTCCACTAGACACCAGGGAATTGGGATTACTTTTTTTCATAAGGGATCGGAGATGGGTGGGTCCACAAGACACCAGAGAATGCTGGGAATAGAGGAGGATGAGTCGGAGGACTGCTGGCTGTTTTTTTGTGGATTAAGGAATCCAGGATAGGGAGGGGTCCACTAGACACCAGGGAAATAAAATGTTTTTGGGGGCCATGATCAGTGGGTAGGGGGCACCACTAGAAACCAGGAGGGTCTGAGAGAGGGATTGGAGGTATTTATTTATTTACTGGGACCCGTGATCAGTGGGGGGTGGATTAATTAATTAAACTGCAGTTAAAAAAGCCTCAGAACTGACCACTGGCAGTGATCAGTTGTGCAGATTTTTTTTCCTGCAGTTTAATAAATTAATTTGCAGTTTGTATGTTTATTCCGCAGTTTTACGGGCGGAATTTCCACCTAAGGTTGGTGAAATGATTTCTGAATCATGAAGCTGCAATTGTGACTCGCAGAAATTTGCTGTGGAATTTTTTTTCACACCCCTAGTGGCAGATCCACTAACTGAGTACCTAGCAAAATACCAAATCCAATGCTCACAACAGCATGGATTCCACAAGGCACATACCACCACCACAGCCTTGCTTGAATACACTAATTACATACATATTGCACTTGACCGGGCTTAGCTAGTGGGGGCGATATATATTGACCTCACTAAAGCATTTGACATGGTCAACCACACCATCCTGCTTAACTCCCTCCTTGTGTCTGGCCTATCTCATGATGAGGTAGGGTGGTTTAAAGGCTACCTCAGTTGCAGGTCTCAACAAGTCAAAAGAAGTGGCATCCTATCTGACAGCCAGCAAGTGCAATCTGGTGTCCTGCAAGGCTCAATCCTGGGACCCTTACTCTTTAGTCTCTTCCTCAATACCCTCCCCCTGTCATGTACAAATAATATACTTCTATATGTGGATGATGCCATCATTCTCACTAGTCAGCCTGACCCCCTCCCTCTTGAATCACAACTCCAGGACAGTTTCACAGCTGTCGTGGCCTGGTTTACCAAGCATAAGTTTATAATGAATTACAAAAAGACTAAACCATGACCTTCTCGGGCCTGCACAAGAAATGCAAATCCTACCAGTTAACCATACTGAACAACTTTGGCTCCCCCCTTGAACAGGTTCAAAACTTCAAATATCTTGGGATCACACTTGACAGCTCTCTGTACTATGGTGCCCATGTTGATCTTGTTGCAAGTGCGATGAATACCAGGATAGGGCTGTTATTCAGACACACACACTGTTTGGCCCCAGATGCACCCTGGCTTGTGGTAAATTCTTCAGTGAGTAGTTAGGTATGGACAGAAATATCTGACATATGGCAGGTTTTTTTGTTATTTTTTTTTTTTTATTTGTCTCTTGCAGTGTAAAATTACATATAAACTGCAGGAACTCACCATCTCAAAAGGGTAACATAATCCCTAGGCCGTGGCAGTCCCGTAAAGCCCTGCGAAATGCCACAAGCAAGTCAAGGGGCATCAGTAGTAATATTGGTTAGTGGATGTTAGTTGGTACCATATTCCATATATTCTTGTTAAGTTTTTTTCATTTATCTCTTGCAGCAGTACAGAGTGGAAGTTACATGTGCACTGCAGCATATGTGCCTCTCAAAAGAGTAAAATACTCCCTAGGGCATACAGTCCCTGTAAGCTCCACTGCAATGCCATGATTCTTTTTTTTTTTATCTTCTTTTTACCTCCAGTCACCATCTTCTGAGACTCCCTCAGACAACCTGCATGTCCCGCCTAGCCTGAAATTCCCCAATCCTTAGTCCCCACCCCAGTGCTTTGACTCCCCAGGACACACCTGCAGCTCTTCAGCCCCCTGGCTTGCACCCCCCAAGGTGGGGCCACCACCACTACTCCGGTGTTCCTTCAATCCAGCAGGCCACAGGTAGTCCAAGGGTCAAAGGATATCAGGGGACTAGGTAGACAGAATCTGGCAGTGGGCATGGGGCTGGGGTCGTCCACTTGGCCGATGGGGTGTTTCTTTTTTTCATGAGCGTAATGGTACCCAGAGGCATGGACATGCAATGACATCCAGTGAGAGCTGAGTGCACTCCCACACCCCTCTCATGGACATCTAACAATGCCTCCACCCCTTGCATGCTCAACCCCCCCCCGGCTAATGCAGTCCCAGTTGCCACTTGGAGTTGCTGCTGCCAGGGAGTCATGAACCCACCCTCCACAGGAGAGGAGAGGAGAGGAGAGGAGAGCTGTCCTCCATATACTCAATCATCTCCTCCCCGGCCGACCCCTGACAACCCGAGCTCGCTCCCAAGCCTGGGTCACCGGCAGGAAGCCATGCACATCGGACAGTGTTTTTCCCTTCGGAGGGGGCTCTGTCCCCCACACCTTCCATACTATTAGATTCCAACTCCAAGTCAGAGTTGGTTCAGGGAGGGGTGCAGGAAGGGGGAAAGTGTTGTTGGGCCCCTGGCAGACTTCCACAGTGACATGTTGATGTTGTCGGCATCAACGTATGTCGCTGTAGAAGTGTCGCTGTGCAGGAGGCATACCTAGGCCAGCCAATGCCCTGATTCTTGTTATAGTTGTCTTACCCCTACAGTGTGTGTACAGCAGCAGTAGGCTTGACAACACAGTAAAGTAGGGGGCTGCAGGAGGATAGATTATCAGAGCAGAAGAGGTACTGATGTGTCACTCAGTACTTGGGCCACTCATCACAGTCAGGTAACATGATCACAGTTTAACAGATGGGCAGTCAACTGACAGATGACATGTACTGTGACTGAAACAGTACCATTGCCATCTCCTCCAAGGTGATAAATGTAATATATACATATATTTAGAAGAGTGCAATAACTGCTGTCAGTGTCAGTGCAATGTATTTTGTCAGTCTTGTTCTACTGAGCTCCATGTGTTTTCTTGTGTCGCATACTTGAAGGTGTCACTTCCTGCTCACAGTATACACAAAGCAGCTGTGGTGAGTGTTACCATTTGTTTCTTGGGGGGGGATGGGGCACATTTGTGTGGCAGAGCAGACCAAGGAACAACCTTGTGGAACAGGGCATTCTGCATCGCATGCTCATGGGGAGGGTGGGAAGCAGGCAGGAAACAGAGAGGCACCGCACAGCAGTGGAAGATAACACCATTTAGAAGAGGTTGTTTTCCATGGCATCATCTGCACACATGTGCATATCCCTCTACAGACCACTCTATGTCCAGCACTCATGCTATGAATGTATGTCAGTGGAAATCGCAGAGACCGCAATGACAGGTCTCTCAGTTCAGAAGCACAGATCAGCATTCCCCTACAGCCTGTCCCACATGTGTGTATGCATGTAGGTTGAGGGGTGTTAGCTGTGTACATACCCAGCACAGCATACTATGTGTACGGAGGCATTGTCCATCAATACTAGCAGCAGTGGTTCAGAGACACAGGCACAGAGGGTGAACACACAGCAATGTACAACAGGCACAGCGACAAGGAGGTGCAGCTGGCCAATGAGTTCCTTACTTGTGTGTACACCGGACAGAGGTGAGACAGTGAGCCACAGCTTGCTAAACTCTTACTTGCTTTTGTGTGTGTGTGTGTGTGGAGGGGGGACAGGCCTTGCTTGAGGTTAGACAAGGAGCTGCAACTTGCTAAACTCTTGCTTGCTTGTGTGTGTCTGGGGGGGAGGAAAAGGCAAGCAATCACAAGCTGGTCACACGTATCCATCATTAGCTAGCAACACAACAGAACTGCCGCACAGCCTGTGACACATCTGTCTGTGAATGGTGGTTGTGTGAGTGTACAGGCGGCATGGCAGACACAAAGCCACTGTCACAGAGAGAGAGTGCTGCAGGGACACAGCAGGTGGCATTCATCAGAACTGGGGCAAATATGTGTGCATGAAAAGAACACAACCTGATGTAGCACAGCTGTGCAACACTCCTAGATGCACCTGTACAGGACCCAGTGGCTGCGTGGTCAGTAGTGTGTGATGACGCGTGCTACTTCAGACAGGGTAAGATCCATTCAGACACATTGAGAAACACATAAAGAAGTAGTTAGAGTCAGCTGAGCATATAGCTCTGTAGTTGAACGTCCATATCAAAATGCACAGTAAAAAGCAGTATGAGACACAGGAAATGTGACACATCACATCAGTAGTGTATGTGACATTTCTCTGTGCATAACAGGCATACAGTATGCTGTTCTTCTGAGGGACACCAGGATACAGTCCCTTTTTTAGTCTTTTCACACATTAAAAAACCCTTTCTGTCCCTCTTGCTATTTTTTTTTTATACAACCCATGTTATAAGTGCAATATCCCACTCCAGGCTATGGGGTTATAGGCATTTAATGCACACCTGGGGTGCTGTGAGGACACTTGGCCTGCAGTCTTATGCCTCACAACACACTCCAGGCATGCATTAAATGCCTATAACCCCATACCCTGTTGTGGGTTATTGGTTATTGCTAGCTTGACACAGTATGCATCATGACTTTATTAGTGAGAACCGATGTCAAATATTTATTAAACTCCTCAGCCATTTCTTGAGGGGAATTAATAATTTTATTTGAAATTTTCATGGGTCCGATAGATGACACTTTTCTAAGGGAATTTTTCCATAAAATACTTGCTTAAATTGGTTTGCTATAGCTGCCAATCCTTTCTTCACACTTCTTTTTTTTTCTAATGATGTTTTTAAATAAGTTTTGTAATGATTTAAACTTTTGCCAGGCATTTATAGCGTCAGATGCCTTGAATTCCTTAAAGGCCTTTTGCTTCTTCTTCTTTAGGAGTTTTTTGATGTTCTTTGACAACCATTTTGTGTTTTGTTTTTCCCTTTGTGTTATATTTTTTTAATTTTGGGAATATGTTTAAGGCATACTTTACGAATAAATGATTTGAGTTCAGCCAAACTTCTTCCACCTCCAATGGGCCCAAAATTTGATGCTAGTTTAATCTATTTAAATCATTATGAATAGTATGTAGATTGGCTCTAGAATATAAATATATCTCAGTGCAAACCTTGATTTGTTGCTGGACGTTAATATGTTAAATGTTACCGTGGCATGGTCACTGTTTGCTAAAGGACCTTTTACCTCACATGCTGAAGTCAAAATGTCATCGGACTGTAATATATCTAAGAGCTGAGTGCCTTGAGCAGGGTGATTAACAATTTGCCTAAGTAAGCAATACTTAATAGTAGCAATAAATTATTTTGAGTACTTGCATTTACCTTCTAGTTTGCTCCATTCAGTACCCGGTAAGTTAAAATCACCCACCAAGATGACATCCCCCAATTCATAGGCTGTTTGTATCTCATCCAAAATTGCACTATTAGCTATATCACTAGCATTTGGTGGTCTATAGCATGTTCCTATTATAATGTTATTAATTTAAAATTTAATAAATTGGATCCAGACAGACTCAACAGAACTCCCTACAGATTTGGGCTCCCATTTTCAAAAGGTTAGTGTGGCACAAACCAGGTTTGTGCCGTGCTAACCAGGAACAGTGCCAGATGTCGGGCGTGTGGCCATATTCATTTCATTTCATTATGTTTGCTTGTACACATGTGCAAGAAACATAGTGCCATCATCTGAGTTTCTGGAGGTGTGTCACCCCCTCTTCCAATTCCCTCCGTGTGTTTGCAGGTGCGGCTACAGTTGCTCAATGCATGCTGCAGCTGTCTATGACAGCACTCGAGAATGCAGTGGCTTACAGTTGAAAGGAAGAGAGCCGCTTCAGTGAGCACGATCAGATAAGTGAAGTGCTCACTGAAGTGCTCTCCCCCCCTCCCCCAAACAGTCTTCCAGGTGCCACGCTGGGAGCCCACCCCAATGTGGCAACAATGTGCTTGGCCGACTGGGGTGCCCAATCCCCAGTCAGCCTCCACAGTCCCCCAAGAGATTACCGAGTGCCACGCTGGGAGCTCCACCCAGTGTGACAACAGTCAGAACGGGCCATCGGGTGCCCAAACCCTGGGGTCCACTGCCCCCAAAGCTTTCAGCTGCTACGCTGGGAGCTCCACCCAGCGTGGCAAACATCCTTATCAGTAATTGCATGCTGGGAGCCCACCCAGCATGGCAAACGTCCCACATTGTAATTAAAACAAAAACCTGAAAATACAAAATGGTCCTCGCAGTCTCCTGCCCTCCTACCCCACCCGCGCCTCTGCACACCCTGCCTCCCCACACCCCCACCTCACCCCATACTTACCTCCCGAACTTGGCACGACGATGTTCGGTGACCAGGAACATGTCTGCACTCTTCAAAGCCGACCGCGAACTGAGGAAATGCCGGTAAGCTGTATAATGTAATGAATAGGATTTTTTCAACTTTGATGCATATCTCAGGTATTTTTTTGGAATTTTTGCACCAAATTTTCAACATGGGGTTTTTGGGACCCCTTCTCATGATTTCTGTCACTGTCATGGCGGTAATGGGGCCCAAAGGGTGATTTCGTGGTCACTGCGTGAAATCACCTTTCAGGACTGATTAATGAAATGACAGTGCCAGTATTCATAAGGTGGGCTCTCAAAAAGCCTATGTTGAAAATTTGGTGAAAAAATTCCTAAAAATGACTGTTTTACGAGTGTGCGTTGCGCTGTTCCTACGCACGCTCATAGGTTTGCGAATTTTCAATATTTTCACTCCAGATTTTCAACACCGCCATTTGACCACACTTTCTTATGAGTAGTACAGCTGTCATTTTCACATCTCACCCAAAATGTGTTTCAGCATGAAGGCCTCAATGGCACAGTCGGGTGTGCAAATCAATGTTCGGGACACATTAAGAAAATCACAGTGACACTGTTCATGAGCAGAGGTGTTAAAATGGCTATGTTAAAATTTGGTGAAAAATTCCCAAAATGACTATTTTACGAGCATGCGCTACGCTGTTCCTAGCGTCAGAAGTTCACATCTTCAATATTTTCACCCAGATTTTCAACATTGCCATTTTACCAGACCTCCTTATGAGCAGTGCAGCTGTCATTTCTCACTTCTCACCCAAAATGTGTTTCAGCGTATGTAGCGCACAATGGCACAGTCGGTGTGCGAACTCAATGTATGGGACACATTGAGAAAATCACAGTCACACTGTTCATGAGCAGAAGTATTAAAATGGCTATGTTAAAAATTTGGTGAAAAAATTCCCAAAAATGACTGTTTTACGAGTGTTTGTTGCCCTGATTCTACGCACGCTCATAAGTTCGCAAATTTTCAATATTTTCACTCCAGATTTTCAACATTGTTGTTTTACCACACCTCCTTATGAGCAGTACAGCTGTCATTTTTCACATCTCGCCCAAAACAATGGTGCAGTCGGTGTGTGAAATCAATGTATGGGACACATTAAGAAAATCACAGTGACACTGTTCATGAGCAGAGGTCTTAAAATGGCTATTTTGAAAATTTGGTGAAAAAATTCCTAAAAATGACTGTGTTACGAGTGAGCATTACGCAGTTTCCATGCACCCTCATAAGTTCATGAATTTGTAATATTTTCAGTCCAGATTTTCACCAGTGGCATTTTCCCACACTTCCTTATGAACAGTACAGCTGTCATTTTTCACAACATGGCCAAAATGTGTTTTCACACTTTCAGCACAGAAATGCGTGGTCGCTGTGGGAAATCATTGTTCGGGACAGATAAAGAAAATCACAGTGACACTGTTCATGACCGGAGGTCCCAAAATGCCTGTGTTGACAATCTGCTGTAAACAATTCCCCAACTAATTACATTACAGATGCACGTTGCACAGTTTCTATGCACGCTCGTGACTTCACAAGTTTTTTTTTATATTTTCACTGCTGATTTTCAACATTGCCATTTTTTACACCTCCCCATGAACAATACAGTTGTCATTTTTCACATCCTGTTCAGAATGTCTTTTTGCACCTGTGGTGACAAATGCCGTAGTCGCTGTGCAAAAGCAGCTTTCGGCTAACAACTGATATTGCCACTGTTCATGTGGTGGGGGTCACAAAAAACCCATGTTGAAAATTTGGAGTGAAAATACCAATGAATGCCTGAGGCGTTAGGGTTTCCGACCATAACACCCCACTCTGTAGAGAATGACAGGCATCAGGGCTGTGACTTGGGATTGTCACCTGCAATGCTCATACCATTCCACCCCCACCCACACCCTGCAGCCACTGAGCAGCATCGAGGTGCGCCTTGGACTCTTCGGCCCCAAAGTTCACCCCATTCTCCAATACCGCACCCATCTCACAATATTTCCTGATGGAATGGGGTGCACATAAGGGCTAAAGCCCCAAGGCACACCGTGACACTTGTCGGTGTCTGCACGGTAGGGTGTGGTGAAATGGTGTGGCCGTTATGCCTGATGACCCAAAGGCACACCCTAATGCCTGTCACTATCTGCAGGGTGGTGATGGGGTTGGCTTCAGTTCAATACTTCACTGCCATTCCTATTATGCAGCTCTGTAACTCTTACACTACCAATGCCAGCAAGCAAACATTCGGCATTGACAAATGCTTGTTTTTATTTTATACTGGAAAGGCATATGGGCAAAATGCCTATTTTCACAAGCGTCCAGTTGTCCAGTTTTACTGAAGTGTAACTATACAATCTGTAATAAAACACATGGTTATAAGTATACAGTGTGAGAAAAATGTACGATGCAGGAAAGTTTGGCACAAAACAAAGGGTGAAAGTATATACGATGAGAGACATTTCACACATTGTCAGAGAAGTAAAAGCTGCTTAAGTACATCAAACCACAATATAAACAGCAAGCCGAAAACAATATGTACAAATATACATTAGTAATCTCAATGGGAGGTGGTGGGGGAAATTAAACCACGAAAAAAAGCTTAGAGGGGGTAGGCATGGGAATAATTAGATGGATAGGATTTTAGAAGAGAGGGATTCAAGAAAAAGATGGCAAAAAAAACAGCAAAAAATGTGGGGGTTAATTAAGTAGGTGCCCTTTAGATTTGAACCAGGCAGAAGTAAAGTAACCATAATATACTACCTAGCACAGTTGCAGGATGGTTTATTAAGCAGGTGCTCCTTCAGACCAGCCTTAAAAGTACTGAGGGAGGGGCTGCCCACAAGGTTAGGAGGAAGAGTGTTAAAGGAAGACTGTCATGATCAGCGTTAGCAGGACATGATTATTGTTACCTGCCAGCTGAGTGAGTCTTCCCTCTGTGGATGTCTGCAGTGTTAATTTTTGTTGTCCATTTTTGAAAAATATACTCCGAGTACTGCGCAGCCATGCTGCCATTCGCACCCGCTATCGCCGCAACAGTCATGCAAATGAACATGCCGTGCTTGTCCCCAAGTGCTGACTGTCCCCTTCTCATTGTCCATTACTTTTAATCCTGCGCGTTCATAGTTTTCCCTACCTATTCCTTCCCGGAAGGTCAAATTTGTGATCCGCGCTCCCAGTGACACACTTAATGTCGGTCCTGAGCGGGTCACTGTTTACAGTCGGCTTCTCATTTCTGCCCGTTCCCACTGCATAATATCAATAAGGTATTGACTGTCATTTAGAAGTTTGCAGTGAATATTTCTACAACTGTTTTTTTGAATTTTGGTCATGTTGTCTGCTGATAAATGTACCCGAGCAATATTTCTGTACTGTGATTACATTACAGTACAACTGCACCACCGTTTGTCATTCATTGTGGTGTTGGATGGTGTTACAGGCTGTGTTGCACTCTTTTTACTGTGATTAAGAGCCAGAAATGTGTTGCTGTACAATGCAGCCACCTAACGGTACCTTTGGTGGATGTTGCCAATGTAGCCAGCTGTTGCCATGAACCACATTATATTCTCACTACCATCTTACTGTACCATCATAATAAATGAGGAATATTTCATTTCCTTTTGCCCCAATGTTGTTTACTGAGCAAGAAATGACTGTCATTGTCATTCACGTTAGGTAAGATAAGGTGCAGCGGTGGCTTCTGTGATACCCGGACTGAATGGATGACCTATATGTACATTGCTGCACACCACTGCTTCTCTTCATTGAACAGTGTATGTTTTGCTGTTCTGTTGGTCTGATGAGCACAAAGTGCTGCTGCACTCAGTTCACTGTGACAGTCACTGTATGTATTCCCATTTCTGTTCTTCAATGTCCATTCTCCCCCCCCAAAAAAAAAAACACATCATCATCATCCTTGCAAAGTGTTGCCAGATACTTGTAATCAGAAAGTAATATGTGGTAAAATTCCAACTCTTGTGTAGCCACCCCATGCTGGCATATAGAACATCTGTAGCTGAAGTAAAAAGAGGCTGTAGTGTGATGTGTTGTCACTCACTGTAAATAAACTTTGTAGTCATGATCCGAATGTTTTGCACTACAGTATGACTTACTGTGATCTACTGTTGTTTTTTTTGTTGTTATGCACCTTATTTTTGGGATTGTATCTAAATACATCATCAGCTGTTACTTGTTCTATGCTGTATTGTTGGAAACGGTCATATACGTGTGGTGTACATTAGAGCCCTGGTATTAAAAAGTGTTTCTAGAAATGGTGCATGTCTGTGCTCATCGCAAGTGAGTGCAGCTCAAGCAACACAGGGACATATTGTGAACAGATGTGCTATACCGCATCTCTTAGAAATATTTCAAGTAATGGACATTGCTGTAATACAGTGTGCCTGCTAAACACACAGACAGGTATGGATATCGGGAATTTGAAATGCACCATCGCATCACCAATCCGCTGTGCACAAATTCCTGTTATTCGTGCATCAATATGGATGATGATGATGATGATGATGATGACCATGATGTTGATTATGAAGCTAAGGCAGAGATGGCACACAGCATGGGGAAAGGCAGTGGGGGTGACCGGATGGAACGAAGAGGGGTGCTAGGGAAGGGGGGGTGTTTGGGGATGGTAAAAGGTACACAAATCATTGTGACCCTCTGTGACCATTGTAGGAGGAGGAAGAGGAGGAGGATGATGAAGATGATGTTGATGGTGGAGCTGAGTCAGGGCCGGATAGTAAGAGTGAAGTAGGCAATAGGCAGTCATTGAAGGCGGAGAACAGGAAGGGTGAAGAGGAGAAGGGTGGAGAAGAAAATGGAGGAGCAGATTTGCAAGGAGGAGGCGGTAGGTACAGATTAGTGGGACAAGACAGGCCAGAAGGCGCAGGATGTAAATGTGATGAAACTGAGCATGAAACATTGTAGGCAAATGGATACAATGGATGGATTAGTCCAGAGTTGGGATACAGATGCAGAGTACAATACTGGTGTGTGGAGGATGAAGAGTGACAGGACATGAGAACAGGGATGACCATGTACAGTCAGGGAATGGGATAACTTTCACACCCAGATTGTGATAGGTGTGAGGAGCCTGTTGGGGGGGATGCCAGAGAATGGGATGTGGAGGGGCATGTAAGGAGGGTAAACCCAAGGGGTGAACAGGGCAGGCAAGGTGGAGGCTAGAGTACTAGTAGTTTGCTACTCTATGAACATGGGCATCTAGTCGTAGGGTCGGGGAAGTGTAAGATCATCCTGATCAGAACAAAAGGCCACCCAGGACTGAAGTTGCACAAAGCAAAACATGACTTATAGTCGCTTGCAAGGGAATGTGTTGCTACCACAGACATATCATTCCACATCTAGACAACTTACAGAAATGTAAATAGTGAACTAAAAACTCATGCAATGTTCCTCCACTTGGCTATGGTCATTATGTACATAGGTCATAAGATATCCTGTTTTGAATTCCTGCCGGTGGCAATGGTTAGTCTGGAAAACAGTAAGACGATTAGGTAAAAAAATCAGTGGCTTCCGGAGTGGTTTTGATAAATGTGGTATGACCTGTTGATGGACTTAGAGTACACCTTGGAAGCTAAGGATCTGTACACTAGGGACATGCTCCACCTAAATTTGGGGGGGAAGGAAATTTAAAAGCTCAAACTAGGTGGTTTTCATCAATGACAAGTATAAAATTGTTAAGGTGGGTAATCAAAAAAGGATCAGTGCCACCAGATAGGATGAAACAGCGAGAGGGTGTCCACTCCTTATGGGGATAGGGAGATATGTAAGTAGCTCAACAGGCAGGGTAAATGAGGTGCTAAACAGAGGGATGGTCGTGTACAGGACTGTGTCATCTGCGAATAATATCTGAATCTTTCCAACTACCAGGCCATAGTCGATACAGTTGATGTAAAGGGTGAAGAGGATAGATCCCAAAATGGAATATTCAGGAATGCCTACGGGCAGTACTTGTAGTGGGGAGAATTCCCCTTGAACCTTAATTTGCTGCTTACGATTTGTCAGGTAGCAGCGGACCATCTTCACAGCAGCACAGAAAAGAACGATGAAAGTACGTGAATCAAGGAGTATGGAATGTGGAGTGCAGCACTATGCTCAGAAAACACATGTGGGTGAGGGGTGTTGGTTTATCACTGTGATTCAGAAATGGCATCAGTATTGAAGTGGTACAGGAGGCTGTGGGGAACATGGAGGATTTTTTAGTAACCATGCTGATGAATGCGGTGTGAGAGAGTAAAGTTTGTAGTCTTTCACAAACCACCAGCACTGTTGGATGGTCCTGGGAAGATTGTGTCAGATGAACAGTGTGGAGCAGTATGACTGGGTGACGAGGGTTCTGGACTGAAGTAGGCCACTGGACATACTTCTTGTGTACTTCAGCAGGTGTTTTATTCTGTAGTCAACAATGGCCTGCTTTCTAATGTGAAGTAAATGGCCGTAGGGAGAAAGTTGTTTAGGTGGACAGGAAAATGGGTTCTCTGACTGTACTCAGAAGGTGGTGGTTTTGGGCATAGTCTCATCCACAAGGTGCTTTACTAGTACGGTGACCAAGGGGTCAGTGCTGAGGCCAATTGGGTTCAATGCCTATATGTCAGACATAAGGAAAGGGATTAGGAGAGTGATACGAATGTCTTTCAAGAGTATTCAAAACTTGGTTTAGCGCTGGTTGAGGAGCAGGGGAGAGTGAGTCTTCTTATAGAGTCTTTATAGGTACATCAGGAAGCGAAGGAAGACCAAGGGAGGATAGTGAGGCTTAATAAAGGGAGGAGGGTGGGCAGAGGGAGACTGTGAAAAGGCAGAGATACTAAACAAATATTTTTGCTCAGTATTTACAAAGGAAGAGGGAGGTACATAAAACAAACAGTAGTAACACTCTGGATACAGAAGTTGATACCGCCCATTTACAGAACAAAGGGTTCTGAAAGAACTCTTAAAACTGAAGGTGGACAAAGCAATGGGGCCTGATGGGATTCATCCCAGAATTCTAAAAGAACTAAGGGTAGAACTAGTGACACCACTGACTACCCTTTTAACAAATCATGGGAGGATGGGGTGGTACCCGAGGACTGGAGGAGGGCAGATGTGATTCCCCTTCACAAAAGTGGGAGCAAGGCAGAAGCAGGAAACTATAGACCTGTTAGTTTAACCTCAGTGATAGGAAAAATGATGGAATCACTTCTAAAGGAAAGAATTGTCGAGTATCTAGAGGCCAGAGGGGCACAGGACCCAAGGCAGCATGGATTCACAGCGGAAGGTCATGATAGACGAATCTGATAGATTTCTTTGACTGGGTGACCAAAGTAGTAGATCAGGGAGGGGCTGTGGACATGGCCTACCTAGACTTTAGCAAGGCATTTGACACACACACAAAGATTAATATACAAGTTAGCCAGCCTGGGAGTGGGTCCCAAGATGACAGCCTGGGTAAAGAACTGGCTGGAGAATAGGACACAGAGTAATAGTAAATGGAGTCCACTCCAGAAGAAAGGAGGGTTACTAGTGGGGTACCGAGGGTTCAGTATTAGGACTGTCCTCTTCAATGTCTTTATAAGCGACATTGCAGAAGGACTGGAAGGAGTAATATGTCTCTTTGCAGATGACACTAAGATCTGCAACAGAGTTGATGCACAGGGTGGGTGGAAAGGATGAGAAGGGATTTGCAAGGTTAGAGGAATGGTCAAATGTATGGCAGCTTAGATTCAATGCTAAAGTGCAAGGTAATGCACCTGGAAACAAAACCCAGGGAAGAGTACACAATGAGGGTGAGATACTAACAACAACAAAAATGGAAAGGGACCTGGGGGTAGTCATATCAGATGACCTAAAGACGGGCAAGCAATGTGAGAGGGCAGCAAGGAGGGCTGGGGGGATACTGGGATGCATAGGAAGAGGCATCACCAGTAGAAAACAGGATGTTATTATCCCTCTGTACAGACAGCTGGTGAGACCCCATCTGGAGTACTGTGTGCAGTTCTGGAGACCCAATCATGAAAGACATAGACAGGATGGAAGCTCTGTCAGAGGAGGGAACTAAAATGGTGCAGGGTCTGCACCAGAAGACATATGAAGAGACTTAAGGAGCTTAATATGTATAGCCTCGAGGAAAGAAGGAAGAGGGGGACATGATAGAAACGTTCAAGTACCTCAAGGGAATCAACAAAGTCCAAGAGGGTAGCATCTTTCAAAAAAAGAGGTGTGCAAGAACAAGAGGGCACAATTTGAAGATAGAGGGGTGGCTCAGAGGTAATTTAAGGAAGTATTTTTTCACAGAGAGGGTTGTGGATGCATGGAACGGCCTTCTGGAGGAGGTTGTGGAGTCAAAATCAGTGGTGGAATTCAAGCATGCATGGGATAGTCATAAGGCAGTTCTGGGGGGTGGGGGTAGGAAGAAGTAGGCTGCTGGTTAACTAGGATCTGCAGCTTATCCAGTAGGTAGGGAAATGGGCAGACTGGGTGGGCCAAGCGGTCCTTATCTGCCGTCAAATTCTATGTTTCTATGTTACAGGATGATCTGGAGGCTCTGTAAAGTTTGTCATGAAAATGGAAAGTAACATTCACTGTGGGGAACTGCAAGGTTGTGCACCTGGGAGTCATACATGTAGGCCAGGGTTGTACACAGGGCGTAGACAACATTTAATTTATGTAGGGTGACAGGGACCTGTGGGTAGTGGTATATGTAGAAATGAACAACTCAGAGACCTGTAGGAGGGTAGCAGAATGAGCAAACAGGATGCTTGGATGCATCACCAGGGTGATTACCTACAGAAAGGTACAACTGCTTGGTTATGCAACACCTGTACTACGGTGTTCAGTTTTGCAGACAACATTTAAAGAGGGATGTTATACTCATAAAGAGGGTCAAAAGGAGGGCTACACAAAATGATCCTGGGTCTGGAGGAAAGGACCTATGAGGAGAGGTTGAGGGACCCTGACATGCACACCCTACAGGACAGGATGGACATGGTTGACATGACAGAGGTGTTTATCTGCATAAAAAGGGATTAATAAGGGGGTCCTAGTCGGGGTGCTCCAAATGAAGGAGGAGGTGGCAATGACACAGAACGGGTGTAAGCTGTAAGGGTGCAGGCTCAGACAGGAGAGGAGGACGTCTTATTTCACTGAAACGGTGATGGATCCCTGGAATGCGCTGCCCATGGATGTGGTAGAGGTGCAGACTGTGGATGGGTTTCTGAGCTGACATGACAGGTACAAGGGTTATGGTAACTATGATCAGGTCCAATGCAGAACCCAAGGGGGATGGGAGAACAGCAAAATTTGCCCTCAGTGCGGGTGCCGAAAAGTGAGCTGATTCAAAAGACCATTAGGCCTATTCGGCTGTCATGTTAGTATGTTACTAAATTTGTCATTAATGCATTTTCATGAGTTGTGCCTGACACGGCATCAAAATGCAACTGGCACCCTGCAAATCATGTGCTCCCACTACCAGGTGCTGCACTACTGCACCCTCCTCATAGTTACCAGCGATCGCTGTAATACAGTGCTTTTAAAATTCATGGTGGTGCTGTACTTCATCCGTCCACTGACATGACTCACATCGCCGTATGAAAATAATATTTTCCCTTGGGTGTACTGGTCCCAACCTCCTCCCATACCTGGACTGCCATATGCAAAGAATATTATTCTCTCTGGTAATGTAGTGTTACCACCCTCCACTCCCGTACCCACCAATTGGCATTGGGCAATACTTTAAAAACTGACTGGTACTGTACTGTCCCCCTACACCATGCACACAACCCCGAACACCATAAATAAAGATCTTGATGCCATAGAGTTCCAGCGGTACCACCACCAACAGAGGACAAGCAGCCAACAGAGTACCACCAACCCACCAACAACAGTTTTACGGCATGCAGCAAACAAAGTTGTGACTGACTATTGCAGTACACACTGTCAGACAAAGTTCTTGCTGATGATACTGTCAACTGTCGTTCTGCATTATGTGACTCTGTTTGCTTCACTCCACTG
This sequence comes from Neoceratodus forsteri, assembly GCA_016271365.2. Lineage (NCBI taxonomy): Eukaryota > Metazoa > Chordata > Ceratodontiformes > Ceratodontidae > Neoceratodus > Neoceratodus forsteri. The sequence goes on along the minus strand of CM057449.1, from coordinate 1,550,979,760 downwards.
ACGATGTTGTGGTGCCTCTTTGGCTCGTCGTACTGTGTGGCTGTTGGTACCACTGGGTACCAACTCATCAAGATCTTTGTTGTAACTGGCAGGTGGATATGGGAAGTGAGGGGGTGGTTAGCACTACACTACCATGTAATTTTAAAATATTCAGCACAGCAACAGGGATAATAACATTATGTTCATACTGCACTGTGATGTACGTTGTGGGGGGGGACCAGTACAGTACCACTGCTGATAATTTCTTTGAAATTGTCAATTGGAAATGGTACGCGGGAGGAGCCAGAGTACTGCAAGTGTTTTGATGCTTTTCTTCATATAGTGCCTTCAACTTCATAAAAATTTATATGTGACGATCGTTGCTTCTTCACTTTGCTAAGTATGTCATGTCAACATAATTTAACCTATATTACAGCACTTTGTATTCCCTTTCTCGCACTCTTACCTAATCAGTAATTGTACTGTTATTTCTTACAGATAGATGTGACATCGCCATTGTCTCCTCATGTATGTGCTGTGCTGCTACAGTACTCATTTGATTCAACAGTGTGGTCAATGGCAAGCACTGCACCAACTGATGTTCAACAACCCCTGAGTCATCAAGTGATGAATGTGACAGTGATACTGACAGTGACAGTGGCGCCACGGAGGTCCTGAGGGATATCATTAGCCTGACTGTTGCTACCGGAATACAGCCATACCAGTTTGAGCCACGGAGACCATCAAATTCCTCACATCCAGAAGTATCCAATGCTGATGCCTCCACTTCTGCAAATGATGACAGCGAATCATCCCTGATTAATCGTTTAAATGATATTAGCTGGTGTACCTGTGGACAGTGCGCATTGATGCCTACTGTACGAGAATCAGTGTGCTGCAAAAAGGTGTGACATGATCTAGGAGATAAGCTTGATGGTCTAAACTGCATATCGGAGCACCCCCAGTTTTTAAGTGGTTGCCTAGATCCTTTCGTGGTGCGTCTATTGCTCACAACCATCTGTGCCTGCTACAGGCATCCTCACCCACCTGATCCAGCACCCAATAGGTAAATATAACCATTACTTACATTGCATGCTGCTATTCTGACCATGTCAGAAGAAGCCAGAAGGTGAAGGAAGGAGACATATTCAATTCAGTGCATTAGAGTAACTGGTAATTGGTATTTTTCTTTTAAACTTAGATTGTAGGCTTGTGTTGTCTTTACTTATAATTGTTTTTGGACTGTTGAAAATTTAAAACATAGTGGTGGTGTAATTCTGTGCTGTCTTTAATTGCTGCAAATTTTATCTTGGCTTGTCTGACTGTCCTGTAGCTGGGTGAAGGCTGTTAATTGTCTGGCCTCTGACCTCAGCTACGTGATAACTGGAGGTGGGGCTTAGTCACAGTTAAAGCAACAAACAGAGGTTCATCTTCTCAGAAGAAGCCAGAAGGTGAAGGAAGGAAACATATTCAATTCAGTGCTGTAGAGTAACTGGTAATTGGTATTTTTTTTAAACTTAGATTGTAGGCTTGTAGTGACACTATACTTTCTTTCTGTGTTGTCTTTACTTATAATTGTTTTTGGGCTGTTGAAAATTTAAAACATAGTGGTGGTGTAATTCTGTGCTGTCTTTAATTGCTGCAAATTTTATCTTGGCTTGTCTGACTGTCCTGTAGCTGGGTGAAGGGTGTTAATTGTCTGGCCTCTGACCTCAGCTACGTGATAACTGGAGGTGGGGCTTAGTCACAGTTAAAGCAGCAAACAGAGGTTCATCTTCTCAGAAGAAGCCAGAAGGTGAAGGAAGGAAACATATTCAATTCAGTGCTTTAGAGTAACTGGTAATTGGTATTTTTCTTTTAAACTTAGATTGTAGGCTTGTAGTGACACTATACTTTCTTTCAGTGTTGTCTTTACTTATAATTGTTTTTGGGCTGTTGAAAATTTAAAACATAGTGGTGGTGTAATTCTGTGCTGTCTTTAATTGCTGCAAATTTTATCTTGGCTTGTCTGACTGTCCTGTAGCTGGGTGAAGGGTGTTAATTGTCTGGCCTCTGACCTCAGCTACGTGATAACTGGAGGTGGGGCTTAGTCACAGTTAAAGCAGCAAACAGAGTTCATCTTCTCAGAAGAAGCCAGAAGGTGAAGGAAGGAAACATATTCAATTCAGTGCTGTAGAGTAACTGGTAATTGGTATTTTTCTTTTAAACTTAGATTGTAGGCTTGTAGTGACACTATACTTTCTTTCTGTGTTGTCTTTACTTATAATTGTTTTTGGGCTGTTGAAAATTTTAAAACATAGTGGTGGTGTAATTCTGTGCTGTCTTTAATTGCTGCAAATTTTATCTTGGCTTGTCTGACTGTCCTGTAGCTGGGTGAAGGGTGTTAATTGTCTGGCCTCTGACCTCAGCTACGTGATAACTGGAGGTGGGGCTTAGTCACAGTTAAAGCAGCAAACAGAGGTTCATCTTCTCAGAAGAAGCCAGAAGGTGAAGGAAGGAAACATATTCAATTCAGTGCTTTAGAGTAACTGGTAATTGGTATTTTTCTTTTAAACTTAGATTGTAGTCTTGTAGTGACACTATACTTTCTTTCTGTGTTGTCTTTACTTATAATTGTTTTTGGGCTGTTGAAAATTTAAAACATAGTGGTGGTGTAATTCTGTGCTGTCTTTAATTGCTGCAAATTTTATCTTGGCTTGTCTGACTGTCCTGTAGCTGGGTGAAGGCTGTTAATTGTCTGGCCTCTGACCTCAGCTACGTGATAACTGGAGGTGGGGCTTAGTCACAGTTAAAGCAACAAACAGAGGTTCATCTTCTCAGAAGAAGCCAGAAGGTGAAGGAAGGAAACATATTCAATTCAGTGCTGTAGAGTAACTGGTAATTGGTATTTTTATTTTAAACTTAGATTGTAGGCTTGTAGTGACACTATACTTTCTTTCTGTGTTGTCTTTACTTATAATTGTTTTTGGGCTGTTGGAAATTTTAAACATAGTGGTGGTGTAATTCTGTGCTGTCTTTAATTGCTGCAAATTTTATCTTGGCTTGTCTGACTGTCCTGTAGCTGGGTGAAGGGTGTTAATTGTCTGGCCTCTGACCTCAGCTACGTGATAACTGGAGGTGGGGCTTAGTCACAGTTAAAGCAGCAAACAGAGGTTCATCTTCTCAGAAGAAGCCAGAAGGTGAAGGAAGGAAACATATTCAATTCAGTGCTTTAGAGTAACTGGTAATTGGTATTTTTCTTTTAAACTTAGATTGTAGGCTTGTAGTGACACTATACTTTCTTTCTGTGTTGTCTTTACTTATAATTGTAATTATATGCCCTGATAAATCTGATTGACAGGAGCTAAACACAGGGTATAGTAAGAGGTGTGAAGTAGGAGGGGCATAAGGGGGAAGAAGACCACCCTCAGCACGACAAGTGTTTTGACTCATTTATTTATTTATTGGTTTCTTTTTCCTTAAAAAAAATATATATCTGATGATCAGTTACAGGATTTTTAGTACTGTAAATAAACAAAAGAGAACTAAGAAGCTCAGTAGCAGAGAAGTAGTGGAATTGCAGTATAATGTGGGAGTGGTGCAATGCAGTGGCTGTGGGCAGTCATATTCAGGCAGACCTTCTGAACACTGAGGTGCTGCCCTATCTGCATGCATCTCTCTGGACTGTGGGATGAGGTAGCCAGACTCAGAGCAGAAGTAAACTGGGTCAGGAGTACCATCACCCCTATCCAGGACCACCCAGTCCAATGCAGCTGCCTCAAAGGATGCCGAGAATGAGGAGCACTTGGATGACAGTGGGCTCAGGAGGGTTAGAGCAGTCAGGCAGAGGCACATCCCAGATCCTATTCCTCTCAAGAACTCATATGCCACACTGGCAAATGAGGGCAACCAAATAGAGGTACCCAGGGAAGTGAAGGAAAGGATGTGGAGGTTAGGCAAGGAGGTGACCTCAGTGGGGAAAGCAGTAGACCCCAGAGGAGGAGGAAGAGAATCCTGGTGGGGGACTCCATCTAAGAGGGATCCAGCTAGGAACACAGGAGGGGGAGGACAGGGAGGTGAGGTCCCTACCAGGTGCCACGGCATGGAGGGATGGAAGGAAGATACTGGGGATCACTGGGAAGGCAAGACGGGAGGGTGAGCTGGATGTCATTATCCACCTAGGTACTAATGACTTGGCAAATGGGGAGCCAAAGGAAGTTCAGGAAGAGTTTAGGAAACTGGGGAGGAGTCTCAAGCAAGTAGCTACTTCTGTCACTTTCTCAGAAGTACTACCTGTGAGAGGCAAGGGAGAGCATAGGAGTGCATGCACCAGGAACTTTAACTCATGGTTGAAGAACTGGTGCTGTGAGGAAGGGTTTGGATTCATTGGTGACTGGGGACCCACCTGGAGGGATGGAGGTTTGTTCAAGCCTGACGGCCTGCATCCATCCTGGAGGGGAATCCAAGCACTCAATGATAAGTTTAAATGCTACATTGACAAGCATTTAAACTAGCAAAGGTGTGGCAGGCCAGCAAGGACGGCACCTACTTGCTCACCACCCACAGCTAGTAGTGGAACCAGTGAACCAGAGGAGTGGCTATCTCTGCAAAGCAGTGTGCAAAAGATGGAGATTAGTGTCCAAAAGGTGGATAAGCAGAAAAGGGGCAAAATTCAGCAGAAGGGCAAACAGCAAGGAGAACCAGGGATAAATGACAACCAAGGAAGGGGCTGGAGTAGAACAGTGAAGCAGTCTAGGAGGTCAAATCATGGAAAGCCATGTGTGCAAATGCCAGGAGCCTTAACAACAAGATGGAAGATCTGAGGCTGTCATGGTACAGTCAGACCTGGACATTGTGGCCATCACTGAAACCTGGTGTAATGATAACCATGACTGGGAGATGGCCATACCTGGCCACAACATATTCAGAAGAGACAGAGCAGGTGGGAAGGGAGGAGGAGGGCACTGTATGTGAAAAATGACATAAGGGCCACACAGATCCAGGAGGAACAAAATGGGGGAGAGATACTGTGGGTTAAGCTTGAAAGGAAAATAGCCAGCCATCCGCACAGGTGTGGTCTATAGACCACCAGCCCAGGAGGAAGAAACAGATAGGAGTTGATGCTAGCCATCCAAAGGATGGCAGACAAGGGTGAGGTAGTACTGGTTGGAGACTTCAATATACCAGACGTGGACTGGAGCATCCCAGCAGCAGCATCAACTAGGAGCAGATTTATCCTGGACTCCCTTCAGGGTGCCTTCCTCAAGCAACTGGTCATGGAACCAACTTGGCAGAAGGCAATACTGGACCTTGTGCTCACAAACAGGGACAGTGTGATGGGGTAACAGTGGGGAGCACCTGGGTAACAGTGACCACCAGTCATTGTGGTTTGAAATCACAGAAAGAGCAGAACCAAACCACACAAAAACACGATCCTGGATTTTAGGGGCAGACTTTGGGAAAATGGGGAGATACTTGAAAGAGGCATTAAGGGAATGGGACAGGAATCAGGGGTTGAGGAACAGTGGGCAGTATTTAAAATGAGGATTATAAGAACAACAGAATTATGCATTAAGCAGGTTAGCAAGAGGAAAGGAAGAGGAGACCATTATGGTTTTCCAAAGAGGTAGCAAAGAAAGTGAAAGCCAAAAAGATTGCATTCAGGCAATACAAAAAGACACAGGCAGAAGGGGATAGGAGAAGTACCAGGAGAAACAAAGGAGGCAGGGAAGTCAGTAAGGAAGCCAAAGCTCAGACAGAAGAACACATTGCAAAATCAGTGGGTAAAGGGACAAACCTTTACAGGTACATATGAAAAGAAAGACAAAGGGAGGATAGTGAGACTGAAGGGGAGGATGGGAGCCACGTGGAGGATGACAACAATAAAGCTGACATATTGAACAGGTATTTCTGCTCAGTCTTTACTAAGGAAGAGGGGGTAATGGGTCTGAAGGGAGTACAAGGGTGAGAACGGTGCAGAAATGGACACAAGTCCCTTTACACGAGAAAGGGTCCAAGGAACTGGAAGTACAAGAGCTGATAAAGCAATGGGGCCAGATGGGGTGCACCCCAGGGTCCTTAAAGAACTAAGAGAGGTGGTGGCTGAACCTCTGGCTATCCTGTTCAGCCAATCAATGGAAACAGGAGGTACCCAAAGACTGGAGGACAGCAGATGTAGTCCCCTTATACAAAAGTGGGAACAAAGAGGAAGCAGGAATTACAGACCAGTCAGCCTCACCTCGGTAGTGGGAAAAGATGGAAGCACTACTGAAGGAGAGATTGGTGGAACATCTGGTTGTCAATGGACTACAGGACCCAAGGCAGCATGGTTTCACCAGGTGGAGGTCATGTTAGACCAACCTCATTGAATTTTTTGACTGGGTGACTGAGGAGGTGGATCAGGGAGGGCAGTGGACATGGCCTATCTGGACTTCAGCAAGGCCTTTGACACCGTGCCACATAGAAGACTATTACACAAACTGGAGAATATGGGTGTGGGCAGGACAGTAGTGTGGTGGTAGGTAACTGGCTGGGTGGCAGGACACAGAGGGTGGTAGTAAATGGCTGTCACTCCACAGAGGGAAGAGTAACCAGTGGGGTACCACAGGGATCAGTGCTGGGACCGGTCCTATTCAACATCTTCATCAGTGACATTGCACAGGATCTAGAAGGCTGAATTTCACTGTTCGCTGATGACACAAAGCTCTGTAACAGAGTAGACACACCAGAGGGTGTAGACAGAATGAGAAGGGACCTGCAGAAACTTGAAGAATGGTCAAGGGTTTGGCAGTTGAAATTCAATGCAAAGAAGTGCAAGATAATGCATATAGGCACAAAAACCCTGGCACAATATATCAGTTGGGGGTGAGGATATAGCATGCACCAAGCAGGAAAGGGATCTTGGGGTTGTCATCTCTGATGACCTCAAGGTAGGGAAACAGTGTGACAAGGCATCAGGTAAAGCAAATAGGATGCTGGGATGTATAGGCAGGAGCATCACCAGCAGGAAAGGGAGGTCATAATTCCGCTATACAAGACACTAGTGAGGCCCCACCTGGAGTACAGTGTACAGTTCTGGAGACCATACCTCGTAAGGACATAGACAGGGTAGAGAAGGTTCAGAGGAGGGCAACAAGAGTGCATGGGTTGCATCACAAGTCCTATGAAGACAGGTTGAAGGAACTGAACATGTACTCCTCTGGAGGAGAGGAGGAGAGAGGGATATGATAGAGACATACAAGTATCTTACAGGGAGGAACAGGGTGCAGGAAAACACTATTTTAAGCGAAAAAGATGTTTCAGGACTAGAGGCATGGGATGAAGTTGGAGGGAGGACGATTCAGAGGAAACATGAGAAAGAATTTCTTCACAGAGCGGGTGGTGGACAAGTGGAACACCCTGCCAGAGGAAGTGGTGGGGGCTGAAACAATCACGGGATTTAAGAATGCATGGGATAGACATAAAGGAATTCTAGAGGGCAGGGGTAAGGGGAAACAGACTTCTAGGAAAACAAACTGAACTTACAAGCTCAAATGGGCAGACTAGGTGGGCCATAGGCCCTTATCTGCCGACACTGTCTATGTATCTATGTATCTATGTTTTATTTTACTTTTCATTTCTTTTATTTTTTAACTTACTATTTTTGCTCGCTATGTCCTGCCATCCCAGACTCATCTTCAGCACCTACTACTTATCCCTTTGTCACTCATCCTACCTGGTCCTAAGCTGGCTACCACATGGAGCCATGTGTTTCCCTGAAGCCTACTTTTTCATACAACCCACTTGGATTGCCTTTTATCTGTGCCATGCATCCATCAATTCCCCTGCTGTTGTTGATGCCACGATCTCCTATGGAAGGCCTTTGCATGCATCCACCAACCTCTGTGTGACTACATATTTCATGATGTTGCCCCTGAGGTCCACCCCCCCATGTTCATATTGTGTCCCCTAGTTGTTGACCATATTTTTTTTTAAATATGCTACCTCGTTGTACTTTGTTGACTCACATGACAACCAGAATGATATGTCCTTACACTGCTCTGTCCATACCATCTGTTTCATAACAATGTAACCCATCATTTTGGAGATGTTGCCTGCATTTGCGGTGGATTTGTATTTTGAAAAGCTTATGTGACAGATGTTCACAGCACAGAGCCAGCATTCATCAATTCTGAATGTTTGCTTGCTGGCATTAGCGGTGGAAGTGCAGGAGGTACACAAATGCAGTATAGAAATGGCAGTGATGTACTCAGCTGATGTCAATCCCCTCCCACCCTGCAGGGATGGTAGGCATTGGGATGTGCGTTTTGGTCGTCAACCATAACAGTCACATTTCACCTCATCCTACCCTGCACACACTGACAAGTGTAGAGCTGTGCCCTTGGGGTGTTTGGGCTTTACACTCACATCATTCCATACTGAAATATGCTCAGATGGGTACAGTGTACCACAATGGTGTTAATTCTGTAGAAAAACACTCCAAGGTGCACCTTGATGCCTGTCACAGGCTGCTTGCTGGGGATCTAGGTGTAATGGCATGAGCACTACTGTCGAGAAGCCCAAGTCACACCCCTGACACCCGGGGTACGCAGAGGGTGGGCGAGGGTTGATGGAGAGGGTCAAGAGTCAACGAGGTACAGTTTTATTTTGCTACACGTCTTTATTTCTGAAAGATGATGGACTTTTGTCACAGTGGGGAGGGCTCCCAGCATGGCGCCTTGAAGTTTTTTTGGGTGTTGGCACTGTAGCCAATGGGGATTGGGTACCACTGTTGGACATACAGTGTGCTGGGAGGAATGGTGCATGAGCCGAGGGTGATTGGGCACCCCCTCACCACACAATACATGGTGGTGTGCCACGTGCAACAATCGCTACAGTCAGCGGTGGTGACGTGTAGTCAGTTTGCATACTGGTGATGACACAGCAGTATGCACATTGCCTACACGTTATCAACTCTGATTGTAGCTGTTGTTTGTTTTGAACTGTAAACCACTGCATCTGAACTGCTGTCATAGGCAGCTGGGACAGTCATTGGTGTGGTTTTGCCGCACATTCCAGACTGCTCATGGCATTGCAAGCATGGCTTGCAAGAAGTACAAAAACTGGTATGGTGTCATTATGTTTCTGGCACATGCGCGCAAGTAAACATAACAATGGATGGTCAAAAAATAAGGTTAGGTCCAGCAGCACTAGGTACATCATCACAACAGCAGAAACATGCCAAAAAGGAAAAAGTAGACCACACTAAGAAGATTGCTTGCAAAACTTCATCATAACTTTCATGTGCAAATGAAGACCGTTTACATGCTATACTTTACACCCACTCAAACTGTCAAGGGTTCATGCGTTGACAAGAAGAGGACAATTGCATTGCACATTAAAGTCATTACAGAGTTTTGCAAGAAATCTCCTAAGTGCACTTTATGTTTTTGTCTTTCAAGTACTGGACAATGTTGTGCAGAAAATGACTTGCTGCCTCAGAGAACTTTAGAACATCAGAATGGCATTGTCACAGCCAAACAACCCCAGGTGCAGCAACTCGCCAGCAACCTTTGTTCGGGTATGCAGTCATGTAGGCGGTACTCAGCGGGTGAGTGACAGGATGGAGCATGCGGAGGACTGCTCTCCTCTCCCTGGGAGGGATCCAGGGGTTGATCGTTGTCCTATGATCGCGGGGCTGTTGCCAGGAAACTGACATGTCTGAGGCTTGGAGGTAGACCTTGGTGCAATGGCGGATGCCCCACCAAGTTTATCATGAGACATTGAATGTATTGTAATACTGCAAAAGAAGTGTGATTTGTATTTCTAAATGATTTCTATTTTCATGTTTACCGTAGGTCCATACGCTTGTCATCCTATATTCAGTATACGCACTGGGTGCATAACATTCTTGGACGGAAGAATTGTCGCGTTATACCAGCTTGTGTCATTACATCCATCCATGTGCAGTGGCCTAAAGCAAGTGGTGAATACAGAGGTTTCCACGATGCAGATGAGGATGATGAATATGGATGGTCACAGTCATTCCTGAACCAGTTCTAGCATTATACAGTTGGTGTTTTATGTGACCCATGACTGTTTCCATTGTTACTGTCACAACTGATATTTTTGCTAAGGTTTAAGTTTCATTACATGTACGAGCTGTTATTGTCACTGACATTATCGAATATCTTTGTTCTACAGGAATCAGTTGGTGTTTCTCAGTAAACTTATGCCATCATGTAATTTGGGTTTGTGAGCAATAGAAAGGTAATGGGATGTTTCAGGTAACACGAAATCAGCTAACTTCATTGTTCTTTATCTTGTCCATGTCAACCATGCATGTGGTGTGTGCGTGTTTTTTAAATGCTCATCAAAATGTCATTAACCACAACCATCCAACCATTGCCCCTTGTGTACTGTCCCCAGTCTACACTGGATGCTGATGATAAGCGAGTACATCCCCAAACCCACCACCCAGGATAGGACAGCTGTCCTTAAGATGCTCGATCCTACTCCCCTGATCACCCCCTGGTCACCAGCCCTGTTTTAGATAAGGTGTCACTGCCTCAGCCCTGTACGCCACTGGTCAAACCACATGGGTAAGCCTTTAAAAGGACAGCTGTCTTGATCATTCCCTCCAGCACCAGCCAAGCTTACCCTCCAGTCAAGGTCTTCATGCATGTTGGTCTGTTTTTATCAAGACACACCAAACCTTACTGTAAGCTATTAAAAGTCGGAACACAGATGTATGGTGCGTGCAGGGGTGGCCTCCATTACCTGTAAAGGTGCAGCGACACAGTGCTCACTTCACACTTTGCAGATAATGGATCCTCTCCTACATGACTACACAGACTGTTTAAAATGTAACATTATATTGTGTATGTGCTCAAAAGATGCTGGAACATACATTACAATCTTCACAGAACAGTAACATTGGCTTTTGCTTGACAGCGCGATCAGGACAGCTTTCCTGTATTGTGTGTTGTGGTGTTGTTCTTGTGGTGCAAAACACATTATTTTAAAGTTTCAAACTTTGCAACATGCAAGTACAGCGCATGAATGTTGAGGTATATTATCTGCGAACGTTTGGCAATGCATTACATGCTTCCACTCAAGCGAGCGGTGCGTTGACGAACATTGACCGATAATGCAGAGGTTCTGTTAATTGTGTAGGCATGGGGGGCATCCGATGTGTGGCACATAAGAACCGAATGTGCATCGTGCATCATAATCTGTCAATTATTGTTGTCAAATACCAGTACATAATGCCTGTCTGTGGCAATAATCCCTTAATGCGCCCATAATGAGCAGTTGCAAATGTCAGTATCCTTTTGGGCGGGGGGGATGTGAAATCAGACAGTGCAGTGTAAGCAATAAGTAGAATGGTAGCCCCCCTGCATAATGTTGACATCAGACTAAAAAGTTACAGATGCACATTGATTCAGTAATTATTTGCTTGTTCAACACCAACTGGTGTCTGTGGAAGTATTTGTACTGTTGCAGAAGATCAAGAACTGTCGCTGTATGGCAACTTAACACAGTTTCTATGTCATGGTAATAGCTTTTGTCCGTTTGTCCCCAAATGTGACCCATGTTACAAGCGCAATAACCCATTCCAGGGTGTGCATTTATTGTGGAGTAATCAACACCCTGTGCGCTGTGAGGACATTCGGCCTGCGGGATCATGCATGAGTACACACCCAAGGTGTTCATTACTCCATAAGTGACACACACCCAAGAGTGGGTTACTGATTGCTAAACCGCGTGGTGAAGCAGTACTGAAAAGTCGCATAATAGTATGGTAATAAAATGTATGACATGAACATACATAAATGGCTTTTCTCTTAACCATAGGATGAGAATGCAACGCTTGAAGCAAAACATTGTACTGTCACTGTCTGTAAGTGCAGATATATGCCACAGTCAGAGTGAAAAAACATTTGTATAAGTACTGACTGAGATCTGTCTCTGAAGCAGCTCACGTTTTAATGGCTAGAAGCATTATGTGTTCACATGGTAAGACACAGTTTCTGTCATTTTGAAAAGAATAACAATGCAGTTTCAGCAACTTGTTTATGCATAATGTCATGGATCACTGTGTCAAACAAAGTGTGACAGAACCATTTCAAAGCACATTGAACAACTGTGAAATAACAATTGGTAACAATCACTGAGTCTTCTTTTTTACTTACTGTTGAACCGGTGGTTGGGTAAAGGTGCACATCTTTTCTTACATTACTTGTTCAGTGCCACCGGTTGACTCTGTGTGTATTGCTTTAGTACTGTAACACTGTCAATGTTAACACCTACAAAGTATGGTGCTTCAGGATGAGGGCAGACTGAAAAGGGAGAGGAGCAGGCAGAAGCACTGAATGAATAGTTTTGGTCAGTGTTCAGAGAAGAAAAGGGTGTACTGCTACCACCATGGGCTGGGATGGTGGGGACAGGGGGAGAGGAGGTAACAGATGGAAGAATGTAGGCAAGTGCAGTACTAGAGGGAACGAGGGCACTGAAGGAAACAAAGCACAAGAGACGGATGTTATCCACCACATGTTGCTCAGGGACATGGCAGAGGTGTTGGCGGAGCCACTGGCAGATCTGTATGCACCTTGCTGGACTCAGGATGTGTGCCACTGCACTGGGGGATGGCACATGTACTACCATTACACAAGAGCGGACCAAGGGATGAACATGGTAATTATCATCCAGTAAGTCTCGCCTCCATAGTGTGTAAACTCATGGAAATGATACTAAAGGAAAGACTGGTGTCATGCCTGGAGGACAAAGGGCTCCAGGATATGAGGCAGCATGGGTTTGTTTGAGGGAAGTCTTGTGAAACCAACCTGATACACTCATATGACTGGGTGACAGGTGAGCTGGATAAGGGTCATGCAGTAGATGTTCTTTACTTGGACTTCAGCAAGGCCTTTGATTCTGTGCCTCATGGTCGGCTTGGGGGTGAAGCTAAGTGGTCTAGGGGTATGGGCAAAAATGATGAATTGGATTACAAGCTGGGTCAGTGGGAGGCTGCAACGTGTGTTGGTGAGAGGAGAGCTGTCAACACCAAGGCCTGTGACAAGTGTGGTGCCACAGAGATCTGTGTTGGGGCCAGTATTGCATTTGCTTTTCATATCACCCCATTTCACATGTGGTGGTGAACAATATAAGTCTTTTTGCTGATGACAGCAAAATCGCATCAGTGGTGAATGGAGAGGAGGGATGGAAGCAGTTGCAGGGGGTCCTAAGCAACCCAGAGGAGTGGTCAGAGAGGTGGCAGCTGGGGCTGAATAAAAAGAATTGAGAGATAATGCACCTTGTGGTGAAGAACCCAAGGAGAGAATACTGGCTGGGATGGGTTAAGGTTGGGATCACTGAGGAGGAGAAGAACATAGGGGTAATGATAACAGAGGCCATGGACAGCAATGCCCAGTGCAGGACAGCAGCTGCAAAAGCAAATGAAATACTGGGGTTCATAGCGAGGGGGTTTTCAGCCAGGTGAAGAGAGGTGATCTTGCCCTGCTACAGGTCACTGGCAAGGCCGCACTTACAGTATTGTGTTCAGTTTTGGAGGCCATACCTAATACATATCATCAGCCAACTGGAGGGGGTCCCGAAGAGGGTCACAAACATGATATGTGTCATGGAAGGGACAGAGTATGACAGCAGGCCGAGACACCTGAATATGTACACCCTGGAGGATAGAAGGGACAGGGGTGACATGATAGAGACATTCAAGTATGTGAGGGTAGTCAATAAGGATCGGTCAGATAGGGCCTTTAAGTTAAGTAGGGGGAGGGTCACAAGGGGTCATGTGACTAAGGTGATATAACCTGTCCGATCCATTCACAGGGTTATGTGACTTGTGCTTGTAAGCCGTGTCTGCACCCAAGAAATGGTATAAGGCAGCCGTGCGGACACCATGATATCTGCAGGTGCCTGCAGATGTCAAAATAGTGGAGCACCACATTGCTCACGCATTGACAGCATGCATTGCCACACGATTGTTGTGTGAGCATGAACAGTGATTCACTATGAGTCTCTCTGTGGCTTACTTACAAGTATGCGCCAAGTTTGGCATGACACGTATTGGCCGCAGTTTGTTGGTAGACAGTAGTATCACTGCCATCCTTGTTTCACTGTGTTTCAATCATGGTTCTGCAAAGTGGTGTTGCTTTTTGGGTTTACCAGGAGGACTTCAAGGCTACCATTTGGTGAGCAGCTGTTCTGCTGATCATTGTTACTTTAGGATCCAATGTGATCAAAGCAATATCATGCAGCTCTGCAAAACTTATATCAACAGATGTGGGTTGCACAGTTGTGTAATGCTGTATTTTTGGCACTGTGTATGTATGTGTATTTCTTTACCCAAGCGTCTATGGTTTTTCTCATAATTACCATGTGATCGATACCAGCATCACACATAGTGACATGCCATGGTACTACAGAACAGCAAACAGTTGATCAGATACATGTTTCTATGAGTTTTCATTGCTTTCCCATCAAAACATCACAAACCACAACAGTCAATTGTCATATTTGTATGGGACTGAAGACAGGATACCTCGCAAGATTGACGTTCACTAAACTGATAATGAAATGTAACATTTTGTACAGTAGAATGAACATCCATGTACGTAGAATATTAATTGGCATATATTTGAACTTGACATTTTCATGCCACACACACAGTTCAGTACGTCAATGTGTATTACCGCTGCTTTGAAAAATGGGAATAATGACGCTGAAGCAAGTCTTCCTTCTGCGGACATGGCACTGGAGCAATGTTCTTCGGTAGTTCCGGTTTCTCTGCAATGGGTAAGTCATGTAGTTCCCCAATCTTTAATCAGATGACATCATTCAGCATGGTGTCCAGAAAGTCATACTTTTCGCACTCATACACAGGACGGGTAATCCATTGCTTCTTAACCTTAGAAAACACAACCTCATGCCTATCACTTCCTTTATTCGGACCGACAGAGCATTTTGCCACTGCTCTGTTACAGTTTGCTGAGTAGTCTAGCACGGCAAGTTGAGTTCTGGCCAGCATGCCATCATATGAGAAGTGCTGCTGCTTTGAACTATACTTGTTTAACAGGGAATGAAATACTTCCAACTGCTCAGTATGGCAGAACTCGGTGACCTTTTCAATATCCTTCAGCAAATGGGTATCCATCACTATACCTTGAAGTGCTTGATATGCAGAGGTTCCGTTCTGCAGCCAGCATGTTTCCTTTTCAGTTTCCTCATCCAGGGTTCCATGCTCGCAAGACAGAAACACCAATCCGACCACCTAAGTATGTGTATTTGGGGTGTGCTCTAGGACGGACATCCATTTTTTGCACAATAGTGCTGCATTACCATTGCAAGTCAATGAACACCACCAAAAGTGGTTTACTATTGATCTTGTCCATGACAGCAGATCCTGGCAGTGACGCTGTTTACCCTTGGCCACCAATTTCTTAATAATTGACTTGGCAACATGCCAGACATCGTATTGATGTGGTATGCCAGGGAAAACAACACCTTTCGACATCAATGCAGCAATCTGTGGATGTCTGTCTGTCGCAGTTGTGTCAATGTTAACACCAGCATCAGCGATCTTCGTGACTGCTCTTACAAGCCCCTCCTTTTCTATACAATTTGAATTTGGCACCTCAGTTACCTGGATCAACTCAGACTGAAGAATGTGGTTATTGGACATATCCATCAGAGTGTACGTGCAGTACTTGGCGTTGTGACCTGGAGAGTCACAATGACCATCACCAATGAATGTCAAGGCACGCCCACTGACCAGTGCTATGTTTCTGGATCTCTGCATAAACCATGAGAAATGTACCATGGGGAACAGGTACTGACGTTGTATGCAGTGGTATTGAGATTCTGACATGAATGGCATGTGCATGCACTTGAAGAACTCCACTGTACGAGTAAAAGTGTTTCCCGTGGACAAAACAGCAGAACTAAATAGCAGATTATCCGCACTCATTTTGTCAATGAGTGGGTGGGATCTCCAGGTGAATGAGTGTAACTTACCACACGTAAACTCTGCAACAAACATTGTGCCTCTGATGTATGATTTAGTAATCATCAGTGGCATTCTACAAATGTGGCACACTATCATTTCAAACAGCAGAAACAATTATATCTTGAACACTAATAACTTCTGTTGTGTTGTGAGACTGCTGTCAGATGTGTGTTCATGATGACAGTCTTCATCTTCCGAAGTCGCAACTGTGTTGATGTCACCATCTGGCAGGAAAAGGGAGACATCATGATCAGTTGTAGTGGTGATGTCAGATGTCAGTATGGACATAGAAACATAGAAACATAGACTTTGACGGCAGATAAGGACCACTTGGCCCATCTAGTCTGCCCATTTCCCCTACCTACAGGATAGGCCGCAGATCCTAGTTAACCAACAGCCTATTTCTTCCTACCCCCCCAACAAGAATTGCCTTATGTCTGTCCCATGCATTCTTTATGTCTGTCCCATGCATTCTTAATGTCTGTGCTCTCATCAGTTTCACTAATACCTGTTGCCTTCACAGGTGTCGATGTTGACATTGGTGGCTTGGAAAATGTTGGCTCACTGTCAGCGGAACGTGAGTACCTATGATCTTTAAATACACTTTCAGGCGATTCAGGCCACTGGCAGGCAAAGTCACATGTTTTAGGCTGACATTGAATTCCCACAGTTGATGTTTCACAGCTGTGATTTGTGGTGGTGCTGTATTGCAGTGATGTGTACTGACACATTTTGGTAATGGCAGCATTTGATTCTTCAACTGTGTACATCTCGATACTTGTAGTGGTTCCCGCATGAACAGATGTTACTGATGCGTCCATGTCAGTACTGTCATGGGTTGCTGTGTCTGTATGGCTCACCTGTTGAAGTAATACACATGTGTGTTCATTATGGAATGTTACAATGTGTTTCGTACTTCATTGCAAACAGAAAACAACATGTACTTTTCTTACTTTGACGCATTTCGTACTGGTGTGGCCACAAGTCATGGTTGCTCGTCTGTTGAACACAGATGGTATTGACTCCGGTTTCAGTTTTTTTATGTTCATGGAACACGTTTGTGTGAATACAGTACAGAACAGAAACCTTAAAGACTCGTGCAACAGACATGTATGGCATGTATAAAGAAGCATTCCTAAGTGCAGCAGTTATCCTATTACCTACATGCAATGACAGCATGACAGTGCGCGCAATACTCAATAACACAGTTTCGCCTTTAACATGCATTTACAATGTCATGATTGCAAGTCAGCTTTCTGTGATCTGTGTATTGCATGCCGTCATGACAAACATTTTGCACTGATTGCATTGCACATGTGCATGCAATGGAACATTGTCATCATGCAAGGAACGTAAAATCCACAGTACTTTTGGATAGAATTACTTAGCTTTAGATTATGAACCAGGAGAATGAAACCTTCACATTTCAGTTGAAACAGCAATGCAAGAGGTAGAACGCTTGATGTCCATAGTCGTATGTATTTGATGGCATGTCCAGAAAGTATTTATTTCTGTTTCTTTTTTTTTATTTATGACTTTCTCGACTGGGTAGCCTCACTGATCATGGTGACCTTTTTCAGGCATGATCAATGCCACGTAAGGCGGCACGGAGTAGAAACATCAAAATCAGTAACATAAAAGTAGGTTATACATACTGCGCAGTCACAGTTGTTACATTTGGCAATACATCATGGCAGTACTTGAAGGACAAAATATAACAAAGGAAACTAAGGGTCATGGTGGCACAGTTTCAGTACATAACAGAAACAGGAGCAAGAGTGGATTAATGTCAAATACGGATGTGAGAATCAATGAAACTGTACAGTGCAGGATCAAAGCAGGGTTGCACTGTGAACTACCCATGTGTATTGCACAGCGCACAGTGCTGCGTGGAGAAAGGGGACAGCAGGGAGAAGTGGCAGTCACTGTTGTATGGTAGTAATACATTTGTCATGCTGGATAAGGAGTTACAGGAGTACATGGGAGAGCAGTACTCCAGCATTGCTAGCAGGTTTCCCTGTATGATGGCATGGCAAGTCTCAGGAGTGAGGTATTGCTGCTTTGTGTAGGCAGCACCTATTTTGTGGTGAAATCTGAGAACCATGGAGTTTATGTGCTCTGTAAAGGAAAGGAAGGGTTGAAACACAACTCCAACATATTTCAAGTGTGTCCTGTACTGTAGGCCATGGTCACCAGGGGACGTGATGTTTAGGGGCTGGTTACATTTGCATTTCGTAAGGAATGGCTTTTTGAAGTAGCTTGCTTAGGAGATAAAGATAAAGATAGGGTGATAGTTGTCTGTGGATTCTTGGTCTCCGGCACAATGAATCAGAATAGGAATAACCATCACTCCATAGCCGTAGTACTGGGAGCCAATGGGGCAGGATGGGGTAGGGGAGGGAGGAGATTGAGGTCATGTATAGGATTCCGAGGGGGGGGCAATTTGTCAGCAGAAGCATCAGCCTTGGAGGCAGGGGCTCTGTATGGGACATACCTGATGCTTGTTTCCAGGGGTATTGTGGCAGCAGGCTCCTAGGCGCTGAGAGGTGTAGAGTGGTTTCCAGGCATGCAGGACGCAAAAGACGGATGGAAGTAGGTAGACCAGTGGTCTACACGGATGCCTGATGCTTGTTTACAGGAGGCTGGTAGCAGCCTGCTACTTGGCGCTTCCCTGTGTAATACATAGTGGTGTTAGTGGCCACAGTGGGTAGTAGTGCATGATGGCACAGAATCCACTGTGTCATTCTGCTTGTGGGTCATACTGGCTGATGGTACTTGCTACCATGGCTCACAATGCCTGCTGAAATACTACCCCCTGAGTCAGATTGGCAGCATGAACTTGTTCCCCAGGGTCAGAGTGAAACCTGGTAGTAGCTTGCATGCTGGTTGTGAGTGCTTTGGGCTAGGACTGCCTTATGGTACATGATCCCGTGGCTCACAGTGCCTGCTGGAAGTGTATCTGGGTCACATTGACAGTGTCAAGTTGCTATCCAGGGTCAGAGTGACACCCAGTAGAGGCTTCCCTGTGTCACACATAGTGGTGTTAGTGGCCACAGTGGGTAGTAGTGCATGATAGCACAGAATCCACTGTGTCATTCTGCTTGTGGGTCATACTGGATGGTGGTACTTGCTACCATGGCTCACAATGTCTGCTGGAAAACTACCCCCTGAGTCAGATTGGCAGCATGAACTTGTTCCCCAGGGTCAGAGTGAAACCTGGTAGTAGCTTGTATGCTGGTTGTGAGTGCTTTGGGCTAGGACTGCCTTATGGTACATGATCCCATGGCTCACAGTGCCTGCTGGAAGTGTATCTGGGTCACATTGACAGTGTCAAGTTGCTAGCCAGGGTCAGAGTGATACCCATTAGAGGCTTCCCTGTGTAATACATAGTGGTGTTAGTGGCCACCCTGGGCAGTAGTGCATGATGGCACAGAATACACTGTGTCATTCTGCTTGTGGGTCATACTGGCTAGTGGTACTTGTTACCATGGCTCACAATGCTTGCTGGAATACTATCCCGAGTCAGATTGGCAGCATGAACTTTTTTTAATGGGTCACAGTGACAACAGCTACCAGCTTGCCTGTGTCATAGTAACTGCTGGTAGTGGCTGCACTGCGTTATGGTGCATGATGGAAATGAACCGACTGTGTCATACTGCCTGCATACTGTCCCCCTGAGTCACACTGACAGGATGAACTTGTTCCACTCAGTCACAGTGACACCTGCTAGGAGGTTGCCTGTGTCATAGCAACTACCGGCAGTGTCTACACTGGGAAATGGTGCATAATGGCACTACATCCACTCTGTCATACTTTGATAGTGACTGCATGCTGATTGTCGGCCATATGGGTCAGAGTGCATGCTGCTACTTGTTCACGTTGCTCACAATGCGTGCTGAAATAGTATCCCCCCTTGGGCACAGTGACAGTATCCACTTGTTCTCCTACATAACAGTGACACCTGCTACTTGATCCACTGTGTCATACTCATTGTTGGTACTGGAGACACTGTGAAATTCTGCATGGTGTTTGACAATAACCAGTGTCTCGGTGTCTGCCTTTATTTCTGCACATGTGCCATAGTGCCTGAAGGCTGGTGGTTCCCATGTATTGTTTTGAATGCTGGAACATGTTTCCATGCCTGAGAATGCATGCTGGCATAGTCTCCACTGGGTCACAGTGACAGCATTAACTTGATCCACTGCGTTACACTGCTACCTGTTACTGGCTACCATTGATCATGGCATCTGCAGTTACTGGGTGAACTGAGAGATGATGTCCACCAGTACAGTATCAACTATGTGACATTGAGTACTGCTACTTGGTACCCTGAGTCATACTTTCTTGTGTTACTCGACCCACAGGTTCATACTTTGATCCCGTAATTGATAACCTACATCCCTATGCATGATGGATCACACTTAACTGTGTCACAGTTACAGCATGAAGTTACTTCCATGGTCATAGGTACTGTTTGCCATTGTGTCTGCACAAAGCTGTTTGGCAACACTAAAAATACCACCAACAGCTTAATCTGGTTCAAGGTCAGTTGGCATTCATCTGTATCCCCCTCCTCCGGGTTGTGCCTGAAAATAGGCAGGATTTGTCTAGTGCACTTACCCGGTCAACAAAAACTAAATAAAAATAAAATAAAAATTGTACGGGTGGACAGTGGAAACTTAGAAGCAAAAAAGTACTGCTACTGACTGCCAGCAAAAAAGGATACCATTAAAAGCAGTGACATGACAGCACAAGGGTAAAAGCAGTGACATGACAGCACAAGGGTAAAAGCAGTGACATGACAGCACAAGGGTAACATAACATTGCAAACAGTTTGTACATTTTCAAAGCACACATCCACTATTATAGGCTGCGTGGGGGCAAGAAAAAAGTGGAATATCATGTGTGGATAAAATTACACAAATAACAGGTCAGGTGAAATAGTGTGCACTATTTCTGCCTAGCATAAATAGTGTCACAGGTCACTCAGTGACTGAATAGTTACGATGATGCAATGCCACTGTACAATGGGAATCATAACAGCCTGTGTGTATAGAAATTCATTGAAAGTACTCAGGTTCTGATTAGGGATAGATCAGTAACAAAAGGGGTGGTTGACTCCATAGCGACACCAGCAATCAATGCAAAAATCAGTGTCAAGGAAACTTCACTGAAATGAATGTAAAATCCATTACTGAGCAATCATAACTGAGCAATCATAACTTCAACATATATACTTGTATTGAAATAATCTGCTGCTGTAAAATGGTCTGAGCACACCACATTGTGCTTCTTTGGCTTGAAGGTGTCATCAGTAATATCAGGACGATTCAGTGCAATGATCCACTGAGTTCTAAAGGGATCAAGGCTGGGGAAACGATGGTAGCTGACTTTATGCAGTAATTTGGTTTTCCCCGAGGTATTTGAACAGCCAATTGCCATACAGGTAGGCATGCTTACTATTGGGTCAAAAACAGAATAAGTGAAATAATTACCAGCACTTGCGATCACTACCCAGGGATTTAAAAAATAAAACCAGGGAAGACAAAAGATATTCACTGAAGCACTTATAATGTGCAAGTACTGTGGTCAGTAAAAAATCAACAGACAGGTGAGTGGAAACTCGGGACTGTATGAGCGGGAGATACTCAGCGTGACAGGAGCGTCATGCAAGCGTGCGCCTCAGTGTGCCATGTGGGTGCACACTCATTACACAGGAGCAAGCAAAACTGTGTCTTCTGGTGCGGCTGTGGGTGTAAAATGGTGAAGAAACATCACGGCAGCACTTCGGGGCATATCGAACATAATTTATTTTATTTTTTTTATTTATTGAGTTCTAGGATTACAAATACCTTTGAGCCAGGGCTCTTTTACAAAGGTTCCATGTCATTTGCACTACATTTGCATAGCATTACAAACAGCAGGAAAAGGTCAGTACAATTTAAAATTCAACTTAGCAGCTATGCACAACAATGCAAACTGCATTAAACGGCGTGTTTCTTGCACTTTTGGACAGCCTTCCTTTAAAGAGCTTCAGACCTCTGTAGGTAAGCAATCTCTGCCCCTAAGAGGTGTTGCAGTGAGGGACCCAAAATTGGGATGCGGTAGTGCTCCTAGTTAGCTGAGTGGGACATTCCTTCTTGAAAAGAGAGGAGACACTGTGAGGAAGATGGTTCTGGAGGAATTTGTAGAGAAATGTGGAAGCCTTCCATGTGAACCTGTCCTCTAGGGTGAACCAATGTAATGACTCGTAGAGAGAGCACAGTTGTGGGTACAATGGGGTAGACCAGTCACAAACCTGATAATGTTATTGTATGGCATTTTGAGCTTATTAAATGTGACAGAATTACTTTGAGGCAAGTAAATGATGGATTCGTAGTCTAGGAGAGGTAGTAGTAAGCTGGTTGCCAGTCTACATCTTGATTTGGAGATAAGGAATTGCCTAATCCTGTAGAGGAGCCCAAGTCTCTGGTGAATTTTGTTTATTAATTGTGTAATATGGGGGCCAAATGAGAGGTGCTCGTCCAGTGTTAGGCCAAGATATTTAAATTCATGAACCCTCTCAATGACCATGCCATCATCAAGGAGAGTGGAAAAAAAATTAGTTGTTTTATGTGTGCCAGTGAAAATCATACATTTGGTTTATTTTGAGTTTAGGACCATTCCTTGAGTGGTGAACCAGGAGTGAAGGCTGTGGAAATCTGTTTGCAGTTTGTATAGAAGGGAGGAAGGGTTTGCATCCTTATAAGGCAACGTTATCCGCATAAAGGATGATGTTTGTATGTGAGCAGACAGATGGTATAGGATGTCTATAAAGAGAGAAAAAAGGAGGGCCCTAGAACTGACCCTTGAGGAACTCCATACTTAGTAAGGCATTCAGATGATGGATGTCCTTCAATGACCGTTTTGGGGTACCTTGGATGGAGATAGTTACCAAACCAGTTGACTGGGTCCATAGAGAAATTTAAAAGAGCGAGGGTAGTTAGTAGCAGGTTGTGGTTCACCAAGTCAAAGACCTTGGTAAGAGCCATGAAGACAGCAACAGTGTATAGACCATTGTCCATGGCCTTGTAAATGTCCTGTGTAAACCTAGTGAGAGTGGTTTCTGTGTTGTGCTTAGCCCTAAAACCGTGTTGAGCCTTGGTCAGTGTGTCATATTTGTTTAAGAGCTCAGTGATTTGTGAGTGAACTATTTTTTCCATGATTTTGAGGGGGAGGGGAAGTGAGATGGGCCTGTAATTGCTCACTTCCTGTTTGGACTCAGCTTTATGCAAAGGCCTGATGTAAACAGTTTTCCAGGCTGCTGGGATGGTCCCAGTACAGAGGGAAAAATTCAGAATATTGGTGAGAGGGGTGGCAATGTCCTTTATTTAGAGCTTTAGGACGTGAAAAGCAAGACCACAGGGCCAGTGTTGGGTTTAGGGTTGTTTTTTCTAATAAGTATAATGGTATTAATGTGTGAGAGGGCTTTGAAATAGAATGTGGGGTAGGAAGCATTCGGGAAGAATGTGGGTTCCAGAGGCTGCTTGGGGGCAGCTGAGGAGAGAAGGGTCTTGTACTTTTCAAGGTCCCCAAAAAAGGAATTGAACAAGTTAGCCACACCTGTAGGGCTGTTTATGAATTTCCCTTCTGCCTGAATTGTGACTTGCTCGCACTTTTTGTCTTTACCCAAAAGGGAGTTTAAAGTCCCCCAGAGTTGTTTGGAGTTTTCTCTGTTGTAAAGTTGGCTGTTCTTAAGGTGGTTGATTTTTGTAGTACAAACCGCAGACTTGCATCTGTTGAGGAGTGTTTTATAATCTTGCAGAAGCACAGGGGAGGGTGATTTCATGTACAGTACCTAGCCCATGCCTAGTCTCTACCATACATAACTTTAAGGAGGTCCAGTATGAACTGCTCATTAGATCGTTGGTAAACTCTAATTTTCTTTTTGGGGATGTAGGAATTGTAAATGGCGATAAACATTTTGGTGAAATCATCTAGGGCGAGGTCTTTGTTTTTAATATAGAATTTGAAAGACCAGTCAGCTGCTCTGAATGCAAGAGAAAGTTCTTCTACATTTGCTTTCTTCAATTGTCTTGTGACGATATAGTTAGGAGTCGGTTTGGGGGCCCTGGCTGACCAGTGACAGAAAAGAGCATAGTGGTCACAAATAGAGTCAGGGAGAACCCCTGAGGCTGTCACTCTGGAGGGATTCAAAGCTATGATCCAGTCAATGGTGGAGCTGTTTCCCGTTTTATAATTTGTTTTGGTGGGGGTGCATATTAATTGGTATAGTCCAGAGCTGGCCAGAAGTTCTTTGGCACAGTTGTACTGGCTGTTTTCCCAGTTTAGATTATAATCCTTTAACACAATCCATTCTCTATTACTTGGGAAGGAAGACTTGTTTGAGAGGAAGTATTCAAGCTCAACAAAAGGTGTTTCGGGGGTAGGTTGACAGATGTGATTGTAAAAATGTTGTTCTTGCCTATTATTAGGTTTATGGAGAGGGATTCGAGCACGGAAGTTTTAGATTCCAGTTGAAATTTGGCATACGAGAGCCTCTCTGATATAAAGAACAGGCAGCCACTTCCTCTATTTTTTAGTCTATCTTTTTTAATTAGAGAATAGTCCTTGAGTGAGATTTCTTGTGAGGAAATTTGGGTGGTAAGCCAGGTGTCTGAGATGGCAATGATGCCAAATTTGTTGTATTCAACCCAGGCTTCAAAGAGTTTTCTTAGCTAGGAGACTTTGGATGTTGAAGTGGGCAACGCTGATATATTTCTTGTCATGGCCAGTGGGGAGGTTAGGGTTGAGATCAGAGGGTGCCAGTCCAGGGTTAGGGAGAACAGAGCTTGAGAGGAGGAGAAGTGGGAATATTAGACGAGTTATCCCCCAGTTTTTGTATAGCCGCTTAAATATTTTGGTGTTCGCATGTCTGATGCATTTGGATAGGGCGTGGCAGAACAGCAAGAAAGAGCAGTGTTGAGTACAGTGAGTGATAGGAGAGTAAGCAAGGTCTCTGACTAAGCTAGGTGAATGTGGGAGAATGGCTGTCTTGGGGTCACCAGAGCTGATAGTTGCCATGGGTGCAGAGCATGCAGGGTCTAACCAGAAATGGATACTGTCAACCCGTAGAGCCCCAGTCAGAAATATCCATACTGTCAGGGAGGGGGGTGGAAGAATGTGGCATAAGGCTAACAGGAAGAGAAGGATTAAAAGGGAGAAATTGTGTGGGTGCAGTCAGGGGACAGTTGCTTGCTAGGCTCTGAGGAAGGTATTGCCGTTACATCAGCTGATCCTGTGTACCATCATACATGTGGGCTGCCTGCCTGGCCGCCTGACTTTGAATCTGCTTCAGGTTAAACACCACTATGGCATCTACAGTTTTCTTATTTTAATTACCAAGCAGTTCTGTCACCTCTTCACTCTACCAGCTACGGGGAGGAAAGTTTTTTATGAGCATTAAATAAAAACTGAAAAGCAGTAAGACTGTTCATGTTTTATTCTTTATATGCTCTTGCTACGTGGTCATGTGCTGCAGTGTTTGGTTTGGGCTCATGCCCTTAGGTCATATTTATAGTATTATGTGAAATTCACATGCTGCAGTTCTTTTGTTTTCAGAGCAAAACTGTCTTGTGCATTCTCTAGCGGTCTCAGAATGCTGTTGCACCACAGAAGGATACAATCACATTCCATGACCTTGGAATTGTGGTACAACAGCATTTTGAAAAAGATGAAATTCTATTTGGAACAATTCTCTATTACACCCTATAATGCTCTACTATACATTATATTACATTATAGCAACAGTACTAGACCTATGTTGTTAGGTAAATCTGTGTTGAAAGGTGACCACAAAATCACCTTTTGGGACAGATTCGCCTAATGACAGTACCATTGTTATTAGGCAAATCTGTCCTGAAAGGTGATTTTGCTCAGGGACTGTGAAATCACCTTTTGGGAGAGATTTGCCTAATGACAGTGCCATTGTTCATGAGGTGGGGTCCCAAAGAAGGCATGTTGAAAATTTGGACTAAAAATATACAAAAATGGCCAAGTTATGCCTCTAAGTTCCAAAACCCATTGAAATACATTGAACAGCATGACACTGAGGATTGGGTACCCCCAGTGTCATTGCTATGTTTCTGAGGGAGGTGCTGAGAGGAGGTTGGGTGGGGGTTGTTATAATAAAATAAATTAAAAAATTAAAACAGGCAGTCACGGCGGAACACAGCATACTCCACCATGGCCAATATGGCCAATATGGCTATCACATGCTACTACGAATGCGCGACCATTAGCACATGCACCGTAGAGTGTTGTGGCCATCTTGAAAACAGCAGAGTATGCCGTGTTCCACCGTGACTGCTGGCACTGTAAAAATAGTGCAGTACTAAGTCAACAGAGACAACGTGAGTGGAGGGCTTCACAGATGCGGAGGCGACTGTGACTATGATGCAACTCCAACATGTTCATTTGCAAGGAATGCGCTGAATCCTTTTCTCATAGCAAGAGATATGCAGGACTTTGCCCACTGTGGCCCTAAAAAGGCAGAAAGAGTAAGTTTTTGAAAATGGGAGTAGAGGACAAGAAGGGGGCCCCCTCTTCCTGCCATGTGGCTGTCTGCACCATTTTATCTTTAGTTTCTTTTTTTTAAGTTGGCATGGTTTGTTTCCTTATTTTTTGCATTAGGCATTTTTTTGTTTTGTTGAAACAGAGTTGAAACTTGAGAGACTTGACTTTAAAGAAGAGCAAGAGCATCCCTCTAGAGTTGAAAACAAAGAAAAAACTGTATGGACCAATTCAGCAGCACACAAACTCTGTCCTTTCTCTCCCATCCACAGCCATGCACTGATTGCATCCTGCTCACACACAACCTTATATACCCCATCACCACCTGACTAATATATGTAAGAAGACATGAAGTAGTAGATGGGTCAGGTGGTGAGTTGATTGAAGTGTGGTGTGTGGCGAGTTGACATCAGCCTGGGGGCATATCAGAATGGGAAGAAAAGCAGCTAAGAAGTAAAATGCAGTGCCATGTCACTCTGTCTGCCACCAACACCAACATAATAGGGGATGTGACTGCAACACACAAAGTAAGCTGGTTAGTTAATGAACTACTTTACTAGTGTACTGGTCTGCAGCAGTACCCAGCAATGTTTGGTGGAGGGATGTCAGGTTGGGGCCAAAAAATTGAGGTGCCTGGGCACTTAATTGGAGCATGGTGGGGGAACAGAAAGGGGGCAATGGATTGAGGTGGTGGGGACCAAGAGACACCTTGGGGTGAAATGGAGACAGGACAGACGTATCTCTTGTCTTGTCCCCATACCCAAGGGCTCCATAGTTAATGGGCAGGAGTTGAGGTCTTCCTCGACAGCCCATCCTACTCGGACGGTGTTATGCAATGCCAGATCTATTAAAAACAAAACAGCTATTATAGCTTATCTTGTTGAAACAGTGGATCTGGCTTGCATCACCGAGACCAGGCTGGATGATAATGCAGGCCCTATATTGGTCTCTGCTGTTCTGACCGGGTAGTCAGTGATACACCGCCCAAGGTTGGATCGTAGGGGCAGGGGGTGTTGCCATCATATTTAGGACAGAACTGGGCCTTGTGGATGTTCCAGTGGGGTCCACCAGATCTTTCAAGTGTATCCTAGGTGAGGGTGCAGGGTGCGAGATATTCCTCATTTACCATTCACTCAGTGATGGAGGAGAATTCCTACAGGAGATAGCAAACTTCATCGTCGACATGGCATTGGAGTCCCCCAGATGGTTAATTCTGGGGGACTTCAATGCCTGGGTTGATGATGAACTCTCACAGTTTGGTCAGAATCTCCTCCAGCTAATGACTGTGCTGGGCCTTACACAGCTGGTTACGTCCTCGACCCATATAGGGGGTCACTCATTGGATCTGGTGTTCCTCCTGGGGATGGAGATAATGGATCTGGGGGTGGAACCAGTCAGTTGATCGGACCATCACACCATAAGGTTCAGTTTCAAGGCCCCCCCAAATGGACCTGCCCCTATGGAGATTGTCCAGTACTGCCCTTTAAGGGGTGTTACCAGAGAAGGTCTGCTGGCAGTACTGGACCTATCGGGTTTGTCAGGTGAATGCATGAGTCCAGTGGATCTTGTACTGGCCTATAATAGAGTGGTGGGAGAGGCCCTGGACAAGATTGCTAAAGTTCGTGTTCGACCACTCACTCTTCACCCAAGGACCCCTTGGTTTGATGGTTCCTTGAAGGAGCTGAGGAGAGTTGGTCGAAGGCTAGAGAGAGCATGGGGGAAGTCGAGCCTGGATGCTGACAGGCTTAGATTTATAGAACATTATAAGGACTATCAATCAGAAATCACCCATAAGAAGGCAGAATTCCTGTCCAAGGAGATTTCTGCTGCACGGAATCGACTGGCTCAGCTCTTCTGGACTGTGGACAGACTGTGTAATCCAGTCTGTCTCCAGCCCAGAAGGGCATTTTCTCAGACTAAATGTGAGGAGTTCACTCGATTCTTTGTGGATCAGGTTGCCAGCATACGGTCTGGCATCGGCTCTACTATCCCTATGAGGGACTGTGGAGGTCAGTGAGAGGTGATGAACACTTGGTCTGTCTGGGCAGACTTTAGCCAGCTAGAATTCATGGACATTGTGCAGATCATCCAAACATTGCGCCCAACCAGCTGTGGTTTGGATCTGAGCCCTGCACCCCTACTAGTGGATTGTGCAGATGTCATCTACCTGATCCTAGCTAAAATTGTCTGGGGATCCTTGGAGAGGGGTATCTTTCCAGATCCCCTTAAGGAGGCGGTCATACGACCACTCCTAAAAAAAACATCCTTGGATCCAGACTGTACTACTAACTGCAGGCCTGTCTCCAACCTTCCTTTTGCCAGGAAGGTTTTTGAGAAGGTGGTTGCGTTGCAACTGGATGATCACCTTATGACCCACAACATCTATGATGCTCTCCAGTCTGGATTTCAGAAGAGACATAGTACCGAGACTGCACTTGTCTGGGTATTGAATGACCTACTAATAGCGAGGGATCAAAAGGCATGTACCATCTTGGTCCTTCTTGATCTCTCCACAGCATTTGACACTGTGGACCATGGTGTGCTATTGGAGTGCCTGTGGTGTCTCTGTGGACTGTCTGGAACAGTCCTAGAATGGTTTTGATCTTTCCTCATGGGCAGGTCCCATAAGATGGTAACTGGAATTTATTCCTCTGACACCCTTCCCCTGTCCTATGGGGTCCTGCAGGGCTCCATATTGGCACCCATGTTGTTTACAGTGTACATGCTGCCATTAGGATGTATCATTAGGTGATACAGTTTGAGTTTTCACTGCTATGCAGATGATACTCAACTGCATCTGTCCTTTCTACCCAAACAAGGGGATGCAGTCTCTGTGTTTAACAACTGTCTTGCTGAGATCGAGGACTGGATGAGCACCAGCTGGCTGAGACTGAACCCTGACAAGACCAAAGTGTAGGTTGTGGACCATGGTCATCCGGGGGTTCCTCCTGATGATCTTCCAACATTGGTCCATGCCTTTGTCACCACCTGCCTTGACTACTGCAATGCCCTCTACCTAGGACATCCTGGGGTTGATATCCACCACTTGCAACTAGTGCAGAATGCAGCAGCCAGGCTATTGACTGGTACATCTAGGACCAGCCATAGTACGCCTGTGCTTCGCAGACTGCACTGGTTGCCTGTTCAGTGGTGGATCACCTCTAAGGTCAGTCTTCTGACCTTTAAAGCCCTACATGAACTGAGACCCAGCTACCTGCAAGATCTCTTGACTCCCTACCACCCTCTCCACCCTCTCCAATCCACCGACGAGGGATTGCTAGAGATTCCTAGGGTATGTTTGAAGACATCCGGTGCTCATGTCTTTTCTTTTGCGGCCCCTACCCTGTGGAATTCTCTACCTCATCAGTTGAGAGAATGCCTGACCGGTGAGAGATTTAAGTCAGAATTTAAAATTTATCTTTTTCAGATGGCCTTCCCATATGATTTTAAATAATTTATATATCTGTAATTTTACCAATTTATATGTTTTATGATTCACTTATAAAGTGCCTTGGTTTCAAGAAAGGCACTATATAAATAAAGTTTGCTTTGATTTGCTTTGCTTTGCATGAAGGAGGAAGATGGAGCAGCAGCAAGCCAAATTTAAAGGGATGTCCACATCATGCAGTCAGGTGCTACTTGAAGTGCTGTAGCAACTGACATCCTGTAAGTGATTAATGAATGACTTGTCTTATACTTCTAAGACAAGAAGGTATTCATTGCTTTTACATTTACATGTTTGATTCACTACTCCTGAGTTTCTAAGAGGTGAAAAAAGACTTAATCAGAAGTAATTTCAACAAACAAACAAACAAAAAAAAAAAAACAGTCTCAGGACAGTGGATCCCAGTGGACCAGGATTCAGTACAATTGAACTAGAGGTTCTTATTGATCTGGGTCCACTGGGCTGCACTGGATCTGGAGCAAGCCTGATTTTTGGTGGGTCAGTCTGCCTAACCCTACTCTATTATCCAGACTGAATCTTTCTTTCAGTGCTTGAAATGTCATACATGATCCATGTTTAAGAAGCTGACAGAATCTGGTGAGCCCCTTCAATTCCCATCTAGCATAGCAGTTATCCATTCTAGGAAGGAGAAACTCAGAGTTATACTTTATTAGCAAGGTTGGACCCAATGGCAATCTACTTCAAACTGCTTCTGTACCTTACATAACATTTGCAGGGTACGCCTAGCCCATTCATTATGAAACTTTTTAATGTACTATGACATCACTGGAAAAAGAGCACACATCAACAGGGATTGTCTCCCCGCTGCCACGTTCTCAGTCTTATACTATCCAAATGCCTGCCTCTCCTTAGCTGAAGTGCAAGCCCCAGCCATTTGTCCTGCCAAGTAATAGAAGTATAAGTTACTGTATGTGGTGATAAGCTGCCTTGTTTTCTAAGAAGTGTTAGTATTTTCTGACTGATGTGTGACCTTTTTCTGCCCCAAATACATTTTTATATGCCTTTAAGAACAGGCTTCCAGTAGGTGGGTGGGACTGGTAAAGGCAGCATATGAAACAGGAAAAGGTACTGGGGCAGTAAATTAATCTCAATGCCATCTATGTGGCCTGTTACCATCATGAAGAGCAGTGACCATCTTGTCGAGTCTTAATGTATCTCCCCCCAAAATTTCTGATAATTAATAGTTAAAAGTTTAAAAGTGTCCATAGTCACTTGGATGCCTAGGTATTGGACTTGGTTTTGCTTGGCCCAAGAAAAGAGGAAATTAGTTTTAAATTCAGTAGTGCAAGTCTTGCTCAGCTTCAAAGTTTAGGACTCATCAAACTTTGTTTTGTACCCCGATACTTGACAAAAAATGTATAAATGATGGACTAAACATGGAACAGATTCCTCTGGGTGACTTAAAAAAACAAACTCTAGCCAGAGCCAATAGTGCTGCAGCTGGGGAATTTGGGGTAAAAATATTGAAAATTACCAAAGTTATGAGCTGGGATTTGCAAAATGTAACATAAGTTCATAATGGTGTTGTTTATAAATATGTTTACACCAGATTTTCAACATAGGCTTATTATGACCCTGTCTCATGAAGAAAGGCAGAGAAAATGTTCTTCTCCTGGTCTAAAGGTGCTTTCATGCAGGGACAGCGAAATCACCTTTTGGGATGCAAAAACACAATTTGGGCAGGAGTTGAAAAATGACAGCTGCCCCATTCATGAGGTGCTGTAAAGACATGGCTATGATTAAAAGATCTGTGGTAAAAATATTGAATATTACCAAACTTACAAGCCTGTATTTGTTAAATTGAACATAGCCTCATAAGTTGTTTTTTTTTTATATATTTTTATACCAAATGTATAACATAGTATTCTTATTACCACACTGCATGAACAAGGGCAGAGAAAATGTTCAACTTCTGTCTGACAGGCGATTTTGTGCAAGGACCATGAAATCACCTTTCAGAAAGTAAAAATAAAATGGGCCAGGATTTGAAAAATGACAACTGTCACATTCATGAGGTGCTGTAAAGACATGGCTATGTTGTAAATTTGGGGTAAAAATATTGAAAATTACCAAAGTTACGAGCCTGCATTCACAAAATTCAATGTAGGCTCATAACTTTGTTATTGTTTTAATATTTTTACACCAAATTATCAGCATAGCCTTTTTATGACCACACCTCATGAACTAGGGCAGAGAAAATGTTTAACTCCTGCCCAAAAGGTGATCTCATGCAGGGGCCACAAAATCACCTTTGAGAACAGATTTGCTTAATGCCAGTCTAATTGTTCATCAGGTGGGGTCCCAAATAAGGCATGTTGAAAATTTGGGCAAAGAAATATGCAAAAATGCCCCAGTCATGCCACTAAGTTAAAAACACCATTGAAATACATTGAACCGCATACCTGTTTCTTCAGTTTGTGATCCAACTATGAAGAGTGAAGATGTGCCTGAGGTCCAGAGAGGATTACAGCATTGGACACAGTGGACTGTGCCATGTTCCACCATGACCTATATGAGCAGAACTTCACTGAGTGAAGAAAAGTAATGCTGCTGCTTCTGTAGTCAATGGAGAAAGCTCACAGACCATGGATATGACTGTGATGAAACTCCACAGTGTTCTTCAGTTGGAATCCAGTGAGTCCTTTTTTTTCTCATCGCAAGAGGTCTGCAGGGCTACGTCCACTGCAGCCCTAAAAATTGAATCATCTGCATATAATGGTATTTTTGTTCTATTCCCCAAGGCCATTACCTCTTTAATATTACCGTCTTGACTGGCTGGTTGGCAGTATAGCCCAGAGGTTAGAGCAATGAGCTGTGATTGAGCTTGGCACATCCAGTTGACCTGAATTTGATTCCCACAAGCTCCACTTGCATACTGTGTGACTCTAAGCAAGTCACTTAACCAGCCCAGCGCTCCCTGGTCACCCCTGAAAACAGGCACTTGTGCCTAGTGGGCCTAACCCCATTAACAAAGAATAAATAAATAAATCTTGCCTGACTGTGCCTGCCAAATGTTCCAAGCAGGTGGCAAATAGCAGCAGGGACAGAGGACAGCCCTGTCTGCCTGGTGCCTCTTGAGAGAGGGAAAGAAGCAGAGTTAGTGCCATTCACCCTCATTACAGCCTATGGATTTGTGAATAAGATAAGAGATGACTGTTTATTAATTTGGGGCCAAATTCCATTGTTGCCCTGCTTTTTTTCTAAGAAGCATCAATTAACCCTATTGAAAGCTTTTTCAGCATTCTTGGAGAGTACTAGTTAGAATGCATTCTGTACCCTTAAGATGAAATGATATTTTGGAGCCTTCTGGTAATAACTTGCAAAAAACAGTCAGAAATAAATTCAGTTTAGTTAGGATACATTATCGAAGAGACTATTTGCTGAATATGATCTGCTAGAATACCAGTAAAGATTTTAAGATCAACA
This sequence comes from Neoceratodus forsteri, assembly GCA_016271365.2. Classification (NCBI taxonomy): domain Eukaryota; kingdom Metazoa; phylum Chordata; order Ceratodontiformes; family Ceratodontidae; genus Neoceratodus; species Neoceratodus forsteri. The sequence goes on along the minus strand of CM057449.1, from coordinate 1,550,946,353 downwards.
TTAAGTAAATAAATTAAACGATATGAGCTACTGTACAATGCACAGTGTTTTTCCCAGGCTTTGGCAATATGGAAATTTGGCATGTCTCCAGAAGTCAGGTATCCCCCCCCCAAAAAAAAAAATCCTAAAAGCAATCCTGCAGAGGCAGTAGCAGCAGAGCAGCAAACATTTTGTAAAATTCTGATGGAGATCCAGCGACACCTGGTCATTTGCCATTTTGTTAGCTGTTTAATTCTCCCTTCTATTTCAGACAGTCCAATGTGTGTTTCCAAAGAATCCCTCTTTTGGTCTGTGAGGGTGAGAAGGGTTAGCTGGGACAGAAACCTATACATCGTACATGGTTTGTCAGGGTCTACTTCCTGAGTATACAAGTTTGTATAATATTTAGAAAACACTGAGGTGATCTCTATAGGGTTCACCGTATATTGCCCTCCTTTGTCAGGATCACTAATTCTTAGCACTGTATTACTACTTTGTTGTTTACACAGGGCTAAGGCCAAAAAGTGACTGCGTTGTTGCCTCCCTCATAGTATCAGTGCTATACCCTCCTCAAATTGCCCTCAAATTGAGTGGTGAGCAATTTTGCCAGGTCTTATTTTTTGGCATCCCTTAACTATTTATCCTGTGGATGAAGCATTAACTTGTGCTAAAGTTCCGCTTCTCTTATTTCAGCTTCCAGCTGTCATTGTTTTTCTGCCTTTTGCCTTTTGACCCTGGAGCAATAGTTTATCATGGTTCCCCAGAGGACAGCTTTTAGAGCATCCTAACAGCTAAATTGAGGAGCATTTAGACACCCTAAATTAAGTCTCCAATTAGAGTTATGGGGAAGGATTTAAATAGAAAGATCAAGACGTATGGGGACATGATCAGAAGAGGTCATGGGCAGAATCCTGCAGGCTGACACCTACTTTCTACATCCACTAGGTGGATAGGAGGAGCATGTCTATCTGTGAATAACTGCCATGCTTGCTGGAGAAAAAGGTGTCATCATTTCTTTATGAATGTAAAGGACAAGAAAAAAGGTGTGATTCTTTTATTTACAGTGCCATTACATCAATAATAATATATTTAATGATTAGCAGAAAATAATGTGCTGCAAAAATGCTGACAATTCATTGCCTACCTTACCCTAGTGTAACATCACAGAACTTCATGCTGGAAATTCATTGCTGTAGAGTTCAGACAATAAATTATCAACTCAACAGCAATGAAGCTGAAGTTGATTTAAAAGTTAATGCTGACTGTACTACACACTCTGTTAGAGACATTTAGGGCCCTATGCATGAAGCCTCACTGCAACACTTATAAGTGTGTAAGCTTCTTCCTGACAATTTGATACACACAGGTGGGGGGCCAGGGAGGCCCCTGTAGCTTCCATTCTCCTGAACCTGGGCATATATGACCTCTCCCAGGAAGGGTTCACAATATGCAGCTGTTGCATAGCCACATTTATGTGACTATTAGCAGTGGGAGTATGCTATGGGGCAGATCCTGTAATAATGACTATACACCCCTGGGTGCTATTTCTTCCAAGGTGATGTGCATCTTCTACCACACTAAGATGGCCATTTCTAGACCTTCTAAACAGAAATGTACTAAAAACACCACCAACAGCTTAATCTGGTTCAATTTTAGTCAGTTACCATTTGTATCCCTCCCCCGGTTGCCCCTGAAAAGGGGACTTCTAGTCTCAGTAGTCCTACCTGGTCAACAAAATTCAGTCAATCTATCAATCAATCAATCAGTCAATCAATCACCTTCTTGATCTGGAGGGCTTGGGTTTGGGCTGGTGACTGGTAAACCTTCTGTATTTTTAAATATATCCCATTCCTATGGGGTTATAGCAGTCCTTAATGCTGTATCAGAAGATCCCCTACTTCTATAAAGTGGAAGATCCACTTTCTAGCTGGATCAGGTTTCTTTTTCTTCCCATTCTATGCTTCTGCACCTGGTCCTACTGACGTATCCCATCTAACTGGTCCTCCCAGCCCTGAAACTCACCTGTTCTGAGACTTACCCCATTGTCTTATTTCCATGGCTTATACCCCCAAATGGCAGAGCTGTCAGAGTTCACTTGGCTCAGCTGGATCCAGAGAGGAAGGGTACCTAATCAGTGATGCAGGGCCTGCAGTGGGTCAGATCACCATTCAGCCATGATAAGAGTTTTTTCCTCCAATTTTCTCCCCAGACCACTCCATGTGATGACACCTTGCCAGGATATAGGAAGATCCTTTTCCCAGCATAATGGCTCCTGTTGTGTTCCTCCCACCTGTTGCCAGCTAGCGGGCATGGTGTGGAGCTCACTCCCCCACCCACTGAAGGAGGAGAGCTTTCCCTGGGATGCTCAATCCTCCTTGCCCCAGCCAGTCCATCATGACCTGAAGTTGCTCCCAATTACAAACCCAGGTTGTTGGCATCATGATCATTAGTGCTACCACTGTGCCAATGGGCCAATCATCTCTGGATCAGGTTTCTGATTAGAAAACCAGTGTCAAACACAGTTCTGCCTCCTGGGTCACCCCATGTCTCCACGCAGATGTCAGCACATAAGCAAGGGGGAAGTAAGATCAGAAAATGGCATTCATAAACTATTCATAAACAGGGCTTATAGAGTAGCTCAAGGGTGCAAACCTCTGTGGTTTGACTGCTCTCAGATTGTGTGAATGAAAGCCCAAATAGTGCACAGGACCTTTATGCTCATTGTGGTAAATGCCAGATACCTCTATCTAAAAAAATCTGAGCATTTTAAGTTGTTTAAAGTAGCAGTATTTGTTAGCCGAAAAAAATCAGGCATGGGCAGGTAGTAAAATACCCTGCCCCAAACACTACCTGCAGGTTCCTCCAAACTACCCTAAATTACCCTAACAATGCCCTAATGCAAAATGGGTGGTTGGTTAGGGTCAGATAGTTACTACCCTAATCATTCTACTACCTTGTTACCCTACCCTGACCATAACAAAAATGTGAAAGACTGTTGCTTTGTTAGGTTTCCAAAAATTATACTCATGATGGGCATTGCTGAGGCTGATACAAGAGGTGCAGCTGCTCTGATTGAGCCTGCTGCTGTGTGAAAAAATTATACCCAAGGCAGGCATTGCTGAGGCAGGTAGAATAGGTGCAGGTGCTCTAAGTGAGCCTGATACTGTTTCCAAAAAGTTATACCCATGGCATTGCTGAGGCAGGTACGAGAGGTGCATCTGCTGTGAGTGAGCCTGCTGGTGTGCCAAAATATTATACATATGGAGGGCATTGCTGAGGTAAGTATGAGAGGTGTAGATGCTCTGATTGATCCTGCTGATGTTTCAAAAAAATATATCCATGGTGGGCATTGCTGAGGCAGGTATGATAGGTGTAGCTGCTCTGATTGAGCCTGCAGCTGTTTCCAAAAATTATACCCCATGGTAGGCATTGCTGATGTAGGTACAAGAGGTGCAGGTACTCTGAGTGAGCCTGCTGCTGTTTCCAAAAAAGTTATACCCATGGCGGGCATTGCTGAGGCAGGTACAAGAGGCACAACTGCTCTAACTGAGCCTGCTGCCTTTTCCAAAAATTATACACATGGTGGGCATTGCTGAGGCAGGTATGAGAGGTGCAGTTGATCTGATTGTGGCTGCTGTGGTTTCAATAATTATACCCATAGCAGGCATCATACATAATAAACTGATTACTGATAAAACTAAGAGTAGTGTAGCACATGTGACTGATATGGTGGCAGTGGTGAAGCAGGGACCTACTGTAGCCAACACATACGGTAGATGCCATTCTTAAACAGGGCGTTCATTCACTGATTAGTCAACAGTCTGAGACTCAAGTTATTTGCCAGCATAACAGTGGTGGTGTCCTCTTTTGACTGAAATCTTTCTTTATGTCATCAAGGAGAATGTTAAGAAATCTTATTTGAGGAAGAATTTGACTCAGAGTTGCACTGTCTGCACTGACATCAAGTGTGGCAGCCTCAGGTGGCTCCAAAAAGGTGACCAAAGATTCAATTTGATTCTGCATGGTGTAGTCATGTACAGCTTTTTTTCTGTTCAAGAAGCCTATTCAACATGTAAAATGTAGTGGTAAGTTGTTTGACCTCTTTAGCCACTTCAGGACTTTTTTTGTGCTTTCACAGAGTGTTAGAAATGCCCACAAATTTTCCTAGCAAGACCTAACAGGTTTTCAAGATTTCTGTTTCTATTTAAGAAATTATGGATGAGAAGATTTAAACAATGTGCAGAACAAGGTACTGTATGTGTTGGTAGTTGCCATCTCTAACAGCTGTGACTATGCTGGCACAAGTATCTGACACTATGAACCCTGGAGATAAGGAATACGGAGTAAGCCATTTATGGAATTGTTTTTCCAGCTCCTGCAAAATATTCACAGCAGTGTAGTTTTCCTCAAAAGTGGTGACACATAATAAAGCCTGCTTCCTACTGCTTACAGTGGAGCAGGAATACTTTCTGACTGAAAACTTGCCCAATGATCTGTTAACAGTCATGTAGTCAATTGTTTTAGTTGTCCATGGTTCAATCCGGTTCATGAACTTGAGGAAATCTTTTTGGGCAACAAAAGCAAAAGGGAGTTGACAATCAGCCAACAGCTCTGCAATGGCTCTATTTAACAGCTGGCATGTTGGATGCTGGTGGGTAAATTTTGATCTCCTCACAACACTTTATTTTAATGTTAGTTGATGAGAATGGGATATTTTAAATTTGGGGGAAAATGTATTTTTCATGCCTTTTTCACGTGGAGTACTACTTTGGGATTTTCCAGTACTTGATGCTGTCAGAAAACAATTTATGTTTGTCCATAAAGACTGCAAGAATACATCAAGTGATTTAATGTCACTCACTGATTCCAGTTCATTGTTACCACCACCATCACCTCCACTATCGTCCATACCAACCACACTGCCCCTTGCCCTGCCCCACTCAATTGGGTGTATTGCCTTTGCATGTCACATCATTACTAATGTTCCAAAATGTGTCGCTTTGGCACCACAACTGACTATCTTTTTACGGAGATTGCATACAGCTCAAGAGTTGTCTGCACTTGACTCTCATGCCTTACAGCAGCATCCTCTCCTACCCCTTCATCAAAGCTACTGACCTCATCACCTCAAGATTCAGAAGAACTGGAAGTGCCATCATCATTATATAAGACATAACCTGGGCTATCCCATTCCCAGTCCCCGCTATCACCACCATCTCTATCAGCATTCACTGCCTCAGCATCTGAGCTTATATTTGAGGAGAATGCCTCCTTATATGCTGCTTCAGCAGCTGGAAGTATCCTGGCACATGTGGCAAAACGTTCAGTACGTCTATGAGTAACTCCAGTCAGTTCTTTCCAAAACTTCACTATCATTTTATTGCTAACATACTTTTTTGTTCAGGACATTTAGTGCCAGTCCTGGTGATGTTATTATTATTGTCGCTATGTTCTTCATTAGTGGTATAATTCATATTGTCCATATCATTAACAGTTGCACATGCAGCAACATTGTGCTTCCTTTTAGTAGACTTAGACTGGGAAATATGAGACATAGCAGACACAGCTGTGAAAGGATATTGTTTCACTAACTGCTGCAGAGACAGACAGTGTAGCTCACTATGTCACAGTAATACATGACAATGAAAGGGCTCAGGTCTTGGAAGCACCTCACAAACAGTATAATACAGCTGTAAAAGGATTTAACAGCTGCAGAGACAAACAGTGTTGCTGACTATGTCACAGTAATAAATGACAGGGCTCAGACCTCAGGAGCACCAAACAGTGTAATAGTAATACAGCCATAAAAGGCTTTCACTAACTGTTGCAGAGACAGACAGTGTAGCTGACTATGCCACAGTAATAAATGACAGGGCTTGGGTCTTGAGGGCACCTCACAAACAGTGTAATACAGCCATAAAAGGCTTTCACTAACTGTTGCAGAGACAGACAGTGTAGCTGACTATGTCACAGTAATAAATGACAGGGCTCAGGGACACCTAACAAACAGTGTAATACTTTAAACTTTTAATTTCAAACCAGCTGCCTTCTGTGTTTTTGTCTATGTATTTTTACTCACCTTGCTCCTTCTCTGTTTCCTCCCCAGCACCACCTCTGAGGGCAACTGTTAGATCCCCTTCCCCCTGAGATCATTCACAGTCCCCCACCACTGCTGCCTTTCTTTCTCCCTTATTGCTCCTGCTGTCCTTCACTCCAACCCCTGCACCACCTCTGAGGGCAACTGTTAGATCCCTCTCCCCTTAAGAGTTCATTTTTTTCCACAGTCCCCCACCTTTTTTTCTTCCAGTTTGCATATAGAATCTGAGCACAAACCTTGGCATCACTGTCTAATTGGGTGTCAGCCTGGTGTCATGTGCCTCTGATCTGCTACAAGCTCTGTAAAGGACCCCACAGGCTGCCCTTTTGATTGCATTTTTAGAGACCACAGTGGAGACTTGGCACTGCCCCCAAAACATACTGAGCTCTCTAGTACAGTAATTGACCTGTTACCCATTACTCATTACCGGTCTCAAACTATTCGACCCGAGAATTACAATGTTATGTTGGGTAGGGTAGCACATTACCCAAACTACTCTACCAAGCCAAAAATAAGCAATACCCACACTACCTGAACCAGCTACTCGTTAGGTAGCCCGTGCCTAAAAAAAATTTCATCATTTCTTTTTTTTTTTCTTTTTTTTTTGTGATAATGTATTTCTGGCAAAATATCAATATATCCATCTTTCTTTAAATTGTGTTTCCCTCCTTAACTGAGATATGGATTTCAAACTTTTCAAAAGTCCCTGTTCTCTTATCACACCCACGATGAATAAATTAAACATGTGGGTGTGGTGTGATCCTAATAGATCAAAAGTATGACTCTAGTATATCAAGTTTAAAACTAACCTTGAGAGAAAGGATTTTTAAAAATTGCTAGTGGTGGACATCTTTAATGGCTTAAGTCATTAATTAGAAAATAAGTAAGAAATGCTGTTTTAAAATCACCTGAGATAAATAAAATTATACTGATGATGAATCTAATTATGTCAGAAATATAGTAATGCCAAAACAAAAACTGCATGATGACATTTTTTTTGTGAACTAACAAGTTCTGTGGCTTTCAAACACTCAGCACAGATGTTTCCCAGTATAAGCATGCTAAGCTTGGATTGGTGTTTGCTCCCAACAGCTTCCAAAGGTTAGAGACACTACTGGTCTTAGATGAGCTCTATGTCTGATATATCATTGCTTCACATGTACAGAACCAGAAGGAGCATCAGCAGTTTAATTAGTCTTAAACCTGTCTCTGAATAGCTCTGATGATCAAAACATTCTGTCAGTTGTAGAGAGAGACAAAGTCATTAGTGAGCAAAAACAGAAGTCCAGTCAACAGACATTGATGCTGTGGTCCAAAAAATATCCACTCCATATGAACTTAGGGATTTGTGAATTTTGCTGGATATTATTATTATCTAAATTTCATACTGTACTAGTCTGCCCCAATACAGCAGCATCTATGTACAAATGACACATAGGTATTGACTTGGGCCCAACAGACAGCAGCTGATCAGATGAGAGATGCCATCACATCTGCCAGACCTGGCAACTTTCCACCATGACTGCCTGCTAGACATAGTGGGATGCATCAGCTGTAGCTTTAGAAGGTGTTTTGCCACAAGTGGTACAAAAGATAGAAATGAACACTCAGCAGTCTTTCAATGCAAGGTTTTGTCTCAGACAGAGCAATGTTAACAAGCAGGTGAAAGAGAAACTCTTCAGTCACAGAGTATGTGCATTTGGTCAATGGCGGAATGGTGTGATTAGTGCTTGGATGGCACATTACACTAAGAATTAATTGCTCAATTCTGACAACCCTGCGTTCTGACTCAGGAATAGATAATAAACCAGTAATACTCTGTAAATGTTCTGATTACTTACTGAATGACTGGATTACTGTGCAGAATAAAATCAGACTTGATTAGTTCAATGACTTCTATATGACATCAACCTACCAGAGTTTTTTTTGTTTGTTTTTTTGCAATAAATGACATCTGCAGTCAATTGACCAGTACAGTATTTCCAGTTGGGCACCCAATATCTCTAGGTATTAATGTCCTGACTAAACTGTTTTCATGTTGGGATTCAAAAAGTTGTAATATATGTTAATATGCATTATAAAATGAGCAAGAGAAACCAAGACCTGTGGCTTGTCATCTTTTTAAGAGGTCTACTATAACACACTAGATTTAGGTTTAGAATTAAAGTTTTAGTGTGAAGACCAATGTATATCACTGCATCTACATCTGATCAGGCCAGAAAAGTTAAAATTCTGAATTAAGGCTGCATTAAACGTAAATAGGGGAACAGTGTGATGTCTGACTAAAGGGGCAATTGAAGCCTCAATGAAACATAATTAGAGAGCAAAAACCTTTTTCTAATTTTCTAGTTGCTTGAAATTATATAGATTATGTTTGAAGATTTGAAGAAGATGCTGATAACATATGAGTATATGTACAATTGAATATCAGTAAAGAATTTTTGTATTAATAACTTTGAAAAACTGCTACAAATTGCAGCAGTATCTTGTGGTGGTGGAGCAAATTACAAATACAGTAGCAGAAGTGGATAAATGTTAACAGGTTGTACATGTGATAGTGGTATTACAAGTGTTTCCAGACCTTGTTAATGATAGATATATGGCTAAATGGTATTGCCCCTCCTGTAAAACCTTAACATGTACTACCAAGTGCATGGATAAGACTGGAAACTTTTCATTGGCCACTGCACGGAGCATGGGCTATGTAACACCTCATCCTAATCAAGGCCCTTGATACACTACCAGCCAATGCAATATCAGAGACACTATGTATGTTACATTCACAATATCGCAATCTTTATTTGATAAAGACACTGCTGTTTTTGACAAACTTGTAACAATCCACTCTGTAGGACATCTGGAAGAAGACATCTTTCATGAAAGAATCAAGTTGCCTCCTTTGCTGGTTAAACATCATCAGTTGGATGCCTAGGTTGCCCTACATACTGACTGTTGTGTCAAATGGGGTTACCATTACCTCTGCAGATGTGACATCTTTCATGTAACCATACCAGTTTGTGGTTACTCAACTGAACTTATGGACTGGCCATATGCTTTTGAAAGTGGCCAATTTGCAAATAACACTGATAATAAAAATGTGAATGCTTCTTCAATCAAGAAATATGTCACTGGGGAGGTTAAGTGACTTGCTCAGAGTCACACAGTATGCAAATGGAGGTTGTGGGAATCAAACCCAGGTCTGCTGGATGTCTTAACCTCATTTACAGCTTGTTACTCTAACCTCTAGACTATACTGCCAGCACCAGGGTTGACCACTTGCCCTCCTTGGTTTCCCCGGGAGAAACATTGGGTCCAGGATCAATAGGAACTTGACTCAGCAATGGCATAAGGAAGGGGTTCAGCACTGGCACAACAGTCATATCACTCACCAGGGTATTGACGGAGTATGCAGCAGTTCAGTATGGGGGGTGGGAACCCAGGGGATTTAGTGGGTTAGGGGGTGAGCCCGAGGGATGCAGAAGGTCAGAGGGTGAGCCCAGGGGATGCAACAGGTTGGGGCAAGTGTCAGGCTGAGCCTGGAACCTGGATGCAAAGAAAAAAAAAGAACCACGTGAGTCAGTACAGAGGACAGAGGACTTATTGAGTCTCAGTGGAGGAGAGATAGAGTTAGTGGGTGGCAGTGTTGAGAACTCCAGGAAGGGGAAAAGATGAACAGAGTTGGGCAGACCAAAATCCACATGTGGTCAACTGGCCAGTGACCATCAGCATTCAGCATCACCATTCCAATGGCACCAGGGATAATAGGTTTTACGTTTGGGGCTGGCGATCAAAGGGGGACCACTACCACCAGGGATAATAGGTTTTATGTTTGGGGCTGGTAATCAAAGGGGGATCACTAGTACAAGGGATACATTTTTTTATAGATCCAAAGTACATACAGCGCTCATTGGTGCCAGGTGGGGTGCTGGTTGTGGGTTTTGCTGACCCAGGCATGTTCTCAGACAAAAACAGTTACAACGACACTCCAGAGTTTCAAGTGTAATTGAACAAAGTACAAATGTACTAATGTCACAAATATTTGAATATCAACTTGACTTATTTAACAATAACAAAGTATGACCTACACAGTTACATAGCAGTTGGAGTTGTAAAGCTGTTACTAGATACCCAGGTGCTTCGCTTGTTTGAGCTTTCTCAAGGGGCAGTTAACAGGTGGACAAAATGCCCTTAAATATCTAACTGACTATGACGTCATTTTTAGTAGCAAAGAGCTGAGGGCAAACTATCCAGTCATAATGCATATAAATGAAATTCAAGAAACATAATTAATTACATACTTTTACAAAAAAAATTAATGTAAAGAATACACAAAAAATAAGCACAGTATTTTTATGGGAGGGCTTTAAGCCCGAGGTTCAATGGGCGGAGCAACAACGTCACTGCCCCATCGAGCTTAAAAGGTCCCAACATCCTGGGCCTCCTCAGGATTCTTTTTCGTTGTGGCTGGAGATGCCGCTTCTCTTCCCTTCCAGTGTGTGCCTCTGGTCTCCTCGTTGTTGCCACGTTTTGCAGTGCCTCCGGCTCACTACATTTCTCCTGCGTTTCATACAGCAGCTTGCTGCCTAGCTCCATCCTGCAGCTGCTGGCTTTCTCTCCATCTGCTCCATCCTTCTTCCAGCCCCAGCTCTGCCCCAACAAGCACCTTGCTCATTCCCCCCGACTCATCTGTGCTGCTTCTTGCGGCTTTTTCGTCCCTCACTCCCCATTAGTTCTGCTGCTCATGCCTCAGCTTTTCTCTCATCTATGCTCTCCCCAGCCCCTCCCTGCTGCTCTTGGGGCACTGCATTTCCTGGGGTCTGCCTGCTTGCCGTCCCTACTCGGCTTTCTTTTACCTGACCCTCTAGCGTTCTCATCTCGGGGGCCGTTCCAGCTTCCGCTATGCTTCGGCAGTACTCTGGTCCCGGCTTCACGGCTTGCTCCACCTGAGAATTTTCTCTCTGGCATCTCATCGCTCATTACCCCCTCTTCCCTCCCTTGTTTGTCTTGGCATTGTCAGCCTTGGCTGTCTTGCTTGCCTCCCATATCTTCTCTCCAGGATATCATTCCTCCAGGCTTTGGAATACCTATTCCACCACCGTGGGTCATACCTTCATAGCGTGATCGATGTGCTTTACCTGCTAGCCAAGGAGCGCGGACTATATATTAAAAAAAAAAACTGGAACCTCGTTCTGTCTTTGGACACTTCTGGGATAACCAGCCTTGTTGCTGTGCATCCTCTAGGCTCTGTGATTTGTCTCTCTGTTGGTTTTCCTGCAACGATGCTCATGGTTTCCTCATGTTTTCCCTGGACTGCATTCCTTTGTTTGTCCTGCTTCAGAGGGTGCTCCTTCTGCTCCAGTGGTGTTTCTTCTCTGCTGGGCCCTCTCACCCTCTCTGCACTCTTACCTCTGGTAGGGATTGCATTAAAGGAAAACCTACAGCCATTACAACGGTGCTTGTTATGCTGTTTCCAACCGCAGCACCCTGTCCAGTAGTGTTTTCTTTTGCCTGTTGAGTATGCTACGGCCCTCATTGCCCATCATATGAGACTCCCTGAATAAATGACTAATGAATGGATGAAATGGGCAGACTAGGTGGGACAAGCAGTCATTATCTGCCATCAAATTCTATGTTTCTATGTTTCTATTTCCCTCAGCTCGGCTGCCTCTTTTGGGGTTCTAGTGCACTTCTGCCTCATTTCCTATTTTTGCTTCCTATTGCCTCATAGTCATACATTCGGGTTTGCCGCTTTCTCGTCTACAATACCTTGTATCGACCTGCTTATCTATTCCTATTGCTCTATCAGTATACTTCTCATCCCCTCCTACCTTGTTCATCCCAACTGTCAAGGATTCACTCCAGTCAAGCCTAAACCTATCCTGAATTCGCCTGACCTCCCTACCATCCTTTGTCCTTTCATCAGCACCTATTCCCTTTCCTTCTTCCTTTCCTCTTCCTCAACACCATGCTGAACTCATTGTTCCATTTCCTTAACTCGCTCAGTGTCCTTCTCCTTGTCTCCTCTGCTCCAACCCGTGCATTTCTTTCGCGCATACTTATCCTCAACTCCTCTGTCTTTACTCCAATATCGTACATCATTCAGTCCATACCTCACCTTTACCAGTATTAGCCTTCTTGGCTTTCCTTCCTTTATTGTACCTCATCCATTTCTTACCATCATCCATTTTGTACCTCACTTTCACTGTTCCAGCCTTCATGGCTTTCCCTCCATTCTCCTATATCTCCAGGTTCATGAATCTGGTCTTCAGTCACTCATCCGTAATCTATTTACATTGCTTCCTCGAGCATTCCTATCATTGACTCCTATGCTGCCTCATTGAGCCTGCTGCATGCCCGTGCATCGTCAGCCTTCATCATTCTCAAACCGCATCTGGATACATTCCTCTCCCTGGAGCCACCCTCCTGAGGTGATCATCATCTTCAGTCTTCATCGCTGCCTTATGTTCCTTCTTCAATCTGTGCCTTCTTTTGGGGTTTTCCCCCTATCCCATCATCATCTTCCCTACTCATATCCTTCTCTTTAACCTACTTATATCCCTCATCTATGAACCATTCTCTTTATTAACATATGTCCTCAAATCAAACATCGTCAGCCTGGAGGGAAGGTGACCTAGGCCTTGGATCCCCAGAGGTTTCCTCCTCAAAGGGTTTTTTTCCTCTCCTCCCTGCCAATGGTCATAATATTAGTTAGAGTTAGTGCTTTATTCTCGTTAGTTAGTTAGGTTCCGCTGTTGGATGGAGACGGATGGTGTCACGGCTTTCTCCTCTCTTCTTAGGAGGTTAGCCCTTCTTCACAGAATTCATTCATCATCCTCGCCTCTTCGAAGCTTGACATCTTTGGGTATTTTTGGGGGGCTCCTTCCTAACCTACCTTTAGCCGACGCATTCATTCCCGGCACCTGTGGGGAAGGGAACCCTCCTCCAGGGTTCCTTGTGTCATACCCCTACATGGTGGTATATCCCACGGATAGAGAGGTGGAAAGTCACAAAGCAAATCAAGTTACACAAGCATTATCACATATCTTATCCAGTTGCGTAAGCACATTGAAAATGGGAGGGCTTTAAGCCCGAGGTTCAATGGCCGGAGCAACAACGTCACTCCCCCATCAAGCTTAAAAGGTCCCAACATCCTGGGCCTCCTCAGGATTCTTTTTCATTGCCCACCATCCACCCATCCTCCTCCAGCAGCTTGTCTCTCTTACCTGTGGGCTTCTTCCTAACCTACCTTTAGCCAACGCATTCATTCCCAGCACCTGTAGGGGCAGAACTCTCCTCTAGGGTTCCTTGCGTCGTACCCCTACATGGTGGTATATCCCACGGATAGAGAGGTGAAAAGCTACAAAGCAAATCAAGTTACACAAGCATCATCACATATCTTATCCAGTTGCGTAAGCACATTGAACAGATCTTTGTTAAAGTTAGAAAAGAGTCAGACCAGAGTCGGGAGTATATGCCAGTGAGCAGCTTGCAACAGCAGTTTCCTGCACTCTCCAACCTCCAGGCTAAAAGAAAGAAAATTAGAGAAATATTTTTAATGTTGTCTATATTCAAAAATGAATACAGAATAAGCAATTTTCAAATGAGCAAATCTCTAATATGTCCATGGTATTCATAATTGGGGTGGTGGAATTTTAAGTAAGGCAAAGCATAATAACCTCCAAAAGGAAGGACGGCTCAAATTTGTAATGTAAGTAGATCATCCATTGTATCTGGTATCCAATTGTACCTGTGGTAGATTGACTTATCACTAACTTGTCCTATAAATTGACTCCGTTCCTGAATATAATATGTGGTCTTGGTCCAACATTTTTTGCTAGTTCTTGATCCCCTGATAGACTTGGCCAGTACTTAGAATTCTTGAGAGGGGCAGAGGAATTAAAAACAATGTTCCTGGAGAGGGGGGATGATATAAATATTTTGAACAATGCATTAGACAGAGCTAGAAACACCAATATAAATTCTCTACTGAAGCCTAAAATAAGAAACACCATGGAAAATGAGATGATCTGTTTACAAAATATAATTATGTGGCAGGAGAGATAGGGAGTATTATTACTAATTAGAAAATGGGCTTTTTACTTCCTGAACTCTGATTGGCTGGTGCCTGTGCCAGGGGGGTACATTAAATTCAATAGACACCCAGGAAATAAAAAGATCAATTCTGCCATGCCTCTCCTTTAAACTGGTATCCCTGTGCCAGTTTGAATTTCAAAATCAAGTAGTCATCATTTTTCACCACTCGCTAAGTGACAGCAAAGACTGGGTCAGCCCCATCATACACACAGACACAGAGGCACAACTCCACTGCCATTCTTTTTTGTTTTAAACCATAAAGAACTTGATTTAGCCCTGCCATTGGACAGTCACAGTACTTTAAATGGATCCTGCATTACAAGCATCACTTCTAGTACATCTCTGTCCCACCCCTACACATGGCAGTCACATACACGATACACCTCTATCCTTGCTGCCGAATGCCAAACTGACATTTTTTTGAATTATGCTCCTGTCTCAACACCCAATACAATACAGAGTATTTAGAAAAAATACTTGTTCTTATGTCGTGCTTGTTCTCATAGGAAGCAGCAGAAGCACGAGAGCTGTCAGGGAAGTGTTGGGTTATTTCTTTTTTTTCTGTTTAATTTTGATATTGGAATTGTTTGTACTTTGAGGGGATAAGATGGTGGGGATTTAAATCAGTTACAACGGTTACAACTGTTACTGACTGAAATTCTGGGCTGTAACATTTAATCTGTGCTGTTTGAATTTTTGGAGCTGTTAGTGTGTGAGATTCACTCAGGTGTGGAACTCTGACAGGAAGCTGCAGTTTGGCCTTGTACCTTTGTGTGACAATTGAGAGGTCTCGGTGGGGAAAGGGTCAGGGCTGATTGACTGTCACGAGAGTCAGGGTAGGGCCTAATCCCACCCTCCCATCCCTCCCACCCCTGAGTACTGCACATTTATAGGGGAGGAGCTACCCTACGATTGTGGACAGGACTGCCCGGTGCAGCCCATTTCATTCCCTGGCCAGAAGTATAAAAGCCACAGGGCATGGAAACACATAGTTTTTAAACAGGGAAACATCTCACCCTTGGGCCTAAACCAAAAGCTTAACATAGGCACGAGGATAATATGGGGAGGAACCACATTGGAGGGGCAAATGGAGCAGGGTGGGGCAGATTCAGGGCAGACTCCCAATGCTTCAAGGTATGGGGCATCTCTGGGAGGGTGGGAGAGTGTACTGGTTGTGGGCCAGCCATGGTACTGAATATAGCCTGGAAAATTAGGGGATGTATGGTATGTAGGCAGATTGCACAGCTAAGGGAGGAGGTGGGATGGCAGAGATGGGCACTAAGCTGGGAAAGGGAGAGGAGTCAATGGGAGGACATGAGGGGTCCTTTCAAGGAAGCTACAGCAGCTAGAGGGGGGACTGTGGGGGGACAAGGCACAGTTAAAAGGGAAGCTGCATGGGGACAAGGAGCAAACTCAGCTGTAGGAACGGGAAGATGGGATGGGGACTGGTGGAAAGTTGGGGAGCGTGAATGCAAGAGGGGGGGTGGAAAGCACCAGAGGAGATACAGGAATCCCAGATAAGGGCAGCAATGGGCACAAGAGAATCCTGGGGGGAATGGCAGGTGATACAGTATAAAGGTACAAAGCATGCACAGAGGACAAGGGAGGAGGGAGCAAGGAGAGGACTATTGACCAGAGGGGCACAGGCAGTGGACTTAGAACAGAGAAGTAGATTTGCCCCATAAGAGGTGCTAAATGGGGGGGAGATCAGGAAAAGGGAGCTGAAGAGCACACAGGGGATGACGCAGAGGCAAGCATGAAGGAGGGTGCAGAACAATTGAAAAGGGTGGAGGCTCTATTAGGTAAGGCACTGGCAACATTGTTGGAGGAGGGGGGAAGGATCTCTAGGAGAGGGCAGGAGAGGGTCAGGGAGGGGAATGCACAGGGAACAGTAATCAGTCAGAGAAGGGAGACATGGGTAAAGGGGCAGGAGCACAGCTTGAGGGACGGTTGAAGGGAGCAGAGGAGAAGGGGAGAGGAACAATGCTGGTAGGGAGAACAGTAAGGGCAGAAGGGGGGTGTCCAGGAAGGTTGGGAGGGATGTGGAGGATAGAGAAGGAACAGTAAGAGAAAGAGAGGGGAGACAGGTTGGGGTTTTGTGGAGCCATAGAGGGGAAGGGCAGAGCTACAAATAAGGTGGTCTCTAGAGAGAGGTTCCTTGGTAATAGGATGGGGGCAGGGATGAGGAATAATGATAGGGGATACTAGTGCTGGGGGATTCCATACTAAAAGGGATAAGATGGGGCAGTAGCGGGGAAAGGCATAGTCGTACATGAGTTGAATCCATACCTGGGTTAATGGCGGTCAGGGCGGGACAATCAATTCTGAAGTTCGCAAGGAGGGGTAGGAGGAAACCGCAGCTTGTGGTACATGTGGGTATGAATGATCTGGCAGGGGAGATGGTGGAAGTTGGGATGGAGAGGTTCAAGGAGCTGGGAAGGTTGTGTAAGGAGCTGGGGGAATCAGTGGCATTCTCAGAAGTGCTTCCAGTGCCCTGCGTGAGTACGGTGAGGAAAGGGAGGAGTAGAGAGTTCAACACATGGCTGGGGAAATGGTGTCAATCTAAGGGATATAGGTTAGTGAGTGGCTGGGGCAGAACCTGGGACAATAACGATCTATACACAGGGGACAGGCTACATTTGAGTGGGGAGGGGAAGGGAGTATTAAAGCATGGGATAAAGGGATACATAGCAGGAATGGTGGGTTTAAACTAGGTGGGGGGGTGGCGAGTGGACAGATGATAGGCAGGAATCCCAGAGAGGGGAGCCAGATGAGCTTACCCCCCATGTTAACAGGGTAGGAGTCGGGGTACAGGCACGGGGGAAAGAGGGGAGAAATCCAGAGAAAGGTAAGGAAGGAAATGGGGTGGAGGGTGGTCATGCTGAATGCAAGGAGCCTAGGTAATAAGTCAGCTGAGTTGCAGACTGTCCTGGCAGTGGGGAAGGTGGACATTGCAGCCATCATGGAAACATGGGCCACCCAGTACCAGGGCTGGGATATGATGATCCCAGGGTATAGAATATTCAGGAAGGATAGGACTAATGGGAAAGGGGGTGGCATTCTATGTATGGTAAGGGAAAAGGTGTATAAGGGAGGAAGGGGAGGAAAGCAGAACAGAGGCCCTATGGATGTAGTTTCAGGACTCAAAAGGTAGGACAGAGGATGGGGGTAGTATACAGACCACCAGTGCAAGGAGATGACATGGATAGAGAGCTAGTTGAGCAAATCAGCAGGATCTGTAGGAAGGGGAACACAGTGGTGGTGGGGGACTTCAACCTACCTGGGGTGGATTGGAGCACTCCAACCACCACAAGTGCAAGGGAGCAGGTCATACTAGATGCATTTCAGAACAGCTTCCTGTTGCAGTTGATATATGAGCCAACTAGATTGGAGAGGATCCTGGACCTGGTACTGTCAAATGGAAAGGCTGTAAGAGAACTGGGGGTGGAGGACCCTCTGGCTAGGAGTGACCACCGTTCGGTGTGATTCATGCTCAATATGGGAAGGGAAACAGGGGGTAAGGGGACCAGGGTGATTGACTTTCCATGGGTGGACTTTAAAAGGATGGGGGAAATTTGGAGTAGGTATCTGTCGGGAATTCAATCAGACATGGATGCTAGTCAAAAATTGGATATTATTAAAAAAGGAAAGTTTTCCAGTTAAGCCACCTTGGTAAAAAAAGAAGATAATTATGAGGGAGTGACTCTCTACCATTATGGCAATGTACATGTTAAAACAAGGCTGGTAGAAAAGGAGCCGACTCACCAAACTAAATAGACATATTTTTTATTATTTAAGTTATATTTTTTCTTTGTTTTCTTTTCTTTTCCCTTAAGGTACAGTATCAATCTGTATGCAGAAAAACACCACAGCAAACATTTTGGATTCACTCCTTCATCAGTGTGCTGTACTGTCCTATACAGTTAAAATATATTTCAGTAAAGTTCCTTATTGTTGAACATTAATTAAATGCTGTTAGCTCGAGGGTCTCACCTTTAAGGGTTTCCACACATTTCCAAATCAATTTGACATTCTAAATCATGTTTATATCTCCTGTCTGGAATCATAAAGAATGACTAGGGTCCCTTTATCATCATTTCTACTTCTTTTTTTTATATTATTATGAATACTCATATTACTACAGTTAACTTACAGCGTCTATAGCCAGTATCTTATTGCACAAACCTTCTTATTAAATCAATATTCATAAGGTTCACTGTGGGTAAAAAAGAATATAAACCTTCATAAAGCCATCCATTGCATTTCTCTAGCTTTCATATTCTAATCAATAAAGCTGTTTCAAAAAACTTATTCACTTTCTTGTTTGCACAGTTCATCATAAAACATCAAGGCTGGGATATTCAGAAATGCGCCAAAGGTTGGCATAAGCCCGGCGCAGCGCAAGTCAGGTGCGCCACGGCAAACTGGGTGACATATTCATAAATAGCACCAGCCAAACTGCACCAGCTCAAGTCAGCTGAATATGGCACAGTTGCACCATGGCACAACCAGAGATGTGCCAGCGCAACCTGGGAAGTGTGGAGCACACCCGCACACAAGCACAGGGGTACAGGGCACAGACAAGAAGCCCAGGGACATAGCAGGGGAAGCACAGTGACAATAGGCACAGGACCCTACCAGCAGGGCACACCAGTACACACACAGGCACAGAGCAGGAGGGAAGCATGCCCAACACATGATGAGGCACAGCCACCAACAGGGGCCCCATGCACCACAGCAACCAGAGCCAGCCAACCGGCGGTGGACAGGTGCATGCCTCTGAACTATACCACAGACCACAATGGCGGCACAGCCAGCAGGCGAGTGGAGGGGACACTGACAATGCAGGACCAACACTGGTGCCCCCCAGCCCACCAGCCAGACAGCCGTGGCCACCGCCACACTGCAATGGGTGTCCACCCCCATGTCCCTGGTGCCACACACACCCATGCCCCACATACACACAGGCAGCACACATGCCGGGTAGGAACAGAGCCAGGGCTCAGGCAGAGGGCCAGACCCCACAGGACTGGTCACCCAACAGGGGATGCAGACGACCACACCCCAGCATGCAGACATGTCCAGCAGGAGGATCATGACCGTATGCCACCCCTCTGCACACACCTGCTGCCCACCCCTGACTGCAGCCCCACGGTGACCTTGCAGGCACAGAGTATACCCACCAAACTGAGAGATGGCCCCCGCCACAATGTGTCACACCACCGTACACAGCCGTGAATCACAGGAGCACTGCATGGCCACCCCCACCCTTGCGCAGACACCATTGATCAACACCTGACCACTGCAGTGTGGCTTCACATGCCACCTGCAAAGCAAACACGGAGACAGGCATGTAGCTGTAAAATGCTTTATGAGGTGTAAAACCAGAATAACAAACCAATGTAACAGGGGAAGGGACAGAGGAGGGACAATGAAGGGCGGGGAAAGGTAACAGGGGCTGTACAATGGGATGGGGGATGGTAGGGGAACAGGACCAGCAAGGGAAAGAAAGGATAGGAACAGGGCCCCTCAACGGCAGCCATGGCTTGCCGCCATGCCATGCCTCTGCCTCCTCTGGTCCACCATTGACATCTGCTGCAAGGAGACCACTACCGCCAGCACCCTCCTCACGACAACCAGTATCTGGCACTGTAGCCTGGTGTGGCGCCCGCTGAGTCCTATGTGCAGGAGGCCATCTGACACTAATGGCATGGGACAAGACAGGCAATCAGTGCAATGGCCCAGTGACATATGCCCACCCACAGCATGCAATGGATGGCGGTACCACACACCCCTGGAGAGCCCAGAATGGACACCCATGGGGGGACAATGCTGGTAGCACCCATGCAGAGTGCTGATTATTGAGCACTGCACTTTTGAGTGACTCAACAATAGCACTCTACAAGAGAGTGAGTGGTGCAATACCTCGCTATATCCTGTGTAGCAAAAATCCAGTAACTTGCCCCATGGTCCGCACCCCCCTCGAAGTTGGTTATTTAAGTTCAGGGGTGCGGGGGCTTGCACCCCTCGGGGGGGCACGGTGGGCACAGCCCCCCACATGAAAAAATGATTTCTGTGTGGTTAGTCAGGTATTATAGCGACCATCGCTATTTGCAACAGTCGGTACAATATCTGTCGCCCTTTTGACTATGGGCTCAAGCTCGCTCGCTCCATGTGTTGGTGGTCTTTCTGACTCACCTTTATCACATGGAACCGACAATGCCAGCCAATAACATGGCACACCACGGTGGTACAGAAAGGTGGATGCAGCTGTGCAGCGGCCACAGGCCTGCACTGTGACAGGCACATGGCACACAGCAACAGCAGCACCGCAGCACAACTGGTGGCATCCGTGCACACGCCCACCCCACCAACAGCCAGTACATGGTGGCCAAGGGGATGGCATGCAGTGGCATGCATGATGGACCATGCGACACACACACACACACACACAGCTGTCACAGTGCATGGCAGAGGCAGCCATGGCTGTGCCCGATCTCCACCACTACCACACTGTGACACTGAGAAGGAATGTGGCAATACATACCTGCCCCATATGGTGTAGCTGGAGCCACCTGCTGCCCACAAGACTGTGCTGCCTTGGCCCATCTACGGTCTTCTGGCCCTGCAGAAGGAATGAAGAGAGGTGGACATCATTTCACAGACATGCATGAGGAGCCCCCACCACCACACAGCCCGCCGTGAACTGGGTGTGTTTCCATTTATACATAGGCTCACATGCCAGCATGGCTACCACCTGCGCAACAGCCATGCCCAATGCACAATACCCCGGGCCAATGACGTACCCCCCTCTGCGGGCCATGTTGTGTAGCCCTACCAACACCACAGTATGATGCCTGGCCATGACAGCATCATGAGCACACCCACCTGGCTGTGGCATTGAACCGCACAGGACGCGGGCCTGCAGGCACCACAGGTGGTCTGGTGCCCTCCACTACAGGTCCCCATAATGGTGGCTGCACTGCTCTGCCGAGTGCCCAACACCAGTCCGCCGTTCCAGGGCCTCTGCCACATGGTGCCACACCTCCACCCTGGCCTGCTGCAGTGGCACCTGGCCATACAGCTGGCCCTCATAGGGCTGAACTACTGCCTCCAGGTTGATTAGCTCAACCTTAGACCAGTTGGCTGCCCTTCTGCTCTGTCCCTGCACCATGGTCATCTGCTGAGTTCAACAGGAACATGGCTGTGTAGCGGCGCACATGCCTGCCACATGTGCAGGATGCACGATAGGGTACACAGCCGCAATTGCGCAGCACAGGGCCATAGCACAGTCATGGGCATGTGCAGCATGCCGGGGTCTAGTGGGGTCACAGGGTAATGACAGGACCTATGGGTCAGAGGTCAGCACCCCCGCACATGTAGTGTGCAGGTGAGTGATAGCGGCGGTGCAGACATGCATGATGGCATAACGGCAGAGCATGCGCCATGCCATGGCATCGCACAAGCTTTGCAGGACACACAATAGCAGTGTGGCCACTGCTGTGCACATGCACATTGCGGGCTTGTGCACCACCACCATCTTGCATGGGTATGGTGCCACAGACGTGCTCTGGCGCAATCACACGACATTCAAACGCCACATGCAAATCAACTCATGAGCCAATGCATGGTGCAGTGGAGTGCATTAGCATATGATTACAGTTGCGCACAGTTGAATTTGCATGCCTTGCACCTTAAAAGTGCCGCAAAACAGCACAGGCCACAGACCAGTATTGCAACCATTCAGGTACTTGACTGGCAACATGTGGGTCCGAGGCCTCATCACACACACTGCAACAGGATGATGCAATGCTACGTGCTGTTACTGACCCTCACTGCTGTTCACGTCCACAGGTGGAAGAATGTTGGGAGGAGAAGGAGCGGAGAGCCAGGGGCCTGCTCGCAACCGCAGGCCCAACTTTACAGCTGCTGAGACCACTGCCCTCTTTGAGGCCTATATGGATCAGGAGGGCCTACTCAGCGGTGCAATGGGCACACCACAGAAGCATGCTGTGGCCTGGGGAGAGGTGGCCCAGTACCTGAACACCCACGAGCACCACCACCACACCACCCAAGAGTGCAAGAAGAAGGTTGGCACAGACGGGAGGTGTATCAAGGACAAAGTTGCGGCCATCCGGGGCATCCCGCAGGGCGACTGGGGTTGGGCCTTCGACCGCACCACCGCTGACTGCCATGGAGGAGCTTGTGGCATCCACCATCAGCCACACAGCGGTGGAGGGCGTGCTTGGTGGTGGGTTCCAGATGGGTGGCAGCCCCTCACTGAATGATGAGTATGTCCAGCCACCAGGCGTGCCTGTCATGGACGTGTCATGCAAGTGTGTCTGAGGACATGCCCACCACCATGTGCGTGCACAGCTGCGGACACACAGTGTGGCATAGTGGCAGGTGGCAACAGTGGCATGGGGAGTCAGGGTGGGGGTGGGGCTGGATGGGGGTCAGGATGGGGCTGGGAGGGATAGGGTGTGGGGGGTACAGGGGTGGCCATGGGGTATGCTGCTCCACTGACACACTGTTCTTCTTGTTTTGCAGCACCAGAATGCCTCCATGCAGAGGAGCGGGCGGAGGCAGCCACGGACACGGATGCCCGACCCTCAACCTCAATGGGCATCCAGAGTCGGGACAGGCTGTCTCGGTGGTGTCGGGCTTGTGGCTGTACCTGACATGGTGTTGGATGACCCCCTGGCTGGGTTCCTACACAATGACAGCCTGGAGGTGCTGTGTGCAGAGACCCAGCTCGGTGTGTCATCTGACACTGATGATGACCTCGCACTGGTACTGGAGAGTATAGGGGCTGTGGTGCCCGACATGCCCCTACCCACCTCACAGGCACCGGCACCGGCAGATCCCAGCACTGTGTCCTCGGCCCCACAGCCACCCCCCATCCCCACCAGTGCGGCTGTGAGTGGTGCCGCAGCCGTGTCTGGTGTGGGTGGCAGTGGTGCTGTGGAGGTGCAGAGCCCTGCCCAGCAGACAGTCGGGTGGCAGCAGCAGGATGCAGGTGGCATTGGGCAATGTGCCACGGTTCCCACTGCCAGTGCACCAGGTGACACTGTGATCCCTGTATGGCCCACTGTGCAGTGTCCACCTGAGCGGGAGGCTGTGCAGTGGCATGCCATGACACCTCCCCCAGCCCAACAGCCAGACCAGGTGGACCGGGAGGCCGAGAGGCTGCGGGAGCACACCCGGTTACTGCGGGCCTCCGTGGAGAACCAGGTGTTGCTTGCTAGTGAGGTGCATGCACTGTAGGCAGCAGTGTGCCAGATGGTCAAGCAGCAGGACAGAGAAGAAGCAAGGCTTATGGACAGGCTCGCCCACATGCAGGAGGCCGTGACTGCAGCATTGGACCAATGACTGGTGCCATTGTGGTGGCAATGGACCGCATGGTCTGTGCCACCCATCGACGGTGGCCCCTGGGCTCAGCCATATGCAGACGACCCCCTGCAGTGCACTGTCCGCTCCATGGTCCCGGTGTCTGGTGACACCAGCATGGTGGATGCTGGGATCGGAGTTCAGTATCCTAGACACCCCCCAGGGCAGGCCTTTTTGGCTGCCAGAACACCTCATGGACTGCATTAGGTCCCACATCCAACCCCTTGAGGTGCCTGCACCACCCTGTGGCTGATATGGAGCAGGCACCTGCCAGTCGGCCCCAGTGCGGCTGCCCCAATGGCTGTGGTGGTCATGGGACTGCGCAGTTGGTGTGACATGTCCGCTGCCCCACCCTGCCATCCGCTGCTGTCACCACACGTACAGGTGGGGGGTGGTGCAGCCTGCATGTGGTGGAGTGCATGTGTGTTGTGCTGCATGCCACCTGTGTGTGTGTGGACCATGCTGCTGGAGCGTGTGGCATGGATATGATGATGGCAGCCCAGCACCGGTTCTGCCTGTGCACCAGTGTCATGCACCTGATCCATGCCGTGTCCCTCACCCTGTGCATGGGCAGCTATGTGTGTGTGTGTCTGCCTGTGCATATGCCACTGCTGTGTGTGTCTGTGTGTGCGTGCCCGTGTGTTCATGACCCTGCCCTGTCTGATGTACACCCCCGTCCCAGCATGCATACTACTGTGCTCATCCCGTCTTCGGTGGTGTGTGCTGGGCCGTGTGGGCCTCTTTGTAGCTGTGTACTCACCTGCATTGTCCATAATGCTCCCTTGTAATCATGTCATGGTGCTGCCATTCCTCCTGTGCTGTTCTGGGGCCCCTCCTGCCAAGGGGTGCCTGCCCACCACCCTCTGGCCCATCACCACCATCGTCCCCGCTGTCGCCCTCATCAGCCTTGACTACTATTCCACGGTTAATGGCCATGTTGTGCAGGATGCAGCAGGCCAGGAATATGCCACAGGCTTTCGATGGGCTGTATTGTAGGGCACCACCTGATCTGTCTAGGCAACAGAATTGCATCTTCAGCATGCCAAAGACACGATGATGTTGCGTGTGCTGGTGTGTGCCTCGTTGTATCTTTCCTCCATGGGGGACAATAGTAGCTGGTAGGGGGTCAGCAGCCCTGGCCTTAGTGGGTATGCACTGTTGCCTGCGTGGGAGATAACATGGTTATCCCTGCGCT
This sequence comes from Neoceratodus forsteri, assembly GCA_016271365.2. Lineage (NCBI taxonomy): Eukaryota > Metazoa > Chordata > Ceratodontiformes > Ceratodontidae > Neoceratodus > Neoceratodus forsteri. Next base: position 1,550,921,598 of record CM057449.1, on the reverse strand, counting down.
GTGCTGTGCTGCCACCCACTCCCTCCCAGCCACCACACACACACCTCATCCACCGCCCCATCCTCCCTCACCCACCTCTGGGGCCGTGTCTCTCGGCCACCCTGGCACACGTCCTACTCACCTACAAGGTGGCCCGTGGGGATGTCTCCCCACTCAAACCTATGACACAGCACTGAACTGTACCATATGAAGGCATCGTGTGCACTCCTAGGGTGTGTGGCACAGACATTGATGATGCACCCCATGGCATCGCACACCACCTGGCAGTTGATAGATGGGTATCCCTTTTAGTTGATGTACACCATGTCCTCTGGGCTGGGTGGTGTGTGGATGCCAACATGGGTGTAGTCTACTGCCCCAATCATGTCTGGTATGCCTGCCACCCAATGGAACTCCTACATGTTTGCTGTGTGCTCTGCCTGTGTTCTGGGGAAATTAATATACTCTGCAGCATAGCGGTGAGGAACAGGGTGAGGAGGTGGGATGTGGCTGACTGGGTGATGCCCGTGGCATCATTATGGCATCCATCAGGAATGGGCCACTGTCCATTGTTCAGGCACTGTGTCTCCCTGGGTGCCACTCACACTGTCCGTCTATCCGTCGGTCTGTGTCATGCTCCCTCCCTCTCTGTCTGTCTCTCTCCTTCCCTCTCTGACTCACTGTCTCTCTCTCTCTGTCACTCCCTCTCACTCTCTCTCTCTCTCTCTCTCTCACTGTGCTCGGTGTTGCACATCTGCTGTCTGTGTGTTTGAGCCTATATTTATTGGCTCAAGTCTGCCCGGTGCAACCTGGGGTTTGCTCCACACTTGTGCCATGCTCTGCGGTTAAATATGCCATTGCACCACTTATGCATGGGTATGCCCCCTTGCACTTGTGCTGTATACATTATGGTTGCACATTGGCATAATGGGATTCGCGCAGCACCACGACTCCCTTTGGTATAAGCTCGGTGGTGCATCTTCAGACTTAGCGTGCACTTCTCAGTTTTCGCCCATATGCAAGTGCTCCAAATATCCCAGCTCAAATCTCTTTCTTAATATTAACGGATCCCTGCAACCATGTCTACAATTTATATAGTAAAACATTACCATTCTTTCATAGTATACACAACCTCCAAACAGTTTATTGCTTAGTTTTTTTAAACTATGGCTTTTTGTGATCGTTCTTAAACATACCTGCTTAATTTCCACATTTGCTTAATCTGTGTTAAAAGTCTGCAAAAGAACCATAGACGTATTCATTTCAACCTTTTTCTACTTTCCTTAAACTCAAAGTCATTTAGTAAATTACACAGACTACAAAAGTTACTCACATTTAATTAGTTCTTTCATTTCATACGCTCCATGCCTCCACTAAAGGTGCGAGAGGCTGAAGTGAGCGTCTGACACAGTTTTGAATGATTTTAAGTTGTTTTACTTCCTGAAGAGTCAGGCGTTCTGGTTTGTAGCCCTAGGTCATATGACCCGTGCTCTCAAACCTTCCACGCCCGATCTGCTGTAAGCAGCACTCAGTCCTTAAACCTGTTAAGGCTGTATGACTAAGTGTCTCCAGAACTAATTTTGAAACATTTTTTTAACGTGTTTAAGGTTGTCAACTGCTGCTGTAATACACAATCTACTTTAATCCTTCCTTTCAGCTTTAAAACTTTTACCATGAAATGATAAATAACCATATTGGGTATGTGTGTGTTAGGACCTGCATACATTCCTAAGTGCCTAAGTTTTTTAAAGGATACCTAAACAACATTTTGACAACAAACTATTCAAAACTGTGACTCTGTAAGTGACCAAAGGAAAAGCTGCTGTATTCATTAAGGCTAAAACTACATATATATAATTTACCTTAATGTGGTTTCAGAGCATTTGAATATTGTAAAATCAGCCTTCTAATTTCAAAAAAATTGTCTTGCCTGCTTCCTAAAATGGCCGCCAAATGTGTTATGTGATGACATCATTTGAGCCAAAGTCAGAAAGATATATGGCTCTCTATGGTGCTAACTAGTTATTTTTTCCCTTTGTATAGAATTGTTTCACCCAAAAGGTCAAAACCATGTGCATTGTTTTGTATAATGCACATGTTAGGCTATGGTTCTGTTCATTTTGTTTATTTTAGCATGTTGAAATTGTGTTTTAATCCAACCGACTTTCTCTGTGGCAAACCACAGTGTAGTACAAATCTTGAATAACCTAGTGGTCTAGTGGTTATGATGGATCCAAGATGCTACAGTGGGGGTGCTGGGGTGGTGTGCATACTTAATATGCACTTTTTAACATTTTATATTTTCTGCTATTCTTTTCTAGTATGTTTTTGACAGAACCTACAAATGTAATCCATAGTTTGAATGTAAACATTTGTACAATCAATAAATCAGACATTTTCAACAAAGTGAAATGCAGCAGTAGCAAACAAGTACATTACTATGTGTGTGGGGGGGGGGGTGCAGCCACACCCTTCACCACCCTCTAGAGCCACCACTTTTTTGTAGCAAAGTTCTTGTTCAGTCCAATGTTAGAGTTCATACTTTCTCAAAACTCAAATATATGCTTGTCTTGTATTCTTTTTCCATGGGAAATAATAATAATAAGAATCAGCATTTATATAGTGGTTTTCATACACATTGTATCCCAAAGTGCTTTACAAGGAATACTAGACTGGTAGTGAAGTGATTGAACATGTAGTGGCAGCCATTTCATACATTTATATCCACACACAGCTTTGGACAATTGCATGAACTGGTTTTATGGGAAGGGGAATGTTGGCCAGGACAATGGAGTCAGGTAGTGATCGAGGTGCTGGCAGCCCACATCTTATTTCTGACAGTAATCTGCTCATATTTCTCTCCTCTGTCTTCCCCCTTCCCTGAATATAGCAGTACCTTGCAAGAGTGGCCTTCTCAGTCCCCCTCTGGTATTCATTCATCACTATTCCTCCTCACACCGAACACTGGTGACCTCATCACCCTTCTGCATCATGAATGCAAGTAGTAGAGTCCCCGTTTTATTTTGACATATCAAATATAAACATATCTTTCCAGTAAGTCAGGCTGATAGCAAAAGGGAACAAGAGGAATGATGGGCTTTCCTATCCTTAAAAGATCTAGGCTACCTTTGATTAGGCACTGCTAAATGATGGGTGTGCACATCATTATGCACGTCATTTAATTGTGCTAATCATAGGTGGTTCGATCTTACATGGGTAGGAAAGCTATTTTCCACTTGTGCAATGCAGCTATCAGCCTGGTTCTAGAAGATCATGTTTATTATTAATATGTAAAATAACATGGGAGACTGTACTAACCACATTCATGATGCAGAAAATGATAGAATCACCAGTTTTGTATGAAGTGAGGTGAGAAGAATGAATGCCAGAGAGGGACTGAAGAGGTCATTCCAGCAGGATATAGTTATATTCAGGTTAGCTGAAGACATGAAGGAGGACGTTGAGCAGATCACTGTGAGATCTGAAATGTGGGGCTGCCAACATAGTGATCACTACCTGACTGTGGATGAGAGTAGCCAGCAATGACAAATACTCAGAGTGGCAGGGCTGCACCTAAACTGTTACTTAAATTTAGTGTAGAGAGATTACCCTCAGGTGGGGGGTGTTGACGTTTGTTAGGACAGTATTGAGGGAGCTGTGTATAGCTCATTCAATATTTGGAAGGGTGGCAGCCAGCCAATTTGAATTGTGGAGTACAGCACAGAAAAGTACTGGAGAAGAATTGCTGGGAACTGTCCTGCGGGGTTCTGCAGATCACAGGTAAAGATGTAGACTGACAATCAAAGTCGGGTGGATTTGCTCAAGGTATCAGTATGCCTCTCCTGCTAATAATATCGTTACCCATTGTAAGTGCATTATGAGGGCATGAACAGCAGTTTTTCTGATGGAACGTGATGCTTATTGCTTGGCCCTCGAGGAAGACCTAGTTGTTGGTTAATGAGGTGGGAAAAAACACAGCAGGGGAACTGCACATACTACCGTCACTGTGCAGAAGGTTGGTGATCCACTCAATGTTTACTGTGGGAGCAGAAGTCAAACACTGAGAATGTGGACTGGAGAGTGATTTGGGAGACATTTTTTAACAGTGCCAGCTGATGATGCATATTGGTATAGGTGTGCACAACTCTCTGAGGTACAAGATTACAATCTGATGTATGATAATTCTCTTCATGAGACCGTAAGCACATATGCGGCACCAGGCAGTACTAAGGACAGGTATGGATGGTGGGGTGTTCAACAGAAGGTAGGCTAGATGCAGGAGGTTCACATGGAAAAAGAAAGCATTATTTGTGGATTAACAAGAGAGCATGGGCTTTGGAACTGAACCAGACCAGTACTTTGCTCTGTGACCCTAAACAAGTCATTACACTTCCTTGTGCTCCCAGGCCACACCTGTAAACAAGTTTTCAGCTTAGTGTGTCTCTCCTGGCTAACAAAAAACAAAATTCAGTGCATCACATAACCACTAGATCATCAAGTAATTGAAGTGTTGTACTGTAATGCAGGTTGCCAAGGAAAAAAGTCAGCTGGATTGCAAAACATTTTCCACAGGTTAAAGTAAACTAAATAAACAAAATCATAGCCTAACATGTGTATTGATCAAAATAATCCATGAGTTAATACATGGTGTTGATCATTCTGGTACAACAATTCAAAACAAAGAGGGAAAGAAGAACTAGTAAGCACTATAGAAATATATGTGGGTCTCTGTCTTTGACTCAGATGATGTCATCTTGACTCATCACTTAACAGACTTGGCAGCCATCTTAGGGAGAAACCAAGGCAGTTTTTTTTAAAGTGAAAGGCTGATGTTTACATTTTTCAAAAGCTATGAAACTGCATTTATGTTATTTACATAAATGCAGTTTTAGCATAAATGTAAACAGCAGTTACCTTGTTATGAAGCCAGATTTTGGAGTTTGCAGTTTTAAAAAACTGCTTGTTTAGGTACCCTTTAAAAGCTCATGTTGTATATTATCAAACCCAGTGCTCATCAGAGGGGCCTGAGTATCACATGTGAAGTGAACCTACCAACTACTAGATGTTAGGCCTACTGAAATTTTATATTCATTCTTAAAGATACATCGCATTCTGACCTTTCCCAATCTCATTTGACCTCCCATCTGGAAAATGGAGTAATCGTTATTTACTTTTATGAAGTATGATTCCAATCTCTTAATCAATACTCCAAAACATTAGAAACAATAAACAATGATACCCAACCTGTATCATTTAGAAATTAAAGTAAAAATGTATTCCTTAAAGTGTCCTATTTATAGGTACAACATATTCCAGCCAGTATGGCATCTTACTACGTACTAGTTATAGTGAAAATGACTGGCAAATCATCCTAATCTCTGTTAGAAACTCCACAAAGGGTAATTTACATTATTTGTTAAGCCTTCCTGCTTACAATATATATATATATATATATATATATATATATATATATATATATATATATATATACAGTATGTAAATTAAATACAGCAAAAGGAAGGAACAATGTACCGAAGTAGGAAAAACAAAATCTAATTTTTACTCCTTTCTGTTTATATGGACTTCCGTCTAGCTGATTAATAGCAAGTTGTATGCCTTAGTGGCTAGCAGGGAGACCAGACTACAGTATCAGTTGCCAGTCTATTGTGACATTCAACCCACATCTGGAATTTGTAACTTCAAATCTGTCAATACAGTATGCTTCCCTTGAAAGAATAAAGGTTCTATAATCTCCTTCTATAATATTAGGTACAACATACTCAATTCCAAAAAATCTCAGACTTGGTAATTGGTGACCTGACTCAATAAAATGTCTTGCAACAGGTGATGAAATATCTCCCCTTCTGATATCTGACTTATGTTCTGACAGAGGCCACTGGGACTTGTACAAAGACACAGAGTAAGAAGGGAAGGGCAAAGAAGACCAGTTGGTTGTCTCTAGAGCTAAAGGAGGGGGTGAGAGCCAAGAGGAAAGCATTTCAGAAACTCAAAACATTGGGAAAAGGGGTTGACAAGAATGAGTATACAAAGAAGTCCAGGGAGGTTATCAGGCTAGTCAGAGTGGCCAAGGCTTCAAGAGACCTGAGACTGGCACAGGGTATCAAGGAAGGAGAAAAGGACATCTTCAGATGCATTAGAGAAAGAAGGAAGAACAAGGACCAGATTATGAGGATTTGGAAGGATGAAGGGTGGGTGGAAAAGGGGGTGGATCAGGCAGAGGCATTAAAGGCATACTTCTGCTCTGTGTTCATGAAGGAGAAAGGGCAGCAGATAACCCAAGGGAGGGGTGGAGTGTGTAGTGGGGGGAAGGGGGTGACATAGGGATTATAAACTACAGGGTTCTGGAAGGATTAAGGACACTGGGGGTGGACAAGGCACTGGGACCAGACGGCATTCACCCTAGGGTACTCAAGAAGCTGGTGGAGATCCTGGCAGGACCACTGGCTGACCTGTTCAATACCTCCCTGGACACAGGATGCATACCACAAGACTGGAGGATGGCCCATGTGGTGCCCATTCACAAAAGTGGCCCTAGGGATGAACCAGGCAACTACAGGCCAGTGAGCCTCACACCGATTGTGGGGAAGCTCATGGAGACAATCCTAAAAGAGAGGCTAGTGGCCTTTTTGGAGGACAATGGTCTCCAGGATAGCCAACAACACAGATTTGTCTCGGGCAGATCCTGCCAGACAAATCTAATTGAGTATTATGACTGGGTGACCAGGGAGCTGGATAGGGTCCATGCAGTGGATGTCCTGTATTTGGACTTCAGCAAGGCCTTTGATTCCATGCTGCATGGGAGGCTGGGAGGGAAGCTGGAATACATAAGGGTGAGAATGAAGACCATAAGATGGATTGTCAACTGGCTGAATGGAAGGCATGAGAGGGTGATGGTGGTGGGGGGAACTCTCATCACCGAGGAAAGTGACAGGTGGGGAGCCATAGGGATCAGTACTGGGACCAGTGCTGTTTGGGATATACATAGCTGATATTTCACATGGGATCTGGAGTAGCATCAGTCTGTTTGCTGACGATACAAAGATGAGAGCTGTGGTAGATGACATTGAAGGGTGGAAGGGGCTGTAGGAGGACCTGACTAAACCACAGGAGTGGTCAGAAACATGGCAGCTGGGATTCAACACCAAGAAGAGCAAGGTATTGCATTTCAGAACTAGGAACCAGGGGAGGAACTATCAGCTGGGAGAGGTGCAGCTGGAAAGCACCATGGAGGAAAAGGATCTGGGGGTGTTTATAACGGGCAGCATGAACAACTCAGCTCAGTGCAGGAAGGTGGCAGCAAAAGCCAACAGGATGCTGGGGTGTATAGCAAGGGGACTATCCTCCAGAAATAGGGAGGTGATCCTTCCCTTGTACAGATATCTGGTCAGGCCACACCTGGAATACTGTGTGCAGTACTGGCGCCCATTCCTGAAGAAGGACATCAAATTGTTGGAGGGGGTGCAATGTAGGGTGACCAAGAGTATCCTGGGATTGGAAGGAAAGTCCTATGAGGATAGATTAGGTGAGCTGAACATATACTCCTTGGAGGAGAGGAGGGATGGGGGGAAATGATTGAAACCTTTAAATACCTTAAGGGGATAAATAAGGCTAATACAGAAGGGATTTTCCAGCTTAGAAGAGGGACAGATACAAGAGGGCATCACCTGAGATTAGAGGGTGGAAGATTCAAGAGGGAAATCAGGAGGCATTTTCACTGAACAGGTGGTAGACAGGTGGGAATACTCTGCCCGAGGAGGTGGTATCCTGCAGAACAGTGGATGGCTTTAAGGCAGTAGGGACAGGGTGGGTGGGTTGTGATGAAGAGGGGTGGGGAGGGTGGGGCAGCTGCAAGTTTAGGGCAAGCTGCACAATCAAGCAGACTCGATAGACCATAAGGCCTGGTTCTGCTGGCATTTTAATATGTTCGCATATTAATATGTCCATACCTTAGTGCTGAACAGTTGCAGGTCTCCTGCTGTGCTTGAAAGCGGGTGGCAACTCACTTTCAAACTTCCAGTTTTGATTGCTATCAAAATCTGTGTGTTGGTAATCCAGGGTAAAAAAATAAATATAACACTGACAGCAATACAGTTCATGTCTTTTAAAAGCACAGAGCCAAAAAACCAATAAAACAGCCACTGCAGAAATGAAAAGTTGAGCTGGTGGTGTAGGGAGGGGTGCCATTAACACAAGGTGCCATTAAGTAGTCATATAAACAACTTCAAACAGCAGCAGTGCCCTCTACTGGCAAGTATGTCAAGTATAGTATTGGAACTACTTTACAACAAAATTGACTTTTCAGTGTTTTTTAATTTTGATTTTATTTATCTTTTTAATTTTTTAAATATTAGCTAAAACTGTTACCTATAGCCATTTTCTAAGCACAATAATACCCTCCAGGGTGGGTAGTATGGGTAATACCAGATGTTTCAGGGGCTATATGGCCCTCCGCCTGAGTGTTGGGCCTCATTGCATCCCTGGGTGGTCTGGTATTGCCCAATACTGCCCATCCTGTCAGGTATTATTGCTTGTGTACTGGCCAATTCTATCAGGGGATCAAGAACTAGCAAAAAATGTTGGACCAATATCACATATTACATTCAGGAGGGGAGTAAATTTAAAGGATAAATTAGTGAAAAGTCAATTTTCCAATGCAAACATAGAATATAAAAACATGTTAGGGACATTAGAAATCTGAACATGGACAGCCCAGTGGCAGAACATTTCTTTTCTCCTCACAATTGCGATGCAAGACAGTTAAATTCATGGGGCTGGAACAGGTGAAAGTTGGTTGGAAAAGTGGAGATAGAGTGCAAAGGGCACTACAGAGAGAAAGCTACTGGATATTTACTCTGAAAGCTTTAACCCCTGAAGGTTTGAATCTAGAATTAGATTTCAAACCATACCTCTGTGTATGTCTACCTCAAAAGCATAATCTGCCACAGGTACAACTGGATGCCAGGTGTAATGGACGATCTACATTACAAATTTTAACCCCCACCCTCTTTTGAAGGTTATTATGCTTTGCCTTGCCTAAAATCCACCCCCGTTATAAATACCATGGAAATAATAGATTTACTCATTTGGAAACTGCTTATTCGGTATTCATTTTTGAATATGATTATCGGTATTTGTCAAGTCAGTCTCTCACTTAATTAAAAAATATTTCTCTTATTTTCTTTCTTTTAGCCTGGAGGATGGCGAGTGCAGGAAACTCCTGTTGCAAGCAGCTCACTGGCATATGCTCCCAAAACTGGTTTGACTCTTTTCTAACTTTAATAAAGATGTATAATTGATTTTGGATTACGATTACGATATAAGGTCATAAAGATAATGTACTGAGTTTTATTTTTTGTGTATTCTTTACATTAATTTTTTTTGTAAAAGTATGTGATTAATTACGTTTCTTAAATTTCATTTACAGTATATGCATTATGAGTGGATAATTTGCCTTCAGCAATTTGCTACTAAAAATGACATCGTAGTCAGTTATACATTTACGGGTATTTTGTCCACCAGTTAACGGCCCCTTGAGAAAGCTTCGAGCAGCGAAGCACGGGGTATCTGGTAATGACTTTACAGCTCCAACTGCTATGAATTTGTGTAGTTCATACTTTATTTTTTTTTTTTTGCAGCTAATCTTTTTTATTGAGTATCCAAAAACATAACACATTGAGCGTTACAATACATTCAGGGTTATAGTCTTTACATTTACATTTACACGGTACAGGTACAGGTGAATTTCAGGTTGATATGGTAGGTGTATTACTTAATTCCTTGTCTAACACGCCATGTGACTGTTTTCTGTATTGTTCCCGGATTCCCCATCCAGTGACGACACATACACACTGCATTGTGGCTGCTCAGATCGGCTATAATTTTACTAGTTTAAAATAAGGCATTACAGTCAAAATCATCATCATAATCCAAAACATCCAAGTACATATCCTCATTATCATCTCAGATCATTTCCATTTTATATCCAGCTTATACTGTATATATACAATTTACACACCATATCATACAGTACATCTTCTTTTCCTCTTTTCTCCCCCAGATGTATACCTGGGGGCTGCTTTGATCTTTTTCTTCTTCTCCCTGTGCAGGTGTACACCAGTACCGGACTTCATTTTGTTGTAGTTCTGCAGCCTTCTGAATCCATCTGTCCCTTCCATCCCCCACCCTCCCACCACCTTGCTTGCTTCTATCCTTCCACTAGCCTGTCTCCAGCTTGCAATGGAAGACAGGCATTCCCCCCTTTATATCGGCCTATCTGTTTCCTCCAAGCTTCCACACAATCTGTTATCACTGAGTTAAACATGACAGTGCCCATGCCAAACAGATGAACACCATCTCCCCTGTAAAATTCATCATCCTGTTCTTCTAACCCACCCCACATGGATCTAAATAATGCCCCTACCCTCTGGTTCATGCACCTCCTGGTCCTATCTATAGCCCTATGGCTATGAGCATGCCACCAAACTCTCCTTGGCACCATGTCTGACCAGACCAATGTTATTGCTGGCCACCATTTTTTATTTTCAATATTGTCTTTTAATTGAAAATATATGTCCAACCAGGGTCTGGTGCCAGTGTCATTGCCTCCTAAATGAATGATGAGCATATCCAGCCCGGGCTGCACTTCCCTCATCTCCAGCAGCTTAGGTAATAGATGGGGCCACCTCATCCCTTCAATGCCTCTCCAGGTGATCCTACATTGCCTCGAGTCCTGCTACGGCTGCTTTCCCCCAGGTTTCTTTGATGCTCTCTTCTCCACCCAATAAATACATGAGTACCCACAAATCCACACTTCCAATCACTTCCAGGCCCCTACTGGTGACAAAAAACAAGATGTGTGAGCTCAGGTCTGCATTTCCTTTACCCTCCCTTCCCCCCTTTGTACATTTAAAGGGCTTCATGCCCCTTTTGCATCGCCCAAAATGCATGTTCCTGTAAGAGAAAGGGAGAGATTGTTAATAGTCTGTAATCAAGCATCCAATGGTCTCACACAGCACTTACAACTGTCAGATGCCCAGCGTCCCAACTCTTGTATCTCTCTACCAGAACCCCCCCCATTGGCCACAGTCAGTGAAGCCGCCCCAATCCTGAAGGATTGGGATGAATACCTCTTCAGATCCTCTCCTAAAAATTCTAAATCCTTCTTTAACATAGCCACTATCTGATAACTTGTCACTGGTTTTCCATCTCCGTGTGTGAACAGCCCTCCCGTTCTGTTCCTGTGCACTGCGGCATACGCCCACAATGCCCGGACCGGGCAGACTTCTCTATTTTATTGTAGCACAAGCTTTACCTTGGTTCTGATACCCATCTGGTCTGTCTTTGATTGCCTGATAACCAAGGTTATCTCCTCTGAATCCCAGGCCAAGTCTTCCCATCTCAATCCCCCAGCCCCTTCCCGTCTTCTGTGTCCTACTACTTCGCTTATTCTGAATGCTCCATGGAACATCACCGAATATATGGCTACAAACAGTGTGGCCTCATCCGCTGACTGGCAGATTCTTGTCAGTGCTCCCATAAGTTCCTGTAAGAGCCTCCCCAAGACAGGACACCTGATGTGATTGGGTCTACCCCTAATGCGCCCCCACCCTTGCATCATTCTTCTGACTAGCATGGATTTTGTCAGGTCCCTCCACCCCTTCAAGCTGCAAACTACACTGATTTCTGGCAAATGCACACCCATGGTTGTGTGTGCCACCCTTCTGTTCCAGTTGTATACTATATACTTCCCTACCTGTTCATCCATGACTGGCCTACTTACCTCCATGTGTTGTCCCTCTCTGAATGTTTGGAATGTCTGCTAGGCCCCCTGGTATGCTTTCTGGGTCCTGGGTGACCAGGAGTTATGAAACAGTAATTCAGCTCCTTCCAGCCAATCTCCCAAATGCATGGCAGTACTGGTGTTTTTTGTATCTCTGCCCTCAGTGCGATGGCCGGCACCTGTCCAGCTGCAGACAAGAGAAGCTGTCAGCTATTGTATTCTGAATCCCATCAATATGTCTAGCCCTAAAAGACATGTTCAGCTTAAGACCTTGTAAGACTAGTTGCCGTAATACCCACATGACCGACTCCAACATCGCCCCCCTTTTATTAAGAACCTCGACAACTGCTCTATTATCACACCAGAAGGTGACTTTCTGGTTGTGCAGCTCTTCCCCCAGACCAAGGTGCTCACCCATATTGGCATGATCGTGAACAGTGTGATGACCTTAGTCAAGCCTCTATCCCTCCATTCCTGTGGCCATGTCTCTAAACACCACCTGCCCCTTAGATAAGCCCCCATGCCTAGGCCACCTGAAGTGTCAGTATATGGTTTGAGCTTAGTATTGAAAACCCAGTCATCTTACCAAAAGGATCTCCCATTGAAATCCCAGAGGAAAGTGTCCCAGACATGCAGGTCATCCTTAGTGCCCTTCAGGATATCCACCCAGTAGTGTGGTCTGGTGGCCCTTCTTGTGGCCCTTGCCAGGCATCGTGTAAATACCGGCCCGGGGCCGACTGCTCTAAAAATAAAGTTCATGTGCTGAATCAGCTGCTGTACCTGCCGCAACTGGACCCTCCTCCATCTTCTATGCTCCCCCAAGAGCTCCTTGAGCCTCTGTACTTTTTTGTCTGGTAAATGGAAAGCTTCCACCTCCACATCAATCTCAATGCTGAGGAACTCTACCACTTGACTGGGACCTTCCATTTTGTTTGGTGCCAAAGGTACGCCAAGCTTCTGGCAAATCTTTTGAAAGCATGTGAGCATGTACAAGCTTCCTCCTTTTCTCTGCCAATTAACAAAAAATTGTCTAGATAATGCGTACTTGCCCTGTAACCCAACCTCTGCTGAAAGACCCATTGCAGGCAGCTGCTAAAGAGCTCAAAGGTGGCACAGGCCATGAGACAACCCATTGGCATTGCCTTGTCAAAGTAATACTGGTTCCCCACATTGAAGCCCAGTATTTCCCAGTCTTCCAGTCATACTGGTTGCATCCGGAAACTGCCTCAATATCAGTCTTTGCCAACAAAGCCCTGGGGGTGGCCCTAATGATCTGCACTGCCTCCTGTAAGTTGGCATACTTAACTTTGCTGTCTTCCTCATCAATGTAGTCACTGACTGAGTCCCCCCTCAGGAAAAGACAGGTGGTGTATCACCCAAAACTCCACGGCTGTTTCTTTGGGACTAGGCCTAAGGCAGACACCCTCAGATTATGAAAAGGTGGCTTGTCAAAAGGACCTTCCACCCTCCAGGCCTTCTTTTGTTTTTCTATTTTTTCTTAGTAGCCCTTCTTTTCCCCTTATTGATCCTAAATTTTTTGCTTCCTTAGCTGTCCAGGGTCCCTTAAATTATAAATTAAACCCTCTCTTAAAGCCCGCTACTGGTTTTCTGGCAGCTGCCCTGTTCAGGTACTTCTGTACCCATTCCTCTAAAATATGCACCTTTATAGGGGTCACTGCCCTGTCGAAAATAACTGTAGTTTTGGGGGCTACTTCCTCTCCTGCATTTGCTGACTCTGTCCCCATGCCCCATTGTAACCCCTCCCCGAATCCCCTCCCCCACTGTTGTCTCCTGAAACCTGAATTTTTTTTATTTTTATTTCAGTCTTTGGTAACCGGGTAAAGCCAAGTAGGCACAAGTGCATGTTTTCAGGGGCAACCTGGGAGCACTGGGTGGTTAAGTGACTTGCTCAGAGTCACACAGTCTGCAAGTGGAGCTTGTGAGAGTTTGTGAGAATCAAACCCAGGTCTGGTCTGCTGAATGTAATGAGCTTGTTCACAGCTCATTACTCTAACCTCTAGGCTATACTGCCTCTAGGCTATGAACGCCCTCCTCGAAAGTGTTGACTTGGCTGTTTGTGAGAGGAACCCGCTTGGCCACCATTAACCCAAGTTGTCCTGCATTTAGAGGTTGGATGTGCGCCCCTACACTTGGAACATGCATGTTTGAACCTGCATTGTGGCCACAAGCAGAAGGCCCTATTATATCCCCAACATTTTTGTAATAGAGTAGACTTTATTCCCCCTTCCTCTTCATTATTGGCTGTGTCTGTCATGCAGTCTAGCCACAGGTCTGATTGCTTTGTGTCCCATCTCACATCCCCAAATGTAACCATCCTCTGACGAAACATCTCATCATACTGCAGCCAGTTATTCCCTCCCCTCATCTTGTCCTTTCATGTTATTAGTGAATATATGAGGAGCAGTATTGCCAGTTCCAGTTTTTCTCTATTATTGTGACCAAATAGGTGGTAAAACCCACTGGCCATGCCTCTCATGTCTTCCGTTTAGTGGATTTGTCCTCATCCTCTTCCCTAACAAGACCACGGCTGCTGCCATGTCCTTCTTGCTGATGTTCTCCTTCTCATCATACTTTGTCACTGGTTCCTTGCTAATCAGTGTGAAAACATCCATGAACTCCCCCTTCCATATTTTCTGTTTTGTCACTAAAGGGACATGCTCGCCTATTCTCATCCCCGGTGTTCCTATTTCCCTTGTTCCCATACCCTCGCCAGAACCAGTGGGCTTCTCTGTTGTGGGGCCCTCACCTTTTCCCTTTTTTATATCTGCCAGTGCATTCTCAAATTGCCACCATCACCCAACGAAACCAATCATTTGCTCCACATATTCTTTTATGCTGCTACCAATGGTCAAACCCTCATTACCTGGCTTGGACCCTGGTTCCAGTGTGGGACCTAGCCCAGGGCTTGGAAGCCCTCTGTTGTCTGGCATCAGTGGATTCTCAGGTAGAGGTGGTGGAGGTGGTGGAGGAAGAGGAGCTGATGGGCCAGGCATGGGAGGTGGACAAGGAGAGGTAAAGGTGCCAGAGCGGGTTCTGGAGCAGGAAGGGGAAGTGGAGTCGGCTGTGGGCAATGGGGCAAGGGCAATTCTGGTTCTGGCGGTGTTGGGCTAGCTGGCCATGGTGGTGGTGGCCTCTTTCCACCCCTGCCCCCCTTTTCTTTGCCAGCCTTCAGCTTCTCCCCCTTTCCTGGCTCCTTGCCTTCAGCTAGCTCCCAAATCTTGTTGGCCTTGTCTGTCAACTCCACTATAGTCTTATAAGCATCCTCTTTCATAATTCAGTTCTTTCTGGGTGCCATAATTAAAGTCTCACAGTGTAGTAAGAAAATCTGAAAGTAGGATAAAAAACATTAGGCTTTCTCCTTCATTGCCCATTTTCCCCCTTTGATCACCCCCCCATGCCAATCTTGAAAAAAAAATCTCTAAAAACAAACTTCTAATGACTTTCTATCCCAATTGTATGTGTATATGTATATATCCTATGATCCTTTTTATATTTATCGTTTTATGTTGAAAGAAAAAACAGGTGTTACCAGCATGTCCAAACCCTAACAGTAGCTTGGGCTCACCATAGCATTCAAGAATTTGGCAGTTGAAATTCAATGCAAAGAAGTGCAAGATAATGCACATGGGGCACAAAAATCCTGTAACAACATATCAGTTGGAGGGGGGTCAGGATATAGCATGCACCAAGCAGGAAAGGGATCTTGGGGTTATCATCTCTGATGAACTCAAGGTAGGGAAACAGTGCGACAAGGTAGCAGGTAAAGCAAATAGGATGCTGGGATGCATAGGCAGGGGCATCACCAGCAGGAAAAGGGAGATCATAATTTCACAATACAAGACACTAGTGAGGCCCCACCTGGAGTACAGTGTACAGGTCTGGAGACCCTTACCTATGCAAGGACATAGACAGGGTAGAGAAGTTCAGAGGAGGGCAACAAAAATGGTACAGGGATTGCATCACAAGTCCTATGAGGACAGTCTGAAGGACTTGAATATGTACTCCCTGGAGAAGAGGAGGGAGAGAGGGGATATGATAGAGACATACAGGTATCTTACAGGGAGGAACAGGGTACAGGAATACACTATTTTCCAGCAAAAAAAGATGTTCCAGGACTAGAGGGCATGGGATGAAGTTGGAGAGAGGGTGATTCAGAGGAAATGTGAGGAAGAATTTCTTCACAGAAAGGGTGGTGGACACGTGGAACACTGCCAGAGGAAGTGGTGGGGGCTGAAACAATCACATGATTTAAGCATGCATGGGATAGACATAAGGGAATTCTGGAGGTCAGGGGTAAGGGGCAACAGACTTTTAGAAAAACATAAAGTGAACTTACAAGCTCAAATGGGCAGACTGGGTGGGCCATAGACCCTTATCTGCCAACAGTGTCTATGTATCTATAGCTGCCAGTCCTGTCTGTCTGTCCCAGCGTTGATTTAATGATATTTATTTTGTTTTCTTATCATTGTTTTTGACTCTTTACGATATTTTCTGCTTACTTGTATCATTGTTGTTTGTTTTTTTAAAAATGCCAGCAAGAATGTAGCTTATTTGTCAAAAGCCTTTTGTCTTTGATAGGCTGCGATTATCCCTCTGGGTTTCAGCATTGTGATAAGTATATGAGTGTTGCCTCATTGTGGGGCTCTCTGCTGCCCCTATAATCAGAAACCCTCTAAGGGCCTCAGACCCTTCTCATCTGGTCTTCATGCTACAAGTGGGGCCTATTTGGGTCTCTATGTACCTCTAGTTCCACTTACCCCCAGGTTTCCATTAAACTCCCCTGTTCCTTGAACTGCTTGCGTGTCCTCGTGTGCCCCAGTTTGCTGGTAGGAGTGGCTCGGCTGCATTCGCCTACCATTCACGTGGGCATGAGAAAATGGCGGCCGCCCGCCTGTCTGCCCCAAAATGGCAGCCACTTCCTTTCTTCTTACTGGGCCCTCAGTATCAAGATCATGGCCCCAACATGACACCTCTAAAATGGGAGCCCCCCCCCCAGTGGCACTCATTAAATGGCGGCTGCCCTCCGTCCTCCTGGTGTAAACCCACCCCCCACGTTTGCTCCACTGGAAGACTGCCTCACTCCCCGAGGGGGCCTGTGTGACTTCTTTCTTCCTTGTATTTCCCCTAGACACTAGATCCCCAATCAAAAGCACACAACTGCTGTTCAGACCATCCAGTATTATAAAAAAAACAAAAATGCTTCTTCCCTCAGGTCCCCTCATGGCGACAAGGCATCCTGGCCTGGCCTATGCTGTAGGAAAAACCCCACCCCTGATAGCCACAAGCCAGCTCCCTTGTTCCCACTCCTGAGAAAAAACCTCACCAGGCTAGGCAACCCACACCCCTTTGATAATTTTTTTTTTTTAAACCCATTCCTGTGTGCCTTGTTTTTTCTTTTGTTTTTTTTGAAAGGCAGGCAAATCGAGAAAACACGTGCTCTGCCGAGGCTCGCACAATAGTTCCTACATGCTCAGTCTACTCTCCCAGATGGGCTTCCTGGAATGATATTTCACGTGGTGGGCCCCCGGTTTTTGGCCAAGCCATATTCTGCGGCACGCCACTCGATCTTGTGGCAGGGAAAAACACCAGCAGAGAGAAACACGTGGAGTTTGAGCTTCTCAGCCAAACCCTTGCATAAATGGCCAAAACCATCCATTGCACCCAACACAGTTCTGCCTTTAGCAAAGAACCGCTCGGAGGTGGCTCCCAATCAGGTGACCCTCACCCCTCCAGATGGGAAAGCTAGCATTGGACCAACCTCCAGCCCCCGGATCAGATACATGGCTACAGGCATTCACTTAGGCTGGGGAAATACTGGCCTCATATTGCTCCTTTCATGTCCCGCTCAGATCTATTAAACCACAGCTGTACTGAGTACAAGAGTACAACCAAAACGGTCAAATTTTGAGGAGTGGGCCTAAGTTTTTAATTAGTAGGCAACTAGAGATAACCCAGCAAGCTGAGTTCCTATTCCAACAAGTTTCTTTAAATCGCTCATTAGCTTACCATGCCACCCCAGCCTCTTGGCCCCAATGAAAAAACATCACCTTACCTGTGCAGTTGGATTAGGGCCTCACCCCAGCTTTTTGATCTGGAGATAGACCACCAAAACGAGCCAGATAATACAGGATAAACCACAAAAACTGAGCCAAATAATACAGAAAAACACACTTTTTTTGTTGTTGTTAGCTCTGGTATTTACCACAAGACATTTCAAGAAAGTAGCAAACAGCCAAATCAAAATGCCAATCTGATGTGCTGCTGAGAGAGACTATACTCTGAGTAGCAAAGGAGGGCTCCTCCAGGCCAGGCAACGCTGGATACGCGGGTTGATACCAGCCCATTCACAGAAGAAAGGGTTCTGAAAGAACTCTTAAAACTGAAGGTGTACAAAGCAATGGGGCCTGATGGGATTCATCCCAGAATTCTTAAAGAACTAAGGGTAGAACTAGTGACACCACTGACTACCCTCTTTAATAAATCAGCAGTGTTGGGTAAGTTACCTTTTCTATTACTTTCTATTAGTTTTAGAAACTTGTTCCAGAAAGCTCTGTGCAGTCACCAGCAAGGATGGAGAAGTACTGGAACAAGTAATACCCCTTACAGTTACAATTACGTATGTCTTTTTATACAAAAGTAATATGTAACTGTAACTGATGACATTCATTTGAAAGTAACTAGTAACTAACATATTACGTAAGCAATAATACCCGACAGGGTGGGCGGTATTGTGCTATACCGGACCCCCCAGGGGCGTAATGAGGCCCGACGTCACAGGCGGAGGGCCTTATAGCCCCTGGAAGGTCCGCTATAGCACAATACCGCCCACACTGGAGGGTATTATTGTGCTTAGAAAATGGCACTGTAAAAACAAATAAGTTTAATAAAAAATATTAATGAAAGTCATTTAAAGTAAATTTTGTGATAAAATAGTTCCTCTGCCTAACACAACCTTTGAGGCCATCCACACACACTGCTCCCCACTGCCTGGCACGGCAGGAGAGAGTTGAGCGCCCTAAACCAGCTCAGACCCCAACACCATTCCTGTAGGGAGAACCCGGCCCCTCCTGCCCGAGGGACAACCCATGGCCAAAGGCCTCCTGCCCCAGGGACCCTCCTTACCTCCGTCGGCGATGCGAACATGAAGGACATTTAATTAACGGTGGCAGCGGCCGGGGCCTCAGCTTAACTGCGGTGGGTCTGGCGGATCGCCGCGCAACGAGAGAGGGCAGGCAGAGAGCGGCGGAGGAGGCAGGCGGCCAGCACCATGGCAGTTTCCGTTCACAATTGAGCTGGTGCAGTGGGGTATGAAGAGCCCGGAGCTCGCGAGCCAACAGCAACTGCAGGACCTCCGTGTGCTTCACAACCAAGAACAAGCAGCCTACCCACAACCCTCCAGGACAGAGAGACAGGACCGAGCCAGAGAGCTGACGGGAATCGTAGTTTTCCGTGTACTCAGAGTCCATACATGTCAGAGGGGAAACGCCGGAAAAGAACTACGCAGTCCACAAGGGAGTGCGGCCCAGCTCGGTACTAGCTGGAAACTGTAGCCGCACAAGAGGACTACATTCCCCAGCAGGCAATGTGTCGAATACAGTCACTTCTATGGGGCAGAGGTCATGGATGTAACACAGAACAAAAAAATGAAAAGTTTAAGCCTGACTTATAACCGGAAACCTGTACGCTGATCTGTTTTGGTCAGTTACTGGATGGAGTTTTTGTCTTTGTAGTCTAGGGAATGAGCATGTGGGTGGGGGCTCTCACTCTCGCTAAGCAATGAAATACAAATGGTGGCAGTTTGAAATTGTGTGAACCAGTGCTTCAGCCAATGAGGAAGCAGGCTAGGCACAAGGATACTTCGCTGCATATGAGGAAGGTTTGGGCTGGGACTTCTTATTTGGTGGGCATCTATTGTCTGATAGATGCCCACCTAAATAAGTGTCTCAGCCAATCAGAAGAGAGCATTGTCTTTGCCCATTTCCTAATTTCAAATAAATGTCATCTGTCATAGTTTTTTATTATATTTGTATTGTTTTTGTGTAAAAAGAAAATAAGTAACTGTAACTGTCAGGAGTATTATTTTTTCTAGTACTTCTCCATCCTTGCTAGTGACCGCACAGAGCTTCCTGGATCAAGTTTCTAAACTAAATAGAAAGTAATAGAAAAAGTAACTTACCCAACACTGTAAATCATGGGAGGATGGGGTGGTACCTGAGGACTGGAGGAGGGCAGATGTTATTCCACTTCACAAAAGTGGGAGCAGGGCAGAAGCAGGAAACTACAAACCTGTTAGTTTCACCTCAGTGATTGGGAAAATGATGGAATCACTTCTGAAGAAAAGAATTGTTGAGTACCTAGAGACCAGAGGGGCGCAGGACCCAAGGCAGCATGGATTCACAGTGGGAAGGTCATGTCAGACGAATCTAATAGATTTCTTTGACTGGGTGACCAAAGTAGTAGATCAGGGAGGGGCTGTGGACATGGTCTACCTAGACTTTAGCAAGGCAAGATTAATATACAAGTTGGCCAGCCTGGGAGTGGGTCCCAGGATGGTAGCCTGGGTAAAGAATTGACTGGAGAACAGGACACAGAGGGTAATGGTAAATGGAGTCTACTCTGAAGAAAGGGGGGTTACTAGTGGGGTAGCGCAGTGTTCAGTACTAGGACCGGTCCTGACATGGCAGAGGGACTGGAAGGAAAACTATGTCTCTTTGCAGACGACACAAAGATCTGCAACAGAGTTGATACACAAGGTGGGGTGGAAAGGATGAGAGGGGACTTGGCAAGGTTGGAGGAATGGTCAAATGTATGGCAGCTTAGATTCAATGCTAAGAAGTGCAAAGTAATGCAGCTGGGAAACAAAAACCCCAGGGGAAGAGTACACAATGGGGGGTGAGAGACTAACAACAACAAAATGGAAAGGGACCTGGGGTAGTCATATCAGATGACCTAAAGGTGAGCAAGCAATGTGGAGAGGGCAGTAAGGAGGGCTGGGGGATACTGTGATGTATAGGGAGAGGCATCACCAGTAGAAAACAGGAAGTTGTTATCCCTCTGTACAGACAGCTGGTGAGACCTCGTCTGGAGTATTGCATACAGTTCTGGAGACCCAATCTCCGCAGAGACATAGACAGAATGGAGGCAGTCCAGAGGAGGGCAACAAAAATGGTGCAGGGTCGGCACCAGAAGACATATTAAGAGAGACTTAAGGAGCTTAATATGTATAGCCTTGAGGAGAGGAGGGAGAGGGGGGACATGACAGAAACTTTCAAGTACCTCAAGGGAATCAACAAAGTCCAAGAGGGTAGCATCTTTCAGAAAAAGGGTCATGCAAGAACAAGGGGGCACAATTTGAAGCTAGAGGGGGGATGACTCAGAGGTAATGTGAGGAAGTACTTTCTCATGGAGAGGGTTGTGGATGCATGGAACAGCCTTCCTGAGGAGGCTGTGGAGTCAAAAACTAGTGAAATTCAAGAATGCATGGGATAGTCATGAAGCAATTCGGGGGGGGTAGGAAGAAGTAGGCGGTTGGGTAGCTAGGATCTGCAGCTTATCCATTATGTAGGGAAATGGGCAGACTGGGTAGGCCAAACAGTCCTTATCTGCTGTCAGATTCTATGTTTCTATTCTTCTCTCTCTCTTCTCTTGGGCCAGTGGGTTGCCTGGGACCTTACCTTTTGGCCCCTCCCCTCTTGTGAGGTCAGGGTTACCTCACCACACCTGAAACCATCCCACCTCTGAGTCATACGATCCCTTCCTCCTCCCCCCTTCCCTTCTCCTCCTCTGAGCTACCCCCATTTGCCGGGGCACTGTGACAACAGTGTTTGCCCTTTTAATACAGGCAAACCTCATTATATACAGTAATAGAAGCTGCATCCTCTGGCAATTCACCAAGGATGTTCTTGTCTTCTTAAGACTCGTCTGGGCTCACACACATATGTGGCCTTGCTAGGAGGTACATTGGTTTTGGGGGTGGGGGAGAAGAGGGGGTGCTCTTGTGAGTCAGAAGAGACTTCTAAGCATTACAATGTATCCAATTTAGTGTTTATGAGACTGGTCATGGGAGCTTCAGTTGGTCTTTCCTCCAAGCTGAGGGAGGGCAGTGCTTTTGGGGGTCTGTATATTTTAAGTAAGGGCCCTAAATCAGTTGATATTTAGGAGTGTTTTGCAATGAAAACTATAGCAGTCTGGAGTTTATAGCTAGGCCTTCCATTGATTTATACCATCCACCCACACTTGGTACATTTGGGGTTCTTCAATTAACCAGTAGTAGTCTTTTCACTTCCACTGAGTCCTGTAGTAGCCATTGTCTTTGGCACCTATGGAGCCATACCTCTGGGTGGGCGAGACCTAAGAGTATCAAGTCTGGGGAATGTGGAATGGCAATACCCAGCATGCTCCCACATATATGTAGCACTTGGTCCCAGAACGGGAGTACCTCAGGGCAACCCCGCATGATGTGGAGCAGATCTGCTCCTGCAGACTCACATCTCCAGCACTGATCAGTGGATATTAGTCACATCTTGTGTAGGAGGGTGGGGGTGTGATACCAGAGATTAATTTTCTTTTGAATGAGAAGACCCCTTTGGTCTTTACAGGCACATTGAGCCAGTCTCCAGCATTCTATCCATTTAGCATCTCGTATGACCTTGGAGAGCATGCTCTGTCATCTGCTTTTCTTTCTTTTGTAAGTTTTTTAGCTTTTGTTCCCCAACCCCGTGCATCCCGGTGTCACATGTGCATGTGCAGGCACGCGCATGCCATGCACTACAGGATGCCACACCCTACCTGTTGCGCCGTCACCACCTGCACCTGTCACCGGACCTCCATCCGGTGATGGCAGGACTACAGGTGGACAACCCCCTCCCCCCGGGAGAGGAGAGCCAGTGCTCAATCCTGCTCCCACCCTCCTTCCTGTGCCAGCACCCTGATGACCCAAGGTTGTTCCCAAACCCAGGCCACCATCATAGCATGAGGTAAGGCATCCAGCACCTCAGCCCTCAGTGCCACCGGGCTGGCCCTCTGCCATCTGCTTTTAGCCTTCTGCATAGGGTTAGGATCAGCCATTTTTGATCCTTTCCTGTAAAAGGTCTGCAAGTTCTTTAGGTCTCTGGAGCCAGGTTGATATGTGTAAGGGGTGATAGGGGTGGGGTACAACTTTTTTGTTCATTCTACAATTACATTTTCCTTTCGCCCACGCCCTATACATACTCCGCAGCTGAAGGAACTTCCAGAACTCCTTCTTGGAGAAACCTTGTTGGGTTTGGAGTTCTGGAAATGTTTCAATTGTAAGGAGATCAGGGGCTAACAGATCTTTGATTCTATATATGCCTTTGCCCTCCCATGTCTCCCATTGTAGTGGCTTCTTATCTATCAGTGGGCCAGGATTTAGTCAGATTGGGGTATACATACCAGGATGCATGCACATTTGTGCCAACTTCCCTACTTTCTGATATGCCACATGTGCTGCTTTTATGGTAAGCCAGGTGGAGAACTGTGCTGGGAGAGGGGGACGTGATAAATACAGCCAGGAGAGCTCCCCCCAAAATCATCATTTCTATTTGGTCCAAGCTGGCTGCTCCTCCCTATTTTCCCTAAACATTAGGGTAGACAGGGCTACTAAGTTAATTAAAAAGTAATGTTGCAAGTTTGGCAGGTTCCACCCTCCTCTGCCCTTGGAGGCTCTCAGCTTAGCCCAGCTGAATCTAGGCTTCTCTGATCCCCATACAAATACCCTTATTATTTTGTTGATTTTCTCAAACCATATCTTTGGGATATCCACCGACAAATGTGACAGAATGTAGTATATCCTGGGGGCAGCCATCATTTTACTAGCCTCTATTTTGCCTATCAAGGATAAATTCAGTGCAACCATCTATCAAAATACCTCTGTAGTGTTTGGATAAGAAGGCTATGGTTTGCTGAGAATAATTCCTGCATGTTCTGAGGGATCTGAATATCCAAGTACTTAATGCCTGTTCTTACACAAGAAAGGCCCGCCTCCAGGACTTTTTGGGGCAAAAGAACAGCACTGAGGGGGAGTAATTCTGACTTATTGACATTTACACACAACCCCGATAGTTTGTCAAAGGACTAGAGAGTTTGCAATATGTGGGGTAATCCTTCATCAGTGTCCTCAGATACTATTAAACAATCACCGGCATAACGTTTTGTACTATATGCGGCTCTCCAACCCAAAGGCCCTGGATATTAGGGTGCGCTCTTATGGCAGTGTCCAGAGGCTCCATGACTATCACAAAGAGAAGTGGTGAGAGCGGACACCCCTGCCTGGTACCCCTAAATAATTCAAAGGGTTGTGAAAGGATGTTATTAGTCAATAGCCTTGCTGTCGGAGCATGGTAGAGGGTCTGAATCCAACCACAGAAGTAATTGCCAAAGTTGCCTTTGCCCAGCACCATGTGCAAATACTCAAACTCCACTGAATCAAAGGCCTTTTCAAAGTCTACTGCGAGAGCCACCGCACGCAGTCTGAAACAAGGTTATGAGGGCTCTTATATGGTCCGTACTGGCCCTGCCTTTTATAAATTCTACTTGTGATGGGTGTATTAACGAGGGGAGATATTGCTCCAATTTGGGTGCTAGTACTTTAGCCAGGATTTTGGCATCAGCATTTATTAGGGATATTGGGTGGTAGCTTACCGGGTTGGAGGGGTCTTTACCATCTTTAGGAAGGACAGTTCTTATAGCTTCTCTTGAAGTCAAGGGGAGGTTCTGTTGGGTATGTGCCCTCTCTAGTATGGCTAGCAGTGGGGCAGTTACTGAGTTCAGCACCACGATAATAATCTGCTGGATACCCATCACTACCCGGGGACTTATGGGGGGCCATTGCCTGGATGGCCTTTCGAAGCTCTTGCTGGGTAATGGGGGCCTCAAGGAGGTCCCTCTGTCCATCCATCAGCTTGAGTAGAGGGAAGTTATTCATAAAACTGTCAAATGCTTGTCTGTCCCACAGAATGTGGGACGAGTATAGTGATTTGTAGAAGACAACCATTATGTTATTAATATCTTCTGGGGCAGTGAATTTTTTGCCTGTAGCGTCAACTATTTGAGCTATGTGACTTTCCAGCTGCTGCTTTCGTAAATGGAAAGCCAGGAGCTTGCTGTTCTTTTCCCCACCAGCCCAATACTTAAACTTGGTCCTCTGTATCTGGAGATCTGCCTTTCTTGTGGCTAGGGCATTGAGTTTGACCCTCAATGTGGTGATCTCATGAATGAGGTTTTGATTTTTTAGGGATCTATGGTCTGTTTTATATATCTTCTCCTTTTCCTTCAAGGCCTTTTCCAGAGTCTCTACCTCTATGCCTCTTATTTTTATCCTATGTGCTGCATAACTAAAGATCCTCCCCCTCATAGTGGCTTTGTAACCTTCCTATATCCCCGTTAGAGTAGCTGAGTCTGCCAGATTATCCTTAAACAATAGTTGTGATACTACTGCTATCTACTTTTGGAACTGCGGGTCTTGTAGCAGTAAGGGATCTAGTCTCCATTGTGCTGATTTGTGTCTCTTTGCTTCTACTGTGTACTTGAGGGTGATAGGGGTCTGGTCTGATATATAGATAAGGGTGATGGCCGTATCAAGGGTGGATGTGCTTATCTCTAGGGGTGTGTGCCAAAAGTCAATTCAGCTAGCCATTGCCCTGGCAGCTGAAAAATGCATATAATCCCTGCCTGCAGGCTGAGTAGCTTTCCAGATGTCAGTTGGAGTATAGTCATGAGGTTGTTAAGGGCAGCTAAGGAATGGAGTGAGGTTCTGGTTTGGAGTTGGACCAGTCCAGAAAGTGGTACAATGTGAGGTTAAAGGAGGCACTTGGGAGGCAGTATAGCGCAGTGGTTTAAGGCTCTGAGCTGCAAATCTGGTGACATCCAGCAGACCAGACCAGGGTTTGAATCCCACAGCTTCCACTTACATACTGTGTGACCCTGAGCAAGTCACTTAACTTCCCTGTGCTCCCATGATGCTCCTGTAAAAAAGCTTTCAACTTAGTGTGCTACTCCTGGTTAAACAACTAAAAAAAAAAAAAAGTCTCCTCCCAATATAATATCAGGGTTATCAGATGTCATGTTTAGTAACACCTGGGACAAGCCATCTATGAAGTCTGCTCTGTCCTCATTAGGTGTGTATGTGCTGGCCAGGATGAGCAGACCTTTAGGGGTTGCCACTTTCACCAGTACCCATCCCCCTTAGTTATCTGAGCAAGTGTCCACTATCTTCCAACAAAGGTTTTTATGGCCTAAGATTGACACCTTAATTTGGCTGATTTGGAGACCCTATGCACCTCCCATTATACCCATTCCCTTTTTAATTTAATTGCCTCTTTCTCAATTAACTTGGTCTCCTGTAAAAAGGCAATTTGTGTTTTAAGTTATTTCAGGTGGGACAACACCTTTTTCCTTTTTACTGTGGAGTTTTGGCCCCTCACATTTCATGAGGTGGCCTGGAGGAATGTTATACTAGCTATCATCATGTATTAGTTCCAATTCGTTTCTCTTATTTTGACTTATAGATTGTTGACCTCCACAAGGTGCCCCTCCTTTGGTTCCTTAATCATTTTTAAGTTAGTCTCCCCTCTCATGTCTTGATTGTGCGCTCCTTGATTTCCAAAATATAGCGTACCTCCTAGCTTGACATTCATGTAGCCTAGTCCTGATTCAGACATTCCTTTTGTTTGCCTTGTATACCTATATTCTATCTGGTGGCACTTCACTCCTAGGAGCCAGTCACAATATACTTTAAAACACCTTTGATCAAGGACTCCTCGGAGCAGCTGCCTTAGCCTGGAAAGGACTATGCTAACAAACAACATAACTTTTAGTGACAAAACTGTAAAACCTTTGGTGTCACCTAACTTTTCCTTAAAGGGGAAGTAAACATTGCAGGGCTCATTCAAATTGTGAAAGTGCAAGACAAGACCATTTAAATGAGGTACTAGGCTTAGCTGTAGGTTTCAGGAGTCCTGAGATATGAATATCAAATTATCGATAAATGAAAACAAAGCAGCAGCCATTTCATGTAATCTTAAAACAGGAAGTGATGTCACTGAGGGGCCAGCTCTATGTTGTTAATTATAACTTGCCCCTCAGTGACATCAGTTTCTGTCTCAGGATCCTATGAAATGGCTGCTGCCTTGTTTTGATTTACAGAGTATTTAGATATTCACATCTCAGGATTCTTGACACTGAAAAAGAAGTTCCATACCTCATTTGAAATGTCTTTTTATGGGCTTTGACAATGTGAGAGACACCTGCAATGTTTACTTCCCCTTTAAATTGAATATCCTGCGGTTTCACAGTTGCGGTCTGACTGCCTGTACCCAGGTAGTCAATATCCCTGCAAACCCCCGGGGGGGGGGGCTGTGTCCAGGCCATCCCTGCGGCCTGAACACAGAGTGCATTCTCAAAGGTACTACCCAAGGTGTTCTCTATCTGGAAGGTTCAAGAATCCCGGGTGTTGCAATATTTGTTTGTTTGTTTGTAAAAGTTTATACCTTTCGAACATTCCAAGGATAAGGATAGCCCATTTGAGCCTTAACTCATTTTCAATTGGGTCCATATGCATTCATAACAAATTTTCAATATATATACAGCATATAAAATATATGTATTACGTAGACATACAAAAAGGCTTAGTCACATATATTCACAAGAATGGATAAGACCATAAAAAATGCAAAATGTTAACAATGACAACAATTTTTTGATTGTGCATACTCTTGGAACAACCAGATTTTGATCTTATTCCATGGGGCAATTGCCTTTGTTCTGAAATAACCTGGCAGCCCATTCCAAATTCTTGGGCCACTGGCCATTATGGTAGAATTTCCCTTTACAGTTCTCATTTTGGGAATCACCAGTTCTAGGTTTTGTGCTGTTCGCAGGTCTGCTCTAGAAAAACATATCTCAAATAAATTATCTAAATAAGGTGGAATCTTTTTATTTAAGTACTGATGAGCCAGATGCATTATATGTAGATTTATATGCTCTGTTAAATTAATCCAGTTCAAAGATCTATACATTGTACAGCGATGCTGTTGTGGGGCTTTTCATTTCATTTCCCACTCTCTATTATTGCCAGTGCAAGAGTCCCAGTTCTGGTGCCATTACTAGCATGGATGTTAGGTAGTTCAGATGGTATTCCTTGTAATTCCTTGTAATTGTGCCATCTGTCCTTGCACTGACTATGTTAATCAAACCCTCCCCAAGATGGGGGGGTGCAGTGGGGGGGATGGGTGCCCATCCCACTAGGGGTGCAACATATGAGGAGCCAAGTGAGATCATCTGTTCTTACAGTCCTTGGCCATTCCCCTTGCTGCTGGAGTATCTTGGGAGAAGATCTCTAGTGCAGGCAATGAGGGCTCCTAACAGCCTCCTCAAGGAATGGCTGTGCCTCTTGCAGAGCTCCGTGCCTCATAAGCTGTCCGATCATTCTATAGTAGGGCAAGGATCATGTCAGCTCCGGATAGACTGTTTACTGCAGGGAAGCTTGCCTCTCCACACTAATGTGCTTATCCTCTGTACCTTACAGCCTGTGGCTGCCCCTCCATTCCCTTCCCCTTGTCAAGTCATACTGTAACTTTTTATAACATTTGTTAACACAGAGATAACAACCCTCCTATGTCAACCTCTAAACATGAGGCATCAGCCATAAAATGCAAGATTGAGCTAATAAATTTTTAACATTTCTATAAGCCTTGAGAGCAGCCTGTGGTACTATCCATCATCGTGGCTGCTCCTTATCTTGACAACGGGCCATCCTATTGCCACCTGGTGGTGACATCACCCCACAAGTAGCTAAGAATCCTGGTACATGGATGGAAAGGCTAAAAACAAGCCTGTGTCTAAAGAATGGACTTGTGTACTCCCAGAAGGCCTTGACATTCAGGCTGAGACTCAAAAGACAGGTGGAAATCCATGCACACTTCGGCAGTCAATTACTGCTGTGTAGCTGTCACCATGCACCGTGCTTAATCAATGCGGTGTGCAACCTGCAGATTAGTTAATTCCAGTACTGATTGTTTAAGCATCATAGGCCACAGTCCGCTCACTCTACCACATTAAATTGACAGACCCACCTCTGTGGATAATCTCTAGCTCTCCTCATCTGTGGGTAATCCTTGTGGGGGGGGTATGGTCTGTCCAAGAGATGCTGCCCAAAAGGGATCATCTTCTATGATGGAATCTGCCCAAGCCTGGCAGATGGGGACCCAGTCATCACCACTCTTGGGGGGTAGCTGGTTCGGAGGTGTTGGCTGAAGATCCACTACAGACAAATCCAGGCGGGCTGGGGTGAGTGCTCTAAGGGGCTCATATTTGTTGTGCACTTTTATTGGAGTAACAGAGAGTGAGGCACTGCTTATTCCTGAGGGAGGATGTTTACTTTGATGGCTCCTTGAACATTGAGGGACCTCATTCCCCTACTGGTAGATGGTTTCTTATTCTTCTTCTTTTGGTGGCTTCTTTGTACCTGCTGCCAGGGTTCTGGCTGAGCCAGGTCTGCTCATGATCGATGCTGCTGGGAACCCTCTGTAGTTAATCCACAGCATGGAGTGGTAGTGAAGGGATATAGGAATGGCCAATCTAGAAAGTTCTTGTTTGACCTAAGAGTATGCTCTGCATTTACGAGATAAGTCCTGGGAGAAATCCTGAAACAACTGTATTTTGTGTCCTTCCCATGCCATAGTGCCCCATCCCTAGCCATTCATAAATAGAGGTCCTTTATGGGATATTGTAGAAAATGGAATAGTGTGGGTCTTGGTCTGTCCTCCTCTCTTGGCTTTGGGGCAAGGGACCTATGTGCCCTTTCCAGCTGTGGCTTAGGCACATTGGGCAGTTGAAGCAGTTGTGGCAGGAAAGTAGCAAGAAACTAGAGCATGTCTTTTCCTTCAGCTCCCTCCGGGAGCCCAACATTTCGCAAGTTATTCCTTTGGGCTCTATTCTCCATATCATCGACCTTCTGCAATAAATACTATATTTTAGAATGGTGGTTCCGAAGGTGGCATTGATGTGTGTGGATTATCTCCTCATGTGCATTAACTGTTCTCTTTGTCCCTGTAACTATAGCTGTCAATGCCTGCGTTCAATATTGGTCATAGTAGTTATGGCTTTCAGTCGTGCTGTGTCAAGCAGAATTTTGTCCAATTGTTCGGTGATATTAGCCAGCTCAGATGCAGTTGTATTTTTTGTTGTAGGGCCATGATCGTGTCAGCGTTGCCCCTCCTGGAGTATTTGACAGCCCGTGCAAATCTGTGGCTTGTGGCACTGCCACCTCGCAGATGTCAGCCCCACAACCACTGGTCTTCCTCGAGGTAAGAACCTTTGGCTCTTGCAGTAGTACTGACAATATTGGAATCAAATGACAGCTTCCAAGATACTGTTTTGTTTAGGCTATTTTTGATAAACCAGCAGCAGGTTTGAGATGAAGAATGTATCAGATAGTTAAGCCCGGGATTGCTCCTGTTAGATTAAGGTATCCCCATCTTGCTTGGCATACTCCACCCCACTACTTTGCTATTTTTAAATAAATCAAGTTGGACATTCAAATATTTGTATCATTAGTACATTTGTACTTTGTTCAACTACACTTGAAGCTCTGGAGTGTGGTTGTAACTGTTTTTTCCTATATATCTTTTTACAGAGTGAGTCGGCGATCGGGGGAGCCACTAGCACCAGGGCTATCTACACATATGGGACAGGGTATTTGGGGGGGCAGCGCCATGCCAACCTGCCCACTACCCATGCAAATGAGCCCATAAAGGGCATGCAAATGGCCCCTTAGTGCCTTGCATGCCCAACGGGCTCATTTGCATGTGTCCCTTTGCATATTATAAATAGCACTCCAGTGCTATCCATTCTGGCAGTGTATTTTGAGAGCCCTGTTATGGCAGCACTAAGTGGCTTAACGTTGGGCCAACATGGCCCTAAATTCTGTCAAATTGTGCCAGTACGCTGTTCAACTGAATATACCATCTTCAGGCACCCGAGCAATTGCAAGGTGCAGCACAAATATTTGTGCTCTGCTTTGATCAGCTTTGAATATCTGCCCCAGATGTTTATGTGAGTGTAGTGAGGTTCTTCTGTTTCTAATTCTTTCTGTTTACACTGAAACATAGACAGTGTTGGCAGAAAAAGACATTTGGTCCATCCAGTCTGCTGAGTTTTACTTTACTGTACCTCATGACCTATTGTCCATACAGGGTTTTGTCTTCTCTTTCCCCCTCACTCCCTGCCTTACCGACACCCCCCCAAGAAATAATTAAGCACATTACTCTGTTTAAAATCCTTTATTTGTTGTATTTCTTACTGTTGTTGTTACATCCTTTAGTTTACTGTGTATCTCGTAAATTTAGTGTAAATATTTTATATTTAGGCAAGGCAAAGCAAATGTTATTTATTTGGCACCTAATCCCTGAGGCTATGGGTGCCGTACAAACAGAAATGGTCAGTTCAATACAACATATCATTAAAATAATTAAATACATAAAATACATACACATAATACATACATAAACTACATCTTAGTGTCTTAGCATGTCAAATAAAATCTATTGGTTTATCCTGGTCAGCCATCCTCACCAGGGAAAGCCAGACTGAAGAGATAAGCCTTTAGCCACCGTTTAAGCTGCTCGACCATTGGGGCCCCCCTGGCAGTAGCTGGCAAAGAGTTCAACAGGGTCAGTATGGCGACACTGAAGGCGCAGTTGCTGGATGTTTTCAGCCTGACCCTAGGAATGTCAAGAGGAGGCTCCAGGTCAAGGAACGGAGGGTTTCAGGTGGAGGAGACAGGTGTTAGGAGATCAAATAGGTAACCAAGACCCAGCCCATATAGGGCCTTACAGGTGAGCAAGCCCACCTTGAAGAGGATCCTCCACCTGACAGGCAGCCAGTGCAGAGCCCACAGGACAGGGGTCACATGACTGGACCTTGGCAGACCCGTCAGCAACCTCTCCACAGCATTCTGCACCAGCTGCAGTCAACGGAGTGTCCCTTCATTGACCCCAAAGTAAAGAGCATTGCAGTAATCCAGCCTCAAAGTCACAAAGGCACGCAAATGTAAATTTGCTACTCTGGTGTTTTAATCAGCACAAATATTCAATTTTTATTGAGCAAAGTGCATGATCTGCTTCTGGAAAGAGCTCTACCAAACATAATAACTAAACCTGTATCTGATACCGAGGTGGGACAGGTTACCTGAAGTGGTCAAGGGGGCTCCTATGTCCAAAGGGCCATGTACTGTATAAGTGAGTGCCTGGCCTTGTGCTGTGTGAGCAGAGGCCTGTAGTGGGACTCAAAAGGAATGGCTCTGAGAGAGTTATAAACAGGTTGGTGGCAGTGCAATTAAGTGAGTGAACTAGTCTGCCCTTGTCACACCACCCGGGGCTCATGGGAGTGTGTTGAGTGTGTGCAACAGCTTGACTGTTGCCTCACAGCACTACATAAATAACTCTCCTTATTACACAAATAATTACTGTATGACTGTTTTTTGACATAGTCTAAAAATATTTTTATACTGTTTATTTCTATTTGTAAAACAAAATAGCATACTTCTAAAATTGCAGACATGGTGGCAAATGGTCCCTCATAATCAGTAGTAAACAATCAGAGCATAGTTGCACTCTAAAATGGTAATGAAAACATTTCAAACATTGAGTAAAACACACTGAAACTAACTGCATCTCTCCCCTCCACAACAGATTCAGCTCAGATGTACTGATGCATGCTTAGAATAGCAAAGTGAAGAATATCTGCTAAAGATGTTCTCTCTGTTAATAAAAGCTTTTCAGATCTCTTCTACAAAGTCTCAGCACTCAAACGGAGGAAAGATTTCTCGAGTACAGGTAATTATGATTGATTTTTCAGCTTATTACACAGAGACATATCCAATACATTCTGCCCTCATTCTCCAAATGTGGAGCAAGTGTGGCACACCATGGCATCCTACTGTTGTACGGACCATGTGGCCATTGTATTGAGCAGGAAATCATCTATGTGACCTGCTCTCTGGTGCACACTTCCCAAAGTATAATGTACTTTGCTATTGTAGTTCAGCCATTATGAGACTGAACAATGTCCCAACTCCCTTTGATTTGCAGTGAAGATTACATGATAAAAACATAGTTTTTTAGGGCTGTGGGCAGAGCCTACAGCCCTCTTGTCATCGATCAGACTATAGCTCTAAATATGGCTTTTCATGGAACTTTATTTTTATACATTTGTATGTATTCCTCCACAGCTGCAAAGTAGTGCATTCCCCTTCTGATTTTTGCTATTTGCTGCTCTATGTTAAAGGCATCTGAAGGGGGAAGGGGGATGCTGCTGTATTGTACCTCAGAACTTCTCAGGATAGTAACAAAAAAAACCTTTTTAAATTGCTGTTTCTATCATCTGTCCAGCTCAGTCTAACAGATTTGTTCTATTTCTTTCAGTAACCTAGGGGTTAACTCATTTTTTCTTGTTTTTTGTGAAAACAAAAGTCAAACTCAGTGTCAGATTACAGACAGTGGAATTGCAGTTTGTTAGCTGTCATTCCTTTCGGCAGGACTGGTTGGAGGCAAGCACTGGAAACAGAAGACTTTTTTTCTCATTTTATAATGTGATGTACTGAGTGTGTATTTAGTTGCAGGGTCAGGTCCTTGAAGAAAATAATAGCAATTATGTAACTCATTCAAGATTCCATCAGGTGGTCAGAAAACAGTTTGAGAGAATTTGTGTAAAAACTAACGAATTAAAGATGCAAAAAATAGCATGCACACAGGCCTCTGAGAGTGGAAGATCAGAAGGCTGTGGGTTCTATCCCCCACACTAGGCTAGTGGGTTAAACAGCTAGTGTACTGCCTGAAACTAATATTAGATTTTAAAAGCAGTCAACCATTAACTTTTATATTTGAGGTACTTTTTCTTTTCCCTTTGTTTAATTAGAAGATTGTTAACCTGATGTTATTTATTATTTTTTATTAAGATCTCGAATTAACCTTTGAATACAAGCTCATTACATAGGTTCCATGTCAGGGTCATTACAGTAACAAACAAGACTACAGCTAATGGGAGCCCGTAAGAGGACAACAACAATTAAGACAAATTAGGCAAGAGGTTACATGTGTGACTGAAATAAGCAAACACTATATACAATGGTACTTGCCAACACAAAAGGAAAAAAAGGGGAGGGAGAGAGAGTGAACAAGGGGAGGGATTGGCTCAGGAAGAGAGGGGTAATAGTGAGAAGACAAATTGGAGAGAGAGAATATATACTGAAAATCAGCCCTGAAGGTGGGCCTCGTCACTGGTGAGGGAGGCTTATACTAAGCATACTGGCAGTGCCAGTAGCGGAATAATAATATGTCTGATGTGTGGAACAGCACTCTGTGTGGCAGCTGACATAGCTAGCTATACTGCCCCACTACATCACTAGCATTGTGACCTCACTGACTGTGACATCACTGCTACTTAGGAACAACAATTCAGTGATTGCCAGGTCATTCACCTGTGATTTCACTGTCAACAAAATCACAATGCTGATGATGTAGTGGAGGGCAGTAGAGCTAGATATGTCAGCTGCTATGCTAAGAGAAGTTCCACACATCCACCATAACATTATGACATAGAAGATTCTCTGATGGGCAAAAGAAAAAAGAAAGGTACTTCAGAAATACAATTTTATAGCTGACTACTTCTAAAAATGTATATAATTTTCCTGTTTGGCTCCACTAGCTCTTTAAATCCCAATACTGACACTGTCTGCCTGTTCAGGTGGATGTTAAAGATCCTATGGCACTTCTCAAAAAGAGTAGGGGAAATTTTTTATTGTGAAACAAAAACAGATACAATCAAAAATGACAGTTACAAATACAGAACATTGGAACACTGGGTTCATAACAAAGGCATTGAACTGAAAAAAATAACCACATAAGTACCACATCAGAGCCCAATAAGGAAAACCCACCACCAAACATAGACATGATAGTATTTGCCAACACCAATCCAGCATCGTAGATTGCCTAATATCCCTCAGAATATTTAAATACAAAAAGAAGGAAAGCAGTACATAGCATGCTGTGGAAAAGAAACACAAAGCAATGTACTACATCACCCTACCCACTCCACCCCCTTCCAAAAATGCTGACATATAATCTCCCCCACAAAACAAAATTCATAATGATAGATTTTATCTAATTCCATCTGCACTTGACATAACATGTCCCACACAGTGACTTCCTTTTGTTGCAACACTCTAAGGTATCTAGCATGCCAGATCACCCATTTCAAACAAGCCAAGATCACCCACACCGTACTCTTCTGCCATTTTCTCCACCCTGTCCCCAATTGCCCCAAAATCAGAATATCATAAGTCATCTGGGCAAACAGACTTTCACCCGATAAACGCAGCCAAAGAATCCCAAAAACCTTGCATACAGGAACAGTCAAAAAATAAATGTTGCATGGTTTCTATTTGGCCTAAACATGTCCCTGTAAGACAGACCCTATCATCCAGCATTTCGTGGTTCTGATTCCCTTTAACATTTAATTGTTGATGCCCACATAGCCAGACCATGTGCTGCATTTTCAATGGAATTCTCGGTTCAATACTTTCCAACAATAGTCGACTATCAAGACGAGCAGATATAGTAAACACCGGTGTTTCTAAATAACATTGCGCAACAATGGTTTTATAAAATTTCTTTCTATCAGTGTCCACAAACCCATGGAGCACTATCTTCCCCATACTAACATATTTTAATGTGGTCTGTATGTAGGTAGGCAAACATTTGTCAGAAACATGCCATCTACCTCTCCCCCATGCATCCAAAAACTGAGCTTCCCAGCGCTTCATACTATCAATACCTAAACCTGTGTTTCCTAACACCAGCGGATGAATATTACTATAAAAAAAATTACTAAATAAATAAACCAACGGCTGTATCATATCAAGCCCACCTTCTTTTCTAGCCCTATAGGTATGTGCCCATTTTATTGGATTCAGGTGGCTGCCCCATAAAAACAAAAAGAACAGTCCCATTAACTTAGCATGCATACTGAAGGGTACTGGATGTATATGTGAAACATACAATAAAACAGGCATAACATAGGCTTTCAATAAGTAAATCCTTTTTTTTCTCATCATTTTCCAAGACTTCCAAGACATAACCTTCCTATGTGCATCATCATACACTAAGTCCCAATTCATTTGTTCTGCCTTTCTAGTACCAAACAACAACCACAGAATACACTATCCGTAAATCAGCCACCAACGCAGATTTAAAGAGTTTATAAAATTCATTGGAAATGCCATCCAACCCTGGGGAAGTGTGAGCTG
The DNA here is from genome assembly GCA_016271365.2 of Neoceratodus forsteri. Taxonomy (NCBI): domain Eukaryota; kingdom Metazoa; phylum Chordata; order Ceratodontiformes; family Ceratodontidae; genus Neoceratodus; species Neoceratodus forsteri. The sequence continues at coordinate 1,550,885,473 of CM057449.1, read as the reverse complement.
ATGAATGATCTATTGCTAAACCAATCTCCTCCTCAGTTATAGGTCTCATCAATGCTTCCACTTCACATATGGGAATCTCAGGTAAAGTCCCAACATTCAAGAAAACATTCTGCTGCGGCCTCGTAACTCTCTGATAAGTGCAACATAAATGGTCAGTTACCACTTTTTGAATACCATGGTGTGTATCTTGAACCATCCCATCTCGTCCAATCAAAGCCCCCATTGTCAACTTCTGTACTCCCTGCAATTCCACTTCATAAGGATTGACTAATTCCTTTCTCCCCTGCGTAACATATTGTTGACACTTAGCAGTCTCACTCTCCCTCCATTTATGATACCCACACATTTTTTCCTTAAGTACCTGTAGTTGTACCAGATTTTCATTACCATCCTCCCAAGCCTGTGTCAAAAGTTTTAAATAGTGAGCTCTCAAATTTAAATAATCCAAATATTTTGAACTAGACAAAGTCCTTGAAACCTTTTTCAAAAATGTCCTTACATCCTTCTTAGTATCCTCCTACCACTCTCCCCAAGAATCATATAAAAATTGTACGTCGTGCTGAATAATCAATAAATTGCCTGAATCTGCACATGATCAGATGTTTCCAGAGGTACAATTCTAACATCAGTACCAATCAACCTATCTGAAACAAACCAAAAATCAATATGTGTTGACAGTCTGCCTTTATAGAATGTAATTTCTTGTACTTTATTCACAATATCATAAATCTCACATAATCCTGACGTATTTAAGATGTTCATTAATGCATTTGTGTCACTACACATTTTTTGTGTCTGTCGATCCCAATACCTGGGCAATAAACCACAATTAACCCCCCCCCATAAAACAAACTTAGGAGTAGAGAGGAAAGGTTCTATAACACAAAATAAGGCCACTCTATCTGCCTTCATTTGGGGTGCATACACATTTATCAGTCAATATGCTAAACCACCTATAACCACATCCACAATAACACCCTGCCAGGGAAAACATCCAATACTTTCAGGATTTGGACAGGCAAATTAAAAAACAACATACTCACACCTGAACAAGGCACTTCTCCTACCGACCATAAGATGGCCCCCACCTCCAATCTTTTTTTGCCTGTTCTATCTCAGAAATTGTGTGCAATCTAGTATCTTGTAGAAAAATAATCTGACCTGAATCTCTATGTAAAATAGCAAATGTAACGGTACGCTTCTGAGAATTATGAATACTATTAACATTTACAGTAGAAATGAAAATAGAAGACAGCATGAGAAAAATTAGTCAGAATCAGCAAATCCACATCATTTGTTTTTTTCCTCTTTTTTTAGCTTGGGCTTCTCAACCTTCCCAGGTCCAACTGGAGTCTCAAGTTGTGAGGATGTCACTGATGAGCCGTCAGACTCACCACCCCCTTCTTCATCCGGTACATCCATAAGAATGTCAAATGGATTTTGAGCAACTAGGTTAGCTACTGCAGAGGTCCCGTTATGTGCCACTTTAGACTGTGTGACCCTTTGGAAGGGTAATTCCTCCCTTCCCCTCTCCCTGGCGGGGGCATCACCTCCACCATCCCATCCTGTACCAAATTAGAGTCCAGCTCTGTATATTCTCCTTGCAGAGTCTACTTATTCAGACCATGATCAGACAACCCCTGTTCTGTAACCTGAGGAAGTTCCAAATCCACCGGATCCTGGGAATCATCCTGAGATGGCATAGAAGGAGCCCGGGTACAGTCATGGACATCCACTGTCACCACTTCAGAAGCAGATGATGATCATGAACCAGGGTCAACAACATGGACCTGCTCTTTGTCAGATAACTTATCTATTAAATTACTGGCTCTCAATTTCTCCTTCTGTGCTGTCGCAACACAGACATCATGTTCAGCTCTTACAGATTGGTCTATGCTATTATGGGAAGCCCAAGAACAATTCCAAAAGTTGTGACTCTTTTCTTCACACAAATTACATTTCTGTGGTTGTCTGCAATGCGCACCTGTATGCCCAAAATCTCCACAGAGGCCACATTTCTGTTTTTCACATACATTACTCAGGTGCCCAAGATCACCACACTTATAGCAGGCTCTGGGCTGACCTGGATAGAAGATCACTCCTCTATCTCTTCCCAAAAAAAAAACAATTAGGCAGATGCTGTATAGCCCCCTGCTCCTGTTTGAGTGTGACTTTATACTTCCAGCCCCCTGTTCACAGGTGTTTCTCATCCAGAATAGGTTCAGGGTAGCCATTTACCAAGCAATGTTGCTTTAACCAATATGTGATATCTGCCACATTCAATCCCTCATTACGAAAGAGGACTGTGACGGTCTTATACATAGGTTTAGTCAGAGGTATAGCAAGAAAAGGCCGCCATATAGGACCATTCTTAAGTAGGTTATATTGTTTCCAAAGTCTTTCAAGCCCATTAGAATGTTTAAAACTAACATCATAAATAGCGTCCCCAGGCATATGTATGAGGGCATAAATTTCATAAGCATAAAACTTCATACTATTCTTAAGCAATGCCCTCCCTACAAACAATCTGTCAGGTGCATCAGAGGCATTGCCTCTGAATTTTAACCTAACTGCATTTCTCCTCATTGCTGGTTCTGAAACATTCCTAAGATTAGGGGAAAAAGTTTCACACTTGCCCCAAGATGCCAAACATTTAGTTTAGGAGCCTGCTGTCCTGTAGTAACACTATCAGGGTTGAGGCCTTTAGAGACAGAGAATCCAGTTTGCACAGGCTGAGCCTCTGCCAAAGGGGAGTTCACTTGGGGATCTAAAGGGACAAGGAAGGGGGGTGGTGGAGTCCACAACATGCTCACTATCTTCCCCTTCCAAAACCTTGATAGCTAACATGAGATCCTCTTGCCCAATATTAGTAGGAGATTCATGGTCCTCCACATTCTGACCAGGAATTATCTGAGAAGGAGAAACACTAGAGCCTAAACCAGAACAGCTCTCCAAAAATGCAGGAGAAACAACATTTTTTTCCAAGTCAGGAGCATTAGCATTCTAGCCAGAGCCATCTGCTTTTTTAACCCACCCCGCAGCTTCTGGGGAACGAGCAACCCAGTCAGCTGGCAGAGGACAGTGACTAACATTCCTCTCGACTGAAATAGCACCTGTAGACAGTAGAGGAGTTTCAAACCCTTCCCCATCAACCCAATCTTCCCTCCCTCCCTCGCAAATGCTGCTCTTTATGGGAGTGTTTTTTATGAGTCTCAGCAGTGAAAACACCAATATTAAAACAGACTTTGGAGGGCTTAAACAGTGAAAAAGGTGTACCAGTTCCTGTACGAACATCATTCTCAGTCATCTGTCGTTCTTCCCAAATCTCAGAAGGAGTTTTATCATCCTGCACAGTTACTTGTTGAATATGCTCCAAACCCCCTCTCCCATCAGTAACATAAAAATATAGAAACATAGAATTTGATGGCAGATAAGGACCGCTTGGACCACCTAGTCTGCCCATTTTCCTACCTAACAGATAAGCTGCAAATCCTAGTTAACCAACAGGTTACTTCCTCCTATGCCCCACTAGGACTGCCTTATGTCTGTGCCATGCATTCTTGAACTCCCCCATTGTTCTTGACTCCACAACCTCCTCAGAGAGGCTGTTCCATGCATCCACAACCCTCTCTGTGAAAAAATACTTCCTCACATTACTTCTGCGCGGTCCCCCCTGTATCTTCAAATTGTGACCCCTTGTTCTTGCACATCTTTTTTCTGAAAGATGCTACCCTCTTGGACTTTGTTGATTCCCTTGAGGTACTTGAAAGTTTCTATCATGTCCCCTCTCTCCTTTCTTTCCTCAAGGGTATACATATTAAGCTCCTTTAGTCTTTCTTCATATGTCTTCTGGTGCAGACCCTGCACCATTTGGGTTGCCCTCCTCTGGACAGCCTCCACTCTGTCTATGTCTTTGCGGAGATGGGGTCTCCAGAACTGCACACAGTACTCCAGGTGGGATCTCACCAACTGTCTGTACAGAGGGATAACAACTTCCTGTTTTCTACTATTGATGCCTCTCCCTATGCATCCCAGTATCCCCCCAGCCTTCCTTACTGCCTTCTCACATTGCCTGACCACCTTTAGGTCATCTGATATAATTATCCCCAGGTTCCTTTCCATTTTTACTGTTGTCAGTATCTCACCCCCCATTGTGTAATCTTCCCCTGGGTTTTTGTTTCCCAGCTGCATTACCTTGCACTGAATCTGAGCTGCCATACATTTGACCATTCCTCCAACCTTGCCAAGTCCCTTCTCATCCTTTCCACTCCATCTTGTGTATCAACCCTGTTGCAGATCTTTGTGTCGTCTGCAAAGAGACATACTTTTCCTTCCAGTTCCTCTGCAATGTCACTTATAAAGACATTAAAAAGGACCAGTCCCAGTATTGAACCCTGCGGTACCCCGCTAGTAACCCTTCTTTCTTCACTGTGGACTCCATTTACTACTACACTTTGCATCCTGTTTAGCCAATTTTTTATCCAGGCTACCACCTTGGGACCCACTCCAAGGCTGGCTAACTTGTGTATTAATCTTTTGTGTGGGACTGTATCAAATGCCTTGCTAAAATCTAGGTAGACCATGTCCACAGCCCCTCCCTGGTCTACTACTTTGGTCACCCAGTCAAAGAAATCTGTTAGATTCGTCTGACACAACCTTCCATCGTGAATCCATGCTGCCTTGGGTCCTGTACCCCACTGGCCTCTAGGTACAATTCTTTCCTTCAGCAGTGAGTCCATCATTTTCCCTACCACTGAAGTCAAAATAACTGGTCTGTAGTTTTCTGCCTCTGGTACCACCCCATCCTCCCATGATTTGTTAAAGAGAGTAGTCAGCGGTGTCACTAGTTCTACCCTTAGTTCTTTTAGAATTCTTGGGTGAATCCCATCAGGCCCCATTGCTCTGTCCACCTTCAATTTTATTAGTTCTTTCAGAACCCTTTCTTCTGTAAATGGACTGGTATCGACCCCCATCTTCAAAGTGTTTCTATTGTTTGGTTTAGGTACCTTCCCCTCCTCTTCCTTTGTGAATACTGAGCAGAAATATTCGTTCGGTATCCCTGCTTTTTCACTGTCACCCTCTACCCACTTTCCCTCCCCTTTATTAAGCCTCAGTATCCCTTCTTTGGTCTTTCTTCACTCCCTAATGTACCTATAAAAGGTCTTATCCCACTTCTTAACAGAGTTGGCTATCCTTTCCTCAGTTTGGGCCTTTGCTATTCTGACTGCCTTCCCAGCCTCTTTCTGCTTTAACTGATGCATTTCTCTGTCCTGCTCCTTCTGTGTTTCCTTATATTTTCTGAACACTATCCTTTTCTCCTTAACCTTCCCTGCCACCTCTTTTGAGAACCATAGCGTTTTTTTCCTTCTTTGTGTTTTGTTTATTTGCTTTACACAAAGGCTTGTTGCCTCTGTGATGGCTGTTTTGATTACTCCACATTGTTCCTCCCCCCCTCCTTCTTGCCTATTTGCTAGTGCTTTTCTGAGTCACTCTCTCATTTTCCCAAAGTCAGCCCTCCTAAAGTCCAATACTCTTGCTTTTGTATGGCTTGATTGTATGTCTGTGTTTATCATGAACCACACTGTTTGGTGGTCGCTTGTTCCCAGATGGCTACCCACTTTAAGATCGGTGATCCTCTCTCCATCCCCATTTGAGAGTACCAGGTCTAAGATTGCTCCCTCATGAGTGGGTTCCAATACTAGCTGTCTGAGGCATGCCCCCTGTAGGGCATCAAGAATGGCCCTGCTCTTGGGTGTGGCTGCAGCAAAGGTGCTCCAGTAAACATCTGGCATATTCGGGTCCCCCATCAACAATATCTCCCCTTTTTCTGCCATTGTAAGGATGCCTTCTATCATTTCTACACTGTCCCAAGAAACCGGTACCTGCAGCATTGGAGAGAGTTTCTGGGATTCCACCACTGCCTCTGAGTTTTGTTCTGCAGCAACCACAGCTACCCGAGTAGCATCCACATCCATATGTGCAACGGCAACTTCGGTACGGGTGCAACCGTCCGTCACCTGTCCATTCCCGGTGTGCTCCAACAACAGAACTTCTAGTTCCTGCCATCTAGCAGTGAATCTCCTCTCTTCAGCAGCAATTAGCTTGCAGATATCTTCCGCATTCACCACTGCTTGTTCCTGATCCATCACTTCCTGTGGCAGGTCCGGTCCAGGTAGGGAAACCTTTCCTGGAGAACCCCCAACAATGCCTATGACTGGAATGGCCTCATGAATTTCTGAGACTGGGGAAGAGGCCTGTTCCCCCAGCCCTTAGCACATCCATCCTCCAGGAAGTCTCAGGCAGACAGGCCATAGCTGCACCAGTCACAGTGCCATCTACCACTTAGTAGGGGAATTTCCATGGTGTCCTGGCCAAAATTTCCCCCATTCACTTTGTAACCCCCGTACAAATGGGGGTTCCTAGGTTGTCTTCCTGGGCTTGCCTAAATGCCCACTGCCAGGCTGGTGTTCTGTGTTCTAACAGTTTTAAAAGTGCTTGCATGTGAGCACACTGTTAGCCTCCATGCCTGTGTCTTTAAGAGCTGCTTATCTTGTGGATTATAATTATTCTGGGTGGGGGGCCAAGTGGTTTCAGGTTTGAGTCCTGCCTGGGCTGCAATAAAGCCACTTCATTCTGCCATCACTAATTGTGCAGCGGGAGCTTTAGTAGGATCTGTGATTGTTTGCTGATTATCTGCTTTAATAGTAATAATAAAGTGGTTTGTCCATCCTGCCTTCCTTTGCTGCATGGACTTTCTGTTTTGCACCACCATCTTGGTTCTGGACTGCCAGTTTGGACCAATCAGTACCTTTGGGGGCCCTAAAATGGAGACTGTCCCCAGGGGCCTTGTGGGAGTGGATTTCTGTAGGAATTGTAGTTTTTTACTGTTTTGCACCTAAATGGACCTGGAGGGGGAGCCCTTGCTGTGGCAGACAGATGGATCAATCAACTGAACCTTTTGGATCACTGGGAAGTCCCAGAGCTGCCTGCAGCAGTGAGTCAGTGTGTAGTTGGAGTTGAGAGAGTGAACAGCTCAAGTAATTCGAGCAGCTGCTCCTGTATAGTAGTGTGGAGGAATCAGCGGGAAGGATGTGTCTGGCCTGCCTGCTACCATCTTCTCAAGTGAAGAAGTCTGCGTTAATATCTCAGACTTTATCCAGATTTGCTGTGATTGTGACCGGAATCCTGAATTGTGACAAAGTGAAATTCGCCTGGTGTGCACTGAAGATTTACCTCGGTGTGATCGGCCTGTCAGGACTTGAGACAACCGCAGAGCGTACAGTTTGCACAGAGACACTGTTGATTGCAACCGGACTGTTATCCGAACTGTGGTATTTGTCTGTCCTTTACTATAATTGTGCTGAATATGCAGTGTGGGTTGCTGTTTGGTTCCCCACATTGCTTGAATGTGTCACTCTAGCTGGAAGCTGTATCCAGCACTTTACCGGACTGTATCTGAACTGTTCACCTGGTCTGGACCTCACCATCTTGGCCTTGATTGCCACTCACACCACAGAGTTACATCCAGTGAATCACCCACCTGGGGATTTGGCTCCCTGCTCAACACCATCGAACAGGATCAACCACCATGGTGCGTCGTGTGGGGCCTGCATCTCCTGGCACAGCAGCCAATCATCCTGAGGTCCTCATTTCGTCCATCCCACCTCCTGGGCTGGGTAGCATGAGTAAACATCAGGGTAGCTCCCTACAACAGAGCTCAAATCAAAGTGTGTCATGGGAATACAAATTGTGGGTTAAACTGCAAGTTGTGTTTTTCCTTCCTAAGGGCCCCAACAACAGTTGCAACACCAGCCTACCCCAGGCAACACTTCAGGCTAGCCTATAGACCAACTGGGTACCCAGAGTATATGTGTGACTGTGTTAGAGGGACTCTTACAGGCATGCATGCTTAGCCTGATTAAATCAGAACCAGAATCAACCAATAGATTACTGCCCCTCCCTTGTTCATGTTCCCCAATAAATCAGATCTAAATCTTTTTGCATTTACACTGGCTATTGTGTACCTTTGTGGTGGGGATATTGTGTTGCTGTTGCCTTTCTCCATTGCAGGTCTTGTTTTGCAGGGGGTCTCCAGGGCCAGTGCAGCTGATCCAGCCCTGGTGGTAAGTGTGCCAAATGTGAGTACAACATTGCATTCTGGTGTTCATTGTAACTGTCTAATTGCTGACCAGTATAGACCACTAGACTAGAGGGGTTAGAGGGAGGATCAGAGTCCTGGAGGGCTGTACCCAGAGCAGCTACACTACTCTTAAACCAACCCTCTGGGTGGAGGCACCTGTTCACAGAACTCAGGCCCCCCAACCTGCGCTTAGTCATGCAGGCAGGGGTAGTATCCCTTGGGATAGCACCACCTAGGAGTTACAACTAAAAATACCACCAACTGCTTAATCTGGTTAAAGTAAGGATTAATGTCATGTTACAATTTCAGTTGGTTACCATCTGCCCCCCCCCAATCACCCCTGAAAAAGGGACTTCTAGTCTTAGTGGGCCTACCCGGTCAACAAATAAATAAAGTCCCCCATCATGCCTTATGGAGTCCATATAAATCCAAATAATTCCAAGACCATATTGACATATCATTTTAATACCTAACAGCAAATCAGAGCCCTTTTCCTGATAAAATTACATTTAAATAAACAACAAAGTCACAAATAAGGAACTAGTGGCTTATGGAAAAATCTACAGGGATTTATACAGGGATTTGATGCTGCCTCTACAGGGAAAATACAGGAAAAATGAGGGCTTGTTACAGGAAAATGGTTATTTGGATCTGGGAGTACTGTGATGATTGTGACTAAACAGCACTGAATGGCAACAAGAAGAAAATAACTTTGGTCATTTGGTAGCACTTCACAGCCCTATCGGCTCTGGCTAGACTTGTTTTTCACTGTAAGGCTTTGCAAAATGTAGTGGACAGACTTTGCCCATCTCTACTTGTTAGACAGTAGAATACATTCAGTACACAGCTGACACCTAAAGAAAAACTTTTGACTGTGAAATGTGAAAATCTTAACATCATAAATATTTTATTTTCCAAAAACGAGGCTTGCAAACACTGTTGAGTGCATTAAGCCTTATAAAATGTGGGATACCAACATTTCTGGTGATCTGCTTGGCTATTCTAGAAGTCTTGAGTCTCTAGGAAAACAGAATAAAAAGGGGAAAAAAAAGCAACACTCACATGTGCTACTGCAGAAACACTGTTCCGTGGTGTTCATGAGTGACTGACAGCTCACCCAAGAAGAAAGTTACTAGTGTTTTCTTCACTAATAATGTAAGCCACATCATGAACATTGATGGATAGCTCCTGCTTGTTGACTGTCAATCATGAATGAACACAACACAACAGAATAAAATTTCAGCAGAGGAATATGTGAGTGCTACTGTTTTCCCCTCGTATAGCATATTCATGTATATTAAATGTGAGGTACCTTTCAGTGGCTATTTTCAGTTCTGTCTATCAAAATACAGATGAAGCCACTTAATAGGGATGGCTCGTTGTTGTTCATTTGTCCCTATTAAGCAGCCGTCCCCATTACCTGCAGTAACTCCGTCAGACAAAGAATGCAACAAACGCCACAAAGAACGCATGGTAATCGCATCTTAGATTTAGAATTAGGTCCCCCCCCCCAAAACACAATGCTGTACTCAGTATTTTATCTGTTGTCACAATTTAATGCTGCACTTTTAAACTGTTACAGACATACAATACATGTAAGCTTTATTTGAATGTTACTAAAAATACTAAAAATATTACACTAAACTCGGAAGTTAGTATGCATAAGCGTTTACTAAAATAAATCAGTCATTTGGCTCTGCCTGGAATCAGAGCACATCTTACTTGCGACTGCCATTTCTACAGTTTGTGGCATGTCCCATTCATCAGTCTTACCGTGGTACTGGCACCACGCCATGACAGAATGCAGATGGGCCACTGCCTCACAGTTAGTTGGAGCCACAAGCTGGGTTTCTTGGCTGTCAGCTTCAGCTTCTGAATCTGGTTCCTCAGTGCTTGGCCTCTTAATTAATGAACAGATCTCTTCATTTGTTAATTCACCATCTGTAGGTAGGGTAGCATCCATGTCGAGGAACTCTGCAAAGTCGACTGCAGACATGAATTCCAGCATCACTACGTCATCCAAAGACAATTGTTCGGATGGTACATCAGTGTCACCTACAATGCTGAATGCTTTCTAGAAGCAGTTCATTATCGTGGCAGGTTTTACATAGTTCCAGGCTTTAGCTACCATGTAAATTGCATCCAGCAGTGTAACAGCCTTAGCAATTTTGGATGCTTGTGCATTCCTGCCCTCATCAATAACTCCAACAATGCGTGTGGCCATCAAGGCACGGTAATGCCCCTTTAAATTTTGAATAACCCCCATGTCCATAGGCTGTATTAGACTGGTTGTATTGGGTGGCATAAACACGATTTTTATGTGAGGGTAGTGGCCAATAATATAGTAGTTGGAAAACACTGCTCACAGGATTGGATTTTATGAGGAAACTCCCCCCAAAAAGTCCCAATTAGCCGAAATTGGTGTCCCTATTAAATGACAGGATCTCCCATTTACTATAATAGGGTATTAATCGGTAACCAGGGAAATGTCCCAATAAAGCGGACATCCCTATTAACCACATCCCGATTAAGTGGCTTCATCTGTACCTACAAAAACAAAGAAAATTAACTAACCAATAACAAATAACAAATAAAGAACAGGGTGTTTCCTGAAGATGTGTACAATTAATTTACCATCCGCAGAATTACTCAACTGAGATTTTGTTTTCTGTGGTTGAGTTGTTCAAGGTCATAGCAGTGAGTCTGTGGCTTTGGTAGAATTTGAACCTTGGAGATCCTGTTGCACACAGTTTAAAGTTCAAATGCAATGCCTTAGAAATACTTTCAACATATTTTATTTTGCTCACCCTGGGCCCTATTCACAAATGTTTACACTCCACATGTCTGTGACATGTAGGCATGCCCATAACCCACTGCTGCTCAGCTGGGTCCATTGGAGCTCCTGTGGCATTCACAACTAGGGCAGTGTGAACATCTGAAAGTCCTACCTTACAAACTTTCTGAGTAGAACCCAAAAAAATTCTACCAGGTTCTACAACTATAATCTAGTTCTACCATATAAAACCAGGTTCTACCAAGCAAAACCAGGTTCTGCTGTGTATAACCAGGCTCTACAATATGTATACCCATGTTTTACCTGTTTCTACTTAATTAAGAAATCCACAGTATTTTTTTTTGCATATTTGGGAAATTACATAGAATGGTATGTATTGCAAAGTTTTGGTGCATAGGATTCTGTTTTAGTGCACCAACACTTTGCAAACCTTACCATTCTTAGAATCTTAGTACTACATTATTGTCACAATATTCCACCATATGTTGTTATTGTTTTCATTTGTTTTTATAAAATCAATAAAGATGTTGAATTTCAAAAAAAAAAGAATCTTATTTTTTCATGTAACCTAGATATACCCAGTAGATGCTGCAAAATAGTGTTAAAACAGATTTAGAAAGTGATTGAGGTCAAGGATGGTATATGACTCATATATCATCCCTGACATCTTTTGCTTCCTAAATCTGATTGCAGCCCAAAGGGTTAACCCCCTGAGCTACTTCCTGTTACAGTAATTTAGATTATTCTCCCCATTGTTGGACCCAGGTACTGATAGAGCCCAATAGTTGTGGCCATGGGCCATAAAGAAATGTATGAAGGGCTGGCATCCAGTATCGGTTTTTGATTTTCTGTTATTTTCAGTAAATATCAGTACTACCCCTGTGTTCTCTCCTGTCCCTCTAACACACTCTCCTGCCCTCCTCTCCATACACTCCATAAGTTAACTATGTCAATATTATCCCATGTGTCCCACCCTCCCTATCACCCCTTCCCTACCTCACTGTCTAACAACAGAACCTCTTGATTTATATCACACATGGTAATAGTGACAACCAGCAAGTACTACTTCCATATATGAGAGAAAAGAAACTGTTTCTGACAGACTGGTCAGGTGCAAATGTAACCAAGAAAGGTAGGAGAGTGTCCAATGAAGTGGAAGGAGTAATTCAATGTACGAAGGTGGAAAAAGGGAGCTGATTTTTCACATTTTGACAGCATTCACTGAATAGTGAAGAAATGCTGTAGACATTACCTAAAAGCATAGTGTTTGGGGGAAATTATCTATGTGATATTACTAAGGAGGAGGGTGTGAGAGGGATGTGTGCAAGATTAGGAGTAGGTGGAGGTATTGGCATACCTGGGCATCTGGTTGAAGCAGGATAGGAGTCAGTAGAGTCAGAGTGCTCTTGTTGGAAATGCAAAAAGGGGGATCCTGGATATATTCATTGTCTTTACTCAGAACAATGAAAAAACCCATAACAGTCTACCATCAGCACTTTTCTTTATGAATTCAGGTGTGGGTTGAGGCTCTAACAATGGAGAGTGGATTGTATTTGTAAGAGGGAGTGGCCCTGGGGGGTCTTTATTTGGAGTTATGGGGTTAGAGTAAGAGGGATCTATTATTTTTATTCTCATGATTGTCAATCAGTACATGGGAACACCATTTTCTGAAATTCTAGTCTGTTATTTTCATTTTCCAGGTTAGGAATGAAAACAGTTTGTATCCGGAGGATGGCTCATTTTGGACCAAAGCCTTGGATGTGTCTTTGGGTACAACACTGAAATAGAGACGGGAAAGTGGACATTGCAACAAAAATTAAAAAAATTAAATCCCCATCTGAACCTGAAGAAAGACCATTTATTTATTATTTACTTATTTTACTTATGTTTTTTAACAGCCTAATAAATATTGCATCTGTAGTTAACAGAAATGGCAATAAAACCAAATGGCTGAAGAACTGTGTGATGCTAATGAGTAGTCCTTTATGGTTGTTTTAGCTGAACAGTTTGCAGTGGTCCTTCAACTACTGGTGCTAAGCTGGGCCTCAGTGGCACATGGGAGCGAGCAATAGATTAAGAAATGAACGGAACTTAAGGAAGAGGAGAAAGGAGGACCCACCAGTGGAGGAAAGACAGGTGGAAAGGCTAGTGGTACAGAATCCCTTACCATTATCATCATCGGTATGACATGCCATCTGGGTGCTGTCAGCTTGCATACATTTTAGACAGTATTTTTTTTTAATGTTGCAGGTTCATTTTTAGAAAAGTGAGCCTCTCTACAGTTTTTGTGGAAAGATATGTTCTTTTGTCATTCACTATTGCTCCAGCAGCACTTTAAATTCTCTCTGAGTATGTGCTGGTGGGGTAGGCAACTGAGGTATTCAATTGCGATCTCAGTTAACTCATTCAGGGCTAGATACACCTGTAGGTGGTGTCTGAAAGCATAGCCACTCATGACATTAACGCCTGTAGACGTACTCAGCTGACTTTCACTCAGGCCTAGAAACGTCTGAGGAAGTCAGCAGTTTTTACCTAAATGTTAAACAAACCAAATTGCTTAGAATTGATTGCATAGCACCGTTGGAAAGGTAATTTTGTGCTGAACAATTTTGCTGCTGATACTTTGTGTCTCTCATGTATACTTTAGGAGTTATTCGCATTTGTTTAAGGTATGGTGTACATGGCTGACATTTGTTTCTCAAGCCTCACCTAAGCACCTTGAATAAATCTGAAAAAAAATCAGTTGTTTGGTATTTCAGCTACTATAAAATAAAAATGAAATGGATTACAATTGATTGCATAGCACCACTGGAAATGTAATGTTGTGCTGAACAACTTTACCACTCATACTTTGTGTGTAGCACTTACGGTTCAAGAGGTATTCACATTTGTTGGTGGCATGCTGATTATGGCTTGATTTTGCTTAGAGAGGCCCAGGATGCAGTGCTAAGAGTATACAGGGCACAAGTGGTGGAAGTCTCAAAGAGCTCTTGTTGCATGAATGAGTTAAAGAAGGCCACATTGATTTCTTCTGTTGCCAATACAGCAAGGGTTCATCACCTGTAGTGAGATGCACAATTTCCTTCATACAATCTTTCGCCATTTTTGCAGCAGAGTCTTCTGGTACCACAACAGCCAACTGAGCCTTTCCAGCTGTCTTTATTAGACCAAAGTCTGACAACATGTCTCACAGTGGTTTCCCTTCTTGTGGTATAGCAGCAGTCACCCCGGCAGTAACAGCAGTTCTGGTTGTTGTTTGATGACCAAAAACATCAGTAGTGAATGTACCAGCAGTAGCTGCAATGGCAGATTGTGCTCCCTCCCGCTTCACCAGATTTTGTTCAGAATTTGAATGTGGCCAAAAGGGCACTGATGATGTACTACTTTTCTCAACTATACGTGCAGACACTTTCTCAATTAATAGTTCATGACAATATTCCAGGTCCTTAATGTCATGTGATTTGAAGAACGTTTCAATTGTGACCTTAAACCGAGGAGCCAAAAGTGTGGCGAAAATATAATGCTCATCTTTGCATATATTTATAATGCGCTCATCACCCAGGAAGATTTTTAACATGTTTCCCACAAGTGATGCAGCACTGACGTTATCATTGTCATGAAACTGTGACTCGAGATGCTCCAGTCTCAACCTGATGAGTGAAATTAAGGGTAGTATCTGGCTGAACCCAGCACTATTGGAGCTTACCACTCGGGTAGCCTCCTCTAGGGGTTTAAGGACATAGAAACATAGAAGCTGATGGCAGATAAGGACCGCAAGTCCCATCCAGTCTGCCCATTTCTTTTTCTACCTTATGAATGTGCCATCAGCCTTTGCTCTGTCAATGACCTATCTATTCGTACTCATCTATATTGATCCCTTAGGCCTATCCTATGCCTGTTTGAAGCCCTGCACTGTATTAATATCCACCACTTCCTGAGGTAGGCCATTCCATGCATCCACCACCCTTTCTGTGAAAAAGAACTTCCTCACATTACCCCTTAATTGGCCTCCCTCTAATCTCATGCTGTGTCCTCTTGTCCTGCTATTTTTCTTATATTGAAACATGTTAGACTCTTTCACCTTGTTAATGCCCTTAAGGTGTTCAAATGTTTTGATCATATCACCTCTCTCCTCCTTTGCTCTAAGGTATACATATTGAGCTCCATTAATCTATCCTCATATGTTTTCTGATGCAGTCCTTGCACCATTTTGGTTGCCCTTCTCTGGACTGCCTCAATTTGGTTAATGTCCTTGTGAAGGTGTGGCCTCCAGTACTGCACACAGTACTCCAGATGGGGCCTAACCAGTGTCTTGTAAAGAGAGATTATTACCTCCCTCTTATGACCTGTGATACCCCTACAAACACACCCCAAGATCCCCCTAGCCTTACCTACTGCTTTACTGGTCTGCTTGGATGATTTCAGGTTATCTGTGATGATGATGCCCAAGTCTCTTTCTTCCATTGTGACTGCCAGCAACTCCCCTCCCAGCCTATGGGTTTCTCTTCCCTATGTGCATGATCTTGCCCTTTTTTGCATTAAACCCCAAAACCCCAGTTGCCACTCTTCTGCCCATTTTGCCAGTTTATCCAGATCTCTTCTCATTCTGCCCACCCCATCTGGATCATCTGTTGCAGATCTTGGTGTCATCTGCAAACAGACAAACCTTACCCTCCAGTCCATCTGCAATGTCACTGATGAAGATATTGAAGAGGTCTGGCCCCAGGACTGATACTTGAGGTACCCCACTTGTGACTTGCATCTATTCTGACTGTATACCATTTACCACCACTCTCTGTTTTCTGCCCATCAACCAGTTTGCTACCCAGTTGACTAACTTCTGACCCACCCTGAGCCTACCCAGCTTATTAATCAATCTTCTGTGTGGAACAGTATCGAAAGCTTTGCTGAAGTCAAGGTAGGTGACATCAACTGCTCCCCCTTGGTCCACCACTCTGGTTACCCAGTCAAAGAAATCTATGAGATTAGTTTGACAGGACCTTCCTTTTGTAAACCCATGCTGTCTTGGATCCTGTGCCCCTATGGATTCCAGGTGTTGCACTATCCTTTCCTTAAGGAGTACCTCCATAATCTTGCCCACTATTGAGGTAAGACTGACTGGTCTATAGTTCCCCTGCCTCCTCCCTGCTACCACTCATGTGCAGCAGGATCACATGAGCCCTTCTCCAGTCTTCTGGGACCTCTCCTGTGCTCAGAGACTCACTAAACAGTTCTGATAATGGCTGTGCTAGTTCCACCCTTAGCTCCTTTAGTACCCTGGGATGTATGCCATCAGGTCCCATTGCCTTGTCCACCCTGAGCTTATTGAGCTCTTGTAGGACCCTTTCTTTTGTAAAGGGACTAGTGCACACCTCCATCCCCCTGTGTCTATGGTGCTGAGCTATGGGCCCTGCCCTACCTTCTCTTCAGTAAATACTGACCAGAAGTATCTATCTGGGATAGATGCTTTTACATGGTCCTCCTCCTCACATGCCTCTTATCCCCTTTGATCTTAGCAATGCCCCCCTCTGGACTTTCTTCTTTCACTAATGTATCTATAGAAAGTCATCATCTTCTTTTACTGTTTGTGCTAGTGTTTCCTTGGTTTGGGCCTTTGCCTGCCTTACTGCCTTCCTTGCCTCACTTAGGGAAGTTTGGTATGCCTCCCTATCTTCATCCCACTGTGTTCCCTTATATTTCCTGAAGGCCAGCCTTTTGGTTCTGACCTTTTCTGCTACTGTTTTTGAGAACCAAAGTTTTTGAGAACCAAAGTGGTTTCCTTCTTTTTTTGCACTTCCTTCTTCTTCTGCACTTCCTTTTCTCTCTAACACAATGGGATGTTGCTTCAAGTACTGCATCCTTAATGCTTGCCCACGTTGCCTGTACCCCCTCACCATCAAATGCCACTGACTGGGGCTGATATTCACATCTCCATTCCCAATTCCACATTGGACTACATATTGATGGATGGCTTTCTGATATTCAAGCATTCTCTGCATCATACAGTAAGTGGAATTGCACTGAGTTGGAACTTCCTGTATCATCGGGTTGAGAGGGAGCTTATTTTCAATCTGAATTTGCCACAACAACTTTCAGACTTTAAAGAGCCCCTGACACCATTAGGAAAACTTTGAAAACTGTGAGATTTAACACAGTTTAAGTTATAGTTAATAGGCAGGATTTTCAAAGCCCAAATAAGGACGCAAGCAGCTTGAGTCAAACAGTATTGATGCAAGCGGCTCCTTGTGTCCATAGTAGCAGCAGTCTGGATGTTCTGTTGCCAGCAGCATCCAACATGGGACCCCCTGCTCTGAAGTGGTCCTGCACCACCCTTGTGCCTTACATGCCATTGCACCATGGCACTAGGTGGCTTGCCCCATGGTGGGCTGCAACATCCCCAAGGTGGGAATTTGAAAGTCCTGAGGCAGCCGCAAGTCAGTGCAATGGTTAGACTAAACTGTACCTGGTCTAATGGCCCTACGCCAATTAAATCCCTAGGGAACCCCACTGGACAGGATGGTCTGTGAGCAGTAGGGGATGCCTAACAGACAGGGGTGTTGGCACCCATGTGAATCATGACAGTCAGCAGGGTGCGGGATGCAAGAGCATGGTGCCAGGGAGCTGTAGGGGATTTGTACAGGATATATGTGGAACGAACCTGTAGCGCCCAATAAGATACCTGGCCAGTGATATGGCTACAGTGATAACCACCAAGTTGCATGAAGAATATATTACAGAAGGCTCATCCTAAGGGATATTTTGAGAGATTCCAGGACAGAGCCATAACTATACCGTAGATGTATTTATTGGTTCTCTAGTGGGTACAACTAGTGTCAGACATCACAGGGTTTAAAAATTTATTATGGCATTTCCTTAATCGGTAAACACACTGAAAGCCTTTATACTGGTGTGCTACCTGCTCAGGCACTATAGATAAATAATAGTGACACTTTGTGAGTGCAGAACATGATGTAAACATTTACATTGGTAATTGGTTTACTGATTGCAGACTAGGGTAACGTGTTGGAAACTGGAATTTTGTTGTCATGCGGTTGTTGCAGGCTTCAACGGAACACTCCGTCCAACTCATCTGGTGCGCCTTCTGTCTGGTACATGTGACGGATTGCAGCAACTCAGGGACTTTGGCACCAGGACCCCTGCTGTATCAAAATATGGCGCAGGGTCCCTGGTGCACCTGGGGTTTGCCGCAAGCACCAGTTGGGCACACCTTGCACCACTCCAGAGGGTTTTTGAAAATCCTGCCCAATGTATTTTCTTATATTATTTCCCCTTTTTTATTTGTTTCTGAGGACAGTTGCATAATACAAGATCACTTTCCCCTGGACTTCATTGGCTTTGACTGCTTGTCTACACATAGCATCATAATACCCTGATTATAAATAATCTCCACAGCAACAGACTTTGATGTCATAAACAGCATTGTGATTTATGGTATAGACAAATAGCCTGAGAGAATAGAGCAGAGACCCTGTTTCCATGTACATATACTTAGTAATAAAGAAAGAAGGGTGAGAATTACAGAAAAGGTGTGAAATATAAGCTAATTTGTGTCTACGTATTACATTTTTTCAAAGATGTCTCAACAGTGTCATGGGCTCTTTAACAGAATGGCTAAAGTGGGTGTGCACAGTGCAGGCAGCTGCAATCAAGCTCTGAACATTTGTCTTCATTGATGAAGTCTTTTACCACCAAAATGATAATGTGTGCAAAGCATGGTACATGTGTAAAGTTACCAAGCCTTACTGCTTTCATGATATTTGAAATGTTGTCAGACACTATAAACCCAGGTTGCAAGGACTTTGGAGTGAGCCACTCAGTAACTTTTGTTGAAGGCCCTCTAGAAGATGTTCTGTCTTGTGATCTTTTTCAAACCCATAAATATGTAATGCTGCCTGCTTTCAAATAGTGAAAGTCCCTCCCATCTT
Organism: Neoceratodus forsteri; assembly: GCA_016271365.2. Classification (NCBI taxonomy): domain Eukaryota; kingdom Metazoa; phylum Chordata; order Ceratodontiformes; family Ceratodontidae; genus Neoceratodus; species Neoceratodus forsteri. The sequence goes on along the minus strand of CM057449.1, from coordinate 1,550,866,593 downwards.
GCTGCTGCTGCTGCTGTCAGTGCCACTACATGATGACGAGGAGGAGTGGGAGGAAGGAAAGTTTACCCAATGGCCAATCACAGCCACATAGTCAGTCATCTGGTGACTGGTCCACATATCTGTCGTGACATGAACCATTTTGCCCACTGAACCATTCATAGCATCAGACATGCTTTTCCAAACAACATTATACAAATCTGGGATGGCAACAGTTGAGAAATAGGACCGGCTGGGGTCTGCTGCTTTGGCACTGCAATTTCCATTAGTGCCTTAAAACCTGGGTTAGCCACAAAGGAAAATGGGAGCAATTCAGTGGCTATCATCTCCCCAATTGCCTTTGTTAATTGTTTTGCCTCAGGCCTGTTGGGCTTTTATTTTTGTGACTGCTCAAATAAGTATTTCAAAGAAATGTGATGTCCGCTACACTTGCTGATATCACCTTATTTTTTGGGCTGCTTCCCTTGACCTTTACCATCATGAGGGGTGGATGCTGTGGTCATGGATGTTTTAAGACTCCTGTTAGGTTGTGGTGGTGGACTCAGAGAGTAAAGAAACAAGAAATTGAAGATGTGCTTTGACTGAAAGGCAGATTTTCATCATCCTCCCCCTCCTCATCAATTACTTATTCTCCTTAGTTAACATTCATATCCTCATCCTCCTCAGCTAAGTGCAGCAGTGCAACAACTTGTGGGTGCTCCTTTTGTGCTTTTTGATACTGATAAATATGAGACTTGTTCATATGTCTTATTATTGTTGATGCTCCCATCCGAGTACCCACTTTACCGGAACTTAATTTTGTTTTGCATAATTTGCAAACCACATGGCTGCAAGATGATTTATCTTGTGTGAAAAAAAATCCCCACACTGCAGATATCACAGATTTTGTTGCACTACTGCTTACACACAACTGCCACAACCACTACTACTTCCAGTATCTCTTTGACATCATTCCATGTTAATCTGCATGTCTTTTTGATGTACAGCCTCTCTGACTGGTTCACCTGCTTCTGTTTCTTCTCCTCTGGAAGCCTGTCCATCTTCTATCCTCTGTTCCTCTGCAGGGGTGGGTGTCTCCTTATGCCCCACTATCATTATTTTTTTACCACCACCACTATCCTTTCTAGAAGTCTTTTTTGTCCTTTTTCTGGCTCTGTATTCCTCCTCTTCACCCCACTCCCCAGAGCTACTGCTACTTGACAAACAGACTGCTACTTTATCTACTACAAACTCAGGATCTGTTCCACTGATTTATCCCTCAGTCTCATCTGTCTTCTCCTCCTCCTCTTCATCCATCACTCTGCTTGTTAAGACTGGCTGCCAATCAGAGACAAAATATGAAAGACAACAATGGTTCAAACAACTAAGTCAATTAGAATTACAAAACCAATATCTAGAACAACTCCACAGCATCACATTTGATACAATTATATACAGTATAATTGGTTGATTAAAAAAATAAGAAGCATATAATTTATACTTTATGGAAAAAGCAGAAAATCAAATAGTGAAGAGCTAGATCAAATTACACATATTCGCAGACAAACCATTTAAATGACTAGCCTGGCAACTTAAAAAACATCAGGAAAATAATATTAGTGTATTGTGAGCATTAAAACTGAAACAGGCATAACCATAGATAACCCAAAAGATATTAACACACAATCTACAAATTTTATCAGGCTTTATATATATCACTATTACAGAATAATTCAGACCATCCTAAATTATTTTTGAAAAATATAATACTCCCAGAGATTTCTAAGCTTTCAGCAGCACAAATGGATAGTTTAATAAACAGAATCGGAAGTAGAGGAAGCAATTCAGGCCTTACCATCTCGTAAAGCACCTGGACCAGATCGCATCCCAACAGAGTTTTATAAATGTTTCAAAGTGAAATTTATCTCTATACAGTGAAGCCCACTTATTAGAACATCGGTTAGTGGAACATCCCGATTATAAGAACATTACTCTGATGTCCCGATTTTCCTCCATGTATTCCTATGCAGTGAAAGCCTGCTTATAGTAACATTCAGCCTGGTTAAAAGAACAGATATCTTCAGCATCTTTGCCTGATCTGATAGCTGTCAGTGACTAAAACAAACTGTGACACTGACTTAGCTCACTCCTCTCAGCTCAGGCGATTAACGCGGTTAACACATTCCCTGGTATGCGGCTAGGTGTTAATGGGAAATGATTAGCTGCAGCACTCTGAGCATTCCTGCATTGATTCACCTGATAAATGTGCTGCCTTTCTATTGTTTCCTAATCCCTTTCGTCCTGTGGCAGTAATGGTGAAAAGACATGGCTAAACAGGCTAACACCCCTCTGAAAGGAAAGCAGAGAACTGTGCTTACCTTCTAACAGAAGCTATCTATAATCGAATGCCTTAGCAGCCCTTCATCAAGATGGAGTGACATAGTGAAGGAGTTTGGTGTGAATGTTTGCACAATTTCAAAAATCATCAGCAATAAGTACCAGCTGATTGCTGACTTTGAGCGAGGGTTGAACAAGGACAGTAAACGGAAAAGAACTGGCATGGATGAGCTTGTTGAAAATGCTTTGCTTTGGTGGTTCAGCACTTGTCGCACAGTAGATGCACCTATCAGTGGTCCTATTCTACTAAGTAAGGCACAACAACTAGCCGACGGAATGGGTCTGAACTTCACAGCCCCAAACGGGTGGCTCTGCAGATGAAAAGAACGCCATGGCAAACAATTCAAAAGATGCCGTGGTGAAAAACAAGATGCTAATACAGAAGGAGTGTTGTCATGGAAAGACACTGTGCTGCCAATGATTTTAAATGATTTTTGGGAAAATTACATTTTTAATGCAGATGAAACAGGGATCTATTTCCGTGCAGTTCCTGATGGAACTCTAACTTTCCGCATGGATACTGCAGCCGGGGGTAAGAAAAGTAAAGAAAGAATCTCTGCTGTAGTCTACGCTAACATGACTGGGGATGAAAAGTTACCACTGCTCTTAATCGGCAAATCCAAAAAGCCATGATGTTTTAGAGGGATAGATGTAAGTTCCTTGCCAATTGAATATGAAGCCAATTCAAATGCCTGGATGACTGGGCAGATTTTCACAGAGTGGACAACTCACCTTAATGCTAGAATGCGGAGAAAGAAATGAAAAATCTGTCTAATCCCTGATAACTGTAGTGCCCACCCCAGTCTAACCCTGAGTCACATTCGTTTTGTTTTTTTGCCTCCAAAAGCAACTGCACTTGTCCAACCGATGGACCAAGGTGTCATTAAAAATCTAAAGCAGCACTATCGTAAGAAAGTGGTTGAAAAACTGTTGGTGGCAATTGATGGAGGGAGGGCAACCAGGGTGAGTGATCTGGCTCATGAAATTAACATCCTCGACTGCACACAGATGATCAATGCTGCCTGGAAGAAGGTGAAACCAGAAACAGTCAGGAATTGTTTTTTAAAAGCAGGGTTTACTGTGTGTATTGCTGTGGCACCTACAGAGCAAGAAGCTAGTGGTGAAGAGATAGTGGATGCACCAGGGCTCACTCAGGAGGACTTTGAGAATTATGTTCGGTGCGACAATGAGGTCGAAACTACAGGCTCAGTCACCGAGGAGGAAATAACCCATGACATCCTCACACCGAAAGAAGAGCCGTCGGATGAAGAGGACTCAACAGATGTGGACATCCCTGAAACACCACCAAATATTGACATTAAATCTTGCATGTCACAGATACGGCAGTACATTTTGAGTAAACCATCAGCTGATCTGGTATCCTTTTATGCTCTAGACTCATATCTAGATGAGTTGACTCTAAAAAATGCAAGACAGCTTAAGATTACTGATTATTTTAGCAAATAACTATTGTCTTTATGCATTGCATGCACTTTAAGGCAATTTTTTTATTATTTAAATCCTGTCAGTAAAGTTTTATATCAGTATTCCAGTACTGTATTGAGTGTTTATGTATAGCAGCAACACTCCACCTTGTGGCAGGATTAGAAAATTACATGGTATTTTCTCACTATAACGGTAGCCCGTCTATAAGAACAGCCTGCTTATAAGAACAATTTTCTTTGGCAAATAGGGTGTTCTTGCAAGCGGTCTCCACTGTATTAACAAAATTATACAATAGCTTAAACACAGTTCAAACAATATCCAATTCACTTAATGAAGCAGGCATTCATTTATTTCACAAACAAGGCAAAGACCCACAGAAATATGCTTCATACAGACCTATATCACTACTCAATGTGGACTATAAAATGTTCACAAAAATTGTAGTAAAATACTTAGAACATGTATTACCCATAATCATAGCAAAATATCATAATGGATTGATAAAAAGGAGAAGATACCTGAAAATATTAGAAGGGTTATTAATATAATGTCAAATAATAAAAACCAGGATGCAAGTTTATTAGCTGTTGATGCAGAAAAAGCTTTCAACAGTGTTGAATGGGATTTCATCTTTCAGACACTTAAAAAAATAGGTTTCGGACCACAATTTATCAGTTGGATTAGATTAATATACCATAATCCAATAGCAAGAGTTCAAACAAATAATATATCAGTACACTTTACATTATCCCTTGGCACTTGACAAGGTTGCCCATTATCCCCTCTCATTTTTGCCATAACACTAGAGCCATTGGCTATAGCAGTCAGAGAACACCCCCATATTGCAGGTATTCCCATAAATAACGTAGTCCATTAAATAAGCTTGTATGTGGATGACGCATTATTGTATTTAAGAAACTCTGACTATTCCATTGAAGAATTTATGACATTAGCTGATATGTATGGTAAAGTTTCCAGTTATAAAATTACCTGGAATGAAACAATACTTCTACCACAAGACCAAAGGCAGATCTCACAACTATCTGCTATAACAGAATGCAACCAGGCCCCAGAATTCAATTACTTAGGTGTAAAAATAACAAACCAGGTTGATCAATTATTTCAGCTTAACTATATACCACTATTAGACACTATTAAAAATTATTTGAGCAGATGGTTGGCCCTCCCGCTTATTTTGATAGGCAGAATTAATATATTCCAGAACAGGTCAGTACAGCACAGCTGACTGCATCAAGTTAAGTAGTTTAAGTAGTGAAAACAGGGAGATTTATTCCCAAAGGGTCAGAACAGTACTGCTGGCTGTGTTGTGAAGCCATGAAAACAGGAAAATTTATTCCTAAACATGCCAGTACAGCACTGCTGACTGCATCAACTAGTTATGAAAACAGGGAGATTTATTCACAAACAGGTCAGTACAGCACTGCCAGCTGTGTCAAGTAGCTATGAAAACAGGGAAATTATCCCAAATAGGTCAGTAGAGCACTGCTGGTTGCATCGAGTAGCTTCACCAAAAACAGGGAAATTTTTTCCCAAACAGGTCAATACAGCACTGCTGGCTGCATTAAGTTAAGTAGCTTTAGTAGTGAAAACTAAGGGGATTTATTCTCATAGAGGTTAGTAAAGCACTGCTGGCTCCATCGTGAAGCTACAAAAACAGGGAGATTTATTCCCAAATAGATCAGTACTGCACTACTGGTTGTGTCCAGTTAAGTAGTTTAAGCAGTGAAAACATAGGCAGACTGTTTCCCAAACAGGTCAGTACAGCACTGCTGTCTGCGTCAAGTAGCTACAAAAACATGGAGATTTATTTACAAACAGGACAGTACAGCACTGTTGGCCACATCAGGTAGATATGACAACTAGGAATTCATCTCAGATAGGTCACTAAAGCACTATAGTTGTGCAGCAATTCTCCAAAAAGGACCATATTTTTGGAGTTTAATATACCCACTCTACACACATCCACATCATACATCATTTGAAAGCTTATTTTATGTACGTTTAGATGAGGTATGATGTGGAGCAGTCAAATGGAGCCATAAGCCTGTAGGTGAGGTTAAACAATGGTACCCAAAATGAGAAAGTCATGTTTTGCACGGTTTCAGAAACACTGCAACATGACTATGACTCCAGTTTTTACTGTTTATGTTAATTTTAACACCTTAATGTGGTGTTTGTTGGTCAAAGCTACCAAATGACGTATTAAAAGATTTTTATTGGTTTTGCTTTGGCTAGTTTTTATTTCAGAAATTATGAAGCTGATTAGCATGTGGCAAAAATGACAAATATCAACATTTTGCAATACACTAAAATGAAATGTTTTCACATCACAGATTCTTAATTGTCAAAGTGTCTCATGAGTGATTATAATAGTTTTCTACATTTTCAATTGAAATGTGTTGCCCAGATCAGTCTCACACTGAAGGTTGTGCACCAGTAGCAGTAGATTGCGTGCCCATAGTTTGTACTGCATAGTGGGGAGATATAAATGTATGGGAATTTCTAATGTAATGCTTCTCCATTTATAAGCTTTTATACGTACAATGTAACATCTAGTCTGCCTGGTAGAAGGTTTTAATTTGTAATTGCCTATGCATGCAGTACTAGCCTTTGAAATATTCTAGAAACTAGTGTTTTAATTCAGTGACACTTATGCACAGGTCTGTATTAGTGTTAGAGATGACAATAGACAGCTTCATATTGGGCTTCAATCTAAGTGTTCACTAAACAAAAATGGCAGTTTTGATACTAACATATAGATGTAATTTTTATCTAATTTAGCACAAGTCTGTTTACTTGTACAAAATTAAAAATGGTGGTAGTGGTGGTGGTAATGCTAACAATATACTTTTTGAATTTTACCTCCACGGGAAAGTTACAGTATATGAAGACATGGAGGATGCGAGCTCTTTAAAGCTTTTGTCAAACAGAAAAAAACTCTCCATAAACTTTGAAAAATGTGTTATTTTGTCAAGAAAATCAGCAGAATGCAAAACTTTCAAAAGCCACCAGTGCTGGACAGAATTCTATGATACTAGCAACAGAAGCCAGGAGATATGAATTATATTGGTGGCTACTGGATAAGTTTTCTACTTTACATGATGTGCCACCAATACTCTATCACAGGGGTTGCTTTCAGAAATACACAAGCAAGTCAGATTTGCACATGTCAGAGTTGTATTCAACCCAGGAAAGGAAAGAGACTCTGAATCTGATCAGACATCATCATGTTCACCTGCTTCTATAGCCACCAGAGCAAGCACGTCCTCCAGCAATTGGTTCTGCTGCTTTGTTTGCTTGAGAAAAACTCACAAGAAAGACAAGAAACTTCATAAAATTGAAGCATTTGAGAGAGCAACCAATCTAAGGGAGGCAACACTTCAAAGAGTAGATGGTGACATGTTGCACAGAGTATCTGATGAAGACTTGATTGCTAAAGATGCAGTTTATCACTCAACATGCCTTTCTTCCCACTTGAGTAAAATGAATCTGAAAGCAATACCATCTAGTTTCATTGCAACAATGTAGTCACCTTATGACATTGTATTTTATCAGCTGATTGAAGAGCTAGACAATGATCTTATGTACTGTACAACAAGAAGACTCTTCTCCTGTCCAAGCTGCTACAAAGATATAAAGCCCTACTTTCCTCAGATGTAGAAAATGAAAGCTATTCTAGTAGCAAATTACAGGCAAGATTAGAAAAACACTATGATTCTGCAATTTCATTCTATGCACAGCATGGATGAGGCAAGTCTACCATTGTTCAATATAGTACAATAACATTAGCTGCTAGTTATCTGAAGCAGGAACTTAAGTCATCCAAATGTTTTGTGGGTGCTCTTCTGGTGAGTGAGCCTGATGAACAGCTTTCAAATGAACAAGTGGTTTTGCATAATGCCGCTTCAATCCTTTGGTCTGAAATTGCAAAAATGAAACCCTCAGAATATTATCCAAAGCCAGGGGTTGTAGTTTACAGATGGTCAGCTACTTTTGGCCCCAATTGATGCAGGAGTTTGTCCTTTGGTTGATAGATAAAGAGGCATATAATTCAGTCAGCAGTGAGTATTATCCTTCAGAAGACATTCAAAGAAAGTGCCTCTGAGTTGCAGAGTGCATAGTATTTAACAGTTCCAAGATTATCAACCACTGCATATAAGCCTTATTGCATAGCTATACAATGAGTTTGGGTCTCGCAATTTAATTGAAATACTACACCTTCACAGATTCTGTATCAATTATGATGAGCTGAGGCAGTTCATGACTAGTGCTGCAAAAACAGAAGTAGAGAGACTCCAAGTAGGTGTGTTCATTCCAAATGGAATTGTACCACTTCATGCTGGTGGAAATCTCATCCATGAAGGAGATGATAATATAGACATCAATGTAGAGACCACTGATGGAAAGAATACTTTCAATTCAATGGCTAGAGTTGTATTTCAAGAACAGTCTACAGAAAGTCCAGCATCACAAGAAATATCACTGATTGCCTGAGGAGAGAAAGTGACTTTTCTTTCCCATGCTTCAGAGTCTCTTATGCGGTGTGCAGCATTTGAAAAACCTAGAACGCGTCCAGAATTGATTCACCATGAAAAAGCACTTGAAAAAATAAACTTCTGTCACCTACAAGTGAAAGCTGTCTGAGATCTTTCCTGGTGTCTTTTAAGACTACTGCTTCATGATGTCCTACCAATACCAAATGACGTTGATATTGTTCACACTCAGGTGATTCCATTTTGGACAGGTTTCAACCACAAGCTTGCCACAAAGAAGAGCACTTATATAGCAGCTGCATATGCACCTATTGTGGATGCCAAAGTAGCTGACATGGCCACAGTCTGTACTACAATGCTGAAATGTAAGGAAATGTCAGCAGCTCTAGGGCAGCAGCATGCCGTTCAGACCATGGATAAGCAGCTGCATGATGTTGCTCAGCAAGTAAAATGGACTCTTCCAAATGAACTTGGTGCCAGTGTGATTCACCTGGGTGGTTTTCAAACCCTGTGTTGTTTCATTGCATGTACTGGAAAATTTGGGGGACATTTCTGGGTTCCAATTATGACTTGAAACTCAAAACAATTGCACCTGTAATTTAATCTAAGTGAAAGCCTTGTTCACTTTGTTTTTTACTTAATATATTTTATTACAAGTACAAAAGTTTCTATTGATTGCCTATAAGTCTTTACAATTTCATTAAGAACATACACATTAAAAGGACATTAAATAATAGTTTGACTTTCTTGACATAATTTCTTCAAATGGCGACATTCAGGTAAATCATATCTATAAGAAACTTTCTTTGTATTGGGAAACTGATGCTGAAATGTGATTTTACACTAGTCAAATTCCAACCTTCATCCTTCTACATGATCTCTTTTCTTTATTTACTTTGTTTACATAGAGTCAGCTTTCTTGCTGACAAGGGTATAGCTTATACATAGAATAAAGTATGGGGTGATGTGTGTAATGAGATGTTTACACACACATGAGGGTTTAGATGCAACATAAACCCCGAGAGCAAAGCTAAAGGGGTTTGTGCAAGCATCTAACCCCAAGGGTGTGTGTAAATTTTGAGTTTACACACACACACACACACACACACACACACACACACACCCCATATTTTATTTTATATAATTGCTGGGTTTTCATTTTTTGCCACAGCAATTATATAAAATAAAAAAGATGTCACTGTGTGGCTGTAGTCCACTTAGGTTTCAGTATGTGGTCCATGGTTGCTTTTATTTATTTAAACTTGTTTGTACATTTACTTGTGCCCAGAGCCGAAGGTTTTTTTCTTAATGTTAAACGTTGTGTTTTGTTCTTGTTCTGACTTACCGCTGAGTTTGAGTGGTGGTTCTGTCTCTGAGGGGAAAGAGGAGGAGGTGGCCAGTGGACCAGGATGTTGAGATATAGCGGTCGTATTCACAGAATGAGAAAAAAAGTGCACGTGTTTGCCGTCATAAACACTCCTTTATACATCAATTGATGCCATGTTTTTTCTATGGGACAAATGAAGACCCAGTTATTATATATATTTTATAAATATACTTATATATATGTTTCACCATGTCCTAGAACCAAGCCTATTTTACTCTATTTCCAGTTATCTAGAAGTACATTGAGGCAAATTCCATTATCAAACTTCATTCTATAAATACAATGTTGCTAAAGAAACACAGATTTAATGTAAAATATCTGGATTTTCTGTGTTAAACATGTTCAGAAGCATTTGTTCTGGAGGGCAGCCAAGACCCCCCAAAATTGTGCCAAGCCATTCCTGTCCCCTCTTAGAATACAGAGGACATAACAAGAAAACATGCTTTAAATCATTTTCACTATATGTGTTACATTTACAATATAAACATGTGTATCCTGGCCTTTTCTGAAAGAAATGTATGTAACTGGCATTATTGAATTCCATCCAGAATCTTGTGAACAGCAATCTTTGGGTAGGGTTTGCTATGGTTTTAATTGGTGTTTTACTTTTAATAATCTGTACCACTGATAATATTTGAGTGTTTTTAAATGCTCTTGATCTGTTGAGATTGCCATATCTCTAGATTTTTTTTTTTTATTTGAATAACTATCCCTTCTTTTGGCCGTAAATAGATCTCATATAGCAAATGCCCAAGACCAATTGGAAATAATGTATTTTTAATTAGTTGGATATAAGGGAAAGTGAAGTCCCTTGAGGAATAATCTACTTGTTCCTCCATACAAATCCTTGGTAACCTTAATGACTGTAATTGAAATAGTGTTAAAAGTAATATCTGCCTTTCCTTTATTTGAATATGCAGTGAATATTGCCCAAGTTCTAACCTTAAAATTTCAGCTGTAACTGATTGTGGTACTGTCAATAAATGTCTACAAAGTTTATTTATAATAACCTCAAGTGGTTTGATTTCTGTGAATGCTCATATCTCTGCTCCATACAAGATACTGGATTTAATCTTGGCATTTACCACTTCAACTCCCATCATTGAGCCTTTACCTATTCTAGAATTAAAACTCTTAAAAGGGTTAAAAGCAGTTTGTAATTTGGTCTGAAGTACATTTCTCTGTACTTTCCATAAACAGTTCTCTGCAAATCTAACACCTAGGTAGTCGTAATATTTTACCATTTCAATTTTATCATTCTTTATATATAATTTATTGGTTTTTTTAATTTTTGTTGCCGAAAGTGACCATTTTTGTTGTTTTTTATTAATAATAAGCTGATTTTCACTGCATTGTGCCATAAACCAGTTTACCTTTCTTTGCAGTCCTAAAAATAAGTGGAAATTAAAACAATATCATTGGCATATGCCAAACATGGAACATTTTCCCTTTAATTGCTGGAGAATGTAATTTCAAGTTTTCTAAATCCTGTATAATGTTGTTAATATAAATGTTAAATAAGGATGCAGCCAATAAACAATTCTGTCTGACCCCACGATTAGTCAGAAGTGTGGAGATTGTTGCTCCTTTGTGAATATATTGAACAGACATTGAGGTGTTTCTATGTAATTTAATTAGTATTTTTAACAAATTTGGGTCAATATCCAGACTTCCTAAATTTTTCCAAAGTAGTGTACGGCTAATATTGTCAAAGGCTGAACTAAGGTCTATAAAACAGCAGAAAAGTTTAGCTTTTTTGATCTTAACATGTTCCATATTAAAAGTGATGATGAAGTAATGCCTGATCAGTGTCCAGAACCATTTTGCATCTTTTTTGTACACTGCCTCCCTTAATCTATCCCACATTTTTTGTAATACTTAGCACACTCTTTTCTAATTTCTCATATTCTTTCCTAGATTTGTTTAGGCAATGACAGTTTTCTTTGGTCTTACTTATTTTACAATATCTGACCAATTTCAAGTGGTTTGATTTCTGTGAATGCTCATATCTCTGCTCCATACAAGATACTGGATTTAATCTTGGCATTTACCACTTCAACTCCCATCATTGAGCCTTTACCTATTCTAGAATTAAAACTCTTAAAAGGGTTAAAAGCAGTTTGTAATTTGGTCTGAAGTACATTTCTCTGTACTTTCCATAAACAGTTCTCTGCAAATCTAACACCTAGGTAGTCGTAATATTTTACCATTTCAATTTTATCATTCTTTATATATAATTTATTGGTTTTTTTATTTTTGTTGCCAAGTGACCATTTTGTTGTTTTTATTAATAATAAGCTGATTTTCACTGCATTGTGCCATAAACCAGTTTACCTTTCTTTGCAGTCCTAAAAATAAGTGGAAATTAAAACAATATCATTGGCATATATGAAACATGGAACATTTTCCTTTAATTGCTGGAGAATGTAATTTCAAGTTTTCTAAATCCTGTATAATGTTGTTAATATAAATGTTAAATAAGGATGCAGCCAATAAACAATTCTGTCTGACCCCACGATTAGTCAGAAGTGTGGAGATTGTTGCTCCTTTGTGATTATATTGAACAGACATTGAGGTGTTTCTATGTAATTTAATTAGTATTTTTAACAAATTTGGGTCAATATCCAGACTTCCTAAATTTTTCCAAAGTAGTGTACGGCTAATATTGTCAAAGGCTGAACTAAGGTCTATAAAACAGCAGAAAAGTTTAGCTTTTTTGATCTTAACATGTTCCATATTAAAAGTGATGACGAAGTAATGCCTGATCAGTGTCCAGAACCATTTTGCATCTTTTTTATACACTGCCTCCCTTAATCTATCCCACATTTTTTGTAATACTTAGCACACTCTTTTCTAATTTCTCATATTCTTTCCTAGATTTGTTTAGGCAATGACAGTTTTCTTTGGTCTTACTTATTTTACAATATCTGACCAATTTATGAAGTTCTTTTTTAGCCTCATTACACGTTTTATTAGACCATGTATATTGTTTTTTCTTGTTACAACTATTAGTTTTTAATAAAGGTCTAACACATGAACTTAATAGGCCCCAACACTGTAGGATACTTACACCCACTGAGGGGTTTTCCAATTCCTCAGTTAGTTTTTTGATTTCAAAGTCTTGAAATATTTCTAAGAAATTTTTCCTTGCGGTATTATGCCATCGAACTCTTTCATTATTTAAAATGTCCATACCATTGTTGTTATTAATAGTTTGTCATTCAGCTGAGGTCTTACAAGAGTGATGAGATTTAGGATGTAACAATAGGGGTGCATGTGCCAATTCTGCTTGGTTCAGCACTTGTAAATCAGAAACTATTTTCAGTGCCTGAAGATCTGCCCACACCAAATCTATTGTGGAAGAACCTAGGCTTCCCATATAAGTGAATTCTCCTTCCCTGTCTCCTGGAAGATGTCCATTAAGTAAACAAAAGTTATTTTCAGATAACAATTTTTAGAGCTTCTTCCCTCTCATTACACGTTTTATCTTTTGTATTTCTTTTCCAACTTATTCTAGTGTTAAATACCTTAAATCCCTCATATACGTCTGAGTAATTGTCTTCCATCTGTTTGTTAATTAATATTCTCGCATTAAAATCACCCACTAGATGTATTTTATTGATTGTTTATTGATATGTCATTTGTATTTGACTGTCTTAGTTATTGATGAAACGTTGTCACTTGTGAAAATGGGCAGTGATGCTCTTCTTGCTTACAAGTATAAAAATTAAAAATGAAATGAAATGAAAATGAAAATGAAAATGAAAGACGCAGGATTGCTAGACCTTCTTGTTGATTCTGATGTGCATGCAGCCTGTACTCCAGATCAAATACTTGTTGGTAAGCAATTCAACTGTGCTGTACATTTCTTAACTCTAGCATTTGAGGCCCTAAGTGCTCTGAAACTTTCTTCATTTGTTAAATGGTGTTAGCAGGGAGGAGGTACTCATGGAGTCCTAGAATTTGTCTGGCAAACGTTGGTTGACACTCAGAATGTGTTTGAGTCTGTAGACATTGAGTCCATACAACATGTCATCAGGGAGCTTGATGATGCTCTGACTCATTATATGCTACCATTACCGGAGGAATTGCAGACATAGTGGTGTGCGCAGTCTCCTACATTCAAGTTCTAGGATCATTTTCTCCAGGTTATGCAGATACTACTTCTGAATGCCTATGCAGAGCGAGAGGGTGATTGGAAACTTCACCTACACACACACAGCATGCCATACTTCCATACTTCTTTGTAGCAAGCAGGCCCAACTATGCCAGGTGGATTCCAATCTACATTCTTGATATGCTAAATATCCCTGAAGAAGTACACAGTGCTTTGAATCTGGGGAATTTGCTGTGCATCAGACTCCTGGTTCCTTCAATGGAATTTGGAGTGACATGGGAACAGAGAAAACTGTCATCAAAGACTCAAAGGGCAGCAGTGGGATTGTAGGACTGACAAGAAAGAAGCCAGACATTGTCAGATGGACCCACACAAGACATGTCCTGAGTGAATATGCAAAAGCTATGACAGAAAGAAGTGGCCTATCAACAAGTAGTGAAGACAAAGTCCACAAATAAGTCTTTGCCTCTGCACTGACGAGGGATGAAGAGCATGTTACAGCCCTTGCCAACCATGTCATCAACAATATGACAAACCCATTTGACCCTGAATCACATCCAGAGGTGCTTATCAACATATCTACTGGATTGCATGTAACATCAGATGTACAAGAGTCTCTACTGAAAATAGTAGATGTTGATGAAGAAAAAAATGGAGAGATTTGTGAGAGGAGCACTTGATTCTGATGGGACACATAGCTTCTTCAGCCCCATCAAGAAATATGGCATCAAAACATTTGCTGACATGGACAAGAAGACCAAATTTAAGTCTGGCAAGGGAGGGACAATCACGTCAGATATCAGTACAGAAATTTTTTCCACAGAGCCCTGTCCTTAGCCAGATGCAGAGATGACATTTCAATGGCAATTGTTCTTAGTCACCCAATAGGACCTGTGCCTATGTCCCTCTTCCATGCTGATGGAACAATGAGAAAAACACACAAAACTGAATTAGAGCATCAGCTGGAAGCTCAAGCTGAAAGCATCCATGAGCTATGAGGATGCAACAAAGAAACCATAGTGTACATCAGAGATGCCATGGCTGTCATTCAAATGATGACTGGAGACAAATTACACACATTCAATGAATTGACTGCTGAGCACTTGAGGAAGGTCCTAAAGAGATTTGACAAAGCTAAATCTGTAATTGAAGTCTTTGACAGATATGACAACAGTAACTCTGAAAACTGCAGAAGGACAGCATAGGACAGGATCTAAGGTTGGATGCAAGCAATACCAGGTGATTGGTGGATGTCCTGTGCCTCCATGGAAAAAGTTTCTAAACATAGCATCCAACAAGCAGTCACTTGCAAAATTCCTTTATGAATATATGGTTCAACATGCACCTGAGAATGTAGGCACACACTGAAGACAAACACTCCTTCTTACTTACAATAGAGAAGTAGCAAAGTGCATCACCAGTAGAGGTGTTAAAGAAGCCCAAGACCTGTGCAGTACTCAAGAGGAAGTGGACACAAGTATGCTTCTGCATGCTGTATGTGCCAATATGTCTTTTGGGTCTCTTGGTGTCAAAGTAACCATAATAATTAGGTCACCTGATACAGATGTTTTGGTCCTTGCTCTTCACTGCTTTCCAAAAATGGAACACAGAGATAACATGTGGATAGAAACAGGCACCATTAAAAGCACAACTGACAAGTGTTGCTTCATACCTGTGCATGCAACTTGTGATGCACTCACTCCTGACTTCTGCAACATACTTCCTGCTGTACATGCATTAACAGGATGTGACTCTGTGTCATCCCTGTTTGGTATTGGGAAAAAATCTGTGTTTAATGTTGTCAAAATAAAGGGAGCTTACCGCTTCACAGATCCTGCCAAATTGGGAGAGACTGACAATCAAGCCATAATTTCTGAATAAAGGAAGTTAGTAGCAGTGCTGTATGACCAGAGCAAGAAAGAAAAGGAGACCCACAGAGACCCGAATTGCTTGTGCCTCAATCTAGCCATCAAAAAGGATAAGTCACTGGCCAAACTGCCACCATGTGAAGACAGTTTTGAAGAGCATGTCAAAAGACCATGTTGGCATACAATAATTTGGATGTCTTTGCACATAGGTAAACCAGATATTGGATCACCATTGCAACATGGATGGAAAAATGTGGATGACGTACTACTTCCTGTATTCTTCAAAGGCCCAATGGCATCTGAGCTTCTACAGGACCTTATTTGTGACTGTACCAGCAGGGGTTGCTGCACAATCAACTGTCTGTAGTCAGAACAATCTTGCCTGCACAGAACTGTGTACATGCCAAGACAATGAAGACTGTGGTAACCCACTCACTCTTGACAGAGATCATGATGATGAACAAGATGATAATTATGTTAACTAGAAATGTCACCAGCGCTATTACATTTCAACGATACTTGTACAAATTTATTATTGGATTTTGTTTTACCCTTTAGATTTTTGTTGTGATGCTTTGATGTCACAATTAAATCCTATTTCATGTCTTGAAATAATACATAGTATCATTAAACCATCGGAAACAAATGCAAATATTTCAAAGTGGTCATACTAACGTATTGAGGGTGTCATTGTTTAGCCCTGGTTCTATGGTAACAGCACCACTTGACAGCTTCACATCATACATTATCTTAAAGTAGACATAATAAGCTTTCAAATGATGTATGATGTGTAACCCCTAGGTGGCGCTTTCCCCAGAGTTACTACCCTGCCTGTACTCCTAACCACAGGTTGAGGGGCCTGGATTCGATATTAAGGTGCCTCCATCAAGAGTAACAAAAGTGGAGATATCTATCTAACCTGTTATAGCCCTCTGGGAAGCTATAACCACCCACAAACCCTCCTAGTGACCTTGTACCTTTAACAGCAGTTAACACACAGTCTGCAGTTAGCATTAATAATATGCACACACCCTTTACACTTACCACCAGGGTCTGGCCTTCAGCAAATTCCCTGGATCCCCCTGTAAAAGCAAGGTCAGCAGAGCAGGTATACACTTTTAATGCAGTAACCCAACTAATAATGTGCTCATGAGCCGGGTTAAACGGGACCAGTAAATCAGATTTATTTAGGGGATCGTGAACAAGGAAGGGGCGTGCATCTAGATGAATGATTACTAGTCTGATTAAATTCAGGTTACTTTGCATGCACTTTTAGTCCCAAATAATCAGTCTTACAACACTGGGTACCCAGGATGTTATACTGGCTAGCCAGAGGTGTTGCCTGAGGGTGGCCAGCATTGCAGCTGTTGTTGGGGCCCTTGATGGAAAGAAAAAGGCAGTTAACATGCACTACAGAGCTTTTGTTATTTGTAATCTTGGTTGATTATCCCAGTTTCGTGTAACCCAGATAATTACTGAAGCAACCACCTGGTACCACAGATAATTAAATGATTTGTTGTAGGGAGCTACCCTGGATTTACTCATGCTACCGACTGGCTGTGATGAGTCTAACGATATGGAGACCTCATGTAACTCACCGAAGAACATGGGTAAGCAGGGCTGACACAACACACCTCCACTTCACAGCCTTTCCCTCCAGGTGGTTGCAACCTGTGAGTTGTCTCTGCACAGGGGCTGGATCCCCAAAGTTGGTCTATCACTGAAGAACAGTCCCTGGTGGAGGAATGGTTGGTTTGGGCCGAGCTTGGCATAGGCCCAAGGCTGAATAAACAATTCTGGCAAAGTTCAGTTTGTTTGCTGGTGAATGCCTCCAGCTGGCAACACAGTTCAGTCACTGCCAAAACAGGCCACAATCCAATATAAACATTCAGCACATTTAACAGGAAAAACATTAACTTCTCTTAACTTTCAATTAGGTATTCAGGCCAGTTGCTATTGTAGTATATTCACTGAGCAAACTTCTCGATCATTAAATCAGCCTCAAACAACCTCTGGGCTGAACACTTCACAGGGACTTCCTCTCGGTCCAAATGTCAGGCTGTACCATCAGATATCTTGGAGCTTTCTGCTGCAAGTAAAGGTTCCTTTTTGGATCAGTCCGATTACTGCAATCACGAAGTCCAATGCAGAATAGTAGCAGGGAGGCAAGTCAGGCCTCCCCTGCAGATTTCCTTCAGCTCCTTCCAGGGAGCAACTGCTCGAAAGCTTGAGCTGCTCACTCTTCAAGCTCTAACTCCAACTGAACGACTGTCTCTAACAGTTCTGAGGATTTTCTTTGGTTTTCTGAGTTCTGGTTGGCTGGGGGAGCTGTCAGTCACAGTTTGGGTGCTCCCGTCAGTTCAGTTTAGGAGCCAACCTAAAAACTACAAAAACTACAGATTTTTCTTCCCATGAGGCACTTGAGGTAAAGACCGTAAAGGCCACCTGTGTCCCATTGCTCCAAATACTGGAAGTCCTGGACCTAACATGGTGGCTCCCATTCAGATAAACAAAGTTGCAAGAAGACAGGTTAGAATAAACTCTATTTCAACAAGTTAGCAGTAAATAATTACAATACTAGTTCAGACTCCCTCTGCTCTTTTATTGACAGCAGAGTGGAGCAAATTAAAGCAGAGTCTGGACAGTCATGAGCTTTGATGCACTCAGCCCCAGTCCAGACCACCCACTATACACATACAAGCCAGAGTCTTAAAGGGATAGGCGCGGAGGCACAGCATGGAACTCTCATGCAAATCAACAGGATCAAACAAACACCCCTGGATCCACTACCTATGAAGGACTTTCGCTTGGCAGTGGGCATGCATAGAGCCCAGGAAGACATTAAGGTAAACCCCAAATTTGTAGGGGGGGGGTTACAGATGTGCTTGTGTGTAGAGAGAGTACATGCTCGCCTACTAGTAGGTGCATTGTGTACTTGGGAAATCAGGGAAATTTATTCTCAAATAGGTCAGTACAGCACTGCTGGCTGCATCTAGTAGCTGCACCAAAAACAGGGAAATTATCCCAAACAAGTCAGTAAAGCACTAGTACTGTAGGTGCATTGTGTACTTGGAAACACAGGGAGATTTATTCCTAGACAGGTCAGTACAGCACTGCTGACTGTGTCGCGTGGCTTCAAAAATGGAAATTATTACAAACAAGTCAGTAAAGCACTAGTTGGTGCCTTGTGTACTTGGGAACATGGAGATTTATTCCTAAACAGGTCAGTACAGCTCTGCTGGCTGTGTTCAGTAGCTACAAAAACAGGGAAATCATCCCAAACAGATCAGTACAACACTGCCTGTTGTGTCTAGTCAAGTGTAGCATGGTGTAGTGTAATGGTTTAAGGCTCTGAGCTGCAAACCTGGAGAATTGGGTTTGACTCCCACAGCCCCCGCTTGCATACTGTGAGACCCTGAGCAAGTCACTTAACTTTCTTGTGCTCCCAGGTTGCACCTGTAAACAAGCTTTAAGCTTGATATGTCTCTCCTGGCAAAAAAAAAAAAAGAAATAGGTAGTTTAAGTAGTGAAAACACAGGGATATTTATTCCAAAACAGGTCAGTACAACACTGCTGGATTCTTGGGGACTCAAGTTAAGTAGTTTAAGTAGTGAAGACAGTAACACAGGAATATTTATATTCCCAGTAAGCACTGGGCAGTGTAAATTGATGTAATTAAGACAAGTATTAGAAAAACAAATGTTCTTTTTTTATGCAGACTGCCCAATTCCGGTGCACTCACCAAACTCAAAAGCTTTGCCAAGCAGTAAAGTGTCTTTAAATTTATAGCAGAGTGAGAAACTGATTTTTTTAAACTTTAAACTATTGATAAGTACAGTAAATTGTTCAGAGTCAAACACCACACAGTCAGAAAAACACCCTGCCTTGCCTTTACCTAGGTTGTTGCCTTACTCTCTCCCTCCCAGACAGAAAACACTAAAAAATAATGTGCCTCGAGAAAAGGATGCAGTCTAAACAGAATGCAATAAATCTGTGACTTCTGCTGAATGTATATTTTTAATCAGATGGATGGATGCAAGTCAACCACACAATCAATCTCTCAGTCTACAATCCTCCTCCTCAGTCTTGAGACTTGTGACGATGGAGGAGCCACTGTCACCCCTCCCTTCCCCTCCCCACTCACACACTGCTATGCTGTGCTGACACAGTTGTAAGCAAAAAAAAAGATTTTTTTTTATTGCTGGTGAGTGGTGACTTGATTTTCACCACGAAGAACTCTGAGAGCCGTCCTCTAGAGTGAACACCCACAGGCACCCACACACCCTCCTGGTGCACCTGCTTGATTTTCCCTTCCCCCCTCCTGAGTCAGATGTCCTCCATCCAGTGAGTCCTTTTAAATCAACTGGCTTGGTTAGTTAAGTTTTCTTGTAAATGCAAGCAGCAATATTTATTTTTTCCATTTAGTTTAGTTTTTTTTTTTTTCTGGCCCACAGCCACTTAACGAGGAATGACATAGATAATACTAACTAGAGAAGTGAACTGCTTGTCTCTCTAACACAAACTAGGCAGAAAGTAAATTGCTGCTGCATGTTAGCCAGCTACCCACATGACTGTATTGCTGCCAGCTCCAATAGCCAATTGTCTCTGTACAGTTTTCACAGCAGCCAATCACCTACCAGTTTACATCCATTCCTGGCAGGACTCTGACGGGGGATGACTACTGGCAGGCACAGACTAGAGGCATGTCAAATGATGGAGTGGAGCAATTTTAATTGTATTGTAGGGGCAAACTGGGCCCACCAAAGTTCACAAATTTGATACATATGTTTGTGCATCTGTGGACTAGTGCAAACACAGGGGCTCCGACCATGTAGACAGAATAGTTGCACCAAACTAGCAGCCCTATTCACAACAGGCATACTAGTGCCTTGTGCCTTGCACATCAGATCCGTGTCAAGGGGTGTGCCCGCACTTCATGTCATTCTATAAGTACGGAGCAGGTGCAGAGTGCTGGGCCGGGGGGGGGCACAAGTTATGCAATGGGGACCCAGCCATAACTTTTTTGCACCTCCCCAATGAACACCTGCTGGCGGCGGTGGCACTAGGACCCACACCACAATGCTGCACCAGCCAACTGAGCTACCAGGGAGGGCTGGAGGCAGCCAATTGGACAGTCACCCATTGGACCCTGATTCCTGGAGCCTGCGCCTTCCCAGGATCCCCTACATGCATGCAGCAGGGGATCCACTAGAGGACCCAGGCTGGGCATCCCATTGGCTGCCTGCCTGTGTCCTGTGATTTCCCCCCTGCAGCTGTGATCCACCCCCCAGCAACTGTGCACCGGGGGGGGCACAAGGTCACAGACAGGTGTCCTGTGGGTGTTCGCGGTTGTGAATTCTACACACTCTACACCTGTCTGGGGCCGCGTAGCTACACGGGTGTTATATGTGCATTTTGCAACCTGCGCTATTGTGAACAGGGCTGCATGAGAACAACCAGTCCATATACAGTATTTTGCAATCAAAGTACAAGAACCATCACTTCTCATGCCTAAATGCTATTTTACTGCCTGTCTTAGTTAAACATTTCACAGAAAATCCCTCAGACATTTTCAGACCAGCTGATGGAATCTTGCATGAGTGCTGATTACATTCAGTCAAAACTGACATCATTTTCCTAAAGGTCCTGGCAGTTTAGTACATACAGAGTGCATCATATTATGAACATTCAAAGCTCAGTCTTTGCTTCCAGTTATCAGATGGTGGCTTTTATTAATCAAATTATTCCAGTAAAAAAAACATGAGTAAATACTTGTCAATTTCCCTAAGCTGTTCACCAATACTTTATGCTCAATATCCTCCCTCCTCCCTCCTCCTCCTTATTAGCTTTTGGAAACCGGGTAAGTGCACTAGGCAACAGTCCTACCTATTTTCAGGCACGACCCGGAAGAGTACAACAAAGAGAATACAGTGATGACATCAGGACAATACAGTAACAATAAAAATAGGTACAGTCACTTACAATCTAGGAGGACATATGTGATATAAATAATAAACAGTACAAATTATACAATCACAATAGCTAGTTACAACAAGATAGATAATTCCTAGAACTCTACAATTATAGGAGAAATAGGGAGGGGACACCCAGTTAATTGCAGTTGCAGTTACCTAGTGCATAGAGGTGGGAGAACAGTGAACACTTGAAGGAGAAGTGGAAGGGGGAGTGTTTAACCAGGGGGGAAATGAGTTCCAGAATTCAGGAGCAAAGTATGAGAAGGCCTGTTCCCCAATTTTTGTAGTGCAAGGCCGAACTGTTAGCATGGGGATGGATGAGGACCTGAGCAAGCGGACGTATGAGACCGGGGTAAGTATGTCACCCAGGGAGGCCGGACTGAGTGGTCTGGTGAGGGAGTCAACAAAGCACCCTAGGGAGTAAGAACGGAGGTCTTTGGAAGACAGTCAGTGTAGGCCAGAGTAGAGCAGGCAGTGATGAGTAAGTCAAGGAACTGATAAGGCAAACCTACAGATATTGTTGTAGGAAGTGTCCCACTTGCTGAGCACACTAGTATTGGCTCTAAAGAGAACTGGGAGGGCATAAAGGAGTTAAGGGAGTAGCACGCCTCTAACTACTGCTATCCTAGCAGAGGGGGTGAGTGAGTGGCATACATGATAGGCTGTGCCAATTCTGGCATTAACAGACCGACACACCTCATTGACATGCAAGGAAAACTCAAGGGCAGGGTCAAGCGTAACCCCAAGGTATTTGAAAGTCCCAGTGTTAGTGACAGCTTTACCTTCCCGACAGTGGACAAGGAGTTTAGAGGATTCCAAGAGCACTTTTTTAGATGATCCAAACAGCATGGCCAGAGTCTTACCTATGTTAAGGATTTGCTGGTTAGCCAAGAGCCAGGACTGAAAGTCTTGTGAGAGGTTTAGGTTAATGTCAGCAATAGACTTGGCAGAATAGTAAAGCACTAGATCATCAGCGTACATGAGTAGGCTGCTGTGAGGGGAAGAACTGGGAATATCATTTAGGAAGAGGGAGAAGAGGACCAAGTATAGGACCCTGAGGAACACCACGGGTAATAGGGATAGGGGAGGAAAGAACCTTACAGTAGGAAATGGCCTGAGAGCGGTTGTCCAGGTAACTACCAAACCATGATAGGGTGGAGTCAGAGGCACCCATGGCTTGTAACTTGGACAGTAGAAGCGGGTGGTGAACCATATCAAAAGCTTTGGATAGGTCAATGAACACAGCACCTGTGTGCAGGCCCTTATCCATATTACTTTTGATATCACTCGTAAGCAGGGTCAGTGTGGTGGTAGTACAGTGCCCCACCCTAAAGCCATGTTGGGAGGGGGGGTTGAAGATTAAACTTAAGAAGGTGCTCAGAGACCTGACGATGGACAAGTTTTTCCAGAAGCTTGCTAAGAGTGGGGAGTAGAGAGATGGGACGGTAATTGGACAGTAGTTTAGCATCACCCTTCTTAAAGACCAGTATAGTTCTAGCCAATTTCTAGATCAAGGGGACAGTGCCAGTGCTAATAGAAAGGTTGAAAATCCTGGTAATAGGCCTAGCAAGCTAAGCAGTAAATAACCTGATAATCCCTGGATGTATTCTATCAGGGCCAGGGCTGCCACTTACAGGAACAGTTTTGAGTAAGTCCAGAACATCCAGGTAGGTGACCTGAGCCAGCTCCAGAGAAGGGGTAGTAGGGGAACTTGGAGAAGGGGCAGATCCAGACTTGGGGAGCACAAGGGGGGCATTAGTAGGTAGGGAGGAGAAGAGGGAGTTGAAAGCATTGGCAATGGTGAGAGGGTGGTTGCAGTGGACATCGTTTATGTACATACTGTATTAGTGGGAGTAGTAGACTTGTTGTTCCCAAGAATTTCCTTGATTTGAGACCAATACTTTTATGACATGAAGTGGAGAAGTTTAGGAGGTTCCTGTAGTAGGAGCTTTTAGCCAGACAAATCTCTTTTTTGCATTTGTTGCGTAAGGATCTGTAGGCTTCAAAATCTGTAGGAAGACAAGAGGTCTTCCAAATGGACCACATTTTATCCCTGAGTTTCAGAAGGTGGAGCAGGGGATGCTTTAGCCATTTGGTGATTTTCCCTTTAACCCTTCTCGTGGTAACTGGGATATGTTTATTCTGTAGCGAGAGTAGATAAGAGTTTAAATAGTTTGTGGCAATGTTTATGTCATCAGTGTTGTAAAGGGGAGACCAGTCAACTAAGTTAAGATCATGAGCGAAGTTTTCCATATCTAGATTGGAGATATTGGAGAAAGTTAACACTTTGGAAGGGAAGGAGGGGCAGAGGTATCCCATATACAGAACACAGGGTAATGATCGCTTATGGTATCTGGAAGAACACCGGCTGAGGTAAAGGTGTTCTTTCTATTGGTCAGGATCCAGTCGAGTAGAGTAGGACTAGTACCACCGTGGGAGGTCCTAGCGGGCTCCTGAACAAGCTGTGAGAGATTACCCTAACTAGTCAATGAGGATAGGAGGACAGAGTGGGGGCCAAGCCAATCAAGGTTGAAATCCCCAAGACAGATTATATCATTTTTCCCAGTCACTGATAGTAGATAATCCATGAACTCCTCAAAGCCAAGCCTAACGTTTCTGGGAGGAATATATATATATATATATATATATATATACACACACAGAATATGTGAAGTTTCTTAATACCCTCAAGTAGTAGAAGGGAATGGAGTACTTCACAGTTAGCGAGAGGGGGAACATGCAATAAAATGATGTTTAGTTGCGGTTTATAGTAGAGAGCAAGTTCACCGCCTCTTTTGGAAGTAGGGTGATCAACCCGTAACAGGTTATAACCTAGGAGGGAGCACTGGGAATCATCATTGGAAGGCTTAAGCCAAGTCTCCGAAATGGCTAGGATGTCAAGGTTGTTGGTACTTGTCCATGCTTCCAGATCAGGGAGGTTGGCCAGTAGGCTCCTAGAATTAATGTGAGCAAAAGAGAGGACAGAAGATTGGGGCAGACAGTGAGAGTGGAGAGACTGGGAGGGATTATTAGCCAGAGTAGGACCCAGATTTTTCTCAACATCCCCGGCAAGAGTGAGGGATAGGGTAAAGATCCAGAGAGACACAATAATATAGGCCCGAGCTGCACATCCAGGGGAGATAGAGAACCTGCACAGGATATATTTGATAAATAACCCCAGTTGTTTGAGGACAAGCCCATATTTAGGGAGAGAATTAGGTATTGGGTCAGATAGAAGCTTAGAGAAGTAGAAGTTATCCAGAGAGTGTACAGAGTAGGGCGACGTAAACAGTATTGGACCACAGAGAACAGAGAGCACCCATAGTAAGAGTGTAAAAGAGAGAAGGGAGAATATAGGCAAGGGAGTCATGATAGGCAGGAGTAAAGACAGGAGGGCAATAAGGGGAGGGAGACAGTGGACAGCAAGGAGGGGAGGAGCAAAAAGGGTTAAGGACTGAAGTAAAGAGATCAGTGGATAGACAAAGGAAATAGGCAAGGAGGGCAACCTCAAGTGGCCGGAGAAAATAAGGAGCAAACGGAAAACTCTGTAGTTAGAAATTAGAACGTTGCTTAGTCACGTGAGAAGTACAGTAACACGAGACGCTCCGGTGGCTATATAACTAACACCAACAAACCTGAACATTTCCATTTCCCTTGTACTCTTCCTGCCCTGGGTGAAGCCCCTACAGCTTCCTACTTATTTCAAAGTATTGTCCCCTAAAAATTGCTGATTAATCTGTGAAAATAACTATTTACCTGTAATGCTGTATTGATAAAATTCAATAGGCAAATGTCCTCAAATAATTGAAAGTAAACATGAGTTGTTCCATTTTATAATTTGATGTACATTAGTGTGTGTGTGTGTGTGTGTGTGTGTGTGTGTGTGTGTGTGTGTGTGTGTGTGTGTGTGTGTGTGTGTGTGTGTGCATGCGTGTGTGTTGTGCATAGAGCTGCCAGGACCTTGAGGAAAGTTATGTCATTGTTGCCTAAATGACATCAGCACCCACCCAAGATTCTACTAGTTGGTTTAAAAAATGTCTGAGGGATTTTCCGTGAAGCCAGCAAACAGGAGAGTATTAAAATAGTATCTGTACTAGAGAAATGACAGTTTCTTCATTTCACATGTAATAAATAAGGCCTGGCTGTCCTTATGTTAGGGAAAAGGAGTAAAGAAGAAAGGGGAAAGGGAACATTGTTTAACCAGGAGTAGCACACTAAGCCAAAGCTTGTTTTCAGATGCGACCTGGGAGCACAAGGAAGTTAAGTGACTTGCTCAGGATCACACAGTATGAGGGACAGCAACATGGAGGAATACAAGGCAAGGCTCAAGGAAGCAGGGAAGGCATTTAGGATGGCTAAAGTGCGAACAGAAGAAAGACTTGATGAAGGGGTTAAAAAGGGGGACAAGACATTTTACAGATATATATGGGAGAAAAGAAAAAGCAAAAGGGGTATCATTCAGTTGAGAATCAGAGAGGGGCAGAACCTGGAGTCTTACAAAGAAAAGGCAGAGGCAGAGTCATGTGATGCATCTGAGAGGGTAAGATGTATTCTCCTCGGCTCTGCTCTGCGGCTCAGTATAATAGCAAAAAAGCTCAAATCACAGACTAAAAACTTACGGTTTTGTCTGTGCCTGGTTCTCCTAAGGTGTTCCACCTTTGATTATCTGCTCTCTGTTCTCCAGGACAAGGAACTTTCCAATGTAGGCCGATATGTGGTGTGCTGGTCCATCACATACACCCCGCCACCCACACCAGAAAAAGCTAAGGCCACAAAGAAAACTAAAACTCAAGTGGTGGCTATGACTAAACCCAGTCTGGCGCCAACTCCCTTAACAGAAGAGAAATTCCTGCAGGAACTCTCTCCCATAAAAGAGGATCTATTAAGCATTACAAGCCAGCCTACCACCCTCCAAAAAACAAAAGTGACCCTTTCTCACAGAGTCAGCGATGTAGAGGTTAGAACTAGCTCCCTCAAGGATTGGCGGGCATGCCAGGAAACAGACTTGGTGGCCATTCATAGGAAAGTCTCCAAGGAGATCACGTGATGCTCACAGTGCCATAACAGTGCATCTCGTCAGCTCCTACCACCTGACTCACCTATCTGCCTTAATCATCTGCTGATTTCTAAAAATCAGAACAGTAACCTTATATTCTTGTCGCTCCCTGTCTGCTGCACTCGAATCTCCATTTCTGGATCATCTCAATTGGCATTTTTGGCCGCGATGGAGTCAGACATGAGATAGGCCCTACTGCAACATACCCCGCCAGTGACCTCGGAGAAGCAGGCCAAGAAATACAAAGTTCAAACCCCTCAATCCTCTAAGCAACCTGGACCCTGTACCTCAGCCATCCCACTTACCGAGGATAGATCCCTCCAGGAGCTATTACCTTTCAAATAAGAACTTTTAAGATATAGCAGCTGGGTTGAAGTCACTTCACTCTGATATGAGTGACCTGGGCAGCAGGATTGCCAACTTGGAAGCTCACACCACCTCTTTAGAAACTTGGCAAGACAAGACTGACCCTGAGCTACATAAGTTGCGGCAACAGCTAGTCAAGCTCCAGCTTAAGACTGAGGACCTGGAGGGCCACAGTTATAGAAACAATATCCTAATATTTGGTCGGCCAGAATCAGAGGAGGACTCCTCAATGACTACCTTTTTTTCAGAAGCTCCTGAATAAAGTGGTGGGCCTCCTCTCCCCATAATCCCTCCTATCTCATTGAAAGAGCCCACCACTCCCTCCGACCTCGGCCACCTGATAATGCACCCCTGAAGCCTATTATAATCAAATTTCTGAATTACTTTGAGAAACAGCACATCCTCACAAAATCAAGAGACCTGCAGCCCATCCTATGGGAAGGAAGTGCCTTCAGATTACACAGGACCTTCCACTGGAAACCCGGCAAAAACAGGCTGCATTCCACCCAATAGTAAATAAATTAAATGCAGCTGGTCTGAAGTTTTGAATGGCCTACCCAGCCTGCTTGCAAGCACATGTAGATGGCATCTGGCAGTCCTATGACTCACTGACTCAAGCTTCTTCTGACCTAGCCACTAACCTGCCTGCCCTCTTCAAGGCCCCCTGAAGGGTTTTCCTTTACTCAGGCTGTTTCGCCTCGCTAATTGTGGAATTTCTTCCATTGATACCTTGGTCTCTTACCTTAATGTGGCTGATGTTTGGATTGTTGCTCAGTTGACTGGGTCCCAACCTGTGGCTCAGATTCAACCCCCTTCTCTTTTCACCCGATATGGCCTGGTCTTCCTAACTGTGAAGATTCTGCTGGATTGGTCCCATTGCCCAATACAAAGCCCTGTCTTACTAACGCTCCCCTTCACTATGTCCAGAACTTTCTAGCTATCCGTGCAAGCTGTGGAACCATTGGATCAAGCTCTTTTTTTTTCCCTGAAAGAACATGACCTGGGCAGACCAGGTCCCATGCTATTTTGGCTCCCTCTAGGGAACTCATGGGACTATACCATTTCCCCCAGTTTGTGGGGGCTGACTTCCTGAGGGATTACTTTGGATGTCCTTTCTGTATAACTTTTTTGAGGGGGTAACTTAGTAGCTTGTTTTTGAGGTTTGGGGTTTGCTGGGTCCACTGAAGGGTACTCCTAGCAATTCTTTGTGTATGTGTTTTCTCTTGGCTCTATTCCTTACTGTCCCCACCCCCCGGTGACTATGCTCCTATTTTACTTACCCATTTTCTCCTGCTCAACTCTTCCTTTCCCATGGCTGTCTCCCTCTCTCTACTCTTTCAATTTTTTTTTCTCTTTTCTGCTAAATACTACAGCCCTAAGAATCTGTCTCTCTCCATTTCTACTTAGCTACATCGGTGGACCCATGCCCTTTCCTGGCTGAACAGCTCCCTCACACCAGGTAAGCCAGGACTTGTATGCTCCTGGTCTTGATTGTCTGTAATTGTGTTTATTAGCTTTCAATGTTTGATACTGCTTGGGTGGATGGGTGGGATGGGGTGGGGGCTATTCGGGATGGATAGCTCTATGGTAGGATGAGCTTCATGTCCTGGATAATAGCGGGGGTGGCCCTGAACCTTATCTTACATATTTTTAGTTTTTCTCCATACTGGGGCCTGGGAGTTGGAATTATTGCTTGGGAAATGGACTTTTTCTTTAATACCAACCTGATTTTTCACAATCTTTGTGCCATTTCTCAGCCTTTCTTGCTTAATCCTCCTCCCAGACCCCTGTACAGTGGGGTAGGGATTTTCAGGGCCCTAGGGGATTAGTCGTTACTATACTCATATTTGCCCTGTCTTTGGGGCACCATCAACTTGTTGGACCAGTGTACATAGTTTTGGGATGGGGGGTTGGGATGGGCTAGGGATGGAACTTTATTGTATATTCAATGTTTTGTTTCAAGTCAGCTAACGGGGTGGGGAGGAGAGGATGGGGACCTTACAGACTCTCTCTCTATCGAGATTCAGAGGGGAATAATAATTTTAGCATGGTTAATCTTTATATTTCAGTGTTTATTTGCTGCCTTTCTGTATCTGTTGACTATCTTGACTGTTGGAAGGGGGTGGGGGGTTCGGAGGGAGGGACAGAGTGTGTCTTTTTGGTATTCACCTACTTATAGTTCTCATTACTCGCTATGCATATTTTATTTATTATTTTTTATTTATTAGCTTTTGGTAACAGGGTAAGTGCACTAGGCAACAAACCTGCCTATTTTCAGGCACGACCCAGGAGAGTACAGGACATTGTTATACATATTACAGTAGCACATGATGACAATAAGGTAAACATAAGACAGCAGGAGCAGTTAACAACATACCGTACATAGATTATTAGAGCAGCATAATAACAATCACAATGAAATACAGTGACATGTAGAACAAGAATAGGCTTGTGTCCGTGCCGCAGACCGACAATAGAGTGAAACAGATTACAAGCAATTGCAGTGTCCACGGGCATGCAGGCGAGAGAAGCGCGAGCTTTTAAATTCCCGGTGGGAGGCAGAAATTTTAACCTGAAGAGGGAGAGAGTTCCAGAGCTTAGGAGCAAAGTGAGAGAATGCCTGTTCACCCATTTTTTGTAGCACAAAGTCTGGTAGAGAGCATTGGGACAGAGGAGGACCTGAGGGTTGGGGTATGGGAGATAGGAGTCAGCAGGTTTGCCAGATTGCCAGGGCTAGGAGGTCTAGTCAGAGAGTCAATAAAGCATCCCAGGGAGTAGGCCCGTAGATCCTTCGGTGATAGCCAATTTAAACCCAAGTAGAGGAGGCAGTGATGAGTGAGGCGAGGGGCAGTTAAGGCGAATCTGCAGATGTTGTTATAGATGGTGTCCCATTTACTGAGTATGAAAGAGTTGGCAGTATAGATAAGGGGAAGAGCGTATTGGAGCTGGGGTAAGAGGATTCCCCTTGCTACTGCTAGTCTGGCTGAAGGAGTGAGGGTAGAAGCACATGATAGAAGACCACCAATTTTTGCATTGACAGCTTGGCAAACCGTGTTGACATGTAAAGACAAGTCGAGGAAGGGATCAAGTGTGACCCCCAGGTATTTGAAGGACGCTGTGTTGGTGATGGGGGAACCATCAAGGCAGTGAACCAAGAGCCTGGGGGCAGTTGAAGGCAGTTTTTTTGAAGAACCAAACAGCATAGCTCGAGTTTTGTCCTGGTTAAGGTTTTGATGGTTGTACGAGAGCCAGCGTTGAAGGACTTGAAAGTCATTTGAGAGAGTGGAGTTGATGTCATCTATTGATTTAGACCCAGAGTAGAGTACAAGGTCATCAGCGTACATAAGGGTGCAGCTGTGTCGGGAGAGAGCAAGGATATCATTTAGGAAGAGGGAGAAAAGGAGAGGTCCAAGCGTGGACCCCTATGGGACTCCGCATGAGATTTTTATGGGGAAGGAGAGAGTCTTGTGGAAAGCTACCGCCTGAGTGCGATTACCCAGGTAGCTGCGGAACCAGGATAGAGTCGGGTCAGATGCTCCAATGGATTGGAGCTTCTTCAGCATGAGAGGGTGATGAAACATGTCAAAAGCTTTGGACAGGTCAATGAAGATGGCTCCGGTGAGAAGGCCATGGTCCATATTACATTTTATATCGCTGGTAAGTTGTGTCAGAGCCATAGTGGTGCTGTGACCCGGCCTAAATCCATGTTGGGAGGGCATTTGGAGATTAAACTTGGCAAGGTGTTCACCTAGCTGGCGGTGGACTATTTTCTCATGCAGCTTACTCAGAGTAGGTAGAAGAGAGATGGGTCGGTAGTTTGTCATAAGTTTGACATCACCCTTTTTGTGAATTGGGATGGCTAATAACCTAATTAAATTCTTAACTTGGAATGTTAGAGGAAGCAGAGAACAGCTCAAAATGTCCAGGTTCTTAAACATATTTCTATCCTTCATGCTCATATTACATTTCTCCAAGAAACCCACCTTCTTCCCCATGAGGTGATCAGGTTCCGCAGGAAGGGTATTGGTCAGGTGTTTGCCTCTGGGAACTCATCCTCAAGTAAGGGCATAGCCATACTAGTGAACCACAGCATTTCCCTGCAGATGGACCAAGTTATCACTGACCCACAGGGAAGATACATCTTTATTAAAGGTCTCCTTGATCACCGAGAATTGGTTTTGGGAAGTGTTTATGGACCAGTGGGAGATGACCTTGCCTTTTTTATGGAAGTAGCTGACAAACTGGCTACATATTTCTCTCTTCCCTTAATTATGGGGGTGGGGGCGACTGGAATCTTCCTCCCACTCAAGATCTCGACTGATCTAATTACCCCCTCAAACCTCTCACGTCTGTACAACGTGCACTACAGGGGTTTATGGACTCGTTAGGTCTTTGTGATCCTTGGTGGGTTCTCAACCCATCTTCTCGCTCATACTCCTTTTATTCAATGGTTCACCACACATCTTCTAGGCTAGATTATGTTCTCACCAGTCCTTCACTTCTCAGGCTGCGCAATGTGGGCCTGGAACCCATCGTACTCTCTGATCATGCAGTTGCTTGGTTAGTCCTTATCCCAAACATGAATCTACAGGGAGACATCTCCTGGAAACTTAATACCCAGCTTCTCAAAGATGACCATGTGGTCTTCAAGATTTCAACTGTTATTCAGTCCTTCACCTCCTCTAATCAGAACACAGTTCTGAGAGGTGACCATGAATGGTGTGCCTTGAAATGCTTTCTGCAGGGAGAATTTATTCGCCTGGCCTCCACTCGGAAGCATCTAAGAGAATCAGAAGCCCTTTCCTTACTCAATCAAATTCATCCCCTGAAGCAATCTCTTTCCCCCACTTCCTCCCCAGACTCTTTACAGACATTACTGTCCCTTCGGGACAAATATTCTACCCTTTTGCAGGAAAAGGTTGAAGATACCATCTTGAAGATACAATCGAAATATATTAAACAAGGTGAAAAGACAGGGAGGCTGCTTGCTTTCCATCTTCGGAAACTAGAGGCTTCAAAACTCATCTCTTCTATTTCAGCCCCAGTTGGTTCCATAAAAACATTCCCTAGGGAGATTGTATATTTTTTTGAACACTTCTTCTCTAATCTATATGGCCGCTGCCCGCAGCCACCAACTGCCTAGGAAATCTCTTCCTACCTTGACTCCGCTCCACTACCCCACCTTATGGATCATTACCGGTCCTTCCTCTCCACCCTCATCTCTCTGGCAGAGGTAGAAGCAGCCATTAACAGTTTAACACTAGATAAAACTCCTGGCCCAGACGGCTTTCCGTCAAACTTTAACAAACATTTCCTTAAAGATCTGTCCCCTCTCCTGCTCCATCTCTACCAATTTATGTTTTTAGCTGATTCCTTAGACCCCTCACTCCTAGAAGCCACTATTATTATTCTGCTCAAGCCAGACAAACCCCCCCTCACCCTGCAAGCTACCGGCCTATTTCTCTATTAAACTGTGATATAAAAATCCTAACTAAAATCCTAGCGACAAGAATTAGGAAGGTTTGGTCATGTTTACTCAGTCCTGAACAAGTTGTCTTTGTCCCAGGCAGGTCCTCTGCTGATTACCTTCACAAGATCGGCCACTTCTTCCAGGTAGCCAATGTTTCCCCTCTTCCTATGGCACTGATATCTCTTGACGCCAAAAAGGCTTTTGAGAGAGAGAGATGACTGGTCTTTTCTTATGGAAGATGGGTTTCCCCACCTCATTCCTACAATGGCTTCCGGTGATCTACTCCTCCCCATCAGCTAAAATTTACTGCAGTGGGGTTTTCTCTTCCTCATTCCCCTCCATACAGGCACCTGTCAGGGCTGTCCTCTCTCTCTCTTTCTTTTTACCTTATATCTTGAACTGCTCATTAGACGTTTAAATCCTCTCCTCACATACATGGCATTCCTATTGGTAACCTGACACCATCTCTCTCTCGGTATATGCGGATGACATCTTATTGCATCTTTCTAACCCTGTTTCCTCCCTCATGGGGGCCTTGCAAGTGATTGACCAGTTTAGCCAGTATTCTAATTACAACCTGAATCTCAGTAAGATGGAAATATGTCCCCTTAACCATCTTGTTTGTAGTCAGGAACTCAATTCCTTTGATATGAGATGGTCCCCCAATCTATTAAGTATCTTGGAATATTTCTCACTACTGATCCATCCCTAATGCAGAAATTGAACTTAGAGAACCTTCTAACCATTATACAGCATGATTTATCATGATGGAAGGATCTACCAATCTCGCTATGGGGTAGAATTAATATTGCTAAAATGAATATTCTCCCCAGACTTTTCTATCCCCTAAATATGCTTAATATCTGGCTTCCTTTATCCTTTTTCAACGTATTCATTCAATTATCACCTCATTTATCTGGTTAGATAAGTCCCACAGGAGTTTCTGCCTCAAACCGGGACTCCCTAAAGAGTCAGGTGGACTGTGACTACTCAATTTCTTATTCTATTACTGGGCCAGCCATCTTTACAAATGTGGTGAATGGCTTTCCACTTCTCATGTCCCACCCAAAGATAGCTGTACTCCCATTTGGTTACAGATAGAATCACATCTGATCTTTGTTCACAATCTCCCCCCCCCACTACTATTCTTTTTTCTCCTTTGAAATCCCTTCCGGCTCCACTGGGTTCTTCACCAATCTGTGTTTCCATCAAAGTCTTCTCGCAAATCTGCACCTCCTTGAAGGCATCGCCTACTAAAGAATTCTCACAATCTATCCTTCTGAACTTAAACATCAAGACTGGAGAGTGCCCATTGACTCCAGGTTGGCTTCCTATCCCCCAGGACCTCAGAGTGTCAGATTTCTACTCCCAGACCTCTCTTCTTACCACTCTGGAGCAACTTGTGAAATTCTGACTGGGCCCAGCTACCGTCTTCAAAATTTATCAACTTCGTCATCTGATAATGAAACAGTTTGGCCCCTCCCTAAAACCCTCTTCACTCAATGACCTCCTTATCCAGATCCAAGAGCTAGCACTTAAACCTCATGGCATCTATTGTTTATATCTCTGCCTGCTCACCAACCCCCACTCCTCTTCACCGGTCGGCTCCAAAATTTGGGAATCTTTGATGCCTGATTATACCTTCAACTGGACATGTCTTTGGAAAGATCTCTACACTTACCTAACTTAGGACTGGCTAAGACTCACCCACTACCATACCCTAAATAACACGTACTATACCCCTGTTAAGCTGGCTAGGATGGGTCGTCTCCCCTCTCCTACCTGCACCAGATGTGGCAAAGCAGATGGAACCCTGTTGCATGTTTTTTGGTCTTGTGAGAAGGTCTCTCCCCAGTGGGTACAAACTGAGGAACAGATTGACCCCCTTTTGGGGCTAATAGCCCCCCCCGAGGTGTGTATTATTGGGGATTACTCCCAGATTCTGGTCAAAGAGAGGAGATACCACATGGCCTTCATCTTTCTGGCTGTTAAAAAAATGGATCTTAGACACTGGCTAGATCAATCATATATCTTATACAGTGAATAGTTACATGAACTTTCATTCTCCTTTAGGACTGAATGCCTGAATGCCAGTGCCCGCCATTGCCTGCCCCTTTTTAACAAGAAATGGGGCAAATTCTATGCCCTTTACTTGAACTAACTACTCTTGGACTTTCTCTGGTTTCCTACCATATGCAGCTGTAAAACATGCTTTCTTCTTATGTACTGCTTTCTGGGGTATGCTGTTGCTGGATGGTAATTCACACCCATATGGGAAGAGGGGTGGGAGGTAGGGGAGGGAGGGTTGAGGGGTTTTCCTGGTTTCCTTATCAATGCTCTGTAGTATTGCCCAGTGTATTTTTGTATTCTTTAAAACAATAAAGTTGTTTCAATTTCAAAAAAGGGAAAGTCTCCAAGCTAGAAGAAAAGATAAAGGATTTGGAGGGACATAGTAGGCACAGCAATCTTCTACTGATTGGGCTTCCAGAGGGATTGGAAGGTCAGAACCCAATTCTGTTTATACAAAAATTCTGCAAGAAAGTGGCTGGCCCCTTGCCTAATGGCCCAGGCTACATAATCAAACGGGTTCACAGGGCACTGAGGCCTACTCCCCCACCAAATTCTTCACCTCGCCCCCTGATATTTAAATTCTTAAATTTTCTGGATAAAGTCCATATACTTGCCAAGATGAGGGACACCAAAGAATTACTTTGGAAGGGTGATAAACTCAGTCAGAATGACCCAGGATCTTCCTCATTCAGTGTCGTTAAAGCGAGCGGAGTTCAACCCAGTCATCTCTAATCTACCGGTAGCGGGAATGCGCTTCAAGATGCTATTCCCGGCTAGACTGCAGGTAAACTGCTGGGGATCATTGAAAACCTTTGAATAGGAGAGTCAGGCAAAACAAGAGCTCTCTAATATGTTCCCTGACCTCTTCCAAGCACCTAAGTGACTTTCTTTGTGAGAACCAGCTGGTGTGTCTTATTCCTTCTGGGGACTTTTACAGTTTAAGTTGATGTAATGGTTTGAAAACAAACTGAGTATTCAAAATTTTTAGTTATTTGCTCCATTGAGCATGGGGAACTACCTCCACCTAAACCTTTGGGGGCCTGAACTGTGCTGGAACTTTGTGGCCACCTGCAATGAAACGTCTCAGGGGACATTGATCTGCTTTATAACACTGACTTGCGTGGAACTCTGTAACCTGAATGCTGTGACTGGAAAGGACCAGTATATCCACTAAGGACTCCCTACCCTCTGGATCACAGTACTGAATTGCTGTTTAGAGGCATGGGAGTGGTATGCAGCAGGTGAGGAGACTGGAGTTATGGGGACACAGGACAGTCTATCCTTCATGGTTCACTCCCTCATCGCTGGAGAGCTGGAGGTAGGTCTGTGGCCTTGTTTAATGTTGGGGCAGGAGCAGATTCATGGGCATGCAGTGGGGCCTTCTTCTTTTAACTCCTTGATGTGGGACTCAGGGCGTCTCTGTTAATGGTATAAGTGGAGTCACCATCTTATATCCAGCATCTCCATTTTAGACCCTTTTCAAAGTAGCCACATAGTGGACAGGCAAGCTATTCAGGATCTGGCTCTTAGAGGTGGTCCCCTACTGGACAGACTTCAGTGGCGGGTTGGAAAGGTAACATGCTGTGCCCCTCTTGGTGGAGATTCTGGTGCTGAGACCTGACTGTGCCTGGAGTGGAGGGATGGGAGGTTGGTTTCTCCAGCCCCCCCCCCCAGGGTGCTAGGTAGGCCAATATGTCTAATCAGTGACATGGCATTATTGGGCTAGGGGGCACTTTGCTGACATAGGTGAGGGTAAAAAGACCTTTACTGCTGTGGCAGCCCCAAGCCCTAAAAATATCTTTCTCCTGCAATGGGGGCTAGCAACGTTGTCCCTTTTTATCCACCTGCCAGTCCTGAACATACCTAACAGACAAGTGCAGACCTGTACTTAAAGGGGTTTGCCCACATGGAGCCCCTAGGGGGTGGAAGGGGAGAAGTGCACTGCTGGGCCTGTTGAATCTCCCCAGCCACAGATCCTACCCTTATCCCAGGAGGCTCAGCTGGTGAGGTGGAGGACCTTTGCATTGGATTAATGGGGTATTACTTGCCCCCTTTGGTGTCACCACACTCTGTATCTGTTCTGAACCCAGTGATCCAAGGGTAGTATCATATGCTGGCTGCTATGAAGTATGTTGCTCCTTGCTGGTCATATTTTATGGACTGTTCGGGGGGGGCGGGTTATTTATTTGTTTGATAATCACATGATAATTACATGATTTTGGTGAGCCTTAAAGTAGATCCGTTAATTACTTTGGATAGATCGAGGCAGAAAGGGGGGATGGGGGCCCATATTAGAGGTGTTATTTCATCACAGGCAGAGTGGTGTTGATGTTCCAGCCATTAGGGCCAGGGGTAGAGACTATTCTTGTTAAAGGGGTAGTGATAGTGGTAGGATTTATGTTGGGTTGTTATTGGTATAGGGTGGGGTAGAGGGAGGGAGGCTGGGTTGGGGTGAGCCATAGCCACTTGTACTGGTTCATGCTGAATCTTCAACCTCGGGGGTTCAGAAGGGGGGAAGGGGTGGCCGGGTTTGAGTGGGGGGATATAGAGGGTTCTGGAGCACTCTATTGAACTGTAGGCAGGCAGATGGAGATTTGATTAACAGAAGTATTAAAGGTCAATTATGGGGACCACATATAAATTTATCTCTTGGAGCATAAAGGGTGCAAATGATAAATGTAAAAGATACATGATCCTATGCCATCTCAAAAAATACCAACCGGATGTGGTTTTCTTACAAGAAACCCCCCTTAAGCAAGGGCACATACAGCATTTTTGTAGGGAGTGGGTTTGTCATGCTTATGAAGTGGGAGTAAGTAACAAAAGGGGAGGTGTGGGGATCTTAATACATAGAGGGGTCCCCTTCCATCTGCATAAGGAATGCAGTGCTCTTGAGGGTCGTTTTTTATTACTTCAGGGGCATTTGGGATTAACTGAGCTGCTTTTAGAAGGGATCTATGGCCCTAACTCAGACTCCTCTGTGTCTTTCTCTAATCTTCTGACTCAGTTATTAGCTTTCTCACATATCCCTATCATCCTCAATGGAGACTGGAATCTAGTCATTCACCTGGATCTTGATAAATCAGGTCTGTGCCGCAAAGGTCTTTCACTGACTCAACGTGGGTTGAGAGAGCTTATGGATTCATTGGGATTAGGCGATCCTTGGCGCATCCTACACCCTAATGACAGACAATACAACTTTTTTTCTGCTCCACATAAGTCGTACACCAGTATTGACTACTTTTTGATCAATACCTCCAATCTCTCGGGTCTTCTGGCCTGTGACATCTTGCCCACTATGCTTTCTGACCATGTACCGATTTATATGGAGCACACTCTGAAGGAGTTGGAGGACCAGGACTGGGCCTGACATTTTAACTCTATCCATCTGAGAGACACCTACTTCATTACAACCCTCACGGGGAAAAAGAGGGGATTGTGTCATGTATGGATATGTTATGGGGGGTAGCAGTATGTGCGGTGAGAGGGGAATGTATTCGTCTTGCATCAAAGATTAAGAAGCAGCTTGTGGAAAAGACATGATGACTGTCAGCTCAGATATGAGATCTCAAACACCACCATTCAGCCTCAGCTGACCAAGATATGTGGACTCGGCTACATGCCATTAGGGCCCAATATTATGGGTTATTAGTGGAACAGACTGACCTAGATCCCCAGAGGGTCAAATTCTGATACCTGGAGACAGGTGAGAGAGCGTGTAGGCTCCTAGCCCTGAGGCTTTAACAGTTGTAAACCCAACATATGATTCAGAGTCTTCAAACAACTCCCTTGGGAACAATCCTTACCCACCCTCAAGACACAGCTGACGCTTTTCAGCAGGTTTATAAAACTGTCTATTCTCCGGAAGCGGAGCAAACGTCCGACGTAGATCTCATAGAAACATAGAAACATAGAATTTGACGGCAGATAAGGACCGCATGGCCCACCTAGTCTGCCCATTTCCCTACCTAATGGATAAGCTGCAGATCCTAGTTAACCAACAGACTACTTCCTTCTACCCCCCACTAGAACTGCCTTATGTTTGTCCCATGCATTCTTGAATTCCCCCACTGTTTTTGACTCTATGACCTCCTCAGGAAGGCTGTTCCATGCATCTACAACCCTCTCTGTGAAGAAATACTTCCTCATATTACCTCTGAGCCGTCCCCCCTCTATCTTCAAATTGTGCCCCCTTGTTCTTGCACATCTCTTTTTCTGAAAGATGCTACCCTCTTGGACTTTATTGATTCTCTTGAGGTATTTGAAAGTTTCTATCGTGTCCCCCCTCTCCCTCCTTTCCTTGAGGCTATGCATCTTAAGCTCCTTTAGTCTTTCTTCATATGTCTTCTGGTGCAGACCCTGCACCATTTTGGTTGCCCTCCTCTGGACAGCCTCCACCCTGTTTATGTCTTTGCGGAGATGGAGTCTCCAGAACTGTACACAGTACTCCAGATGTGGTCTTGCCAACTGTCTGTACAGAGAGCCAACAACTTCCTGTTTTCTACTGGTGATGCCTCTCCCTATGCATCCCAGTATCCCCCCAGCCTACCTTACTGCCTTCTCACATTGCTGGCCCACCTTTAGGTCATCTGATATGACTATCCCCAGGTCCCATTCCATTTTTGTTGTTGTCAGTATCTCACCCCCCATTGTGTACTCTTCCCCTGGGTTTTTGTTTCCCAGGTGCATTACTTTGCACTTTTTTGCATTGAATCTAAGTTGCCATACATTTGACCATTCCTCCAACCTTGCCAAGTCCCTTTTCATCCTTTCCACCCCACCTTGTGTATCAACCCTGTTGCAGATCTTTGTGTCATCTGCAAAGAGACATACTTTCTCTTCTAGTCCCTCTGTAATGTCACTTATAAAGACATTAAAAAGGACCGCCCCAGTACTGAACCCTGCGGTACCCCACTAGTAACCCTCCTTTCTTCACTGTGGACTCCATTTACTATTACCCGCTGTGTCCTGTTGTCCAGCCAGTGTTTTACCCAGGGCTACCACCCTGGGACCCACTCCCAGGCTGGCTAATTTGTTTATTAATCTTTTGTGTGGGACTGTGTCAAATGCCTTGCTAAAGTCTAGGTAGGCCATGTCCACAGCCCCTCCCTGATCTACTACTTTGGTCACCCAGTCAAAGAAATCTATTAGATTTGTCTGACATGACCTTCCTGCAGTGAATCCATGCTGCCTTGGGTCCTGTGCCCCACTGGCCTCTAGGTACTCAATAATTCTTTCCTTCAGAAGTGATTCCATCATTTTCCCTACCAATGAGGTCAAACTGACAGGGCTGTAGTTTCCTGCCTCTGTCTTGCTCCCACTTTTGTGAAAGGGAATCACATCCACCCTCCTCCAGTCCTCAGGTACTACACCATCCTCCCATGATTTATTAAAAAGGGTAGTCAGTGGTGTTACTAGTTCTTCCCTTAGTTCTTTTAGAATTCTGGGGTGAATCCCATCAGGCTCCATTGCCTTATCCTTATCCACCTTCCGTTTTAAGAGTTCTTTCAGAACCCTTTCTTCTGTGAAAGGACTAATATCAACCCCCTATCCAGAGTTCTTCTATTGACTGGATTAGGTATCTCCCCCTGCTTTTCCATTGTGAATACTGAACAGAAGTATTCATTCAGTATCCCTGCTTTTTCACTGTTGCTCTCTGCCCAACCACCTTCCTCTTTATTCAGCCTCAGTATCTCTGCCTTAGTCTTTCTTTGCTCCCTAATGTACCTATAAAAAGTTTTATCCCCCTTGTTAACTGAGTTGGCTATCTTTTCCTCAGTTTGGGCCTTTGCTATTCTGACTGCCTGCCACACTTCCTTCTGCTTTAACTGGTACAGTTCTCTGTTCTGCTCCTTCTGTGTTTCCTTATACTTACTGAATGCTATCTCTTTCTCCCTTACCTTCCCCGCTACTTCTTTTGAAAAACATAGAGGTTTTTTCTTTTGTTTTGATTTGTTTATTTGCTTCACACAAAGGCTTGTTGCCTCTGTGATGGCGGTTTTAATGTTTCCCCATTGTTGCTCCTTAGCTACTTAGACTCCATCCCACTGCCCACCCTCTTAGAGTCTGAACAGGAGATTTTACGAGCTCCTATTTCCTTGCATGAGGTGCAGCGAGTGATAGAGCAGCTTCCTAAGGAAAAGGCTCCGGCCTGGACAGGTTCAATAATTCTTTTTATGCCACCTTTATAGACATCTTGGTGCCATTTCTTACAAGTTTATTTAACTATTTACGCTCATCCGGTCTCTCAGACTGCTCGTTCACCCAAGCATGGATCACCGTTATTCCCAAACCTGGCAAATTGCACTTATTACTGGGAAACTATCATCCCATATCTCTTCTAAACTCTGACTTGAAAATCCTGGCCAAGGTTCTGGCTAACCATCTCTTAAGGACTTGGCAGAGCCTTATCATCCTGACCCAGGTTGGATTTGTGGCATGACGGTTGTTCTCGGACCATATGTGTAAGGTTCTTCATCTCATTTTGGTGGTGGGAAGAGGAAAATTCCATTGTCTTGGTCTCTTTAGATGTGGAAAAGGCCTTTGACCATGTCTTTTGGTCATTTGTTTGCCATGCTGAGGAGATTCAGTTCTCCCTCCCAGTTCTGCAACTGGCTTAAGGTCATCTATCATCAGCCTTTGGGCAGAATCTGCTGCAACGGGGTCTTTTCCATTCCCTTTCCCTTGTTGTGAGGTACCAGGAAAGGTTGTCCTCTTTCTCCCTTTCTTTTTAATCTTTATCTTGAACCCCTCATCTGCTTCCTTCAGAACAGCCAAGATATTTGGGTAAGTCAAGTAGGTAAGCTGTCTGCTTATTACTGCACCTGGAAACTCCCCAAACTTCTATACTAGCAGCTATGAATATTATAGATAAGTTTTCTCGAGTGGTGGGGTATAAACTAAACTTGGATAAAACCAAAGTTATGCCTCTTAATGCGCACATCCCGAGAAATTGGATTAAGAACTTAGGTCTTGCTTGGGAACCTAAAGCTCTCACTTATTTGAGGATCAAGGTCTCTCACACTATTTCTGCTCTGGTAAAACTCAGTCTCTCCCCTACATGTCAAGATATTCAGGCTGACCTAAAGAGATGACTATCTCTTCCACTCTCACTGTGGGGGCGAGTGAATGTGATTAAGATGAACATCTTGCCTCGGTTACTCTATCCATTGAGCATGGTGAGCCCGTATCTTATCAAACACTGGCTTCTCTGGTTTTAAACTTCCCTTTCAGATTTCCTCTAGAATGGTAAAGCTGTTCAGAGGGTGTACTCCAAGTTGACCCATCAGAAAGATCTAGGTGGACTGTGAATCCCCAACTTTTTTCTTTACTATTGTGCGATACACTGCTGTAAAATATTCAGGTGGAGTTCTTATAATGATGGTGTTCTAGATGACTCTTACACCGCTCAGTGGCTTTCTTTGGAACAACATCTTTGCCGCTCTCAGGGTATTGATATAGGCAGTCTTATTTATGCCAAACTCTCTGAATTACCCAAATCTCCGTGTGACTCTCCAGTATGGTGGTCTGTCAAAGCTCTCCATCAGATTTGCTCCCACCTTGGTCTTTCATTATACAAAGACCTGTCTCAGACCCTATTTGATAATCTACATTTCCTATTTGCGAACTGCACCATTCCCTGGAGCTTCTGTCCAGCCCTTGGTAGGGATTCAATTTCATCTCTGACCTCTAACAGGAGGTTTAGTCCTGCAAATGTACTTCAGGAAAAATGTTCCATACCTACTTACCATTTTTTAAAACATCTGCAACTGAACAGTGCAATTTCCTCCTTTTTGGGTCCCCCCATGGCAGGAGTTTTCCAATCCCCCTATTGAAAGTGCTCATAGACACAGCTGTTCTACCGCACCCAATTTCTAAATTCTATGATGTTTTACAACATCACAACCCTAACAGACCACAAGGAGCATGCTTCTACTGGAAGCATGAATTAGATCTTAATTTAGATGTCAAGGAATGGCAACAAGTTTGGCAACATCTATATAAATATGTAAAGCAGTATAACTTTAGTTTTTTACAATTCCGCATCCTACATAACCTCTACTTTTCTCCTGCATGATTGTATGGGATGGGTAGATCAGAGTCTCCCCTTTGTATTAGATGTGGGAACTCAGAAGGATCGTTAAAACACATTCTCTGGGATTGTGCCCTGGTGGCCCCGTTTTGGCAAGCAATTCGGGGTGCTCTGGACCCAGTGCTGGGCTTGGACTCTTACTTTACCCAGCAGATTTGTCTGGTGGGTCACTTTCCTAGGGACATGATAGATTGCTGCAAAGCCTTTATGTCTATAATTTCGGAGGTGGATAAACTCATTATAGTGCGACATTGGTTGGATCAAACTAGCCCCTCTCTGAGAGAGTGGCATTCAGAAGTTATTCAGGTACTTGAAATGGAGTGACACATTGCTAGCTGGCTGAAATGGCAGGAGGTGTTCAGTAGGAAATGGGCTCCTCTGATGGCCCTTTTACCTCTTATGTGCTGTACTTAAGCAAATCCAAACTTACAGTATAGGAGGGAATGGGGTATCTCACTTGTGACTCTGTTTAAATTGTACAAGAACATGGCTGTTACTCTAGTCTCCATCTGTCTGCTACTCATCCAGATGATTTTTCCAAATGGGTTATTGATCTGGCTGCATTCTTGTAGATGCTTCGGGGGGGGCTGGCGTGGAGAGGACTACGGAGGGATAAAATGTTAGGATATAGATAAGTTCAATTTGCTAGGACCTATCAATGTCAAATATGGCTTTCATACCTGCTAGGCCTTGCAGAATTATGGTCACAGCGTTCCATGCATTTGTATGATTCTATGCCACTACTTGGATGGGGGGAAGCTGTTGATTAACTGGGTGTATTGTAATGTTGTTATGTGAAAATGATTAATAAAGTATATTAAACTGAAAAAAATACAAGGCAGAGGTTCTTAATGAATACTTCTGCTCAGTCTTCACACAAGAGGAACAGAATAGTGGGCCGCTACTGGGAACTGAAGGACAATACACCAGTGAAGCTAACACAAATCCCTTTACAAAAGAAAGGGTCATAAAAGAACTGAAAACATTAAAAACCAACAAAGCAATGGGATCTGACAGTATCCACCCAAGAATACTGAAGTAATTTGCAGGGGAACTTGACTCTCCATTAGCAGTCCTCTTCAATAAGTCCCTGGAGAGTGGCAGAGTCCCAGATGACTGGAAAAAAGCCACAATGATACCCCTGCATAAAAGTGGGAGTAGGAAAGACACTGGTAACTACCATCCAGTCAGCCTCGCCTCAGTGATGGGGAAAATCATGGCAACATTACTGAAGGAAAGAGTAGTGCAATATATGGAAGCAAATGGAAAACTGGAACGAAAGCAGCATGTCTTCTCAGTAGAGAGGTCATGCCAGACAAACATGATTAATTTCTTTGATTGGGTATCCAGAATGGTGAACCAGGGTAGAGCAGTAGGCATAGTGTATCTGAACTTCAGTAACGCATTCAACTCCGTTCCACATAGGAGACTAAAAAACAAGTTGGAACACACTGGAGTGGGGCATAAAATAGTCAGCTGGGTTAGGAACTGGCTCCATGGGGGAACCCAGAGGGTCATGGTACACAGCACTCTGTCAGAGCAAGGTGGGGTAATCAACGGAGTCCCCCAGGGATCAATACTAGGGCTAATTCTGTTTAGGAAACAAAGAGAAGGTT
The DNA here is from genome assembly GCA_016271365.2 of Neoceratodus forsteri. Classification (NCBI taxonomy): domain Eukaryota; kingdom Metazoa; phylum Chordata; order Ceratodontiformes; family Ceratodontidae; genus Neoceratodus; species Neoceratodus forsteri. The sequence goes on along the minus strand of CM057449.1, from coordinate 1,550,822,243 downwards.
CGCCTGTGATACTGGTGCGTAAGCCCAAAAATCCAAATCACTTTATCAAAACAGAGGTTCGCACTCAAATATAGAGTCAGGAAACAAAAGATAAAATATATCAAATATTTTACTCTCACCAAGTGGATAGGAAATAACAAAACACTCTCCCACAGCCTGGAAAAACCCAACGGCAATTTGTACTCAAACTAGTACTTTTTTCTGACTCTATATTTGAGTGCAACCCTCTGTTTTGATAAACTAATTCTGTTTAACATATTCATCAGTGACTTCGCTGATGGATTGGAGGGAAAGGTATGATTTTTCACAGATGACACCAAGCTCTGTAACACAGTAGACATGCAAGAGAGGGCCACAGGAATGGATTCTGATCTAAAAAGAGTTGGAAGAGTGGTCAAAACAGTGGCAGTTGAAATTCATCACCAAGAAGTTTTAAGTTATGCACCTGGGGAGAATGAACCCAGGCAGGACATATACCCTATAAGGGGAATAACTGACAGAAATTAAGGTTGAGAGGTATTTAGGAGTACTCATATCTAATGATTTAAAGACAACCAGGCAATGTGAAAAGATGTCACAGAAAGCTAACGGCATCCTTGAATGCATATGTAGGGGTATCACGAGTAGAAAAAGCAAGGTGATAATCCCACTGTACAGGTCCTTGATGAGGCCGTGACTAGAGTATTGCTTCTAGTTCTGGAGACCACACCTCAAGAAAGACAGAGATCAGCTGGAAACCATTCAGAGGAGCGCTAAGAAGATGATCCATGGACTTCATCAAGAACCCTACGAGTCAAGACTCAACTATCCCAAGATGTACTCACTGGAAAGGAGGAGAGATGGGGGATATGATTGAGACATTCAAATACCTCAAAGGAATTAACTCAGTACAAACTCAGGGCCTTTTCAGAGAAAGCTTGTCTACACGAACAAGGGGGCACAGCATGCGCATACAGGGAGGTAGATTCAGAACCAACATCAGGAAGTGTTTCTTCATCGAAAGGGTGGTGGAGCCTTGGAACAGTCTGCCCCCAGATGCTGTGACAGCAAAGACAGTGAGAGAGTTGAAGTTAGCATGGGATAGGCACTGCATAAATGTAGGAAGGAAAAAAGACTGGGAGGGGAAGCCCACACTGGCAGACTAGATGGATCATACAGTCCACTTCTGATGGCACTTTCTTATGTTCTTATTTATTTATTTATTTAGCTTTTGTTGATCGGGTAGGTGCGTTAGGCAAAAACCCTGCCTATTTTCAAGCACGACCCGAGAGGGTACAATATACAGTTGACATTTAGGTACAGTGATAAAGTATAAATAATGCAGTACAATACAGTATATGGTACAGACGATTGGTATCCACGCAGGGATGGTCCAGAGGAAAAAACAACAACATTATGTTCTAAGCTTATAATATGTTTATAGTATATCTGCAGTTGATCTTTAAAAGCATTAATACCCCCAAGAAAAAGTTAAGGGCCAATAATCCAGCCAGTCACTAACTCCCACAAAATGTTTGAGGATGAGGATGTTATTGTTGTTTTATAGAATGGGGTCAGGTCAATTCTGTTTCCCAATTAGTCAAAACATGGTCACACGGGGGTAGGTTATCAGGGCATGACCCGTGGTTCAGGGCTATGTTATATGGATAGTCACTTTTTCCCATATGAAAAAAGTGAAATACAGAAGTCAGAATACCATTGTTCGACATTAGAAGATCATAGCACCATTCTTATGTCAGACTGATGGTATTATGACTGAACACTGTGGATTTGGTCCATTGTTTTCATATTTCATCAAATACATACTTTCATACTTGCTTGTCTCCCACCCCCCCCACACACACACACACCAGTTTCTCAAACTGTATTAAACTTTTTTGCAAACCTTGCCCCGACGAAGAGCAGCATCTGGAAACCGGGACCCCCCCCCCCCAACTTGTAGCACAGACAAGGCAACAGGCCACAAGTTGGCAAAATCAAAAGGCATCACCCCTAGCTCTGAGGTGAATACCTGACTCAGCAGTCTAAAGGGGCCGGGGGTTTAGGGTACAAAATAACATTTATATTTACTCCAGGTTCTGGGAGAGAGGTGCCAGGGCTACACTGGGTCTAACTTCTGTAGAGGCCCCATAACAATTCACACTCAGAAAGCACAGATGTAATGTCCACTATTGAAAATTGGATTGTACAGTATGGCTTTATTCACACAAGTTGATAACAAATGCAGAACAGGGTGGTCCCCCAGGTTTGGTACTGTCTAAACAGGAGTTCTTTCCAGAACAACAAGTGTTTGGACACTTTAGAACAAACTTTTCTTCACACACATTTTGAACTGTCCATCCCTCTGTACAAGGAATCTATGGACTTTTACTTTTCCAGCACAAGAGTATACTGTGGTTGTTGCCACACACTTTAAACACATTTCCCCTGGAACGATGACATCTGTTAACATGTCCAGTTAAACCTGGTGCCCATACGTGAACCAGTTAGCCCTGACTAAGGAATCAAACTGGGGTTATGTCCAACCCTACCCCATGCCAAGTCTCTGCCATTCTTTTTGGGTTACACCAAAATGGATCCTCCAATACACCTGGATTGCAAAGGAATCCCACACTTTAAACCTGAAACTTGAAACATTCAGCACATGCTTGTGGTGAAACAGGATCCTTCCAATACACTTGGATTGCAAAAGGACTCCCAAACTTTAAACTTGAACACTCAGCACATTTTTGTGATGAAACAGGGGCCCAGACAGATGCGCTGTAGCCTTATCTCTGGGCACATACACGTCAGACCAACCCCCAAGAACAGTCCCATGAATCTGTACTCATGGCTTTGTTTGTCCCTTTGATTCAGACAGGGTAACATGAAGGAAAACATCCTCTTCCCTTCATAAGTAGCTTGTCACAACTTCAATTGCACATACTTTCTCTCTGGGCAGCTGACATTCTTCAGAATCTTTAGGGGATTTCCCCTTGGATCCACAGAAACACAGTCCAATCCAGCTTGTCTGTGAAAATGACCCACTGGGGTCCTGCAGAGAAAATGGTCTCCACCACTTCTTCTGGTTCTGCTGGTTCTTAAACACTAGGATGAGAAACTGCCAGAGGGCCTTCACCCAATCTCACAGGAGACTGGCAGGTACCCCCACACTCTTCAGACTACTGCTGACTCTCATTTCACTGACTCCCATCTCAACATTCTAAACCTCCCCAGAGCAACTGATTCCAAAGTGGCTTATGCTGCTGCAAAAATTCTGAATGACAATCTATTCTCTGCTCAGTCTAGCTGAGTAAACAATGATGTCATATGTAAAGAGCACCTAATATGCTCCTTACACAACTGCCAACTACCTTTCTAGAGCTAATCTGATGGGATTCTAGTAACCTCAGGGGACTGAGATGTTACACTCACTGCCAACAGACAAAGCTTGCTGTTCACAACAGGTGCTATGGTCTGCGATGCAGGTCATCCAAACTTCTAGGCACCCTTTGGGGCAAGGTGGCTAGGCTCACCCATACCTAGGCTGAAACCTAGGCAGGTTGCACCAGAGAACAGAGGATCACTAAAGCAACTAAGCTTCACCTAACAACTATCTCAGGACTTTCAGTGGCTCCAAGAGACTGCCTTAGGCATACCTTGACAGATAGCACTGGTGACCACTATCCAGATCAGGACCACCAGCCTGCCTAACCCCCTAGCCCTCTAGGGAAAAGTTATCTTATCTATGCTGCCTACCGGGGAAACCTATCCCCCTAACACTTTTCACAACTCTAAACTGTAGACTGCTTTAGAAACATACACATGACATTGCTAAACATTTCCAAAACCCCAGAACTACATACTATATACCTGAAAAGCAGAAACAAATGGTTAACATGTCCTAGTCAAACATTCCTAATACTCAAATTTACACTAACAGAGGACTTTGATGAGCCCTAAACATCCTCTTCTTGTCTTATTTTCTTCTTTCAGGAACACCTGCAAAAGAAAGCATTCCAAAACACATCCTACAAGAAAAATACAGTGACCAAAACCTCCTACCAGCAGATACTATCCAATCCCAAAAAGATTTTAAAGGGTTTTCTACAAAAGACAGTATAAAACTATAAAAGAAACACATTTACAATAACATTTGGGGGGAGGGGTCCCTACAAAGTCTTTAAGGAAAGAATGTCCTGAGTGCACAAGGCACTCCATGCAAGGAGAGTCTCTATAGGTCAAAGCCTGCAAAAACTGTTTTTGGACAGGCTCAAGGCCTGCTGACACTGCAGTCCAGATACCAGGAGTCTCTTTTAGACTAACAGTTTCATGGACATCTTCACTTGGGTAGCACATTTAATAAGGAAGTCTATGCCTTACCAGACTCTAGGGACAGGTAGATAATTTGGATCACCTCTCTGGATCTGGGCTGGATTTCTTCTCCCATATGGACTGATGAAAGTCCTCAGTTCAGACTCTTCCATACTATGTCCTGGATCTTGTTGCTGCTGGACATGACCTGGATGCTGCTGGACACAACCTGGATCTTCCAGTAGAATTACACCCACCTGGATCTCCGCAACTTTGGAAAACTAAAGACTTGCACCTTCCACTGCTTCCTCTTTCATGTAGCTACTTTGGCGGGCATAGCTGGAGGAGTGGCACTCAGGGATAGCACCACTCAGGATGGGGGGCATAGACAATAGTCCCATCTGAATGAGTCGTTCACATGTTGTGAACTGTCTCTATTCCAGTCTTGTCTATTACTCTGACTGAATTTATGTAGGGAGTTCTGCCAAGCTTCTAAAAACTGCAACTTTTCATGACACAGTTGGATTTTTACAAACTTGTTCACTCTGGGGTTGACATTAGCACTTGCTTCTACCCATAGCCATAGCTCTGTTTTCTTCAATTGCCTCCCATATTCGCCTTGTAAAAAATGGATAGGTCTGTAAATATTTGACTTCAGCCCTACGTCTAACTAGACATTTCTCCTTGCTGCTTTTTGGAAGGTTTAACCTGGTGGCCCAGATGGGGGATGGCCAGACCTGGTCAAGTCAGCTAGTAAAGAGGTTAGGACAGGGAAAAAGCAGTCCATCCCTGTCATTTCTACGACTTCTGAAATCCTAACAGTCTCTTGTGGCTCACTTGCAATTGGGGCCACTGACAAAACAGTCTCACTACCAGTCACCTTACCAACTTGCTCCAGTTCTGCTTCTTCTACAGTTTCTGCCCAGGAACTGATATCTTGTTCAGTCCCAGACACAGTCCATTGCTCACTGTCTTCTGAGGTGGTTGCCTCCCATTGCAGTGCATCTTCCAACTCATTCTCTCCAATGAGGCTTGGACTTGGGCATTCTATTTTATTTAAAAATTGGTAAGCCGGCTCGTCGGCACAGCGGTTGGATTTCAGCTTGCGACGCCGGTGACCCGGTTTGGGAATGGACTGGGTCGCTGGAGAGCCGGAAAGGTAGAGTAGGTTCGAAAGGCCCCACGACTGCTCACTACTCCGGGGGTGGGAGGGTAATCAGGACCACTGCATGGTACCCCTGGCGGAGGCCGGGGGTCCAGTCTCAGCGAGCCTGGATGTTGGGGGAGGCGTGGTGAACATCGGCTACGCCTTGATGTTCGTGGCACACCACGCCCCCAGAGGAAAAGCAGAAATACCAGCCTCCGGGTTCGCCGGATGATGGCTGCCGGCTCTCGCTGACCCGAGGGGTTCTGTGCCCTCTGATCACACCTCAGCAGCACCCAGGGACTGACGCCAAGTGCGCTGGGGCCCCACCCCCCCGGTGTCTTTCCTCTCGGAGGAGGGGGACCCACTCGGCAAAGGGATATGCCGGGCCACCCCTGGGTCAGCTGCGATGTGAGGTGAGGGAAGGGGGGACAGGACAAGGGCGTCACGAGTGGCAATTTGCAGCCGGAAGGAGTGGCAAACCCGGAGGCACCACCGGAGGGAAAAAAAATTGGTAATCGGATAAGGCAACTGAGCCAAGACTGCCCATATGCACCGGGAGAGGAGAGGGAGAAGGGGAGTACAGACAGTATGACAAAATAAACCATCAGCTTGCATTAACACAGGCAACAGTCACATGATGTCAGCTTGCTGAACGGCAGCAGGGGTTTGGAGCTCTCTCCTCCCGTCAACATATCCGACCTAATCTGCAATTTTCCGGCCAGTTAACTTAAAGATTTACTCCTTACCGGTACAGCCACACTCCGCCTGTCGGCCTTAGGGCGTTTGTTTCAACTAATCCCTTCGATCTGCAAGGGGATGGAGGCGGACAAAAAGCAGGCCGCAATCAGGCATATGCCACCTGCCACGCCGGAAAAGCTGCCCAAAAAACCAAGGAATTAACCCAGCACTACCTCCGATAGAATGGGGGACAAGATTCAGTCAGCTAGCCCTCTCACCGAAGAGAGGTTTTTGCAAGAGCTTGCTCCTCTAAAAGATGTTCTACAAACCATCACCTCTGACCTGAAATCTATTCGGGGGGACCTGTCATCTCTTACAAGGAGGGTGTCTGACTCGGAGGCCAGAATCTACTCCCTCGAACAGTGGAAACTTACTGCGGAGTCTGAGATGTCTACTTTAACTCAACAAGTCAAGAAGCTACAATTAAAAACAGAAGACCTGGAAGGCCTCAACCGAAGAAACAACCTACTCATCTTGGGTCTGCCGGAGCTCGAAGAGGGACCAGACCTTATTGCCTTTCTGCAAAAATTCCTCGCCAAAATAGTGGGCCTTCACCCTTAACCCCCACTACCATTTGGAGAGAGCACATAGGTCATTAAGGCCCAGACCTCCACCGGCTCTCCCCACGCCAATCATCATGAAGTTTCTCAGCTATATTGAAAGGCAGCATGTCTTTAATAAGTCTCGAGAGCTGCAGTCCATCATGTGAGGGTCAGCCAAATTACGTGTTGCTCAAGATCTCCCAAAAGAAACCAGAATGAAGAGAGCTGCATTCCATCCCATCGTCCAGAAATTAGTTGCTGCGGGCATTCCCTTTCACATGATATATCCTGCCACCCTCAAGGTTACCGTTGGCGACATCACCCACAGTTATGCCTCTTCGGACTTGGCCCATAAGGAACTCTCTGCTAAACTTCCTAGCCTGTTCAAAACGAATGGTTGAATTTTTGTCCCCAGTTAAAGTTTCATAGCGGGGTCTTATCCCGCCTCCTTTAGAGTTTGGTACCCTTACTAGTTCTCCCCGGCACTTGCCTGGGCTAGCCTTACCTGTCTGACCGCTCCCGGGGTCGCTGGGATGACCGGGGACTTCGGGTGGTTGGGCAGAGGCTGGATTAGGCCACGACGTTCTTAAATTCTACAGCTACCGGAACTTCTCTGGGAATGACACTGTTTCAGCTCACTATTTTTGTGATGGACGGTCCGGTCCTCAAAAGGCTCCCCGGGAAACAGCTTTGTTTTCGCCGAGATAGTGCCTCTATCTCGATCCACCTCGCCAGTCTCCTGTCTTTTTGCTCATTGCCATGCAGTAAACTTCCCCACTTGGGTCTCCTTTTTTTTCTATTTTTTTTTGCTGGTATGGTTTCTGGGGTTACCTCTGGAGGATCACAGCTCCTTGATTTTGAGCCATGCAGTCTGTTGGTGGGAGGAGGGGGATACTCCTGAGCCCCATGTGACTGCTGGAAGTTGCATTGCGAGCTAATGGAAGGGGGGCTTGCAAACCCAGTCCCTTGTTTAGGATTCTCTTTAATTCCTCTGGGTTGGTTGGGGAATACCCTTTTCTCGGGGGTTATAGCATTTTGGTCATTTTCTATCCTGCAAGACCCCTATAGTTTAAAGTGTTCTGGGTTTGCATTGGGGATCTGGTTTCCAAACTTTCATTGTTCCTACATCTGTTTTCTGAATGTTCATGCCTGGTGCCAGAATGTATATAGTTGGATTGATTTTTTTGGGGGTGTTAATTGGGGCAGGGGGTGGGTAGATCCAGCCTGTCTGTGTTCTTATCTGTACTGTTCTAAGCCAGCTTTGTCTCATTTGCCTAAGATACCACTTCCTTTGGCAATCCCCTTTAGGCAGGCTATTGGGGGCTGGAATTCTGGGTTTCAAGTGTGCCTTCTCCTTTGGTTCATACCTGTTTGTTCTTGTACCTGCCTTTCTTTTTTTTTTATATTTGAAATGGCTGTAAACTCTCTTACAATTGCATTGTGGAATGTGCATGGGCTCAGAGGGAAAGTCAAGAGGACTCAGGTATTCAAGCACTGTGACTTATTTCACACCGATATTTTGCTCCTGCAAGAAACCCACTTAACCAATGCAGAGAGGCGAAGTGGCTGTCTCGATCTGGTTTTTCACAGGTGTTCATTGCAAATGGGTCCAGCTCTAGTAGAGGGGTGGCTATACTCATTAAAAAATATGTCATCTTTCTGGTAAATACTACGATAGCTGATCCAGAGGGGAGATTTATACTGATCAAGGGTTATCTTAATGGAGACACTATGGTCTTAGGTTCAGTGTATGGCCCAATAGGGGGTAGCTCCGAATTTTTTATGACCCTAGCAGACAAAATTAGCGCCCTGCTTCCCTCCCAACTTATATTAGGTGGCGACTGGAATCTCCCACCATCTCATATATTAGATAAAGACTCTCATTCAAACCATCCACTTACTCCGGCCCAAAGGTCTCTACTAGATTTCCTGCATATGTTAGGGCTTTGTGACCCCTGGCGTCTCTCCAATCCTTCCCTTCGATCCTTCTCATTTTTTCTCTCAACCCCATGGATCCTGGTCTAGAATAGACTATATTTTGATTAGCAAAACCTTTCTTCCGGGTCTCCTTCAATCTGGCATTGAGCCGATCGTCCTCTCTGACCATGCAATCGTGTGGACAAAAATTTCCCCAGACCCTAATTTTCAAAGGGACACTACCTGGAAGCTTAATACCCAACTTCTTAAAGATCCCCAAACAGTGACCCATATCAGGACCCTCATTTCTCTTTTTCTGGAGAATAACCTTGGGTCCATCTCTAGATTCGACATCATTTGGTGCTCCCTAAAATGCTATCTTAGAGGGGAGCTAATTAAGCTTGCTTCAGCAAGGAAAAGAGCTCGGCAATCTCGGGCATCCCTTCTAATGACCAAAATTAAGGAACTGGAAAGCTCTCATATCCCTTCCTCTCCCCTGTCCTCCCTTGAAGCCCTCCTGGCAGTTAACAATGAATATACTGACCTTCTTAAAGAAAAAGCTGAATACTGTCTCATCAAGACTCAAGCCAAATATATTGAGCATGGTGAGAAAGCCGGTAGGCTCTTGGCCCTAAGACTTCTGGCATTAGAAAGCTCCAGAATAATCCCGGCTATACAATCTCCTGCTGGCTCCACTGAAACTTCTCCTAGAGAAATAGCACAGATCTTTGAGAGGTACTATAAGAATCTTTATAGCGTGCCTCCTTCTCCTGCTCCTTTATCAGACATCTCAACATACTTAGAGGATCTTGACATTCCTCAACTTTCGCCTTCCCACATAAGTACCCTGACCGCCCCTATTTCACTTTCCGAAATAGAAGATGTCATTGCCTCTATGGCTCCTGACAAGGCACCCGGTCCAGACGGTTTTCCCGCTAATTTTTACAAGGTTTTCACCAAGGAACTCGCCCCATTACTCCTCAGACTTTATTACTATCTCTTTTCTTCTACCACCATGGACTCTACACTTCTTGAAGCTACCATTATCCTAATTCTCAAACCGGATAAAATTCCCACTGACCCGGCGAGCTACCAGCCCATATCCCTCCAAAATTGTGATATGAAAATTCTCGCTAAGGTCTTGGCTGAACGGATTAAGAAAATCTGGACCCATCTCCTTAGCCCAGAACAGGTCAGCTTTGTTCACTCTCATTCCCCATCAGATCATCTTAGAACCCTCTCCCATAGTTCTCATCTTGCCCAAACATCCCACCTCCCCATGGCCCTAGTTTCGCTAGACGCAGAGAAAGCATTCGACCGTGTGGACTGGTCTTTTCTCTGGGCTACGATGGCCAGGATGGGTTTCCCAGTTTCTTTTCTCAAATGGATCCAGATTTTGTATAACTCCCCTTCGGCCAAGATATACTGTAACGGTGTTTTCTCCTCGCGGTTCCAGCTTCATACTGGTACCAGGCAGGGTTGTCCTCTCTCACCCTTTATTTTTAATTTATATCTCGAGCCCCTTCTTATTAAACTTAAGTCTTCCCCACTTATTAAAGGATGTCTGGTGCACCAGCAGGAGTTAGTCCTCTCAGCCTATGCTGACGACATACTTCTGCATGTTACCCACCCTGCCACTTCCCTAGGACATGCATTATATCTCATTAATCAATTTGGTAACCTCTCTCAATATAAACTGAATATATCTAAATCTGAAATCTTTCCTTTAAATGCCTATACATACAACCATGACCTCACCAAATTTGGAATGCGTTGGTCCCCTAAATCGATTAAATATTTGGGTATTCACTATTCCTCAGACCCTTCTCTACTTAGAAAACTCAATCTGGATAACCTCAAGACTCACATCCAACAAGATTTGCTAAGATGGTCCAATCTTCCTATTTCCCTTTGGGGTAAGATTAATATTATTAAAATGAATATCCTTCCCCGTATTTTTTTATCCCCTTAACCTATTAGGTCTTTGGTTGCCGCTCTCTTACCTGCAACAGTTTCACGTAATTTTCTCGAAGTTTGTCTGGTGAGGGAAGGGAGTCCGGGCATTCATTCCTTAAATTATCTCTCCCCAGGGACAAAGGGGGTCTTAGACTTCCCAACCTCTTATTGTACTACTGGGCTGCTCACCTTTCCAAATTAGGGAGATGGCTCTCAGCCCATCCCAACCCCTTTTCCGCGATCTGGCTTCAAATCGAGAAATTGATCCTTTCGGAATCTAAGTTAGATCCTTACGCCATCTTTTACACTCCCACCTCTGTGCTTTCGCAGTGGATAACTGACCAAACAATTCTTACATCCCTTAAATCCCTGTCTCAGTGTTTACATTTTCTAAAGATCTCTCCTAAATTTGACTTGGGGCAGTCTATCACCCTTAACCCCAACATTAAGCTGGGCAACTCGATGATTGCCCCCTGAGTGGCTCCCGCATATTAAAGACACTAATTTAGAACACTATTATGATCAAGGATCTCTCTTCTCATCATCTGACACCCTAGCCAAATTTGGCATTCCCAATAATAAGGTTTTTAAAATATACCAATTAAGGCACCTCATTGTTGGAAAATGTGGCACACACTTTAGAGAATCCAAGGTCCACCCCTTCCTCTCTCTCATCTTTACTCTTGCTTCTAAACCACATTCTATTTTGTTAATATACTCCTTTTTACTGGATTACAAATTTCCAAAACCTACCGCAGGGTCTAACATCTGGCTTTCTCTACTCCCTGACTTTACCTTTAACTGGTCCCATATCTGGAAGGATCTACACAGATATCACACTCAGGACAGGCTTAAACTTACCCAATACTATATTTTGAATAATATGTATTATACCCCTAAGAAACTTTTCCAGCTCAATAAACATTCTTCTCTTTCACCCAGGTGCTCTCACAGTGAAAAACCCTTGCATATTTTCTGGTATTGTAATAAGGTAGCCCCACTGTGGGCCACCATCCAAGATAATTTAGATCCCTACTAGGTCTTACCAATTTTTTACTCCTGAAATTTGCATTTTAGGAGACTACACTGGCATAGACTGTATTGAACACCGGTATCATATCGCCCTGTGTCCAGTGCGGTCAAGAGACTAGTTCTTAGGCATTGGACAGACCAATTGACCCTGACCTATTCTGAATGGTTGACTGAGCTCTGCCTACCTTAACATGGAAAGGTTGGCAGCCAGTTCGCGTAATCGCATGGAACTGTTTCATAAAAAGTGGGGTAAATTATATGTGCTATATTTGCACCAATGATCTCCTGGCTTCCCCTCTGATGCCCAATGTGGTTTCTCCATCTTTCTTATCTCTTACCTTTGCCCTTTGTGCTTCTGAAGGCAGGCTTACATTTTGAGATATCTGTGAACTTATTAGTAATTTTAATTATGTGGACATTTGGCACACTTTGTCTGGGGGTGGGTGGGGAGAGGCTGGGGCCGGGGTGGAGGGACGAGGTGGGATGGGGTGGGGGGTGTTTTTCTTTCTTTATACCATGTATGGACAGCTGGCATAATACATGTAATGACTATGTTATTTCTCATTTTGTAAAATTAATAAACTTGAATTTCAAAAAAAATAACACAGGCAACATCACAGATGTAGGAGCAGATGTGGTGATCATGGTCAAGCAAATTAACAGCAGCATGGATTTATTTATTTTTATTTATTTATTTGGAAAATGTTTCATCTGGAAAGACAACATGAGCTGTAAACAGTTCATTTCCAGAAGCATCCTGGGTGGGGATGGTACAAGAATTGGGAGAACAGGCAAACACATAGCAATAACAGAGCAATACAAGTACAATTACTAATACAAAATAGTGCAGTACAATTACAGAGCAGAAATAACCCAGACCAACCGGCCAGGGTAAACAAAACCATGTTTGGATATAACGTACATTGCAACAACCCAAGAGCAGGTGATCCAGTGTGGTAAAGGTTAGAGGATGAATAACATATTAGAAGTGCTAGAAGTAGTAGTAGGCTGAGGCACACAATCCGAAGTGCTATTGTATACCCAAGGGAGGGCAGTTATAAGACAAATGGGGAAGTGAACAGGTAAGGAGCAGAAGGTGGGGGATGGGAGAGGGAGAGAGAGAGAGGGACAGCCAAGATTGAACCACTTCTGGATGCTGAGAACCCTGCAAGGGGGACAGGACCAGGCAGAAAGGAAGGGGAGAGAAAGGGAGCAAGGAGGTAGAGAAGAGAGGGCAGAGAACAGGAGGGGAGAGGAGGAGAGGGATGCAGAAGTAGGGAGGTGGGCAGGTGCTGGATTTGAAAGTGGGGGTAAAGGAAGAGGGGGGAAGAGAGAGAGGCAATCTATACCCCTTTATGATGTACAGAACCCTGCAAGGGGTCAGGATTAGAAAGTGAGTGGAAAGGAAGAAGGTCAGAAGAGAGGGAGCCAGGATCTATACCCCTTCAGAATGACAGAGAACCCTGCAAGGGGGACAGGACCAGGCAGAAAAGGAGGAGAGAGAAGGGGGCTGGGAGGAGGAGGAGGAATGACATGTGGCGGGTGACTGGGGAGAGGGATAAGGAATAGGGAGGCTGAAGAAAAAAGGGGTAAATTAGGAATGAAAAAATGAAGAGCATCAGTGGGGGGAGAGGGGGATAGTGGAGGAGAAGGACAGCAATAGAATGTTGACATAGCACAGTAGGTTGTGGATGATAATAGAGAGTCAAAATGGCACAGTAGGTTGTGGTAGGGGGTGGGAGAAGGGGGTATAATAGGTGGTAGCATGTGAGGAAGTAATCAGAGGAAGAGTTCAATTAGAAGACAGGAGGCAAGTCAGGGATAGAGGAGTAGGGGATAGTGCACAAGGGTGGGGAGGGTTGCGAAGGGGGGCTAGTAATAAGTACAGTCAGGAGAATAGAAGTGAAGTAGAGCTAAAGGATAATGCACCAGGTTTGGGAGGGTTGAAGGGGGGCTAAGCACAAGTGCACTTAGGGGAATACAAATTATGAAGGGTTAAGGAGATTCAAAATGGGAAGAGGAAAGTCTGATAGGAGGTGGCAGTGAGTTCCAAAGCTTTGGGCAGCAGTAGGAGAAAGCTTCCTGACCTATGAAGGTAGAGCGATGAGGAATAGCTAGAAATTGCATGTCAGTGGATCTGAGATGGCAGGAGGAGGGAGGTGGAGTAGAGAGTAAGAAGGAAAAGTAAAAGGGGAGAGTCCCAAACCAGAATTTAGAAGTGAACTTGGCACAGTGAGAGAGACGCCTGCATGCAAGGGAAGGGAAAACTAGAGAAGGTTACAAGTTACAGTAATGTGTGTGGGAGGGAGAATCAAGAGCAAAGCAACAGAAAGCATTGAAGAGAGTATCCAACCTGGTAAGGGAAGACTTAGGAGCAGCACTGTAGACTATGTCACAATAGTCAAAAATAGGGAGTATCATTTTCTGAACAAGACCATGCCTAACCGGTAGTGATAAGGAACTACAGTTCCTGTAAAGGGCGCCGAGCTTGGGGTGCATTTTTTTCAGGATGGCGTCGATATGTAGAGAAAGTTAAGGTGTTGGTCAAGCCAGACACCCAGGTAGTTGAAAGAGGTGGTGTCCTCTAGTGTTGTCCCATCAAGGGTGCGGAAGGAGCGAAGAGAGGGCAGCCTAGAGAGTCTCTGTCTACTGCCAAAGGTCATGGAGACTGTCTTCTTGGTGTTAAGGAAGAGTTGATGTGAGCTTAGCCAGCATTAAACATTATTGAAGTCAAGCTGTAGTCTGGAAGTCACATCAGAGGGAGATTGGCCAGAGGTGAACAAGACTGTGTTGTCAGCATACATATGGATAGAGGATGAGAAGCATACTGATGGTAGGTCATTTAGAAAAATTGAGAATAAGAGTGGGCCAGGTACGGAACCTTGAGGCACACCAGTAGTGATGGGTAGTGGAGGGGACGTAGAGTCAGCCATTTTAACAGATTGAAATCTACCTACCAGGTAGGCTCTGAACCAGTTGCAGGCAGACAGAGACAAGCCAGCTGACAAGAGAGTTTCGAGGAGGAGGGAGTGTGAGACTGTGTCAAAAGTCTTGGCAAGGTTGACAAAGATAGCAGAAGTAATGTAACCTCTATCCATGGCAGAATGGATAGAGTCAGTGAGTCTAAGTAGGGAAGTGGTTGTGGAGTGATGCCTCCAAAAACCAAATTGGAAGGGAGTGAAGAAGGAGGAGTTGTCAAGAAAGGAGGAGGGTTGGGAGAGAACAAGGTGTTCTTGATGTTTAGCCAGGGTGGGTAGAAGTGAGATGGGCCATATGAGGGGTTGTGGGATAACAGATGGACCAGACACTGGACTTCAGGTTCAGCACACAATCTCTGTGTGATGTTTATTCAAAATACAAGAAATAAGCTTCTGCAATGCCATATTCCTTCTTCAGTATATCAGTGTACAGCAACAGACAATGAATGTCCTTTCTCTGCACTTAGCCAACACCTACTGACACTGATCTCTGATCCAAATCACTAGTTGAGATGTAGCCACCACCCCTATGCAGGCCCCATTTGCTTGGGTAGTGGAGGCTCAAAAAGAAAAGAAAAAAAAAACAAGCTATAGACAAAGAATCTCAATGCAGAATCACTGAAAGAAAGGTTACCCCAAAGGGCATTGACAACAAATCAAGTTTCAAAAAAATACAACATCATACATACTTCCATAATGCAATGCATTATGGGATATATGCAAATCATCATGACCTTTCTTACTTAAGTTTACAACAATATACATGCATTCCAAATAACACAACTAGCCCAATTTCTATAACAGTCACCTAGTACCTTTTACCATTATGAAAACACCAAGTGCCACAGTATTTTCAACATTTACAGGTTTCATAAACATAAGGTATATACATTAAGGCATTTTATAACATAATGCTATTATATACTAAATACAACAATAAACACAACCTGTTTCACATACGCTTGGAGGTCACCACAATAACCTCCCTGTACGAGGACCCGAGAGGGAAAAGGAAAATCAAAGAGGACACCATAGCATAGTCAAGGGAGGGAGCAGGGGGTGCCCACAGGTGGCCAACCTTGTGGACTAGAAATTGTAAAGGATAGATTAAGTTAAGAAGCAGAAGAACTGTTGCAACAGATTTAAGGAAAGGTGGGTCCTCAAGAGTGGCAGGAGCTCCCGGTCACAGGCCGGTAATTCCCAGGAGATGAGAGATCACCTCCCTTTGGTAGGCGGAGAACTGTAGCATGTTTTCAGGCTTCAGGGATAGTCACAGTGTGGAAAGACAAGTTGAGGAGATCAGCGAGAGGGAGGGAAATAGCAGGAGCAGAGAGGTCTAGCAGCTTAGGGTCAAGGCCATCGGGGGAGCTGCCCTTAGCTGGGTTGATAGGGAGCAGTGTCTTTAAGATGTTGTTGGGAGAGATGGGTGAAAAGGCAAAATTGTCCACTAATTGGTGGTGTTAGGAGGAATTGGGAGGGAGGGAAGAGGTAGTAGGTTGGGGTGGGAGGGAGCCTAACAGGGTGGAGGCACAGGAAGTAAGGTAGGACACAAGACAGTAGAAATTTTGGGATGCACATTAATTCTGGTGACTGTGTGTGACCACTGTGCACTTGACAGAGTGCACCATTAATTCTGGGAGACTTTGCATTTTGAGCAGCGGGGATGGGGGTTTAGTTTGGGGAGAGAAAAGTGAGTGAACTACTTTCCAAAACTTTGATGGGTTGTTTATGTTAGTATTAAAGGTGGACCGTAAATATTCCGCTTTGGCCAGGTGGATGGCTTTGGTACAGGCATTAAGGAGTGTCCAGTAAATAACATAGTCATGAGGGAGTTGGGAGGATTTGTGGGTTTTCCATGCTTTATCACATGGTTGTTGACAGGCCAGGAGTTCAGGGGTTACCCAGGGGAAATGACTACCTGGCACTCTAACTTGCTTCAAGGGAGCATGTTTGTTCCAGACATTGATGAAATTATTTTTGAAATAAGCCAGGACATGATCAGTAGTTTTGTCTGAGGAAACAGGAGCCCAGTTAACGTGAGTTAAGTCATGATATAGAGGGACAAGGTCTAATGTTTTGTAATAGCGGATTGTTAGTAGTTTGCGGGGTGCCTTAGGTCTGTGTACTTTTCTAAGTATGTAGATCATATGATGATTGCTAAGAGCATCTTGCAGTAGGCCCAACTGGATTACCCTGTGAGGATGGGAGGTGAGAGCCCAGTCTATGAGAGTGTGGTTATGGGATTTGTGGTTTAGGCGAGTAGGTTCTGTGATTAATTGGGACAGGTTAAGGGCAGCTATTTCAATGTGAATCTTATCTAGGGTGGATGACAATGAGTTCAGGTTTAGATCCCCTAACAGACAGAGCTCACCTGAGAAGGTAAGGGACCCAATAGTTGTGATTAGATCAGTGGCTACAGAGTGGTGTAGACCAGGATGGCAATAGGCTCCTGTGATAAATATCGATATGGAAAAGGGTAGAGATATTCTAATGATGAGGGCTTCATAGGCATTGGGGTCTGTGGTAGATAGAACAGTAGTGGTTTGGAGAGAGGAGGAGGAGTAGATAGCTATGCCCCCACCCCTACCAGTGCAGTCCTGGTGGGTAACGGCATATCCAGAAACTGTGATAGAAGCATCAGGTATTTTGTTTGTTAAAGACAGAGTTCCAGAAAAAATCCAGATAGTCCACGAGTAATGACCTGTTTAAATTAAGTCCTTCAAGGTACTGCCTCTCCCGATGTGTCCAATCAGGCAAGCTCTTTTTTATAAAAGATGGGGGGTGCCCAAAATATCTCACATGCAGACAGGTCTTTCTATTCAAAATCTTGTTTATTTATTTGTTTTCTGGCCCATACCCTCGGTGGGTGTGGGCTAGAAAACAAATAAAGAGACAAGATTTTGAACAGAAAGACCTGTCTGCATGTGTGATATTTTGCGCCCTTCCCCCATTTTGTTTGTTAGCCAGGTCTCTGATACAATGAGAATGTAAATGAGAATTCTACCCAAGGATCTATTGACTTAGTCTCTGAGGTCTCTCTTTCCACCTTTTCTGGTGTGGAAAAAAACACTTCTTCCTGCCTCGCAAGTTACTCTGAGCCGCACCCTTGAAAAACTCTTTACAGTTTACTATCAGTCTTTTGCTGCACTGTACAGATTGGGCCCTCTACCAGTGTCCATGTAGGGGCTAAACAAATTGCCTTTGCTTTTGCTTGCACAACACCACCTTCCATGCACATTCCATACTGCCTTCTGCAGTCCTTGCAGTGTGGTACCATTAGGACGTTCCTTCCTGGCCTCAGGCAAACCACACAGACATTCACTGGGAAGTTTTGGAGAGCTGCATCAGCTGGGGTTCCTTCACTGCTATAAATAAGTTCATGATCAGCAAGTTCCCTTTCTTGTTGTTTGACCCACACTATAGCATGGAGGGGGGTAACCCATTTTGTGACCTGCCATTTTCTGAAACACAAACACACAAGTCACAACTACTGCTCTACTCTTTGCATCTAGTACTGGTTCTGACTTGGTACACTTGCACAATTTGATTTGCTTCCCTGCTACTGCTTAGTGGTGGGCAAAGCGACCAAATTTCATTCCGCGAAGTGATTCACAGAGTAACGCAGAATCCGCAAAGTACTCCGCACGTGAAGCGGAGTACTTCGTGTCATGATAAGGAACGCAAAGTCTATTGAAACCAATAACTTTGCATTATTCCGTCTTCCCCAAACCACTTCTCCACCAATTTTAAGGCAAAGTACATTGAAATCAATGTACTTAGCATCACTTCGCCTTGTTATTGAGCTCCAAGGCGAATTTTGCAGTGCTTCATGGGATTGCAGGTCACATGGGATTTAGATTGTTCTGCACAGCCTCGGTTCTATATAGTGGAAGATGGAGACAGTTTCCTCTCAGAGCTCTGTGATTCAAATCCTCGAAAAGCTGTTAAAAAAGCCTTTATGAGACATTTTGTTGCTCACAATTTAGTACATCGACTGTAGGAAACCCTCCTGTGCTCATATCATCAAGTGTTTATTGTTTGTGTGTGGATTTTGAAGGTTAATTTAGAACAGTCAGTCTGTGTACTGTGAAGTGTGCTTTGGGGGATGGGCGTATCTGTGGTGTAGGTAGATTAACTGGGAGAAAAGGGCAGTCTTTCTGTTTTGTTTATGTTTGATTATATGTTTCTTGTATAACTGTGTTAATGTACACACAGTAATATTTTCAGTAATTCTTGAAATTTTTTTTGCTGATTGTTGTGATGCAGCAGTGTATAATTTCAGTTTGTTTAAAACATTTGGTTATATTACTAAAGGTTTTCAATTTGCTGCACACTACTTGCAGTGTGTGTCTGTGTGAGTGTGTGTGTAATGCATGCCATTAAATCAGACACTTTTATTGTGCAACAGAGTAATTGCAGCAGTGTGAACTTGCTATCTACCGCACCTGCATGAATTTTTTATACTGCTTTGTGGTATCTTTACTGGTAGTGGACTGTTATTGCCATGTACTACTCCCCCAACCGGCAAAACGTATTCATTTCCAGATGTGGATTGGTGACTTGTGAGCACTGGTTAGGTGTTGTTGTGCCTTTAGCTTCTGCATCTCTTGAGTGCACAGCACAATCTTAATCTGTCTGTGCGTTGGCAGTACACCATTAATTCTGGGAGACTTTACATTTCTTGTTACACTCTCATTTCACTTTGTCAGCGCTGGGGAATATTCTGGACACAAGACAGTAGCAATTTCGGGATGCACATTAATTCTGGCAACTGTGTGTGACCACTGTGCACTTGACAGAGTGCACCATTAATTCTGGGAGACTTCACATTTTTTGTTACGCTCTCATTTCACTTTGTCAGCACTGGGGAATTTTCTGGACACAAGACAGTAGCATTTTGGGGATGCACATTAATTCTGGTGACTGTGTGTGACCACTGCACGCATGACTAAGTGCACCATTAATTCTAGGAAACTTTGCATTTCTTGTTGTGCTCTCATTTCACTTTGTCAGCACTGGGGAGTTTTCTCGACACAAGACAGTAGCATTTTGGGGATGCACATTAACTCTGGTGACTGTGTGTGTGAGGGGCTGCCAATATTGTTGTTACTTCACGTTAAGGCAGAATGACAACATGAAGTAATACTTACAAGGCGAAGTGAGCCTTGCAGAGTGACAATGCGAAGTGTCCACTACACGGGCACTTCGCTGATGAAATTTAAATTCACTGCATCTCTACTACTGCTGAAACATGCTGCCTGACTTTGCACTCTGTTTCAAAACACACACATTTCTTTTCTTTTCTTTTCTTTGCATCTTTGCTGAAACTGTGGCCTACTTGCGTTTGGTTTCACACATTTGCACACATTTTCTGAAAGAGTTGCCTGACTTTGCAATTGGTTTCACACATTTGCACAATATTCTGTTACTTTCTACTACTGCACCCTTTACTCAACATGCCCCTGACTGCCCTAGAGCCTGCGCTCTTCCGGCTCTCTGTATCTGACAACGTCCTCTCGGACTGCCTTTTCCACCACTGCACCCCCCACCCCCATTCACTGAAGGCCACGGTCTTCACTCTCCCCAGGACTTGCTCCATAGGCACACTACAGCAGGCCTATTATCTTATGAATGTTGGTCGAATCTGTAATTAATTGTAAACCTCTGATTCTCCTCTTTTATGTGTTATTTGGAATTGCTGTGTATATTCTCTTTGCTGTACCTCACCTGTATCGTCCTCCATTGTTGCATTTCACTGCCACATGTTGTGTACCCTCCCTGCGATGAGGTGCCTTTGTAAATGAGTCTCTGACTCAAAGGTTGTAAATCCGATTTAAAAAATAAATAAATAAATAAACATGACGCCTGATGTTTTATTTACTTTCTTGCAGGCAAGCCCCAACATGGCCACCAACAACCTTTCTGCATTACACTTACATTGCTTTAACTGGTAGTTGCTTTCTGACCTTGCATTTTGCGGTTTTTCTTGCACAACCTTGCAATTTCACATTCAGCACAAATTCAGCACAATCCTGTACTCTTTGTCACTTTCTAAGACTTTGTTTAGCACTGCCCTTGATTAGACTTTTAGCTTGTTTTGCTTGCTACTGGCTACAGCTACTACATCTTAGTCCATTTAGCCCCCAACATTTTACTTTGCTCAGTCTTTGCTGTCTCTTAGCCTCAGATCTTTTGCACTGCATATAGTTTGTTTATTTACAGTCGTTTACTTACTGCAGAAATCAGCTAGTTCCCTCCGAGGATGGTTTGTGTGGCCTGCTGCTGAATTTTGAGGGATTTTCAGGTCGGTCAGGCTATCCAGCCCACGGCTCTGTACTGCACACACTGTGATCGCTGCTTTAGTAGTCGGAAATCGAGAGAAGCCTGAAATTGGCTCAAAAAGTCCAAAACACAAGTTAAAATGCTTTCTCTCCTTCGCAATGGTTCTCTGCTGCTGCTCACATGCCCCACACTCTCCTCCTTGAACACTCCTGGCATGGAGATTGGAGACTCAGGCAATGGGCAGGACTTGGTTGTTTCTGACCAATCACACGACGCCATGCAAATGAGCTTGCTCTCTCTCTCTCTCTCTCTCTCTCTGCTCACTCTCCCTCAGGATGATCATCGAGCAGGCAAATTTAAACTGCAAACTGTAACTTTTTTCCTCGGCTTGGAATTTCAACGGCAAGAGCGCTTTTTAGGCAATTCAGAACAGTTTTTTGAACATTTCCTCTAGCGACTCCCCTAGTTTTCACAACAAACACTTGGAACTTTCAGGAGACTTAGGCAATAATGTTTTTAAAGTCCACAAATACTTTTAGACTTGAAATTGTTACTTTTTAAACAGTTTTATGCACTTTGTAAGGCAGGGAAACACATTGTTCAGTTCAATAGTCTTTAAACACTTTGCATTGCAGTTTTTCTAGCACACATTTAGCACCTTGTTCCTCAGAAAACACAGGCAGCAAAATTCTCTTGGATGGCACTTTACTGGGCACAAATTTCAAGTTCAAGTTCAAGTTTATTGCAGGAAAACTCCGTTGAGCAAGCTCATTCACAAGGAGATCCTAGATCATAATAATAGCCAAGTGGCTTAACATAAAAAGACAACATACACAAAGCATCTTAAAAACCATTTACACATAGGATTGCTATACAACGGTTTATAAAATTACAGTCCAACAGATTGAGGCACAGTAAGGTTCATATATTAAATGACACAGGAATTCGACCGAATAGATAGGGATTATTAGTGTAGGACAGTAGGGAGCTGGGCAGGTAGGGAGTGTACTGTGGAAGGAGAGAGTGGGTGAGTAAAAGGAGGGTGTAAAGATAACAGAAGGGAGTAGTGGAATAAGAAGGAGGGGTTAGAAAATATGAGATGAGTAAAGGAATAGTGCTAGGGAGAGTAGGGTGAAGAGGATAGGGATAACGAAGGCAATAATAGGTGAGAATTTAGTGGTTAGCCGAATGGTTTCATGTCCTGGTGGGTATAGGTTTGAGGTGATTGATCTTGAGGCTATAAGGGCTCAGGGAGAGGCTTAATAGCAATTACAGATATCTTTTAGTTTGGATGCTGTTAACTTTTTGAAGAAGTTGACCAAGACCATACTGGATAGTTTCAGAGTGGTTTGGAGCCGGTTCCATATTGTTGGAAGAGCATATGTGATAGCACATTTACGAAAAGTGGTGCGAGTCCTATGCACATCCAGGAAGATAAAGTCGGATTTCCTGAGGGAATATGCACAGTGGGAGATACTGATGAGGGATGTGAGGTAGCTTGGTAGTTTGTTCAAGAGTATCTTAAGGGTCCAGATACCAGCATGAAACAGCCGTCTAGTGGTAAGTGACGTCCAGCCGACTGCTGTGTAAAGGTCACAGTGATGGGTTCGGGTACGGTGAATTGGTGATGAACCACAGGTCACGGTGATAGAGTACATCCAATTTGTTTAGGTTTGAGGTTGCAGCGGAGCTGTAAATTAAGTCCCCATAATCAAGCAAGGGAAGAAATGTGGCCTGTACTAGCCTGGTTCTGATCTCATTCGGAAAGAGAGACTTGTTTCTGTAAAAGAAACCCAACCTAGCTTTTAGTCTTCTAGAGAGGTCCTCAAGATGATCGTTGAAAGAAAGTTTGTTATCAAATGCCAAGATATTTGAATTTGGGGACTACTTCCAAGGGTTCCCCTAGCGAGGTAACAACAAAGTCCTTCTGTGGTACAGAGGGGGAGGGAGAAGAGTTACTATGAGTAAAAAATCATAGCCTTAGTTTTCTTGGCATTAAGAAGAAGCTTGGCATTGATGAGGTTAATTTCCAGCTGAGCAAAGTCAGATTGCAGTATATCCCTAACTTCAAACAATGTAGAGCCAGAAGTGTACAGTACTGTGTCATCAGCAAAGAAGTGAAGGTTGGAATTGATGATATGAGAGTCAAAATCATTGATATACAGGGAAAAAAAGATAGGTCCTAGGATGGAGCCTTGAGGGACTCCCCTGGCAATTGGCAACAATCCTGAGAATATGCCATCAGCTTTCACTTTCTGGGTCCTCCCTGAAAGATAGCTGGTGAACCACTGAGCGGTGTATGGAGTGGCACCTAGCTTTATAAGGCTGGCAATTAGTAAATTGTGATCAACTGTATCGAAAGCTTTGCTCAGGTCTAAGAAGATTGCACCAGTGATCTTTTTGTTGTCTATTGCAGAGAACCAGTCATTTGTCACTTTAGCCAAAGCTGTGATAGTGCTGTGCTTAGACCAGAAACCAGATTGTGCTGGGTTTAACAGTGAGAATGTTTCAATATGGAGTTTTTTTTTTTTTTTTAACTTTATTCTTTATGCCTCCTTCTCTCCTCCCGGAGCCCACTCCTTCCTTCCTCTCAACTCCTCCGTTCCACCTCCGGTGGGATCTGCCTCTAGAGTGCCTCCTTTCCTCCCTCCTGCACAGTGAGGTCTGTCCCTCTTATCGGTGGTCCGGATGGTACCGAGAGGCTATCATCTTGGGCTGCTGAGAGGGGTTTTCCTCGCTTTCTTCCCTGGTTTCCCCGGCCCTCTGAGACGTCCGCTCTAGGCCGTACATCCCGAGTGGCGGCGTGCTGACGCACACCAAGCCCTCATGCGCAGCCGACGTCCCCCCTCCCCGGCTCCGACGAGCGGAGCCGCCTCCATCCTCTCTTGGTCGGTGCTTCCACCGGCCGTGAGAGTGATGCAGAACGCAGACCGCGTTCATGGCTCCCACCCCTGAGGGAGGAGAGCATCCGTTGGGACGCTCGATCCTCCCTCCCCCCGCCGACCCCTGGCAACCTGAGTCCGTTCCCGAACCCGGGTCGCCGGTGTAGCTCGAGGTGTGGCGTCCAGCGCCTCAACCCTCAGTGCCACCAGGCCATTCAATATGAAGTTTTAATTGATTATAGATCAGTTTTTTGAATACTTTAGAAAGAACAGGGAAAATTGAGATAGGCCTGTAATAATTTAGATCACAAGGGTCACCTGATTTGAATAGGGGAAGGATATGGGCAGATTTCCAGCAAGAAGGAATGGTGGCAGTAAAGATAGAGAGATTGAGAATATGAAGAATAGAGGCAGTGAGATAGGCATAACCTAGTTTTAGAAAAAAACGGTTCAAGTCCATCATCTCCCGCACTTTTCTTAGAGTCAAGATTGAGTAGTGCGTCTTCTACTTCTCTGTAATTAAATGCATGCAGCTGGAAAGAACAGGTCAAGGTGCAGGGAGGGGAGTATGGCTAGCACTAGCTTGATTAACCCCTCGACCTGCATAAGATGAGGAGTCAAAAGCTAAGCCAGCAGTGACAAAATGGGAGTTGAGTTCTTCCAGAATTTGGGAATTACCTTTGATAGTTCTGCCGTTGGTAAGGATCTTGGCTGGAAGGGAGGGAGCACTAGGCCGTCCTTCAATGGAATTAAGTGTCCTCCAGATTTTTTGTGGGTTCCCTTTGGCCTGTTCTAGGGTAGAAACATAGTAGTGCACTTTTGCTGGCTGTTCTAAATGCCTGCCAATCTGAGTGACTCTTAGTGTGCCTGGCCTGGGCCCAGGACTTGTCCCTATTAGTGACTGTAGCCTTAAGACTTGGAGTGAACCAGGGGTGGGAGGTATGGTGCACCCTGACCTTAACAAAGGGGGCATGCTTATTTACCAATGTAATAAGGTTGTTGTTGAGAACAGAGACAGCCTCATCTGTGGATTTGGCAAGATAAAGATCTTGCCATCTAACCTCCCCTAGATCGGTCAGGTAATTTCTTGCTTGGAATTTGCGGAAAGACCTTTTGGAAATGTACTTAGGCTGCTGCCAACTCTTGGCCTGTGATCTTATGTGAACGGCAACCCCATGGTCGCTCATATCATTGTGAAACACCGCAAAGCATAGAATTTTGTGTGGGTGAGTGATTAATATAACATCTAGGAGTGAGCTGTTGACAAGGTTCAATGTGTTATTCCTTGTTGGTTCACTAACAAGCTGTACGAGGCCAAACTCATCACAGAGGGATTTCAGGCTGTGAAATTTCTGGGTGAGCCAGTCCATATTAAAATCTCCGAGGATTATTATCTCAGAGTTGGAAGCCGTGATTATAGATTTAAGTTAGTTGAGAATATCTGTTCCGCCAGCCGGGGGCCTGTATCAACCTGTAATAGTGATAACTTCCGTGGAGGGAAGGTGATGCTTCAAGGATACAATCTCGTATTCCTTCTGTTTAGATTTACAAGAGATATCAGAAACTGTAAATTTTGATTTAGAATAGATGACAACAACCCCCCAGATTCCCTATCTGCCCTGTATAGTTTGTAGCCTGGTAGTGCAATTTGTTGATCGGTAGTGACTTTTTTAGCCAAGACTCTGTAATAATTATAAGATCTGGTTCTGTGTGAGCAGCCCATGCTTGTAGCTGGTTTAATTTTTTAGTCAAGCTCAGTATATTTACTAGCACCATTTTCAGCCCTGAGGCAGCTGCAAATTCCGTTGGTGAGTTAAGTTGAATCGGGGACCAGGATTTAGCTCCACATTACCCGAGCAAAGGAGAAATAAGAGCATCAATTTTTTCACGTAGTTCAGTATAGATGCAATCTCTTTTTTCTTTTTGATCGTCCTCTGAGTATTGCAATAGGCATAGGTTTAATGCTAGGGAAAAGGAGGCTTATTCTATAGTATAGGGATGTGACTGTGAGTGCATGAATAGACATAGGTGAGGGGAATAGGAAAGGGGATTGGGAGGAATAGAGAGTATAGTAAAAGGGTTAAAGCCCCATCAGGAGGGAAGTGCAGTATGTAGGGGAAGCATAAGTGGAGAGGGTGAGTTCCAGGGTCAGGCTATGGCCTTTCTCATCATTCCGTATTGTTTAGATGAATATGCTTGCTGAATATCTGTTTGCTAGTATTACCAGTGCGAAAATAAGGTAAGCCACGGTTCTTAGAAGGGTTTGCACAGAGGAAAGAGGTGGAGGTTTAAGAGGTAGCAACTGCAGACTGCAATATAATGAGTAGATAGTGGCTGGAGGGCCCTGTTACTCTTACTTGTGATTGGAGGTGTATGAGGTAAGAGTAAGTCAATGGGGCAGCCAGGTAGCAGGGACGGAGGAGCGAGACTCATATTTAAAGGAGGCCTGGGAGGGGGGGGGTGGAAAAATGTGAGCAGCAGTTACAAGGGGAGAGGCGAGCAAAAATCCTGTTTAAAAGTAATGTCCAAAGGCACACCAATTGCTATGTGCTATCATAGCAGGCGGGCCAATCAGTGTCCGCCTGCATGAGCGCTGCTCCAATCAGGATCAATCAGCCAGAACAGCTCCAAAGTTGAATTCGGTGGCCATACCTGAAGGCTGGACCCGCTTCCTATGGTCCTGGTTTTGGCTTGGGTTCCATGGGTGTGTCGAGCAGCGGCCAGGGAGTCGGCTAGGGTGCACCGCCTGTGAAATGAAGCGCCGCTCAGGTGCGAGTCCCTAAGGAAGAAAGAAGAGACACAGCATTATATGCAGTGGCAGACAAGTAATCGGAGGGCGGGGGGTTAGCGGCAGATCGTCATCGGGGGGGTGAGGTACTTGATACAGACAAAGGAAGGCAGATTAAGTAGACAGGGGTGGGGTGTGCCACAGATAATCATTGAGGGGTTAGTGGTACAGGAAAGCACAGAAGCAAGTGGAAGAGGGGGAAGGGCTTAGACTACAGGAGAGGTATAGGGAATTCTCAGGAAGATAGGTCGTAGGTAGACACAGACAGGTTTTAGGAGGTGTAATTCAATGCAGAGCAAGGAAGCATTTAGGTGGAGAATGCCAGGCAAAAGGGGAAAGAGAGAGAGAGAAGGGATACTTTCAGTACAAGTCACACCATCAAGTTACAATTAAACAACAGTTAGTGTCAATGAGTCCTAAACCTACGTTCAAGCTAATCTCTGAAGACTACTTCTACACAGTCATTATATACATACATTATTGATTTAGGTAGAAAGGGAAAAGAAAAAAAGAGAAAAAAATATCCACAGGTACAGACACAACAAAATAAATCAAGAAAATGTGAGCAGCAGTTACAAGGGGAGAGGCGAGCAAAAATCCTGTTTAAAAGTAATGTCCAAAGGCACACCAACCGCTATGTGCTAGCGTAGCAGGCGGGCCAATCAGTGTCCGCCTGTATGAGTGCCGCACCGATCGGGATTGATCAGCCAGAACGGCTCCAAAGTTGAATTCAGCTGCTGTACCTGAAGGCTGGACCCGCTTCCTATGGTCCTGGTTTCAGCTTGGGTTCCATGGGTGGGTTGAGCAGCGGCGGCCGGGGAGTTGGCTGGGGCGCACTGCCCCTGAAATGAAGCGCCGCTCAGGCGCGAGTCCCTAAAGGCTGGACCCACTTCCTATGGTCCTGGTTTCAGCTTGGGTTCCATGGGTGGGTCAAGCAGCGTCGGCCGGGGAGTCGGCTGGGGTGCACCGCCCCTGAAATGAAGCACCTTACTTGTTCTTAACAATGATTCCTGTCATGGGGGCACCACCAACAGACAGAAAGAACCTAGACATACTCTCAACATTATCCTCTCCCACAAGAACTTTGGATGAGCCCCCAATTTTGTAACCCTTGCCTCGACCAAGAGCAGCGTCTGAAACTGGGACCCCCCTCAACCTGTACCACAGACAAGGCAACAGGCCACAAGTTGGCAAAAACACAAGGCATCACCCCTAGCACTGAGGTGAATACCTAGCTTGGCAGTCTAAGGGGGAAGGGGGTTTAGGGTACAAAATAACATTTATATTTACTCCAGGTTCTGGGAGAGAGGTGCCAGAGCTACACTAAGTCTAACTTCTGTGGGGGCCCCATAACAATTCACATTCAGGAAGCACAGATGTAATGTCCACTACTGAAAATGGGACTGTACAGCACGGCTTTATTCACACAAGTTGATAACAAATGCAGAACAAGGTGGTCCCCCAGGTTTGGTACTGTCTACACAGGATCAAGGCTTTTCTTTCCAGAATTACAACTGTTTTGGCACTTTAGAACAAACTTTTACTCACACATATTTCGAACTGTACATCCCTCTGTACTAAGAATCTGCAGACTTTTACTTTTCCAACACAAGTGTATACTGTGGTAGTTGCCACACACTTAAACACACTACCCTGGAGCGATGACATCCGTTAACATGTCCGGTTAAACCTGGTGCCCATACGTGAACCAGTTAGCCCTGACTAAGAAATCAAACTGGGGTTATGCCCAACCCTACCCCATGCCCAGTCTCTTCCATTCCTTCTGGGTTACACCAAAATGGATCCTCCAATACACCTGGATTGCAAAGGAATCCCACACTTTAAACCTGAAACTTGAAACATTCAGCACATGCTTGTGGTGAAACAGGATCCTTCCAATACACTTGGATTGCAAAAGGACTCCCAAACTTTAAACTTGAACACTCAGCATATTTTTGTAGTGAAACAGGGACTCTGACAGGTGTACTCTGGCCTTTTCTCTGGGCACCAACCCCCAGGAACAGTCCCATGAATCTGTACTCACAGCTTTGTTTGTCCCTTTGATACTGTATAGACATGGAAACATGAAAGAAAACATCCTCTTCCCTTCACAGGTAGCTTGTCATAGCTTCAGCTGCATATACTTTCTCTCTGGGAGGCTGACATTCTTCAGGATCTTCAGGGGATTGCCCCTCGGATCCACAGAAACACAGTCCAAACCACATTTTCTGTGGAAATGACCCATTGGGGTCCTGCAGACGAATGGGCTCTACCACGTCTTCTGGTTCTTCTGGGTCTCACATACTAGGGTGAGAAATTGCCAGGGGTCCTTCACCCAATCTCACAGGAGACTGGCAGGCACCCCCACACTTTAGTTAGTTAGTTAGTTAGTTAGTTAGTTAGTTAGTTAGTTTGTTATGTCTTTGTTTACTGGGTAAATGCACTGATACAGAGGACCATTTTCAGTCATGACCGGGGCCACAGGTGGCAAACAATACAGAGAAACATAGCAGCACACAGCAGTACATACACATACAATAAATACAATCAAATACAGTAAATGCACACCTCAGGCATGAGGTGGTGTGGAAAAAATGAAGTAATAGTTCAGTGGACACAGGATTAGGCCATGGCCTGGCTCACATAGTGTGAAAGTGAGCAATACGTAGCAAATGTAGATATCATGAAATACAGGAGCCACTTTGCATGGTGCAGAAGAACATATGCAGCATTATAAATATGACATGAAACCAGTTTAGTACAGGGTCATCAGTAAAACTGTGCAGGTTGATATAGTCAGATACTCATATCAGTTTCAGTGGTTGGAGGCAATGAGGAAAGGAGGGTTATTAGACAGATACAGAGATGAGAGAGAGGATTATTGGAGGGCAGGAGAAGTGGAAAGGAGACATGGGCAGTAGGGTGCAAAAGTATTAATTACACTCTGAGCACTGCTGCTGGCTCAGAGTTCCTCTTCACACCACTTCTGACTCTCAACTCACTGACTCCTGTCTCAACATTCTAACCCCCCCCCGAGCAGCTGATTCCAAAGTGGCTTATGCTGCTTGAGAATTCTAAATAACATAATCCATTCTCTGCTTAGCCTAGCTGAGTAAATGATGATGTCTGTCCTAATAAGCTCCTTACACAATTGCCCACTACCTTCCTAGGGCTAACCTGATGGGATTCTAGTAACCCCAGGGGACTGGGTGGTTACATTTAGGATAGGTCTTGATAATCAAACTCCCATCTGACTAATCAACTGAGCACATCCCTCCCTCCAATGGTGAGTATTTTTTATAACGTACCTAATTCACACTCTATAGCTACTGTACCTCCTTTCTTTTTTGCAGTTAAACTTTTTTATTAATTTTTCATAAGATATATACAGACAAACCTCTTACAGTACAGTACAATGTGAGGATTTTTTTTTTAAAGAAATTGAGGCAGCATATAATAAGAACATTGCAACAATAATACAAGGAGCTTTTGGTTTAAAATATAGTAAACAATACAGGTCATGTAATTAGCATATACTTGACATTTGTAGTGAACTTAAAGCGGATAGTATGATTAGATACGTTTATATTAAAATGTTACATAATTATATATGATGCTGCAAAGGGAAAAAGTACATTCGTAAAAGGATTGTGGAGTAATAAAGAATGATTGAGAACAGAGTATAGGAAAGAAAAGATATATAGAGAGTTAAGAAGAGAGAGGGAACTATAAAAAGGGAAAAAGGCGAGACTACAATGATGTATCAGTAAAAGGGGAAAATCTATATATAAAGTCCATACATTGGTGTTGGAAGATTTAGTTGATTCCAAAAATTAAAAGCCCTGCCAACAATTGTTATATAACATGAGTCGGTCAGACAACATATATGTCATACGGTCCAGAGAGGCATATTGCAATAGTTGGTTAATGATACCGGAAGGGTAGGGATTATGTTGGATCTCCAATGCATGAGGATTGTGCGTTAACTTGAAGGAAAAGTATATTTAACCATCTGCTCTGCGAATATGAAATTTTATAAGAACGGTGATTAAAAATACCAAGAATGCAATGTTTAGGGTCTAGTGTAAAAGGTTGACCTACCACTTTCATTGCAAATCTGTGAGTACAGTGCCAAATCTTTTGTATGAGGGGACAGTGCCATAAGATATGCAATAAATCCCCATTGGGGGAACTGCAGCACCAGCAATTGTTGTTGTTCAATAAACCCATTTTTTGTAATACAACAGGAGTTCTGTACCACAAATGAAGGATCTTGGTTTGAATGAGGGAATCATGCTTATCATTAAAAGATTTTTGACAGGAGAGCCAACATCTGGACCATTGTGCATTGGTGATATTATATTGCAGCAAAGTACTCCATCTGTTTTTAGCATTGACAGAGTAGTCAGGAAGGATATCACAAATATCTTTGTAAACAGTGCTATTTAAATTGGATGTTGTTTTATCCATTTAGAGATGTGCTTATCATACAGAGAATTGATAGAGAAGGGTGTGAGGTAAGAGTTGCATCGGTATTAAGCTGTAGATATTTCCAAAATCCTGATGGGGAAGATTCCATATGCCTCGTAGGTCGGTGTAAGATTTTAACTTTAATGACTTGGGTTCAAGTATATCCTGCAAAAGAGAATACCCTTATTTTTCCAGGTACGACAAAAATGGGGTGATTATCAAGAGATATATGGTGGTTACCCAGATGGGGTGTAAGCTTAAGGGTTTGGAGTTAGATTTAATATGCTTGTGAATGATTTTCCAATAGAATATAGAAGCAGCTATGGTAGGGTGAGACTTTAAAGAAGAGGTAAGGTGTTATAAAGGAAAGATGTCGCCACATACAGGACATAAGGATGTTTCCATATTGACCAATAAAGGAGACTGGATGTTGGGTTTGTTAAACCATTTAATTGTTTGAGATGTACGGAAAGCCCATAAGTAGGCTTGGAACCAAGGAAGGCCAAAGCCACCTTTTGACCAATGGGATCTAAGTTTATTACGACTAAATCTGGGTATTTTGCCTTCCCAAATGAAGCTGCCAATAATTTTGTCTATTTTGGTAAGAAAACTAGAGGGAAGTATCAAAGGGATATTGGAAAATAGGCATAATATTTTATGAGTTATTGACATTTTAATGGCGGAAATTTTACCATTAAAAGAAAGTTTAAGTAGCTTCCATCTATCAAGTGTTGTTTGGATACTGGTTAACAGAGGGGAAAGATTAGCATCCCATAATTTATTCAATGTCAGGGTGATCTGAATGCCAAGATAAGATATACCTTGGGGGGCCCAACGAAAGCCTAATGAGTTGTTCATGAGGGGACTACAAAGGTTATTCAGTGGTAGCGTTTCGGATTTGTTAAGGTTTAAAGCTAGTCTGGAGTGGGAGGTGAAGTCATTCAGTAGTTTAACTAAAGGTTGCCCAGAACTTTCGAGGTTTTCGAGTAAAATAAGGAGATCATCTGCATATGAGAGTGAAGTATAGAGAGTTACCAATAGTAATGCCTTTAATTGTACCGATTGACGAGGACGAGAAAGAGGTTCCATGGCAAGTATAAACAATGAAGGATAAGGTGCATCCTTGTCTGGTGCCTCTTGCTAAGTAAAAGGAGGGGACAAAATAGAGTTCGTGAGAACTCGAGCTGAAGGGAGGTATACAATAATTGAATCCAAGCACAAAATTATTTGTAAAGCTCAAATGAGATAGCACCTGATATAGATATTCCCAATTGAGAGAGTCAAATGCTTTCAAAGTCAATGGCTATTGCAGCTGCAGGGTTTTAAGAGTTTTTGCTTTGTGAATTAAATTGAGTAATGAGCGAAGATGATCGGAACTGTTTCTATTTTGATAAATCCTGATTGAGAAGTATGGATGAGTTTAGTCATTAAAGATTCTAAGCGGAGAGTTAATAATTTGGCAAAGATTTTTCCATCAGTATTTAAGTGAGATCGGTCTATAGTTTGAAGGAAGTAAAGGGTCTTTGTCTTTTTGGTAAGACTGTTATGATGGCTTGGTCATTGTGCATGGGAGTTTCTTTATTAGGTTGCTTCTTGGAATACATTGACTAATACAGGACAAAGAGTGTCAGATAGGGTTTTATAAAATCAGTAGGAACCCATCACTGCCAGGTGCTTTACCGTTTTTAATGATGATAAAGCAGTTTGATTTCCTGTAAAGTGATTGGTTTATCAAGCACAGCTTTGTCCTGAGGGGATAGGTGGGGTAGATTCAATTTTTCCAGAAAATGTTGTATTAGGTTGGGATTTGTAGTATTAGGTTGCAGTATAGTTGATGGTAAAAGGATTGCATAATACGATTGATTGAAAGGTTGTCTGTGTGTGTCTGACCTGATAGATCTTTTAGACCTGCTATATGTCTCTGCATCTGTTGAGTTTTAGCTGGTAAGAGAGCAACTTTCCGTTTATCCCTTGTTCCCAATAACCGTGTTTAATCCTAAAGGGCAAGTTCAGCTTTCCTGGATATCAACTCGTTAATTTTAATTTTAATTGTAGAATTTCCAGATGAAGCTGTGAATTATGATTGGGTTTATTTAATTTATAGTATTGGGTTTCTTTTTCTTTAAGGGATTTTTCTAAATTAGCTAATTGTTGTTCTCTTAATTTCTTTCTATGCACTGCATAACTAATAATTTTACCTCTAATAGTGACTTTTAATGCTTCCCAGATAGTACCTTGAGACATATCTGGAGTATCGTTAATAGAAAGAAAATCTTGAATCTGGGTTTTAATCCAAGGAGTGAATTCAGGGTCTCTGAGTAAAAGTGGGTCTAAACGCCAAGATGGGGATTTAGAAGAAGGTGGACCCCAGAGTAAATGCAAACTGATAGGGAATGATCAGATATAACAATAGGGAGAATCGATGTATCAATAATTTTTTCAGTAATGAGGGGAGAAGAGAACCAATAATCAATCCTACTATATGATTTATGTAAAGAGGAATAAAAGGTGTAATCTCGTTGTCTGGGATGATGTAGTCTCCAAATGTCAGAGAGACCTAAATCCTTCATAAGCATTGATAGAGCATTAATACTACGGGGGTGGGCATCATGATGAGTTACTTCCGTCTAAATATGCTTGTAGTAAGTTAAAGTCACCACCAATAAGAATAGGTGAATTATTTTATTATTAATCATAATTTGTTGGGATAGATTATGGAAGAAAATGGGTGAATCAAAGTTGGGTGTATACATTCACAAACATAAGCGGACCTGCTGTGGTGTTTAATAGGGTTATAATCCACCTACCATCCGGGTCTCTAATGATTTTATGGGGGCCAATTAAGAGATTTATGTATTGAGATAGCAACCCCATGTTTTTGATGGAAAAGATGACGCATATACTTGACCGACTCCAGTCCCTTTTAAGTCTGTCGACATCCTCTGATAAAAGTTTAGTTTCTTGTAAGAAAGCAATATGTGTTTTATGCTTTTAAGATAGGTAAGTACTTGCTTACGTTTACAAGGCGAGTTGAGTCCTTGACATTCCATGAATGTAGATTAGATCACTCATGGTACTAGGATATAAGGTAATTAGTTACAAATAGGAATGAGGGACTCAATACCATTAATTTGGAGGATGTCACAGATTCAAAAGGTAAATATATATAATAAACAAATGTATGCAGGGCCCTTAACTTGTATGGGTTTGAGATGATTGAGTATTTGTATTCATTTTGTCTCGCAGAGGGAGAGTATAGAGATAAGAATATCAAGTAATTAAACATTAGAACCAACAAACGTTAGTATAAACTCAGTAACAAGAATATTAATTTGAAACTTTTATGAAATGCAGAGCAATAAGAGTCGGTAAATATACCAGGACTCTCATTCTACACTACTAGGCGTGCAGAGTAATTAGTGAATCTCAAGATACGGTTTACCCTATAATCTTAAGATACTAAACTTTATATAACAGTATATTAATGAAGTGTAATTGAGATTTGTGCTGAGGTAATTAAAGCATCACCCTGGAAAAAAACAAAACATCATTCTACCAAATAAAAAAGGATAATTATGTAATAGTGTTAAATTCCAAACATAATGAATTAGCTTGGACCTAGCAATAAGTCCAATATTAAATAAAGTATACCAACATGTTGGCAGATAATGCTGAAACAGTGTGAGCCAGATAAAAGGATGCCCGATGTGTATTAATCCACATAAGCTAGGTTAGGGAATGCAGTATATACTATAGGTTCATAGAGCATCAGTGTATTGTGAAATCATTTTATAAGTTCCAATGATTTGGAAGAAAATGGGATGAAGAATAATGTGAAAAGGCAGAAAAACTCAATGTATAGAAATACAATTGAAGCATACTTTGGTGCAAAATCTGTGAGATATAATGGGAATGCAACCTGATGCACTACATACCAGAAGTGATGCAAAATAAATATTAAATAAGTAAATGATTTTAGAGTATTTGTCTAATCATCCTCCACATTCCAAATGATAGGATTTATGTGGAAAATGCTATAATAGTAGGGTTAAGGGCACACTGATATGAAATACAGAACTCTATATATGTATGTATGCCTGACCACATGGTGGCGCCTAAAGCTACTGAAAAATTAGAGTGTAAATAGCAATTATATATACTAATGTCTGGCACCACACAAGGATTAATTAAAAGAGATCTTACAAACATTGTAATATTTATTCTTTCTCTCATTTATTTTTTTTTTCCATTGAATACATTGAGAGTAACTCCCACATGGATTAAATACCTCCAGTGTCAATTGGCTCACCTCCCACAGACAGATACAGGCTTCTCAGCAGCAGCGATAGCGATTTACTGCATTTAAGTGCTCCAAACCTGTTGGGTGCGATAGAGACTGCGCTTTGCGGTAAATGTACCGAAGAAATCGAGTGAGGTGGTGTGAAGAGGAGGGATTCTGGTGAGAAACTGCTATATCACATCTAATTATGGGCCATAGTATTTATTACAAATTTTTTTTTTTTTTTTTTTTTAGTGGGAAAAGCCTCAGGTAGCCTTGCTCTTCGATTTTCTTCTCCTTTTCTTTTTTGGGTGGTTCAGATGATTTAAAGGGAGAGCTGGACACAAGATCAGCCCAGAAAGAATCGGGAGAGTCATTACCCATTGAGAGCTTCTTCTGGTCTTGAGTAAAGGGGTTGGATACAGTCTGTCTCAGATCCTCCGTAGATGAGTGCAGATCTTCTTGGAGCAGATCTTCTTGGAGTGGGGAGAATTTGTTAGACAAGGTAAGAGGAGTAGAAAAACTGATGTGACGTTCCACATGGGAAGCTGGAGAGGTGGAAATATTATTTAAACAGCAGGTATTATTATTTAGAGAAGAACCAGATGCTTTTTTTTCTTGTATGCGTGCAGAGCTTCTGGCAGGAGCTACAGTGGCAGATATGATGGCTGCAGATTTCTCAGGGACCTGAAGGACAGTTTCAGCAGGAAGGGCAAGACATTGTAATTGCAGTGCTTGTGCTGGAGCAGGACGAGCTGCATTAGCATCGCAAGGCAATGTAAATGCGGGCTGTGTCCAATTCAGAAATTCAGAGAGAGATTCTGGGGTACTGAAATCTCTGGTAGAATCATTCAAAAAGGCGCATTGTTGCAGGAGTAGCATGATGCAAACTTAATTCACGCTGATGAAGGATTGTTTTAATGGGGTTGTAAGCTTTTCGTTTGTTAGATAATTCTTTAGAATAGTCTCTGAAAATTAGGATTCTGTTTTCTTGCCAAGTAAGTGCACCTAATTGCCTCGCTTTTTGAAGAATCAGTTCAGTATGTGCGTGGTTTAGAAATCTGGCAATGATGGGCCTGGGTTTCTGGTCGGGTCCAGGCCTCAGATTTAAGGTGCGGTGAGATCTCTCGATGATTAGGTCTTGGCCGGCTGGTAATTTAAGCAAAGAAGGAAGTACATGAGTTAGAAGAGCACTGGTGTCTCCTAGTTCAACACCTTCAGGAAATCCGAGAAATCTAAGGTTGTTACGTCTGTTTCTATTTTCAATATCATCTATTTTGTCCTGAAGGTTCCTAATAACTCTGTCCTGCTCCCTGATGGTAGCCTGTAATGTGTTAATGGAATCTTCATTTTGAGATGCTTTAACATCAGTAGCGCTGATTTTTTGATCAAGTGCCTGCATATTATTGATATTTTGTTGAGATGCAATTTTAATACATTGATTTCACTTATTAGTTGCTGAAACATTGCCTCCACTCTATTAAGAGAACTGTTATGTGGAGATTGGTCTGCCATTATTGTAGGCCTTAATAGAGAAATTGAAAAACTATAGATAACTTGTTCAGTAATTATGAGGCAATAAAAATACTGTACCAGAGCTGTTCTGCGATGTACATATAGTAAGATCTCAGATGTTGGTGAAGGTAGGAAGTCTGGAATCTGTAGGATGGATGATGATATTTGGTGAATCCAGGGAGATGAAGAATCAAGCAACCATCTTCAACACAGCACCCTCTGGCTGTCCTGTACCTCCTTTCTGAGAAGTCTCCATATAGTGTCATTTAGCACCAACTATTGAACTACGGTTCAAACATTGATACTAAAATACTCAATTCAGGTGCTTTTCAAAAAGAAAGCAACAACAGAGGTTTTGGTACTTTAAAAATAAATTACATACTTTAGGAGGGAAGGAAACTGGCAGCTGGGTGGCTATGTGGAGTGTTTGATTTTACAGACCTGGTGGGGAAAAATGTATTATATCAGGAGAAGTGAGGCACATACAAAAACAGAGGACCTGTATATTTAAAAAAAAAAAAAAGCTAGCTAGTTAACTGTTATGGGAGCTGTATCATCATTTGGCATTCTGGTGACACCTTCGCTCTCAGGGTTTATGATGTCACCAGGATCCATCTATGGAGTCACAGCCCCATCACAGGGAGCCAGCTATCTGTTATTCCGTTTACAGGCCACTAAAACGATTTTGCAAGAGAATATATTTTGAAAATGTCATCTTATTTTTCCTGTATTGAAGTGTTTACAATTTTGACAGATTTCAGTTGTTTCAATATTTTGAAGTATTTTCTGGAGGTGAATGAGATTTAGAGTCACCAATCAGATCACTGGAACAACTATCTAACTTTCCATTAGATGGACACTGTTCTAACACAGGAACATAAAACAACATATAGAATACTGCAGTGTGTGGGTAACCATACACAATAAGGCTATAGTGTATGGTAGAACGCTGTTGAGCATGGAAATCCATGCTCCCGACAGCGTTGTTGTGCTGTACTAGCTATGTCATCGTAGCTGTTGTGCTGCACTAGCTACGTAGCTAGTACAGCATAACACCTAGAAGGTGTGTGCGCATGCGTGGAAGCTGGGTGCACATGTGCGATCGGCAGACCGGTGATGCACTAAGAATGGCTGTGGCAGTGAAACAGGCTGGAGGAACCGAAAATCACACAAGAATGTGAAGGAAAGTAAGGGCAGTCTTGTTATGAGCGACCATACACTATAAAAGACTGTGTATGAGTGCTCATACACAACAAGGGTGTTTTTCAACTCTTGAGGTTTCTATGGTAATGAGACCTCTCGAGCTGCGCTCTCGAGGTCTCCAGTTACCATGGAAACCTCTCGAGAGAAAAATACCCTTGTTGTGTATGAGCGATCATACTCAATCCTCTATATGTTTCCATCAAGGGTTTGAGATGACATCATAGGGACCTTGAAAGCAATGTTCAACAGGTCCAATCCATGAAGTCATCTCAAACCAAAAATGGAAACACAGCCTTGCTTTGTATGGTACCCCATATGTTGGTTTATATAGTATATGGTTGCTGAAATAAAAAAAAGCCAGAGCACTCAGTTTTGCTGTTAAAAAAACAAGTTTATTGAATTCATAACAACAGCAGAAGCATAACGCCACAGTTAAATATTTTAGAAGCAAGTGATAATGCTTAGACATATTTTTGTTTTTGTTTTATTCTTTCGTAGCTGGATAAGACCCACCAGGCACAATGCATGTTTTCAGGGGTGACCTGGGAGCACTGGGGAGTTTAAGTGACTTGTTCTGTGTTGAGGGAATCAAACATAGGTCTTTTGGAAGTACTACACTCATTCAGAGCTTGTTATTCTATCCTCTAGGCTATACTGCCAGCCCTTTTAAAATTAACCAAGTTTAAAAGGATATTGCAGCTTCTGATTCTGTTTGTCATTTTCAGATCCTAAATTTGGCAAAAGAGAGAGCGAGAGAGAGCACACCTTTTACAAACGACTTTTCTGTGTCAGTGTGAGCATTCTACTAGCTGCTACTTATAGGAGGTGGATGGTGAGGAAAGGGGTAAGGCACTGCAAGAGAAACTGGTAAAACTTGAGCATTGGTCAGCCACATGGCAGCCAGAGTTCAGTGCTAAAAAGTACAAAATCTTGCACTTAGGAGCAAAAATCCCAGAGAGCAGCTACTGGTTGGGAGGAGTGCAATTAACTACTTCAACCGAGGAGAAAGATCTGGGAGTACTGGTGACAGGGAACATGAAACACTCAGCCCAGTGCAGGAAGCCAGCTGCAAAGGCAAATAGAATGTTGAATGCATTGCCAGGGGACTCACCTCTAGGAGAGAGGAAGTCATTATGCCCCTGTACATGTCCCTTGTAAGGCCACATGTGGAATACTGTGTGCAGTTTTGGTGCCCCTATTTGAAAAGAGACATCAATCTACTGAAGGGGGTCCAGCGTAGGGTGACAAAAATGATCCTGGAGATAGGGGACAAGACACATGAGGAGAGGCTGAGGGAGCTCAACATGTACACGCTTGAAGATAGAAGGGAGAGAGGGGATATGATTGAGACATTCAACTACCTAAAGAGCATAAACAGAGTTAAGTCTGAGGGTTTGTTTAAGTTAAAAGGGAGGGGGAGGGACAGCAGGGGACACAGTCTGAAACTGGAGGGAGAAAGTTTCAAGAGGAAGATGAGGAGGCACTGTTTCATGGAGAGGGTGGTGGCTGGTTGGAATGCCCTGCCAGAAGAAGTGGTATCACTTCGGATAGTGGGCAGCTTCAAGAGAGGGTGGGATAAAGCCAAAGGGAGGGTCAAAACTGTGGGGAAGATGGAGAGAGAGAAGTTGGAGGTGGGGGGCACTAATTCAGAGGGAGTGCAAGGGAAGGGGGGTAGCTGCAGTTTAATAAACAGCATGCTGCACACTTGAGCAGACTAGATAGACTGAATGGCCTGTATCTGCTGGCAATTTCGTATGTTCCTGTGTACGTACTTGCAATCGCCACCCCCCATCCCCATCCTGACTTACTTTCACAGGATTTTTTTTAGTGCAATACTGCTTAGCACAATTAATTAAAATGTGGTTTCTGTGAGAATTCAGTAATTTAAGTGAGAGTGCTTAAGCCAACAGTGTATGCTTGTGTGGTTAAAGGTCAGGAAAAATTGTTGTAGTATCAACGTGATATCAGGACAATGCTACAACTATTCCTGACTTTTTAACTGTACAACAAGAAATTGAAAGTAACTGAAATCCATTCACAATCAACGGCAGCCACATTCTGTACTATAGGTATGGCTTTCAACACATTTCTCTCTCTCTCTCTTTCTCTTTCTCTCTCTGTCTCAAAACAAATTTCATGGCTTACAACAGCAATACACAGGTAGACCTCCTTCAGTGGCATTTCCTGGAGGATTAATAACAGTCTGAGTTAAGGCACCTCAGCTCCACTTCAGACCCTAAATCTGCCCAAACAGGTCATCAATCTCCCAGAGATACCCCCAACATCAGTCTGCATTGTTTAAAACCAACTCATTTGTGCCTGACAGGCATTCCCAAAGCTGCCAATATTTCTGGTTGGACGCAGGTCTCCTGTGCCACATTAGTCTCTGATCCTGGTATGGCATCCCTTAGCTTTCTTTTGAAGAGCTGAGCACATCTGATTCTTTTCAAAGGAATCGCTGGCTATAGCAGGTGGAAGAAATCTGCTTTGAAATGAATGAGCAGGAGCAATAGAAATTCTACACGCATGGATACTGCCGCAGAAGCAGCCCTGTCTGATTGTTCTTTGCGATCAAATATAATGAGCCAGGGAAGTCAGCTGTGTATAAACCTCCTTGTGCTTAATTTAACTTCTTATGTATGTGTTGAGAATAGGGATACTGGTGGGGGATTATAAAAGAAATAGTGGGAAAAAAAACGTCACTCTAAAGACTTGACAGCCGACTCTCAGAGTCATAAAGAGTGCAGCACAAGGGTTTTTTAACTGTTATGGTTCTTGGTTGCAGTCTTCCATCGTATTCCAGTGGCAAATTTATCTCTCTCACTAAGATACAACAACCAGTGTGCTCCTTTGGGAATTCTAGACAATTCTGTTATTTTTGGCTGGCTAGTTCAACTGAGATGCAACATTTCCTATACAGCATGAGCATACATTTACTGTGTGGCAGTGTAGTCTATAGTGGTTAGAGTGCAAAAGTGTTAACCTGGAGACCCAGGTTTCATTCTCAACATGACCATTTACTTTCTGTGTGAGCTTGAGCAAGACTTACCTTTCCTGTGCCACAACATATCTTCCTCCCTGTGCATTTCAAACTGCTCCCTGAACCCCACTTTTTCACTGTGTAAAACCCGTGGCTGCTGCAGCTGTTCATGGGTTGAAAAGGATTTTTTCTGCTACAGTACATGTGAAATGTATTCTTTAAAATGAAACTCTTTCTTGTCCCATGAAAAGTTTATGTCTGAAGGAGCTTATGTACATGGAAATTAACCAACATCGTAAGGTCCCACAGTAAGGCAATGACT
Organism: Neoceratodus forsteri; assembly: GCA_016271365.2. NCBI lineage: Eukaryota > Metazoa > Chordata > Ceratodontiformes > Ceratodontidae > Neoceratodus > Neoceratodus forsteri. The sequence continues at coordinate 1,550,780,919 of CM057449.1, read as the reverse complement.
GAGCTGAGGTTCATTCTGTTTTAAAATTACAGCATTAGGATTGTTTTTTCCTAAAGATTGCAATTACTCTTATAACCATAAGATGATGTCTCATTCTAACAGTTCCAGGATTCTGATGTTCACAGGTCACTTGGCAAAAAGTCAGTTCACGTAACAGGAAGTGCTCAATGTTCCCCAAAGTAAAATGTTTGATTTGAAATTCAAGTTCCACTTTTTTAAGCCAATGCCATTAACATGATTTATACAGGTAGTGTGTACATAAGCATGTTTACTTTGTCTTGTGTCTTCTTAAGTCCCTAGTGTGTCAGAACTGCTTAGCCTCGATTTTCAGTTCTCTATCCTAAAGAACTCAAGAAGTCACTTGCATATAACCATAAAAGATAAAGTAACTGTACATAAAAACACAATCTTCTGATGCCATGAGATTCCAAAATTCTGTTTGCCTCTGAGTACTGGTCCTGAGGGGATCACACCTTATCCAGCTAAACTAAGGTTTTAACTGTACCTACCTATTCTAATCTACCTGCAGTATAAGTTTTATTCCCTTGTGAATCATGTCTAGTGACTAACGTCAGGAACTGTTGAACTGTTGTAAAGTCTAGTCCATTGTTTTATCACTAGCACAAATGGTTTGCACAACTTAATTTTGCCCATGATAATGGGACTTTCTGGTTCCAGTGGGCCCACCCACTCACCAAAAAACAATAAATAATTACATTTTCAGTTATTAGTTGAACCATGAGATGTCACCACTGCAGCCCAGCATACCTTTGAAATTCAACTATCCCACATTAGTAAGGACAACCCTTTACTTTGCCAACGTAATTCTTACCCTGTTTTTCAAGCAGTAGGTGATATTACATTTGGATCACTTAAGATTCTAAAGGTTCTTAGAATCAAGTGGCTTTTTCAAGGGGGGTGGATGCAGCATCCAACCAGGCAAGCAAGCTCTCACAAGGAGCTCACAGAGGATTCGAGGAGCCATTAAAGGCCTCGGGACCCCCAACCCCACTCACAGAAGCACCAGGCAAGCAAGCTCTCTCAAGGATCTCAGAGGATTTGAGGAGTCGTTAAAGGCCTCAGGACCCTCAGCCCCACTCACAGAATCACTAGGCAAGCACGATCTCTCAAGGGGCTCACAGAGGATTCGAGGAGCCTTTAAGGCCTCAGAACCCCCAGCCCCACTCACAGAATCACCAGGCAAGCAAGCTCTCTCAAGGGGCTCAAGGAGGATTTGAGGAGCCTTTAAAGTTAATTTCATCTGCCTCCTTGCATCTTCTGAAGGGATGTTTGACTCTCATTTACTGCTCTCCTACAGCGATTGATTGATATTGGAGTCAGCGTTTCTGTACCACAGCCACGGGTGTTTTAGCACCATCTCAGGGGTGCTTTAAGACTGCATTAGTTCTCTGCTGTGCTCTGTGCGAGAGTTTCAGCTCATGGGGACAGATTACACTGCATCTACAGCTATTGGGACTCCTAGTTCTGCATGTTTTACTCAGTTTTAACTTGCTTTGCTGCCTGTAATGTGATACTGCATAGCTCAGTTACACTTAGGGTGTTTGAGTAGCGAGTGTAGGGCTCTGTGTATTGCTATTGTCCCTAGCATACCTGTAAGGTTCAGGACTTTGCAGGCTTCATTGTTTCTGGCTGAAATTCACAGGGCTCTTTCTCTCTCTTCCCCCACACTGCCTTTCTGAATCCACCACAGTTCACGCATGCACAGTACTGGCAGAATCCGCTTCAGTTCATGCATGTGCAGTACGGGCTGCTCTCTGGTTACCTTCTCAGTCCCTTCCCACTGCATACTAATTTCCTTTGTTTGCCCTCTCAATATAGGCCTCGGGACCCCCCAAACCCACTCACAGAATCACCAGGCAAGCAAGCTCTCTCAAGGGACTCGTGAAGGATTTGAGGAGCTGTTAAAGGTAATTTCATCTGCCTCCCTGCATCTACTGGAGGGGTGTTAGCCCATCGACACTTTGCGTAGACTGCCCTGCCAACCCCGGCCACCCTCCCACCCTGGGGTGTGTCCTTTTTCTAAGTCCCTGTCTGCCATTAGCAGGTTATAGCTCTCTGCCACAAGGGGGAGTGCAGCACTTCCACTTGTACTCCTGCTCATTAGTCCCCTGCCTTCCTCCCTGATGCTCTTTACCATTACCACTAGCAACCACTAGGAATCAGTATTGCCACTCTTTCCCTAACACCTCTCCCCTATTCCTTTCTCCCTCCATCATCTGTAAACTCTGCTCTCTTTCTCCTATTTTCCTTCCCCTTCTCCACCTGGACCTGCTTTTCTCCTCTCTCCCCTCCTTGGTTTCGAACCCTGCACCCTTCGCACCAGAGGCTGTGCTCCTACCACTGTCCTACCGGCAGCCTCTGTCTTTGAACTGTGTTAACTTCTTCTTATTGTTCTTCCACCCCTACAACCATGACCCTATGCCCCAACCCCTTCTATTCTTCTTCTGCCCTCAACTACTAACACTCTTCCTCTCACTCCTGGTTCCAGAATCTGCGCCTCTTACTTCTGGCCTTACTGCTCCCCTGCTCTATCCTCTCTACTAGCACACAGCCTTCACTGCCACTCTTACACTGCCTTGCTCCCCTCCCCAACCGTCCCCTATCTCATCTGATGACTCCTCTCTGCCACTCATTTTTTTTCCCTCCCCTTGCTTCGCGCCCTACCTATCCCTCCCACCTCCCAAATCTCCTCCATTGCTCAGAACTCCTCCAATGGCTGCCACTGTTCCCTGCTCTGCCTCCTCTCCATTCTCCTACTGCTATCTGGTAATGTGCACCCTAATCCTGGTCCCACCACTTACCCCCCAAAATCACCCCCCCCCCCCACTAATGCTTCGCATTGCTAGCCAAAATGTCTTCAGCCTTCAGAAAAAAAAATGTTATATTCTCCAGTGCTGGATAACTCAGCATCAGCCTGATGTCCTGTCACTGGTCAAAACTTGGCTGTCTAAGACCACCACCATTTCTGCCAACTCCATACCTGGGTATGCCCTATTCCATGAAGACAGGACTGGGAAATGTGGAGGTGGGTGTGCTATAACATAGAAACATAGACTTCGATAGCAAATAAGAACTGCTTGGCCCACCTAGTCTGCCCATTTCCCTACCTACAGGATAGGCCGCAGATCCTAGTTAACCAACAGCCTATTTCTTCCTACCCCCCCACAAGAATTGCCTTATGTCTGTCCCATGCATTCTTGAATTCTCCCACAGTTTTAGACCCCACAACCTCCTCAGGAAGGCTGTTCCATACATCCAGTACCCTCTCTGTGAAAAAATACTTCCTCACATTGCCTCATAACCGCCCCCCTATCTTTAAATTGTGTCCCCTTGTTCTTGCACGTCTCTTTTTCTGAAAGATGCTACCCTCTTGGACTTTGTTGATTCCACTGAGGTACTTAAAAGTTTCTATCATGTCCCCCCTCTCCCTTCTTTCCTCAAGGGTATACATATTAGGCTTCTTTCGTCTCTCCTTGTATGGCTTCTCTTGCAGACCCTGCACCATTTTAGTTGCCCTCCTCTGGACTGCCTCTATCCTGTCTATTTCCTTGCAGAGATGGGGTCTCCAGAACTGGATGCAGTACTCCAGATGGGGTCTCACCAACTGTCTGTACAGAGGGATAACAACTTCCTGTTTTCTGCTGGTGATGCCTCTCCCTATGCATCCCAGTATACCCTCAGCCCTCCCTACTGCCTTCTCACATTGCTTGCTAACCTTAAGGTCATCTGATATGATTACCCCCAGGTCCCTTTACTTTTTTGTTGTTGTTACTATCCCCCCCATTGTGTAATCTTCCCCTGGGTTCTTGTTTCCCAGGTGCATTATTTTGCACTTCTTTGCATTGAATCCTAGCTGCCATACTTCTACCATTCCTCCAACCTTGCCAAGTCCCTTCTCATCCTTTCCACGACTCCTTGTGTATCAACCCTGTTGCAGATCTTTGTGTCATCTGCAAAGAGGCATACTTTTCCTTCCAGTCCCTCTGCAATGTCACTTATAAAGACATTAAAAAGGACTGGACCCAGTACTGAACCCCGCGGTACCTCACTAGTAACCCCTCTTTCTTCAGAGTGGACTCCATTTACAATTACCTTCTGTGCCCTGTTGTCCAGCCAATGTTTTACCCAGGCTACCACCCTGGGACCCACTCCCAGGATGGTTAATTTGACTATTAATCTTTTGTGTGGGACTGTCTCAAAATGCCTTGCTAAAGTCTAGGTAGGCCATGTCCACAGCCCCTTCCTGGTCTACTACTTTGGTCACCCAGTCAAAGAAATCTATTAGATTCATCTGACATGACCTTCCCGCTGTGAACCCATGCTGCCTTGGGTCCTGTGCCCCACTGTCCTCTAGGTACTCAACTATTCTTTCCTTCAAAAGTGACTCCATCACTTTCCCTACCACAGAGGTCAAATTGACAGGTCTGTAGTTTTCTGCCTCTGTCTTGGTCCCACTTTTGTGAAGGGAATCACATCTGCCTTCCTCCAGTCCTTGGGTACCACACCATCCTCCCATGATTTATTAAAAAGAGTCGTCAGTGGTTTCACTAGTTCTCCCCTTAATTCTTTTAGAATTCTGGGGTGAATTCCATCAAGCCCCATTGCTTTGTCCACCACCAGTTTTAGGAGTTCTTGCAGAACCCTTTCTTCTGTGAAAGGACTGGGATCGACCCCCCTATCAAGAGTGCATCTGTTAATTGGAATAGGCACTTCCCCCTCCTCTTTTGTGAATACTGAGCAGAAATATTCGTTCAGTATCCCTGCTTTTTCACTGTCCCCCTCTGCCCACCCACCGTTCATTCTATTCAGCCTCACTACCTTTGTCTTTCTACGCTCGCTGATGTACCTATAAAAGGTTTTATCCCCCTTCTTAACTGAGTTGGCTATCTTTTCCTCTGTTTGGGCCTTTGCTATTCTGACTTCCCTCCCCGCTTCCTTCTGCCTTAACTGGTATAGTTCTCTGTCCTGCTCCATTTGTGTTTCCTTATACTTCCAGAATGCTATCTTTTTCTTCCTGACTTTCACAGCCACCTCTTTTGAGAACCATAGTGGCTTTTTCTTTCATTTTGATTTGTTTATTTGCTTCACACAAAGACATGTTGCCTCTGTGATGGCAGTTTTGATGATTCCCCATTGTTGCTCTGCACCTCCTTCTAGCCTGTTTGCTAGTGCTTTTCTGAGGCACTCTTCCATCTTGCCAAAGTCAACCCTCCTAAAGTCCAGTACCCTCACTTTTGTATGGCTTGACTCTGTAGCCGAGTTTAATGTGAACCACACTGTTTGATGGTCACTTGTTCCCAGGTGGTAACCCACTTCTAGATCTGAGATCCTCTCACTGCCCCCATTTGAGAGTGTGAGGTCTAAGATTGCTCCCTCACGAGTGGGTTCCAAAACTAGCTGTCGGAGGCCTGCCACCTGTAGGGCATCGAGAATGGCCCTGCTCTTGGATGTGGCTGCAGCAAATGTGCTCCAGTTAACATCTGGCATATTCAGGTCTCCCATCAACAGTATCTCCCCGTTCTTTGTCATCCTAAGAATGCCTTCTATCATATCCTTGTCCATTCTCTCCCCCCGACATGGGGGTCTGTACACAACCCTTGTGTGGATTGCGGTGCCCTTTCCAGTCTCCAAGGTGACTCACAGTGCCTCCTCTCCTCCCTGTTTACTCTTTTGTTCAGTTGCTTTTATCCCTTCCTTTACATAGACAGCTACTCCTCCCCCTCTTCTCCCCTGCCTGTCTCTCCTGTAGGTTATGTACCCTTTTATGTTAAAATTCCAGTCATGGTTCTCTGTGTACCATGTTTCTGTGACTGCTACAATATCCAGGTATCCCTCTTACATCAAGGCTACCAGCTCAGGGAGCTTGTTGCCCAGACTACGGGCATTGGTACTCATTACCCTCCACTTACTGATGACCTTACTCCTTTTTGCCCCATCCCTGTCCTTCTTGCCTTTGTCACTTTCTCCATTTACCCCTGTCCTTCCCCTATCGACACCTCTATGTTGGTGTTTACCGCACTTACTACCGTGATTTTTTGGGAGGGGCTAGGATTTCCCTGCTCCTTTCCAGTGCCTCCCCCCTTGGCTAGTTTAAATGCTTGCCAATGAAGCATTTAAACCTATCACCTAGGATCCTGGTTCCCCTCCTGGACAGATGCAGCCCATCATGCCAGTATAGGCTTGCATCACTCCAGGTGGACCCCCAGTTCCCAATGAAGCCAAATCCCTGAGCTCTGCACCTGTTTTTCAACCACTGATTGAATCCCATGGTGTGGAACACCATAACCTCTTCTACGCCATACATGGGTAGCACCTCCAAGAAGGTTACCGTGCGTGCTACTTGTCTAAGGCCCCTCCCCAATTACACAAACTTTTCCTGCACTGCTCCAGTCCCTTTCTTAGCCAGGTCATTTGTCCCTAGGTAGCCAATGACATCCAGCTCCCTCCCCTGTGTAGCTGCTCCAGCAATCCTGAGGATTCGCTCCCTGTCTCTCCAAGCAATGGCACCAGGCAGGCACCTTACCTCCCTCTCCCCTTCCTCCCCCAGTTCTACCTTCCCAAAAATGGAGTCCCTCACCAGGAGCTGTTTCCTTCCCCTGTGGGGTCCCATGCCACCCTCCTGTGGGTCTCCATTGTGGAGGTTCCCAGCATCCTCCCTGGTCTCCACTGCACGTGCCTCCATAGAGGAACCACACTTTGCCAGAATGGCATAGGAATTGTGGAGAGGTACAACTGGAGGGATGCGCCTCTGTTTCATCACCCTTACCCTCCCTGAGCCCACTATGGTCCAACCGCTCCTCTTTCTTGGCAACGTCTGAGGCAACGGCAGTGGCAATGGTGATTCCTGGATGGAAGAGGAGGTCCCACAAATCCTGGCCAACTCAGCCTGGAGATTAATAACCTCCTCCCTCAGCCCAGAGAGGTGCCTGCAGATGGGACAACACCGCATCCTCCAGAACGTCTCCTGGAAGACTGCTGCTCCACTGCCACTCTACTGCACCACTCCCATCATGTCTTATTTCTGGTCCCTTTACTGTTATTTGGAATCCTATTCTTTCCTCTGTTTTTTTTCTTTCTCTTCTCTCTCTACTTACTTTCTGCCTCTGTGCCCTTTAAGCTCCTGATTGTCCTGTTCTGAGGCAAGAATATCCTATATTTCTCAGTAGACCCCTTACTTGCTCAGAGGCAGACCTCCAGCAGCTAGAGGGGGCTGGAGAGCTACTCTTGCTCTTCTAGGATGGTGGGTCTTTGGTGGCTCTGTGATCACTTACTTCCTGCTCCCAAATAGGAAGTTCCTATTGTCAGTCAAATCCTGTGCCTATAAAAGTAGAACTAGCTTTGGGTAGGAGGGGAGAGGGAAGGAGGGCAATATAGTCCCAGTAAAGAAGTCCAGTCACACAGCACTCCTTCCTCCTGGTGTCTTCTGCCAAGCTACTAACAGAATCTAAGGCACTCTTTTAAATTTAGCTTCCTTCTAGCTAAGCCACTCCCCCTACTTACTAGATCTTTCTACAAGTAATTTAAACTGCACTGCTATCAAGCCCTTTCAATCACCTGATATTTACACCTAGATAACTGTTCAGATAACCATTCAGTTCAGTTAACTCAGACAAACACACTACATTTTTTTTTGTTTTGTTTGTTAGTTTGTTTTTTTACCCTAAATTAAAGGTACAAGTACAAGAGTTCTACTTCTTTAGTCCCAGTAGAGAAGTCCAGTCACACAGCACTCCTTCATCCTGATGTCTTCTGCCAAGCTACTTCTACCTATATACCTACGTGACACCTTCCTGGGCACAAAGCTCTCATAAGCTTGAAGCTGGGGTGCAAGCCCTGTCCCTGAAAGTCTGTCTACATTACTCCAGGGCTCTTGATCATCACATCGGTCTACATCGCCCCTCGTGACCAGAACTGTGCCTTCCAGTCTATCATCAACCACCTCTCTACCTTCTCTGCCAGGAAGGAAATGACTTCAGCATTAATTGGTTAGCCAACACTGCATCACCCTAAAACGACACAATAACAGACCTTGATCTCACCCAGCTAGTCACCTCCCCCATCAATTACAGGAACAATACCTCCACCCTACTTGACTTAATCTTTACAAACTTCCCACATAAGATAATGTCCACAATGGTGCTCCGTGATGTTACAAGTGACCTCTCCTCTTTCCTCTGTACCTGGTCATATAAGCTTTTTTTTTCCTATTTGTTTAACTAGGAGAGACACACTAAGCTGAAAGCTTGTTTACAGGTGCAACCTGGGAGCACAGGGAGGTTAAGTGGCTTGCTCAGGGTCACACAGTATGCAAGTGGGGGCTGTGGGATTCAAACCCAGGTCTCCAGATTTGCAGCTCAGAGTCTTAAACCACTGCGCTACTGCCTCCCTTAAGAAACATGCCCCCATCTCTGTCTTCCTGCGGAGGCTCAAGCCTGGTAAGCAGTGTCCCCTAAAGAATCACCTCACCAGTCATGACTGGGAGCCATTAAACATGCCTCCAGTGTTGACTCTGTGCTTGACTTCTTCATTAAGTCCTTCAACCTGGCCTGTGACAGGTTTGCCCCCCTTATTAAGTGCACAATAAAATAAGCTAATAGCCTGTGGATCACACAACACCTATTGGACCAGATGCACCTTCGGGACCAGCTCTGGGGTTCCGGAAGAAAATTCTGGGATAATCTACAGGAACTAAATGGCAAGTCAGTCCCATCCCCTCTGACCCAACTCAGCTGCAATGGCATGCTATCCTCTGATCCTCAGCAGATAGCTAATACTTTAAATAGGTCCTTTTTGGACCTAAATGCAGGCCTCCCCACCAAATTTCTTTGACCTTCCCCAACCCCTCTCCCTCTCCCACTCTCATCCTCCTTTCTGCTTCCGTGCTATTGATATCCATGAAGCTAGGCCTTACCTCCTCAAAGCCATTAATGGCACATGTCACAGTAGTGACACCCTGGATCTCTGTATACTCGGACTAGTCATTTACCAGGTTCTCTCCCCTCTCATCTTTATCCTAAACCTCTCCCTCTGTCTTGGTAAGTTTCTCTCTGTATGGAAAATGGCCATTATCACCCCAATTCACAAATGTAGTGACCAAACCATGGCTGGTAACTATCATTCTATCTCTGTCCTGTCCCATCTCTCTAAGACATTGGAAAAAATAGTCTCCTATCAGCACTCCGACTATCTCTCTAAGTACAACCTTTTATGTGATGAACAACATGGTTTCAGGAGAGGCCACAGCACCAACACCACTCTGTTAGAGTTCACTAACTCTATCCTCTCCACCTTGAACAAAGGACACTTCACTGGTGCAGTCTTCACGGACCTGTTGGAAGCTTTCGAGTCTGTTAATTACCCCCTTCTAATATCCACTCTCTCCCAATTCAGCCTATCCAGTGATGCCACTGCCTGGTTTGAGGACTACCTCTCCTACAGATTCCAGCATGTTAAAATAAGTGGGACTCTCTCCAACTGCCTCCCTGTCCACTCTGGTGTCCCTCAGGGCTCTATAGTAAGATCCACTCCATTCAGTCTATTTGTCAACAAGCTCCCAAAAGCTTGCCCTGGGAAGATTCTTGTGTACACAGATGACGCTGTCCTCTTTGCCGCACATCCCGACCTGACATCACTATAGCAATCCCTTCAGGACTCCTTCAGTAAAGTAGAGGCCTGGTCTTTTGATCACAGGTTTGTGCTGAACAGCTAAAAAAACAAAACCATGCTCTTCTCCCACTACCAAAACAAATCCTGCAACTATCCCCTCCTGATCCACACCGAGCATCATCAAATTCTGGAACAAGTCCAGCATTTCACATACCTTGGGATCACCCTGGACCCTGCCCTTACCTTCCAAGCTCACATTCAACAACTTGCCACAACTATTAACTCAAGACTCTGCCAGCTTTACCGCCAATGGCACTGTCTCTCTCTGAGGCCCTTAAACTTGCTGCGTCCTCGTCTGTACTATCCCTTGTTGATTATGGTATACTGGTCTATGGATCCACTGATGTCACCTCCCTGAACAGAATTAGGGTCTCTCTAAACAAAGCATGTTGCCTTATCACCGGCTGTGACAGACTTACATATACCTGCACTCTCTATGACATAGCTAAATTACTCAACTTTGATGAAAAACCAAGATTTCAGACTTGCCTATTCGCAAAAAAAAATCCTCAGTGATCTTGCTCTACCTGGTGTCTTCTCACTCTTTCACCCTTCCCCAATAACGGTAGCTACCCACAGCTCCACCAAACCCTCTCTCCAAGTACCACACCTCAGGACTGCCTTAGGGCAATGCTCCTTCTACTATCGTGCCCCCATCTGGCTAAAGTTTCTACCCAATCATATTGCTGCAACTCCCAATCTTGGGAAATTCAAAATCTTACTCCAGAATTATCTGTTCAACTATTGTGCCTGTACCTGCCACTAGAAAACTTTCACTTCCTTCTCCTCCCTGTCTAGCTACCCCCCACCCCAAGCCCACCTGCCTGTGCCACCATCAAGTCTGGGATAATTTAGCCTCTCATTCCATTTATGGCACTCCCATCCCTTCCATCCTGCCCCCCCCCTCCATTTTTCTCCTTTCTCTCTGACAAGGGACCTCCATCCTTCCTATACTAGCTAAACTATAATTTCTCTTTTGAATTCATATATGGCCCTCTTGGTCTGCTCTAAACTGTATATTGTGTATTGTAAACTGCTTTCTGATTGTTAGATCTTAATGGTATAATGCTCAATGTAACTATTTGCAACTATTGTATGCTTTGTAACCTTGTCTCTCCTGGACATGGAGCCTTTGTAAATGAGTCTCTGACTCAAAGGTTTGTAATTCCGATACTGTGCAATAAATAAAATATAAATAAGGATGTGTTCTCCTCAAGCACCTGCTAAATAATGCAATTAAAGCCTTATTTAGTATTATATCAATTTTTTTTCAAAGCAGAAATCTTACCACAGATTGAGAGGGCATCATGATACACAAAACCAATGCAGAATTGGCAATCTGATAATGAGTAATCCTAGAAAAGGACCTGGAGATGCAGTGGTAAGAAAGAAGTGCAGGCCACAACTTCAGCAGCACAAAGTCACATGGCAGCCCAGAGTTTGAAGAGTTAAGATTAATCACAAGGATTTTCTACCGGCCATAAAAGCTCTGGACCACAGGTTGCCACCCTGGACATGAAGATCACTGATTTCCAAAACAGACTCAGCACATGTGAGACCCAATCTGTAGCAGCTTCAGTCAAAACAAAAGAAGCTGTGGGAGCAACACTGAGAGCCACGTCAGTAACGATGGGCTTAATCAAAGAGAATAGAGCACTTCAGTTCTGGATTGAAGCCCTTGACAGCCTTACACATTGTCCCAAGATTAGAATACTTGGACTTCCTGAGGCTATGGAGGGTGAGGACCCAGTTGCCTTCACCAACACTTGAAGGACATTTTACAACTAAGCTGGGAACCATCAGCTGCTAGGCCTTATCATATTGCACCCCAGCATTGCTTGATAACAAGGAGACAGCACGGACCTTCCTAATCGTGTTAACTGGAGCACAGGAGAGGGATGAAATCATTGAGGCAGCCAGAAAATGGCGTCCGATTACACTGGCAGATGGAACAAGGATCTCCATTTACCTGGACTTAAGCTTTGCTACCCACAGCTGGAGGAAAGCTTTCGATGTTGTCAGAACCCCACCACAAACATTGGGAGTTATGCACATATTACAATACTCAGCTAGACAGAAAATTGTATATTTGAGTAAAGTTTATCTTTTTAACAATCCGCAAGAGGCTGGGAAACTGATTTCTAAAATTGGTAAAGACTTTGGATGGACTGATGCTGCAGCAGAACTGGACTCAGACTGTGAGCCCTGAGTGATATATGAGTAACATGATGGTTGGGGCATTGGTGTCCTGAAGTGAGGTGAGGGACGCAGAGGTGTTACCAAATTTTGTTATAGTTCTGTGTTAATACTTGACAATTGTATTTACAAGTTAAATAGTTGATCTCTACTAGTTTTTAAATTTTTGAAGTCCGGGTATAATACTACGCTGCACCTACAATGGCGCCAGCTGCGTGGTCTCCCTTGGACTGTAACAACCCTTATCGAACTGACCATCAGGATTTGATGTGGACACTGCAGTGCACAAAAACAGATTATTACCATTTGGCCCTGTGTGCTTAGCCAAGAAGATAAAAGATGGGGGACTCAACTGCTTAACTTAATGGCACTCTAAGATGTTAACATATGCACATCTGTGGAATGATTTTTGCTTATGAATAACTTGTACCCCTGCATAATTAATTTAATCTTTACAGTTAGCAATATGTAGTCTTCTGTTTTTCTCTTTTTATGACTGCATAGCAAAGCTATGCATGATGTATTGCTATTACGTAGTAGGAGAATGAGGCCGTGGAAGCACGTGAACAGATACCTAAACTGTGTTCTTCGATGGTGGACTTAAAGCATATGCGGTCAATTGACCACAGTCCTGTTCCTTTCTCTTTCTTCTCCCCCTCACATCACACTTTTTTCTTGCTTCACTCTTACTTCCTGTTCACGGAGCAAAGTATTAGACTGCTGCTGGGTGACGAAACTACTGCAGCCAGTACAGTGGCCATTGCAAATACTACATCCCCTCTGGCTTTACTGGTTTCAGCATTTGGTGACCCAATGTTTTTGCAGATCAGCAGGACAGCAGTTTGAGTTTACTTCTTGTTCATGGAGCAGTGTATTCGACTGCCATTTGGTGAAGAAACTACTGTGGTCAGAACAATGGTCTTTGCAAATACTCTATCCCCTAAGCTCTGCTGGCCTGTCAGCTGCCACTGTTGCTTGGTTCTGCTCTTACCTAACAGGGTGACAGCAATCGGTACAAGTTTGAGGCACCCTGTCATCTCCCCTTCCTATCCAGGCTGGGGTCCCACAGAGCTTCATGCTGAGTCCCATTCTTTTCTCCATTTTCCTGAATGACCTCCTCTCTGCCTGTGCTATCCCACATATCCACACGTACAAAGAACAAACACACTTGGTTCGGTAACCAGGTAAGGACTGCAATCAGAACCAAAATGGAGACTTACTGTAACTATAGAAGAGCTCGGGAAAACAGCACATGGGAAGCCTACATTCAGAAGAACAAAGAAGCAAAGAGTATGGTGAAATCAGCTAAGGCCACAACGGAGCTTCGTCTTGTGGATGGGGTCAAAGAAGGGAACAAACACTAACTCTTATACACTCAAGAAAACAGAAACAAAAGGGAGAAATAGTTAGACTCAAAGAAGGTGACAAAGTAGTGGAGGAGAATAGTCAGAAGGCCACCGTTCTGAACAACTTTTTTGCTCAGTGTTCACTGAGTAACACAAAGGCCCAGTACCAGACAGTGGCATCAAGGCTGCTGACAAAGGTTTTCCACAAATGGAAGCACCATCAATCACCAACAGTAGGGTTAGAGAGGCCGTGGATCAACTCAGGGAAGACAAGTCACCAGGGCCTGATGGAATACACCCGAGGTTGCTAAAGGAGCTAGCAAGTGAATTGGTAGATCCCCGAGCACATTTATTCAAAAGATCACTTCAGATGGGGGTTAGTGCCAGGAGACTTGAGAAGAGCTGATGTGGTACCTCTCCACAAGGGAGGGAGTTGAGAGGAAGCAGACAACGACCGACCGGTCAGCCTTACATCGGTGGTAGGGAAACTGATTGAAACCTTAATTAAACAAGACTTGGTAGAGTACCTACATAAGAATGGTCTGCAGGAAGACAGGCAACATGGGTTTGTGTCGGGAAGATTGTGCCAAACAAACCTAATCACATTTTTCAACTGGGTCATTAGGGAACTAGACAGAGGCCACCCAGTGGACCTCCTCTACTTCTATTTAAGTAAGGCCTTTGATTCAGTGCCACATAACTGCCTGCTGAAAATGTTGGAGGACCTTGGTGCAGCCAAGTGCATAGTCAGTTGGGTAGGTAATTGGCTTAGGGGCAGAAAACAGCATAGTGGTCATTGGGGTGACATCTGATGATGGCGCGGTCATTAGTGGTGTGCTCCAAGACTTAGTGCTGGGGCCAGTCCTGTTTAATGCCTTTATCAGTGACATCGGCATATGTATTCAGGGAAAAATTACCCTATATGAGAAAGATCCCAAGCTAGGAGGAAGGATTGACAGCGAGGAAGCAGTTAAGGACATACAAAAAAACCTACAAAGGCTGGACAGATGGTCCAACATCTGGCAGCTGAAGGTCAATGCATAGAAATGTAAGGTGATACATTTTGGTAAAGGGAACCCAAAGACAGAGTACCACATCAGCGGAGTTCAGCTCAGTGCCATGCAGGAAAAACAGAACCTATGTGTCATCATAAGCAGCACCCTTAAACAGATAAGCCAATGCAACAAAGCTTTCAGCAATGCCAACAAAATGCTGGGGTACTTGGGGGGAATTCGACAGCAGGAGGAAGGAGGTAATACTGCCACTCTGCAGGTCCCTGGTAAGGCCCCATCTGGATTACTGTGTCCAGTTTTGAAGTCCACATTTGATAAAGGATATAGGCCAGCCCAGTGGCACTGAGGGTTGATGCACTGGATGCCACACCTCGCACCACACTGGCAAAGCGGGTTCGGGAGCAAGCTCGGGTGCCGGGGGTCGGCAGATGAGGGAAAGTATTGAGCACTGGCAGGGCTGCTCTCCTTTTCGGGGGCATTGGGTCATCCAGAACTCTGGTGGCCTCTGGTGGAGACCAGGGGCATTGCAGAGAACTAAACCGCACAGAAAGCATTGCCCGATGCTGGCAGGGTTGCCATGCGCAATAATGTTGAAGGCATGCACCACACATGGGGGGAAAGGAGAGGATGGCACACAAGGGAAAAAGCCCCTCCAGCCAGATAGGCAACAGCTCCTCCAGTGTCACTTTCACACATCCAGCACTGGTTCCCTACCACTGCCCCCTTCGATCTCCCACGGGGTTGTAGCCCTCTGTGTCCTCAGGGAACCGTAATGACTTTGAAGATGGCAGAGAACACAGCGGGCAGTTAAGCGGAGTAGGCGAGTGAGGTAGCCTGAGAGAGTTCCGACCTGGAGGAGACTAACAGATTGGGGGGAAAAAAAAAGAAAGAAAAAGGATATAAACAGGTTGGAGGCTGTTCAGAGACGAGCAACAAAATGATCCAGGTCCTTCAAGGGCACTCATACGAGAAGCGTCTGGAAGCATTAAATATGTTCTCACTGGAGACAAGGAGGGAGAGGGGAGACATGATTGAAACATACAAGTACCTGAGAGGAATAAAGAAGGTGCCATCCTCAGACCTGTTCAACAGATTCTCCAACTTCAACACTAGAGGGCACAAATGGAAGTTGGGGGGGGGGCTTCAAGAGGAAGCTTAGGAAACACTTTTTTTTTTACAGAAAGAGTTGTGGAGCCATGGAATAAACTGCCAACTGATGTAGTGGAAGCAAAGTCTGTGACAACAATCAAGCTGGGGTGGGACAAGGCTAAGGCATTATCAAAAGCAACAGGAGCAGTAGGAGGCATTAGGCAGAAGGGGAGTTAGGTCCTGGGATCTGAGAAGGTCCAAGGAACACATGGGCAGAATAGATGGATCCTTGGTCTCCTTCTGCTGTCTTTTTTTTCTGTTTCTATGTATGCAGATGACACAGCCATCTTTACTTCCAGTCTGTCCACTGCAGCTGTGGAAGACCTGCTCCAGCGGGACTGTAACAGCATTGTTCTCTGGTTCCAATCCAACCAACTCAAAGTCAACTCTAAAAGATGATGTCCATGACCTCTTGATCTAGTCAGAAACTGGACAGACTCATTGCCCCCCGGTTTCCCATTCTGAATGGTGCGCCTCTTGAAGCAGTTCAGTCCTTCAAGTACCTTGGAGTGTGGCTAAACATTAAGCGTGACTTCTCAGCCCACATTGATGCCATCCATGCAAAACTCCATCCTAAGCTCAGTGCCTTGTACTACAATAAAGACTGCTTACTCTGCATGTTCGCACGGATCTTGTTACCAAAATGGTGCTCCCTTTCAGATGTGGTCTATGGCACTGCCCCTTCCACTTCCCTGAACAGACTGGACACCCTCTGCAACTCCTTAAGCCATTTTACTACAAACTCCCCCCTTACGCTCACCATTGTTCACTGTATTCAACCCTATCTTACCTCCCTCTGCTCTCACATCACCAGGTTCATTGTACCTCCTTCATATCCAAATATTGGTTTGGTTCCCCTCCCTCTTATTCTCTTTCTCTCTCTCTCTCTCTCATTTTCTCTCTCTCTCTCTATCTATCTCTCTCTCTCTCTCTCTCTCTCTCTCTCATTCCCCTCCCTCTTATTCTCTTTCTCTCTCTCTCTCTCTCTCTCATTTTCTCTCTCTCTCTCTCTCTCTCTCTCATTTTCTCTCTCTCTATCTCTCTCTGTCTTATTCTCTCTCTCTCTTTCTGTATCTCTCCTCTTCCATCTGCCCCAGCTTTCTGTTTCTTACACTCCAGTGACCATTGCACACTTGCCATGCCTGATCTCCGCTCCTCTGCTGGGAAATCTGCCTTCTCCTATTAAAGGAGAACTGCACTGAAACAGTAAGCAATTTTCCCCAGTAGAAGCTAATTTTTAAATAATGGTCCCAATTATTTTACTGTCCTGCCTCTACAAGCTGTTTAATGATCGTTGTGGGTGTTTCTGATTTACACACTGCAGGCAAGAACCATTTTAGAACTCTGTGATATAGTTTATGTCCCTTGCTGATATCACCTGTTGTTGGTACAATGCACCCATATTCTGTTATAGGACTGTGTGGCTCAGAGGGACATAGACTGCATCATACAATTCTGAAATGGCACTTAACACCAACATGTAGAAAGAAACACTCACTGGGATAACTAAAAAGCCTTTAACGATAGAACAATGACTGAAATAGAACCAGTATTTAAAAAAAAACAACATCTACTGAGCAACATGACTTGCAAGCTCACTGCAGTTCTCCTTTACCTTCCCTCTCTCTGGAACCAACTTCCCTCCTCCCCCTGCCTTTCACAATCCTCCAGCTCCCTCAGGCACCAGTTGAAACTAGTGTTGCTCAGATAGTATCCTAGCAATTAGGATACCACCAAATACCTACTGTTTGGCAGGAGTACCCGAACTAGGGCTGTCTCAGTACTGTTCCTCTTCCCAAATCCCGACTGAAGAGGATCGTAGATGTCGTGGATGGTAAGATGATCCTCCAGCTGCAATGCAACCACCTTCTCAATAACCTTTCCCACAAAGGGAAGGTTAGAGACAGGTCTGTAGTTGAAAAGACAATCTGGGTCGAGAAAGGATTTCTTAAGGAGAGGTGTCACCACCATCTCCTTCAGGGTGACCGGAAACACACCTGTCTCTAATGAACACCAGACTATCTCAGCTAGGGCCGGGCCAATGACCTCAACACACCCCACAAGGAGGCGAGTTGGGCCCGGGTCCAAACTACAGTTGGTCAGCCACATACTCTGGATGATCCTCACGACATCCACAATCACCATCCAGTCAAAGTCGGACCAGACATCCCAAGGCACCACTACCTCCCACCAACCACCATCAAACCCATTGGAACAAGTTATGCAGATCTCAGACCTGATGTAGGCAACCTTATCTGCAAAGAATCACAGAAATTTGTCACATTTCTCCTATGACAATGCTCTCTGAGACTGCAGACAGGCTGGATTGCACACTCTGTCGATGGTTTGGAAGAGTTAAGCTGGTTTTTCTGTGCAGCAGCAATCTCCCTGGACAGGAACTCTGCCTTCTTATTGGAGATGGCCAATTGGTAGTCCTTATAATGGGCTATCAACATAAGTCTGTCGGCATCAAGGCCTGATTTCCACCAATACCATTCCATCCTTCATCCCACTCTCCTCAGTTCCTTCAGAGTCCCATCAAACCAAGGGAACAGAGGGCACAGGGTGAGGGGCAAGCATGGACTGGAGCTATAGAATCCAGAGCGTCAGTCACAGCCTTGTTATAAGCCTGCAGCAGATTGTCTGGATCCAAGCTTGCACTCAGGAAACCCGATAGGTCCAGCACCGCTGCTAGGCTATCTGGGGTCAAACCCCTTAAAGGGCAGTACCGGACCATCTCCATAGGGGCAGGACTTTGGGAGGAGCCTGGAAATTGAACCACATAGTGTGGTGGTCAGACCAACTGGCCAGCTCCACCACCGAGTTGGAGGTCTCCATACCCAGCAGGAAGACCAGATCCAACGAGTGACCGTGATTATGGGTTGCAGAGGTAGTCGCCTGTGTGAAACCCAACAAATTCATAAGTTGGTGGAAGTCCTGACCAAATTGTGAGAGTTTGTCGTCAACCCAAGCATTGAAATCTCCCAGAACAATCCATCTAGGGGACTCCAACACCATGTCGATGACGAAGTCTGTGACTTCCTGCAGGAATTGCTTCTCACCACCAGGTGGATGGTAGACCAGAGTCCTGCACCCCACACCTCCACCCATAATCCACTCAAAGGACCTGGTTTCCCCAACTGGCACTTCTACAAGGCTGAATTCCATTTTAAAGCATATGGCTATACTCCCGCCCTACGATCCATCCATCCTCTGGTGGTGTATCATTGAGAACTCAGCTGAAATAGCGGCCTCAAGAACTGGGCAGGCATTTTCATCCAGCCAGGTCTCAGTGATGCAAGCCAGGTCGAATGACCCAACAAGGTCAGCAATCACTGCTGTCTTGTTGTTAATAGACCTGGCATTGCATAACTGCCTGAGTAGGATGAGGCACCGAGGCCATCCATGTCATCTGCCCACTCAAGGTGGAGCCCTTGGGTATGGGAACCAGACAGGGAGGACCCCTCTCCAGAACCTATTTTCCCCAGGGTGTCTTCTAGTTCCCATAACCCCAATCCACCCACCCAGCTCCACTCCCCCCCAGGTCCGGAACCCCTACCCCTACATCTCCTCCCCACTATCCCCAAAGCCTGATATCGGCCATAAACCTCAGCGGGCAATGAAAGACAGTTAAAAGAGTGGAGGCCCCAGAATTCTGAGAGAGAGTAGTGCCTGGCTGGGAGAGCTCTCTGCCAACATATGTCCACAAAAACCCACTGCAGCAATCCATCAACAAATCACCCAAACAGTACAAAGAGAAAAGAAAAAGAAACACAAAACCAAGAGGAGACAAATACAGACAATAAATACAACCCACAATCCCCCCAGAGAAAACGTAGCACTTATGCAATGTCCAAATAACCAATGTCCAAAATCAGTTGGTAAATGACAGTCAATGTCCAGCTATTAAGCAAGCACCCTGGGCTTCAGATAATGTATAGGAAAAGAAAAGATGGGGCTCTCACCCCCACCCAGCCAATCAAAAAGCGTTGTCCAATCTGCTGCACTCCCACTACAGGAGACAAAATAAGAACTGTCACAAATGGATAGAATGAACATTTTCAGATGCTCTCTCACAGCCTCCAACCATTAAATTTCACTGATACAAGCCAGAACACCCTCCGCGGAAGTCCAGAGAGTCCTCAGATAACAGCCGTGAACATGTCTCTTGCAGCTCCTTATTCCTCTTATCTCATGCTTCTTTTATATAATAGTGTCTCTTAAGTTCTGGTACATAAGATTCACTGTCTTGGGTCTGTCCACACTAAATAGGTACATTTATGCATTACCCTCTTTACATGCCATTAATTCACACACTCTAGCAATTCCAGTCTGAAAAACTGCACTGCACTGTGCCATATAACGAGCTTAGATAGGATTTATAACCTTGGAGTGGCAACACTAGCCAATCTGTTTTATTTTTAAAAAAATTGCATAAATGTCCCCTCCTTTTTTCATGCTCCAAGTGGGACATTTAAATGCAGTGTGTCTTATGCACACTATTTCTGTCATTCAGCCTGCACTGCCAAACACTAAAGACTGTGTGTAGACTGATAAGACACACACTTCCAAACGTAGTGTGTGTTTGTTTGCTGCCTTTAATTTTTAATTTAAACGCCACCAAGAATGGCAATCACATATGTAACCTACTCTGCCCCCCTTGGTTACATATGTAATTGCAAAGCAAAGTATCTTGGTATACTTTTGGATCCATGTTTGACTTTTTCCTTCAGGTATCAGCGATGGTGAAAAAAGTTAATCAAAAAATTGGAGTGCTGTACAAATTTAAGTCTTATTTCTCTCAGGATACTAGGTAGACTATTGCTACTGGATCCCTTCTTCCTCACTATGACTATATATCTAGCATTTATTATAAAAGTGGGGCAAAAGAACAGCAAGCCCTATCTGTTGTTTATAATATATGTAGATTTGTTTTGGGAGCCCCTAGTTGAACCCACCATTCTAGTCTTTACTCAAGTCTCGGTTGGTTTTCTCCCAGTTGTTGTGTGGAATATTCATTAGGTTGTCTGATGTATAAATATTTTCATTTTGGTCCTACATTTCCTCTTTCTAATGTAGTTGTTAGGAGAGAATTACTTTCTAGCTTAACAGCAGCGGATGGTCCTCTGTATCTCTTCCCCAGGTATCGTTTACAGGCTAGTACCAGGGCCTTCTCTATAGCAGCACCTGTTTATTGGAATACACTACCAAATTTAGTTAGACTTGCCCCCTCTCTTCCAACTTTTAAACTTAGATCGAAGCAATATTTGCTACAACAATCTGTTTGTAATTGTAATATGTGAATTGTTATTCTGAATATTTGTACAACTGTTTTGTATAAGTTTTGTATAAGATGTTTTTTTGTCTGTGTCAGGCCTGAAAAAGGACCTTTGGTCCACTGCCCTCACCCGGTTATCAAAGAATAAATGAAATTAAAATGAAATGCCATTGAAATAAATAATATAAAGTCAGAAAATTGCATCTTAAGATAAAAATGGCAAAAGTGGTAATAATTATCCTGGGCAAAGTATGGAAAATTAATGTTTAGTGGTGTAAGCACTGTAAAGATGTGGTACTGCTATGATCTGGCAGTGAGTTTAAAGTCAGTTCATCTTTTAAACCTTGCTTTAATGTCCAAAAATTGTTTTAAAAGCTCCTTCCCCAGTGCAATCCTGTTTGTAACAGGGACGGATTTTTCTTATTAAGGTTTGTAACTGGGGACATGTTATCAATATGCATCCCTGTTACAAACCATACTTTCAGTGCTTCCCCTTTTGTTGTCCAATTATTATAATAATATTCAGGGCTCATTTTAGAGCATTTTTTCAGTGGCTGTAACAAGTACCTTTGTTTCAAAATGGCCACTGGCTTGCTGTGGGAGGTTTATTGGTGCTGTAAAAATATAAAATGTTATGTGTACTGCAAAAGTGTTATTAAACTCAAGAAATAGACACTGCTACAACAATTTCCTAACATGCTTAAGCTGCAGAAAGCTATTTATGTCTTGTTTGCTTCCGAAAAGTTAGCTTGAAAGCCCCCTCCTCAGTTCAATGCTGTTTGTAACAGGGACAGAGTTTTCATATTAAGGTTTGTAACTGGAGACGTGTTGTGAATCTCTGTCCCTGTTACAAACCAGGCATCTGGTCTGATAGAAGCACTGTCCAACTGTGGATATGACCCCCCCCCAGATCCAGGTCGGATCCCGCGTTATCTGACATCGGATCCCTGGATCCAACATCAGGATCCGATGTCAGATAATGCGGCATCCGACCTGGGATCCAACCTCTGAATTTGGCCGGATCCCAGGTCAGATCCCGCTCAGATGGTGCCGCCATTCAATGGATCACAGCTGGATCCATGGAGGCACAATCCGAGTAAAACTAGTTGAAACTTCATTCCTTCCCCACTTGTTCCTATTACCCTTCCTCCTGACACTTCCCTGGCCAAGCTTTTACCGTTCCAGTAAGCTCCTGTTTGGGTCCCTGCTCCTGCCTTGGTTACACTTCATACCACTTTAGTTCCTTCCTCGATTAGGAGGTCAGGAAATAACTTGCTGTACAGGTTAATTGCTTGCTTGTCTACAATGTTCCTGACACAGTAAAGTGCTGCCATTTCTGAATATGCAGTTGTGAGGTGTTCTAATTGAGCTGTACTGCACTTTATTCTATGTATGTACAGTTTTGGTATTTAATGTTTTACTAACTTATTAACAAGTGTTGCTTGATTGTTCTACTATATGTATTGTACTGCTGTTCTCCACTGTCCCCCTCCCCTTGGCCACACCTGGAATGAATCTTGGCTCAGTGTGCCTCTCCTGGTTACCAATTTTCAAATAAATAAAAAAATTAAACATATCAAAGGCCTTTGATCTTGCTTATTATCAATTACTACTCTGTAAAACAGAGGGCTGGGCTTTGGTCTCTCTTCCTTAAGCTAGTTTCATGACTAACTAACCAGGTAGTTACATTTCAAGGTACCCTCCCCTCCCACCACTCTCAAACATGGTGTCCCTCATGGATTGATGTTAGGCCCAATACACTTCTCAAAGTTTATCAATGCACTGCTTATAACATGTATGCATCCTAGTATCCTGCTGTATGCTGATGATGGGCTTATTTACTCCAGTTCTAGAAAAGCTGATAAAATAAATTTAATCCTGAGGTCCGACCTACATCTCATACAAACCTGGCTTCAAGTCAGTAGACTTTCGTTAAATAAAAGCAAAGCAAAACCTATTCTCTTAGGCTCTAAGCCCATAGTACACAAGCACAAGCAGAAGAATAATCACATCCTGCTCACTGATGACACTACCCAAATCGAGTATGTGGATATTTTGAAATACTGGAGGTATACCTGATTCCTCCCTCTTCTATGCAGAGCACCTTAACATTACAACAAAAAAGGTTCACCAGAAACTAGACATACTACATTGAATCAGGTACTGTCTGACTTATGAATCTAGGATCAGTATAGCTCAACAGAGGCTGCTACTGTACCCTTACTAGAATATAGGTCCCTGGTCTGTGACCAGACTTCTGCCACTGACCTATGAGTAGTATTATATAATCGCAGCACGTGATTTGCCATAATGACTGACCTCGGAATGTACCACTACCTACTGTACTCCAGACTCAACTTGCTCTCACTGGACAACATATACAATAATGTATGGCAGCTTATACACAACAAGATTGTTTTTGCACTGAATGGTTACCATGATGACAGAGTGATCTCGAGAGTAAAGCTCGAGAGGTCCTTGTCATCATGGTAACCCCAAGGTGGAAAAAAGTTTTGCTGGGTATGGCTGCTGCAATAAATTATTTTATATAATGCATGGTGTAAAGAAAACACTAACCAGCATGTCAGTTGCACAAGTCTTTACTAACGTAATTAAAACATACACTAAAACATTTCCCCAGCTTTCAACTACACAGCAACATTTGCACATTCTGAAACCCATGTAAAAATGGCTTTGATTTAAATTGCAGCTTGAGACTTCATCTTACACTCCTCCTTAATCTTCCAGAACGGAGTCTTCAATACAGAAAACAGGAGAAAAAAAAGTTACTTACTGTGTCCTTTTGTGTCTCAGGTACACAGATTCTGTCTCACTAACCCCCCCCCACACACACACACACACACACACACAGACCACGCAATCTCTCCATGCTTCAAAACTGTTTTCTGTTTTGTGGTTCACAGACAGTATCACATATTTTTCTTTTTTTGTAAAGCTGGTATGTGCGTTCTCTATGTGAAACACATCCACATTTTGTTAAAGCACTGACCATGCGCTTCATTAGTGCATGAGCGTTGGTAGTGCGACGGAAAACCAGCTGATCCAGAACACTGTTGTGTGATGGCCCTTTTGCAGCAGAATGAAAAGTCATTCTGCTACCACACGAACTTCACTAGTGCAGCAGAACAAGTTTTTACAGGGCAAGGAAATCCATGATGGACTACACCACACCATGCACTATGAAGACATTCTTAATATTACATCTCTGGCTTATAGGCTATGATGCATGGGTTCATAATCCCCTTTTCTCCCAGTTGATGGCTTCCACGAGATCCTGTATTCTTTCATCCCCTGACACTAACCTGCTAAATGTTCCTCAGGTAAAGACTGTCATAGTGCAAAAAAGCCTTCAGCTACGGGGCTTCCAAAATCTGAAACTCTTTGCTGATTTACATTCAGACTACTAAATCCCATGCTGCTTGCAAAACAAGTCTCAAGGAGTATCTAGCTGCCTGTTGTCACCAAGTGTAACTGTCTCTGATATTCTGTATACTTCAGCAGCCTTTGTACTTTTTACATGCTCATTTATAGCTGTTACATCTGTGTCCAGGCCCTTTGACTGATGAGTTTTGATGAGGTAGACTGACTGTTCGTAATTTTCAATCTGGAGGGAGACCAGTTGCTCTGCTCACTCGCTATGCTCTGAGCCAATCTGCTTGCTTGCTCACTCTCTCCACTCTCACATTCTGAATTACTGAACTGATGCTTCTGAGTCTGCTGTCCCACTGATCTAGAGAAAAACACCAGGTCAGAAAATGCTGTGACCAGTAAAGCCTGGGGGATACAGTATGGCCAGGGGGATAGAGTTTTAACCAGAAAAACACAAAGACTTCTGCAGCTCCCACAGCAAATTCAAACATTATCATCTCCCTATTAAAACCAAGCAAGGATTCACCCTCGAACAAACTCATACCTTCAAATACCTTGGCCTCACCCTCGACAGCAATCTCTCCTATGTCCCACACATCAACAATGTGGCAAAAGCTGCCAATTCCAGGATGGGCCTCCTTTTCCGTCATAGGAAACACCTAACCCCTGAAGCACTATCCATCACTGTCCAGAGCTCCATTATCAGCACCATTGACTATGGTCTCATCATCTACGGATCTGTCACAACCTCCTCTCTCAAATGTTTCAACTTCCATCAATCAAGCCTGCCGTCTCGTCACTGGTTCCCACTGCCTCACCCACACCTGTGACCTCTATTCCAAATCAGGCTGGTTGCAACTGGACAACCAAATCAAATACCAAACCTGCATAACAGCCAAGGAAATCATAATGGGAAAAGCCCCACTAGGAGTCAGCTCCCTCCTTAATCTCAAAATCAATAACTGCATCAATAGGAGCTCTAAGCCCCTAATCCTTCAAACTGCCGCACATCCCAAGGCCAATGGTCATTTGCATACAGGGCTCCGAGCTGGCTGAACAATCTCTCTAGGGACACCTCCTCCACAGGAACACTAGGAGCATTCAAAACAAAGATCCGCCTCTCCCTAACTGGCACCAATACCTGTGTTTGCACCACTTAATCATCTATGTCCTCTATGCTGCTTCTAACCGCGCAGGTGTCTGTTTTTCCCTCTCTTGTAGCACTTACCTAGCCACTGCAGCTTCCCTAGCACTTGCTCTGTGTCTGTCCTGACAAGGCCCCTTGGCTGCATCTCTCTGCCTATTCGTGCCAAAGCCACACCCCAGTCCCAGCCCTTTCCCCTCACGCCCTATTCCTCCTATTGTTCTTGGGTAATCACATCTCTTTGTCAGATTTTGTCAACCAATGTTATTGTCTTATACCATGTACTATGCAAACTTTACTATGTTCTTGGTCTGTCACCTTTAAACCAGCCTGTTGATGATCGCCTGTACTTATGACGTGGAACCTTTGTAAAAGAGTCTTGGCTCAAAGGTATTTTGTAATCCTAAAAGCAAATAAACAAATAAAAAGAAACAGAATAAACAACAGGCAGTTCTAACACATGGCAAGGGCGCTGGATGCACTCGGACTATGGCCTTGTGCTTCACAATGCCCCCTAACCGTGTGTTAGAACTGTCTAACGCACACCCTGTCGTGTGTTATTGCTTACATATCAGGAACCTGCAAGACAATAATTTGGCCAACCCCAGAAAGTTCTGGTCACACATCAATGCCCTTCTAAAGGGAAAACCCAGCCACTCAGAATCTGACATTCTGTCTGAGGGTAAACTAACTAGTGACCATCAGAAAATTGCCAACATTTTCAACAACTTTTTCATGACCTGGACAGATTTGAAATTTCCTACTCTGAAACACCTCTGTACACCCTAGATCTGAAGAGACACTTAAGCCTGAATTCCATTTTTGATGAGTAACCAGGAAAGAGGTTCTAACTCTTCTAAGTCATCTAAGAACAGATGCCTCAGAGAGTTTCGATAAACTAGAGCCTAAGCTGCTAAAAACTTCAGCTCCTGCAATTGTCTCCCCAATTGCTATGTTATTTATTAAGTCTCTTATGGAGAGGAGAATCCCTGACAGCTGGAAGTTTGCCACTGTAATACCTGTTCATACGGGCAGCACTGAAGAACTGAAAGAAAACTATGCCCTATCTCGCTACTTAGCTCCTGTGCTAAGATGCAAGAAAGGCTAATATATAACCAGATCCAAGAATATCTACAGCAGTGTCACCTCTTGAGTGACTGGCAACACGGTTTCAGAAAACTCCATGGCACTGACACTGCCCTCGTTAGACTGACTACTGATATCCTGGGTGACATGGACAGGGGTGCATGTCAGGGGTGATCTTTATAGATCTCACTAAAGCATTTGATCCAATTAATCATGCGGCTCAATTCTTAAAGCCCTGAATTTGAAGTAAGGTGCCTGCATCAAACAGAAAAGATGCAAGGGGCACCTTGTGTCCAAACTTATGGATTTCCCAATTCTCAGATGCTGGCTGCAAAAAGCAGGGACCCCATGCACCAGACTGGCCGTGTGCCAGACATGTGTCAAGGACAGGGGTGCTCCAGGGCAGTAGTGGATTTTCAACAGATACAAGCTGCACCATCCCTGTATTCAGGATTCTAGAAGCTGGCCACATGTGCCAGTGCTTAGACTGGCCAAAATGTGATCTAACAGCCCTTGTACCACTCCCACAGATAGTGTTGGGTGGGGGCATGGGCTTCCCTGGTGCCTGAACTAGTGGGCATCCAAGGGAAGCACAAGACAGTGGGATGGAGCTGTGTGGCCTAGTCTGCAATATACAGACATTGGCACCCTGCCCCCTGATATGTGCACTGGCTGCTGACAGGACCTGCACCAGGTAAGTGCCTGTTGGCATCTCTGTGGCTTTTCTGGGTCATGGCACTGTGTCCCCCTCCCCATATGCTGCTTGTCCAGACTCTGACATGACAGCCTGTGTCAGCTACCTGGGACTCCAGTATGCCCCTGTGTCATGCAACAGGCATGCTGGGGGATCAGTGGTCCATGCCCACATGTAGCACCCTCTGCCAAACTACTCCAATGCACTGTTTGTGTGGTGCATGGGAGCAGCTGCTACAAACTGTGGGTGTTTGGTACTGGCTCCCCTCCTGTACAGAAACTGGGCGCAAGGTCCCTGGCACACTGACCATAAATCTAAGCTGCTGTTCAGCACAGCTTTCTTCATAATTAGGGCTAGTTTGAGACTCGTACCCATAGTCTCCTGCTAGGAAAACTAAGGAGGCTTGGCCTGGATAGCCTCTCCTGCTGGTAGTTCACTCATTACCTGTCTGGAAGGTCTTGAAATGGAAAGGTGTGCATTCCACATTATGAGACATAACTGATGGTGTCCCTCAGGGGTTCATCATAGGCTCATTGCTCTTTTCCCTATTTTGTAAGCAATTTACCTGCCCATTGTGGAGGGGCATGCATTCAGCTCTATGTTGATAATGCAGTACTATATAGAAACTCTAGAGAAGTCACCCTCATAAACTGTTTACTAGCTGAGGGCTTCCTGATTCTAAAAAGATGGTTCTTGTCCAATAAATTGGTCCTGAACACCAAAAAGACTAAAGCCATACTGTTCAGCTCAAGACATTTGGGTGCAGCCAAGCAGCACCTGCTGGACCTGTCCACATCAAATGGCTATAACACTGAGGTTATTGAGGCAATTAAATACCTACAGGTATACCTGGACCAAGAAGTCTTCTTTGGAACCCATATCAATTATGTTTCCAAATCCTTGCAGGAACAAAACTGGCCTGTTATACTGACTGGGTAATGTCCTAACCAAGGAATCTAGGCTGGTCATTGCTAGAAGCACACTGCTTCCCCTCATACAGTATGGAGCTCCTACTCTAAACTACCTGAGAAGCATTGAACTTAACAAACTTAACGTATTGTGCAATAAGATTATCCCAATTTGCCTTGGGTACCTCACCTAGGATGCGCCTCTTCATTGTCTTCCTTACCCTGAATTGGCCATCCCTGGATGGCAGGCTGGAATATCCGCTCTTCTGCCTCATCTACAAAATATTAGAAAGGTCCGACTCCTCCCTGCCTTCAAGGTATCTTGTCTCTTATACCTACGTGTACAGTGTTTAGGTCCTTAGGTTGTCCTTTATTAGAAACACCCAGGGTCTGGACTAGTGTGAGAGTGGGATCCTTTGCCAGTTCAGCTCCATCCCTTTGGAATACTCTTCCTGATTCCCTCCAGAACTGTTCTTCTCTTTGAAGATTTAAAAAAAGGCCTCAAGATTTATCTTTTTGAGAGCAGCCTGTGTTCCTGCAACTGCTGACCTGTGGCTGCAGCATCTTCTATATACCTCTGGTCTAAACTTGGTGATGTTATGCCTCCATATAATATGTAGCATTCTGTATCTAGAACTATGGCTTACCACTGTGGGACCCATTTTAAATGTACTCTACTGTGATTTTGCCTTGACATGCAATCTAATTTTGCCT
Source organism: Neoceratodus forsteri (assembly GCA_016271365.2). Classification (NCBI taxonomy): domain Eukaryota; kingdom Metazoa; phylum Chordata; order Ceratodontiformes; family Ceratodontidae; genus Neoceratodus; species Neoceratodus forsteri. The sequence continues at coordinate 1,550,752,314 of CM057449.1, read as the reverse complement.
GTGTCCAAATCTCTTGTACCACTGTGAATACAATTTCACGATTAAATATATCTGGCTTAGTATGTTGAGATGATATATTTTTGTATATTTTGACTCTGTATAATCTATAGTATTTGTCTTCTGTGCAGTTAATTCCAGGTCACCCCAGAAAAAGGGACTCTTTGTTCCAGTGGGCCTACCCAGTTAACAAAATTCAATAAATAAATAAAGTACACATTCCATGGTATTTTCTAACCCCATTGTAACTAAGGCAGAGGAGACAACATGTGTTCATGTAATGAAAAGTGTTCTTGGTATACCAGCTCTTCTAGCAATTTTGTAAGCACAAGCAGACAGAAAATTGGTTTGTAATTACCAGTCTCAGAGTCCCCCCACCCCCACCCCATGAATAGATACAAGAGCTTTTTCCAAATATTTGGCACCTTCCCAAAGGTAAGGGATAGTTTGAGCAAAGATTCAACGAGATTTGATATCACTGTTGCAGTGGCTTTGCGCAGACTTGGTGGGAGATCTTTGCTCACCCTAATATTGTTGTGATCTGTCTGAAGCAGGAATTGAAACAACTTCTTTGGCTGCGACCACTTTTAAGAAGATGGGGAGCCTGGAAGACCAAAGCTCCATCAAGAGAACCAACAAGTCAAGGTGGGGGAACTCATGAGGACAGGACTTGGGATTTGCAATGGCCAAGGCCACTGGAAAATTGCACCCACAATTGTACAACAATATACACAATCTTCACTTTTCTCTGTACAAAATCTGCAATTTATGGCAATTTATTCAGTTTCTTACTATAATTGTATGAAATATTCAAATTCTCCGGGAAAGATAATCAAACATGCTAACGATTTGGTATGCAGACCTGGATTTGGCCAAAAAAATGCAGTGTGAGGTGAGGTGAGGTTCAGTGTGACTGATTAATTGGATTCACTTCTCTTGTTTAGCTTCAAAAACCTCTGGTCATGCATATGTACACTTAAACACTTAAAACCTGCGTTGAAGCAGACTATCAAAAATGTTTTGTGCCACAGTGACTGAAACATTAGTGTGAGAAAAGATGCACATTACCCCATTCACCTAAATGGAGCATTAACTGCAATGCTTGTTTTTGAGTGGTAGGGTAGATTTTTCTTGTATACATACTTTTATTCTGAATAAATTTAGATTAAATTTAGATTCAGAATACACATAAGGAGCCAGAAGAACTGTGGGTCACCCTGGAAACAGGAAATGGGACAGCCATAAGAACTGGGGTTGTCTACAGGCCCCCCAGACCAGAGGGAGGACATAGACACATTACTGTTAGAAGATATACAAAACATGACAGCTAAAGGGGAGGTTCTGATAATGGGAGACTTCAACATGCCAGATACAGATTGGTCAATACCAGCAGGAACATCTGCCAGAACTAGACTCATAGTGGATTCCCTGCAGGGGGGAGGGCCTTAAACAACTGGTACAGCAACCCACAAGAGACAGGGCTATCCTAGATCTAGTACTGACTAACAAAGAAGGGATCACAGATCTCCAGGTAGAAGGTCACCTGGGGGCCAGTGACCATCACATGGTATGGTTCAATTTGGCTACTACATCTAAATCATCCCATTCCAAGGCAAAAATATGGGACTTCAGAGGAGCTGACTTTGATAAGATGGCCAACAGAGTTAAGCTAGCCCTGGCAAAAAGAAACACAGGTGAGGGGTACAGGCAAAGTGGGCAAGCATTAAGGATGCAATACTTGAAGCAACATCCCATTGTGTTAGACAGAAAAGGAAGTGCAAAAGAAGAAGGAAACCACTTGGTTCTCAATACAGTAGCAGAAAAGGTCAGAGCCAAAAGGCTGGCCTTCAGGAAATATAAGGAACACAGCGGATGAAGATAGGGAGGCATACCAAACTGCCCTAAGGGAAGCAGGTAAGGCAGTAAGGCAGGCAAAGTCCCAAACTGAGGAAACACTAGCACGAACAGTAAAGAAGGTGACAAGACTTTCTATAGATACATTAGTGAAAGGAGAAAGTCCAGAGGGGTATTGCTAAGCTTAATGGAGAAAAGGGAGCATGTGAGGAGGAGGACCCTGTAAAGGCATCTATCCTAAATAGATACTTTTGCTCAGTATTTACTGAAGAGAAGGAGGCAGGCCCACAGCTCAGCATCATGGACACAGGGGAGGGAGGTGAGCACTACTCCCTTCACAAAAGAAAGGGTCCTACAAGAGCTTGCTAAGCTCAGAGTGGATAAGGCAATGGGACCTGATGGCATACATCCCAGGGTACTTAAGGAGCTAAAGGAGGAACTAGCAGAGCCATTAGCAGAATTGTTTAGTGAGTCTCTGAGCACAGGAGAGGTCCCAGAAGACTGGAGAAGGGTTCATGTGATCCCGCTCCACAAGAGTGGTAGCAGGGAGGAGGCGGGAACTACAGACCGTCAGTCTTACCTCAGTAGTGGGCAAGATTATGGAGGCATTCCTTATGGAAAGGATAGTGCAACACCTGGAATCCATAGGGCACAGGATCCAAGACAGCATGGGTTTACAAAGGAAGGTCCTGTCAAACTAATCTCATAGATTTCTTTGACTGGGTAACCAGAGTGGTGGACCAAGGGGAGCAGTTGATGTCGCCACCTTGACTTCAGCAAAGCTTTGACACTGTTCCACATAGAAGATTGATAAATAAGCTGGGTAGGCTCGTGGGTCAGAAGTTGGTCAACTGGTGGCAAACTGGTTGACGGGCAGAAAACAGAGAGTGGTGGTAAATGGTATACAGTCAGAAGAGATGCAAGTCACAAGTGGGGTACCTCAGGGATCAGTCCTGGGGCCAGTCCTATTCAACATCTTCATTAGTGACCTTGCAGATGGACTAGAGGGTAAGGCTTGTCTGTTTGCAGATGACACCAAGTTCTGCAACAGAGTAGATGAGCCAGATGGGGTGGGCAGAATGAGAAGAGATCTGTATAAACTAGCAGAATGGTCAGAAGAGTGGCAACTGGGATTTAATGCAAAGAAGTGCAAAATCATGCACATAGGGAAGAGAAACCCTGAAGCCACTTATAGGCTGGGAGGGGAGTTGCTAGCAGTCACAAAGGAAGAAAGAGACTTGGGCATCATCATCACTGATGACCTAAAATCATCCAAGCAGACCTCTAAAGCAGTAGGTAAGGCTAGGGGGGTGTTAGGGTGTATTAGTAGGGGTATCACAAGTCGTAAGAGGGAGGTAATAATCCCTCTGTACAAGACATTGGTTAGGCCCCATCTGGAGTACTGCGTGCAGTATTGGAGGCCACACCTTCACAAGGACATTAACCAAATTGAGGCAGTCCAGAGAAGGGCAACCAAAATGGTGCAGGGACTGCATCAGAAGACATATGAGGACAGATTAACGGAGCTCAATATGTATACCCTTGAGCAAAGGAGGGAGAGAGGTGATATGATCGAGGCATTCAAACACCTTAAGGGCATAAACAAGGTGAAAGAGTCTAACATGTTTAAATATAAGAAAAATAGCAGGACAAGAGGACACAGCATGAGATTAGAGGAGGCCGATTAAGGGGAATGTGAGGAAATCTTTTTCACAGAAAGGGTGGTGGATGCATGGAATGGCTTACCACAAGAAGTGGTGGCTATGAATACAGTGCAGGGCTTCAAACAGGCATGGGATAGGCATAAGGGAGCAATACAAATGACTATGAATAGATAGGTCACTGACAGAGCAAAGGCCGATGGCACATTTATAAGGTAGAAAAAGAAATGGGCAGACTGGATGGGCCTTGCGGTCCTTATCTGCCATCAACTTCTATGTTTCTATGTTTCTATGTAAAAGTCGGAAGAGTTTGGATGACCCTGCTGATTAAAGGGGAAGTCTCACATCTTTTCACAGCAATATTTTCCTAACTCCTTATGTATAAGTGTTGTGTGCCTCCACCGGTTGCCAGAAGTCCCATTTCTATCCAAATCTAGTTTGTACATAAAAAAAAAAATACAGCCCCCAGAAATTATCATTGTGCCTGTCCTCCATTTTTCCATAAAAGTTGCTGGAAGATGTTGTCATCAGAACAAAAGATAGTGATGTAACACTAAATGCAGTTCAACTAGTAAATCGCATCCACAATATTTGGTTCCCCCTGAGTAATGGGAAACCTTTTAAGTGTTGCGCACATCTTGAAGTGCAGTTCTAACAGTGATTTGGACAGTGTGAGTGTGATGCAGCACTGATTTGGCATATATATATATTATGGTAGCAAAGTAGTGCTACCATAGTTAGGGTGGAGGAGCCATTTACATATTAAACCCAAAATTTCACACCTTAATAACTTTGCAACCATTCAACGGATTTGCCTGAAATTGGGAATACAGAATCAAGACCCATACGCCTTGGGATCTGCCAAGTTTCGTACTGGTCGGATATACAGCTGCAGAATTATTAAGCGTGATCTGCGCATGCGTTTAAGCTTTTTTTGGAATTCTACAGTCGCGCCTACAGGTCACATGGTTTGCGCAACCGGTCCGATATCTTCAGGGAACGTGCAGCTGGGGTCCCCGATGAGCCTTTCATAGATTTCGTGAAAAAATATCAAATGGTTCAAAAGTTATTCAAAAAACAAGTTCCCATTACAAGTCGATGGGGAAAAGTTAACAAAAAGTTCAACACTTTCGCAAATGCACTTTTTACTGTCGCAAATGGCCCTTTTACTGTCGCAAATCTGCCATTTTGTTTTCAGTTAGTGATCAGAAAAATGCTTGGCATTTAAAATTGAGACCCTCTAGCAAACTAATTCTTTTTGTATTCATCTAGTCAGGCCGTGAGGATGCTAGCCATGTCTTTATTTTGGGGTAAAACACCCCAGAAATATGTTTTCCAGATTTCTGAAAAAAGTACTTTCTCAAAGTAGTGTCGCAGTCATGAAAGTGTCGCAAATTTTTGCAAAAGCTTTCGCAAATCACGACACTACTTTGCAACACTATGCCCAAAATAACAGTAATTCTTTGGCAGCCCGCTGCAAAAGAACGGTTTGGAGTTTTGGGCTGAAATTTGGAGGAAACGCAGCCGACATCTCACAGATGTGCCTTTCAGTGTTTTGCTAAAACAATATTACATGGCGGCAAAGTTATGGTACTCCAAAGTTGATGCTTTTTCCCATAGGATAACATTACGGCGTACAACGCATTGCAGCAATCATTTGGTGCCCAGCTGCAAAATAACGGTTTGGTCTTTTGGGCTGAAACTTGCAGAAAACACAGCCAACATCCCACAGATGTGCTTTTCAGTGGTTTGGTGAAAAAATATTACAGGGAGGCAAAGTTATGGCACTCTGAACTTCTGTTTTTTTCCCATAGGATAACATTACGACATTCGCGGCACCTTTCAGGGCCCGTATCTCGAAAATGGTGCAAGATACAGACTTTTTGTCGGAAAATGCTTAGCCCACAATGGGGGCTAAGTGTAAAACTAGCCAGGAAAGTGATAATACATACGACTTTTAATTTTTTTTTCTATGTCATACGGTTACTGAGATATAAGCAATTTACTACTCCAATTCCTCATTTTTGTGTTCCGAGAGTCGTTATTTTGCATACATTCTTTCTACTCACTGTCTTTCTCTATGCAGCTTTTGGAGAAAACCAGCCTGTGCGCTTACATTACTGTTACCATTACCATTTCTGCTTGTGGTTCCGTACCAGTTTCATTTAACATTTACGTTTACGCCACCATGTGCGTTACCCTTTGTGTTTTCATTTGTGGTTGCATTTGCGTTGTTTGTAACATTTCTGTCTACAGTACTGTTCCTCTTTCTGTTTTGCTTTGCGTCACCATGCGCATTACGATTTGCTTTTGCGGGCACAATGTTACTATGTGACAAGACATCACGTGGAGGGATCCCATCGCCGCATTACATTTACTATTTCTCATTATCATTCTCCAAAACAAGAGAAATTAGAGGCAAAAAAAATCCATTTAATGCATCAGTTAGGGTTGATCTACAGCGACAAAAGCGAGGAAATTCAATGTTAGGGTTGAAACCCCCTTTGCACCCCTCCAGCCCATCCCCCCAACTGGAATCGGGATGCGCACTGGGGTCATCGGTCCTAACTGTCACCCCATTCTCCTATTCCTCAGCTTCTTTCCACATGTGATGGAGTGACTGTTAGGGCCGACGACCCCAATGCGCACCCTGATTCCAGTTGGAGGGGTGGGCTGGAGGGGTGCAAAGGAGGTTTCAACCCTAACATCGAATTTCCTCACTTTTGTCGCTGTGGAACAACCCTAACTGATGCATTAAATGGAGTTTTTGCCTCTAATATATATATATATATATTAATATAAGGAAGTGCCTATATTTGTTATGCTGTTTGTTTTAGCAAAAAAAAAAAAGGTCATATCCAATAAATGAATCTGGGTGCAACCAGAGTTTTGAGTGTCATTTTAAAAATGTTGTTTTGTATTTGTGTTAGCATTCTGTGCTTTGACTGACAACAGTAGCGAAAGAAAATCTTGTAAATATGCCCCTTTCCCTTAGTAACTAGGCAGTCAGCGATCAGATGGCTGCTGTGAGGCACTAAAGAGTTCAGTTAAAGAAGGAATTTGGTCACCAGGGACACATCCGCTTCAGCATATGGAGGCAGGGTGATCTAATGGTCAAAGCACAAGCATGGGAACCAGGAGACTCGGGTTCAAATCCTACTAGAGTCCATTGCTCTGTAACCCTTAACACATTCCCTAACCTCCTTGGGAACTGTGGTGGCCCCTCAGGTCCATGCTTTTAAAAGTAACCCCTCAATCCCATTATAAATCATTTGCAGTGATGTGACAGCTACAGTACTTCACTTTGGAGGTACTGGAGACAAGCTCTGGCAAGCACCCCCCACCTTGTAATGCCAGCATTTGAAGTAGGACATCCCTCAAAATTCAGATGCTACATCTCAGTTGTTGTGGGTAAAGAAACTACATTAAAAGGAATAATGCTGCTGTCACCAGTGGAGGCAGTGACTGACAGCCTCAGGGAATCTTGGCATTATATACAAACATACACATTTGGCAGCAGAAACAGGCTTTAATGGTTTACCTAGTCTGCTTGAGTGCACAACTCATTTAATTCCCTGGAGCTGCCCCCCCCCCACTCCTCCTGGAGTCCTCCACCTCCCTCCCATTTCTGTTCCCCTTCCCAGTACTACCTCCTTCTGTCCTAATTTTCTTCTTTACGCTGCCTCCCCCTTGAAACTAGCCACCATCTTTGCTTGCACTACCTCCTTCGAGAACTCATTCCACCCCTTCCCCACCCTTTCTGTGAAAAAGTGCCTCCTCAGTTCCTTCTTGAATCTACCACCCATCAGTTTCAGGCTGTGTTCCCTTGTTGTACCCCCCTTTCTTAACTTAAAGATGCCCTCAGTACAAACCCTGTTTATGCCTTGAAGTTACTTGAAGGTTTCTATCACGCCCCACATCTCTCTCCTGTCCTACTGGGAGTACATGTTAAGATCCTTCAGCCTTTCCTCATATGTTCTGTCCCCCATGCGCTGGATCATTTTGGTTGCCCTCCACTGGATCCCTCCAGTAGTTTGATGTCCTTCTTCAGGTAAGAGCACCAGAACTGCACACAGTATTCCAGGTAAGGTCTCACCAGTAGCCTGTACACTGGCATAATAACGTCCTCCCTCCTATAGGTGATTTCCCTGGCAATGCAGCCCAGCATTTTATTTGCTTTGGCTGCTGCCTTCCGGTATTGTGCCAAGTTTCATATCAACCCTGACCATCATCCCCAGGTCCTTCTTGTCCTCTGATACAGTCACCTGTACTCCCCCCAGCCAGTATCCGGCCCTTGGATTCCTGGCTCCCAGATTAATAACCTTGCATTTCTTGGCATTGAAACCCAACTGCCAGCTGCCCCACCATTTCTCCAGCCTAGCCAGATCCTCCCTTATATCCTGTCTCCTCTCCACTGTGTCCACCCTCCAACAGAGCTTAGTATCATCCACAAAAAGGCAGATCTTACTTTTAACCCACTCTATGTCACTATTAATGATGTTGAACAGCACTGGTCCGAGTACTGAGCCCTGTGGGACCCAACTGGTTACATACCTAGGTTTGGACAGTTCCCCCGCCACCACTACCTTCTGGCTCCTGTCCCTTAGCCAGCTCTTAATCCACCCCAGCATTTTGTCCCCTACTCCCCAGGTCCCCCAGCTTGCTAATCAGCCTCCCATGTGGCACTGGGTCGAACACCTTACTGAAGTCCAGGTATAGGATGTCCACTGCCTGCCCCCTGTCCAATGACCTTGTAACCCAGTCTCAGAAGTCTATCATGTTGGTTGGCAAGATCTCCCCCTTACAAATCCATGCTGCCTGTCATCTTCGAGACCATTCACCTCAAAGAAGGACACCAGCTTTTCCTTTAGAATAGTCTCCATTAACTTTCCCACTATGGAGGTTAGGCTAACCGGTCTATAGTTTCCCGGCTCATCCATGAGACTACTCTTATGTAGAGGTACCACATAAGCTGTCCTCCAGTCCTTTAGCACACACCCTTCCTCCAGCAAGGTGTTAAACAGGTCCAACAGTGGGCTGCTAGTACCTCTGCCAGCTCCCTCAGTACTCTCAGGTGTGTGCCATTTGGACCAGGAGCCTTGTCCACCCTCAGTTACCTTAGTCCCATTAAGACCCTGTCTACCCCATTCTCCCCCTCATATTTCTTTCCCCCCTCATGGTTCCCCCCATCTTTCCCTGTGGCATAGATCTGTCCACTTCCCTAGTGAAGAATGAGCAAAAGTACTCATTTAATGCCTCTGCTTGGTCTTCCCCATTTTCTGCCCATCCTTCTTCCCTCTTTATGCTAACTATCCCTTCCCTCCCCTCCTGCATCCTCTCTCCTTGAAGTACCAGAAAAACCTCTTCTCTACTTCCTTAATCCCCTGTGTGAGACTTAGTTCCTTCTCAGCCTTGGCTGCCCAGATCTCTCCCCCTGCCTCTCGAGATTTTTCAGTGTATACCTCTATGTCCTCCATCAAGGTACGATTGTACCTCAGGAAGTCCACCCGCTTTTCTTTCACCCTCAAAGATACCTTCCTGCTATACCAGCTAGGTCTCTTGATCCTGGAGTTCTTATTGCTAGCCTTCGCACAGATGTCAGTGGCCTCGATTATCCTCTTCTTAAGGACAGACCATTTCCAGTCAGCATCATCCCCAGTCAGATCTTTGCCAGGTGCTCCTCTAGTACGTTCCCCATCCTAATGAGGTCTGCCTTCCTAAAGTCCACCATTCTTGTTTTTGACTTGGCTGCTTCCTTCCCCATATTGATGGAAAACCAAACTGCATGGAGGTCACGACCTGCAAGGTGTTCCCTCACTTTAGTTTCCTGGATAGCACTAGGTCTAGTATGGCCTCCTCCCTTGCTGGCTCCGTGACTCCCTGTATCAGAAAACACTCCTACATAGTATCCAGGAGGACCTGTTTTCTGCTACAGGAGGTAACTGTGGTGCTCCAGACTACTCCAGGTAGATTGAAGTCCCTTAGTATTACTGAGCTCCGGCTCCCCCCCTACCTTCCTGATCTGTTCCCCAACTCCCTATCCAACACTATTTCCTATGATGGTGGGCTGTATACTACCCCCATCCAAATCCTTCTCCTAGCTGTGTTCTGTAGCACTAATCATAAGGCTTCAACAGTGCTCTCCTCCTTCCTGCTGCATATTATTCCTTCCCTTAAGTACAGTTCCACTCCACCCCCCTTCCCTTTGCTCTGTCCTTCCTATACAGTTGGTACCCTGGGATCTCAAGGTCCCAGTCATGGTACTTGGTTGTCCATGTCTCCGTGATGGCGGCAATGCCCACCACCCGCTTCTGCCATCAGCGCCTGTAGGTTAGCTGCCTTGTTTGCCAGTCTTCTTGCATTCAAGGACATCACCTTCTAGCATGATCTCTACCCCTCTTTGCGACTGATCCTTTTATGTCACCCATCCCTACTATCCCCTTCCCTCGTCCATCTCCTATTTTTTCTGCCCTAATGGGGGGGGGAGGCCTGGTGGATCCCCTCACCTGGTGCTGAGTGCCTTGCCCTCTGCTGCTCCCCTCTTCCTAAGTTTAAATTCAACTTGTCCTCTAAATATCTCTCCAGGTTTCCTTTCAGGACCATTGTGTCTTCCCTCCTTAGATGCAGCCTGTCTGGTGCACATAGGTCTTTGTCTTTCCATGTCCTACCCCACTCTCCCACCAAACCGTACCCTTTTGTTACACACCATCCCCCAAGCCATGAACTGAATTCCTCAATCCATAGCTTTCTGACAGTACTAGCCCTCAGGACTGGCAGTACTTCCAAGAAAACTACTGACCTTCCTACCTCTCTGCAAATCTTTCCTAGCTCTGTGAACCTTTCCTGCACCTCTTTCACTTTGCATCCTGCCAGATCATTGGTGCCCAAATGAACCACAGCGTGAGGCTTCCCCTGATTCTACTCCACGCATTTTCATATAATTTCCCCCCATGCTCCCTGCCATCATGCCTGGCATGCACTCCACCCTCCTGTTGCTCTTCCTTGTGTGCTTGTTGCCCCATTGCACTCCCTTCAGAATAGAGTCCCCTACTATCACAACTATCTCCCCTTCTTCCTGCCTCTCGCTGCCATAGTGCTTTTTCTGTTGCCACTCCTTCACATATTTCCCTCCATTATTGCTACCACCAGTGGACCATCTCCTTCCTGTATCCCAGGGTCCCCCTTCCCATGCATACCCCATACATTTCCTCCCCTTTTGGTCATCACTTTTTCCCCCATGGGACTCCTCTCTTGAAGATGCCCTTTCCTTGTCCGTGCCTCTCCCTTCCATACTCCCCCTGCCCACTTTTGTCTCTTTCTCCCCTCCACCTACCCCACCTACCTCCCTATTCCCCACCTCCTTTTTTTGTCCTCAGTCCTACCCCTTCCCCCTGCTCCCCTTTACTCGGTACATCTTCTGCTGCCACCTTCCTCCTGGACTCTCTTTCTTCCCTCTGGTCATCCAACCCCTGCAATACTGTGAACCTGTTTGAGGTATTTTTCCCCTTGTCCACAATGCCCTCTGCTACCTTACCCTTTCCCCCATCTTACCTCTCTGACTTGACCCCCCCCCATGTTCACCCCTCACCACCATCCATTTCCCCCCTTCATCCTCCCTTGGTCCAAATGGTACTGGTGTTCTGTGTCCCAGAAGTATCCTCCTAGAATGCAGCCTTGGCCCACTCTCTGTGCAGCCTGTCTGTGACCCCACTTGTCCCTCCTCTCCTACCCGGCCACCTAACTTCCCCCATCCTCCTACCTATTTCAGTCACTCTATTTCCTACCTAAACAGTCCAAGCTGCCTGCATACTAGACAGCCCCCTGCTCTGCACATTATCCCCAGAAAGATAGCTGCTCCACACCTGTTATATCTAACCATACTCCCATGTCTCCCTGTATCCTTCATCCCCTCTGCCCGCCCCACCAACCATCCTTCATGCAGTTTCCCTGCCCCCTCCAGCTTTTTGTGTGCCACATCCTCCTCCATATCTGTTCTGCACTGGATACCCTTCCCATCCCTCCTTTTACTCTCTCCCTCTTGCTGCTGTATCCCAGCATGGTCTGTGGCCTGTGGTCCTACCTGCGGATGCCCAGCAGATGCCACCTAGTCAGACACCACTCTCCTGCTTTATGACACTCACACTCCGGGGTCACTCTTGTGAGGGGTCGCTTGGCCCCCTGGGAAATATACACTGACTTATGCCTTCCTATTGGTCTGGTTGGCTCACGTGACTGTCTGTCTTCCTCTGATTCAGTCCCTTCCTCTCCAGCCTACCTCTCTCCCCCTGAATCCCCTTTCGCAGCAAAAAATTGCTTTTTTCACATCAATCCACACTTTTGCTCTTATAGCAGTGCTATGCATAAAATATCACGAAAAATCACCTCCCTCCCTCCCTCCCTCATTTTGCTCCTTTTAAAATGTCTGCTGCATAGAACTGAATGAACTACTAAGAAGGCCTCTTTATATCTCATGGACCCTGGCCTCCCTATTGGCCTGGCCAGATCACATGACTGTCTGTCTTCCTCTGATTCAGTCCCTCCCTCTCCAGCTTATCTCCATCTTCCCAAATCCCTGTAGCAGCAAAAAACAACTTTTTTCACATCAATCCACACTTTTGCCCTTATAGCAGTCCTAGCCACACAATATCATGAAAAATCACCTCCCTCCTTCATTTTGCTCTGCTCCAAAGGCCTCCTGTGTAGCACTGAATGAACTACTAAGATGGCCCCCTTTATATCTCACAGGCCCCGGCCTCCCTATTGGCCAGGCCAGGTCACATGACTGTCTGTCTTCCTCCAATTTAGTCCCTCCTTCACTGGCCTACCTTTCTCCTCCCAAACCCCTGTTTGCAGCAAAAAACAAACTTTTTTAACATCAATCCACCCTTTTGCCTTTACAGCAGTCCTATGCACACAGTATCAACCAAATTCACCCCTCATCTTGCTCTGCTCCAAACACCTCCTGCACATCCACTCAAAGGAGATGGCATTACAGGTAATTGACAGATATGACTGCAAGATGAAGGACTGCTGTATAAATAAATGGAAAAGGATGTTGGAAGTTTAAAATTAAACCGGAGTAGACACAGTTTTCCCAGGGCACTCTTGCCATCTATTTTATACTCTGGAACTGCTGTGGTTACAGAAGATCCCATAATAACACTGTGACATTATTCCTCAGAACTTCATTTTGGCTACTGAGCTATCCTGTCCCCCTAGGTTACCCCCACCCAATAAGGATCTCATAGACATAATTTATGTAAATACGTATATTTGCAACATTTATAATTATGTTCTTTTGATGTACTTTATTGCTGCATATGACTATTTTTGTCATGCTGTTAATTACTAATTCTTTTTTTCCTATTGTACTATCCTCCATACCCCTCCCCCAGGACACATCTGAAAATGAGTTGTTTGCGCGTCACTTTATACCCTCAAAAGAACATACCATGGCTCTTTCACAATGCACAATTGTGAGTGCAGTTACTTTGCAAACCTTGCGTTACATTTGTGTGATCGGTCTCTGCTATCTGCCCACCTTGGTTACATGAGCACACTTGGCTCTGCCTCCTGCCTCAGGACATACCCAGGAAAACATATATCATGGCTTGTTCAGTATGTACAAATGAGATTGCACTTTTTCTGCAAACTTATATCTCACTTTGTGTGATCGGCCTCTGATATATGCTAACCTGTGTTAGTGAACACAGTCAGCTCTGCCTTGTGCCTCAGTATCTATCTAGATAACTACATACCTTTGCTTGATCACTATGTACAATTGTCAATGTAGTTATTCTGAAAATCATCTGTCACTTTGTGTGATCAGCCTTTAATGTATGCCTGCCTGGGTGTCATAAAGACACTTGGCTCTGCCTCATGCCTCACTGCATACCCTGGTAAGTGCATACCATGGCTGCATCACAAGGTACAATTGTTACTTCAGTTATTCTGCAAACTTTGTGTAATTTTTCTACGATTGGCCTCTGCTATATTCTCACTTTGGGTAATTGAACACACTTGGCTCTTTCTCATGCCTCAGTGCATATGCTAGAAAGCACATACCATGGTTCCATCACTATATACAAATATTGCTGCATTTATTTGGCAAACCTTGTCTCACTTTGTGTGGTCAGACTTTGATATACTATCACCTAGGTTACATGAGCACACTTAGCTGTGCCTCATGCCTCAGTGCATAACCAGGAAAGTACATACCATGGCTCCATTACTATGCACAAATGTTACTGCACTTATCCTGAAAACCTTGTCTCTCTTTATGTGATAGGACTCTGACATACACTACTCTGTGTCCATTGAACATACTTGGCTCTACCTCATGCCTCTATGTCTACCAATGTATGTTTCCCCGTCACAGTGTACAACTGCGTCTGCAGTTCTTCTGAAAACCTTCTTTCACTTTCTGTGATCGGCATCTGATATATGCCCACCTGGGTTACATGAACTCACTTGGCTCTGCCTTGTGCCTTATTGTACACACTGGTAAACCATGGCTCCATCACAGTGTTCAACTGTGAGTGCAATTATTCTGCAAGTCGTGTGTTACTTTTGTGTGATTAGCCTATGCTGTATGCTCACCTCAGTTACATGAAGACATTTGGCTCTGCCTCATGCCTCACTGCATAACCGAGAAAGAGCATACCATGATTTCATCACTGTGTACAAATGTGACTGCATGTATTTTACAAATCAGGTCTCAATTTCCGTGAATGGCCTCAGATATACTCTCATCTAGGTTGCATGAACACATTTGGCTCTGCCTTGTGCCTCAGTGCATACCCAGGAAAGTGCACACCATGGTTCCATCACTATGTACAAATGTGACTGCACTTATTCTGCAAACTCTGTCTCACTTTGTGTATTTGGCCTCTGATATATGCTACCCAGTGTTAAATGAACACATTCAGTTCTGCCTCGTGCCTTAGTGTCTACCCAGGTAACTGCATACCATTGCTTGATCATCATGTACAATTGTGAGTGCACTTATTCTGAAAACATTCTGTCACTTTGTGTGCTCTGCCTTTGATATAGCTCACCTGGATTATGTGAACACACTTTGCTCTGCCTTGTGCCCCACTGCATATCCTTGTAAGCGTATACCATGGCTCCATCACCTTGTACAGTACATTTGTGAGTGGAGTTATTCTGCAAACCATGTGTCACTTGGTGTGATACCCTCTGATACACACTCACCTTGTTTATATGAACACACTGGGCTCTGTGTTGTGCCTCAATGTCTACCCAGGTAACTGCAAACCTTTGCTCGATCACTATGTACAATGCTTAGTGCGGATATTCTGGCACGCGGGACAATCAAGCAACTGAAGCACAAGCAGCTCACCTGAGTAGCTGAGGAAGCCAAATCTCCAGCCTGATAACTTTCGAGGCAGCCCCCCAAGCTAGGCACTCGGGACAATCAAGCAACTGAAGCACAAGCAGCTCACCTGAGTAGCTGAGGAAGCCAAATCTCCAGCCTGATAACTTTCGAGGTAAAGAGAGCCTCTTCTCTTCGCCTGGCCGCCTGCAGAGGGGTGCTACCTGATGAACACTTATATTTTATGAACTTTGTTCCTGTTCACCACTGGGTGGGCTTGTTATTTGATTCTTTTTGTGCTACTAATGCTGAAGTGTAAACTAAGACTCACTGGCTTTTCTAGAGTTGCCTTACAGATTTCATCCTTAAAGCCAGATATACCAAGCAGCTAATATAGATCAGACTTGTTTAATATGGTGGTATTGAGCTAATTGTGCTTGTTACTGAAGGCATTAGGTTAGCTGGGTCCTAGTGTGACCTCATTTTGGAATAGCCCTGTTTGCTTAGAGTGGAGCTCCTTTGTGTAAGTCACAACATATTCTCCTGCTGCATAGTAATGAGAGGCTTTGTTTTCTCCACAACATAAGCAGCTCCCCCACCCCAAGCTAGGCACTCAGGACAATCAAGCAACTGAAGCAACACAAGCAGCTCACCTGAGTAGCTGAGGAAGCCAAATCTCCAGCCTGATAACTTTCGAGGTAAAGAGAGCCTCTTCTCTTCATCTGGACGCCTGCAGAGGGGTGCTAGCCCGACGGCTGTCAATTTAAGGATCCACCCAGTGACATCACATCTGGTGATATCACGTCCTGTTGCCCAGAACCTATCTCCCCACTTTCCCATTTGCAGGTTATACCTGCTGGCCACTAGAGGGACCTATGCTCCCTCACTACTTCCTACTCCTACCTGTATAGCACTACTTCCCTGGGATCTTGCTCACCACAATGTATTGGCCCTGCCTCACGCTCTGCCTGTGCCTATCCCCACTAGCAGTGCACTTACCCACTTACCCATCTGCTAGTCCACACTGTGCCCTGGCACCCCTCCCTCCCCTTGCTCCTGAACCTCCTCTCCTGCCCCTTGGGACCTCTGTGTGTCCCTGTCCCCCCTGCCCTCCCCCTAGCTTTCTCTTCACCTCAGGCACATCTGGGTGTCTTCTTATTCTTGCTTTCCCCTCCTGTACCTCCCTGCCCACCCCCTGCTCCCTTAGCCTCCCCTCCCTCTCATGTCAATCGTAGGAAAACCTCTCACCATCTCCCAGCCAGGGTGTTAGTCATGCTACTACTCCTGTCAGGTAACATTCATCCAAACCCTGGCCCGGTTCTCAGGAGCTCCCCAACTCGCACCACAGGCCTATGCATGGTCTCCATGAATATCTGTAGCCTCCTAAAAAAGTTTGACTCACTACAATGCCTGGTCACATCAATTAACCCTGATGTCATCTCCCTGGTTGAGACTTGGCTGTCAAAATCCTCCCCTGACTCCCTAGTCTCCCTTCCTGGTTTCACCCTTTTCCGGTCCGACTGTGTTGGGAGACAGGGCGGCGGCTGCGCTATTTATGTCAAGGAATCTCTCCCCGTACTAGCCCTGCCCACTCCCATCCTTGACTCCAGGGCCCAGGCGCTTACGCTGAAACTAACCCCTGACCCTTTAAAGGGACCCCTTTATCTGACTACTGCATACGTGCCCCCCAGGGACCAAACGCAGGCCATTGCCTCTCTTACAGAATACCTTACCTCTCTACCTCCTTCCGCTGATCAAATTCTGGTGGGTGACTTAAATGTCAACTGGCTCAGCCCCTCCTCCTCTACCCGAGACTCCTTTTCTGCAATAGACCTAACGCAACTAGTTACCCACCCTACCAGGACTAACCCCAAGAGAGGCTCCAGTACCCTGCTTGATGTGGTACTCACCAACCGCCCTAATCGGATCCCCAATGTACAAGTCCTCCCAGACTCTTTCAGTGATCACTCCCCCATTCTATTCCACTGGTCAACCTCAGTCCCCAAACCCATAGCACAGTCCACATGCCGGCGGCGTCTAATACCTGGTGGACTGATAAAACTTAAGGAACTTCTGTCCCAGATTGACTGGTCTCCTATACAGGCAACTCCTGACATCGACACAGCTCTCTCCTTCTTTACCCAAACTTTTAATAATGCCTGTGATATCTTTGCCTCAGTGTTGACCCGCTGTTCTAAAAGGAAGACTGCCCCTTGGGTTACCCCAGCTTTGATCCACCAGCTCAAACATAGGGACAACCTATGGCACCGTGCCATTGAGACTGGCCGGCCCAATGACAGGTGGTTATATGCTGCCACCCAAAACAAGTGCACTCGGGCCATCAGAAAGGCCAAGTCTGAGCACTATCAGTCCTCACTCACTGCCTCATGGGGAACCCTGAACCTTCTGGGATAACATTAACAGTTAAATGGGAGTGCACACTTCCACCCACCCAGATCAACATTAATGGTGTGATCTCCCAGACCCAGCCCTCATAGCCAACCACCTCAACACCTCATTCACTGACCTTAGCCCTATCCTCCCCTACAAATTTTTTTCCCTCCTCCCCAGCACCTGCCATAAATCTTTCTGCCCTTATTTTCTCCTCCCTTGCGTGTTTTGCCCAAGAACTTAGGCCGCTCTGTCACTGCCCTCAAGAGTAATAGTACAGGCAGTGACACCCTGAATCCGTGTATCTACGGCTGGTCTTAGACACAGTCCTTACCCGATCACATGCCTCATCAACCACTCTCTTTGCCTGGGGAAGGTTCCAACTGCCTGGAAAGTCACCACTGTCACCCCTATCTTTAAAGGTGGTGATAGGACTGTGGCTGGAAACTATCGGCCAATCTCCATTCTCTCTCCTCTCTCCAAGGCCTTGGAAAAAGTGGTGGCCTCTCAAATCTCTGACTACCTCTCCACCTACAATGTCCTATGTCCTGAGCAGCATGGCTTCTGAGCTGGCCACAGTACCAACACAGCCCTCCTAGAGTTCTCCAACTTTCTCCTACTCATTAGACACTGGTTCTCTGGCTGGTGCTGTCTTCATTGACCTCTCCAAGCTTTCGACACTGTCTCCCCACCCCTCCTTCTTGATGCCCTTAGCCTCTCTGGTTTTGCTGCTGGGCCTATCTCCTGGTGCACCAGTTATCTGTCTGACCGCTCACAGCATGTAAAATTAATGGGACCTACTCAGACATCTGTCCCATCTTTTCTGGGTTCCCCAGGGCTCCATTCTGGGCCCTTACTATTCTCCTTTACCTTAACACCCTTCCACGCCTTTCTCGGGAACATTCTATTGCACGCTGATGATGCAGTCATCTTTGCCTCAAGTCGAACCCTACTGCCCTCCAGGACTCGCTGCAGAAGTCCTTCACTGAAGCCGAGGGCTGGTTCAAGGAACATAGATTGGTGATAAATCTTAAAAACAAAACCATGTTTTTCACTCATCCCCAAAACAAGTCCTGCAACTTCAAACTCCTTATCACTCTGGGTCCTCATTCCCACCGAACAAGTTTGCTCCTTATAAATACCTAGGGATCCATTTTGACCCCTCCCTCTCCTTCCATGGACACATCACTGCACTAGCCACTGCCACTAATATCCGATTGGGCATCTTACATCGGTATAAACACTGCCTCCCCGGAGCTTCTTGGACTCAGATCACCTCCTCTATCCTGTCCCTAGTGGACTATGGACTGACGGTGTATGGTGCTGCTGATCAGACCGCACTCCATATAAATTGCACTACTCTGAATAAGGCCTGCAGGTTAATTACTGAGCACCTAGGATGACACACACCTGTCTCACTGTATGCTAAAGTGCTGGTACTTGATCTCGACGAGGCCTCAAATATCTTACCTGTACCATTACAAAAAGACCCTCCTTGGGCTTTCCCACCAGGATTGACCACCACCTTACGCCACTCTGTCCCACTAGTTCATACTCGGACCTCTGGGAAAACCCTCTTGTTATCCCTAGAGCTAGGACCTCTCACGGCCAAAGAGCTTCAGCTTTAGGGCCCCTCCTGGTTCAACACACTGCCCCTCCATCTCCAGGCTCCAACTATACCGCGGCTTCAAAACTTCCTTACGTAACCAACTTTATTAAACCCGATGCTGTAACTGCCACTAGTCAAAGCCACATTAATACTTATGACAAAGCTTATTACTAAGCTGCTAAGGACGACATAACTCTGGTATTGTTTGCATCCATCCTACCTGTACCAGCTTGTTTGTATCTATGTCTTAATTTTACTGTTATACTTATGTGTTGTACTGCTATACTGTGTATTTTGGTTTGTCTTACTGTGACAAGGTACCTTTGTAAATGAGCCTATGGCTCAAAGGTTTTCCAAACTGCTGTTTAAATAAAATAAAATAAAACCTTGTGTCAGTTTGTGTGACTGATTATGTTAACACACTTGGCTCTGCCTTATGCCTCATTGTATATTATGGTAAGCACATAATATGGCTCGATCAATTTGCAACAGTGTATACCCAGGTATGTGAATATCACATCACCAGTACACTATGCTAGTCTTGGATTACGTACTATAATGATTACATTGATTGCGATGTGAAGCTAAACACACAGTATCATGTGTTTTCCACAGTAGTAATGTACTGATGAATTAGTAAAGAATGACACCCAGAGACACAGAAGAGAAGTCTTAGTGTTTGCAGTGCTCGGTATTTGCTTACCTCATGTCTCCCATGTCATTCATTCCTTCTCTTGGTATTTCCTGTCAGCAACTGGGGTTTAAGGAGCAATTGAAATGTAAAAAAAAATACACTTTCTAAACTAAGTGATCTAGCTCTCCATTTTCCAGCTACTGAAAGGAGGATGTGTATCATTTGTGCAAAGGAGACATTCTGTCTACTCCTCCCCACAACATGTTACAACTGTCTTACAGTGAGAATGATATTTACTAGCTTGGTAAAGGTGATTATTTGAGTACCCTTTAAAGTACTCCGCAGTCAGAGCCATTGGTATTCCTCGTCCATCCTTTAGGTTGATGTACGATCCAGACAAAATCAAGCTGGCTGAGGACAACCTCTTGTCCCAACTGAGAATCTCCAGTGTGATTGTGGGGGATGGTCTCTGAGGCACTCCACCTACCTGACATCATGGGTTGTATATACCTGATAGGTTGTCTGATGCACATGTGACTGAAATTGAAAACATCCCTTCTGAGGGTCACAGGTCACTTCTATTCAGTTCAAATTGTGCATCTGAAAAAGGTTGTCGCACTACTTCAGAGCTCCAGACTACAGTACGTTAAAACAATTCACCACAAGGTAGGAGAAAATCCATATATATATTACCCCTATTGCTCAAATAACCACCATATTATATTACAAGGTTAGGAGTTAGATATAGGCAGCACAGCAAGTTTTGCTTCTACATTTTACGTCGGTCTAACTCAGGAATACTTTTCTATTAGCAGTAAAACTAGTTACCCTTTTCTCATTAGCAAAGTTTTTTTCTCAAGATTCAGCTCACTTAGCAACAGAATCTGCCCACAACAGACCCTAACAGCCTGCCAGCAACTTTCCCTTGCATTCACCAAAAAATAATTGTAAACAAGCTTAAGCAGGCACCCAGGTGCACTGCATATCACAGCGCATAACTCACAAGGCTTAATTCATTCACTCGCTGAAGTTTTGCCTCCCCGATTACAGCGCTCTGGACACCCCTATTTCAGCAGTCCCAGACACTACATTCCACAATCACGAGCAAAGGGACTACAGGAGCTCTCACTTCCTGAAGTTTTTCCTCCCTGGTTTCATTGCTCTGGACACCCTATTTCAGCGGTCCCAGACGCTACCCACCACAAGTACAATTAAAACTCTAAATGGCTTAGTCTAACAGAGCTCTCACTCCCTGAACTTTTGCCTCTCTGGCTACAGCGCTCTGGACACCCCTTCTTCAGCGGTCTCAGACACAACACATCGAATAATGCCTGAATGACCACAAACACGGGATCCTGACTGCTCTGTACAGCCCTACCTGTGGTTACAGATGCTCGCAGTACAGCTCATAAAAATGTTTCCAGTCGAGCAGCAGTTACTTCCTCCCTGCTCGCTAGCTCACACTGGACCTCGCTGGATTCCAAAATGGAGCAGCCATAATGTTTTTTTTATGGCCCCCCCACTACCTCGCCTCCATGCTTCTGCTATCTCTTCTTCCCGGTTCTCTTCAAGGCATGACATGGTACGCGCCTTACCATTGGCACGCAAAATCTCGTGAGAGGTCAGGCCATGCTACAACATGATGATGTTCACCCCCCTAGGGCACTACAACATGGAGAGCATCGCGAATTGAAAAACAAAGCATACTGTTTACTCCCTGCCAAGTATATACATATAGACTCAGACACAATAGCGACTCCATATGGAAAGGGGCACAGAACAATAAAAATATCAAGCCCTATCAGAAAAGACAGCTGACATAGTACAATGTACAAGCATTGTCTACTCCTGGTAGACTACCAAGCATTCCACCACCCCTCCTCTTAAAGGCATATGAACACTTTTGAGCAGCATAAATTTTTAGCATAGTTAGTGGCTCCCTAAGGAGACACACTACCTGGCAGCTTCACAACACTTAAGCCTGCAGTTCAATATGATATTCAGAAAATGCAATTCCACACCAGTACAGCCTGCTTTTCAATACTGTTTTAAGATCATCTTAACAAGACCCATTACAAACAGTATGTCATTTCTATCTGATTAACAGGTTACCATGCCCAAAGCAAAGAGCTGCAGGCAGTGCAATGTACCACTCTCACACCAACAAATAGGAAGGCTATGTGCCTCCTGCATTGAAGAATCCACTTTACACACTGAGGTTCAGAAAACAGAGGATGATTTCCCTCCTCCTACAACTAGTCAAGAAAGTCACCAACAATCAGACACCACAAAAGCATTACTCCAGAATAACCAACTTATGCAAGCACAACAAGAGGTATTAAAAGCAATGCTACAGCAATTAACAGAGCTCTCAAAACAACATATCAATTCACCATCTGCAAACAAAAGGAACACTAACTCCCTATCTAGACCGTCAGATGATCTCACAAACGACCAAACCCCATTGCCTGCTGACTCAAGCAACTCCTAAGAGGAGGAAGAAGGAGGTCTCGAGCAAGAACCACAAACCCTCATGGCTAAGTGGTGCTTTCCCAGCCAAATCCCGGCTCTAGTATGCCAAATCATGGAAACAGTGGGCTTCAAACAGTAATACCAACACCCACGTCCAAACTACTCCCGTCCCTCCAACCTATTGCTAAACAAGCAGACGCCTTCCCAGTCTGTGAGGCCATAGAGGGGATTGTCCTAAGGAATGGTCCTCCTCTGAACCAGCCAGAATTCCAGAGAGAAAATAATGGGACAGAATGTACCCACTGCAGGAGGAGAAACTAACCCTATGGTGTACATCTCCCACAGTGGACCCCCAAATAGCAGCCCTCAATAAAAAGACGGTGCTCCCCACTTAGTCCACCTCAGGATTAAGGGACCCAATTGACAGAAAACTCAAAGACAACCTAAAGAAGAATGCTGAATTAGCAGGCTTGGGAAGCAGAGCAGCCGCCACCGCTATATATGCCACAAGAGCACAGCTAACTTGGCTCCAGGAACTCAAAAAAACTATCCCAGCAAAGTCACATGAGTCCGTACTCTTGGAAAATGCCATACTTTCCACCAAATATCTAGCAGACATGGCAGTAGACTCATTAAAAATAAATGCCAGATCAGCAGCTATCACCAACAGAGCTCGCAGATCACTGTGGATGAAACTATGGGATGCCAAAAAAGAATCGAAGGCCACTCTACAACAACTTCCACTTAAGGGCAACATGATATTTTGACAAGGACAAGAGAAATATCTCAAGGGCAAAGAGGAAGGAAAGATTCTAGCTAGAGAACAAACCAGATCCACATACCTACTGGCTCGTCTCAGAGGCAGATACCATTCCTTTCGTGACAACAGAAGAGGAAGCCACATCTTCAGAGGCACTAACTTCAGACAAAACTATACCACACCCTACCACTAAAACAGATACAGAGGTAGGGGCACAACACAAAAAGGCAGAGGAAACTACCATCGCCGCAACAATTCCAGGTCCTGACTACTCACATTCAATGCGAAGCCACACACCAGTGGGCGCAAGACTGGCACTATTCTTGGAACTCTGGGAAAATCCTACTTCTGACAAATGGGTGCTGGAAATAATAAGACAAGGATATGCAATACAATTCACAAATATGCCATGAGGACACAGAATGATACACTCCCCCTCTTCCAAGCACAAATATACAACAACACACATTACTACAGCTATACAAGAACTACGAGAAAACAATGCAAGTTGTTCCCGTTCCAAGGCAAGAAGAAGGTACAGAAATCTACTCCATATTCTTCATGGTTCCAAAAAAGACAGGAGGATACAGACCGGTACTGGACCTAAAGTACATCAACAAATCAGTGCAATATATCCCATTCAAGATGGAGACAATAAGGTCAACCCTCAAAGTACTCCAACAGGGAGACTTCCTCACATGCATAGATCTAAAAGACGCTTACCTCCATGTACCGATGAGACCCAGACACTATCAATTCCTACGTTTCTGCATTCTCGGACAACACTATCAGTACCAGTCCTACCATTCGGCCTGGCATAAGCCCCATGAGTATTCATGAAGGTATCAATAGTTCTCACAGCAAAACTCCGACAGGGCATCCACGTCATCCCATACTTAGACAACTGGCTCATCAGGGCAAGATCTGAGCAACAATCTGCCAGGGAGACACAAACAGTGGTACATTGTTTACAGCAACACGGCTGGGTACTCAACCACAAAAAAAGCCAGCTAGTTCCCAGTCACACATTAGAACACCTAGGAACTCTCATAGACACAGAAAGACGCCTAGTAACCCCATCACACTCAAGAATTCATACCATAGTATCAACCACCCACAGACTAAAGAACATAAAGCATCCCATGCTGTGGGACATCTCTCGAATGCTAGAACTAATGTCCTTAACAATAGACACAGTTCCCTGGGCAAGATGGCATGCCAGGCCCCCTATGTTCTTCCTCCTAACTCAGGGACACGCACACGATCTCAACCTTGCAAAACAGGTCAAACTACCACCCAGGGTGAGATAAAGCCTCACATGGTGGACAAACAGACTCAAACTGACACAAGGCATGCTGCTAGACATAACCCCAGACATAATAATAGAGACAGATGCAAGCCTATCTGGCTGAGGAGCTGTACTGGGAAATCATACAGCACAAGGAAAATGGTCCCTATCAGAGGCAAAACAAACTATCAATGTCCTAGAAATGAAAGCAGTGTTCAAGGCACTGCTGCATTTCTCCCAACAATCCCAGCACAAACATATGCAGACAAAGTCAGACAATCAGACCACAGTATCTTACATAAACAAGCAGGGAGGCACAAGAAGCAAAGCAATGATGTCAGAAACATCCAAGATAATGGCATGGTCACAAACACACTTAAAATCAATAGCAGCAATCCACCTGGCAGGGAAACTTTACATCACAGCAGACTGGCTCAGCCGACAAATGATTCATCCAGGAAAGTGGAAACTCCACACGGAAGTCTTCCTGCAACTCAACCAGAGATGGGGTCCAATCAAGATAGACCTCATGGCATCACACAAGCATCATCAATGCATAAAATACTGGTCACGATTCAAGGACCACAGAGCTATAGGAGTAGATGCACTCTCAGCCACTTGGACATTCCAAATAGCTTACATCTTTCCCCCCATACCACTGATTGCTCAAGTACTAAAGAAGATTTGCATCTCCAGAGCACAAGTCATACTAATAGCACCACACTGGCCAAGGCGCTCATGGTTCACGACAGTAGTTTCAATGGCACTTGCGGACCCCTGGAAACTACCACACAGACCAGACCTTCTATCACAAGGCCCTATTATACATCCAAACCCTCAACAACTGTAACTGACAGCATGGGTCCTGAAAAGGAGAAATTGCTAAAAGCAGGATACCACCCTTCCGTCATAGACACTATGGCCTCATCACATCAACAATCCACAATTACCACTTACCAACGCAAGTGGGACATATTCAGCAAATGGCATAATCACCACAAGATAGACTCCACTGCATGCACCATACCTCAGATACTACTGTTCCTCGAGGAGGGACTACAACTAGCACTCTGGCCATCATCTTTAAAGGTACAGGTTGCAGCTATCGGGGCAGCAAGAGGACAAATACAAGGCACAATGCCGGGATCCCACCAAGATGTTGTCCTTTTCCTGAAGGCAGCAGCCAATATATGTCCCAGCCATAAACCACTACTTGCACCATGGGATCTGCCCTCAGTACTGACAGCAATGACTAAACCACCATTCGAACCTATAGAATCTATCCACTTAAAATGGATACAGCTCAGGGCAGTTTTCTTAACGGCCATCACATCAGCCAGAAGAGTAGGCAAACTACAGGCACTCTCACATAAAGAACCATTCCTTCAATTCTACCATGACAGGATATCCATGAGACCAATCTCTTCATTCAGACTAAAGATCGCATCTAAGTACCACCTCAACCAAACTATTGAGATTCCAGGCCAACTTCTACCAGAAGAAGTACAGACTGACCCCCAGCTTAGACTGCTAGGAATTACATGACTGCTAACAACCTACATCAATAGAATGGCTGATATTCAAAAAACCGACAGACTCTTCATCATCATACAGGGACACAGAAAAGGTCTACCTGCCTCCAAAGCATCCATAGCAGGATACCTCAGAAAAGCCATCTCAGAAGCTTACAAAACAAATAGCACGCAGGTACCAACATCATTAAAGGCTCACTCAACCAGAGCTATTGCAGCTTCATGGGCAGAAAGGAACATGGCCACTGCAGAAGAAATCTGTGCCGCAGCCACTTGGTCGACTATCCACACTTTCACAAGACATTACAGAATGAACATGTCTCAAGACACCAAGACAAACTTTGCCAGGGCAGTGCTACTAGCAGCACGCACAGAACACAATAACATTATCACGTCTAACCCACCCTAAAGATTGATCACTGCTTTTTACTAACCCATGATGTCAGGTAGGTGGAGTGCCTCAGAGACCATCCCTCACAATGGTAGTTTACTCACCTAGTAAAGGTGATTATGGGGGAATAGATCTCTGAGGCATTCCACACCTCACCCTATAACATAGAAACATAGAAACATAGACGTTGACGGCAGATAAGGACCGCAAGACCCATCCAGTCTGCCCATTTCTTTTTCTACCTTATAAATGTACCATCTGCCTTTGCTCTGTCAGTGGCCTATCTATTCATAGTCATTTGTATTGCTCCCTTATGCCTATCCCATGCTTGTTTGAAGCCCTGCACTGTATTCATAGCCACCACTACAACTGACATGAAAATGATAATGACAATAACACTATGGACAGAATGCAATGAAAACATACAATTACTTTTCCGAAACACATATGTACATTATATGACAATTAAAACTTATCATTACAAAAATCATCAGATACATCACCTTACAAGTGGGGGGCATATAGCTTTTTATAATTTCAGATACAGCTTTGGAAAACATCGAACTGAATAGAAGTGACCAGTGACCCTCAGAAGGGACGTTTTCAATTTCAGCCACATGTACATCAGACAACCTATCAGGTATATACAACCCATGATGTCAGGTAGGTGGAGTGCCTCAGAGATCCATTCCCCCACAATCACCTTTACCAGGTGAGTAAACTACCAATCTTCCTTAGCAATAAGAGATGAATGACAAACAGCAGAGATCAAAAATAAAGAGAAAAACAACAGTATCCCACCTTCCCTGTTGCCCGCTCTGTGTAATGCCTGGTAGCCCTTACTATGCCTTAGTCTATAAATAGAGTACTTCTAGAGACGTGGTCAGAAATCATTACTCATTATTCCAGTGAAATAACAAGACATACTGTATATGCATCATCACTGAGAGTTTCCTGATACTTGTATACAGGTTACTTAGCCATAACATGACATTATTTAGAGACGTATCTCATATGGTGAACAAACCTTCAGTGTACAACCAAACGAAGCCATCTGCTGCCCTGGGTGGGGCTGCGGAGTGCTATAAGGAGTACTCAAATAATCACCTTTACCAGGTAAGTAAATACCATTATATTTCATACCCTTTATAGTACTCCTCAGTCAGAATCATTGGAACCTTAGTAGTAGTGTGGCAAGATCATATTCTTTGGGTGGGAGATAAGGCAGATCAAGTTGCTCTTACCTAGTCTGAGTACCCGTTATTATTATTGCCCTAGCAAAAGAGGCCTTCTCAGCAGATGCCACGTCTAGCTGAAAATGCCTGGTGAAGTTATGAATTGATGACCATGTTGCTGCTGAGCAAATGTCTGGTACTGGAACCCCCCCCTCTGCCCAGGATATTGCTACCGCCCTGGTACAGTGTGCCTTGATTCCTTCTGGTGGTTTCTGGCCTACTTCCCTGTAAGCTGTGGTTATAGTTTGGTTAATCCATCTAGTAAATGGTGTCCTTGGTGGTTGCTGGCCCCTCCCTCTGTCCTGTGGTCAGAATGAACAGTGTGTCTGTCTTACGTGTGCTATCTGTCATTCTAAGGTACTTTCTCAGTTGATAACCGACATCCAAAGGGTGAAAAGTCCCTTCCCTGGTATCTGATCTGTTCCTAAGAATGGTAATTATACTTCCTGATCCATATGATAAGGAGTGGCTACTTTTGGAAGGAATGAAGGAACTGTTCTGAGTGTGACCCTATCATTGTAAAATGTCAGGAAAGGCTCCTTGTCTAAAGCTCTCCTATCTTTCTAGCTGAACAAATTGCCACAAGAAACACTGTTTTTAAAGTACACCAGTGCAGTGTATCTTGTTGAAAAGTGGGACCTTGAAATGCTTCTAGCACTATATTCAGTTGCCAAGGTGCACACCTTGGTCAGACTCTTGGGGATGCTAATGTGACTGCTTTGATTAGCCTGACTACTTCAGGTGTGAGCCTATGTGACCTATCCCTGGTAGGGGGCCTCTTATGGAAGAAATTGCAGAAGTATGTATTTTGAGTGAAGCTGGACTTAAGCCCTTATTCGGTCCATTATTGAGAAAGTCCAGAATGTGCGGTAGGCATGGCTCTGAAGGTGATGTACCCTTCTCTATGCACCATTTATGAAAAATCTGCCATTGTCTTTGGTATATTGTATTGGTAGATTGTCACCTGGACTGCAGTAAGTGGCCCACTACCCAGGTGTGGTAGCCCTTTCAGCAACCAAGCCATCAGATTCAAAGTTGCAGGGTTCAGGTGCAGGATTGTATCTTGGCTCAGTATATCCAGCCAGTCGAGTAGCTGCATTGGCGGGCCCACCACCATTGCTTGTATTAGCGAGCACCATGGTCTCCTGGGCCAGTTCGGTGCTACTTATACTACTGATGCCCCCATGATTTGTACCTATGTAGTATCTTGTTTATCATGATGGTTGGTGGGAACACATATTCTCATTTGAAGTTCCATGGTGCAGAGAATGTGTCCACTTCCTGTGCCCTGGAGTCTGAGAATCTGGAATGGTAGCTCTGTAGCTGAGCATTCTGCTGGGATGCCATTAGGTCTACTTGCAATGGTCCCCATCTCCTTTGGATCTTTTGAAATACTTTTTCGTTCAGCTTCCATTCTGACTGGTTGATGATTACTCTGCTCAACCAGTCTGCCTTTGTATTGGATGAGCCTGCCAGGTAAATTGCTATAACTGATTGTAGATGCCGCTCTGCCCAGAATAGATGTTTGAGCGATTCTGTGATCTTGGCCTTGCGTCAAGTGCCTTCTTGTTTATTTAGGTATGCGACCATCACTTGGTTGTCACACCTCACTAGAAGCACCCTGTTTGCAATGAAAGGCTTGAAGAATGTAAGGGCTAGGTGTACCACTCTCATTTCTAGGACATTTATTGGACAAGTTGACTCACTCTGTGACCATAGTCCCTGAGTGACGTGGTTCATTTAAGTTGCTCCCCAACCTGTCAAGCTCGCGTTTGTGGTAATCACCTCTGTGGGGGGGGCTGAGCAAGGCGGGGGTTAAGCAAGTGGGTGGCATAGTATGTTCTTTTTCAGAGTCCACCACCTCAGGCTGGTAAGTATCCTAGCAGGCAATGTTATTTGGAATCTGATGTTTTGTGTGGTCTGATCCCAGGTCTCGATCAGATGCATGTGTAGCCTGGCCCACTATACCATATCTTTAAGGGCTGGCATGAATCCTAGCATCTGGACATAGTCCCATACTGCCCTGTTGGGCCTTTGGATGATTCTGTTGACCAGTGTGTGAATATTGCACACTTTTTCTTCCATTGGGTCACCCTGTTGAGTTGCATATTTATTATGGATCCTAAGTGGACAAGGGACTGAGAGGGTGTTAACTGGCTCTTTGCATTGTTGATTATCCAACCATGTTCTTGAAGGCATTGTTGGTGTTGTATTGTGCCTTTTCCATGGTTCTTTTCCTTGGCAACCAGTTGTCCAGGTAGGGGATGATATGCGCGCCCTGTTTTCTTAGGTGGGCAGCTATAACGACTAGCGTCTTGGTGAATACTTGTGGAGCTGAGGCTAGTCTGAATGGCAGGCAGGTATACTGATAGTGTTCTCCCTGTATGTTGAACCACAGATACTTGTAATGTGACTTCTGAATTGGTATGTGAGGTTAGGCATCCTTCAAATATATCGTTGTCAGGTAGTCCCCTGGCTGGATGGCTAGCAAGGTTGACTGTAAAGTCTCTATCTTGAACTTCTTGTATACTACGAATTTGTTCAGATACTTTAGGTCCAGTACTGGGCACATTCCACCCATCTTCTTTGGGACTATAAAGAATAAGGAGTAGACTCCTGTGTTTCTCTCTTCCCTAGGAACTGGCAAAATAGCTCCATTTTGTAACAGGTCCAGTATCGCTTGATGTATTGCTTGTGCCTTCTTTGGGCACTTCGGCATTGGGAAAACGAAAGGTCTATGCTGAGTCAATTTGTGTTTGAACTCAATTGCGTAAACGCTGACTACCACTTCCCTCACCCACTTGTCTGATGATGTTTGGCTCATTGTTCTGCAAACCCCTGCAGTCTTCATGCAATTGGAAAATTTGCTTGGGCCCACGTGCCTTCATTGCTTGTTTCCTTGGTTTTTAAAGTTTGGTTTGTGGCCGCCAATGCCGTACTGTCTGCCTGTGTTGTTCTTTGTTTTGTTGCCATATGATCTATGTTGAAATTTAGGCCTCTGGTTCCATTGTCTGGATCCCTGAGAATTGTAGCTCTGGGTTCTTGGTTTAAATTGTTTTCCTTTGGGGTGAAAGGACCTGTCCAAGGGTAAGTACACATCCTTGTCTCCTTACAGTTGTTTACCCCCACTGTTTTTGAGATATGGTGTTAAACCTTCTCCAAATAAGGTGCCTTCTTTTAATGGAAGATTCATCAGAGTGGTCTTAGATTCATTGTCTACTTGCCATAGTTTCAGCCACAATGCCTCCTGGCTTTGTTCGCTGGGACTGCCATTCTAGATCCGAATCTCAGGATGTCTGAGGATGCATCCATTACATATTTTATGGCTTATATTGCACATTCTGCTGCATCTGCCTGGGGAGAATCATATGGTACATTCTTAATTAAAATGTCTACCCATCTATGGAGGGCTCTGCATGTGAACCACACCAACACATTGACTGAGCGTAGCACGCTTGAGACCTCATGTATCTTCTTGAGATGCTCCTCAATTCTTTTATCCATGGGTTCTTTAAGTGCCACTGTGGTTTTGAGTGGAATAGTGGTGCATTTATAGACTATGGAGACTGGCTGGTCTACCATCGGTGCTTTTCCCCAGTGTTCACTCCTTGTCTGGCATGGGGTAATATTTGTTTACTATGCTCCCTTCAGGCAATCGGGTGCATTGTGTTCCTTAGTGAGGATAGTCTCAATAGTATTACAAGTTGGAAAGTGGATTTTCTCCTCCAGTTCCCCCATTAATAATAGTGGGTCCTCTGATGTGGATGGCTGTTCAGGCTGCTCCGCTATTCTGAGTGCTGACCTCACCATTTTGATGAGCTCTGCAATGTTGCTACCATGGCACATCCTGTTGGACTTGTCTACTGCCCCCTCCTCTGGATTCTCCAGGATCTTGGTTGTGGTGTTGTCTGCTTCTAGCCTGGGCTGCTTCCACGTGGTGTTGTCCCCTTGGCCACTTGGTTTGTTTGGCACTGGTATGGGGTTGCTGGCTTTAAAGGATTCCAGAAGCTGGAACAGAAGTTGGGCTTGGCTAGCGTCTAATGCTATTGGAGCTGTTGGTGGTGGGGAGACTCGGTGTCCAATCTCCCTTCCTCCATCTCCCCAGAGGCCCTGTTGGCCATGAGTACGCACACTGTGCAGGCCATGTTCCCTTCATTGACCTCTGGGAAAAGAACTCCACATTCCCTGCACTTCCTCATGATGGCAGTTTTATCTTTAAATCTGTTGGACTGAGATAAGAATAACTGCATCAGGTATGGGCTCTGTGTGCTGAAAAGCCACATGGCTTAAGTGCAATTTGTCCTGATACAGAGCAGCTGCCACTGGCTTTTTATTGACCACCAGTGCTAAATATGTACTGCCCTTTTAAATGAGAACTTGCCTATATAATGGGATCAATACAGTCCCAGGCAAGATGGCCATCTCTAAATCTTGTGGGAATGAGTGAGATTTGGAATGGCCCTACTCCTTAGGTGAGCCGCATTCAAGATGGCCACTGTAATCTCATGAGAGCTTTGCATGAGTTCTGCAAGTGCTGCATGCACTGCAATCCATTTCCAGTCTTGCGGGAGTCATGGTGCATTATGGGACGGGATGGGAGAGAGTAAGGGGGACAGTATGGCTTCCATCAGTCTCGGTGGGTGGAGTACTTGTTTATTTATTGACCACCAATACAAAGAACTGGCCAAGCTGAAATGAAAGGGAGCATTGCAGGGTACTCACTGGAGAATTTGGTGGTGTTCTGCACCCCTCTGCTGTTACATAGGCAGCAGGAGCAGGAGTGAGCAGTCCCAGGTAAAAAAAACATTTAAAATATAATAAATACTCATTCACATCATGGTTTATCACGTGAGACTGAGGAACTATGGGAGGTCCTCAGTCCACGCTTCTTCTTTTATAGTGAACACACTAGTGCAGGGGCAGAAAAACACCATAGGAGGGAAAGAATTGCATGGTTTGGAGAAGGTGCTCCAGGAGGGACCTCAGCCAAAAGGTAAGCCCCACAACTTATAGGGTTAGTCAGTCTGAGTAGAGGCCGCTCCAGGAGGGACCTCATGCACACAGGGTACTAGCAGAAGAGACTATAAGGGTTGATTCTGGTGGTCAGCTCTGGTTATTATGGTGGTGCTGTGGTTCAGGAGCCACTACAGGAGGGGACCTGCCCTGAGAGATAGCCATTCATTAACAAACAGTTGCATTTCAATGTATCGGACCCTCAAAAACTTTATGAAGAGAGCATAGACGCAAACATTCTGCCTTTCCTTGCAAGAAATATGGTGCATGCCATTCAATTATACCATGCTGGCTGCCAGACTGTGTAAAAATGTTGAATAAATTAAAATGTGGTGTACCTTCTATAGTAGAATTGATAGTTTTTGGGAGTAGATCTGCATTGCGACCAACCTTTCTTGATGCACAAAGTAAACTAGGGATTCTTAGTTGGGACAAGGGGGCTGTCCTCAGCCAGTCTAAGTTTGATTGGATCGTGCATCAACCTATAGGTTGGATGAGGAATACCAATGGTTCTGACAGCGGAGTACTACAGTATAAAGGGTACGAAATATAATGAGCAGTACAAACAGAATTTATTTCTTGTGAATGAAATAATTTTAGATGTATTATTTGATATGCATAAATAAAGGCTACTAGTATACACACTGTGTGAGTTACATGACAGGACTGTCTTAAGCCACTACAAACTTAAAATAAAATATGACTAGAAAGCACTGAAAACCTCATGCCTTCTTCTGAGTTGTTGCTGCAGTGACATCAAAGAATGGGAGGGGTTGTATTACAAGTGTCTTATTTGCATATAAATGGAGGCTTGCTTGAAACTTTACAACCTTGTGTCAGAGTCTCAGACTCTAGATACGTGTTACAACAGAAGCAAAATGACTGATCTTTTATTGACATAATTGCAGTAACTGACGTAATGTATGAAAAATACATTAGAAATACCCAACTCATAAATAAACAGGAGTCTTTGCCTTTAAATGTGCTTCTGAGGTAGTTGGTGACAATGATCCCTTACTTGATAATCTGCCATCTACACTGCATGCTCACACATTGTACAAAGCTGACAAAAAAAATAAGAATTCTGAAAACACACTGATAAAACAGGTGAAGTATATTTAAACAGTTACTTTTTACGTAACTGCTACCTGGTTAATCTTGCCATGCATTTGCACCTAATTACATTTCCCTACAATGGAATGCTATGAAATTGTTGATTTACTGTTTGTAATTCACTGTCCTCACCCTGCTGACTTTATTGTTATCCATTGTACTTGTACACTTGTCCCTGGCGTCCCATGTATAGTAATGTATTTCCCTTTGTGTGGAATGCTTCTGTTCCCTGGGTCACCCCTGAAAAAGGGACTTGTTTGTCTCAGTGGGCCTACCCAGTCCTCAAAATTATATTAAATAAATTGCAACCAGAGAAAAATAAAAGTGCCATGTATTACAAACTATTGTATGATATAGTGAAAAACTATTAGTATGATTTAATAGTTTTATCATGTGATTTTAAAATGTTTGTACTTACAGTGCTGATTAAGAACAGCAAGTATTTTGACAAAATAAATATTTTTTCATACAACTTGATTAGGCACCCCAGTTAACTGCATATTCTTTTTTGCACAAAAGTAAGCAGTTGTTAAACAGGCTTTATTATTTTACATCTAGAAAATGACAAAATGTATTGATTCAATATTTATTCAATAGTGACTGAATTGTGAATTTACCAAATAAAATCTAGTTAACACTGCATGCAATAGATGTTTTTAGATTTTAAAAGATACACTACATAATAATTAATTTGCAGTTCATTTCAGAAACATACATCATTCTTCATATTGAAAGCATATGCAAGTAGCAATATATTAATCTAACAATTTATGTGATCAATACATGATGCAGCAAACAATAAAAGATCTGTAAGGGAGCAACAAGTCTTTGCAATTTTGGGTAACATTTTCCACAATTTTCCAGTGACCCTGGCAATGGCCTTACAGAGTGAATTAGCTATTATCAGACAATCAGACTAAGATGCATCATGAATACAAAAAAATAGGCTGTGTTGCAGGGAAACTGGTTTGAATTATCTTAATTATAAAATGGTCAGACAAAACTCTGTGTCCTGATTGGTCATCAGCTATGCATTAGAAGTGAATAATGCACAGCTAAAAGCAAGCGCTGGCCAGTGAAATGCAGGAAATGAGCAAAACCATTGTGCCACTTAGAATGTTAAAAAAGTTAAGGGCAGCCTTTTTTTCCCCATTTAGCCAGTTTGCCACCAATTTTCTATTATGCCGTAGCTGTCACTTTCCTTCTATGACCAAACACACTGTAAAAAAGTAAAAATCATCCTTTTATATACAGTACATTACATTTTCTTCTGTCAGATTGTCTGTCTCATCTGACTCAATATATTTCCACTTCTCTACCCATCTGTTGCTCACCCAACCCCTGCCTGCTCCTTGGACTCTCGTTCAGGCTGCTCCCAGAGCCACTGTCTTGCTGAGACAACAATAGAAAGGAAATGCAGAATTACTGAAACACTTTACCAACAATATGTATTTATTATCCTTTTTTAATTACCATAGTCAAGCTCGTACTCATGTTTCCCCTGATGCCACAATGCTGGAAATGACTTTCAATTTGGGCTGCTCTGTGCTCTGACCTCACATCTGCACTGTTGGAAATGCCATCCATTTCATGCTGTACTCTTGCCTCAGCTCCTGCCTCCCCTTGCCTCTTCTCCCCCACCTGCCACTCACTACCTTGCCTTATTTTGCTTCAATGGTTACAAAAAAACTAAATACGGCAGACATACTGTAAATGAAAAACAGCTATTCACAGTAAAATACTACACTGCCTTTCTTCAAGTTTGGGAAAATAAAAATTTTTGACCAGGACCCATAGAACAGAGGTGAGATTCAGAAACACTCCACATCATGATGATAGGATGAAAATAGCATTTCACATCAGCAAGCTGTTCTCTGTATGATCTCTAATGCACTGAAAGACTGAAACAAACAAAAGGTTTGAAAACAGCTGTAATGCTGTGTGGATGCGGTCTTGATTTTCTAGTTCTGGAAGGAAGACTGGAAGGGGAACTATGATTGTATAGTGAAGACTAACTACAAACCTTACAGAATATACACGAGATTTCTGTCAGAGGGTGGCAAGGGAGCTCACACTAACATTAAAATCAATGTCTCATTCAGTGTCCCATTGAAATCAGTGTAACCTTATTCTTTCAAACTCTGATGATCACAAACACGGTTGTACTCACCTTTCTCCCACGGTGATCAAATAGCGTCCCCTCTCTACTTTTCTATAAATCAACAGAAAAGCTACAAAAAAAAAGTTTCACCCAGATGTATGTGGGGAGGGAGAGCCAGAAGCCATGACAACCACAGTTTGTCAATATTAAATAAGTATCTATGGAGGCCAATAGGACAAACACCATAAAGTAAAACAAAAAAGAAAGAAAAAATGGCTAATGCATTCAAATAAACTATTTTAGGTAAAATTAACTTTCAACATATTACTATTTTACTACTTAAACCTCTGAATTTGAAATTGTACATGCATGTATACAGCAGACTCCCATTTTCTAAGCATAATGAGACACTCCATGCCTTTGGCAATGCGTTATTAGTATCTAATGCACACGCTGATGTGTCTTATTGCTTACTTATTGTCTGTGAGATAAACAGAGACCAGACACAATAGCATACATTTAGTGGCAATATTAAAAAGCGGTGTCTTGCTCTGAATTTTAGAGGCTGAGTGAAAAATGGATGGCCTGGGGCCTCAGTTAGGTGATAATTGGAGGAGAGGATGAGTCACAAGTGCGTGAACCTTGGTTTTAGCTTGAGACATAAGTTCCACAGGTCCAAGCATCCCTATACATGGCATTCTGGAGTGTGAGTGCCAGGAATTTATGAGTGTGGCATCAGGAAGGGCATCTGCAAAGGGCTATGCCCATGATAGGTGAGAACAGAAGACAGCAAGAAGATGGGACTGACAGTAAAAGTAGGGATACATAAACATGCTAAGGTAAGACAATGTAAGTGCATGAAAATCAAGTATGGGCTGCTAAGGCAACTGCGGTATTAACAAGCATTTGTCAATGCCGAACGTTTGATGCTTTGGAAGATGTCTGCTCCTGCACCTTGTTTGTGATCTTAAAGTACTTGAACATTTTGTGCCTTGTGCCAGACTACCCATCTTGTTAATCAGCCTTCTGTGTTGGTCAATGTCAAAGGCCTTCCTGAAATCTAGGTAGGTGACATCCACTGACCATCCCTGATTTATTTCCTTACTGAGGCATTAGCATTTCCAATCATAACACCAACCCCCACCTTCACTCTGCAGATACTGACAGGCATTGGGGGGGATGTCTTTGGGTCATTGGCCATAACGCTCATGCAATTCTACCTCATCCCACCCGGCAAATGCCGACAAGCATCATGGTGTGTCTTGGGGTCTTTGGTAATTACGTTCACCCCATTCCATGAGGAAATAAATTGAGATGGGTGTAGCATAGGAAAATGGGGTGAACTTTAGGGCCAAAGATCCAAGGCACACCTTGATGCCTGCCACTGGCTGCAGGGTGGGGGTGGGAGTGGAATGTCATGAGCTTTATGGTTGATGACCCCAAGTCCCACCCCCGATGCCTGTCAGTCTCTACAGGGTGGGGGGGGCCTTATGGTTTGAAACCATAATGCTCCTGGTGGTTGTTAGTATTTTCACTCCAAATTTTCAACATGGGCTTTTTGGGACCCCACCTCATGAACAGTGGCACTACCATTTTGTTATTCAATCCCAAAAGGTGATTTTGCACAGCGACTGCGCCATTTGGCGCCATTGGTCCGAAAACACATTTTGGGCAGGATGTGAAAAAATGACAACTGTACTATTCATGAGAAGATGTGAAAAAATAGCAATGTAGAAAGTCTGGAGTGAAAATATAAAAAAATTGGTGAAGTTATGAGCGTGCGAAGAAACTGTGCAATGTACACATGTAACACAATAATTTTTGGGAATCTTTTCACCAAATTTTCAACATGGGCATTTTTGGACCTCTCCTCATGAACAGTGGCACTGTGATTTTGTTAGTCTGTCCCAAAAGTTGATTTCCCACATAGACCGCGCCATTCTGCCCCACAGGTGTGTAAACACATTTTGGGCAGGATGTGAAAAATGACAGCTGTACTGTTCATAAGGAGGTGTGAAAATAATGGCAATGTTGAAAATCTGGAGTGAAAATATAAAAAATTGGTGAAGTTACATGCATGTGTAGAAACTGCGTAATGCACGCTTGTAACACAGTCATTATTTGGAATTTTTTCACCAAATTTGCAACATGGACTTTTTGGGACCTCCCCTCATGAACTGTGGCACTGTTATTTCATTAATCAGTCCCAAAAGGTGATGTCACACAGCAACTGTGAAATCACCTTTCGGGACTAAGTAACGAAATGACAGTGATATGTTCACGAGGTGGGGTCCCAAGAACACCATGTTGAAAATTTGGGGCCAAAATTCCTACAAATGGCTAAGATATCGACCTAAGTTGAACCCCCTGCCCCATTGACTCCCATTATATGGCTTACCTTGAAATCTTCAGTTTGCCGGTCGCCTTTGAAGAGTGCAGACGTGTCCCATTCCACAGAAGATTGCTGCTCCCGATCTCTGGAGATAAGTATGGGGTGAGGGAGAGTGCGGGAGGTGGGTGATCAGTGGGAAGGTGGGGATGGGGAGGGGGCTGGGGAGACAACGGTGGACCATTTTCTTTTACAAGGGGAAAAAAGAAAAAAAAGACTTCGGGAGACCATTTTCTTTATTTTACAGGTAAAAAAATATATACATTTAGGTGCACTGGGGTGGGCTCCCAGTGTGCCACAATGGGGGGGGGGGGCATGCTGACACGTGGATTAGGCACCCCATTGTCGACAAATATTACCAACAGGTTTTAGGGGGGCACATTTGACACCGGGAGTGTGCATCCCGGTGTCAGAAAAAAATAAACAATTACTTTGGCACACTGGGATGGGCTCCCAATGTGCCACATCAATGGGAAGAGGGGGGATACATGTCGACATGGCACCCTGATGTCGACTTTCTGTGGAATGTGTGGTAGGTGGCAGGAACCGCTGCCCACTCATTTCTTTATTGAAATGTTTCACCAGGAAAGGCACATGGAGTAAACAATTTGCTCATGGAGCAAGGCCCAGTGACAGAGTGCTCAGTGGCAGGAGCTGACTTGGTTGTGAGGGAGGGAGGAGGTGCCACTGCAATGATGAAACTGTTCATGATTGCAGTGGCAGGTTTCTTTTAACTCCTTGGCTCTCTTTGAAGCTGCTGTCATCGGCAGCTTCCCCATTGATAGGTGGCTGCAGGACGCGCCCAATAAAGCATCCATTGCATTAGGTGGTAGTGACACATCTCTCATTTCCCATTATTGTCCCAAAGCATTTGGTGCTCAAGCACATCAAATGCAAAAAGGGACTAAATTTAGATGGTGGGGCCAAATCCTATCTAGGATACTGCCACAAAAGAGTAAGTTTGGGGTAACTAATAAATGTATCTGTGTAAAAACTGTAAATATTCATATTGTGCCTGTAAATTATGCAAACATACCGAAACATTCAGAGGGGTGCACTGGGGGTGGGCATGTGAGAGGAGTGCAGGGGACATGGGCTAATGGGAACTGGGGCACTGCCAGAACTGTATGAGGTTCCTGGCTATGAGAGCAGAATGAGAGGCAGAACGGGCTGCAATATGCTACATGAGGACTATAGTTGCTGGATCATCTAGGATGCTACTGCCTCAAGTCATCACAAAGGCCCATTCAGGCCACAGCTGGTGACTGGACAGTAGTAGGGGGATTAAAGGGAAGGGAAGTGTAAAGTCGACACAACCAAAGCTGTGCACAGTCAATAGGTACATACCACTGCTGACAGAGGGGTCCCAGAAAACCCACACAATGGGGAAAATAACTATTTTGCACACAAGACAGACACCAGTAGATGTGGACATGCCAAGGAGGGCCCCAAAGAGGGTAGGAGAAACCTATTACTGCTGAGGGATTCAATAGTGAGGGGTAAAGGGAGGAAAGTGGGTCTCACACTAAGTAAACAAGAGGTAGTGTGCTGTCACCCTGCAGCTACAGTGCACAGACTCAGGTCCAGGGTAGTATCATGCACTGAAGATGAATAAGGAAAACCAGATCTGATCATGCATATAGGAACAAACAATCTGAGTAGGAAGAGAGTGGAGGAGGTAAAGGTAAACTTCCATGCTTTAGGGCAGCAACCTTCTCAGAGGTACTACCACGGCCACAGCTGAACGAAAGGGAATTGTTTCACCTGAATAGGTTCATTGCATGGCTAATGATGTGGTGCAGGGAGAATGGATTTTGATTCCTTGGGGACTGGCACCCAACTTGAAGGGATGGAGGCTGTTCAAAGGAGATGGCCTTCATTCTAACATGAAGGGTAAGTGGGTGCGGGGGAGATTTCCATAGCACATTATGTAGGTTTAAACATGGCAGTGGAGGGGGCAGGTCAGTTAGGATCAGGGACACAAATATGACTCAAAGTGGCCCTTCTGGCCTCGCCCCAACCAAAAACAGAGATTGAAGTGGTAAATGGTTGGGGAAAGGAATGGGCAAAGGAGGGGAATAAAGTATTGGGGGTATTGTGCACAGACTCCCAGAGCTGCAGGTACTGGTGACAGAAACATTGCTGGGTATAGGGGCTGTCACTGAAAATTGGGCTACAT
This sequence comes from Neoceratodus forsteri, assembly GCA_016271365.2. Classification (NCBI taxonomy): domain Eukaryota; kingdom Metazoa; phylum Chordata; order Ceratodontiformes; family Ceratodontidae; genus Neoceratodus; species Neoceratodus forsteri. Next base: position 1,550,712,360 of record CM057449.1, on the reverse strand, counting down.
CGAACCATGACTGGGACAACCAGACAAGGCTATACATTATTCAGGAGGAACAGGAAGAAGTGAAGGGAAGAGGAGTGGCACTGTATACAAAGGAGGATACAGAGGCCACAGAAATTAATTTACTGTGGGAAACCAAGGAATTAGAAATCCTTTGTATACAGGCAACCATGGGTAACTAAGCATGGCTCAAAATAGGAGTTGTGTACAAACCATCATCCCAGAACTTGGAGGTGGACACAGAATTATGGTAGTTTATCAAGAGGGCAGTAGAATTCAGGAATGTGCCAGTGTTCGTGGATTTGAATATGGTAGAAGTGGACAGAAGTTCCCCAGTGGCAGCACATGCAAGGAATCAGCTACTAGTAGAGGCATGCCAGGAAACATTTCTTACACAAGTCATTCAGGCTCACAAGGGAGCACTTGGTTTTCATCAATGGGGGAAAGGGTTCACAATGTCACAGTCTGGGAGTCACTTGATTCAAACTATCAAGGAGCAGTGCAGATGAAGCTCCAATTATAAACCAGCAAAATGCAAAGTCAAACAAAAGTATGTGACTTCCAGAAGAGCAGACTTTAGGAAGATAATGAAATTAGAGGTGAATGCCATGTGATAACAGAGGTGACTGAGGAAGTGGATAAGAAATAGGAAGTATTTAAGTCAGGGGTGGCAGAAGCTGATGGATGCTGCACTGGGGAGGTAAGTAAATGCAAGAAAACGAAGAAGCAGTTGTGGTTCACAATGAAGGTACTGTAAGAGTTTAAGTGACAGGTTAAAAAAAGCCATTTGGGTAATACAGGGAGAGCCAGAGGGAAGAGGACAGAGAAACGTACCTGAGGCTAACAAGGGAAACCAGTAAGTTAGTGAGCAAATCAAAGTCCAAGGCTGAAATAAGAACTGCAGAGGGGGGAGTGCAGGGGGATCAGGAGTTCTTCTGATAAATAGTTGGAAGAAGTGTGAAACTAAGGAGGGAATAGTGAGGCTGAGGAAGGGGGAAGGATGAGATAAAGCGGATAAGGGTAAGGCCAATATACTGAAACAGTATTTTTGTGCAGCATTCACTAAGGAGGAAGGTCTACTGCTGGACTGTGCTGTCAGGCTGAATCGAAGGAAGGGGAACCACCGATACTCATATCACAGACAAAAGGGTGCTAACGGGAATAAAAGCACTAAATGTGGGCAACTCAATGGGTCCAGATGAGATGCATCTATGAATACTAATAGAAATGGTGCAGTGGCTTGCAACACCTCTAATGGACATATTTAACTGCTCATCGAACACTGTGGTGCTCCCCAGGGATCTGAAGACAGCTGACATTGTGCCCCTGCACAAAAGTGGCAGTAAGGACAATCCAGGTAACTATAGACCTGCCAGTCTGACATCTAAAGTGGGGAAATTACTAGAGGCTATGCTAAAATAAACATTGACAGATTTTCCTGAGGCAAACAAGTGGTAGTAAGGATGATCTGAGTAACTGCAGACCTGGCAGCCTGATATTCATTGTGGGGAAATTACTGGAGACTATGCTAGGAGAAACAGTGGTGGACTTTCTCGAGGTAAACAATTTACAACACTACAAGAAACACAAGTTCACATGGGGAAGGTCATGCTAAACTATGCTACTGATATATGCAGCACTATATTATGTAGGAATAATTCTAAGAAAGATTTGGTCCTCTATTTGAATTGGAGAAGATGCAACATAGGGTGACAAAAAGAATACCTTACATAACACACAAGATTTATGAGGAAAGATGAGAACATTTGAGATTACACACACTGTATAAGAGAAGATTAAGGGTTGACATGTTATATCTTTACAACATACTCAAAGATGAGGAAATAAGAAAACAACTTGGTCTGGTGTTCAAAACCTGTAATCATGATCTTAGGAGATGCAAGTACTAGACTGGACAATACACAGCACAAAAAGATATAGGTAGAATTTTTTTTCACATACAGAGTGGTGAAATTTAGAATTCCATGCCTAAAGAAAGTGTTGTGTCTGGTAAGGAGCAGGTATACAAAACAAAGCTGGATAAATACCTGAAGGACAGAAACATAAGTGGTTATGACCACTGAGTACTGGAGGGACAATCTAGATAAACAATATGGGCCTGATTTTCAAATGGGAAAGTTTGATGCAAGGTGTCGGTGACAAATGGGTATGACGCAAGTGGCACCATGTGTCAAACTTTGCAGCAATCCCAATTTTTGAATGCAGGCTGCAACATAATCAGGATGTCTTGTGCCCAACCCGCCCTGCACCACCTGTGTGGCAAAAGCGCTCCTGCACCAGGTCATAAGGGGGCTTGCGCAATGGTGGGGCTGCAACATCCCCTTTTGGGGATTTTGCAAGCCCCACTGTGGATGCAGCAAGGGGCTCCTCTTAGACCAGCAAGGAGGTGGTCTAAGTGACATATGTTAATGCCACACACTGTGGCAATAGCAGACAGGGTCTGACACTGGGCAGCCAGGGGCAGAAGGGGCATAGGAGGTGACATAGGGGGAGGTGGGGGGACAGCTGGCTATAATGGGAAGTGATGTGGCATCTGCTTTTTATATTTGTCTAATGTCTATCAGAAAGTGCAGCTGCCAGGGCTGTGACCACCTGGTGCCATGTCACATTCTGTCCCTGCACCCCCCCTCCCACAGCATCATCAATAGATACAGTACTTTGTGTAATCTAATAGGAATTGATAGACTTTAAACAAATAAATACAAAAGCAAATACACACCACCAGGTGCCACATCACTCCCTGTCATGGCCAGCTGTCTCCATGACTCATCTTATGTCACCTCCCATGCCCCTTCTGTCATGGCCCTCACCTGTCAAGCAGTTTCACCACCCCCAACCATCCCAGCCCCTCTTGCATTGTGCAGAGTGAGGGGGTGGATTCCTGCATCAATTCCCATCGGTGCACCAACTGTTTGGCACAGCTGTCAGCTTATGGCAAACCCGACAACTTTAGCGCTGTAACCTTGATTTTTCAAAAATCCGTCTCAGGGTCCCTGGCACACCTGGAGTTTGCTGCAGCCCTGGAGTGATGCAACTTGTGTCACTGTATGGGCTCTTTGAAAATACAGCCCTGTGTCTTTAATTGTCCTGCCAATTTCTAGTCTTGATCTTAGTATTGGACTACAAATAAATGCTATTTATTTTATTTGCAAAGTGTATGTAAATGAGTGAAGTGAAGTGAAGTGAAGTTGTTAGTTAGCTATCACCTGTAATATATTTGGATGCAGTGTCATAAAAAGAACAAATGTTCCATGAGATTGAATTATGGTTAAGCTTAATTGTTACGGAATTTTTGTGCCAAGCACAATTCAGTCTGAATGATGTACATAATGTTTAATAAAATGTGCTGGGTAGTGCTAGATAAAGGGTGTATTTAGTAAATCGCGTGAAAAGAACTATATACTGCTGTGTAAATAATTCACAAGGTGGCAAGTCCGGTTCCGAACAGGTTTTCACAGATGCACTTTTTATAATATACCTGACTATATAGGCTGCAAGGTGGTAGGCAAGATAAGAAAATTCAGTGTCTAAACACTACCAGACACATCTTTGGTGCATTCGCTTGAAGCCATGATGAGACAGCAGTCAGTGACTGCACAGGTGGTTGCCTAACAAAGGTGTCTGTTCACTGATACCTGCTGATATCACCAAATGTCAACATGCACATGCTCACCATGAATACAAGGGCCAGTGCCTCACTCACTCTCTTGCTGCCACTTTTACCCTGGTCATGCCAAAGAAAGGACACTCCAGATAAAAGAGTACAGACTCTCTCTTTCTTAACTTATAGTCACAATTATTTTAAGATTTGTACAGTGGCTGCCTGTTATACTTTCAGTGTGCACAGCAGCACTCCACTGTAGTCAGTTTGTTTTAGTGCTCAAAATGGAGGCTGTGGTTTATACATTATGATACATAGAATAGTGTATGGGCAACCATACACAACAAAGCTGTGTTAACATGAGGCATTGAGAAGACATCATAGGGTCCTCAAGAGCAAAGCTCAAGAGGTCCTAGAGTGATCTCAACTCTGACATGAAACACAGTCCTTGTTTGTGTATACATTTTGATGATGGGACTCTTACACCCAAATGGCAGGGTGTTTTTTCAGACAGGCATGGTGCAGCTTTCCTCAGCAGCTCTGTACAACACATTAACTGCTGTTGACCAATTCCACTGAGACACTCACCTCTCACTAGTTTAAAAAAAAATTACAAACATTTAACTATCTGGGCATTAACAGAGATGAGTAGGTGGTGAGAGGTGCCATTACACTAATTTTTGCACCACAGAAGGATTTCTGTAAATCTAATGCAGAATGTGGGTGGTTCAAAGGTCATGAAAAGTTGTTGTAGTCTTGTTGTGATATCACAGCAATATACTACAGCAACTTTCCATGACCTTTGAACTGTCCGACAACAGCTTTAGAGAGTCACTGAATTCCACACACGATAAGTCCTAACCATATAATATAACAATATTATGAATACAGTTAGGATTAACAGGCTTAATAGTTTGAGCATTGACTGAAAGAAATACTAAAACAAACCAATCAAAATACAATAATTGCACAAATCAAGTAACAGGATGTCACACTTAAAGCTAAAAATGGCATTGTATTTTACAGCTTATATTATATCATAATAGCAACAGTAATATAAATGGCACCTGTTGGTGTGTGCAGGGTGGGGGGTGGGGTGTTAGGGTTGGAAACCCTTACATCATATCTCTCTCCTTTTTACAGTTTGATAGCAACCTTAACTGATGCATTAATGTAGTTTTTCGAAATAATTTCCTTACTTTCTGAGATAGTGTAATCGTAGCTTTATTTGCCTATGGTATTGATAACTTAAAATTTATAATGTGAGCCTATGAGAAACATATGCAGCACTTTCCAGGTGGCTGAAGGCAGTCAGCTGCACCTCTAACCCCAGATTTTCAACATAGCCTTCATATTACCCAACTTCATGTATGTCACAGTTGTCATTTTTCAAATCCCACCCAAAATGTGTTTTTGCACCTGTGGCATGGAATGGTGTTGCAGTTGCACAGAATTTTGTTTGGCATGGATTTGAAAATTTTCTGTATCGGGAGTACATGAGGTGGGGTAATAAGATGGCTATGCTGACAATTTGGTCACTGTTGACCCATGAATGGAAAAGCAGGGCCTGCAGGGCACTGTGCTTCCATAGCTACATACATTTACCTATCAATGGAGGAATGGGCATGCAGGGCCCACAGACAAATAAGGATATGAGTTTACTATCTGAAAAAGTAAGGAAATTCATTGCAAAAAAACTTCATTAATGCATCATTTAGGGTTGTTATTAAAGTGACAAATACCTTGGGGTCATCGGCCCTAACACTCACCCCATTCTCCAATACTGTACCTATCTCAGCTTATTTATTAATGGAATGGGGTGAGCGTTAGGGCCAATGACACCAAGGCACCCCCCAATGCCTGTCTGTGTCTGCAGTGTGGGGGTGGGGGGTTAGGGTTGGAAACCCTAACACCACGTTTCCCTGCTTTTGTCACTTTAGTAACAATAACTGATGCATTAACAAAGGTTTTTGCAATGAATATATCTTATTGGGGCATGGCTGCACACCTTTATTTAAGGTTCAGGCTTCACTTCTATGTTAAACTCAACATTTTGCACTTTAGTAACTTTGCAATTGTTTTTAAGTGATTTGTATTAAATTTTGCAACCATCATCAGACACCAAAAATTTCATGATGTGGGTAGTTTCATTCCAGTCAGATGTGTGGGTGCAGAGATATGGATTGTCAAAAAATGTGCAAATTACCTTTTTTGGTGAAATTAATTTGTCTCGCTGTTGCACAAAAATGGTGTGGAATTATGGTCTGAAACTTTAGGGTACAGAGGTCTTGGGTCACAGGTGTGCCTTTTGAAGGTTTGCTGAAAAAATATTAAATTCCAAAGTTATTAAATTTCAAAGTTTCTCATTATTTCTTATGCACCTGAAAAAGGATTCTTTATCACAAATGCAGAATCCTTTTTTCACAAATGCGAGATCTTTTGCTTCAAATGCAGAATCTTTTTCTGTGCTGCCATCATCTTGTATTCAGTTAGCGGTGACAACAAAATTAAATAGTTTAAAAAATACACAGGTTTAGTAGACAACAACAGTTGTCTTTACCTAATCCGGACATGCATAATCCAATTCTAGGGTTAGAGTTTTGATAACTTACTTAGAAATGTGTGTTTTTTTAAGATGCGGAAAATTCTTTTTCACAAACTGTGGAAAAATGAACCACGAAACAGGATCCTTTTTCGCAATATGCAAAAAAAATTTTCTTTTTCCACAAATTGCAAAAAAGAAACTGTAAAAAAAGGATTCTTTTTCACAATATGCGTAAAAGGAATTTCAAGACAGCTGTTTGTTTGTCACTCCACAGTTCATAAACGGTTGTTGATTTTGCTCTGAACTTTTCAGGGTACAAATGGATTGCCCCACAGAACTGCCTTTTGCTGGTTTGGTGAAAATACATTACTTTGCTGTGGAGTTCTGTGGGTTTAAATCTTGGTTCATTTCTCATAGGTTAACATCGTAATGAATGGTTTACACAGACATTTCTTTGTCACTACGCTGTGAAGAAATGGTCTGCAATTTTCCTCTGAAAGTTTCAGAGAAATTCACAAAGGGCTTGTGCCTCCAATGTGCCTTCTGCTGGCTTTGTGAAAATATATTAATTTGGTATTGAGCTTCACAGGTTTCAAATTTTCCTGTGTTTTCTATAAGATAATATTGCAATGTGAGGTGTATTTTGGTGCTGCAAACTACAGGATGGGAGTGCATGGCCCAGAGGGCCCAGTGTTCCCATAGGCAAATAAGGATAGCACTACACTATCTCAAAAATGATGCATGGATGGAAGTGCAGAGATACAATTGCAATATCTCAAAAATTATGGATGAATGGCACTGTGTGCTCCCACATGCAAATATGAATACCATTATGGAGTGATGGAAGCTAGATGGCAGTGCAGGGCCCAGAGGGACTCCCACAAACAAATACGCATAGGATTATGGAGTGATTGCAGGGCCCAGAGGGTCCTGCGCTCCCACCAGGAAATTCACATATCTGGACTGCCTTGTACGGTATGGACTGCATGCTCATTGGCTCTTGCTCTGAACCAATGGGCATGCAGCCCTACTGAGCTGTCAGTCGGCGGGCGGCGGGGCGGCAGGCAGGTGGGCTGCTGCCACCCGCTGGCTGACGGGGGAGGGGAGCGGGTGGGGCTCCATGGGTGGGTGGGTGGGGGACACTAGATCACCAGGGATATTGGACTTTGGGGGTTGGACCTTATGCCCATGATCAGGCTTTGCAGTCCACTGGACTACAAGGGATACTGGACTTTGGGGGTTGACGCTATGCCCGTGATCGGGCTGGGTGAGGGTGGGGAGTGTGTTCTGCCCATGATTGGGCTAATCGGGGTGGGGGAGTGTGTTCCGCCCACGATCAGGCTAGTCAGGGGTGGGGAGTGTGTTCTGCCCGCCGATCGGCTAGTCGGGTGGGCGGGTGAGTTCTACCCGCGATCGGGCTAGTCAGGGGTGCATTACATTATGCCCGCGATTGAGCTAGCTGGGAGGGGTTTAATACGCTATGCCCACGATTGGGCTAGTGGGGAGATTTTTATGCCCATGGTCGGGCTGCGGGGCGTTGGTCCCTATGGCTGTTGCTCTTGGCAGGGCGCCAGGCGCAAGTCATCGGGGATCGCACACTCGTATTGTTATCGGTATGCAAATGGGGCCGCAATTAGATGCAAGTGACCCCCCTGCACCTTGCATAAATTATGGCCCCATTTGCATGTCACCTTTTGAATATCGCAGATTTGCACATGGCGCAATGGAACTTGCACCACCACATCTGAATGCTCCACTCTGACCACTTGCGCTGGCGCAAGTTCTACTGCGCCATGCACAGTGGCTGTGGCTGGGGGCGATATTCAAAGGAGTTGCTCAATAGCACAACTCCATTAAATATCACCCTGGGCACACCCCTGTGCAACTTTTTTGAGCAGCGCAAGGGCTTGCGCCACAGAATGGCGCCGTTTGAATATCCAGCCCATAGTCTTTGCCTGATGCTAAGAGAAGGTTATCATATGTATCAGCCCACAACTGAAAGAACAGGGACAACAGCCACAGCTGAAAGAGATTCTTGGACTGCATGCCATCTAGACAAGGAATGTGGGGACCAGAGGGGAAAGCCAGAGTGAACAAACACTGGTCAGAGTCAGTAGGACTGCAAAATGATATTGGATGGGGTGAGAAAGATGAGCAAAACACTTTGAAAAAAGTAATGGACAGAGAAATACCCAGAGAACTGTATCCTCTTGCAGCTAAATAATAAAATACCACTATGCTAAGTCCCAGCTCGGGTATGGACAGGCTAGTTTGTGTGGGTGATTTCTTGTTATGGTGCTCCAGAGTGTGGTGTTATGGTGCCTCTGATCCCCCATTGCCCCTGACCCATGATGCAAAGGTGACTGGTGTTGATGCAGTACTGGTCATCATGGTGTGATGCGGGCACTGTCCTGGATGGGGTGCCATCCAATACCCCTAGATGCAGGAGGGTGGCCAGGCTGTTACATATCATTTCTGTTAAATATATATTTTATACATCTAAGGCACAGACAAACTCTAATTCTAATAAAGTGGATTCTAGTATAGCCCTGAGGCTAGAGCAATGAGCAGCGAATGAGCCTGGGACATTCGGCAAACCTAGGCCTGAACCCTGCAAACGCCACCTGCATGCTGTGCAACCCTGCACAAGTCACTCAACTATGACAGCACTCCCAGTTCACACCTGAAAACAGGCACCTGGGCCTAGTGGGCCTTGCCCAGTTACCAAAGAACAAATTAAAATATAAATGAAATAAATGAGCCAGTCTCCATCCTGCAAGGTCAGAATTATAAACATCTGCATTGCTCATAACTAAAATTATGTAAGCTGCCCCAGCCGTTTGCCATGTGGATAGGCTCCACCTTCTAAACTGTAATTATGCTACTACAATGACCCTTATGCTTTATTAACAAAAGTATGGTTGCCACAGGACCAAATTTTCTCCAGATCCCACCCTAGGTTGCAGCTCAAGGAGTCAAGGTTTGGCAAGTGTGCAAACAGCTGGTAGTACCTAAAGAGTTTAGGCAACAGCAACTCAGAATTGCACACAACATTCCACTTGTGGGACATGGGGAGGGGGGGTGAAATGGACCAAGTAAAGGTTGATATAAAAGTTTTATTGGCCTGGTGTCTATAAAGATGTGGCTGAGTACTGTCACACTTGTGACACATGTCGGAGAATGGAAAACCAAGGGGACAAAAGCTTTTTTCCCCCAATAAAAAGTTTATTAATTTTTTAAAGACAAGAAAAGAAACGGAAAAGATAAGACAAGAAAAGAAATACAATCAAATGAAGTATATAATATGAACACTAGCTAATATATATTCAATAAAGCAGCAGTACTGATTTTAACACTAGCATTGAACTAAACAATTAGATAAGAAATACTGTAATTCTAAAGAAAGGTTGATCAGTACCCTAACCTCCTCGCTGGTTGCCTCGCCCGTGAATTAACTTGTTTAGTCTGGTACTCCTTGCTCGTCCAGGTCGCCAACCCCTGCCCAGCTTGGACACCCACCAGCCTTGCCACAGCCCCCTGCCTCCAATCCGACTCAAGGTTCCGCGAGCTCGGTCACTGCCCCATGTTTTCCCCACAAAAGCCGTACTTGCCTGCTGTTGCCGTACTCAGCACAGCCCTCTCAGTAACCCTACCCCCCTTCCCTGTCTCCAGAACCTGTGGTCTATACACTTTTCCACCTTTCATACCCTTCACGCTATCGCCGGCCAGCCTCTTACCTACTTCTACCCAATCCTCCCCCACCAAGATTCTCATACCGGGAATCGGGTTCCATGAGCCCATTATAGACTTGCCTCCCTCCGCAAAAGCGGTAACTTTTTCGCTTGTCCCACCCTAACTTGTTTCCTCCCCTGCCTGCCCCGGACACTCTCCCTCTAATTATCTCAGATACAGGGTACGCCTTCCCCTACAGCCAAATCAGTTGGCAGGGTTCTCTTACCTTGGTCTCCAGTCCCGCCACCTCCCAACTACTTTAGATATGCACTTACCCTTCCCTGCCCACATACCCCCTGTCAGTTTCCCAAGTTAATCCAAAATCTATCCTCTCACCAGTACCCTCTGTTTGCTCTACCTACTCATAAAAAAAAAAAAATTGTATACCTGTATCAATGTACCTGTACATGTACTGTATAACCTGCACTGTTCTACTTGTATTGTAACTGTACCTCCCGAGTCGTGCCTGAAAATAGTCACTTGCTGGCTAGTGCACCTACCCGGTTAACAAAAACTAAATAAAATAAAAATGCCAGGGAGGATTTACAACAACCATGCAGAGCTGAGCCATAGACTGAAGCAGAGCCAAAAAAGAGTTTTGCCATCCAAGGGAAGAAGAATTCCCACCAAGATTCTGAAATTAAGAAGAAAATCTAGACTCTACAGCTAACCATATGTCTTGAGTATTATTTTAATCAATTTTTATAATATTCAAATTGGGCTTAGTAGGGAGGTTGCATGGGAAAAATAATTTCTTAATTACTAGAACTTGGATATGTAGTAAAAGCTTAAATCTAAATAATGATATATAAACATTTTTGTCTAAGAAAAAGTATTCGAATCAGTTACCAAGAGAAGTTTGACATGCAAATAATACAAAGTTGTCTGAAATCTTTATGCAAGGAAAAATAGCTTAGATTGTTTATGCAATTAGATTCTTTTGAATTATGAATAACAAGGGACTTCTAAAGTTTATGAAGTTTATGAAAAAAACAATTTTACTGTTTGCAAAAGTTACCAAAACTGTAAACGGTGTGTTTTTACCTATTCTTGTCTACTTTTATCTCTTAAAACCTTTGTTGTTTTATATTTATGCTGCTTTTCTCTGTTTACAATATTTTATTATCTATGCAAGTTATTAAAAACTAGTTGTATTGTACAATGAAAAATAAAATCTATATTTATATGCCAAAAAGGTTGTGACAGAAACGTTATTCATGCTTATCTAGAACTTTTTATACAGTAGGCTGTGGAGTAAGGTTTGAGCCAGTCTTACATTGGTTTATATGGTTTTATTCATATTTTATGACACAGAGCTGAAGGCTTAGCTGAGTGCCCATAATAAGTAATTGATTCCAGCCTATTATTCTGACAGTGAGGGAGGAAAGTCCACTAGACTGCCAAGGAAAGACTTTTGTACAGTTCCAAAATACTAACAGGGATCAGGTGACGAAAAGAAGTTATCTGGACTGCAAGAGAAGGGCTTTAATACAGTTCCACAGTACCGAGATGGTTCTATAAAAAAGGGGGAAACCACTGAACTGCCAGGCCAGGACTTTAGCACAGTTCTACAATACTATCAGGGACTGGGTGAGGAAGGGGCATCCATTAGACTGCCAGAGTTTGAATCTTTAATACTGCTCAGTACCGACAGTAATTTGTGAATGGGGGAGCACTAGACTGCCAGGGCTGGGGTCTTCAATATAGCTCTGTACTAACAAGGAAGTGGCAGGGTGGAAGTGGAGGTCACCAGCATCTACAGTATGTGTGTGCATTGATAAAAGCTGGATTTCATAAGCATTAATTAGGACTATCTCAGCAGCGCGTTAACGCTTACAAAAGCCTTTGACTATTATTACATCCCAATTTTACAAATGAATGAAACAGTAAGACACTATACTTTGTTGTAGAAGAGGACCCCCATATGACACCATAAAGAAGTTCAAGCCATTTCACAAGACGAAAGCAACCAAGAGGTATTCAGCAGCAAACTGTAATTTTGGGGCAAAATAGAAACACATCATGTGTATAAAAAAGTTATGGATACCATAGTAAATGAATTGTTTTCATGGGTGTACCAAATACAGTAGCAAAGAGCTGTGTAGGAAGCAAGCTTGCAAAGTAAAGGGGTTTTATCAGCATATATTCAGTAGAAAAGATGAGGATGTAAAAGATTTATTCAAAGGGAATTGATGGAGACTTGTAATGGTCTTTGATAGTAACAATTAATCAGGATGATATCAGTTTAGATCAATAGTTTTCAGGCATATATCCTTAAAGATACAGCTGTACTGAACTGGAAGATAAAAAAAGCAACAGCAAGAGAGCATAATGATAAAGCAATGTGAGAACATACAGCCAGACAACCTTACTTGATAATGCTTACTGTGCAAGAACACTGGGGGTAGAATGGCAATATGAGGTTTATATACATGATAGTGATTTAAGGTACATGAACTATTTTAAATAAAGAACAGTTACATACAGCCAGCCTGGTGGCACAGAGGTCTGAGGCACTGGATGCCTTAACTCTTTCCATGCCAACAATTCATGTTCAGGAACGAGTGTGGGCCGTCGGAGGTTGGCATAGAGGGAAGGGTGCAGTGCAGGATTGAGCTGCCAACAGGCAGCTATCCACTGCGGGAAGGGATCTGAGTTTTCCTCAGTTCTTGGCTGCCTCACAGTAGAGGCCGGAGGCAACACAAGCCAAGGGAGCCAGGGGGCTAGGCCAATGGAGTGGGAGGATGGGACCTTCTCCAGAGACAGAGGGCGCATGCATGCTTCCACGCACATGCATGTGCATGTGCATACAAATGCACATGCACATGCATGCTTCCATGCACATGTGCATCTCTTTCTGGGGACCCAGGTAATTGGGGAGAAAACCAGGGAAAAGGTCAGGGTCTGCGGCAGGATGGAGCCTCTAGGCCGGCTCCAGGGGACCACCTTGACACGCAAGGCATTACAAGATGCTGAACACCCCCAAAGTCCAGTAGGTTGGCAAATGGCAGCTACAGCCTGCCAGGAGAATAAATACCTGACAGAAAGAAAAAAAAAAAAAGACCAGTTACATACCTACCGTAAAATTAGCTCTTTGAAAACATTTATTTCATCAGGCCACACCTATGAAACTATAGCTGCTAGGCACTAGGACCACACGGAAACTTTTTGCAAGCATTCTGCTACTGGTGATGATATCCTACATCAGCACTTCCCTTACCTCCTCAGTTCGCTGCTGGAGATCATGTTCAGAGGACCTCCCTCTAGGGAACCAGGAGAGAACCTATGGTTCTGCCTACAAGGCAAGGCTGGAAACAGCAGGTAGAGAAAGAGGAACGGGATGGCATAGCATCATGAAAGAGATTCTCTCGAAGATCTACTGTTACAGTAAGTATGCAACTGTTCTATCTTTTTCAAGGATATCTCTTTCATCAGGCCACACCTATGGAACAAGTACCAAGCAGTAAGTACTTACTGTGAACAGTCCAGGTGGCTGGAGGCTACAGGCCTAAGAAAGGAAGCCTTGAAGCACAGCTAGACCAAAACCTGCCCTTTTTGAGAGGCAATGTCCAGACTGTAGTGTTTAGTGAAGGTATGGACAATACTCAAGGTGGCAGCTGCACAGATCCCTGCAGCAAACACATTTTTGAAACAGGTAACAGAAGTGGCCATGCCTCTGGTGGAATGACCATGAACAACTCCAGGAAGTACCTTACCATACTTAGTATAACAAAAAGTAATCAGTTGGTCAAATATTTGACAAGCTGTGTTTAGGATCAGGTGTGCCCTCTTTCCCAGGAATGAAGGAAACATAAAGCCATGAGGACTTCCTTTAGTCCTTCGTGCAGCGTATATGGTACCTGAGTATTCTACGTACAACTAAAGTATGGAGCAATGACTCCCCTGGATTGGCATGCTCAGGAAAATAAACTTGAAGGTGGATGGTTTGATCAGAAGTAAACTCAGACACCACCTTAAGAAGAAACTTAGGACTGGTATACAAAGACACCCTGTCTTTCTGAAAAATCAAATAAGGAGGCTCTCACGTTACAGCCTGAAGCTCTGAAATTCTTTGAGCAGAAGTAATAGCAATTAAAAATAATGCTTTCCAAGAAAGGAAGCATAGGCCACAAGCCAAAGCCAGCTCAAAAGGAGCCAAACAAAGCTTTTCCAACACAAAATTCAGGTCCCAAGCTGGGACTGGATTGTGGATAGGAGGCGTCAAGAGCAGAATGCTTCTCAAAAATGTATGAGCCACCTCCAACTGAGCATACAATCATCAGTAGACACATGAAAGGCTGAAATGGCCACCAAGTGCACTTTGATAGAAGACTGTTGCAAGCCTGCATTTGACAAGGACAGCAAATACTCCTGAATCTGATTTACTGGACAGGTAAAAAGATCCAGTTGATGAGAAGTGGCCCACAAAGCAAACCGTTTCCACTTCATAGAATAAGTAGCCCTGGTGCAAGTTATTCTGTCAGCCACCAGGACATCATCCACCATTTGAGACACCCCAAACCTAGCAAAGACTATGTTTTCAGGAGCCATGCATGAAGGTGAAGTGGCTTGAGGTTCAGATGGACCAGGGTTCCCTGTTCCTGTGACAGTGGCCCTTGCACAGTGGAAAAGGTATTGGTGGTTTCACTGCCAATTGCTGCAGTAAGGGGAACCAGATTTGATGAGGCCAAAGGGGAGCAATGAGTATCAGCATTGCCCCCTCCATGTGTAGCTTGATGAGCACTGTCTCAATTAGAGGAAAGGGAGAAAAGGCATAAAAGAACCTCCCCTTCCAAGAGAGGGACAAACGTGTCTCTCCAGAAAATTCCAAGCCCTGAAACAAGTGAGCAGAAAAGCAGCAGTTTTGCATTGTGTGGGGATGCAAAAAGGTTCAACTCTGGATGACCCCACCTGTCAAACAGGTTTTCTGCTACCGAGGTCGGCAGCTCCCACTTGTGTATTCTGGACTGTGACCAGATTGGCCTGACCTTCATCCTGGACTATGACCTGCTTATCCTGTCTGCCAAGACATTTTAGACACCTGGAACATGAACTGCAGACAGTTCTAGACCATGTTCTAAAGCCCAGTACCAAACCATCATTGTCTTCCTGCATAGGGGGTAGGAATGAACTCCCCCTTGCTTGTTGATGTATTGCATCATGCTGATGTTGTCTGTTTGCACCAGCATAGGTCCGGGGGATAGATGGATCTGGAAGGTTTGTAGAGCACACAGAACAGCTCTCAGTTCTAGGACATTTATGTAGAGTGTGCTCTCCACTCTGGTCCATATTCTCTGTGTTTGATGGAGCCCCAAATGTGCCCCCCATCCCATCCCCAAGGCATCTGTAGTGAAGATCTGCTGAAGGGAGAGGATCAGGAAAAAAAACCTTCAACAAATGGCTGGGTTCCATCCACCACAGAAGCACCTTTTGGACAGGAGAGGTCACTAGAACCTTCTGTTCTAGGTCATCTATGCATTGTCCCCACTGGACTCTTAATGTCCATTGTGGAATTCTTCTATGCAGTCTGACCAGTGGTACCATGACAATGGCTGCTGCCATCAGGCCTAATAGTCTCAGGAATGTCGTGACTGTGACATACCTGTTGTTGTATGCCATCTGGGCCTATGCGATCAGATGTTTGGCCCTGGCCTGGGGCAGGAAAGCTAACCACTGGGCCGTGTCCAAGACTACCCCTATGTACTGTAGACATTGACAAGGGTCAAGACCAACTTCAGCACATTGATCATAATCCCAAGAGCACCAAACTGTTGCCTGTTGCATGCTAAAGTGTGTGAAAGCTGCTCCTTGGAGTGAGCTTTGAGCCGTCAATCATCCAGGTAGGAGAAGAAATATAGCCCTCTCTCAGGAGAGCTGCTGCCACTACTGCTAAACATTTGGTAAAGACTTGTGGTGCAGATGATAAGCCAAAGGGCAATACTCTGAACTGGTAAAGTTTCCCCTGAAACAGGAATCTTAGATGTTTCCTGTGAAGAGGGCAAATTTTGATATGCAGGTAAGCATCCTGCATATCCAGGGAACAAATCCAATCCCCTACTTGCAATAATAGTAGTAAGCCTTGCAGTTCCATTCTGAACCTTTGGTATTGGATGAAAAAGTTCAGATCTCTGAGATCTAGAATGGACCTCAGATCTCCTGTGTACTTTCAGACTAGGAAGTACCGAGAATAGAACCCCATGCTCCTTTGTTCCCAAGGAACAGGTTCTATGGCCCTTTTCTGGCTGGATGAAAAGGCACCCTCTGCCTACTCCTTGGTTGAGTGTCGTAGAGGGAATGCACCGACATTAGGGTTCTGCCCGAGGCTTGCAGGTTGGAGACGCTATCTTGTACATCTTCACAGAACAATTTATATCCTCTCAAAGGAGCATTGAGGATGGATTGTTGAACATCATTGGTAAAGCCCACTGCCCTTAAACAGTACTGTCTACTGAGGCATACCCCAGAGTCTGCTGCTCTGGCTGAAGCATCAGAAATGTCATAGGTAGAACATAGGAAATGCTTGCCTACATCTGCTCCTGCCTGTAGAACCTTTAAGTGCTCCTACTTAAGAGTGCTCTCTGGTAGGCCTTGGGCTGCTGCCTTGGCCTTTCTCCAGAGGGTATTTTGGTATTTAACCATATGGGCCTGATACCAACAACACAGCAGAAGTGCTGCGACCACTCACCAGTGTGAGGATGCAGATGTCACAGTAAACCAAAGCACAGAGCAGACAGCATCATGGGACATATCAGTGATATCACCAAATGACATGGACCTGGTCCCGGCTGCAGAGATGCAAAGATGTGGATGCCTAGGGCCACCCACAGGCAATGGTATCACTGTAACATGGAAAGTGTCCACCACCTGTGTGCAGTGCCAGATGGATGAGTCATGCCTGCAGGAGGGCAGTAGAGACTAGGGTGGCACAAAGTGCCACTGTTTGTGTGGCAGTGGCCTGGAGGTGCATAGGAAGGAGGCTAACGGATGGGACCCACCACCCGCAGGTAGTGAACTGATGGCTGGAGCAGACACCTGTGTGATAAGGTCTAGGACACCAAGTGCCACATAAAATATGTCTGTGAGCCAGGTGAGATGGTGCTGGGAACAAGCACACACGGGGCTTAAAACTGCCATGGTGGGTGTGGTCACAAGCTGTGGAGTGGTTGGGGGGATCCCATAGGTGTGCACATGCAGGGACTGGAGACCTCGTTATCACCCAACATGACATCACTGAACATACAGGCCACCCCAAAACAGGAGCACAGTGCCTGACACACAACGTGCCCCCCACACCCATGCCAGAGTGAACAGGGTGGTGGTGTCGGACATATAGAAACTGCCCCATGTAGACAGAGATAGCACAATAAGAACCCAAGTGTGCCAACAAGAGTTGATGGGATATGGCAGGGCCATCATTGGGTGATGGAGAAGTGGACCATAAAGAGGGGGTGTGGCTGGTTTCCGGGGAGTGCTTTACAGACAGTCTATGCCAGCATGCAAGCCATATGGGGCCTTGATGTGCAGGTGATGAGCAATACATGTTACTGAGTAGCATGACAGAGAAAGGGAATGACCGCCACATGCTGCATGAAAAAATGGTATATTTTTCACACAAGCTTCGTTGACCACTTCAAATGATGCATGTTGCATCAATATTGTGTTGTCTGCATCTCCACGCAAACAGCATAGTATATGTGTACACTTGTGAGTGACAAGACCAAGGAGGATAAACAATATGCAGGCCAGAAATGTCATCCTGGAGTAGAGTACCAAACATCACAGATGATGAGGCAGTCCTGCTCATCGGTTTGGTTGAGCAGTTGTTCAGGATACTACTGCCACCTGGCAGCAGTAGGACCACATCACGGGCATGGGACAGGGTGTGGCATATAGCTGGCACCAAACTCCAGTGACAATTGGGCATTAAAAGAAACATATGTCAGCTTAAGCATCAGTGGGACGACCTGTCCTGGAGAGAGAATGACATGCTTGAACATCTGTGGACCATGGTCAGGGAAGCAGATGTGGAGAGTGTAGTGGTTGCCATTGTCAGAGAGGTATGTGCTGGCACAAACATCTCATAGACAAACCTGCAGAACTATACAGAGTGACAGCAGTGCACCCACTGTGATCTGCATATCCCCTATTCTGTCTCCACGGGAGCCCAGGCATCTGCACCCTCAGTGGGATAACCCACGGCAGACAGCGAGTAGGGACAGGTGGGAGGAGAGGGAGAAGACAGGCCAGAACCCAGTCGACCAGGTAGGTCATGTGACATGAACTGTATAGGCTACTGGGCCACAGTTACCCGAAGGCATTGCATTTATGAGCCATCCATAAAGGGCATGGCCCAAAACATGCCAGGGTGAAACCAAAACATCCATGTCAGCATGAGTTGTATAGCCCCAGACCTAAGGTGGCTGCAACAGCAGGTGTGTACCTGCATGCAGTGACAGAGGATGCACATGACGCTTGAAGACATCACCCCAGCAGGTGCAGGGAGGGTAATGGGGAGGAGAGGGTTGGCATCTGTCACAGCAGTGTGGGTGGGGCACAGTCCTTTGCTAGGGTGGGGGACGTGGGCACACAAACACCACTTCCAAAAGGTATAATGCAGGCCACGTACGAATGCCCAGTCTTAGGTGATGATAGGGGTGTCCGCTGGGTATATGAATGATGGTGATGCACACACTTTCAGGGAACTCCTAGGGCACAGGGCATCAACACCCATATCATGTCTGGTGTATGAATGTGTAGGCCACATATGTGTGGCCAATGTTCGGGGAAGCAGGGCATGTGGCTCTGGGACCTGTACTGTGACTCTTAGGGTGTGGGTGGACAGTACTATAAATGTTGTGGTCAATGCTGTGACTGTTGGGGTAGGGAACTGTGCTATAACTGTTGGGGTTGGGGGCACTACTGCAACTGTTGGAGAGTGGAGTCAGTGCTTTTTCTGTTGGAGTGATAGTGCTGTAAATGTTAGTGTCAGTGCTGTTACTGTTAGGGACAGGACAGTGTTGTGACTGTTGGAGGGTGGGGTCAATACTGATAACTGTTAGGGTTACAGATTGATTGGGGGAGGGGGATGGGGATGTTTTTGTTTGGTTTGTTTGTAGATTTATTTGGAAATTACATCTCCTGTATTCCTTGCACTACACTAAAAGTTTGTTTCCTTGTTTCCCACTGCTGTCAGTTATGTACTTCCTGTCTTGCTGAACAAGGTATATTAAATTTAAAAAAAAAGGGTTGCAGATTGATTCAGTTTTGTAGCTGTTGGGGAGGGAGGAGTTTGTGCTGTGATTGTTGATGTGGGGAACAAAGCTGTGACTGTAGAGAGGGGGAATTGAGTTACCATCTGACCTGATTTTGGCAGGTCAGTCCTGATTTGGGCAGCTGTGTCCTGCCAAAAATCATGGAAAAATGCTTCATGTCCTGATCTTGCAGTAGAAAAATATTTTCTTACTTTCCTCTAAATGTTGCAGAAAACTATAATACCTTAATTAAAATACCTTAATATGATAAGAAACAATATAAGCAACTAAAAAAACGACAGCATGTAGCCTTAATTCTGATTATTTAGAGAACACAAGTTTGTTGCATTGGTCGAGGTTGCATATTGTCCTATGTAAAATTATGTTTTAGTAAGAAATGTCCCAATTTTGACTACTCATAAGGTGCTAACCCTAGAGTGGGTGCAGTGTAGTAACTGTTGAAGTGTAAGGAGTCAGCAATGTAAATGCTGAGGTTGGAGGCACTACTGCAATGATTAGAGTGTGGTGGTCAGTGCTGTGACTATTGGGGCGTGGGGATCAGTACTGTTGTGACTGTAGAGAGTAGGGGCTGTGCTGTTACTGCTGAAGCAGAGGGAGTCAGTGCTGTGACAGTTGAGGGGAGCAATATTGCAACTTTTGAAGTGTGGATTCAGTGCTGTGACTCGGAGTGTGGGGAGTCAGTACTGAGACTGTTATGGTGTGGGTGCTCAGTGCTGAAAATGTTGGAGCAGTGCTGGGACTGTGGGGGTGGGGTACAGTTCTGTGACTTTTAGGGGTGGGGCACTGCTGTGATTGTTGGAGGGTGGGGTCAGTTCTGTTACTGCTGAGTGTGACAAGGTCAGTGTTGTAGCTGCTGGTGAGGGGTTTGTGATGTGTTTGTCAGGGTGTAGGGACAGTGCTATGACTAGAGAGGAGCAAGGATGTGACTGTTAAAACATAGGGAGTCATTGCTGTAACTGTTGGGGTGGGACACTGTTGCAGCTGTTGGGTGTGTGAATGAGTGCAGTGACTGTAGTAGGTCAGTGTTGCAACTGTTCTGGGGTGGGCACCATAGTGACTGTTACGGGATGGAAGGGTCAGTGCAGTAAATATTTGGGACTGTGGTTGTCTTGGGGGGGGCTGCGCTGAGACTGTTGAGATTGCTTTTGGGAGGGGGCAGCTGCTACATTCAGTCCTTCATAAAGAACATCCTGAAGGGACAAATTTCTTAGAATGAAGTGTGACTGCTCTAACAATACAGATTTAGAAGCAGCAAATTTAGAAATGGCAAATCCTCTCACTGAAAGGGAATGCCATCAGGACTGGATCAAAAAAGCATATCCCATGTGAAAACCGTTAATACAGAAGCAAATAAAATTGGCAATATCATTAGACAGCATTGAGTGACAGTTGTATAATGGCCAGCCCCCCCCCCATGTCTAAGTGGCAACTCCCATCCAGAGGGACGCCTGCCTTAAGCTATGAACACTATCTCTTTTTACCTTTACCCCACCATAATGGGTGAGGGTAAGTGGGAATGGGTAATCAAGGCACATTTTAGGGTACCACAAATGGGAAACCACTCACAAACAAAGGTCCACACTGCAAGCTGGAATCAAACAGGATGCATATTTATTTAGCTGTCAGGTGTCACACAGCCTTACAGGGATTACCCTTGCCTTCAGCAGTTCATAACTTCTGTCATTACCATGAGTCAAATTCAATTACTCAGGGCATATGTTATGCTCACTATGCTACTCTGTGCATTTTCAATGCTCCCTCTCTTTGCAGTAAAAGACCTCTGCTGCTGCTGTTACTTCAATTACCACAAACCCCATCACCCATTTTTCAGGGTCCCTGGAGCCCTGGCACTCTCAAGACCATTTGCATCCTGGCATCCTTCCAGGCAGGGCAAGCACTACTCTGAGGGTAAACTGTGCCTGAGCGTCTTTCTGTGTCAGTAAGTGACAACCAAGTGAATTTCTTAGTACACCCAAATTATGATCTAATCCTAAAATATACTATAGTTTGTCTAACCAGATGTGCCTCCCTCCAGCTCCACATTGATAATCCTAGTGGCCAAAGAATGGACTCCCATACCTGGCACCATCCCTGAGATCTACTGACCCTAACTCTTATCAAGCCCCCTCCTCCTGGTGATCATTCATTCAGGCTTCCTACCCAGGGGGTTACACACTACATTAGGAACATTTTCACTTGCTCTCATGGCTGCCCTCTCCCTTGCGTTCTGTGGATGGGAGTGGATCCACAAGGATCCCAGCATCCTTCCTTGAGTGATAACTCACCACAACTCCAATCAACACCCATCAGGTCCCAAATTTCCATTTTCTTAAGGCAGGACACTCGGATGGGGTCTGCCTCCTCCTAACTGGTATTCTAGGGTGTTCCACTCCAGGACCTTGACTAGATAATGAGCCTCTGGAGATCTCACAGGAGGCCTTTTATAAAGGATCATTGCATCCAAAATGTGTTAGGCATGCTCAGAATGTACTGTGTGTCTGCAATGGCTTTTAAATAATGAATGTATTTGGAATATAAATTGAAGCTTTGGAGTCCAGATTTTACAAGCTGGTGAATGCTCGATCCTAACGTGTTTGTACCTCACAGGAGGAGACCTGTGCCACCCAGACCCAGGGACCCTGCCTCCATCCCTGAAGCCACAAGCCCCCAGCTCAGCCTCAGCTACAGAAGCTGGACTCTCTCTAACTTGCTCACTGGTTCCTGGAGAACTGAGTTCATGGCTTGCCTTTTTCTCCTATGTAATATAAAGGTGGAAGGTCAGGGCCATAGAAACATAGACTTTGACAGCAGATCAGAACTTCTTGGCCCAACCAGTCTGCCCATTTCCCTACCTATTGGATAAGATGCAGATTCTAGTTAGCCAACAGCCTATTCCTCCTACCGCCTACTATAATTGCCTTATGGCTGTCTGTGGAAGGCTGTGGGTTAACAGATGGACACTTGACACAGGAGCTATAGTGTTGCAGAAATCTTGCAAGGATATTTTATTTACATGAACCAAAAATAAAACAAACTGTACGTCCAAAATAATCAAATGCAAAAGAATGCTGAAAAATTAAACAGCAGGCTTCGTTCCAACAGTCAAAACATTAGTAGTTCCAAATACACAGGAGTAGCAGCCATCTTTAAACTTCTAGATGTTATCAAGTCAACACCCAACTCAGATCTGACTAGCTCCATACAATGCTTAACATATAAAGGGGGCAGGACTAATGGATTGGTCTGCCCATCCATCAGTCAAGTCACAGTTTAATATATTTCACAAAATAGAGTTATTATGCACAGCTTTTAATAAGATTTACTTTTTATATATTTTTTTGAACAGTTCTAGTATCCACTATCTTTCCTAGAATGAATTTAATTCAATATTTCATGTTTCTGAATGCCGACAAGCACCGCCCCCAGCTTTCCTGCATAAAAGAAGGATGAAAGAGGCTGGCCGGCTCTAAAGAAGCAGGAATGCTGGGCGGTGCTGTGGCGTTTTCTTTCGTTATTAAAATTCTCCCAGCAGGGCTTATAACCCTGAATTGTTAAACAAAAACAATTCATTAATGTCTCCTAGACTTACATAGATACATAGACAGTGTCGACAGATAGGCCCTATGGCCCACCTAGTCTGCCCATTTGAGCTTGTAAGTTCAGTTTATGTTTTCCTAGAAGTCTGTTACCCCTTACCCCTGACCTCCAGAATTCCTTTATGTCTATCCCATGCATTCTTAAATCCTGTGATTGTTTCAGCCCCCACCACTTTCTCTGGCAGGGTGTTCCACTTGTCCACCACCCATTCTGTGAAGAAATTCTTCCTCATATTTCCTCTGAATCATCCTCCCTCCAACTTTATCCCATGCCCTCTAGTCCTGGAACATCTTTTTTGCTTAAAAATAGTGCATTCCTGCACCCTGTTTCTACCTGTGAGATACTTGTATGTCTCTATCATGTCTCCTCTCTCCCTCCTCTCCTCCAGGGAGTACATGTTCAGTTCCTTCAACCTGTCTTCATTGGACTTGTGATGCAATCCATGTACCATCTTTGTTGCCCTCCTCTGAACCTTCTCTACCCTGTTTATGACCTTACGTAGGTATGGTCTCCAGAACTGTACACTGTACTCCAGGTGGGGCCTCACTAGTGTCTTGTAAAGCAGAATTATGACCTTCCTTTTCCTGCTGGTGATGCCTCTGCCTATACATCCCAGCATCCTATTTGCTTTACCTGCTGCCTTGTCACACTGTTTCCTCACTTGAGGTCATCAGAGATGATAACCCCAAGATCCCTTTCCTGCTTGGTGCATGCTATATCCTCACCCCCAACTGATATATTGTGCCAGGGTTTTTGTGCCCATATGCATTATCTTGCACTTCTTTGCATTGAATTTCAACTGCCAAACCCCTGACCATTCTTCAAGTTTCTGCAGGTCCCTTCTCATTCTGTCTACACCCTCTGGTGTGTCTACTTTGTTACAGAGCTTTGTGTCATCGGCGAACAGTGAAATTCTGCCTTCTAGGTCCTGCGCAATGTCACTGATGAAGATGTTGAATAGGACTTCGGAGACCTAAAGTATTGCTAATCCTCTCCTAGCTCCGAGGTTGCGTTCCGTTGCTCAAAACAGCAAAATGGGAACGAACGTGCACACCTTCGTGCAGGAAGATAGAGAAAGACCGCGATGCCGGCTAGCCAGAAATCACTTAAAACAAAAGCTGGGTAGGTGTCTTATAGTTTCTCTAACATACTACTGAAAGATTAATTTTGCAACATAACACTGGAAAAGGGAACCAAATCACAGTACGCTACTGGTGAAAAGTTTTGTGACTCTGCGAATGCTACTGCTGAAACAGCAAATAGGGAGCTCGTCTTCACAGACCCAGTTCTGGTAATACAAACGAGCAGTATACAGCGTGATTTAAGAATGCCAAGGAGGTTTTGAAATAATTAGCTATAATTCTAGCACTATTACATATACTGTTCACTTGCAAAGGGGAACAAAATGTTCATAGGATTGCTCTGGTTGAAAAGGTATACCTGGAGAATGCTGGGGGGGGGGTACCCAACAAATAACAAAATACAAGAATTTCAATAGTGATTAATAGATGACCAGTCTATTATTCACTATTTATGCAAGGGACAAATAAACAAAGACAAGCATTCATTCTTCTTTCATATTTGACAAACATATAGACGTTCAAACAAAGAGGAGGTGACAGGGGCACTACCACATACTCCTCCCCCCTTTTGACAAAACCCTCCCCTTTTATTATTTCTGGATTTTCTTTCTTTACTTTATCTATCAGATCTCCCTATAATTGAGAGATGAAGCCACAGCCCACCCTCTCCATGGCTCCACCACGGGGTCCCTAAACAAATATCAATCTCAACAAGTAAGAGGAAGACAGATTTCTTCCAGGTTTTTATTCTTCGTTACCCCAAGGTCTGAAGATAGATACTCTCTTATTCCGCATCTTGACAGGTAATCAGCATTTCCATTTGTAACCCCCTTCCAATGTTTTATTACAAAATGGTAAGGTTGCAGTGAGAGATACCACCGCATGATTCGGGGGTTTCTATCCTTCATGTTGTGCAACCAACATAACGGATTATGATCCATCCAAATCTCAAATTCAGTACCCCATAAATAAAATCGAAGGGCCTCAATAGCCCACTTGATCGCCAAGCATTCCTTTTCAATAGTGGAATACTTGGTTTCTCGTTCATGTAATTTTCGGCTAATATAAATGATAGGGTGTTCTTCCCCATTAATGCACTGTGTTAACACAGCCCCAATACCTTGGTTGGAAGCGTCTGTATGCGGTATAAAAGGATGTGTAAAATCAGGTGTATGCAGAACTGGTGAAGAACATAGTTGAGCTTTTATGGTACAAAAGGCTTCTTCACATTCAAGGTTCCACACTACTTTATCAGGCTTGTGTTTCTTTGTTAAATCGGACAAAGGGCCAGTCATTGTTGAAAAGGTGGGGATGAAGCGCCGATAGTACCCCGCTAGACCCAGGAAGGCCCAGACATCTTTCTTTGTTTTGGGTCTGGGGCAGTGGGCAACAGCATCAACCTTAGTTACTTCTGGTTTAATACACCCTTTTCCAATAAGAAATCCTAAATATTTTGTTTCCTGCATCCCCATGGTACATTTCCCAGGGTTTATGGTAAGTCCAGAATTAGAAATAGCAGACAGGACTTCCGATAGGTGATGTATATGTTCCTCCCATGTAGGACTGGACATCACCACATCATCTAGATATGCCATGCTATACGCAGCATGAGGAGCAAGGATTCTGTCCATAACCCTTTGAAAGGTAGCAAGGGCACCATGTAGCCCAAAGGGCATTACTGTGAAATGGAATAAGCCAAGGGGTGTACTAAATGCTGTTTTGTCTCGTGCATCCAGATCCAGGGGAATCTGCCAATATCCTTTTGTTAAGTCTATTGTGGTGAAATACTGGGACTTTCCCAAATGATCCAAAATGTCGTCTATACGGGGCATGGGGTAACTATCAAATTTGGAAATAGAGTTAAGACGTCAGAAATCTAGACATTTATGCACCCCACCCTCTTTTTTGTTCACAACCACCAAAGGAAAACTCCATTCACTATGTGAAGGTTCGATAATCCCCATATCTTGCATCTTTCTTAATTCCTTAATAACGTCTTCTCTAACCCTTTCAGGTAGGCGGTAGGGTTTTTGACGAATGGGACTATTTTGGTAACCGAAGTACTATGTGTCACGTTTTTAGCTTTTCCTGGAGTTCCCTTAAAGGTTTTTTCATGAAATTTCAATATAGTTAATAGTTCAGCAGTCTGCTGGGGTCTAGATCGGGATTTATATTAATTTCCTTAATATCTCCTTCCATTTCCAATCTTTGATAAGCTACGTCCAATTCACTACTACCATCCTCCGGGTAGACATACCCGCATAAGGTTGGTACCCTGTCTACCCATGGTTTCAGAAGGTTTGCATGGTAGATACATTTCTTATTAACTTTGTCATGTACATTTATTTTGTACATAACGGGACCCGTTTTCCTTAGAACTTTATAGGGGCCCTGCCACTTCATCAGTAACTTATTATCTGATGAGGGTAGCAGTAACAACACTTGATCCCCTTCCGTAAAGTCCTTAGTACATGTTCCTTTATCATATTGTATCTTTTGAACTAGCTGTTGCTTCTGGTTAACAGCATGTGCCTGTTGACTGTATTTCTTTATTCGTTCCCTTAAGTGTTGTAAATACTCAAGGGGACATTTGTTCTGGCAAATCCTATTTTCCTCCCACCACTCTTTTACAACATCTAAAGGCCCTCTAGGGTTTTTACCATACAATAGCTCAAACGGTGAAAATCAGGTTGAGGCTTGTGGCACCTCCCTATAGGCAAACATTAGATAAGGAAGGTCAATGTCCCACTGTCTCCCTTCATCCTAGACAAATTTCGGAATAATTTTTTTCATTGTCTGGTTGAAGCGTTCCACCACACCGTCTGTTTGCGGATGATATGGTGTGGTCCGTATAGCTTCTATCCCTAGGGTCTGGTAGAGCCACTTCTAGACCAGAGAACAGAAATTTATACCCCTGTCTGTAAGTATTTTACATGGGATACCTACTCTACTAAATATTCTGCCCAGTTCTTCAGCAATTCTAGGGGTGGTGACAGTTCAAAGTGGTATAGCCTCCGGATATTTAGTTGCATAGTCACAAACCACTAGTATATACTGATTACCTTTTGAGCTCTTTTGTACAGGTCCCACGATATCCATAGCAATTCTTTGAAAGGGGGTAGTAAACAAAGGCATAGTTTGCAAAGGTACTTTGTCTTTCTTTACAATTTTTGCCACTTTTTGACATTCTGGGCAACTTCTGCAGTATTCAGCCACTTGCTCATGTGTTCCAGGCCAAAAGAATATATGAAGTAGTCTACTCAAGGTTCGGTCCCTCCTTAAATGTCCAGCCATAGGAATATCATTGGCAAGGCTCAATAATATTGGTCTGTACTTTCTTGGTACCAACAATTGCTCAATGGTTTCATTAGTTTTGGGATTAGTACATATCCTATACATTAACCGATCTATTATTTGACACCTGTCTCCAGTCCCTTGAGTCTTATCTCGTGAAAAGAAAATTTGTAAAGACTCATCCCCCCCTGTAATTCAGCAAAAGTATTTTTATCACATTCCTTTACATCATACACAATGCCATCATCATGGTTATTTTTCACAGTGTCTTTTGCTTTCAAAGTCCAATTATTCTTCTCCTTTCTCTTCTGTTTTCTGGACTTCTTGTCCTTCCCTATTACTCCATATTTATCTTTATCAAAGGGGAAGAAGTGTTCCAAAGTATCTAAATGTTAAATAGGTGCAGTCTGTGATCTGGTCACCATAGCACATACGTTAGCAGAAATAAGGTTCTGAAAAGTGAGACAGTCATATCCGATTACTACGGGAATTGGAAGGTTAGGTACAACTCCTACCTTCATATTCTGCACTTGTCCTACTATTGTTATTTCTGTCTCCTCCAATGGATAATAATGTGTATCACTATGTATGCATGTTACCCCAGTAGTCGGACCTCCTGGGAATGGTGGTATACATAATAATTCTGGTTGCACCAAGGCTTGTTTACTCCCCGAATCAAGAAGGCCCATAACTAAATGTTGTCCTACTTGTACAGGTACCATAAACTGTCCCCAATTACCTAAGGCAAGATGTATCTGTTCGGGTTTCTTCTTGGGACAAAACCGTGCAATGTGTCCTTTGGTTTTACACTCATGACATACAATGTCTGGGTTGTACCCCCTTCCTAATCTACCAGTGTTCTTCATACCAGTGTTTGTAATAGTGTTACCAGCTGATCCCATAGTAGCAGAAGGAGGTCTTACTGGCTCCCCTTGATGGTTGGCTGCCTGGTTGGTGCCTTTCTGCCTGTGAGATATTGAAATGTCAGTACATAATGCACACAAGTGTGAGCAGTCCTGATGGAGTTAAGCAGCGGTGACAAAAAGTGACACTGTTTCTTTAAGTTTTTTTCTAATTCATGCTTTTATGCCCCCTTCTTCAGCTCCCCTGGAACCCTATGGCACCTTCCCTCAGCCCCCACAAAGCCTCAGTTTACTCCCTAAATGGGGTACAGAGTGGGAGAAATATACCCCTGAGTGTGCAAAGCATCAAATTGCATCAGATTGTAGATGATGCAGCAGGGCTGGCCCAGGGTCTCCAGGAAGCAGGTACATGGGTCACTTTTCCTTGTTCTAGTTATGCATTCCCCTTTGGTCCCTGGAAGAAACTGGCACACAAGGGGACATATGTGCAAGTGCACACATTGTGTGCATAGCATGGGTCCCCAACCAACATTCCCCCCCCCCCCACTCTATGCGGTCAGCTGCACTGTCACCTGTGATCATCCAGGTGGCAATATCACAGCCAGAACAGAAACCTTCCCTCTCTGGAGGACAGCATCCTCTGGGACACTTAATCCCCCCTCCCCCCGGCTGGCCTTAATGACCCAGGCTTGTTTCCAAACCTGGTCACCTGCATCACGAGCGGTAGGAAATATATTTGTATAGTGCTCAAGGAAGTAGTGCTGTAACTGTTGAGGCTGGGGATCTGCTGCATTGTGACTAATGGGGGTGTTGGCACTGCAATGACTGCTGAAGGTGGGGTCAGTGCTGTGACTATTAGAGTGTGGGGGTCAGTGTCATGACAGTCAGGGTTTGGGAGTCAGTGATGTAAGTAGGGTGAGTTCAGTCAGTGGCTGTTCTGGGATCAGTGGTATGTGCTGTTAATGTTAAGGGTTAGGAGGCTTTGTTGTGACCGTTCGGTGTGGGATCTGTAGTGTGACTGTATGATGTGTTAGCACTGCTGTGGCTGTTGGGAGTGAGTGACAACACTGAGACGGTTGAGGTGTAGGGGCTGCTAATATTACTGTAAAGGTGTAAGGATCAGTGCTGTAACTGTTGGGGGGTCTGGGTCAGTGCTGTGAAAGTTAGGATGCATCTTTCAGTGCTGTGACTGTTTAGAGTCTGGATCAGGGCTGTAACTGGGAGGAGGGGGTCAGTACTGTGGCTGTTGGAGGTCACAGTCAGTGCTGTGACTAAAAGGAGGGGGTCAGTGCTGTAACTGCTGGGGTGGTTGGGGTATATTCTGTGACTATTGGAGTGTATGGGGTTAGTGCTGTGACACTTGGGGGCATAGGTCAGTGCTGTGACACTTGGGGGATGTGGGTCAGTGCTGTGACATTTGGGGGCATGGGTTAGTGCTCTGACCCTTGGGGCATGCGTCAGTGCTGTGACACTTGGGGGATATGGGTCAGTGCTGTGACACTTGGGGGATGTTTTGTCAGTGCTGTGACACTTGGGGCATATGGTCAGTGCTGTGACACTTGGGGGATGTGGGTCAGTGCTGTGACACTTGGGGGATGTGAGTCAGTGCTGCGACACTTGGGGGATGTGGGTCAGTGCTGTGACACTTGGGGGATATGGGTCAGTGCTGTGACACTTGGGGATGTGGGTCAGTGCTGTGACACTTGGGGGATGTGGGTCAGTGCTGTGACACTTGGGGGATATGGGTCAGTGCTGTGACACTTGGGGGATGTGGGTCAGTGCTGTGACACTTGGGGCATGGGTCAGTGCTGTGACACTTGGGGGTATGGGTCAGTGCTGTGACACTTGGGGGATGTGAGTCAGTGCTGTGACACTTGGGGCATGGGTCAGTGCTTTGACCCTTGGGGTATGGGTCAGTGCTGTGACACTTGGGGGATATGGGTCAGTGCTGTGACACTTGGGAGATATGGGTCAGTACTCTGACCCTCGGGGCATGGGTCAGTGCTGTGACACTTGAGGGATGTGGGTCAGTGCTGTGACACTTGGGGGATGTGGGTTAGTGCTGTGACACTTGGGGGATATGGGTCAGTGCTGTGACTATTGGAATGTGGGGGTCAGTGCTATGACAGTCAGGGTGTGGGAGTCAGTGATATGAGTAGGGTGAGTTCAGTCAGTGGCTGTTCTGGGATCAGTGGTCTGTGCTGTTAGTGTTAAGGGTTAGCAGGCTTTGTTGTGACTGTTGGGTGTGGGGTCTGTAGTGTGACTGTATGATGTATTAGCACTGCTGTGGCTGTTGGGAGTGAGTGACAACACTGAGATGGTTGAGGTGTAGGGGCTGCTAATATTATTGTAAAGGTGTAAGGATCAGTGCTGTAACTGTTGGGCGGTCTGGGTCAGTGCTGTGAAAGTTAGGATGCATCTGTCAGTGCTGTGACTGTTTAGGGTCTGGATCAGGGCTGTAACTGGGAGGGGGAGTCAGTACTGTGACTGTTGGAGGTCGCAGTCAGTGCTGTGACTAAAAGGAGAGGGTCAGTGCTGTAACTGCTGGGGTGGTTGGGGTATATTCTGTGACTATTGGAGTGTATGGGGTTAGTGCTGTGACACTTGGGGGCATAGGTCAGTGCTGTGACACTTGGGGGATGTGGGTCAGTGCTGTGACATTTGGGGGCATGGGTTAGTGCTCTGACCCTCGGGGCATGGGTCAGTGCTGTGACACTTGGGGGATGTGGGTCAGTGCTGTGACACTTGGGGGATGTTTTGTCAGTGCTGTGACACTTGGGGCATGGGTCAGTGCTGTGACACTTGGGGCATGGGTCAGTCCTGTGACACTTGGGGATGTGAGTCAGTGCTGTGACACTTGGGGGTATGGGTCAGTGCTGTGACACTTGAGGGATGTGAGTCAGTGCTGCGACACTTGGGGGATATGGGTCAGGGCTGTGACCCTTGGGGCATGGGTCAGTGCTGTGACACTTGGGGGCATGGGTCAGTGCTGTGACACTTAGGGGTGTGGGTCACTGATTTGACACTTGGGGTTGTAGTTCAGTGCTGTGACACTTGGGGGTGTGGATCAGTGCTTTAACACTTGGGGTGCATGGGTCAGTGCTGTAACACTTGGGTTTGTAGTTCAGTACTGTTATACTTCCAGGATGTGGGTCAGTGGTGTGACACTTGGGGGTTCAGTGCTGTGAAACTTGGGGGTGTGCAGTGCCATGACACTTTGGGGGTGTATGTCAGTGCTATGACACTTGGGGTGGGTGCCAGTGCTGTGTCTGTAGAAGGTGTGGGCAGAGCTGTGACTGCTACATTTGAAGCAGTG
Source organism: Neoceratodus forsteri (assembly GCA_016271365.2). NCBI lineage: Eukaryota > Metazoa > Chordata > Ceratodontiformes > Ceratodontidae > Neoceratodus > Neoceratodus forsteri. The sequence goes on along the minus strand of CM057449.1, from coordinate 1,550,681,040 downwards.
CTGAGACTATTATGGACTGGGGCACTGTGTAACTGTTGGAAGGCGGGACTGTGCTTTGACTGTCAGGGTGTAGTGGCTGGCTGTGACATTTAAGGAGTGGGGCAACACTGTGGCTGTTGTAGCATAGGGAGTCAGCGCTATGACTTTTGGGGATGGGGCATTACTGCAATGGTTGGGGTGTGGTGATGATCAGTGCTATGACTGTTGGGGGGGTCAGTGCAGTGATTGTAGAAAGTGGGAGACTATGCTTTTACTGTTGAAGTGTAGAGACTCAGTGCTGTAATTGGGAGAGTGCTGAGACATTTGGAGAATGGGGCAGCACTATGGCTCTGAAGTGTAAGGAGTAAGTGCTATTACAGTTGGGGGGGTCGGTGCTGTGACCATACGGGAGCTAGTGCTGTTAGTGCAGGAATCAGTGCTCTAATTGTTGAGGGGGCACCACTGATTTTTTTTAATCTTCTGCCACCACCTGGAGCCCATCCTTGGTGTCAACTATCTTTCTTTTTATTTTCTACTGAGACCACCCCAGTGTCACCTACCTGTAGTCCCCGACCCCTGCTGAATCTGTGGATAGTGTTCTTTGGGGTCTGAAGGACTACTCAACTGACAGTGTTAGTGTTACCCTAATCTCAGCTCCCTCTATCATAGCACTAGTGTGGGAGTACATTTCTGTTACTGAAAGACAGTGCCTAAGTCAAGGTAAAACCAGTGTTGGGTAGTAACTAGTTACTTGTAACTAGTAACTGTAATATGATTACTTTTCTAGGTAACTAGTAATAGCAATTAATTACTTTTAAAATAAAATAATAAGTAACTGTAATGACATTACTTTTCCCTAAAAGTAACTAGTTACTGTAATATAAATAGAATTACAGATGGGCATCCATCTGTTATGGTTGCTGAAATCCATCAAGGGGTTTCTGTGACTTCATAAAACCTTAAGGGTGAAGCTCAAGAAATTTATGACATCCCAGAAATCTGGAGATTGTACAGGTGTCTCTTGGTATTCAGGTTTCAGTGTAAATAAAGGCTTCTCAACTGGCTGCATGCTCAATTTATTACAACATCAGGCTAAAAAAATTGCCTTCTGACAAGCATTGCATGAGCACCCAGCATCTTCACCTTGCATATTGAATGCAAGTTGCCTCTCATTTTTTGCCTTTTTTCACAATAAAAAGTTTAGGCAACATGTCATGTCTGTGAGGTGCCATTTATGGTAGTCTTGCTGATACTCAGGTTTGAGTAGTCTCAGTGTCTAGGTATTATGAGCCGCCAGAGGTACAGGGTGGTGTAAACCTGTGGCACAACAACTGGAGCAAAGACATGCAGCCTTGTAACATTAAACCAAAGAATTCTGACCCAGTACTGGTTTGCCCTATGAGATCTTTGCTCTTATACAGTAGCTATGACTACAAGGTAGCCTCATTTATCACACAATTGCTTTCTATATGGTTACAGTCTCACTGCCTTTGGGTGACATGGTTGTTTTTGCCAGTTGTTTCATTACAGAAAATCTTGGGCTGAATGGCTCTGATGAGATGTCTTTGTGCTGGGTGTCTTGTACCAAGTGCCGCAGATCTGGTGTAAATCACTGGCCCCTCCAGTTTGAGTATTTCTTTAATCTGTAGAAAATGAAAATGAGTGTGCACACATAGCTTTCACTTTTCAGCCTTCTTACTAGGTCCTGTTAATTTGTCCCCACTTAAGGACTCCTCAGCTCATTCACTTCTACTCTGCCTTTTCTTTATATTTTTACTTGCTATTTACTCCCCCCCCAATAGTACTCCACTCCCTTTGGGAGATGCTTATGGCCTCTAGACTCTGCCCTCATACCTGGAGCCCTGTGAGGTCGATCCCCCATTTAGCCATGGCTTGCCCCCAGGTGGGGACAAGGTGGGGCCTGTACACCATGAATTCTTGAGTTTCATTTGGACACCTTATTCTTGGACAGGTAGGGGCATTGGCGATCTGGGCCTAGTACTCTGTCTACTGGGAGAGATGCGGGCCATTTTCTGGTTTTCCTGTGATGCGTGCTGTGTGTCCTGATGTCAAGGTACTGAGCCGTGATGTCCATCATGCAGCTCCCCCTGTGAGTGGCTGGGCTTGCTGTACCTTGGGCCACCACCCGGGGTCAGCCAAGCACTGAGCCCTGATCCCCCCCTAGAGAAGGTGAGCAGTCCCTGGGACACTAAAGCCTCCTCCCCGGCTGGCCCTCTGGCTTGTTCCTGAACCCGAGTCACTGGCATCACGAGTGGTATGGCTACCACTGCACCAGTGGGCTGGCATTACTCTGCCTTTTCATACCTATTATCCCCTTTTCATTTTCCAGATTCTATTCTTACCTTAACTACTGTCACTTTACAATAACTGTCTAGCGATTTTTCCCTAAGGGAAACCGGATTATAATTTGCCATTATAACCCATGGGTTAAAATGGAGAACATGCACCAGCTTTCCCTTGGTCAAAACACACACCAGCACACCTCACTGTGACTGGCACTGGCGGTAAGTTAACTAAAAAAAGGAAATAACTGGCCTATGTCTACTAATATGTCTAAGCTGTAAAAAAAAAAGACAAAGAAAAAAAGGGGGAAACAAAATGTTTCTGCAGCAAAGCTCTGACAGAGGACTGAGTTGAAACCCTGAGATGGCGGCTGCATGGGGATGTGACTTTATTTTATATAACTGCTGTGGCAAAAAAATGCTCCCCAGCAATTATATAAAATAAAACATGGGGTGGTGTGTTTTAACTTGAGATTTTATACACACCCTCAGTGTTGGATGCTTAAATAAACCCCTTGAGCTTCATTCTTAGGATTTATGTGGCATCCAAAAACTAAGGTGTGTGTAAAATCTTGTTAAACACACCACTCCATGTATTATTCTATATTTCTCCTATAGCCTCTCCTATTTTCTTTCCTCACATACATTTCTCTCATTTCCCAAACCTGTTTTTTTCTCTCTTAGATAATTCCTGAAGAAGACCTATGGTTGAAACACCAGTTCTAACTCACTTTTCCATTTTCAGCATACATTTAATATTAGCATTATGTTCTATATCTGTAACATGTGCTGTGCAGATAAAAGTCAGAAAACACATTTTATTTTTTGTTTTATTATTAATATTTCATTTTGCAACATTTGATATACAAATTATACTATTTATGCTCCTCTACATGGTACTGCTAAGAATCACTATAGGAATTGATGAAATTTATTTGATGGGGCAGACTGGTCAGTTGATGTACAATTTATAGATAGCTTGCTACGCCCATGCATGTCGTCAGTCATGGCCCTCTACAGTAGCCATTGTGAACCCCGAGGGAATCTGGGCCAGCATAGCTATTGTAGGAAAGGCTAGTAGTCCATCTGCAAACAGGGCTTCGGGCCTATTTCCATCAACACCACATGTGCCGAGCTGCCACAGCAGGCCGCTTGATCATCTGTCCACCCACCTGCCAGATCTATCACCATCACCTGCCCCATATCAAAGAAAATCCTTATCGAAGAGGTATGTACTGGAGTGTAACAAGTGTTTTTGCTGTGTGATGATTCGGCTGTTATGTGACGCTGTCTGACTTCAGTTGTGACATACTAGCAGTGGTATAATAGTCATGGCAGACTTCATTATAATTATAACTGGGTCTCAGTGGCAAGTCAAGGTTCAGCTGTGGGAAAGAGTGTTTAAATTTTGTTGGGGTAAGCAGGTGTGTGCTGGTGGAATTTTTTGTATGTGATGTGGGGTGGATCTGGGGCTGACAATGGCAAACTTAAGATTCAGGCTGCAGTGGAGAAATGAGAAAAGAGCACCAAGACAAGGAAGGGCAGTAGATTTGCAAGGTGTGTGTGTGTGTGAGTGTAGGGGGAGCTATGTGAGGGTGGGATTTTATTACAGAAATTTAAAGGGGTAGTTGTGGCTCTTGCATAGTCAGGAAGAGAATACAGGTCAGATGTGGGAAAGATCACCAAGTGCAGAAGATGCAGCAGAGGGTGTGTGGCGGGGGTAAGGGTGGGATGTAAAGGGGTAGTCGCGGCTGGCATGTCAGGATATATAGCTGTATGAGAAAGATCCCCAAGAGCACCGGCAGTGGATGCAGCGTGTTTGTGTGTTGGAGGGTGAGTGTGGGTGTTATGAAAATGAAAAAAAGGTTAGGGACAGCAATGGCTGGCAAAGCAAGGATTCAACTGTGGGGGGAAAAGATTACAGAGGGCAGCAGTAGATGCAGGGTGTGTATTTGAGTGACTTTTTATAGAGGTTTTATTTACGGAAATGTAATGGGATTGTTGTGGCTGGCAATGTCAGATGGATACTGTGTTACAAATTAACTTATTAATTGTCTTTAGAATCAGTTTTATTTCTTTTATACACTTCTTGGGGTTTTATGAGCACATAGATATGTTCAATGAGTAAATATATCCATGTTATCGAAAGTAATATAAAGTAACATACATTACAGTTATAGTTACTAATTACGTTTTATATAAAAGTAATAAGTAACTGTAACTGATTACATTTATTTGAAATTAACTAGCAACTGTAACTGATTGCTTTTTAAAAATAACTTACCCAGCACTGGGTAAAACCATCATGCAGTCCCTGAGGAACGCTAAGCACAGAGTCACATAAGGTCAGCTGACTGTTCTTGTACCCTTGTGTCATAGTACCATATTTTTGAGACTTTGTGTTTCAACCCTAACTAATGCATAACTAGTCTTTTGGAACAATGTCATTATTTTTAAAGAAAACGTGTTAACAGATACAGTCTGCTTTGTATTGACATTAATGCATTTAATGATAAGTGGTACGTAGTGTTTAATGGCACTGCCTACCCTCACTGAACCCTGTGCCATGTAGTCCTTGGCATCCAGCTGCACCCCCTCCCTCACCTGCCCCAAGCCATCAGTCTCTGGAACTGATTGGAACCTCGCACTCTGTCCCAAACCTTCAGTCCATGAAATCTACTGGAACTCCTCTCCCTCACCCAACCCCAAACCATTTCTCCCCGGTGTACATTGGTACACCCTCTCTCGCACTGCCCCAAACCATGCCATTACCCTGCCCCGTCCTCTCCCAAACCATCAGATCAGTCTCTGGCATCTTGTGTATCCCATCTCCCTTGCCCTGCCCTAAACCAAAAGTTCATGTCATCCAGTGATATCTCCTCCCTCAACATGCCACACCCAGACAATGTCTGGCAATAACCCTCCATTCAACTCCTTAGCTGGAAGCCATCCAATTCACTTAAATTAGTAATAAGACATTACAGGGTGTGCATTATGCAAATCTAACTGCACACCCAGGGGTGTGGTAAAGCACACATCTGCAGACCACGTGTCTTCAGAACCTGGAAGTGCATTTAGAGCTAGTCAATGTAACCTCTCACCCCCAGTATCTTATTTTGGTTATAAAATGGCTCTGTGCAATTTTCACACATTGAAGAATTAAAAGAAAGAGGTTTAAATATTGCAAAAGTTACATTCTTGTTTTATGTTTCGAAAGTAGTTCCTCCACCTCATTTTTTTTTTTGCTTCAGGATGTTGGCCACCATGTGGCTTCTATAGTTGTAGTCTTGTATGTGTAGTTGCTGTCTCTTTGGCTGAGGAAGTTAGACAGTGCTGGTTGCTAGTGTGCAACAAGAAAATGAGAGAGGGAGAGAGACAACTGTCAGTTTAATTCATTATTTTTTGAATGCTGCTTAATTTGGGAGAAGCTACGAGGACAACAGGAACTGGCAGCATGAGCACAAATGCAAGCCTGAAGATTAAGCAGGTGAGGAAAGAGTGGTGGCAGTTGAAACAGCTGAGTGAGTAAGTTTCTTTTTAATGTTTTTCAAACGGTTACCCAGATGATGACAGGATTCAAAGTTCTACATGGGATGTGTGAAGCGGGAGTGTGGGCATGAATATTCAAAATACACGTAAGACAAATAGTGTTGGACATCTGTTGTAAAACCACAATGAGCAGCTACTCTGTACGTGTATGAAAATAATTTTTCTTGGCTTACAGGCAGTGTCAGGAAATTAATTAAACTAAGGCTGATTGTGGGTGTTTGTTTTTATTTTGAAGCAGCAGGAAGGCTCTGTAACTGTGAAAGCAAACCTGGTGGGTGGGTTTGAAAGCAGAGATTGTTATATACATAATTACATGTATTAATAAATTGAAGCAAGTATGTACAATTAAGATGCTTACACAAGGTTAAAAGGTTATTCACTGAAGGGTTTTTTGAACAGTTGTGATTAGTTTAAACATTGAAGTTGATCAGAGTATAAATAAACAGAAGCCATTAACATTCTGATTTTTTTTAAGTTCTAAAACATGCCCTTTTATTTCTTTTTGGGTGCAGCATCCAGGTTGTGTGCACTTGTTTTTGTCTATGTATTAGACAGATCTAATACATAGGTAGCAACCAATCAGGCTGCATGGATTTTGCCAGCTATTTTATGACCATGATTGCAATTAGGGAATAGACACATTTTATCTATTTCATAATCACATTTATGATTGTTTCAGATAGTGGTTGGTTAAAACTGAAAGGAGGGTTATTGTCAGATGCTGGCCTTCCAGAGGAGGTTGTGCAGTCAAAATCAGTGGTGGAATTCAAGCATGCATGGGACAGTCATAAGGCAATTCTAGGGGGTAGGGGTAGGAAGAAATAGGCTGCTGGTTAACTAGGATCTGCAGCTTATCCAGTAGGTAGGGAAATGGGCAGACTGGGTGGGCCAAGCGGTCCTTATCTGCCATCAAATTCTATGTTTCTATGTTTCTATGTCTAGGGGGTTTCTTTGGCAGCACCAGGGATGGGGTCCCAGTGTCACCCTAGTGAGGGGGGACATGGCAGCAGCATGCCACCAGGGATGACTACATGTTTTTTGTTTGTTTTCAGGTTTTTTGGTGAGGGTGTGTGTGTGTGTGTGTGTATGTGTTTTTCTTCAAGAGTTTTCTGACACTGGGATGAGGTCCCAGTGTTGGAATCGAGTTGGGGGTGTCACCAGCATACCACTAGGGATGGGCTACAAGTGTCTGCCCCTTGATTTGTATTTTTATTATCAAATAAGAATTGTCCAGTACTAGGGAGGAGGTCCCAATGTTGGAATCATGTTGAGCGGGGAGAAGTCACCAATGTACCACCATTGATTGGCTCCCAGTGGCTGCACTGAGCATTCCTTTATTATTTCTTAAGAACTGCCCAATACAACGGATGAGGTCCCAGTGCTGTAATCAGGTTGGGTGGGGGCACAGTCAGTAGAGTGCCATTACTGTTCACAGTGACCTCTTTCATGTGCCAGCCTTAAAGAGCTAGTGGAATCAAATCAGGCAGATAGGAAAATAATAACAATTTTAAGAAGTAGTCAGTTGTAACTTTTTATTTCCGAAGGATTTTTATTTTTCCTTTTGCTCATTAGAAGGTCTTCTATGTGATAATATTGTGCTGGATGTGTGGAACAGCTCTTAGCCTGGCAGCTGATATGTTTATCTCTTTGCCCACACCACATCATCAGCATTGTGATCTCACTGGCAGTGACATCACATGTGACTGACCTGGAAGCCACTGAGTGGCTATTGCTAAGCAGAAGAGATGTCATAGTCAGTGAGATCACAGTGCTGATGATGCTGTGGGGGGGGAATAAAGATAGATATGTCAGCTGCCATGCAGAGTGTTGTTCCACACATCAAACCTACTAACATCAGGTAAGAAATCTTCTAGTTAACCAAAGGGAAAAGAAAAATTACCTGAAATATAAAAAGTTATGGCTGACTGCTTTTAAAAACTAATCTTTAAACTGTAGTCGTGAGTGAGAAGGGGTTTCTCCAGACCACAGTTTTGAGAGGACTTAAAATACCCGTATCCCTCATGACTACAGTTTCAGCACTGAAACTCAAATTAGCAACTTCTATCAGAAGATGAGAGATTTTAAGCTTATCTATCTAAACACAAACCACAGTCTTAGTTTATAAGAAACCTGGTGAGCAAACCATTAACTCTACAGCCTGCTGTGATTCAGAATCTGAAGCAGCAAGCTACAGTACTCCACAATGATATCTTCACTCTCCAAGCCTGTATGAGAGACAGAAATAACTCCACAGTTTTTAGCCACTGTAGAGCAAGTTAACAAATGCTGATTTAAAGAAAACCACAAAACTAAACATCATGAAACTTTCAGGAAACTCTAATCATGACACAGAGACTTGAATTCAAGCTTTAGTAACAATATGCAAAACCTTTGCACATGATCTTTAAAGGTAACATGCCACTTCACTGCCAGCCAGTACAGTTCATGCAGGACTAGGGTTATATGATGTGACCTTGGAAGGTCAGTCAGCAACCTGGGTACTGTGTTCTGCACCAGCTGCAGTTCTCGTTGGGTAACTCCATTGACCCCGAGGCTGAGTGCATCACAGTAAATCAGCCTGGATGCCACAAACTCAGGTATCAATGTTGTCAGGTCCTCTGGTGGAATAACAGACTTATTTTGCCTGATGTTCCAAAGATGGAAAAAGCCATTCCAGTAAAACTGACTCCTGAGACACAAATGTCAACCTTCCATCCAGAATGTCTCCAAGATGTTTCACCATAGCAAGGGCCAGCAGCCCAGTGGTTCAAAGCCAGATCCCAGCCACATTTTCAGCTACCTCCATTCTCCCCTTATGACATGACTCAATCACCAGTACCTCAGTCTTGACTTGGGTAAGCCTCAGCCGACTATATGTCATCCAGTTCTGAATCTGTCAGGCACAAATTAAGCACCTCGACAGCGTCAGACATCCTGGGTGCAAATAGCAAATGCAGCTGGGTATCATCTGCATAACAGTGAGAACCCAGACTGTATCACCAGATGATCTTTCCTTGGGGCAGCATGTACTGTACACTGCACACAACATAGGCAAGAGTACTGACCCTTGAGCACACCACAGAGCAGGGCCATTCAGGATGATGAGAAAATTCCCATCACCACCCTCTGCATCCTATCCCTGAGGTAGGACTCAAAACAGCAGATGACTGTGCTGGAAGTCCTCTCTATTCCCTCAGACAATCCAACAACAGCCAATAGTCTACAGTGTTAAAAGCTGAAGAGAGACTGAGGAGAACAAGAATTGACTGTTCATTCCTATCCCTCACCCTGAGAAGGTCATTGTGCACTCTAACCAACACCATCTCAGTTCTGTGCCTAGATCTAAAACCAGATTGAAGGAGCTCATAGATATCATGAAACTGTAAGGTGTGCCTCAAGCAGCAGCGTCACATCCTTCTCAATAATCTTTACTAAAAAGGGCAGTTTTTTTTTAATTTGCTGAACTTTTCCAACCCCTAGGACTGGCCACCATCAGGTCATCCCCTCGTACAGCCCCATCACACACCTTCTGTGGACTTACCCATCCTGAGATATGCTCTGGCTTACCCCCCAGAGCAGGGCCACAGGAGGGAGCCTGACCACCTGTTGGATGCTGATATGTGGCCCTGGGATGTTTCCATCCTGGGGTTATGCCCTGACTTACCCACACCAGGGCAGGGCCTCTTGGAGGGGGCTCACCCTCCCATTGGATGCTGGTATATATCCCCAGTGGTACCACAGACTGTGATGCAGGACCTGTGGCATGAGGCAGATAGCATCCCACATGGCCCAGCTAGGTGGGACTTACAATGATGTCAGGGGCACATACACCAATGTCTGTCCCACCTCCCAACACAGTGCAGGTGCCAGTCACTGCTCCTCCCTTCGGCCTCCGCCAGAGGCCAGTTGTGTGCCAGACACTGAGCCCCCTCCCCCAAAGAAGGATAGCAGTATCTTGGATGTTCGATCCTTCTACCCCTGGCCAGCCCTCCTACTACCTGTGAGAGGCATGGGCAAGTGTAGGGGCATGCGCACCAGAAATGTGAACACATGATTGAAGAAATGGTGCAGCGAGGAAGGGTTCAGATTCATTGGTGACTGGGGACCCACTTAGAGGGATGGGAGCTTATTCAAGCCTGATGGCCTGCATTCATCCTGGAGAGGAACCCTGATCCTCAATGAAAAGTTTAAATGCTACATTGGCAAGCATTTAAATTAGCCAAGGGAGGTGGCATGCCAGCAAGAAGAGAAGTTGATTTCCCACCCCCAGAAGCTTGCAAAGGAACAGGGGACAAGGGGTGGGGTATCACAGCAATGCAAAGTGCAAAAGATGGAGGAAGGGAAGAACAGAAGGGACACAGGTACCCAAGTAGTAGATAGACAGTCGGAGGGCAGAATACAACAGAAAGGGCAGAAGGCAGGGTGGACCAGGCAAAAAGATCAGCCGGGAAGGGGGGAGTGTAGGGCAACAAAACAGTGGAGGGAATTACATCATGGAGAGCCATGTGTGCCAATGCCAGGAGCCTTAGCAACAGGATGGAGGGAAAAAAAAAGATGGAGACCCTATAGACAGCTATGGCACAGTCAGACCTAGAAACATAGAAGTTGACAGCAGATAAGGACCGCAAGGCCCATCCAGTCTGCCCATTTGTTTTTCTACCTTATAAATGTGCCATCGGCCTTTGCTCTGTCAGTGGCCTATCTATTCATACTCATTTGTATTGCTCCCTTATGCCTATCCCATGCCTGTTTGAAGCCCTGCACTGTTTTCATAGCCAACACTTCTTGAGGTAGGCCATTCCATGCATTCACCACCCTTTCTGTGAAAAATAATTTCCTCACATTCCCCCTTAATCGGACCCCCTCTAATCTCATGCTGTGTCCTCTTGTCCTGCTATTTTTCTTATATTTAAACATGTTAGACTCTTTCACCTTGTTAATGCCCTTAAGGTGTTTGAATGCCTCGATCATATCACCTCTCTCCCTCCTTTGCTCAAGGGTATACATATCAAGCTCTGTTAAACTGTCCTCTTATGTCTTCTGATGCAGTCCCTGCACCATTTTGGTTGCCCTTCTCTGGACTGCCTCAATTTGGTTAATGTCCTTGGGAAGGTGTGGCCTCCAATACTGCATGCAGTACTCCAGAGGGGAGCCTAACCAGTGTCTTGTAAAGAGGATTATTAACTCCCTCTTACGACTTGTGATACCCTACTAATACACCTAACACCCTAGCCTTACCTACTGCTTTAGAGGTCTGCTTGGATGATTTCAGGTCATCAGTGATGATGATGCCCAAGTCTCTTTCTTCCTTTGTAACTGCTAGCAACTCCCCTCCCAGCCTATAGGTGGCTTCAGGGTTTCTCTTCCCTATGTGCATGATCTTGCACTTCTTTACATTAAATCCCAGTTGCCACTCTTCTGCCCATTTTACTAGTTTATTCAGATCTTTTCTCATTCTGCCCACCCCATCTGGATCATCTACTCTGTTGCAGATCTTGGTGTTATCTGCAAACAGACAAGCCTTACCCTCTAGTCCATCTGCAAGGTCACTAATGGCGATGTTGAAGAAGGACTGGCCCCAGGACTGATCCTGAAGTTACCCACTTGTGACTTGCATCTCTTCTGACTGTATACCATTTACCACCACTCTCTGTTTTCTGCCCGTCAACCCGTTTGCCACCCAGTTGACCAACTTCTGACCCACCCCGAGCCTACCCAGCTTACTTATCAATCTTCTATGTGGAACAGTGTCAAAAGCTTTGCTGAAGTCAAGGTAGGCGACGTCAACTGCTCCCTCTTGGTCCACCACTCTGGTTACCCAGTCAAAGAAATCTATGAGATTAGTTTGACAGGACCTTCCTTTTGTAAACCCATGCTGTCTTGGATCTTGTGCCCCTATGGAATCCAGGTGTTGCACTATCCTTTCCTTAAGGAGTGCCTCCATAATCTTGCCCACTACTGAGGTAAGACTGATTGGTCTGTAGTTCCCTGCCTCCTCCCTGCTACCACTCTTGTGGAGCGGGATCACATGAGCCCTTCTCCAGTCTTCTGGGACCTCTCCTGTGCTCAGAGACTCACTAAACAGTTCTGCTAATGGCTCTGCTAGTTCCACCTTTAGCTCCTTAGGTACCCTGGGATGTATGCCATCAGGTCCCATTTCCTTATCCACCCTGAGCTTAGCAAGCTCTTGTAGGACCCTTTCTTTAGAAGGAGTAGTGCTCACCTCCCTCCCCTCTGTGTTCATGGTGCTGAGCTGTGGGCCCTGCCCTACCTTCTCTTCAGTAAATACTGAGCAAAAGTATCTATTTAGGATAGATGCTCTTACATGGTCCTCCTCCTCACATGCTCCCTTTTCTCCAGTAAGCTTAGCAATACCCCCTCTGGACTTTCTCCTTTCACTAATGTATCTATAGGAAGTCTTGTCACCTTCTTTTACTGTTCGTGTTAGTGTTTCCTCAGTTTGGGACTTTGCCTGCCTTACTGCCTTCCCTGCTTCCCTTAGGGCAGTTTGGTATGCCTCCCTATCTTCATCCCGCTGTGTTCCCTTATATTTCCTGAAGGCCAGCCTTTTGGCTCTGACCTTTTCTGCTACTGTATTTGAGAACCAAAGTGGTTTCCTTCTTCTTTTGCACTTCCTTTTCTGTCTAACACAATGGGATATTGCTTGAAGTATTGCATCCTTAATGCTTGCCCACTTTGCCGGTACCCACTCGCCTGTGTTTCTTTTTGCCAGGGCTAGCTTAACTCTTGGCCATCTTATCAAAGTCAGCTCCTCTGAAGTCCCATATTTTTGCCTTGGAATGGGATGATTTAGATGTAGTAGCCAAATTGAATCATACCATGTGATGGTCACTGGCCCCCAGGTGACCTTCTACCTGGAGATCTGTGATCCCTTCCCTGTTAGTCAGTACTAGATCTAGGAAAGCCCTGTCTCTTGTGGGTTGTTGTACCAGTTGTTTGAGGCCCTCCCCCTGCAGGGAATCCACTATGTGTCTAGTTCTGGCAGATGTTCCTGCTGGTATTGACCAATCAGTATCCGGCATGTTGAAGTCTCCCATTATCAGAACCTCCCCTTTAGCTGTCATGTTTTGTATATCTTCTCACAGTAATGTGTCTATGTCCTCCCCTTGGTCTGGGAGCCTGTAGATAACCCCAATTCTTATGGCTGTCCCATTTCCTGTTTCCAGGGTGACCCACAGTTATTCAGGCTCCTTATGTGTATTCTGAATTTCTGTAGCTTTGATATTTTCTTTGACATACAGGGCCACTCCTCCCTCCCTTTTTGCACCTTGGTCTCTTCTGAACAATACATAGCCAGGTACTGAAGTCTCCCAAATGTGGTTACTGGTAAACCACGTCTCACTAATTGCTACTGTAACCCCTTTGTTACACGGGGTTACTAGAATCCCAGTAAGACCTAGTGGTAGGCAGGGAAGGCAGCTTGTGAAACTCCAGTTAAATGGGTTTCACACTGTCTCACTCTGTCCTCAGTCACAGCTGAGACTTGAGAGATGACATCACTATAGAACTGTGGCAGCTGCATGAGCCACTTTGGAATCTCCAGCTCAGGGAGTGAAGTTTAGAACTTTGGGAAATTCAAAGGAGTCTTCTGTTTGTCCTTAAGCAAGAAAAGCATCAGTCTGCTGTTTGATCTCTGACTAAGAAAAAGAAGTGTTCCTGTGTTTACCTTTTTAAAGTGGTGGAGACCGCTCCCGGTCTCAGTGCCCCTCCTCTGGGGGAGGAGAGATTCTCTGTGGGTTCCAGGGGCAATTTCCTTCTCCCACCATGGAAGGAAGCTGCCTGATTTTGTTTTTGTCTGTTCTTGTATAACAGCAAAGGTTACAGTACTTCGCCTGTGGGGCACCTGCAACGAATGGGTGAGTGTTTGGCTCCATTTGAAGGGGCAAACAACTTCTTTTCTTCAGTTGGGAAATAAATGTGGACTGCTATTTGGGAGGACTGTGTCTACTAGGACGAACAAATGGAGCAGTCAAACAGTTTAAAGTTTAAATGGATTTAAAGTTCGCTGTAGAGGGGGTGCTTCAGGTCATCCACCGTTCAATCTACATTTTAAAGTCTAAAGTTTTTGTGTGTCCAGAGAAATGGCCGGGTATGGGCTGTGGGAGCTGGAGGTGGGAAAACCCCATCTTTAGTAATCCAGGTCCACCTCTACGGATTTCTTCTGTGTTTTTGCTACTTGCCTCATGCACTTGGCCAGTGATGGGGTGGGTACCCAGACGTGGGTCACAACTTGGAAATCTCTCTAGGAGTCACAGACTCTAAGTGGTGTGGGGAGCCACAGGATGGGAAAATTACTCCTTGTTTGATAGGAGCTCAATTGAAAGTACGAAAACAAATCTCTCTAGGAGTCGCAGACTTCAAGTGGTGTGGGGAGCCACAGTTTGGGAGTCTCCTTGTTTGATGGGATGTCTTTCCAAGTAAAGTTTGGGTTCATTCTTCAACTGGACTGTCAGTCGAGTGGCCGGCAGGGGAGCCGGGCCAGTCGGGCTATGTATCCAATGCGCATGCAAAGTCCGGGCTGAGTGCCTGGTGGGTCCAAAGCCAGACAACTGTAGTAATGTGTTCATTCCTCAAATGGACCGCGGTGTTAACCTCTAATCTGCACATACAGTAACGTAGCCCTTTGGGGGACCATGCAATGCTTTGTTATGTGTCATCTAGTCTGAATAAAGCCACACTGAAAAATACCAATTCTGGTTCTGGACATTATAGTTATTGCTTCCTGTAGTTTGGATTTACTTGGGTGCCCCTGTGCAGAGTAGCCAAACCTAGGTCTCTTGTGCCAGGTAACCTCATCCTTCCCCGAACCCGTAGATATATGTTACCTCCACCAGGTATTGCTGACTACGCCAACAGCATGCCACCTGTCATTTCCATAGAAAAGGCAGGGGTGAGAGGGTGTTACAAAAATGGAGGCACCACTTTGGATTTGTTCAGGAAGGAAGGTGCTTGGGCAAGTAGGCTAGCATTTTGGCTATCTGGCAGTCGGTAGCCCAAAAAAAGTTGAAACAATTTCCTAGTGTGCTGTGTGCTGTGAATCTTGTGCTGCTGTTTAAAAATGCCAGCTGTTTACAAGGAGCTGTAAAGCCAAAGTGTGTCCTTGTCCTGCATCAACATAGTTTACAGCGTTTGTCAGTTTTAAAATAAAGTTCTGTGAAGGAAAGTGTGGAAAACTAGGGGTAGCAACAGAGAAATTATGCCCTGGTCATTTGAAATGCTTTTAAAATGAATTTCTGTGAAGAAAAGTGTGGAAGACTAGGGGTAGCAACAGAGAAATTATGCCCTGGACGTTGGAAATGCTTTCTGTGCAATACTAGAGACTGCAGAGTTAATGGCAATGTTACATGGTTGAAATGGTCTCCCACCATGGAGTCAGTTGAAAAAAAAAAAAGTGCATCTTTTCAGTTTAAATTTGCCTGCTCGATGATTGCCGTGAGGAAAGGAGCCCTTGTGAGGAAGAAGAGGCTCATTTGCATGACGCCGTGTGGTTGGTCAGTTTGCCATTAGTCCGGCCCCTCAGCCAGCTCTTCTGTGATTGCCTCAGCATTCGAGAGGGAGACAGAGAGTAGTGCGTGTACTGGCAGTGGAGGAGCATTTGCGAAGTGTTCAAAGCGTTGTAAACGGTAAAAAGTGACTTTCTAGTTAAAAATCGGGCTCAACCCACTTATCGATCGTGGGATCAGTGAATTGTGTGGTTAATACTACGATCGTGGAGACTGCCCGCCCGTTTGCAATCTGAGGCCTTCAAAAATCTGGCTGCAGGTCGTTTTACCCCATTGCAGCAATCTGCTACAATAACAGTGAGTAAACGAATTAAAACTGCTCAAATCAGTGATTTTCAGTAATGCCACATAAAATGTGTGTACAGCTGTATAGTCGCTTTGCAAGTAGCGATTATGTGATGTTCTGCTGGCAAGTGCAAGTCTGTAAAGCCATTAAATGTGTGCATAGCAATGAAAGTAGCCTCAGTTTAAAGTTTGCAGCCAGAGAGAGACTGTGGGTTGTAAAATATGCAACACTAGTAGAAGCAGGCAATCCTGTGCTGAAACCTGAAGTTAAAGGGACTGTAATTAAATGAATGTTGCCAACATGTGAAAAGTCCAAGGAAAATCCTGTAAATGTGTGAACAGCCAGAACAGAGCAAGTTGTGCAGTTTGAATAAAAGTTATTAGTAGCTGATGTAAATCGGGTGCGCAGTGGCTTGACCCAGAGTCTGAATGTTGATGCACAGGAGTGCTGCCGCCGCCATTATAGGTTGGGGTAGTAAAGTAAACACAGCAGCAGAGGAGCCATTTTAAAGCTACAGAGTGTGTTCATTAAAGTGGGACTTTCAGTTACAGTGAACTTTTGTTTGTTTTTCTGCAGTTATGGCCTCAGGACCAGCTCATTACCCGGATCATGCCCGGGTTGCAGTAACAGCAGCAGTAAATAGATTGAGAGATATTGAAAATTGGTGCTATAGAGGGCAACTCCCTCCTGATGTGGCAATTCCTAATTATCCAGTGTGTGTATGCCAGATGTGCTTGAGTGCTGGAAGGGATGTCTTCATGATTCCTCACTGTGCTGGATGTCTACAAAAATATGGCTTGTATAAAGTGCCTCAAATTCGTTTGGCTCCCACATGGACACAACTTCAAGAATCTGCAGTTGGCAGCACACAGCATCAGGCGGAGCCTGTGGAGGAAGGTCCCTCGGGGGAGTGTGGCACAAAGTTAGAGAGTGCAGAATTAGAAACTGAATCTGAAATTGAAGCATTGGATGCTGGATCTCAGAAGGCAAGTTCAGATAAAGCATCAATAGTCCCCCGGGTGGGGGGGCCTAGCCCAAGTCTCTCGAAGGTGAAGATGAGATGCGGGAGGCCTTTGTATGGGAGGTGTCGACCTTGGCTCCCAGTGATGAATGGATAGTCTCGGGGGTGAGAACTACTGCTCACTCCTGGGCTCAGATCCTCAGTGAAGAGGAAGATGACGGGGAACCTATGTGGCCTTGTGAGAAAGGGACGGGTACACAGCCTCAAGATCTCACCTCGGAGGAATGTGTTCAAGATGGTGATAATGCCACTGCCCTGTCTTCACCAGAAGAAGAAGAAGTCAGGGACCCATTTTTAATTTCATTGAGGATGCGAAGCTGGCAGAACCAGGACTGGCCACCCCAAGCCAGGCCAGCGGTCTCAGATTGACCAAAGCAAGTAAAGAGGAGAGACTGGTTGCAGAAAGGCCAATGAAATCTTTGGTATGACCTTTCCTACCTTTCCTTGGAGAGTCTGGGAGGAGATTGAGAACTGCAGAAAATCCTGGATCTGGGATGAAGCAATGAAACATGTGCATCCTGGGGCTAACCAGCATGTAAGAATAGACTGTTCCACGAAAGTATACACAGTGGAAGAGAGGCAGAACACTGTTTATGGACAGAGTGAGAATAGTGGATGGAGAGGACGTGAGTCTCCCACTGTGTAGATTATGTGCGTCCAGACGGAGTAATAATTCAAGCCCCTGACCCCCTCTACTATTGGCCTCAGTGCAAGGACCTCCCAGTAATTAAGCCCGTGCCTACAAAATGGAGAGCCGAGCAGTGGTAGTCAATACTGCCACATTAAGACTGTGAAGTGCCCTTATTGAACTGCCAATATGAATAAACACGGAATCAGGTGCCCCATATTCTTCAATCCACAGTGTACTATCCTGTTCAGCAACCATCTGCTGGCACCACCAGATGACTTCAGATCCAGACAGGACACCAGCCCCACTGTTTCCTGTTCATCGCCTGGTAATCAGATGACACTGGACCAGCTGTTTCTCTTTTTGTTCCTGTTCTAAGGTTCCTTCTCCAGTTATGACATCAGCCCAGCTGTTTCCAGATGTGCACTCCTGTGGTTTCCCGGAAGATGTCCGCCCAGCTGTATCAGAAGAAATGCTGCCAGGGAGAGTCTTCGGAAGGGACCAGGTTTGTGAAATCCGAATACTTCAAGAGGCTGGTAAGTCCGAAAAACCCTTTTTATTCTATCTTTATGACATTGCAATACACACCCTACACTACAGACTTCAAACAGTGTGTGAACTGTCCGCAAAGACTTTCCCCTTCAGGATTATGGCCTTAAAGGACTATGTTCACGGGGCTCCGGCCCAGGAGAGACTCTTTAATGGACTGGCCTTCGGGCCTTGTAGTCACTAGTTGGGACATTTAGGGCACTCCATCCCCCCCAAAGGTGTATTGTTACCAATGTCATTACTGTACTTTAATGTAAATACTGTTTTTCTACCTTTTTCTAAAAAAAAAAAATTTCTTTTTTGGGATTGTTCAGTGTTTTGTTTTCTGTATGGTAAGGGTTGCTGTTGTTGTCATTGTTGTTGTTTAGATAGACTGTACATGCAGATTAGGATGTGTTTTTTTTTTTTGTCTTTTCTTACAGGTGTTCCTGGAAGACAGAAGAGAAGACAAGAAGAGGAGGAGGGGCTCATCGGAGTCCCTCGTCAGTGCTTATGGTGTCAAATTTAAATGTACTGTGTTATTATTGCTAATGGTTGTAGTTGCAGGCTGTCCAAGGTCGGGGAGGTCCCCAAGTTTTGTTTTGTTTGGGATATTATGTTAGAGGCAGATAGGTTTTCCCTAGAGGGTTGGGGGGATAGACAGGCTGTGGTCCTGAACTGCCGTAGGGATTGCAGTGCTGATCTATCAGGGCTATGCTCTGGACGGTTCTACCAGAGCCACTAGGTGTCCATAGTAAGTGGATAGAGTAGAGGCTGACATGTCAGCTATAGGCCTCTAGGCCCTTAGTGTTGCCTACCTGTGCTTGCACATGGTGGGAGGGCCTAATCCCCCCACCCAGGTAGCACATAGGGTGGGATGGCCTAAGGCCGGGTGCATAATGACTGAGGACAGTCATTTTCCTGGTCAAGGCGAGTGTAACCCCTTTGTTACCCGAGGTTACTAGAATCCCAGTAAGACCTAGTGGTAGGCAGGGAAGGCAGCTTGTGAAACTCCAGTTAAATGGGTTTCACACTGTCTCACTCTGTCCTCAGTCACAGCTGAGACTTGAGAGATGACATCACTATAGAACTGTCGCAGCTGCATGAGCCACTTTGGAATCTCCAGCTCAGGGAGTGAAGTTTAGAACTTTGGGAAATTCAAAGGAGTCTTCCGTTTGTCCTTAAGCAAGAAGGAAGCATCAGTCTGCTGTTTGATCTCTGACTAAGAAAAAAGGAAGTGTTCCTGTGTTTACCTTTTTTAAAGTGGTGGAGACCGCTTCCCCGGTCTCAGTGCCCCCCTCCCTCTGGGGGAGGAAAAGTTCTCTGTGGGTTCCAGGGGCAATCCCCTTCTCCCACCGTGGAAGGAAGCTGCCTGATTTTGTTTTTGTCTGTTCTTGTATAACAGCAAAGGTTACAGTACTTCGCCTGTGGGGCACCTGCAACGAATGGGTGAGTGTTTGGCTCCATTTGAAGGGGCAAACAACTTATTTTCTTCAGTTGGGAAAGAATTGTGGACTGCTATTTGGGAGGACTATGTCTACTAGGACGAACAAATGGTGCAGTCAAACAGTTTAAAGTTTAAATGGATTTAAAGTTCGCTGTAGAGGGGGTGCTTCAGGTCATCCACCATTCAATCTACATTTTAAAGTCTAAAGTTTTCTGTGTGTCCAGAGAAATGGTCGGGTATGGGCTGTGGGAGCTGGAGGTGGGAAAAACCCCCATCTTTAGTAACCAGGTCCGCCTCCACGGATTTCTTCTGTGTTTTTGCTACTTGCCTCATGCACTTGGCCACTGATGGGGTGGGTACCCAGACGTGGGTCGCAACTTGAAAATCTCTCTAAGAGTCACAGACTCTAAGTGGTGTGGGGAGCCACAGGATGGGAAAATTACTCCTTGTTTGATGGGAGCTCGATTGGAAGTACGAAAACAAATCTCTCTAGGAGTTGCAGACTTCAAGTGGTGTGGGGAGCCACAGTTTGGGAGTCTCCTTGTTTGATGGGATGTCTTTCCAAGTAAAGTTTGGGTTCATTCTTCAACTGGACTGTCAGTCGAGTGGCCGGCAGGGGAGCCGGGCCAGTCGGGCTATGTATCCAATGCGCATGCAAAGTCCGGGCTGAGTGCCTGGTGGGTCCAAAGCCAGACAACTGTAGTAATGTGTTCATTCCTCAAATGGACCGCTGTGTTAACCTTTAATCTGCACATACAGTAACATAGCCCTTTGGGGGACCATGCAATGCTTTGTTATGTGTCATCTAGTCTGAATCAAGCAACACTGAAAAATCCCAATTCTGGTTCTGGACATTATAGTTATTGCTTCCTGTAGTTTGGATTTACATGGGTGCCCCTGTGCAGAGTAGCCAAACCTAGGTCTCTTGTGCCAGGTAACCTCATCCTTCCCCGAACCCGTAGATATATGTTACCCCCACCAGGTATTGCTGCCTACGCCAACAGCATGCCACCTGTCGTTTCCATAGAAAAGGCAGGGGTGAGAGGTGTTTACACTACTATGACCTGAACATTGTGGCCATCATGGAGACCTGGTGTAATGATAACCATGACTGGGAGATGGCCATGCCCAGCCATAACCTATTTAGGAGAGACAGGAAAGGGGGGGAGGAGTGGCACTGTATGTGAAAGATGACATTAGGTCACAGAGATCCAAAGGGAACAAGGAAGGGGGGGGATATTGTGGGTTAAGCTTGTAAGAAAAATGGGGGCAGCCAACCACACAGCGGCAGTCTATAGACCTCCAACCCAGGTGAAAGAGACAGATAGGGGAATTGATGCTTGCCATCCAAAAAATGGCAGACAAGGGGAAGGTGGTGCTAGCTGGAGACTTCAACATGCCAGACGTGGACTGGAGCCTCCCAGCTGCAGCAGCAACCAGGAGCAGATTTATCCTGAACTCCCTTCAGGGAGCCTTCCTTAAACAATTGGTCATGGAACCAACTCAGCAGGAGGCAGTACTGGACCTGGTGCTCACAAATGGGAACAGTGTGATGGGTGTCACAGTGGGGGAGCATCTAGGGAGCAGTGACCACCGGACACTGTGGTTTGAAATAACTGAATGGGCATATTCTTTGCCACACTAAAATACGTATTCTACACTCTAGGAGGGCAGATTTTGGGAGAATGGAGAAATGCTTGGATAAAGCACTAGCTGGAATGGGGAAAGAATTAGGGAGGAACAGTGGGAAGTATTTAAAATGGGGATAGCAAGGGCAACACAATTATGTGTTAAGCAGGTTAGCAAGGGAAAAAAGAAGAGGAAACCATTATGGTATTCTAAGGAGGTAGCAGAGAAAGTAAAAGCCAAAAGGATTGCATTCAAGCAATGCAAAAAGACACAGGCAGAAGGGGATAGGGAGAGGTACCAGGAGAAGCAAAGAGAAGCAGGGAGGGCAGTAAGGGAAGCCAAAGCTCAGACAGAGAAGCACATTGCAAAAGCAGTGGTTAGAGGGGACAAAACCTTTTACAGGTACATATGTGAAAAAAGGAAGGCAAAGGGAGGGATAGAGAGGCTAAAGGGTGAGGGTGAGGGTGAGGGTGAGAGTATTGTTGAGGATGACAACAGTAAAGAGACATACTGAACAGATATTTCTGCTCAGTCTTTACAAGTGAAGGGGTGGGTAGTGGGCTAGAAGGGAGTACAAAGGGGGGAAGGGCACAGAAATGGATACAAGTCTCTTTCCAAAGGAAAGGGTCCTAAAGGAACTAGAAGGAGTAAAAGTCGATAAAGCTATGGGCCTGGATGGGGTGCATCCCAGGGTGCTGAGGGAGCTCAGAGAAGTGATGGCTGAACCTTTGGTGACCCTGTTTAGCTGATCACTGGAAACAGGTGAGGTGCCCAAAGACGGAAGAACAGCTGATGTAGTCCCCTTATACAAGAGCAGGAACAGAGTGGAAGTGGGAAACTACAGACCAGTCAGCCTCACCTCAATAGTGAGGAGGATTATGGAAGCACTACTGAAGGAGAGAGTAGTGGAACATCTTGTGGCCAATGGTCTACAGGACCCAAGGCAGCATGGTTTTACTGTGGGGAGGTCATGCAAGACTAATCTCATTGAATTTTTCGACTGGGTGATGAGGGAGGTGGATCGGGGGGGGCAGTGGATGTGGCCTATCTGGATTTCAGTAAGGCCTTTGAAACTGTGCCCCAAAGGAGGCTGTTAAATGAGCTGGGCAATATGGGTGTGGGTAGGACAGTAGTGTGGTGAGTGGGGAACTGGCTTGATGGCAGGACACAGAGGGTGGTGGTAAATGGCTGTCACTCTGCAGAGGGAAGAGTAAGTAAGTGAAGTAAGTAAAATTCTATTTATATCAAGCACCCTTCCCAAGCTCAGGGTGCTTTTACAATAATTCAAATCGCTTAAAATCACATTTCAGAACAGTAAATCAAACAATCATACAATAAACTTACTTATTATGTTCCAGCAAATGCTAGGGCAAAAAAGAAAGTCTACAGTCGTATTTCTTCATGGAAAGGGTGGTGGACAAGTGGAATGCCTGCCAGAGGAGGTGGAGTGACCAGTGGAGTGCAACAGGGATCAGTGCTGGGTCCGGTTCTCTTCAACATCTTTATCAGTGACATTAAGGATAACATAGAAGGGAGAATTTCCCTGTTGGCTGATGACACAAAACTCTGTAACAGAGTGGACACACCAGAAGAAGTGGCTAGAATGAGGAGAGAGCTGCAGAAGCTTGAGGAATGGTCAAGGGTGTGGCAGTTGAGATTTAACACCAAAACATGCAGAATAATTCACATGGGGCACAAAAACCCTGGAATAACATATCAGCTAAGGGGGAGGATATAGCATGCTCCAAGCAGGAAAGGGACCTTGGGGTTATCATCTCTGATGACCTGAAGGTTGGGAGTCAGTACAACAAGGCAGTGGATAAAGCAAATAGGATGCTTGGATGCATAAGCAGGGGCATCACTAGCAGGAAAAGGGATGTCATAATTCCACTGTACAAGACATTAGTGAGGCCACACCTGGAGTACAGTGTCAAGTTCTAGAGGCCTTACCTACATAAGGATATAGACACGGTGGAGACAGTTCAGAGGAGGGCAGCCAAGATGGGACAGGGTTTGCATCACAAGTCCTACAAGGACACGCTGAAGGATTTGAATATGTACTCCCGGGAGGAGTGGAGGGAGAGGGGGGGATATGACAGAGACATACAAGTACCACAAAAGGAGGAACAAGGTGCAGGAAAACACTATTTTTCAGAGGAAGAGATGTTCCAGGACTAGGGGTCATGGGATGAAATTGAAGGGATAAAGGTTCAGATGTAACTTGAGGAAGTATTTCTTCATGGAAAGGGTCTTGGACAAGTGGAATGCCCTGCCAGAGGAGGTGGTGGGGACTGAAATGATTACAGGATTCAAGAATGCATGGGATAGGCATTGGGGGATCCTAGCAGTCGGGAGAAGCGGACAACCCAGTTCAAGAGAAGCTTGAGGAGGCAAAATTACACTCACAATTGGGGAGACTAGTTAGGGCCAAAGACCCTCGTCTGCCATCAGTATCTATGTATCTATGTATCAAGGGTCCATTCCTGAACTCGAGATTTTGGCATCACAGTTGGAAGCCCTACCGCTGCACCAATGGGCCGACTACAAAAAGGGCAGATTTGAGACAGAACAATAATTCAGCAGAACATCTAGGTCCAAAGATGGTTTCTTCAGAGGGGATGAACCAGTTAATTTTTCAATGCAACTAGGAAGATCCACTCAAATAAAGAGCACTGAACAGTTTGCACAAACACTGGACCCACTGACCCCACACAACTCACTAATAATCACACGTGGCCAGGGTCTAGTTCATAAAATGTGGACCACAGCTCAAAGGCAACCTCACAAACCTCTCCCTTTGTAATTGGCTGAAACTCTCCCCATGACAACTGAATCTGTAACAGGTTCAAGTTTAATCCCACCAGATTGTAACAGCCTGCTTGGTGGGATACCGGCCCAAACAGAGGACATCCTGACCAAGACGAACTGAGCAAACTCCTTATACTTAGTCGGTGAACTGGCTCTAACTGGCTGCAGACAGGTCAGATTTAATAACCTGTCTACAATATGGAAGAGCTGAGCTAGTCGAGTCTTCCCAGCTACAATCTCCCTGGACAGGAATGCTGCGTTCGTATGGGTGATTACTCATTGATATTCATCTAAATGGATCTTCAAATCCAGTTTGTCCTCCTGGGCCCTGAAACTCCTCCAACAGCACTCTAACCTCTGATTCCTGGTCTTCAGCTCCCTGAGATCTGCATCCAACCATGGGGGATCCCAAGCATAAGATCTGGGTTATACATGAGTGGCTGCTGCAGAGTCAGAGGCCCCAGTGATGACCCTAACATAGGCCACCACCATATCCTCCAAGACTGTCTCACAAGCTGCCAACAGTTCTGAGATATTCATAACTGCTTGCAGTCCTTCTGGCCTAAGCCCTGTTAAAAGGTGGTAATGAACCATCTCCACAGGGGGTGGACTACAAGGGGGGGCCCCAAAGGAGAACTTCACCATGCAGTGATCTCACCAATTGACTGGATCAATGTAAAGGTTGTTAATGTTGAGCCCCAGGAAGAAAATCAAGTCCAAGTTATAACTGTGTTGGTGAGTTGCAGAAGCAACCACTTATGTGAGGCCCAGTGAATCCATCCTCCAACCGGAGGAAATCCTGTCCAAAATGTGGGAATTTGTTGTTGACCCAGGCATTTAAATCACCCAGATTAATCCATATGGACAACTCCAGCACCCTGTCATGGTGGTGAAGTCTGCGATTTCCTGCAGGACCTCACCGTCATACCCAGATTCCGGTATACAAGGAGGATCCCGTAACCTGTACCATGACCCCCTGCAAAGACATGCATTCAAACGACGAGGTACCCTCCACTGGATTTTTTAGTGAAATTCAACTAAGATCTAAAGCAGATGGCAACCCCTCCCAACCCCGATCCCTCCATGGGCAGTGTACTACAGAGAATCCAGCAGGGAATGCCGATTCCAAAACTAGGCCAACATCATCATTCAGCCAGGTCTCAATGAAGCAAGCCAGATTGACCAAGGAACCAGAAATTAAAGCTGGCATAATGGCAGTCTTGTTCCTCATAGATCTAGCATTGCAAAGTACCAATAGCAGGGGATGGAGCGAACAGCTGTCCTATAGATATTTGCCCACTTTGTCTGGTGGGAGCCCTGGGAATGGGAACCAAATACAACTGTCCTCACTTACCTCACTCTAGGTCCCATTTGGCCCCAGGATGTCCTCTGATCCTCACCATCCTAATAATGCCCCCCCCCAATTACCTGCCCTCAAACCCAGCTGCCAACCACCCCACTTTCTCTCAATACCCACGTCCCTGCACCAATGATATGCTACTTTGGATTGGGGAAGTCATGAAAGTGGCCTAGGTCACGAAGCTGGGACGGGAGTAGCTAAACCTAAAGGGTTCATGGCTTCCCAACACACATTCCAATGCTGCTGTACAAATAACCAATATGAAATCCCAGCACAACCCACCTCCCAAATCCACCCTCAAAATGAAATTAACTCCCATCCCAAACCCACCCACAGAAGAAAGCAACACCAACACCCACAATACCCCTCTCATGCATGTACCCCTAAAAACCTTACACACTCACACTGATTCCCATATACCAACCTTGAAATAAATAACAATATATCTCTTTTAACCTCATTCATCACCCTAACCTAAGCAGCACATCAAACACACAAAACAATATATCTGCAACTTAATGCAAATGAGCAAATGTCCATACAGTTTTTGTTGCTTATCAGGTAGCAACCCTGAAGTCTCAGTCACAGACAATTTGTTAAGGCAGTACTCTACTGCAGCCTGTCACAGAGCAAAGGCCCAAGTAAAGAAGTAAAACACAAAGTTCAGTACAGCAGGTTCTCTCACCACTCATTTGCAGTCCTGGTGTCGTCCTCTTGTTCCCAGATCAGTCAGTCCAGAGTCCAGGATAGGATAAGCTGGCAGGGCCATGCATCTATCCTTGATTATGCTGTCTGTGGATGGTTGACTCTAAGAGATCAACACCAATCCAGGGTCAAAGAAAGGGGCCTGTCTCTCAGCAGTTCACACAGCCTGGTCCAGTGTAAAATGCATTCTCAGCATATAGCTTCTTCTAAGTATATGGAAGATAGCCTTGTTTTAAGAGCTCAGGTGATGGGTGACAATAAGCATGGTTAGTAAAATAGGTGTGCAGAACCTCTCCCACAGAAACAAAGCAACCCAGAATGCATGTAGCTTGGTTTTCATAAGACCCAAGCCAAACACTGCCAGCTCAGCTTGGATCACGGCTCTGTGTTCTTCTTTTTTTTTTCCACCTCCCCCAGCCTCCTAGCTTGCATGCCGCTTGCATGCCTGTCATGTGACAGACTTAAGGCATGCTAGGAGAGGTCAAAAGGTGCGATAGGGAGTCTGCGTGCAGCATAGATACTCCCATTTGCTATAGCAGTGTGGCTCTGACCTCTGAGCCATTGCAGGTCAGGCAGCAGTGGTGAGGAAGCATCTTTAATGCTGGGGCTCTTTCTTTGCCTGCAGGAACCAGCACCAAATAGAGGGAGGAAACAGGAGAAAATTGAAAGTTTTCGTAAGAGGAAAAATAAACAAGACAGATGGAGAAAGAGTCAGAGAGAGAGAGAGAGAGAGTGTGTGTGTGTGTCTATCTGTCTGGGGAGGGGCATGTGCCATGTGCCAGATGGAGATAGATTCTGTACAAGAAAATAAACTAGGGTTTCCAAGAGGCAAATTAATTATGAATACTAAAGGAGAAAAAAAACACAAAACAAGAGGAGACTTATATGGGGAGGGTAGAAGAGGAGACTGCAGTCAGTGTGACTGTGCACAAATGCTCAGAATAGCAGTACTGTCTTACAGTGCACAACGGCATTGACAGTGCATAGCTGCAAAGAAAACAGAAAATTGGTAAAGGAAAAGTTCAATTTTTTTAACAACAGGAGAGAGAGAGAGAGAGAGAGAGAGACAGAGACAGAGACTGAGACAGAGACAGACAGTACACAAGCAGAACCAGTAAAGGCTTGAGTCTCCTGTGAAGTCTTTTTGGGGGACAGGACAGCCCTTGGCAGTTGCATAAAAGCCTCTCTTTGCAGCAGCACCAGCTATTTCCGATGCAAGCACAGGACCATTTCTCTTTTGTGTGGTCCTTTAAAAAGAATAAATTATGCAAGCAGAGTCAGTGAAGGCTTGTATCACTTGTGAAACCTTTTTGGAGGTGAGGCCACCCTTGGCAGTTGAGTAGGTACTGTTTACAGTGTCACTAGCCATTTCACAGACAAGCAGGAGCATTTATTTTTTGGGTAGTCCTTTAAAAAAGAAATTGTGCAAGAACAGCCAGTAAAGGCTTACGTTATGTGTGAAATCCTTTTAGAGGGATGAGGCAGCCTGGCAGTTGAATAGCCTCTATCTGCAGTGTCGCCAGCCATTTCCCACACAAGCAGGAGTCAGCATTATTTTCTTCTGTATAGTCCTTTAAAAAAAATTGTGCAAGCAGAGTTAGTGAAGGCTTGTATCATGTGTGAAACCTTTGAAGGGGGGGGAGCCCTTGGCAGATGA
Source organism: Neoceratodus forsteri (assembly GCA_016271365.2). Classification (NCBI taxonomy): domain Eukaryota; kingdom Metazoa; phylum Chordata; order Ceratodontiformes; family Ceratodontidae; genus Neoceratodus; species Neoceratodus forsteri. Next base: position 1,550,653,616 of record CM057449.1, on the reverse strand, counting down.
AAAGCCTCTGTCTGCAGTGTCACTAGCTATCTCCAACACTAGTACAACCATTTCTCTTTTGTGTAGTCCTTTAAAAAATAAATCATGCAGGCAGAGCCAGAAAAGTCTTACATCATGTGTGAAACCTTTTTGGAGGGAGGGGGCAGCTCGTGGCAGCTGAATAGCCTCTCTCTGCAGCACCACCAGCAATTTCCCACACAAGCAAGACCATTCCTCTATTGTGTAAAAATATATTGTGCAAGCAGAGTCAGTAAAGGTTTGCATCATGTGGGAAATCTTTTTGGCAGGAGGGTGTAGCCCTTGGCTGTTGAGTAGCCCCAACTTGTAGTCCTGCAAGTTAGTCAGTTCTTACCTTGTCTTGAGACATGCACTACTCATTATTGCCACCGACGGTATTTCCCCAAGGTGACAGAGGAAGTTAGATACTGTTTTGTTTGTTTGTTTTTTCTTGGAAGGGAGCTGACTTGGTTTGCGATCAGCAACTGTTATTTGTGTTTTAAAACCTATTAAACAAATAGAGATGGAAGGGAGCTGGCCTGTGAAACAAGCTTTCAGCATCAGTAAAAAAAAAAAAGACAAAGATAGCAATTCAGAAGAAAAAAAATCAGTCACAAAAAGTGCCTCCTCTACTGCGGTAGGTGGATCCACTTTACCTTTTGACATTTCCTCATCCTCCTAGTTCTTACTGTCTTCTGAGATCCCATTATGTTTGTCTGCTGCTGCAGGTGATACCTGGTCAACAAATACAGGCCAAGAAAAAGGCAGCAAGAAAAGCAGGGGTGATGAATCAGCAGTCAAGAAAAGTAGATTTGGCAAAGATACCATTATTAAAACAAACTCTAGCCAGAGCCGATAGGGCTGCAGCTGAGGAAACTGGGGTCAAAATATTGTGAATTTATTATTTGCCAGCATTCATTGTTAAAACACATGGCATAGTGTAACTAGATGGTTTTACAGGGCAGGTCCAAAATCACTCTGAATGCATCTAGTTAAGAACACTGTTGGTTTGCAATGTTCATGTAGTGTTCATGTAACTCTGAAATAATAATAAGTCCTGAATATATACCATCCCCTGCTGTACTGTACCATACTTTAATGCTTTTCTTTCATCCCCCCCACCTTTATTTGCTTTTGTTTGTTTTTTTTTTGTTAATTGCCCTGGCACATTCAATGTACTCCTAATAAACTGACTGGCCAATGCACTCCTAATGATCTGACTGCCATTGACTCTCTGTCTTGCTGAGAATGGATTGTGTACTATTGTTGATTAATAATTGGTGTATCCCTCTGTATGATGTGTCTATAGTTGCTTTCAATATGTATAATGTATAAGTGTGCTGGCTGGCTTCACTACTTTGAATTTTATTTTGTTTTACTTTACCTATTGTATTAAGCATTACTCAGATTGCTGAGCTTTGTCTCTGTTTCTGTAGTGTTTAGTTCTCATCTGTACCACAACTTACACCGTCTTGTATTCTGTATCACTACTGTGTAACCCCATATTGTTCTGATCTTGTTGTGCATTCTGTACCATTACTTTGTAACCGCCCGGGGCATGTCTGAAAATAGTCACTCATGTGACTAGTACACCTTACCCGGTTAACAAAAAACAAATAAAATAAATCACTGCTTTATGTCTCTCTGTAATTAACTCCAGGTTGCCCCTGAAAAAGGGACCATCCGGTCTCAGTGGGCCTACCCAGTTACCAAAATGAAATAAATAAATGCCTGCAGGTGGAGCAAGTGCTTTCAAGCTTGTCGTACAAACTTATGGAATGCCCTGTCCTCTCAGAGAGAAGAGCTTGCCTCATGTGTTGTTGTATAACACTACAAGGAGTCCAGACCATGATGGAGAATCTAAAGTTAACTGCAGTGCAATAGCTGGTGCCTGTCAAAAAAAGTTGTTATTCATTGCTACTGTGCCAGTACTGCAGCTTTAGACACAATAAGTTAAGCTCTGTGCACAAATGCAACATTAGCAGCACAAATATGTTAATGGCAAGAACATTTTAATGCTGTAAAACTAGTATGCTAGTGTTTTGGCACCTGAAAGATGTCCGAAGTAAACACTCAGATTTATGCGTTGCTGTGTCACAAAATTCATTTTTCCCACAAGTCTGGGAAAAAGACTTATACTTTGCACTTATCTACAAAATGATAGTAGAGTATTGCAAGCCAGTCAGGAAGCAATGCATGTTATGTTGGGAACAAACTGATGTCACTTTTTTAATGCCAATGACTTTGGCCATATTCAAGTTTCATTTACATGTCTGACCTCCCATTTCCACTAACAGATAAGGTGTTTTATGTATTATCTTGAATGGTATGCCCTCTCCCCCAACAGTGACACCAACACAGTGACCTACATCGCTGTTGACAAAATCAACAGTTTGCCAACAGGTCGCTGTGTTGGTGCACCCAAGACAGGGGCACACTGACTCCTGGCCCTGCACCACGTCCCCAAATCAACTCTTACTCGGAGTTGAGAATCTTTAGTATGGGGGTGTGGGGGGGTCGGATTGCGATGCTCCCAATAAAAAAACAGGACCGGGAGACATTTGGGATTTATGTCTATCACAACTTGCAGTCAACATAAAATCCCATCACTGTGATCCCAGTCGACAAAAGTATTGTCGAACTGGCATCGTAGATCCGGCCTGAACTGTTGTCTCAAGAAAAATATGGCTATGCTTTATTTACATTTCTCTGTGCTACTGCCCTTCCAGTTTGTATAAATAGGTTTTCCACCCACAGAGTATCCACAGTTGTGCTGGCAGGGCTATTCAGATACTAAAGCATTATTGCACCACCACCTCAACAAATATAGCTATAGTACTGTACATGAGCCAAACGAGAGAGCATGCTGTGGAAAACAAACTTACTGTAGAAACATAGGCAATGCTATAAGGAAAAAAGATAAAGTGGTCCATTATGTTTGTATTTGGCATCCAGGCAGCTGTAGCATACACTGTTATGAGTAATAGGGGAGACATTGCTTAGTGAGAAGTGCTACCAACAGAGTCTACGGAATGTGGCACCATGGAAAGAAAAAACATCAGGGGCAGAGTTCTCTCGGAACCTGTGATGGGATGTGGCATCATGGAGAGAAAAAAACATCAGTGGTAGAGACCCCTAGGAACCCATGGTGAAATGTGGAACAATGGAAAGGAAAACCACCAGTGATGGAGACCCCCAGGAACCCATGGTGGAATGTTGTAGCATGAAGAGGAAAGCCAGGAGGAGTGGACACCTCTTAAGAACCAGTGATGAAGCATGGTACCATGGAGAGAAAACAAATCAGTGGTGGAGACCTCTAGGAGCCAGAGGTCAAGTAATGCAGCTTTTCCCCCATGAATGCTAATTCTGCTATGAGGTGTGCTCCTCATCACTCTCCTTTCCCCCAGTTAATTAAATGTTGTACCAAGCAAAGTTCTCAACTGGATACTGATTCGACTTGAGTTAAAATATACAGCACTCCCTACTTGCATCACTTCCTTGGGAGGTTAATCCATAAATTTCTCAGTCTCCTTCTCAGTCCTCGCTGAACAAGAGGAAAGAGTCCCCTGATCCCCCACATGCAATGTCTTAAAAAAAATAGAAATACTATCTTCTTTTAGCCTTCTGACATAAATAGATTGGGAGCTGCTTGCAAAAGCATATTTAGAAGGTATGTTTGTACTTTTAGTAATTAGAGCTGACAACTTGATTTCTTGAAACATGTTTTCCTTACGCTGCTGCTTTTAAGTTTTACTGCCAGGAGTTGAAGCACTGCACTGCAGTCAAAATCACGCTGGAAGCTGTGTTAATCCAGTCAGCAGAAATCCCCACTTTCAGCAGTGAGATAAGGACTATTGTCTTCTATTTCAAGATAAGCCATTTGGCAAAATAATAGGTGGCCGATACAGTCTGCGAAAATGAAGCTGGATTTGTTCAACGGCAACCCTGAATTTAAACTGCTAAGCACACAAGACTGGAAGTTATTTGTGGTTAGTAAGGCTGTACTTAAAACAGTAAATAAGATTAGCCCACATATGAATGCAGTCACAAGTCCAGAGAAAATTAAACCAGAAATAAAATCATCTACTCTGCAAAGAATATCTATTTAAAGAGGCCCCAACAGCATTAGGACAACTTTGAAAAAAAAAATAAGATTTATATTTAGCTCCATCCCATTTTCTTTATTACTTCATAAATTTTCAGTAAGTAATTAATTCCCATTTTCTTTATTACTGAAAACATTTGCATGAAAACAAGATGCCTTTGCTCTAGATTTTATCTACTCTGGCTGCTTCTCTACACATGACATCACCATCCCCTATTTATGACATCATAATGATCTCCACAACAACATATTTTGATGTCATAAACAGAATTATGATGTCAGGTGTAGGCAGGCAGCCAGAGCGAAATGGGCAGAGCTTCTGTATTCAAGAAAATATCCTTAGTAATAAGGAAATAAGGGTGAGACTAATAGAATAAAATATGAAATATAAGTTATATTTATGCCTGAATATTACAGTTTTTCAAAGCTGTCTCAACTGTGTCAGGAGCTCTTTAAGTATCAGAACAACTGTTATGCCTCTAAGTTCAAACCCCATTGAAATACAATGAACGACATACCTGTTTCTTCAGTTTGAGGTTGGGCTTTGAAGCGTGAAGATGTGTTTGCAGTTCAGAGAGGATTCGGCATTGGACTCCCAATGGGTAAGTAAGGGCTTGGGGGTGGGTGCTCAGTGAGAGGGTCAGGTGGGGGGCTTAAATGGCACAAAAGACATTGATGGACAGTTTTCCTGTTACAGGTTAAAACAAATTTTTAAAAAAAGAGGATCGAGATGCTGATCATGAGATTGAGAGATTGGTCACCCCCAGTGTCACTGTTACAGTTTTTGGGGGGAGTGGGATGGTGGGTGCTGAGAGGGAGGGTTGGTTGTGGGGGAAGTATAATAAAAATGCATGGTACAAAAAAAAAAGAAAAGAAGCACAACCGCGCATGCTCACGAGATGCCGGTTGCAACACTGATGGATTGGGCACCCCCAGTGTCACTGTTATGGTTGGGGGGAGTGGGGTGGTGGGTGCTGAGAGGGAGGTTGGGTGGGGAGAAGTATAAAAATATATGTTTTTTTACACACACAAAAAAAAGAACCGCACATGTGTGTGGAAGGGGGGAGATTTTGTGATTAGGACACTGGGGTATTAGGTACCCCCACTGTCACTATTATGTTTCTGGGTGGGTGGGGTACTGGGTACTGAGAGGGAGGGTTGTGTGAGGGGTTATGTATTTCAGCAGTCATGGACAAGTGATCACGGATAGGTGATATGAGCTATGTTATAGTAAAGCATATTGCTATGAATCCACATGTACATCATGAAATAAGTTTTTTGGGTACAGAAAAGGGAAATTGTGGGTTGATAGGGGGTGATCTGGAACAAAAAATTGTCCAACATGAAAGTTGGTGGATATGTGCTTGGAGCCAGAAGTGATAATGGGCTAAATGACAATACTGATCTTGTGGCCTTCCTCACGAGACTAAAGAGGTAAAGCGAAATTGGGAAACACTAAATGCATCATAATAAAATAAATTAGTGTTCATTTCTACAGAGATCTTTGGTAGTAATAAGTGAAGGATGTTTATATACAACCTTAAAACTTTATGGTGCGTATGCCGTTTGGGGTTATAATTAGTCTTCAATATGCTTTAAGAGATGGATTTACAATTAAGTATGTGCCTGATATGAATCATGAAATACTAAGTATTTGTCTGATTACTAGTTTTTAATTAATTGAGACCAGTGTTTATAGTGATTGAACTCAGTATTTAAGGGCACTTAGTACTGTAATGATTTGAATCTGATGAAGCCTAGGATCACTAGGCAAAATGTCATTCAGTAGTGTCAGTATGCTGTAATGACATTTTGCTGCTCATGGTTTGTATTGCACTTTTGCATACTGATGTAATGGTGATTTTTAACATCAGTTTCTCTGTGTGTGACCTCCGGTGGGTGCTGCGTTTTTTTCTTCTTATGGCTTGGTTTGCTTTAACACCAGCAATTTTTTCCCCAGTGCTCAGTCTCTGTGTTTATGTTTTTAAAGGACCCCAGAAAGATAAATCATTGAGATGACCGTCTTCAGTACTGGCATAACAAGGGCACGGTCTGGCCAGTATTGCAGAAAGTGGTCTTTTAATATTTAAGTTTCCCAGCAACAAGGGTCTATTCAGAAAGATTATTTCACACGGCTGCCTGTGCTGCTAGTAATAGAAGGAGAAAACTCCTTTCAGAAAATGTTGAAATTCTAACTTTTATTAAACTGATCTATGGTCTATTTGCAGGATACACAGGGGCATTTCTAAAACACTGCTCAGACAGTAGTGATGATGAGCCTTTTGGCAGTGATACTGAAGAAAAATAGGACCACTGGGAGAAAAGGAATGTTGCTTCAGCCTGTCGCTCATATCATTCATGTCCTGTCTCATGTCAGTCGACATTTTGTTTCTCCCAATGAACTACTATATAGCAAGATTAGAAAAGCTAAGGGTAATTTCTGACTTTATGGGACATGTGAAAGAATTTCACACTCACATTTATGTGTGTTTTTCTTCAATCTTTCATTTGTAAGGTCAACTTTAATTTGTAAACTACCATTGATGGCACTTTCTGGTAGACGTCTTCCTGTTACGTACCCTATGCCAAATCTCTGTATTTCTAGGATAACATCTAATTCCATTTTGAGTTCTGACTGATCTGCTCTTCTTGAATGGGTAGTCATCTGCAGTATTAAAGAACAAAATTACATCAGTTCAAAATGGTGGGTGGAAGGGTCCAACATACTCTCTGCATGTGCATGCTGCTAACCTAAAAAAAAAAAAAAAATTACAAAATATATGTCTCCTCTCTTCTCAGACCATTGTCTGTCATTTACTGTGTCCTCCTGTCACCCTCCTTCATCACCAAGTCACTTCTGTTAACAGTGCACAACAGGCTTAACAAACTAAACAAGGTAGCTAGGGGTTACTCAACAGTTACATTGCCTCAACCTATGTCCCTTTATTCGACATGTCTTGTCTCCTGTCATTTACTGCTAGGAATTTAGACTGCAAGCTGATGAAGCTATGTGCTGTTCAACTTTTTTATAGCAGTGGCTCAAATAACATACAGGATTTCCTGTGAACTTAACAAGCTGGGACTTGCTAGCTGCCATGCTACTAAACTGTTTTTATGTTTGTTTGCACACATATGCAAGAAATATAGTGCCACCATACAACTTTTCGTAGGTGTGACACCCATGCTTCCAATGCCATGCTCCTTTTTGCAGGCACGGCCCCACCATACCAATGAATGTAGGAGCTGTCTATAACAGCAGTTCAGATGCAGTGGCATACAGTTCAAAGAAAATGACCGCTACAATCAGCAGTGGTAACCTGTAGGCAAATTTGCCTACAAGTCACCACTGCATCTGAACTGCTGTCATAGACAGCTGTTTTGTGTTCTGTTGCATTTCATGCGGATCTGGCAGGCTGTGCTCCTTAATGAGTGCTTCATTTCTGTTCAGTAACATAATCCATGCTGCATACTACTGTGACATGAAGAAAAAAAAATGATTTTCTTACTAGTGCCTCTGTGATGTGTTTGTGTACAAGGCTCATAGCACTCTGAGAAAGCACTTATTCCCTGTTATGTCAATCACTCACTCCTCTAGGGTCAAGCTGGCTTATCCCCCCCGAGGCCTGGCTCAGCCATCCATTGTGAAGGCGGAGCCGCATTGCTGGCTCAGTGACACGGTGGATTCTGTTTATTTGGCCCTAAGCCAGCTGCCCGCTAGTGGCCAGGAGAGAGAGGTCACATACACCCCATTTCAAAAATGTTGCAGAATAGACAGCATATTGCTTAATTGCTCTAATGAACTCAACAAGCTCCTCGTCATCTTGAATGAACATTCTTTTTCCTCTCATTGCACTCCTATTACTTCTCAGAGGTAGCCTGATTAATGTCCATCATACCTAGTGACTAATACCAAAGATTGAAAGTATCACTTTTCACTCCTAGGAAATATTCCTGAAATTAATATTTGCAATATGTTGAAATATTTGTTTTCAGATGGGTTTATTGTTTGTACTCATCTGTAGTACTAAAAGCATTTTTTTTAAATTGAGTTATTTGGTTTGAGTACGTTTATTTTTCTCTCCCTCTCCTCCCATCTTCTCCATTTCTCAGTTCAGTTGATAAAAATATATTTGTATTATATATAATATAGCTTTTAGAGACATTTTTAAAATCAGATTCTCTCATGGGTATTGCAGGCACCATGGAACAGAACACCCAAAAAGTGACACAGCATGGTGTCAGCAGTGTCCAGTGTGTCAGTCGAGATTAGCTGTCACCAGACCCAATCGGGCAGCAACATGTACTGGTACCAGCAAGAGTTTCTGAAGAACCGAAGCTGCTGACCATGTCTGTTTATGGGGCGAGGTGAAGAGGCAAGCAAATGTTTCAGTGAGACTGACAGCAAAATGGGAAGAGCTCAACGAGATCGCCCTGCACATCACAAGCCTAACACTGGCAGACAAGGAGGTGTACTTCTGTGCAGCTAGTACACAGCATCAGAACCAGGTGCAGTTGCAGGCTAAAAATATAATTGAGACCAGGCAGCGTGCATACAATATCAAATCCTGCTAATTTTCATAAAATTCAGAGCTGAGATGCAACATCTGTTTTATCCAATAAAGTCCATTTTTTATGTGGGCAGACTGCACTTTAGAGTTGATATTAAAAAGTGACTTGCATGGGGTCACGCAAGTAGTAAGTGGCTCTGGCAGGAACTGGACCAAGAGAGCCCCAGTTTTCCAAGCCAGGAGCTCTAAAGCCACATAGTGCAACATTTTGCCTGAAAGATTTTCTCTGCCTGTCTTATTGTTATTGGTACTATCTAGTAGCTACATGCCAGGCACTTGGGGGAGGGCAGGAATAGAAATGTATGGCCCGGACCTCGAGTTCAGTACTTCACTGCCATTCCTATTCTGCATCTGTCTAACTCCTGTATGTCCAATGCTAATATCAGCAGGCAAACATTTAGCATTGACAAATTCTTGTTTTCTACTGAATTTACTCTGTTCTCCTTTTTATTTATACTTTAATATATAAGTAAAGAGCAAGTTTTATGTTGCATGCATATTGACCATGAATCCAAAACCAAATCCAGAATCAAAACCAGGGGAAATGTGGCAAAACCCAAAGCAGGACCTCCCTAGTTTTGCACACCACTAGTTAGTGGATTGCAGATACATGCTGGACAGAATCCATGTGCACACATATGGCTCAATTTTCCAAGCCCCTAGAATGATGTAAGCCCCTGGTATGCTGATTGTTTGGTGCACAGAGCTTGAAGCATTCTCCTGGATGGCAATTGGGATTTTCAGTCCTGAGCATCAAATGCCTGCCCTGGTCTAACTTGTACCATTTGGAGGACCCTTTTTACAGGGCTTGCGCCAGCTGATGTAAACTATCTAAACTCTCCCAACTGTGTATGACAATAGATAATTGGATGTTGTTGTAGCAAAGGAGTTTGGAATAGCTGTGCCAGAAAATGGCTTTGATGCAAGGCTTCATGCAAGCCCTCTGCCAGCCTTTGAAAACAGCCCATGTTTTTTAAGGGAGGCCCATTTAAGCAAATGCCTTTTGTCAGGTGAAAGTATGCTACAGTATTATGCAGAAGGCAATGACAGTTCAGTCTATCATATAGTCTATCAGCACAGATCTGCACATATTGTTAAATACAACATTCATTTCATGGAGCTTTCTGGGGCTTGCTGCTTGGTATACTTTGTTCACATATTCCAATGCAGATAAGAGATGTTGATTACCCGTCTTGTACTCTCCCAAGTCGTACCTGAAAATTGGCATTCACTTGTTTAATTACACACCCAGTTACCAAAAACCAAATAAATAAATAAACTAGACATTTTTTGGCATTATGGTCAAAGCAACTGTGACTAGCAAAGTAGACCATGTTTCTGTTGTTTTCACAGCAGGATCATTTAGGATCAAGCCACAGTACAAGATATTTAAAGCTCTTTATATGTTGTCAGTTTTTGTTCCAGCCATTTAGACATGAGTACAGGGAGGTGAACTTCCCAGCAGTGGAAAATTTGTCCCATTTTCTAAATTCAGCAGTGGAAAATTTGTCCCATCTTCTAACTTCGGCATCTTTCATTTTGAATAAAAGTTGTCTCACTTCCAATATTGTGGAGGTATTGTAACAGAAAAAAATTTCCCCGGCGGCAGTAATTACTGAGGGAAAGAAACTTTTTGTGCCCCCCCCCATTGGGCTCATACAATAACAGATGGACCCTGATTCTCTTTTCAAAGAAAAATCATCAAGATTGCTACCAAGCTTGAACACTGGAAGCAGCAGCTTGCTATTTAAAGACATGAGAACTTACCAGCAGCTGAAAACTTTGCTCAGTTTTTCTAAATTCAGCACCTTTCATTTGAATGAAATAAAATTCTGTTGCACCCTTTTCAGGGAATGAACTTCCCTAGCAGCAATAATTACTGAAGAAGAGACAGTAATTACTAGAATCATAGAATTTGTCAGCTGAAATGGACCTTTTGGCCCCCCTACACTGCCTAGATGGTGACTGCCTAGTCTGTATCCACAGACCCTAACTGGTCTCCTGTGAGCCTCCCTTCTCCCTGCCTATTTGCTAAAAATTCTCTGTGTCTATCCCAAGCATGCTTGACGCCCCCTACTGTTTTCGCCTCCACCACCACTTCCGCTGATAGTCTGTTCCAGGCATCTAAAATTCTTTCACTGAAGTAATACCTTCCCACATCCCTCTTAAACTTCCTCCCCTCCAGCTTAATCACATGCCCTCGGGTCTTGGTGCTCATGCTCTGAGACTCACCTCCTGCACCTGGTTTGCCACTGTGAATTATTTGTGGGTCTCTATCATGCCTCATTTCACTCTCCTCTCTTCCAAGGTGTACATGTTGCGATTCCCTCAGTCTTTCCTCAGAGGGCTTTTGGTGCAACCCCTACACCATTTAAGTTGCCCTCCTCTGGACTGCCTCCACCATATCTATGTCCTTTCTGAGGTGCAGCCTCCAGAACAGGATGCAATACTTCAGGTGGGATTTCACTAGTGAGTGATATAGTGGCAACACCACCTTCCTCCTCCTGTTGGAGATCCCTCCCTATGCATCCCAGCATCCCACTGGCCCTACCCACTGCTTTATCACACTGCTGTGCAACTTTGAGGTCGTTAGATATGATAACCCCCAAGGGCCCTTTCTTGCTCAATGACTGTCAGTACCTCTCCCATCCTATAGTCAGTTCCTGGGTTCCTGTGTCTTAGATGCATGATTTTGGACTTTTTGGCATTGAATCCTGATTGCTGTGCCTTTAATCACCCTCAAGTTTCCCAAGATCCCTACACATTATCTCCACTCCCTCCTGAGCATCCACCCTATTACAGATATTGATGTTGTCTGCAAAAATGTGCACCATCCCTTCCAGTTCTTCTGCAGTGCCACTTATGAATACAATGAAGAGGACCAGTCCCAAAATTCATTGGTCCTCAAGAATAGATCCCACTGTAAAGGAAACAAGAAACAACTTTAATCAAGTTTAAAAAATGATGTTCTTTATACATTGAACTCCAGTTCTGCAGTTACAAAGACAAGTTGAAACAGATAAATCCTACATACTAAAAGGTTTAAAGTGTTAATAACTAAAAGACAAAAGGCCTTTAAAAGTGGAAATGTTGTACTGATGGTGCTGGAGCAGGGTTACAAAGCTCATAAAGCATTGAGAAAGAAATGTCATAAGTAAGCAATAAACCATGGCAGGGTGTGGGTTATGCTGGGATTTACCCATGCCTGCAGCCTCATGACCAGCTCTGCACCAGAAGTGGGCAATTCCCAGCATAACCCACACCCTGGAGTGGTTTATTCCGATTATATAATGTCTTCCTTTTTTACAGTTAAAAAGGAAAGAAAAATGTTTTTTTATATTTTAAATTAATTTTAATGATTTTATTACTGCGTCAGAAAAATAGTCCTTTGTTGTTGGGGAGATCCTTCATTTACTGTCTGTATCTGGAGGGAGTAGGGACTCTCACTCATTTCAGGCAATTTCTGTACTTTAAGTAGGAACACTTCTAAATCAAACAGCAGCTCTCTTGTAGTCAAACCTGTCAACTGTTCCTGATCCTGAACACTTTAAATTAAACAGCATCAGCATCTCCCTACTATTCATACCTCTCAACTGCCGGTAATACAGCCTCCCTCCTGATATAAGTGCTGCTGCCGACTACACAGAAATGTATAACATTCTTACATGATAAATAAATTTACTTTGTACAGTGCACTGGTGTCAGAAGCAGAACACTGATCTGAAAACAAGAGTAACAGTGCCCTAGTCACCACAGCCTGAGGCCTCCAGAGTCTCTTGCACGTCTGCTCAAGTCACATGATGGCCGTTCAGAGCGGGGACAGCTGCATCTTTATTAAAACTGTAATCCCCCACCTGGAAAAAAGAAACAAAAAATAAAAACACTCAAGAGGGAACATAAATACCTCCCAACTGGCACAGCGCTGAAGCCCCGAGAGTCGTGCTCAGTTCCCATGGTCCCCATTCACCTAACCACATATTTAAAGTCAGTTAGAAATGCTGGAGCAGGGAAACTCTTTCTTTATTATAAATGAGGGCTAAAAGTAATACAAATCATGGCCAAATAATAGAGCCGTTATACGGGGCTTGTGCCTATGCATAGGTGCACGCCCAGTATCAGCGCTGGGCCTTTCAGCCATGATTTGTATTACTTTTAGCCTTCGTTTATAATAAAGAAAGAGTTTCCCCACTCCAGCATTTCTAACTGACTTTAAATATAGGTTCATAGGATTATATGAGTTCAAAGGTAGAAACCCATTGATGAACTCACTGCCATTAACCCAACGGCAGAACTTGGAATTTTCTGTTTCCCATGTACTGGTCCAATTTATACTTGAACTGATCAATATCCAAACTGGTAACAATGGTCACAGGCAAGGTGTTCCAAATTTGAGGAATTCTCTGAGTTATAAAGTTATTCCTTTTATTTGTTCTATTAATATTAGTTAACAGTTTTAAATCATGTGATGTTGAGTTCAAACCATTATTTGTATATTGCAGATATAAAGTTTAAAATAAGGCAGGGTCCTTAGTAGCCTTATAAATTAAACAAATATCTCCTCTAAAGGCCCTATACTCAAGGGAATAAAGCCTCAGTGACATAAGTCTTTCCTCATATGTATGATTATGCAAATTCTGAATATTTTTAGTCAGTCTTTGCACCTGTTCCATTGCAGTTTTGGTACCTACAGTTGTTTTGCCATAAAAGGCTGAACAACAGTCAATCTGTGACCTTATCAAACTGGTATATAAAGGTATATTTACTGCAGCATTGCGACTTTTAATGAATTTATAGATACAGGCTGTAATTCCAGCACACTTTTTAAATGTTTTATTTATATGACTATTAAATGTCATATAATTTGTAATAGTTATACCTAAATTAATTTCTGTATCCACTGTTTGCAAGAGAGTATTATTCAAGGTATATTGAGCAAGTTTATTATTTATACCAACGTGCATGACCTTACATTTACTGATGTTAAATGTCATCCTATACTGGTTGCCCCCTTAAAGCTAGGTAATCTAGATTATTTTGACGATTTTGTATTGATTATGAGTCATTAGTAATACAGCCGATCTTACTATCATCTGCATACTTATTTATCCAGACCCCATTAAAAGTTTGCATAGTTGATATCATAATGTTAAACAACACAGGCCCCAGAAGAGAACCCTGTGGCACCACACTTGTAACCTCTGTAAACTCAGAGGAGGAACCCTTTATTGATACTATTGAAATATGTGGTTATGTGAATGGGGACCATGGGAACCAAGCACGACTCTGTTTGGGCTTCAGTGCTGTGCCGGTCGGGAGGTAGTGATGCTCCATCTTGGTGTTAGTTTTTTTTTTCTTTTTTAGGTGGTGGTGGGATTACAATGATTTGAATACAAGGAATAAGTGTTATGTGTGGAGCTGCAATTTTAAGAACTGAGAAGACAGAGCAGACACTAGCACTCAATCAGAGCTGAAAAACTTACAAAAAAAATAGCAAAGAGGTAGTGATTTTTTTCTTTGTGGTGCTGTGGTCAGCTGGGAGGTCTGGAACTTTATCCATAGGTTATGATGGAATTTATGAAACAACACAAACTTCGAGGTGCTCAAAGTTCACTCAAAATTGAGAACAATTTGACCTGGTGCAAAACGGACACAGAGAAAACAATTGCCAGACCAACGCGCTTAACAAACGCCAAACCGAATGCACAGACCGAAAACACTTGTGTAGATTGAAGTATAAATGGCACAGCTTACCATATCTTCAAATTTTATTCACAGTTCATTTTCACACAGCAACATACGAGGTGCAGCGACTAATACCGGGTGCGTCATCACGTGCGTGGGCTGGTCTGCTCGGCTGCTCCGGTCAATGTAATCAACATGCTTCGTTTGTGACATTAAGTTTTATATTTTTTATCTCTACCCGGTATTAGTCGCTGTACCTCGTATGTTGCTGTGTGAAAATGAACTGTGAATAAAATTTGAAGATACGGTAAGCTGTGCCATTTATACTTCAATCTACACAAGTGTTTTCGGTCTGTGCATTCGGTATGATGGAATTTAGCCATGGGTAAATATACCAGCCAACCAATCAGGTGAATAGATTTGGAGACCCCATTGTATAATCAGTAATAAACACATGACTAGGGTCATAGTGAGGCATGAAGTCACATGCCAAGTGGCCTTACTGCCCCTAAAAGTGTGTTTATCAATCAATCAATCAATCAAAATCTTTATTCATCCAGGCGGGCACCATTGAGCAAGACTCATTTGCAAGGTGGACCTGGTCATGAATACATCAAAGTACACTACAGAAGCAAGTATACAAAAAGCAATAATTTACAAGGAAGAAAAAGTATATACAGTGTATATAGTACAGTACAAGGTTGAAATAAATAAAAAAAAAAACAGCATTATTTTACAATTGAAGAAGTCAGCAGATGTACAATCAACCATAGGCATACAGTGATTATAAGTCGAGATCTTTTGAGTGAGGCAGCCAGCAACTACACATATAGGGGAAAGAGGCTGTGTATGGGGTGGCAGGTTAGAGAGGTAAAGAAGAGGAGGGATATATTACCGACGACTGGGGGAGAAAATTGGGCTAAAACCACAGAAAGTGATGATGGCTGTCATGTACTTGTTTATTATGATAATGATGGAGGAGGGGTAGATAATTGGAAAACTACTATGGATGGGGTGGGACTTTAGCCAGGCTGGAGCGGATAGGGAAGGGTGGGTGCTGCAGGAAGAGTTAATAGGGAAAGAGTGAGAGCCAGGGGTAGAAACATGGTGAGCCTCAGGATGGAAAGGGGGAGTTGCAGAATTAGTGGGCCAGCGGTGAGGAAAACATTTGCTAGGTGCTTTCATGTAGCAATCGTAGAGCGCCTTGAAGATATTCAGGCTAACAGGGCAGCTCAGCTTCAAGTTCCTTTGTAAACCATTCCACAATGTGGGTAAAGAGAAGCTTAGAGCAGCTTTGTCGAAATGAGTGTTGACCCTTGGAACTTGGAGGGCAATTAGGGAATAGCTCCTTAGAGCGTAGGTGCCTAACACACTCCAGGGAATACAATCTGAGACATATGAGGGAGCTTGTTGGTCATCGCTCTGAAGGCCCACAGGGCAGCATTTCTATTCCTCCTATAGTGAAGGGAAGTCCAGCCTAACGATGAGTACAGGGAGCAGTGGTGTGTGGAAAGTAGAAAGCCAGTAATGAACCTGATAGCTCTGTGGTAGAGGGTGTCCAAATTAGCCAGTGCAGAGGCAGGGCAGTGGCTGTAGAGCAGGTGCGCGTAGTCTATTAAAAATAAGGAAAGGTAGCTTGAACCAGTTGAATCTTAGCCTCCTTTGTGAGCAGGTGGTTAATTCTGTAGAATAATCCTAATCTTTGCCTTAGTTTCTTCTGTAGTTCTTCGAGATGGTTGGCGAAGGAAAGTTTATGATCGAGCCAAACTCCTAGATATTTGAATTTAGCTATATACTCTAGTGTTTCTCCAAGAACATTGGTACTTCAGGGTAGCCTCCAGCAGGAATTGCCACAGTAAGGAGGGGAGAGAGCATGGCTTTTGTCTTTTCGCATTGAGCAAAAGCTTTTTGTTTATGAGCTGGTATTGTAGAAGGTTAAATTCAGTTTGGAGGTCTTCACAGGCTGCTTCCAGCGTGGGACGACTCAAGTACAGTACAGTTTCATCCACAAATAAGTGGATGTTGGCTTTTTTGATGGGGTCATCGATGTTGTTAATGTAGACTGCAAAGAGGAGGCGATCAAGGATAGAGCCCTGGGGCACACCCATCAGCATAGGTTTTAATGGAGAAAGATCACCTTCAACTTTAACCTGCTGTTTCCGTTCTCCAAGGTTGTCTGCAAAAGCACATAGATTTATGGTCCAGGCCTAAGGTGCTTAGGGAGGAAAGAAGCAGGCTGTGATGGACTGTGTCAAATGCCTTACTAAGATCCAAGAAAACAGCACAGACATGCTTCTTGTTGTCAAGGTCTAGGAGACAATCATTGGTCACCTTAGCTAGGGCTGTTATGGTACTGTGCTTTGCTCTGAATCCAGACTGAACCAGGTTTAATAGGCTTCTGGATTCTAAGTGTACCCCTAGCTGGCCACACACTATTTTTTCTAGTAATTTAGACAGGATGGGGAGGAGGGAGATCGGTCTGTAATTATTTAGATTGCAGGGGTTACCTGCTTTTAATAGAGGGATGACATGGGCCATTTTCCATTGAGGGGGGAGGCTACCCTGGGAGAGTGACATGTTGAATAGGTGGGTGATTGGCACTGCAAGCATGAGTAGGCACATTTCAGATAGTATGGCTCTATGAGTGAGCCTGCTCCTTCCTGGTGTCCAGGTGCATGATAGGTCTTCCACCTCTTTTTGAGAGACAGGCAGGAGGGAGAAGGCCCTTCTGGGGGGACCTCGTGGGTTGGTGGGCCCTGAGCTGTGTGGAGGTCATTGGCAGGAGTAGTATCAAATGCTAGCCCTGCCATTGCAAAATGGTTATTGTGGGCTTCCAATATCTCAGATCGGTTAGAGATAACGCTGCCACCGGACTTAATTTTTGCTGGAATGGAATTACCAGGTGTGTGTCCAGACATGTCTTTTAATGTTTTCCAGAGCTTTGAAGGATTTCTTGAGGCAGAGGCTAGCTCTGAACGATAGTAGGCAGCCTTGGCTGCTCTGACCAACTTGTTGCACTTGTTACGTGCTCTCTTAAAAAGACACCAATCCAAGTTGTTCTTGGTTCTTCTGGCTTTTTTCCATAAAGTATACCTTTCTAACAGGCAAGCTTTGAGCTCAGGTGAGAACCAACGGCAGGTGCTGCTCCTGACCTGCACCTTAACCAAGGGTGCATGCTTATTTAAAGCCTCACTTAAAATATCATAAAAAATAGTATATGCCCTGTTAACCATTTTGGCTAGGAAGAATTTCTGCCATTGCGGTGAATGTTTCAAGCCGTGGGCGTATGCAAACAAGTCTAAGTTGCGTTTGCACTTCTTGATAGAGAACTTTGCCACAAACTACGGGTTGTGCACGGATCTAATGGTGGTGATTATGCAATGATCGCTAATGTCTGAGAAAAACATTCTGAAATGAGAGAACAGATGTGGCTTGCTGACCAAAATTACATCTCAGAGGGAGCTGTTGTTAAGGTTCTTTTTATTTGGGCGAGTAGGCTCACCAATGAGTTGCACCAGCCCTAGAGTGTCAGAAAATAATTTCAAGGGAGCTGATGCACTTGATAGCCAATCGTAGTTCAGGTTGCCAAGAATAATGGTTTCCAAGGAACTGAGCCCCAGTACGGAACTGAGGTGAGACAGGAGATGAGGCCCAGCAGAAGGGGGCCTGTAGCAGCCTATTACACAGAGTGCACTGGAAGGAGAAAGTTCGATCTTTAGGGTCAAGCACTCGAATTCTTTGGGGGAGGATGATGCATCTATACATGTGGCTGAGTATTTGTCCCTTACATAAATTGCCACCGCACCTCCTCTTGTTTGCCTATCCGCTCAGAAGAGTAAATAATTTGGGATATTGATTTCATTGTCTGGGGTGGCTGGCCTAAGCCAGGTCTCAGTGATCACTAGGATGTCAGGTAGGGTGTGGCTCACCCAAGTCTGGACAAGAGTGAACTTCTTCAGCAAACTACAGGCATTAAGATGCATAAAAGACATTCTTTTGATAACTGCCAGGTCTTTATTTATTTATTTAGTTAGTTTTTGTTGACCCGGTAAGTGCACTAGACAAATCCTGCCTATTTTCAGGCATGACCTGGGGGAGGGGGATACAGATGAATGTCAACTGACCTTGAACCAGATTAAGCTGTTGGCGGTATTTTTAGTGAATGAGGGAAATTTGGCCAGGACACCAGGGAAATTCCCCTACTCTTTTCGATAAGTGCCATGGGATCTTTAACATCCACCTGAACTACCACCAATCCAGGCAGATGGGACCTTGGTTTAACATCTCATCCGAAAGACGGATCTGATGGAGAAGCAAGGGAGTCTAATGGTCCTGGGTGAGTTCGACATTGCCTGAGCACAATAGTACAAGAAGCAGGATTCTTTTTAAGGCAGCGAACTGTAATTTGTAAAAACTATTTTTTGGGCGATAGGGGAGGCAGTGTTGATGGGTAGGCCTGTACCTACTCCTGGTGTTATACTGGTCTAGTGTTGCAGCCACTAGTGTCCTGGCAAGAATTTGCCATGAGTAGGAAGTCTCAAGTCTGGATGGGGAAGTAATCTGCAGAGGCAGCTCGGGAGATGTCCCACTCCCTGGCAGAGACAGCTGAGAAGCCCAATAGTCCAGAATGGCTACCTGAAAGGAGCTGTTGGACGCAGGACAGAGAAAAGCGTAAGGGTCATTCCTCTTTAGGCAGAGATGAGGTTCTGAAGAACTGAGCTGAGCGCTAGTAAAGCTAGTGACACACCAAGGAACCAGCTGTAACTTCCCATGGTAGATCTAAATGCCACAACAGCTGGCAGTAAAAGTTACTAGAAGCCCAGACAAATCAGCGATCAGGTGTCATAAGTTCAAAATCCTTTTGTTGGCTGAGAGGCGGTTTTGGTGCTGAACTTACCTGTGGAGCAACTCTTTGCAGTTGAGCCAGTGAAGTGGTTGAAGGTTGGAATCCAGTGTGGCAAGAGTAGTCTGTAGCTTCCGTTTCTGTTTCTGGCCCATCTCCACCAGTACAGACTAACCCAAACCTCGGCATGTGTTATTGCATTTATAAAATGAGTATATGTTAAGAAACTGTAAAACTGTTTAAAAAAATTCATAAAATATTTTAAAAAATGCCTACTTTTATAATAAATAATCCCTCCACTTCCTACATGTTATCTGTGGCCACTAGGGGTGCTGTGCTGTGCCGAGGTGTGTGTTAAGAGACTTGCAGGGTCACTATGTTAGGCCACCAGCAAGACCATGATTTTGTTTTGGTCTTGCTATCAGTACACTACCATCTGCAGTAGAGTTTCCCATCAAAGTGCTGGCATCCTGACTATGTTAGGGTCAGGAGGAACAGTGGGAGGGCATGGTCAGCTCATGAGTCAGCAACATTTGTCTCAGCATCAGGAGTGACAGCAAGCAGGTTGGAAAGGAGAACCAGATGGAGTTTGAAAGTAAATTAATAGTAAATAAATCATGCTGTGGTTGGGGGGAACCGGATTTAGGTCCGTTATTGAACGTTGATGCGGACGGGAGTCAGCTCAGGAATAACCGTATTAAAACACGGTTGGAGAGAGATGTGGACAGGCTGCTGTGGTGAATTTAAAAACTTTTTAAAAATGAACCACAACACGCATTGGTAATGTGTACAGGGCCTAAATGTTTAATGAGTGTTGAAGGAAACAAAATGTGCACTAGGGTCAGATGCACTACCTGGGTTATGAAGTGATGTTATTTATTGCCTTTTTCTACATTGCTGGGATCCAACTAGTATGCAGGGAGAGATTGAAAAGAGCCATTATTAGCAACACCAGATGCCCAGGTGCAATTTTTAGAATCCTTTGTTTGATACAATCTAAAGCAGCACCACATGAGTTGCAGCTAATCCAATTTCTGGAACTGTGGCCTCTGGTTTATAATTGTTGTTATGCTTAGAGGCACAATTAGATACTTTTTTTAGTAAGATGGCTGTATTGCGTTGTGTGACAATTTTCACCTTGCTTCCTCAGAAAATATTGTGGCTCTGAAATCTTAAGGAAGAGGCAGCAGTGACACAAACACTGATAATTATATCCTGCTGCTTCTTATTTAAAAATGTTTTGTTATAAATGCATACTAAAAGGTAATACAATATTTTATGTTACCACTGATCTTTAAAATGTAGTCTTCAAGCTGTTGTGAAGTCTCGTTTAATTGTAAGCCAGTTGCCTGGGGTTTAATTGGGCAGCAATTGACCTATGCTATACCCCCACCAAGTGCTGCTTAATCATGCACAGTGATGCATTGCTGATTTCTTTGTGGTAGTCACACAGATGCTGACTCTCCTGCCTGCCTGCCCTGCCCTTTCTTCATTTACCTGGCTTCCATGCAGCTGCAGCTCATGGTATTCCAGCATTCATCCTGCTGGTGCTGTTCCTCAGCGCCCTGCTATCTGGCGTCCTGTCTGTATTTTGGCATTGCAGTGGCATTCTGTGGGCTGCCTATGGCTCCTGTTTCTTGCTGTGTGCTCCTAGTTGTGGCTCTGTACTACCCTCTCTACTTCTGAGTTCTTATCAGGTGTCTCCCTGTATACCCTTGCTTCTTCCGTCTCTGTCCAGAGGCTGTTGTGGCTCTCCTGCTGCTCATCTCTCGTCCACCCTCCTTTCTATCCCTGCGGCTACTTGAAGTATGCCTTGCTGGAGGCTGTTGCTGCCACTCCAAGGCCTCTTTCCAGAAACTTTGCCTCTCTAGGCCTATTAACCCTGCTCTTCCATTGAGGGGTCTTCTCCACTCATTTCACTATGGCTTGCCTGCTGCTGATTATTTGCTTCTGGGGTCTGGCTGCTGTATCCATCACTTACTGTCCTGCTGCTGCCTGTGCTCTATACTCCCTCTGCTTCTATCTCTTGCTTTGATAGTTTGCTAGTGGTGTGTACTCCTCCTGAGTTGCTTCTTTCTGTCTCTCCTACATTGTTTGGGCTACTGGGGTTGGGTGTCTGTGTTGGTTTGTTCTGGATTTCCCTGCGGGGCTCTGTCTGCCATTGGGCTCCTGCCTTCCTTCCTGCTCCTGGCGGTCACTGTAGCTAGGCTTCACTGATGGTGTTTTTTGGGCCTTTTATCCACTGCTCCCTTCACTACACTGCTCCTCTTCATAACCTACTTCTGGCATAAGTCTCAAAAATTTGACATATGTAACAATGACAATCAAGCACATTGCCCAATGATAGCATGCCCTCATCACCACACCATCACTGGGCATCTGCCCTCCAACTCTGCCACCTACCTGGCCTTGTACATTTTCTGTACCTGTCCATCACCTTATGCACTCACTCGAGCACACACACCCCCAATGGCAATCAGGTACATGCTCCAACAACAATTGGACACACATCCCTTTGACAGTCAGGCACCCATCCTTCTGACTGCCACTCAAGTGCTCAGTATGTTTTTGCCCCTTATGATTTCATAATGCAATGAACCAAACAATACCAAGTTATCTTTCTATTCTATCTATCCACTCTTTTCTTTACTAGTGCTACTACCACTTCTTATTTCATTTTTTTTTTAGCTCTTTTTCTGACTCTCTCCGGCATCCACTCACCTCCAGCTCTACTTCCTGGCCTGAAACTCAAAAGCATCCTGGCACCAGCCCAGCTATCCCCTCGGTTCTGAGCCCTCCCGAGGTGGGGCCACCCTATCCTCCCAGGGCGCTCTATCTGCAAATTCGGGCCGGGCTGGGTTCGGCCCAGGAGCTGGATGAGTTCAGCTGGTGGAGTGTGGCTGTAGGGTGGTGCCTTCACCTATCTCCGGGAGCGGGGCATTTTCTTGTTTTTCCCCCTCATTACGCCACCCCCCCCCCGGTGGAGTTCCAACATGCAATGATGCCAGGGAACTCTTGCCGTGGCTCTGCAACCCTCTACTTTGACCCTGAAGAGTTGCGGTACCAGAGGTTGCCGCAGTGCCGATCATAGTCCCTGGATCCCCCTGAGGAAGGAGAGCTGTCCTCCGGACGCTCAATCCTTCCCTTCCCCTGCTGACCCTCGGCGATCCAGGCTCGTTCCCAAACCTGGGTCGCCAGCATGGCGTGAGGTGTGGCATCCAGCGCTTCAACCCTCAGCGCCGGCCTTCTTACATCATCTTAAGGCCTAGTTTGATTTGAGCTTGGATTGAGGAGGGCCTAGATTATTAGGAATAAGTGGTAGTAACATTTCTCATTCTGTGCTATAGTCCCTAGGTCTAGTATGAGGGGACTCTACAGTCTGCAGCCACCCTCTCCCCTCACCAATCACCTCTTTGACCCAAGAAATAGCTCCATTGAGAGCTTTGCAGAGTAGCTTCTCCGGCCAATCAGATGATGGCAAGGGTGGGACTTTTGGAGCCCTTTCTCCTGGGACTTCTACAACCTCTGATTTGAGACACTGAGCTATGTGGCAGATGCCAGGGACAAGCAGCAGGGGTTGTGAGGGGTCTCAACAGTCTGTGGCCATCCCCTCCCCTATTGCCTCCTTGGGTCAAGAACTAGCTCCATTGGGAGCTTTCCAAAGTCACTTCTCCAGTCAATCAGAGGGCAGCAAGGGTGGGACTTTCGGAGCCCTTTCTCCTAGGACTTCTATAACCACTGATTCAAGCCACTTAACTACACAGCAGATGCCAGGGCCCATCAGCAGGTGTGTGAGGAGGCTCTATAGTCTGCGGCCACCCCTTCCCCCCACCAATCACCTCTTTGCGCCAAGAACTAACTCTGCTGGCAGCGGTTCAAAGCCACTCCTTCAACCAATCAGAGGGCGGCAAGGGTGGGACTATCTGAGTCCTCCCCAAGGCTTCTACAACCTCTGATTTGAGGTGCTGAGCTGCACAGCAGATACCAGGGACCAACACCAGAGATGAGAGGGGGCTGTACAGTCTATGGCCACCCCCTCCTCATCGCCGATCACCTCCTTGGGCCAAGAACTAGCTCCACTGGGAGCTTTTCAAAGCCGCTACTCCAACCAATCAGCGGGTCGCAAGAGCAGGACTTTCAGAGCCCTTTCTCCCAGGACTTCTACAACCTCTGTTTCAAGCTGCTGAGCCATGCAGCAGACCCCAGGGACCAGCAGCAGGGGTTGTGGGGTGGGTTCTATGATCTGCAACCACCCCTTCCCCCCATTGATTGCCTCCTTGGGTCAAGAACTGGCTCCATTGGGAGCTTTCCAAAGTCACTTCTCCAGTTAATCAGAGGGCAGCAAGCATGGGACTTTTGAGCCCTTTCTCCCAGGGCTTCTACAACCTCCGATTCGAGCTGCTGAGTCACGTGGCAGATGCCAGGGACCAGCAGCACAGGTTGTGAGGGGGCACTGTAGTCTGCGGCCATCCCTCCCCCCTCCACTGATCGCCTTCTTGGGCCACGAGCTAGCTCCATTGGGAGCTTTGCAAAGCCACTCTTCCAGCCAATCAGAAGGCAGCTCTGTGTTTTTCTTGTTTGGCACCCAAGCAGTCTTTCGGCACTGCTGTCCTCATGTGAAGGACCTACGCAAAGAATGTCAGGAGTCTGCCTGGGAGTCAGCCATGGAGACAGCCAGCAGCATGTTACTCTGACCAGCCCTGTAAGACCCACTGCGCAGCACTCAGAAATCACAGGTACCCTCTGCAGTCATTTTCAGTTAAATTATGTCACAATGTCAGGCATACTTACTCATTGAGGTATTGCTGTTTAAGTTGAGGAACACCTGTACAAACTCTGATTTTCTATCAGTACTATTAGCCTGCCTATTAAAAGAGGTGTTAGAACTGAACTGCATTTCTCAGCCCACAGGTATGCCTTTCACTGGAGTTTTGGGTCTCCTTGTTAAACTGCAGCACACTCACCCTCCATGCATAAACTGTCTGTTATTTGCCTAATTAGCTAATTGTGCCTTGTGGGTCTGCTATTTTTAAACTGCAGTATAGCCATCTCCTATGCTACTTTTAAATTGAAGTACAGCCACCTCCTATGCATATCCCGCTTGTTATCTGCCTAATTAGATGCAGTGCTGCCTTGCTATAACAAACCTTGTTATACCGAACTCCCAGTTATAACGAATAGTTCCCGTGGCTCCCAACTGTAACCCTTGTTGCAGGCAGGCAGCATAAATCTCTCCCACATAAAGTCATTCACCTAAAACCCAAATGCTGCTGCTTTTTATTCTTTCATGGTTGCTTAACTAAAAGATGATTCCTTCAGACCCCATTCCTGTTGTCAACAGTCTCAGCCACTGGGCTGTATGGTACTTACATTCTTTTTTTTTCCAGCTTGTCTTTTTCTCCCCCTAATTGGCCCTCTTTCAGGAGGCACCTGATCCATCCCCCAGTGTCCACCGGGACTTATCGCTAGCCATCTTCCACCAGGGCTCGCCCCCTGGTGGGGAGAGCGGGGTGTCCCCAGACCCACATGGAGGAACAGATCCAGTCTGGGCTGGCGAGCACAGCTAGTTGGAAAGCGGGACCTGAGGGCACCCGCCGTTATCCAGCTGCTGGCATTTTCTGGTCTTCTGGTCCCCTGAAGATGTGGCATGCAATGATGTCCAGGCACACGCCACGTGCTCCTGCATGACGTGCACCAACATCAGCCCCATCACCTGACCCGTTGGCCCAAGCTGCCTTTCCCCCAGCTTCCATCAAGAGACAGGCAAGCAGTGAGTACTACCCAACCCTCCCCCCAGAGCAGGAGAGCAGTCCATCGGATGCTCAATCCTTCTCTCCCCAGCTAACCCCCAATGCTGCCAGGTTGCTCGTGACCCTGGGTCACTGGCATGGTGGCAGGTGAGGCTTGGTGCCTCAGCCGTCTGCACCACTGTGTTGGGCTGGCCTGGTACTTACATTTTTACATTTGTACAGTATGTTCACTATACTGATCCCACCAATACTGCTCCACTCTTGACTCTCCTTCTCTCCCATGAAAGCTCGTAGCAGTTACCATTACGATCCCTCTTGAGGTAATTGATCAGAATGAAAACCGGTTATATTTGTTATGGAGGGTAGACTGTAAGATAAACAGGTGACAAAGCAGGCTGGAGGGGTCGCGGTGGTACAGTGCTTACTTTTTATTTTCACTACTGTTACTTCTCCAATACCAAACCCACTGATACTGCTCTGCTGTAATTGATGAGAATGCAGACTGATTCTGTTTGCTGTTGAGGGGGTGACTGTTTGACAATCAGGTGAAAAAGCAGGTAGGAGTTGTCGTGGTGGTACCGTGCTTGCATTTTTACTTTCACTACTATATCTCTCTAATACCGACCTCACTGATACTGCTCCACTCCCAACACTGATTAAAACCAAAGACCCCTAAAACCCAAAACAAGGTCAAAAAAATGAGAAACTTTGAAGTGTGTCAGCTCAGTTGTGAAATGCCTAAAAATGGGTGTAGAAGTGTGTAACTGGAGCTGGCAGTAGGAGTTGTGGTGGCAGTGGTGCAGGCAGCGAAACATCAGTTTTGGATGTAAGTGCTGTAATTTTATTATTATTTACTGCTAAAAACTGACTTGTGAACTGTAAACTAACTTGATGCAGTACACAACTACTGTACTGCATCTCTATGTAAAGTTGACCTGGATCAGAGCTAAAAACATATTGCATGTATAGTCTGCCTGTAGTTTCAGCATCCCTCGATGTAATGAACAAGGAGCTATAATGCACACATTGTGGCTCCCACTCTGCTCATTATAGTGAGGGAGCACTGTAGCTGCACCGCTTGGTTACTTACTTACTTATTATTTTGCCTGAATAGACATGTCCAACTCTTGAGTCAGCTTGTTTAAACTGTGGTGCAGTCACCATCTATACATAAACTGCTTGTTATTTTGCCACACTAGATAGTTGCACCTTTTGGGTTCTTTAGACATTCCTATAGGTCTGCTTGATTCCTGTAGTACATCAAGTACCGCACACAGTACCCTGGGGACTCTACTTGCCCTTAACTGTTGTACAGTCAGCCACTATGCATAAACTGTTTATTATCTGCCTAGCTAGACAGTTGCACCCTTTGAGTCCAACACATATCTGACCACTTGAGTATCTGTAGAACAGCAAGTAACAAACATATTACTGCAGTGACTCTGCTTGTTTCTAACAGTGGTGCTGTTACCTTCTGTGCATAAACTGCTTGTGATTGGCCTAGCCGGATAGTCTGCATAATTGCCCCACAAGTTGCCTAGATAAATACCTCATTCACTAGTTGGGTGGCCTCTACCCCAATAGTCCCCTCTGGACACTGGTATAGACCATGGCTTCCTTACAAATGAAGACGTGTACCTCTTGCCTTATGGGCCTAGTTGTTCTCTGGGTGTTAGAAACTAACACAATTGCTACAAATGCTCACCCCCACCCTCACCTCCTTCCCACCTGGCTGGGCATTTTAATCCCTGCCTCCTGTACAAACACACAAGCCCAGATCATGGTGGAGCCCACAGTACACAGCTGCCCTATAACATGATACTCAGCACCATTACTAAACTGCAGAGGCCCTGCTGCTGTTACCTTAAAAAAACTGTTTAGACAATCATACTGTTTGACACAGAAGGTCAATAACAGATGCAGGTTATCCTCAGAATTCATTAAACTGTACCTTACACTTAGGCAAGTGTCACTGCTGCTGCTACTCATTGGTGGCAACGTGCATCCTAATCCTGGCCCTGTTACAGCAGTCACATCTCTTTGGGGCAACCTACAGGTAGCCCACGTGAACATGGGGTTGGGGCTCATACTTAAACTCGATGAGTTTAAGTTCTGGGTAACAAACTCCCAGTATGATGCTGTGGCAGTCACAGAGACGTAACTCACTAATAAGACCCCTGACAGAGAAATTGACATTGATTCCTACACCTTGTATAGACGGGATACAGGTTCTAAAAATGGAAGTGGATGTCTCAATGCTTAATACCTGACAGAATTGGGCAGTATTAAATACTGGACCTCCCAGGGGCATAATGAGGCATGACGCCTCAGGTGGAGGGCCTTATAGCCCCTGGAAGGTCCAGTATTTCCCAATACCACCTACCCTGGAGGGTATTATTGTGCTTAGAAAATGGACTAGTGTATTTTTGTGAGTGGAAAAAAAAAAACTTTTATTAGTTAATGTTTAAAATGTTCAATGTTTGCTTTACGTAAGTGTAACCCCTAGGTGGCGCTATCCCAAGGGCTACTACCCCTGCCTGCTTGGCTAGTAGCAGGTTAAGGGGCCTGAGTTCTGAAACGGGTGCCTCCACCTGGAGGTCAGGGTTGGTAGTGGTCAAGCTAACCTGGGCACAGCCCTCTAGGACACTGTAAACCCCCTTTTCCCCTCTAGTGGCCTGAACACTGTACAATAATCACTTTCACAATACCCCTGGTACACCACACAAGTACCCACACTGTTTGCACTTACCACCAGGGCTAGTTTCTCTGGCTTGACCCTGGGGACCCCCTATAAAACAAGGTTAAGCACAGCAAATAGCAACAGTACAGTACTTTGAGCACAAACTGGAACCACAGTCAGATTACATGCAGAAAAAATTAGATCTGATTTATTCAGGGGACTTGAACAAGGAAGGGGCACAATCAGGTTAATTAGCTTAAAGGATATATCAATCAAGCAGCTATGCATGTGCTTTGAGTTCCTCCACACAGTCCACCTCTGGGTACCCATGTAGAGAAGAGATGGGCTAGCCAGGACAGTTGCCCAGTGTTGCAGCTGGTTGGGGCCCTGTGATGGAAAACACAACATGCACAGTACACAATATTTGTAATCCGGAGCCAGAGGGCTCAGTTCGTAAAGGAAACAAAACAACAAGACAATCAGATGACACACTCAGATTAAGCTGTTGTTGTAGGGAGCTACCCTGGTATTTACTCACGATACCCAAGACTGGACACAGGCAGGATGAAAATCAAGACTGCAGGTGGTTGATCTGGTATGCCAGGAGAAGCAGGGCCCACACAAGTTGCAGAGGCATCATTCCTGTTCAAGCATGGAGCAGGGGGCTGATCCCCAGGCAGGTGGCTTCTCTGTGCAGTGGGTAGTCTGGCTGGGCCAGTCTGGCAAAGTCCAGACCGCATGGAGACAAGTTCGGAAGCAGTCTGTTTTGGGCTGGATACAGCTTCCAGCAAGCAGAACACAGTTCACACAGTGGGGAACTAACTCACAACTCACTAGCAGCTTATAGCACATTTACATGTACGGGAAATCTACTGTGCCAGGCAAAGCGCTCCCCGGACACAATCGCAAAATCTCTGCACACACCGGGAGCTTAGGACTAGTTGGAACTCCTGACAGGCTGATCGCATTCAGCAAAAATATTCGGTCTTCTTCAGGTTGAGCCTGGCCCACTTCAGTAGCTTACTTTAGTCCCACAAACTTGGATTTAGTCCCAAATAATTTTCTTCTCTCCCTCTCAGGAGCAGCACACTGGCATGCAGGCCAAAAACTTAGCCTTTTCAGAGTTCTCCCATGAATATCCACTCAGGATAGCTGCTCAGAAACACTTCAGCTCCTTCTTGCTCAGCTTCCAGCTTAGTTCTAACTGAAAAACTGCAAGCAACCCTGGACTTCCCCAAGATCCAAAAGATTTGGTTGGCTGATTTGGTTGTCAGTCAAAGCGAGAGCTCCCCCTTCAGTTGCAAAAAAAGGCGCAAAAAGTTCAAACTGCAGTTCCTATAGATTTTGAATTCAGACAGCTCCTGCAGTCCAGCTACATTTTAGATCCCACCAGAACTGATTGGTTCAATGTGCAGTCCAGGACCAAGATAGTGGAGACAAACAAAACAGTCCTTGCTACAAAGAAAGCAGGTTAGATAAACTACATTATCATTAATATTCTAAATGGTTTTCAGTAAATAGTTACATCTTTCAACAGAGCTCCTTCTCAGATTACTTAAGCCGCAATTACACAGCTCTTAAAGAAACAGTACACAGAGGCTATACTAGCTCTGGTAATCACATTTAAACTGCTAAAACGCAGGACACCAGCCTGGCAGTGAGCATTTAGGTAAGCTCAAGGAAGACTTTTTGAGAACCCCCATTTGTAGGGGGGTTACATCCTTCCCTGCCTAGGAGAACTTGGGGTCCGTATCAAGTCTGTACCATCATAACATTGAAAATGCAACATATACAAGACATTTATACCATTAGCATGCTATACAAGTACTATTTGATTCATCAATTGGCATAACTTGTCACTTTACTACACATTTCAATGTACTTCACTAAATAATTTCCATTCTGACAATACATTATGCATATTTCACACAGGTAAATTGAATATTACTATACAGAATCATGTAATAATTTCTTGTACTCTAAACAATGCAAGAGGGTGCCCTTCCCTATCAGCTAACTTGGGGCTGGATGGGGCAGGGGCACCATGGTGCGAGGGCAGAGCAAGTAAAATGGAATGGGCCATCAAGCTCAATTTGGGCAGTGAGCTCTGAGAGACATAAACACCTTTGTGGACTACATTGAGAGGCAAATCCACTGGCCTCCCAGGGGAATGGTAACTGAAGCACACCACTGGCTTAACAGCTCGGCCAGTCTTTCTGGGGTGAACAACCACAGTCTCTGTACTTTCAGCAATGGTCTTGGAGCTTTCATCACTTGTGAGGGGTGCCTCTGCATGAAGGGGAATGTCCAAGCTGGGAGCACTGTAAGTCCCTTGCTCTGTAGTCCCTGTTTCTACAACACTTGGCTCATTTTGAAGACACTCTGGCACTGAAGGGGGTTGTCAGCACTCTCATAGTGTTCCTCAAGTTCTGGCATGTCACCAGAAAGACTCATACCATCAGCCTCTCCTACAGGCAAACATACAGTTCCACGATACACAAAGACTCAGCATCCTCAGACGTGGTACTTTGCACTTTGCCTACAGGGAGCATTGGCTCCAAGGATGATGCCGGGGCATTAGGCAGTTCAGAAGGCCCAGCTTCATCCCCATAATTCAGCATAGGATTTCCATGAAACAACTGACTCAGTTCATATGAGGGGTAATAGGCATTATCATACTCACTGTCATCCGAGTTAGACTGGCAGTCACTATCATTCTGGGCCTGCTGCGGGGGAAGTCTTAAATCGGCAGCCACGGGGGCAGGCTGACTCTGTTTCTTTCTTGCAGCAGCACGAGTCACTGGTCCAGGGAAATCAATCTCAGTGGGTTCAGCCTCAATTATAACTTGACCAATAGGTAGCAAGTGGTTACAGTGCATGGTCTTGACAGCTTTGGAGTTATTCTCTGGGCGCACTTTGTACACTGGCAAATCATCCAACTTTCCAACTATGACATGGGGAAAATGGTGCCATCAATCAGCAATTTTGTGTTTACCATGCAATCCTAAATTTTGCAACAACACACAGTCTCCAGGCCTAAGCTCTTGAGCCTTTACTTTTCTATCATGTCTGTCTTTGTTAGCTAGATTTCTTTTGGCGGTCATTGTCTGGGCTAGTTGATAGGCATGGTTCAATTGAGCTTTAAGTTTTTGTCCATATTGCAGGTAATCTTCAGCTTGGACCCCATCGGGGGAAACCCCAAAACAGACATCAACAGGCAGCCGGGCCTCTCTCCCGAACATGAGGTGGTAGGGAGAGAACCCGGTAGCATCATTCTTTGTGCAATTGTATGAGTGTACCAAGCTGCTAATCTGCTGGCTCCATTTATGCTTATCCTTTGGGTGGAGGGTGCCTAGCATGTCGAGTAGGGTGCGGTTAAAGCGTTCAGGTTGAGGATCCCCCTGCGGGTAATAAGGGGTGGTTCTTGACTTTCGCACCCCCCCCCCATAGAGAGAGCATTTCTTTGATTAGCTGACTCTCAAAGTCCTGGCCCTGATCAGAGTGAATTCGCTGGGGGGCACCATAGTGGACAAAGAAATTTTCCACTAGCACCTTAGCCATGGTAGATGCTTTTTGATCTTTGGTGGGAAAAGGTTGTGCATACCATGTGAAATGGTCCATAACTACTAACACATTACCAATGTCTCGCTGATCAGGCTCTTAACTCAAGAAGTCTATGCAGACTAGTTCCACTGGGGTGCTGGTAGTAATGTTGACAAGGGGGGCAGCCCTCTGAGGCAGAGCTTTTCTCTGCAGGCAGCGACTACAAGTCCTTACATGGTGCTCAATATTGGCCCCTATCTTGGGCCAGTAGAATCAAGATCGTACTAGGTCAAGGGTCCGGTTGATACCGAGGTGGCCCATTTGATTGTGGAGGGACCTCAGTACCAAATCTTTGTAGGCTGTGGGCAGGACCAGTTGTTGCTTGTCTACTTGGCCACCCCAATCTACAGTCTCTCTATACAAGAACTGATTAAGCAACTTCAACCTTGGGCCTTCTTTAAACAATAAAGTGGTTCTCAGATCAGAGGAATGCAACTTGGACACATTTTTTCCTGCATGAAGGGTGTCAAGTGCTGGCTGAATCATAGGATCTCGGGATTGAGCCCACTGAATGCTGCCATTGTCAAACTGAGGTAGTGCACTAATATCTAGAGCAGAAAAGTGGCAATATGCAGCCGGTATGCAGGTGTCAGAGGGGCCCAAACAATCTGCTAAGCAGTCCACTGCGTCCGTAGACATCTCTTCATTTCTATCAAACTTTTGGCATGATGTTCGGATATCAGGTCCAGACAGTCTGACCCAGTCGCTCTTGGAAATGGGCCTCCAGGATAGGGCATCAGCGTCAATATGATTCAGGCCTGGTCTGTATTCAACAGCATAATCATATGTTGACAATGCAGAAAGCCACTGGTGCCCTGTGGCATCTAACTTAGCCGAAGTCTGTACATAGGTCAATGGGTTATTGTCAGTCCTCACCAATATTTTTGCCCCACAGAGGTAATCATGAAACTGGTCAACAATGGCCCATTTTAACGCAAGGAACTCCAGCTTGTGCACAGGGTAGTTTCACTCTGTCGGGGTCAAGCTCCTACTGGCGAATGCCACTGGTCTCAAACCATCCTCATGGTCTTGATACAGTACAGCTCCTAGAACCTGCAGACTGGCATCAGTATGCAGCACATAAGGTTTGGTGGGATCAGCATAAGCGAGGATGGGGGCATAGGTGAGCTGGTATATGACTTCGTGGAAAGCTGCTTCACAGTCAGGCATCCAACGGGACCCGAAAAGTTCACCTGGGTGGAAATATGTTCTGTCTGGTTCTTTGATGGACCCTTTTTTGTATTTCCAATTGGTAGGAGGGTAACCCTGGGTAAAATTCAAGAGTGGCTGAATCACTTTGGAATAGTCCTTTATGAATTGGCGGTAGTAGCCACAGAATCCCAGGAAACATTGTAGTTCTTTCAAATTGTGGGGCTGGGGCCAAGTAATCAAGGTTTCAACTTTACTAGGATTAGTCTCTATCCCCTCTGTAGACACTATGTGCCCCACGTACTTCACAGAGGTTTGGAAAAACTGGCACTTGTTGATGGACAGCTTGAGGCTGAAATCTTCCAATTGGTCTAGTACCTTGAACAGTCGACTCTCATGTTCCTCCAGGGAGGTCCCAACCACAATGACATCATCCTAGTACACCAGGCATTCCAGCAAATTCATGTCTCCCACCGCTCGTTCCATCGGTCACTGGAAGGTGGCTGGTGCGCCCGATATGCTCTGTGGCATTCTTAGGAATTAGTAGAACCCCAAAGGACAGATGAAGGCTGTCTTCTCATGGTCCTCTGGAGCCATCAGAATCTGGTAATATCCACTGTGAAGATCCAACACCGAGAACCATTTGCTCCCGTTCAAACAATCCAGAGCATCTTGTATACGGGGCATGGTGTATTGATCGGGGATGGTCTGCCAATTCAGAGTTCGATAATCAACACACATTCTCACAGATCTGTTCTTCTTATGCACAACCACAATGAGAGAAGCATATGGGCTCCTGGATTCTTGTATCACACCAGCCACGAGCATTTCCTGCAAGTGTCTTCTCACATCGTATATGTCTTCAGGGGCTAGGCGTCGAGACATCTCTTGAAATGGCCGTTCATCATGCAGGCGTATGTGATGCTCTGCACCCTGGACACATCCCATGTCCCATTCCTTCAATGAAAACACTTGTAACCCCCCTGCAAATGGGGGTTCCCAAAAGTCTTCTAGGAGCTTGCCTGAATGCTCCAAGTCTGGGCGGTGTTCGGTGTCTGAGTTGTTTAAATGTGGTTCCAAGTGAGTGCAGTTTGTGCCTCCACGTACTGTCTCTTTAAGAGCTGTCTGCTTGCAGACTTAATTAGTTTGTATGGGGGGACTGTTTATTTAATGCTTGAATCCTGCCCGAACTACTGTCAAATCACTCCATTTCTGCAGTCGCTAAGAGTGCAGAGGAAGCCTAAATGAAAGATGTGACTGTTTGCCTGAAACCAGTTAGAGTGTTAAGTAAAATGCAGTTTGTCTAACCTGCCTTTCTTGCAGCTGAGACTGTGTGTGTGTTACCCCTCTATTTTGGACCTAAATTGCTGTGCTGGGCCAATTGGGTTAAGGTTCCCTAAAATGGAGCCTGTAGACGAATGAGAACTTGGACTCTTAATTTTGAGCCAGCCACAAGGGGATTGTATGGGCAGTGACTCTGGGAAATGTAGGTTTGACCTTGGCGCCTTTTTCTACCAACAGAGGGAGTCTTATTGTGAGTGACAGCTGAATCAGCCAACAGAATAGTGTGGAGCTAAAGGAAATGCCCTGCTCTGTGACTGGAAAGATCAGATCAGTTGTGGCAGTGAAGAGAGAAGGAGCTGTGTGCTTCTGCGGTGTATAGTTTCGCACAGGAAGCACGTGTGAGGCCCATAGTTTCGGTCTGCAGCCTTTGAGAGTGCCAGTTTGTACTGAATCTGAGTTGTGAGGAGAAAGAAGCACTAGAAGTGTGGAAACCAGGCTCACCCTGTAGAAGACTGGAGAAATTTCTGAATCGCGCTCAGTCTGTCAGGAACTAAAGCTGCTGTGTGTGCTACCGGGCATTTTGCAGTAATTGCAATCGGGATCGAGGAGCACCCTGCCTGGTATAGTACTTTCCTTTTACATATAAATGTGCGTAGTGCTTGTGGGGAATCGCTATTTCAAATCCCCTGTATAGTGAATTGTGTGCTGAAGTTGGAAGTAAACCCCCAGCTTAATTCGGACTACATCCATTTGCTATCAACTGCAGTGGGGTCCAGTCACAAGGACCTTGTCCTCATGTCCCGCTCTTCTGGCAATCCAGAGGGACATTCTCCATCTGATCCTCAGCTTGGGTGTTGTGAGTACAAATCAGGGTATTTCCCTGCAGCTTGTTTTCAGTCACAAGTGTGTCACCTAATTCTTCTTGTTTCACTGCTTCATGGACTGAGTCATCAGGATCCGGATTACAGTTGGGTGTTGTGCATACATTTTCTTCTACAGGGCCCTATCCATCTGCACCTGACGGCCAACCCCGGGCAATGGACCTGGCTAGCCCCCCCAACGTGGGTACACAGAGTGTGACTTTTCAGCCCCTGTATGTGTGCACAGTACTGTGATTTAATGCCACCAATTAACCTGATTTCCCCTTCCCGTGTTATTGCCCCCTAAATAAATCAGATTTGTTGTTGTTATACTATATACTCTCTGTGGTGTTGGTACTTATGAAAACAGTATTGTGCTTTGCTGTGTATGTTGTTTAACCTTATTTTACAGGGGATCCTCAGAGACATGCTGCAGAATCAGTCTCGAGGGTAAGTGGTATCTATATGAGTGAACAGTGTGTATACGTGGGATATTGGGGCTATAACTCCGGTGTACTGTGTGAGCCACTAGAGGGAGTAAAAGGGGGTCTCAGTGTCCCAGAGGGCTGTGACCAAGCTAGTCTAACCACTACAAACCCTGACCTCTGGGTGGAGGCACCCGCCATAGGACCTAGGCCCCTCAACCTGTCCGTAGTCAAACAGGCAGGGGTAGTAGCCCATGGGATAGTGCCATCTAGAGGTTACACACTCAAGCTCTCTGGGCAAGTTTCTGGCTAATTCTAGTCTTCCACTCAGCTGGCAACGGGAAGTCACCAAAATCAAACAAGTCTGGAGTCACTCTATCTGTCTTGCCAAGGTGCTTGTTGCTGGGCAACACTGCAGTGTCTGTGCAGTGTACCATAGCTAGGGTGCATCTTCTGTTCACCCAGATCTCCTAATCTGACACATTGTGAATCTGGACCATCACTCATCATGCATAGGCATGGGCATGAGCAGGCAAGATGCTGGGCTTAACCAATAATACTTCCGGCAATTTTCCATCGCCTGGCATGTCCAACATCAGTATTTTGTTCTTGACATCTTTACGGAGGTGGACCTCCCCTTGAACTGTACACTGGGCGTTAGGAGCCAGTACCATTGAATCGGGATCCTTCTTCCACACGACCCCCACCAGTTCATCCTGGTCCACTGTCTTGGGGTTCTGTTGCAAATCATAGGCCGTCTTGATCAGAGCGGGAATTCTAGGACCCTCCCAGTCCTTTGCCCTTGTTTCTCGCAACAGAGTTGTGCCAGTCTCCCAAACATATGGGTGTTGGTCCCAATTAACAGGGGAACCCCATTATACAGTCCAGTGCGGGGCCACACTAAGGCCAGTGTCTTGACTTGCTCCTCTACACCAGTTATAGCTGCAGGAAATGACAACCAGAGGTGGACACATCCTAGGTAGGGATAAGACTTGTCGCTCAGCCCCCACACATTTAGGTCTTCCAAGGATTGTAAGGGCACAGCAGATAAGTGTTTGTCATACCAGTCCTAAAATACAATGGTCACTTGCGACCCACTGTCCAGCACAGCCAGAGTAGGAATACCATTCACAGCCACCATAGTCTCCATTGAAGGGCCCACTGTTTTGGACCAGTCTGGATGGACAGCAGCAGGGGCCTGGAGAGATGATTTAGCCACATAGGGATTTGAGTTACTACTTCTTGAACCCTCACTTTGGGTACTCCTTGACTGCTGATTCTTTCTCCGAAGCTCTCCTTGAAGCCTGTATACAACTATATCTAGGTCTTTTGTGGACCAGCATTCTCTCTTCATGTGTCCATCCTTCCACAATTATGGCAAAATATGTTTTCTGGGATTTGGGGTGACTGAGGCATCACACTGGGATCTGGGGCGGTGGTACTACCAACTGAAAACCTTGGTGCCATCTCTGTCTGCTGTGTGATGAACATTTGGAGACATCTCATCAATTCTCTTACTTCCATAGTCAAGGCATCAAGTTTCGAGCTGCTGTCAGCAGGAGAAGCCTGGGTGGACACCCCCCAGCCCCATAGCAGATGCAGTTGGATAAGGGTCGGTGCCTGCACTTGCAGGAGCGGTCTTCATAAAGAGATTGTTTTTTTGTTTCCCTGAACTCCCTCAGCAGTTCATCCCATGGTGGCACAACTTTATTGGTCCCCACTTCAGAAGGCCCTTCCGATGCCGTGATCACTTGGGCTGCGCTCACCCTAGAATTACAATCCCCCTCTTCATCTTCAACCTCCCGGAGTTCTTTTATCAGGTCACAATAGTCCGGTGGGTAACCTCTTCTCTCTGGGAGCCTTAATTGAAGAAGCTGCAATTTAGAATGCTTTGCATGTTGCAGTATGTGTCCCAACCTCACACGGTTTAAGTCACTGGCGGCTACCCCACCTTTTTGGTAAGCTTTTTGCAGCGCTCTTTCCAGATGAGTAACATATGCAGACAAACTTTCCCCTGCCCATTGTTTTGTACCTCAACATTTCCACATCAAGTTCTCCCCTGACTCAGTGCTCCCAAAATTACCTTCGAGTGCAGATAGGTACTTCTGGGCAGATGCATCAGGGTTTGTGGACCTCAGAAATTTATTTCCTCTAGGGTGGGACCCCTCATACTTTCTATGATCCTTTTCCATTTCTCAGCCTCTGCACACTGCCATTCAGGTGCCAAAGGGGCAACACAATCTATCCAGGTCTCCCAATCATCCTCCCCTTGGGGGGTGGGGAGGGTGCCAGAGAAGATTCTCAACCTTCGGTAAGAGTCATGACTAATGGCAGGTACAGACATAGGAGCCAGCATTGGCATGGGCACAGAAGGAGGAGCAATAACTGGTGCTGGAGCAGGAGAGGGTGTTGGGGGAGGAACACCCCCAGGTGGCAGGAATAGCTTCTTTAAGTCCTCCGAAGTTTTCCCTTCCTCCAGCAACAACTTAGCACATTTCTCCTCAAAAGTCTCAGATAGTGGGGTGGGGGCTTATTTTCCCTAGGGTCTTTACTGTCTTTAGTTATCACTCTCCAGGCAGTGAGGGCTCCTTCGGGGTGATAGTCTGTGGCACTTTGAAACTGTCTACTGGGTCCTTACACTCTACTAAAGCCATGAAACTTTGTACGAGCAGATTAGCCTGTTGACCCACCACCACAGGGTTTTGTAAACATTCAACCTTGGAAAGTACTCCCTCTACAGTGTCCTTATTGGTACCCAGGGGAATATCCAGGATAATTATAGCATTTTGGGGGTCAATCCTCCTGCCCAGTACACCACCCCACCAACTGGTGTACAGCCACTTCTGTTGGGGTAGCCATTTATGTTTGACAATATTTCATAGTTTCGGCCACTAGAAGACACAAAATCCCAGCGGTGAGTCTCCAAGATGTAACCCCTCGGTGGCGCTATCCCAAGGGCTACTACCCCTGCCTGCTTGGCTAGTAGCAGGTTAAGGGGCCTGAGTTCTGAAACAGGTGCCTCCACCCGGAGGTCAGGGTTGGTAGTGGTCAAGCTAACCTGGGCACAGCCCTCCGGGACACTGTAACCCCCCTTTTTCCCCTCTAGTTACCTGAACACTGTACAGTAATCACTTTCACACTACCCCGGTATACCACACAAGTACCCACACTGTTTGCACTTACCACCAGGGCTGGTTCCTCTGGCTCAACCCTAGGGACCACCTGTAAAACAAGATTAAGCACAGCAAATAGCAACAGTACAGTACTTTGAGTACAAACTGGAACCACAGATTACATGCAGAAAAAGTTAGATCTGATTTATTCAGGGGACTTAAACAAGGGAGGGGCAAAATCAGATTAATTAGCTTAAAGGTTATATCAATCAAGCAGTTATGCATGCGCTTTGAGTCCCCCCACACAGTCCACCTCTGGGTACCCAGGTAGAAAAGAGATGGGCTACCCAGAACAGTTGCCCAGGGTTGCAGCTGGTTGGGGCCCTGTGATGGAAAACACAACATGCACAGTACACAATATTTGTAATCCAGAGCCAGAGGGCTCAGTTCGTAAAGGAAACAAAACAACAAGACAATCAGATGACACACTCAGATTAAGCTGTTGTTGTAGGGAGCTGCCCTGGTATTTACTCACGATACCCAAGACTGGACACAGGCAGGGTGAAAATCGAGACTGCAGGTGGTTGCTCTGGAATGCAAGGAGAAGCAGGGCCCACACAAGTTGCAGAGGCGTCGTTCCTGTTCAAGCGTGGAGCAGTGGGCTGATCCCCAGGCAGATCTCTCGTTGATGGCTTTTCTGTGCAGGGGTAGTGTGGCTGGGCCAGTCTGGCAAAGCCCAGACCGCATGGAGACAAGTTCGGAAGCAGTCCATCTTGGGCTGGATACAGCTTCCAGCAAGCAAAACACAGTTCACACAGTGGGGAACTAACTCACAACCCACTAGCAGCTCATAGCACATTTACATGTATGGGAATTCTACTGTACCAGGCAAAGCGCTCCTGGACACAATTGCAAAATCTCTGCACACACCGGGGGCTTAGGGGTAGCTGGAACTCCTGACAGGCCGATCGCATTCAGCAAAAATATTCGGGCTTCTTCTGGTTGATCCTGGCCCACTTCAGTAGCTTACTTTAGTCACACAAACTTGGATTTAGTCCAAAATAATTATCTTCTCTCCCTCTCATGAGCAGCACACCGGCATGCAGGCCAAAAACTTAGCCTTTTCAGAGTTCTCCCATGCGAATCCACTCAGGATAGCTGCTCAGAAACACTTTAGTTCCTTCTTGCTCAACTTCCAGCTTAGTTCTAACTGAAAAACTGCAAGCAGCCCGGGACTTCCCCAAGATCCAAAAGATTTGGTTGGCTGATTTGGTTGTCAGTCAAAGCTCCCCCTTCAGTTGCAAAAAAGGCACAAAAAGTTCAAACTACGGTTCCTATAGATTTTGAATTCAGACAGCTCCTACAGTCCGGCTACATTTTAGGTCCCACCAGAACTGATTGGTCCAATTTGCAGTCCAGGACCAAGATAGTGGAGACAAACAAAACAGTCCTTGCTACAAAGAAAGCAGGTTAGACAAACTACATTATCATTATCATTCTAAATGGTTTTCAGTAAATAGTTACATCTTTCAACAGAGCTCCCTCTTAGATTACTTAAGCTGCAATTAGGCAGCTCTTAAAGAGACAGTACACAGAGGCTATACAAGCTCTGGTAATCACATTTAAACTGCTAAAACGCAGGACACTAGCCTGGCAGTGAGCATTTAGGCAAGCTCAAGGAAGACTTTTTGGGAACCCCCATTTGTAGGGGGGTTACATAAGCAATAAAATAATTCCTTTACCTGATTTGACTGCTGTTTTTATTTATTTATTTTTTTTAGGAGGGACTTTGGCCCCAGTGGAGCCTCCATAGCTATAGCCGCCGCCCCCCCCCACACACACACACACTCCCACACACAATGTGGGCACGAGTGTGGGAAACAGTCTTTTAGTCTGTCTTCTTGGTAGCATAAAACTGGGTAGTAGTTTTATTTTATTTGTAACACTTTGAGTTGTAATTTTACGCTGTATGCGGTTACTGGATGTAGCAGGACCGGGACGGATCGTCCGCCATTATTTTTTGGGAGAGGTCCAGCGAAGCCGGCAACAAAAGAAGAAACATACTGTAGATGCAAAAGAAATAAAGGTTACATTTTTGGATTTGGCAATTGGGAAGAGAAGACATTGTTATCCTGACACGCTTCGCAGGGAGACCAACTGTTGTGCAGTGGAGCTGTTCTGCCGGTATGGTCGTAGTCACAGAAATGGAAAGTTGTTTGGGGGTTTAAATGAAAGAGTTCTATTTAAATACTACTGCCTTTGTGACAAGGTCTGTGGGGGAGGTGGCAATTCTCAAAGACAGGGTGGGGGGCTGCCTCTCTCAGTCGCTGATTACGGAGGCAGAAAACATGGTAGCTGCTCTTTTTGAAATTTGTGGTGCCCAAGCATATCGGAAGTAATGGGGCACCCTGAATGAGAACTTGTTCTGCAGCAGGCTCTATGCAAAAATACCTGTCTGCTAAGATCAGTGTCCTAGCCAATAGGACAGCTAGGATTCTTGTACCCATTTTCTAATATACATTAAGTCCTTTATTAAATCCTACAGACTCCTTATTACATTAGAATCATCTCACTGTGAAATTCTTGCAATTGATCTAAGGATAGGACCTAATGGTGAGTAAAACTTCAACTTACTAGTGACATATATCCCTCTGAAGAATGTCCTGGGTGACTTTGCTTCGTTAGGCTATATCTGATTTAAATCCACATCATGAAAAAATTGTGCTTGGTGAATTAGTAAGTATCTTCAGTTTGTTTATCTCGTTATCACTGGTATCCAGCGATTATCAATGTAGAAGTATCCAGTAAGTTGATGACGCTACACTTTATGAAATCTGGTTATTTTGTAATCTCTGATGTTCCCAATCGAAAGTCTCTGTACACCGAACAAGTTCATGGCGAGAGGGGCGCACCAGCAGTGTCTATATGCGGTCCCATAATGCATAATTTCATATGTCAACTGTAATAAGCATAAAGTCTGTTAGCGCCAGTTATTCTATATACTGCATCTCTTGGTATGTGAAACCCAAAACTGAGGACTCGTTCTTGAGCAAAATAGCTTGAAAAACTGGTGCCCAAATCTGCGCATGCATAGTAGCGCTCAGGTAAAAGATCCCACGCATGCGTGAGAATGAGCTGCAGCTGTGCATGTGGGGGATTTGGGCACCAGTTTTCCAAACTAATTTGTGCAAAAATGAGCCCTCGGTTTTGGGTTTCACATACCAAGAGATATATTGAACAACTGGCACTAACAGAATTTATGTTTATTACAGTGGGCATGCGAAATTATGCATGATGAGACCGAGCTATAGGTAGACACGCATTCTCGGCGCGCCCTCACCATGAACTAGCTTCTGGTGTATGGAGACTTTCAGTTGGGACAGCAGGGTTACAAATAATACAGATTTCACCAAAATTGGTAAGCGGAATCATGTGTGCTTTACTTGGATACTTTCTACAGTGACCATTCAGCAGTTATATGCATAATAACCCAGTGATAGAAAATAATCAAAAAATGAAGGATAAAGCTGACAGTGCCCTTTAACTGCAACTGGCTTGCAAGTAAGAATAGAGGATACAAGGACAAACTGGCCAATGTGTACCTAGCACAAGTTATCACCAGGCCTACCAGAGTAAACTATAAAAAAGGAACTGCCACCGTACTAGTCTGGAACCTAGTAAGCCATTTAGACAGGACCATTTCTAGTGCCGTTCTGCCTGACTTCTTTAGTAACTATTCCCCTGTCACATGCAGATGACCTGCCAAGGTGCCCAAAAATGAGCCCTCCACTACAAAAGCCCAAGTGTTCCACACCTACAAGCTACCTTATTTTCAAGCCTTACTGCTAAAGCTGATTGGTCCTTCCTAACTACTATTCAAGGCTTCAGTACTACCCTGGAGTACTTTATTCTCCAATTTAACAGGGTCTGTGACATCATTGCTGTCTTCAGGACCCTCCTTAGGGAGGGAAACTCGCAAGCAAGGTTTTATTCCAGCTATCAAGTCACTGACCAGGCAGCGTGACAAAGCTTGGGCTGTATATAAAAAAAGGCCATGCAAAATACCTCCAAAAATAGAGGGAGCTGCAGAACACCATAAAACCACGAATCGAGGAGGCCAAGGCTCAATATTACAAACATCCCCAAAAAAAACAAACTCATTCGCCATCCTAAAAAGCTCTGAAGTAGCATCCATGAATTTATGGGAAACTCCAAAAAATTATTGCCCCACTCCATTACAGCTAATGGCCTCACTACTGAGGGGGGGTGAGAGTAATGAGCCAATGCCTTTAATAACACCTTTAGTGACATATCTGCATACATACCTGGTCCCATTACCCTTCCTGCCCCAGTAGCCATTACACCGGACAAGCTCGCTAAGCCCAAGCTCTACTTTAAAATGCTTAACTAGGCTGGCCTGTTGGCACAGTGGTAGTGCTACCACTAGCGATGCTGGTGACCGGGTTTCAGAAGTGCACTCTGGATCATCAGGGGGCTGGCCAGGGGGAGGAGGACTGAGCATCCCATTGGACGCTCCCTTCCTCTGGGGAAGGAGGGCAGCCATTCCCACTGCTATACTGCCACTTGGGTGCACACAGGTGGCAGTGCAGATTGGGGATGCCAGGGGAGGGATGGACGTCTGCCAGATCCAGTGCAGAGTCATGCCTCTGTGTGAGCATGTCCCTTGGACCCCTTCTGTGTGCTGACACCTGTGAGGCACCAGGCGAAAAATGGAAAAATGGCCCCTGCCCTCATAGATGACGGAGCACCTGGCACTGTCCCGGATCTCCCCCTGCCTGTCTTGTGGCAACGGCTTCCCTACAAAGTGACAAAGTTTGACGGGGGGGGCAGACATTAGCCTGGGGGTCTGCCATCCACCATGTCCCTACCTGGAGGAAAACCACAACTCCATGGGGGAAGGCCCAAGCACCAATGGCAGGTAAGGGAGGAGACAACAGCTGACTGGATGCCTTGATGACTCGCGAAGGAGTTGTGGGCAGGCAGTTGAGGGATAAACAAATAAATAAAAAAAGGCTTACCAGGACAGATATGCATGGCTACCTAGCTAGGACTAAAATTAAAACCAGACTTGGTCCAGATAACATTGACATGAAGTTGCTAAAATTAGTTATTAGGGAAGTCATCTCATCTCTGCAGCTGATCTTCAATCTGTCCCTTACTACAGATCATGTCCCCAAACTGTGGGAAAAGGCAAATGTGACCCCCTCTTTAAAAAGGGGGGGATGCTAACCTGATGTCCAACTACCACCCTATCTCCATTCTATCCCCCTTATCCAAAACTTTAGAGAAAGTTGTGAATGACCAGCTCATAGACTACCTGACTTGGTAACTTGGCAGGCACTCTTGGCTAGAGAGAAACATGGATTCAGAAAGAAATTTAGCACAATGAGTGCACTCCTGGAATTCACAGATTCAATCAGTTGTGCACTGAACGGGGGGAGATGGCGAGGTCTATTTACGTAGACTTTACCAAGGCTTTCAACCTTGTTAACCATGCCTTTCTCCGCCAGAAACTGCATTGCTTGGTCCTTTCTGAAGACTCAGTATGCTGGTTTAAAGGCTACTTAACAGGCAGATCACAAACTGCAATACACTATCCATAGAAAGGTCAGCCAATATAGATGTACCCCAAGGGTCAATCTTAGGGCCCCTTCTTTTCAGCTTGTTTATGAACAGCTTACCTGCCATCTACAAATCTGCCAAAGTAATACTTTATGCAAGTGACGCTGTCATCTTCCCCCCTAACAAAAGCCTAGAGAAGTTAAGGCAGAGTCTTCAGACAGACTTAATTTCCCTTCAGACATGGTTCACATCCAACATGCTTGTGATGAATGAAAAAAAGACCAAGTGTATGCTGTTTGGCACCCGTATCTAGCCCCACACACACACACACACACACACATAGTCCTAACCATTACCTCTGCATCTGGTATTGCCCTTGAACAAATTCTAACTTTTAAATATCTAGGCATTACCCTTGATAGTGTGTTGTTTTTCAGTGCTCATGTTTGCAACCAGGTTAAGGCTGTCAACTCAAAGCTAGGGCTCCTCTACAGGTATAGGGGAAACTCCCTGCCTGAGATCAAAATACTCCTTGTTCAGTGCCTCATCACAAGCATCATTGACTATGGACTAGTGATATATGGCTCCACTAATGACAATGTGATGTCCAGGGTCTGGGGTCTTCTAAATAGGGCCTGCTGCTTTGTGCTATGCCTTCAAAATGACACCCACACCTGTATTCTATACAGCAGGCTGAACTGGTTAAACCTTGATTCAAGGCTACTCTACCATACCTTGCTCATGGGCTATAAAGCACTACGAGGCCTGTTGTCTCTTAGCTTACAGTCTGTGTTTAATTATGTAGACAACAAATGTGATACCAAGGGAATGGTGTGTTACATCCTACTGCTTCCCTGCAGGAGAACCTCCCTTGGTCAAAACTGTTTCTCATACCGATTTGTAAAACATTGGAATGACCTGTCTGACATGTTAAAAACAAATAGCTCTGCTGAATTGTTTAAGTCCATGTTCTTAAGTTCACTCACTCTATCAGAAATATGTAACTGCTATCACTGTCCAGCTGTTGTTCCCTCAAACTTAGGAGATTATGTAACAAATCCAAGCAGTCTGCTAGGGCTCAAAAACACGATTGCTATCTGAGACTTCACACTGAGACTCTTACCAACCTTCAACAATTCTAGAACTCCATTAGCTCCCTCCTTACCCCTCATTCCCATA
Organism: Neoceratodus forsteri; assembly: GCA_016271365.2. Taxonomy (NCBI): domain Eukaryota; kingdom Metazoa; phylum Chordata; order Ceratodontiformes; family Ceratodontidae; genus Neoceratodus; species Neoceratodus forsteri. The sequence goes on along the minus strand of CM057449.1, from coordinate 1,550,608,795 downwards.
GCCCTGTAGTCCATTAAACTCTCCCACCAGCCCACTGGCTGATCCGTTGGAGGTTGCACAAGCATTTAGCATAAAATTCACTGACCTCTCTGCCCACCTATATAAACTCCCCTCTCAGCAACCCCCTGCTCCAAGAGTGGGTGCTAGTGACCCACTCTTTCCATCCCTTCCCCCTGTCACTCCATCCCGCCTTTCGACTTTACAGCAATCACAAAAAAGCTTACCACCAAACACCTTAGGAGCCTCCCCTCCTGTGATACCCCTGGCTCCAATGACCTCTACCCCTCCTTGCTCAAGCTCATGGCCCCTGCCATCTTCCAACCTCTGACTTTCATTTTTAACCTCACTTTGGCCTCGGCTACCATGCCTGCCCCCTGGAAGGTTGCCAAAGTCATCCCCACTTTTAAAGCAGTGGATCCCCTCTCCTCTGACAATTACCGACCAATATCCATCCTCCTTCTCCTTAGCAAGCTTCTAGAAAAGGTTGTCCACCATCAACTCTCTGACCACATTGAGAAGCATAACCTCTTGTGTAATCAGCAACATGGGTTCAGAAAGAACCACAGCACCACCTCTGCCCTTGCCCTCTTTACTGATCATGTCCTCAGGAACATGGATCAGGGTAAAGCCACTGGGGTGGTGTTTATGGATTTGACAAAGGCTTTTGACCTAGTCAACCACCCCTGCTCCTTACTAAGCTCATCCAACTTGGCTGCTCCCTCGAGACTTGGCAATGGTTCCTGAGTTACCTGACTGGCCACTCCAAATCGGTGACTGTAGGTACCACCACCTCCCCTGAACTGCCTATCACTACAGGTGTCTCCCAGGGCTCTAACTTGGGACCTTTACTATTCTTCCTGTTCATTAACTCCCTCTCTGCTGACAGCTTTAACTGCCCTACCCTACTGTACACAGACAACTTAGTCCTCTACCACAGTGACAAATCCATCCAGAGCATATCCTTTGTCCTCACCCAAAATTACGGCCATGCCCACAATTGGTACTCATTGAATATGCTCCTGGTTAATGAGAAGAAAACCAAGGCTATGATCCTTGGATCCAAGCCCTACCTGGCTAATGCCGCTAAATCTAACTCCTCCCTCCTGGTGCTCTTCCCATTTGGACCGTCCCTGCAGTTAGTCTCTGATCTCAAATATCTGGGTGTAATCCTAGACCCATCCCTTTCCTTTACCATGCACATAAACACTGTTGTATGCAGAATCAACCAAAAACTCAACACCACTTATCGCATAATAAACTATTTTACCCACACTGCCCAACTTGCCATTGCCATTGGAACCTGCTCCCTATCCTCTCCGATTTATTCCTCCTCTCTGTCCTCTACCCTTTGCCATAGACTCAACTCAGTTTATAATAGTGTTTGCCGCTTCATGCTAATGGCTCCCTTCTCCACCCACCATTGCGAGTTATATCAGTCTCTTGGTTGGCCCTCACTCAAGCGTTGCTTTGACTATGCACTTGATAGTACCATTGATGGCGCAATGCATTGGAGTATCGAATCCCCGCACGCTTCCCTCCTCAAGGCACGTACTGTCCCCAGGTGTCTGCGTGATACAGTGGTCCCCCCTCTGCAGGTCCCCAGAGTCTCCACTGTAATGGGGAGTAAAGCTCTGTCGGTAGCCACACCTTCTCTATGGAACAGCTTCCTGGCAGCTATCAGCACAGTTGTCTCATACCACTCCTTCAAATCCCAACTCAGATCCTGGCTACTCCTAGAATCCACCTGCTCCTGCTCTCCTGTTTAAACCTTCCCCCACTGGGGTGTAGGTACTTATACCCCCTTTCCCTCACTCCTACCCCCCTTTTTTCTCATTCTCCCCTCATCATTACATGCTAGCTCTCTCTACCTTCCCTCCCTCTCCCCATCCCTACTCCTACTCATTATCTTCTTTTTCCGTGTCTTCACCTCCTCCTCTCCCTAGATCTTTTCCCTATTTGTCCTACCCTTGTATTCCGGCTCTACTTTTCCTCCTTACCCTAGTACATAGTAACCTTGGTGTGTGCCTCCATGTCACCACTAGTACTTAGTTTCTCTGCTTTTTTCCATCTCCTCCCTAGCACCCTTGATGTGTGCCTCTATTTACCACCTACGGCACCTAACTTCCTTGCTTCCTCTCTATTCACCTCCATCTAGATATTGTTGCTTGTTGAACTGTTTATCCTGCTAGGTTACTGTGGTGCAGTCTGTTTACACTGTTTCAAATTAGTATTACTGCTTGTAACTGATTTGTTCCACTACCGTGTGTCAATCTATTGTTGTACAGCTAGTTATCTGCTTTCATTGGGCTTGCAACTGTACATTGTTCAGTTACTTCTCTGTACCATTGCTTATTATGTTATGTATGTTTCCGTTGGTACTTGTATCTGTACAGCTTGTAATTTGCTACTCTTATTGGATTGTAAATTATTTTAACTGTTAGATTCTGTGCCATTGTTTGTGGCCCAGGTTGTGCCTGAAAACGGTTCTTGGATCAGCACACTTACCCGGTAAACAAAGACTTACATAAATAAAAAATTAAAAAAATGAATGTATAGTATGTACACTGCACTTTATCCATAATGCAAAGTAAACATCGTGCCCATGTAGTGTGAATTTGTACTAGCACCACTCATGCAGCCATAACTTTCTGTGTCTGTCAATTATGTTGTTGTAAACACTGTACAGTATATCTATAGTTACAATATGTTTTTTTATTACATTACCCTGTAGTATATGGGTGCTGTTGATTAAGCACAAATTTCAACAACTGCTGAAAACTTATTGTAGGACAGTTCAAAGGTAAAAAAAGTTGTTGTATTATCGTTCAAACTTTACATCGATAGTACAACTTTTTAGCCTTGACCTGCCACCTGATTGGCTCAGACAATGTGCCTCTATGGAGAAAACCAAAACAAACATGGTGGCGTGATTTAGTGAACGCAGAGCAGCGGAGCCACCGACTTTGAAGTCGAGAAACGATGAGCTACACATAGTTTCCTTTCGGAAAAATAAATTGCTTCTTTTTTTTTCTTTCTAATTTAAAAATAAACGACGCAGCCACAGGCAAGAGTGAGAAGCTGGACCAAGCAGGAGTGGCACCAGCAGGAGTGGGAGCAGAACCTACAGCAAGTAATTACATAAATAATGTAAAACAATTAAAAAGACATACCCATATACTGTATAAAACAGTGGATGGGTTTACATTCACAACTAAGGCTGCGTTTCCATCTCGGGCAGGTGATGACATCAGCGAGACCTCTCGAGGTCTCTATGATATCATCAGCTCCCTCGATGGAAACACAGCCTTGTTGTAGATGTTCACCCATCCACTATTCTGTGTGTTGTACCTGACCTGTGTAACTTTTGTTGTGCCTGACTCTAAACCATTTGAAAATAAGCACTGCCTAAAGGGTTTTATGTGAAAAAAAAGTCTTGTAGTTCAAGTAGTAGCTAAGCTTGCACTGTACTGTAGCTTGAGTATAGCCTGCAGAGGTGTAACCACAAGCAGGAAAGGGACCTGTGGGTAATCATATCGGATGACCTGAAGGTGGCCAGACAATGTGACAAAGTGAATGGGAAAGCTAGTGGGATGCTGGGGTGTATAGTTAGGGGTATCAGCAGCAGGAACAGGGAAGTGGTGTTGCCCCTATATAAGTCATTGGTACAACCCCACGTGGAGTACTGTGTCCAGTTTTGGAGACCACATCTTAGGAAAGACATAGAGTAGAGGTGGTCCAGAAGAGGGCTACCAAGATAGTACAGGGTCAGCATCAAAGGCCATACAAGGAGAGGCTAAAGGAACTAAACATGCTGAAAACACTGAAACACTGCTGGGATTCAAGAAAGCTTGAGATAGGCGCTGGAGAATCATAAGGGATAGGAAAGGGGTGGAAGAGAAAGTGCCGTAGACCTAGAAGGGTCTGCAGCAAAAGCAATCACAATTAAAAAGGGGCCAACTGGATGGGCCATGCAGCCCTTATCTGCTGTCAGTTTCTGTAGTTTCTATGATTCTAACCCTCCACAGGGATTCCTTTAGTTATCCAGCAGCAACTCTGTAACACCCTGAGATATTTAGAACCCAGGAAGCATTAGGTGGCAGCTCATTATTGTTTGACACTGACTAGTCCACCATGCCTGCATATGGTTATCATTAAACTCTACCTGTTCCACTTCCTCTAGTGGAACTATGTCCTATAACTATTTACTCAGGGGTGGGGCCCTCGTGGTTGGAGGCTGTTTTGGTCATTTGACTGAAACTCTGTAACACTCACTTAGGTCTAGGCCTCCTAACAGGCCAGAGGTTGGGAATTCCACAACAGCAGAGATCAACTCCTCTCTGAGGCATGAGGCTAATTGTTCTTTATTAAGGGATCTGGGCCTCCTTTCTACAAGGGTGGGGCCTTCAACTTAGGGTCACTCTATATTTTTTTTATTTAAAATTTGTTAATTGGGTTAGAAGCCAAGAGTATACAGTACCTGTCAACTTTCTGTCACTGAAATGACACAGACATAGACATAGAAGTTGACAGCAGATAAGGACAGCAAGGCCCATCCAGTCTGCCCATTTCTTTTTCTACCTTATAAATGTGCCATCGGCCTTTGCTCTGTCAGTGGCCTATATATTCATACTCATCTGTATTGCTCCCTTATGCCTATCTCATGCCTGTTTGAAGCCCTGCGCTGTATTCATATCCACTACTTCCTGAGGTAGGCCGTTCCGTGCATCCACCACCCTTTCTGTGAAAAAGAACTTCCTCACATTACCCCTTAATTGGCCTCCCCCTAATCTCATGCTGTGTCCTCTTGTCCTGCTATTTTTCTTATATTGAAACATGTTAGATTCTTTTACCTTGTTAATGCCCTTAAGGTGTTTGAATGTTTCGATCATATCACCTCTCTCCCTCCTTTGCTCTAGGGTATACATATTGAGCTCCATTAATCTGTCCTCATATGTTTTCTGATGCAGTCCCTGCCCTTCTATGGACTGCCTCAATTTGGTTAATGTCCTTGTGAAGGTGTGGTCTCCAGTATTGCATGCAGTACTCCAGATGGGGCCTAACCAGTGTCTTTGAAAGAGGGATTATTACCTCCCTCTTCCAACTTGTGATACCCCTACTAATACATTCTAACATCCCCCAGTCTTACCTACTGCTTTAGTGGTCTGCTTGGATGATTTCAGGTCATCGGTGATGATGGTGCCCAAGTCTCTTTCTTCCCTTGTGACCGCCAGCAACTCCCCTTCCAGCCTATAGGTGGCTTCAGGGTTTCTCTTCCCTATGTGTGTGATCTTGCACGTCTTTGCATTAAACCCCAGTTGCCACTCTTCCAACCATTTTGCTAGTTTATCCAGATCTCTTTTCATTCTGCCCACCCCATCAGGATCATCTACTCTGCTGCAGATCTTGGTGTTATCTGCAAACAGACAAATCTCACCCTCCAGTCCATCTGCAATGTCACTGATGAAGATATTGAAGAGGACTTGCCCCAGGACTGATCCCTGAGGTACCCCACTTGTAACTTGCATCTCTTCTGACTGTATACTGTTTACCACCACTCTCTGTTTTCTGCCCATCAACCAGTTTGCCACCCAGTTGACCAACTTCTGACCCAATCTCCCGAGCCTACCCAGCTTATTAATCAATCTTCTATGTGGAACAGTGTCGAAGTTTTGCTGAAGTCAAGGTAGGCAACATCAACTGCTCCCTCTGGTCCACCACTCTGGTTACCCAGTCAAAGAAATCTATGAGATTAGTTTGACAGGACCTTCCTTTTGTAAACCCTTGCTGCCTTGGATCCTGTGCTCCTATGGATACCAGTGTTGCACTATCCTTTCCTTAAGGAGTGTCTCCATAATCTTGCCCACTACTGAGGTAAGACTGACTGGTCTGTAGTTCCCTGCCTTCTCCCTGCTACCACTCTTGTGGAGCGGAATCACATGAGCCCTTCTCCAGTCTTCTGGGACCTCTCCTGTGCTCAGAAACTCACTAAACAGTTCTGATAATGGCTCCGCTAGTTCCACCCTTAGCTCCTTTAGTACCCTGGGATGTATGTCATCAGGTCCCATTGCCTTGTCCACCCTGAGCTTATCGAGTTCTTGTAGGACCCTTTATTTTGTGAAGGGACTAGTGCTCACCTCCCTCCCCCCTGTGTCCATATAGCTTTGGGCCCTGCCCTACCTTCTCTTCAGTAAATACTAAGCAGAAGTATCTATTTAGGATAGATGCTTTTACATGGTCCTCCTCCTCACATGCCCCCTTATCTCCTTTGATCTTAGCAATACCTCTTTCTCCTTTCACTAATGTATCTATAGAAAGTCTTGTCACCTTCTTTTACTGTTTGTGCTAGTGTTTCCTCAGTTTGGGACTTTGTCTGCCTTACTGCCTTCCCTGCTTCCCTTAGGGAAGTTTGGTATGCCTCCCCATCTTCATCCCACTGTGTTCCCCTTATATTTCCTGAAGGCCAGCCTTTTGGTTCTGACCTTTTCTGCTACTGTTTTAAAGAACCAAAGTGGTTTCCTTCTTCTTTGCACTTCCTTTTCTCTCTAACACAATGGGATGTTGCTTCCAGTATTGCATACTTAATGCTTGCCCACTTTGCCTGTACCCCCACCCCTGTATTTCTTTTTTGCCATGGCTAACTTAACTCTGCTAGCCATCTTATCAAAGTCAGCTCCTCTGAAGTCCCACATTTTTGTCTTGGAATGGGATGATTTAGTTGTAGTGGCCAAATTGAACCATACCATGTGATGGTCACTGGCCTCCAGGTGACCTTCTACCTGGAGATCTGTGATCCTTTCCCTGTTAGTCAGTACTAGATCTAGGATAGCCCTGTCTCTTGTGGGTTGTTGTGCCAGTCGTTTGAGGCCTTCCCCCTGCAGGGAATCCACCATGTATCTAGTTCTGGCAGATGTTCCTGCTGGTATTGACCAATCTTTATCTGGCATGTTGAAGTCTCCCATTATCAGAACCTCCCCTTTAGCTGTTATGTTTTGTATCTCTTCTAACAGTAATGTGTCTATGTCCTCCCCCTGGTCTGGGGGCCTGTAGACAACCCCAGTTCTTATGGCGGTCCCATTTCCTGTTTCCAGGGTGACCCACAGTTCTTCTGGCTACTTATGTGTATTCTGAATTTCTGTAGCTTTGATATTTCCATTGACATACAGGGCCATTCAACCCCCCTTTTTTGTACCTCGGTCTCTTCTGAACAGTACATAGCCAGGTACTGAGTCTCCCAAGTGTGGTTACTGGTAAACCACATCTCGCTAATTGCTACTATGTCCAATTTAGCCTTTGTCATTATTGCCTGCAGGTCTGGGATCTTGTTTCCCAGACTGCGAGCATTTGTGTACATGATTTTCCATTGGCGGCATTTCAGTGTGTTAGTTGTTGGGTGATGTCTGGCGTTTCCCCTGTGTGTCGTATGGGAAGCTGGACCTTGTTCCTTACCTGGTGATGCAAATGAACTACAAACATGCTGAACTCCTGTTTGACCCCTAGCTGAGGGGGAAGAGGTGTTCTTCCCATTTGACATATGGGGTGCTGCACCCCTCTCCCCATTTGCTAGTTTAAATATTCTGCAAAGACATCAAACTTCTGCCCCAACGCACTGTCTCCCTCCTTAGTCAGATGCAGTCCATCAAATTTAAAGAGCTTTAGCTCCCAAAACTGTTGCCAGTTCCCTAAAAATGTATGTCCTTTTTCCTGGCACTAGCCCTTGAGCCACATGTTTAGCTCCCCTATCTCTCCTTCTCTGACCTTCCGTCCATCTGCCCCCCTCTCCCAGACTGGCAGGATCTCAGAGGAGGAGATGACGGACGAAATGGATGATAGTTTGTCACCCAGCCTGGTCAGGTGTTCCTTGGTCTCCACAACTGACCGGTGGGCAAGATCATTAGTCCCTATGTGTACCAGGACATCAATGTTTTCTCCTGCTTCCTGAACAATTTTAGCAATGCGGTCAGTGTCTCGCCACGCTGATGTACCTGGGAGACATCTGACCATTACCCCTGGCTGGAGATAGGTATCAACTCCCCGAATCATGGAGTCTCCTGTGATCAGAGGTTTTTTGGTTTTCCTTTTTGCTTTTTTTGTTTTGGTTCCTGTTTTGGGTGAGTTTTGTTGTGCTAGCTCCTGTGCTACAGTGTCCTGCTCTGCAGTGTCCTCTGCCCCTTTGTTTGATTTCAGAGATAGAGGCAGATGCCTATTTGTAGTTTTTATATGGTTTGTGTAAGTAATGTGTTGGAGAGTACTGAGTGAAGGGGCACCCGATTTGCCCCTCCTTACCTCCTGCCAACCTCCCATACCAACTACCCTCTGCAGTCAAGGTGCTTCTGTTGGATGTTGGGGAAATGGCAGTGGTTCTTATAATATATTTCCTCTTGAACATGAAATTTGAAGCCATAATCTCTGCCCATGCTGCCTGGAGCTGAGCCCTAAGATCTCCAATGGCCCAGCATGTAGGACAGTGTCCTAAATCCTGTAAAACTGCCCTTCTCAAAAGTGTTCCGCAGTACCTGCAGTTAATGATATCCATTCCAGAGAAGTTGCTGGGTTTATAACCTGGTCAGAGTAATTAGAAGGAAGAAAATGAAAATGAAAGCAAAGGTTTGATTTTGCGTTTTGTTTGTTTGTTTCTGTATAACTTGTTATAACAAGTTAAATTACTAGTGCCCCTGTAAATGGGGTCACTGTGTGGATACCCCACTGATCCGCCCCTTTCTGCTTTGCCACAGGAAATGTCATGACTGTGCTACCCTATAAAAGGAGTGTAGTGTAGGGTGGTTGGGGATGGGGTGGGTGACTGGACCCTTCCCCGGCCGAAAAAGAAGAACCATGAATGAAAGAAACACGGAGGTAAGAGCAGAAATAATCAGTCAGCAACAAATGCAGTAACCCTGAAAGCTTATCCCAATGATAGATAAAACTGTAAAACCTGTAAAGCACCACCTGTAATAATTTCACAGAAGATATACCCTGCACAAAACACTTTGCTACAGAGAAAAATAAAGCAGTAACAGAAGATATACCTTGCAAAAGACAAATTGAATCAGAAGATTACAGCAGTAATATGTTAGCACACACCTTGTAATAATGTAACAGAAGGTATACCCAGCAACAACAATTTGAATCAAAGAAAAATAAATCAATAAAATGTTAGCAACAAACAGTAACGATCCCTGTGAGTACAAAATAAAAATAACAACACACAGTAAATCTGCCTAGCCAAAAGAAGTCTCAATCCTTTCCCTTGCTCTGGTAAGGTTCTTTTCTCTGTCCTTTCAAGCAACCTAGAAGGAAAGAGCTCAAGTGAAGCTAGTTGTGTTGGCTAGCAAACCTAGTCTTCCATATGAGGGGCACAGACACTCAAAATGAGAGACAATGAGGGGTACTGACACTCGTAATGAGGGTCACTTTCTCAAACATGAAGATACACACTCAGAATACTGTGGAAACCATTGTGTTTACTTGTACAACGTTTATTTCTGATTTAACATCTGAGAATATTATGAATTCCTGCTTTAAATTCTGACTTTACAGTACATTATCTGTCTGGGCAGCTTCTCTTTTTCATGAGGGACAGAGCAATTTTGAGGGACAAAATTAGGGACATTCCTTATAATCAGGGACAGCTGAGTGGTGTGATCAAGAGCACAAAATGCCCATTTTCACGGGAGACCTGAGAGACAATAAATGTAAATACAGTTAAACATTAGGCAGCAGTACATAGATTACATAAAACAATTATATACTGTTTCTGTGTAAGCCCCCCCCCCCAATCTGAGGCTTCCCTTTATTGAGCTATCAGTTGTATCACTTGTAACAGCCCCTGATTTACCACTTGGCTGTTCTAGGGCCTTCAGTGTCCACGCTATACTTACCTCCCAAGTGGGCCATCTTGGGTTAACTATTAGGTATGCTACACTGGAGTAGAATGGTGCAGTGCCTCCACCTCGGGAACTGATATGGGATTCCTAGCAGGTAAGACATATGGTTATCATCCCCCAGGAAAAATATAATATCGGCCCCCCCACAGTAACCTTTTCCCCACACTGTAATAATACACACCAAGCAATAACCAATGAGCCAGTGTTACAAAATGAACTAATATCGGATTTATTATGGGGGAAGGGTAAGAGGAATTAACAGCATAAGCTAACAACTTTGTGCAACAGTTGTACCCCACACAGTCCCAATACCTCCCTGTGGGTGCACCAGGCTTTCCCCCCAAATGGCTGTACTGATATTAACAGTCTGTCATGGTGGGTACCTCACTGAGTTGCTGGTGGCCAACCAGTGGACACAGGGTTGGTGCATCAAGGACTTTGGGATACAATACAAACAGTTTTAAACTGGAACTGAAGAACTTTGACAATGGGGCCCCAATAGTGTTTAACACACATGCAGCAGTGTCTTTTCCCCTCTTCTGCCTGGGCTTATCCTGTAGATTGTCAAGTCCTGCCCAGAACTTCACCTCCTTTGAACTAGCTTACTAAAATGCAGAATAACTCCTCTGAGACACACTGCAGAGGTACTTACAGTTCAGAAGGCTTTAGGAGGTGTTGGAAAAGGACACAAGTCAGCAGTACCACTCTGGCAACAGCAAACAATCTTTCTGTGCACAGCAATGTCTGGGCCATTTGCCTAACAGGCCTTTCATCATCTTTGTCTCTGAGGCCTTTCATTGTCTTAACTGCTGGTGGCCTTTCATCGTCTTTGCCTCTGAGGCCTTCCATCATCTCACTTCTTCTGGCCTTTCATCAGTCCAGGGTGTCTGGTCAGGCAGATAGTCTCCCAGGACATCCACAGGATACACCGCTTTCTCTAGCACTGAAACACAGCTGGGCTCCTAGACAGTCTCGAGTGTAGCACAAATAACTTTTCTTCCAGGCTATCACACAGTTCAGACAGTCTCAAAATGTTCAATACTATAAACTACAGAGCAATGTTGCAGGTTCAGTTCTCATACAGGGAAAAAAATCCAGAGTTCACTTTATCTCCAGCTACCAAATTAATCTTGTAGGTGACCTGCTGAGATCTGTCTTTTGTGGCTCAGAGGGGCCTTAAGGCACCCAGATTTGCCTTTGGGCTGATGTAGCTCTTCTCCACTCTCTCCCTGTCAGATCTCTCTGGGGATTTCCCCTTTCGCGGGATCTGCTCTTTCTTTCACAGCAGCCCAAATCTCCCTATCTGATTGGTTGGTTCTTTCCCAGGCTCTCAGTGATGCCCTTTCACACTTTCCCAGTGGCCTCTGCTACAGGAAACTCATGGGCAGGGCACCGCCATGTTTATTTATATTTTGCTGCATTACAGTGCAGCCTATATCTCTTAATAGAAGCCCCCCTTTTTGCCAGAACCCACATAACTTTGTGCCTAGAGGCACCCCCACTTGCAACCCAGCTCTGCTGCCTGCCCTGGAGCTGGGAACACCTTAATTTAATGGCTGCACAGCCAATACCATTTTAGGGAGCCTCAGCTCCTTAAAGACTTTTGGTCATGCATGCTCAGAACCTTTTGCATGGCCATATTTATTTATATTCCAGTTTAGCCAAAGACCACCTGCCAAACAGGACAAATGTCCCCCAAAAGTGCCCGGAGGTGCAGAACAACTCAAGGACCCCCAGCCCTGCTCCCTTCAAGGTGCCAAGGGACAAACACATCAAATGTCAGCTGCCATGAAGACAATGTGGGAACCATGGCCCGAATCCCACCCGAGCCACTGAACAAGCCCTCCAGTCCCGGGTCTGTAGTCCAGGGGATCGGAGGCAGAAACATGTTGTCGGGACAACGGGGCCGCATCTCAATAAAGGTAAGCCCCAGATTGGGGGAAGCTTACACAATTATATATTGATTCAATAATATATAAGATTTCTGTCTAGTTCGGAAAGCATAGTATGATTTAATTACTGAAGAAGTGATTGTAATGCAATCTTTTCATTCATACAATATCAGCTCTGGGACACCTTTAAGAATTATCATCCTGCTAGAAGGATGGAGTGAGTCTGTAAATCCTCTAAAGTTTACCACTTCCACACCCTTCATCAATTGTACCAAAACTCAAGCTGCATTCTAGTTATCCAATTTTCCTTTGTGTTTTTTGGAACTAGTTTCAGATCAACCTCATTGAATTTTTTGACTGGGTGACAAGGGAGGTGGATCAGGGGAGGGCAGTGGACATGGCCTATCTGGACTTTGGCAAGGCCTTTGACACTGTGCCACATAGAAGGCTATTAAACAAACTGGGGAATATGGGAGTGGGCAGGACAATAGTGCGGTGGGCAGGTAATTGGCTGGGCAGCAGGACACAGAGGGTGGTGGTAAATGGCTGTCACTCCACAGGGGGAAGGGTGACCAGTGGGGTACCACAGGGAACAGTGCTGGGACTGGTCCTATTCAACGTCTTCATCAGTGACATTGCACAGGACCTGGAAGGCAGAATTTCCCTGTTTGCTGATGACATAAAGCCTTGTAACAGAGTGGACACACCAGAGGGTGTAGACAGAATGAGGAGGGACCTGCAGAAGCTTGAAGAATGGTCAATGGTTTGGCAGTTGAAATTCAATGCAAAGAAGTGCAAGATAATGCATATGGGGCACAGAAACCCTGGAACAACACATCAGTTGGGGGGTGAGGATAAAGCATGCACCAAGCAGGAAAGAGACCTTGGAATTATCATCTCTGATGATCTCAAGGTAGGGAAACAGTGCAACAAGGCAGCAGGTAAAGCAAATAAGATGCTGGGATGCATAGGCAGGGGCATCACCAGTAGAAAAAGGGAGATCGTAATTCCACTATACAAGACACTAGTGAGGCCCCACCTGGAATACATTGTACAGTTCTGGAGACCTTACCTATGTAAGGACATAGACAGGGTAGAGAAGGTTCAGAGGAGGGCAACAAAGATGGTACAGGGATGGCATCACAGGTCCTATAAGGACAGGCTGAAGGATTTGAATATGTACTCCCTGGAAGAGAGAAGGGAGAGAAAGGATATGAAAGAGACACACAAGTACCTTACAGGGAGGAACAGGGTGCATGAATACACTATTTTCCAGTGGAAAAGATGTTCCAGGACTAGAGGGCACGGGAAGAAGCTGGAGGGAGGGCGATTCAGAGGAAACATAACAAAGAATTTCTTCACAGAAAGGGTGGTGGACAAGTGGAACACCCTGCCAGAGGAAGTGGGGGAGGCTGAAACAATCACGGGATTTAAGAATGCATGGGATAGATATAAGGGAATTCTGGAGGTCAGGGGTAAGAGGCAACAGACTTCTAGAAAAACATAAAGTGAACTTAGAAGCTCAAATGGGCAGACTGGGTGGGCCATCGGCCCTTATCTGCTGACACTGTCTATGTATCTATGTAGCATGTCACTGTTGAACTGTATGCTTGTGGTTTAATAGTATTGTGTTTAACCTGGATGGAGGGTGATCTAGGTGTTGGTACCTATAGAGGTTTCCCCCACATGGATGTTTTTTCTCTCTTCAATGCAAAGGTCATAAAAGAGTCAATTAGTTTGTTAGTTAAGTTCTATTTCTGCTGATTGAGTTGGATTCTTAGATGCTGGTTTGCTCATCAGATGGTGGTTCACTTATATGTTTCTTAATCTGGCTCTTTCAGATCCATGGCCTTCCCTCTGTTTCTAGAAGAGGTCTGCGTTCGAACAATTTACTGTAGTTTATGCCTTCACTTATGAATCTTGGGCTCATTTCTAAGGTACCTTGAGCTGAAGAGATCCATGGTCCTGCAGCACCTCTAGATGTAAAAGCCTCCATCAGAGGGTTCCTGTGTCAGAATTACCTTATAAGAGTGGTAATTCCCTTTAGGGACGGAGAATGAAAGTCCACATGAACCTAACAGCAGTTTATCATTTACTAAAGCCCAACTGACTGACTTACAACCACCAGCCTACCAACAGAAATGATCTACTAACAGTTCTCACTCAGCGGCCTCATTCAATCCAAATTACACAAGCACTGCATTGAATCTGAATTTTATGTACGTTTTAACAGGATAAGATCACTAGGCAATGCCTGTTTTCAGGGTCGTCCTGTGTAGTACAAACAGTTCCCGAATATACACAATTATAAAAAACAAGTAAGATTAATATATAACTACACACTAATATGTAACTGCAATCACATTTAAAACAGAACCACTTAAAAATAGCTGATTTGAAACATTTGTTCATAGGAATATTATATGAGTTTACAGGGAGAAAATTCCAAGATGGTGTAACTATATAGCAGAAAGGCATTTGACTATAGTGTGTTGTGGTTCCCAGTACAATTAATCCCCTACCAGATACATCTCTCAGTGAGTACTTAGTACTTAAGAATGTTAGAGTATTGATTAGATAGCAGAGGGGTGCCAAATCTTTCATACACCAGAACAGAAAGCAAATCCAAAACAGTACGGATTAACTACTGCAGTGTTTTGCTGATACAACATTATGTTGCACAAGCAAACAACTGCAGTACTTAATCCAGACATATCTGCTCTCTGAACTGTAAGGTCCTTGCCTGGTGTTCAAAGTGGAAGTGGGAGACCCATGCCATGCCCCCACTAAGTACTAATTAAGCACACATAACCAAAGCATCCTTTAGACACTGATTTCTTTGCTCCTCCCATCCTCCCCTCTTCTGGCAGATCACCTCTCTCCTACTGGGCACTTTCCTGTTCCTGAGATAAATTTACCCAAAGGGACCCATGGTCCTGCAGCACCTCTAGCAGGGGACCCCTCCTCAATAGGTTTTCTGTGTTGTTGATACTCTAAAAGGAGCTAGTCTCTTTTGGAGACAGACACCATGAAGGGCTGCTTTTATGAAACATGATTTACCCTTTACCATAGCCCTGGGGCCCTATATACAAAGCTAAGCCTCCAGGCAAAATTAGCACTGCCCAGCATGCTAAAATAGCCCAGACCAAATAGCCCACAATATTCAAAAGGGATAGCCCCTATGCTAAACCTGCTGAATATAGCGTACTAATGAAGTCTGGCAACTGAGCTGGAGGGCAGTGCAAAATGGCCCGGGAAGCAAGACAGCACTGAATATAGCAAATAAGACAACTCTGAAAATAGCAAGCCAGAGGCAGTGCAAACACACACAGAAACACAGTACAGAGTGTAACAAAATGGCCACAAGGGGCACAAGCTGAGCTAGTGAGCCCAATACCTGAACACCATCAGAAAGCAATGTAAAACACTGACATTGGCACTGTAACACCCAAAGTCACTGCCATGGAACCACACATGCAGCAGCAACAGGATCCCAAAGACCCCGACAACTGGCATGATGTTGAAACACCCAGGCAAGAAACACACAGGACACAGGAAGTCAAACAAGCAAACCATGTAAGACAGAATGAGCAAACAACAAACACAAATGAACAAGAACAGGTGAATGAACAACCAAACAAGAAAATATGTCAGAGCAAACAATAGGGGTTGGGTGAACAGGGACAACAATAGTGGAACAAAACTATGTATAATGGGTGGGGGTCACAGGGAATCCAAAATCCACAAACACTCTATTTACAATGGGGATGGGGGAACACGGGAAAGAGTAACAATGATAGAAACTATGTACAGGGAGGGACAGGGAACACAAGCAAAGATATAAGCTACATACAAGGGGTGGGTGGGAATGGAAGTCCCCAAGGTGGTGGATGCACTCAGTTGTCCGATGGCTCAGGGTCAGCTGGCGGGTCAAATGATTGGGCAGGCTGCCGCTCATCCAGGATCCTGGCCACATGCTTTGTCTCAGAAATCAGGACTGCCAGCTGCTCAATTATAGTGTGCTGCCGCCTCACCTGGCGGCACAGCAGTTCATCCTGGCCCTCTCCGTCCTCAGGCCTGGTGGCCCACAGGAACCTCCTCCGGGGATCTAGGGGCAGAGATATGAACATGTAAGGATAACATCATGACAATGCTGAGCAAAAACAACCAGTGATGAAAGTGAACAGGAACGCACAGGAATTCAGGTCCTATACCTGTTATGCAGTAGGCAAAGAGGTCTTGTACATCTACCCACTGATACTGGAACTAAAATCCATTAACTAGCAACATACTGACAGTATCTGGGCCTGTGACCAGAAATCAGGGATCCCACCACAAAATAAGACTTGTACAACAATGATAATGTCCCAGAAATGCATGGATAACCCTAAAAGAATACCATAATAGCAATATACAGGTATCCATCAGCTTGGGAACCTCAACCTGCATATCATATTTGTCAGTGCCTGAGTTCCTGTACATCTTGTCTGACATGTGCACCACTGATAACAACCCCCCGGATATGTGCCCGGGGGAGTACAGCATGCCCCAACAACCATAGCCCTGTAAACAGCAATGCACACAGCTGCGACCTGTGCCCAGCAACAGCAGCAGAGAACCCCTTGCAAACATGCAAATACAAATACAAGGCAGACAGGTCCCAGAAGGCAGTAGCAAGTATGTGACCCAATCAAATGCATGTCTAAAGGACAGACTGCCACAAGACAACCACACAGCCCCCCCCATGTGTACAATACACCCCACAAGAGACATGCCATACCACTGTAGCATCGGATATGTTGGGGACATGCCACCCAATATCACAATGTACTATGCTGTAGTACACTGCAAACACCATGATACACAACACGACCAGTTCACAGAGCAGTGCACCCCTGCCTGCAGTGCCACCCCCATGTGCCATGCAGCACAAACCAGTGGCCCCACCACAATACCATGAAATGTGTCCAGCATGTTGCCATGCACCAGTACAGGACCCATGAAACTGTGGCACCGCACAACAGCAAACCCACCCACACCGTGTGACACCAGCCACACATAGTGTACAGCAAGGACACTGCACGGCATAACAACATGTCTGCATGCTGACCCAATGAACGTAAATGTGTGTGGGACAGCCAGCGAACTGCACCTGAGGTCCCTGTATGAATCAGTGGACCACACTGTCCATGTCCAGGACATGTGTGGAGCACATAGCCACCACATGCCGTGAGCAGCTATGCCTGCCCAAAAGCACATCCCCAGCCCTGTACTGTACACAGTGCACACATGCGCAGAGAACAGGGATGCATCCCATGCATGGCAATGACATGTATGAATTCCAGTACAGCCATCATGCATGTCCGTCCAGAATACGGATGCAGTATGCTCTGTACACACCGCGACATGGCATGTGCCCCAACAACCCATCATGCATGGGCCGGCAAGACACAACACCAATGTCTGAATGCTGCAACAGGCCATATATGTGGCCACCACAGACACATGTGCACAACCATACATCACATGATCACACCCACCCTAAGAAGGCAACACACAGATATGCCCATGGACAGCAGTAAGGCCACCAACCACAGCACTGATAAGGTATATATCCACCTAGTGACACTATACAAGCATACAATGACAGGTACCACAGCATGCACAGCAAACATGTCCACCATATCATGGGATGTCCAACAGGGAATGTACACAACAGTGCCAGCACAGCACAGGGTACATATTCCATGGCAGTGCCATGGGGGGACAGCACAGCATGTGCATGCATCATCGTAATGTGCCTGCAGACAGACAGTAGAGACACCATACCACAAGGCTATAGAGTACAATCTGTGACACACACCAATGACACCACACAATGTACATGTAGCTGCACGTGCATGTCAGTCTGCAGTGCAACACAGGCACACATAACAGAGGGATGTCAGACACTACCAGCTGATACACCACTCCCGGGTCCTGTGTGCAGCAACACGGGCCTACTGCTGCCCATTTGTGAATGGGGGGATACTGTACATCAATGTGACATGAGAGTCTGGACATGTGACGGGTGCCAGACACCAACAGCACCCAAGCACTCTGTAACACTGCCATGGACCTGTGCATGTATGGCACATGCCAATGTACAGCGGGCCCCTTCCCCCCATGTCACAACAGCAAACTCCATGGTGCAACAGCAATACAGCATGCATATCTGGCATCAGTATACTCATGTACCACCCCACTCTGCCTGTCACTGGCGTTTCCTCCCTGGTTCACCCCGGCGTTGCTTCTGCCGCTGGCATGGCTCCTCCTGCCACTGCTGTGGCTTTCCCTCCTGCACTCTGGGTGGTCTGTGGGTACAATGTAGAACAACACTGTGAGGCACAATATGGATACTGGACTGCACAGACCACACACAACACAATCATGACACTGTCCTCCCACCCTTACAACAGTCACATGGCACACGTGCGGGTCTCGTGCACACTGCAATAGTATGATGCACATGGCAATGTCTGTCCACGCCAATGATCCTTGTGCATCAGGCGCAGTGCACTATGTGCATGTGTACCAACAGGTACACAGTGCAGCCCAACATGCACACCAGACTGGCAGCCATGCTGCGCACACAGCCCTTGTCCCACCCACGCCCGTATTGCCACTATAGCATGTGCAGTGGAAAACACACATCAGATATGTGTGTATGGCCATGCACACACAGTGCAACGTGACTGTAGCAGACCCGTCCCTGGCAGACACTCACCTGGTGCTGGCAGCATGCCATCCCTGACCATCTCCCTGTAGCTCTGCAGCTGGTCCATCTCCTGCCTCTGCAGGTCACTATATCGATGCCAGCACTGTTCAGCGGTATGGGATATGCCCGTACGGCATTCTTGGTTCCTTGCTATGGAGGCCCACACCTGCCTCCTAGGCCTGTCCCCCTCATGGACAGACCAAAAGAGCTGGTGCCCCCTTTCCAGCACCAGCTGGACCATATTGACCAGCTCTGCTTCCCCTCACCTGTGATCTCTCTGGACCACAGACCTTTGGCGCGCACCAGCTGGCAAGCTGTCACTACAAGGCAGAGTAGCTGCAGAAGTAAACTCCCTCACAGTACAATGTGCTTGCCACACAGCTAGGCCACAGGTGTCCCAAAGGTCCATGTTAGCACCATGCAAGATGTGAACATGGCCACGCAAATACCACTAGCACCACGCTAGCACACCTTCAGTGCAGCACGCATGCGCTGCCCATGTGCGACCCTGGCGTGACCCCAGGGGTGCTGTAGCACTGTGCTGTGTGTACATGTGTCCGCGCACCTACCAATTAGCGCAGCACTAGCTCTGGTGTAGCTAGCACGCATGCTCAACCCCGCCATGACCACGGCGCTATGTTAGCAATGCGCAGGCCTAGTGCTGATTGTGCAACCACGGTGTACTGTGGCGCTATGCGTTTGCCCGGCTTTAAGTAGTTTGCTGGTGCTAAATCCTGCAAAATTCAAAGCCAGCATGTTAATTAGCCCAATTACACATTCACGGTGCAAACACACACAGCATCTCATTACAGATTGCCCTGCATAAATTAACCTGTGGATTGCCCGGCCAGCTTATATCAGGCCTGTTAGTGCTCCAACCCTGCAGCCGACAGGAACCGCAGGAGGGGAGATTCTGTCAAGCCTGAAGGATGAGTCAGGAACATGAAAATGATGCTGCTGGTGAGTAACACTCAGGTTGCATGCTTCGGTACTGTTGTGCCACACAGTTACAACATACCGGCTGCAGATGCATAATATGGGGTACTGTGATGCTGCACTGCTCATCCATTGACTGTATACACACTGTACTGTATGACCACATACTGCAGCACTGCTGAAGTGCTCATACTGTCAACTGTGTTACAGGGTACACAACCAGTGACCAAGGGTCTACTGTGTATGTGAGTCTGGGGGCAACGGTGTGTGTCACACAGAGGCCTGCATAGCAGTGATAGCTCTGATACTGTATGCTGTACACACTCACACCAAATGTGCAGTGACACACCTCAGATGGGGGGGAAGTATGACGATTGTGAATGCATGTGGCATACTGGACCGTGACACATGCCACCGGGAGGGGGGGATGTCACAGCAACATGGGCCCATGCACTGCAGTATGCAGGACACCATTGTGCACCTGTGCCATGCAGACTGTGGCTGGTCAGCTGCAGTACACACTACACTGTGGAACACTCACATGTGGTGGATGGCTACTGTGCCAGCAGTGGTATGTTGTCCTGATGGTTACCAGTGTGTGGCACATCTGGAACACTGAGCATTGTCACAGCACAGGTGTGCAGGTGTGTACGTGGCAAGCTGTACACTGGGAATGGCTGTACAGCACACATGGCATGTGTGGCCCGCTTGTGGCCAGCAGCATACAATCTATGTGTACACAGCAGTGTGCGCTTGGGTGACATGCCATGCACACATACCACATGGGTACTGTGTTACCTGTGCATGCACCATGGCCCCATGCATCACTGCACAGTCAACATACATTCTGTGCACCATCATATGAGGATGGCACTGAACACACAGGTATGCATTGCATGTGCACCTGTGCCACACACAGTCACAGCCATGGATAGCAAGGGGATGTGTATGTGGCCATTGACAGTACGTGGGTAACATTGTGTGCCACCACAGACACACAGCATGGATATACTGTCACTGTCATAGCCTGTCCCATCTGCTGTGTCATGTCCTACATCATGTCTCACACACATGCACACAAATATACACAGGCACACTGTTGCTGACAGTAAATCACCACAACCCTCCCTTACATCCCATGCAGGTGAGAGTGAAGCACAGGCATGGCTGCATGCTCACAAATTCTCCATGGATGAGCAGAAGGCCCTGTCAGAGGGATACAAGAAACATGAACAACAGATGTGGAGGTACAGAAACACAGATGCCACAATCCACAAGATGTGGATGGAAATAACTGTAGAGATGAATGCAGTCAGTGGACATGGACGTTCGGTGGATGCTGTCCAGAAGAGGTGGTGAGACATGCAGTGATGTGCCAAGGACGACGAGGCACAGCGGCAGTTGAAGATGAATCAGACTGAAGGGGGACCAATGCCCGTAGTGCTGCATGTCAGCGACCCGATAACGGCGCTTGTGGCATCCACCCTCAGGCCTGAGTCCATGAAGGGGCTAGAGGGTGGTGGTTGAGAGACACCACTACAACTCCCCAGGCATGTGAGTACCTTACAGGGCAGAATCATTTCATGCATGTCACACATGGGGGCATGTGGGCACACATCCACTGTGGTGGCTTCTGTGAGGACTTTATGCTTCCGACATGGGTGCATGTGGTTGTACTGCATGTTGTATGGGTGTGTACAGCTGTTCTATGTGTACCAGGGTTTGCCACATGTGGCTGCTGTGTCATGCCACTATGTCACAGTTGGGCTGCCAATGTGTGCAACTGCATGTGTCCCGTGTACCGCACCTGTGTGGAGATACACACATGCATATGGCATGTGACAGGCACACACTGGGCTCCCTGTCAGCTGTGTCTTGCACACACTGCATTATGGTTGTTGACCCATGGAGGAATGGGGGGAGACACCAACACAGTGTGTGGCATGTCCTGGCTGCAGGTGTGTGTACACTGGTTGTAGTGCTCTGCGTTCAGGAGGCACAGGGTTGGGCACGTTCGGCACATTATGGTGTTGCATGATTGGGCAGTGGAGTTTGTTGACTGTGAATTGTACATGCCACTTGCACATCTCCTTTCCACAACAGCACAGGGTGAAGGCAACACACCAGTACAACAGCAGTGTCTTGCCAAGGAGGAACCAGAGAACATCAGGCCTTCAACCTCAGGGCTTCGGCATGTGAGGGCACAGCCATCCACCACACTACCGCCTGTGGCCAGTGGACTTGCTGCAGTTGTGGCCTATGTTGATGATGAGGATGATGATGACAATGGAGTGGACTCGGACGTTACCTTTATTCCCTCACTGGACTATCTTGTTGAGCTGGAGATGAGGCCTGTGCCACCCCATCTCATGTATGACAAACAGCATGGCGGTGCTGTACCCATTGTCAGTGTTCAGGGTGTTGCCACTGCTGGGTCCCCAGCAGCCCATAGTGGGAATATCATGTTGCCAGTGGAACATCCATCATCAGCATTTGCACATGTCCCACAGAGTACATCAGCCATCTCTGCTCCCTTTGGGACTGCACACGCTGTGCAGCTGCATGCTGCCATTGCCCATGAACACCTGCAACAGCACAGCATGCAGGTCCACACGGGTGACCAGCACACACCCCTGGACATGTGGCAGTGGCCTGTGGGGGGCATGCTACAGGATGCAGTGGCCCAGGTGTCAAGACATCTGCCCAGCACTGCGGTGGCACAAAAGCAGCCACCACCACCACCACCAGCACCGATACATGCTGCTGAACAGTGTGATGTTCTGCAACAGATGCATCATGAACAGGGCCCATGTCTGATCCTCCAGGCTGCTCTACAGTCCCAGACAGCTACACAACAGGACCTGCATGCTTTCCAGCGGGAGGTGAGGCAGGAGCTGTCCCTCCTCCAGGATGCTGTATCAGCCCGGTGGGTGTGGGAAGAGCAGCGGGCAGAGGAGTGCCTCACTGGGGTCCTGAATACTGTGAGGGATTGCTTCAGTGACCTCACTGCAACTGTGAGGGAGCACATGGCTGCAGTGAGGTCTGCATCCAGCTCAGGGCAGCGGTGCAGTGTCACATCACAGTGTCAGTGTGCTGCCAGTGGGCCCCATAGGAGTTCCAGTGCACAGTCAGCCAGGTCTGTGTCCACTGGTACTGGTGCATCACTGTCCTCCACCGGTGAGGTTCAGTGCAGGGGTGGCCAGTCCTCTGTATCTTCACCTGACAGGTTACGCCATGGCCGTGGCCACCCAAGGACTGCCGCTATGCCCCAATCATACCCCATGGGTTCCTCCATGCTGGATACGCCGCTGTCAGGGGGGCACAGGCAGGGGTCCCGTAGGCTTCGTGGTGGCTGGCATCGGTAATGCCTGACCACATGGGGACATACTGATGCACACACACGCACACACACACACACACACACACCTGTACACCCTGCACTCACACACAGCACACAGCCCCACACAGCACTGTGCTCACAGTTCAGTCACACACACACATTCACACACAACCATATTACAATAGTCCCACCTTTGCACTGCTCTGTGTATTGCACTATGTTAAAAGCTGTATTAAAGTCACTATTGTTCACATGTATGTTGTCTGTGTTTGTGATGCTCGCCTGCCCATCCATGCCAGTGTGGCAATGATGTTGCTGCAGTGCTCCTGGGACCTCCGGGGCCATTAGAGGATCTCTCCTCTCGAACTGCTCATCTATCTCCTGGACCTCTGGCTCTGGGTCACTATCAGGCTGTACCTCGGCTTCAGGTGCACATATACCACGGTTGAGCACCATGTTGAGTAACATGCAACACACTTGAAATATACGGCATACCTTGCAAGCGCTATATTGTAGGGCACTGCCAGACTGGTCCAGGCAGTGGATGCATCTTGAGCATGCCAATGACCCTCTCTATCATGTTCCTTGTGGTGGCGTGTGCCTCACTGTACCTCTCCTCAGCCCCTGTTGTAGGCTACAGGACTGGTGTTAGTAGCCAGGGTCTCAGGGGATAGGCACTGTCCCCTGTGAACACATGTGCATGTGTTAGCCACTGTTTACTGTGTCAGTCACATTGCCTGTTGACTGTACTTCTTGTTTGTTTATCCTGTCTCTTATCCATTCCCTTGTCTACGCTTCCTGTCACTATTATGCTATTGTTGTGGTTGCATTATGCATGCTGATGGTACTCACCGACAAGGTGCCCACAAGTAATCCTGCCATCCTCAAAGGCCTGGCACAGCCTGGACTGATGCCAGATAAAGGCATTGAGAGCACTGCTGGGGTACTGTGCATTGACATTGGTGATGCGCCCCACTGCATTGCACACCACTTGCCAATTGATGGAATGGTATCCCTTCCAGTTTATGTATGCATCCCCTCCCTCACCAGGTGATGCACGGATGGCAATGTGGGTGCAGTCAATGGCACCAAGTACAGCTGGTAGGAGTGCAACCCAATAGAATTGCTGCATGGTTTCTCTGCACTCCCATGTTGTGCTCGGGAATACTATGAATTCAGCAGCATGTGGCAGGAAAGCATCAGGGGAACTGGGTCAGAAGGTGCAAGGTGGCTGACTGCGATACTCCAATGGCATCCCACACTGGTCTCTGGACTGTATCGGTGGCTAGAAAGTACATTGCAGTAGTCACCTTCTCCTCTACTGACATGGCATGGCTGCGTCTGGTGTTCGACTGCAGCTGCACATGCAGGAGGTCGCACAGCTGCCTCAACATGACCCTGTTTATCCTGTACCAGCACACAAGATGTTCATCTGTGAAGGTCTCAAAGGTGATCCTTTGCTGGTACATCCTGTGTGCAGTGTACCTCCTTCTTGGCCTACGGTGTGGGCCATGGTGGGCTTGGTCCTTCTCCTCTCATCAATAACAGACTCCATCAGGTAGAGCAGCATGGTATTGTTTGCAATGGCCATCTTGTCTCCTGCAGTGACACCTCCTCCTCTCTGTGCTTTGCAGTGGATTAAGGCATGCTTTTTATAGGCGCTAACTAGTGCCACACTATGGGTTGTGCTATTATAGCTATTGTGCTATTTGTGTGGCACTAACCTTTTGAATATCACTTTGCACACAAATGCATGTCTCCGCTCCTCAATTTACCGCCTACATACATTATTTTTTTGCACGTGTGCTAACCGTTTGCGCAGGTGCTATTTCGCCCTTTGAATATGGGGGTCCGGCACAATCGGTTTGTGCACTGTGCAAAGCTTTGAATATAGGCCCCAAATGACTTACTTACAACAATCACTCTACCAACAGTACTCAGCTACTCACCATACACAGCACTCTCATCTGATCCAACTTGCACAAGCATTACACTGCACTGCATTTGCAAACAACTGCAATTCATACTTAGTTGCCCGCAGAACCAGTGAACCACAGTTAAAGAAGGTAAGCAAATCTGCCAGAAATGTTTGATACAAAAAAGTTAAAAATTAGGCAGGCTTACAGGATAAGCAATAATGCTCTTGTTCGTGGTGGGATAAACAGGGTGCCAGCATATTCCCTAGGAAGAAAGGGGAAAAAATTAACAAGTCCTTAACCCAGAGCTTAACAAATTCCTGAAACATCTGATTCTTGCTGATACCATCCATGTAAAATTATCAGAAATGCCCACCAACAGAGCAATGCAAAACAGACAGACAGACAGATAGATAGACAGACAGACAGATTAATTTTTACTGGGGATGCCAAAGATAATTTATGTTGAACATTTAGTAAAGAAATATTTGGGAAAATGGAAAATGCGCAAAATGGTATGAAAATACTTTGTTATGTTTGGTGTTTTTGTGGGGGCAGTCAGATTATTTTTCTGCAATGGTAGAGATACGAAAAAAGTTACCTGAACAAGTAGTGAAACTGTTTAATGTTTACCACTGTTACCATTGTTTCTGTTTTATAGTTTGAAAGTAAAATACTGTAGAGTCTTACTCAGCACAATGAATTTTATAACTTTTCTTGTACAATGACTTTCTAAGTTCCAGGTATGGTACTTGGATGGACCCTGCAAATGGTTTAAGTGATGTGTAAGTGAAATTATTTGAAATGGCACCCAAATACAGTAGGTGATGGTGCAGTGTTTGTATTGTTGCTTTGGTATGCAGTTCTTACTGTGAAGACACACCTCATTACATAGGCTTGGAGTCCCAAAGGACCATGGCTGTGATTGTCAGAAAGCTATGAGGGGCAGGGTGCCCCAGATCTAGGGATATCTATTTGCTTTAATTTCTTTTTGTCTGTGTCTTCTGGGTAGTGCTCTTAATCCCACATTCTTCCAGTGCCACAGGTTGAGGGTAGGGATGCTCAATGTTTACCTGGGTGGTGGGGCTGGAAAGCAGCAAGTGCTTGCCGTCTTAAGCCCGTGCTGAGGACAACAAGGTTTTTGTGGGAGTGACTGTAACCTCTGCACACCCTATGAGTTTCAGTAAATGACATGTCTGAGTCTCCAGAACCTAAGGGTCAACTTCAGAAGTTCTTTGAGCTCCTTGGTCAGGTGAACGGTGCATAAGAGACAGAAGGTGTGGCTAACTGCCTGTCAGTTGTTGGGAGTTGGTGAGTGGCCACTGTGGTACCCACAGTTCTTTTGAGGGAAGTGCTAATTCCAAAGTTTTCTGAAGAAGAAAAAGGAGACCCCAGTCAGTCTAGAACATGGCAGCAGCCATTATAGCAGCCCCTGTTACAGCACAGCCCTGCCTGATTCTCTGGAACAGTGAGTAAAGGAAAAAATGTGAAGCTGAAAGAAGCTACACTGTTCAGAGCTGAGACCTTGAAACCAGTGCCCCTTCTTGTGAGGTGAGGCTTAACACTCAGACTCTGGGAGTTCAAATATTCTTCTACATGTGAGACCAGGGGGACCTGTAATCCCTTTTCTTGTCTGTCAGGAGGACGAAGGTGACCAGGCAGGCTCAATGAAACAATTATAACTGTGTTCCTGGACATATGTAAGGTGGAACAGTGGATGGACAGCCACCACCAGAGAGCTCCTTAAGAGAGGATCAGCCTCCCTGCATATTCCTCCCAAGTGAAGGATACAAATCCTGTGCCAGGGTAACATATTCTCAGTGTGGAAATCCAGTGAGCATGAACACTTAAACCAGTTGTCCCCAGCTGGCACTGTTGGCTAAAAAGCATCCAAAGTCATTGTACCACCTGGGTTGTTTAAACAGTCTGATGAATTCAACCTTTAAATAAAATTATAGCTCATAGGAGCATCCTATGATGCACCTGACCAATCACAGCACTTCTTTTAGTTACACGTGACATCATTTCATTTTGTTTTTTGGTTGATTATGCTAGTAGACATTTGAGCAAAATGCTCTTTTTCAAATGTGATCAGCATTTAAGAAGAATAAAAAGTACAGAGTAGAATCCTATAAAACTGCAATACAATATGGATTACCTATACAGTTAGACACATAAGCAGAGAATTAATAACAAGAAAAGATACTCTTTGTTCCATAAGACTGACTCATGCACTGTTCCATCATAATGGATTTTAACTAGTGGTGCTCATGTTGCACAGTAAGGGACCACTGTACAGTTAAAAAAGGTAATTAAAAATGGTCACACAATATATAATCATTTTATAGGGAATGACAGAAGGGCCTGTTATGGATATAAGAGTGTCACTTCTTGCACCCTTAGGGCACGAGAACTGCTCACCCTCAGTTTGCACTACTCTTGTTCTAAGAACATGCAAGGCAACACTCATAGAGGCAGTATAGTGCAGTGGGTTAAGGCTCTGAACTACAGATCTGGAGACCTCGGTTTGAATCCCACAGCCACCTAAGTACATACTGTGTGATCCTGAGCAAATCACTTAACTTCCTTGTGCTCTCAGGTCGCATCTGGAAACAAGCTTCGGCTTAGTGTGCTACTCCTGGTTAAACAATGTTTCCTTTCCCTTATATCCACCAGAGGCCCTCCTAGCATCCCTGTAAAGCTATATATAGTACAATTCCTTCCTGTGAGTGTTTGAAGTGCCCAGATTTTTACCCTTTTCAAAAAGAGGATAAGCAAAGTATGAATTAAAAATCAGATGACATGATAGGTGATTGTAATGTGATGTACCACCCTGCCTGCAGGTTGAACAAAACTGATTCAACATTAAACAAACAAAATCTGGTCAGAGCCAACACAGCTGCAAGCAACATGATGGTAGTGATGCAGCCGAGAAAAGTCAGAGGCTACTTCACCTCACCTCATGAGCCCCATAAGTGAAAGTTTTGGAATCCCCGCCAAAATGTGATTCCACTGCAACAAAACATCATTCCCCACCACAAGTGGGAAAACACATTTTGAGCAGGATTTGAAAAATGACAGCTATCACCTTCATGAGGTGGTGTAAAAAATGCCTATGTTGAAAATCTGGGATGAAAATATTGAAAAGTACCGAAGTTATGAGAGAGAGTGTAGGAAAAATGTCAATGTGCACTCATAAGTTTGTCATTTTTGCATATTTGACTCCAAATTTTCAACATAGCCTTCTTATGAGCCCAACTGTTGAACAAGGGTGGTAAAAATGTTAAAATCCAGCTTGAAAGGTGATTTTGCAACATGAGCATGAAATCGCATTTAGGCTTGATTTGCATCATCCCAATGCCATTGGTCATGGGGTAGGTCCAAAAAAGGCCATGTTGAAAATCTGGGGCCAAAATATGCAAAAGTAACAAAGTTATGCATCAAAGTTCAAAACTCCATTGAAATACTTTGAAACGCACTTACTTTAGTTTCTCATATTACCGTTGGTGATTCCAGCAACAAGACGTGTCTTCTATTGCAGAGTGGATCTTCACCCTGGGACCTGTTCAGGTGAGTGAGGGGTTGTGGGGTGGTGACTGCTGAATGGGAGGTCGGGTGGGGGTCAGATCAGCAAGGTACCATTTTTCTTTTACAGGTAGAAAAAAATCATTGAGGGACAGTTTTCTTTTTGACAGGTAACAGCGGCATTATACCGGGATGGCAATCCGAGGGTGGGGGGGCCACTAGACACTAGGGAAACAATATATCATTAAGGGGACGGCAGTCAGAGGGTGGGGGTGCCACTAGACACCAGGGAAACAATGGAACATTACAGGGATGTCGATCGGAGGATGGGAGGCCACTGGACACCAGGGAAACAGGATATCATTAGAGGGATGGTGATCAGAAGGTGGGTGCCACTAGACACCAGGGAAAGAGTACATCAACATGGAGATGGGGATCGGCATGCAGGGGGGGTGTCACTAGACACCAGGGAAACAATAAAGCACTACAAGGATGACGCTCAGAGGGTGGGGGGCCAGTAGACAGGGAAACAGTACATCATTATGGGGACCATGATCGAAAGGGTGGTGGGCCAATAAACACCAGGGAAACAATG
The DNA here is from genome assembly GCA_016271365.2 of Neoceratodus forsteri. Taxonomy (NCBI): domain Eukaryota; kingdom Metazoa; phylum Chordata; order Ceratodontiformes; family Ceratodontidae; genus Neoceratodus; species Neoceratodus forsteri. The sequence continues at coordinate 1,550,579,950 of CM057449.1, read as the reverse complement.
GAACATTAGGGGGACATAAACAGCAACAATATGGGGATGGCGATCGAAGGGTGGGAGGTGTCACTAGACACCAGAGTAACAATACAGCATTATGGGGACCACGATCGGAGGGGGGCAACAATACAGGGACAGCAATCAGAGGGTGGGGGTGCCACTAGACACCAGGGAAACAGTACTAGAGAGTGGGGATGGCAATCAGAAGGTGGAGGGTGCCACTAGACACCAGGCAAATATAATTACATTTCTATGTGTGGTACATAGCTCAGTGCTTGTGGTACGTACAGCAGAGCTGAATGATATAAGGCATGCTCAGGTACATTGGAGCTGGAACAGTAGGTAGGACAGTGCCTGCAGTATGAAGGAGTTGGATGATATGGTTAGTGCTTAGATAAGTCAGCGTTGGATATGAACATAGGTCAGTGGTTGTAGTACATAAGAACTGGATTGGATATGAGTGGTGCTTAGATACTAGAACAGATGATATAGCAACTGTTAGAACTTGATGTTTTGGCCTTTCTCTGTATCCCACCTTTGGCAGAATGCTTCACTGAGTAGGATTGAAGGCCCCCGACCAGGTGAGATAAGAGTGCTGGAGAAGGAGGAGAAGGCAGGAGAGGATGGAGGGCGAGTGCAACTCACTCTTAGCAGAACGACATTAGTCTGAGAGTTTAAATAGGAGTTGGGGGAGGAGCTATTTCCCCCATAGAACCTCAGGCTACAGCCTTCCAATTCTATGTGTGGTACATAGCTCAGTGCTTGTGATGCATACAGTAGACCTGAATAATATAGGTCATGCTCAGGTACATTGGTGCTAGAACAGTAGGTAAGACAGTGCCTGCAGTATGAAGGAGTTGGATGATATGGTTAGTGCTTAGATACATCAGCATTGGATATGAACATAGGTCAGTGGTTGTAATACATAAGAACTGGATTGGATATGATTGGTGCTTAGATACTTGAACAGAAGATATAGTAGCTGTTAGAACTTGATGTTTTGGCCTTTCTCTGTATCCCACCTTTGGCAGGATGCTTCATTGAGTAGGATTGAAGGCCCCAAAAAGAAATGTAATTACTGGAATGATTACCTCCTCCAACTCTGGAGAGTGTGGCCAGTAGCATGCAGGAGAGGAAAAACACCCTAAGGGGGAAACCTCGGAGGACCCATGGCTACTGACCTGCCCATCCTCTGGGCATACTAAAGGAGTGTAATCCTAAATTAACTAATATTAAGTTGTTGTTTAATTCAATGTCCGAGGTTGATTGAATAATCTTGAGTTTGATTATAAGCAAGCAGTCCTGGAATTGAGGTACTGATGTTGAGTCCAGCAAGAAGACGGTAGCAATAACTTGTTAGCGAAATCCCAGTTCAGAAAAACCATAGGTGTACAAGGTGAAAAGTTTGATACAAGGTAAGCTCAATCAACAGTTGAGAGAAGAATAACATCATAGAAGAGCGAGTGTAGACTGATTGAAGAGCAATCCAGAAGGTGAAGAATTCCTTTCTGAAAAAGGAACTATGAGCAAACAGCTATTTCCTTGCAAGGCAGAATAGGGAGAATATTGATCCATGTGCCCTGATTTGCAATTTTCCTTAAAGCATTAGGCCCTTGGTAGCGAAGCGAGTAAGCTGAGTGCAGGCTGCTAAGCCGTAAGAGGGAGGAGCAAATGGAAAACCTCCAGACCCCATGTGGGGTGAAGCAGGTAAGTGTAAAGTAGGCAATATAAGCCCAGTGAAGGCGAGTTGGGCAAAGCCAAGTCATTTGAAGTGAGGTGGATAGAAACTTCCATGCCCCCATGTGGGGCGAGACAGGTTTCTAAGGAATAAACGTATGAGCCTGTGAAGGGTGACTAGGAAGAGTTAAGCAGAAGCAAGCCCTTATGGGCAAGGTGGATAGAAACCTCCATGCCCCATTTGGGCTGAGGCAGGTTTATAGAGTAACATTAAAACTCCATGCCCCCTTTGGGGCAAGGCAGGTTTGTGTATGGTAGATGTTTCAGCCCAAGAGGGTGAGTAGGAGTAAGTCAGGCAGAAGCCTGCCCATTTTGCGGCGAGGCAGATAGAAACCTCCATGCCCCCTTATGGGGTGAGGCAGGTTTGTGTAAGCATATAAGCCCATTGAGGGCAAGTAGGAGTAGAGGAAGCCTCCTGTTTTGCTGAGCAATATAGCCCTGTAGAGGTCAGTATAGATGTACGCTTGAGCATGAGCCAAGGCCAGACGGGTGAAGCTGAAAAGATGGACTTTATGAGGTTAGGTATGACACGGTCCAAGAAAATGTCAAGTCCCAGATGGTCAAGGCATGAGAGAAGAATGCAATCAAGAGGAGTCTAAGTCAGATGAATTGGCAACTCGCCCAGATACGGTAAGCCTCATATCACTGGAGTAAATTAATGTCTGAGTCCGGAACCTATGAGATTGGAAATGGCACAATGGAATAGAGCATGGCTAAGATGTCCTTGCAGGAGAAGGCAATAAGTCACAGAACAAGCTGAAGCAAGCATGGCGAGAAACATCAAGTGGAGCGGATTACGGAATGTCCTGTGATGTCATCAACAGAAGCAAAGGTAAGGCCCACAGCTAAGCAAGCAGGGACATCCATGATGAATGGAAGTCAGGTGCAAGCAGATGGAAGGTAGGCTGACAAACACACAGTACTGGATAACTACAACTGAAGGCGAGACATCATGGTAGATTCCCCAAACATGCCATGAAGTCAGTGAGGAGGTGATGTGAAGATAAAGAAGTCTGATAAAGAGCTTGGTAAATGATGCCCAAAGTAGTATAATGACAATCCAGAACAAGGTGGGTAGAGACTGAAGCAGCAGGAGCAGAACCAGGCCAGTCTGAGGAGAAGAGAAACACCTCATATGCACAGGGAAGGTTGGCGGATGGAATGAAAGGTCATGATATGGTCCAGATCCAGATGAGCAAGGTGGTTAGCAGGTAGACAATGCTGAAGTGGATGGTCTGGCAGAAGGAGATCCAACTTGCAGCGAAGGAACGGGAAATGAACGTGCAATCCGAACCTGGAGCTGGAGCGAAACAGCAGGAAGAGGGAAGCTTGCATGGAGTTGTAATCCAGTGGCACAGTAGAACCACAAGGCTGCAGAAAAGACAACCACCCAGAGCTCAAGAAGGGAGAGTTACTCATGAATGTCCCGGCATAGACCAATGCTGAAGGAGCAAGAGAATGGAGGGGTACTGTAGAAGCAGGAAGAAATGATGCAGTAGGGTAGGCTCAGATGAAGGTCAGCAGTAACAGATTCAAAGCAGGTCACAGCTCACCATGAATGAATGCTCAGACGGCTGAGGAAGCCAAGTCCACCAGGGACAGCAAAAAATAAGTAACAAGCTAGGCCCCCACATAGGATAGCAAAAAAACAGGACAGCTACGTAGGGCTGCCTGAGTAGTGTAGAACTGAGTGATTCAAGCTGGGCTGCCACGTAGGTCAGCCAGAGGTAGAGTATGAGTGGCTGGACCTCCACGTAGGTCAACCTGAGGAAGCTGGACAGGCAAGACCTCCACATAGGTTTGCCAGAGTAGCAGAATGAATGAGTCAGGCTAGGCCTCCACATAGGCTAGCTGGACTAGCAAGACCTCCACATTAGGTTGGCCTGAGGAGGAGCAGAATGGTCCACTGCAGGTAGTGGGAAGGAGTCAAGCCAGCCCCCATGTGGGCTGGACAGACAGGCAAGTCAGGATGGCCGCATTGTGGCCTCATCCAGGTCATGTGGAGAGGATGCCAGGAGGATCAATATGAGAAGCAGGTACATGAAAAGTAGGTAGCCAGTGACTGAGCAGCAACCGAAAGCCCGGTGTAAGGCAATATTGGAAAGGGACTCCCATGGTCTGGTATAGGGATGAGTCCTGCAGAGAAGGCATCAGGAAATGGTGCAGACAGACAGCCAGGGCTCATTCATGGTGAAGCAGAAGGCTGGATCTCATGAGGTCCACTAATGTAGTGGGGCAACCAGGTCCAAAGGGACAGAATAGCAGTTTAGTCATTGAGAGGCGAGAGGGACTGCAGGCTTACCAAGTGAATGAGCAGGACTGAGGGTGATGTTTCTAAGACAGGGCTAAAGCAGCAGGCCAGAATGCCCCAGGCCATAGGGCTTGCTTGTGAGTAGGAGGGAGCACACCATGGAATCTCTGGGCACAGTTCTCAATTCTTCCAAATGGCAAGGATGTCCCTAAGCATCAACAACAGTCTGGATTGCCAAATGTTATGTGCTCATAGTGGGACTCAGGTTTGGAATTAGAAAAAGAAATGACCATCAGGAAGGCAGCTGGAAGCATAAGCAGGGAATGGTTGTCTGAGCAGGAAGGAAGGCCGATAGGCCCCAGCGGCAGTTGCAACAAGTGCCGAAGTGGAGGTAGTCCAGGTTTCCCCACTTTGCAGAGAAGCAAGAAAGGATGGGAAGCCCGGTTCAGAGGTGGTGGTGTTCAGTCACGATGGAGGTGCTGAGTGTAGCAGTGGTGTGGCAACATGGGAAGGTCTGGAAGTGCTGGAGACAAAGAACAGGAGCAATGGAGGCTTCATACACACAGGGGACTCCGCGGTAGCATGGAGCAGTGGCTGCTTGGTGAAATGGGACAGAACAGCAGCAGAAGGAAGAAGCAAGTATGCAGCAGAGAAGAGCAGGCCGCAGAAAGCTGTGCAAGAATAGCGAAGGAAAGCGAGTGGCGGCAGGGAACACGGCTCAGCATGGCAAGGAGGAGCAGCAACTGGAATCCCAAAAGAAGAGAACAAGGTAGGGAAGAAACACCAGACAATGGAGCAGGGGGGCTAAACAACCAAATGAGCAGAAACAGAGGAACTGGGGGGCAAGCACAGGTAGAACAGAGATGAAGAAAAGAGAGAAGCTGCGTACCAGCACCGCAACACTACCGAGTGCAACTTGCTCTAAGCAGAGCGGACGTAGCCTGAGGGTTAATATAGGAAATGGGGAGGAGCCTACCCCCCCGAGAACCTCAGGCTACAGCCTTTCAAATATAAGGGGAAGAAGAGAAGTGCTCACTCCAAACCCAGAAGTGATCCAGAAGTGAATCTAGAGCATTGTAGTGCAATTTGGTTGTGCTAGCAAGTTTTAGTCCACTTTCCTTTTTTTTTTCAAGAAAAATACAGGTTCAGATTTTCTAGGGACATCACCAGAATTGCCAATAGCTGTAAATTCTGCTAAGCAGACATACATAGTGACTTAGAACCAAAATTTGTAAAAGTCATATTTGCAAATGTATGACTAGCTGTCACATGGAATGCAAAACAAGGACACTATAAGAAACAGATAAAAGGTTAAAAAAAAGGCATATGAATGTTTAGTGAATAACCAGAGTTAATAAAAAAAGAATCTACATTGTTCCTGTCACCATCTAAAACGTTACATCCTCTTACCTTGAGTCTCTGCCACCAAAGTTTCAACTGTATATTGCATATTTCTATCATTTTGCTTACAAAATTTATGGATAACTATCTTTTTATCCCACTTCTTTTACTGTAACTCCTCCCTTCCCCCCGAGCTTGCTCCAGGAAATGAGCCTTGTCTCTCTTTAACTTTCCTGATCAGCAGGTTCTTAGATAAATAACTAAGTGGGAATGACAAGAAATGGATGTTGCCATTTTAAAGGGAATGGGATGCAGTGCCTACTGCAATTCTGTCTACTGAAAAATGTTTAAAACTTTTTTTTTACTTTTTTATTGTCCTTTCTCTAGTGTGGCCCCTATTTTCTGAGTCAGGCCAAGCTCCCTCTTCCAGCATCTCTAGCACAACAAGCATACGCTCATGGTGGGGCCAAGCCAAGCCAGACACACAACTCCTGCTTCCAGTAGAGGGTGGAGGGAGTAGACAGGAGAACCTCAAGTGGATTATTGCTTGTTCTGTTAGTTGAAAATTTAATAAAGAATGGGAAGTTAAAAAAAAAAAGAACCTCAAGTGGAAAATGTGGCTAGTGGTGGGGAGCAGAGCTGACTGCTCCAGGATTATACTTTGTTCTATCCCTTTTCTCACTCCCTCAGGAGTGTGGCACGCATGCAGCCTCAGGCACAAGAAAACACATGTGCCATGCAGAGCCTGGCCAATGTCCTCCCACCCATTATGCATCCTTGCTGCATTGCCATCTGTGGTCACCCACGTGGCAGCAGAGCAGTGGGGACTCACATCCCTCCCTCCTTGAAGGAGGAGAGCATCTTCTGGGGTGCTCAGTCCTCCTTCCCCTAGCTGGCCCCCAATCACCCACACTTGTTCTTGAATTCAGGTTTCTAGCATCACAAGCTGCAACGAGGGGCCAGCCTGAGTTAAAAACATTTAGTTTTAAATTATTCACCACTGATGGTTTCTGTCAAAAATTGTGTGAAACACAATCGGAATGTTAACTGGGTCCAACTTTATAAAAAGAGTGAAGACTTCCTTTGTTGCACTGCTGCTTTAAAAAGCCTATGGTCAATTTTTTTGGATCTCTTTGATACTGCTGATGAGGACAACTTGTAATTCAGATATCTAAACCCATGAACATATTCATTTTCCCAAAAACAAACATAGTCTAGTGATGGTGTTAGTATGTATTACTTATAGGAAGGTATCCAGTGATATGGGCGACTCAAATTGAGCAACTCAGTTTGAGCAACTCAAGTTGAGTGCCCGTGAGCCGTAAATAGAGCAAGTGGGGAACTATAGCAACAGTGGTAACAGCAAGGAAATCAGGACAACAATGACGAAAGATGAAGAGAGCAACAGGAGGAGGGATCTAAGATGATGGAGGATATAGCAGGTAGTCCGGCCTGGTAGTTCCCAGATAGCCGTTTGGTCTAGTGGAGGCAGTGTATTCATCTGATTGTGGAGGACATGGGTTCTAACCTGGGTTGGAGTTCTGGTTTATTTTTCATTTTTGTGTTTGCATTTTTTTGTTTTGTTTTCCGCACCCCATTCCCCTGCCCTCCTGGTGGTCCCCCGATCACAGGTTGCTCCCCCCCCCCAACCTGAATAGCCCCTTCCAGAAGATTCCCTGTACCCAAGTGTCAGGCTCCCCCTTGGAGTTGATTATAATTATTAATGGTTTTGCAGCACGGCGAAGCACCTCACATGGCAGGTGTGGGGGGCATAGCCCCAGCATAAAAAAGGGTGTAAATTTATTGCGCCTGGCTTTGGAGTGTGTTCTGGACCATCACAGTTTATGGTCCCACTGTAGTGCACATTGCTGTTGTTGTTTTCGGCAATGAACACTCGCTGATATGGCGAACACTATTTTGCATTCGCTCATATCATATGGAACCTATAGGAATACAACCTTTCGGACAATCTTAGTCATTCCTGCAAGTTATGCAGTATGTTAAGGCATTACAGCATGAATTCATCCCTTTTATCTTCGTAGTGCAATTTCAGACACTTTCATTTTGTTTCCCTGGAAGAAGTCTGAGCATGGGTTGTGTCATTTTGGGGACCCTTAAATATAAATAGAAAGCTCCCAGCAGGAGCCTGCTCCATATAGAACAGAGAAACCAGCCCCAAATACAGAGACCCACTCATCAGTAAAACATTTATTTTATTTAAGTGACTGGTGGGCAGAACTTCAGAGTTGCTAACTGGCAAATGTTTTGTGGAGCTAGGTCCATTTCAACAGGGCCTGTGACCTTAACCTAGTAAAACAGTTACAAAATATACTTTTTAACTGTTTTGCTGCTTTAACATTACAGAGTACATCAGTAATGACTCTACACCACTGCATGTGCCCTGGTTAAAAAAAAATGTTGTGCCCCTGTTGGTGCCCCATGTAGTGCAGAATTACCCCAATATCAACAATATGTACACTTTGCGTAGGTGTACTGGCTGGCCGCAATTTTGCCCCTCCCCCCACCCTGTACTTTGGTGATAATTAATAGAGTCTGGATCCGTCACTGGACTTCATCACCTGCACCTGCCTAAAGCGGCTTGAGCCAATCCAGCTGAGCTTCGAACAAGCCCCATACATATGAAATATAAATTTCACTTCAACTGAACATTAAGAGCTGCTGCTTTCAGGACTCAGGGTTAATGTTCATTCCTAGCCAGGACTGGCTGGAAGTGTGTCAGCCAAAGTCAAAGTGGCAGACATAACAGCCAACAATAAATGGTGCTTATGCTGGACAGCAAGTGCTGGGGTTGTTTGAAATCCACTAAACGGAGTCAGATTCATCAGATTTCAGGCTTTTTTTAGAATTCTAAATTTCAGTATTCGAGTCAAAAATCTGAGTTCTGAAAAAACCTGTGTCAGGTGCAGAACTGGAATCCAATTCTGCATCCAGTTACAAGTTACTGTACAATAAAACCTCCCGCCACCCAGTACAAACTTGAGGGAGCCTGTTAGTTGGTGAGAAAAAAAGTATTCCCATAGGGTTCATTTCAGATATCTGCCTATAAGGAATAGTGGCACACCAGACATACGAAGTAGGGATTAAATTAAAAAAACAAAAATGAACATAATGTTCAACCACGGCCATATTCTTAACGCAGCAGTGAAAAACCATTACAACAAGGATCAAGAGTGTCCCCAAGGGAGAGATAAAGGAGGATCAAAACTGAAAACTGTAATACATTTGTCACAATCCCCCACTTACAAATGAATACTGCCCCTCCTCCCCCACCCTAGTCTCACCTTCCACCACTCCCATACCATAACATGCTGCTGACCTGCTGGTGGGGTACTTGAGTGTGGTGCTGCCTGGAGTGCCTGCTGTGGACTGAAGGATGGAGGAGGCAGTGCAGGTCCAGCTTCCACTTCATGACTGCAAATTTCTTTCAGACAACACCTCCCCTGCAGTCAGTCACCAGACATGTACCTAGTAATCAAGAGACACCACTGTCTGCTGACAACCCCCCACTCCCAGTAATGCAGTCCCTTGGCTCCTAGTCCCAAACTGAACCTTCTAGAATGATCCAGAAAACAGACTCTCGTTGCACAAAGTCCCTACTCCCATCCCCGATCTACTGCGCTGTGCCTGCTATGTGGACTTAGAGAGACCTTGTCCTTCAGCACACCACTTCCTCTCCCAGCTCCTAGGTCCATCACTGCCAAATAGCCCAGCAGTCCCTGGTCCTCCCTGAATGACCTGGGAAGAGAAGGTGGTTGACCTAAAGAAAACACTCGGTAGCTGCCACTATATCAGATACTTTTCCAAGCATGACATCTGATTGCTACCCTGAGTTTTCTTCACATCTGCCACCTACTCTACCCAGGTCACTTGGGGAGGACCAGTAGCTTCTGGGTTATTTGGCAATGATAGGCCTGGGGCAAAGGGGTCAACCAGAGGATCTGGTCTGTCTCTAAGTCCCCAGCAGGTGCAGTACAGTAGGCTGGGGACAGATGGGACTCTACTGTGAAAATTTCTCTTCTGGTTCATTCCTGTGGTTACAGTTTGGGGCTAGAGTCAAGATTGAGGCCCTAGTCACTGGGTTACTGGTGAAGGCCTTGGAAGCAGACAATGGTGTCTCTGCTTAGTGGGAATGTGACTGTGATAGGCTGCTGAGGAAGGGGCTCATTTGAAAGAAATATGTAGCCTTGAAGTTGAAGTCAGACCTTCACAGCCTCCTCTGCCCTTCAGCCCACAAGAAGCAATTCAGGCAGCCCCATGCTTGGGATCCCACCTGCAGGCCAGCAGCACATTGAGGTAAGGAAGTGGTGAGAGGAGAAACAAGGGTAGTGGAGGGGGCCTGGCTTCTGTTCTGGTCCACTAACAGGCTCTTTTGAGTTTACACTTGGTGGAGAGCTGTTTTCTTGTGCAGTAACTTGCAGCTGGATGTGGAACCTGAATATTTGGTGCCGACTTTGATTCTGCCTCTGATGCCTTAGCTGGTATCAAAACAGAATTGGAGTTGGAATCAGACATTCTGATTACCCAACACATACATAATGGAACAGATATAGTAGATTATGAGCAATCCTAGGTGGTGCACTGCTGTCATATATCGCTGTCTCTCATATTTTGGTAGCTGCGTCACAATCCATGTTGCCGTCCTGTTAGAATCTTATATCCAGCCTATGCAGAGTCCACTACAGAATCAGATTTTGCTTATGGTAGTAGAAAAACCATGGGCCCCATTGTCAGTCACAAAGTGTAGCAGTGCAAAACAGGGAACAGACTGTTGCTCCGTACTGCTAGTGCGCATTTGTGCAACCACTTAGCACCAATCATTACAGCTGTGTCTGGGGCATCTGATGTGAAAACAAATTGTGATGTTGCATTTCATTTCATTTTTTCATTTTTATTTCACATAAAACCATTTAGGCAGAGCCTATTTTCAAATGATTTTGTGTCGCGGAATACAACTGCAAACAGAATCAGAGACATTGTGCATAACAGTTGTAACAAAGATGTAGGTAGTACAGATTTCAGAGTGGCAAAATAACAGTAGTCTGAACACGCCTTAGTCCAATATTGAGCTGGTGCAGCATCAATACATATAATCACTTAACTACACGATTTACAATAAGGTGCTAAAACTACTCGGTTTACAATAAGGTGCTAAAACTACTCGGTTTACAATAAAGTGCTGAAACTACTCAGTTTACAATAAGGTGCTAAAACTACTCGGTTTACAATAAGGTGCTAAAACTACTCAGTTTACAATAAGGTGCTGAAACAAATGAAAGGCTTTAGTGGGGGCACAGTATTGCTTACTTGAGCATTAAGGTCATGACATATGTGTAAAAAACTGTAGCAGTTAACTTTCACCTTCTCATCAAATCCCTCCAAGGATTTCTACAGATGGAAGGCCCTGCAAATTTCTCTGTGGGGTCTGATACAAATGGTTAGAATGATGGCATCACCTAAGGCTTTTAATCTGCTATCAAACCTTCTACTAATGATCCCTAATAAAATATTTACAAAACTGGAAAAACTAATTGCTCAAGAGAGGAAAACCACCATGATGTAGTAGCAATACAGTAAGTATAAGGTCAATATTAAAAATTAGGCCTTGGGCTTACATGGCTGAAAGGATACCACCTAGCCTTCACAATGAAACAGACCGATATATGGTTTCTTCCTCATAGTAGCCCACCGGCTTCTATATGGACACAGACTGAGGAAAAGACCATAACAAAGGACAAACAAACAGAAGGCAGAAAGAAATGCCTTAGCTCATTTCTGTCCCCCTTCTGTTTGTTTGGATTCCATGTATGTGCACACCACACCCTGATGTATGAAAAACCTATTTAAGGTCAGTTTCACAGATGTCCAATACAGGCCACTGCTGCGAGACCTAGAAAATCATCCCTGAACAAGAAACATCAAAATGCAATGGTCTGAGCTGTCCCAGTTGATGAAATGAGGTGACCCACCAGTGGCAAACATCCATTTCTGGGATTATTCAATGCTCAAAACAGAAATGGCGCATGTACACCGACACATCTGGGCCCAGGAAGGCATCCTACAAGTCAATATAACCTGGCTAAATTTGGAATAGAAAGGAGCCACTGTGGGTACACCTGTAGATGTGTAACATCCACAGCTCACACTTGGATCCAGGACTGAGCTTCCCCAAAAATTCCCCTTGGGAGGAACTTTTCACAACAGGGTCACTCACGGGGTGGGGGGAGTCAGAATAGACTGACTGCTGAGAAATGAGAAAATGAAAATCTCCAGTAAGTTCACATTTGAATGGGAGACCAACCTAGGGCTTAATTTCTTGGAGAAAAGATGGGAGAAGTGCTGGAACAATACATACAGCTTATGTGAAGAAGGGCAAGGAAAATATATCCAATATACAGAGATGTTATCACCCTGCAGCCATGTTTAGGAATATGCCAGTACTGCCGTATGATAACTGTTGGTGGTATGAATCGGCTGATGCAGGATTGGCACATATTTTGTACCAATGCCCACATTTTAAAACAGCTGTGACTGGAGGTCAACAAGTCCTAAAGAGCATACTTAGTTAAACTCCACCTGGTTCACCACGGTTATATACAGTATAATGGAAGACCTCCCAGAAGTTAGGGGCACACTTTGCACTGCAAAAAATGTCTTCTCTGTGGAGCTTTGTGCCAAAAGGTTAATTTTATCCAAGTGGAGGCAGGCACAGGTGGTAGGTATTAATGACTAGCTCAATAAAATGGATACCCTGGCAATCAAATGAAAGATTGTTGTTTTGCTGCAGTGCAGCTTGACACATTTCTTAAGTTTGGGAACCTTTCTTCAGCCTCTATGTGTCCCAAATTCCAGATGTTAAAAGGTTAAGTCCCTATTCTGTTATTGTAACCTTGCAAGTGGTGCAGAATAATGAATTAACAGTGAAACTGTTGCTTGTCCATTCCTGAACTAATTATCTAGATATATACAAACTGACTCAGTAACAGTGTGAGATTTTTTCTATATTATTTGAATTTAGAGTAAAATTTATCATTTTGTTCCACATACTTATTAAGTGTATACATTCCGTTTAAAACATTTGAATTGACATATGAAAAGTAATACATACAACCTTGTTATTTCAGACTGGAGTCCAAAAGGTACAGAATAAGCACTGAACACTGAGCATATTGGAACAGTTAATGAATTCTGCCAGACGATTATGTTTGACACAATTTAAAAGTTGCAGGTGTGATGAATTTCTTGTAAAAGAAAAACCAGATCAAGAAAGAATTTATGGGAGAAATATGGGTTGCTCATGCAAGCCTGAACTGCATGAACAAAACTTTTGTTGATATGTTTGCTTCTTTAAATACCAGATACAAAGTGACCAGTTCACAAATTTATAGGTGCACCCCTGCCTGCCTCTTTTAGCTAACTATCAGGCTCAGTATGAACCTGGAAAACTGCATTCAATAAATAAATTAATTATGTACTGTACAGAATATATAAAGAACAGTGGATGAGCAACTATGCACAACCAGTGTGTTCTGCCACAGAGGAATTCTGATTCTCTGACCTCAAGGGCCAAGCTCAGAGGTCCATGGGAATCAGAACCCTGAGGTGGCAGAACACACTAGTTGTGCATAAAGTCGCTCACCCTGTATTTCTACAGTGTACAGTATTACATGAAATGTGTGCATTGTGGTTATTTTGCCTTCAGAGCAAAACTGACTTGTGTAGTCTCTAGAAGTTTCAGAATGCTGTTGTACCACAGAAGGGTAGAATTATATTCCATGACCTTTGAACTGTAGTACAACAGCATTTTGAAAAGGATAGAATTCTATACAGAACAACACTATACAATACACTATATGCCTGTATTCATCTAACATTATCGTATTCTCAAAATATTTACAGTAAGAATAACCAAAGATTCTGTGTAGTTTAGTAGCTAAGTGTTAAAAAAAATACTCCCTGAACATACAGCATGTAGTTTTTTAGTTGAAAATTACTTTGCTTACCACCACCCCCTAAAACAACTCAGACTAGCATTGCATATAATACTAGTTAAATATGTCACATTATTACATGGGGCTCCTGAGGCAGTGATACAATCGGATGTTGGACATCACCTGACAGTGCGATAATCCACATTATCAGACTGTCAGGGTGATGAGGTCCACCATGTTCAGGATCAAGAGGAATAATGGTCCCTGTTTCTGACGGCATGCTGCAAAACACAACAGCAGCCATTTGTAAAAACAGCTAAGCAGGACAGAATGGCCTCTGTACCAGAGCTGTTGTGGCATGCTGTGCTGCTGACTCCCCGCACAGTATGAAACCTGCCAACCAGTTGAGGTGTTTCACTGGGGTCTTGGTAGCAGCAAAGCTGCTCTCTGTGCTGGCATATCATGTCTCTCTCAGGGATCAGTCCCCCAAGCCGGCGCCCCCCCCCATATGCAGTTAAGACACTAACATTCTTTTCCCTTATGAGGTCCGAGTCTACCCATCCGCCCACCCTGTGGATCTCGGACTCCCCACGGAACATTTATCCCTAAGCTGTCAGGTACAATATCTGGAGTAGCAGGAATAAAGATGACCACCTGGCAGCTCTGTGTTTCTAGTCCTGTGCAACTTCTGTCTCTGCCCACCCACCACCCAACGGACCTCGTGGCATGCTCTGCACAGTTTACCCACAGTAGTCAGTACCTACAAAGTGTTGTTTGCTTCCCCATACTAAACAAAGTGACTGCCTTGTCCCGAGACTTCTGTGGTTGGTGTCGCACCCCACTACCCATCCTCGTAGTGGACTCCCTGATGTTTGGAAAGTGGTGGCTCTATGCTGCATCACCATCATCTGTCAGGCTACTCACAGCAGAGCAGTGAGTGTGAGAGAAGACAGATGGAGAGTACTCCTGTGTCCCTCCGGTTCCATCCTGTGGCATGTGTTGCCACCTTTCCTGCTCTAGGAAAATCTGCACCCCACCCCCCACCCACACCATGCTTCAGAGCCAACAAAGTGTCTGTCCTGTCCCATGAGCTCCGCGGTTGCTATCACAGCCCACTCCCCATCCTCCTAGTTGACTCCTCGATGCTTGCAAAGTTGCAGCTATGTGCTGCCAGTCTCTGTACTGTACTTGAAAAACACATTAGCGGAGTGAGAGACAAAGACTATGACAAGGCGCTTGCTGCATTTGTTTGGCAGTGACACAGTGACAGGGTGAATTGGAGTCAGCGGGACTGCAGATGCCATGTGCTCCGACCGCAAGAGTGGTTGCGGAGCAGTGACAGCAGTGACTTTGCTTGGGATCCCTGTGCACAGAGAGAGAGAAAGGTTGCTTACAACACAGAGTGCGATGCTCAGGACAGATACAGCGCCAGTGTCCATAAGTATCTCCACCTGCTGAATCAGAAGACTGCTCAGTCAGTAAGTCACAAGCACAGAGAACCCACCGCACCTTGAAACACAGGGCACAGCGGAGCAAGGCACACACACAGACAGTACCAGCTGCACTCTGGTCCTCTAATGTTCTTCCCACAGTGTACAGTGTGGAGTGAAAGTACTGCTCATGTGTCCTCCAGCAGTGCCAAAGGAAAGAGCATATCTCAGTACCACCACCACCCATATCACGGGAAAAGTAATTACAAAAGTACCTGTGGCGGTGGTAGAGCTACACACACTCAGTACTCCCATATTGCTTATCTGTTGTCCAGAAGTGCCACAGGTAAAGAGCAGATCGCAGTGCCACCACCAACTGTGAATGGAGCCACAGTGTAGAGGATGCTAATTAGCGCACAGGTAAACTGTAAGTCCCGGCAACACTGTATGGTACTGAGCAAAGCAGACCACTCAGGTGGGATGCAGCAGTGGTGGTTGCAGCATGCATCAGTCTGTGTGTCCTGGAAGCAGTAGGCACAGCAGTGATACCCTCACACAGGTCTCCTCAGTGATCATGGTAATTAATGCACAGTTTGTGGCAAACAGCAGTCTTCTGAACACACACCTACTGAGCCCCACAGGGTGAGTAGCACCACACACTAGAATCATTTCCAGGCGCACAGGTCTCCTCACTGATGCCACCATTAGTGCCCTCACACTCCATGATGCACTGCCACCTATTCATGTTGTTGCAGCTCACCCCTCCCTCCATGCCCATCCTCTCTCCTATCACATTAGATCCTCTCCCTCTCCATCCCCTCTACTAGTCATTAAGTCCACTCCCAGGCACCCCAGCCTAAACTGTGAAAACATGCATTACAAAGGCTCATTCTCCTTCTGCTGCTCCTCTCAGGTAACATACAACCCAATCCTGGGCCAGCTACTCTCTCACCACCAACTAACCTTTGGACAGATGGTCTTCTCATAGCCTCGATGAGCAACTGTAGCCTGCTCAAAAAGTTTGACATCTTACAAGGTTGGGTAGTGTAGCACAACAGCGATGTTCTTGCAATAACTGAAACTTGGCTCCCTCTGAATGTACCTGATTCAGCCATAGCTCTGAGAGGGTACACTTTGTTTCGTCTCTACAGGCTTGCCAAAAGAGGTGGCAGCTGTGCCATCTGCATTAGGGATGAACTACAGGGACACATCCTCACTACCGAGCCAACTACCCATGGAGCTCAAGCCTTTACCATCAAAACTGGTATTGGGAACTCCAGGAAATCTGTCATAATAATGTCAGTCTATATACCCCCAGAGATCAAAACCTGGCTTTTGATTCAGTTCTTGCCTGCATCTCTCAGCTACCGATTAATGCTGAAATCATTGCCCTAGGGGATTTTAATATAAACCGGTCTGCTGCCCCAGCTGTGCCATATTATGATGCAGTTGCAGCCCTTAATCTTACCCAGGTCATCCCTTCCCCAACTAGACTTGACCATAAGACAGGTAAATCCACCCTGTTGGACCTCATTATTACCAACCATCCTGAGAGACTTTCAGAGGTCTCCGTACTCCCTGACACCTTAAGTGACCTTTCCCATGTCCTCTGCCACTGGACCAGCCATACTAAGAAACCACCCCCTAGGGTCACCTTTCAGTATAGGCTATGCAAGGGTTCTGTGGGTCGCTTTAAGGAATGCTTAGCCAGCAGTGACTGGACTCCTATAGCCTCCACCACTGACATTGGTAGTGCCCTGGCCTATTTCATTAACACTTTTAATGCCGTGTGTGGCACTTTGCACCCCTCTCCAAGAAGGAAATCAAAGGTCTTAATATACCCTGGATCTCACAAACCCTTCTCAACCTTATGAGGGAGTGAAACAACCAATGGAAAATTGCCCTCACCACTGGACTCCCATTTGACAGGCAGCATTATAGGGCAGTCAGAAATCATTGCACCCAGGAAATCCATAGGGTTAAGGCTGCCTACTTTCAGTCTGCCCTCTCTGATATGTTGGGATCTAGTTGTCGTTTCTGGGACAACATAAAATAATTATCAGGTAAAGTCACCCCCCACCCTCGCTACTCAAGGTAAATGGTGATCTCCTATATGATTCACTAAGCATTGCTAACTCACTTAACACTTCCTTCACTTACCTAAGCGGCATTCTCCCCTCAGACTTCTTCAATACCCCACCACTCCCTCTTCCTCATCCACCCCCGATGGGGTACCTCCCTTCCGCTTTTGGACTGTCACACCACGTGAGGCCTACACTTACCTTTCTAAGGTACTTAGGAAGTTTAGGTTCAGTGCTGATAGTCTAGACCTCAAGCTACTCCACCTTGCCCTTGATGTTGTTCTCTACCCCCTCACTAACATTCTTTACCTCTCCCTCTGTCTCTGCCAGTTCCCTACAGAATGGAAGTCTGCAATGGTTACTCCAATCCTGAAAGGTGGTGATAGAACCTCCCAAGGAAGCTACCGACCCAATTCTATCCTCCCCTCATTTCCAAGGCCCTAGAAAAAGTCATGTCGGACCAACTCTCGGATTACTTCTCCAAAAATAATCTACTCTGCCATGAGCAACATGGTTTTAGGCCAGGACACAGCACCATGACTGCCCTAATTGAATACACAGACTTCATACACAAAGCACTTGACTGTGGTCACCTTGTTGGGTCAGTTTACTGTACATTGAACTAATGAAGGCATTTGACATGGTGAAGCATACCATCTTAATTCAATCCCTACCCTCCTTGGGCCTATCCCCTGACACTGTATCCTGGTTGGCGAACTACCTAAGTAGCAGGTCCGAGCAAGTCAAAATTAACACTACTCTCTCGGAAAGTCTCCCTGTCCACTCTGGAGTTTCCCAGGGCTCTGTCCTGGGACCACTCCTATTTAGCCTTTTCCTAAATACCCTGCCTAAAGCCTGTTCCGGTCATCTGCTCCTATACGCTGATGATGCAGTAAACTTCAATAGCCACCCTGACCTCTTCAGTCTCCAGAAAAACCTACAACAGTGCTTTACCGAAACTGAATCCTGGTTTATTTCCCATAAACTTGCCCTTAACTATAAAAAAAACAAAGTAATGATCTTCCCACATCACCAAAACCAACACTGGGATGCCCCAGTTCAAATATTAAACCATCAACTTACCTCTCTGGAATAAGTTAACACCTTTAAATACCTTAGAATCACCCTTGACACCTCCCTCACTTACCAAAACCACATTAACCTGGTCAGCTCTGCTATCAATGCCAGAATTGGGATGCTTTATAGACACTGTCACTGTTTGCCTCAAGAAGCACTTAGGCTGGCTGTCACCAGCTCTGTACTCTCTTTAGTGGACTACGGGATTGTCCTATATGGACCTGCCACACCCACTGCTCTCCAATAGATTAAGTTTGCATTGAATAAGGCTTGTAGGCTTGTGACAGGGTGTGACAGGTGAGTCCCTACCTGTGACCTTTACAGAATGTCTAACTGGCTAAATTTCGACTGCCGGGTACACTATCAACTATGTCTCTTAGCCAAAAAAATTACCCTGGGTCTCACCCCCCCAGTCTTCTCCACCTTCTTACCCTAGCCCCAACTACCCATGCCACAAAAAGCTCTACAAACTCCCCCTACACTGTTCCACACTGTAGGATGTCCCTGGGCCAGCGATCCATTATGTACAAAGCTCCGCTCTGATTGAATTTCCTCCCATCCGAACTCTGCCATTACGAAGCTTGGCCCTTTCATATCGAAACTTAGGGAGTGCATAATCACCTCCAGCCTCTGTGATTGCTCCTAAACCCCTCCCCCCTGACAAGATCTCCTCTGACTGCTTTAGCCTTGCTCCTAGGCTCTGGCCTTGCTGGCCTTTGGGTGCCCTTACTTAATCTGTCTTACCTGGCCTTGAATGACCTGTTATGAATTCCTGATTTAGCTACCACCAGCTACTTATGTGTCTTGCACAACATGTTTGTATATAATTAACTTGTACAAAATATTTGTCTGTTATTGTCAATGATGCCCATTTGTTTCCATTGTACATTGCCTTGTACCTGCCTTTTATTTACCCATGTACTATTGATTCTATTTGTCTGTTGACATGTTCAGTCTAATTTTTTTCTGACGTGGAATCTTTGAAAGGAGTCTCTGACTCAAAGGTTGTAATTACGATATTCTCAATAAATAAATAATGCACAGTTTCTGAAAGCTGCATGTTAGTCTGTAATGTTTCTGAATGTGTGACTACTTTATAGTGCAGAAGAACGCCCATTAAAGTGTAAAGTTTGTACACCATTAGAACGTCTTTCCCAGTGTTTTTAACACAGACGTGTTTCACCCATGTAATAAATGCAATAATGCACTCTAGGTTGTGCTGTTAATGGGGATTACTGAACACCTCGGGTGCTGTGAGGGCACAAGGCCATGTTAATCCCCATTAACAACACACTCTAGAGTACATTATTGCTTACTTAATGTTTAAGCCATGGATTTATTTAATGCATGTTGTTCGCTTTTTTTTTAAACGTGCCAGAAGGCTTGTATCCTTCAGGTATCAATACATGAACAAAAACACATCTCATTTTCCAGTTCTTTATGCTCAGCATTTGCTACAAGAATTGGAAAGCCTTCATCCTAGTCCACCTCTGTGAGGACTGCACTAGTCTTTTTCTTATACATACTTATTTACATACACATACAGTATAAAAAGAAAACATTATATAACCTGTGCAGCTACAGCCTGTGAATTTCAGTGTTCTCTCTGTACTACCTCCACTGCTATCTTGAAAGCATCTGTAACAACAGCCCCTGGAAAAAAAATCAGCAGTGGCTAGAAGTTAACAAACACAAACTCCCTGCTCAAGGTACAGTCCATGCCTGAGGCCCCAACAATAAGCAATTAGAATTACGAGTCCTGTTTCTGGATAAAGAAAGAGAAGCCATCAATGTCAGAGTCAATGTAGATGGTCCAAACTGCAAACAATTCTATTTTCTCACTTTCAGTCTTTTGCTGATCTAGCATTCAGATGCTTTCATCTAGAATAAAGGTTTTCTTTTTTTCTGTTTTCACTGGCACGCATGTGTCTCACCTGATTGTTGGGATACCCAAATATCGTGGTAAGGTAAAAGGTTGTCTTGGGGACTACAATTTTTGCAGCTACTCCATCAGTGCCAAGCTCCTCCCTCTCCTCTACTAAGTCGGTAAGACCTGCTGCAGGCAGCCCTCCAGCCACCCACCCTACAGCCTGACTTCTCAGGGTTCTGGAGGCATGGAAAATGAAAAAACAGACAAATGGGTGTTACAACTCACAGTCACTGATCCTTAACCAAAGCTAACCACTTATCCTCCTAGCAGACCCCCCCCAAACCCTGCCTGTATCCAGGTCCTTATACAGAAGAGGACCATTCAGCCCCTACCTACTGAGGCCAGAGTTACCAACAGGAATCAGAATGGAGACACTTTTCATAACTGTATGATACACAAAACATGATATCACATATCATGCACCACTGCGTTATCATGCAGTCACTTTCACAACTCATTCCCTATCACCCCAAAGGCAATGACATTCTGAAAATTGAAATGATAAACAGTTGTTGCAATAAGTCCAAATATAAGTCCATGAACACTCATGGTCAGGAGCTCCAGAGGGGGGGGGCTCCAGTCCATTTAGCATTCACGCCTGCCAAAATAGAACCGGGGGTCCAGTTTTGTGCATAGATGGCCAAAAGAGTTTCAATGTTTTGGTGAATAGAGTATGGGGTTAGTAGTGCTTATTTTATTTATAGAGATCTCAGAATTACAACCTTTGAGCCAGGGCCTCATATACAAGGGCTCCACATCGTAACATGAGGGAGACAAGGACAATATCAGGGTACAATAAACAAACGTGAATTAGTTACAAAGCACAACAGTGAAAACAAAAGAAAATTACAAATTAAGTGATATAAGGTTCCAGCAGATTACATGGCACAAAGTACAATTTTGCAAGGATTAGGAACATAGAAACATAGAAGTTGATGACAGATAAGGACCACAAGGCCCATCCAGTCTGCCCATTTCTTTTTCTACCTTATGAATGTGCCATTGGCCTTTGCTCTGTCAATGGCCTATCTATTTATACTCATCTGTATTGCTCCCTCATGCCTATCCCATGCCTGTTTGAAGCCCTGCACTGTATTCATATCCACCACTTCCTGAGGTAGGCCGTTCCATGCATCCATCACCCTTTCTGTGAAAAAGAACTTCCTCACATTACACCTTACTCGGCCTCCCTCAAATCTCATGCTGCGTCCTCTTGTCCTGCTAGTCTTCTTATATTGAAACATGTTAGACTCTTTCACTTTGTTAATGCCCTTAAGATGTTTGAATGTTTCAATCATATCACCTCTCTCCCTCCTTTGCTCTAGGGTATACAAACTGAGCTCAGTTAATCTGACCTCATATGTTTTCTGATGCAGTTCCTGCACCATTTTGGTTGCCCTTCTCTGGACTGCCTCAATTTGGTTAATGTCCATGTGAAGGTGTGGTCTCCAGTACTGCACGCAGTACTCCAGATGGGGCCTAACCAGTGTCTTGTAGAAAGGGATTATTATCTCCCTCTTCCGACTTGTGATACCCCTACTAATATACCCCAACATCCCTCTAGCCTTACCTACTGCTTTAGTGGTCTGCTTGGATGATTTCAGGTCATCAGTGATGATGACGCCCAAGTCTCTTTCTTCCCCTGTGACTGCCAGCAACTCCCCTCCCAGCCTATAGGTGACGTCAGGGTTTTTCTTCTCTATGTGCATGATCTTGCACTTCTTTGCATTAAACCCCAGTTGCCACTCTTCTGACCATTTTGCTAGTTTATCCAGATCTCTTCTCATTCTGCCCACCCCATCTGGATCATCTACTCTGTTGCAGATCTTGGTGTCATCTGCAAACAGACAAATCTTACCCTCCAGTCCATCTGCAATGTCACTGATGAAGATATTGAAGAGGACTGGTCCCAGAACTGATTCCTGAGGTACCCCACTTGTGACTTGCATCTTTTCTGACTGTATACCATTTGCCACCACTCTCTGTTTTCTGCCCATCAACCAGTTTGCCACCCAGTTGACCAACGTCTGACCAACCCCGAGCCTACCCAGCTTATTAATCAATCTTCCATGTGGAACAGTATCAAAAGCTTTGCTGAAGTCAACGTAGGCAACAACAACTGCTCCCCCTTGGTGCACCACTTTGGTTATCCAGTCAAAAAATCTATGAGATTAGTTTGACAGGACCTTCCTTTTGTAAAGCCATGCTGTCTTGGATCCTGTGCTTCTATGGATTACAGGTGCTGCACTATCCTTTCCTTAAGGAGTGTCTCCTTAATCTTGGCCACTACTGAGGTAAGACTGACTGTTCTGTAGTTCCCTGCCTCCTCCCTGCTACCACTCTTGTGGAGAGGGATCACGTGAGCCCTTCCCCAGTCTTCTGGGACCTCTCCTGTGCTCAGAGACTCACTAAACAGTTCTGATAATGGCTCTGCTAGTTCCACCCTTAGCTCCTTTAGTACCCTGGGATGTATGCCATCAGGTCCCATTGCCTTGTCCACCCTGAGCTTACTGAGCTCTTGTAGGGCCCTTTCTTTTGTGAAGGGACTAGTGCACACCTCCCACCCCCCGTGTCCATGGTACTGAGCTATGGGCCCTGCCCTACCTTCTCTTCAGTAAATACTGAGCAGAAGTATCTATTTAGGATAGATGCTTTTACTTGGTCCTTCTCCTCACATGCCCCCTTATCCCCTTTGATCTTAGCAATACCTCCTCTGGACTTTCTCCTTTCACTAATGTATCTATAGAAAGTCTTGTCACCTTCTTTTACTGTTCGTGCTAGTCTTTCCTTGGTTTGGGCCTTTGTGTGCCTTACTTACTTCCCTGCTTCCCTTAGGGAAGTTTGGTATGCCTCCCTATCTTCATCCTGCTGCATTCCCTTATATTTCCTGAAGGCCAGCATTTGGGCTCTGACCTTTTGAGCTACTGTGTTTGAGAACCAAAGCAGTTTCCTTCTTCTTTTGCACTTCCTTTTCTCACTAACACAATGGGGTGTTGCTTCATGTATTGCATCTTTAATGCTTGCCCACTTTGCCTGTACCCCCTCACCTGTATTTCTTTTTGCCATGGCTAGCTTAACTCTGTTGGCCATCTTATCTAAGTCAGCTCCTCTGAAGTCCCATATTTTTGCCTTAGAATAGGACGATTTTGTTCTAGTGGCCAAATTGAACCATACCATGTGATGGTCACTGGCACCAAGGTGACCTTCTACCTGGAGATCTGTGATCCTTTCCCTGTTAATCAGTACTAGATCTAGGATAGCTCTGTCTCTTGTGGGTTGTTGTACCAGTTGTACCAGATTGAGAAGTTACATTGGTTCCAAAAATTTACATACTGTGAATGAGCGGCCAAGGGATGACCTTGTTAGGACATACAGGTAGAAAGCCAGGAGAACGGTAAGGGAGGATATGAGGACCAACCATGGAGTGAAGAGATTTAGAGCAGCCCAAGAGAGGTATTGAGCCAGTGAGGTCCTAAATGCTAGAACCCACTAACAAGATGCAGAGGGGGTAGGAGGAGGTTTAAGGAAGAAGAACTGCAATAGAGCATGAGGGAGTGTTACCATGAAGCAGAAAACAAGGGAAGGAAAAGGAGAAATTTCAGTGGTGGCACAGAGGGGGTAGGGAGTGTGTGTGCAGTAAAAACTGAAGGAAAGGGGAAGGGGTAGGGCAGGAGGCCTATGTAACTGTAGTTTACTTTTTGGCTTTTCTCTATTCTACCCTTGGTAGGTAAGCTGGGTAGTAAGTAGGGAATAGAAAGTGTAGCACCAAGCGTGTGTAGAGTGCCGGAGGAGGAGGAGGAGGAGGAGGAAGGGGTAGATGGTGGGTGATTCACAATGCACTAAGTGTGGAATTGGCATGGAACGCTGGCTTTTGTAGGGGATGTGGGAGGAGCTATTCCCCCACACTGAACCTCAGGCTTTAGCCCTCCAAATCAATGTTTTGGTGAACAGAGTATGGGGTTAGTAGTGCTGATGTAACTGTAGTTTAGCTTTTGGCTTTTCTCTATCCCCACCCTTGGTAGGTAAGCCCGGTAGTGAGTAAGGAATAGAAAGCCCAAAAAGACTATCTCCTCCATCTCATGGAGAGTATGACCAGTAGCACACAGGAGAGGAAAAAACCCTAGGTGGAGGAAACCTCTGGGACCCATGGCTACTGAACCCCCCGTCCTCAGGGCAAACTAAGAGAAGATGATCCTATGTTCTGACAACCATATTATAAATTCTAAGTAAGATGGACTGTTTGTAGACATGATGATCCAACTTCAGAGTCTGTAGAAATATGCATACTGGAAGGTCAATTCTGATGCTGAAGAGGCAGGTCCATTCTGAAGGAGTGTCCAGATCCTGAATATGGATTAAGTCCAGCTAAAACTAGGTGAATGCGAGCATGCAGAGTATGAGCTGAATAAATAAGCAGGCAGACTTTATACTGTGGGAAGTATGGCGGGTTATGAAATTCTTAAGTAATCCATCAGACTTTGTAGAGGGTTTGACATTCAGATTAGGGTCTCAAAGCTTGGAGTTCAGCAATGTGCCATATGTCACTATGTAGGCATCTATGGAGATGATGAACAATTTGGACAGAAGTTTTAGGTACCTGGTAGGAGGGGTTTAACTTGTAAGAGCTTAAACCAATGAAGAAAGGATGGTATATGATGTGGAGATGGTGACTGGATATCGATGGGAATAATTGAAAGGTTCAATACAATAAATTTGAGGGTTGACTAGAGTTATTGTTATGATAATAAGATTTGTATGTTGAGGAAGGACTGTTAGTAGAAAATGGTGGATATGGCTATTACTGTGGCTTAATTGCCTATGGCAGGAGCTTAAGTGGCCGTGGCGGCTTTGCAGTGCTGAAGCATCCAATGTTGAAATGCAGAGGGGAGCTACAGAATGGGCCTTTGAATAAGTCTATAGACTGATGTGGCAATGGGAAGTTGAGAGCAGCGTAGAATGCCAAGGGAGCTTAAATGGGAGGTAAATCCTGAGGTATGAGTTAAAAGGGCTGCTGGATGGGTAGCTGGTATGATTTAGGGTAACGTGGTGAAGAGGTGTAGATAACATTATGACTTATAATGACATCCAGGGACCAGGGAACAGTTGATCGAATAGAGTAGCTTTAGCAAGGAAGCTAGGCACCTGATATCCAATGATATGTGTTCTGGGATAGTAGCCGGAGAAGGCCTTAGGAACATCCAAATGTTATTAAGGGAGTACAAGTCGACTAATAGTGATCAAACAGCATTAGCACTTGTAGGAGAAGACTATGAGGAGAAGGTAAAATGGATGGTGTAAGGATTGCTATAGGATGACTTGTGGTTTCCATTATCCTTAACACTAACAGTTATTAAGGAATTGGTACATCTCGGAAGGAATTAGGGTCACAGTTCCAAATAGGATGTTAGGAGTGAAGGAAGCTACATTAAATCTTTGATCTTATGAAGACATGGGAGGTAGGGATGCCCCTTACTGCTTGAATTAACTGATACATAAGGAAGCATCCTGCAGAGCTGGTTGAGGGAAGAGCTCTTCTATAGTCCAGTCAAATGGGATTCCAAAAATGGGTCTTAGGGAGGTGACCGAGAAGTAGTGATGAGTCTATGATGATGTAAGAGTCTATAGGGTATGATGTTCGAGGGATGTTGCTAGCAGAAGGTTTCCTCAGGTGAGATGAACAGGTATTCCGTAGAGCATTGGAAGGGAGCTGTTATGATGGCCGAGGTAGGAGTATGAGACAGATGAATGAGGTGGAGTAGTTGAGCATGCAGGGATGCTGGACATTGATAGTTGTAGGAATGCCCAAAAAGAGACACAGCAAATGTGCAGGAGCCCTGAGCTGCCAGTGTGGCGAGAAGGAAGGGAGCACTCCAAGGATGGGGGGAATTCCAAAGCAGAAGACCACGGACTGATGGATGGAGCATGATAAGAAGACAGCAGAGGCCAGGCAGTATGGACATCGGCAGGTGCAAGAAAGGTACACTACTGGGGCTAATGCCACTGCATACCAGAACAGAAGGCAAAAGCTGCAGCAGGCCTCGGGTGGTGGATCCATGCATGACTCAGAAGGGAATCCAGGCACCAGGTACTGTGAAGTTGGGGCACGGAGTTCCCACCTCCGAAGGAGATGGCGAACATGGAATGCTGAAAGGGAATTGCACAGGAATCACTGATGGAAGACCTCCTGATGGGATGAGGGCAGTATAAGGGGGAAACTGCAGAAGGAGGCAAGCCCAGGTCCTTGAAGGTGAGCAAAAGGTACATGTTTGACAGTAAGCCAGGGGGATGCAGGCAGACATGTCCATAAGGAAGGCAAGAGGGAAGTACAATGGTCCAGAGCAGCAATGAAGGGGGAGAGGGCAGCTGGGATCTGAAGATCTGCAGATTGGAAGAGGCTGAGCCAGTAGGCAAGCCACAATGATGACACCCAGAAGCACAGGAGGAGGTGGAAGATGGGCAGCAGAGAAGTCCAGAAGTCTGATGGATGGAGTGGTGGCAGAGACTGAACAAGCCAGCGAGGCCAAATCCAGAAAGTGAGGAGGCCAAGGCAGGGAAAAGTACATAGAGTCCATGGAAATGCAGGATGTAGTCAGTGAGGTAGGACATTGAAGGCAAATGGGGTACAGTGGTCCTGTTCCCAAAAGAATGTGGCTACCAGGTATCTGGCACAGAATGCAGTTGGTTGAAGCAGTAGATTGAAGGTAAATGGGGTAAGGTGGTCCCGTTCCTGAAGGGAATGCAGTGATCGGGTATCAGGAAGAGAATGCAGGTAGTTGAAACAGTAGATTGAAGACACAGCTCCCATCCCTGGTAGTCAGGGCAAGCTAACCTTCACTTGATGCCACTCTAGGCAGAGTTAGGGACAGAGGATGTCAGGGTGCTGGTATGACTAGTAGTTATTAGTGAAGAAGCCAGTGGGGTAAGATGGTACATAGATTAAAATGTTTGATGCCTCAGAAGGCAGAGTTAAAGACAGAGACTGGAAAACTGTTAGCATGGGCTGAGCAAGGAAAGGGCATCTGACAGCTGTGTAGTAAGGCATGTAAACCAAAGCAGGACAAACGGGAAGGCAGCAAGTCAGAAGTATGAGAACAGGAGGAGGAAGTACCATAAAAGCCATCAAGACAGAGGTAGGGTAATCCAGAGGAGAAGCATGTGGCGCAGTAATGAAATGCAATGAATAACCGAGGGCCGAGTAGGCTGCAAGGACAATGACAGAAGTGAGAGTAGTGGAAGGCAAGAAGGCAGGGTAAAATGTATAGCTGACATAAGCATGCTCTTGCTAACTGCAGCCATGATGCCCCGCTGTGACATCCCAGTCCCCTGCCATGGGAATAACAGGGGAGCCACAAGCTGAGCATCCCAAGACCAAACAGCAGCTGGAATGATGGTAGGGTAGGAAGCAGAAAGAGGCTCCAGATTGGCAGGGCCTAGTGAAGGACAAGCCATAGGCATAATGATGAATGAGAAGCAAACAAGGACTGAGTGAACACTGAAAGGGGCAGAAACAAGGGAGTATTTAAGAGCAATATGGGAGATAGGCAAGCTGGAAGGAGTAGGAACCATTAGGGGTAGGCAAGATAACATAGACATAATAGGCTGAGCAGGGGATATGAATGCTGGGACTAAAATGATAAGGTAGAAGCAGATGGGTGCCAGACATAAACTGTTAGGGAAGGTTGAATGAAATGGTGGGCTGAGTGGAAGAAATGCTGAGGGAGTGCAGGTGACAGGCAAGGGCAGAGGGGGCATGGGACAGTATGGTAGAAGGGGCTTGCAGATGGAGATCGAGTGCTTCTGGGAGGAGTGAGAAGCCCAAAAGGAAACAGCGGGGAGCATGCGACAAGGACAAAATGAGGGACAGGGGGGACCAAGCAGCAGGGAAGTTTTTTTTTTTTTGTAGTATGTTTTGGTGAACATGAAGGTGCCCTGGTCGAGATGCAGGAGGGCAGAAAGAGCATGACTCAGGAGTCCAATGGAGTCAATTCCGAGTGGACAATGCTACACCTCAGCCACAATGGAATGGACACCACAGATCATGAGGAACAATCAGGGGGACTGATGAAGATGTTCCAAGATAGGGCTAGGAAGCCACAGCACAAACAACAGCATGAGAGAGGGCAAAATGATATATGAGTACTGGAAGAAGAAGAAGGTAGGAAGCCAGAAAGGTGGAGGCGGGGGTGCACTTGTGAAATTTGTCAGGCAAAAGGGGGAAGAATGGCAGAGGGAGTAAACTCCCACTGCTGGGAAATATAGCAATGCCGGCGGCTGGAAAATTGCATTGGAGGACCTGGAGGAGTCATGAGGAGAGAAAGGAAAACAGGCACAAAGCAGACAGGGAGGTCAAGGGGGCTAGAAAGTGACAGGGGGGATCCATGAAAAAGGCTCCAAATACACAGTTGTGGGATTGGGCACCCACCGTCAATAATTCTCAATAGGAAATAAACAGTATTCAGCTGCTGATAGTGGGGGTGGACACTTGCCACCTGGGGTGGTATCAAAAAACAGGCCATGGCTCTGGGGCAATTCCAGTGATATTTGTGAGGTAGACAAGGTAATAAATGAGGCTGTCATGGTGTAGATTTTATATCCTTAAAAACGTGACGCCCTAAACAAATGGGCGACTAGCCAAGTAGGCAAACAAAAAGAATACTGTATAAAATGTGAGCTGTGAATAGCCGGGCCTTACTAGCAGCTGTAGGAGAAAGGTCCAGGCGCTCATAGGGTGTAGATCCGGGAGTCAAATTCAGGGGAAACAAAATGAAGCATGGAATGAAAAGGAACACAGTAGAAAACGATATGACAGGCAGATGAGATGGGGTCCAGGACTGCCGCTGAAAGCTGAGCGCCGGTGGAAGATGTGGCCCCTGGAAGCACCAGTGGAGGGATGGAGATGCAGCGCTAGAAAGGGGATGTGGAAAAATCCAAAGAAATGAGGACAAAACAAAGGGAGAGAAACACAAAAGTCAAAGGGCAGGGGAAGGAGAACCACGGGAGGAAGGAGGGAGTAGGGAGGCCAACGAACAAGCAGGAGGCAAGAAAGTGTGGGTGGGGCAGGAATGAGCAAACAAACGGGAGGGAAGGGAGAATCAGAAAGGGGCAACAGACACAGGGGAAAGGGAAAGAACAGAAGAAGCAGGGAGAAAACCAAGGAGGCCCTGCACACGAGCCGCACAGAAGCCTCCGCCAGTGAAGGAGAAGTGATTTGCAATGCGCTAAGCAGGGAATTGCCATGGGAGGGTGGCCTTTGTAGGGGATGTGGGAGGAGCTATTCCCCCACATTGAACCTCGGCCTTTTTCCCTCCCATGGTCACCTCCACAGCATATTTTGTACACCCTCTAACGATGTCTTACAGAACGGCACAATTCTTGGTGATGGTCAGGCCCTCATATGCACTCTTTGAACAGATCTGGCGGGCAACTCGCTGGGCCTCTTGCAATGCTGAAGTGCTGCTGAAACTGTCAAATCAATGATTCCAATACAATTTGCCCAAAATACCACAAAACACCCAGTCCCTTCTCTTTCTCTCTATCTCATCTCATACCTGCTCTGGAAGGTAGGGGTATTCATACTCTGGGTACTCCTCTCAAACATGATGTTGCACAATTCATGCAGCCTGTGACCACTCAGGCAGACTCCATATGGTGGTCCTGGGCACCTGCCCCTCTGGTAGCCATGTCCCTTCTCAATGATCTCTCTCATGCTGCTGCTGTTCCCGCATCTGCCAAATGGTCTCCATGGGACTGAGCAAAGGAGCACTAGACAGTGGGGACCGGGGCGAGTGCTTGGTGGGTAAACCCACTGAAGCATAGTGGTCTAGGAGATCAACATCTACATCTTCCTTCCAAACATCAACTCCTACAAGGTGGCTCTGGTCTGGTTGCTCTCCACCCCCTTTCTCATTGGGGGGTCCCTCCACGGTGTGCTCTGGCTGAGTCTCTAACTGTGGGCCTGGGTCATGATTTATAGATGACTCTTGTGGTTCAGATGACTGAGCTTTAGCCACCTCAAATGTCCTTGACTGTTCCTAATCAGTGAGTTGCAAATCAAATAGAAGTCCTCTGGGGTCATAAGTCATGCTGACTCTGGTGGTTTTGCAGCCGGGCTCCTTGACTGGGTAGGCACCAAGGGTCTCCCCGGTGGGGCACTCAAAACTGTGGCTCCTGCTCTCTCTTTCTGACATGCTGGCAGTGAAAATCCTCCCATCCCTTGAACTCCAAGGAGATAATGGATGTGCTGGCCCAACAGCGAATGGGTGATGAGAACTGATACGCTTGATCCCTGGAACAATCCCCATAGCACTGATGGCAGACTGGACACAGTTCAACTTCTCACACTTCCTTCTGACACATGCACATTCAGTGGCTGTGGAAGATTTTGTCACCATCTACACATCCAACAAAACATTTGTGCTGGCACAGGAATGTCCAATGTGGCTGGTGCATGAGCCATTTTCCTCCATTTAATCCCTCAACAAAAGGTATTAGAAGTCACAGATGCACAGAACACTGTTATCTCTCTTTAGCCCCGAATAGTTCTGCCCTGCAACAACAGAGACACATGCAAGGGAGGAAATGTCTCTCCGCCCCAACAGTCCAGACAGTCCAATCTTCTGGTTTTGGGTACCAGTTCATTTACGTATCCTTCACATGGAACAGACATGAAGGTCCAGTTTTCCAGACTTTCAGGCTCCCACACTCCATCCTGAGGCATGAATTTTCACAATCCTCCAGTGCCATACTGTTCAGTTTCAAACAGCAGTTCAAAAAGTTCATACAAGAATCCTCCTCACCTAGCACCTATGCAAAGTCACAAATGTTGTCCAAGCACGCCAAAACACATCCTGGATGAGCCCACACTTGTAGCCCCCGGTGTCTAGGTGTATGCTGATAGTAACTGTCCATGGGGAGGGGGACCACAACAGATACTACTCCAGAAATGGCTTGCATTAGCAGGTCTTACTGTCACAATGGGGGTGCAAGGCATTCAAAGTTAACTACAATGACATTTGATGAAATAACTGGAGACAACAACTTGGTTCTCAAACCACGGGGATTCCATTTAATGACAAAACAAATGAACACTCCATGGAGCAGAAAATAGTTTGGTTGAGGCAGGCCATACATATCTTGGACCACTGTGATCCCATATTTCACATTGCAAACAGTTCACATGAGCAGACAGTTCTCAAATTTTCCATGGGGTGTGACGTGGACACCCCCAAATTCAAGCAGCTTTAATCCCCAGATACACCTTGTGCTGGTATGGCTCCCATTCTCCTCCTTTTACCTTTACTCACTGACTTCTATTCCAGCAGAATGGGCTGGCCTTTCACCTTAGGGCCATCACCTCCATCCTAAGTCCCATCTCAGCTGACTCACTGCGACTTCTCCATCTGGAACAGGCTGGCCTCTCAAATCGGGGCTACTAGCTCCCTTCAAACTCTAATGTCGACTTCATGTAGCTTCCCTTGGGCAACAGCCCCCACGACTTACAGACAACACATCCCTGAACTGTAGCAAGCAGCACTTCATCCCTGATTAATCTACTCTCTCTCCACGTGGCTTCAGATCTGGAAGCTCCTGATGAAACCCCTCTCAATGCCTCTATACTTGGCTCAACCCCATGCCTCACATTCAGGCAGCAGTCCCAATGGGGCATCTTGCACCAATCTCACCGGGGTGGCATATCTTGGGGTCCCACATGGGGCTCAAATCTTTGTTCACTACCACGTCCTCCCACAGGCTATCTCTGTCCACACTGTGGTTTAGGAAAACCTCAGGCTAACCAGAGTGGGCAATTGCCCCCACTCCAGTCCTCTCCCTCTCTCGGTCTCTTTCTCTCTCTACCTTTCTTCCTACGTGCCCATGCTTACATCCAGCCCACCTATTGAGATGTCCCACCAGCAGCAGGTCCCCGGCGGGTGGTCCAGGATTAACCCTTTCCTTGCCAAACTGCCTATTCCCCACTAATTACATATCAAGACATGAACTGTACCCAATAATTACCTATGGGCATAGACTGTACCCTGCCTTAGGCTCTGCCCCACCAACAGAGGGGGTACGTAAGTAAACAATGGTGCTATGCGATTACTTTTCTCTGGTGTGCTGCTAGATGGACCACAAGGCCCTTATCTGCCGACAACATCTATGTATCTATGTTTTTCACCCACAGAAGTGCATCTCCATTTTGTTTAGTATTATATTCTCATAAGGTTAGCTGCCTCTGAGGTGCATCCAGTTTCTAAGCTCGCAAGCACTGCCTCATATGTTGTGTAAACAAAATTCATGAGCTGTGCTAGAAATAAAAGGAATACATGTTATGACTTTATTTCCACCATTACGGACAGTGCTTATTGTGTTTTTGTAGAGCTGTTCTGTTATAACTTCTTTTAGCCCCATTCCTGTTGTTCCCTCTGTGAGTGCCTGTGAGTTCACCCTGACCCCAAAGTTCAAGAAAGTGGTACAATGAGGTAAGCTTCCTTCAACCCTCCCTCTCTTCCTCCCGCCCTCCCTGAAAAAAATGACATCTGCACCCCTTAACACAGGGAGAGGCTACAAAGGATTCTATACCATATCACCCTCAACAAGATCCACAACCGGCACAGTGTAATCACTCTTTACTATATATGCTGAGAATACTGGACCCCAAACAGAAAGTCAGATGGAGCCAGCAAACAAGCACCCTGGTCCATGCTTACAATTGTATTAAGAGTGATGCAATGTGATGTTTCTCCCTACTATCTGATGATTGGGTGTGAAGCTGGATTGCCTTTAGATCTCTGTTTTGGAGTCTCTGCAGATGAATCTAAGCTGGAGACCTATCTGCAGTACATTCAGAAAGTGAAAGATTAGTAAACTGCTGTCTATCACTTGGCATTGGATGCAGCTACTAAGGAATGAGGCTAACAAAATCTGCTATGGCAAGAAGGTAAGAGATCATGAACTGTTGCCTGGAAATAGATCCTCTTGTGGAACCTAGGCTAGGCCAGCAAGCACAAGACTGCTACAACCACAGTGACAAACACCCCTTATGTTATATTGAAGCAACTTGGAAATTTTCCTGCGTACAAAGTATAGCAAGAAGGATGTTGATGGTATGCAAGGTGATTCACAGGAGCCATCTATTGCCTGTGGGACAACTGATTTGAAGTCCAAACACATCTGGTTCCAAGCCATCCAGACAACTTATTACAAACTTATAACAAGAGCTGCTACTCACAGATGGAATAGCATGAAAAGGAAAATAGTAACCATCCAGCCTTCCTCTGATGCTCAAAAAGGGGATCAGTTTAGTTCCAATGAAGAATCAGAGATGGTGAGATACTATCCCACTGTATACCTTTCCAGTCTACTGCAGGATCAGAACGCAATCCCTGATGAGATACCTCCAGAGGCTTCCTGTCTTGTAGAATCATAATTAGACTCTACTGCAACACTGTCTGTGCATTCATACACACAGCCCATGCCTAAAGATGTTGCTATCATGCAGAAAGCTGGAGATACCTTGGATACATAGGATGAAGTGGAACCCATTTTGACTGAGAATCCTTCCTTGCTGATCGAAGAAACGGGAGTTTGTCTGATATTTGTGTCTCAGTCCATTTGGTTGCTGTTTAATTGCTCGAATGTTTGTATAAGTCCACGTGCTGAGTGGATGGTCATCTGACTCCAGAAATTGTAAATTACACTTCGTCCCAGTGCCTTGTTGGGACCTGCTCAGTGTAGTACCTGTTGGGCTCCACGAGGCACACCTGCCAGTGTCCTGATCACCAGTTGATTTAGTGTTGTCAATGTCCATACCAGCCATTGTGTGCAAAAAATGAGAAGGAGGTCCAACAAAATAGTACAATTACATAACAGGATACAATTGCAGGGGTATTAAACTGCCCCCATCAGCCTTCTCTTGATGAGAATCTCGGTACTCAAATGCCTGAGCGCATGTCGCCTGCTATATTAGCGGGTCCTGGAACTGTTCCCCTCTGACCACTCAGTATCCGAGACCTCTGTTTTTGCACATTCATGCTTCAGAAATCAGGTACATGCAGGATTTCTCCTCTTTTTTATGGCTTGCATGACTCTCACCAGTGATGGAATACTTCTCATCTGTAATACTAGTGCATGGATGTAGCTGCTGCTTATCGATATAAGTCTACTGTCTGGCCTGTATCAGCACCAGGTGTGCACACAGGGAACGTCCAACCTTCCTCCCACTCCAAGGTAATGGGGGACCAACCTACCACTGCTCACATATCCTCTTGCAACAATCATGCCACAGCGCCTGCATAAACCACAGACTACACCCCACTGACCAGCACTGACTGCAAAACATGACTGAGAGCCAGCCTCTCATATGAGTCTCAGACTTGCAGCTATATATGCCTCACTATAAACAAGCATATCTATACTGTAGATGGTGTTCTTTGGGGTTTTGCTACTCTGTTATCTATAACTTGCTCCTATGCAAGTCTGTTAGTACTCGTGCTGTATGTCATATTCACACTGAGCTTCACACATTTTCCAGTTTAGTGATAATGACCACTACTTTGTGGTAGCCTGAACAATTGAAAATAAGTCTTTTTCACTTCCAGACCTATTTGTTATTTCAGCTTCAGGGGACCATGGTCTGCCATGATTGTCTCACAAATAATGAGCAACCACACTGTAACTCCTCACTGTTCTCCTTTCAGCCCTAGAAGAGGGGTAGGCAAAACCAATGGAACCTTCCTTGTCTAGGGGTATCTTATGCTTACTGTAAGGTCCCTGACAACCAAACGTATTTGCATTAACCTTGCCCAGGCCAGAACTTCACCAGAGCACCATGAGTCCCAGCAAGTGCTCATCAAAGAAATCCTGGACACAACATTCTTTGAGCACATAGTTCCATTAGGGACTTGTGAGAATCGGCCACATAAGCGATCCATATGAAGCAACAGTCCTTCAGTTTCTGAGCAGCAAGTGCATAGAGCTCCATTCCTCTAGCCATATAAAATTTTCCCTCTGTTGATGTTTTTGTTAGTTCATTAAAATGGCTCTTCTTAAACAAGAATGTTTGCACGTGTATAAGATAATTTAACATTTGAATACAGTAAAGCCCCGCCTACCCAAACCCCAGTTTTCTGAAACTCTCAGTTATGTGAAACTGAGCCTTGTCCCCTGCATGTTACACACATTCTTCCAGAAAATGACAGCTTAACAGCTGATCCATAGTGACAGAATTTCAGTAGGATTATTGCTTTCTCTCAGCTGGTTGTTAGGAGCAGCTCATTAACATATTACTAATCCCCCTACCCGTGCTTACTTGTTGAGAGTTTAGTACTAATCCCCCCCTGCCCCCCTGCTGCTGCTGGCACCCGAAGCAAGCAATAAAGTGCTGTTGTTGCTCAGTGGTTCAGTGCTGTATACTGAAAAATAAAGTTTGGCTGTCCTTCAAATTTCTAACCTGTTGCTGCAGTCTGTGATGGCATGTGATACTATACTGTAATGTAGATGAGAGAGGGAGCTCCTGGATACAAAAACAACAAATTCTGCTCAGATCCACCATGGCTGCATAATGAAGTTAGTGAAGCTGTGTGGAACTGTTAATGGAGGTATGGAGAACCAACACAATGATTTGTAAGTAGCAAGATTTGTTTTAGTTTCTGTTCTAAGGAAGGCATACACATTATTAGGAAAATACATAGAGGTGTGCATTTTAATAGAAGGAATTGGGAAGCAATTTAGGTTTACAAAAGAACCCCAGAGCAAATGCCACTGATGTATGTGTTATCCTGGATGATATTGGCTGGACAGCCAAATTTTAAAGAAAACACAATTGTACATACCCCAATAATGCAAAGCATCGTGAGAAACATATGGAAATCCCCATGACGGTACAGAAGGTAGCAGTACATGAGAAAGTAATGGCTGGCATATGTTCAGCCTTGGGATTATTTACACAGCTTTTTTTTTTTTTTTTTAGAGAAACAGGGTTTTTGTCCATGAGGTGATGTAAGTTATATTTAAGCAATGTGTCAATGTCAGGAAGTCAGGTGTAATGATGATGGACTGTTAGCAGAGAAAATCTGATATTAACTTTCAGAGGGGGTCACTTTTAATAAGGGCAAGGTAGCTATGCTTGTGATAATGGGAATATTAGAAAAGTATGAGGTCTATGCAGAAGTGGAGTACAAATATGCACAGTTTCATAAGTATGTGCTCAGAGTGCAGGCAAATGTGATATGCAGGCTTGTTTTAGAAATAGCTAAAAATAGCAATACATGCAATTGATAGAAAGATAGATAATTACATAGACATGCAGGCCCTTTCCACACTACACTCAAAAAAGATGTAATGGATTCAAACCGTTACAGACTGTAAACATTACAGTGTGTCCACACTGCCAGTGAACAGTGTGGATAATGGTTTGAAAACACTACAGCCTGTCCACACTAAGTGTGATAGTGTGTGTGGTCTCAACCCTGTAGTATCAGTGCACATCCCATGGTACACTCGGTGATGACAGCTGCATGTCCTATGGAGTAATGTGTAAATGGCTCAATCATATTATGTAAATAAGCATATTTCACTGTTATGAGACACACTTATGTTGTGGAGGTGACAGAGAGGTTTGAGAGAGGGGGAGATCCATATGTTGGAATCAGGGGATACATCAGTAAGAGGGAGGGAAGGGGAGGGGGAGAGAGAGAGAGAGAGAGAGGGAGGAGACATGGCATCAGTTCTGCCAGTATTAGGGCACCTGGGCACAACAGACGTTCATGTACTGCTGCTGTATGGCTGAAGGCAGACCCTCTAAAACTGCTTTCAGTGTTCCCCACTGCTCCACTGTACACAGTGCCACACGTCTATTGCAGTGTTGGGTAAGTTACTTTTTCTAGTACAGTACTTCCTATTACTTTTGGAAACTTGTTCCAGAAAGCTCTGTGCAGTCACTAGCAAGGATTGAGGTGTACTCCCAACACTCGGCACAGTGAGAAGAGTAATCAAGGACAGTACACGGATAAAATCAGGAGGTGGCCCTTGGGAAGACAAGTGCGGACAGAGACATAGATTAGGTGGGGACATGGGGGTACACCCAGGGGTGCACATACAGCTGTCAAGTTACTGTGGTATGGAGGCATCCCAGTATTGAAGCCTACACCCGTGCTCCACAATGCCATCTGGATATGTCCTGGTAGCCTCCGACCTCCCTGCATGCAGTGAAACAGTACTGCAATGCATGCAGGGATAGTGGGAGACTGGAGGCTACACAGTGGAGCGTTTAGACACAATTGCAATTCAAAACTGATAAAGGTGTAAAGCTGTAAATAAGAGTGAAATAACCATGCTGGTATGCACACCACATAAAGTGGTTCTTGGAAGGAAACAGGTTGGGGATGGCTCAATTAAAGGAATAGGCCACCCAGAATTTGCAAAAACATATGTTATGCAGAGTGTTTTGATTTGTATGTAAAGTCCTAGTGTGTCCTTCCCTCTGTCTGCTATTAGGAGTTTTTCCTAAATTAGGCTGCTAGCTTTAGGGTAGTTTTATGACCCCTGGGGATCTCCATCACAAATAGGTTTATTGCCTTCTGCCTCCTATAGTGCACTCTGTCTCTTGTGACAGTGATGTAGCCAGGCCCATAGATTTAGCATATGCTTTAAAATCAGTTCACAACAGCAGAGCTTTGTAACTGTTCTCATCCAGTGAGCACAAATGGCAACAGTTACAATTTAGCAGATGCCTGAGAGCTACCTAACTGGGGTTTCTGTAAGAAAACAGCTACTAAATAGCTTTAATTCACTATTTGTGTTTTCTGGGTGTGTCATATCTAGCTAGCAGTAATATGTGTTTTCATTTTAAAATTGAATTTCATCAAACTACACACAACAATAAAAGCACAGAAATCACCCCAGATCATCACTGCTATAATTATTAAAGACTATAGCAGTTTTCTTACAGAAAACTCATTCAGTTAGCTCTAAAGTATTTGCTAAACTGTAAATGTAGGTACCAGCATTCTTTTCTTTTTTTTTTTTTTTTTTTTAACTGGGAGAGACACACTAAAGCTTGTTTACAAGTGTGACCTGGGAGCACAAGGAAGTTAAATGATTTGCTCAGGGACACACAGTACACACATGGAGGCTGTGGGATTCAAACCCAGGACACTAGGTTTGCAGCTCAGAGCCTTAGACCACCTTAGACTGCCTCATCTATTCTAATAGGTAGAACTGGCAGTTAGTGCTGATTTTGCTCTGTGACATGATTTTCAAATTTTTTTTTGGTTACAAATGTGAAGTATCTTTTTAATAAAATATAAAAATATGTTATGTGTGAGTTATTTAGTTTGTCGAATATTTGTTTTATTATTTGAAAAAGTGGGATACACTAAATGTGTAGTGCAATGAACCATTGTAAAATGGGATCAAATGTGTAGCTGAAATAGTCACTGTCATCCTGCTGTTTTCATGCTATACCACACACAGGAGAAAAAGTGACTTTAAAGTATTTTAAAGCTTCTAGGCTGCAGCTTCATACCATACACTTCATTTGTGAAAAAACAAAACAAAATGAAAATCATGTCACAGAGCAAGATCATCACTAAATGCTAATTCTACCTAATAGAATGCTGGTACCTATATTTATAGTTTAGCAAATACTTGAAATCTAACGGAGTGGGTTTTCTGTAAAGAAAACAGCTAGGGCCAGATATTCAAAACTTTGCCCCGGGGCTAAATTAGCATTGCCAGTGAACAAACTGTGCCAGAGCAAAACATAGCTATATTCAAACGAATAGCCCGGTGCAAAACCAGCTGAATATTGCAGTAAGCGAAGGAAGCCGGGCAAACAGGCCCAGGAGTGCAGGGCAAACATTGCCCAGGATTAAGACAGCACTGAATATAGCAACAGGGAAGTGCAAACTGCAGCTGCAGCTTATTAGGCTCTGTAGCAAGCCAGTGTTGCAGGTGGAGAACATTGTGTGTGACTGCACAGAGATGTCACACAGCTACTGCAAACACACCTCTCAACCTCCTGCCTCATAACATAGGGACAAGGCTTAAAACAATCAGGGACAAAGGTTTAAAATCAGGGACACACCTAATAAACTGAAGGTATCTACTCATGAAGCTGGTAGAATAAGTGGTGTAGTATAAATGCATTTGCTAGGGAAGAACACGTCTGTAACAGTAATGTCTGACATTATGTTATGCTTACAACCCCCACTGTTTGGTCATGGAAACACAAGTTGTAGGAGGGACAGAGTAAATGTTTGAGGTAAAATCAGGGACGTCCCGGAAAGCCAGGGACAGTTGAGAGGTATGACTGCAAACAACAATGTAAGCCACACACTGCAGAACTGTGCTATGCTGAAGTGAGGTTGTTTGCCTGGGGCTAACCTTATTGCACAGTGCTAACACATTAGCCCAAGCGCAAACTGGATTAGTCGGGCAAGCAGGGGAGCTATATTCAAAGCTCCCATGCAAATGTAAGCCTACTTAGGTAATCCTTGGGCAAACAAGCACATTTCATCTCATTAAGTACTGTCTTAGCATACATTACCATACAGTTTGCCAGTGCTACTGCATGGAGGCAGCTCCCCCTTTTAGTCCAGAATGGAAGTACAGGCTGGATACTGCAGGCCAAAGGCATGCCCAGCAGCATCCCTGTTGGCGGAATGGATGTACAAGCTGGCAGCAGCAGGAACTGTGCGCTGGCAAGTCCGAGCAATGCATACAACATAGCTATATGTAGCACTGCAAGCAGTACATAATAGAGATATATAGCTCCAATAGCGATCTATAACTATAGATCAATACAGAGACACATGCATATACTATATATATATATATATATATATATATATATATATATAGCTATATACACACACACACTACCAGTGGCCACATGCCCTGGATGATGCCCCACTCCAACAGAGGCAGCCCACAGCAGGTGTGGGTGGAACACAAGTATGCATGGGGCAGGCATAGGCAAACCTGCTGGGGATGGGGGTGGGTTGTCAGCTGTAGGGTCACTGGGCTGTGCAGCGCAGCCAGCCAACATATAGTGACCTGGGCAGACAGGCTGGGCCAGGCAGCCCTTCACAGCTGTCATGGTCCCTGTGTCCACCTGTGTTGTTTCCACTCCCTGGTAGTCCAGTGGTCCCCCTCCCCCAAGCACAGCTCCTGACCCAGTGTAGAAAACAATATTCATTTTCCTGGTAGTCTAGTGGTCCCCCAAAGCACCATCTGACCACAGTTGAATAAAAAGTTAAGTAATTCCTGGTAGTCTAGTGGTCCCCCAAGCACCGCTCGACCACAGTAGAATAATATATTAGCCTATTTCCCTGGTAGTCTAGTGCCCCCAAAGCACCGCTTCTGACCACGGTTGAATCCAAAAGTCACGTAATTCCCTGGTAGTCTAGTGGTCCCCAAGCACCGCTCGACCACAGTAGAATAATATTTTAGCCTATTTCCTTGGTAGTCTAGTGGCCCCAAGCATCGCTCCCGACCACGGTTGAATCCAAAAGTCCGTAATTCCCTGGTAGTCTAGTGGTCCCAAAGCACCGCTCCGACCATGGTAAAATAATATATTAGCCTATTTCCCTGGTAGTCTAATTGCCCCCACCCAAGCATCGCTCCCGACCGCGAGTTGAATCAAAAAGTCACGTAATTCCCTGGTAGTCTAGTGGCCCCGCAGTGACAACCCGCCCATCCATATGAGTTACCCAGAATGGAGCCGGCTGACAAGCTCAAGCCCTCCTCTCACCACCACACGGCCGGCCGCCCGACTGAGGTGAAGCTGTCCTTCCTACCTCAGTTGGCTGACTTGACTCTCAATGAAAATGGCTGGATCGCCAACTCCATGCTGGTAACTATATGAATAAGGATGGCACCGGCACTCTGGCTATCCAGAAATAAACCAATATATTATTCTACCATGGTGGGGTGGTGCTGGGGAGAACCACTAGACTACCAGGGAAAATGAGAGGTTTTAATTACAACGGAGTCGGGAGCGGTGTTTTGGGGGGGACCACTAGACTACCAGGGAATTACGTGACTTCTGTATTCAACCATGGTCGGAGCGGTGCTTTGGGGGAGGACCACTAGACTACCAGGGAATTACGCAACTTTTTATTCAACCGTGGTCGGGAGTGGTGCTTGGTGGGGGGAACACTAGACTACCAGGGAAAATTAGGGTTTTAAAATTACAACGGGGTTGGGAGTGGTGCTTGGGGGGGACCACTAGACTACCAGGGATACATCCCTTATGGTGTAGTCAAGGGGGTTGTGATTCATGGGGGCACCTCCGCATTACCACCAGCCTTTTTTGGGTAGTGGTTAGTGCCGCGCTACAGGTTGCGCTAATGCCTGTAGCACGGCGCTATACCTTTCAATATCATGTTACGCAGGCATTCAGGTCCCGTCCCCTCAGTCCTTCCCCTGCATACATTATGATTTAGCATCGGTGCTAAAACCTAGCGCTGACGCTAAATGTCCTTTTGAATATTGCTGTCGGGGGCAAATTCGGTGCTAATCCAGCGCAACGGATTTGCGCCCAGCGCTACCCTTTGAATATCTGACCCCTAGAGTCTTAACTAATTATAGCGCTAATGATCTGGGCAATTTCGTTGCTTTTATGGTTGTGTATACAGTAGTTTGATGAAATTAAAAGTTTTAAAATTAAAACACTCCTGCAAGCTAGACCTGACACATAGAAAACAACAATCGTGAATTAGAGCTTAATTTAGTAGCAGTTTTCTTACAGAAACCCCAGTTAGCTAACTCTCAGGTATCTGCTAATAGGATAATTTAGGAAAAAAATCACAAAAGCAGACAGAGGGAAAGACACACTAGGGCTTAACATGCAAATCAAAACACTCTGCATAACAAATGTTTTTGCAAATTCTGAGTAGACTACTCCTTTAAAACTACAAGCCCAGTGAAAATATACACTGCAGCCTCTTGCTATACTGACATGCTTCAGCTGATGCAAAATACTGAGTAAGGTGGTGGGGGCAGGGTTGGAGTACAGGTCTGAATAACACCATATACAAATCAGGAGGGACTTTCTATCTCTTGGAATGTATTTGTGAAAATGTGTGACCAGGAGAGGAATGTAAGCTGAGCCAAGGCTATTTAAACAAGTGCTATATAAGGATGCAGTTTCGGGCTTTTTCTTTCCTTCTGAATCTTAAGTGCTGATGCCCCAGGCAGCTCTGATAGTCAATTGTTCCAGCATGATAGAGCCACCTCATGCCCCTCCCACATGAGCCAAAAAAAAAAAATGGTGGGGTGGATCTATAGGAGCTTCTTGGGTGGAGGTAGGGGTGGATCTTACCCCCCCCAAAAAAATAATGCTGCCTCCCACTACTCAGGTTCCAGTTCTTGTACCTCCCACCTAAGAAAGAAAATAGAGCACTGCAACCATTGACAAACATGAAAGCATATTTATATGAGGGTGGAAAACATTTCATGGAGGAGGGTAAGGCGGAGGACTATTTACACCTTCAGTCAGTTCCACGGACAGAAAACATGACATCACTACTTTGTACGTGCAAAATGTCTGCAGGCTTCGCCTACTGCAGCTATAAAAAAGGAACATCTCTACGAACTTGTGTGTGTGCTGTCAGTACAGTACAGCTGTTGAAAGGCTTGGCTCCCACAAGCTGCCATTACAGTCTCCAAGTCTTCCAAGTTATTCAGGTTATCCCCAACTCCTTTGTGTGAGTGGCTGAGCAGTCTACAGTAGTTATGATAACAGGATGTGCCTCAGTGTTTGATTTAGTGCCTCTGCTCCACTCTTGCTTGCAGTTTTAAATCGGACATTTTACTTGCCCCCTGCTTCTGTCATGTTATTTTAGTCACATCTGCCTGGAGCTGCAGAGGTTTCAGCTTTGTAGAGGAGCTCTGAATCTCCTAACCGCCTTCAGAGTCTGACTTTGTTATGGATGTGGGCATAAAGGGAGAAACCAGTGAGCTGAGTGCCAAGTGTTCTGTCATTCATAGTTGCTGTTGGAATTAAGTCACGATCAGCTGCAATGTTAAGTATACAGTCTTCACTTATCTGAAAGTTTTCCGTGTCTCCCAAGACATTAGGATAAATGG
The DNA here is from genome assembly GCA_016271365.2 of Neoceratodus forsteri. Classification (NCBI taxonomy): domain Eukaryota; kingdom Metazoa; phylum Chordata; order Ceratodontiformes; family Ceratodontidae; genus Neoceratodus; species Neoceratodus forsteri. The sequence goes on along the minus strand of CM057449.1, from coordinate 1,550,537,072 downwards.
GTTTTTATTGTATTTGTGCTTGTCTTTGTATGGACTTTCATGTTTTGTATTTCTTATTTTTGTTTGTATGATGTACTATTGTACACAGTGATCGTGCCTGAAAAAGGTCCCTTTGAGTACAGTGCACCTACCTGGATTAGTAAATCATTACAGTGTTAGTGGCAGATAGACTGTACAAGTTTATTTACTAGATCTGGACATCACAGTTCATTGACTTTGTTTATCAGGCAACTCGCGTCTTTCTCAGAGTAATAATACTTGTTCATCGCTCCTCTTTAAGAGTACTACATGTATTGATCATCTCTTTTTCAGAGTACTACACATTTTTACCCAGGGTTCCATATCGAAATCCCGACCTGTTTACAAATTGTCTTGGCTTATCTGAAAGCCATCTAGCCTCCTGCAGGGATGCATGGCCACCCTGTCTCATCTCAACGGTTCCCATTTAGTCCTAGTACTACAACCTGCGCAGCTTCTGTGCTTACATCTCATACTCATTGTACTTCTGTCATGTGCAGGGGCCCAATGAATGCAAGGATCCCTCTCCTGATCTTCCAGACTGCATGCAGCTGTTAGCAGTGCTCCCACCTCTTGACTGCTTAACCGGGGTGTGCAGACTGCATGCAGCTGTTAGCAGTGCTCCCACCTCTTGACTGCTTAACTGGGGTGTGCAGACTGCATGCTTATGGCTATTGTTTCCATTCTCCTTTGCTCCATTAATGTTGCCTCGTCATGAAGGTGCGAGCCGCAGATTCTCGTGATTCACATTCCATTTCTCAGGTGCTGTGACTTGGGGCCCAGTGACTGCCCTCATGGCCACCTGCTGATACTCTCTTGACCTACTGTGAGCTGTGTGCCACTCAGCTAGGAAACATAAACAGTCATATGTGACACCCAACCACACTAGCTACCCTTCCCTCATGGGCCATCTCTCATATGAAGCTGAACAGTGGTGGTGGTACTGTGCAGCCGACAGCCTCAGGTCACCTTGTCTATGCTGGAGACAAGTATCCTATCTCATCTGGTTGCTTTCCTTCCTGCCTGAGTCTTGCTTGTTGTCTTTGGGGGCTGAGCTTCTACATGGGTACTTTTCCAAGCTCACCCCTAACCAAGGTTTTTCTAAGTGTCTTCAGGGAACCCACTATTCACTGGGAGGCCAGAGGGTTGTTTTTTCAAGGAAACCCCCTGTGGTTCCCTCACCTTGCCAGTGGTCCCAATAAATACTTCTCACTTACTAGCAAGCTACCAAAAATGTCCCCATATCCCCATTTCACCAGGATCTGTCCAAGGCCTCAGGCATTACCACTTCTCCTCCACCAATCAGCAACCAGTAGAGCCTCAAGAAAACAAAACAAAAAAGACTCCCTTTCATGTCGCCTGAGTAGTGCCACCTCTGGAAGTATCCCATGAATTAACTTAAATAATTGGCCCCAACCCCTCTTTTTGTATACTTTGCTCCTCCTGCTGAGCTCTCAGAGCTAAGACAAGACCTTCAGCTCTGATCTAGATACTCACTAATGAACAACCTTCTCCCTCTAACTGTAGGATGGGGTTGTTATATATAAAAGAATTAGAGTGCTAACTTACTGAAAAAGTGAAATCACCTGCTGTACAGGGTGCCAAACTGCTGGTTAGGATAACAGTCAGTTTCGCTGTTTTCCCCTTATGATGCTACTTACAAGATGGGCATTTTCTTTACCTTACAGCTACTAGATATTGTTGTGAAAAAGGAAAACAGTGAATACAGAAGTTTTGTTTGTAGGATAGGCCAGTAGAAGAACAACATAATAGTATTCAGTTGATAAACTGAGTAGAATATTGGGGCTCTAAGTTCATCCTAGAACACTGTGTAGTGATACACTAGTGCTCCACCCAAACATTGATTTTTGCCATTTAGTTGAATTTCCAGGGCTGTTTACTGTAGTTTCTCTTCTCTGTATTCAACCTTTGATTTTGAGAGCTAAAATTAGCCCTAATGTCCCAAGTGACCCATAAGGTCGGGTGTTGTGGTTCGATCACTAGAATGTTGACATAATACTGTGGGCATCCCAAAACAACTGAGAATACTGCTGAGAATCTGAGGCATACGTGTTTTGAAGGAACTCCTTTTGATTATCGAAAACTTAGACAGAAACACTGAAACAGACTACAAAAGACTACAAATGAGAAAAAGAGGACCTGTTATAACAGATATGGAAAAAAAACATTCTCAAGCAGAATAAAGTAGTACGGGCACACAATTTCAGGTATAATGGGCACCATTGATTCAACCAAAACCAAGATTTGAATCCATTTGAAGGGAAAATGTGTGTTTGTTCTTCTTTTAATGATTTTATGTGATGATACAAAAACAAATGTGGTAGTTTTTGGTACCAAAAGAGCCAAAATGCTCAGTATAGGTATGTAAAGGTTACTTTTTTATATAAGCACCACTACACAAAAACAGGAAACCAACTAAAGTAAATGTTGGATTTAATCAGTACTTTGGGTCCTTATACTAAAGGCCATCTAAGACCTGAAGACAATAAATAGTACACTTTCCAAGAAATTACTAGAATTATAATCAATAATCATTATTTTGTCAAACTGGCAAAAGGGCAAAGGGCTCTAGGAAAGAAACAGGAAAAGAACACATTAAAGCTTGAGAAGAAGCCATGTTTATGCGTATATGTGTCATTTTGATGATCTCGTGTTGCACAGATCAGTAAGATCAAAAAGACGTTTTTAACAATAACAATTTCCATTATGTTGTATTTCCTATTTTATTAGCCAGAACATTCCAACCTGTAACTGGCACAAAGGCACACATTTGGACAAATAGTTGCTATACCTTACATGGAAAAGTATTGTCCTTATTTTGCTACTTACAAGTTTAGGATATCGACACTGACATGTCTGACAATAACTTTAGTCTCCCATCCCACCCGTCCATAAGGAAACCTAGCCTTTTTGATTTGCATCATTCTTTTGCACTATTCTGACCTTCACAATAAAGTATTCATCTATCAGAATAGCATTAGTCAAAGAAAGACAACATTTGATTTGTTCAATAACTTTGCTTATTATAAGTTCACATACCTATAGATATATTTTTATTTATTTATATATTTAAAATACTTCAAGTAAAGAAACAAATTTATAAAAATTAAATAATGCTTTTGAATTGGCAGAAACAATAGATTAGAGATGTTTCACATTGATGATGAGAGTTCTTCACGGCCATGATACTAAAGTTTTGTGAAAGGAGAAATGTGTCAAACACACACTTTGACTGGGAGCCAGTCTTGAAACTATAATGATCACTAAACAGCTAGCAGACTTCCAGGTTTTAGGTAATCTATACATTAATACAATGGTTTCTTTAAACCTACAGTATATTCTCAGTGATCACATACAGTGTGTTCTGAGTGTGTTGCTACACATTGCAAAAGTCATTCTCAGTCTACAACATTTTCACCTGGCACTCCCTTTTCCCAACACTCTGTGACACACACACACACACAAAAGCTTACAGTATGTTATGAAATGTGAAGAACTTTGGTACTTACAGTATGACAAATCCATGGTTGATTACATTAAAGCCTATAAAGACTATTTACCTACCAACCAGAATGGGTTTGCCCACCTTGCTCCTGAAGTGCACCTGATGCTGGACCTGAAGGAATCAGTACCTTTGCAGTGAAATGGTAATCCCATTTTCATGGCCAGTTCTGGCTGGGCCTTGCAGGATCAAGGACTGCTAGATGTGTTACCCTGCCTGTCCATTTTGTGCAGTGAACTTAGTAGTCTACTAACAATTGAACTAGGAGATCAGCCAATTTATTTCACTTGTGATCTGAATAGGATTTGAACCCATGTTTCCAGAAAAGTATGGCATTTGCATAAATCCACTGTACCACCCAACATCATGAGTGGTAAGTTTTGTTTTTACCTTTCTGACCGAAAGAATTATGTACTTAATTTCAAGTACTTCTTATATTACTGTGAAAATGTTATAGAAAGTGAATGGTCCCTTAACAACTATAAGTGTCTTTACTAAAACCCTACCATATTCCTTAATAGATTATGATTTTAGACCTAAACAAATAGTGTTTATTCATCACTTGCATTGCTCTTGATCTGCAAACTCCTCCATTTCAACATCAGAGTCACAGAGTGATTTTCCAGTATAATCCGTATCTGGGGTTTGGGAACAGGAAAAGCTGTTCTCTGTCAATTCCTCTTCAAATGTTTCTGTCCTTGAATATAAGCTGTACTCCCGAAGTTGGGTTGGGGTCAAACTGTCATCACTGGTTTCATCATACTCATATGTGATACCATCATTATCCTCACACCACTCAGGCCAATATTTTCTCTTTATCCGTTCACAGTACATAGCGAGGTTAATTAGCTCACCTGCAAAAAGAATAAAGAATATAAAAGAATACAGCATGATTTTACTGCAAACTGGCAAACAGATATCCCAGCATTGATCTGTGCACGATTATAACCTCGATATCTCAGAAGAACCTTAAATAGATAGATAGATAGATAGATAGATAGATAGATAGATAGATAGATAGATAGATAGATAGATAGATAGACAGACAGACAGACAGACAGACAGGCAGACAGGTAGTCTGTTTTATAAGGATCTGGCTATTACAGAGTATACTGGCCTAAGGCTTATGTCCTGCAATGAAGTGTATTTTAATACTGTATTTGTTTAACACAGAACCAAATTGATTTATGACTGTTCATTAGGCAATGTAACAGAACCAAACTAATGATTTCTGAATATTTATTAGGTAACATATTTAAATGGGACGGTTCTTTCTGTAAGCCACACACCCTGAGGAAGACTCAGAGAGTCGAAGCACTGGGGGGGGAATAGCAAGTGGCTCATAACGCAGCAATCCAATTTGTGAACAATGGCCTTTTTAAATACAAGTTTGTTTAAATACATTGTAAGCAACAGTTCACTGACTTTGGGACTGTTTCTTTTCACATTCCCTTGTGAGCCACCATACTCTCCAATTTTTGTTTGTATGTGGGGTAGGCAGTCCTTCGCCATGTGTAGCAGCCATGTACTGTGGTTATCTTGGTTCCACAGCCTGAGTATCTCAGACAGACAGGAAGGCAAGCAAATGGATCATTAGTGCTTTTCCAAAGAATTTATGGTGTCTTAGAAACATAGAAGTTGACTGCAGATAAGGACCGCAAGGCCCATCCAGTCTGCCCATTTCTTTTTCTACCTTATAAATGTGCCATCGGCCTTTGCTCTGTCAGTGACCTATCTATTCATAGTCATTTGTATTGCTCCCTTATGCCTATCCCATGCCTGTTTGAAGCCCTGCACTGTATTCATAGCCACCACTTCTTGTGGTAAGCTATTCCATGCATCTACCACCCTTTCTGTGAAAAAGAATTTCTCACATTCCCCTTAATCGGCCTCCTCTAATCTCATGCTGTGTCCTCTTGTCCTGCTATTTTTCTTATATTTAAACATGTTAGACTCTTTCACCTTGTTTATCCCTTAAGGTGTTTAAATGTCTCGATCATATCACCTCTCTCCTCCTTTGCTCAAGGGTATACATATTGAGCTCCGTTAATCTGTCCTCATATGTCTTCTGATGCAGTTCCTGCACCATTTTGGTGCCCTTCTGGACTGCCTCAATTTGGTTAATGTCCTTGTGAAGGTGTGGCCTCCAATACTGCGCAGTACTCAGATGGGGCCTAACCAATGTCTTGTACAGAGGGATTATTAACTCCTCTACGACTTGTGATACCCCTACTAATACACCCTAACACCCCTAGCCTTACCTACTGCTTTAGAGGTCGCTTGGATGATTTTAGGTCATCAGTGATGATGATGCCCAAGTCTCTTTCTTCCTTTGTGACTGCTAGCAACTCCCCTCCCAGCCTATAAGTGGCTGCAGGGTTTCTCTTCCCTATGTGCATGATTTTGCACTTCTTTGCATTAAATCCCAGTTGCCACTCTTCTGACCATTTTGCTAGTTTATCCAGATCTCTTCTCATTCTGCCCACCCCATCTGGATCATCTACTCTGTTGCAGATAGTCTTACAGATAGAAACAATGGAAACAAAAACAGCCTGTGAATAATTATATGTGGACTATGCAACAAGCTAACTCAAAATATGCAATTCATTTTTACATGTGAGGGGACAGGACCAAAACTCATAAGTGGCAGAGCCGCATGTGAGATGTGAAAGTCCTGCCTCTTTACGAGTGATGATAAACTGCATATTTTCAGTCAGGCTTGTTGCCTAATCGATTTATACAACATCAGTTTACTACTGTAGTTATAGCTTTAAAATCTGCTGTTTGTATCAGAATCATACTGTTTCTCTTTAATTTTGACTTCTGGGTTCAGTGCTGCACATGACTATTGTGATGTCATCAGCATTGTGAAAGTTGTTCTCTAACTGGTGAAGTATGCATTGAGAGTCTTGCCATACCCAACTTTGCAAGATATAGAGGATTGTCTATGGGGAGGCATTCACAACAAGGATATTCTCGATCGAGAGGTATCCTTAGCAACGTTCGACCTCGAGAGCGAAGCTCGAGAGGTTGTCCATTGCTAAGGATACCTCGAGATCCGAGAAGATCCTTGTTTGTGAATGCCTCCCCATAGACAATCTTTTATAGTGTATGGGGAGTCTATTCATTTCAAAACAGCGAATGGAAGCAGCATTTTTAAAAATAATGCCTTACTTGGCTTCCGTGTTGAGACTCGCTTCAGTGCTACTAGCTCCCTCGCTGACGCGGCTTTTAAATCGCGCATGCGCAAATGCATTCAATCTTGTTGTGCTGCACCAGTGACGTACCCAGTGCAGCACAACAAGATCATGACGCACTGAGGCGAGCACAACAACGCTGTTGGGAACATGGATTTCCATGCTCAACAGCGTTCCACCATACACTATAATATTATCTTGCTACGTAAGGTCAAGGTAACACTTTCTATTTTTCTATTTAACAGTACACCCTTGTTGTACTACAAGAAAAAATACAAGCATGTTCATAAAATAATATTAGGTTAAAGCAACAGGTATACAATTACTCTAAAAAGGTCTATTAAAACACTATGTTTCCAATCTGCTATTAAAGCATAACAAAAAGGGAGGTAGGAGGATCCCAGCAGGGATTTTGTTCCACAAATGAGGGTAGATACAGCAAATGAGTGGCCCCACAGCAGATATCAAACAAGACTGGAGAACATTCAACATGCCTTGACCTCCTGAACAGATCCCTGTTGATAGAGATAAACCAGTGGATTGCAGAGGTATTGAGGGCCCAATCCATTCAGGACCAGCATACTGAAAGTAAAAATGTAAAACCCCAGCAAAGCTGCAGTCCTGATGAGTTAAACACCAAAGTACTTATTTTTGCTGCCCCTTCCCTGGCAAAGCCAGTTTCCACCATATTCAGCTGGTCCCCATTCACTCGACAAGTCCCATCCACCAGGAATCGGGCCATCATTTTCCAGTTCATAAATGGGTGATTCCCTTGGAGGAACTGTCATCCCATCTTCCTCTTACCAGCTCTAACAAAAATATTTGAATACCAAGTTCAGGCAAGTTACCAAGTTCCTGAACAGCTCATATTTCTTCAGCTTCTTTTAGTTCAGTTTTTATGCAAAAGACTCTACAGTTACATGCCTTTTTAGGCTGACCAGTGCTTGCCTCAGTGGTACAGAAAATGGGTACCCAGCAGGAGCAAGTTCAATGACCTAGCAAAGGAATTTAATAGAGTTGCCCACATTCTGCTCCTAACACAAACCTCAATAACCTAGCAGTCCAGTGGTTCCAATCACACAGTATCTAACAGCCTTCAGGCACTGATCATTTGTGGTGACATCCACCCACCCATCCAGATCAGTACATGGACCCCACAGTGCTCAGTCCTGGGTTGCTTGCTTTTTTTCTATTTTCCTAAATGACCTTCCCAGCATTTGCATGTCAAACTCTTTCCTCATGTATGTCAATAATGCAGTACTCAAGTAGGCCTAGCTCCACTGATGTTGAATCCAGTCTGCAAGATGACCTGGAGATAAACGGGTGGTTTCTGGATAACTGGCTTATACTGCAAAATGATTGTGGCCATGAGTTTTGGATCAAATCAAATTCTACCCAAGGACTCCACTGACCTCTGCCTTAGTACTCTGTCAAGGCCCACTCTGGAAGTTGTAAAAAAGTTCAAGTACCTTGGTCTCTGGTTCGACCTCCACCTTGACTTATGTACCCATATAGACCATAATGTGTCCAGTCCACTCCCCAAGCTTGGTACTCTTTAACAAAATTAAGACTGCCACCCCTCTGCTGCATGAAAGGAACACACTTCTAAGATGGTACTTCCCACACTCAGTTATGGCAACATTGTATTTAGAGCTGCCTCCAAGTCTTGACTGGGCCCTTTACTTCACTGCTCTTACAGACTCATCCTCAACTACTCACTTCACAGCCACCACTGAAACCTCTATAGTCAGCTTTGTTGACCCTCCCTTGAAACATGTATCTTCCACTACTCCATGTTTCTACATATGTTCTGGCTTGATAAGCATCCCAGCTATGTCTAAGACATCTGATCTCCTACCCAAAACTCCACCTACTGCCACAGAGCTCAGTAAGGTGCCTACAGAACCCTAGGTGACAAGATTTATATGTCGGGGTCTTTCGTTTACCAGATACAAACTCTGTGGCTCTACCTTCCCCAAATAATTAGAGGTGTAGAGTCTGCTGTTACCCTAAAAAACTGTTCAACTCACACTATGCCCACAGAGTTTTTTTATTTATGTATTTTGTTTACCAACCTAGCTCTGAGTACTCTGGATAGTTATGCAACAGGGTAGTTACACTGTAGTTACATGTTTGTTGCATGCAGCTACATTGCATTTTCAATGCAGTTAAAGTGTAGTTACACAGCAATTACACTGTAGTTAACTGACACTTAAAGTGTAACCAACTCCTAATTCTAGAAGCATATTGTTCTGTTCTAGACTTTAAAATCTTGCAACCTTCCATGTAGTACAAATGACTTTCTGCATAATGCTCTCTGTAATAGCTTGTTTCCTTTTTCTACTATGATACTTATGATTTTCATTGTAACATCTTATTACTGAATTGTTTTCCATTTCTTGTCGTTCATTTTGGTTTTTGCCCAAGAACGTTCCTAGGAACTCGTTGTTTTTCAACTCAGTGTATGCCTTCCAAGTTCAAAAAAGTTTAAATAAAAAAATGATCCTCTACTTCACAAGAAGCCAGAATGGAACACAGTGCACCAGAGTAATATGCTCTGACCTTCACATTGAGCTCAGCAGATGAACCACAGCATTCTGCACTAACCACAAGCAGTAGATCTGGTTCATAGGAAGAAGATATAGAGCATACTGTGTTAATCAAGCTACAAGGTGAAACATGCCTACACCAGCATTCTCAAATTGCATTGTTCCAGGTAGTAGTCCAACCTGTCAATGTTTCTGAAATGATAAAAGCTGCCCTGATAACAGTTGACATCTGGATGTCCAGGATCAGACCACTGTTGAAAATCTCTCCCAGGTTTCTTGCTACCTTCCTTACTTCAAGCTGCACCCTATCCAGGGCAGGAACTGTTTGCTTATTTTTGTTAACTGGGTAGGCCTACTGAGTGAGTACAAAGTGTTTATTCTCAAGGATGACCTGGGTGCAAAGCTAAATTCAGATTACACAGTTACAAATAAAATATGGCATACACAGGATACTTCTGTCATACATTTAAAAATTACAAGGTTAAGTCTGAAAATAATTGTATTTGCTAGCTGCCAGAAGATATTATCTCAAAGTAATTTTAAAACTGTATACCGTTTGGGAAGATCTTATGTACATGTGCAGGATGTTCCAAGTCTTTATAGCATAGCATAAACACATACTTTGTCCCTGTTTTGTTTTCCTGAGGAATAATACAAGGTTCTGATTTATGTTAGCCCTGGTTTTACCTGCACTAGTCTGGTAATAAACTAAGGCTTTTAGGCTCAGAGTGGTTTCAATGTTTAAGATATTCTAAGTTAAAATGACCTGAAAGCACTGAGTTCAACTAGTAAATAGTAACTAGTTAAGTTATCCATACAGCTTACAATGATGGGTATAGTGTTCTGCCTTCAGTTGCAAAATTCGAATTAGAAGGATTTGGGCCCTGAACAAAGCATTAAAACTAGTCTCTAAATAAATTAAAAGCCCATACTCCATGATGGAAACCAGGGATGCTTGTGCTACTTGAACGTATGAGGACTCTAAAATGCAATTATACAATGGCAAGAAAAATCCTGGACTCTGATTGGTCAGTCTTGGGCTGGACCCATGATGTTATCCCAGTACAACATCACGGGTCTACTCTCAGCCTCACTGTGAACCTGTAGTTGATTTTTTGCTTTTGCTTGATGATGTGCTTAATTGTTTCCATTGTCTCTTAAAAAACAAAAATATTTTTCCACACAAAAACATCTTTAAAATTATTTTTTTTCTTCTGTATAACAACAAGCCATTGTATAATAGCAATAATGCCCTCCAGGGTGTGTGTCATTTGGGATAACGTCATGCCTCAGTTATTGGTCGTACTCGTCCTGCGGCCTCGTGCCCAACCACCTGAGGCGTGACGTTATCCCAGCACGACACACACCCTGTCGGGCATTATTGCTTAATTACAGCACAGATATAGCATCCCCAGACATTTATAGATGACCTTGACCATGATGTCAATGTGGGCAGAATACATAACGGCACTATCAAGTATTACGTCTAGGTATTTAAAGATTTAAAGGATGACCCAGTCTCCAAACATATACTGTCTAGTGTTCAACTCTGTAATAATGAAAGTTTCTGGTTATAGGCATGTGAATTAGAAAAAAAAATTACCTTCATTTTCTTAGTATTTAAGATTAGTTGATGTGCCTTAATCCAACATTAAGATTCAAAATCCATTTACAAATGAGCAACAGCTGTCTTAACATCCTTATCACAAGTGTAAATGACAGTGTCATCTGCATATAAAAGTGCAGAAGTCCTTTACAGACTGATCAGCACAGGGCTCAGTATAGAACCTTGAGGAACCCTAGTGCTGCTCCATCTATATGCTTAGTAAGCATCATCAGCTTTTGTCCTGATCTCCCTGCCATCCAAGTAACTGTTGAACCAGTTTGGGACAGGTTCAGAGAGCCCCACAGCTTTCAATTTAGAAAGTAACAACTTGTGGTTAACTAGATCAAATGCTTTAGAAAAATCAGTAAAAGTAGAAACAACAGAAAAACCCAAAGCAACTGAAGTTGTAAATAATTAGTAAATGTAAAAAAAAGTTGAGTAAGTGCTGTGATACTCTCCAAACCTGTGTGGATATGGGGTAAGGATGCTATACTTGCCCAAATAATCATACAATTGAGTGTAAATCACCCTCTCCAATAATTTTGACAATGGTGAGAGGAGCACAATAAGGCTAACATTTTTAACAGCTGTTTTGTTTAATTGCTTAAAGACTGGTACAGTCAGCTCTCTTCCGCAGAGAGGGCATTTGTCCTGTACATAATGAAAGATGAACTAGTTTTATCAATTTTACAGCATAAATCTTCTTTGGCCAAATTAATATTGTCTGCGTCAATGCCATCGGGTCCATACCTAGCGCTGTAGTTTAGTTTTTGTAAATAATTTTACACACGTTGTAGAATGTTTTTAATAAAATTGTGGTTAAGTACACCTATTATCTTCATGATCAGCATTAGTCAAGACTGCTGGCTTTGGGAGATCATTCAAAAGCTGGTCAAAGTGGCCAAAATAGTTATTAAAACATTCCTCAAGTCTGTGCTTGTTGTCCAGGATGTCATCATTCAACAACAATTTAGATGGTGTAAAGGTAGTGTTTGCATTTATGAAGGAGCCTGTAAGAATCCAAAACTGTGAAGATTCCTTTTGAATGTACTATACTGTGTTTATGCCTAATGTGTTTAGTTTTAACAAGTCTGATCATTAGGTCACATTTGTTTCCTTCAGCTCTATAGCACTCCAGTAATCCTTTAATAACTGTTGCCTTAGAAGGATTCCAATCTTGGTCCCTAGCTACCATTAAAGAAATAATTTGTTTGTTAATCCAGTTGTTATTGTTGGTTGTTTCATATTCACCTTGTAGTTGATTCTGGTTGGTGTTTGTGTGATTCGATAAAGTCAGGCACCCTGTCATGCACAGCTGCCTTTGATTTATCTAACCAGTTCAATATTAAGGCCATCCAAGATAACAAGATCACGTGCACCCTTATTTTTGTTACAATAATTATTAGTAACTTTTAGTCCTTCCTCAAAATAACCTGGGGAGTATATATGGTTTCAGTCTGTATCCTCTTTACATTACCTAAAATATGCTCAACACCCAAGAATTCACAATCAGGGCTTCTATCCTCCACAACAGTCCTTGGAACAGCTTTGTATTTATCTTTCATTTCTAATATGCATCTCCCCTTTTGCTTTGCCTACCTCTCCAAAATACACAATGTAAGTTGGTAGCATGACTTCTGCATCTATTATTTTGTTAGTTAAACCAGGTTTCTGATATTGCATCGATAATATTAAAATCATGTAATTCAGAACAGGCTTGTAATATGTCTGCTTTAGACATCAGGCTCTGCATGTTCACATACAGTACACACTATCTTAAGACTTTGATTTATAAAAATAGAAGTGGATGTTGCAGAGTCAGTAGATAATTGATATGTAGGTCCTGGGTTAGGATGAACACTGCCTGATGTGAGTAATAGCAACTATAGTAGTAATAATTTGTAACCCTGTATATGCATTAAAATGTTTAATTCATGAAATGGATGAAGCCCACATTTTAGATTGATAAGTTAAACTTCTGGTGAATTGTAACATAAATCTCAAGTGGACTACTTGGGAAGTCACCATGTAATGCCATTTAGTAACTTCACTAGACCAGAAACTCCTTAACTACCCCCTTGTGTTCTTGCCTCTAGCAATGGTACTACACAACTGATAAGGTACAGTGGTATCCCCCAGGATGAAATGCAATTCTGCAGCATTTTGCAGCACTCTGCAGAATGCTGCAGAAGACCTACTTAATAAAGTAATGTAATTTCAATGGTAATTAGTCCCCTTTGTCGTTCAGGAAAATGTGACACTGCCAGGATGAAGGGAATGCTTCAGTTTCCTGCAAATAAAGGGGACTAATTGCCATTGAAATTACATTGCTTTATTCAGTAGGTCTGCAGTAGCATACTGCAAAGTGCGTTGAAAGTGCGTTTCATCCTGGGGGATACCACCATAGCATACTGACAAAGTCAAGTTTTGGTGACAACCCAGGTTCTTCTTTGGCAGAGACTGGCTGCAAGGAGACATGATATAGTTCTTCACTTACTATCAGTAAGATAAGCAGCAGCTACATCATGGTAGTAAGTAGGAGAAAGAAAGCTTAAATAAAACAATGGTCCAATGTCAAACAGTTTCATCCAAGTGATAGTTTTTCAAAGAGCTTTGGCAGGCACTGTAAAGAGCCCAATTCAATTAAATGATGTCACTTTGTAGAGGAACTCACTCATTACTCTCTTGTTGGTGTCTTGCAGGCAGTGCAAAATAGAGTTACCTGAGTGTGTGATTACAGTCCCCCAAGCATGGTAGTTGTATTAAACAAGAGCCCCAAGAAACAAAAAAAGAACTATAGCCTCCTGGGCAGCCTCCTGCTGGTAGATTCATGCTAGGTGACATGTGAGTGCTGCGAGAGCAGCACAGGCTTTTCAGTGCTGGAGCCCAACCCCCTGAAAATGTCACCAAGCTGATATGCCACTCTACCTTCTGCTGGTCATGACTCACAACTGTTGACTTAATGCTGGTACTACCTGCACAAAATGTGCCCAGAGGCAGTTTTAGTGGCTGTTTCTGTGATGTCTGCAGGATATGCTGTTGTCTGTTGCTGTAGGTGGAATCAGCCTGTGGCAGGCAGCACAGGTTTTTCCAAGCTGGAGCCCTGCCCCCTGATGACATCACCAAGCCACCAGTATGCTGCCATACTCCATGCCAGTCTGACTCCCAATGCTGACTGAATGCAGGTACTACCTGTACAAACAAGTCCTGAGGCAGTACTAGTGATTGTAACTACTGTTACATGAACCTATCCTCTGCAAACAAAACAAGGCAAGATGATCCCACTGGAAACAATATTCTCTGGTCCAGAATTAGCCTCAGTCAGCAGATGGCCATCCACTCTCGTTTCATTCAAACAACTCACCATCACACAAATCGAAGATCCCTGATCGAGCACAAATGAAATATACAGTTGGATATTATCCACATAGCAGTGAAACCTCATGCCAAAGTTTTGGTTTGCCTCACCTAGAGTTAGAAAATGATCTGAGAACAACAATGTGGACAAAATGAATGCCCGAGGCTATAAGGCTCAATGTCAGTTTGTATCAAATGAAAAATGTACAGCAATACTACTTGCTGTTAAACAGTCCTATACAGTCTTCTTAACTTTCTTAGGCAATCAATAACCTCCAGGTGATCAACAGTCTAAAATGTCACTAATAGATCAAGGAGGCTCACTATTGACAGTTGGTCATGATCACAGCTAGAAAGAGATCATGTAACACCAGGGCAAGGATAATTTCTGTATTATGATGAAGCCAAAATATTAAAAAGACTGTCTCATAGATGTTTTTTACGTCCAATTCCATAAGCAACTGTGTCTCAACCACCTTCTCAGTGACCATATCCAACAAAGGAAAGTTAGAGATAGATCTAAAATGTGTTAGTTCACTTCCAACAATGGTTTCTGCACTGAAAGACCTTATCACAGGCTCTTTCAAAGCTGCAGGAAGGTGTCCTTCCTTTAAGGATGCATTAACAATCTCATCAATGACTACTACCAATGTCTTGCATTCAGCTGTATTAGCCACAAGTACCCCTGGACTAGCACACAGGTAAGATGCCACCAAGACAGCAATGGGAGAATCTCCATACAATGAAAAAGTGTAAAACACCATCCAAGCCTATGGAGGATCTGCCACCTCTATTGCTTGATCACTGTAACCCAGATTTTGACCAATGGAGGAGATACGTCCCTTGATATGAAGAATCCTGGTTTGAAAATACTGCCCAAAGTCTTCAAACTACTCTACTGACATTGGTTACCTTTCATGGAGTCAGTCTGGGTGGAGAACATTATCCACCACTCGAAAAAGAGTGGCCAGCCTATTCTTCTCAAATGTGAAGTTATCAGAGAGGAAAAATCTTTTTGCCACTGCCATCACCTCCTGTAATCTTTGATTATGAGACACCAGGACAAGTTTTTTTGACATTAGTCCCTGACCTCCTCCACCTGTGCTGTAAATGATGTCCCAGTGACTTCAACCAGTGCAGTGCATTGCTGTGCCACAATGTGCTATGCTGTACCACCACTAACTGGAGCAGACTGGTTCCAGGGAGTCAACAGTGGTCAAAATAGCCCCATTATAGGCCTCAACCACAGCTTATGCCCCCCTCCCCGATGGAAGCAGCAATGATAACCAAAGTGTACACTAGAGCCAAGAAATGATTTGGATCTGAAAACTGTAGCGTAGTGGTCCAAACAGGCAACTGGATCCATTGAAAGTTGTTCAGTCACTACTCCCATGAAGAACACAATATTGCTCCCCCAACATCAACATGTGTAGGTGACGAAACTGCCTGTCCGAACCCCAAGTATCTTATTACTTGGAGAAGTTTATATGAACAAAAGATATCTACATTTTCAAAGGAATTGACCAGGCCCTGGTCTGTATAACAAAGGCCAAGGTCTTTACAGACCCAATCAACAATTAAAGGAAGACTGTCAAACCTTAATTTTTATAATGTTTCTAATTTAGAACACATATTTTTGGATTTAGAACATGTATTCTGTGATCGTTCACCTTCCGTAGAATTTGTTGTTGTAGCTATTTGTTTTTATCTACTTCCTTTTTATTAGTAAGAGTGACTTTTTTTTTAAAATGTCTTTAAAGTGTTATATGATAAGTATGCTAGGCAGAGAACAGCTAGTTTCCAGATGCATCCTGAGTGGAAGGATACACAGGAATCATAATATACTATACAACAGAAGTGTGCAAAATAGAAGAACCACAAAAATATAGTGTGCAAAAACATAGAAATGCTTATATGCAAAAAAAAAGACCAACTGTCCATCCAGTCTGCTCTAGTCCTTCCTACAGTACTACTGCCCCAACCTATCACTGGTCAGGCTTAGTATGAGCCCCCTTTTAAAAGCTCAGTCTCTTAAGTAGCTTTACCTCCTCATTCCTCCCCTGCTCCCCCTATTGTCAAATAAATTTTTATTAGTAGTACTGTATGTAGGCGAGTAGTTATAATACTTGTAGTTGCACCATTACAATATACCATCATATGGCTCAACGGTTTAACTACAAGCATTAAGACACTGTTGTCTTTCACTTGTTAGTTGGTTGGTGAAGCAGGGCTAGAAATAACTCCAATATTCTGTTCATTTCATGCAGGTCATGGAGGGACCTGTGTGAATGAAGATATGATTCCACTATCAGAAAAAGAAGGAAGATTAATTTCAAAAAACTACATTAATGCATACATTAGGGTTGAAGAACGTAAAACACACAAAGTAGGTAAATGAAAAACACTGGGGTTTAAGGTCTCCGGAGTACTGGCGAATTAGTTGTGGTTTTTTTCTTAGGGTTGTCAACCCTAATGCCCATCCCTCCCTCCCAACCCATAACCTCCTCTCCGAAGCACAAGGTACAGCTCCAAGCCAGTGTCTCATATTGGCACACTCTTCAAAGGTGGAAAAGTATGGCGCACCAGATGTTGCCAAGAGAATCTGCTGTAGCTTTCTTCATGTAGGTCCTTGTGGGCTCCACATCAAAGAAAAGAGATCAAGTCTGATCTGACTTTGCTCAGAAGAGGCAGTGAGCATCAGGGTTAACAACCCCAAGGAAGACCCCACCATTGATTTCCTAATGTTCCAGAGACACAAATCCCTAATATTTTTCATTTCCCTATTTTGTGTGCTTTGAATTTTTCAACCTTAATGTCTGCATTAATGTAGTTTTTTGCAGTATACATATATATACATATATATATATATATATATATATATATATATATATATATAATTATAATACATGCACTATATTTGGGTCAGGTAAGCCATTATATGTTGAGTCCTGATTTTTGCACTTTAATAACTTCACACATGTTCAACCACTTTACTTGAAATTTGGTCGGCGCTGAGTGGATGCCAGTATCTCCAGACTCTGAAAGGTTTTGTGGGAGTCCATTCAGCAGGGGCAAAGTGATTATAGCTTGTCTGAGGGAGGAAGGCTAGGCATCACTACAAGGGTGATATGTGATGCTGTTTACAGCATTAATTTTAAAAAAGTGTATCCATTCAGTGGAGGCAGGGCTAAGCAACATCACATAGCCTTGCCCCCGTTGAATGGGGCTGCACGGTGTTTCTTTCAAAGGTGGCCATTAGCCATGACCACATTCTCTGTATCTGTGGACTTTCCTGACTTTTAATCATATAGCCAACACAGCCACAGGAGAGTCTGACACCAGGGTGCCCACTCCACATGCCGGCTAAGGCCCCTTCACCTGTTCCACCATATTATCCTGCCCGCATACACACAGATAAGCTAACACCAGGGTGCCCTATCCCCAGTGCCAAAAGAAACATCCCCTGCCTGTTCTTCCATACCCCCCTTGCCCCTGCACACACACAGAAGCCAGCAACAGGGTCACCATCCCTGGTGCCAATGAAGACCCCTCCCATCAAACACACAGGGAAGCCAACACCAGGATGCCCAATCCCCAGTACCAACAGAAACATCCCCTGCACCCACAGTTCTCTTTGGCACCAGGATTCCCACCTCTGGTGTGGGCTCAGACCACCTCAGTGCAGTAGTGTGTGACACCATGGTGTTCACCCTCATTGCCACCAAAGAGCAAAGTGACGCTGGGGTGCTCAATCCCCAGTGTCAGTACCTGCAGATTAAAGTGTCCCTCATCATTATCATCTTTTCCTTTTCTTTTCTTTCATCTGTAGTAAATAAAAATGTTCAATGATGTCTGTTGCAGCTCCCATTTCCTCTGCCCCCACACTCTGCACCCACTACCCCACACCCATACTCACCTAAAAAAAATGTCCAGCAATATCTCCAGTTCCAACTGCCAAAAGACGTCTTGCTGCTGCGGAGTCCTCTGGTAACTGCCATAATGCAAGGTGAGTGCAGTCAATATATTTGCATTGCATTTTGAACTTTTACTTACAACTCAGTCATTTCTTAATATTTTTGGCCCAACTGGTCTTTTTGGGACCCCACTTTATGAACAGGGTAGAAGAATATTTTTAAATCCACCCAGTAGTCATTCAATGAAGTCACCTTTTGGGGGTGGGGGTTGAAAAATTTCACCTACCGGGTTCATAAGGTGAGGTCCAAAAAAGGTTATGTTGAAAATTTTGGGCCAAAATATTAAAATACAATGAAATTATGAAGGTACATTCAAATGTTCCAATGCTTGCTCATAACTTAGGTAATTTTCCATTTTTTTACCATAAATTTCTAACATAGCCATTTTTTCACCCCACCTCATGAACGTGACAGAAGTCATTTTTCAAATCCCTGCTCAAAACATGTTTTAGCACTTACAGCACAAAATGATGTTTCAGTCAGTATTTTATAAATTACATCTGTCATGTTCAGGAAGGGGGGTCATAAAAAAAACTATAGTAAAATTTGGGGGTAAAAAAACAAGAAGACTACTGAAAATTTGGGGTAAAAAAATCTCAAAAAACGTTATGAAGAAATGTGTGCTGGGCCAGCCATTGGTCCAGCGAGTAGAATGTTGTGTTCTCATGTCACCAACTTGAGTTAAGTGACAAGCTTTTTGAGCCAGCTGGGCACCACAAGGTTGGGGGCCAGTGCTGTCTCACTCCACCACTCCTACTCTGGGAAGGGATTGCACAATGTTGTGCCACACAGATGACACCTTGTGGTGGGCCGGAGAGCCTTCCCTCACAAGGGACTGATGTTTATGTCAAGGCCTGATGGGGCCATGTACTGCATCAGAAAAAGAGGGAAGACATGAAAAAAGGGGCCTCAAATGTCTCCATTATTCTGTTTATTCCGTGTCTCGCAGGTTCCTGTGGGACCTGCACGAATGAGGATACGATTACACTATCACAAAAAGAAGTTGAATTAATTGCGAATAACTACATTAGTGCAGATATTGTGGTGAAAGAATGCAAAGTGCACAGACCCTTTGTTATGGATGGGGTGAATATATGTATTATACAATTGTCCCATACATGCAGAACTACCAGCAAAGGTAATTTTAGCACATTTAGACAGCCCCTATCCTCTATTCAATTAATAGCTACATAGAGCATCTGCAGCCCCCATTCCCTACTTAGCATCATCAAAGTGCTGATTTTAGGAGCAGGGCTGCAGCACTTTGTGTCTGCTTGGCTCATACAAGGAAGTTGTGAGCCACACAGATAAAGTTACATAGAAACATAGAATTTGATGGCAGATAAGGACCATTTGGCCCACCTAGTCTGCCCATTTTCCTACCTAACAGATAAGCTGCAGATCCTAGTTAACCAACAGCTTACTTCCTCCTACCCCCCACTAGGACTGCCTTATGTCTGTCCCATGCATTCTTGAATTCCCCTACTGTTCTTGACTCCATGACCTCCTCAGGGAGGCTGTTCCATGCATCCACAACCCTCTCTGTGAAAAAATACTTCCTCCACATTACCTCTGAGCCGTCCCCTCTATCTTCAAATTGTGCCCCTTGTTCTTGCACATCTCTTTTTCTGAAAGATGCTACCCTCTTGGACTTTGTTGATTCCCTTGATGTACTTGAAAGTTTCTATCATGTCCCCTCTCTCCCTTCTTTCCTCAAGGGTATACATATTAAGCTCCTTTAGTCTTTCTTCATATGTCTTCTGGTGCAGACCTTGCACCATTTTGGTTGCCCTCCTCTGGACAGCCTCCACTCTGTCTATGTCTTTGCGGAGATGAGGTCTCCAGAACTGCACACAGTACTCCAGATGGGGTCTCACCAACTGTCTATACAGAGGGATAACAACTTCCTGTTTTCTACTATTGATGCCTCTCCCTATGCATCCCAGTATCACCCCAGCCTTCCTTACTGCCTTCTCACATTGCTTACCCACCTTTAGGTCATCTGATATAATTACCCCCAGGTCCCTTTCCATTTTTACTGTTGTTACATGTTTCTTTATTTACAAAATAACAAAAATTTCAAAAACTACTGACTTTTGCTCCTCTGGCAGACAACTCCTTGGCACAGGTTGCCTGCCCAAACTGTAAAAGCATGTCAGCTGCTCTTTAAGGTTTTGGCTGTCCAGAGTCTTGGCTAATCAGTGGTGGGATCTCGCTTGGGGATGTCAACCCAAATGTCCAGCCCTTCACCTGAGGAAATAAGGTCAGATGCTATTTCTTTTCTTTGTGCATGGCCTGCATAGCCCTGTATGAAGAAAGCTATAGCACATTCTGTTGGCAACGTGTGGTGAGACATAGTTCTCTACCTTTGAAGAATACATCACTATGAGGCACCAATTTGGAGTTGTACTTTCTGCTTCAGACAAGAGGTTACAGGCTGGGGGGAAGGGGGTGGGCATTAGGTTTGACAATCCCAAGGAAGACCCACCACTGATTCACCAACACTCTGGAGACCCAAAACTCTTTTTTTTTTATTTCCCTTCTTTGTGAGCTTTGCGTTCTTCAACCCTAATGTCTATATGAATTTAGTTTTCAGTAATTTGGGTTGAGTAAGCACATTCATGTCAAACCCCAATTTTTGCACCTTAATAACTTTGCCACATTCAGTCAAGTTACATGAAATTTGGAAAGCTCAGCATTTTTGCCAGGGTCTCTAGATCCTGAAAATTTCATGTAGATCAGTTCAGTGGGAGCAAAGTTTACAGAGGTGCAAACAAACGTAAAACTCATTGTTTTTGAAAATTGTAAGACTTTTTTTGCTACCCGATAACTAAAAAAATATGAGGCTTTGAAACCTGAAACTTTCCGGTTTGCTAGAGGCTGGTCCAAGGTATGTGATTTTGTTGTTTATAGGTCCAACTGTCAAGTGGTGTTAAAATTATTTAAGAAAAAAGTTCCATTTGTGAGCATGCGTAGTTGAAAAAAATCAAAGTTCTACAGATACATGAATTTTTGCAACAGCCAGTTGAACTATACAACACAGCTGTCATTTATTAACATGTGACATCTGTGTCATATGGCAACCCCTGCTGTGTCATGACTTGTATGTTACGGATGGGGCTACTGTCATTATACCCCACCATCCTGACTGTGCTGTGCCTTAAGAAAGTGTATCTTCACACCGGAGACCCCAATCCCTGGTGTCAGTGTATTTATTTTTTCATTTAGTTATATTTTAGTATATAATCTAACACTGGGATGCCTACCTCTGGTGTTGGATTCTGCCCCCCGCAGCCCATTTTTTATTGATAGTGCTGACATTGGGGGACCCAATCCACATGTTGGCATCTGCAAGCCTCCCCCCAGCAGCGTGGGACACTGGTGAGCCCACCCCCAGTGTCTGAAATAGTTTATTGATTTCCATTGTTCCTGAAAAAGGAAAACCATCCCGTGACATCTTTCTTTTTAACCTGAAAGAAGAAAACTGTTCCTCGTCGTGCCCAACATCCCCCTCCCCCATCCTGACCCTATCACTGAGCACCCACCACCCCACACACCCCCATTACCCTATACTTACCACTGGAGGTCAAATGCTGTCATCCTCTGTGGACCAAGGCACTTCTGCACTATTCAAAGCCAAACCATGAACTGAGGAATAAAGGTAAGTGCTGTATAATGTATTTCAATGGTATCTTGAACTTATGTTCATAAGTATATCATTTTTAGGAATTTTTGTCACCAAATTTTCAACATAACCTTTTTGGGACCCCACCTCATGAACAGTGGTGGTGTCATTTCGTTAATCAGGCCCAGAAAGTGATTTCGCGGTTGCTGCATGAAATCTCCTTTTGGACTGAATAACAAAATTTCACCACTAGTGTTCATGAGGTGGGGTCTTAAAAAGCCCTGTTAATTTGGTGAAAACATGTCTAAAAATTGTCAGGTTATGAGCGTTTGTTGTAATTTGTCTACACATATACATAACTGGTAATTTTCAATATTCTGACTCCAAATTTTCAACAGTCATTTTTTTCACACCATCTCATGAAAAGTACAGCTGTCATTTTTCACATCCTGTCAGAAATGTGTTTTTGCACCTGTGGCATGGAATGGCATTATGGCAGGGATTTGAAAATTCTCACCTACCGGGTTTATGAGGTGGGGTCATAAGAAGACTATGTTGAAAGTTTGGGGTCAAAATATTAAAAAACAAAGAATTTATTAAGTAACATTGTTTGTAGGGATGTCCGTTGCACCACTTGGGA
Organism: Neoceratodus forsteri; assembly: GCA_016271365.2. Classification (NCBI taxonomy): domain Eukaryota; kingdom Metazoa; phylum Chordata; order Ceratodontiformes; family Ceratodontidae; genus Neoceratodus; species Neoceratodus forsteri. The sequence continues at coordinate 1,550,514,583 of CM057449.1, read as the reverse complement.
ACACACTGCCATACCGTGCCAGTGAGCTGAGTTCAGGTGTGAACTCAGCCGGTTTAATAGGACAAGGCTGATGGAGAAGATGCTGCACCAACCCAGGCATGAGTAGGGACAGAGCAGTGTTTTCATGCAGACGTCACACCCTGTGTTGAGGTCAGAAAACCTCACCAACACGGTATCCATATGTGTGCCGAGGCCTGCTGGGCCCATGCACTGGGTCAGAACTGTCTCCAATATTGCATTTATCTCATTTTGCACAGGTCCCTACAAGACCCCTATCCAGAAAAAGAAGGGACATTCATTGCAAAAAGCTATATTAATGCAGACATTAAGGTTGCAGAATGCAAAGTGCACAAAGAAGGGAAATGAAAAACATTAGGGATTTCGGTCTCCAGAGTATTGGTGAATCAGTGGTGGAGTTTTACTTGGGGTTGTCAATCCTAATGACCACCCCTTCCCCTGATCAGATGAGGTAAAATGTGACGTTTTCACACAGGGTCCATAGGGCCCTGCGTGGAGAAAGCTCTGACAGATTATGTTGGCCATACTGTATCACTATGAGGCACTAGGTGGGAGCTATTTCTTGTGCTTTGGACAGGAGGCTACAGGCTGGGGGAGGTGGTGGGCATTAAGGTTGACAACCCCAAGTAAGACCTCATCACTGATTCGCCAATACTCCAAAGACTCAAATCCCTAGTGTTTTTCATTTCCCTTCTTTGTGCGCTTTGCATTCTACAACCCATATGTCTGCATTAACGTAGTGTTTTGCAAATATTATAGGCATGTGGTCGTGCCCCTATAGTTAGGGTTCAATGGTCACGTCTATGTTAAACTGAAACATTTGCACTTTAATAACTTCACAGCCTTTTTAACTGATTTGCATGAAACTGTGCATGCCCCATCAGGGACCAATGATCTCTGGATGTGGCAAGTTTTGTTCTGGTCAGATGCATGGGTGTGGAGATACAGAGTGTCAAAAATGTCAAAATTACCACTTTTTTCAAATTCTTTGCCACACCACTGCACAAATTTGGCTTGGGATTGTGGTCTGAAATATTTAGGGTATATAGGTCTGGAGTCACAGATGTGCTTTTTGAAGGTTTGGTGAGAAAATATTAATCTGTTCCAAAGTTGTTAAATTTCAAAATTCCCCATTATTTCCTATGGGTAAATTTAGATGTGAGGCTCAAAATGGGATTCTTTGATTACAAAACAGAATTCTTGATCATGTAACAGGATTCTTGATTGCAATTTATGAAAAAAGAAATTTTATATAGCTTTTTCTTTGTCACTTCATAGAAAAGAAATGGTTTGGAATTTTAAATGTTCGGGATATAAAGGGCTTGCTCTACAGATGTGCCTTTTGCTGGTTTGGTGAAAATGTATTACTTTGACTTGAAGTTCTGTGGATTTGAATTTTGGTGGATTTCCCACGGGATAACATTGTACTGGGAGGTTTATGGAGCTGTTTTTTTGTCTCTATGGTGTTAATAAACAGTTTGCAGTTTGTCTCAGAAACGTTCAGGGTAGAAGGGGCTTGTGCTACCATTGTGCTTTTTGGTGGTTATGAGAAAATATAGTCATTTTGTGTCAAGTTACACAGCTTTCAAATTTTGCTGTATTTTCTATAGGATAAGATTGCAACATGAGGTGTCTTTTGACACTGTACACTATAGGATGGGAGTGCAGGGCACAGAGGGCCCTGCACTCCCACAGGAAAATAAGATACCACTACTGTATCATGGATGGGCGTGAAGGATACCATTATGGACTGGGCCCTGTGCTCCCACACGTAAATAAGGATATGATTATGGAGTGATGGGAGCGCAAGGCCATCTGTGCCCTGCACTCTCCCAGGGAAATAAGGATAGGATTACACTATATCAAAAATTATGGATGGATGGGAGCACAGGGCCCGAAGGGGCAGGGTCCAGATGGCCCTGCATGCCTACAAGCAAATAAGAATACAATTATGCTTTCTCAAAAAATAAGGAAATTCTTTGCAAAAAAAACTTTGTTAATGCACTAGTTAGGCTTAAACTGACAAAAGTAGGGAAATGTGGCAATAGGTTTTCCAACCCTAACACCCCATCCCCACACTGCAGGCAACAGCAGGCATGGAGTGTGTCTTGCCATTGTCAGCCCTAACGCTCATCCCATTCTCATATGGTTTACCCATCTCAGCTTACTTACTCATAGAATGGGGTTAGCGTTAGGGCTGACAATAGCAAGGCACATCCCATGCCTACTGCTGCCTGCAGGGTGGGGGTGAGGTGTTAGGGTTGGAAACCCTAACACCACATTTCCCTACTTTTGTCATTTTAACCATAACTAGTGCATTAACAAAGTTTTTTGCAAAGAATATATACATACATATACAGTCTATTCCAGATGTGTGCACATGACTGGAAACTGCTAATTTTGTGCACACATCCAAAAATACCATGCAAGTGATCTCGGGACTGTTTGTGTGCACTCTGAAGATCGTGGTTAATAAAGGGAACCAAAAACAATAAATAACAGACCTTTAAAAGAAGGATTAAACTACAGTATGTTTAATTTGTAAATAGTTTTGTAAAATACAGCATTAAAAATAATAAAAGATATCAAATGCAATAAAATGCAGAAAGTTCAAAAGTGCAAGTGCTAGTGTTAGTTCGCATATCTGGAGTCACTTTGATAAAAGTCAGCAATGCTTGCCTGTTTCGTGTTGCGATTGCTGAGTGTCTCCCGTTTCTTTTCAAATGAGTAAAACCACACAAAGTCCATCTGCTCTCTACAGTCAACATAGTGCCGAATCTTTGTCATCATATGCCAGACTTCAGCAGTGGTGGGCACCTCAACCTCAGGGTCATCATCTTCTTTGTTTTGGACATCGCTGTCTCCCAATACTGAAGCAAAAATGTCTGTGTCCGTTAATTCTCTGCTAGCAGGTTCATCGATGTCCACAGCAACAAAATCATCGAACTGAGAGGCTAGCATCCCAGGGGGTGAAGAGACATGCTCTAAGGTGAAGTCATCGTTGTGGCGGTCTGGCTGTGCACTAATGCCTGCTTTTTTAAAACAGTTATGAATTGTCTCCAGTGTGACATCACCCCAAGCTGCATGTAAGAGATGTATGGCATCTAGAATATTGATTGTTTTTGCCACAGCATTAAACTCAAATGCATCTTGTGAATCTAGCCGCAGCAGAATTTTGTTGACAATTTTTTTTCTATAATGCTGCTTCAGACAGTTTATGACCCCTTGGTCTATTGGCTGAATAAGGGCAGTGCAATTAGGGAGAAGAAAGACAAGCTGGGTGTTATGGAGCATGATGGGCTTGTGAGCAGGACAATTGTCAACGATGACCACAATTTCCCTTCGCTGCCTCCTCATCTTTTTATCAATGTCCTTCAGCCAGTCATGGAAAATCATTGTGGTCATCCAGGTATTATGTTTTGCAGTGTATAGCCTGGTAATGCCTCTATATTAACACCTTTAAAACACTGGGGATTTTTGAACTTGCCGATAACCAGTAATGGAAGTTTTTCGGTTCCTGTGCTGTTAGCACAAACCATCACTGATAATCTCTCCTTTGCTTATTGTGCCCAAAAATCATCTTCTTTTTAAATGAGAGGGTTCCATCCAGTGTCACTCTAAAAAACAGTGCTGTTTCATCAGCATTAAAAACGTCCTGTAGTGCAAAATCAGAAGTTATTGTTGGTAGCACCTCCCTTAGCCACCTCTCCGATGTTTCAGTATCACTCTCTGCCTTTTCACCATGAACACATTTATAACCAATGTTATTGCACTCCTTCCACCAAGACAGCCATCCAGCCAAGGGCTCAAATTCTATACCCATGTTCGTAGCCAGGCTTTTTGCCTTTTTCTGCAGTAACTAACCGGACAGTGGCACTCCGTGATCGTGGGCTGCAGTAAACCACTGCAATATGGCTTCTTTGACACGGACATCTTTGCCTTCTCGCTTTCTTTATCTGTTTTTGTTACCCCCAGCACCCCAATCCACCAATATTGCTTCTCATTTTTTTACAATACGGCCGACACAAGAGACATCAACTGAAAACTCCACCACAAGCTCCTTTCGAGTAACCCCGGGGACAAGCGCCTTATCAAGAAGCTGTACTTTCCACTCCAGCGTGAGAACCATTTGTGTCAGTTTCTCCATTGTAACTTCTGCTCTTGAATGGATTGCTGACTGATTTTTAATTGCAGTTTGGATAAAATGGGATTAAGCAGGTGATTAAGTGGTGATTAAGCTGATGTTTAACACCTGCTGTCACCGATTTACTGAAGGACATGACAGTCAGAGTAAGTAATTGATCAATTAGTCTGACAATTCCCTTTCAAATGCTGCTAATGTAACTGTTGGCTGCAAGATTTCAGCCTGAAATGTGTGCACACATCCAAAAATCTGTGTGCACAAAACTGAACAGTTTAACAGGGAAAGGTATAGGTAATGAATCGGGAAAAGGCATTTTTGTGCACATAAGCAGAATGTGCACACAACCGAATGACACATAGGAGGAATTGAATGTATATCTATGATAGAGGTGCAGTCGTGCTCCTATAGTTAGGGTTAAGTAGCATGTTTAATGTTAAACCTCAGATGTTGCACTTTAATAACTTTGCAACTAATAAATGGATTTGCACAAAATTTGGTATGCGCTGTCCCATGGGGCAGATCCCTTGAGATGGCAAGTTTTGCTCTGGTCAGATATACAGATTATGAGATATGGATAGAGCAAAAACCATAAAAGTCGCTTTTTTTTGCAGTTTTTTTCTTCATCACCATGCACCCAGATGGCGTGGAATTTTGGTTTGATGTTTTTATGGTAGAAACAGCTTGAGTAACAGAATTGCCATGCATTTGTTTGATAAAAAAATATTAATCTGTTGCAGAGTTATTGCATTTTTAACTTTCCATTGTTTTCAATGAGAAAATCACTTTCCAGGATAGAGGGAGAAAGTTCATCAAAGGATTTGGTCTCACAAAAAAAGATTCTTTTTCATGAGGGGCCAGTCCTTTTTCACCAGAAAAATTCCTTTTTTGTGAGCCACCATCTGTTTTTCCCCCCACAAACTAAAAAGTGTAGAAAATACATAAAACTGTTGTCATTTTACAAATCAGACACCAGAACCTCACTAAACAGGCCCCGTTTAGCTAGATTCTGATACTTGTTTTTCAAAATTAAGGCCAGAAATACTTTGTCTGGGCACCCAAAATCCTGGGTGCCCAGCTTAGTGAGGTGAGCCTTCCCTCCACATTCTCTGTATGAGAACAGTGGATTTTTTTGACTTCTGAAGCCACAGCTGAACTACTGCTGCCGACTGCAGTATGAGCTGTAAGCCACCCCACTGTTTCCATGGTGTTAGGTGGTGTGACCCTCTCCCACACACACACACACACAAACCCCATAAATAATATCTTCCCTGGTGTCTAGTGGCACCCCCATCCTCTGATCACCATCCACTTTGCTTTTTTAATGAGCCCTGGTGTCTAGTGGCACTCCCCCTGATCGCCATCTCCATGAATTTTATAATAGTCCCTGGTGTCTAGTGGCATCTACCCCACTCAAATCACCATCCCTATGCTTTACAAAATAATCCCTGGTGTCTAGTGGCACCCCCCCACCCATTGATCACTGTCCCCATTTTTTTTTAATGATCCCTGATGTCTAGTGGCACCCCCACCCTCTGATCACCATCCAAGTTGTTTTTTAATGATCCTGGTGTCTAGTGGCACCCCCCTCTGATCACCATCCCCATGGTTTACAAAATAATCCCTGGTGTCTAGTGGAACCCACCAACCTCCGATCGCTCCCATGCCTGTAAAAAGGAAAACAGTCCTCATTTGGTTTTTGCTTTTGTTTTGTTTTTGGCACCAAATTTTCAACATAGCCTTTTGGGTACCCCATCTCATGAACAATAGGATTCTGATATTTGTTTTTCAAAATTAGGGCCAGAAATACTTTGTCTGGGCGCCCAAAATCTCAGGTGCCCAGCTTAGCGAGAGAAGCCTTCCCCCACGTTCCTGTATGAGAACAGCAGATTTTCTTAACTACTGCAGCTGCAGCTCAATTCCTGCTGCTGGTTGCAGTGTAAGCAGTAAGTCACCCCGCCATTTCTCTGGTGTTTGGTGGTGCACACACACACACTGTCCCCATAAATAATAGCTTCCCTGATGTCTAGTGCTCCCCCACCCTTTGATCGATGTCCACATTGCTTTTTTAATAAGCCCTGTTATCTAGTGTCACCCCCACCTCTGATTGCCATCCCCAAGATTTTTATATTAATCCCTGTTGTCTAGTGGTACCTCACCCCCTCCGATCACAGTCCCCATAGTTTACAAAATAAACCCTGGTGTCTAGTGTCACCCCCACACTCCATTCACCATCCCCATTGTTTTTTAATGATCTCTGGTGTCTAGTGGCACCACCCTTCCAATTGCTGTCCCCATGGTTTACAAAATAATCCCTGGTGTCTAGTAGTACCCCCACCTTCCAATCACTCCAATGCCTGTAAAAAAGAAAATGCCCTTTTTTTTTAAAGAGTCCCTCACCGATCAGCCCCACACCCCCACCTCCCACTGAACACCCACCACCCCACACACCCCAGTACATGCCCACACACCCTTACTCACCTGAACAGGTCCCAGGTTCGAGATCCACTCTCCGATCAAAGACACGTCTTGCTGTTGGAACCAGTGACTGCAATATCAGAAATTAAGATAAATGAGGTCCAATATATTTCAATGGGGCTTTCAACTTTTATCCATAATGCTGCCATTTTTTGAGATTTTGACAACAAATTTTCAACATGGCCTTTTGGGGACCCCACCTCATGAACAACAGGACTATAATTAAACAACTCCCACCCGAAAGGTGATTTTGCAGTCACTTGGTGAATTCACCTTTTGGGTGGAATTTTCATAATGGCAGTCATATTGTTCATGAGGTGGGGTCATAAGAAGGATATGTTGAAAATTGTGGATCAAAATATTAAAAAATGGCAAAGTTATGACCACTCACTGCCGTTTTGCTACACATACTTGTAACTTTGGAAATTGTAAATATTTTCACTCCAGATTTTCAACAGAGCCTTCTTATTACCCCACCTCCTCATTTTACTGTGGGAGCACAGGTTCCTTCAGACCTTGTGTTCCCATCCCTCCTTTCAGACAGTATGACAGTATCCATATGTTATGGTGGGAGCCCAGGGTCCTTTGGACCCTGTGCTCCCATCTCTCCATTGAGATAGTACAACAGTATCCATATGCTACAGTGGGAGCACAGGGTCTGAACTTGTCTTTCCACAGATGCACATATGTATCTAGTTGTGGAAACACAGGGGACCCGGGCCCCTGCACTTCCACACATTAAGTTACAAGCAGGTATAGTGAAATTGCAACAAACAGTCATAACTGTGCCATCTTAAATAATTTTCACCCCAAATGTGCAACCTCACTACAAGTACCCAGTACAGGAATTTTTCAAATCCCAGTCAAAATGTAATTCTGAGCAACTGTAATGCCATTCTGCACCAGAGGTGTGGAAAAACATTTTTGGCAGGATTTGAAAAATGACAGCTGTACTGTTCATGAGGTGGTGTGAAAAAATGGCAATGTTGAAAATTTGGAGTGAAAATATTATAAATTGTCAAACTTACATGCATGCCTAGAAAAATTCCAATGACCACATAATTTCAATGTAGCTTTTTTGGGACCCCACCTCATGAACACTAGAACTGTAATTTCATCATGCAGTCCCAAAAGATGATTTTGTGCAGCAACTGCACCATTCTGTGCCAGTGCCACCAAAAAATGTTTCGACAGGATGTGAGAAAGGACAGCTATACTATTCATGAGGAGGTGTGAAAAACTGGCAATGTTGAAAATTTGGAGTGGAAATATTAAAATTTGCCAAAGTTACACACGTGCGTACTGAAATTTCAGCGACCATGCATAACTTAGGCATTTTGGAGTATTTTTGCACTAAATTTTCAACATAGCCTTTTTGGGACCCCAACTCATGAACAGTGGCACTGCTGTTTCATTAATTGGTCCCAAAAGATAATTCCACACAGCAGTCACGAAATCACCTGTTGGGACTGATAAATGAAATGACAGTGCCAGTGTTCATGCGGTGGGGTCCCAGAAAGGCCATGTTAAAAATGTGGTTAAAAAAATAACTAAAAATGGCCTAGATATCAACATAAGATGAAAATCCCATTGACAGCCATTATACAGTGCTTATCTTGATTCTTCAGTTCGCAGTTCGGCTTTGAAGAGTGCAGCATGTCCCGGTCCAGAGGAGATCACAGCCGCTGACCTTCAGAGGTAAGTATGGGGTAAGGGGGGTATGTGGTGGTGGGGTGCTTAGTGGGAGGTCAGGATGGGGGGGGGACAGGGAGATGATGAGGGACCGTTAAAAAAACAGATTTCAAGACACTGGGAGTGGGTTCCCCAGAGTCCCAAACTACAGGGGGTTAGGGGGTTGAAAGTCGACACGGGGATTGGGCCCCCAATGTCAGCAGATAAAAAAAAAAGAAACAGGCTGCGGGGCAGGGGTAATCCAACACCGGGATGGGCATCCCAGTGTCGGAATAATAAAATTATTAAAAGTAGCAGGGGAAGACAATCAGAGGGTGGGGGGCCACTAGACACCAGAGAATGAATTTAATAAGGAAAGGGAACATTGTTTAACCAGAAGTAGCACATTAGGCCAAAGCTTGTTTCCAGATGCAACCTGGGAGAACAAGGAAGTTTAGTGACTTGCTCAGGATCACACAGTATGCAGCTAGGCGGCTGTGGGATTCAAACCCAGGTCTCCAGATCTGCAGTTCAGAGCCTTAACCCACTGTGCTATACTGCCTCCCTATATGGCCTTTTTGGGACCTCACCTCATGAACAGGCCCTTCTACCAAGCACCCCACCACCCCACGCCCCCCTTACCACATACTTACCTCCGGCGATCAGCAGCTGTGATCTCCTCTGGACTGGGACATGTCTGCACTCTTCAAAGCTGAACTGCGAACTGAAGAATCATGAGGTGTCTGGGAATCAGGGGGTTCCCAGACACAGGAAAAACAACGCAGTGACTTTTAAAAATCCCTTTTCGCAATCTGTTTTGCCAGCCAATCTGGGGATAGGGATCGGCTGGCGAAAAGGGATTACGAAAAGGGATTTTAAACTTTAAAAAAGTTTTCTCTACTAAGTTACAAAAAACCAAAGGCATGGGTGGGTAGAGGGCGTCCCCCTCACCAAAACCCATGCCTTGGTTTTAACAAAAGACTTCCCTGGGGCAAGTTATAAGGTTTTGTTTTCTCCTCTCACTAAGTGAGAAAACAAAGTGGCAGTCAACGAAGGGGGATTTTCTCTCGAAAAGGGATTTTCTGAGATTTCTGATCCATTTTTGCAATCCCTGTTTGCAAGCCATTTTTTTTATCATATCATTATTTATGCTCCTGCAGCCTGACCTGCCTACCTCCAGCCGCCACCGCCTTCATCTCCGATCAGCCCGAAGGCTCACTCACATACCAGCTGGTACAGTGCTGTACCTGCAGGGGGGACTCCCCTACATCTCCGGGGGGGCCCAGGAACCACTACCACAGTGCGATTCCACAACAGGCCCCCTGGTTGCTGAAGTGCAGCCATCAAGCTGTCTTGGTCATCTGCCATTTTTCCTCCTGTATTTTTCCCCGAGAAGTGCGGACATCCAATCACATTGAGGCACAGCATGCTGACATCTGCTGCACTTCTCCCCACATGTATCCCCACTCCTGTAGTGCCCCGATTTCCACTGGGGGCACTGTAGTGTGATGGATGCAACAGTCCCTCCTCAGGGACAGGAGAGCAGTTCTACAGATGCTCAATCCTTTCCCTCCCTGGCCAACCCCCGATGCTCCGGGTGCGTTCCCGAACCCGGGTCACTGGTGTGAAGTGAGGTGTGGGTCCAGTGCCTCAACCCTCAGCACCACTGGGCTGTCTTGCAAGCCATTTGTGACCAGGAATCCATGATCAAAACTGTGCAGCTAACTAAAAGACTGAACTGCACATTCTCAGAACCCAAAGTTTTAAAATGTTATAACTTTCGAAAAGATTAATATTTTTTCATCAAACCAATGCTGGATTGTTTCTTAGCATAACCTATTTCTACCCTGAAAAGTTCAGGCCAAAATTCAAAACAATGTGGGTGCAGCATGATGTTGAAAAATGACCCTAACATTTGCCTAAAAAGGCGGAAAAATGCATTTTTTAGTGCTTTGCTGCACGAAAACCACAAATCCGATCAAAATGCAACTTGGCAAATCAAGAAATATGCCATATGAGACTCTGTATGCCAAATGATGTGCAAATACATTGAACAGTTGTGAAGTTATTAATGTGCAAAATTTGGGGTTTGACATTAAACTGCCTACTCAACGCTAACTATTGAGGTACAACCTCACTTCTATAATGTGTGTGTGTGTGTGTGTATATATATATATATATATACATATTTATTGCAAAAAACATTGTTAATACACTAGTAGTTAGGGTTAAAGTGACAAAAGTAGGGAAATGTGTCCCATCCCTATCCTGCAGGCAGCAGCAGGCGTAGGGTATGCATTGGGGTTGTCAGCCCTAATGCTCACCCCATTCTATGACTAAATAAGTTGAGATGGGTGCAGTATATGAGAATGGGGTGAGCATTAGGGTTGACAACCCTATGGCACACCCCATATCTGTTGCTACCTTCAGGAAAGGGGTGGGATGTTAGGGTTTCTCTATTTTTGTCATTTTAACCCTAACTAGTGCATTAATGAAGTTTTTTGCAATGAATTTCCTTACTTTTTGAGATAGTATAATCATATTATTATTTGCCTGTGGGAGCACAGGGCAAATCTTTAAAACAGTGCAACCATATCCTTATTTGCTTGTGTAAGCACAGGGCCTTCCCATCCCTCCATAAAGGCGTATTTTTTTTTTTTTTTGCTGTGAAAGCACAGGGTCCTCCATGCCCTGCACTTACAATTTTGGGAAAACCATAACCAAATTGTCACCATAACCTTCTTATTACCCTACCTCATAAACCTGGTATTGAAAGTGTCCAAATCCTTGACACAACAGGATTCCATGCCACAATTGCAAAACAACAGTTTGTCCAGGATTTGAAAAATGAGAGTTGTAACATTCATGTGGTGTAAAAATATGGCTATACTGAAAATTTGGGGTCAAAAATATTTAAAATGACCAGAGTTATGAGTGAAGCGTAGCAAAATTTCAGTGGATCTGCATACGTTCAGCATTTTTATATATTTTGAACCCAAATTTTAAACATACCTTTCTTGTGACCCCACCTCATGAACAAGGGAAGTGAACATTTTCAAATCCCACCCAAAAGGTGATTTTGACAAGCGACTGGGAAATCGCCTTTCCAGCTGGATTTGTATAATTCCACTGACATTGTTCATGAGGTGGGGTCCCAAAAAGGCCATGTTGAAAGTGTGAAATCAAAATACATAAAAATGGCAAAGTTATGCATCAAAGTTGAAACCCCATCAAAATACATCGAACTGCACTTACCTTGCTTTCTCATATTGCAGTCGGCGGTTCCAGCAGCAAGACGTGTCTTCCATAGGAGAGTGGATCTTCAGCCTGGCACATACTCAGGTGAGTGAGGAAGTGTGGGGGTTGTTGGGGTGTAGGGTGGTGGGTGATGAGTGGGAAGTGGGGGTGGTGGGGTCAGGGCTGTTTTCTGTTTTAAAGGTAAAAAAAATTGAGGGGTCATTTTCTTCATTTCAGCTCAAGACAGCAATCAGAGGGTGGGGGGATGCCACTAAATACCAGGGAAAAAAGAATACTGATGGGGATGAGGACTGGAGGGTGGAGGGTGGCACTAGACACCAGGGAAACAACAATAACAGGGAGACAGCAATCAGAGGATGGGAGTGCAACTAGACACCAGGACAGAAAAGTATCAAAGGGACGGTGATGGGAGGGTGGGGAGCACCACTAGACACCAGGGAAAAGATATTGGCAAACAGAAAGGATTTTCCTGTCATGAAAAACAATATTTTTTGTGATTTGTGATACAAAAAAGGATCATTTTTCATATCACGAGGTATGAAAAAAGATTTCTAATATTAAAAAGAAAAAATATTTCCAGGGAATTTCTCCAACAGTTAACTGCAGAATCCAGCTAAGGGGATCATGATAAGCAAGCCACATGTGTTGGTTGCTCTCCTGAATGTCATCTTTGTGGTTTTCATAATCCGAATATAGAGAGGAAAACAGAAAACAAAATGGCGGCAAACGAAAAAGGATTTTCCCTTCATGAAAAATGATGACGGCAAACTTGAAAAAGGACTGGGCAACCTCAAAACAGGATTCTTTTTTGCACAGCACATCTATCCAGACAGTGCTACTGTGCATTCAAAGAACCAACTTTTAAAAATGTAACCCTTAGTCTGCCAACATAATTAGAATGTATAGGAATTTTGGTCTCATATATCAGTCCGCGGCCCTGCAAGGGTTAATATCTCTGGAATGGATTAATATTTTTTACCACACCAGAAAAAGATACATCTGTGAGTCAAGTCCTATGTACCTTAAAACTTTCAGACCACAATTCAAAACCATGTGGGAGATACAGGCGGACAAAGAAGCAGCAAAAATCAGGTAAATTACACAATGTTTTGTACTCTGCATCTCCGTAACTGCACATCTGATTGAACTGAAATATGTCACATTCAGAGACCCTGCATCTCTGATGGTGCATGCTAAATTTCATACAAATCCATTGCTCAGTTGTGAAGTTATTGCAGTGCACAGTTGGGGTTTAACATTAAACTGCCTACTCAACCCTAACTAAACTGGCGCTATCATGTCAGTATAATTATAGGGGTGCAATAGCACCCCTCTACTTAGGGTTGAGTAGCCTGTTTAATGTTAAACCTCAAATTTTGCACATTAATATCTCTGGCTCTGTTTGACAGAATGAGTTGAAATTTTGCATGTGTTGTCTAGGAGGCAATGTCTTGATGTGTGAAAATATGTGTGATGGCAGCTTGTGTGGTTTCTCAGATCCATATGTGTCATTTTAAGAAAAAAACTAAATTGTTTCCTATGTTCAACATTTTTTTTGTTTGTTTGTTCCGTTTGCTCTCACCTACAGCCTACATGGAAAGGAATTGTTGCGCCAGACTTGCAGGGTAAATGTGTCATGTCCCAAGGTAGTGCCTTTGACAGGTCTGGTGAAAAAATATCAGAGAGTTCCAGATTTATGAGGCTTTAAATTTCAGTATTTTCTGACTTGCACATGCATATTAGGCTGGGTTTTGAGATAACGTTCTGTGGCTAAAGTAAAATTGTGATACTGCAAATGCCCATTTTGCTTTCAGGCCACTTGTTTGGCATGGCATCAAACTGTTTTTTGTGCCATGCCAACCATTATCTTGTTGACCTTTTCCATGAACCAACAAGCATGGAAAAAACACAAAAATGCCATGATTTCAATAAATAAACATCAGAACCTAGCTAAACAGGACCCGTTTAGCAATATTCTGATGTTTGTTTTTAAATATTGTGCCCACATATATGTTTACTGAGCACCCAAAATCCTGGGTGCCCAGCTTAGTGAGAGGAGTGCTTCCCCACATTCTCTGTATGAGAAGAGTGGGATTTTCTTGACTTCTGAAGCTGCAGCTGGAACTCAAGCTGCCAGCTGCAGATTCAGCTGTGAGCCACCCTTTTCCCTGCTGTCTGTCTAGTGGTACTCTCATCCGCTGCCTGCTGTCCCTGGTGCCTAGTGGCACTCCCTCACCCTCCAATCTCTGTCCTTCCCACAGCCCCATCACCCATTTTTTTTTATTTATTGTGCCAACATCAGAGGCCCAATCCCTGTGTTGGCATTACTAGTCCTGCCCCCCCCAAGAAGTGTGTGATACTAAGGAGCTCAACCCCAGTGTCCCTAAATATTGTGTACTTGTCCCTGTGTACTTGTCTTTGTAAAAAAGAAAACAGTCCCCCAATGTCCTTTTTTAACCTGAAAAAAAGAAAATGGTCCCTCATCATCCCCACCGCACCAATGCTCTAGTTAGGGATAAAACCACAAAAGTAGGGAAATGTGGTATTAGGGTTTTCAGAGCTAACACCCCACACCCACCCTGCACACGCCAACAGGCGTTGGTGGTGTGCCTTGGGATCATCGGCCCTATTGCTCACCCCATTCTCCTATACTGTACCCATCTCAGCTCATTTACTTGTGGAATTGGGTGAACATTCGGGCCAATGACCCCAAGGCACACCCGACACCTGCTATGGTGTGTGCAAGGAGAAGTGGGTGTAGCTTGCTATACCACATTCCCACTGTGGTTTTATCCTATCATGATGTCTGAATATATATATATATATATATATATATATATATATATATATATATATATATATAAACACACACACATATATATATAGTGGCATGATAGTTAGGGTTGAGTAGGCAGTTAAATGTTACACTCCCAAATTTTGCACTTTAATTACTTTGCAACCATTCAATGTATTTGCATGAAATTTAGTATGCTGTATGCCATGAGTAGATCTCTTGATGTGCCAAGTATTGTTTCTATCGGATGTGTGGCTTCTCTGCAGCGCATAGTGATAAAAGTGGAAAAGTCACTTTTTTCACTGTTGTTGCTGTTTTTCCTCATTGTGCTGTAGCCACACCATTTGTGGTCTGACATTTTCAGGGTAGAAAGAGCTTGCCCCAAAAAACAAGCCAGGATTGATTTGGTGAAAAAATATTAATCCGTTACAAAGCTATCCAAATTTGAAATGTTGGGTTCTGAGTATGCTCAGTTCAGTCTTTTGGATAGCTGCAAATTTGCAAAAAGGGATTTGGCCTCACAAAAGGGATTTTGACAGCTTGTGAAGAACAATTTATAAAATCCCTCTTCATGAGAAAAAACTCCCTCTTCACGAACTGCCATCTTGTTTTCATTATTTCTGCTCAAACAAAATGTTATACTGCAACTTGTCCCAAGGATCTGTTCTGTAGACATCCACAAATGGGTTTTGTTCATGGGGACATCCTGCACACTTATGTGGATTTGGTTTACCTTACTCAAAAATTTATCATTTTTAAATTTAAAAATCCCTTTTCGCGAATCGCTTCCGATCCCTTTTCATGAGCTGTACAAATCCCGTTTCATGAGCCAATCCTTTTTCACGAACTGTCAAAATCCCTTTTCATGAGATGATGACCAGATGGCCCTACCTCATGAAAAGGGACTGGCTTGTGAAAAGGGATTGTGACAGCTTTCAAAAAGGGATCGACTCACAAAAAGGGATTTTAACAGCTTGTGAAAAGGGCTTACTTTTTATAATCCCTATTTGTGAGCTGTCAATTCCCCTTTCATAAGCTGTCAAAATCCCTTTTCATGAGTCAATCCCTTTTCATGAGCAGTCAAAATCCCTTTTTTGCAACATGGCGACCAGATGACCCTACCTCATGAAAAGAGACTGGCTTGCGAAAAGGGATTTTGACAGCTCACAAAAAGATATCGACAGGTGAAAAGGGATTTTGACAGCTGATGAAAAGGGCTTACTTTTTACAATCCCTTTTCGTGAGCTATCAAAAACCCTTTTCGTAAGTGGACAACCAGATGGCTCTACCTCACAAAAAGGGATTCACTTGTAAAACGGGTTTCATCTCACAAACAGGAATTTTGACAGCTCACAAAAAGGGATTTCTACACACTACACTAGACTAGGCATCCTTTTAAATAAAATTTGCCTTGCCTTTGCCCTACACGTTACTGTTTCTTTTCAACTTCACAGCAAAGAAATGGTTTGGAATTAAAGGCTGAAATTTTCAGGGTAGAAAGAGCTTGCCCCACAGATGTAACTTTTGCTGGTTTGTTGATAAAATGTACGTTACTTCCATAGTGGTAACATTTCAATGTTTGGAAATTTCTCATAGAATAACACTGTGGTGGATGCACTACCTTTTGGCACCTGTATCTCGAAAATGGTTTGAGATATGGATTTTTTCACTAAACACAGCTTGTACTACACATGCGCACAGGTTGCCAGGACATGATTACAACTGTAGTGGATTTTTTTCAAATGTTGGTATGGTTACTGAGATATTGTGCCATTTGCATCATAAGGGTTACTTGGAATATCTCTAGGTCTGCGCTGAGTCTCTACACTTATGGGTAGGTGGAAGCACAGGGCCCTCCCATATATGGGTACCATTTTGCAGTAATGGGACTGCAGGGCCCTCCATTATGTACTACTGAGAGTGCAGGACCCAAAGGTCCCTGTGTTCCCATAGGGAGAAGAAAGTTTATTACACTGTCTCTACTCTTAGGATCCTGCTCTCCCACAAATAGATACCATTACTGAGTGATGGGAGCATGATGGGAATGCAGGGCCCAGAGCTCCCACAAACATATAAGAGTAAGGTTAACTTTCTCAAAAAGGAAGGAAATTCATTGCAAAAAAAGTCATTAATGCATCAGTTAAGGTTGAAGCAACAAAAGTAGGGAATTGAGGCATTAGGTTTTTGAATCCTAACACCCCCCACCCCTACCACCACACCACACCCCCACCCTCCACACACCAACAGGTGTTGGGGTGTGTGTTGGGGTCATCAGACCTAACTCTGACTCCATTCTCCTGTACTGTACCATCTCAGCTTACTTAGACATGGAATGGTGTGAGAGTAAGGGCCGATGACCCCAATGCACACCCCGATGCCTGTTGGTGTGTGGAGGGTGGAGGTGGGTGGGGGGTAGAGTTGGTAACCCTAACATTGAATTTTCAAACTTTTGTTGCTGTAATGACAACCCTAACTAATGCAGTAATGGAGTTTTTTGAAATGAATTTCCATTCTTTTTGAGAAAGTGTAATGTTACTCGTATGTGGTTGTGAGAGCACAGGGCCCTCCGGGTCATGTGTTCCCATCATGCATACATTTTGTAATTGTCTTTGATTTTCATGTGGGAGAACAGGGCCCTCTGTGCTCCCATCTTTATATAAGCCCTGCACTCTCATTACTGCATAATGTATGACTCTGCACTCCCATTATTGCATAATGGGATCCATGTGTGAGAGCTGTGCTCCCATGTACCCATAAGTATAGAGACATAGCACAGTCCTAGAGCCACTCCAGGTAACCCTTGTGCTGAAAAATTTGCAATATCTCAGTAACCATAGGGACTTGGGAAAACATTCCACTGCAGTTGTATTCATGACCTGGCCACCTCCACACATGCTTTGTACACCTAAGCTGCGCTTAGTGAAAAATCTGTATCTCAAACCATTTTTGAGATATAGACACCAAAAGGCGCCGCGACCGTCACAATGTTATCCTATGGGGAAATTTGCAAATTTGGAGTGCTATAACTATGGAATCCATGTCAATTTCTTCACCAAACCAGAAAAAAGCACACCTGTGGGGCAAGAGCTTGCCACCCTGCAAATTTCAGGCCAGAAGTCCTAACTTTTTTTTGCTATGACGTGGCAAAGAAACTGCTTTTTGGGGGTTGTTTACCTGCAGAACTTTCGTGAAAGTTCCGTGGGTGTTCACAAAAGTACCAATGGTTTAGCTGGGGGAGCTTTCATGAAAGTACAGTGTAGCTTTTGCAAAAGTCCCTCCATTTTAGATGCGGCACTTTCACAAAAGTACCCGTGGAACATTTATGTAAGTCCGCAGTACTTTCACAAAAGTACCGCAGCTAAGATGGTGGAAACATGTAAAAAAACATATTTCCGGGCTTTGTAATGAAAACTAATGCCAGGGATGTGTTCCTAGAGCCCTGATTAAGTAAACCCAACTGTTGGTGTTTACTAAATGGCATCATTTTTTGAGCGACATCATTTTTTCCATCTCACTAACTGAAAACAAGATGGTGGCAGCATGAAACTACCAAGCCCATCTGCAGCAGTGAAAAGTACTTTCGGGAAAGCAAAAAGTGCTTTCAAGCTGGACATATATTTGTTTCCCATAGGCTATAATAGGAAACTTTAAACTTTAATAACTTTTGAACAGACTAATATTTTTTCACCACACCTTCAAAAGGCATTTCCCTGACCCAGTCCCCATACACCCACAAAATTTCAAACCAGACGGATAAACCATTCGGGCTGTGGAGACAAGCAAATAATTATTTCACAACATTGAGGATTTTCACGCTTTTTCACACTCCACAACCAGAACAAAACTTTCCAGATCCAGATATCTATGATACCAGACTGCACATACAAAATATCAGGCAAACTGGATGAATGTTCGCAAAGTTATTAAAGTGCAAAACTTTGGGTTTAACATAGCAGTGACTGTGCAACCCTAACTATACTAGCCCTACCTGGCCAGTATAATTAAGCTATTAAGATAGATAGATACATAGATAGATAGGTAGATAGATAGATAATATAGCTATATATATATATATATATATATATATATTAGAGGCAAAAAAATCCATTTAATGCATCAGTTAGTGTTGTTCCACAGCGACAAAAGCGAGGAAATTTGGTGTTAGGGTTGAAAGCCCCCCTTGGACCCCTCCAGCCCACCCCCCAACCGGTATCAGGGTGCGCATTGAGGTCGTCTGCCCTTATTCTCACCCCATCACATGTGTAAAGAAGCTGAGGAATAGGAGAATGGGGTGAGAGTTAGGACTGATGACCCAAACGTGCACCCTGATGCTGGCTGGGGGTGGGCTGAGGCGTCCAAGGCTTTCAATCCTAACCAATTCTCACTTTGTCACTGGGAACAACCTAACTGATGCATTAAATGGAGTTTTTTGCCTCTAATTTCCCTTCTTTTTGAGAATGATGATGAGAAATAGTGAATGTAATGAAGCCCCGTGCTTCTGCCACATGATGTCTTGTGACATAGTAACAGGAACAGCAACACAAACAGAAGCGCCAACAGTGGCGCACATGGTAACGCAAATGTAAATGATAAAGGAAACGTTAATAGAAATGCAAGCACAAAGTGACGCCGAAATGAACAGTGACACAAATGGACACTGAAGCACATACGAAAACGCAACTGGTAATGTGAACAGTGATGGAAGTGGTATTTTAAATGGAAATGTTAAGTGTCACAGCAAAAAGAACATGAAAGGGAACAGAAACGGAAACACGAATGCAAGCGCACACATAAACGCAAACTGTAACCCACACAGGTATGGTACCGCAATTATAAATGCAAATGGTAAAGTTAACATGAAGAATAATGCCAAAGGAAACAGAAACAGAAACGGGAACAGAAGCACATACAGAAAGACAAACCGAAACGCGCAGCCTTGCAGGCACAGTACAGCAACTATATAGCATAAATGGTAATAGTAACAACAACAATAACAGCAAAGTAAACAGAAACACAAAAAGAAGCATAGCGCGCATATGGAAGCATAAACCGTAATGTGCACAGAGTACAATGTAACGAATTGCAAATGCAAATGGTAACAGTAACAACAGGAAGATGCAAAACGAAGAAGGAATGGAAAGCATAAATGAAGGCTGCAGGAAATGCAAATGGCAATGCGCATGGTGACGCAAACAAAAACACAAACAGAAACAGTAGTGGAAATGCAAATGGTAACAGTATCAAAAATGCAAGTGCAAATGACAACTCAAAGGATAACGCACACGGTGGTGTACCGGAGCTTGATAAGCATAAGCGGGACATAAATGCAAGTGGAAACAGTAACTGTAACAGTAATGGAAGTGCATACCCTGTTTTTGCCGAACAGCTCCATAGAGAAACACAGTGTGTTTAAAGAATGTATGCATTGTAATGGGCATCGAAGCTTAAAACGAGCATTGGAAGTACTTAATTGCTAATATCTCAGCAACTGCACAACGTAGAAAAAAAATTTAAATTTCACAGAAATCATGATTTTCCTGGCTAGGTTTTTGCTATAACATAGCCCAGTGGGCTATGCATCACATAACAAAAAATTCTGTATCTTGTATCATTTTCCGAGATCAAGGCCCGAAAAGGCCCGACGGACACCACCATGTTAGTCTATGGGGAAAAAGTACACTTCACAGTAATGTAACTTGGCTGCCATGCAGTATTTTTTCACCAAACCACCAAAAGGTACATCTGTGAGATGTTGGCTGCCTTCTCTCCAAATTTCAGCCCAAACGACCAAATCGTTTGTTTGCAGCAGGGTGGGAAAGAATTCCAGTCATTTTGGCCATAGACTGAAAAGTAGTGTCGCAATTTGTGACCCTTTTCACAAAAATTTGCAAAAGTGTTGTGCGTGTGACACTACTTTGTGACACTACTGTTTCCAGAAATTTGAAAAACATATTTCTGGGGTGTTTAACCACCAAAAAAAGACATGGCTAGCATCCTCAGGGTCCAACTAGCCGAACACAAAAATAATTGTGTCCCTAGAGGGTCTCAAATTTAAATGCCAAGCATTTTTCTGATCACCAACTGAAAACAAAATGGCAGATTTGCGACACTACTGGGGCCATTTGCGACACTAAAAAGTGCATTTGCGAAAGTGTCAAACTTTTTGTTAACTTTTCCCATTGACTTATAATGGGAACTTGTTTTTTGAATAACTTTTGCACCGTTCAATATTTTTTGATGAAATCTTCAAAAGGCACATCTGGGACACTGGACGCACATTCTCTGAAGTTTTCAGACTGGTCGCAGACACCATGCAACCTGTAGACGAGAGCAAAGAATTTGCCAAGAAGCGTAATTGCACATTTTGTTGTCGCTTAGTAACTCCACAGCCGTATATCCAACCGGTACAAAAGTTGGCAGATCCCAAGATCTACCATGCCCAATTGTGCATACCAAATTTCAGGCAAATCTGTTGAATTGTGGCAAAGTTATTAAGGTGACAAATTTGACCCTTTAACCTTAAAAGTGCTACTCAACCCTAACTATGGTAGCACTACCATGCTACCATAATATATAAATAGAATAATAGATACATTCTGGTGTATTACAAGGCAGTAATTCATCGAGAGGATCTGGGGGCACAGCAAACCTCGAGAGCGAAGCTCGAGAGGTTTCAAGTGCCCCCAGATCCTCGAGATGAAGAACTGCCTTGTAACACAAGAATGTATTTGTTATTTTTTGTAATACATGGATGTGAGGAAATTGTCAGTGCTTACCTTTGCCAAAGAATGAGGAATCTTCGACTGGGGTGCTGAGGTGATTTTCATGTGAGAAGGAGCCAGTGATTGCAGCAACATTGAAAACTTTAAAAAAATTCAAACCGCTAAATTGTGCAGTGTTAAACTGCTACAAGCGAAACAGTGGAACAACTTTTTTCTTCGAAGCGACAGTTGCTGTGGTCAGTTAGTCAGACTCAAGTAGGAGTAGTGAAGCGAAGGAACAATTTTCTCTCGCTAAGCGAGAGATGCCTCATGTTTTTGAAATTATTGATCCGCCCACAAAGAAAGCTCATCCAATCAGAAGGTGCGGTTTTACCAATGTCACCACGCACAGCTTTGGGATGTCAGGAAGCCGCTACGATCTTGAGTTTTGCGCTGTTCGGTTTTCTGATAATACTATCGCTCGGAGCTCAAACAATAGTATTATGAGCTCGAACGATAGTATTATCACTAAGCAACGATGGTATTATCACTTTGGCTCGGTGATTACTGGAAATTTTTATATGCTTTTCAGTAGTGTTATTTTAAATATCCATATATTACATATGTATATATATATATATATTTATATATATATTAGAGGCAAAAAACTCTGTTTAATGCATTAGTTAGGGTTGTTCCGGCGACAAAAGCGAGGAAATTCAGTGTTAGGGTTAGCCCCTTGGACACCCCAGTCCACCGCCAACTGGCAGTAAGCGTTGCGGGTCATCGGCCTTAACTCTCACCCCATCACATATGTGAAGAAGCAAGATAGGAGAATGGGGTGAGAGTTAGGACCTATGACCCCAATGCGCACCCCAATGCCAGTTGGGGGTGGGCTGCAAGGGGTGTCAAGGGGCTTTCAACCTAACAATTCCCTCACTTTGCTCGCTTTAATAAACAACCCTAACTAACTCGATAAGCATGTCTAAATAATGATGCGTTACAACACTACTTTCAGACTACTACAACTCCCAGAAATTTGAAAAGAAACATATTTCTGGGGTGTTTTTAACCCCAAAATAAAGACATGGCTAGCATCCATAGGGTCCGACTAGGTGAACACAAAAAGAATTGTGTCCCTAGAGGGTCCCAAATTTAAATGCCAAGCATTTCTGTGATCAGTAACTGAAAACAAGATGGCGGATTTGCATCACTACTAGGGCCATTTGTGACACTAAAAACTGCATTTGCGAATGTGTCTTTATTTTGGGGTTAAACTCCCCAGAAATATGTTTTTCAAGTTTCTGGAAAAAGTAGTGTCACAAAATGTAGTGTCACACTCAACTTACTTTCCAAATTTTTTGAAGCTTTAATTATGCATAACTACTTTTCAGGCTATGGCGAAATGACAGGAATTCTTTGCCACCCTGCTGCAAAAGAACGGTTTAGCCTTTTGGGCTGAAATTTGGATGGAAGGCAGACAACATCTCACAGATGTGCCTTTTGGTGGTTTGGTGACAAAATATTGCACGGATGCAAAGTACTCCAAAGTTGAAATTTTTTCACATAGATTAACATGGTGGCATCCGCTGTACCTTTTGGAGCTCGTATCTCAGAAACAGCGCTAGATACGGAATTCTCATCAAGACAAGTCAGTGAAAACCTATCCAGGAAACTGATGAATCATGTGAAATTAAAAAAAATGTTCTACGTTGCACGGTTCCTGAGATATAAGCAATTAAGTATTCCAACAGCTCATTTTCTGCTCCGAGGCCCATTACTATGCATACATTCTTTGTACACACTGTGTTTCTCTATGCAGCTGTTGGTCAAAAACAGGGTGTGTGCTTCCATTGCTGTTACAGTTACCATTTCCACTTGCATTTCCATGACCATTTTCGTTACCGTTCCTGTGTACACCACCGTGTGCATTACTGTTTGCATTCCCGTTTGCATACGTGCTTGCATTCTTGTTTCCATTTCTGTTTCCTTTGGCGTTATTTCTGCTGTTAACATTACCATCTGTGTTTCCAATTGCGGTACCATCACCATGCGTGTCACGGTTTGCGTTTCCTTGTGTACTTGTGTCCCCTTTTGCATCACTGTTCACTTTGGCATCACTTTGGGCTTGCATTTCTACTAACGTTTGTTTTTCCAGTTATGTTTCAGTCACCATGTGCGCAACCATTAGTGGTTGCATTTCCCTTGCACTTACCATTACTATGTCACAATAAAATCACGTGGTGGGTGGGCCCCACGCTTCCACCACCACATTCCATTCACTATTTCTACTGCACATTCTGAAAAAGAAGGGAAATTAGAGGCAAAAAACTCTGTTTAATGCATCATTTAGGGTTGTTCCACAGCGACAAAAGTGAGGAAATTCAGTGTTAGGGTTGAAAGCACCCCTTGCACACCCCCAGCCTGCTACACCCTAACAACTAACGGTGTTGAACTACTTAACTGATGATTAAACTGAGTTTTTTGTTTCTATAGATATATATATATATATACACAATATATATATATATATATATATATATATATATATATATATATATATATATATATATATATACACACATATAGCAAAACCTCATTAATGCATCAGTTAGGGTTTCCCATCTTTACTGCTCATGGAGAATACTTTCTCTATATGGCTGTTCTAGTCTCTCTTGAAGCGCACTGCATTGCAAGTGTCCACGACTGTATGTGTGAAGGAGTGCATTGTCAATTTGCTCCTAGACTTCCCTGCCTGCATCTTAATACTGTAGCCTCTCATATTAAGGTTGCCACTTAAGTTAAAGAGAGCTGCCGTATCCATGTTATTTATCTGTTTCTAGTACTTGAAGGCTCAATTATGTCCCCTCTGTCTGCCCAGTTCTGTACTGAGTAAATGTTCAGTGCCCTAAACCTCTCATATTATGCCTTACCATGCTGATAAACTATCATCTTTGTAGCCATCCTCTGGAACTTCACCAGTAGGTTAGTGTGCTTTTTGAGGTGTGTTGGCACCAGTAATGAAATCCATATTGTAGATGTGGCTTCACCAGAGAGCTATACTAGGGCAGTATAAGTTGGACTCTCATTCAACAAGCCGTACAACCAAGCAAATAAATTCCTATTTTGCCAGAAATGGAAGCATGCAGGGCCCACAGGACCCTGCATTTCCACACCAACATAGATGTATGGATCTATGGAGGGATGGAAGTGCAGGGCCTGGAGGGCCCTATACTCCCACAGGCAAATTAGTGTACGATTATACAGTCTCAAAAAGTAAGGGAATTAATATAAAAAATACTTCATAATGCACCAATTAGGGTTAAGGTGACAGAAGTAGGAAATGTGATGTTAGGGATCCCAACTCAATATCTCATTTCACCCTGTAGGGCAGCAACAGTAAAAATAGTATAATTTCACCTCCCTGGCTTCTTCACAAATCAGGCATGGGTATGACTTTTTTTTTTTTAACCCTAACACTCATCCCATTCTCATATACTCTACACTTCTCAGTTTATTTACTGATGGAATGAGGTAAGTGCTAGGGTTAACAACCCCAAGGTAAACCCCACACCTGATTTGTGAAGATGCAAGAGAGGTGACACCATAATGATTTTTCCTGTTGCTTCCTGCAGAGTAGGGTGTTAGGGTTGGGAACCCTAACACCACATTTCTCTATGTTTGTCACTTTAACCCTAACTGGTGCATTAACAAAGTTTTTTGCAATGAAAATATGTTTACAGACACACACACACACTCATATTGTATATATAGATATAGATAGATATATATCCATTGCAAAAACTATGTTATTACTGCACAAGTTAGGATTTATTATTACTGTAACAAAATCCAGAAAATGCATTATTAGGGGCTTTTGAACCCTAACTCTGCCCACCCCCATCTACTAACCCCTGTGAACACCACTGAATGAATGACAGATCACAACCAGGTTTTAAGTATATGGTTTAACATCATAAATAGATAACATAGTACAAGGAATATAGTTACACCCCTTGGCAAACACTGCACTCACATGTTGTGAGACTCAAGGCTCCAGGATACAGGCTTCTGCCAGTGTGTGTGTGTGTGCACCCAGCTCACAAAGCAACTGCTTTATGACACATAATGCACCTGACCCACAGCAAAACTCAGCAACGTGACACACACTGCCAAAGCAGTGTATGAGTCAGCCTTATGTATGATGTTAAAACATATGTTTAAAACCTGGGTTGTGCATTACCATTCAATTTTCTCGGATTTGCTTGGATGGTGCATGGGATTGGGCGGAGGCAGGGTTCAAAACCCCCCTAACATCGCACTTATTACTATTGTCAGCCTAACACTTGCATTAACATATTTTTTAATGAATTGTCTTTCTTTCTGAGAAAGACAGCCATAGTAGCTTACTTCACATATATGCAAAGCAGGTGCAATGCTATCACCACAGACATTACACCAGGCCTGTTGCAAACTTTGCAAGTGGCCCTGCATCATCACACTCATTGCTCCAGACCTCCCATGGGCACTGTCACAAACCCACTCAGCAGGTCAGGCCCTCTGCTCCCAAAGTGCCAACCTCCAAGCGCAGTCTTGTGAACAGTTTAACAGAACAAGGTAACCCTCTTGTCCATTTTGTGAGTTCGGATCAACCTTTGGTCTCAAGTCTTGGAGGGATTCAAACTGTGAACCTCGTGCTAGCATACCCAATGCACAGGCTCAGATATTTCTGTCTTCGAGGGGCCAGATATCTTTGCCTACGGGCACCTAACCAGGTATACGGATATGAACCCTTAAAAACTTTAATAAAGACCTCATTTTTAAAATGCTTCTCTTTCCAGTTTGGTACCACCATTCAAGCTTATGCCTAGTGTCTGCTATAACCATATATACTTTTCTTACAAATGGAAGAAAATTCAAAGACCGACCAAGTATGCTCTATAAAGGATTTTACTAAAGTAGATAAAAATCTGTAAAACACAAAATACAGAACTGTTGTATCATAAGACATACAAATCTTTTAAAAGAATAAGGTTTAAACAGTGCAAATTCCTACAACAATATTTAGATTTGTCTATCTTTCTAAATACCTGTTTAAAAGTGCTCACAGATGTTTCCTTGTCAGAGTCTAGGTAAAAGTGTGTCAGTGAAGTAAAAAGAATCTTCCTTAAAGCAAACTGTATTTGCCAGCCCCTTTTGTGTGAGGTCACCTAGCTCCTCCTCTGTCAGAATATATAAAATAATATATCTAATAAAAAAAGGATGTCTTTTTCAAGAATTAAATTCTGCAATCCTCAGCATGACTCATGTCCTTCAAATGGCATTTCTTTGATCTCATGATAAGGCTCACCGACTGGTCTGATGTGTTAAGAGCTAATGACCCCTCGGTGGTAACCTCTCACTTCCTAACCACCTTTGGGGCCCTGCAAGACAAGCATGCTCCAATGGTCACCTGTAGAGTGAGGGGGTCAGCCACCCTCTGGTAGCACGGGAGTCTCCTAGCCCAAATGCGGGCCAGAGACAAGTGTTGGGTAAACTTCAGATTGACCCACAACCCTGCTACTTTACAATGATACAGACACCTCAGAAATGAGTGCAAAAAGGCTATCAGGATTGCGAAAAGTGACTTCTGCAAGTCTGCACTAACCAGCTCCGCCAACGACCCCAGGAGGTTTTGGAGAAATATAAAAACCCTAGTCAGTGGCTCCTCCTACTCAGGGGTGTCCGATATGATTATAAAAGGCGTCTCCTGCAACAATCCCCTCACCATCACCAACTCCCTAAATACACACTTCTCTGACCTCTCGGCCTTTACTGCACTTTTCCCTCCTGGTGGGGGTATGACCTCCCCCCCGTCCCCTACCTGGGAGGAGGATCACCCCCCTCGTCAATTATTTCACATCAGGGTGGTGTCAACCTCTGATATGCAGAGATGCCTAGCTGGACTCTCCCAGTACTCCAGCCCTGGCCTAGATAACTTGGAGCCCAAGCTTCTAAAACACAGGGCCTCCTACGTTGCCTCCCCAGTAGCACATATCTTTAACCTTTCCCTGGCACTGGGGTCCATCCCAGATATATGGAAAGAAGCAAGGATAGTCCCTGTCCTGAAGCAGGGTAACTCCAAAATACTGGACAACTATCGTCCGATAGCTATCCTTTCACCCCTTAGCAAGCTCCTCGAAAAAGTAGTGGCTGAGCAGCTGTCAGAGTATGTACAGCATCGTGAGCTGCTATCTTCGACCCAGCATGGCTTTTGTAGGGGGCATAGCACCTCCACAGCCCTGATCACTGTCACATCAGGCATCAGAACTGCCATGAACCAGGGCAAACTCTCTAGAACCATTATTATTGACCTATCTAAAGCCTTTGACCTTGTTGACCATGCACTGCTCTGTCAACAATTGGGGTCAATTGGCTTTTCCCCTACTGCTATGAAATGGATCTCGGACTATCTACAAGATAGAATGCAGCAGACCTGCTTCAATAAAGTCCTGTCCAAACCCCTACCGGTCACATCTGGTGTCCCCCAGGGCTCGGTACTGGGTCCCCTCCTTTTCTCCCTCTTTATCAATCAACTGCCCACGGTGACAACAAATTGCAGTACCATCCTATACACAGATGACCTGGTGATAACGGCCCACTCCAGTGACATGGCCACTCTTATCAAGAGCCTGTCCGAGGACTTTAATCAGGTCCTGGCCTGGGTGATGGATCATAGACTGGTCTTGAACCTGAAAAAAACTCAGGCTATGCTATTTGGCTCTCCTGCCAAAATCAAAGCCTCAACATCCCCCCTGAACATAAACATACCAGACGGCTCCTCCCTCCCTGTGGTGAACTCGGTCAAGTACTTAGGGGTCACATTAGACACCCAACTTGATATGGGGTGTCACATCTCCAAAGTCTGCAGAACAGTAAACTGCAAGCTGGTACTGGCCTACAGGGCCAAGTACAACCTTACACCTGTGGCCAGGCTTTCGCTAGCAAGAGGAGTCCTCCTTCCCTCCCTCAGCTATAGTCTGCACATTTTTGCTTGCTCTACTAAGACTCATCTCTCCAGGTGGCACATGGCATGCAACAATATCTGCCGTTTCACCCTAGTGGCACCCTGCCTTACCCATCGCTGTGAGCTTTATAATAAACTCCGGTGGCTCTCCCCAGCCAGATACCTGGACTTTGGGATAGGTTGCCTTACAGGCAAGGTGATCAGAACTGGCACCCCATCGGGACTGACCCAGCTTCTACCACCAGCTGACATCTCTCCTTACTCTCTAAGGTCTCAAGCCCAGGGGATGCTCAAAGTTCCTGCCACAAGAACTCTCATGGGAGCTAGGGACTTTATTGTGAGTGCACCCAAACTCTGGAACTCCCTCCCAGAGCCTGTCCGCCTGGCCCCCTCCCATCAGTGCCTCTGAAAATCTATGTGGGACTTCTTGAAACAAGCCTCACCATGTGACTGCTCCAGTCTCCCTAGGGATTCACTGTCTTTTACAGGACTGCCTGGAAAGTACTGCCACTCGCCCCACTCCACTACCACTACATGAACTGGATCTAACTGTTTGCTGCAGATCCTGGTCTTGTCTTAACCTGGTATCCTTATTATATGATATTGACTTGTCATACTTGTAACTAAATGACTATAAGCTGTACCAATGCCTTCTACTCCTCTGTAAAATGTGCCCACTGTATACTCTTATCTTGCCTATGCTGTCATTATGTTGATGTATCCTCAGTATTTCCCTCATGTGTTGCCCATGCTGTCATCATGTATTTGAATTGTTGTCTTTGTACCATCATGTTGTATTCTCCCGGGTCGTTCCAGAAAATAGGCATAGTACTTGTCTAGTGTACTTACCCGGTTAACAAAAGCTAAATAAATAAATAAGCTTCCCCCTTCCAGGACATGAAAGCATCTTTATGATTTCGCACCAATACATCACAACCTGCTTTTCTTCCTCTGGAAACTTCATAAAAATGGATATGCTCAACTCAAGCTTCTTCCACCCTGTAATTAGCTTCAGACCTTCCATGTAACATCTGGTATCTAAAACCTGTGAGTGTGTGGTCTCACATACTGTTTCAACATTTTCTCATGGCTTTCATCTTTCAGCTGAAACCTGGGAGGGGGTGAGTGAGGTCATTTCAAGTACCAGATTTCTCAGCAGAGACCATCAATAATATATTTTTATATTTAAAAAAATTATACAGCACTCAGAACTGGCTGACCACGTCACAGGCACTACAACTCAAAACACATTTCTGGGAGATTTCACTTTCACCACTTATTTGGTTATAAGAGGGGGGTAACTAAGGTATGACCCAAGTCTGCACCAGATCTGGTAAAAAATGTTTTGCACATGCCCGGAGTCATGGCTTTAGTTTTCAGACCTTATTTTCATTATGTTAGAATGCTTGTTTTCACTTTACAGTAGGTTTACTAAGTTCAGGTGACTGGCTGCTTTACATAAATTTATGTATCTCATATTGCTTAAAAAATCAAGAACTCGTGCATGTATGAGTTTACCAGTGCCTTTGCTCCATATTGTGCCCACAAATGCATTTCTTCATCAGGTGGCAGGACAACCTCTTGAAGTGGAGCCATCGTTCAAGTGCTGCAGCATGTGACTTGACAGTAACCTTGACTTTCCAGCCTACATTGATGCTATCCCTGTGAAACTCCATCCCAAGCTTGATGCTCTGTACCATAACAAAGACAATCTACCCCTGCTGGTCTGCCATAAGCTAGTATCCAAAATGGCAGACCCAGACATTGACCATGTAGATGTGGTCTATGGTACAGCCCCCTCTACTTTCCTAGCCAGACTGGACACCCTCTGCAATGCCTTTTGTCACTTTGCATCAAACTCCCCTCTACGTACACAGCACTGCTCCCTTTATTTCTCTCCGTCCATCCTCCCCTTACCTTCACATCACCAGGCACATAGCACTTCCTTCATCTCCAAGTACTGGTTTGGTTTCCTTCCTTTCTACCTCTCCTCACTCCTTTCCCCTGTCCCACTACTCCATGCTCCCTCTGCTCAAGGGACCAGTGAACCTTCTCCACTCCTCTCTCCTGCTCCTCTAGTATGCAATCTGCCTTCTCCTATCACTTGCCAACATTCTGGAACTAGCTCCCTCTATCTCTTCAACATTTCACCTCCTCAGGCTCCTTCAGGTGCCAGCTGAAACTCCTCCTACCACCCACCTGCACCCATTTCCCATAGGAAGTCCCCCACTGTAATTTTGGTATTTCAGGTTTTTGGTTCCCCATGACTGAACTGCCCTAGTGACTGTATTGATTGCCTTTGCACTGCTCTGATGCTAAATTTCAGGTCTCCACCTGCACTTGTACTTGTACAACATAATTGCACTTTAACCTGTTCCAGGACTGCACCTCTGAAGTAATCTTACTGTACAGTGTCTGTACTTTTTTGACTGTATTGTGTAAAAATGCACTGCATTACATTTCACTGTTCCTCTTGTAACCCTTTCCCTTGGTTGCACCTGGAAATGAGCCTCAGCTCTGTGTACTTTCCCTGTTACTGATTTTCAAATAAATCAACAGTCAGATCCCTCAAAATAACATTTTTTCACAAAATAACTAAAAATCTTATATATATGAAAACCAAGGGCCCAATAAGCAAGCTATTAAAACACTGATGGCAACAGGCACAATCATCTTTTACTAAATAAAAATTCCCCCAAAAGCTGACAGTGCCCCTTTATGTTATAGGTTTTTAAAAATTTAAGACCAAAAAATACTAAGTCATAAAAAGTTAATTCTGTGCATGCACCCAGTTTTCTTTGCCCTTAAATTTTAAAACATCCGTCGCTTAAATATTTTGTTCCAGATTTGACTCAAATGTGGGTAATAAACTAGTCCAAAAAATACAGTAGTTATGAAACATCTTCACCCCCACATAGATGGTATATGTTAAATACCCCCAAAAAGGTTTTCCGGGAATAGCACCCAAAAAACAGATTTTAGGTGGGATTTACCACACACCATTAATGTGGTTGGGAAGGCTGGTCGTAACTAAGGTGTGACCCACAATTTGGTCAAATCTGGTAATAAATATTGAAGTGTTTTAAATTTTAAGTAAAAAGAATGGCATTCACAGAACACATATCTGGGGCTTGTGGGTGTGTGTGTCCTTTGAAAAAATGCAAAAATAACGAAGTCTCCAAAATTGTGTTCTGCACATGCAAACATAGTTGTGGTGGGGGGATTAAATTTCAGAACACTTGTAACATGAACATTTGTTAAAAAATACAGCCCAAACTTGGGTCATACCTTATTAACAATGCCTTCCCCATGACCACATACTGTAAGTGATCAAACTGAAACCCTCCCAAAATGGGTTTTCAGGGAGACACGCAATTCCTCTATTTCTGTGACCACTATGAGTCATGCAAATGGCAGTCATGAAACTTAAGCAATTTGCATAAGCTGCTGGTGAACCAAGTATCAAAAAATTGTGGACAAATGAAACACACGTGACTGTAAAGCTTTTTTTAATTAATACTGTAAAATGTACACATACTGTATCTCAGTAAAGGCTCCTAGCAAAGAGCCACCCTTGGGCCAAACTTTAGCTAATCTGAAAGTTTCAGCATTCAGCCATTTTGGTGCTCTTGGGTAAAAAAGGTCTTTCTCATATTAATACACATATTCAGCCTTGCAGAACTTTCAAACAGCAGAACAAACCATTACCACATTTGTAGGATCCAGATATCCTGGGACTGACAACATGCATACCAAATTTCAGGTTATTCTGTCCAGCAATTGCTACTGTATTAAGGCAGAAAATCAGGGTTTAACATAGAATAGCATTTACAGACCTAGCCATAGGGTGCTACAGTGCTATATAAAGTACTGTATCTATGGGTAAATGTCTGCAACAGAAAATCCACATTTCTATCCAGAACACTGTTTAGGCGTCTTCCTTTTACACAGAGTGAGAGAGAGGCAGAGAGAGACAGAGATAGTTACTATTGTCTAAGTCTGGCGAACTCCTGTTACCATCACAGAACAAAATCTGGTCAGAGTCATTATGGTTGCTAATGCATTAACTTGATAAAGGAAATAAAATTAATGTGCATTGGCAGAGGTCACTGCAGAACACCTTACCCAGCTGAAATGCAGTCTTTGGAAAAGTTTCTGGAGAAGTGAAGTGAGTGTCATGTATGAATGGTGGTATTACATATGGGGGGTCTACTTTTCACCACTGTCGCTAGCCATGCATTGTTGTACTGTAGTATAAATGGCAGTCAGTGTCTTAGTCCTCCATTCACAGGGGATCTGCCATGCTGTGTAAATTTGGATCACGGCGTGTATTTTTGACAAATGAAAGACTGTGTAGACTTGAGGGCTCGGCACTCGTTACTTTTGTAGCAGTCTGGTACTGCTGGAGACTGTTGCTCCTGTCAGGATGAGGATAGGCTCTGCCATTCAGTCTACTTGTATATTACTAAGAAATAGGTCACCAGATACTTCTACCCTTCTTCTTTGTGCATGTGGCTGTGCTCCCCAGCATTCAGCAACTGATTCAGAGGTGCAGCCCCGAATGCCCACCCCTATCAAAACCCATGGGAAAGATTAGCCGGCAACTGTCTCTGTTACTTGTGGAAGGTTGCAGAGCAGGAAGGATTGTTGGAGGGAGCAGAAAGGAATGCCGCTGAGTGTGGCAAGGGGCAAAAGTGCTGCTAAGTATGGCTCCAATGCTGAGGGAGCAAGACAGAGAGAGAGAGAGAGAGAGAGAGAGAGAGCATGCCAACTAATTCATATACTCAGTACGTGCTTCAACTCCACTCTCCGTGGAGCAAACATTTGTGATGTGTTTGGTATCCAAGTCATGCCTCCAGAGCCCCCTTCCCTCTTTCCTATTGCAGCAATATATCACCATAGCTGTTGCTATGCAGCAGTAAAAGCTATCATTTAGGTTACTCACAAAACAGAGTAGTTGTTGGAACTCACATGCATGTGATATTTTACTACATTGAGCAAAGAAATTTCAACCAACAACACAGAAATAGCAGGTCAATGGCAGAGTTATAAAACATTATACCTGCACAGAACTGTAGAAACAGTTTGAAGATACTGTAAATTTGCAAGCAATAATATATTATTATCTTTGATTATGTAACTCATGGGGACTAGATACCAACAGAACATGATGTCAAAAGTAATGTCTATTTGACTTCAGACTAGTTTGAACAGATCAAGATCCATGAAATGATGTGAGACAAACATACAGTTAATCAAGGGTAAAATAAATAACTGGAACAGAGAATACTTTTAGCTAGGAAACCCTAAATGAAATGTAAAGCTCTATACAACATAAAAAAACAAGTTGATGTCTAAAATTAGCCCCTGGAAATAGAGATGTGTCTTTATAATTGGTGTGCAAACTGTTATGCTGGAGCTTCAAGAAATTGTTAGTGGATGAGAGCCAGTGTTAACAGAGAAACCCATAGCAGCAGGGCTAGAGCCCTGCTGAGGGTTAAACTCAGCTTTGCCCCTTCTCCCTGAGTCTGTAATACCAAGGCTTCCTGAAGCTCCACCCCTGGACCCGAAGTCAACATTTGCAAACTACATGCCAACCAAGTCCATTCATCTGACAGCAGATTGTGGATGGATTGCATATGCTTATTTTCCAGGTACAACTTTCCAACATTCTGTCACTTATTTGGATTAAGAGAAATTGTGGAAGCATTAGCTCAGTCTACCCTCTCTACCTACCCTCTCTCAAGCCATCTGCTATCATCCCAGAGTGCAGCTACAGCACCTTAACAGCACAGAAACAGCCCTTGGTAAAACAGATGATCTATTACGATCTGTTTACAATCTGTAATAATTAGCTGACTCAGTGCTTTTAATCTGTTAAATAAAGACTGCAGAGTGTAACAGGGCCAGGAGGTGACACTGGGCGGGGTGGAGTGTGGCACAGTTTGCTGAGGAAGGAGTCATCTTTTTTTTATTGTACTTTATCCCTAGATCACCCAATCCACCCCTATTGGCCCCCTACTCCTCAGCTTGTCTTAGGAAAGGAGTTTCATCTCATCTCTGTTTACAATCTGTTTTTAAAAATAAAAACTAAACCCACAGCTGACTCAATGCCTTACGACCTCTTAAAAAATAAAATAAAGAGTGCAGAGTGTAACGGAGGCCAGGGGTGATGTCAGGCAGTAGGGTTCGGAGTGTGGAAGAGCAGGTTCAGGAAGGGAGTGTTATCTCCTCACAGTTTACTATCTGTTTTTAAAATTAAAAAATAAATATTGTCAGCCAACTTAACGCCTTACAATCTGCTGAAAAAAAGGAGTGCAGATTGTAATAATGGTCAGGGGTGAGCGTGACAGAGTTTGATTTTGGGGCAGTAGGTGGATGGAGGTTGGGGTGAGAAAGGGAATTTCATCTCATCACTGTAGCTCTGATAGAAGTTTTATGATTTGTTATGATTTGTATTGTACATGTTTTGCTATCAGTGCAGTTCCACTGCAGCTCCAGCAGTGATTGTCTGCAACAGGGACTGTCCATATAAATAACGGAATGCACTTCCAGAGTTTGCTGGTCCCTGAGTAGGGCCTGCCCTGCCAGCAGTTCTCCCTGCTGCATCATTTATTTATTTATTTATTTATTTATGTCAGCCATTTCACCAGGAAAGACATACTGAGCTGATAGCAACTCATTTCCAGATGTGTCGGGTTGGGGTTAGAGAAGGGTCATGATGAGTACATGAGTAACAACACAAACAGAATTTACATAGCAGAAAGGAACAGAGCTAAATGTCAAACACAAGCTACAACAGATAGCCAAATTAGACAAATATGTACAATTGGCTAAGCATCAGAAATAAGCTACAATAGATAGGCTATTTAAGCATTATGTACAATGGCATGCGATATAGTAGAAATGCATCCAGGACAGTAGCAAGAGGGTGCTAATTAAAGTGCAAAGAGCAATAACCGTAGGCAAGTGGTAGTGAAGCCATCCAGAGGTAATCAAGGAACAGTGCAACTGGATGGGGGGGCAAAGGGAGGGGTTGTAGTAGGGTTTAGGGCAGGTAGTTAGAGGGTGAGGGAGTGGAAGGATGGGAAGAGTGGTACAGAGGCAGGGACTAGGTACAATCGCAGAAGTGAGAAGTGAATTTGAAGAGAAGCGAGGACAGAGAGAGCATAGGAAAGAGGCACAGCAGATAGGAAGGGGAAGAGAATTCCAAAGTTTGGGGAAGCAGTAGGAGAAGGCAACCTGACCATCTGAGGATGTCCCAGAAGAGAGTGCCAGGGAACGAAAGCTAGAGTTGTGAAGGGTGTAGTGAGAAGTTGGGGGGAAGGAGAAATGTGAAATAGGAGGTGAGAGAGCGCCTAGCCAGTATTTAGCTAAAAAGGAGGTAAGGAGAGAGGCGCCTGCCTTCAAGGGAGGAAAGGGAGAGTGAAGTATAGAGGGAGCAATGGTGGGTGTGGGGTGGACAGTCCAGAGCAAAGCGACAGAAGGTGTGGAAGAGGGACTCCAGTCTGGTCCGGGTAGATGTAGAAGCAGCACTGTAGACAATGTCTTCATAGTCAAAAATAGGGAGAATCATTTTCTGGATAATGGCTCTATGAGCTGGCGGGGGAAGTAGCCACAGTTCCTGTACAGGGCCCCTAATTTAGGGTGTAGTTTTTTGTGGATGGCATCCACATGACCAGAAAAGTTGAGGTGTTGGTCAAGCCAGACCCTGAGATACTTAAAAGAGGGAGCATTGTTGATTGCAGTCCCATCAAGGGTGCAGCAGGATGGGAGGGCAGCAAGCCTGGAGAGCTTCTGCCTCAAGCCAAAGGTCAAGAAGACCGCTTTTTTTTTGGGTGTTGATGGACAACTGATTTGAACAGAACCAGTGTTAGACATTGTTGAAGTCCAGCTGGAGCTTGGCCATCAGATCAGAAGGGGTGGAACCAGAGGTAAAAAGAACTGTATCATCTGTGTACATATGGATGGATGCAGAGGTACAGGCAACAGGAAGATCATTCAAGAAAGTTGAAAAGAGTATAGGGCCAAGGGTGGAACTTTGGGGACACCAGTGCTGATGGGGAATGGAAGGGATAAGGAATCTCTGGTTCTAACAGATCAAGTCCTATCCTCCAGATAGTAGTGGAACCAGTTGGTAGCAGAGATGGAAAGCCCTGCTGCCGTAAATTTGTCAAGGAGAAGAGGATGGGCTACAGTGTTGAAGGCTTTGGCCAAGCTGACAAAGATGGCAGAGGTGATAAGGCCCTGATCCATGTCTGAGAGAATGGAGTCAGTAAGCCAGAGGAGGGAGGAGGAGGTGGAGTGGGATTTACAGAAACCAGACAGGAAAGAGGTGAAAAAGGAGAGTGAGTCAAGCAAGGGGAAAAGCTGATAAAGCACTAGGTTTGTCTGCATTTTAGCAAGGGTGGGGAGCAGGGAGATAGGGTGGTAACTGCCAGGACAACAGGAGTCACTTGTTTTGGGAAGGGGTATGGCAGTAGCATGTTTCCAAGTGTCAGGGACAGAGGTATGGGAAAAAGAAAGGTTGAGAAGGGAAATGACTGAAAGAGCTATGGCTGGGGAAGACAGGTGAAGGAGTTTAGGGTTGAGCCATTAGGGCTCGTGCCCTTGAGAGGGTTCAGAGCTAGAAGGGATTTGACAGTGTCAGCAGGAGAAACAAGAGAGAAGGAGAAAGGGGGAGATGAGGGGGCAGGTGGCGGGAGAGGGGAGGGAGGATAGAGTAGAGAAGGGAGGAGGCACAGGAGGTGAAGAAAGTGTTGAATTCAGATGCAACAGAGAGAGAATCAGAAACAGTGACATTTCTAACCTTGAGGAACCAGGCAGGAGACTGGACTTGGGGGAGAAGAGGGCATGAATGACCTTCCAGAATGTGGGGGGGTGGTTAATGTTGTTCTAGAAGGTGGAGGCAAAGTACTTGGCCTTGGCAAGCCTAGTGGCTTTGATATGGGCATTGCACAGGGCACGGTATCTGAGAAGGTCATCAGGGGAGCCAGAGGACTTGTGTGCCTTCCACGCAATATCCCAAGCTAGCAGGCAGGCCAACAATTTAGCTGAGATCCAGGGCTGGTGGGCTCCACGGGCCCTTGTTTTCCTGAGGGGAGCATGTAGATCCCAGATAGACAAAAATTTAGTCTTGAAATAATTGAGGGTAGAGTTGATAGTGCTGACAGAGAAGATGGGCAACCAGTCGGCGGCTGCCAAATCATGACTGATAGCTCTTTCCTCTTCATGCTGACTGTGAAATCTAATTCTGAATTATCCCTCTTCATGATTGACATCCCGTAACTGAAATGCTGCAGGGGAAGGAGAGAGACAGGGAGGAAGGATCAAGACTAGCACAATCGCAAGAAAGTGGTATGTCCTGGGGGATGAGGGGGTGATAGTGCTGGGGTAGCTTCTGTGAAGCAACTGACAGAGTATATCCCCATAGCCAGAAAAGAGAGTAAAAAAGTTGTCCTGCTAGCTCCGAGGGCACCAACCGCCTGGGTTTTCTGGGTGGGGCTGCAGCGAGCGGTCAGCAGCTTCAGAGCTAACAGGAAATAGCTTTATATGAAATGAAATCAGAAAGGATGGTCAAGACAGCCTAGTGATGCAGCCACTACTAAGGGTTTGTTTGTTCAACAATTAACCGTTCTACATGATCTGACTTCAGACCAGAGCAATCCAGGTCAGTTTCTATCTATGGCAACTTTTTTTCTACTATGA
This sequence comes from Neoceratodus forsteri, assembly GCA_016271365.2. Taxonomy (NCBI): domain Eukaryota; kingdom Metazoa; phylum Chordata; order Ceratodontiformes; family Ceratodontidae; genus Neoceratodus; species Neoceratodus forsteri. The sequence continues at coordinate 1,550,476,808 of CM057449.1, read as the reverse complement.
AATGACCGGAAAAAAAGCCAGTGTTTAAATCATGCCTTACCAACACTTGGAAGTGAGTGTGAAGCAAGAAAATAGTGTGGAGGGAGGGGGAGGGAAGAGACAAAGGAACAGCACTGTTGTCAGTAGAGAGGACCTCATGTGCTTCATCTCCACTCATGGAAGGACACAGTCTATGTATCTGGTCACGTGCTTCTACAGCCCCTCTCTCTACTACTGTATGTAATAGCAATACATCCGCGTAGCTCTTGCTATGCAACCATAAAAACAAAGCACCAGACTGACATTCTAAATCCAAAGCCTAGTAAAGTATGGAAAAAGGGCCCAACAGACTCTCTGCCTTCCATTGCAGTGTCTGCAGCAGTCATTATCCTTCTCCCAACTTAGTGTCCAGGGTATGAATAGAATAAATGCCCTCCCCTACCAGCAGAAGAAAATAAGCTGAACCACTACTGCATCAGATCTGGAGAAATCAAGAGAAGCACAATGTTGGAAATGCTATGTAGTGCTTGTGGATAAGACTATCCTATGGCTGAGAAAGCAATACTTTGCAGGCCTTTACACCAAAGTTAAGTTCAGGTTGCTCCATGGCAGAAGCTTTCCAGCACATCTGGATTTAAAGTTATCAGGTTGGCAGAAGAATCCAAGCTGAACCCACTCAGCTGCTTCTGATCCATCATGTCAACATACTGCACATTTTCCTGAGTTTAAATTTAAAATGTAATCATCTAAAGCTCTATACTGCCTTCTTCTAGCCAAATACACAATTACACATGAAATTCATTTCAAACACATAAAGCATTGTTAACACAATAGAATTTTATTTGATGGGGCTTCTTTCATATAATATATCACAAAGTACTTTGCAAAACTGTCAGCACTCTGGCCTGAAGAGCTGAAAATGTATAAAAATGTAGACGTCTACCATGAGGCTAAATGTAAGCCCAGGGACCTCTGGGGTATCACCTCTCCTTTACCTTTGCCTCTCCAAGTGGGCCGATGGCTGGGTTTTTGTGGTTGTGGGATAGCTGGGTACAGATGACTAATACTTCCACCTAGGGTAATTGGTGAATGCTTCAGGACACTCTTCAGCTCAGACACAGATGAGCTGATGACTTTTATGGGGGGGGGGACTTGTTGCTGACACTCAAGGCTGCTAATCCTCCAATAAATAATTTAACCTCCCCTACCCACACAGGGCCATCCGACAAGCGATGACAGTGATGCAATAACAATGAATAGCAATACTCACCAATTAAAATGCAAAACAAAAATGCAAAACAAACAGATTTATTTAGAAAGGAGGGGTAGGAAAAATCAAGGGGTATTAATGAAAAGTGTAATCAAGGGGACTTATACTCTAAACAATATGACTTCACAAGACAAATGACAAATGAATGTACCTGATTTTACCCCCAGAGGCCATGAAGGGAGAGCACTTTTCTAAAACTGCAGTGGGTACCTCGCTGTGAAGGCACTGGCTAGCATAGGGTTGAGGTCCATTGGCACCAAAACACAAATCAACAAAAGCTTCTAAAGGTATAACTTTAGAAAAGGATTTTCCTAATGTTTATTTCAAATCAAACTTCACAAAACTACTCAGCACCTGAGCCATGAGGTACTCACAGTTTTGTGTTATTGTACTGAAGGACTGGTCCTGGAAATGTCCAGTGGTCTCACCAGAGGTCACTCTATAGTAAGGTATTCTCATAGATGCAGGAGAGACAATGATGCTTTTTTCTGGATCCTCTGCTTATCTCTAGGCACTCATCTGAGTGGATGGATTCAGCTATGCTACTCCTCTTCTTCTCTTTCTCTCTGGACAAGACTGACTAGTTGAAGACCCCAGGCCCAGGGACACATCAAGATTTCATTCAGGGCCAGTCACAAACCCTTGCAGGAGGGCTGCCCAATCCATCCAATGATGGAGCACAATCTGGGTGAGTGGCAAGGCTGTAGTTCATCTCTGGTACCGTGCTCTAGGGGAGAGACCAGGGTACTGGAGGGAGTGCAGAGAAGGGCAAGTAGGATGATCAGGGAACTAAGAGAACTTGATTATGAGGAAAGGATGGAAAAACTAGATATGTTTACACTTGAATACAGGAGATTATGGGGCAATATGTGTCTATTATTTAGAGCTTTGAATAATCACAACTTCTGGGAAAGGCTCCATGTGATAAAGGCGAATAAATAACGCCGAACATCAAAATGGCAAAACTGAAAGGACGACTGCATTAACAGCGCACTAAAATCTTGGCAACCATCATGTTTAATGATTCTGGTACATATTCCAACACGCAACTGCCGACCTTTTCACTACATATGGGGCTCCACCACCCACACCCCCCACGGGGGGCTGCGCCCCCTGAACCCCCTGCTATTTCTAAATATCCTACTCCGAGGTGGTCCTTAACATAGGGGTAGGCTATTACACCATAGACATCATTTCCACCCATTCACCATTAATTGTATGCTGCCGTTTAAGCTTTCGCTATCTGCCTTTGCAGTTATTGATTCACCCTTATTACCTTGCCGTATTCACATGCTACCTCTGAGAAATACTGGGTCTAGAGATGAAAAATATAACACACACTAATACATCACACATACTACAAATAAGAGGAAAAGTGTCCCATTCTAGAACAAACATTTGTCAATGTGGAATGTTTCCTTGCATGTTGTATGTTGCAGGGATGTATTGTGTTAGTTGAATTATAAACACCTCGTGTTCTTAAGTTAGGTAAAAAAGGAACTTTTCCAATGGTGACCAAGTTGTCAACATAGCCATCTTATTACCCCAGCTTATGTACTCGATATAGAAAATCACCGCCAAAACGTAATTCTGCGCAACTGCAATGCCATTCCATGTCACAGAAGCGAAAACAAATTTAGGGCAGGATTTAAAAAATGACAGCTGTGACATACATGAGGTGGAGTAGTGAGAAGGCTATGTTGAAAATCTGGGGTAAAAATATTTAAAGGGGCACTGTCAGCTTTTTCCCTCCGTTATCGTTTATTTTATACTAGTGGCTCTCTAGGCACATATCTGTGTAAATGCTTTAGTAGAATACCCCTGCATAAAAGAAAACAACACAATCCGTGTACCTGTTTTTTATAAATTAGCAGCCTTTCCATTTCATCCATCCCAGATAAAATCCCCTGCCCAATCGGAGGCAGATTGGTGGTGAGAGCGTGTTAGAACGCTGCCTACCGAGCGCTTATTCAGACATTTATATTTTATCATCCCTCATCCTAACAGCCACATAATCCAGTGCAATATGTTATTTTAAGAGGTTCCTGGTATTTGTAACAAAAACGAGCACTGCTCAGTAGCAAAATAGTATTAGAATCTGGTGCTGAAATCCGCATGCGCATAAGCACCTGAGGACAGATCCCGCATATGCACGATGGAAATGGGAGTATTATATGCGTGATTTTCGCACCAGATTCTAATACTAGTTTGCTACTGAACGAGTGCTCGGTTTTTGGTTACAAATACCAGGAACCCCTTAAAATAATATATATTGCACTGGATTATGGTTGTTGGATGGGATGATAAATGTAATGTCTGAATACGCTCGGTAGTCGCTATTGCTTCATACTTTTCTCATCACCAATTAAGCCCGTGGCAGAGGATTTAATAATGGAGGGATGAAATGGAAGGCTAATTTATAAAAAAACAGGTACATGGATTGTGTTTTCTTTTATGCAGGGGTATTCTACTAAAGCATTTACACAGATATGTGCCTAGAGAGCCACTAGTATAAAATAAATGATAACTGAGGGGAAAAGCTGACAGTGCCCCTTTAACATTTCCGAAGTTACGAGCTGGCATAGCGATATTTCAATGAATGGTCATAACTTTGGAATCTTTTTATATTTTGACACCACATTTTCAACATACTCTTCTTATGATCCCACCTCATAAACCCCATAGGTGAAAATTTTCAAATCCATGGCAAAACAGCATTCCACACCACAGGTACAGGAAAACATGTTTTCAGACAGGATGTGAAAAATGGCAGCTGTACTGCTCATGAGGTGGTGTGAAAAAAATTGCTATGTTGAAAATTTGGAGCCAGAATAGTTAAAATTACAAAAGTTATGTGCGTGAGTAGAAACATTTTAATGAACGTGCATAACTTGGCCATTTTTAGGAATTTTGTCACCTAATTTTTAACATGGCCTTTTTGGAACACCCCCTCATGAACACTGGAGGTGAAATTATGTTATTCAATCCCGAAAGGTGATTTCATGCAGTGACCATGAAATCACCTTCTGGGACCGATTAATGAAACGACAGTGACAGTGTTCATGAGGTGGGGTCCCAAAATGGCCATGTTGAAAATTTGGTGAAAAAAATACCTAAAAATGGCAAAGTTATGAACATTTCAAACGCCATTGAAATACATTACACGGCACTTACCTTTGTTCCTGAGTTCGCGGTTTGGCTTTGAAGAGTGCAGACATGTCCCGGTCCACAAAAGATGACAGCCTATGACCGGTGGTAAGTATGGGGTAAGGGGGAGTGTGGGGTGGTGGGTGCTCAGTGTGAGGATCAGGATAGGGGAGGGGGATGGGGAGATGACGAGGGACCGTTTTCTTTTTTCAGGATTAAAATAAAAGATGTCGGGACTGTTTTCTTTTTTTCAGGTCTTATTAAAGAAAATAAAAATATAGGGACACTGGGGGTGGGCTCCCCAGTGTCCCACACTGCTGGTGGGGGTGGAACTGAATGCCGACACAGAGACTGGGCCTCACGATGTCGGCTTATTGAGTGTTTATGCATTTATTTATTTTAAAGTTGTTAAACGGGAAAGGCATGCTGAACCAAGGCTTGTTTCCAGGTGTGTCCTGGGGGTTAACAGACAGGAACGGAGGGTGGAGGTGGCACAGAGGGAAGGAGTGGCAGGTTTTTTTTATATATATATATATATATACATATATATGTTTCACTACCATCTGCTCCGGCTACTACTTTGGGGCTGCTTGTTGTTACTTCTTGTTTATTTATTTTTTTTATTTTATTTTTTTTGACTGGGTAAGCGCACTAAACACATTCTGCCTATTTTCAGGCACTACCCGGGGGAGGGAGATACAGATGAATGCCAATTGACCTTGAACTAGATTAAGCTGTTGATGGTATTTTTAGTGGATGGGGGGAAATTTGGCCAGGACACCGGGGAAATTACCCATCTCTTTTCAAGAAGTGCAATGGGATCTTTAACATCCACCTGAACTACCACCAGGACAGGCAGATGGGACCTCGGTTTGACATCTCATCCAAAAGATGGTACCTCAGGAGTGCAGCACCCCTCTTATGCTGCACTACAGTGTCAGTATTGGGATTTAACCCAAGTGCCTGGTGTGGAGATAGAAACAACAGTCTTCTGATCTCCCAGCCTCAGAGGCAAGTGTGCTACCTAAAAGGTTTTTGTTGTACAGGTAAGCCAAATGCTGGTCCTGCACTCAGCTGCTTGCCAGCCAGTTTTATGCAAATGAAAGTACTGAAGCACTTACTCATTGGTGCGGTTCAGTTCTTTCAAGTACACAAGGTTTACGCCCATGAAACTGTGACCACTGTCATACTCTGCTTGCATGATCATTGGTCTGTCAGGGACAAGCAGAATCTAGATTGCTATGCATTGGGCTAGTCTATGACACACTTCTCAAATGCTGTTCTCTGAAGTAAAGCAAAGTGTTTCTTGTGCATGCGCAAGGAAACATAAAAAAGAATTTTTGGTATAACCAGAGGGTAGTTGCAATATGGAATTCATTCCCTGATGAGGTGGTTGGATGTGAGAACATGACTGATTTTAGAATGAAATTTGATAATTATTGTGCCAAAAATAATATCAGAGGGTATTTTTAATAGAAAAAGGTGAGCACAATGGACTCCTCTACTTAGCTGTGGATTTATATATGATATCTATGATCTCAAGGATGTACTTGGCTGGGTCACTGGATGGGGCAGTGGTTCAGAATCTCTAGGTCTTACTGGAATCAGAAAACTTCCCATCAGGGAAAACTGTAAAACAGGGTTGGTCTTGTCCTGTTGGACTGGTCCACCAGGATAGCTGGAAATTTCCAGGTGGGACCCACTCTGCTGGGTACCTCGCTACCTTCTAAACTCTAAAAATGTTTGCATTGTTCTTTGCTGACAAACTGTCCTCTATCAGGGTGGTGATCTCTTCCAGCATCACTCAAAGGACTTTTGGGGTTCAGCCTGAGATGTGCCAGGGCATCCCTCTTGTGTGGGCTGAGTCTGATCCAGTTGGAGTGGAGGAGGTGGCTGAGATAGTCTTGAGGCTGTGACCAACACATTGTGACCTTGATCTAGGTCCAGGCCAACTTTTGGTTGGATGTGTGGACCTGATAGGATCTGTGGTGGCTGAGATCATCTGGAGTTCCTTGGGGAGTGGGGTCTTTCCTATGACACTGAAGGAGGCCTTGGTTAGACCCCTATTGAAGAAACCCTTAATGGACCCGGAGTGTCTCATCAACTACAGACCGGTCTCAAACCTCCCATTTTTAGGAAAGGTTTTAGAGAAAGTGGTGGCCATCCAGCTCGAGATGCATCTTGCCTCCTCTGTCACCTATGAGTGCTTCCAATCTGGATTCAGGGCCAGGCATAGCATGGAGACTGCCCTGGTGAAGGTGCAAAATGATCTCCTAATGGCGAGAGACAGGAAAGAACATACCATTTGGTTCTTCTTGATCTCTGGGCAGCATTTGATACTGTGGACCACGAGGTGCTGCAGACCACCTGTGGTACTGGTGTGGACTAACCAGTAATGTCATCAACTGGTTTAGGTCTTACCTTATGGGCAGAGTGCAAAGGGTGACAATGGGTTTAGCTTCATCTAACCCAATGCCTCTGTGCTGTGGAATTCCGCAGGGGCTGGTCCTGTCGCCCTTGTTGCTCACAGTATACATGCTGCCATTGGGCGACATTATCAGGTGGTATGGGCTGGGTTTTCATTGCTATGCTGATGATACCCAGCTATACCTGTCCTGTGCACCTGGAAATCAGATGGTAGCTTCTGTGTTTAACACCTGCCTGGAGGAGATCTAGAACTGGATGACTCGCAATTGACTACAACCCAACTGAGACAAGATGGAGGTGCTGGTGGTGGATCCAGATCATCAAAGGGACGGGAGGGAATCGGAGACACCCCCAGTTTACTATTGGGGGGATGTTCCCCTGACCCCCTCTTTTCGGCTTAAGGATCTGGGTGTTATCCTTGACGACGGTCTTACACTTGATGCGTAGGTGTCGGCCATCATCAAAAGTGGCTTTTACCACTTGAGAAACATTGCTCGGATCCAGGCTCTTGTTCCTGCTGAGGACCTAACCACCCTGGACCACGTCTTTGTCATGTCCAGACTGAATTACTGCAATGCCCTGTACCTGGGGCAACCTGAAGGCAATCTCCACTAACTGCAGCTGGTGCAGAACACATCAACTAGATAGTTGACAGGCATTGCGAGATCTGAGCATATTATGTCTGTCCTCCACAGACTGCACTGGCTGCCAGTTAGGTGGACAATTGCCTTCAAGGATGGATTACTGACTTATAAAGCCCTGCACGAGGGGAGGACCAGTCTACCTGCAAGATCTTCTTGTCCCCACTGCCCATCCTGGGCTCTCCGTTTCTCCAAGAGTTGCCTCCTTACAGTTCCCAGGGCTAGGTTGAGACATTCTGGTGACTGAGTGTTTGCATTTGCCACACCAACCCTGTGGAACTTGCTACCTAGACATCTAAGGGTGGCACCCTCAGTGGAAACCTTCAAAAAAGGATTAAAAACATTCTTATTTAACCAGGCTTTTGATATTTAAGAGTAAAACTGATTGACTGTTATTTTAGTGTAGTATTTTATAAATGACAGATACAATTTTTGTTATACCATTACATATTTTGTGTTTGATTAGATATTACAGTATGTGTATACTGTTTTAATGATTTTGTTAAGCACTATGAGCCTCTGGGAAGGAGCGCTATAGAAATAAAGTATCTATCTATCTGTCTATCTATCATCTGTTTTATACTTAAATGGGGTATAAAGGACACTGTAAGTAAATGTAAGATGCAAATTCAGAGTTAGTGTATTAAGTTCAGGTGCAATACTGATATGAATACGCCACATTGGGCCCTTCCCTATTGATTTTCCAGGTAGGCCTCCAGTACCCCACTGATGGTGGGTACTTCACTGAAGGCACTCAGCCTTCGAGTTACCAATGTTCTGTCAAGGTGCACATTTTAGCCTACCAGGCTCTCCTGAGCCCCTGTGACAGCAGTTTATGAAGAGCTGTCTCATACTCACACAGCCTTTTTGGCTGCAGGCTAGTCTGAACTGATCCCACATTTTTTTGTCAGCAGTTGCTTTTACAGTGTGCAAAATATGACACTGATTGGCCAACAGATACCCTGCATCTGGTTTGTATGGGCAGGTCCTTTAAATCCTGAGCTCCTCATTGGTGGACATTCATGGGCAGAAACATTTTAGCACCTTTGACCCCTTCGCAGAAGCTCTTGTAGGTCAGAGGCTTCTAGCTGCATGGAAGCAGCTTCCTGGTGCAATCCTAGTGCCCCTCAGGGCTGTATTTGTACAAGTCCCAACCCTATTGCCTGCCCTAAGGCAGGGACTGGTGCTACAAATGGGGGGTGGTGCACTGCCTGATTCATAATGGCAGCTCTGGCTCCATTTTTGTGCAGCTGAGCATGTGTGGTGGAGTAATGCCAATGGTTTCTTCTCAGCTGCCAACCCTGCTGCCTGCCCTGGGATTGCGGAGTTATTGTAAGCGTGATTGCACTCTTCACCCAATTCTAGCCCCTCCCAGTCCCATTCAGAGAGGGACTGATAATGCAGAAGTGGTGGCAAGGATTTGGCTGAGAGCCAGGGCTCAATTTTCACACACTGACTGCTCTTGCCTGCCACTCCCACTGTCTTCCCAGTCCTGCAGCTACAGTTCCATGGGAATCAGTGGTGAAGAAGACTGACTGGCATCTGAGGGTGGTTGCTGGGGCCCCGCAGCCCAAAATGTAAGCCCCTAATATTGTTGGGGGGGTTATATAAAGGAGCATCTCCCCTAGCCCAGTTAGGAGCTCTTGGTATATCAGGAGAGTCTGTTGTATTGTTCCCCTAGCACAGAGGATCTGGTCCTTAAGATCTCTCTCTCTCTCTCTCTCTCTCTCTCCTATTCTCAGGGCAAGTAGCCATAAGACCCTCTTTGTAGTAGGTCTGGACTGATATATAAAATACAATTAGATACATTATATATAAAGCCAATTTAGTCGATGGTTTATCCAGTCATCCTGCTAAACACACAATCATATAAAATACGGTTTAAGTATACACTTACAGTACTTCAGGTTGGATAAGATCCTTTGCCAAAAGCACATACCTGCTAGTAGGTAAAACAGTAGCCCTAGTAGACTAACAAGTAGTAGTCATGCTGACTCTAACCCATTGCAAAAGGGACATCAGTAGATGATGGAGCCACAGCCTTCCCCAAATGTAAAGAAGAATCTAGGGAAAAATCTTGAACAGCAGTAGGAAGATCCCTCTTGACAAGGCCAGAGGTTCCCCAAAGATAATTGTCGGTCCATCCTGATAGGTTACTATACTATTTATTTATTTATTTATTTGAATTTTGGTAACCAGGTGAGCCCACTGAGACAATACAGTCCCTTTTTCAGTGATGACCCAAGTAGTGCAATACATTGATAAAGTGATTACACAGTGCAATACATTAACAAAAGTCATGGTAGGAACGGTGGTTACATTTACATTCAGTTACATTATTCACAGATTAAGCAATTACATCATATTCAGAATGCATTTGCATACATTTACATCAATCACAGTTTAACATTACTTCATTTACAAATACACATACATTTATTCATCTACAAATTGCAGAACACATGTACATGAGCAAAGACAAAAATATTCAAAAAGCGTAGATACCTAACTACAGTGGTAGGGAAGTAGGGAATAGAGTTAGTGGAAGCATGAGCAAGGCGAGGAGGCAGAGAGATGGAGGGATAGGGAGGACTGAAACTTAGTGAGAGAGGAGCAGAAAAGGATAGAATGTAGTAAGGAATTCCAGGTGGACACCGCAGAGTATGCAAATGATTGCCGGGCCACTACTAGCTGTGATTTGGGCACTATAAGGAGAGGGAGGGAGGCAGACCTTAGAGCACGTGGAGGTTGCCACAGCTGAATGAGTCCACCTAGGCAAGGAGGGGTGACAATGTGCACCACTTTGTACATTAGATTCAGGGTGGTATACCATAGTCTAAATTTGTATGAAAGCCAACCCAGAGCAGAGAGAACATCACAGTGTTGGCTATGGGCATTGGCACCTAAGGCAAACCTTCCCACCCTATGATACGATTGTTTGAGGCAAGGGAGGATGGATGCATTGGTTGTGAGTAATAGCGGGGTGCCATAAGAAAGGAGTAGAAGAAGTGAGGCAGAGGCAGTTTTAATGCAGGACTCTGAAGAGAGGAAGGTAAGGCAAGGCAAATTTTATTTTTCCAGGCGCCCAATCCCGGAGGCTCTGGGCACCATACACATAAATACAAAACTACTAATAAAATAAGAACAAATAAATAAATACAGCAGTAATAAATTAAACTGGCCATGTAAAATAAACAGGACCTAAGCTAAAAACAGTAACTAAGAGGGCCGTCCCAGGGATGAGATCTAATAGACAGTGTCTGGGAAGGCCTGACAACAGGTGGGTCTTGAGGCAGGCCTTGAATACCTCAACTGAAGAGGCCTCCCATACAGATGGTGGAAGCGAATTCCACAGGATGGGGCCGGGGACAATAAATGCTGTGTCACAGACAGTTTTTAACCTCGTCCTGGGAATCGCAAGGAGGCCCCTAGAGGAGGAACGGAGTGAGCAGACTGAAGTAGCGGGTGTAAGAAGGTCAGACAAGTATCCAGGGCACAAACCATGTATAGCCTTAAAGGTGAGCAAGCCCACCTTGAAGAGGATCCTCCACCTGACCGGCAGCCAGTGCAGTTCATGCAGCACCGGGATGATGTGGCAATATTTTGACTGCCCCGTCAACAACCTGGCAGAAGCATTCTGCACTAGCTGCAGTCAGCAGAGGGTACCTCCTGAGATCCTGAGGTAGAGCGCGTTACAGTAGTCAAGCTTTAACATCACGAAGACATGCACCAAGGTGGGGAGGTCCAAGGGTGGAACTAGAGACTTGATCCGGGTGAAATTCATAAGATGATTAAAGCTGGTCAGGGCAACGGATGACACCTGAGCTTCAAATGTCAATCCGCTGTCAAAGGTCACACCAAGATCACGCACCCTAGAGGAGGCCTTCAATGGCACAGACCCCAGGAACAGCCCTGTTGCTGTGCCAGAGGCCATCCTATCATGCCCTCTGTTTGACTCCACCACCAGTACCTCTATCTTATTGGGATTCAGCCACAACCAGCTGGAGGCCATCCAGTCATTGTTCTCAGCAAGGCATTCATTTAGCACTTCCACCACATTGGATGTCCCGGGGGCAAAGGAAAGATACAGCTGGGTATCATCCATATAAAAATGAAACTCAAACTGTATTTTCTAATGAGCTCTCCCAGGTGCAGCATATTCATGGCAAATAAAATTGGTGACAAGCCCGATCCCTGAGGTACTCCACACAATAGGAGGCTAGGGAGGAGGAGGAATTCCCCTTCACTACCCATTGCCTCGTATTCGTGAGATAGGACTCAAACCAGCAGATGACAGTGCTGGCGAGTCCACAAAATTCCCTCAGGTGGTGGAGCAACACGCAATGGTCTACCGTGTCAAAAGCTGAAGAGAGGTTGAGGAGAATAAGAAATGTCCCTTCTCCTCAATCTCTAGCCCTGAGGAGGTCATTGTGCAGCTGAACTGCAGTTTCCATGCTATGCCTTGCACAAAACCTTGACTGTAGGGGTTCGTAAAGATCAAAGGCCACGAGGTGCTCTTCAAGCTGCTGTGCCACAACCTTCTCAACAACCTTCCCTAAGAATGGGAGGTTGGGAGATTCGAACAGTAATTCAACTTGTTGTTAGGGTCTAGAGATGATTTCTTCAGAAGTGGTCTGACCAGTGCCTCCTTCAAGGCATCTGGGAAGACCCCCTCTGAGAGAGAGGACAGGACAATCAAGATGAACACCGGGCCAATGGTGTCAAGACATCCCATCAAGAAACGTGTTGGCACCGGGTCCAGTTCACAATATGTGTGCTTCAGCCCCAGGGCAACCTCAGTGACCACAGTTACAGTGGTGTGAAAAAGTATTTGCCCCCTTCCTGATTTTCTCTATTATTGCATATTTGTCACACTGGATGTTTTCAGGTCTTTAGACAAAATATAATATTAGATAAAGGGAACCTGAGTGAACAAATAACACTTTTTTTTTTTACTTATTTCATTTATTTAATGAAAAAAGTTAACCAACACCAACTGGCACTGTGTGAAAAAGTAATTGCCCCCTAGTTAAATCAACCCAATTAAAGGGATAATTAGAGTCAGCAGGTTGAACACAGCCAGGCTTGATTACAGCCAGCCCTGCTCAATATAAACCTCACTTATTTTGACCCTTACCATCAGAGTCACGTTGCCTGCACAAAGATTCAACAAGCACATTATGCCATGATCAAAGGAAGTTCCTGAAAAGATCAGAAAAAAAATTGTTGCCCTCTATCAGTCTGGAAAGGGTTACAAAGCTATTTCTAAGGCTCTGGGACTCCATCGAATACAGTGAGAGCCATAATCTCCAAATGGAGAACACTTGAACAGTAGTGAATCTCCCCAGGAGGGCGGCTGCCAAAATTACTCCAAGGGTACAGCTAAAATCATCCAGGAAGTCTCAAGGATCCTAAAACAACATCTAAAGAACTGCAGGCTTCTCTTGCCTCAGCTAAGGTCAGTGTTCATGACTCCACAATCAGAAAGAGACTGGGCAAAAATGGGCTTCATGTGAGAGTAGCAAGGCGGAAACCACTGCTAACCAAGAAGAACATAAACGCTCGTCTCTCATTTGCCAAGAAGCACCTGGATGATCCACAAGCCTTTTGGGAAAATGCTCTATGGACAGATGAGTCCAAAGTGGAACTTTTTGGACGACATGGATCCCATAATGTCTCGCGTAAGCAAACACAGCATTCCACAGTAAGAACACCATACCAACAGTCAAACATGGTGGTGGTAGTGTGATGGTGTGGGATGCTTTGCTGCCTAAGGACCTGGATGACTTGCCATAATTAAAGGAACCATGAATTCTGCTCTGTACCAGAAAATTCTTAAGGAGAATGTCCGTCATCCTTCCATCAGCTGAAGCTGAAGCGTAGTTGGGTCCTGCAGCAAGACAATGATCCAAAACACAAAAGCAAGTCCACATCAGAATGGCTAAAAGAAGTAAAATTAAAGTTTTGGAGTGGCTAGTCAAAGTCCAGACTTAAACCCAATAGAGATGCTGTGGCAGGACCTGAAACGAGCAGTTCATGCTTGAAAACCTACCAAATGTTACTGAATTAAAGCAGTTCTGTGAGGAAGAGTGGGTTAAAATTCCTCCACAGCGATGTGAAAGACTGATATTGAATTATAGGAAGTGTTTGGTTGTAGTCATTGCAGCTAAATGTGGCGTAACCAGTTATTAAGTGTAAGGGGGCAATTACTTTTTCACACAGTGCCAGTTGGTGTTGGTTAACTTTTTTTCATTAAATAAGTGAAATTAAAAAAAAAAACAAGTGTTATTTGTTCACTCAGGTTCCCTTTATCTAATATTACATTTTCTGTAAAGACCTGAAAACATCCAGTGTGACAAATATGCAATAATAGAGAAAATCAGGAAGGGGGCAAATACTTTTTCACGCCACTGTACCTCCACTGGTTTAAACTCCCCCCAACTAGGCAGTGTAGTCTCCAGACGCCAAAGGCGACCTCTGTCGGCCACATTGTGGTTCACTGATGGTATGCCCCGCTAGCTGGTGGACACCCTGTCCAAGAAGAAGTGATCAAACTCTTCGCATAAAGCGTCAGAAAAGGCTTTTTTCGGCTGTAAATAGGCTGGGTTGAACAGCCTGTCCACAGTCTGAAAGAGCACTGTTGGTCGATTCTTCCCGGCAGCAATCTCCCTGGACAGGAACTCTGCCTTCTTATGGGTGATTGCCCCTTGATACTCACCATAATGAGAATGCAGGGCCAGTCTGTCCACCTCCAACCTGGACCTCTGCCAGCAGCGCTCTAACCTCTGGTCCAAAATCTTCATCACCTTGAGCTCCCCATCAAACCACGGGGACCTCAAGTGAGAGGATTTGGGTCATACATGGACTGGTGCGACAGAGTAGAGTGCTGCCGACATCGCCCTATTATAGGCAGCGACAGCCTTGCCCGTACCCCCTACCCATGCACTACCCACACTAGATAGATCAGCCACCGCCAGAAATCCCTCCAGGGTCAAACCCCTCGAAGAGCGGTAGCTTACCATCTCTGCAGGGGGAGGGCTCTTGGGGGGGCCCCAAATAAGAACTCCACCTTGCAATGATCAGATCACATGACCCAATCAGTCTTGAGTTTACTAACCTCAAGCCCCAGTGAGAAACCCAGGTCCAACATCTGGCTACCCTGGTGGGTCATGGAAGAAACTTCTTGCGACAGGCCCAGAGATGACATTGTCTGAAGGAGGTTATAACTTAGCCTAGAGGATTCATCGTCGGCCCAAACACTGAAGTCCCCCAGAACTAAACACCTGTGGGACTCCAATGTTTCACCGGCGACAAACTCAGTTGCCTCCTGCAGGAATTCACCTGCCACCCCAGGAGGGCGGTAAATCAGAAGAGTCCTGCAGCCTGTGTGCGGACCCCCCACATGCAGCCACACATTCAAAGGATCCTGGTTTTCCCATTGGGTGCACAATAAAGCCAAGTTCAGCGCTAAAGCAGATGGCCACTCCCCCACCCCTGCACTCCACTCTGGGGCAGTGCACTACTGAGTACCCAGGGGGAATGGCGGCCTCTAGAATCGAGCCAGCATCGTCTCCCACCCAGGTCTCAGTAATGCATGCCAGATCGACTGAGGAAATCAAGTATGCTACAATTGCAATCTTGTTCCTGATCTATCTGGCATTGCAAAGCACTGCCCTCAGGGGATTGGTGGATAGTGTAGCTCTACTGGTTACTGGCCCACTCAGTCTGGTGGGTACCTTGGGAACAGGAACCAACCATGTCTGGCCTCTCTCTAGGATCTGTCGACACCCAAGGCACCTTCTGCACCCAATAATCTCAATCCTACCCCCACCCACAGTGCACGGGGCGCTCTGCCATATTCAGTCAGTGCGAGACCTCTTAATCCTGACCTCCTGACAGCGACAAGCTGTGGTGATGGAAACTGGGAGATTGGTAAAGGGCCACAGATCAAAAATCTGGGACGCCCCATACACAATCTTAACCTGTCCCAGACCCACAAACCTCCCCATGCTGTCCAGCCAGATAGCCCCCATAAACAATTGACAAGCTACCAGTCTCATAGACAACCACACAGCTAATACAAAACTATCCTAACCAGTCTCAGCACAAACACTCACTCAGATTAAAATCCCACAGCTCAAAACCAACCCCTGCCCAACACACCAAAGGAAGACAAGAACAATAGTAGCCAGCAATTTAGTTCAGGAGAGCAGTGCCCATAGATCCCTTTATAACAGAGCTCAATCAAGATGGGGCAAGGTTATTGTTAATGGTGAATATCAGTTAAAAGGAATGAACTCTTCACTGCCCAGTAAATTAGAGATGGAGGACCCTCTCACTGACCTCTGCTTCAGGGCGAGATTTTATACATGAAGTTACTTACATCAGAGTGCTGAAGCAGGAGTGTTCCTGGAAATTACCACCTCAGCTGCTCTCACCAGCTTACAGGGGTGCAGGAACAAATTCAGTTGCCAGATATAGATTAGTCACAGTCCAGATGATCACCATTCAATCCAGCACCCCCTTCACGATAATCCAGTGGTGGGGGGCCACAGGCTGGCAAAAAAGGTCTTCAAGCTCCAGCAGCTGGCGGATGATGGAAACAGGCCAGTGAAATAAAACTGGTTTAGGGTCACTCCGGCAAGAACTACAGCTGCAAATTCGACTGTTATCCCAGGAAATGAACATGGTGACACCCTCTGCTTCCTCATTCTCCCAGGGGAAAGTCTGAATGGCAAACACGGCACCAACCAGCCCGGTCGGCCCTCACATTAGATGGAAGCGAAGCACCTTCCTGGAAACCCAGTTGAACCGAGATGCAGGCGGCATCACAGGTTAAATGGCGGATGAGTCAAGCGCCACAATGATATGGGAACAGTTCAGTCAGGTCAGCCCCTTTGAGTAAAAGAGCACCTCCTTCTGATAGAGCACCAGTCAAAACACATTGAGCCACTGCCAGACTGCAGCAGCCAGGACAACGGGAGTTGGAACCGGACAGCAGCCGAAACTCCCCTCATCCAGTACTCAGCCAAGTTAGGAATCAAGGGCAGCTACATAGAAAGCAAAAAAGCTGACTCATTATTCTTGCTCACTTCCCAGCCCTGCCTAGCTCTCAAACCCTAGCTATCCCCCCAACTCTGAAAGGAATAAACTAACGTTTTCAGCTCTCTGGTCATAAACGTAGACCGGGAGATCAATACATACAAATTTGCTCTCCAAGAAGGAAATAAATTAACAATAAAACCAGTAAACTAGGAGGGGGAAGAAGGCAGATTGCTATCAGATGCAGAGATCTGCAAGACGCTAACACAGCTCTGTCGCCATCTTGGTCCACCCCCCCTGGGGCAGATACAATAGAGAAAGTCCAGCTTTTGGTTTAGTGTTTTGGTCAATAGCGTGACATGGTGGTCCAGGGAAAGTGATGTGTCTAAGGTGATGCCTAGCTATTTAAAGGATTGGACTGACTCAAGGGCATTGTCATTGCTTGGGCATATCACAACAGGGGGGTAAGTATGAGTTGAGGTGGACAGGTTGGCAAGCAACATGTATTTTGTTTTTTTGGTGTTGAGGACTAGTTGGTTCGCTTGGAACCAGCCCTCAAGAGTTTGGAAGTCTGAGGCTAGCGAACTACTGAGCCACGCGACATCAGGCGAAGAGCGGTAGATAATGGCGTCATCAGAATAGAGGTGCACAGAGGCCCCACCACAGTTATCTGGCAGTTTGTTCATAAACAGAGAGAGCATAATAATGGGCATAGGATGGAGCCCTGAGGGATGCCATGTGTAATAGATCTAAGGTCCAAGAATGTACCAGACCACTTGACCTTTTGCATACGGCCTGAGAGGCAATTATGGAGCCAGGATAAAACACTGGCATCTTGGCCAAGAGAGTGTAATTGCCACAGTAGAAGATTGTAGTTGACCAGGTTAAATGCCTTGGTCAAATCAACGAAGATAGCACTGGTGACGGTGCCTTGGTCCACGGCCTGGAAGAGGTCAGAGGTCACTTTTATTAAGGCAGTAAGAGTACTGTACTGTACTGTGTTTTTTTCCAAACCTGTGTTGGAACTTTGAAAGAAGGCGCTGGCAGTCCAGGTAATCCTGAAGGTGGTTGTAGAGTATTCACTATTGGATTTTTGCCAGTGGATAGAGTATGGAAATGGGTCTAAAATGTTCAACAATTGTGGTGAGTCTGCCCTTGTGTATGGGGACAACAACTGCAACCTTCCATTTATCTGGGACAATCCCTGTGAGGAAGGAACAGTTGATCAGGTCACAGACTGTGCAGGCAACGGCTGGAGCCCCCAGCTTAAGGAATTTGGGCTCAAGGGTGTAATGAGCCGGGCAGCTATCCACTTTTAGATTAGTAAGTAGCCAGTGAACTTCTTTGAGGGTGGCAAGTTTAAGGTGAACGGCTGGATGAACATCAGTGTCTACAGGAGGGGATGTGGAGGTGAATGGGGGAGGAGAGTCAGTAAAGAGTGATGTGTACCTATGTAGGTCAGTAAAGAACTCAGTAAATCCAGCCGCGATAGTCGGAAGGTCTGAGAGTACAGCACCTTGGGCAATAAAGTTGTTGGGGACCTCTGAGGACTTTCCTTTGATTAGGGAGTTCACCTGTCTCCAGAATTCTTTTGGATTGCAAAGGTGTTTGGTTTGGAGTGACCTAAAGTGGGTGCACTTGACTTTTTGAATGGAGTTTTTACATGAGTTCCTGAGCTACCTGGAGTTTTGCAAGTCAGTGGGAAGCCCACTTCTTTTAAAGGTTCTCCAGGCCCGATCACGTGTGCTCATGAGTTTTCTTAGATCCTTGGAGATCCAGGGAGTTTTGAGTCCTTTAGATCTGCACCTTTTCATGGAGCATGAAGATCAACTATATTGGTGAGGGTGGACATGAAGAAATCAAGCACCTGGCTGACATCCAGTAGTGTGTTTCTAGGATCCCAATTGGCATCTGAGATAGAGGCACAAAAAGCACTTGGATCGAGTCGTGATATATCCCGGACCGAGGCGATTTTAGGTGGGGGGTGTTGGGGAAGTTATTTTGTCAGATGCAGAAGATAGGGGAGTGATCACTGATGCTGTTGGATAGTATGCTGACTGATTTCACCTTGAGTGCACTGTTAGTGATCACCCAGTCAAGCAGTGAGTGGTCGCCTGTTTTCTTGTTGATTCCTGTTGGGTCAGAAATGAGTTTGGCTAGGTTACAGTCAGCAAGAAAGGCATGTATCTTGTCAGAGCTGGGGTTCAGCCAGTCTACATTAAAGTCACCACAGATTACAAGGTCGTGACAGTGGAGTTTTGTAAGAGAGGTTATAAGGGGGGGGGTAGGTAGAGGCCTCATTGGGGGGAGCAGGTAGACACAGCCCACTATTAGTTTTTTGACATTGCCAAGGCAAGTGAGAGAAACAGTGATTCTGCCGCAGGGAGTTCAGGGGTGGGATAGGTATTTCAGTGGCATCTAAGCTAGACTGGGACATACAGGAGGACACCACATCCTCATTTTCCTAACCTAGCCTTCCTGAAGCAGTTGCAGCCATGTAAAGTAACCTCATGTTGCTTGACGCTAGGCTTTAGCAAGGATTCTGACATACCAAGTAGGTCCGGGCAGTGTTAAGAGACCCAAGCCTCAAGCTCAGTCATCCTCGGGCGCAGGCTGCAAGCGTTTATGTGGGTAGACTTTAGCCCTTTAGGAGATTGGCACTGAGTGGTTGGGGGGGAAAGTGTGAAAGCAGGATAAGTGGGTCCAGGGTTGAGTTCGATATCACCCGCATGGGAAAGGAGGAGGAAAGATAGGAAAGCCTTGATTGATAAACAAAGCTGTTTTAGGATGAAGCAGTCGAGTGGTGTGGGTACCCATAATCTTTTACGGAGCCATTGTCCAAGGTAAACAACAGTCCATTTGGGGAGGCAGGGGTGAGGAGATGCCAGTGTACCAGTTTCAAGGGTACTTGCCTCAGCTGTGGGTGCTCACTGTACTGATGTGGATGCTTCAGGGAGAAGGCAATAAAATAGTCGGCAGCGAAGAGGGTCAGAAGGCATAAAAGGGTAGACTGCCTTACCCATGATGGAAGAACAAAGAGATGCCATACCTAACTAAAAAGGGAGTGAAGCTATATGGGTTACACAGTTTATGCTGAAAATTGTGATCGCTGAGGTTGCCAAATGGTTAGGGTGGTAGACCACCACAGTGACCTGGGTAGATGATTAGGGCAAGGAGTTCAAATCCCAGCCTGGCAGTTTTAAATTTGTGTATGAATTCCAGTCTGGAGTAGAGGACAGAGATTGAGTCATGGCCTTAAAGCTTTAAGGGTCAGGATTAAAATTTATAAAACATTCCTCATCAAAGTATGGGCTTTATCTGAGTCGCTGGTTGTTTTTGGATATATTATTAAATGTTGCCGCCCTCTAGTGGTGTCTGAGTATAACTTGCAAATTGCAAAGTGGTGAGATAGCTTATTGTCCATAGATCATAACACACATGTCCATAGACTGTAACACACGTGTGCAAACTACAACAGGCTACACTCCTTAGCAACCACTGGCTATAAAAGAAAGTGTAGCCAAGGGTGGGGGTGAGCTGATTACAGTACACTGAGTCTGCTTCTGTCTGCAAGCGCTAAGATGCCTTGGCTGTAGACAAAGCAAAAAGGTGCCAAATTCAAATTATCACCACAGGCTCACAGCAGGGCACTGCTGAGGTCCATGTCATACCTTAAGAACTGCTAGCATGGGGCAGGTCAGAGCTCCTTCTGTGGCCGCTGGGCTATAGGAATTCTCGGGGAAGGGCTGTCTTGAAAACTGCTGGTGTGGGGTGGGTCAGAGATCCTTCTGTGGCTGCTGAGCTGTAGGAATACTTGGGGGAGGGCTGTTTTGAGAACTGCAGGTGTGGTGCAGGTCAGACCTCCTTCTGTGGCCATATGGCTGTAGGAATGCCCAGGGGAGGGCTGTCTGAGGACAGAAAAAAGGAAAGAAGGGGAGGACTAAGCACAAGCAGGCAGGGGTGGATACTCAGGTTACAAGCAGCCTCTTTTTACAGTTGTACTGATTAGGGATGCCCTGTTTTCTATAACACTCAAATTCAGACTTAAAAACAAGTAGTAAGTCGGCCCAGTGTCATGGAGGGGTGAGGCATCATGCCTTACCTCCTGCCACACCAGAGATCTATGTTCGCAGTGCGAGTTGGTCACCGGGGGTCAGACAGGGTGGGAGAGGATCAAGGGTCCGGAGGACAGCTCTCCTCTCCTGGGGAGGGAGGGACATGGAGGCCGGCGCATCTCTGACACCTAGCAGTGGCTGGGTGTTGGAGCTCCTGGGTCCTGTACATTAGGGATGGGGGCAGAGTAGTCAGCTGGTATGCTGTGGGTGGAAGCGTGCACAGCTCGACCATTGCCAGCATCGACAATGCTCTACTTCCGGTGGGGAGAAAACCAGGAGGAGAAAAATGTCCTGGGTGCAGCTGGATGAATGCTGACTCCCACAGGCACCGCTCTCGCGAATGGCAGGCACCTCCCGATCCAGATTTGTGTCTGTGGGTTGAGGGATCCCCGCCACCCCACCATGGGGGGTGAGCCATGAAGGATGACAGGAGGTGCACCGCGAGTGGGAGACAGGGCTGGGGAGTAGGCGAGATGGAGGGCCGCCCAGGATGGAGGATAAAGAGAGTACAAAAAAATATAAAAACAAATAGTAAAAACTTGTTTCTCTGCCTGCAGGCTTACAGGCTACAGACCTTTTTCTCTACAGAGTGCTAGAACAGGGAAAATGCAAACCTCAGTTTAAAACAAGTTCATTTTACAAGAAACTGTGGTCTCCAACTACAGATTGCTCTATCTTATTTTAACTTCTGAGGGGCTGATTAACTTCTTTGGAGCTGATTACGGTACACGGAGCCCGTCTCTGTCTGGAAGGGCTAAGATGCCTTGGTTGTAGAAAAGGAAAAAGGCACTAAGTTCAAATTATCACCGCAGGCTCACAGCAGAGCACTGCAGAGGTCCATGTCATACCTTGACAACTGCTGGCGTGGAGTGGGTTGGAGCTCCTTCTGTGGCCACTGGGCTGTAAGAATGCTCGGGGGAGGGCTGTCTGAGGACAAAATAAAGGAAAGAAGGGGAGGACTAAGCACAAGCAGGCGGGGCTGGATATTCAGGTTACAAGCAGGCTCTTTCTACAGTTGTACTGATTAGGGATGCCCTGTTTTCTATTTTCTATGTTCTTTTTCAAATTCAGACTTAAAACAAGTAGTAAAAACTTGTTTCTCTCTGCCTGTAGGTTTACAGGTGACAGACCACTTTCTCTACAGAATTCTAGAACAGTAACACTGCAAAACTCAGTTTAATACGAATTCATTTTACAAGAAATTGTGGTCTCCAACTACAGATTGCTTTATCTTATATCAACTTCTGAGGGGCTGATTAACTTCTGTGGAGCTGATTACGTACACTGAATCTGCTTCTGTCTGCAAGGGCTAAGATGCCTTGGCTGTAGACAAAGCAAAAAGGTGCCAATTTCAAATTATCACTGCAGGATCACAGCAGGGCACTGCAGAGGTCCATGTCATACCTTGAGAACTGCTGGTGCGGGGCGGGTCATAGCTCTTTCTGTGGCCGCTGGGCTGTAGAAATGCTCAGGAGAGGGTTGTCTTGAGAACTACTGGTGTGGGGCAGGGCAGAGCTCCTTCTGTGGCTGCTGGGCTGTAGGAATGCTCCGGGGAGGGCTGTCTTGAGACCTGCTGGCATGGGGGGGTTGGAGCTCCTTCTGTGGCCGCTGGGCTATAAGAATGCTTGGGAGAGGGCTTTCTTGAGAACTGCTAGCATGGGGTGGGTCGAAGCTCTTTCTGTGCCACTGGTCTGTAGGAATGCTCGTCGGAGAGCTGTCTTGAGAACTGCTGGTGTGGGGGTGGTTTGGAGCTCCTTCTGTGGCCACTGGGCTGTAGGAATGCTCGGTGGAGGGCTGTCTTGAGAACTGCTGGTGTGGGGTAGGTCAGAGCTCCTTCTGTGGCCACTGGGCTGTAGGAATGCTCAGTGGAGGGCTGTCTTGAGAACTGCTGAGCTGGGGCAGAGCGTAGCTCCTTCTGTGGCTGCTGGGCTGTAGGAATCAATACTAGTGAGACAGCTGGAAAGAAAACCGGCATCACTTTTCTGAAATGCACAGCTATACAGTAAGTCATCCATATCAGAGAAGCAATATGGAATTGATGGATGCCTAGACCTCAGAAGAGGCCATGAAGTGTGTTTCCACAATTAGAAGCCCAGCAAAAGTGGAAATTCTGGACAAAGCAAAGAAATGTCCTGGAAATACTTGTTTTCATGTGGGTTATTGAAAGGTTTCGAAATTGAAACTGAAAGGCAAAACAATGATATGAAGACCTGTCATGATCACATTTACTGTATCAAAACAATGATGTTTCAAGAGTCCACAGGCCTACCTTTATATCACTGGCTTGGCTATCTTGATTGACGGAAATGGTTGCCTGTGTCAGGGTCATTCCCAGCTGTTACTTAGGCATTTAACAGGTGGGGTACTTCAAACAACTGTACCATGGGATAATGACTTCACACAAAACTATTTCCATAGTAATGGATCCCCTCAGGCCATCAACTCTCTCAGCTGGTCATTAATCGCCAGGAGATGCCCTATACCTGCTTTGTTATTACATAACTAATGAGTGTGCCTGCCACTGAATAAGTGAATCTGACTTATTGTCAAACATAATCGTTTTACATCTACTAGACATTATTACAATGCGTCACACTTAAACCTTTCAGAAAATACTAAGAAACAACTAATTCTAAATTAACCTTAGAAGCCTTCTGTTCACATAAATTATCATAATTTCTATAGTACTGCAATTAAAGTTCATACTATAAAAGATTTCTGTATGTTTGTTATGAAATATCGCCTGTTATCATCAGCTGTACCTTTTATTAATCTGCTTCTCAATTTGTCTTCTCCCAATGACTGTTAACGTGGGTATACAGTGACACCTACTGTGTCTTTTGTGTCAGTGTTTGTACTAGATTCAAAGGGTATGCTGACAATACAACTCAATGCTTGCAACAGAATATTTGTTCTGGTACCACAAAAGTATACAGACAATAAACAGAATAGAAAAAGACAGCTATTATTACTAATATTTTTGCTATCACTGATATAAAAGTTGCAGGTACTGTACTGGAAATAATAAGCAGCTCTTTCTCTGCTACAAATATGTCACTTAATTTTGAAACTTATATGGTTGTAACAGGGTAAAATAACTGTTATTGGAAAAAGGAAATGGAAATGCATTGTAAAACACTGAAGTACAACCCCATATTAAAAATGGTGGGTGGTTTTAGAGTATTTTTCGTCTTTATGAATGCAACACATTTTTGCCATTTTGTTGCAATTTGTGAAGCTGATACAGCCAGCTTTTTTTTTTTTTGCACATGAAAGGTCCTTTAAAGAATGAAAATAATCTAGCTTTACAGTATTATAAAGGACTCATTTGGGTGGGTCCGCCCACCCCCCCAAAACCTTGCAAGGAAGGGGGAGGCTTGTGGGGAGAGCAGGGGCACCCTATTTCTCTAAGTGGGCTGTCAAGTTTCTGGAGTGCCAGCCCAAGGCACAAATTGAGAGACTTCAGCAGGGCATATAAATTGTTTAACCAGGAGAGGCACACTAAGCTGAAGCTTGATTCCAGATGCAATCTGGGAGCACAGGTAAGTTAAGTGACTTGCTCAGGGTCACACAGTATGCAAGCAGGGGCTGTGGGATTCAAACCTAGGTCTCCAGGTTTGCAGCTCAGAGCCTTAAACCACTGCACTATACTGCCTCCATGTAAAAGCAGGACTGTGCTGGAGGCAGGCAAATCTAGTGCAGATATCATGGTGGAAAGGTCTGTGGTGCTGGGAGTGGGTTCAAACTGTGCCATCCCAAGCCTGAAAAGTGGAGAGTAAACTAAACCGAGCTTCTGCGTTCTGGACAGGAAAAGAGTGTCGACTGTGTGCAAGCCAGCACATGGGCGATGCTGAAGATCCATCGCAAAGAAAAAGACCAAGAGCTGCTGATCCAGGTCCTGTAGAGACACTACAACATTTTGTCTGGCTGCCTTTGACCTCGAGATTTGGAAGCCAGGATGTTTGTGGGTCAGATCGAGGCCTCAGCAGTCCAGAACAAGAGGACAGAGATTGGAAGTGCCTGTAGCCACTGTCAAAGGTAACAGGTGCAGCACTGAGCAGAGACAGAAACCATGCCTGCATCATAGACACCTTGGGGGAACAGAGATCCAGTGGCCTGCTGTAGGAGGAGCTATCTGGGTCTGATACTGTGAATGTGCCGCAGTGAAACATTATTTCAAGGGATAGCACCTTTTATTTCACTGTGTTTTACAAAAGGTTTACAGATACCATGTTTTGAGGAGGGTTCTGCCATTTAAGTAATAGCATGGCCTGTGAGGTTTGTGAGATTGAGCACATTGTTCTGTTTAAAGGGCACCAATGCCAGCCAATGCACAGCAACATCTATGGGCCTGCAGTGATTCTACCCAGAGACTGAGTTAAGGGAGCTCCCATTTGGGTCTGGTTAAAACCTGGTACCAGATGGAAAGGGGGTAGACTCAACACAGTGGTTTAAAGATTACTTGCAAGACAGATCTCAGATAATCAGATAGTAGGGGGTGGAGTCAGGCAAGCACTCCATTTCTGAGTGTGTCCCCAAAGGTTCAGTACTGGGGCCCCTTCTATTCTCCCTGTTTATCAACAACCCACCAAAGCACTGTGGTGGAGTGAAAGTGACCCTTTATGCGGATGATGCAGTACTATACAGATCTGCTTCAAATGCTGTACAGCTAAACCAGCTCCTGAACCACGATCTCTCCCTACTGGAAACCTGGTTCCTGACAAATAGGCTAGTCCTAAATGAGAAAAAAAACAAAGCCATCCTATTCGGACCCAGTAAATTGGGCCCCGACAGAACATGTCTACTATCCCCTTATCTGTCCAGTGGCCATCCTATTGAGGTGGTAGATTGCATCAAATACCTGGGAGTCTATATCGATCAAGACTGCTCTTTCAAGGTTCATGTTGAACAATTAACCAAGGCACTAAACCAAAAGCTTGGGCTCATGTACCGTCTAACCCCTTTTCTCACTCAGGCATCCAGGCTAAAGATAGCCACGGGCATGCTCCTGCCCACCTTATTTTATGGTGTCCCAGTGCTACATTCAATGCAAAACACAGAGATACAAAAGCTAGGAAAATTGTACCACAGAATAGGACGCTTTGCCCTGGGAGCTCAGCCACTAGAACACCACTGTAATATACTCGACTCACTGAATTGGCCCTCCCTTGAGGGCAGACTGGCTTACACTTCCCTATGCTTGGCTTTCAAGTTTCTACAAATGGATGCTCCCCCCAGCCTGAGTCGTACCTTAGTACTCAAGCAGCCTAAAAGAACACTTAGATCCTCGTGTCATCGACTCCTCCATGTCCCAAAAGTCCAAACAAGCCAAGGTCTTCGGTCGTCCGAAAATTACATCCCGTCCCTATGGAATGGCCTACCTAGCAATCTTCAAGACTGCAGCTCCTTTGGGGGTTTTAAAAAAGGCCTAAAGACGTACCTTCTAGAGCCAAGCCTCTGTGCATGCCACCGCTGAGGATAGAAAACAGCACTCCACCCCTGATACTAAAAACCTGCTGCCTAACAGGTTGGTATCCTATTTCAGTTGAATCTTATCACTTCTGAAACACTTGAAATTGTAACCCGTAAAACTGACCTGATAAAAGAACCTTATGTAACTGCCACTCTTGTGAAACTAGTGTTTACCCCATGTTATTCTAAACGTTACTTAACCTGTCTGTGATTGTACTATATGTTCTGATTTTAATTTCTGTATATGTGCACTTTCCCTTGAATTGTTCTTACTTCTTATTGCACTGTTGACTGTAATTAACCCCGGGTCGACCCTGAAAAAGGAACCATTACGGTCTCAGTGGACCTACCCGGTCACCAAAATTTAAATAAATAAATAAAGATATGGTCATCCTAGAAAGGCACCTAAAAAGACTGTGTTTAAATTTGACATTTGCACTAACCTTTTTTGCAAATGGTCTGTTGTTAATAAAGTTGTGTTATTCATTAAACTTGAGCTGGTTATTGACCCCAGCCCCCAATGTGGTAGATAAATTAGTGATTTTCTTACCAAGCCCACCAACAACCAAAGTCCTTGTGGCTCAGTGAATCTGAGTGTCTCCAGCACTTGCCTCTGAACTGCAATTTACCAAACTGCACTGGAGGTGAAGATGACCGTGTCATCTGCATACATGTGAATATACGAGTTGGCACAGCAGAGGGGAGGTCATTCAGGAAAATGGAGAGGAGGATGGGACCCAGGATGGAGCCCTGTGGAACCCTGTCTGGATGGGTAGTGGAGGTAACAGGACACCTCCTACCTGTACTGACTGCTGATGACCCATGAGGTAGGAACATATCCATTCAACAGCAGGAGCTGAGAAGCCAGCAGAACTCAGCTTGTCCGGGAGGAGTGGATGGGTCACTAAATCCAAGGCTTTGGCCAGATCGATGAAAATGGTAGCCATGATGTGCCCCTGATTCAACCCAGGAAAGACAGAGACAGTAACATACAACATGGAGAAGATGGTGGAATGGTACTTCCAGAAACCAGTTTAGAAGGGGGAGAGGAAGTTGGAAGAATAGAGAAAATCAGCAAGCCTAGAGTAGACACGTTTCTCAGTTTAGCAAGACAGAGGAGTTGGAGGGAGATAGGACGGAAGCTCCCAGAGGAGGAGGGGCTACCCTCCTTGTGAAGGGGAAGAACTCTGGCAATCTTCCAAGACCGAGGACAGTGCAGAGAGAGGAGAGGTTGAGGAGGTGAGTGAGGGGAAAGACAATGGCAGGAGCTGAAAGGTGAAGGAGTTTAATATCTAGCCCATCTGTGCTGGATTTGGACAGGCTGAGGGAGGAAAGGGCAAGCAAGGCTTCCTGTGTAGTGGCAGGAGGGAAATGAAAACTCAGGGAGTGGTGGAACAAGGAGGAGGAAGGAGTAGGGTGCAGAGGAGCCAGGAAGGGGGGAAGAAGGGCACAAGTAGTAAAGAATTAATCAAAGCGAGCAGCCACAGAGGGGGGTTCTGAAACAGATAAACCATTAACCATGAGGACAGGTGGAACAGACTGGATGGGAGGTTCAAAAAAGGAGTGAATTACCATCCAGAACATGGCTGGAGAATTAAGGTTGTTCTATGTAGCATCTTTCATGTGAACTGTACCCAAGGTGCTTTACAATGCAGCAGAGGGAAATGAGCGAATGTTGCTGCTGTTTTCAGCATACAAAAAGATTCAAAGCACATTTTATTTTATATATATATATGTATGTATGTGTGTATATATATTAGAGGCAAAAAACTCTGTTTAATGCATTAGTTAGGGTTGTTGCACAGTGACAAAAGCGAGAAATTCAGTGTCAGGGTTGAAAGCCCCCTTGGACCCCTGCCCACTCCCCAAACCGCATATAGGGTGCGACAATGCCGCCCTAACTCTCACCCCATCACATGTGTGAAGAAGCAGAGTATAGGAGAATGGGTGAGAGTTAGATCGACGCACCCAACGCCGCACTCTGATGCCGGTTGGGGGTGGACTGGGGGTCCAAGGGTCTTTCAACCCTATCACCGATTCCTCCCTTTGTCGCTGAGGAACAACCTTAACTAATGCATTAAACGGAGTTTTTTGCCTCTAATTTCCCTTCTTTTTGAGAATGATGATGAGAAATAGTGAATGTACTGCGCCGGCGGGAGCACAACGCAAACAGAATCGCGAACAGTGGTGCACATGGTAACGCAAACGTAAATGGAAAAGGAAATGTTAATAGAAACACAAGCGCAAAGTGATGCTGAAGCAAACAGTGACGCAAATGGACATTGAAGCGCATATGAAAACACAACTGGTAACGCGAACAGTGATGGCAGCGGTATTTTAAATGGAAATGTTAAGTGTCACAGCAAAAAGAATGTGAAAGGGAAGAGAAACGGAAACGCGACCGCAAGCACACACATAAACACAAACCGTAACACGCACAGGCACGGTACCGCAATTGTAAATGCAAATGGTAAAGTTAACATGAAGAAGAACACCAAAGGAAAGAGAAACGGAAATTGGAGCAGAAGCGCGTACGGAAACGCAAACGGAAACGCGCACGGGCACAGTACCGCAATTGTAAACACAAATGGTAATGGTAACAGCAACAATAACAGCAAAGGAAACAGAAGTGCAAAAGGAAACGCAAGCGCATATGGAAACGCAAACCGTAATGCGCACGGGCACAGTAACGCAATTGCAAGTGCAAATGGTAACAGTAAGAGCAAGGAAGACGCAAAACGAAAGAGAAACGGAAACGCAAACAAAAGTGCTGCCGTAAATGCAAATGGCAATGCGCACGGTGACGCAAACAAAAACGCAAACAGAAACAGTAGTGGAAACACAAATGGTAACAGTAACGAAAATGCAAGTGTGAATGACAATGCAAAGGGTAACGCACATGGTGGCATACACGGGAACGGTAACGCAAACAGGGACATAAACGCAAGTGGAAACAGTAACTGCAACAGTAACGGAAGCGCATCACCTGTTTTTGCCAAACAGGTGCATACAGAAACAAAGTGTGTACAAAGAATGTATGCATTGTAATGGGGATCGAAGCTTAAAACGAGCATTGGAAGTACTTAATTGCAAATATCTCAGCAACCATAAAAAAAAATTTAAATTTCACAGAAATCATTATTTTCCTGGCTACCGTTTTGTATTACATAGCTCACAGGGCTATGCAAGTCGCATCAAAAAATCTGCATCTCACACCGTTTTTGAGATACAAGCCCCGAAAGGCGCAGCGTACGCCACCATGTTAGTCTATGGGAAAAAACATCAATTTTGGAGAACCGTAACTTGGAAGCCATGCAATATTTTTTCACCAAACCACCGAAAGGCACATCTGTCAGATGTTAGCTGCCGTCCTTCCAAATTTCAGCTGAAAAGACCAAACCGTTCTTTTGCAGCAGGGTGGCAAAGAAGTGTTGTCATCTTGACCGTAGTCTGGAAAAGTAGTGTAGCAATTTGCGACACCTTCATAATTCTGCGAAGTGTCGTGGAGGTGACACTACTTTTGCGACACTACTTTTCCAGAACTTTGAAAAACATATTTCTGGGTGTTTAACCCAAAATAAAGACACGGCTAGCATCCTCAGGGTCCAACTAGGTAAACACAAAAGAATTGTGTCCCTAGAGGGTCTCAAATTTAAATGCCAAGCATTTCTGTGATCACTAACTGAAAAAAAAATGGCTGACTCACGACACTACTGGGGTCATTTGCGACACTAAAAACTGCATGTAAGACACTTTCGCACTTTTTGTTAACTTTTCCCATTGACTTATAATGGGAATTTGTTTTTTGAATAACTTTTGAACCGTTTAATATTTTTTCACGAAATCTTCAAAAGGCACATCGGGGACCCTGGCCGCATGTTCCCTGAAGTTTTCAGGCCGGTCACATGAACCGTGTGACCTGTAGGTGAGAGCAAAGAATTCGCAAAAAAGCGTAAATGCCCATTTCGTTGGTGCTTAATAACGCCGCAGCTGTATATCTGACTGGTATGAAACTTGGCAGATCCCAAGATCTACCATGCCCAATCAAACATACCAAATTTCAGGCAAATCCGTTGAACTGTGGCAAAGTTATTAAGGTGCAAAGTTTGACCCTTTAACCTTAAAATGGCTCCTCAACCCTAACTATGGTAGCACTACAGTGCTACCATTATATATATATACATATTTTTTTTATTTGCTATTTATTTCAAACATCTTACTGGAAAAGGCATACTGAGCAGCTAACAGTGTCCTGGGAGGAAGGGGTATGTGAGATAGTACAAGAGGAGAAAAAATAAATAGAAATTACAGCCTCCTGATGGCTCCCGGTGTGGTTCTTTGAGAAGGGGAACTGGAGGAGCACATATTCAAAAGAAATTAAATAGCCTGTTTGGCGAAAGTTTAGAGAGCGGCCGCCATGCAGCTCATTTTATGGAAGTACGAGCTGGCAGGCGAGCATGTGCGGAACAGTGCTATGGCACCCTGTAATTTTAAGCTGCTTGTTGTGGCCATATAACAGCTCCCCTCTGTATGCTCCAACCCCAGGGCAGCTAATCGGGGTCCAGAGATACATGGGAGGGGCAAGAGAAGTAAATAAAAGAAACTTTGTTGTGGCACTTAAAGGCACCTGTTACCTTAAATGAAGCTGGACTGCCATGAAATAATGTCTCTGCCTGTCACCTAGAAGGTCAGTGCTACAGCACTAGTGACAGGCAGGGGAAGCCTCATGCACACCCCTTTTTGCCACTGAACATTAGGACAGAGAGGTTACTAATGGACCCTTGGTTCAGTTAAATTCAAAATAACACTGTTTAGCTTCAAAAGATATTTAAAAGTGGACCTGCATATACTGTAGACTGTATATCCAGCAGCCATATTTGTTGCCTTTGACCCCTGCCCAGCCAATCAGCATCCGAGGAGCCCTGGAGGACTGCAGCTATGGCTCCTGGATAAGGGGTTTGGACAGTGTCTTGGTGCCCAAACTACCCACCAATCAGGCATCAAACAGACCTGATGAACATTAGTTTCAAAGACAGACAATTAAAATCAACCAGTCAGAAGCTACCTTTCTTTCCTGAAACCCCAGGGACAGTTACTGTTCAGGGGAGTCCTGGTTGAGACTCTCGTAGGAGAGGTAGCACGGTGAGAGTGAGAAACAAGGCCTGCTCCGCCTGCAACTTCTGTTCCTGCCAGAGGATCAGAGATTCATCCTCATAGCCTGGGAATACCAGCCAAGTGTTCAGGACTGTTTGCAAGTCAGACCCTGAGGCATTTGTGAGAGAACTCCCCAGAGTTACAATGGGGTTTGAGGCCGAATTCTGCCGGAGACTGAAAGAGTTGCCTGTGACCTGCATCAGAGTGGGAAAAGCCTGTTGAGCTCCCACTGCTTTTGGGAGCCTTAGAAGCCAAGAAGACCTGTAGCCTTAAAGCTGGGTTCACCCACTGCCAGAGACTGTTCCAGAGCACCCTGCAGAAAGTGTGAATCAAAGGGCCACTGCTGCATGTAATAGTTACTGAGTTGATCCAAGTGGAGACAGAGAATGCATCCTGTCCAGGGTGCCTCGGAGTCAGGTAATGGATCAGCTAACCCTTATCAAGTGGGGTGGATCGGGGAACAGGGAGCCACGGGCGCATGCCCGAGTGCTGGGGTACTCTCAACCCATTTGTGGGAGTCAGACCATGGAGTCACTTCTTCGGTCTGGGCTCCTTGGGAATCAGGAAGCCACTGTGCAGTGCTCCTGCATCCTAGGTGTGATTCTGAAGAGCTGTGACTGGAGAGTTGAGCCAGAAGGGATGCGGCGTGAGAGATGATATAGAAGAGCGGCATTAACAGAAGTGTGAGACAAGAAGGGCTAAACCATTGTCGCCTGCTCAAAAGACTTCAAGGCTTCTAGACTGCTTCCTTGCTCCTGTGTGTTGCTCCCTGCTCTTTCTGAATCACCATTCTTCTTCTGGTCTGCTGCATCCAAGGGTCATGTGAGTTGCTGGCATTCCTGGCTGAATTTTCTGTCCTCCCTGTTTGGATTACAACTGGAGTTTTCAGTTTTGTTCAAAACGATATAAGCAAGTTGTTTGGAATTTCATTACTTATTAAATTTGTGCTAGCACACTATGGCTTGTTGGGGGGTTAAATTGCATACTTGCTAAAGTTTCACCAAGTGCACCACCACAAGATCTCGGGCAACCCCTCCGTCAGACCTGCAATTGTTACTGGTTACCCATATAGACATCTATATGACACTGGTACCAGTGGGGAGGTGGGCCATTTTTAATATGTTGCTGTTTGGTGGGTGGGCATTATCATTGTTTACTGTTCCTGTATTTACCCATTACATCAACTCTTTTGACAGCTGTTTATATCTGCATTCCCTTTCCCCTCCCCCTGTTAATAAATTGCTTGTTGTTTAAAACTGTGAGCATATTATTAGCTACAGTCATAAATTGCCAGTAAAGTAAACCATTACAGCTGTTTATGGTATTCCATGTGTGGAATGACCGGAAGGGGAGGTGAGCAGGTATAGCATCCCAGGGGGTTGGACCCTACAAATATCTGGCCCACTATATTTACTCTGGGTGGAGTCACTGTGCTATTATGTAGTTCTATTTGGGAAAGAGCCCCCAGTCATGATTAGAACAGAGCCTAGCCCCTCAACCTGTATTGTGGCCAACAGGAAGGAGTAGTAGCCCGCTGGTACATGGCACCCAGGTTACACCACAGAAAGAAGGATCACCAACTTTAGATAGAGAGATTACAGTAGCCTGCTTCCAGGTATCAGGGACAGTGGCAGAGGAAAAGGAGAAATTAAGGAGATGGGTACTAGGCAAAGCGATGGCAGGAGATGAGAGAAGGAGAGGCTTAAGATCAGAACCCTTACCTCCCTTATGAGGGTTAAGGGCAATCAGAGCCTTAAGGGAAGCAGAGGGGAAAGGTAGGAGTGTAGAAGAAAGAGTGAGGGTGGAAGGCAGAGAGAGGGGAAAGGAAATGGAGGATGAGGAAGAGGCTAGAGAGAGAGAGAGAGAGAGAGAGACTGAAAGATAGAAAAACATTGAAAGATTTGGGAGAGAGAGAGATTACAAAAGGGTTAAGCACAGGGTGGTTATGTGGTTCTGTCGGCTAACCACTAGGCCCAACTGCCTCGTCAAGTGTGCAATTGTCTGGATTACTGTAATGGAGGCTCAGTATGTGATGATCAGTTTAATCAAAGCATGCAGCTACAGAGCAGAGATGGACATGCAAGGAAGTACATTTGTGACTTCTGAATCTTGTTTGTAACCCCCCTACAAATGGGGTTCCTAAATGCCTTCCCGGAGCCTGCAAGGATGCTCCCTGCTTATCTGGTGTCCGGCGTAAGGCCGCTAAATATGAGCGTTATGAGTGCTTTAAATGCCTCCAGTACTGTCTCTTTAAGAGCTGCCTGCTTGCAGGGTTGGTGTTTTTAAAGGGGGACTGGGGTTTCTATGCTCGACTCCCGCCCTGGGCTACTGGTTAATCGCTCCATTGCTGCAGTCGCTAGAAAAGCAGAAGGAGCCTAGTTGAGAGATGGAGCTGTTTGCTGGAGAATATGTGGTGTAATTGAAAAAACATAAACTGTATAACCTACCTTTATTTGCAGCTGGGACTCTGTGTGCTGTGCCCCTCCACCTTGGACCAGGACAATTCAAGGGGTCCAATAGGAGTGGGGGGGTATCTATTCTGGAGTATAAAGCAGCCAACCAGAAACCAGGACTCTAGATGGAGCCAGCTGACAAATGGGAACACAGCTTGTAAAACCTGGTCATGACATTATGGGTCATGGCGCCTTTTCGCACCATTGAGGGCTAAAATGCATGACTGGCAGGTGCAACCAGCCAATGAGATCAGGTAGCGCCTGAGCTGTAAGGATTGCCCCATGCTGTTAGGGGGTGATGCGCTGTGACTGTGGAAGAAAGTGGAGCTCTGGGCTACTGCGCGTTGAGTGTTCGGCAGAGCGGCGTGAAAGAGCCTGAGGCGGCAGTTTTCTTTGCCAGCGCGCTCCGAATAAAATCCGCCGGCATGCGGTCAGAGGAGGCTGTGTATAAACACAGCTACCTACCAGGCGTCACCTGAAGAGGACTGGAGAATCTGCTGAATCGCACTCGGTCTGTCAGGACGTTGAAGCTGCAGTTAATGCTCGCAATTGCTGTGAGTTCGTTCGGGTCCTGGAAGCAGCTGCCTGGTATGGTACCCCTCTGTTGTTTTCCATATAAATGTGTGAGGAGGCCTTTGAAACTCAGGCTCAGCCTTGCAAGTGGTGAAAGAGTGGTTCTCTGTTGGAGCTGTGAGTACTGAATCAGGGTAGCTCCCTGTTAAAGGTTACAACCAAAAGCAAAGTCGTTTTGCTGTATTGCAGACTGTACTAATTGAGCTTTCTGGCTCCATCTGATCTGCTCAGGAATCAAATGCTCATTTGTGTCAGGGCCCAAACCACGTGCATCGAGGGACTAGCCATTAGGGCTCGGGTACCCATAGACAGTAATTAATAGGTCAGGCCTGTGCACAGAGCCCTAGGTAGTAAAATATATATATATATTAGTGGTAAGCCAATCATCCTGATTTCCCCCGGTCATTGTTATCTCCCCTTAAATAAATCAGATTGTTTGTTTTGCAAAAGTACCCTAGCTGGGTTGTGTTTTACTGGTGATACACTGCACAGTGAATATTTGATAACTGTACCTTACTTTCCAGGGGGTCCCCGGAGTGAGCTGAGTGGTTCGAGCCGGGGTGTAAGTGTTCAGGGTGAGAACATTGTAGTTGAACTGTGTGAGCCACTAGTGGGAAGGGGGGGTTGCAGCAACCCAGAGGGCTGTGACCAAGTCGACATTGACTGTTTTAAACCTGACCTCTGGGTGGAGGCACCCGTCAACGGATCTGGACCCCTCACCCTGTCACAGCTGAGGCAGGCAGGGGTAGTAGCCCTTAGGATAGCGTCTCCTGGGGTTACAAATTGGAAGCACCGCTGGGATTAGCATCCCCTAATGGCCAAGTGAGTGAAGTGCATAAAAATGGAAAAGCTGACGGGGAAACTGGAAGGGGATATTATAGCAAAAATTAAGTTGGACCCTATTAAGACAATGGTACACAAACTGATGGGGTGGGGCGAAGCCGAAGAGCTGGACTCCCAGAGAATTGTGTTACTATTAGACGTGCCTCTGGGAATCTCGACGGCTGATATTATTTCTACAGCAGAGCGTATTAAATGTTTGGGCAAAGTGGAGGTGAAGGGGCGTATGGCTGACCTGCTTGATCAGACCCTGCAGGTGCTACTTTTGTGCAGTGTGGCCATCGACCCCGAGAGGGTACCTCCAGTGATTCACACGGAGGGTGCCCCACAGGGGTGGAGGCTTGTTCATATTCGGAGTGGGTCAGTCACTCCTGGGGGTTCCCCCCAGACTAATAGTTTTAAAGATAAACTGCTTAAATTGCTGGCTGTGGAGGGGAGGACTACCCAGGAGTTGCTGCAAGCATTGGACCTGTCTAGTGACACCACCCCTCGGATCTCCCCAGGTACCTCCTCCTGTTCCCCTAAGAGTTCTATTTTGGCTCCACTGCCCTTAGTGGTCCCCCCTATACAGCTCGATTCTTACCGTAGGCTAAACCTTTTTTCTGGCACAGTGCCAGTGCCTTCAGGGGAGGATGACTTGGAAGCATGGATGGACTACACCACCCCCTTAGTTCAGGAGTGGCAATGCTCTGAGGGGGAGAAAAGAAAGCGATTGATGGAGAGTCTACAGGGCCCCGCTTTAGAAGCCATTAGGTTCTTGCGGGCCACTAACTCAGAAGCCACCGCAGCAGAGTATCTTTCTGCTTTGGAGGGAGTGTTTGGGAGTACAGAGACTGGGGAAGACTTATTATGGAAATTCAAGTCTGCCAAGCAATGGAGAAATGACAAACTGTCCACCTTTGTTACTAGGGTGGAGTGGGCCTTGCAAAAGGTCTATAGAAAAGGGGGGATCACAGCCACGGCCTTGAACCAGGTCAGGTTGGAACATGTTTTGAAGTCTGCTAGATTTTCTAGTGTGATATTGTTAAAACTTAAGTTGCATGATAGACGGGCTGCCCCGCCTGAATACTGTCAATTGATGATGGAAATTAGAGAAGTGGAGACGGATGAGGAGGGGTGGGAACCCTATGTGGGAGCTGTGAACCTAAGCCGAACCCCTGAGTCTAGTGCTCCCGAAGAGACCCACCCCTCAGGAAGGCCTGATGAGTCCCCAGACTTTCAAGGTGATGTGGGTGGTGCATGCTATTTCCTCTGATCCCCAAGCAGAAAGTGAGTTGAGAGCCGAGGTCAGAAATTTACGAGAACTGGTGAGGGACTTGAAGCGATCCACTATCCACCCTGTTAGGTCTGGGGAATCTGAGTTATCTAGAAACCAATGCCCTGGCCCAGGGGAACCCCCTCACCCCCCGGAGGGCCCCCAGCAGACAAGGTACTCCCCTCCCAATAGAGACCCCCGGGACCCCAAGTTTTGTTACCATTGTGGGGAGGATGGACACTTTCAGCCTGAGTGCCAGCTGCCAGAGAATTTAAGGAAGGTCAACAGCAAACTGATCACTTGGCATTGCAGGGCCCACGTCCGACCCCCCAGGAAGGGCTTTGTGACCTGGGCCCACGCCCAAGCAACTGTCAATGCTGCGCCTCCTGAATGGTCTGATGTGGTCAGGCCCTCAATGGAGGCCCCAGTGTGAGTAAATTGGATTCCCACCAGAGCAGTATTAGACAGTAGCTCTCAGGTAACCATCATGTTTCAGGACTGGTATCAGACACACCTACCTGAGGTGCCACTACAACCCTTGGATGGTCTACATGTATGGGAGCTAAGTGACAAGGCTTATCCGTATTTGGGGTATATCCAGATCTGGTTGTCATTTCCTACTTCTGTGGCTGGAGTGGATGAACAGGTGGAAACCTTGGCTTTCGTCTGCCCCCCCACTGGACTGTATGATGGGGTACCCCTGTTGATTGGGACAAATGCTCATATGTTTGGACGACTGGCCCAATTGTGTTCAGAAAAGCAAGAATTTAGAACCGGGCAAGCCCTAAGAATACCCACTGTGATCCAAAAGGTCACTGAAACTCAGAAGAAGGTTAGCCAGGAGGAACCTGAAGGCCCGGTGGGTGTAGTATGGAAAAAGGATCCGGCACCGGTGATACTTGCCCCGAATGCCCAATATGTTCTGCACAAGGAAGTCTGACTGAGAACAGATGTTAAGAATAAGTTGTTGATGTTGGATGCACCTGGGGAGGGAAGATTGCCTGAGAGACTGCTGGTCAAACCCAGTATCTTGCCGGCTAGAGCTCATGCTTACATTAAGAGGGTGATGGTTCAAGTTCATAATGTGTCCGACAAGGAGATTCGAATAAGAAGAGGGTGCACCCTGGCAAGTGTACATTGTGCGGATACTGCAGTGCTGCCCAATAGCAAGGGTTCAAGGAAAGATGACAAAGTAACTCCCGACATGTTTGATTTCGGTGACTCCCCGTTGCCTGCTGAATGGAAAGTGAGGATCAGTGAGAAGCTTGCCGAAAGAGACCAGGTTTTTTCCTTGAAAGAATGGGATGTGGGATGTGTGCAAGGGGCTGAGCACCACATCCGGCTGCATGATGAAAGGCCTTTTCGAGAGAGATCCCGGCGCCTGGCCCCAGCTGACATAGATGATGTGAGCCGGCATTTGCAAGAGATGCTTGCTGCTGGTGTGATACAAGAGTCCAGGAGCCCCTATGCCTCCCCCATTGTAGTAGTGAGAAAAAAGAATGGGGCGGTTTGAATGTGTGTAGACTACGGTACCTTGAATCGGCGGACCATCCTAGACCAGTATACCATGCCACGCATACAGGATGCCTTGGATTGTTTAAATGGCAGTAAGTGGTTCTCTGTGTTGGACCTCTGCAGTGGGTACTATCAGATCCCGATGGCCCCAGAGGACCGAGAGAAGATTGCATTTATTTGCCCTCTAGGTTTCTATGAGTTTATTCGGATGTCTCAAGGGATTTCAGGTGCCCCAGCCACCTTTCAGCACCTGATGGAACGTGCTGTGGGGGACATGAATTTGCTCGAGTGTTTGGTTTACTTAGATGATGTCATAGTGTTTGGCAGCTCGTTGGAAGAACAAGAACATCAGTTGTTCAAGGTCCTGGATCGGCTGGAGGATTTCGGTCTCAAACTATCTATAGACAAGTGCCAATTCTTCCAGACTTCTGTGAAATATGTGGGCCACATAGTATCCACTGACGGCACAGAGACTGACCCTAGCAAAGTGGAGGATTTGACCACTTGGCCTCAGCCCAGGAATTTGAAAGAGCTGCAACAGTTCTTGGGGTTTTGTGGATATTATAAGCGGTTTGTCAAAGATTATTCTCGAGTGATTCGCCCCTTCCTCAACCTCACTCAGGGGTACCCTCCCACGCACAAAAAGTATAAGAAAGTTATGCGCTCTGAGATGGAGAAGAAGTATTTTCAGCCGAATGATGTGTTTGGAAACCGCTGGACTGCTGAGTGTGAGGAAGCTTTCTATGACATCATATATCAACTTACCCATGCCTCAGTGCTGGCCTATACTGACCCGGCCAAGCCGTACGTTCTCCATACTGATGCCAGTCTACAAGGATTGGGGGCTGTGTTGTATCAGGAGCACTCGAACAGTCTGAGACCTGTAGCTTTTGCCAGCAGAAGTCTGACTCCTTCAGAAAAAAATTATTCAGTGCACAAACTAGAGTTCCTGGATCTGAAGTGGGCCATTGTTGATCAGTTTCATGACTATTTGTACGGTGCCAAGATATTGGTAAAGACTGATAACAGTCTCCTGACCTATGTGCAGACCTCAGCCAAGTTGGATGCCACTGGCCACAGGTGGCTGTCTGCATTGGCCACCTACGACTATGCGGTTGAGAACAGGGCAGGCCTAAATCATATAGATGCGGGTGCTCTCTCTCGAAGACCTATGCCACAAACTGATTGGGTCAAATTGTCAGAACCTGACATAAGAGCCCTTTGCCAGAAATTTGGCAAGGAGGAACAGGTGTCTCCTGATGCTGTAAACTGCTTGGTGGATTGCTTGGGGCCATCCGAGAACTGCATACCTGCTGCCTACTGTCATTTTTCTGCATTAGACACTAGTTCACTGCCCCAATTCAACAATGATAGTCTCCAACGGGCTCAATCCCGAGACTCTATGATAAAAACGGCTGTGGAGGCTTTGCAGGCCGGGAGGGTTGTGTCCAAGTTGCATTCCACTGACCTGAGAACTGCCTTGTTATACAAAGAAGGGCCAAAGTTAAAGTTGATTAACCAACTACTATACAGAGAGACTGTGGATAAGGAGGGCCGGGTAGACAAACAACAACTGGTGCTGCCCGTTGCTTTTAGAGAGCTGGTTTTGAAGTCCCTGCATAATAACATGGGGCATCTGGGCATAGACCGAACTCTTGACCAGGTACGGACCCGATTTTACTGGCCAAAAATGAGTACAGATGTAGAGCAGTATGTCAAGACCTGCGGCCGCTGTTTGCAGAGAAAAGCCCTACCTCAGAGGGCTTCCCCCATGGTCAATATCACCACTAGTGCCCCTATGAAACTGGTCTGCATTGATTTCCTGAGTTTAGAACCAGATCTAAAAAATATCAGTAACATATTGGTAGTCACTGATCATTTTACCCGGTATGCACAGGTCTTTCCTACTAAAGATCAGAAAGCAACCACGGTGGCTAAAGTACTCGTGGAGAACTTCTTTGTCCACTATGGGGCCCCCCAGAGGATCCACTCCAACCAGGGGAGGGACTTTGAGAGCCGCCTGATTAAAGAAATGTTATCTTTGTGGGGAGTACGAAAATCAAGAACCACCCCATACCATCCCCAGGGAGATCCCCAACCTGAAAGATTTAACCGCACCTTGCTTGATATGTTGGGCACACTGCAACCCAAAGACAAACCTAGATGGAGCCAGCAGATCAGCACCCTGGTTCATGCTTATAACTGCACCAAAAGTGATGCCACTGGTTTTTCCCCATACAGGCTGATGTTTGGGAGAGAGGCTAGACTGCCAGTGGATGTGTGTTTTGGGGTTTCCCCTGATGGGGTCCAAGCAGAAAATCATCTACAGTATGTACAGAAGTTGAAGGCCCAATTGAACCAT
Organism: Neoceratodus forsteri; assembly: GCA_016271365.2. Lineage (NCBI taxonomy): Eukaryota > Metazoa > Chordata > Ceratodontiformes > Ceratodontidae > Neoceratodus > Neoceratodus forsteri. The sequence goes on along the minus strand of CM057449.1, from coordinate 1,550,436,563 downwards.
GCCTACCAATTGGCCCAGACTATGGCTGCTAAACGAAACCTGGCCAACAAGGAGAGAGATGATAAGAAAGGGAAAACAATGGAACTAAGAGAAGGGGATAGAGTGCTATTGAGGAATTTGGGACTACATGGCAAACATAAGATTGCTGACAGATGGCATCACCTCCCTCATATTGTTGTGGGAAAACTGGCAGATTTACCTGTATATAAAGTGCGGCCTGAAAACAATTCAAAAGATGTGAAGACTATACACAGAAATCATCTGCTGCCAATCGGGCAAATCTTGATTGAAGCAGAACCTCTTAATCCCCCCCCCCCAGGCCTATGACTAGATCTGCTGCCAAGAAAAAACCCAGACTATTTGATTCTTCAGCAAGCCAAATAAGAGAGCCTTGTCCAAACTCCTCTGATGAAGATGATCGTCGATCTGTGTCTGAAGATAATGAGGATAATATTGAATACTATCCCTCATGAATTGAGCCAACTATTTCGGGGCAATCCTCTCATTAACTCTGGAGATGAGGTTGGGCTTTCTGGACTCTCTGAGCCCCCAACTTTGTCACTGGAACCAATGCTCCCAGGAGATGCAGTGAGTGGCCCCCAAGCTGAAGGGGTGGGGTCCTTGAGCCTGGCTGAACTGTCTGGCCTAGCTAAATTATCTGATTTTTCAGAAGAAGGACGTGATGTGGGGGAACAAGCCAGTGATATGCCGGAACCTGAAGAATATTTTGAATGCCCTGATGGTCCCTTACTAGTGCCTGAACAGTCCCCAGCTGAGCCAAGTAGTGTGGGTCCTGATATAGAGGGTCATGCCCCCGAAAGTACTATGAGCTCTGGGTCCTTTTCCCCTGTGGAGGTTCCCCCGGTTAATCTCAATGAGGTTGAAACAGAATCGGGGCCTGAAGCAGGGTTTTCCGAGACCCCAAGATGCTCCAGCCGAGAAGTGCGGCCTGTAGTAAAGTTGAGTTATGAGTCTCTGGGTCAGCCTGTGGACTTGCCCCTAAATGTGGTCCATAAAGGGGTGTATGTGTCCCCAAGCTCCTTGCCTAAGCTAGCCTTGGGGGATAACTCCAGCCTGTTAGTATTGCCCTTCGTGTGTGGTGCCCCTGCTTTAGGTAACCCACAAGTAGCTGATAGGAAGGGGTCCCCCTTCCCAGGCGTCATGGGCAGGAACTAATGACTTGCTCTAAAACAGGAAAAAGAGTTATGTGTGTGGATAATATTGCATAAACTGTAGTACACTGTAAATACAGTAGCAATGCATGTAATATAAAGTGTGATATAATATTAACTGAACTGTGTGTCTTAAAGTGATTTAAGGGTAACTACTTGATGCGGACGCCAAGTTCTTTCCAGGCCAGGAAGGGTGTAACCCCCCTACAAATGGGGGTTCCTAAATGCCTTCCCGGAGTCTGCCTAGATGCTCCCTGCTTATCTGGTGTCCGGCGTAAGGCCGCTAAATATGGGCGTTGCGAGTGCTTTTAAAGCCTCCAGTACTGTCTCTTTAAGAGCTGCCTGCTTGCAGGGTTGGTGTTTGTAAAGGGGGACTGGGGTTTCTATGCTCGACTCCCACCCTGGGCTACTGGTTAATCGCTCCGTTGCTGCAGTCGCTAGAAAAGCAGAAGGAGCCTAGTTGAGAGATAGAGCTGTTTGCTGGAGAATATGTAGTGTAATTGAAAACACGTAAACTGTATAACCTGCCTTTATTTGCAGCTGGGACTCTGTGTGCTGTGCCCCTCCATCTTGGACCAGGACAATTCGAGGGGTCCAATAGGAGTGAGCGGGTATCTATTCTGGAGTAAAAAGCAGCCAACCAGAAACCAGGACTCTAGATGGAGCCGGCTGACAAATGGGAACGCAGCTTGTAATTCCTGGTCATGGCATTATGGGTCATGGCGCCTTTTCTCACCTTTGAGGGCTAAAATGTATGACTGGCAGGTGCAACCAGCTAATGAGATCGGGTAGCGCCCGAGCTGTAAGGATTGCCCCATGCTGTTAGGGGCAGATGCGCTGTGACTGTGGAAGAGAGTGGAGCTCTGGGCTTCTGCGCCGTTGAGTGTTCGCGCGGGAAGCGCCATGAAAGCGCTGATAGCAGTTTCTTTGCCAGCCATCAATAAAATCCGGCCAGCGTAGGGTCAGAGGAGGCTGTGTATAAACACAGCTACCTACCAGGCGTCACCTGAAGAGGACTGGAGAATCTGCTGAATCGCACTCGGTCTGTCAGGACATTGAAGCTGCAGTTAATGCTCGCAATTGCTGTGAGTTCGTTCGGGTCCTGGAAGCACCTGCCTGGTATAGTACCCCTCTGTTGTTTTCCATATAAATGTGTGAGGAGGCCTTTGAAACTCAGGCTCAGCCTTGCAAGTGGTGAAAGAGTGGTTCTCTGTTGGAGCTGTGAGTACTGAATCAGGGTAGCTCCCTGTTAAAGGTTACAACCAAAGGCAAATTCATTTTGCTGTATTGCAGACTGTACTAATTGAGCTTTCTGGCTCCATCTGATCTGCTCAGGAATCAAATGCTCATTTGTATCAGGGCCCCAACCAGCTGCATCGAGGGACTAGCCATTAGGGCTCGGGCACCCATAGACAGTAATTAATAGGTCAGGCCTGTGCACAGAGCCCTAGGTAGTAAAATATATATATATATTAGTAGTAAGACAATCATCCTGATTTCCCCCGGTCATTGTTATCTCCCCTTAAATAAACAGATTGTTTGTTTTGCAAAAGTACCCTGGCTGGGTTGTGTTTTACTGGTGATACACTGCACAGTGAATATTTGATAACTGTACCTTACTTTCAAGGGGGTCCCCGGAGTGAGCTGAGTGGTTCGAGCCGGGGGGTAAGTGTTCAGGGTGAGAACATTGTAGTTGAACTGTGTGAGCCACTAGTGGGAAGGGGGGGGGGTTGCAGCAACCCAGAGGGCTGTGACCGAGTCGACATTGACTGTTTTAACCCCGACCTCTGGGTGGAGGCACCCGTCAACGGATCTGGGCCCCTCAACCTGTCACAGCTGAGGCAGGCAGGGGTAGTAGCCCTTAGGATAGCGCCTCCTGGGGGTTACATGTTCATAGAGAATTTCTGTTCTATTCATTATACCGTTGCCTACAATGACTGAAAGTAATTAAAAGTTACCCGCTTTGTACCTCAATAAATGTTGGCTTTGATGCTGTATGCAGACGCTCAATCTCAATCAATCTCAATCTTTATTTATTTATAAAACGCTATTCCAATAAGATCATAGCATTGTACATAAAACATAAAACATCAGTACTACTAAATAAAGCATAAAAATAGATCATATTACTGCAGGCTTTTTAAATATTAGAAAACGCTTGATCAAAGAAATATGTTTTTAAGGCCTCAATGGACGGGCATTCCCTAATCCGATGAGGTAGAGAATTCCACAGAGTCGGCAAAGCTAAAGCAAATGATCTAGCTCTTGAAGTTGTTAAACAGACCCTGGGAATCTCTAGCGATCCCTCGTCGGCAGAGTGGAGAGGACGAAGGGGGCGGTAGGGACAAAGGTGATCTTGCAGGTACCGCAGTCCCAGTCCGTGTAGTGCCTTATAGGTCAGTAACCTGACCTTGAAGGTGATCCTTCAATGCACTGGCAGCCAGTGCAGGCCGTGGAGCACAGGTGTGACATGGCAAGATCTTGATAAGCCGGTCAACAATCTGGCAGCCGCATTCTGCACCAGCTGCAGGCAGAGCAGGTCCACCTCTGGTAGCCCTAGGTATAGGGCATTGCAGTAATGAAGGCGCAAGGTCACAAAGGCATGGATCAATGTCAGAAGGTCATCAGGTGGGACCAGGTGTTTTATCTGGGTGATACTCCTTAGATGGTAAAATGAGGACTTGACAACGGCTGACACCTGAGACTTAAGCGTCAGTTAGCTATCAAGCACGATGCCCAGATTCCGCACCTGGTCAGAGGTCATCAGTTGACTGCCTCCTAGCCAAAGCCTGGATGGCTGCCCCACTGATAACCCCTCTACCCAATGACCTGGGTCCACAACCAACACCTCAGTCTTATCCGGATTCAGCCTAAGCCAGTTGGCGCTCATCCAGTCCTGAATCTCGGAGAGGCAGTTGTTAAAGCAAAGCAAACTCTATTTGTAAGAATGCATCTTTCTGACAACCAAGGTGCTTGCACAATGCAATAAATAAATAAAATACAGCAATAAATAACAGACACGGCAATTTAAAATCTAATAAAGACTGAAACAGCATTGCTTTGTTCAAGTACAAAGGACATGTACAGTTGAGTATCATCTGCATAGCAGTGAAAACTCAACCCATACTGCCTAATAATGTCCCCTAATGGCAGCATGTACACTGCGAACAACATGGGGGAGGGCACAGAGCCCTGCGATACCCCATATGGCAGGGAGAGAGGAGCCAAAAAGAAAACTTCCAGCTCTACTCTCTGCATTCTACCATTCAGGAATGAATGGAACCATCTGAGGACCGTACCAGACAGCCCACAGAATAGCCGCAGGCATTCCAGCAATACCCCATGGTCCACAGTGTCAAACGCTGCAGAGAGATCAAGGAGGACCAAAATGGAGCGGCTCCTCCAATCTCTCGCCGTCAGGAGATCATTAAGCACTCCAACCAACATGGTCTCAGTACTACGCCTCTTCCTGAAACCGGACTGGAGAGGATCGTGGGTGGTCAGATGCTCCTCGAGCTGCAACGCGACTGCCTTCTCAATAACTTTACCCACAAAAGGCAGGTTAGAGACAGGCCTGTAGTTTGCGAGGCAGTCAGGGTCAAGAAAAGTTTTTTCAAGAGGGGATGAACCACCGCCTCCTTCATGGTGTCCAGAAACACCTCAGTCTCTAATGAACACCTAACTATCTCAGCAAGAACCGGTCCGATTACCTCCATGCACCCCATCAAGAGGCACGTTGGACCTGGGTCCAAACTACAGTAAGTCGGTAACAAACCCTGGATCATCTTCACGGCATCCTCGATCGCTGGCTGGCTAAAGTCTGACCAGACAAACTGGGTGCTTGCAACCTTGCACCGATCTCCACTCTGCCGATCTGAGCAAGCTGTGCAGATCTTAGATCTGATGCTGCCAACCTTATCTGCAAAAAATCGAGTGAACTCATAACACTTATTCTGTGAAAAAGCTCTCCAATTCTGGAGACAGGTTGGATTGCACAACCTGTCCACAGTTCAGAAGAGCTGAAGCAGTCGATTTCATGCAGCTGCAATCTCCCTGGACAAGAACTCTGCCTTTTTACAGGAAATCACAGATTGATGATCCCTATAATGGGATAGCAATCTAAGTTTGTCATCAATCAGACCCGATTTCCGCCAGCACCGCTCCAACCTTCTCCCCACTCTTCTCAACTCCCTCAAAGTCCCATCAAACCAAGGGGACCAAGGATGAAGGGTGAAGGGTGAGGGGACGAACCTGGATGGGAGCAATGGAATCCAGAGTGGCCCTCACTGCCTTGTTATAGGCTAGCAAGAACCACCATAAGACAACAGGAGTCAAAACCCGTAAAGGGCGGTACCAGACCATCTACATAAGGGGCAGGTCTATTGGGGGGGGCTAGGAAACTGAACTCTTTAGTGTGATGATTGAACCACTTGACAGGTTCCATCACCACATCAGAGATCTCCATCCCCAGCAGAAACACTAGGTCCAACGAATGACCTTGTATGTGGGTTACAGAGATAACCACCTCTGTAAAGCCCAACAAAATCATCAGTTGGAGGACATCTTGAGCAAAATGCGAGAGTTCATCGTCGATCCAGGCATTGAAACCCCCCAGCACCAACCACCTGGGGGCCTCCAATACCATCTCAGTGATGAAGTTCGCGACTTCCTGCAGGAACTCCTTCTCTCCCCTGGGTGGATGGTAGATGAGAAGCATCCTGCAACCCACATCTGCACCAATGATACATTGGAAGGATCTAGTGGCCCCAACTGGCACACCTACAAGGCCCAGTTCTATCTTAAAACAAATGGCTACCCCCTGCCCCTATGATCCAATCTCGGGTGGTGTATCACCGAGTACCCGGCTAGAACTGCTAACTCCAAAATAGGACCAGCATTCTCATCCAGCCAGGTCTCTGTGATGCATGCCAGGTCAGATGACCCAACAAGATCAGCAATTAATGCTGTCTTGTTTCTAATTGACCTGGCATTACACAACACCGCCCGAGTTGGATGAGCAGTAGAGGTCGAACGCGCTAACTGCCCACAAGAAGCGGAGCCCTTGGGTATGGGCACCAGGCAGGGTGAACCCCTTTCCCGGGCCCATTTCACCCCAGGGCTTCTCCTTGATCCCACAACCTCAATTTGCCCACCTCACTCCACTCCCCCAAACCCTCGCCCCCCACCATTCTGGTGCCTCCTCGCTATACCCAAAGCACAACAGTGCCTATAAACCTCGACCAGTAGCGGGGGGCAGTCGAAGGGGCAGAGGGCCCGAAGCTCAGTGGGAGAGTAGTACCCGCCCGTCAAAGCCACCTGACAACACATCCTGCCGTTCTCTCACCCAGCAGCTACCAATTTAAAATACCAATCAAACTCTCACTCAATCAACCATATAATCACTCTCACATTCTCAATAAAATACCCATAAATACCCCCAAACCAAATCAACTATCCCACAAACAAAAATGTCCCTAACTACTCCTTCAACCAAAACATAAAGACCCAAAAAAGAAATAAATATAAATGAAAATAAAAATGAAATAACAACAAATGAACAAAAGACAAAAGTCAAAAATAGCAGTCAAGGCAGCAGTCGTGCAAAAATTACCTATTGTCCAACAATGCTATTGTCCAAAGTTGCTAATAGATATGCTTAACAGTATCCATGAAGCCATGCTATAGCTTCCCAAAGAAAGTTTGAGACTGGAAAGGGGGCTCTCACCACCCCCTAACCATAAAAAATCTGTCAAAATAAATGTGGCCCTCTCACTGCCGCATTGACATAACTTCCAGAAGTATCAACCCAAAAAAGGAGGCCCTCTCACTGCCTCCAAAAAGCATGAACAGATGTATATTATCAAGCACCAGTCAACCCAGACTTTTAGGAGCAAGCCCCTTCAGAAGTGGAGGCTTTCACTATCGAAAGCCTCCAAAAATGCTGGCTTCTTTTATGTGAAGCAAGGCCCTCAATACTCTGAGACACATTTGCAGCAACACTGGTAAACATCTGTTGCAGGTGTCTGCCCAACTGTTGCCTAAAACACCATGTGATATCATTAACATCAAATAGCACGCATGTGGCAGTGGCTTTAAAAGAAACACAGAGGGAAAAAAGCCATGAGTTGTAAAATAGTATTTTTAAAACAAACAATTTGTCTGTCTTGCCATCTTGGACCTGAACTCTCTTTGTGTTTCTTTTGTCTCCATAATAGTCCCTCCCAACCCAACCCAACCCAACCCAACCCAACCCACTTTATTTCTTCCCTCTGCACAGGCTGTAAGCTCCCACAACCTCCTCCCATGGCCAGCGGAGCACAGCAAGCAGCCAGCACAGATGATACAGAGCTTATGAGCTCTACCTTTATAGGTAGCCTTATTCACATGACCAATCACATGACTCATTCACCCCTGAGACTAATTCTCTAGTTTCCCTATTGCTGGCTATACCGCATGGCCACTAGGAGTCACTGCTGAGCCCTGTAAGTCACCCTGCATCCTCAGCATAATTAACTCTTTCCTTTCAGTTTCAGAGCCCTAACCTATGCAAACTCTACCCTACCCTATCAACCATGTCCCAAGCGAATTATATCCTCCTCTCCCCTAGAGTCCCCCCCGGAGTTTGAACCCCCAACCCTTCACACCATAGTCGGTGGCTCTAACCATTAAGCCATCCCAGCAGCTACATGTTGTCTAACTAATTACTGCCCCTTCTACCTCACACTAGCCCTCCTTCCTCTGTGACCCCCCCCCAAAAATTTGAATCTATTGCTGTTTCCAGATCTCCCTTGCAAATGAGCAAGCCCTCCTCTGCCCTGTACAGGCACACCACTGAACCACACTACTGACACTGCTCCTCTACCCAACATTTTCTTTGACAACTCCTTTCTCTCTACACCCCCGCCCCACCCACCCTCCCGCCTTCCTGCCACTTGGTTTACTACGAGGGTCCTTAAAGGCATAACATTTCTAGCCATGCTAATAGCTGATGTACAGGTTGAATAGCAGGCGCAAACCACCAAACAATCTTAAAATATTTAAGCACTCTTTCCTGAGGATTGCCATGCTGCTCCTCCTCTTATCAGGGAACATTCACCCAAACCCCAGACCTCTGCAGCAGATGCACTGTCGTGGTGCTAACCTTCGAACATTAAAGTTAGCCTCTATCAACATCTGCAGCTTGCTGTCCAAATATGGTGATCTCCAGGTCCGGGTCATGCTATCTGTGGTGGAGATCTGGCTAACCCCTAAGACCCCCATTACTGCTATCTCGCTGCCCAGATACACCCTCTTTAGGCAATACAGGATAGGAAAAAGGGGCGGGGGGTTATAATATATCTAAAGGATACCATACGAGGACATGCCCTACCTAGTCTGGACACTGGGAAAAACATCCAGACCCTGGCCATCAGACTAATCTTAGGATCCAATAGTAAGGCACTTACAGTAGTCTCTGTCTATATTTCCCTCGAAACCAGGCCTGTAGGATCAATGTGGTCACAGAATACCATGCCAAATGGCAACATAACACTGAAGTGGTGCTTCTAGGGGACTTTAATGTAAATTGGCTGACCCCTGAAGCTAACCCCTACAAGCATGCTATCTCTTCCATAAACGTGGCCCAAATGGTTCACTCTCCCACTAGGATAAACTACTGAACCAGCTCTAGTACACTGATTGATTGGATAATTACAAACCACCCAGATAGACTATCCGGCAACACAGTCCTTCCCAACTCGATGAATGACCACTCCCCTGTTCTCTGCCTCTGGTCAAACAAAGCTCCTAAACAGCCTGCCAAAACAATTATACATCAAGCATTAAAGAGAGGGCAGCTCAAGCACCTCAAGGCCTCCCTCCTACAAACTGACTGGACTCCCATTGACGTGGCACAGAACGTAGACCAAGCTCTGGAATACTTCATTGCTAAATCCAGTGCTGACTGTGATACCCACTGTATGCCTCCACTAAAAAATGTAAGATAAAAAGTACAAACAACCCACGGATTACCCCTCCTTCTTAAATCTCATGGCCACCAGAGATAATCTTTGGCACCGTGCCAGGGCTACTGGCATGAAGACTGACCTCCAGCTCTACAGAGCTGCTAGGAATGTCTACACTCATGAGATCCTCCTTGCTAAACTCCGCCATTTTAAGGAGGAGCTTCCAAACTACTGGGGAGATGGCAGGCAATTCTGGAATAACATCAAAGATCTCACGGGCAGAACCAGTAAGGCATCTCCCTCTATGTTGGAGATCAATGGAGTAATCACCCAGGACCCCAAACGCATCACCAACACCTTCAACTTGATGTTCTCTATACTTCCACCTGACTTTTTCAATGTACCAACCAACACTGACAAGCCAAGCAGTAATGACAACCCTCAGGGTCATACCCCCCTTCTACTTTAAAACAGTCACCCCGTCAGATGCAAAAAAATACCTACAGAGGGTGCTTGGTAAATCTAGGCTCAGTGGTGACTCACTGGACCTTAAACTCATTAGCCTAACTCTCAATGAGGTCCTATCGCCCCTAATAAAACTTCTAAATTTGTCACTATGCCTTGGCCAGTTCCCCGAATGGTGAAAAGCTGTAGTGGTTATGCTGGTATACAAAACTGGGGACTGAGCCCTGCACACAAACTACTGGCTGATCTCAATCCTCCCCCTCAAAGGCATTGGAATGCATCATGGCTGATCAACTTACTGAGTACCTCAAGAAGTACCAGATCCAATACACACAACAGCATGGTTTCCGCAAGGCACATAGCACCACCACTGCCTTGCTGGAATACACTTCCTACATACACAATGCACTTGACCATAGTCAGATAGTTGGGGTGATTTATATTGACCTAACTAAAGCATTTGACATGGTTAACCATGCCATCCTGTTAAACTCCCTCCAGGAGACTGGCCTATCGTATGAGGCAGTGCGGTGGTTTAGAAGCTACCTTGGCTGCAGGTCACAGCAAGTTAAAATACGTGACATCCAATCTGACAGTTGGCAAGTGAGAACCGGTGTCCCACAAGGGTCAATCCTGGGCCCTTTACTCTTTAGCCTCTTCTTCAATACCCTCCCCATGGCATGCTACAACAATATACTACTATATGCAGATGATGCTGTCCTTTTTTCTAATCATTCTGACCCCATCACCTTTGAATCACAACTCCAAGATAACTTCTCAGCTGTTGAGACCTGGTTCAATCATAAGTTACTGATGAATTACAAGAAGACAAAAGCCATGGTTTTATCAAGCCCTCACAACAAACACAAATCCCACCAGCTATCCATATTTAACAATGTAGGCTCCCCCCTTGAACAAGTCCAAAACTGCAAGTATCATGGGATCACATTGGACAGATCGCTATCCTATGGTACCCGCACAGATCTTGTTGCAAGGGCAGTAAATACCAGGCTAGGGCTGTTATACAGACACAGGCACTGTATGACCCCAGAAGCCCTCTGGCTCACTGTAACCTGTTCAATTCTGTCTATTATTGACTGCAGCCTAGTTTGTATATGGAGCAGCAACACACACCACACTCAAAATGATATGTATAGCACTAAACAGGGTATGCAGATTGATTACTGGGGCACACAGACTAACACATACATGTATGTAGCATACCGGTATGCACAGATGAGCTGGTTAAACCTAAAGGGCAGATTAAACTACCAGATCTGCCTCCTAGCAAAAAAACTTTGTCTGGGACACTCTTCTCCCATCACCCAGAAATACCTAATCCCCCCCTCTAATCCTCACCAAACCCGAGGTGTGTTGAAACAGGCATACTAAGTTCCTTTCTGCCAAACCTCCCAGGCACAGCGATCTTTCTCATATAGGGCACCCAGATGGCTAAACGATTTCCCCTTGGTTATCTGGGATGAGTATAGGATAGGCCCTTTTAAGAGAAAACTTAGACAGCATCTCTCTGCACTTAGTAACTGTGACTGTTGCCTTTAGGCTGCCCCTCTACCACATTGATATGCATCCTCCTCCATTCCTCCCTCCCAACCTAGATACCGGTGTAACCCCCATACAAATGGGGGTTCCCAAAAAGTCTTCCTTGAGCTTGCTAAATGCTCACTGCCAGGCTGGTGTCCTGCGTTTTAGCAGTTTAAATGTGATTACCAGAGCCTGTATAGCCTCTGTGTACTGTCTCTTTAAGAGCTGCCTAATTGCAGCTTAAGTAATCTGAGAGGGAGCTCTGTTGAAAGATGTAACTATTTGCTGAAAATGATTTAGAGTGATAATGATAATGTAGTTTGTCTAACCTGCTTTCTTTGTAGCAAGGACTGTTTTGTTTGTCTCCACTATGTTGGCCCTGGACTGCAAATTGGACCAAACAGTACTGGTGGGACCTAAAATGTAGCCGGACTACAGGAGCTGTCTGAATTCAAAATCTGTAGGAACTGTAGTTGGGGGTTTTGCGCCTTTTTTGCAACTGAAGGGGGAGCTCTTGCTTTGACTGACAGCCAAATCAGCCAACCAAATCTTTGGATCTTGGGGAAGTCCCGGGCTACTTGCAGTTTTCAGTTAGTTCTGAGCTGTGACGTGAAATGAGAGGAGCTGAAGTGATTTTGGGCAGCAATCCTGACTGGATTCGCGTGGGAAAACTGTGAAAGGGCTGAGTTTTTGGTTTGCAGGTCTGCCTGCTGCTCTTAAGGGGGAGAGAAGAGAATTATTTTGGACTAAATCCAAGTTTGTGTGACTGAAGTAAGCTACTGAAGTGGGCCAGGCCCAACCTGAAGAAGACCGAAGATTTTGCTGAATGCAATCGCCTGTCAGAAGTTCCAGCTACCCCTAAGCTCCTGGTGTGTGCAGAGACTTTGCGATTGTAACCGGGAAGCGCTTTGCCTGGTACAGTAGAATTCCCGTACATGTAAATGTGCTATGAGCTGCTAGTGGGTTGTGAGTTAGTTCCCCACGGTGTGAACTGTGTTCTGTTTGCTGGAAGCTGTATCCAGCCCAAAACGGACTGCACACGAATTTGTCTCCATGCGGTCTGGGCCTTGCCAGACTGGCCCAGCCAGAGTACCCACTGCACAGAGAAGCCATCGACGAGAGACCTGCCTGGGGACCAGCCTTCTGCTCCACACTTGAACAGGAATGACGCCTCTGTGACTTGTGTGGGCCCTGCTTCTCCTGGCATTCCAGATCAACCACCTGCTGTCTCGATTTTCGTTCAGCCTGTGTCCAGTCTTGGGTATCATGAGTAAATACCAGGGTAGTTCCCTGCAACAACAGCTTAATCTGAGTGTGTCATCTGATTGTCTTGTTGTTTCGTTTCCTTTACGAACTGAGCCCTCTGGCTCCGGATTACAAATATTGTGTACTGTGCATGTTGTGTTTTCCATCACAGGACCTCAACCAGCTGCAACCCTGGGCATCGGTCCTGGCTAGCCCATCTCTTCTCCACCTGGGTACCCAGAGGTGGACTGTGTGGGGGGACTCAAAGCACATGCATAACTGCTTGACTGATATAACCTTTAAGCTAATTAACCTGATTTTGCCCCTCCTTTGTTCAAGTCCCCCGAATAAATCAGATCTAACTTTTTCTACATGTAATCTGACTGTGGTTCCAGTCTGAGCTCAAAGTACTGTACCGTTGCTATTTTCTGTGCATAACATTGTTTTACAGGGGGTCCCCAGGGTTGAGTCAGAGGAAACAGCCCTGGTGGTAAGTGCAAACGGTGTGGGTACTTGTGTGGTGTACCAGGGGTATTGTGAAAGTGATTATTGTACAGTGTTCAGGCCAGTAGAGGGGAAAGAGGGGTGTTACAGTGTCCTGGAGGGCTGTGCCCAGGTTAGCTTGACCAGTACCAACCCTGATCTCCAGGTGGAGGCACCCATTTCAGAACTCAGGCCCCTTAACCTGCTACTAGCCAAGCAGGCAGGGGTAGTAGCCCTTGGGATAGCGCCACCTAGGGGTTACACCAGATACAGCCCAGTCAACTCTCACTGGTAACCCCCCACCCCCACCTCCATACCCCCTTTCCTCCTCCACTCTCCCCAACCTTTAGCTCATACCACCCTCCTTCCCATCCCACTCTAGTGCTTATCTCCCCCTTACTTTAGCCCACCCTCCTCCCACCTCCCCGTCCTCAGCCACGCATTGCTTCTTCTCCTTTCTTCAGGGATAATGTCCCCCCCACCTTCCCACCTACTGTCTCCCACTCCCCTACAAACCCCACCTCCTGTTGCTTCTGTCCTGCAATTGTTCTAGTCTCTCTTCCACTCCCGCCCCCCAGCAAAACCTACTTCCGACTGCTCAGTCCTCTAACTGCCCCACCACCACCACCACCACCACCAACAACAACAACAAAGCCTGCCTCTGGCTGCTTCTATCCTCCAACTGTCTTGTTTATACCCCTTGGCCACTATATGGTGCCTGACTTGTATAATCTACTGTTATTTTTGATTCAGAAAGTGTTGACATGACCGGTTTTTACCACCTTAAGTGTAGTTATTGTTGCCCTTCAGTGTTTGTCAGATATGTTATTTGCCTTTGTATTGATCCAGTTTGACGTGGAACCTTTGTAAAAGAGCCTCTGGTTCAAAGGTACTGTAATCCAAGATTTAAATAAATAAATAAAATAAACAGTCACTAACAATGGCAAATTCTGTGCTGATAAAGGAGTTGTTCAGTAAGGTCCAAGTTCAGTTGCAGTTCTGCAGCCACAAAACATTTCCAAGCGCCCTTGCTGGCAAGTGGTATGGTTCCATAACAATTAGCGGAAAGACATTTAGCCTAACGACATTTTGTCGCATCCTCTCAGCCTAACAACATTTTTCCTAAAGCAACAACTGGTGAAAAACAACCTCGACACTCACTGGCAGTGGGACAATATGCTACGAGGTGGTCGAGAAATAAATGACGTTATCTTGTAGTCGCTAGCTGCTGTCTTAGAGCAAACGTTTTTTAGGCCAAACCATATTGGGCCAGATGTCATAGGTGAAATGTTGTAAGGCTAACTGTCTATTTTCTAAATGTCGTGCTATGAAGTGGCACATTGCATGGAGGCATCACTACTACATTACAGGTTTATTAGCTGCCTTTAAGTTTGGTTAAGAGGAAACAACTCACAAATAGATTTTTCAAGTTCTGTTTCAACTGAAATGTTAAGAACAGCGGGGCATTTCATTCCCTGACTGATCCTAAGACCCTGCTGTAATACATGGGAGTGCTTGCAGTAATAAAAGGGGACATACTGTAGGTGAACAAACAAATAAGTTATTAAAAATAAAAAAATAAAAAAACAGCATATGCAAAGTACACAATAACTGGTTTAGAGAAGTCTAAAAGCATGTAAGCATAGACAGAAGTAGACCATAAAGCCCCTCGGGGTCATCCCACACTTTTTCCATAGCTATCATGTTTCAAATCAACCTCTCTCATGTCTATGTAAGCTAACCTAGAAGGGTGGGGAATATAATGGGAAAGATCTAGGGAGTTTAAGAAAATGGAAAAGGTCAAAACTAAACAAAGAATAAAATTGCTCATTTAACCTAAGAAAGAAAGATTAGGAAGAAAAAATGTTCAAGTATGTAAGAGCCATGTAGATGACTAAGAAATCATTTGGTTCTTTAGGAGATACTGTAGTAGAGGCTAGCTGATTACAGATATAGTAAGGCAGACAATGAAAAAACCACCATGAATTCTTTTTATCAGTATACACAAGAGAAGCTGATGGACTGATGCTAGAAACTGAGATAAATGCTCCGGGGGATTAAGGAGAAATAATAAGGGAACTCTGGATCATGGCAGATCAGGTAATTAGGAACTGGCAATTGTTACATACAAACTGAGTTCCTAGCCCATATGGAATTAATTCCAGTATCCCCCAAGAACTGGAAAAGCTAGTTATGTGAGAAGACCCAGAGGGTGTTATTAAATAGCAAATATTCAGGGGTCAATGGGGTGAGGAGTAGGGTTCCACAGAGGCCAGTTCAGGGGCCAGTCATCTTCAATGTGTTCACCTGTGACACTGGAGAAGGGATCCATGGAAAAATCTGTCTCTTTGAAGATGACACTAACAATATGCTGCAGGGTGGGCTTCGAAGAAGGGATTAGAAACATGCAGTGGGACCTAGAAAGGCTGGGAAGGTGGGGCTATGATTTGGCAAAGGGAATTAAATGCCATGAAGTGCAAAGTAAGGAATGCAGGCAGAAGGAATCCAAAACAGATTGCTGAATTAGTGGTGTTAAGGCTGACCAGACCTCAGAGGAGATGGACCCTGGAGTTATAATTAGTGACAGCCTGAAGACCACAGCCCATTTGGGAAGGTAAGCTGTATGCTTGGGTTCATAGGTGGGGCCTTTTCCAATTTGGAAAATAAAGAGGTGACATTACCTCCCTATGCATCCCTGGTGAGAAGGCATCTAGACTACAGTGCACAGTTCTGAAATCCTCACTTAGAAAAGGATAGATATAGCACAGAGTCAGTCCAGAGGAAGGCAATCAAATTGATACATGGAGACAACAGCAAATATAGGAAGAGAGATTTAATGGCCTGAACATGTACACCCTAGAGTTCAGAACAGAGAGGGGATTTATTTATTTATTTAGACTTTGGCATCTGGGTGGAGCCCACTGGTATGAATCCATTTGTAGAGGCAACCCAGAAATTAAACAAACAATACAGAAGTACAGATAGTAATAAGTGAGTGAAAAATTACATTCTGAGACTTTCAAATTTCAGATGGGAAACAACAGGGTCGATTGCAAACAGGTGCCATGAGGGAAAAGTGATGAGGGGGCACAATTACAAAATGGTGAAGGGAAATTCAGGAGGGACGCAAGAAAGTACTATTTCACAGAGCTGGAACATAAATGCAATAGTTTACCTGGGAATGACAAGGTTAACACTGAGTCAGCAACTGGATTCAAAAGGAGGTGGGACAAACATAAGAGATTGGTGAAAAACTGTGAAGGGATAGGATACAACAAGAAAGCAGAGCTACAAATGGTAAGCTCAGCCTAACCCCATCCAGTGCTAGAGGGAGGTTATCATGCCCCTCTATAGGTCCTTGGTGAGGCCACACTTGGAGTACTGCATTCAGTTCTGGAGACCTCACCTCAAGAAGAACATTGAGCATTTTGAAACAGTGTAGAGAAGGGCTACTAAGATGGTGTATGGACTGTATCACGGGTCATATGAAGCAAGACTGAAGGAACTGAACCGATGCTCCCTTGAGCATGGAAGAAAAAGAGGGGACATGATTGAAACATTTAAGTATGTGAGGGGATTTAACACAGCTCAGACAGTCGATCTGTTTCATCAGAATATGGTAGCATGCATGAGAGGGCATGATATGAGACTGGTAGGAGAAAGGTTCAAAAGCAACCTCAGGAAGCACTTCTTCACAGAGATGGTGATAGACCCATGGAACAGCCTGCCCCAGGAGGTGGTAGCATCAAAGACAATTAGGGAGTTCAAACTCGAATGGGACAGACATAAAGGACAAGTCAGGATAAGGACTGCATAGGGAGAGGGGTAGTTTCTAGGGCAGACTAGATGGATCACACGGTCCCCATCTGCCAACACTTTTCTTATGTTCTTGTGTTCTAGACTGGCATGGATTAGGTGTGATCTGGGCAGAGTTGATGGACCACTGGTGGTTTTTGCCTGTAAAAATCTGTTTCTGTATTTCTACAGGGAAATAGGGGACTCTAAGGTAAGTATCTTTAAATTCCCCCTGTTGACTGGATAGGTATAAGGGTATTAGAGAGAGGCAGGTGTTACACCCATATTTACATACAGATAAGAAGGGAGGCAGGAAGAAGGACGGGGATGATGGGTTGGGAAAGGAAGGGGGGGCAGCTGCAGTAAAAGGATACTGTGAGCTGCACACTCGGGCAGACTTGATAGACCTTTAGGCCATATGTATGTCTGTATATTTAAGAACCAGTCTTCTGGTGCAGAGCCTGTACCATTTTGGTTGACCTCCTCTGGACAGCCTCCACCCTGTCTAAGTCTTTGTGGAGATGGGGTCTCCAGAACTGTACATAGTACTCCAGATGTGGTCTTACCAACTGTCTGTACAGAGGGCCAACAACTTCCTGTTTTCTACTGGTGATGCCTCTCCCTATGCATCTCAGTATCCCTCCAGCCGTCCTTACTGCCTTCTCATATTGCTGGCCCACCTTTAGGTTATCTGAAATGACAACCCCCAGGTCCGTTTCCATTTTTGTTGTTGTCAGTATTTCACCCCCATTGTATACTCTTCCCCTGGGTTTTTGTTTTCCAAGTGCATTACTTTGCACTTCTTTGCATTGAATCTAAGCTGCCATACATTTGACCATTCCTCCAGCCTTGCCAAGTACCTTTTCATACTTTCCACCCCACCTTGCATATCAACCTTGTTGCAGATCTTTGTGTCATCTGCAAAGAGACATAGTTTTCCTTCCAGTCCCTCTGCAATGTCACTTATAAAAAAATTTAAAAAGGACTGGCCCCAGTACTGAACCCTGCGGTACCCCACTAGTAACCCCCCTTTCTTCACTGTGGACTCCATTTACTATTGCTCTCTGTCTCCTGTTGTCCAGCCAGTGTTTTATGCTGGCTACCACCCTGGTACCCACTCCCAGGCTGGCTAATTTGTTCATCAATCTTTTGTGCGGGACTGTGTCAAATGTCTTGCTAAAGTCTAGGTAGGCCATGTTCACAGCCCCTCCCTGATCTACTACTTTGGTCACCCAGTCAAAGAAATCAATTAGATTTGTCTGACATGACCTTCCTGCTGTGAATCCATGTTGCCTTGGGTCCTGTGCCCCACTGGCCTCTAGGTACTCAACAATTCTTTCCTTCAGAAGTGATTCCATCATTTTCCCTAGCACTGAGGGCAAACTGAAAGGTCTGTAGTTTCCTGCTTCTGTCTTGCTCCCACTATTGTGAAGGGGAATCACATTTGCCTTCCTCCAGTCCTCAGGTACCATACCATCCTCCCATGATTTATTAAAAAGGGTAGTCAGTGGTGTTACTAGTTCTCTCCTTAGTTCTTTTAGAATTCTGGGGTGAATCCCATCAGGCCCCATTGCTTTATCCACCTTCAGTTTTAAGAGTTCTTTCAGACACTTTTCTTCTGTGAAAGGACTAATATCAACCCACCCTATCCAGAGTGCTTCTATTGACTGGATTAGGTATCTCCCCCTGCTCTTCTGTTGTGAATACTGAGCAGAAGTATTCGTTCAGTATCCCTGCTTTTTCACTGTTGCTCTCTGCCTAACCACCTTCCTCATTATTCAGTCTCAGTATCCCTGTCTTAGTACTTCTTTGCTCCCTAATGTACCTATAAAAGATTTTATCCCCCTTCTTAACCGAGTTGGCTATCTTTTCCTCGGTTTGGGCATTTGCTATTCTGACTGCCTTCCCTGCTTCCTTCTGCTTTAACTGGTACAGTTCTCTGTCCTGCTCCTTCTGTGTTTCCTTATACGTCCTGAATGCTATCTTTTTCTCCCTAACCTTCCCCACCACTTCTTTTGAGAACCATAGAGTTTTTTTCTTTTGTTTTGATTTGTTTATTTGCTTCACACAAAAGTTTATTGTCTCTGTGATGGCAGTTGTGATGTTTCCCCATTGTTGCTCCACTCCACCTTCTTGTCTGTTTGCTAGTGCTTTTCTGAAGCACTCTCCCATTTTGACAAAATCAGCCATCCTGAAGTCCAGTACCTTGACTTTTGTATGGCTTGACTCTACAGCTAAGTTTATCATGAAACACACTGTTTGGTGGTCGCTTGTTCCCAGATGGCTACTCACTTCAAGATCGGAGATCCTCTCTCTGTCCCCATTTGAGAGTACCAGGTCTAAGATTGCTCCCTTCCAAGTGGGTTCCAAAACTAACTGTCTGAGGCATTCCCCCTGTAGGGCATCGAGAATGGCTCTGCTCTTGGATGTGGCTGTAGCAAAGGTGCTCCAGTTAACATATGGCATATTCAGGTCCCCCATCAGCAATATCTCCCCTTTCTCTGCCATCCTAAGGATGCCTTCTATCATTTCCTTGTCCATTTCCTCCCCGAGATGGGGGTCTTTATACAACCCCTGCGCAGATTGTGGTGCCACTTCCAGTCTCCAGGGTGACCCACAGTGCCTCTTCTCTCCCTGTTTACCCTTTAGTTCTGTTGCCTTGATCCCTTCCCTTACATAGAGAGCTACTCCTCCTGCTCTTCCTCTCTTCCCTCCCTGTCCCTCCTATAGATTGTGTACCCTGGTATGTTGACATCCCAGTCATGGTCCTCTGTGTACCATGTTTCTGTGACTGACATGATATCCAGGCATCCCTCTTCCATCAAGGCTACCATTTTGGGGAGCTTTTTACCTAGACTATGGGCATTGGTACTCATTACCCTCAATTTTTTTATGGCTTTATTTATTTTTGCCCCATCCCTGTTCTTAGTGCCATTGTCTTTTTCTCCATTTACCCCAGCCCTTCTCCCTATTGACTGCTCTATCTTGATGTTTACCTTACTAACTACCTTGATTTTTTGGGAGGGCTAGGATTCCTTCTCCTTTTCAGTGCCCCCACCCCCCTCATGCTTGTTTAAATGTTGCCAATGAAGCATTTAAACCCATCACCTAGATCCTGGTCTCTTCTGGATAGATGCAGACCAACGCACCAGTATAGGCCTGCATCCCTCCAGTCCCCAATGAAGCCAAATCCCTGAACTCTGCATCAGTTTTTCAACCAGTCATTGAATCCCATGGTGCGGAGTACCCTAGCCTCACCCATGCCATAGACAGGCAGCACTTCTGAGAACATTACCATGTGTGCTACTTGTCTAAGGTCCCTCCCCAACTCCACAAACTCCTGTTGCACTGCTCTGATCCCATTCTCAGCCAGGTCATTTGTCCCTAGGTGAATAATGACATCCAGCTCGCTCCCCCTTGCAGCTGCTCCCATGATCCTGAGGATTTGTTTTCTGTCCCTCCAAGCCATGGCGCCGGGCAAGCACCTTACCTCCCTTTCCCCTCCCTCCCCCCAGTTCTATCCCCCTAACAACTGAGTTCCACACCAGGAGTTGTTTCTTTCCCCTGTGGAGTCCTGTGCCACCCTCCTGTGGGTCACCATTGTGGAGGTTCCCAGCATCCTCCTTGGTCTCCACTGCGGGTGCTTCCATAGAGGAACCATGCTCCGCCAGAGTGGTGAATGAATTGTGGAGAGGTACAACTGGAGGGATGCACCTCTGTTCCACCACCCTCACCCTCTCTGAGCCCACCGTGGTCATACCACTTCTCTCTCTTGGCAACCTCTGAGGTACTGGCAGTGGCCTGGGTGGTCCCTAGCTGGGGAAGCAGGTTCCCTGAATCCTTGCTAGGTCAGCATGGAGATGAGCAACCTCCTTCCTCAGACCAGAGAGGTGCTTGCAAATAGGGCAGCAACGTAGTCTCCAGAATGTCTCCCGGAAGACTGCTGCTTCACAGCCAGTGCATTGCACCACTCCCCACATGTCTGTGTCACTTCCTGTAACAGATGCTTTTCTTTTTTTGTTGTTTGTTTGTTCTTGTTTTAATGTGTGCAAGTTTGTGAGTGTCTCTACCCCTTATTCAGTGTGCTGTGCCTTTAAGGATATGAACAGGTGTATGTTGTTAGCAGTTTTGGGAAGTCAAGTCAGAACTCCTGCTATAAGGGAAGTTATATGCTTGGGAGGCGGGTGGGGTGAGGGGCAGGGTGGGTGTGAGTAAACCTGTGCCCTCCAGAAACAATCAACTACAACTCTGACCCTCCACCTGGGAAGTGCTTTCCTTCCTTTCAGACACCTATTTTACAGAGGTTAAGTAACAGGTCTAGTCACAAATTACTGCAAATATCTCCCAGCTACAGTTCCTACCTGGCAAATAAAAGTTAAACTAAGAAAAGTCAACCCCAAAAACAGAGAATCAAAACTAGTTACTTACACAGGCCCAAAAAGTAATAATCCAGTTCAGTGTAGTCTATTAAATAACCTCCTTGATTTAAGGAAGTGTTGGGCGCTTTATCTCTCTCTCTCAGGAGGAAAGCATAAATGAGAGAGGGAAGGGTAAAGATGGGAGAAAGAAAGGTAGGAGGTGGCAGCCATAAGCCTTGTCAAGCTGGTGTGAAAGGGGTAAGGATGGAAGAGAGGTGGACAGGTGGGGTAAGAAAGGTAGGAAGTGGCAGCCATAGGCCTTGTCAAGTTGGTGTGGAAGGGGTAGGGGCAGAGGGGTGAGGTGAACAGGGAGGTAGCCAGGGACCTTGTCAAGGTGCAAAAAGGAGGGGTAGCCTTGGAATTATTGAGGTAACAGTGGAGATACAGGGTACAGGTAATACTGCCAACCCTGTCTCCTAGTTGAAATTCCTACAGTTTCTATAAATGGTACTATTCTCTGCCTCCGTACTCTAACTCCATCATTTTGGGGTATATGCCATCCCACTTAAACAGCCTGCTATCCCTCAAACATGGACCCCAGTCCCTCAGGAAACTGAAGCCCTCTATCCTGCACCAACCTTTCTGCCATGTCTTAAATAAATGATTTTTAAACTGCAACTCTGTCTGTCTTCACTTGGCACTAGTAGGACCTTTGAGAAGGTTGCCATAGTTGCTTCTGCCTTAAGCATTCTGCATAACAAACTGAATTTCTCTCTTACTAATCCTAAATCCCTGAAACCAGATTGTTTATCCCTTGGTGGGCTATCAAAGGCAGCTTCCCTTCCCCATCCCTAGTGAACTTACTAACCCCAGGGATGATTCTGTCCAGTTTCTCCAGGGCAGCAGCACATCGCTCTCTCCTCAGGGAAGCAAACACACACCAACCTATCCATCTCCCGAACAACATAATTTAAGATCTCCAACACTCCCTTCCTGTTTCCCTTGTTCTTATCTGCCAACTTCCCTACCAGAGCATCCCTTTTCAACACCTCCATCCCCCCATGTACAGTAGGACGCTTGCCAATGTTCTACATGGTGGTTTGGCCTGTATCACTTCAGTTAGAGGCTTAAAGTGGCTACTAATCATGACTTGAGGTTCCCCTTCCTTTCCCCACCCTCATTACCTGCTTTCTGCCAACATGCATACTTACACCCCCCCACACACAGACTATCACCAACCTCCATATTTCTTAGTTTAGTACAATACAACACCCTGTTAAGAGTAGCTCATAGAAGCTACATAATCTTAGACTTCACATTGCAGTACAGACTGTATTCCAGATAGGCTCTTGCTACCACTACAGTAATGTCTACCGCAGTCCTCCTACAAAAAGGTTTATAAATATTCAGCCTCAATGGGTGTAATCCAGTTAGATTCTATATTAGTCCTGTGGTTTCCTTGGCAGAGACCCTTGCTAACATTTTTACTCCCTGTGGACACCACTGCAGGTACCACCCTCCTTCTAAGTAGTCCTCCCTCTTTAGTGTCTCTTATGTGAGGGGTCGCTTGGACCAGTGGATTTTAATTTGTGGACTACTCAAACCTGATTTGTTGCTATCAGAACCTGCCCCTCAGCAGTCCACAATTCCCTCTTTTTTCTTGATCTTTCTTAAACAGTCCCATTCAAAATGTCTGTAAATCAGTCTGTCTTGCAGATAATTAAAACCAATTAACAACCCTCCCTTCCCCTTTACCAGCTAAACCTTCCTGAACCCTGCCTGCTTGGACCTGATTTGTCCCTAGAAGAAGAAGAAGAAGAATCAGCATTTATATAGCACTTTTCATACACAGTGTATCCCAAAGTGCTTTACAAGCAATGCTAGACTAGTAGTGAAGTGACTGAATTGGTAGTGGCAGCCATATTGCACATCAACAGCCACACACAGCCTGGACAATTGTATGAACCAGTTTTATGGGAAGGGGAATGTTGGCCAAGACACTGGGAATGTCCCCTACTCTTTTGCGAAGAGTGCCCTGGGTTCTTTTACTTCCACCTGGACACCCATCAGGACAACACCAGGATGGGTAAAAGGAACCTCGGTTTAACATCTCATCCGAAGGACGGCACACCCCAGCAGTACAGCACCCCCCTAATACAGCTCTCAGATGCCAGCATTTTAGGTGCAAGTCCAATCCCGATGTGGGACAAGAACCCACGACCTTCTGGTCCAGAGGCAGATGTGCTACCAGCTGAGCCACGCTGACACCTAGTAGAATCCATCCTTAATTGTCCACAACTCCCCCCCCCCCTTCTTCTTGACCTCCCTTAACCTCAGTTACACACAAAGGGTTTGTAGGTCTGGCTGGTTTAGAGTCACTTAAGTCAATTAACAGCTCTCTCTTCCCCCTTACCTCAGTTTGCATTGTGTAGCTTCCCCCTGTACTCATGCTCAAAAAAACAGTTAAGCCTTTTTAAACCTTGCCTGCTAAGACCTGATTAATAGCTCAGCTTTGTCTGAGCGTGGGAGAGGTCTGAGTCTGAAACCGGTCACTGTCAGGGGATGTACTGATGGGGTTAAGCTGAAGGCAAAACAGGAGGCTTGCAGTTCCAGGAAGGTACTTGACTCAAAGGTTGTCATTTGAGTCTCAGGTGTTATCAGTGATCTGCGGCCTCTATTACCACCTTAAAAATATTTCCAGACTGCACCCCTTTCTCAGCCCTGCCAGCCTCTGCACCTTGGTGAAGGGCTCTGTGTGCTCACGGCTTGACTACTGCATTGCACTCTATAAAGGCATAGCCTGTGGTCAATTGCATCCCCAGCAGCTAGTCCGGAATGTCACTGCCAGGTTTCTGTCTTCTGATCAGAAGTCAGCTCATACTGCACCACCTCCCCTTCCCCTCGCTGCAGGCTGTGGGCTGGCAGCCTATTAGGTGATTCATTTACTACAGGATATTGTTACTGATACAGTGTATAAGGCCCAGAATGGACTGGACCCCTTCCCCTGTGCCTCAGTGAGCACCTGAGCAGTACACTCCAGAGAGGGTGATGTCACTGACATATTCCATGGGGCAGGAGCTGTTGATAGTTCCATTGTCTCATTTAATGTCAACTGGTGATAGAGCCTTTGCAGTAGCTGGCCCTGTACTATGGAAAGCGTTCCCCTGACATATCAGCCTTGGCCACTCCTTACCAATCTTTAAGGAGCAGTTAATTAAACAGCATTTGGTTTAGCTTACCCAGAATAAGATAAACATTCTGTGTAGCTTAGTTACTTCTAGAGAATTTTGTTGATTTTAAATTCTTCTAAATTATTTGTAAGCCTTTCTGTTTATTCCGTTTAGCCGTTGATTTGTTTCGTTTTGGTATGTAACATTTCTTCAGTTTTGCATGTACTGCTGATGTTTAATATGTTTTTGTACTTGTTAAGTGCTCTAAGTGATTTGAAAGGTGCTATGTCAATAAAAATCTACCTGCTTACAGTACCTACCTAATGAACCTCTCAGAAAATCAGGGTTCAAGATCATTTCCATTTATTTCATAATGAGCTGTATTAATCACATTTATTTAGTGGTTGAAGGCCCCCACTTGTACCTCCAGCCTCACAATGCACCTAGAGAGTGAGGTTATTTTAGAATCACTACACCCCCCATCCCATAATGCCTTAAGGGAGGAAGTTGTACTTTTTCAATTAAGAACATCTGGTGTGTGTTTATTCTCCTTATTCGGAGATCTTGTTCTCTTGGTCAATTCCATCCTCAATTTACCTGTTTCAACACCTCTCGCATGGGATATTGATAAGGTAATCTATTAGTTCTTTACACATCCTGTTCAAACTGTAATCTGTTTAATATACATTTTAGTCTTAAGGCCTGTAAAAGGAATATGTTTGATGGTGTACATGGGGATGGCAGAATTGTACAGCCTATCAGGTATATGTGTTTCTTCATGTGTTTGGTGAACAAGTCTGTTTTTAATTTTGTGTCATAGTCATCTGCTAACCCACTTGTCCAGACAGCTGACAGCAGCGTCATGCCTCGGCTCTCTAGGATCCATGTAAAAGCATGCCAGCTAGTGCTGGGGGAAGGGGGGGGGGATTTTCAAATTCTGATGTAAAAGGAATTTGGTGGAATTTTACAAAATACTGACTAATTCTGTGGAAGTCTTTCAGAAGCAGAATTCTGAAATGCTATCAGTGGAATTAAAATGTGGATTATTCATTTGTGGTTGGCAGAAATAGTGGATTAAACTTCCGCACAGAAAACTAATCTATGATTTGTGTAATCCACAGAAAACTAATCTGCAGTTAAATGACTTTTGGAAGTCTGTGGAATTTTCTGAACAATTACACAAAGCATTTTGGAAGCTGAATTGCCATTCTACCTGAATTCTATCAGTGGAATTCAGCATTCCCCATTACTCTAATACCAAATCAATAGTGTCTAATTTACAGATAACAATGTTGACATAACCTCAAGACCATACACACCTATCTTCTACACTCCAATGCAGAAATTGTTTCAAAACTTACTGAGTTCTACTCTTAACTGTGACCAGTCCCCGGTGCCAATTTTTGAATGCAAGTGCTGGTTCTTGTAGCAGCTTCAGTGTGTGCTAATGCCATGCCATCGACTGCACCAGCCAAACAATTGGACCTAGTTTGCAAAACCCTAGTTCTTTTTTTCACAGATTGTATTGAAGCAAAAACTGATGAGAAACGCTCATATGATGGTGTTCAGTGTTAGAGTGCCATCTAGTGGAATTTGTTGTGTCATACACAGTGCACCAAGCTTCATTAAAAGAGAACACATTCAAGATTGCAGCACCCTTACAGCAGGTGACAGAGAGTACTCAGCAACTAAAAAGCAGTCATAATCATTAATTAGGTAGAGTTAAGTAGCATTTGTTTCATGACCTGACAATTTTTTTGCCTTACTCAGTTCTATACTAGTGGATAGGAATATTAGCTATTATCTTCTTAGATCCTGGTGCACATGTTGATGTGAATGGCTGGGACTTATCTGCATGACGTTCGAGCAGCATCAAAATAAAAAGAAACAAATCTCTGCATCAGGTGCTCACGTGGATAAGCTGGAGGAAATGGTGTAGCACTTAGCCCAGGCCCAAGAACAAATGATGGAGCCCCAGGATGATGCTGGAAACAGAGCGTGCCATAAGAACATTCAGCTTTATGGCCTGCTGGTGCGCATGGAAGGTACAGATATGAGAAGCCTCCCTGACACATTCCTATATACCATATTGGAACTGGAGGTGGACTATACACTTGACACTGAACACACCCACAGTGAATTTGGCCTCAAGATGGCCTGACCCCATTCAGTGATAGTATGCTTTCTTACATTTGTGACCAATGATAAAATATTGCTGTTGGCCTTTGGTGAGGGAACATTTACTGTATGACACAACATGATTTAATTTTGATGACATACACACACACACACACACACACATACACACACACTATCTTGCAGCAGCAGAAGGAATACATCCTTGTTTACAAGTGCTCTGGTGACAAAATCTTAAACTTAAAATGGCCTACCCAGCCTGTCTGGCAGTCTAGTGTCTAGACAGCCAGAAATCACATGAGTAGAGCTGGCCCAGTGGTACTGAGGGTTGAGGCACTGGACGCCACACCTCGGACCACGCTAGCGACTCGGGTTCAGGAATAAGCCTGGGTTGTCGGGGTTGTGGGGGAGGACAGGGAGTAGGATTGCTACCATGAGGCAGCTCTCCTCTCCTGGGGAGGGATGAGGGTCTCCTCAGCCCTTGACTGCCACCCAGTGAAGGATGGATGGTAGTGTCAGGCTACAGGGAGCCCAACAATTTCGGGGCGGGGGGCAAAAGGAGTCAGAACCAGCACCGCAGAGCGTGTGTGCACCTCCACACGCACACACTGCCGTGTGCTGGGGTTCCAGGACAGTAGGGAGGAAACAGGGAAATGCCAGCAAAATATAAATACAAAAAAAAAAATCATGAGTAGCAGAAATGACAGTTAAAGATCTGCTGATCTGAGGCATCGACATCAAGGATCACAGAGAGACACCCAGACAGCAAGATAAATTTACTCCCACATGGCAGAAGGCCAGATTAACATTGCACTGGAGGAAACAATCTACAGAGATATTTATTTATTTAGTTACTTAGTTTTTATTGACCAGGAAATGAGGGCTAGACAATACTACCTATCTTCAGCCTCTTCCAGGGGGTTGGGGGATACTGGTGTCAATCACAGAGCAGCTTCAAGAGATGAGAAAGGCACCACTGAAATCCTGAAGGTCCAGACAATGAAGATGATCAAAGTACTCTGCTTGTAATAAGGGCAGAGGTGTTAATTTTTTATTTTATTTATTTATTTATTTTCACTTTGGTAACCAGGTAAGTGCACTGGCACCATGTGCCTTTTTCGGTCATGACCTGGGTGGAATTGCACAGACATTTGAGGACATACATACAAATGTTTGGGTGCTTGCTGCAGAAAATGAAACATACACACATTGATTGAAAATTACATACTTGATTACATTCTTGCGGCCCATTGAAAGAGCAGCTGATTAGTGCAGATACTACAGTGGGTGCAGATGCATAGGGGTATGAACAAGGGGTATTTACACAAAGCAGTCACAGACCCTTAGTGATAGATAAAATTATTTCAGATTGCTTGAGAAAGCAGAGACAGTTGGTGATTCTCTAATGGGGTGAGGGATTGTATTCCATAGTGAGAAGGTGCGGTAGCTGAAGGAGCGTTGTCCAGTGTTTGTTTGAAAAAAGGGAACTTCTAAGTTATTTTTTGAGGTGGATCGAGAGGAGGGCAAGTTGACAAACTCAAGTTGTTCAGCTAAATAGATGGGGAAGTTTTTAACCATAGTTCTTTTAATAAATCTTGTGAGTGTTAGGTTGGATTTGAGCTCTGGTAAGAGCCAGTTTAAAGTGTTCAGAGAAAGGCAGTGATGCATCTTGCTATCGCTATCTGTTACAAATCTGGCAATCTTGTGATAGAGAGTGTGCATCTTCTATAGCATAGTTTTGTTAACAGCATCAGTGACCAAGGAGCCATAGTCCAGTACAGGGAGCAGATTTGCCTGTGCCATTCTATGTCTGGATTCGGACATTAGGTACTTGCAGATTCTTTACAGAGAGCCAAGCCTCTGGTGAAGCAGGTTGCTAGCATTTTGAACGTGGGTATCGAAGGTAAGGGTAGAGTCTAAGTGTACTCCTAGATATTTAAAGCAGATGACTTTTTCCAGGCAGTTCCCATTATTTGCGTTGATGCAGAACTTGGGGGCTGTGTTTTTCAGATAGTTAGAATCAAACAATATTGATTGGGTTTTCGGTAGGTTTAGGACCATTTTTTCTAGAACGAACCATACCTGCAAGTTTGTGAAACTGTTTCCCAGTACATGATCGATTTCATTGATGTCTTTGCTATGCATGTATAGAACTGCATCATCTGCATAGAGAAGAGTATGCACTGGTTTGTAGATTGTTGGCAAGTTGTTAATGAAGATTGAAAACAGAAAAGGCCCCTGTATGGAGCCTTGAGGGACCCCACTGTGAATTACACTGTACTTGAGACTGCATTACCGATTGGCAGGGCCACTGGAAAATTGCGGAAAAGGTTACCCAAAATTGCAGAGTATTTTGCAAAAATTGCAGGAAATTGCGGGGGTTCTACTATAGACCCTGAGTGCTTCACAATAAATCTTTTAATGTTTGCTGCAGCATATATTAGTCAGTATAAATTGCTAAATGAATACACTGATACCTGAATATGTTTAAAACATAAAGAAAAGTTTATGTTCCTAAAAAGAATACTAAACTGATAAGCTATCGTAAGCGTTGTCTAGCTTCCAAAATTTAAAAGCATCTGCCTCATGAGTGCTAAATAGATTCTATAAAGTGAGCCACAGCAAATCAATATTAAATCCAGAATAAACACATTTTTCTGTGTGTGGATGTTGAATAATGAAGCCTAATCAACAGCTGTTTACAGTGCTTTGCCAGCTATTCACCCACTTTGGTACAAGAAAAAATAAGCAAATAGAGTGGTGAATAATTGAGTTTTAGTAAAATGTTGTTAAAGTGTTTAATGGTCATAATGTGTACTGTATGTACTGTACCCTATTTTTGAAATCTGACTCTGCCTGCTTCCTAACAGGATACGAGTTCATTCGTCTAGACAGGACTGGGGGTAGGAAGGGGGGTGGCACCCTCATCTACTACAGATCCCATCTGAAAATCTCCCTGGTGGCACAGAGTAAACCTGATCATCCATCTTGTGAGCTTCTTCATGTACTCCTGCTGCTAGGCGATGCTAAGAAGCTGCACTTGGTGTACGGCATAACCCCCTAGGGGGGGTCTGACAGGACTCACTTACCTCTAGATGCAGTTAGGCCCAGTATAGGTGACAATGAACTCATTATTATGGGTGATATCAACATGAACTGGGAGTGTGGCAATATTAGAAATGCGAATCACAACTTGCCTGCCTATCCCTTAACCAACTAATCCATGACCCGACGAGACAGGCAGCCAATGGTTCCTCAGTTCCTTGCTGGACTGGATCCTGACCAACCGCCGGAGAGGATTGCCTCATCAGGCACGCTTATCAGACTCCATATCTGACCACTCCCGGTATACTGTGTCTGGAAAATCCCCATCCCTAGAATTCCACACAAAATCATTCAAGTCAGAAAATACTCCAGTTTTGACCCTGAGGCTTTCCTGGCCGATCTAGGATGTACTGACTGGACCAGGGTGCTGCAGCCTCTGACCCCCAGTGGCAGCCTCCTGCTTCATACATTCCTTTGGTGTTCTCCAAGATAGACACACCCCAGGGTCACCCGGAGAGTGAGGGAACAGCCACCTTCTGGCTGAATGGTGACTTACTTGCCCAGATGCGGGAGAGAGACAAATGCTGGGCAAGTACTAAGGGTTCCAGAGATCCTGCTAATCTCCTGAGATATCGGCAACTCAGGAATCGGTGTAAAAAAGCCATTAGGGCTGCCAAAAGTAACTTCTGTAAATCGGCACTACTTAGCTCTGTCAGAGATCTTAGGAGGTTCTGAAGGAACATTAAATCCCTCATCAGTGGGCCCTCTCACTCGGGTGTCGTGGACATGATTATTGATGGAGTCTCGTGCAATAATCCCCACACTATAGCCGACCACCTCAATCTCCACTTCTCCGACCTTTCGGCCCTCACCTCTCGTTTCACGACCGATGGGGGTCGCTCGCTTAATATCCCTCCAATGCAGAGTGAACATCCTCCTCGGAGAGTATTTAATCTTAAGGCCGTGTGTGTCCTTGATGTTTAGAACCGCTTCGTCCTCTCCCAGCACTCCAGTGCAGGGCCTGACAACCTTGAGCCCAGGCTTTCAAGCTGGGAGCAGCTTACATTGCCCTCTGATTACCCATACTTTTAACCTATCCCTTAGCTCGGGATAATCCCTGACATCTGGAAGGAGGCAAGGATAGTCCCTGTTTTGAAGCAGAAATCCCAAACTCCTGACAACTATCGCCCTATTGCTATTCTCCATCCCTTGGTAAACTCCTGAAAAGGTTGTGTGGAGCAACTCGGAGTACGTGGATACCTATTGAGCTGCTTTCTGGGCCCAACATGGCTTCGGAAGGGTCATAGTACCACTACTGCCCTGATTACTGTAACCTCTAGTATTAGATCTGCCATGGATCAGGGCAAACTGTCAGGTGCTATATTTATTGACTTGTCAAAAGCTTTTGACCTTGTCAACCATGACCTACTTGGGGAGCAGTTCAGGGCTCTCGGGTTCTCTCCGCATGCCATGAGTTGGATGATGGACTACATAACGGGTAGAAAGCAGTGCACCTGCTTTAACAAGGTCCTCTTGGAGCCTAGGGCTGTGACCATGGGAGTTCCCAAGGGATCGGTACTTGGACCTCTCCTATTCTCACTTTTATTAATCAACTCCCACGGTGACCTCTCGCTGCCAAGTCACGCTTTATGCAGATGACCTTGTGCTAGTGGCCCATGCTTGTAATGCTGCTGACCTTAACCAGTGCCTATCTGAAGACTTCAGCAGAGTCTCAGCCTGGATTACCAACCATAGACTGGTATTGAATCCTATAACAAAACTCAGGCCATGCTCTTTGGTTCCACGGCCAAGTTAAAAAGCCCATCAGCTATGCTCAAAATAACTATGATGGAGGCCCCTGTTGCTAACAACGAGCTCAATTAAATATCTTGGGGTCACCCTCGACCCACAACTTGACATGGGAAGCCATATCCAAAACATCTGCAGAACCACTAGGTGTAAGCTTGGCCTTGCCTACAGGGCCAAATACAACCTGACCGGGAGCGGTTGAGACGCGTAGGGAGTGCCCTCCCTTAGTTATGGATACCACTCATTTGCCAGGTCACCTCAATCCATCTTAATCGGTGGAACACGGCATATAATGATATCTGTCGGTTTGCACTTGCTGCTCCCAAACTCACCCACCGATGTGAGCTCATGACAAACTCCAGCTGGCTCCCCCTGCGAATTCCTGATCCTTGGTGTAGGAAACTTCACCAGGAAAGTGCTTGCACATGGCATACCGTCGGACTGGCGCATCTCCTCCCAAAACTGGACGCCATCCCCTACAAGCTCAGGTCACAGACCGCTGAGTTGCTTAAAGTTCCCCTACCGGACCCTTATGGGGATCGTGACTTTGCCGCTTTGTGCCTAGGCTCTGGAACTCCATTCCGGACTCTGTTCGCTCTGCCCCTTCCCATGGGACCTTCGCTTCCTCCTGTGGTCCCACTCTAAAACAAACGACAAGATGTGACTGCTCCTAGTCTCTGTAATGTAATACTGCAGTCCACTATTGTCCACTCTGAGTCCATGATGGTCTATGAAATATGTATTCAGTGATTCTAATGTCTATCTATGTCCTGTAACAATTTGTACTATGTGTGGCAGTATCTGTGCCCTTATACAAGCGTTGTTATAGCTGTTTTTTACTGTATCATGCTGTTTCTCCAATGTTGCCATGTATGTATACTGTATGTTTTGTGCTCTCCCGCGTCGTTCCTGAAAATAGGCATACTACTTGTCTAGTGTACTTACCCGGTAAACAAAAGCTAAATAAATAAACATTAAATCTGGAAGTTATTGGGCCTGGCAGGATAATCTAGAGGTTAGAGTAACAAACTGTGAATGAGCTGACGACATCTAGCAGATCTGGGTTTGATTCCCACAACCTCCACTTGCATACTGTGTGATTCTGAACAAGTCACTGAACCTCCTCAGTGCTCCTGGTTTGTACCTAAAAACAGGCACTTGTTCCTAGTGGGCCTTGCACGGTTACCAAAAAATGTAAAAAAAAAAATGTATTTTTACTGCATCATACAGTAGTCAGGGTACCCTGTAATTTACCTTTGTTTTACTCTGGCTGCAATAATTTTGTTTAGTTAAATGTTCAGATACATTTTGTGTTTTATAAGCTACTTTTTAGACTTTAGTTAGGTTTTTAATGTAGTATTTGCATGTAAGCATCTGGGGGTTATTGCTAAGAGTGAGATCACTGTTAGCAATTAGCTTATTCAAGTTTAAAACTGGTAGGGCCATCCAAAAATCCTCAGCTGTTTGAATCAAAACTAGTCTGAATGAAAGTACGCTCACAAGGAAAAACTTGCCCTGCCACTTACAAAAAGGCTTCATCATTAGCACCCCATTTAAGTGAATGGGATAATGTGCACCTTTTCTCCCATCTTTGTTTCAGTTCTGTGGGAACAAAAGTTTCTGAGACTGTTTCAACACAGAACAAATGTTAAGTGTTTAAGTGTACTGTGCCAGTGGATTTTGAAACCAAACAAGACAAGGATTCAAAAGAAATCAGTGTCACATAAAATCCTTGCCCTACCTTGCACTGCATTGTTTCACCCAAACCCAAGTTTGCATGCAAAATTGTCAATATATTTGAGAGTATTTTATTAAAAATGTTAATACTTTTTACACAGTTCAATATAAAAACTCAAAAATTGCAAGAAATTGCAGAATATGTCAGTTTTTTCGGAGAATGGTGAAAATTGCGGATTTCGCAAAACAAGTGTGGGCCCAATTTTCCAGTGGCCCTGCCGATTGGTAAGCAGTAAGTTTGCAGGGGTACTGTTGATCAGGACCACAGGAATGTAGAGAGAATGCTCTGATGAGTGGCTGGGGGATCAAGGGATACCTGGCTCAGGAGTGCAATCTTCCCCACTGACTGTATTGCTAATTCAGCAGCGTTGTCTGCTTAAAACAAACAGAATGATCAAAAATACAGCTAAGGTTAATGCCCAGCAGTCCTGTATTAATGAGCATATTGTAGTGTGTGTCAAGGAGTTGACTACACCAGAGCTCTCATAAGCATAAGGCAGGGACTGGACATATGGCCATAGATCCTGATAAGAGGATTAGTTTACTTGGTTTACTTGATTTAAAGGGACAAAAGGAGGACAAAGCCCATCAAGAATGTCCCAGACACACTGTGGGACTTTATATCTTTGGTAGGTTACCTATAATCCAATTGTCTAATTTGTTTTTAAATGAATTAAAGGTGCTGGAATCCGTCAGCTCCTGTGGTAGAGTGTTCCATAGTCTAGATGCTCTTATGGAGGAAAAACTTCCCCTTTAAATAGTTTTGAATGATTGAACCTCTAGCTGTTTGTTGTGTAATCTAGGAACACTCCGTCTATGTGAGTGTGAAAGACCAAACTGTTTCATAAGTTCAGGCGTGTGAAGTAGTTTATAAGTTAAGAGTAGGTAACCTCTGCTTCTTCTAGTTTGTAAGGATTGGAGACCTGTAAGTTTTAGTCTTGTAGTAGTATAGTCTAGGTGTGCCAGCCTTGGTACCATTTTGGTGGCTGTTCTCTGGACCTGTTCTAGGTGGTTAATGTCTCCTTTTAGGTAAGGGTTTCAAAAGGAGGACCCATAATCAATATATGGCCTGATGTAAATCCTGTACAATGGTATAAGGCACTGCTCAGTATGGGTAACAAAGGAATGTTTTATTTGTTTTAAAAGTCCATTTGCCATCTTGGCAGTTTTAATACAATGGTCGCTGGAAGAAAGTTTATTATTTATGAGTATGCCCAAGTCTCTCTCACAAGTGGATGTTTTAAGTGGTAATTTGTTCAGGTAATAAGTGTTTTTTGGGTTGTTTTTCCCAAAGTGAAGGACAACGCATTTGTCCTGGTTAAATGACATGTTGTTTTGTTTGGCCCATAGTTCTATTTGTTCCAGGTCAGCAACGAGAGAGTCCAGACTATTAGGGCCACTAACTCTTTCTCCCAGTTTAGTGTCATCTGCGAATTTGGATAGATAGTTATTGGGCCCTGTCTGCATGTCACTTATAAAGATGCTAAATAAGGTAGTGCCCAAAACAGATCCCTGGGGGACCCCACTTGTAACGGTACCCCAGTCTGAGAATGTATTGTTTATTTTAACTTTTTTAAGCCTACAGGCTAGCCAGTCATTTATCCACCTCACTAGGTTAGTGGAGATACCTATGTTGTGTAGCTTCCTTGTTAGTTTGTTGTGGGGGACTTTGTCAAATGCCAGACTAAAGTCCAGTTGCATCACATCCGTGGGAACCCCGCTGTCAGGTTGAGTACTGATATTATTGTAGAACGCTACTAAGTTGGTTGTGCATGAGTAACTGGATCTAAAGCCATGTTGGGTTGCATCTAGAATGTTTAGCTCAGTGATTTTGCTCTCTAGCTGGGATTTGATAATCCTTTCCATAGGTTTGCCAACAATGGAAGTTAGACTGACGGGACGATAGTTTTGAACATTTCCTCTATTCCCTTTCTTAAATATTGGAGTGACTATTGTAGTGCGTCAGTCATTTGGAATTGAACTTTTGAGGGATTTATTGAAAATGATTGATAAGGGAAGGGAAATGGATTCAACGGTTTCAATCAGGAACCTAGGGAGGATGTTGTCTGGTCCAGGACTGGTGGTGTTTTTGAGTTTTTTAAGAGCTTGCAAAATAATAGGGATAGTGATATCATGGATGGTACAATTTAATGGTGGGAGGTGCCAGGGAACATGTGCCTGTTTTTGAGAATACCATACAGAAAAATGTATTAAAGTTAGTTTGCCGTGTCTGTATCTGACTGCATTCTAACTCTCTTATTGACTAATGGCCCTATTTCCCTTGGATTAGCTTTTTTATTATTTAAATATGAGAACAGACTTGTGGCAGTTTTTCGTGTGTGCTAGTTTAAATTCAAGTTTAGCTTTAGACTGTTTGATAATATGTTTTAATGTTTTTACAGCCATTCTATATTTAGTGAGGATGGTATTTTTACTGGTGGCATACTGAGTTTTAGGTTCTTAAAGAGTCTTATTTTTAGTCTTATTTGAGATCTGATGGATTTATTAAACCATATAGGGATCTTTCCTTTTTTGCTGTATTTTTTTTCTGTGGGAATACAAAGGTTTTCTAAATTGTGTATTATTTGTTTGAATGTATTCCAGGCCTCCTCAGTAGATAGTTTAGACAAAAGTGTTTCCCAGTTAATGTTTGAGATATCTTTAATTGTGTCCTGAAAATTGGCTCTATTGTAGTTCTTAAAGGTGGAATGGTTTCTAGGGGCAGTGGCATCATAAGAAAGTTCGAATAAGATAGAGGAGTGGTCACTGTTCCCTAGTGGATCCCAGATTTGTAAATTATTTATTTTGTTTTCTATTGTATGTTAGTTAAGAGTAGATCCAAGATATTTTGGCCCCTGGTAGGCTCTGAAATTAGTTGGTCTAGACCTGCATCGACTAAGAGTTTTTCCATCCTGGTGCAACCTGAGGGGATGCTCCAGTTTATCTGTGGCATATCGAAGTCCCCTAAAATAATAACCTCCCCTGTATCAGATAAATAAGGGATCTCCATTAGGAGATTGGATGTATGCTCCAGGTCTGCTGATGGGGATCTACAGAAGTTACCCACAGTAATGAGTGGTTGACCTTTAAGCTGAATGTTAACCCATATATTTTCTGTAGTATAAGGGTGATGTAGTTCGTAGGAAGGTATATCATCCCTAACATGGATACACACTCCACCTCCTTGTTTATTAACTCTATTTTTGTGCAGAGTTTGTAATTTGGGATATTCCTAGACCAGGAGGATGCTGAGTCCCACCAAGTTTCAGTGACTGCTATAATGCCTAGATCCATGAGTCTGCTTTTTACTTCAAGTTCTGCTATTTTAGTCGGATTTAGGGATCTTGCATTTAAGGCAAGGATTTTACAAGTTTTGGAAAGATGTAATTGATCCCACTTCAGAGACTTGGGTGCATTCCCATTCTCCCCCCTGGTTTTTAGTTTAAAAAGTGGTTTATAGTAGAATTAATGCTTTTTCCCAGTAGTGAACTGCCCTTGCGGCTGAGGTGGAGTCTGTCCCAGCAGAATAGGGAGTCGCTGTTGTGAAAGTTTTCCCAATGCGTTATGCAAGGGATGCTCTGCTTGAGACACAATTTTCTGAGCCATTCATTTGTTGATTTAATATCCTGAGTGACGGTGTATGTAGCCCTAGGGACTGGCAGTATTTCAGAGAAGCATACGGAACAGTCTTTTTCAAGTAGTAAATTACTTAGGGCTACATAGTCCTGCTTAAGTTGTTCTAGGTTTGTGCAACTTATATCTTTAGTTCCAGTGTGAATGATGACCAGCAGGTTGTTTCCTGCTTGCTTTAGAATGTTGGGGACCATTGCTGTTATGTCTACTACCTTTGCACCTCTAAAACTAGAACATGTACGGTTTAGTTTATCAGGGTTACATGCAGCTCTGTCAATATGCTTAATAATGGAGTCTCCCAGTATGATTACTTGCCATGAGGGGTTGGAGTTGGTGGAGGGTGGTACTGAAGGTGGGTTGATGTTTAGAAAATGAGGGGAGGTGTAGCCAATTTATTTTGAGACCCAAAGTGAAGAGTTGGCCACAGGTGATTTAATGTTAGTAGGACCAATATTTGTTACAGTTGGCAGTGTAGAACTGGTAAGGGCCATCTTTGAGGAAATAGGGGAAAGACTGGAAGCGTCACGCACTGAAGTAAGCTTTTGTACTGGTGGATGGATCGTGGTGGGGCTAGGGAGAGTGTCCGGACATGAGGAAGAAACATGAACTGCAAGGGGGTCAAATTTATTTTGGAATAATATAGGGGTGTTATTATAGATCTGACCCCCTCTTCTTTTCTTTGTGTTTTTAGACACAAAGGCCCATCCATCGTTATCTGTGATAACTGGTAATTGTTCTTCCAAAATGGGTTTAGAGTTAGAATCAAAGATTGGTGCGGTTTCTCACGGAGGTTCTAATTGTTCTACCATATGATCAATAAAATTCTCAAGTTCTCCGATGTCTGCAGATATTTGTTTGTTGTTCAGTAGCCTAGCAATTTCCAACTGCAAGGTGTTCATGAGGAGTCATTTGTCACATATAAAGTCTGCCCCTATCACTCCCAAAGAGTACATCTGACAATGGTTGCACATTGTAAAGGTACCCTCCATGCTCATTGTAACATCAGCTACAGCCATAACCCAAGCAAAGGGAGATTTACTACTTACTCTACGGTTAGGGTCTTTTGTCCTGAACAGATGTTGGTGCCCAGTTCCCCAGCTTTCCAAGCAGACACAGCTAACACGCACTACGAAGCGCGTGTCTTTGCACACATGGCCGTGCACGGGCACCCTGCTGATGCTCGCCCGCTCACATGGGACACTGATTTTATGTTGGCTGGGCAGGAAGTATCTCCATGTCACTTCCTGTCCCACGCTCTCCAGTAGGTCCCAAAACTGTGCTTTAAAATAGGAAAACTACTGCCACCTCATGCGGTGTACTTCTAAAACAATTAGGAGCATCTCCCTTGCTCCAGATTCACTATCTAGCACAGATTTGTTAAACCAATGCAGCGAGTGACTGTGGAGCACAGTAAGCCTCCACAGTCCCATGATGCCAGTCAACTAGGAAGTCTGGCTGCTCTGATCTCTGTGGCAACAGCCCGAAAACCAACCCCTCTCACCAGAGGGAAGCAAAAACAATATCCAAAAGTGCTAAGCACTTTTATGTAGCAGCAGAATGCCCTCTCACAGGGTGAGCAATGTAGAAGTAATCTGAGAGATGAAATGTGAGAGCTAAATGAGTAGATCATTACATTCACTAAATGGGTGTCAGGTATATCCCCCTGTTGAATGTGGAATATAAGTGCAGAAGAAGGGGATGATACTTGAATTTGTGAGAGAGGGGAGGACACTGAAAGAGAGATGATTGCTCACATATCTCCCCCCATGGATACACCTCCCCAAAGTTCCCAATGGCTGCCCTATTGGTGTCTCTGCCACCCGTGTTTGGTCCAGAACCCTGTACACACCACCTGTTTGTACAGATTTCCAACAACCTTTGTAAGGTCCTGGTTATGTATGAACTCAGGGAATCTCCCAAGTTTTGTTCAAAGACTGCGACTCCTGGTAACGATACCAGCTCCACAATACGGTTTCCATGGAGGAC
Organism: Neoceratodus forsteri; assembly: GCA_016271365.2. Taxonomy (NCBI): domain Eukaryota; kingdom Metazoa; phylum Chordata; order Ceratodontiformes; family Ceratodontidae; genus Neoceratodus; species Neoceratodus forsteri. Next base: position 1,550,398,044 of record CM057449.1, on the reverse strand, counting down.
ATTATTTGTTATGCCATTGCATCTCACAGTAATCAGAATGTAGAACTCCGAAATATCAGTCCTTTCCCAGTGAGACCACTGCATCCTGGAAAGACTACCATGGCCCATTACCTGGAGCCCGCAGATTGAATGGGCTGACTCGCTGGACTTCTTACATTTTCTTTTACTGTTTAGTATAACATGTATTGCTTTAATTATTAGACAGCCCAGACCGAGACTGTTTCAGAGTTGTGGCTACCAACCTCTTTTAGTTGCAAGTGGGGTTGGTTATGCTGTAGACTGATTATGTGATTTCTATTGCATTCTGGGATTTTATTATTCAGGCACAGCTACTTGAGGGGATGGTTTGCCAACTTTACTACTCAGGGGGTCTGGAACTTTGGATGCCCACTTTATCATTATTTCTGTACTAGGTATTTTAATGGAACATTGTTTAATACTGCAGATAAATCCTAGGGGGAGGCACAGCTTAGTAATTACCACTCTGAAATATTCATTTTTTTAGACTGCGTGAAGGATGGAGGCTGCATGTGACTACTCTGAACTGACAAACTTGGGGGGGCGGTCCCTATTTAAGGATCTGTCTGGGCTGTTTTGTCTTATGTGTTTATCTTTTAAATCTCAGAAATGCATAAGAAGTGGTCTGATACATCCTGTTTTTTGCTGCTCTGCTTATTGGTCAAGATAACTGTTTTTATGTTTTTTTTAATCCTCTATGCAGGTTTCCTTTTTCTATCCCGCATTTGGTGGAGAGTTTTTCTCCCAATGGGGGCCTGTGCTTGCATGCCATTAGATTTTACTCCAGTTTATGAGAAACTGAAGTACCATCAATTATCTTCCATATGCACATAGGGATTGCTTCTCAGCAATCCCCTACCTTGGAAGTACATACCTTAGTTTCTGCAGTTCTAGACCCTCTAGTTCTGAGGGGTGGTTCTACAGTTTTGGCAGCTTGTGACCCTGTTGGTTCAAGCTCACTGGTTAGTTAATGTTTTTTTATTTATTTGCTCTCTCTCTCTCTCCTGGTACGGGGTGCTGGCAGTTCTACTGCTTATTTGATTACTGTGGTTGTAGTCCGGGGGGGGCTTTTTCACTGGTATGGCAAGTCGACAACGGAGTCTCTTGCTACTCTGCCTTGATGTCTTCCTATAAGCCCTTTAGTATATACTCACATTGTTAATGACTTAAATAATCCAGGTAAGTGGGCCAAAGTTTTGGGAGCCATTAAAAAGCAAAAGGTGTACCTTATATTTTTTAAGGAAACCCATTTAGGAAAGAAGGAACATGAGAAATTGCAGAATTTGTTTTGCCCAGGTAATTTCCTCCCCTTATCAGAACAAGAAATGCCAGGGAGAGAACAGCCATTCTGGTCCAAAGATTACTCCTCTGCAACTCATGGGTAGCAATAAGGATCCAATGGGCCTTTTGTTATAGTGCAGGCTAGGCTTTATGGCTCAGACTTTACATTTGTTACTCTTTATCTTCCGCAACACTTAGATGTGTCTGACATCTGCCTTATCTTTCATTTTTATAATATCGCGTGGAGATGTTACTTATGGGAGGGGATTCCAACCTTATTTTTCACCCGAACACTACCAGTCCTCAGCCACTGAAGTTTTCTTGAGCTCAATGATTCTATAAACAACAATTGCCACAACTGGGCTAGTTTGAGGACTTCAAACCCCAAAAGAAAATATTTCACACATTATTCTTGTCTGCATAGTGTGTATGCAAGGATTGATTTCTTTCACATCTTGAAGGAGTACTTTTCTGAAGCTAAAGAATGTGAAATACTGGGCTGGAGTTTTAAAGCACTGCATCACGATTCTGCTGCATTTGCATTACTTGCATCAAGACTGTTAGATTGCCAAAAATGTGGTCTAAACTCTAGACACTATTACCACACATTGGAGTCCATGCACAAATGTGTATGAACAGAGCCCGTATGCAACAAAACAGCAGCACACACCTAAGCACAACACAGGGACTGCCTGGAATTTGTACATAGGCCCAGTGTGCTCCAAAAATGATGCATGCATCAAGATTCTGCCATTTACTTAGAACCCTAGCTCAGGCTATTCAACAATATACGAGGATATGGGGTGTTAGAGTGGGATATCATGAACAGAAATTAGCACTATATGCTGATGGCTTACTGATTTATCCTATGGTACCGGAGACATCCTTGTCCCACCTATGGACTCTCCTCTGAAGTTCTGGACAGATAGCTGGCTATACTATTTATGAGGGGAAAACTGGGCCACATTTGTTTTATTATATCCCCACAGATAGTACATGTACTTATACCTCCGTTAAATTTTGGTGGGACCTGATGTCCCTAAACTATTTAACAGTTTTTATCCCAAATGATCTGGCTATCTTGGAGGAACCAAATTATAGCCCATTAACATGGCAAATCTGTCTGGAATTTCAGAGATGGGCAACATTCCTTCTTTCATTCACTCAAAAAATAGAAGTGATCCACATGAATGTCCAGTCATGTTTTTATACTTCTGCCAGACTCTTTCCTTGTGTCCAGCTTGGACCTCTTTCCATACATGGGTTAAAATAATACCCCAGTTACATGGCCAGAAAAAGGCAAGATTATGATATGCCTATTAACAATTGCTGAAGATTAAGGAACGGCTGCTTTTATCTAGTCTGCAAGCATAAAGCAGCACATTTCCAAACAGCGCTCTGTTAGTTGTCACCAGATTATGAAACAAAGTGGAAAGGAGTGGAAGGTGAAGAGGAAACTCTTTCCTCGCTTCTAGCATACATTTCTCAAATCCTGCTTTAGAGCCTACTTCTCTTACTGACAAACCATACATGTTAGTCACTTTAAAAGCTAGAAGTTTCATGATAAAACATCTTACAATGGCACACTCCTTTTTCTGGTGCCACTCTATCTCAAATGATAAACAGTTTCAAACATCATCCCTCGATGGTGGTTTCTGGAGTTGAGATAGACTGGGGTTACATACAGTTCTCAGTTTGTCCAAGAGGATGGAGTGCTGGATTTAGCTACACTGCAGAAAAGATATTCTATACCACAGTATCACCTTTTCCGATACCTTCAAGTGTGCCACTAGTCAAGTCAAGTCATATTTATTTATAAAGCGCCTTTCGAAACCAAGGTGCTGTACAAAAATAGATAAAACAGTAAAATCCAAACATATAAACAACTATAACTAAAGAGAATAAGCCAAATTAAAAAGATATGTCTTTAAAGCAATTTTAAAACTATCAACGGTTGGGCATTCTCTTAACCAGCAAGGTAGAGAGTTCCACAGGGTTGGAGCCGAGAAGGCAAAGGCACGAGATCCCGATAACTTCAATCGAACCCTGGGAATCTCTAGCAATCCCTCGCTGGCGGAACGGAGAGGACGGAGGGGGCAGTAGGGAATCAGAAGATCTTTCAGGTAACCGGGTCCCACTACATTTCAGGATAATGTAGGTCCCATGCTGAGGAAGAAATGGAGTCTGGGCTTTGTGACTTAATACAGCAGACTCTGACATGAAACTTACCATAACATTTAATCTCACAGCTAAATCAAGTGATAGATCAAACAAACTCAATTTCAGTGTACCCATTTAGACTGAAATGTTAAGTGGGAGCAGATGTTGAGTGGTCTGACAGTATTTGGGAAACAGTGGCTTTTACTGCACATACAGTTATTACCAAGGCCACTGGTGTTCAGTTTTTACTTGAAAACCTGATAAAATTATGGAATTTGAACTGCCTGCAAACCAGTAAAAACAAAGAATTTCTCATAATTTGAAACTTGATACCAGGGCCAGGATTCATAAAACTTTGCCTGGGCACAAACCCAGGTTTGCACAAGCAAACTGGATTTTTTGCCAAGTTGCAATTCATAGAAGCCTGGTTTGTGCACTCAAACTAAATCTGCACTTGAGCGAAGTGTGGAGGAGGCCACAATGCAAATGAGAGGAAGGGGATCTGAATATCAGCGCAGTCTGATTCACAGAGCATTTGTTCCATGCAAGGGCCTTTTGCGCAGTCCCTTTGAACAGAGCAAATACTGCCAACTGAGACCTTGCCTTAATTCCATGCAACCCTACTGGTTGTCGGAGGTACTACCTTTCCACTCCCTCTCCCCTGCCAATTGCCAGCCGATTATAAAGATATAATTTTTCCTGGTGCTAGTGTCCCCCCTAAGATCTCAGCCTGATTGTAAAGAAATACATTTCCCTTGTGCTAGTGGATCCCCCACGATCGCTGGCCTGATCATAAATAAATGTTTCCCTGGTGCTAGTGGTCCACCTGCGATCACCAGCCTGTTTGTAAAGAAATAAGTTTCCTTGGTAATGCCCCCCCCTCAGCACCCATGCCCAATGTTTATAGAGGTATTCCCTGGTGTCCAGTGGTCCCCCATCATGATCCCCTGTATTCAAAAATGACACCATTCTCTGGTGTCCATGGTTTCCCTCCCCCATCCCCAACCCCTGTATACTAATGAGACACCTTTCCCTGGTGTCTACGGACCCCCCTAGCCCCAGATCAGCCCCAGATCAGTAAATGTAAAGAACTTGTGTTTTCTTATAATTGCTTTCTGTACTATTTTCAATTTGCTTCATTTAAGGCTCTGTACATTAAACCTCTTTTTCTGATTATTCTGATCTCCGAGGGCAGTGATAAGTGGAGTACCGCAGGGCTCAGTTCTGGGACCGGTGTTGTTTGGGTTGTTCATATCAGACATCTCAATGGGCATCAAGAGCAAGATCAGTTTGTTTTCAGGTGACACCAAGATTGGAGCAGTAGTGGATGACCTAGGAGGGTGGCACAGGTTGCAGGATGATCTGTCAAAATTGGAGACCTGGTTGAACACCTGGCAGTTGGGGTTCAATGCCAAAAAGTGCAAAAAACCCAAGAAGGAACTACCAGCTAGCTGTGACAGAGGAGGAGAAGGATCTGGGGTGATTATAACGAGCTCAATGAACAACTCAGCACAATGGAGGAAGGCAGCTGCAAAGGCCAACAAAATGCTGGGTTGTATTGCCAGGGGTATATCTTCAAGGAGAGGGGAGGTGATCCTGCCATTGTATAGGTCACTAGTTAGGCCACACCTGGAGTACTGCATGCAGTACTGGCGCCCATACCTAAAGAGGGACATTAAGTTACTGGAGGGGTGCAGCACAGGGCAACAAAGATGATCCAGGGACTAGCGGACATACCCTACGTGAGCAGGCTGAGGGAGTTGAACATGTACTCACTGGAGGAGAGAAGAGACGGGGGGATATGATTGAAACCTTCAAGTACATGAAGTGAATAAACAATACAGGCACAGAGGGACTATTCAAGTTAAGGGGGGGTAAGGACACTCGAGGTCACGATCTCAGATTGGAGCGAGGAAGGCTCATGAGGGAAATGAGAAGACACTTTTTTATGGAGAGAGTGGTGTCTGGGTGGAACACGTTACCTGTGGAAGAGGTATCCTGTAGAACAGTGGACTGCTTCAAAAGGGGATGGGCTAGGGTAAGGAGAAGGGTCCGGAAGGGGAGGATGGGGCAGCTGCAGAATAAGGGTTGCTAGCTGCACACTCAAGCAGACTCAATAAACCATAAGGCCTTTATCTGCTGGCAAATTCGTATGTCCCTATACCCATACTAAAAGAATGACAGTAGAATCACAGTAAAATCAGGAAATTAAACTTACAATCACTGGTGCAATTCTTAGAATTTCAAGTCTTGAAAACAGAATTTCATTACTTTAATCACAGTAAATCCGTGGTCTTGGTTATGACCTCCCCAATATGGTGTGAATTTTCATGGAAAACCATAACCAGGTTCTTTATGACACCAGGGCAGCAGTGTAAATATTTAACAGCACATGGGTCATCATGTTGGATAGGGCTGCACTTAGCCCAGAACAATTGATTTTATTTTTTTTATATAGTGATTTGGAAAAGACCTTTGAGTGCAAGCTCTTTTACAAAGGTTTCATGTCATAGATTGCAAAACAAAGTACAATAGGAGAAAGCAAAGGTACATCACAATGAACGATACAGCTTGGATTCAGAACTTACAGAATAACTCAAAACATAGATACAAGTTAAAATGACAAGGAAAAACACTTTATGGGGGGGGGATAAGCAGCTACAAAGTGCCTTGTCAGTAGTTCAGAGGGATGGGGATAGCTGGCAGTGGGGTGAAGAAAGGAGGTACGAGAGAGAGGTAGGTAGGTACTGCAGCGGAGGTCAAGGCCGGGGGAAGAAGGGCGATAAGGTATAGGGAGAAATGGGGGGGCGAGGGGAGGCTGAGCAGAGAAGACATACTAGAGTAAATGGTGGGGTGCGAGGGGGCATGGTCAGGAAGCTTGCATTGGTAGTGACTGTTAGGGAAACTCACGGGACTGGGAGTTGTGGGTGGGAAGGTGAGGTGGCCGGTGCTGAAGGAGCATGACACAAACTGATTGCTGAGGCAAGTCATGAGAAGGGACAGAGGAAGGGGGTACCTGAGGCCTGCCTAGTGCTTGCTGTGGGGCAAAGAGAGCAGGTGTAGCTGGACTTAGGGGCAGGTGCACTTAGAGAGTGTTATTAGGTGCTGTTTGAGGTTAGTTTTGAATTGGGCCAGACAACTGGTGGCCAATTCATTTTCATATTTTCTAGGCTTTCCCAATTCTAACACTGTTCTGGACCCAAGCAGATTAACAGCTTTGTGGTATAATAGGGTTCCTCTGATTAACTCTCAAGGCAATATTTTTTGCACTATCCACAAATAATAGTAGACAAGATGCTAAAACAAGCAGCAAAAAAGCCATAACCAAGAACTGACTCTCTCTTGCTACAACAACGGTAGACATCACATTGGACATATTTTAGTTAGAAAAAATGACAGCTAAATTTGGTGGGGGGGGGTGCATTGTCAAAGCCTGAGAATTTGTGGAACTGGTAGTTACTGTATATCTTGGCACAACATAAGGATTTTGTACTTTAAAGGTATATTGTCCTGAGTGGCATTCTAGAGGGGTCTCCAGCTGCCCAGTCATGCCACACCAACAAATCACCTGAGCTAACGGGGAATGTGTACCTACTGTTTACATGACAGACTATTTCACGTGACAGACAGTAACCAGTATCAGCCATCCTTATGTGTATTACACCCCAGGTCCTCAAGAGTGACATATTTAGCTGGCCCGGTGGCTCTGAGGGTTGAGGTGCTGGACACCACACCTCGTGCCACGCCGGTGACTCAAGTTCAGGAACGGACTCGGGTGCCAGGGGTCGGGAGGGGAAGGGTTGAGGACTGAGTGCCCCAGTGCTGCTCGCCTCCCTGGACTCAGGGGTTGGGTTGTCCCAGCGAGCCAGGAACCCCTGGTGGAGACCGGGGGTACTGCAGCAAGCCAGGCAAAGCATGCATCAGCGTGGTCAAAGCAGGCAGGGGTTGCCGTGCACCAACTGCATTGGGACGTGCCCACACACAGGAAGGGGAAATCATAGCACACAGGAAAAACCTGGTCCTGGGAGTAGGTGAAGGCACCATCCCCCCATGCCCACCACCGTGTCCGACCCAGCCGGCCTTCAAGTTCCCTCCATCTGGAGAGACGTCTGTGGCTGGAGGCTAAGTTTTCAAGTGCGCCCAAGGTAGGAGTGGTGGCCCCACCCTGGTGGAGTCAAGCCAGGGGTGCCAGCTACAGACGGGGTGGAGAGGGGGGAGGTCCGGTTGGGGGGACTTCAGGTGGGGCAAGATCGGGGTGGATGCCCGAGAGAGGCCCCCAGGATCATGATCAGAAGCAAAATAGAACTGAAAAAAAAAATAGTGATATATAGTTACAAATTTCTGACGTGTTTTTTTTAGATAAACCATGTCGTAAATCAATAAAGTACACATTTTAGAAAAATGAGAAATATGGAACAGCCACTCCTACAGTCTAATCTCCTTGTCAGGCTGGAGGTAGCTTGTCAAAAACTAAGCTGAGTCAGTCTGTAAGTGGTGGAGAGAGAGAGACTTCAAGTACAAGAGACCCTCTTAGCATCGAGAAGAATAGGATCCCTTAAAAAGAAACTAAAACAAGGGAACTAGATGTGGAACTGCCAAATCATGAACTGAAGAATTCAAAAATTACTGTACAAGCCCAAAGAAATGGATTGGATTATTGAAAAAAGCAGGTTTAGAAAGACTCTTAGTCACAAAGGTCACTAAGGCATACTACTAGTACCAGGAAACTTAATTTAGGGACAGAGAAGGAGGAAGGAAGAAAATATTTTCTTAATGCTTAAGGAAGAAAATATTGCCTTAATATTTTGGGAGGCTGTAGTGCTTGATATGGGGCACAGCAACAGTTAATACAATGTTTTTAAATACTTTATTGTTTATTTCTGAGTATTCCATTTGGCTGTACCTGATTGGTTAGCTCATATCCTTGGGAACAAAATACAGCATGCTGTGCTTGACCTTACTAAATGTGCTGGCTTGTCTTTACAAAGAGAAACAGCCAGGTGCTGTAAAGAACTGTGCTTCTGAATGAGTGCTATGAGCAAAGAACGTAAAACAAAAGCATAAACTAAGTAAACAGTAACACATGACGAGCTGTGGGTTATACTCTTATAAATGCATACCAACTGGCATAGTCAGACATGAGTGTCTTAGTGCTCCTAGCAGTGCATTTATCAGAGCACAACTCATACACAAGAGTGTGTTCTTACATTTATAAAATGGGTATAGGTTGAGAAATGTTTTCACAGTTTTTTCACAGTTTAAACAATTGTTAAAAAAGGTAAAAAAAAATGCATGTTGTGTGGTAAATAGTCCCCCTGATTCAATGTTGTCACTAGGGCATTAAAAAGCGAAAGTGATCGCTGTTAAGAGGGACTGCAGTGCACACTAAGGTCACTGGCAAGACCAAAGTTTCTTTATAGTCTTACTGACAGCAGGCTACCATCTGCAGGAGCCAGTTTCATAAAAGTACCAGTTATCTATGTATAGCCAGGTGCACTGTGGGAAAAGAGGGAGAGGGAGAGGGAGAGGAAGAGAGCGTAGTTGGGTACATAGAAAAGCAACTGAATACCAATAATTTTTTATAAAAATAAATATGTTTTCTGACCATTTTTGAAGTAGCAGAGCATGAGTTATTTCACTGACTGCTGCCGAGTGGGGAGAAAGTGAGAGCGGATGCAGAGAAAAAATGGCTGCCAAATGCCTTTTGAAAATTCAGTGAGTGGCACATGGATATTTTTAGTAATGCAGACACAGATACTGGGAATTTGTATTACCTGTGCTCTTCTTTAAAAAAAGAACATGGCTGGAATGGTGTCTCAGCTAATCAAATTACTGGACAGTCTTTACGCATTTTATAATGTATAATATTTCTTACATTCCCAAATCTGTTTGATCTACTAAATTAAATTATGTGGTATTAAGCCAGACATTTTTAACCCAAAATACATGATTACATGATATGGCACACACATGAAAGTTCAAATTCTGCAGTGCAGAGATCTGGTTTAGGGCTGTGCATTATTGATGGGCAGACCTGGGAAGGTCCTAATCCTTATTATTAATGCCCAGAAAACAATAATAAAATGTTAATTCACACACATATTCAAGTCAAAGTCCTGATTAGGTCTGATTGGTTCTGATTAAGTTAAAGTCTTTAGGAAATGAATGATAATACTTAACCATGATCACAAAATGCAGTAAAAAAATTTAACATTTTTATTTTATTTGTTTAAAAGTTTTACCGGGAAAGCACACCGAGTGAGTAGCTCATTTCCAGGTGCATCCTGGAGGAGAGGGAAATCAAACAATTACAGTGGCAATTACAGTGGTTTACAGGACAGCTCAAGAAACAATTGCTACAGACATACTTAGTTACACAAATTCAATAAAGAAATAATTTAGGATACAGTGGGATCAATAGTAAAGTAGTAAGTTTAACAAACAGTGCACTCAGGCTAAAGACAGATGTTTAGATTTATATGATGATAGTGCATTTTGGGGACTGACATGAGTAAGGAGGAGTGGAGGGGAGAGGGAGAATGGTACACAAGGAGAGAGGGAGGAAGGATCGGGGGAGCACGCAAAGGGGGAGGGAGAGGACTATAGGATAGGAATAAAGTAAAAAGCAACTGCATGTGGAGGTGAAGAAGTTGCGTAAGAGGAGGTAGAGGGCAGAGGGGGAGCTGACATGGAGGACAGAAAGGGGAAGGGAGCGCCACAGTTTTGGGAGATGATGAGAAAATGCAGCCTGGCCAGCCATGGAGGATCTATGGGGGCCAGCCATGGTGTGAGAGTCATAGCTTTGGAGGGATTGGTGGGGGGGTTGGGTGCTAGAGAAGAGGAAAGGTAGGAAGGGAGAGAGCCATACCAGAATTTAGATTCGAAGTTGGTGCAGTGAGAGAGGCACCTGCATTCAAGGGAGGGGAAAGAGAGAGACTGGTAGAGAACACAGTGGTGGATACAAGGAGGACAGTCAAGGGCGGAAATAACAGAAAGAATGAAAGAGGAAGTCCAGCCTGGCTAAGGAAGTTTTGGGAGCAGCACTGTAGACTACAGCACTGTAGTCAAGAACTGGGAGGATCATTTTCTGGACCAGAGCACAACGGGCAGGCAGAGGGATACAACCATGGTTTCTATATAGGGCACCCAACCTGGGGTGCAGTTTTTTGATGATTGCATCCGTGAGACCAGAAAAGCTGAGGTGTTGGTCAAGCCAAACCCCAAAATACCTAAAGGAGGTAGTTACCTCCAGTGTAGTCCCAACAAGGATGTAGAAAGAGGGAAGGGAAGGGAGCTGAGAGAATCTCCGGCATGTGCCAAAGGTCACGGAGACAGTCTTCTTGGTGTTCAGGAGCAACTGATGTGTATATAAACAGTACTGAACATTGTTGAAGTCAAGCTGAAGTCTGGATTCCACATCTGAAGGGGAAGGGCCATAGGTATACAGGACAGTATCGTCTGCATACATGTAGATATAGGAGGCCGAGCTGACAGCAGGAAGGTCATTTAGGAAGATGGAGAAAAGGAGAGGCCTGAGTACAGAGCTCTGGGGGACTCCTGTCATGATGGGGGGAGACAGACAGAGAATCAGCAACCAAATGGATTGTGTCATTCCTATGAGATAGGCATGGAACCAGTTTATGGCAGTGTCTGAGAGCCCAGCTACAGGGAGCTTGGCAAGAAGGAGGGGGTGAGAGATGGTGCTGAAAGCCTTTGCAAGGTCGACAAAGATGGCAGAGGTCATGAGGCCACTATCCATCCCTGTAAGGATGAAGTCAGTGAATCTGAGAAGGGAGGTTGTAGTGGAGTGTTGCTTCCAAAAACCCGACTGGAAAGGGGTAAAGAAGTGGGAGAAGTCAAGGTAGGAGGAAAATTTGGAGAGTATCATGTGTTCCTGGAGCTTTGTGAGGATAGGGAGAAGAGAAATAGGCTGGTAGTTCCCAGGAGAGGAGGGGTCACCACCTTTGGTTAGGAGGAGAACAGTGCCATGCTTCCAGGCCACCGTGACAGAAGCAAGAGAGAATGAAATGTTCAAGAGAGAGCCAAGAGGGGAGGCGATGGCTAGGGCAGACAGATAAAAGAGCTTGGAGTTTAGGCCATCTGGAGAGGTGCCATTGGAAGGGTTTAGGGCAAGAAATGCTTGTAAAGTATCAGAGGGGGATATAGGGGAGAAGGAGAAGAAGGAGGAACAAGGGGAAGCTGGTTTCAGGGAAGTGGGGCAGGAGGAGAGAGAGAGAGAGAGAGAGAGAGAGAGGAGGGCTGGGGCGCAGGTGGTAAAGAAGGAATTGAAACTGGTGGCCACCACCAAGGGGTCAGACAGATTGGAATCATCAACATGGAGAACAGGGACAGGGGCCTGGGCTGATGGAGGGAAGAGGGCTTGAACTACCTTCCAGAATTTGGAAGGGTGATTTATATTAGTCTGGAAGGTAGATTGGAAGTATTCAGCTCTGGCAAGCCTTATTGCTCTAGTGGATGTGTTGCGGAGTGTACGGTATAGTTGATAGTCAGCAGGGGAACTGGAGGCTTTTTGAGCCTTCCAGGCTAGGTCCCAAGCACGTAGGCATGGCAGATGTTTAGGAGTAATCCAGAGGAGGTGGTTACCACGTACCCTGGCACTCCTATGTGGGGCATAGTGGTTCCAGGTAGAAAGCAGTTTTGCTATGAAGTAGTCCAGCGCATGATCAATGGAGGAGGCAGTGGTGATGGGGGATCAGTCTGAAGTTGTTAAATTATCAAAAAGAGGAGTAAGGTCCAGGTATCTGAAGGAACAAGTCACTATGATTCGGTGGGGGGGGAGGGATTTGATACGGTGAATTTTGTGCCCATATAGATCGGGTGATGATCACTTAGTGCATCCGGAAGGATGCCAGCTGCAATTATTCTGTGTGAATGAGAGATAAGGGCCCAGTCGATGAGAAAATTATTCTGGGATCTTGTGTTTATGTGGGTTGGTTTGTTAATTAGTTGGGACAGGTTCAGGGAAGAAATATTGTTACAGGTTTTGGAGTGTGAGGAGGACATCCAATTCAGGTTGAATTCACCCATGATGTATAGTTCGCCTGTGGAGGTATGGGACAATACGGTGGCCATGAGGTCAGTGAGGGTGGAGGGGGAAGGACAGGGTGACAGTAGACCACAGCTACAAAGATAGGGAGCATGAAAGAGTGAGAGCTTGACCATAAGAAGTTCATAAGCATCAGGGAGGGAGGAGGGAGGGAGGTGGATAGAATAGGCACAAACTGTACTGAGAAGGCGACATACATGGCCAATCCAATACCTTTACTGGCCAGGATTTGGTGGGCAAGGGAGTAGCCAGGTATGGAGATACTGGTGTCAGAAATTTTGGAACTGAGCCATGCCTCAGAGAGAATCAATAAATTAGGAGCTTAAGTAAAATAAAGTACAGTATTTGTCTAACCTGAGTGAATGTGTGTGGGTCTGAGAATGCCAACTTCTTTCTGTATATTCTTTTGCTGTCTCTCATTTTTTTTAAGCTTTACAGAATCCTCTTGTATTCTTTTCCCTCACCCTGTGTTGGGGCATGGTATCACTTATTTAACACAATGGGCCCTATGCACGATGCCAACACGCCGCGTACACCGAGCACATTGATATCGCTATGACTGAATGCTATGGAGTGGGGTCCCATAGACACCACATGGCATTCATGGAGGGTGCACGTGGCAGTTATGTGCCCAATCCTCTGGCCGCATAGACAGCAATGCGCCGAGGGTGGATGGGGGGCATGTCGGGGGTGTGCCCGCACTCCGTGCCATTCACAAAGGTGCAAAGTACTGGGCACAGGAGTACACTTTACACTGGGTAACACCCAGCTGTAAGGGATAAGTGCCCCACCAGGACACCACTGCCAGCCGTGGTGCCGATATGGGGGCACTGCTGATCCCTCCCATGCTGTCTTAGCCCATGAGACAACAAGGAGGGCTGGGGCAGCTGATTGAGCACCCACCAGCCCCAGGCTAGTGGTGTACATCATGCCTTCTGTTACCATCCGCACCCCACAGGCTCAAGGGAACCATTAGTGGACCAGGTACAGGCATCCCATTGGATGCGCATCCAGTCCACAGAAATGTCCTCCTCGTGTCTGCTCACTGGGGTGGTGGGGCCATGGACAGATGCCCTGTGAGTTCATGCGGTAGTGACTACCATGCACCCTGTGCCTTTCCAGGGCCACGGAGCTACACGGGCAGGGTACGTGCCTCTGGCGCATAATTCCTGCCCGATCATGCATAGGGCCCATTGATTCCAGCCCTCACTGCCCCAGTATACATAGCCCCAGCTACTCTTACCTGCTGACAGTAAAGATGTTGGGAAAGTTTGATGCACAGATGAATTTCCCATGAACAGGAGAACTTTGAACTTCATTGAGTTTTCACAGCCCCCTCCCCCCACTGAGGCAATTGCAAAAAATCCACAAAGTGCACACATCAAAGAATTTTTGTACAGTTTTTCCAAACAATTCACACTTCACAAATTTTGAAGTGAAATACATGTAGAGTATCAGGGGCTGTTATTAAAACCAGAACAAAATATTGTAAAATGGGTAAAAAAAAAAGATACATGGAATATTTTGGCAGATAAGGACCACTTTGTACACCCAGTATGCCCATTTTTCCTCTGCCTACACAGATTCTACCTGATTTCCAGCTACTGCCCCCCCACTGTCCTACCAAGATTCCTTTGTGCCTATCCCATGTATGCTTGAAACCCACCACTGTTTGCACCTCCCCCTCCGCACTCCACTGGCAGACTATTCCAGGCATCCACCACTCTTTCAGTAAAGAAGTATTTCACCACATTCCGCCTAAATTTCCCCCTCCATCTTCACTGCATGCCCGCTTGTACTCACGCACCTTCTCTTCTGATAATTTCTCCCTTCCTGTATCTTATTCCCAACAGTGAGGTATTCATAGATCTCTATCATATTCCCCCCTTTCCAGGTGTACATATTGAGATCCCTCAATCTCTCCTCATAGGGCTTATGATACAGCCACTGCACCATTTTAGTTGCCCTCCTCTGAACAGCCTCTACCCTGTCTATGTCCTTGCTGAGACCTGGCACCAGATATGCAATGAAGTGCAAAGCAGAGCACAAACATTTGCAATCCATCTTGTGATTGCGCAGGTGCGCAAAAATGGCATATTTAGAAGAATAGCGCAGGGCACTGTTCATCTGAATATAGGTCCATATGTGCCCAGCACTAAGCCACTTAGCACTGCCCAATAGCATCCCTGAAATAGGGTGCCACAATGGCTAGTGCCAGGGAGCAAAAGTTGCTATATTCAAATGTTCCCATGCAAATGAACCCATTGAGCATGCAAGGCACTAAAGGGCCATTTGCACGCCCATTATGGGCTCATGTGCATGGGGAACAAGGCTGTTCTGCACCATGCAGCCCCCCCCCCAATTGCCCCATACCTGAGAGCTATTTCTGGTGCTAATGGCCCCCTCACCCCCCCATGATCGCTGGCCCAATACAAATGATAACAGTGGTTCCCACCTCACAGATCACCCACCTGATCCGGCCTGACAATAATGATAGCATTCCCTGGTGTCCAGTGCCCCCCACATCCTGATCCTATATATGACAAATTAGCTTCAATCCTTCGTGGTTCAGTGAACCGCCCATCCTGTCCCCGATCTGTCTGTAAATTACAAGATGTATTTTTCCCTGGCATCTAGTGGACCTACAACCCCCCCCCCACTCCAGCAGGTAGTGTCCCACCACCTTGCTACCCCAATCCTGAGCCCGATCCCGAGTCAGCGGGGACACAGCCCACAGCTCTCCACCATGGCAGCTGCCAATTGAGCTATTAATGAGCATGTACTGTATAATGTATAGCAAGTTCCGGAAAACAGTTATATGAAATGGTGTTAGATAAAATAGTCCCACAGGAACCAGAATTTAAATGCTGTGCACCAAACAAATGATCTTTCACTATTAAGCAGTTAATAAATCCCAATCATCCTAGAGTATCCTTTAGAATGTGGATTATTCTATGGTTGTGCACATGTGGGAGGTTAAATGTGAGCTGAAATAATAAATACAAATCGATAGAGGAAAGGTCCTGTTTTTATCCTGAATGTCAGGTATAAAAAGAATCTATGGAACACTTTGTATTAGAATGCCCATATGCACTGCCTCTATGGTGCTTTCTAGCCTCTAGATGGAGTCTTCCACGGTTACAGAAGCTCACTTATGAGTCACTGGTTTGGGACGATTTCCCAGGCTATTTATGGAAATATAATGAAAGTACACTGATTGTATTCTTCACCTGCTTAAAATGTTATCTGTGGCAGGCGACATGCAGAGTAATGTTACAGCAACAAAGAATGTCATATATATCTGTAGCGAACCAATGTGAAGCAGCATGTAGAGATGTTTATGAAAAAGATTTAAAACATAATTCTATACAACAGATGCAAGAGATGTGGAAAGGATTTCACTTTATGGTGAAGCAGTATTAGGCATGTGATATTTTTTTCTTTTTGTATTCTAAAGGGAAAGAATGAAAACAGGGGTGAATTTCGGACTTTTTTTTTTTGTTTTTACTTCATTTTATTTTGAGTGTCCATAGTATCTCTTTACATAACAGTACACAGTTCCATAGGGTAAACTTTTCGTAATTGGTTATACCTTTACACCTTACAACAATTCTGTCGGTGAATTCGTCAAAAAGGTTGTAGTCCATTCAGTAAGTTCTTGTTAGACTTAATAAAATTATATAAGAGTAAGAGCTGTACCTCTTTGACCCCCCCCCCCCATTCCCTCTTGTTACTGACTAGGTTGCTCCTTATCTGCTTCTCTGGCAAAGTGGATAATAACCCTTGTCTACAATCTAGGCTGACTTGTCTAGTTACCCTAACTTGGAACCAAACTGACAAATGGACAGTATATTTAAATAATTAGTATAACAATCAAAACTAAACTTTGGCTTCCTGATATTTCCTTCAGCTTTTAACATACTTTTAAACTTTGGCTCCTCATACAATTTTACTGTTTAAAAATCAAAAAGGCCATCATGACATAATTCTTTTAATTTCGGACTTGATATCTAGAGGAGTGCAGCAACACAGCAAAAAAGATAGAAATATCACATCCTAATGGTAATGCCACATATAACATCAAATCCTACAGTATATGACGTGTGACACTGACCATGTTATTTATGTACTAATATGTCCGTGCTCAAACTATTATGCTGGAAAACCCACGAGAACGTTTAAACATAGGATCAGTGAGCACAAGAGCAGAATAAGAACTAGATCAAAGAACACTTTGCAGCAGAAAATCATTCAGCAGCCTCCCTTAGATTCTGGGGCATAGAATGGGTTAATCCACCAGCATGTGGTGGGGATTGGAACAAGCTAGTCGAGGAAAGGGAAATGTATTGGATTTTTACACTGAATGCCACTAATGATAGGTTAGGGATGAATGAGGAAGAAAACTGGGCTGCATGTTGGTAACCAGTATTCAGGTAGTAAATAAAACATAGATCTACGTGCCATTACCCCGTTTTCCCCCCTCTCACCCCATGACACCTGAGACACAGTACACTGGCATCTCATGTTCCACCCCACAACCTGATTCTGCTCCCCCACACACACACACCTCCACATACACCATGTTAACGAACAATGATTTGTGTCTAGATTAAAAACAAGCATATGTAGTAAACAGTTTAAGCATTCACTTACTGTAGAATTGACACACAGTGCTGAATATTTTACTCCAAAGGTACAGGCAGTGAATGAAAAATTGGGAACAGATTTATTCTGTGTTTACATCAGCTAGAGGGAACCCATAACATCTTAGAGAATTCAATGAATTACCATGCTTGAGCTTGAGAGTGGAAAACACACTCTGGAGCCTGAATCTCCGCCCCTGCTCAGGCCTATTCTGTTGTTTGGCAACTACCAGCGTGGCAGTCAATGGGGCAGTTCTCCGTGGTCATGCCTAGGTTTGTCCTGGTGAGATGGCATAGTTAGATTGGCTATTGGCTGGTTATGCCCTCTTGCTCAGCACTTAAAAGTAAGGAACAAATAAGCAAGAAGCACAGTACATTATGCACGCTGTAACACACAAGTTGAAAGCTATGTAGGTAAGCAAAATCTTCTTGGTCCAGTACTGGTTCACCTTTTCTTGTTGATATTAGCGTTTCTCTAAAACGAATATCTTGTCTTATTGTCGACAGCTTCGGCAACATTTAAAAAGAATTGAAAATGATTTACAGCAGTGGGCCTTCTCGAAAGTAAAGCGCCCGTTCTCTTAGTATGTAAAACATGGAGAGCTTTAGTATTCAACAGTAATGGGAATAGACTTAAGTTATGGGTTAGTCATGCACTAATGCAGTAGTAACCTGGTGTGGGCGTGTAAAAAATGTGATGTATCATCTTTATCATGCGTCAGTTTAAAACAACTGAAAAGAGGATTACGGATGAAATAGAGGTAGTATTGAATAAACCAGGAAGGGGTCACAGCTAAAGGCTTTTTAACAACTAAGAAATTCAATAAACAAAAGGAGTCATTAATATGAGAATACGAGTATGTTGTATTTTGGTTGTAGCGTTTAAATACAACACACATTATTTGCACATGGTGATAAGCTGAATAGAAAATTGTATAAAGTATGATTAATCTTAGAACAAATACATGAATTCCATGAGTGAAAAGTGACACTGAACACATACTAGAATGTTGAAAAATATCATTATTGTGTAAGCCCCATTGTTTGCATAAGCATACTGAAAGACAGCCTTATATTTCTCTATAAGTAACCAGAAGGGGAAGGGATCAGATCAGTTCCAATACAGTAGCTTCTTCTTGCTGCTTTTATGTTGTTCTTGTGGATTTTACTTGGTAGAAGGTTTTTTTTTTTTCTTTCTTACTACTTCTAAGGGGCTAGCAGGGTATTGTTTTGGGGCTGTTGGAATTTTGAAATGTATTTTGGTGCTGTAAGTGGGCTCATTTGTTTTGATGTTTTACTGTGTAGCAGGCTGAGTTTGTCTTACTTCTTAAAAGGGGCTAGCAGGGAACTATTTTGGAGCTGTTGAAACTTTGAAATCTATTTTGGTGTGCTCTGAGTGGGGGCTGTCATTCCTTTACATTGGAGGCCTATCTCTTCAGCTTTCTTCTGATTTCAAACCTATTTGTTGGATTTTATTGGGGCTGTTTCTTTGAAATGGAAACCTACATCTTCTAATTTCAAGCCTATTTTGGTGTGTTGTTGGTGAAGCTGTTTGAATTGGAGACCTGTTTCTTTTGGTATCAAACCTATTTTTGTGCTTTGAGTCGACTTCTAATGTTTTTTTGCTTGCTTCACTTGCTGCAAAGTTTAGTGCATAGTGGGGGAAGGGTGCTAATGATCTGACCAGGGGCCTCAGCTACCTGATTGTTTCTGGAAGGCACAGGCTGGTCCTACCTTCCCTGCCCCTCACTCCACCGGCCCCAGGTCTGTGATTTCCTTTATACTGGGGGTTCTGACATCACTTCCCCAAAAGGGCAAAGGACATGCACCTCTCATAGCAGAAGCAGACATCCAATAAAGGAACAGCAGCGAGTGAAGAGGTGACTGTTGTCTCAGTGGAAGTGAAGTACCTGCAAAACAAGGAGCTTTCATTGTTTCTTGTTTGCATTGGTATTTGCAATGTGGAAAAGAGGGGTAGAATTTTGAAGAATGCTGTGCAATAGTTGCTTAAAGTCTCTTTTTGGGTGTGAACAGGAGGGATAGGAATGTAAAAAGCAGTTGCTCAATCTATCTAGCAGTGTACGACAAAGGGGGTAAGGGAAATTGAGAAAAGGAGAAGAATGTTTTGCATTGATAGAGGGGGGAGAGGGGAGACTTGGGGTGTGTTTGATTTCCTTCCTCTGGAAGGGTGGGGGGTCGTTGATGGGCAACGAGAGCAATGGGTAGGGTGGTAGGCTACAACAACTATGGTGCACCAATCTTTCTAAAAATTGCCTGGAGGGTGGGGGGATGTTTAATGCGCAACCACATAGAGAAACTGAGAAAGGAGATCAAGGGTCTGCAGGAGGAACTAAGACAGGCAAGGCAGACTGGAGGTGGTTATAGCCCAATACTGGAGGGAGAGAGGAGGGGAGATAAGGGAGGGCAATTTGAGCCAAAAGAGGTGAGGAGAGGGTCAGAAAAAGGGAAGCAAGACAAAGGGGCCCAGGCCAGGAAGAACGGTCTCTGGGGAAACCAGGTCAGGAGACAAAAGACAAATGGAAGGAGGAAATAGGGACTTGTGAGGGGAGGAGAAGAAGTGGCAACAGTCATGGAGTGGAAAGGAGGGAGCAGGTCACTATGAGGAGAGAGGAAGTGGGCACTGGAGAAGGGTCTTCAGAAAATTGTTTTACAGTGCTAGAGGGGAAGGAGGAGGAGGGAGGTGATGAAATTGGAGGAGTAAATGATAAATGCCTGGACCAAACTGGAGTGGGGAAAGTTCTGCTGGGGGAATTACAATAGAGGCAGAAGGGGTAAATACTGTACAGGAGGAAGAAGAGGAGCCGGGAATGAGACATGGAGAGGAATGGAAGCAAGCAGGGAGTAAGACGGGTGGAATCTTAGTGCTGGGGGACTCAATACTAAGAGGAGTCAGGTGGGGTAGCAAAGAGGAGAGGCATAGTCGCATTTGGGAGGAGACCATGCCAGGAATGACAGCGGAAAGGGTGGGACAATCTCTTCTGAAATATGCTAGAAGGGGTAGGGACATGCCTCATTTAATTATACAGCTTGGAACGAACGGCCTGGCTGACAAGACAGTAGATATAGTCCAGAGGAGGTTTGTAGAACTAGAAAAATTATGTGAGGGGGCAGGAAGATCAGTAACTTTTTCAGAGATACTTCCACTGCCCATGGCAAGCACAACAAGAAAGCTGAGACCAGAGGAATTTAACAGATGGATAAGAATCTGGTGTCATGCTAAAGGGTATGGGCTGGTGGGGGTTGGGGAGGGACCTGGGAGGATGGTAATCTCTATGCCAAGGACAGACTACACTTGAGCAAGGAAGGAAAGAAAGTGTTGAAACAGAGGATGGGGAGTACATAGAGGAAGTTTGGAATTTAAACTAGGAGCGGGGGTGGCAAGGGGGCAAGAGACTTGCAGAGACCACAGGTTGGGAAGCCATATGAGCTAACCCCCCATAACAGTGACAAAGGATAATTGGCAAGTACTATTGGTGATGCTAGTAAAGGAGGGCAGGATGAGAAGGAGGAGAAGGAGGAGAAGGGGTGGAAGGTGGTCACCCTTAATGCTAGGAGCCTTGGTAGGAAAACTGCAGAGTTACAGGTGCTCATGGCAGAGGGAGAGGTGGACATTGCAGCCATTACAGAAACATGGGCCACCCAATACAATGAATGGGATCTGTCTGTACCAGGGTACGGGTTATTTCATAGGGATAGAGTGATTGGGAAAGGGGGGGGTGGCACTATATGTGAAGGAAGGACTGAAGTGTGTAAGGGAGGAAGGGGAGGAGGGTAGTACGGAGTCACTTTGGATGCAAATCCAGGATTCCAAGAATAGGACTCTCAGAAAGGGACAGGTATACAGCCCACCCTCTCAGATAGAGGATTAGACAGGGAACTAGCGGGATAGATCAGGAGGACCTGCAAGAAGGGTAGTGTGGTGACTGTGGGGGACTTCAACATGCCAGGAGTGGACTGGAGTACCCCAACAACCAGGAATAGAAGGGAGCAGATACTGCTGGATGCCTTCAAGGGCAGCTTCCTGATGCAAATGGTCAGTGAACCAGCCAGGTTAGGGGAATACCCTTGACCTTGTGCTGGAAATTGGGGAGTTTGTGAGGGAAATTAAGGTGGAAGAACCGCTGTCAGGGAGTGACCACCACTCAGTATGGCTCACATTGGGCAAGGAAGGAGTGGAATCTGGCACAAGTGTGCTGGACTTCAGAAGGACTGACATTGGGAGGATAGGGGAAGTGGTAAAAGGGCACCTGGCCAGAATTCAACCTAGTATGGGCACTAACCAGAGGTGGGAGCTCATAAAGCTGGGGATAGTGGAGGCAACCAGAACCTGCAGCAAGGCCCAGAGCAAGAAGGCTAGGGCTAAGAAACTGAGCTGGGTAAGCAAGGAGGCCATGGAAAAGGTAAGGAGGAAAAGAGCTGCCTGCTTTTAGGAGGTACAAGAAAATGGGGGGCAGGGAGGAGTACCTGAAGGAATCGAAGGAGGTGACGAGGGCAGTAAGGAGGCCAAGGCATCTACAGAGCTCAGGCTGACACACGGCATTAAGAAGGGGAGAAGGATTCTTTAGGTACATCAGGGAGAAAAGTAACTGTAGGGATCATAGTAAGGATTAGGAAGGAGGGGGTTGGGGTGGAAGTGGCAATGATAAGGCAGAAGCGCTAAATGATTACTTCTGCTCAGTATTTACCTAGGAGAAGAGGGGGGTGATACCCAAGGGGACAGGAATGGCAGAAATAGGGGGGAGGGAGGACAGATGGGGAAATCATGAAGGGCAGAGTTCTGGAGGGTTTGAAGGCACTGAGGGTGGACAAGGCACCAGGCCCAGATGGCATCCACCCCAGGGTACTGAAGGAGCTGGCAGAGGTCCTTGTGGAACCTTTGACAGACCTATTTAATGCCTCACTACACTCAGGGTGTGTGCCTCAGGACTGAAGAATGGCTCATGTGGTGCCCCTCCACAAGCATGGCCCCAAGGATGAACTGGAGAACTACAGACTGTTGAGCCTCACATCCACCGTGGGTAAGCTGATGGAGACTATCCTGAAGGAAAGGCTAGTGGCCATCCTGGAGGCCAAAGGACTACAGGACAGCAGACAGCATGGCTTCATATGTGGCAGATCCTGCCAAGCCAACCTAGTGGAGTTCTATGACCGGGTAACTAGGCAACTGGACAGGGGCCATGCTGTGGATGTCCTGTATCTGGACTTCAGTAAGGCATTTGACTTGGTGTCACATGGGAGGCTGGGAAGTAAGTTAGAAGGCACAGAGGCAGGTGCAACGCTGGTGAGATGGGTAGGGAACTGGCTTCAGGGAAGGCAACAGAGGGTGGTGGTGGGGAGCTCTCATCCCCAAGGGTAGTGACGAGCGATGTTTAACAGGGCTTGGTATTGGGACCAGTGTTGTTTGGGATATTCATTGCAGACATATCATTGGACATCAAGAGCAAGATCAGTCTGTTTGCTGATGATACCAAGATGGGAGCAGTGGTGGATGACCTAGGGGGTGGCAGGGGTTGCAGGATGATCTGGCAAAGCTGGAAACCTGGTTAGGCACCTGGCAACTGGGGTTTAATGCCATAAAGTGCAAGGTGCTGCATTTTGGGATGAAGAACCCAAGGAGGAGTTACCAGCTGGGGGGAGTGCAGCTAGCCCAGACAGAGAAGGAGAAGGATCTGGGAGTGCTCATTACAGGGTCAATGAACAACTTGACACAATGTAGGAAGGCAGCTGCAAAGGCCAACAAAATGCTGGGTTGCATTGCAAGAGGTATATCCTCAAGGAGGGAGGAGGTGATTCTGCCACTGTATAGGTCATTAGTTAGACCACACCTGGAGTACTGTGAGCAGTACTGGTGCCCGTATCTGAAGAGGGACATTAAGTTACTAGAGGGGGTGTAGCACAGGGTGACAAAGATAATCAAGGGCTGGGGGACTTATCATACGAGAGGAGGCTGAGTGAGTTGAACATGTAATCGCTCGAGGTGAGGAGGGACGGGGAGACATGATTGAAACTTTTAAGTACACAAAAGGAATAAACAAGACAGATACAGGGGGGCTGTTCAAAGTAAGGGAGGGGAGGGACATCCGGGGCCATGATATGAGACTGGAGGGAGGAAAGTTCAGGAGGGAGATGAGGAGACACTTTTTTACAGAAAGGGTGGTAGCTGGGTGGAATGCGTTACCGACAGAAGTGGTATCCAGTAGAAGAGTGGACTGCTTCAAAAGGGGCTGGGACAGGGCAAGGGGGGGTCAATGGAGGGGAAGGGTGGAAGGAAGGGGCAGCTGTGGAATAAGGGGTGCTAGCTGCACATTTGAGTAGACTTGATAGACCTCTAGGCCTTTATCTGCTGGCAAATTTCGTATGTTCATATCTAGGAAGAAAGGGATACAAGAATATAAGTTCCTATTATAATGCAACTATGGCACCTGACACCCAGGTAAAAAATATTCTTTGTTGAAAAAATGTTTTTGTTGTAATAAGCCATCGACTATAGACACAGGGACTTATATAGTACTAAGCCTATTTTACCCAAGCATAGAAGCAATGTGAAAAATAGTGTGTGATGTTGAGAGTGTCATATTAACAGAGTACAATTATTCAATCTAAGATGGAAATATAGATTGAAAATGTAATAAATATTACACATATTACTTATATATTTACTATAGATCCTAGCTCCTGAAGAAGCCCACAGAGGGTGAAACGTTGGGCATGATCATGGGATCATAGTGCAAAAGAATACGCTACAATAAAAAAGTGATCAACAAGAGTTTGGATGCATGGCTGGTTTTTATAATTTGAGTGATGAACTTCCCATTCTCCAACCCCAATAAGAACACTAGCTTTATGATCATTTGAAGGGGACCCACCTAATTCTACTTTTGCTTCTTTAATAAGTGCCGTGGGATCTTTTACTTCCACCTGGACAGTGACAAAAGATGAATAGAAGGGACCTTGCTTTAACATCTCATCCAAAGGACAGCGCCTTAATAGTGCAACAACCCCCTCATACTGCACTACAGTTTCCATTATGGGTATTATCCCAAATACCTGGTGTGGGGCTAGAACTCACAACTTTATGATCTTCTGGCCACAGAGGGGAGCGTGCTTCTTACTGAGTCACTGACACTGACACTCCAACTGCAGAACTGAACTAGAACTCAGTAAGTAGCTTACTAGTTCAAACTCTCCCCTCAACAACTTCCTGTCTTCTGAACTGAACATCCATACATCACATATTCTGTTATACATGTGCCCCCCCCCCATGTGAAGTGAGGTTACTAAAATATTCTAGAACCAAAAGTGTTAAGTAGGTCCTTTTAATATGAGCTGCAAGGGAGAAGCACAGAACACAGAAGTGTTTCCACAGTAGAGACAGAAAAGCAGGAATATTGAAATCAATGCTAGTCTGGAACAGAGGGAGTGTGCAGCTGAGTTCAACTGTCCCAGCCTTTGAGCTGGGACCTGGTCTCTGAAGTACTTGGCCAGGGGTGCCTGCTGGACTCGAACTTGTGCAATGTACTAGGTTCACAGTGTGGCATAGATGTCCTGTTGGGTTCAGTCTGCAGAAGGGTAACAGAATCAAGGTAGCAGAGCATGAGACCATGCAAGAAATGGAGCAGAGCAGAAAGACTCCCAGAGGACTTCGGAACATGGTTAGCTATATTGGTCACTCAATAATGGATCCTGGAGTTTGTGCCTGAGTAAAGGAAAAGAGGTATCACAGTGCAAGTGACCTCCCAAGGGAAAATAAATACTGTTATTAAGTGCATTCAACTAAAGGTACTAAGTGCGAGAGGACAAAATTTACAGATAAAGAGAGGAAGCATGATATAACAAAAGGGAAGGAGTTGTGAATTAGATGCTGGGGAAGTGGATCCTCCCATACACAGGGAGAGAGAAAAAAGCAAGAGGAAAGGATTCTGTGAATTAAATACTGAGGACACACTAATGGACCCTCACAAATGTGATAAAAGCTAACAGAGCACGATAGAGGCTATTGGGTTTTTACTCTGCTCTAGGAGGATAGAGGTTTGTGCCCCATGAGATCAGTTTGACAGTAAGGAGGGGGAGTCCAGGAGAAATTTTCCAGCTGCCTGACTGGCGTGCAAGTCTACCAGTTGGGGGGGTCAAACATGTGTACTGAGCCCCATTGACACAGACTAGTCTTGTTGCTAAGGAATTTCTAAGAATGTTCAACTCTCTGGGGAGCTGGGGCAAGGGAAGAGTACAGTAAAAAGGGTCAGTGTCAGAATTTCATGTTTACCATGTGCCTCAGAAGGAAATGTAACATTCTGTGCTGTGATTTGTCACCTAAACAAAGCAGTTGTGAAAGGAAAATGGAGTTGTAAGCAGAGTGGGACAAATCAATTTGTAAACTGATGGTCATTTTTGCCTCCAGCTTTCAAAATCTGGTAGCCAAATCAATATTTTATTGGCCATCATTTTTAACGGCTCAAAAATCACTTTGCGAACAGGTAGCCAGTTAGTTTGTAGCTTTTAAAAGCTAGAAGCCAAATCCATTTCTTTATTGGCCACCTGGCTACCTGATTTGTTACAACCTGATTATGAGCTTGTTTCATAAATTCCTGCTGTTCAAGTTAAAGATCTGGTGTAAGCAATGACGTTCCAGTTTGGTTCAAGTGTTTAAGGTACCCATGTATTTTTTCTCACTCCTGTGGACCCACAAAACTTATAGAAACCCAGGCCATCCACCTCCAAAGGATGGTGCAGCCCATAGTAACTGATAGCCAGGGGTCAGCTACATACCCAGGTGTCCAACAAATCTAAGTGAACTGCATCCTGAACACAAGGGGGGATGGCATTTACATCCAGAGTCCAGACTGCACAAGGCTAAAGTGGCTCAGAGCAGGACCACACTGTTTGCACAGTTACTGGGATCTGAGAAATACTATCCCAACTAAAGGAGTATATAAAACCATTCAGCCCCAGCATGTTTTGAAGAGGGAGACAGGATTAAGCAAGGGATCAATGAACTGGTGAGTCAATAGGGATCACTGAAATTTCCAATCTGCAGTTGTGCCTTAGTATCTAAACAGCTGCCAAGCCACCAGGCATATTATGTGCAGCATCGAGGGTAAAACTAATGAGTGGTGCATTTAACGGTAATACTATTAATAAAGGAAGGCTGATCCCTTACTAACATTTTTATTCTTATACTAAATCATACCTCTCAACTGTACCACATTATGAGGAACGTTCCTCATTTTACCTCATAAAAGCTCCATGTTCCACATTGTGAGGACTTGTTCCACATTCAAAGTCAACATTTTAAATCACAAAATCCATAGTAAATGATGGAAAATAGATATTATTCAATTAGCAACAGACTTTCTGAACATAAATGCAACATTTTAACAGTGGTTTGAGCTTCTTAGATAAAGATTTGATTAAGTGTTCCACATTTTGCCCATTTGTTCCACATTTTGACAGGCACTGTTCCACATTTGGGGGACAAAAGGTTGAGAGGTATGTATTAAATACAGACACAGTTTTCATCTCCAAACATGGCTTGATCCTTATCCCATTGGAGTCAGGTTCATCTTTCCCTGCCACAATCTAAGCCAATTACCCCTCTAGGTCACCAGAAACTCTGGTATATACTCATCAATACAGTAGCCCGAGGCTAGTCTAATGAAAACTAAATAAGAATAGGAATATGGACAGACATAGGACTAGCGAACGCTCAAAAATATGTTCCACTACTGTACTGCAGCTCAGAAAGATAAGCAACCTCCAGTAAGAAATCAATAGTTAAATCTTTTTATAGAGTGTTAAAAATGGTCTGCTTTTCCACAAAGTTAAGGATAATCTAAAAACATTTGTATTTAGAAGCTAGTAACTGCACAAGATGCAAAAAAAAAAAAAAAATTAAAAGCATCTAAATCAGTAAGACGTGAGAAGGGATTGCTCTTTCAAATTTCTATTCCACAGATTTCAAAAGAAACTCTGCATAAACAAGGCAGATTTTATGATCACCAAACATGAAGAAAAGACTTTTTTAATTTTCGTGATGCAATGGTAGCACCTTAAAGCAGCAGTGCAACAAAAAATGTTTTTTCCACAAAAGATAGTTTCAGCTACAATAAAAAAAAATCTCAGTATACCTATCAAATATACTTGCCTAGGTACCACCTATGCTGCGCACCATGGGCCTTTTTTTATTTTTTGGATCCTACCACTTGCCAGGCCTACAATGTTATTTCTTTGTAAAACGTGGCGGCCATCTTTTTTTCCTGCGATAAAAATTCAATTAAAACATTTATAAAATACTCAGATTTTTGGTAGAATTAGAAAATTGTACCACCAAATAAAACTGGAAGATACCTGAAATCTTTTATAGTGAAAAAAGGTAGGGTTAAATGTTTTGCGCAATATCGTTGCACTATTGCTTTAAAACTGAATTATGATAATAAAAATTAGTGGTAACTTATTTATTTGGTTAGAATGTGAACAAGAAATTTGAAGATGTTTAATACTTTATATATCAATATACTTTTAACATTCATGGATATTTAAATATAGTTGCTTGGTACACCCAGCAGACCTGGGTTTGATTCCCACAACCTCCATTAGCATTCTGTGTGACTCTGAGCAAGTCACTTAACCGACTGGTGCTCCCAGGTCACTGCTGAAAAAAGGCACTTGTGCCTAATGGGCCTTACCTGGTTACCAAAGAATAATAACAATAATACAGGATAATGTTATATGCAGAACAATACTGCCATTACTTGAAGCTTTCGTTCAGAAAAGTACAGTTTCTAGCCCTTTTAGCCATTGGAAACATAATTTTTATTAAAAAGGTTTAACTTTATCAAACTTAGGGCTAGAAACTTATTCTATTTTATACTTATTTTCTTTAAATGAAAGCACGAAATCATGTTGACAAACAGTTTTCATATATTAATATGCAGTATTATTGATACTGTATTGTACATCCTTTAAATTGTATCTAATATACATGGAGTTACTTTGATGTAGATAAGTTCTATCAATGCAGTTTTCATGTATCAATATGTTTAAATAATATATTTTGTATCAATTTGTATTATTTTAAAGTATCAGTACATGAAAACTGCATCAATACAACTTATCTATATGAACCTGACTCCTAGCTTTGATTTTAAAATAATTAAGTTCCCAGCCCTAATGGTTCCAAAGTTAGCCCTTTCTTACTATAACTGGCTTACTTTAGAATAATTAAGACTGGGATCCTAGGGCCCTATACACAGTTATGACGGACTGTCACTAAGTGCTTGCAATGACACTTTTGTGCCACATCCCAGTTTTGTGCCCCCTTGTGTCTTGCAAAATGCTGTTGCAGTCCTTGCATGGTTGCTAACTCACTCGGAACCCTGTGGGGAGAAGGGGCAGAGTATACCATGCTAATGATCTGCTATGCCATGCACAGACCATGGCGGGTGACTGCTGGTGGCCCAGTCACAAAGTTGAACACCACTCCTTCCCAGTAGAACAATTCTGGACAGGCCATAGGGGCAGAGCTACATTTCATCCAAAGGAGGAAGAGCCAGCACACTGCAGGATGGAGATCAAAGTGGAACCAAATGAATTCAGATGCATGCCGAGGAATAGGGCTGGGGGAGTTCCACTGGCCTACCAGGGAGACTAAATGGGCCTGGATTTGGGGGGCGGGTCACTGGACATCAGGGAGAGTAAGAGTCTGGGTGTGGGAGGGGGCCACTGGAAAGCAGGGAAAGTAAATGGGCTTGGGTGTGGGGGCACTGGACACCAGGGAAAGCAAATCTGCATGAGTTTGGGAGGGGGTCACAGGACACCAGAGAGAGTAAATGGACCTGGGTGTGGAGGGAAGCCACATGACACAAAGGAGAGTAAATGGGCCTACTTGTGGAAAGGGGAACCACTGAACATCAGGGAGCATAAATGGGTCTGGGTGTGAGGGGGGAGCACTGGACACCAGGAAGAGTACATAGTTATGAACCTCAGTGTGTGAAGGGGCACTGGGCATCAAGAATAGTAAATATGTCTGTATGTGTTAAGGGGACCACTGGCTACCAGGAAGAGTAAATGGGTCTGGTTGTGGAAGGGGGCCACTGGACACCAGAGAGAGTAAATTGGCCTGGTTATGGCAGGGGGCCCACTGGACACAAGGGAGAGTAAGTGGGCCTGGTTATGGGAAGAAGGCCAGTGGGCCTGTGTGTATAAGGGGGCCACTGGACACCAGGAAGATTAAATGGACTTTGGTGAGGATAAAGACCACTGGACACTAATGAGAGTAAATGGCCCTGGGCATGGGAGGGGGCCACAAGATACTACGGAGAGTAAAGTGGGCCTGGATGTGGGAGGGTGGCCACTGGACACCAGGGGAAGTAATTGCGCCTGGCTGTGGGAGGGGAGCCATGGGACACAAAGGAGAGAAATTTGCCCCAGTGTGGGAGGGAGCCACTGGACACCAAGCAGAGAAAATGGGTCTAGGTCTGGGAAGGGGCCTCTGAATACCAAAGAGAGTAAATGAGCCTGGGTGTGGAATGGGGTCGCTGGACAAAAGGGAGAGTAAATGAGCCTGAGCGTGGGAGACAGCCATAAGATTCCACAGAGTGTAAATGGGCCTGGGTGTGGTAGAGGGCCACTGGACACCAAGGAGAGTAAATGGGCCTGGGTGTGGAATGGGGGTCACTGGACAAAAGGGAGAGTAAATGGTTCTGTGCGTGGGAGGGGTGCACAGGACACCAGGGAGTGTAAATAGATCTGAGTGTGGAAGGGGGCCACTGGACACCAGGGAGAGTAAATGAGCCTTGTTCTGGGAGGGACCCCCTGGACACCAGGGAAAGCAAATAGGTCTGGGTGTGGGAGGAGAACACTATGTACCAGGGACAGTAAATGAGCAGGTGTGTATGTGTTTTCACACATATCAATATATATAAACTGTATTGCTAGGATTTATTTTTGTCAACCTGAATGCAAGCTTTCATCGAAACATAGATGATGACAGCAGAAAAAGACTGACAGTCCATCTAGTGTGCCCATATTATAGAAACATAGAATTTGATGGCAGATAAGGACCGCTTGGCCCACCCAGTCTGCCCATTTCCCTAGCTAGTGGATAAGCTGCAGATCCTAGTTAACCAACAGCCTACTTCTTCCTACCGCCACCCCCTAGAATTGCCTTATGACTGTCCCATGCATTCTTGAATTCCACCACTGTTTTTGACTTCACAACCTCCTCAGGAAGGCTGTTCCATGCATCCACAACCCTCTCCATGAAAAAATATTTACTCACATTACCTCTGAGCCATCCCCCCTGTATCTTCAAATTGTGCCCCCTTGTTCTTGCACACCTTTTTTTCTGAAAGATGCTACCCTCTTGGACTTTGTTGATTCCCTTGAGGTACTTGAAAGTTTCTATCATATCCCTCCTCTCCCTCCTTTCCTTGAGGCTATACATGTTAAGCTCCTTAAGTCTCTTTTCATATGTCTTCTGATGCAGACCCTGCACCATTTTAGTTGCCCTCCTCTGAACTGCCTCCATCCTATTATACCCCAGGACTTATTGTCTTTCTGGGATCTATGCTTACCATATTCCACCTTTTGTCCTCCATGTTTCCACCTTCCTCATCCCACTGAGTAACTCATATACCCTTAGCGCTATTCTAGCTGTGTTTAAGGACATTTATGGTTTTGCACCCATCACCTCTGCTGGCAGACTATTCCATGACTCAACCATTCTTTCTGTAAAATACTGCTCCCTCACATTCTTTTTAAAATCTTTCCTCCTTTAACCTTCACTCATGACCCCTTGTCCTAGCTTCCCTGTTCCCAGTAAATAGCTCCTCATGGTTCAGCTTGTTTATTGCTTTTATGAACTTGAAGGTCTCGGTCATACTCCCACCTCTTGTCTGGTTTGGAATGAATGCATGTTCAGTGCCTACAGACAATCCTCATAGGATCTGCCCTCCTGACCCTGAATAATCATGGTCACCCTGCGTTGAACCATCTCTAGCCTGTTCCTGCCTTTTTTTTTAGGTTGGGACTCAAGAATTGAGCACAGTACTCCAGGTGTGGCGTTACCAGTGACCTATGCAGAGGTAACAGTACCTCCTGCTTCCTCCCTCTCCCAGGGCACCCTAGCATCCTGTTACCCTTGCTGTAGGCCTTGTTACACTGACTGGTTTGTTTAAGGGAGTCACTGATGATGACGTCTAGGTCCTTTTCCTCTGATGTTGTGTCGAGCTTAACCCCTCCCATCCAATACTCTGTTCTGGGGGATTTTGTTCCATAAGTGCATCATTTTGCAGTTCATGGCACTGAATTTCTGCTTCCAGACTTTGAACTAATTTTCCAGCCTTTGCAGGTCTCTCTGGAATTCCTTTATCTCCTCCATGTTGCCAACTCTACCCCTGAGTTTTATGTCAGCTGCAACTACCCACAACCCATCCTGGATTCCCTCTCCTATATTGCTGAAGAACATATTGAAGAAGACTGGACTTAGGACAGATCCTTGTGGCACTCTGCTGGTGACCACTCTAGCCATTGATCTGACCCAATTCACCTCTACTTTCTGCTGCCTCCTCTCTAACCAACTCCCTACCCACGTTATTATTTCCCTGGTTGCACCCAGATCCTCCATCTTCTTTGGCAGCCTTTGGTTTGGCACTGAGTCAAATGCCTTGCTGAAGTCGAAGTACAGTAAGTCTACTGCATGCCCCTTGTCAACTACCCTGGTTACATAGTCAAAGGATACTATCAGGTTGATCTGATGAGATCTACCTGCCATGAACCCATGATGCTTATTATCCTGAAGCCCACTGTTCTGCAGGTGTTTCATTAGGTCCACTTTGACTAGTGTCTCTATCAGTTTCCCAATCACGGAGGTAAGGTTGATGGGTCTAAAGTTTTCCGGTTGCCCCTGGTCCCCTCTCCTGTGTAGCAGAATGTCTGCCATCCTCCAGTCCTTAGGAACTACCCCTCACTACAAAGAGCTATTGAATAGCCCACCATGGGTCTAGCTAACATTGATGCCAGTTCCCTTAGTACTTTCAGATGCATCCTCTTCAGCCATGGGCATTGTTTTAACTCGGGGCTGCTAACCCTTTTCTGTCTCTTTCACTAGTATACTTCTGCAACCTCATTTCTGAGACCCCTCTATCAGCTGCCTTTATGCTATTCTCTGGCAAGGGTCCGCTGTTCTCGCTAGTGAATACCGATCAGAAGTAAATTGTTCAGCACAGGTGCTTTCTGCCTGTCTTCCTCTATTATCCTGCCCCCCCTTTAGCATAACAATCACCCTTCCCATCTTTCTTTTTCACGCTTATATACTGTATCTAAAAAAAACTGTTTTTCCCCTCCCTTGACCCCTCTACAATACGTAGATCTGTGTCTGCCTTTGCAGTTTTGACAGCCCTTTTGGCCTTTCTAGTTCTCTCCTGATACTTGTCCCATACTCATCCCCCTGTTTTTCTTTGTACCTTATACATATGTAACCCCCCTGCAAATGGGGGTTCCCAAAAGACTTCCAGGAGCTTGCTTGAATGCTCCAAGCCTGAATGGTGTTTGGCGTTTAATCCATTTATCTGTGAGTGTTTTAGAGCCTCTGGTACTGTTTCTTTAAGAGCTGTCTGCTTGCAGACATAATTAGTTTGTATGGGGTGACTGTGTGTTTCTCTGCTTGAGTACCACTCGCTGCTGCCAATTCACTCCATTTTTGCAGTCACTAGGGTAAAGGGAACCTATCTGAAGATATAACTGTTTGCCAGAAATCATTTAGAGAATAATGAAATACAGTTTGTCTAACCTGCTTTCTTTGCAGTCAGAACTGTGTTTGCCTAGATTCCCCATTCTAGTTTTGAACTGCTGAATTGGACCAATCAATGTGGGTTAAGGTAGCTCTAAAATGGTGCCTTAGACGAATCAGAACTTGACTCGTAATCTGAGCCAGCCACAAGAGGATTGTATGGGCAGTGACTCTGGGAGATGTAGTTTGGACTTCAGCGCCTTTTGGACCAACAGGGGCAGTCTATTGTGAGTGACAGCCAATCCAGCCAAGAACTGGGAGGAACTCAAAGAAGTGCCCAGTTTTGTCTGCTGGAGTTTCAGTTGAGCTCTGGCAGTGAAGAGGAAGGAGCCCTGTGCTTTTTTCGATGTGCAGTTTTAGTCGGAAACGCGTAAGGCCCCGAAGTTTTCAGTCTGTAGCTTGTAACTGCTTGTTAGGACTGAATCAGTCCTGGAGAAATCAAGGATATCTGAAGAGAAACCAGGCTCACCCTGTAGAAGACTGGAGAAATTGCTGAATTGCACTCGTCTGTCAGGAACTGAATCTCGTGTGTTCTCCCGGTATTGTGCAGTAATTGCGATCGAGATAGAGAAGCAGCCTGCCTGGTATAGTACTTTCTTTTACCATATAAATGTGGAGGAGGCTTGTGTGGCTCAAGTGAATCCTACTGCCATTAAAGGACTTTTGCCTGTTACTGTTTACCATATAAATGTGTGAGAGGCTTGTGTAGCTCAAGTGAATCCTGCTGCCATTAAAGGACTCTTGCCTGTTACTGTTTACCAATATAAATGTGTGAGGAGGCTTGTGTAGCTCAAGTGAATCCTGCTGCCATTAAAGGACTTTGCCTGTTACTGCTTACATATAAATGTGTGAGGAGGCTTGTGTAGCTCAAGTAATCCTGCTGCCATTAAAGGACTTTTGCCTGTTACTGTTTACCATATAAATGTGAGAGGAGGCTTGTGTAGCTCAAGTGAATCCTGCTGCCATTAAAGGACTTTTACCTGTTACTGTTTACCATATAAATGTGAGGAGGCTTGTGTAGCTCAAGTGAATCCTGTTGCCATTAAGGACTTTGCCTGTTGCAGTTTGTCATATAAATGTGTGAGGAGTCTCGTGGAGCTCAAGAGTAGCCCTGCTGACGCTGAAGGACCCTATCTTGTTTGGAGGTCGTGAGTACTAATTCAGAGTCGCTCCCTGTTGAATTGCCACATTGAATCCAAATGGAATTACACTGCTGACTGTTTAACTAATTTTCTCTTTCTCTGTGGTGAAAGGCCCCTACCAGCTGCTACAGTTTGAACTAGCCACTAGGGCTTGGGTACCCAGGGACAGTAACTGGTAGGGATAGGCCTGTGCACAGAGCCATAAATAGATGAGTAAAGTGATAAGCTAATTAACCTGATTCCCCTGTCCTTGTCATATCCCCTAAATAAATCAGAGCTGCTTGTTTCAGCAAAGTTATACTGCCTGAGGTATTTGTCTATGTTAAAGTATTGTACTGTGATTGTTGCACTGTATCTTCTTATTTTACAGGGTCTGATGCCTGAACCAGTCCTGGGGTAAGTGTATACTGTGAAGGTAATTCTGATATACTGTGTGGGCCACTAGTGGGAAGAAAGGTTGCAGTGTCCCAGAGGGCTGTGACCAAGTTAGTTTAACTATTGCAACCCTGACCTCTGGGTGGAGGCACCGGCCATCAGATCTAGGCCTCAACCTGTTAGTGGCAAATCAGGCAGGGGTAGTAGCCCGGGATAGTGCCATCTAGGGGTTACATCTTGGAGGCTCACCACTGGATTGTGTGTCCTCTAGTGGCCATATTTACAAACCACTGTTAAGAAAAAAAAATAAATAGGTACCCGACAGAAGTGGCTGTACACCGGCTGGTGGAGTGGTGTACTGGGGAGGGTCGACCCCAAATACTATACTTATCCTGGATATCCCTGGGTATCCAATACGGACACTGTACAGGAGTACTTTCCAAGGTGGAAGGTTACAAAACCCTGTGGTGGTGGGTCGGCATGCTAATCTGCTCACCCACACTTTCCTGGCCCTAGTAGAGTTTAAGGATCCCATAGATAGCCCAAAGTGCCACAGATCATTACCCCAAAGGGAGCCCTCACTGCTTGGAGTGATAACTAAGGTCAGTATAAAGACCCGGAGAATGAGCCCCCACCACTATCTGAAACTTTTGAGGAGAATTTGCTAAATGGTTGCTGGGGAAGGGAAAACTGTGGAGGACTTGAAGAAACTATTCTTGCCACCTGGGGTGTTCCTTCCCCAACACCCTCTCCGCTCCAGTACCCGTAATGGTGGCTGAACCAATGCAGACTCCTATTTCTGCACCTGCCATTAGTCACGACTCTTACCAGAGGTTGAGGATCTCTCTGGCACCCTCCCACCCTCAAGGGAGGATGACTGGGAGACCTGGATAGACTATGTTGCCCCAAGTGCTAGAATGGCAATGCCGGAAGCCAAAAAGCCGAAAGAGGGTTAGTGAGAGCCTCCGAGGTCCTGCCCTGGCTACCATCCATGCTAAACGGGCCAGTAACCCTGAGCGACTGCACAGGCCTATCTTGAGGCCTTGGAGAATGTGATGGAGCCCAGATTCTGATGAGGACCTATGGTGAGAGTAAGAAATGCACAACAGTACCAAGGGGAGTTGTTGTCTGTGTATGTCGTGATCTAGACTGGAAAATTGTTGCAAGAATGCCTCTAGAAAAGGTAGTTTGCCAGCGATTGAACTGACCGAACCAGGCTGGACAGGATCCTTAGTCTGCCCCTTCTCAGAACTGCTGTTGCTTCAGTTACGCCTGGCAAATCGACTGGAATCCCCACCCTCCTATGATGAGTTAATGAGAGAAATTCGAGGAGTTGAGAAAAGGCGACCCTCGGAGGGACCTGCACTAATAGCTGCGGCCAACGACCAAGTGACTGAGGGGTGACCCATCAAGGAAGTTCAGGGGCAGAGGTTGGCAGTCAATGAGTGCTCTGACAAGAAAAAGATATGCCACAACGAAGGGAACTGTTGAGAGAGATCGGAATTCAAAACAGTCCCTTTATGAAGGCCTGCAAGTAAGGGCCCTGACCAATATCCAACTGCATCTGCTATGGGGGTGGGGGTACTCACCCATGTATCTCCTGCTGATAATGGCTCCAAACTCAATTCCTTGACCATGGAAGTGGAGAAACTGACGAGATGTCTCCAAATGCTTATCACACTGCAGACAGAGATGGCACCAGGTTTCCAGTTAGTAATACCCCGCCCTGGCTCAAGTGGTGCCTCGACCCTTCTAACTCCAGAAAGTGTCTTTTGCTATAATTGTGGGAAGGATGGGCACATGGAAAGGAATGCTGGTCCCAAAAACACTGACAAAGTTGCATATAGGCTACAAGGAGAGCTTCGAGAACAAATCAGTGGTTAGAGAGGTGCACGAAATGATCCCAGTGAGGCACCAAAATGCTAACTCACGTCCTTTTGTGGCAGGTCAGTTGCCCAGGCCCCCACTACCGCCTCTCCAGACTGGTCCAGAATAGTGGGTCCTCCATGGAGACCACTGTAAGGTGAATGGAGTGTCTACAAGAGCTGTGATAGACAGTGGCTCCCAAGTGACAATTATGTTCCAGGATTGGTATCAGAAGCATTTGTCAGACGTACCCTTACAACCATTAGAAGGACTGCATGTATGGGGTTAAGTGGAGAAGGCCTACCCCTATTCCGGGTATATCAAAATTGGCTGTCTTTCCCCACCTCCGTGGCTGGAGTGGCCGAACAAGTGAGACCCTAGCCTTAGTGTGTCCCCCCACTGGACTGTATGATGGTGTCCCTTTGTTGATTGGAACAAATGCTCATATGTTCGAAGGCTGGCACAGTTGTGTTATGAAAAACAGGGGTCAAAGACTAGTAGAGCTTTAAGAGTTCGGCTTTAATTAAGAAGGCCTAATGAGGCACAGAGAGATGCTGAAAAATATAGAACCAGAGGAACCGGTCGGAATTGTATGGAAGAAGGATCCTGAGTCTCTGATCCTGGTGCCAAATGCCCAGTGTACCTTACAGGAGAGGTCCGTATCAGAAAGGATGTTAAGAATAAAATATTAATGTTGGATGCAATTGGATGATGGAAAATTGCCAGAGGGACTGCTGGTCAAGCCTAGTATTTTGCCCGCTAGAGCCCATGCTTATGCCAGAAGGGTAATGGTCAAGTTCATAATGTGTCTGAAAGAGACATTAGAGTAAATAGAGGTTGCATCCTGGCTAATGTGCATTGTGAAGACACTGCAGTGCTACCCAGCAGCAAGAGTTCAAGGAAGAATGACAGAGTAACGCCTGACTTGTTTGATTTTGCCGACTCCGTTGCCAGTTGAATGGAAAGTGAGGATCAGTGAGAAGCTTGCAGAGAGACCAGGTGTTTCTTTAAAGGAATGGGAATGGGATGCGTACAAGGAGCTGAGCACAATATCGGCTGCATGACGAAAGACCATTTAGTGAGAGGTCTCGAGCCTGGCACCTGCTGACATAGATGATGTGAGAGCGGCATCTGCAAGAGATGTTAGCTGCTGGTGTAATACAAGAATCCAGAAGCCCTTATGCTTCCCCATTGTGGTAGTGAGGAAAAGAATGGGACAGTAAGGATGTGCTGGATTATCGCACCTTAAACCAGCGGACTATCCCTGATCAGTACACAATGCCCCGCATTCAGGATGCTTTGGACTGCCTAAGCGGGGAGCAAGTGGTTCCCTGTGTTGGATCTCCGCGGTGGGTACTACAGATCGATGGCCCCAGAAGGACCGTGGAAGACAGCCTTTATCTGTCCACTTGGCTCTATGAATTCATGAGGATGCCTCAAGGATTTCAGTGCCCCAGCCACTTTTCAACGATTGATGGAGTGTGCAGTGGGGACACTGAACTTACTAGAGTGCCTGGTATACCTAGATGATGTTTTGTGTTGGCAGCTCACTGGAGGAACATGAGCAGATTATTTAAGGTATTGGACCGACTGGAGGACTTTGGCCTTAAACTGTCCATTGATAAGTGTCAATTCTTTCAAACATCAGTAAAGTATGTGGGACATAGTATCCACGAGGAATAGAGACCGACCAAGTAAAGTTAAGGCCTTGACCACCTGGCCACAGCCCAAAAATCTAAAAAGAACTGCAAAGATTCCTGGATTCTGTGGTTATTATGCGACTTCATCAAGGACTATTCAAGAGTGATCCGCCCTTTACTTAACCTTACTCAGGGTATACCCCAACCCACAAAAATACCAAAAGTCAAGCGTCCTCAAGACTGAAAGAGTGTATTTTCATCCGAGTGAAGTATTTGGGGCCGCTGGACTCCTGATTGTGAGACTGCTTTTCATGAGATCATATATCAACTTACCCATGCTCCAGTGCTGGCCTATGCCGATCCAAGAAAACCTTACGTCCTGCACACTGATGCTAGCATGCAAGGGTTGGGGCTGTGTTGTACCAAGAGCACGAGAATGGCCTGAGACCAGTGGCCTTTGCCAGTAGAAGCCTGACCCCATCCAAAAGAACTATCCTGTACGTAAGTTAGAGTTCCTAGCTTTGAAGTGGGCTATTGTTGACCAATTCCATGAGTACTTGTATGGGGCTAAAATACTAGTAAAACGACAATAATCCTTTGACCTATGTGAGACCTCAGCTAAGTTGGATGCCACTGGCCATAGGTGGCTTTCTGCAGTATCTACATACGACTATGCTCGAATACCGAGCAGGTCTCAACCACATAGATGCTGATGCTCTCTCCAGAGGCCTGTTCCCAGAATGATTGGGTCAGATTGGCAGAACCTGACATTCGGGCACTCTGCCGGAAGTTTGACAGGAGGAACAAATGTCCACGGATGCAGTGGACTGCATGGTGGATTGCTTGGGACCCTCTGAGAGTTCATACCTGCTGCTTATGCCACTTTTCTGCAATAGAACATTGGTGCACTGCCTCAGCTGGACAATGACAGTATTCAGTGGGCTCAGTCCGCGATCCCATGATCAAATCAGCTTTAGAAGCCCTCTGTGCAGGAAAGATGTGTCCAAATTACGCTCCACTGATTTGAGAACTGCACTGTTATACAAAGAAGGTCCTAAGTTGAAACTGATCAATAAACTGTTATACAGAGAAACAGTAGACAGAGGGGACAAGTAGACAAACAACAACTAGTGCTGCCCACTGCCTTTCGAGACTCAGTATTGAGGTCCTTGCACAACCACATGGGGCACCTTGGTATAGACAGAACACTTGACTTGGTGAGATCCAGATTCTATTGGCCTAAGATGGGGGCTGATGTGGAGCAACACATTCGAACTTGTAGTCGCTGCTTACAGAGAAAGCTTTGCCCCAGAGGGCTGACCCCCTTATTGCACATCACCACCAGTGCACCCATGGAGCTGGTCTGTATTGATTTTCTGAGTTTGGAGTCAGATCAAAGAAATATCAATGTAACGGTGGTCACTGACCATTTCATGAGATATGCCCAAGCTTTCCCCACAAAGACCAAGCATCCACTGTGGCCAAAGTACTTGTAGAAAACTTTTTTGTTCACTATGGGGCTCCAAAAGAATCCATTCTGATCAAGGAGAGACTTGAGAGTTGTCTGATCAAAGAGATGCTTTCTCTGTGGGGAGTGCGAAGTCCAGAACCACTCCTTACCACCCCCAGAGGACCCACAGCCTGAGCGTTTCAACCGCACTTTGCTAGATATGCTAGGCACCCTGCACCCAAAGGACAAGCCTAGATGGAGCCAACAAAATAGCACTCTGGTACATGCTTATAACTGCACCAAAAGTGATGCCACTGTGTTCTCCCCTACCGCCTGATGTTTGGAAGAAGCTCGACTACCGGTAGATGTGTGTTTTGGGGTCTCTCTGATGGGGTTCAAGCTGACAACTATTTACAGTATGTGCAAAGTTAAAGGCCAGCTAACTCATGCGTACCAACTGGCTCAAACCATGGCTGCCAAAAGAAATCTGGCCAACAAAGAAAGGTATGATAAAAGGTGAAAGCACAGGAACTCCAGGAGGAGATGGTGATTGCTAAGAAATCTGGGACTGCATGGCAAACACAAGATTGCTGACAGATGGCACCATCTCCCTCACATTGTAGTGGGCAAACTAGATGATCTGCCAGTGTACAAAGTAAGGCCTGAGAATAATTCAAAGATGTAAAAACAATGCATAGAAATCATTTACTGCCCATTGGACAAATCTTGATCGAGTCTGAGCCCCAGAAGATGCCCTCTGGACCAGTGACTAGAGCTGCTGCTAAAGAAAAGATCAAGAAAGTCTGCACCTACAGAAGCAGAGTTAAAGTGTTCCCCCTCCACAAAGTCCCAGTTGAGCATGACTGTCAGGCCATATCAGAAGAAAGTGAGAGTGACTTTGAATACTATCCTTCTTACGAACTGAGTCAATTGTTTTGGGGCAATCCCCTAGTCAATACTGGAGACGAAGCTGGGCCTTCTGGACTGTCTAAGCCCCAGCTCGGTCCCTGGAGCCAGTGCTCCCAGAAAGTGAAGTGCAAAGCATCAGATCAGATGAAATGGAATCATTGTGCATGGTTGAACTGTTTGAGCTTTCAGGGAGGAAAATGATGGATTAGGGCAGACTGGTGATACACCAGAACAAGAAGAGTATTTTAGTGCCCTGACAGTCCACTGCCAGTATCCGAAAGCTCTCCATGTGAGCCAAATGTTGTGGACTCAGAAACTGTAACTCCTGGAGCTGAAAGTGCCCAAGTTCTAGCCTCTCTACCCCATGGAGACTCCTGACCAGTGAGGACAATGCTGAAAATGAGGCTCAGAGTGCAGAGACTGTAACAGTTCCCCTAGAAAGACTGGTCGAGCTGTAAACCTGTGGTGCACCTCAGTTATGATTCCCTTGGGAGGCCTGTGGACTTGCCTCTCAATGTTGTCCATAAAGGAGTGCATGTGTCCCCGAGCTCATTGCCCAAACTAAGCGTCAGTGCTAACTCCAAGTTACTTGTGTTGCCCTCTAAGTATGGTGCCCTTGCCACATCCAGCCCCAAGGTAACTGACAGGGAAGGGCCCCCTCTCTTCAGGTTTCATGTACAAGAGGTAATAACTTGAGTTATGGTACAATGTGTGTGTAATACTGTGTAAAGAGTGACGTACTGCAATGTTTCAGAAATGTGTTCTTGGTAAAATGTTATATTGACTGATGATTACATGTGTGAGCCTAATGCAAATGTATATGGTTGCAGTTGAAACTTATGGGGGTACTTGCTTGGCGCGGACGTCAAGCTTTCCCAGGTCAGGAAAGTGTAACCCCTGCAAATGGGGTTCCCAAAAGACTTCAGGAGCTTGCTTGAATGCTCCAAGCCTGAATGGTGTTTGGCGTTTAATCCATTTATCTGTGAGTGTTTTTAGAGCCTCTGGTACTGTCTTTTAAGAGCTGTCTGCTTGCAGACATAATTGACTTGTATGGGGGACTGTGTGTTTCTCTGCTTGAGTACCACTCGAGCTGCTGCCAATTCACTCCATTTTTGCAGTCACTAGAGTGCAAAGGGAACCTATCTGAAAGATATAACTGTTTGCCAGAAATCATTTAGAGTAATAATGAAAATACAGTTTGTCTAACCTGCTTTCTTTGCAGTCAGAACTGTGTTTGCCTAGTTCCCCATTCTAGTTTTGAACTGCTGAACTGGACCAATCAATGTGGGTTAAGGTAGCTCTAAAATGGTGCCTTGGACGAATCAGAATTTAGACTCGTAATCTGAGCCAGCCACAAGAGGATTGCATGGGCAGTGACTCTAGGAGATGTAGTTTGGACTTCAGCGCCTTTTTGGACCAACAGGGGCAGTCTATTGTGAGTGACAGCCAATCCAGCCAAGAACTGGGAGGAACTCAAAGGAAGTGCCCGGTTTTGTCTGCTGGAGTTTCAGTTGAGCTCTGGCAGTGAAGAGGGAAGGAGCCCTGTGCTTTTTTCGGTGTGCAGTTTTAGTCGGGAAATGCGTGTAAGGCCCTGAGTTTCCGGTCTGCAGCTTGTGTAACTGCTTGTTAGGACTGAATCCATTCTGTGAAGAGACTCAAAGGATATCTGAAGAGTAGAAACCAGGCTCACCCTGTAGAAGACTGGAGAAATTGCTGAATTGCACTCGGTCTGTCAGGAACTGAATCTGCTGTGTGTTCTCCCGGGTATTGTGCAGTAATTGCGATCGAGATAGAAGACAGCCTGCCTGGTATAGTACTTTCTTTTACCATATAAATGTGTGAGGGGCTTGTGTAGCTCAAGTGAATCCTGCTGCCATTAAAGGACTTTTGCCTGTTACTGTTTACCATATAAATGTGTGAGGAGGCTTGTGTAGCTCAAGTGAATCCTGCTGCCATTAAAGGACTTTTGCCTGTTACTGTTTACCATATAAATGTGTGAGGAGGCTTGTGTAGCTCAAGTGAATCCTGCTGCCATTAAAGGACTTTTGCCTGTTGCAGTTTGTCATATAAATGTGTGAGGAGTCTCGTGGAGCTCAAGAGTAGCCCTGCTGACGTTGAAGGACCCTATCTTGTTTGGAGGTCGTGAGTACTAATTCAGGGTCGCTCCCTGTTGAATTGCCACATTGAATCCAAATGGAATTACTGTACTGCTGACTGTTTAACTAATTTTTCTTTTCTCTGTGTGAAAGGGCCCCTACCAGCTGCCACGGTTTGGACTAGCCACTAGGGTTTGGGTACCCAGGGACAGTAACTGGTAGGGATAGGCCTGTGCACAGAGCCATAGGTAGATGAGTAAAGTGATAAGCTAATTAACCTGATTTCCCCCTGTCCTTGTTATAGCCCCCTAAATAAATCAGAGCTGCTTGTTTCAACAAAGTTATACTGCCTGAGGTATTTGTCTATGTTAAAGTATTGTACTGTGATTGTTGCACTGTATCTTCTTATTTTACAGGGGTCCCAGTGCCTGAACCAGTCCTGGGGTAAGTGTATACTGTGAAGGTAATTCTGATATACTGTGGGGCCACTAGTGGGAAGAAAGGGGGGTTGCAGTGTCCCAGAGGGCTGTGACCAAGTTAGTTTAACTATTGCAAACCCTGACCTCTGGGTGGAGGCACCCGCCATCGGATCCAGGCCCCTCAACCTGTTAGTGGCAAATCAGGCAGGGGTAGTAGCCCCTGGGATAGCGCCATCTAGGGGTTACACATACCTTCTTTTTGGCCCTCACACTCTCCCTGACTTGGTGTCCTATACTTGTTCCTCTTGATAAGCCTTCTTGTACATGTTTTTGCTGCCATGAGAACAGCCTCTTTTATGACCCCCATCTTTCTTCTACTCCCCCGATGCTGTTTACCCCAGCTAACCTGCCCAGGACTAGTTCCCTCATTTGGTTCAAATCCATCCTTCTGAAGTCTGGTGCCTCAGCCTTAGACAAGGGTTTACTGGTGCTCAGGACCAACTCAAACCAAACAGTATTGTGATCACTGGTTCCAAGTGGTTCCCTGACCCACACTCAGTCTACTCTTTCCGAGTTGGTGAGCACCACATGAAGAATGGCTGATTGTCTAGTGGATTCCCTGACCTACTGCACCAGCATACAGTCTTGTAAAGTATCAAGCAGGGCCTGATGTCTGGCACTCCTGGCTGCTGTAATGGTCCAGTCAATGTCCAGCAGGTTGAGATTTCCTACTAGTATAACCTCCTCTTTTTACACTCCTTTTTCTACTTCCGCTCCTACTTCCTTATCTCTCCTCTCCCTGACCTGGTGGCCTATAAACCACTCCTAAACAAAGTTTTCTAACTGATGACTTAGTGAGCTGTACCCAGAGAGATTCTACCTCCCCTTTCCCTCCAATGGATGCATTCTTCACTGCCTCTATTCCTTCCCTGACATAAATATCCACTCCTCCACCTCTATCCATCTCTGTACTTCCCGTATATAAGGTGTATCCAGGGATTGCCAGGTCCCAGTCATTGTTCTCATTAGCCTACATTTCTATAACAGCCACTAGATCCAACCCAGAGTCTGCCAGTAATGCCTGGAGTTTGCTAATTTTATTACTCAGACTCCTGGCATTGAGGCACATCACCCTCCAACTTACGCTCTCACCCCTCTGGGTTCTTGAATGACTTTTGTCATCACAATTCCTTGATATCCTAGGTGTCTTGTGTTTTAACTTTTTTCCTGGTTTATTTGGTCTACATCGCTGGTCCTCTGAACTTGTTCCACTGTGCTACAACTTCTTGTACACCTTGCCTCCATCCCTGGGGGAGTCCTGGCTAGGTTCCCCACTTCTCCTACCTCAGCTGTCGAATCCCTAGCCCCAGCCTCCCCAGCAGTTCGTTTGTCCATCTGTCAATGTAGAATTAAAACTTCTGCCCTAACGCACTAGTCCCCTCTTTTGTTAGGTGAAGGCAATCACCTTTGAAGAGC
The DNA here is from genome assembly GCA_016271365.2 of Neoceratodus forsteri. Taxonomy (NCBI): domain Eukaryota; kingdom Metazoa; phylum Chordata; order Ceratodontiformes; family Ceratodontidae; genus Neoceratodus; species Neoceratodus forsteri. Next base: position 1,550,353,694 of record CM057449.1, on the reverse strand, counting down.
CTCCTGTCCCAAAATCCTCCCCCAGTCCCCTATCAAGCGGTACCCCTGTTCCAGACACCACCTTTCTAACCACCTACTGTACTCCTCTATTTCCTCCTTCCTCATTCTGTTTTCCCCCTTCTCCCTACCCCAGACAGGGAGGATCTCAGAAAAGGCCAAGGGGGATAAGTGCTTCTTCAACCTGTCCCACAGCCTCTAGAAGTCTCACTTCACTGTGCACACAGGCCAGTTCATCAGGTGATTTGGTACCAAGGTTAACCAGCACTCCCTGCTCCCTCCCCCAATATCTTCCCAATCCTCACCAGATCCTAGATGGTGGATACTCCAAGCAGACATCTGATCATGACCACCCCTTTCTCCTTTCCCTTTTCATTTTTTTCTCCCAATTGTTTAGCCAGGTGAGACACAGTAAGCTGAAAACTTGTTTACAGGTGCAGCCTGGGAGCACAAGGAAGTTAAGTGACTTGCTTAGAGTCACACAGTATGCAAGTGGGGGTTGTGGGATTGATAACCCAGGTCTCCAGATTTGCAGCTCAGAGCCTTAAACCTCTGCGCTATACTGTCTCCCTAACAAAACAGTGTTCCCAGCCCTAACAGTTCCAAAGTTAGCCCTTTCTAAAGATCATATCTTTGAAAAGGGTCAGCTTTAGAAACATTATGGCGAGGAACTATTTTTTTAATATAAGCTTGGAGTCATGTCAACATGGTTTTGTTCTCTAGATACAGTTTCCATGTGTAACCCCCCCCCCCAAGTACCTTGTACCAGGCACCAGGGGAGTAAATGGAAATCAGATGGGTCCTTCCTGTCTGACTGCTTTCCCATGGGCTCCCTGTTATTCCATCAGACAGATGGCCAACAGTTCAGCTGACTCAGCTCCTCCCCTTCAGGCAGTTCTGTGTAAGGACAGGTTTCTGTGGAATAAAACTGATGTGGTTGAGGCTTTCATTGCAGACTCCACAGCTGACCTGGTTTGTATTACCAAAATCTGGCTGGGTGATGATTCTGGTCTTGTACTGGGGCTAGTTATCCCTGCTGAGTATTCTGTGGTGGAATGCCTTAGGCAGACACTTGGGGAAGAGGGGGCTATCTACTTTAGGTCCACTCCGGGACTAGCATTTTACCCCACATGAACTACCGGATTGTTTGAATTTGTGGCAGTTCACAGTAGACTGGGTACAAGTAGCAGGATTATTCTCATGAACCAGCTGCAGGGGCATGGGAATGATTTCTTGCAGGAAGTGGCAGACCTCATGGCTGACCTGGTTGTGGATTCTCACAGACTTCTTGTGCTGGAGATTTCAATTTCAATGCTTGGTTGATGATGAAGCCTCACATTTTGGACAGCAGTTCAATCAACTGGTGACCTCTTAGGCGTCGCACAGGTGGCAGCCACCAGGACTCACCAGTTTGACCACATTTTGGACCTACACTTCTCACTGGGTCTTGACATCTGTAGTGCAAAGGCTGATCAATCAGCTGGTCAGATCATCATGCCATTCAATTCCTTTGTGGGGTCCTCGGTTTTGTTTCCCCTGCTGTGAAAATGATTCACTACCATCCAAAATAGAGTCTGGAGCCTTGCAAACTCATGGGAGAAGTAGGTCTCATGGGCATGTTGCCAGCTTACGATGGGTGAGTCAAGAAAGTCACAGAGAGCTATAATATGGTTCTTATGACAGACATAGACTCACACCTCTCCATGTTCACCTTATTTCCCATGGCAGCTTGGTTCTGTGACAAGCTGAGACAGCTGAAGACAAAGGGGAAATGGCAGGAGCATTCTTGGAGGAAATCCTACTCTATGGAGGACAGATTGGCGCTAAGATGGTACTATAAATACCGGCAGGCAATCACCATAAAAAAGATAAGTTCCCAACCCTTACACATGATTGGGTGGCCTTTGATATGGTGTTTATCTAACATGTTTAAATATAAGAAAAATAGCAGGACAAGAGGACACAACATGAGATTAGAGGGAGGCCGATTAAGGGGGAATGTGAGGAAATTCTTTTTCACAGAAAGGGTGGTGGATGCATGGAATGGCTTACCACAAGAAGTGGTGGCTATGAATACAGTGCAGGGCTTCAAACAGGCATGGGATAGGCATAAGGGAGCAATACAAATGACTATGAATAGATAGGCCACTGACAGAGCAAAGGCCGATGGCACATTTATAAGGTAGAAAAAGAAATGGGCAGACTGGATGGGCCTTGCGGTCCTTATCTGCCGTCAACTTCTATGTTTCTATGTTTCTATGTTTATTTTGTTCACTTATTCTCACCCCTTCTACTGTGTGCAAGTCCTCCAGCTGCTTATCTCTTATCATTTTTATTAGTGTAGTTTACCTTTATAAAGCAAGAGATCATGATAGTGGATTTCTTCTGCTCACTCCCAAGCACTATGTCAATTCATATGATGTTATGGCTACCCTGACCCATTGGACCATCATTAATAAAGTCCCTGATTAAGTCCTGATTATACTTTTGTTCAGTGTTCTCAGAGGAAGGAGAAGGGAGGGGCCACAAAAAAAGTAACAAAAGCATTGGAGGGAGGGAGGTGGACACTAGTCTATTTTCAGAGCAGAGTGTCCTGAAGGGACTCACTAATCTGAATGTGGACAAAGCAATGACAGGGTGCACTCAAGGATATTGAGGGAGCTCCGAGAGGTACTGGCTGCACCTTTGCCAGTTTTATTTAACAGCTTACTGGAAACAGGAGTGGTTCTGGAAGACTTAGGGGGCAAATGTAGTCTCACTTCACAAAAGTGGTAGTAGGGATGAGACTGGCAGTTACAGGCCAGTCAGCCTAACATCGGTAGTGGGAAAGTTAATGGAGTCATTCCTGAAGGAAAAGACTGTGGAATAACTTGAATTCAATGGGTTGCAAGACTCGAGGCAGCATGGATTAACGGGGGGGGGGGTCATGAAAAACCAATCTGATAGATTTATTTGACTGGGTGACCAAGGAGTTAAATCAGTGTAGAGCAGTGGATGTGGCTTACCTAGATTTCAGTAAGGCTTTCAACACTGTTCCACATAGGAGGCTAGTAAGCAAGCTGGGTAGCTTAGCAGTGGGTCCAAAGGTGGTAAACTAGATAAGAAATTGGTTATCACTTTGGGTTTTCAGTTTAGTAGCAATAAGATGCTGATTTATCCAGTCTGTCTCTCTCTTGTATATGTATATCAGGGAAATAATTTAAGTTTGCAGGTAGGGTTCAGTCCAGTGTTGTTTTGCAGGGGGCCTGATGTATCAGAGTTATGTGGGTTGAGTCACGTGATGGCTGCCTGAAGAGCAACAGCTCCCCAATGCTCCCTCTCTCCTGTTTTGATTTAATTTTGCATTTTTACTAATTTCCCCACTTATAATTCAGTCCCCAAAGTGCTCCTACCATCCGGGTAGTCCCTCACTGATAGCTGTGTGGACTTGTGAGGATGCATGCCAAGTCAGAAATGAAAATTCCCCCACCAGAGCACACTCCACCACCGACACCCAAGAGGGAGAAGTCTTCTAAGCGGTCCAAGCTGCAGGTTGCATTGGCAGTGAAAGGCCCTCAGCTGGGCTCCACACTTACAAAAGAGAAATTTCTGGAGGAAATGAGCCCCATCAAGGACACATTACTCATGCTCACTGGTGAGCTCCAGCACCTGTGAACCTCCATGGACTCTTTAGCTACCCGGGTTTCAGACTCCGAGGCCCAAATCTCATTCCTGGATGACTGGTGGGCCAAAATCTGGTTGATGGACTGCATCTGACTAAGGAGGGAGTCAATGCATTGGGGCAGAAGTTTGACATCTTTGCAGAATATTTAAACTAGCAAATGGGGAGAGGAGTGCAGCACCCCATATGTCGAATGGGAAGAACACCCTTCCCCCCTCAGCGAGTGGTCAAACAGGAGTGCAGCATGTTTGTAGTTCATTTGCATCACCAGGTAAGGAAAAAGGTCTGGCACCCCATACAATGCACAGGGGAAATGCCAGATCTCACCCAACAACTAACACACTGAAATACGGCCAATGGAAAATCATGTACACAAATGCTCACAGTCTGGGAAACAAAGTCCCAGACCTGCAGGCAATAATGACAGAGACTAAACTAGACATAGTAGCCATTAGCGAGACATAGTTTACCAGTAACCACACTTGGGAGACTTCAGTACCTGGCTATGTACTGTTCAGAACAACAGACCGAGGTGCAAAAAGGGGGGTGGAGTGGCCCTTTATGTCAATGAAAATATCAAAGCTACAGAAATTCAGAATACACATAAGGAGCTATAAGAACTGTGGATCACCCTGGAAACAGGAAATGGGATAGCCATATGAACTGGGGTTGTGTACAGACCTCCAGACCAGGGGGAGGACAAAGACACATTACTGTTAGAAGATATACAAAACATGACAGCTAAAGGGGAGATTCTGATAATGGGAGACTTCAACATGCCAGATACAGACTGGTCAATACCAGCAGGAACATTTGCCAGAACTAGACACATGGTAGATTCCCTGCAGGGGGAGGGCCTCAAACAACTAGTACAACAACCCACAAGAGACAGGGTTATCCTAGATCTAGTACTAACTAATGGGGAAAGGATCACAGATCTCCAGGTAGAAGGTCACCTGGAGGCCAGTGACCATCACATGGTATGGTTCAATTTGGCCACTAAAACTAAATCATCCCATTCCAAGGCAAAAATATGGGACTTCAGAGATGACTTTGATAAGATGGCCAACAGAGTTAAGCTAGCCCTGGCAAAAAGAAATACAGGTGAGGTGGTACAGGCAAAGTGGGCAAGCATTAAGGATGCAATACTTGAAGCAACATCCCATTGTGTTAGAGAGAAAAGGAAGTGCAAAAGAAGAAGGAAACCACTTTGCTTCTCAAAAACAGTAGCAGAAAAGGTCAAAGCCAAAAGGCTGGCCTTCAGGAAATATAAGGGAAACGAGCAGGATGAAGATAGGGAGGCATACCAAACTTCCCTAAGGGAAGCAGGGAAGGCAGTAAGGCAGGCAAAGGCCCAAACCAAGGAAACACTAGCACAAACAGTAAAAGAAGGTGACAAGACTTTCTATAGATAGATTAGTAAAAGGAGAAAGTCCAGAGGGGGTATTGCTAAGATCAAAGGGGATAAGGGGACATGTGAGGAGGAGGACCATGCATAAGCATCTATCCTAAATAGATACCTCTGCTCAGTATTTACTGAAGAGAAGGTAGGGCAGGGCCTACAGCTCAGCACCACGGACACGTGGGGTGGAGGTGTGCACTAGTCCCTTCACAAAAGAAAGGGTCCTACAAGAGCTCAATAAGCTCAGGGTGGACAAGGCAATGGGACCTGATGGTATACATCCCAGGGTACTAAAGGAACTAAGGGTGGAACTAGCAGAGCCATTATAAGAATTGTTTAGTGAGTCTCTGAGCACAGGAGAGATTCCAGAAGACTGGTGAAGGGCTGATGTGATCCCGCTCCACAAGAGTGGTAGCAGGGAGGAGGCAGGGAACTACAGACCAGTCAGTCTTACCTCAGTAGTGGGCAAGATTATGGAGACACTCCTTAAGGAAAGGATAGTGCAACACCTGGAATCCATAGGAGCACATGATCCAATACACCATGGGTTTACAAAAGTAGGGTCCTGTCAAACTAAGTTCATAGATTTCTTTGACTGGGCAACCAGAGTGGTGGACAAAGGGGTAGCAGTTGATGTCGCCTACCTTGAGTTCAGCAAAGCTTTCGATACTGTTCCACATAGAAGATTGATTAATAAGCTGGGTAGGCTTGAGGTGGGTCAGAAGTAGGTCAGCTGGGTGGCAAACTGGTTGACGGGCAGAAAGCAGAGAGTGGTGGTAAACAGTATACAGTCAGAAGAGATATAAGTCACAAGTGGGGTACCTCAGGGATCAGTCCTGGGGCCAGTCCTCTTCAATATCTTCATCAGTGACATTGCAGATAGACTGGAGGGTAAGGTTTGTCTGTTTGCAGATGACACCAAGATCTGCAACAGAGTAGATGATCCAGATGGGGTGGGCAGAATGAGAAGAAATCTGGATAAACTGGCAGAATGGTCAGAAGAGTGGCAACTGGGGTTTAAGGCAAATAAGTGCAAGATCATGCACATAGGGAAGAGAAACCCTGAAGCCACCTATAGGCTGGGAGGGGAGTTGCTGGCAGTCACAAGGGAAGAAAGAGACTTGGGCATCATCATTACCGATGACCTAAAATCATCCAAGCAGACCACTAAAGCAGTAGATAAGGCTAGGGGGGATGCTGGGATGTATTAGTAGGGGTAACACAAGTCATAAGAGGGAGGTAATAATCTTTCTTTACAAGACACTGGTTAGGCCCCATCTGGAGTACTGCGTGCAGTACTGGAGGCCTCACCTTCACAAGGACATTAACCAAATTGAGGCAGTCCAGAGAAGGGCAACCAAAATGGTGCAGGGACTGCATCAGAAAACATATGAGGATAGATTAATGGAGCTCAATATGTATACCCTACAGCAAAGGAGAGGGAGAGAGGTGATATGATCAAAACATTCAAATACCTTAAGGGCATTAACAAGGTGAAAGAGTCTAACATGTTTCAATATAATAAAAATAGCAGGACAAGAGGACACAGCATGAGATTAGAGGGAGGCCGATTAAGGGGTAATGTGAGGAAGTTCTTTTTCACAGAAAGGGTGGTGGATGCATGGAATGGTCTACCTCAGGAAGTGGTAGATATGAATATAGTGCAGGGCTTCAAACAGGCATGGGATAGGCATAAGGGAGCAATACAGATGAGTATGAATAGATATGCCATTGACAGAGCAAAAGTCGATGGCACATTCATAGGGTAGAAAAAGAAATGGGCAGACTGGATGGGCCTTGCGGTCCTTAACTGCCACCAACTTCTATGTTTCTAAAGTGGATCCAGAGGTCGTCTCACTCTGGCAAAGGCTGTGCAAAACTAAAGACTTGCTGGAGAATCTGGAAGGGTGCAGCCAGCTCAACAACTTAATTATATTTGGTCTGCCCGAAAAAGAAGAGGGCACAGATGCTATACAATTTGTGAAGAAATTCTGTACAAAGCTGGCAGGGCTCTCTCTGAATGAAGTGGTTTAAGTGGTGGAGAGGACACATCGCTAACTTCACCCTATGCCCCCCCTTCACATCAGATGCTCCCCCAGACCACTGATTCTCCAAAAGCTGAGGGATGTCAAGGACATTCTGTGGGAAGGGCACAAAGCTCGAGTTGCTCAGGATTTGCCCCAATCTGTATGTTTGAAGTGGGCGGCCTTTCACCCCTTTGTGACCAGGTTGACTGCTGAAGGCCACCCTTTCAGGGTTTGCTACATGGCCATTCTCCAAATTCAGTATGATGGTCAATGGCATTCCCTGGATACTCCAGAGCAAGCAGCAACAGACCTTAAGCACCCATTCCCTGACCTATTTAAATGAAGCTACCATGGATTTAGGCGGCCTGCTTCTGGTGATCTGAGTGTGTTTTTACAGTTCTGTTTGTGGAGCTTCTATTTTTGTGGGGACTGATTGCAGCTGGAAGGGCGTGGGCGGCTCTGGGGGCCCCCTTGCTATGGTTGGACTAAACTCCTGCCCGTTTATGATTGTTGATGTGGCAATTATTTGTTTGGGGGAGGGTCCTGCCGCTAATTCTGTTGGCTGACTCCCTTAAACGAGCTGTGGCTGGAGCACCTTACTTTGACTGTATCTGTTCTTCTTCAGGTCCACGGCACACCTACAAGCATGCTGGCTTGGGACTTTTGGAATTCCTATCCTCTGCTTCTAATTTTTTGTGGCAACCAGCGAGAAGATCTCTGTCATCAGTGTGTCATCTCTGCTCGCTATCTGGTAAGATAGTGCAAAGAAGGGAGGCATTCCTACTTGGCAGATTGGCATTGCCATTCTGTCCTTATGCTGTTCAAGGCAGCTGTGGCCTGCAGTGAAGGAGCTTTGGGGGGCTCTAAACTATTGAGAGTATGCTACTGTGGTCACCCTGGCTCCCTGAACCCCTGTACTTTGGTTGCTTCAGAGACAGCTCTTATTGGGGTAGTTTGACATTTCCTGGACACCTCCAGTTCCTTTTATGTATACCAGCCAGGTGGACTGTCGTATGGGACTTATGTTTTCTGAGGGCTCTCCTGTGACAGTGGATTCTGCTGTTTTTCTTTTTATATTATGGTTTTATCCATAGTTATAGCATGGACTTTAATTCATTTTTCAGCCTTCTATGTTGGGGTGTTTATGAAGGGACTGTCAGTTTTATATTGCTGGTTTATGGATCACTTTTGCTACTGTTGAAGTACTTCAAATCTACTGATGTGGGCCTTTGGGGATGAGTTGTTTTTTATACATGCTGTGTTCCTCATGCATGTTGGCAGGAGGGAAGGGGAGGGTGGTTCTGTGCAGGATCAGTGCACACATCATGGATGAGAATAAGATTGGAGATTGATCCCTGGGATTGGGTGTTGGGTGTCAGGTTCCGGGTTTGCTCAATGGACTCAGTATTCTGGTACTGGGTTCTTTTTTAGGCGGGGTTGTGTTTCTAGTAGGTTGCTTGGGGTTTTGGGTGGGGTGGATGGGTATGTGTATATTTGTAAGGGGTTGGGAGATGCTGGTATTGGTGGAGTTCTATTGGTTTAACATAGGAACATAGAAACATAGAATCTGACAGCAGCTAAGGACCACTTGGCCCACCTAGTCTGCCAATTTCCTGACCTAATGGATAAACTGCAGGTCCTAGTTAACCAACAGCCTACTTCCTCCTACCCCCCTACTAGAATTGCCTTATGTCTGTCCCATGCATTCTTGAATTCCCCCACTGTTTTTGACTCCACTACCTCCTCAGGAATTTCATTCCATGTATCCACAACCCTCTCCATGAAAAAATACTTCCTCACATTACCTCTGAGCTGTTCCCCCCACCTGGAGAGATAAAGGTCTATACTGGCATGATGGTCTGCATCTGTCCATGAAGGGAACCAAGCTCCTAGATGACAGGTTTAAATGCTTCCTTGGCAAGCTTTTAAACTAGCCAAGGGGGGAGGCGCTGATAAAAGGCAGGAAATTTCAAGCCTCCCCCAACAAAACATGGCAGGTAGTAAGGTAAACGCTGAGGTACAGAGCTCAACACAGGGCAGGACAGGGGTAAATGGAAAAATAGACAAGGGCAATAAGAGCAGGGATGGGGGAAAAAAGGATAAAGCCAACATTAAATGGAGGGCAATGAGTACCAATGCCCGTAGTCTGGGAAACAAGCTTCCTGAGCTAGTAGCCCTGATGGAAGATGAACAATTGGGTATTGTGGCAGTCACAGAAACATGGTACACCGAGGACCATGACTGGGATGTCAACATACCAGGGTACACAATCTACAGAAGGGACAGGAAAGGTAAAAGAAGAGGTGGAGTAGCTCTATACATAAGGGAAGGGATCAAAGCTACAGAACTAAAAAGTAAACAGGGAGGACAAGAGGCACTCTGGGTCACCTTGGAGACAGGGAATGGCATCACAATCTGCACAGGGGTTGTATACAGACCCCCGTCTCAAGGAGATGAAATGGACAAGAAAATGATAGAGGACATTCTCAAAATGGCTGAAAAAGGGGAGATACTGTTGATGAGGGACCTGAATATGCCAGATGTTAACTGGATAATATGTACTGAAGCCACATCCAAGAGCAGGGTCATTCTCAATGCCCTGCAGGGGGCAGGCCTTAGACAGCTAGTGTTGGAACCCACTCGGGAGACGAGAATACTAGACCTGGTACTCTCAAATGGAGAGGATCACAAATTTAGAAGTCAGTAGACATCTGAGACAAGCCACTGCACAGTGTGCTTCACAATGAGCACAACCATGGAGATAAGCCATACAAAAACAAGGATACTGGACTTTAGAAGGGCTGACTTTGGTAAAATGGGTGAATACCTGAAGAATGCACTAGCAAATGACCAAAAAGGAGGGGTGGAAGAACAATGGAGAAAAATCAAAACTGCCATCATAGAGGCAACAAGCCTTGTGTGAAACAAATAAAGAAAACAAAGCGGAGTAAAAAAACACTATGGTTCTCAAAAGAGGTGGCAGGGAAGGTTAAGGAGAAAAAGGCCGCATTCAAAAAGTATAAGGAATCACAGAAGGAGCACGACAGGGAACTGTATCAATTAAAGCAGAAAGAAGTGGAGAAGGCAGTCAGACTAGCAAAGGCCCAAACCGAGGAAAAAATAGCCAACTCAGTAAAGAAGGCAGATAGAACCTTTTATAGGTACATGAGGGAGCATAGAAAGGCTAAGAGAGGGATAGTGAAGATTAATAAAGGAGGGGGAGGTGGGCAGAGGGAGACAGTGAAAAGGCAGAGATACTGAATGTATACTTTGCTCAGTATTCACAAAAGAAGATGAAGAGGAGTTACCTAAACCAGACAATAGAAGCACACTGGGTAGGGGGGTTGACACCAGTCCATTCACAGAAGAAAGAGTCCTGAAAGAACTCCTAAAACTCAAGGTGGACAAAGCAATGGGGTCTGACAGGATTTGCCCCAGAATCTTAAAAGAACTAAGGGAGGACCTAGTGACACCACTGACCACACTTTTTAACAAATCATGGCAGGATGGGGCGGTACCTGAGGACTGGAGGAGGGCAGATGTGATTCCCCTTCACAAAAGTGGGAGCAAGGCAGAAGCAGGAAACTACAGACCTGTAAGTTTAACCTCAGTGGTAAGGAAAATGACAGAATCACTTCTGAAAGAAAGAATTGTTCAGTACCTAGAGGCCAGCAGGGCACAGGACCCAAAGCAGCATGGATTTACAGCAGGAAGGTCATGTCAGATGAATCTAATTGATTTCTTTGACTGGGTGACCAAAGTAATAGACAAGGGAGGGGCTGTGGATATGGCCTACCTAGAATTTAGCAAGGCATTTGACACAGTCCTTTAAAGATTAATAATCAAGTTAGCCAGCCTGGGAGTGGGTCCCAGGGTGGTAGCCTGGGTAGCAAACTGGCTGCACAACAGGACACAGAAGGTAATAGTGAATGGAACACATTCGAAAGAAAGGGGAGTTACTAGTGGAGTACCTCAGGGTTCAGTACTGGGTCCAGTCCTCTTTAACAACTTCATAGGTGACATTGCAGAGGGTCTGGAGGGAAAGGTATGCCTCTTTGCAGATGACACAAAGATCTGTAACAGAGTTGATACACAAGAAGGGGTAGAAAAGATGAGAAAGGACTTGGCAAGGTTGGAGGAATGATCAGACATATGGCAACTTAGATTCAATGCAAAGAAGTGCAAAGTAATGCACCTGGGAAACAAAAACCCAGAAGAAGCATACACAATAGCAGGGGAGGTACTAACAACAACAAAAATGGAAAGGGACCTGGGGGTAGTCATATCAGATGACCTAAAGGTGGGTAAGCAATGTGAAAAGTCGGTAAGGAGAGCCAGGGGGATAGTGGGATGCATAGGAAAGGGCATCAGAAGTAGAAAAAGGGAAGTAGTTATCCCTCTATACAGATGGTTGGTGAGACCCCATCTGGAGTACTGTGTGCAGTTTTGGAGACCTCATCTATGCAAGGACATAGACAGGATGGAAGCAGTCCAGAGGAGGGCAGCTAAAATGGTGCAGGGTCTGCAGTAGAAACCATATGAAGAGAGACTGAGAGAGCTTAATATGTATACTCTTAATGAAAGAAGGGACGGGGGACATGATAGAAACGTTCAAGTACCTCAAGGGAATCAACAAAGTCCAGGAGGGTAGCATCTTTCAGAAAAAGAGATGTGTAAGAACAAGGGGGCACAATTTAAAGATAGAGGGGGATGGCTCAGGGGTAATGTGAGGAAATTTTTTTCACGGAGAAAGTGGTGGATACATGGAACAGCCTTCCTGAGGAGGTCATTGGGTCTAAAACAGTGGGGGGATTCAAACATGCATGGGACAGACACAAGGCAATTATAGTGGAGGGTTGCAGGAAGTAGGCTGCTGGTTAACTAGAATCTGCAGCTTATCCAGTAGGTAGGGAAATGGTCAGACTGGGTGGGCCAAGTGGTCCTTATCTGCCGTCAAAGTCTATGTTCTATGTTTCTATGTTTGTATCTTCAAATTGTGCCCCCTTGTTCTTGCACATCTCTTTTTCTGAAAGATGCTGCCCTCTTGGACTTTGTTGATTCCCTTAAGGTATTTGAAAGTTTCTATCATGTCCCCCCTCTCCCACCTTTCCTCGAGGAAATTGTAACTGGGTAATAAAATTACCTTTCTCAGGTTCTTGTCGGAACTGCACAAAAGTGAAGAAACGACAGACAAGTGGTGTCCAGCACATAAAGTGATTTATTTCTGGGATATAAAACAGGCTTACAATCAAATCACAGTGATAAGCACCGGGGAGAACACCTCCAATCTTTCTTACCTATAGGTAGCAACAAGTTTTGTTTCTTCTCAGAGAAGAAGGTGCAATGCAAAGGGTCTTATACTCCTGATAATTACCATAGCAACTACTAAAAAGTCTACTAAAAAACTACTAAAGTCTCATCATTGGATAATATCTAATAACCTAACTTCCTACTAGCCTGGGAAAGCATGCTGAGCTAGCAGAAAGACAAGATAATTAAACAAAGGACCTGTATTCATGAAAGCCACTTGTGGTTACACACATAATTGCATAGGTAATTGCCGTTCTGCACTAGAACTAAAGATGGCAGATTTGTCTAACTAATGATTATACAATGGTATAAACAGAGGTGTCTCCCAAGTGGTACAATTAGAATGATGGTAAATGTATTATGATTCTCAGTATAGGTACAGTAGAACTCAGATCCTGACACTTATGCTTGTATGATAAGTGCCTGCGCCCTAAGTATTACTGTCTGTGAGGTAAGGGGGGGTCAATCAGGGTGCTGGTCCATGGATAGCATTCCCCCCTTGTTGCAGCAGAAGGATCAACAATCCCAAGTAAGTTGGTAGGGATGGAGCTAAAAAGTAGTTTACAGGCCCGACGCATGAGCCTTGTAAAGGAATTTGAGTTGTTCTCAATGTTGTTTGAGGGTATGTCACAGGCAGCATAGAGTGAAAATTAGGAAAACAATCAAGAATGCTTGAATAATAACAAAAACCTTGAAGCTAAGTTCTACCCAATAGTTGCCAATGGCAAGACTTAAATCACCATCATGAATCAGATCATTAAATATATTATTTGCTTTAGATATACTATTACTAATATAAATCAAGTGAGCATCATTTCTAGATAAAAGAGATCATAAGGAGAGAGATAAGGGATCAATGTGCACATTAAAAATAGGCAAATATTGAGACAGGGCAAGCAAGTATTGGGGATCAGTATCAATATTGTCTGGTTCAAGAAGAGGAACAGGCATGATCACAGTGTAACTGCTGTGGAGTAAACAAAAGTTAGGTTTATCAATATTGCAAGTACGAGTTCCATAGGCAAAGGATGGATAGTTTGTGACCACATAAAATTGTCCCTCAGAGGTGTAGGTGACTCTGAGTGTTGGTACGTGCCAGCGATGTAACCGTACAGGGCAGGTGAAGGTCAGATTTGTCAGCCAAGTGGTGAAGCGATGTATCACTTCAAGATAACTTCTGGATGGTGCTGTTTGGGTGTCGAACACTGAAGATGCAGCAGAAGGGATGTCATCTGGATCAACATCAGTAAAGTTGGTTGGCAAGTCTTCACCCAATGTCAAAGCCCAGTCAAGATGTTCCGGCGAGTAGTCGCAAACTGGCTTCACAATGTCAAAGACATCACAGCGGCACAAGAAGTAGAATCCTTTCTTGGCACAGCAGTTCGTGTGAGGAGCCATCCAAGCCTGGAGAATGGGGTGGTACACCAACATAGAAGGAAGTTCAATTCGTTCACGGAAAATGTCATTTTCAAGCTGTTCAATGGAGTGAATATTTGCCAGCTTGTCGAAGACAGATGTAGCCAGATCAAAGCGTGGTAAGGAGACAGTAAATGTCACAAACATGTTATCCTTAATTGAACAAGATTTGGTCAGGTAACAGGGTGCTCTGTTAGGAAACCTGGAAACATAACCAATATTACGCACTGTAGACATAGAAATGTTAAGAGTATTCTTCAAACACATAGAAATGCAACCAGTGGTTGTGCAATGTGGGCAATACCATTTACCCAATCTGAGATCATGAATAACATCTGGAATTTTGCCTGATTAAAAGTCCCTGAAGAGAGCGTTAACAATAGAAATAACATAAGAACCATAAGTAGAACATAGAATTTCACGCCAAATATATTACTTGTCCGCCTTGCGGTTATTCTGAAAAATAAGATCCTTAACTTTCTGTCTCGTATCATTGAACACTTGAGCAATCTCCTTCATATTATACATTGTATAATGTTCTTCCTCACTAAGAGAATTAAAACCTTGCAAGAGAGGGGGCATAACATCATAGCCAAGTGTTTGCTGGAACTTAAGTGTCTGTGCCTTAATGGAGGCAATACTGCTCTATTCCAAATAGACATACCTGATCCAAAATGGCCAGTAACAGTGCTGGCTACTCCAGTTATACCAGAGACAGAACCGACTGCACCAGCGACGTTTGAGGCTGTGTCCCGCTTGGTGCGTTTTGGGCTGGGTTTAGCATATTTACGGGCTGGTCTAAAAACACCAATATGGTCGGTGGTGTGAGGTCCATCAATAGGATCATTTGTATGTGTTTGGTAAGCAGCTACAAGATCAGTAAGCATCATACTGTGAAACATAGAAGTATTAGTTTGTTGACATAAACCAAATTCGACCATATTCCAGTGTGATAAATTGAAAATAACTGGGACATGCAAAAATCGCACATTGTTTATCAGAGCTCCTGGGAGTGATGTGGCAGTCAAGCCACTAGGAGGGCCATCTTCCATACGAGGACAGGCAAGCAGTTCTTCCTGACTGGGTGGGACTACAGAGAGACAGAGAGAAGAAGATGCAGCATAGTTCTGAAGATAGAAGTCAGTAGCCTCCTGTGAAGGGAGTCTCTCACAAAAGTCAGGGTCAATGAGTGCAGTAAGATTATACTGACCAGTGTGTCATGGAGAAGCCTGTCTAATAGAGAGTTCTGGTGCCCTGATAAGAAACAGGACATTTTGAAATTGGAAAGAGTACAAAGGGGATTTACTAAATTAATAAAAGGATTGAAGGATGTTCCTTACGAACTCAGACTTCGCTCACCTAACCTTATGTCATTATTCACCAGAAGGTTAAGAGGTAATCTCCTCCTGATGTATGATATTATTAATGATCCTCAGTTATTGGTAAATCTGGGTTTCTCCTTTAAAGATGATAAGTTTAATGTTAGAGGTCATCCGTTGCAGATACAGCAGAAACGTTTCAATCATTTGGCACGAAAGTATTTTTATACTCTGCGCATTGTTAAACCTTGGAATGTACTGCCAATCTAGGTCATTATTAGTAGCACTAAAATAACCTTCAAAAACTGTTTGGATAAATTAAGTTGTTATTAATTAATAGGAGCAATTATGAACTTCACTACTCCCTAGCTCCTGATTTGTTGTAGTATGAATCGTAGTATGAGAGAGTACCATTTTGAGATATGTCAGTGTTAGGCCAGCCATGGAATGTACCTTTGGCCAGGTGAGCTACAGGGATTGTGTAGCCCATTGCATCAGTTTGCCACTGAATGGAAAGTGAAGATTTATCTGGGGCCACAACTACAGCACCCAGAAAGGCGTCTTTGCCTTGAGTAACCTTAATGTTTTTGTTTGGAATGGTAATCTAAACACCCATCGGAGTTGAATGTTCCATTTGACCAAGCAAGTGATCCAATCGGTCCTTTTAAGTCTGTTGGGGTTTGAGTGGGGGTGCTATAGTGGTTAGAGGCAGTAGTCCCACCAGTAGGAGAAGAGGGTGCAAGATAGCCATCTTGCCAATATCCGAAAGAGATAGAAAAGGATGAGTTAGCTGAAACTACTATTCCACCCTATGGGGTTAGGAAAAGTAAGTTTTTAATCACCTTTATATAGTTTGAGTTGGTTAGCATGGAACCAATTGTCAGCAGTCTTTTTCTGCTGCTGTACTCTGAAACACAGCAGGGCTGAGCTTGTTAACAATGGGATAGGGACCTTCCCATTTACTTGCAAATGAGTGTGTGGGTTGTCTGTATTGGAGGAGCATTACTTGGTTTCCAATTTGCCAGTCGACTTCTTTGACATGCTTGTCAAAATTAGCTTTAGCTTGTTGCTGAGCCTTGCGCATTTGCTAGGCACCAAACAGGTGTGTCTTCATGATGTCATTATGAAGCTTTTCCACATACTTGTCTACAGATTCTCTATCTGCAGTAGGGGTGTGGAGATCAATTAACAGGTGCTCAGGTAGTCTCAGGGCTCTACCAGTCATGTCCTCATAAGGTATACACTGAGTGGTAACTGCAGGTGTGTCCCTAATTGCCATCAGTAGTAGTGGCAAAAAAGGGAATCCCAATCCCTGGGATTATCATCAATGAATTTACATAACATCTGTTTTATGCATCTGTTAGCTCTTTCTACCTGGCCTGATGGTTGAGGATGGTAAGGAATGTAACATTTCTGATCGACTCCAAGAAGTTGGAGTGTCTGTTGCATCAGTTCAGCTGTAAAGCTGGTTCCCTGGTCTGAGTCTACCTTTAAATGTAGTCCCCACCTGGAGAACAATTGATCTGCCAGGATCTTGGCAGTCATCTTTGCTGTGTTGTTCTTAGTGGGAAATGCCTCTACCCACTTGGAGAACAAATCTGTGACAACAAGTGCATACTTGCTGTTCTTACTGGAGTTAGTAAGAGGGCCAATGAAATCGATCTGTATCGCACGCCATGGTCCAGACTGCTTTTGGGGCGGTAACTTGGCATTTTTCTTCAGTGAAATGGGATTGTTCTGAGCACACACTATGCAGTTTTCTACATAGTGTTCTACTGTACACCGTTTGCCATGCCAGGCCACCAGATGATTGTGTTGAGCCATTGGAGAGTATTTTCTGTCCCCCGGTGTCCACTGGTACAAGTGTCATGAACCATATAAATGAATTTGGTTCACAGAGATTGTGGTGCAACCCACAATTTGTCACCTGTATCCTGTTTTTGATACCAGATGAGTTTCTGATTACTGGACAGATGTAAATTGTCCAAGTATCTTTTGTAGGGATTGCCAACAGGCAGTGGCTGTTCAGTTCCTTTGTCTATGAATTTGAACACATCTATGATCTCTGGTCTGCTTTCTGTTCAGCGGAAAGATCTAATGGGGGTTCTGGTACCGGTTTCTTAGTGGCAGCAATTACAGATGTCACAATTGCTGCTATGCACTGTGGGTGAGTAATTTCCCATGTTTCCCCCCCTTGAGTGCCTGTTTTGGCAAGCGAGTCCACTCGTTCATTGAATTCATGGTAAGGGTCAGGTTTGCAGTGAGCCTTTACCTTGTGAATGTACAACTTTTGAGTAAATATTTGTGCCACGGTGTGTATATACACAAACAGCTCCCTATATTTGACAGGAGTACCATCAGATGAGGTGAAGTTGTTCTTTTTCCAGAATGGAAAGAACTCAGTTAGGAATGAGCATACCCAATTGGAGTCCACAAAGATGATAGCTTTTCTGTCACCATGAGGCATGATCTCTAATGCACAGGCCACAGCAGCCAGTTCAGCATACTGTGAAGAGATAACTGCATTTTCTAGCAATGCGCCTGAAATCACCCTCACAATCCCTAATGAGCACTCCAAGCCCTGCTACCTGTTCTCCATTCACATAGGATGCAGATCCATCTGTGAAGATGTGAAACATCGTGTTGTCTTCCAGGACCTCAGACATGGCTGGCAGGAAGGGTCCTGGGTCAGGTAGGTCAGGTGGTTGGAGGGCACAATCATGGGGCTTAACTGTGTACAGCAGGCCATGGGCCAGAATTGCTGGCATTTTGGCAGGCAGTACTTTGATGTCTCTATCCTGCAAAAACAAAGACCAATGGGTGAGTCTGGTGTTAGAGACTGATCCATCTTTTACTTTGTCTGAAAGCAAAATGTTAGTTGGAGTGTGACAGGCATGCAAAATGATGTGAGTATACCCAATGATGTAGAGAAAGTGTTTGACAGCCCAGAAGGTTTCCAAGAGTATCCTTTCACGGAGACTGTATTTTCTCTCTATTGGGGATAGCATCTGAGATGCATAGGCAATGGGCCTGTAGTACCCATTGTACTTTTGTGCCAGCACTGCAGACATGGCCGCATCAGAAGTGGCAGTTTCCAAATGGAAAGGTAACCTTGGATTTGGGTTGATCAGGGCTGGGGCTGAGGCCAAGGCCTGTTTTAGCTGGGCCACAGCTTCAATGTGTGTGGGGCCCCATGTCCATGGGACATCTTTTTTCATCAGTTCATACAGGGGAGCAGCCTTCAAGGCAAAATCAGGAATAAAATCCCTAGAGCAGTTTACCATTCCTAGGAAACGTCTGAGTGTTGCCACGCTTGTAGGAAGTGGTAGATTTTGTAAGTCCTGGATCCTTTTGACATCTGGGCTTCAGCCTTGGTCTGTAATGCACAGGCCAAGGAACATGACCTCCTTCTGACACAACTGTGCTTTAGAGGGGTTGCACTTGAGGCTTGCTCACCTGAGGAGAGTCAGCAGTTCAACCAAAAGGATTCAGTGTTCTTCTTTGGTGGAAGTTGCTATAACAAGTCATCCATGTACTACAGGAGCCACTGAGGAGTGGAAAACTCCTGCAGAGCATCCATCATGTGTAAATGGAAGAGGGAAGTTCTGTTATGGAAGCCCTGGGGCAGACAGGTCTAGGTGTACTGGCACCCATCAAAGGTAAAAGCAAATTTGTATTGGCTTTCCTGTGCTAATGGGAGTGCCCAAAACCCAATAGAGATGTCAAGAGCTGAGAACCACTTTTTGTCAGGTGTCAGCAGCTTGAGCACATCAGGAGCTGAAGCCGCAGTTGGGGCACAGCTGGGAGTAACGTGGTTAAGTTTCCTGTAGTCTATTGTAAGTCTCCACGCTCCATTTGGCTTTTTCACAGGCCAAATGGGTGAATTCACAGTGGAAACACAAGTCCTAATCACTTCTTATTGTAGCAGTGATTGGATGGTATTCTTCAATGAGGGTAAGGCTTCAGCAGGAAATGGATACTGCTTCTGCCTCACAGGATTAGGTCCTGGGATTTCAATGGTTGTGTGCATCCTACCCCAATCATGCTTGTTGGTAGCAAACACATCAATATGTTCCTGTAGCAATGGTTGTAGTTCAAGAAACAAGTCATGCCTTTCAAACAGAGCCATGATGTCGTACTCTTTGTTGTTATGGGAGAAGGCTGCCACCGCATGGGAATCTGGTATGGTGACAGCATGACATTGTCCCTTGATCTGTAGCAATAACCTGCTAGCTAGGTCCACCACACAGCCATGCTGTGCAAGAAAATCAATTCCCAACATGCTGGGGTGATGACATAATACCATGAGGTCAAAAACAACATTTGTTTTGAGATGGCCTAACTCCCAGATATCTAAATGAGGAGGTGTCCTCCAAGATGGTCCCAGCTTTCAGTTCAATGATCCTAACAGCTTGCAAGGTACTTGCTTTTATTGGCAGCAGGCTCTGGGATTACATCTTGTCCCCAAAGAATGGCAAAAGGTTTGGCCTCAGCTATATAAAAGAACTGGTTCTGTGTCATAATAGTGATCACAAAACAATGATCACTATTATGGCGAGTGTATATCACCAAAAATAATTTCGGCTATATACATACCCAAGCAACCTGACTTCGGCTATTTAAAGTGCTTTTGCAGGGGGTTGCTCCCCTGTGCCCCCCGCACCCTACTTTCTAAAGATTGTTAACTCTGGGAGGGGGTGCTTGTCGAGGAGGGGGCAAAACACAGATGGAAGAAAAAAAAACAGAGTGCTGCATACAGCAAAACAATCACCCTCAGCAGGTCCCGAACCCAGTGTCTGCTGCACCATAGCCAGCCACCCTCACCACCACACCACAGGGCTGGCTCGACTGCAGCAGAATCCCCTACCCATACAAACCCTCCCTCTTATCCCGCCCCTACATCTCCCTATCCCTCATCTTCTGGTCGCTTTCCTCACTACAGCATCACTACTCTTGCAGGGTAGCTGATGATGATAGCACTATGAATGAGTTACTGTTTCTACAGTCGCTCATTTATAATAGCTATCATCACTGGTTACCAAATTGATTAAACAAGATAAATGCTGTCTCATACAATTTTGCATATTACATAATCTCTATTATACTCCCCAGAGGTTGTGTAAGATGGGTCGTAGACTCTCGGTGGAGTGCACGCAATGTGGTGCTGGGGATGGCTCACTCAAACATATTCTTTGGGACTGCTCCAAGGCTGCCCCTTTTTGGGCATCAATACGGAGTTTTCTGGATCCTTTACTAGGACTAGACTCTTTTTTTTCTCCCCACAAATTTTCTCCCAACTCTTTTTGGCCCCCTTAAAGCCCATATGGCCGTGGCGGTAGAAATGCCTACAGAATGAATAAATTAGAGTTATATAGGGACCATTGGCAGTCCCTGGATGCTCTGATTTCCAGATAGCACTTGTCGTAAGCATGTCCCTTTTTGGTATTGTTCAGGTTTGGGTCCACCTTTTGGTTATCTGCTGGAGGTGGGGGGAAGGGGGTTGCTGTGTGTTTACTTGTTAGTTTACCTCTCTTTTTTCAGATGTTCTGTACTGTTTGTATTGATTATTTGTAAAATTTTCAATAAAGCATATTATCTTGCAAAAAAAGAGTTACTGTATGTGTGTCGGGTGTAGAGAAATCTGCAGCTTCACATCCTTTTTTCTGCTAAGTGCTTATTCGAGGATCATTCTTACTCATGTTTCACAAGTTAGTAACACTTCTTTAGATGGTTTGCCCTCGGGTTACCAGTTCTAAAAATGTTTCCCTTCTTTAATATGTGGGATAAATATAGGCTTGTTGCCATTATGGAAAAAGGGTATTACTGCAGTATAGTTCTTTAAACTTATCCCTGCAAAGATCTGTACTGTAATTGCCATCAATTTTTTATATGTACTTGGAACAATACTATATAGCCCCTTATGTTGTATCTCAAGAGGAGGTGTCATTATTCTCCTTTGTAAGAGAACATTGTTGAAACTGTAACCAATTAGTGTATCCTCCTGTGTAGTGTTTTTATTGTACATTTTGAGATAAACTTATAAATAAAGAGTTAAAAAAAGAAAAGAAATCAGTTAAGGAATAGGAAGCAGAGGATAGTGGTAAATGGAGTTCACTCTGAAGAAAGAAGGGTGACCAGAGGGATGCCTCTTTGATCAGTGCTGGGACCAATCCTTTTTAATGTCTTTATAAGAGTCATTACAGAGGAGCTGGCCGGAAATGTCTGCTGTTTGCAGATGACACCAAAATCTGCAATAAGGTGGACAATCCAGGGGGAGGAAAGGATGAGCAGAGAGCTGAGAAAACTTGAGGAGTGGTCAAGAGTATGGCAGCTGGATTTCAATGCAAAAAGTGCAAAGTAATGCACTTTGGAGGGGGCAAAGAAATCCGGGGCAGAGTGCAAAATGGGAGGAGTGATACTGACGAACACCAACCAGGAAAGAGACCTGGAGCAATCATATTGGATGATATAAAGGTTGCCAGGCAGTGCAACAAGACAGTTGGGAGGGCTACTGGGATAATGGGGTGCATAAGAGAGGTATCACCAGCAGAAAGGGGGGATTGCCTCTGTATAGATCGATAGTGAGACCCTCACCTAGAGTACTGTGTTCATTTCTAGAGACCACATCTCCAGAAGGCCATAGACAGAATGGAGGCAGTCCAGAGGAGGGCAAGTAATGGTGCAGGGCCTGCATCAGAACCCTATGAAGAGAGATTTAAGGACCTAAATATGTACACCCTGGAAGAGAGGGGGGAGGGGGTATGATACAGTCCTTTAAATACCTCACAAGGGTAAATAATGTACAGGAGGGAAGTATTTTTCAGCAAAAAGAAAGGGGGCATGATAAAAAACTGGAAAGTGGTAGAGTCAGAAGATATGTGAGGAAGTTCTTCTTCACAAAAGGAGTGGTAGATGCCTGGAACGGTCTTCCAGCAGAGCTTGTGGGGGTGAAAATAGTGGTTCAGTTAAAGAATACATGGAATAGGCATAAAGGAATCTTAGGGAAATGGAATGGAGGGGTGAATGGGTCAGAGATCAAGAAGGATCTGCGGTGATACTATAAGCATGGAAAAATGGGCAATCTAGGTGGGCCAAGTGGCCCTTATCTGCCTGAAAATTCTGTTTCTCTGTCTGTTAAGGGGTGTCTACAATATCCGAAAGTCTTAAAATAGGAATCTCCTCTACAACAACTCACACACAGGAGTTAAAGTCAAAGCATACCCCCTCCTCTGCCAGCCAGTGGTATGAAGTATTGCTATTTGTGTCTGATTGGGGAATGAGCAGTAATCAAGATGGGAAGAATTTTGTGGTATAGTACCTGTGCTTATTGGGGGATCAGGAGGGATGAGGAGAAATCTCCTGCAGTATGGTGTCAGGCATCAGGTGAGACAAGAGATATCTTTACAGTGCCAGACAAACCAGCTTAATGATCAGGTAATAATTAGTAGGCAGTTTGCAGTATGTAACGGGCATAGGAACTTGCAGTTTCCACCTATAGGGATAGCAGACAGCAGTATAAATGGGATTTTTAACATTACAGGCAGCTGTTTGTTTTGGCAAGGCAGATCCATCTGTTACAAGTGGGTATTCGCTGTAAAGGTGTCTGTTATGAGAGGGTTCCACAGTACCAGCTGCCACACACACTCACTACTTTGAGAGTGCTAACTGACCTTTGCAAGCAGGTTTGTGAGTGTTTCTAATATGCTGCCACTAATGTAATAAGGTAGTAAGTAGGATTATAACATGGCTAAAACAAGAGAACCAAAACCAAGGAACAGGATTGGCAGAAGAGCGTCAGGTGGTACAAGAGTAACACAGCATTATGGCATGATAATGCCGTGTTGCTTTAGAATGCTCAGAGCAATAATGCCGTGTGGAGCTTGTGAACGCGCTGAGAAAGTGAGAATTAAGTAGTATAGCGCAATGTGGACCAATAGGTGGCCCCAGCAACAGAGAATGCAAAGTACAAGGGATGCCACCAAGACAGTCAGTGGAAAGGGCTGGTTCCACGCGCAGGAGCCGTGAAGAACTGGAGAGAGCAGTGATGCAGAATTTCAACGTGTTCCTAGGCACCCGTTGCCACCCAGCCACTGGAAAGTGCAACACTCGCACTAGAGTGGAACACATGAGTGGCAAGGCTAACAGGGAAATTAACGATGTTGAAACAAAAGAACATTTTCCTTCGTCTGTAACAGCGCCATCTATTGGTCAGCAAAACGAGGAAGCAGTGTTGCAAAAACTGCTGTGTTCTATCGTAGTGCAGTAGTGAAGCACTGGACAGAATGGAGATGAGAGAGAATAGAAATGCAAATAACAGAAGCGCTGTTCTCGCTGCAGCGACGCAAGCCAGTGATCGATTACTACCCTCAGCAGAGCTCTATTTGAAAAGTAGGACCCGAGCACACACAGTGACATATAATGGAGAAAAAAAGTCCTATGCCATCGTAAAAGTGCCACCTATTGGTCATCACAGTCACTGCTGTGGAAGAAACACAGCTCAGAGAACTGCAGTGACGGTCTGGGCATAGTGAAGCATGTACCGAGTGCAGTCTCCCTACAATGCAGCACGGCATGAATGCTAGGTCAAAAGGCAAGAAAGCAGCCGATTATAACCATGAACTCTGCAGGTCTGATCATTATGAAATCGGAATGTAAGAATGTAGAGCATAGAAACATAGAAACATAGAAGTTGATGGCAGATAAGGACCGCAAGGCCCATCCAGTCTGCCCATTTCTTTTTCTACCTTATAAATGTGCCATCGGCCTTTGCTATGTCAGTGACCTATCTATTCATAGTCATTTGTATTGCTCCCTTATGCCTATCCCATGCCTGTTTGAAGCCCTGCACTGTATTCATAGCCACTACTTCTTGTGGTAAGCCATTCCATGCATCTACCACCCTTTCTGTGAAAAGAATTTCCTCACATTCCCCTAATCGGCCTCCCTCTAATCTCATGCTGTGTCCTCTTGTCCTGCTATTTTTCTTATATTTAAACATGTTAGACTCTTTCACCTTGTTTATGCCCTTAAGGTGTTTAAATGTCTCGATCATATCACCTCTCTCCTCCTTTGCTCAAGGGTATACATATTGAGCTCCGTTAATCTGTCCTCATATGTCTTCTGATGCAGTCCCTGCACCATTTTGGTTGCCCTTCTCTGGACTGCCTCAATTTGGTTAATGTCCTTGTGAAGGTGTGGCCTCCAATACTGCCAGTACTCCAGATGGGGCCTAACCAATGTCTTGTACAGAGGATTATTACCTCCCTCTTACGACTGTGATACCCCTACTAATACACCCTAACACCCCCTAGCCTTACCTACTGCTTTAGAAGTCTGCTTGGATGATTTCAGGTCATCAGTGATGATGATGCCCAAGTCTCTTTCTTCCTTTGTGACTGCTAGCAACTCCTCCCAGCCTATAAGTGGCTTCAGGGTTTCTCTTCCCTATGTGCATGATTTTGCACTTCTTTGCATTAAATCCCAGTTGCCACTCTTCTGACCATTCTGCTAGTTTATCCAGATCTCTTCTCATTCTGCCACCCCATCTGGATCATCTACTCTGTTGCAGATCTTGGTGTCATCTGCAAACAGACAAGCCTTACCCTCTAGTCCATCTGCTAGGTCACTAATGAAGATGTTGAATAGGACTGGCCCCAGGACTGATCCTGAGGTACCCACTTGTGACTTGCATCTCTTCTGACTGTATACCATTTACCACCACTCTCTGTTTTCTGCCAGTCAACCAGTTTGCCACCCAGTTGACCAACTTCTGACCCACCCGAGCCTACCTAGCTTATTTATCAATCTTCTATGTGGAACAGTGTCAAAAGCTTTGCTGAAGTCAAGGTAGGCGACATCAACTGCTCCCCTTGGTCCACCACTCTGGTTACCCAGTCAAAGAAATCTATGAGATTAGTTTGACGGACCTTCCTTTGTAAACCCATGCTGTCTTGGATCCTGTGCCCCTATGGATTCCAGGTGTTGCACTATCCTTTCCTTAAGGAGTGCTTCCATAATCTTGCCCACTACTGAGGTAAGACTGACCGGTCTGTAGTTCCCGCCTCCTCCTGCTACCACTCTTGTGGGTGGGATCACATGAGCCCTTCTCCAGTCTTCTGGGACCTCTCCTGTGCTCAGAGACTCACTAAACAATTCTGCTAATGGCTCTGCTAGTTCCTCCTTTAGCTCCTTAAGTACCCTGGGATGTCTGCCATCAGGTCCCATTGCCTTATCCACCCTGAGCTTAGCAAGCTCTTGTAGGACCCTTTCTTTTGTGAAGGGTAGTGCTCACCTCCTCCCCTGTGTCCATGATGCTGAGCTGTGGGCCCTGCCCTACCTTCTCTTCAGTGAATACTGAGCAAAAGTATCTATTTAGGATAGATGCCTTTACAGGGTCCTCCTCCTCACATGCTCCCTTTTCTCCATTAAGCTTAGCAATACCCCCTCTGGACTTTCTCCTTTCACTAATGTATCTATAAAGTCTTGTCACCTTCTTTTACTGTTTGTGCTAGTGTTTCCTCAGTTTGGGACTTTGCCTGCCTTACTGCCTTACCTGCTTCCCTTAGGGCAGTTTGGTATGCCCCCTATCTTCATCCGCTGTGTTCCTTATATTTCCTGAAGGCCAGCCTTTTGGCTCTGACCTTTTCTGCTACTGTATTTGAGAACCAAAGTGGTTTCCTTCTTCTTTTGCACTTCCTTTTCTGTCTAACACAATGGGATGTTGCTTCAAGTATTGTATCCTTAATGCTTGCCCACTTTGCCTGTACCTCCTCACCTGTGTTTCTTTTTGCCAGGGCTAGCTTAACTCTGTTGGCCATCTTATCAAAGTCAGCTCCTCTGAAGTCCCATATTTTTGCCTTGGAATGGGATGATTTAGATGTAGTAGCCAAATTGAACCATACCATGTGATGGTCACTGGCCCCAGGTGACCCTTCTACCTGGAGATCTGTGATCCCTCTTTGTTAGTCAGTACTAGATCTAGGATAGCCCTGTCTTGTGGGTTGCTGTACCAGTTGTTTGAGGCCCTCCCTGCAGGGAATCCACTATGAGTCTAGTTCTGGCAGATGTTCCTGCTGGTATTGACCAATCTGTATCTGGCATGTTGAAGTCTCCCATTATCACAACCTCCCTTTAGCTGTCATGTTTTGTATATCTTCTAACAGTAATGTGTCTATGTCCTCCCTCTGGTCTGGGGCCTGTAGACAACCCCAGTTCTTATGGCTGTCCCATTTCCTGTTTCCAGGGTGACCCACAGTTCTTCTGGCTCCTTATGTGTATTCTGAATTTCTGTAGCTTTGATATTTTCATTAACATACAGGGCCCTCCTCCCCTTTTGCACCTCGGTCTCTTCTAGAACAATACATAGCCAGGTACTGAAGTCTCCCAAGTGTGATTACTGGTAAACCACGTCTCACTAATTGCTACTATGTCCAGTTTAGCCTCTGACATTATTGCCTGCAGGTCTGGGATCTTATTTCCCAGGCTGTGAGCATTTGTGTACATGATTTTCCATTGGCCAGATTTTGGTGTGTTAGTTGTTGGGTTAGGTTTGGCATTACCCCTGTGCATCGTATGGGGAGACAAACCTTTTTCTCCTGGTGATGCAAATGAACGGCAAACACACTGAATTCGGTTTGACCACTAGCTGAGGGGAGGGTGTTCTTCCCATTCAACGAGTGGGGTGCTGCACCCTCTCCCCATTTGCTAGTTTAAATATTCTGAAAAGACGTCAAACTTCTGCCCCAATGCACTGACTCCTCTTTAGTCAGATGCAGTCCATCAAATTTAAGAACTTTCGCTCCCAGAACTGTTGCCAGTTCCTACAAATCTGTGTCCTTTTCCTGGCACCAGTCCTTGAGCCACGTGTTTAGCTCCCCTATCTCCCCTTCTCTGACCTTCCGTCCATCTGCTCCCTTCTCCCAGACTGGCAGGATCTCAGAGAAGGAGATGCAGACGAAATAGATGATAGTTTGTCACCCAGCCTAGTCAGGTGTTCCTTGGTCTCCAACTGACGGCTGGCGAGATCATTAGTCCCTATGTGTACTAGGACATCAATGTTTTCTCCTGCTTTGTGAACAATTTTAGTAATGCGGTCAGTGTCTCTCCATGCTGATGTACCTGGGAGACATCTGACCATCACCCTGCTGGAGATGGGTATCAACTCCCCGAATCATGGAGTCTCCTATGATCAGAAGTTTTTTGGATTTCCTTTGTGCTTGTTTAGTTTTGGTTCCTGATTTGGGTGAGTATTGTTGTGCTAGCTCCTGTGCCGCAGTGTCCTGCTCTGCAGTGTCTTCTGCCTCTTTATTTGATTTCAGAGATAGAGGCAGATACCTGTTTGTAGTGTTTATATGGTTTTTGGAGGTAATGTGTTGGAGAGCAGAGAGTGATGGGGCACCTGATTTTCTCCTCCTAACCACCTGCCAACCTCCTGGACCAACTACCCTCTGCGTTGAGGTTTTTCTGTTGGATGCTGGGGAAATGGCGGGTGGTTCTTATAATGTATTTCCTCTTCAATATGAAATTTGAGGCGTGCAATCTCTGCCCATGCTGCCGGAGCTGAGACCTAAGATCTCCAAAGGCCCAGCATGGGACAGTGTCCTAAATCCTGTAAGAATGTCCTTCTGAAAATTGTTCCACAGTACCTGCAGTTAATGAAATCCATTCCAAATAAGTTGCTGGGTTTGTAAACTAGTCAGAGTAATTAGAAGGAAAAAAATGCAAGTAATGGTTTAATTGTGCTTTGTTTAACTTGTTATAACAAGTTAAATTACTAGTGCCCTGTAAATGAGATCACCTTGTGGAGACCCACTGATCCGCCCCTTCCTGCTCTGCCACAGGAAATGTCACAACTGTGGTACCCTATAAAAGGAGTGTAGCGTGGGGTGGTTGGGGATGGGGTGGGTGGCTGGGCCCTTCCCTGCCTAAAAAGAAGAACCACGGACGAAAGAACAAGGAGGTAGAGCAGAAACAATCAGTCAACAACAAATGCAGTAACCCTGAAAGCTTATCCTAATGTTAGATAAAACTGTAAAACCTGTAAAGCACCACCTGTAATAATTTCAGAGAAGATATACCCTGTAAGAAACACTTTGCTCCAGAGAAAAATAAAGCAGTAACAGAAGATATACCTTGCAAAGACAATTTGAATCAGAAGATTACAGCAGTAATCTGTTAGCACACACCTGTAGGCACACCTTGTAATAATGCAGAAGAAGGTATACCAGCAACAACAATTTGAATCAGAGAAAAAATAAAGCAATGAAATGTTAGCAACAAACAGTAGCAATCCCTGTGAGTAAAAAATAAAAACACCACCACACAGTAAATCTGCTTAGCCAAACTAAGTCTTAAGCCTTCTCCCTTGCTCTGGTAAGTTTCTCTACTCTGCCTTTCAAGCAGTCTTAGAAGGAAAGAGCTCAGGTGAAGCTAGGTGCCTTGGCCAGCAAACCAAGTCTTCTACCTCCAAGATATCAACTAACCTGACTTTTTAACCCTTCTTTCTGTTGGAAATTACTGACAGTTTGCCAGCTCCACCCCCACATACACACCTAATCCTTTGGAAGAGCTGTGGGAGGAAAAGCAATTAGCTCCTTCAATGTGAGAAGGAGACTGAAACACCTCTGAGACAACAAACCTTTTCAACAAACAAGAATAAAATAAAACACAGTGTCAAACAGTAATTTTGCTTAGCCCAATGATAAAAAGTCACAAAAATGTAAGCTCCACCTGTAATACAGTAATTTCAGAGAAGATATACCCTGTAAGAAACACTTTGCTCCAGAGAAAAATAAAGCAGTAACAGAAGATATACCTTGCAAAAGACAATTTGAATCAGAAGATTACAGCAGTAATCTGTTAGCACACACCTGTAGGCACACCTTGTAATAATGCAGAAGAAGGTATACCAGCAACAACAATTTGAATCAGAGAAAAAATAAAGCAATGAAATGTTAGCAACAAACAGTAGCAAAGTTGTAACCATGCAGAAATTGGTACACACCACTTTACTGAATGTGGCCTTTGCAATGTGCACTCGCATGCTTCTAATTAAACAGAGGCTGAAAAGTAAGAGATCTGAATCAGGAATATAGAACTCAAAGTAGTCGTAGTCATCATTTCTGTGTCAAAGGAAGGAAAAGAGTATCCAAGTAATAGTTCCCTTGCACTTGCCATGTTACAAGTGCATTAATCCACTCCGAAGGTGGCATTTAATGGGTAATTAATGCATGGTTGGTCCGTTGTAGGCACTCAGATTAACTCCCCATTAGATGCCACCTTCGTCATCGATTAATGCTTACATATGTAATGCTTATTGAATACCACCATGGAACAACCAGTAAAAAAGGAATAAAATAAAGTTAGCAGTATGCTTAATAAGATTAGAGCCTGAGAATGATTCATTCACAAATCTGGACTGTCATGTATGGTATGGGCTGCATGTCCATTGGCTCTTGCTCTGCACCAATGGGCGTGCAGCCCTACCGAGCAGTCAGTCGGTCGGCGGCCAGGCGGCAGGCGGATGGGATGCTGCCGCCGCCCGGCTGCGGGGAGCAGGGTGGGGGCTCGTGGGTGGGTGGGTGGGGGACGCTAGCCACCAGGGCTATGTTCGGAGGGGTTTATTAAACTTACTGCCCGCGATCGGGCATTTCGGTCCACTGGACCACCAGGGATGACTGCGGGAGGAGGGGGGTTTATAATACACTGCCCGCGATCGGGCATTTCGGTCCACTGGACCACCAGGGATGACTACGGGAGGAGGGGTTTATTATACACTGCCTGCAATCGGGCATTGCGGTCCACTGGACCACCAGGGATACGTTGGGGGGGCCACATTGCTGCCCGCGATCGGGCTGGTGGGGGTACACTATGCCCGCGATCGGGCCACTGGGGGTGGTGGTGGGATTCTACACTGTTTTGCCCACGATCGGGCTGCAGGGGGCATCGGTCCCCGACGGCTGCTGCCTGGCAGGGCGCCAGGTGCAAGTCCTCGGGGATCGGCGCACCTACATGCTAATGGCATGCAAATGGGCTATAATCAGATGCAAATGGCACCCCCGCGCCCTTGCATGAATTATGGCCCCATTTGCATGTCACCTTTGAATATCAGGATTTTGCGCATGGCACAATGGTACTTGCGCCACCGCAAGTTGAATGCTCTACTCTGTCAACTTGTGGTGGCACAAGTTCCACTGCGCCATGCACAGTGGCTGTGGTTGGGGGGTGATATTCAAAGGAGTTGCTCAATGGCGCAACTCCTTTGAATATCGCCCCAGACACACCCCTGCGCAACTAGTTTGCGCAGCGCAAGGGCTTGCGCCTATGAATGGCGCAGTTTGAATATCCAGCCCCTAGACTTTAAAATGTAGAGCAAATGGCCAGGTGCATAGCACTTTTTTATATTTTAAAGAATAATGTGTCTACAAATAGTGGACCCCAAGTATTTAGTGTTAAGGAATGTTTCTGTCAAGTTAGTTTAATGGTTTAATAGTTTGTGCATCTAAAAACAGCTCTAACATTAAGAGAATCAGTAAATCTTTGCAGAACAACAGTAAATTTGAGTGTCAAATCATTGTGCTATGTGAAATTCATAGCAGTTGCAAGGTATGGCTGCGACCAAAAGTGGAAGACCATCAGCATGTGTCGAAGACATCTACGCACCTGACTCCACACACCAGCAGGCGCCACTGTTTTAGCAACTATGATGGCCCCAGTGGCAGCATTTGAGACACTATGAGCCCCTATCTCAACTCATGGATCACAAAGTACAGCTTCTGAATGAAGAAAAGTTCCAACAGAGTTGGAACTATTGAACTGCAGAGTAACTTTTCAGCAGATCCTAGAATTACGTACACATTTTGTGCAGGGGCTACAATTCAGTCTGCTGCCAGCAGAACAAACACAGGATCACATTTTTTATTAACAATAACAGTTGCAGCACTAAGAAACTGCAGGAGACACCAGCAGCAAGAAAGGAAGTCTTTCTCATCTCAGGCTTCCATCACTTACCTTAGGAGCACCCCATATAGTATGAGCCATAATCTTTAACAGAATGCAGTTTTGCTAAATAAATATCCTTCAATAGCTCTGAGCATCAACTGAGGATCCAACGGGAAGTCATCACAGACCATTTTATGTTTCCCATGAGTGATTCTGCCACATATTGTAACATCAGTACTGCATAACAAACGAGACCAGATTAGTGTATGGTCGTGTAAGCTATATGTAATTTTTGTAAGTCCTTACCTTTGATCAGTTGCTCAGGCCTTGTCCCAGGGAGTGTCCACATTGCCTGTGCCAAGTGCCCAAATACAGTTGCATCTATTGTAGATGGCTTTGGTCCCATAATGTACTTTTTATCACCTGTAAGCAGCATAATAGTTTGGACATTAAGGATGCAATATGCATTAAAAGAAAATAATTAATGTAGGGACACTGGTAAAAAAGAAATGTTTTTAAATGTTTCTTCAGTAGTTAATCTGTATATATCTATATCCATCCATATGCCTACACGTGCATAAAGTGAAATGATACATAATCAGTTGTGCAATTATACATTCATCCCCACTATTGTAGTAATTAAACATTAAGGGACAACCAGAGGTTAGGTTACTGTAAGTTAATCTAGCAAGAGTGTGGCGGGGGGGGGGTCATGAGGCAAAGCCCAGAGTTTTGGCCTTGGGGTTAGCTTAAAGAAGGTAAACTATCCCCTACGTGTCCTGATCTTATTATTAACTAAAATGATGTTCTTATTTTCCAAAGCTTTTACAGGCAAAATCTACAAAAACAAGAAAATAAGGGATTACTAATGATTAATGAATTGTTGTTTATTCTTATCAAAAGGATAACATGCAAGTTGGGGAGGAGAGCCAGCAGGATTTCAAAACCTGAAGGTCCAAGCATTGGTCTAGATTATTTAGGGGGATTTAATATTCAGGACTAGCTGAGTCAAGGCAGATTTGGTCAAATGTTTAAAATCCAAATGAAGGCCTCAACCTTCAGGGAGTTACCTAGCTACTCCCCTGCTGGGGTCTCCCACTAGCTGCTTAAGTTCACTGATGACACCAAGCTAGCCAGGATGGTAGATTACCTTGAAGATGGAGATAAACATCAGGAGGACCAGACAAGCTGAGCAATTCGTCAGACCCCTGGAGTCTCAGATTCAAGGTAACTACATTCAAGGGGTTACACTTGGGGAGGATTAATAGAGGCAGAACATATTCACTATATAGGGCTCCCCATGTTGTAATGGAGGGGGAAAGGACCTGGGAGTCATAACCAGACTTGGAGATGAAGCACGACAAGCAGTGTGCAGCCACTGTCATGAGGGCTCAAAAACAAGAAAACGAAGTGATGCATACAGGAGAAAGGCTTCAGAACAAAGTTATAAATTTATTAGGACATACAACAACAACGGCCCCCAGGCGCTTCAAGGGAAAGACCCTCTTCATTGGGGGGGTTTAGCCACACAATAAAGTGCATTTTTAAATAGCCACACTGCATGTGATGCAATTCAAATGTGCAAGAGCTAACCAAAGAACAAAGTGCTACCACAATAAATGTAATTATACAAAAGGCAATCTTAAAATTACAGATACACCTTATACAGTGCAGTTCATATAATGCAACATATAAACCTTTCACCCAAATATATAGTTTTTTCTTTAATAAACATAAATATTTATTGTAGCTGAGATCTCTGCTTTAAATTTGCACTGTTCAGCCCTGAAATTAAATGTTGCACATAAAAAGCACACACATAGAATAATAAATAGATTACCATATTTAATCCTTGATTATTATTTAAATAATTATTTAGGATCTGCCAAACGGTGATCAACAAGATTGCATTTAGTATTTTGTGCACAATTAATTTTTCAGAACATTTTCAAATTCTAATATGGTATCTTATAATCTGTTGTGTGCTATTATGAACTGAAAAGAAAGTATAATGTAAAAGGCAGAAAGATATAAGAATACAGACAAATTAGATAGCAGCACACTTTAGTGAGGGGCTAATGCTGAAACATATAGCTTACAGATACATACTCAAATCGAGATCTCTTCTCAAATTTTCAGCAGCAATGTGTCTAATATAAAGATCATTTGATTCCTTTTGTAAAAGGACTTGCCTTCTGTCACCTTTTCTCGGAAAATGCTTAACATATTCTGTTTATGGTCAATCTGAGGGATATTGGCTTACTGTCATGTATACTCATACAATGCATGGCCACTGATGACTCCAAATTGTTATTTCTAATGTCCCTCAGATGTTCCAAAAAGCTCTCCTTTGTATGTTTAATTGTGTGGCCAACATATAGATGATTACATGGACATTGTGCCACATAAACAGAGTGGTCGGTGGAATAATTTTCAAAATCAAAAATCTCCACACTGATTTCTTTTGTGGGATGAACAAATCATTTTTCATGCACCACATGCTTCAAGCAGTGCAGTAGTCGCATTTAAAACATCCAGTCAGCCATTCTGGCAGCCATCTATTCAAACGTGGCTTGTCAGGAATGTAATGGCTACTAGAAATAAGGTCTCCTATATTCTTTACTTTACTGAAAGTAACTTTGGGAGTAACAGAAAACAGGCTTGGCACATTGCAATGTTCAAGAAGGTTCTAATGTTTCAACAATATATTTTTAACCTTTGGAGAAATGCAGTTATATTCCAAAATAAAATTCATGTTTATGGTCACTGTCTGCTTCTCTAGGTTTTGGACTTAAAAGAGTATCCCTGCTCTGAGATGTTGCCCTGTCCAGTGCCCTGTTTAGACTATCCACATCATACCCCTATCATGAAATCTCCTAAACATATCCTCAGCCTGAGTTACGAATGTTTGTTCCAATGAGAAATTTCTTTTTAGTCAAAGAAACTACCTATAGGGTATAGAATTAATCAGTACTGGTGGGTGTGCACTTCTTGCATGCAACACAGAGTTGACTGCAGTTGCCTTCCTATGGCAAATAGTTTCTACCTTCCCATTGGTGGATGCAGTTAATGTCAAGTCCAAAAAATCCATTTGAACACTGTCAATTCTATGTGTGAACTGTAAATTCATGTCATTTTCATTTAATCTCTCTGCAAAGAGCTTAGCTTCCATTTCTGTTCCCCACCATATAATCAATAAATCATGGATGTAGCAACTCCAAAATGCAATATTTCCTTGAAACTTGTTTCCAATATTAAAAATATACTTGCTCTCCCACCACCCAAGGTATAAATTAGCATAAGTGGGTGTGACTGTCACACACATTGCAGTTCCCCTATTTTGTAAATATTTTCCATTAAACAAAAAATACTTATGTTTCAAAATAAATTCCACTACATCTGTAAATAATTTTTTTTTTGGGGGTGGGGCATCTGTGTATGCTATGCTTCTTAAACATTTTTTTAAAGCCTCAATACCTGGCTGCGGGGGACGCACATATATAATGAATTAACGTCCATTAGTGTTGTACTATCTGCTAGAAAATAAAGTATCTATTTATTTCATTACTATTCATTTATACGTTTGAATGGCAGGATCAAATACCCCGGGCAGAAAATTGATTTAGGCCTAAATCTAGAACTTTTATTATGAAGAAATAAATTAATCAATTCCTGATTATCCATCCAGTCATTTACAAAAGCAACTCCTTGTGTATCAAAGTTAATGAAGTCTAACAAATCCAAAGGTTCACAACTCATAGTGGTGGGATTAGAACATAGTTCCCCATCTCTAATATCATCAGATTCATTCAATGTACACATTAAGTGCCCCAGGTCTTCACAATTCAAGTCCTGGCTTTCATTAGCCATGAAAGATTGCCCCCCATATTTTTAGCTGCAAAAAAATGGGTTAGATTGATCATTTTAAATATTTTAAACAATTCTACTTGTATTGTGAACCAATCCACTTTTGGTGAAGGCACAAAAGAGAAACCTTTGCTTAAAACATTCAGTTCAAAAAACTGTCATTACGGCTAGCAGAATGCTGGGGTGCATAAGCAGAACAAGATAGGGGAAGTAATCTAGTCACTTTACAAGGCCCTGGTCAGAACCCATCCAGAGTACTACAAACAGTCCTGCCCTCCTCAATACAAAAAGGACACTGAGGTAGTCAAGGGTGCCACACAGGGCCACCAAAATGATAAGGGGTTTGTGGACAAGAGCTATGAGAAGATGCTGGTGGACCTTTGCATGTTCACCTTGAGGAAAAGGAGGCTGAGCGAGAACATGCTCTCAGTCTTCTGCACACCCAAGGGTATCAACAAGGATGAACAGACAGAGATGTGTGCACCAGCAAACTGTGGGGACACACTTTGGAACTCAGTGGCAGTAAATTCAGGCAAAAGAAGGAAAGGTGCACAAAGGCAGCAAGATAAAATATCTATTAGTAAATACTATAAATGGGTTGCATGCAGCAGGACAGCATAAACTCAGGAGCCAGAAAACCAGCACCCCAACATTTCACAACAATGTTGATTTGACTGGGGGTTCTGAAAGCTTAAGACTTCTGATTGAAACCCCACTGTATAGCCATACTCTGTTCTTCATGCCAACCATTCAGCTCCTTAGACCTTCTGTGTGTGCACTGCACTTCAGTAAAATTAGAGGTAATGCAAGGAGGCTCTTCTTTTTCCAGAGTGAGGTGAACCTAAGGCTAAGTTATAACCTCCTCCAGATGACATAATCTCTGGGCCTGTTGCAAGAAGTTTCTTCCGTGACCCACCAGGGTGGCCACATGCTGGACCTGGTTTTCTCACTGGGGCTTGAGGCAAGTAACCTCAAGACTGATCGGGTCACTTGATCTGATCATTGCATGGTGGAGTTCTCATTTGGGGCCCTCCCTGAGAGCCCTCCCCCTGCAGAGATAGTAAGCTACAGCCCTTAGAGGGGATTTATCCTGGAGGGTTTTCTGGCAGTAGCTGATCTATCTAGTGTGGGTAGTGCGTGCATAGGGGTACGGGCGAAGCTGTCACTGCCTATAATAGGGCGATGTTGGCAGTGCTCAACTCTCTTGCACCAGTCCGTCTATGACCCAAATCTTCTCACTTGAGGTTCCCATGGTTCAACAGGGAGCTCAAGGCAATGAAGATTTTGGATCGGAGGTTAGAGCGCTGCTGGCGGTGGTCCGGGTTAGAGGTGGATAGACTGGCCCTGCGTCCCATTATGGTGAGTATCAGGGGGCAATCACCCATAAGGAGGCAGAGTTCCTGTCCAGTGAGATTGCTGCCTGGAAGAATTGACCAACTGTGCTCTTTCGGACTTTGGACAGGCTATTAAACCCAGCCTGTCTGCAGCTGAAAAAAACCTTTTCTAATGCTTTATGTGAAGAGTTTGCTCTCTTCTTCTCGGACAGGGTGTCCACCATCCAGCAGGGCGTACTGCCTGTGAGCCATTATATGGCCAACAGTGGTTGCCTTGGGTGTCCAGAGAGTACTCCACCTGGTTAGGAGGAGTTTAAACCAGTGGAGGCAGCTGAGGTCACTCGGGTTGCTTGCGAGCTGAAGCACACATACTGTGAACTGGACCCAGTGCCGACGTGTTTCTTGATGAGATGTGTTGACACCATTGGCCCGGTATTTGCCTTGATTGTCCAGTGTTCCCTCTCAGAGGTGGTCTTCCCAGATGCCTTGAAGGAGGCGCTGGTCAGACCGCTACTGAAGAAACCATCTCTAGGCCCTGATGTCAAGTCAAATTACCATTCAATCTCCAACCTCCCATTTTTAGGGATTGTTAAGAAGGTTGTGGTGCTTCAGCTTGAAGAGCACTGTGTGGCCTTTGATCTGTATGAACCTCTCCAGTCGGGGTTTCATGCGAGACATAGCATAGAATCTGCATTAGTTCAGGTGCACAATGACCTCCTCAGGGCCAGAGATCGAGAGGAGGGGACAGTTCCACCCCTGGACCTCCCCAGCTTGGTGCACGCCTTCATGACATCAAGGCTTGACTACTGTAATGCGCTCTACCTCAAAGTCTTGGGACGTACCCTCTGCAGGCTGCAGCTCATGCAGAATGTGGCTGCAAGGCTGCTGATGGGACAGTTGAAATACTGCCACGTCATCCCGGTGTTGCGTGAACTGCACTGGCTGCCGGTCAGGCGGAGGGTCCTCTTCAAGGTTGGCTTGCTCACCTTTAAGGCCCTACACGTGCTGGGCCCTGGATACTTGTGTAACCTTCTTACACCTGCTGCCTCGATCCACTCCCTCAGCTCCTCCTGTAGGGGCCTCCTTGCGATTCCCAGGATGAGGTTGAAAACTGCCAGCGATACAGCGTTCAGTGTCACCGGTCCTGTCCTGTGGAATTCGCTTCCACCATCTGTGCATGAGGCCCCCTTGGCTGAGGTATTCAAGACCTGCCTCAAGACCCACTTTTTTAGTCAGGCCTTCCCAGACACCCTGTATTAGATCCTATGGCACAGGGTCATAACGTTGCATGGTACTAGTGTGCAGCAATGTACCGTGCTATAAATTCAGCTGATACATTGCTGCCGATAGACATACTGCTAAGCAAATTATAACAATAATAATATCTCTTATTTTTTTCTGGGGGCCCTGCCCCCACACCCCTTTATAGGGGCTACACCCCTGACCCCCCCATTAAAATAATCAACTCCAGGGGGGTTCAACTCAGGGACAGGGTGAAACAGGGTTGAGAAAAATAAAGAAACCACGGAATGCGGTTTCCAAAGAGTCTGGGACCAGGATTCGAGCACCGGTCTACAGACGCACAGCACCCTCCTGTAGTGCCGCAACTCATCCCACTGAGCCACAGTGGCAGCTCAGTGGACCACCTCCCAAACAGAGGTCTTCACCTCCACAGAACCCCTCCTCCTCCCCACCCATGTGCGACAGGGTACAAAACCGCACATTCACTATATCTGTCTTGCGAGGTTCTGTACCCTATCATGCTAGTGAACTACGCAATGCATTCTGAGCATTATTCTCTGCGTGGTATAGTATGTGACATCTTGATCCAGTAGGAGATCCTATTCTTGGGATGGCCCCTTCTAGCTACTGTTTTTAGTTTAGGCCTGTTTACTTATTTATATGGTCTATCTAATTTATTGCTGTAATTTTATTGTTTTGTTTTATTTTATGGATAGTAATGTTGATGAGTATGGTGCCCAGAGCCTCTGGGATTGGGCACCTCGAAAAATAAAATTTGCCTTGCCTATGAAACAGCCTACTAGCACAATGTAAGCCTGAACAAATTTCTACTTACTAGGGGACTCAGGGGTTCACTGGGTAGTAGTATGGGTAGTAAAATCTCTATAAATTTGTACATGTTTACACTACATAATTTTGGATCACTATTGATGAAGCAGGAGGGCAGACATATACTGTTGGACCTAGAGTCCCTTCAAGCCTTAAATGACTATGTTAAATATAACACCACTTTGGGGAGACATTATAAATAAAAAAAAACACCAGTCTTATTTAGTTGTGCTGAATATGTACCAACAAATCAGAAAATGTTCATAAAGCTTTGAAAACTAAGTCACAGAAGGGTTCCCAGGAAGACTCAGTTTTCCTGCAGGGAGAAGAAAATGTGGGGCGGGACCAGGTTTTTAACAGTCATAAACCACATGGAAAGGGAAGATATATAGAACTGTGACTGCTCACCTAAAGTATATTTGTTGCAGTATTTCATATTTTATCTGGCCATCTATGAATGTATATCAGCATACTAGTCAATGTTTCATGGTCCAGTTACCCACTTTTTTAAGACCAGTGATCCTAATGTTCAGGTTCACTCCTTGATCACCTTTAAAGTCAATAACCAAAAAGGTTTTCCCCACGGCTAAAACAGAAACAACAAAGATTACTGATAGCAGAAGGACTAAATGGGAAGGTGTGCCTATTTGCGGACAATACAAAGATCTGCAATAAGGTGGACACAACAGGGTGGGGGGATCAAATGAGAGGGGACCTGATAAAGCTGGAGGGGTGGTCAGAGAGTTGGCAAGGAGGTTTTGGTAACCGAGCAGGAGAGGGATTTGGGGATTATCATTTTGGACAACCTAAAGGAGGGAAACCAGTGCAAACCTCCTTAGCCTTGGTTACAGGAGGGAGAATCTGGCCCAGGAGCCAAGGCAACTGAAGCCTCGGGACCCATTTGTTAAGCCTTGGCTACAGGAGGGAGCACCTGGCCCAGGAGCAACTGGCAACTGAAGCCTCGGGACCCATTTGTTAAGGTAACTGGATAACTTCTAGCAAGGTCCACAAAGAGCCCCGTCTTGCCTTTGTTAGGCTGTTTAAATTTTGGCGCCCTTTTACACGGGCTGTAGCCGTCGAACGCACCGAGAAATTCCCTAACCGGACAATCTCCCAGAGCGTGCTCAACCTGTACAACCTCCTAAAAATATTATTGTGTGTGTTCACCAGGCAGGAACCTAAGGGTCTCTCTTGGTTTAGGCTAATTCTTTATATACATAGTTGGCCTGCTCCCAAAGAATCTGGCACCATTTT
Source organism: Neoceratodus forsteri (assembly GCA_016271365.2). NCBI lineage: Eukaryota > Metazoa > Chordata > Ceratodontiformes > Ceratodontidae > Neoceratodus > Neoceratodus forsteri. Next base: position 1,550,314,098 of record CM057449.1, on the reverse strand, counting down.
TTAAATCTTGATCTCAGTTAAGGTACTCTCCAGACCCTAGAAAGGTGTAGGAGTCAGCATTTAAAACTACCAGCACCTGCTTGCATACCAGTTCCCTAAATTTAGCAACACTGACCTGAGACGTAATTTTTTCTCTGTACTTGTCCCCTGTGTTTAAACTGTGCGCACTGTCTGATCTGCCTCTGGACCGCTAGCAGCACGGCAGTAATTCTGCTCATTTAATCCCAGTGATCCTGCTCATTTGATCCCGGCAGCAGATGCGGAGGCAAGCCTACCCTGCACCTAAAAGAGCAGCTGGATTTCGGGGTTCGAGCATAGAAGCAGCAGCCAAAACACTCGTACAGGTTCTCCCGTCTGCTGAATTAAAACTGTGCTCTTTGTGCTACTGTCCTGCAGCTGCTTCGCATCTGCTCCCAACCCGCCCCCCACCACTCCCACCCTTAGCCAGCATTTGTTTTATAGTGCAGATTGCCCTTGTGACACGCAGTGGGCATTTCTAACAATCGCCTCAGTTTCTCACTTGCAGCTTATACTCCATCTCTACCAGAGAGATTTTGCACACTTCTCCCTAAGCTGTTATCTACTCCCATAAGCTGCTGGATCACACTTTACAGTGTCCCTACCAAGACCTCTTGACTAACCATATACCTTACACCTAAGGATTTAGCCCATACCTGCTACACACCTATCTCATACAAATTGCCCCACACAAATCATTCCAGCCATCAATCTACGTGTGATACTCATTCTCTGCCTTGTTCTAGCTCCTCTCACAGGGCTGTTTTTATGCTGCCCACCTTCTCTGTATCTTTGTCACCCATTTCCCAAGGATTTTTCCCACTCTAGTATAGATATGAAATCTTACTTGCCCCTAGCAATCTCACCACTCTTTGTCCCTAATAGGCTCATCTACCATGTAGCCTTCTCTCTGCATAAATCCCTGTCCCACACTCCCACCCTGCCTGCCCCTTTTTTCCATGGAAAGCTGTGGCATCTGCTTCTACTAGCACTAATGTTAGCAGGGGATATTGAGTTAAATCCGGGACCTGTCGGAAACCTAACAAACTCTGATGCAACATGGAATGACTCCAAGGGCCTCCGCATTGCTCACCTCAACATCAGGAGCTTGCCTCACAATCATATTGAACTAGAGGCATGGGTTGCCCTATGTAACCCGGACATTCTCTGTCTATCCAAAACCTGGGAGAAACCATCCACCCCGATCCCCTATGCTCATTGCCTAATTATAAGCTCATAAGGCAAGATAGACCCCTGTCAAAGCGTGGTGGTGTGGTGTTGCTATCTTCTACAAATCTAGTCTATCTCTATCACGGAATGACCTGTCCCACCTCTCCCACTGTGAATCGATTCATGCAACCTTAAAACTTGGCTCTAAGAAGCTGCACATAGTGTGTGCCTATAACCCTCCTGGCGGTGGTATCACTGGTCTTGAGGAACTCCTCTCTCAGGTGGACTCAACGATCGGATGAAATGAGGTTCTTATACTAGGGGATTTCAACTTGAACTGGGCAAGTAAAATTAACTAGCCCTTCCATACCTAGTACAGGGCCACAACCTCCACCAACTCATCACAGACCTGACTAGGGTCATGGCTCCCCCCCCCTCGGTCCAGCTCACTCATTGACTGGGTCCTCTCAAATCATCCTGACAGTATAACCTCTGTAGGTATCCTCACAGATGCAATAAGTGATCACTCCCCAATTTTCTGCATCTGGTGCTCCCCCAGTCGTCCATCTCCTCCTCCAAAGCTGATAACCTTCCGCAACCTGGGTAACTTTAATCAAGCACAGTTTATGCATGAGCTCTCAATGATTGTCTGGTCACCCATTTTCTCCTCCTCTAATGCTCAGACAGCCCTTGACTACTTCTTAGTCAGTTTTGGACTTCTCCAGGATATCTATGCTCCCCGCATCACACGTCATATATGTGGAACCCAAACAAAGTGGCTAACGAAGGACCTTCTCTCTCAAATAAAGACTAGGGACAAAAGCTGGCGGTATTACAAACTCTCAGGGCTGCAGTCTGATTACAACGTTTATAGGTTGCTGAGAAATGCATGCAAAAGGGACATCCGACTAGCAAAAAGCTCTTTTTGCAAGGAGCTATTAAAAAAAGCCGCTGGGGACTCAAAGAAATTCTGGTCTATCATAAAAATGCTTCTGGGATCTGACCACACGACCACTTCAAATGACATGCTGCTGAATGGCATTCATTGTAACAACCCAGTGACCACTGCCAATTCCTTTAACCTTCACTTCTCTGACTTATCAAGTTATGTGACCACCTTCTCCCTCGATAGCACCATGCCCCCCCCCATTAACACTGAAGCCCTGCCCATCCAACCACCTTTTCATTTTAGGACTGTTACTAGAACTGAAGTTCTAAAGTCACTACTTGCTATCCCAGACAGCACTAGCCTTGGTTCCGATGGCCTGGAACCCAGGCTCCTGAAAGCAGCTGCCCATCTCATCACCTCCCCCTTAACCAAAGTCTTTAATCTGTCACTGTGCCATGGCACAGTTCCTGATATCTGGAAAATAGCCAGAATAACACCAATTTTTAAAAAAGGTGATCCTAAAGAAATTGCAAATTATTGACTCATAGCCATTCTCTCCGTACTCAGCAAAATCCTTGAAAAATGAGTGGCCACCCAAACCATAGTATATCTTCAGATGTACAATCTCCTCTCTTGTGCCCAGCATGGCTTCCGCAAAGGCCACAGTACCTCCACTGCCCTACTAAAACTCACAAACGACGTCTGTGCTGCCATGGATACTGGCCTATTAACCAGTGTGGTTTTGATCAACTTGACCAAGGCGTTTGACCTAGTCAACCACACCCTACTCCTCTCAAAACTATGCTCACTGGGTTTCTCTGCTGATGTGGTGGCATGGTTTAACAGCTACCTGCCAAATAGGAAACAGGCCATAGTTTTCAATTCATCAATGTCGGATCTCTCCTCTGTCCAGGTTGGCATCCCCCAGGGCTCTATTCTTGGCTCCCTGCTTTTCTCTATCTTCATTAACGACCTTCTGCTGCTTGCTCCTACCTGCTCATCTCTCCTCTATGCAGACGACCTCGTCATCTACTACAGTGCCAAAAATATCTCACACATAAACCACTCTCTTGGCTCTGACTTCCTAAGCATAAAATCCTGGCTGACAGTTAACAACCTGGTTCTCAATATCAACAAAACACACTCTATGCTCTTTGGCTCGTCTGCCAAACTAAAAAGCAAATCATGACTCCCTTAAAATCTCTTGTGCAGATGGCTCCCCATTGATCGGCACCAGCTCCTTCAAATACTTGGGTGTTCTCCTGGATGAAACCCTCGATTTTGATCTCCACATTATCACCACCTGTAAATCGGTAAATAGTAAAACTGGTGGGGCCTACCGCACTAGCTATGCCCTTACCCCATCCGCTAGACTTGCTGTTGCACAAGGCCTTCTGCTCCTGGCCCTGACCTATAGCCCGGTCAAATGCCACCAAGTCCTCCCTCCACAAATGGGACACCACTTACAATAACATCTGTCGCTATGCCTCTGCATCACCTCGGTATAAAACACCACTGCCTGCTCTCTACAGACTTACACTGGCCCTCTCCCACAGCTCAACGCAACCAGTCCTATGGTTCCCTAATTGATGGGATAGTCAGGTCAGGTCTCCCACAATCTCTTGCCTTCTTGCTTTACTCCCAACCCCCCTCTTATGGACTCCGATCTTCAGACCAAGCCCCACTTTATATCCCAAGATGCAAAACCTCGATGGGTGCACGAGCTTTCTCCCACACTGCTCCTAAGTATTGGAACTCCATACCCCAATCTATCCCCCAAGCTCCCTCCCATGTTGGTTTCAGGAAACTTCATCGTGACCACCTACGTGCCTCCAACCCTTGCACTTGTTTCAACCCACCTTAGATCCTTTGTTCCCCAACCCTCCTTACCACTTTGCACTTATTTCTCCTCCAGCCTCTTCCTCCCCTCTTTTCCATGACCCTCCTATAATTCTTTCTCTTTCATCTATCCCCTCTTTCTCCTCTACTCTTGCCACCCCTCCTCTCAAGCTTACTACCTCTAAGGGCACTTATTGTAGACTGTTTATAACATGTCCATTTATCCACTTGTTCATTGTATACATTTGCTTTGCACACGTCCATACTTTTGACTTTATTTACTGTATTGCCTGTATTCTGACCATCCGTAAACTGCAATTCTCCCTATACCTATGTTGATTGTATTTGACACCTTCTTACTGTTATTCTCTTTCATGTGCTGCATCACGTGGTGTGATTTATGTATTTCAACTTGTATTCTCCCGGGTCGTGCCTGGAAACAGGCATTTCTATGCCTAGTGCACTCACCCAGTTACCAAAAGCAAATAAATAAACAAGGCAGTGGGAAAGGGAAATGGAATGCTGGCATGCACAGGAAGGGGTATTACAAGTAGGAGAAGAGAGGTGATCATGCCTCTATACAGGTCCGTGGTTCTTCCACACCTGGAGTATGGGGTGTAGTACCCTGAAGTTAGGGAATATTTTTTTTCTCATCCTCCTCCTTTCCAGCCCTTGCCTTCAGTCCCACTGACCCCTCGCAGTCCCTTTGTCCAGTTTCATGCCATTTGGCGCTGGAAAGGGGGGTCATGGGCTGGAGACCCTCCCTGCAGGGCTATCTTGCCCAATCCTCTGGCAAGGAACCAAGACATCCCCTACCCTACAAAATGGCCTGGTAGGTCAACAGGGCAGTCAGCAGTACAGTATGAAGGGTGGAGGATGCAAGGAGCATGGACAAAAGAAGAAGTACCTGCAGCGGGTCCTTAGCTCCTCCAGCATCACTCCCCTCCAGTCAGCATTCTGGGTGTGTCTCGGCAGCAGCAGGGTCGGTCGGGTGGAGTGTGGCTCCTGGATACGACCTGTCCTTCCCGGGCAGACCCCCAAAGAGAAGAGGGGGAAGGAAAGGGCCGATGGACAAAAGGGTGCCACATAAAAATAGGTCCAGGCAGAAGACGCACCCCAGACCTGTAGTTCCGCCCAGCAGCACTGCAGCTTAAAAGAGGAGCAACACTGGAGTCCCGGACCATGGTGGTGAGTGGGCCAAGTGCCCGATTTTGTTAAACTTGTGCCACAGGCGCTGGGGAGTGGGAAGGGAAGGACAAGGTGGGCAGAGTGCCCAAAAGGAAGATTTAAAGGGCCAGTAGCCCAGAAATTTAGGAGGGGCCATAGTGGGCTTCCAGGGAGAATGAACAGCCTTCAGGAGAACAAGGGGACCTGAGCAGTGGGCCAAGGCCCAGAGATAACAGGAAAGAGGCCCCAGTATGTGCCATTGCTCACCGAATTATTTTTTTTTTATTTTATTCCTTTCTTGTTTTGTTTGAGGAGGCTCCAGAAAAAGGCAATCTGAGCTGAATAGCAGCTCACCCCAAGAAAAGAAAGAGGGATGCCGCAATTTTAAAAGCCCCAAGAGAGGAAAGGAACAAAAGCGGAAAGGAGCAGACCTGGGGCACAGTGGGGTTAAGGCCCTTGGGGGTCTGTGTGGGTGCCATTTTGCACCAAGGGCAGGGACAGAAACCAAAGGCCTTTGGCCTGCTGCCTGGAGGAGGGAGGAGGGAGGGCTAGCGTGAGGGTCCAGCATCCAGGCCCTCAAGCATAGGGATTAGTAGACGAGGCCTCACCTAAGGCCAGGAGTGGCTATTAATACTAATAACGTGGGTTGGATCTGCAAAAATAGCCAGAAAAGGGGAAGACCCTTAAAGGTGCAGTGCCCTCGGGGGAGAAGGGATGGTCTTATGGTATAAGTGGCCCAGAACCCAAAAAGAACTGTGCTGTTGCCTGCCTAGTGCACCCTAGAGACTGTATTTCCTACAAGAACTGAACTGTCTGCCAGCAACTGAACTGTTTGCTTACTACTGAACTGTGTTATCAAATTGCACCTTGGTGTACTAGATGTCCAGCTTCACCTTTGTTGCTCAGAGCAGCTTCACCAGAGCCTGACGCTGACCAAGGGAGGTCCCCGCCCAACCCATCATCTGCGGCAAGATCACCTCCAGTGACGTCAGTCTGCTCCAAAGTTCCACCACAGGTGTTCCAGCATCAGCCCTGTGATGGTAAATGGTTGAGAGCCGCTAGTGAGGTATCCAGTAGTGAGTCAGCTTAGGAGCCACCCTGGCTCAAGCATGAGGGACCCCAGTTAATGTTGTGCATGCCCCTTTTTTATTTTGCTGGCCATCTGGAAGTGTGCGCGTGCCCATGTCACTCCGTTGAGGCCACTAGAAAGTCACATCACCAGCAGTCTTCTTCTTGGGAGATGTCCTGGGTGCCAGGGACTTACCAGTGGTCATTGCAGCAGGTCATTTAGAGAACGACCTGCCAACCAGAAGTCTTCAACTTCTTGCCTGGAGCCTCAGAGCATTGCCAAGTTTTTTAGTAACCAGCTAGCAGTGTTTCTCTTTGTGTTCTTTTCAGTCGGGGGATGCCCCGTAATGGCCTGTTTACAAAAGCACTTTGTGGGATCAATGCCCACCTGCTGATCAGCTGACACAGAGGAAAGCCCAAGGTTGGTTCATCAGGTTTCATCATCTTGGCCAAGTGCACATAGGACTTGGACTCAAAGGGGTTAACCCTTGTTATTGGTCGACCAATTAATAGTCCTAATCATGTTGTTTATTTTTATTATCCTGTAGCACTGTAGAAAACTGTTATCTTGTTTTTATTGTCCATGGTAAATAAACCTCTTGCATCTTGGTCACTGAGTAAGCTTCCTGCCTCTCCTTCCAGATTTTTCTGGCCTGTCCTGGAATTGTTAGGGAACCTTCCGGCCCCCTACATTGGGTACAGTTCTGGAGACCTCAGCTACAAAGAGACATAGATAGGGAGGAGAGAGTCCAGAGGAGAGCAGCCAAAATGGTGCTGGGCATGAACAAAAGGTCATATGAAGAGAGGATGGAGGAGCTCGACCTGTATTCCCTGGAAACAAGGAGGGAGAGGGGGATATGATTGAAACATTGAAGTACCTGAATGGAATAAACAAGGTGAGGGAAGGGAGCATCTTCAAGATGAAAGAGAACCCCAAAACTAGGGGACACAGCTTAAAACTGGAGCGTGGAAAATTCCAAAGAAAATAGGAGGGGGCACTACTTTACAGAGAGGGTGGTGGACTCATGGAATAGGCTACCAGAGGGGGTGGTGGAGGCAAAATCAGTGGGTGAGTTCAAGAGGGCATAGGACAACTACATGGGTTTAAGCAAGAAATGGAGGGACAAGTACCCGAAAAGGGAGACTGAAAGATGCATAGGGGGCACAGGGGTGGGGAGTAAGGAGGAAGGGTCAGAGATACCTATGGGGAGGTGGATGGGGCAGATTAGATGGGCCGATGAAGTCATTTTCAGCCAGTAGATTTCTATGTTTCTATGATAGGCTAGCAGTTGAACAGACAAGTACTGTAAATGATGCAAGCAAAGGATACCGATTACTTTCAGGGGGATGAGCAAGGAGGGAATGCAAACGTTAGGACCCCTGGCACTGAAAAACTGGGAACAGGACCATGATATATTGACTGCTGTACTGTCAATACATTCATTGGAGGGGCAGAAAAAATAAGAAGTAATAAAAAAATACTTTGTTCTAAACATATTGGATGATAGGACAGAGCTCTTTAAACTCTCGGTCCTTAAAAAGAGATTACATTTTTTGTAAGTCAGTAAAAAAATTATAGAAGAGATTACATTTTTTTAAGTCAGTGAAAAATTATATAGAAAATTTGACAATGATGGCAAAAAAAAAAAGACAAGACGTCCATCTAGTCTGCCCAATTTCCCTATAATCCCTGGAACCTACTGTTCCTCCAGGGTACTAACCCTCCCTGTCATCTGTATATTCTCCTCCCTGGTCCTGTCTCCCCTGATAACCACTATTCCCTTCATTATGTCCCAGCCCTGCTTGAATCTCCAGACTGTTTTGGCACCAACCACCTTAGCTGACAAACTGTTCAACCTGTTTACAGTACTGCAGTAGCAGCATCATTGTGTTTAAAACACATCAGAGTATTTACAATCAGGATGGACTGACTCCAAACATTCATTTAAAAAGTATGTTCCTAGTCCTGACTATCACTTACATAGCCCATTCTAAAGAAAAGAGGCTGGATTTTTAGGCCTTCAGAGGCCTTGCTTCACAATCCTGACGCATGTTAGACCATGTACAAGACGGTTTAACTTGCATCTGGATTCAGCACAAAATGAGCCCTGAAAAGTACTTATGCTTCAAATAAACAGCACATGCATCACTGTTTGCTTTACTGCCACAAATGCCTCTGAACTCTTGAAAATAGCATTCAAAGATTTGGAAGCAGTTGGCATAACAGAGGCTGCATTGGAAAGCAATCACTTCATCTGCATCATACCAACTGAAAATACTGCTAAATGTCTTTGAAAATTGTTAACTTTGTAACCACTTGTGTTAGAAATGTAGAGGGAGCATAAACACTGTTGTTTACATGTGCCAACACAAATGTTTATGTGGGGGAAACAGGACAGATTCTTAGGAAGTGAATGAACTTGCACCATAACATCACCAAACACCCGGAACCAGCTATTCGAAAACTAGGACATTGGCACACGTGCATCAAAACCTGAGCAAGGGGGAGGGGGGGCTTCACTCTTCACTTGAGCACCAGCAGGTTTTGCAGCATGTGCTCTAATTTCATACGTGAAGGCAGTTTGCGACCAGCTCTTCATTTTGCAGTAGGTTTCTGCCGTTTTCCATGCACACCTGTGTCGGAATGCTATACCTGGTATTACCAGGTGTAACATCCTCAGCAGCTGCACCCACTGCCCGTGCGCACCATGAGCCCAAAATAGGAATGTCTGCAGATGTGGAGATTTTTTTCCACACTGGCAGGGTGCGACACAGGACTTCGTCCCTGGGCCATTTTCAGCCCTTTGAAAATCTGGTCCCAGATCACAAACACACCAGTAGGTGAGCATTTCTCCAGCTTGGGACATGGTTTGGGTGACATACAAGTGGCAGTCCTGTAGGGCAACTTCAGAACACAGAGAGAGAGAAGGGCTGCAGAGTTCAAATTTATAGTAACACTTTGGAGTCTGGTCTCAATAAAGACAGAGGTTTCATGTCCCACTACTTAATTTAGTCTTTGAACTTAGCACAGATGGACACTTCTCTTGCTATTAACTAAACAGCAACTGGACTGCAACATAACAAAAGGCTATAAACACCTTGTGCTCGGCCTCTGTTATATGTAAATCTGCATTACAAAGCTTATTCTATCCCAGTGTTTTCATGATCTCTGTAGCTTTTTGACTGCATATCTTAAACTTCCGTTTAGACTGTGACAACAGCTTTACTGTAAATAGTGATATTATTTCTACTGATTTGATATTAATTAGCATGTCAAAGTTTACTTAAACCTCTGAAGTTTTTTTCTTGTTTTCTTGCATTGTTAATCAGAACCAATTCATACAAATGGTGCCTCAGTCTACATTGTAACATACCTAAATAAGGAAAAAAAATAAGACTATTTTGAAAAAAAAAAACACAACACAATACACTGGGGTGATTACACTAATTTCACACATGTCTAAATTTACAATTACAGTATTATAAAAATGTAAACATATGTATCAGGTTGATTTGCATATGTCTCCTGTAAGCAATAAGACACAATGGGGTGTGGACTGAACAGATATTACTGCACACCCAGGGGCGTAGTGAGGCACAAGGCCGCAGGCTGAGTGTCTTCAGCTTCTGGAAGTGTGGTAATATCTGTTCAATGCACACCCTTGAGTGTGTTATTGTGCTTATAAAATGGGCTCCCCTTTTTTTTTTACTTTTTACAGTTAGAAAAATCATGTTTAACATTTGCTTATGTGAATTTATGATAAAATAGTCCTTCCACCTACTACAAAATGACATCACTGTGTATATGCTGGACAAAGTTTGCCCCCGTTTACTGTTGTGGAGTTTTTGTTTGTTTGTGTGTTTGCTTGCTTGTTTGTTTGTTTTAAGGGGACAGAGCTCCAGCTGTTACCATGGGACAGAAGAAAGACAGAACTGTCATTTACCTGTGGCTTGACCAAGTTGTTTTCCCTTGTTTTGTATTTATTTACTGTCCTCCACAGGCTTAGCTGCGCCTGTATTGGTGACCTAAATGTGGTGGGAGTCCAGCTAGATTGGACTGCTTGCAATCACTGGGAGATACAGGCAGGGCAGCAATCTGAGCAGCATTCAGGCTGCGTCAACTTTTATTTTCTTTCTTCTTTTTTTTTTTCTTTTTTTTTTTGCTTACAGCGCAAGCATGTGATCGCACTAGAGACGACTTTTGCTCAGCCGTAAAAAGGGACTTTTGCTTTTTTGTGGTACTGATGCCTGATCTCAGTTTCCAGACCATGCTGTTGGGTTGAAGGGTTGCTGTCAGCCAAGTGGGAGTCAGGAGGATGCATAACTCTGAAGCGCAAGGCAGCAGGGAGGATTTTTTCTTCATCTACCATGGTTTCTGACAGTTCTGAGGCTCCTCTTTTTTAAAAAAAAAATATTTAGTAGCTTACCTGACTGACCCTGGCACTTCTGGATTCATTCATCTGGTCACCACTCTAATAACTTAGGGTTAGGGAACAGACGACCTCAGATGCAGAGCTATGAACTACAGTGAAGGGGGAGGAAGTGCATGTAAAGACATCAAGAAACTGTTTTGGGGGGCAGAAACTAGAATTTGTCCTAAGGATCAGAAAATGGTAGGAGGAAGTGTCTTTGACTGTAGCCTGGCTAATAGCATTGGGGATGAAGGGAGGAAACATGCTGTAGGAGCAGCAGCACAATCAGAATGATAAACCGCAGAAACAGTTTCTAAATAAATTGTTATCTACATTTTACTGTCAGATAATTGTGGGGCTAGCATTTACTTTTTAAAAAACATGGCAACTTTGTTTACTGTACAATTTTTATGCATGGGTGCTTTATCATTGCTAACAGATGGAAAAATAGTGGCATTTCAAAACTATGTGTTCTAATGGCAGAATGATTCTTTTTGTACAGCAGTTCTGCTTTTTAGAACTTGCTTTTACCTGTGCATTGAACAGATCTGAAGCACAGGTAAGAACCAATCAAAATGCAGGATTTTCTCTCCCCATTTTATAATATTTAATAAAAGTGAAAAACTGACTGCCCATCATATTGGTGTCATCACACAAAAAAATGGTTTATTTTCCGTCCTTGATCCACTACTACTGCATCCTTCCTGAAACTAGAAACCCCCACCAATGTCTAGCCACTCATGATGCAGTGGGAGGAAACAATGGAGTCTTTAAAGGCTGGGCTGTGTGGGTAGTTTATAAAGTTCAGGAAGTACACTGTAAAAGGAGTTCAAGGATTTGAAACCAAACACATTCTGTATGATTAAACCAATTAAAGTTTCCATTAGGGTTACCACCTGTCCCTATTTTCGCAGGACAGTCCTGATTTGGACAGTTGTGTCCTGCAGAAAAACATGAAAAATACTAAATGTCCTGACATTATAGTAGAAAAAATATTTTCTGATTTTCCTCTAAATGTTGCAAAAAACTATAATACCTTAATTAAAATACCTTAAAATAATAAAAAAAACACAAGAAACAACTAAAAAACTACAACACTTAGTCTTAATTCTGATTATTTAGAGAAAACATGTCTGTTGCATTGGTTGAGATGACATAGTCCTTCGAAAAATCCAGTTTCAGTAAGAAATGTCCCACTTTGGGCTTCTTAAAAGGTGGTAACCCTAGTTTCCATTCCATATGTGCGTATATGCAGTAGCAAAAACTAAACGTTCTAAGGTTATGCAAATTTATGCAAAAACATTTTTTATGTTTTCTTTGGAAAACATAATAGGCTTTATAAGGTAAAAATAGCTTTTGTGAGACTTAGCAGTCATAAAACCATAAAAAAATTACATTTGCATACTGAAAACAGAAAATGTCAGAGGAGAGGTGGTCTGTTGTTTGAGTTGTCAACATATAGTATTTAAGGAGGATTCTCTGGTACTTTTTGTTGCTATATCTTGTCTTTTTTGCTGGAAATATGTTTTTTAAAAATCACAAGTGATGAAACCATAAATATTTTTATGGTTTTGTGAGTATGGTTTTGTCACTCACATTTGTGCTTTCATCATTTATTTTTGGTTTTGTGACAGTTTGAAAGGTTAGTAAATGATTGGCAGTGACAATTAGAAAATGCCATGGATTTCATGGGCTTGATTTTCAAAGCTCCAAGAATGTTGCAAGCCCCTGGTGTGCCAAACATTTGCCTCACAGGGCCTGCGGCATTCTCACAGCTGGCAATCGGGATTTTTAATCTCGAGTGCCAATTGCTGCAAGTTAAACCAGCTTTTCACTGGTCTAACTTGTGTTATATCTGGATTGCCTTGTACGGTATGGCTGCATGCCCATTGGCTCATGCTCTGAACCAATGGGTGTGCAGCCCTACTGAGCTGTCAGTCGGCAGGCGGCGGGGTGGCAGGCGGGTGGGGTGCTGCCACCCACCAGCTGACGGGGAGCGGGGTGGTGGAGCTCCGGGGTGGGTGGGTGGGGGCCACTAGATCACCAGGGATATTGGACCTTGGGGTGGGTTGAACCTTGCGCCCGAATCGGTCATGGTCCACTGACCACCAGGGATATTGGTCTTTGGGGTTGACATTATGCCCGCGATCAGGCAAGTCGGGGTGGGGGAAGCATTATGTTATGCCCGCGATCGGGCTGCTGTGGTGGGGGAGCATCATGTTATGCCCACGATCGGGCTGCTGTGGGGGGATACTCTGCTGCCTGCAATCAGACTATGGGGGTTACTATTATGCCCGCAATTGGGCTGCAGGGGGCACGGGAACAAGTGGAGGCCACCACAGGTGGCAGCTGCTGTGTTGTGCCCTGCAATGCGACAGCTCACCTGTAGGTGGCCCTCGACTTGTTCCTTTTTTTGGCTTAACGTTGTGCAGGCGGGTAAGGGTTCGCCTGCACATAACTCTGCCCGGCCCGGCTGAATATCGGGCTGTGCAGTTTATGCATGGTTCCTCCCCCTTCAGTTGCGCATGCCTTCATCATTATTGCGCTGTTGCTCAGCATGTTTTCAGGGGCGCAACTGCCTCCTGCTGAATATCGCAGGATGGCACAATTTCAGACTTGTGCAGGCGCAACCCTATTGTGCATGGCTCAGCTCTTTTGAATATCTGGCCCATAGTGCATAATACTCCCTATAAATAACAATGAATCAATAAATTAATGTAGTAAACTGCTGGAGACTAAAACAAACCATCAAAATCATAAACATTTACATTTGTTACTTATTAAGGGTGCTACTGCGTATAACCTGCTCTATACCTACAAAAGAAAAACATTGTTTTTCTTTCGTAGGTATACAGCAGGTTAAACTTGGAACTAGAGGGGGAGATATTAAAAAACTGATAGGACAATGTGAACGTTTTTGGATATTTGAATTAGGAACAAGGAGGGGTAAAGGATTGAATGACTGTATAGATCTGTCAGCCTTTCTAACTAAATTCAGGGGCTAATGGACATTTTTGAACACATATATAAATGTTTGTATTTGTTATTAACAATATGTTTATAGCACTTTATTTATAATAAATTACTGGTACAAGGTCCCTGTAGACATGTATTTGTTTTTATGTTTGCTTGCTTGCATGTGCAAGAAACATAGTGCCACCATACGAGAATTCGTAGGTGTGCCTCCCCCACTTCCAATGCCCTGCTCCCTTTTGCAGGCGTGGCTGCTCCACGCAATGAATGTCCAAGCTGTCTGTGACAGCGTTCAGATGCGGTGGAGTACAGTTGAAGAAACACACGAGACAATTTGCATACCGCTGTCAGCAGTGGGCAAATTGCTCACGGCGAATTGCATCTGAACTGTCTGTGATAGACAGTTCTTCCCCCACGAACACATAGGTGCATGCTGGGAGCCCACCCCAGTATGCTCATGCTCTCCCCATAATGTATGGCCATCATGAGGGTGCCTAATCCTCTGTCGGCTCAGTGCTCCCCAACAAGTTCATGGTATATCAGAGTGTGACCGCACACCTCAGAGTGGTTTATCTATTATATATATATATATATATATATATATAACAGAAACAAAACCTAACCCATGTGGAAAAAAGCCTACAACAAATAATACATAAAACAAGAAATCCCCCGAGTCTCTCACAAAACAGTATTGTCCCTTGATGCTCCTCAGTACTCAGATGCCTTGCAATCCATGATGCATAAGTCTCTCCACATTCCAGTTGATGCCATCTCTCACCAAACAGCAGTGTCATTTAACGTTCCTTAGCACTCAGTCTGTCCACACTACAAATAATGCCATGCTGCTGACATACTGCTCCTGAATGCCAACTGTGGCTCCTCCCAATAACACATGCTGCTCCCAACCACATACTCTTCCTAGTCCCATCGAAATCAGCTGCACTGATGCACAGATGCTGATCACGACCTCAAATGCCCCTAGGCTTGTGACTCAAGGACAAGCTACAGGTCCAGAACATGCAGTTACTGTATGAAAAAAGTAAGCAATTATCTCCTGCTTTGCACATCCCACAGGGCCCTGCAAAAAGCAAGATATACATTTTCCTCCTGCTTCGCACAGGGTCCACAGGGATCTGCGCAAAGAAAGTTAGGACTGTTTCTGCAGACCACATGGGAGACACAGAAACAAAGAAACAAAGACAATGACGGCAGGACAAGACCAGAGGTCCATCCAGTCTGTCTAAATTCCCTATAATCCCTGGAACCTACTGTTCCTCCCAGGTACTAACCCTCCCTGTCATCTCTCTATTCTCCTCCCAGGTCCTGTTGCCCCTGGTAACCACTATTCTCTTCATTATGTCCTAGCCCTGCTTTAATCCACTGACTGCTTTTGCACCCACCATCTCAGCCGACAGACTGTTCCAAGATTCCACCACCCTTTCCATAAAGTAGTACTTCCTCACATCCCTCCTGAACCTACCTATTAATAATTTCCATTCATGTCCATGTAACCTCAAATTGGTATTCAGGCTAAATAGTTACCTGCAGTTCAATTTGCTAATTCCTTTAAAGAACTTGGAGGTCTCTATCATATTTCTCCTGTCCCTTCTGGTCTCCAGTAAGTGCATATTTAGTACCTTGAGGTGCTCCTCAAAGGATCTGCCTTGCTGGCCCTGAATCATTTTTGTTACTCTGTGCTGCACTGTCTCCAATCTGTCCTTATCCTTTCTGAGGATAGGACTCCAGAACTGGACACAGTACTCCAGGTGAAGCCTCACCAGGGATCTGTAGATGGGAAGTATTACCTCCTTTCTTCTGCTATCAGTACCCCTCCCAATACACCCCAGCATCCTGTTAGCCTTGCTATAGGCCTTGTTGTACTGACTTGATTACTTAAATGAGTTGCTAATGATAACTTCCAGATCCCATTCCTCATCTGTAGTGCTAGGTTTCTCTTCTCCCATCCAGTACTCTGTCTTGGGGTTCTTTTTCCCTAGGTGCATTACCTAGCACTTTTTAGAATTGAATATTAACTGCCAGACCTTTGACCCACCTCTAGCTTTTGTAGGTCTTTCTGCATTTTCCTTATTCCCTCATCACCAGCCACCCTCCCACAAAGATTTTATCATCTGCAAAGAGACACAACTTGCCCTAGATTCCTTCTCCAGTGTCATTAGTGAACGTGTTGAAGAGGACATACACAATGTCAGTAAAAAAAAGACCATTAGTCCAACCACTCTGCCCTGTTTTATCCTATCCTACCCTGAGACCAGTTCCATTATGCCGCAGCGACACGAACTGTGCTGGCCGTCACTAAAGTGACAGCACGACGCAGCCAATTGGCATTGTGCCATCGCTGTGCAAAAGTGTGTTTTTTGCACCCCCCCCCGCACTTTAAATAACCAACTCTGAGTCGAAGTTGGTTCAGGGAAGGGGGTAAACACCCCAGAGACAGCAGCGTTGGGAAACCAGCAGACCATCACAGTGAACTGTCGATTTTGTCACTGTGATGGTCCTCACTGTATTCCCGTCACTTTGGGAACAATATACCCCTGAGACCTGTTGTCTAGATGTGTATTTTACCCTCACCTCCACTGACCTTCTTTGCCTCTAGCTAGTGATCCTCAGATAATATCTGCTGAGGTTTGATACCAGTGGCTATCACCCTTACAACCAGACTTTAGATGCCATTGGATGCGGATGGCATCCAGCCATAGAGCCAATCTCCTTGGATCCCCTGCATGGATCCGATCAGAACCATGAAATCTGATCAGATCTAATGGTTGGATCTCATTGGATCCCAACTATCCAGAGGTTGAAGCCAAAAATCTTGACCCCCAGATTCAGACATCTGACCCGTCTGACCTTGTAGCCCCAAAATTGGGGTTTGCAGTATAGCCTAGAGGTTAAAGTTACGACCAGTGAATGAGCTTCATACATCCAGCAGACCCTGGTTTAATTCCCACTGCTTCAACTTGTGTACCATGTGACTCTGAGCAAGTCACTTAACCTCCCCAATGCTCAGGGGGTCACCCTGGAAACAGGCACTTGTGCCTAATGGACCTTACCTGTTACCAAAGAATAAAACAAATCTGACTGGGGATCTGAAATCCTGACTTGGTCAGAAGGAGGTTGGATCCTGAAGGTGGATAGTGGGACTATCCATCAGGCAGTGCTTGGATCACTCAGGGCACTATCCAAGCACCACTACTCCCTTTCTTGCTGCTAGTCCCCTGAGTATCTATTAAGCCCCTTACTCTGTCCCAGTTTTCCTTGAACCGATTAACGGTTCTTGCATACACCACCTCAGCGGGCAGGCTGTTTTACAGCACAACCACTCTCTCGGTAAAGTAACATTTTCTTATATCCTTCCTAAGTCTCTCCCCTGCTAGCTTCCCCTCATGCCCCCTTGATTTTGACCCACCTTTCCTGCTGAATAGCTCCTTGCAGTTTACCTTGTTTATTTCTTTTAAGAACTTGAAGGTCTCTTATCATATCACCTAATTCCTTTCTGACCTCCAGCTCATACATGTTCAGTGCCCAAAGCTGATCTTCATAGGATTTACCCTGTTGGCCCTGAATAATTTTGGTTACCCTATGCTGCACTGTCTCCAGCTCGTCTCTGTCATTCCTCAGGTGGGGACTCCAGAACTGTGTACAGTATTCCAGATGGTGTCTCACCAGTCCTTTGCAGAGACATAGCATTACCTATTTAATCCTTCTATCAAAACCCCTTCCAATACACCCAGACATTCTGTTGCATTGGCTGGTTTGTTTTAGGGAGTCCCTTATGATGACTCCTACGTCTCTTATCTCTGAAATAGTGCCCAGCTGAACCCCTCCCATCCAGTAGTCTATTCTGAGGTTCTTGTTCCCTATGTGCATCATCTTCCACTTTTGGCGCTGAATTTTTAGCTACCAAACTTTGGACCACCTCTCTATCCTTTGCAGGTCCATCAGCAACTCTTTAACCCCCTCCTCACTAACTACCCTGCCACAAAGCTCAGTATAATCTGTGCAGAGACAAATCTTACCCTGTATTTCTTTTATGTCACTGGCAAATATATTGAAAAGGACTGCTCCCAGAACTGACCCTTGAGGCATCCCACACATGACCTTCCTTTCCCCTGAAGCAATTACAGTGTTCAACCCAATGCTCACAAAATTTGGAAATGCACTGTTAGAGTTGTCAAGCTTCACTCCCGATGCCTCTCTCTCTCTCTCCCCTTGTTACCCAAGGCCAAGCTACAGGTATAAGGCAGTGCATCAATGGTGTGGTACCTCATATAGATCTCACATATTTAAAATTTGTAAATAGCAACCCTAATCCCTCCCCCCCCTCCCCATCCCCATCCTTACCCTCATAAGCCAAGGCCAAGCTATAGATAGAAACATAGAAACATAGGCTATATATAACATATAGCAGAAAAAGTCTGATGGTCCATCTAGCCTGCCCATTGTATCCAATCCCTTGCCCTGAGGGATCTTCACTTATCCTGTTCTCCCTATTGTTCTCCATGTTTCCACTTCCCTCATCCTCCGAGTAACTACTATAGCCCTGGTTCTGTCTCAGTCTTGTTTGAAGCCATGAATGGTTTTTTCACCCTCTACCTCTGCTGGCAGACCATTCCATGGCTCAACCACTCTTTCCATAAAATACTTCTTTACATCATTTTTAAACCATCTCTCCATTAACCTCCACTTGCAATCCTGTGTCTTAGCTTCTCTATTCCTGGTAAATAGCTCTTCACAGTTCACACCTTATTTATTCCTTTCAAAAACTTGAAGGTCTCTATTATGTCCCTTTCCCTCACCTGACTTTGGGTGAATACATGATCAGCACCTTTAGCTAATCCTCATAGGATCTTCCCTCCTAGCCCTGAGTAATCTTGGTCACCCTGCACTGTACCGTCTCTACTTGTTCCTGCCCTTTTCCGGGTGGGGACTCCAGAACTGGGTGCAAGTGATTTACCCAGAGGTAACAGTACTTCCTGTTTCCTACTGTAGAACCCTCTCCCAATGCAAACTAATTTCCTGTTACCTTGCTGAAGGCTTTGTTAAATTAGTTGGTTTGTTCAAGGGAATCACTAATAATGACTCCTAGATCCCTTTCCTCCAATGTTGTGTCCATCTGATACCCTCCCATCCAGTACTATGTTCTGGGGTTTTTGTTCCCTAGATTTCAGATTTCCATACTTTGTAACAATTTTACAGCCTTAGCTACTCTCTCTACAATTCTCTTATCCCTTCCAAGTTGTCAACTCTACCACAGAGTTTAGTATAATCTTTGAATAGACAAAACCCGCCCTAAATTCCCTCTCCCATGTTGCTGATAAACATATCGAAGATCATGCAGGTATACAAAATCTGGCTTCATGCTACAAGGCTGTAAGCAGTCCCCCAGCAGGGGTAAAGGGCCTGTTTAATAGAATGCAAGACCACTGAGCCTACTGATAGGTAAAGTCTCTGAGAGCCAGTGAGAGGAGTTTAGAAATTTAGTAGGGTGATGATATGAGAAGTATCTTTTTTATATTTAAAATTTATTGAATTTTTAAAACACGTAATACATTTCAAACATACAGACATCATCTATCATCATTCAAAACATACTGCAGATACCCTTAAGGCTAGTATAGGCATAATTATGTAAATATTCATTCTACTTTTGATACAGAATGTATAACACAATCATATTTCATAACCAGCATAAAAAATAATTAGAATTATTAAAACTATTATGCATAACAGTTAAATATTTGAAAGACTGTCTATCATGACGGTCCCTTCAGAAGTATCCAGTAGTGATTTACAAAGGCATTCTAGGGAGTCTCTGCAGGAACCAGAATTCCAGAGGAAGGAAGGGTGAATAAGTCATACAGCAGCTCCCTATGTCCCAAAGATACCACCTAAGGAACAAAGTCTGAGGTATGTCTCATTATATATCTTACCCCTGCAGCCATCTGTCTTTAGCTTTATGCTCAATATTTTATAATGAATGGGATAGTTTCTCCATCTGATACAATTCATTTACCTGACTGCATCATTCCATCAATGAAGGGGGATCTATAACATGCCAGTGTCAGATAATGCACTTCTCAGCCAAGGTGATAATAATTCCTAATAAGTATTTAATGTTTGTATGCTTCATATAGACTTTAATAACAAGAGTGAGGGTGTCATCACTGTAAGATAGGGTGGTAAAGAGTTGCCTCAATTCACCTTCTAGGTCCCAAAGAAAGGGCTGTAGTACAGAACAGCTCCACAAGATGTGGTTGTAATTTGCCACTCCTTCCCCACTGCCCCTCCAACAGCAGGTTATCATAACTGTGATTTAATGTACCTGTAAAACAAAGGTTAAAAAGAATTGGATAAGATCTGTCCAGATGCATTCACGCCAGTCTGGTGAGGAAGTGATTCTATATACAGTAGTGCACAGTGAAGATCAGACATCTCCAGATAAATCAATTTGTAACTCCTGTTTCCACTTGGTGATCAATACTGATCTGATCGGGTGCCCTGCAATCTATAGGGTTTTATATCATGTGGAAATACCATGCAACATGGGCTGTCTCTTTTGGACATCACCCAGTATACAACTTATGTCAAGGGCCTCCGTCAGGGTACTACAAGGCAAGTGGAGTCCTAAGAAATAAGCCCTTGCTTGAAAGAACCAATATGTATCAGTACAAGGCAATGAAAAGTTGGAGCTAAACTCCTGAAAGGAGATGAAACAAGACCTCAAACAAACAAAATAAAAAACTGATAAGGGTATATGAGACCTAACCTTCTCTAGTTACGAAATCCAGAGTCTACAGTAAATGTGTGAGGAGGAATCTGTCATGATTAAGGCAGAGCATCTAGTATCTTGAGATGGCATGCTGTTTTCCACTATATCTCACCTGTAATTGCTATATAGGCATTACGATGCCAGAACAATCAAGACATGTTACATGGATCAAAAAGTCATGACTGGATTTACACATCCATCATAAAAGCTCTTTCTATATCTGCCCATAGTGGATATATTGTGTCATTTAACCATATACAAATAGAATGTAATCTAGCCCCATCAGGATAATGTTCCATGTTTGAAAGGCCCGGCCCACTCTTCTTCAAAGGTAACAGCAGCACTGCATACTTAACTCAGGTTTCTTGCCAGGCC
The DNA here is from genome assembly GCA_016271365.2 of Neoceratodus forsteri. Classification (NCBI taxonomy): domain Eukaryota; kingdom Metazoa; phylum Chordata; order Ceratodontiformes; family Ceratodontidae; genus Neoceratodus; species Neoceratodus forsteri. The sequence goes on along the minus strand of CM057449.1, from coordinate 1,550,293,397 downwards.
ATCTGAAGAGGTAAGGGCACCCGCTTTGCAGCAGCTTTCTGGGGATCCAGTGTGTAAAAACAGCAGAACTGTTTAGTCATCTGGTACCCCAAGCACAGACACTAGAGTAGTGGTGATAACTCAAGGAACTTGGAATCTGAAGGCCACCTACTGTAGATCACCGCTCATTCTGGCAAGAGTTTAAGGGGTCACTAAAAGGGAGTACACTATAGGCTGCTTTTCAAGGGAAGTCTCTGGTTACCTAGCAATGCACAGATGATTTCACCAATTGGGTGCTTTCATTTTGGGGCCACTTTTGGTCCAGTCTGGGCCTCAGAAATGTTACCAACTGTGTTGAAGATGGTGAGAGATCTGGTGCCAAAGCTTCTGCTGCTGAAACTGGTAGGAGATAAGTCTACTATTTGCATGGGAATCACAAGCTGGTATGGATATCGAAGATGTTGGCTCTGGCAGTGACTGAGGAGCTTGCTGGCCACTGTTGGAGGGCAGGCAGAGGTATGCTCTGACACACTGGTACCCAGTACAATGTCCACTGAGAGTAAAGACCTGATTGATGTAAAGTTCCTGGAGATAGGGTGGCCATTAGCCAGGAGCACCTGAGTGAAAGTTCTTACAATGCTGCTACCTTCATCACACCAGCTAAACTTGTACTGCAATGTCACAGTAGTATGTGAGAAGTATGTTAACCCAAAGCTTATGCAAGGTGTGAGATCTGGTAAATTCAGACAGCAACATAGAAAAGGCCCTGTCCTGAGGTATAACCTCACCTGCTGTTGAACTTAAGAGGAGTCATAGGACCCCTGTAAGAGATGTATAAAAGGTAAAACCTTTTTTAAGGGACCCTAAGGTTCTAACTTGTGTCCAGGGTCAGACTCAATCCTGTCATACAGTGCTGACAAGGAGAATGGCTTTGAGGCCCGTGCGCCTGCATGTGTAACTGTAAATATGTTACTAAACATGAAAACAACTCATCACATAGCAGATTGATTTATTTCTGACATGACTAAAGGTGCACCAAACAAAGCTTATCAAGGAGTGAATGGAAAGGTGTATCCCACTTTGTAGTACAATGTTTTATCTAACGTGACTTCAGCCCTGACTAGAAGCTTATATTTGATGCCAGCTTTTATTAAAAGTATTCACTATTACCAGCAGCTTGAATTTGGAGGGGGCCTCTATTTCATGAAATATGGAAATTAGCGATTTTTGTTTTTGGTGAACTGAGCACGTGGAGACAATAAATCATTAATAACTCCAAAATGAAGTAAACCGCTAAAAGGATCTATTGCTCCATAACATCTAATAAACCTGTAAAGTTCATAACATAACTGGTCACACTTTAAGTGTCAGTCTCAATGCAGTTACAGTGTAGTTACACTGTAACTACAATGTAGTTAAGGGAACTTAAAGAGCTACTGACGCCTCAGAGAAAACTTTTAAAAACATAATAATTAGGTACAATTTAGCTTGCATGCCATACAGTGTGTGTGTGTGTGTATATATATATATATATATATATATATATATATTACATATATTACATATTTCTCTTCCCTATTATTTATTACTGAGTAAATTTTTATGAATAAATGAAATAAATGATGGTTATCTCTTAGAGTTCCCTTAGAGTTTATCTGCCTCTATAGCCCACTCCCTACTTCAAGTCATAATCCTGTGTTGTGACATCACAATCTGTTGCCATGAGAGTAAGAGTGATTTCACAAGCAGTGCATTATGACGTCAGGTAGGTAGAAGGCAACAGGAATAGATGAACTCTTCAGAAGCAAAGATCCTGTTTTCTTGCAAATAACCTCAGTAATAAATAATGGGGAAGAAAAATACAAAAATAGTATGAAATACAAGCTGAACTGTGTCTAAATATTGTGTTTTGTTAAAGTTCTCCTGAAGGTGTCAGCTGCTCTTTAAAGTAAAGTGCTACTCTACAACTCTTTGTAGGGGTTTTCTCTTAGTTACTTTGTTAGCAAACTGAGCATGTGCAAACAACATCGATAACTTCAAAATGAATTGACATTTTCACCAAGCCACCAGTACCTATTCCTCAGTAATGTCTAACAAATCGTTAACTTTCATCACTTAACATTTTGTAGTTTTGTTTTCTATCGGATGGCAAAAAATTGACTCAGAGATAGGCAAAAGATATGTGCAATACTCTATAACTCCAAAATGATAAACAGACTGCTATAACACTTTCCACATAAACAGACACTAGGACTGAGAAGATGCATGTCAAATGTCGGTATACACTGCCGATGTCTAAATTTCGACATCGACTGACACTATAGCAACAATAGCGACAGGTCACTGTAGTGTCGGTGCTGGACCCTGGCACTGTATTTGGGGGGGTCTTGCACCTCTCCCCTAATCAACTCTGGCTTGGAGTTAATCATATTTAATGGGGTCACTGCAGGGGCAAAGCCCCCCACATGGTGGGTTCATGGTAGGGAGTTAGAAACTGCATGCCGACCACAAAAAACAGTTGACATGACAGTTTCACTGTCCGGTTGTTAAACAAAAGATTTGTCAATGACCAGTTGGAGATCTTCAAATGTCACAGTCCTAGGGTCTAGGATGCTTGGGACATAAGTGTTTGGAAAAAGGGATTTAATCTTAAAATGCCTAATTCTGTTGTTGCTACTAATCTCAGGTAATGTTCACCCTAACCCTGGTCCCCTACAGTGTAGTCCCAGGGCACTGACAGGTCTGGGATGCTTTGCCTGGCTACTATCAATATCTGCAGCCTCCTCAACAAACTTGACTCCCTCACCACTTGGGTGACACACCATAACCCTGATATTTTGTCAGTAATTGAGACTTGGCTATCCCCTAAGATCCCCGATGCAGCAATATCATTTCCGGGTTATGCTGTCTTTAGGCAAGACAGATGCTCCAAGAAAGCTGGAGGCTGTGCCCTCTATCTAAAGGACTCTCTAAATGGTTATGTCTTCTCTATGCCCCACCCTGCAAATGACATCCAGGTCCTTGCCACTAAGATATGGCTTGGAGCACACAACAAAATCCTGACAGTGGCATCAGTCTACATTCCCCCCAAACTTACCAACCAAGGATTAGACTCCATACTGGACCTTATCCACTCCCTGGATCAGAGTTCTGAAACAATCCTACTAGGGGATTTCAATGTCAACTGGTCCTCCCCTAGTGCAAACAAGTATAAAGATGCCCTGACAGCTGCAAACTTTTCCTAAATGGTTCAAGCACCCACCCAGGTGAACTACAGAACAGGGACCACAACACTCCTGGATTGGGTGCTTACTAACCGCCCTGAACACATAGCTAATACTGTAGTTCTCCCCAACTTTATAAGTGATCACTCACCAGTCCTATGCTACTGGACCAACAAATTCATAAAGCCTCCTCCCAAAACTATTAACAGCAGAAAACTAATGCCTGGTCGCCTTAGGCCTCTTAAAACTCTTCTACGGGAACATGACTACACACCTATAGACACAGCACTGGACATGGACGCTGCTCTTGATTACTTTATCCATAGCTTTAACACTGCCTGTGATGTCCATGCACCTTTCAAGAAACATAAGATAAAAGATGTCAACAACCCATGGATAAACCTAGATCTCCTTGAGCAAATGACGTCCCGGGATCACCTCTGGCATCGTGCGAAGATGACTGGCAACCAGGTGGATATCCAAGCTTTCAAAGCAGTGAGAAATGCCTGCACAAGAATAATTTGCAATGAAAAGGCTAGCTACTACAACAGCGCTCTAACCAACACATGGAAAGGTGAGAAAAAGTTCTGAGCCAACCTTACCGAACTAACAGGGACAAAAATCCAAAGTTCCACCCTCTATGGTCAACCTAAATGGCAGTATCACTTTGGATCAAGTCACCATGGCTAATGCATTCAATGCAGCATTTACTGACCTTAGCCCTGTGCTACCACCAACCTTTTTTGATCCTCTACCAGACACTCTAAACCCTGACAAAGCAAACACTACACAGGGGCACCTGCAGTTCTATTTTAAAACCACCTCCATGGACCTAACTAAAAAACATCTTCTTAAAGTATTTGGGAGGTCTAGATCTAGTGGTGACTCTCTCGATCTGAAACTCCTCACTCTCACTATAGACGAAGTCCTGACCCCACTCACCAAAATCCTCAACCGGTCTCTCAAGCTTTCTCAATTCCCCCAAAAATGGAAATCCACCATAGTGACACCTAGCCACAAAAGTGGTGATAAAACCATTACTAGCAACTACAGGCCGATCTCCATTCTCCCCCCTCCCCAAAGCTCTGGAGAGAATAGTTGCTGACCAGCTTGAGGAATACCTAGCAAGCTAAAACCTGGTATGTCGAGAGCAGCACGTTTTTTGCAAGGGGCACAGCATGACCATGGCTCTCCTAGAATTAACCTCGTATATCCACAATGCCCTGGACCAGGGACATCTTGTTGGCGCCACCTTCATCGACCTGACAAAGGCGTTTGATAACATCAGTCATTCACTACTGCTTCAACAACTATCTGTCCTAGGACTCTCAACAGACACCACTCTATGGTTTCAAAGCTACCTCAGTGACCGAACCCAACAGGTTAGAATTGGCGAATCTCTCTCAACCCCCCCTCATGGTCCTCTCTGGAGTCCCTCAATGTTCCATCTTGGGTCCTATGCTCTTCAGCATTTTTCTAAACAGTCTTCCAACATCCTGCCATGATAAAATCCTATTTTATTCAGATGATGCAGTCATTTTCACCTCCCACCCTGAGCCTTTCTTTCTTTAGTCATAACTACAAGCAAGCTTTGCCGAAGTGGCAACATGATTTAAATCTCATAGACACATTCTTAACTACAAAAAAAAATAAATCAATGTTGCTTCATGGGGCCCACAGCAAATATAAAAACAGAGATCTCTCTATCTCTAACAGTGATGGGGTAATACTTGAACAAGTTCACCTGTTTAAATTTCTGGGGGTGATCTTGATACTACGCTTGCCTACTCTGAACACATTGACTGCATAGCAAAAACTGTGAATACCCGCATAGGCTTGCTCTATAGACATAGGAACTGCCTCATGGCTGAAGCCCTAAGTACTGCTAACCAGAGCTCTGTTATCTCAATAATTGATTATGGGCTAGCGATATATGGGTCTGTCCCTGACACTGCACTTTAACACATTACCATAGCCCTAAACAAGCATGTCATCTCCTGACATCGGCCAGCCGCCTTTCACACACCTGCGACATCTACGAACGAGCAAACTGGCTCCAACTATCTGCTAGAATTAGGTATCAAACCCGCATCCTAGCTAAAAGTTAACCTTGGAACTCTTACCCCAAGGGGCCCAGACTCTGCTGGCTACTCATAGCGGTCCACGCCAAACCAGAAGCTCAGACAGTCTCACTTTTACCGTCCTCCATTGCCAAACTACCCAAGGTGAATGCTCCTTCAAATCCAGGGCCTCATCATGGTTCAACTCACTGCCACCAGAAGTTATCAACAAATCAACATTGGGCACCTTTACGCTCAGACTTCGTCAACAACTCATCGCCAGTGTCTCCTGTGACTGCTACACCTAGCTGACCAATTCCCTCCTTCCCTCCTGATATTCCCCATAACATTCCCCTTAATTCTCCCCTTATTTGCCCCGCCCCTCCACCTACCTCACTCTGACAATGCTCAATGAGCAGCTCTCCTACCCCTCCTTTCACCTCTACCCTCTTGCTCATGCCTACTTACTTTTCTGCCTGTCTCTTACTCCACTTTAAGCTTGTTACCTCCCAGAAATACTATTGTATAGTTGGCCTTTAAGTGTGATTGCTAACTATTGTAACTGACAAATCCATCTGGCTGCTCGTACAAATTCATTTCTTTGTCTACCGTCTTTGTTTTTGTTCTTGTTTGCTCATGTGGAACCTTTGTAAAAGAGAAGGTGTATCCGAAATCTTGATAAATAAATAAATAAAACAGAAAACCACAACACAATCTATAGATAGACAGATAGATAGATAGATAGATTGACAGACAGACAGACAGACAGACAGATAGATAGATAGATAGAGATAGTCAATGATAAACCCTACCTTAATGCCCCACTTAGGGTTTAAGCAAAAAATTAGGGCTGCAAGTTACCAGTCAATGCAAAAACCTGCCTTAATGCCCCACTTAGGGTTTAAGCTAAAAATTAGGGCTGCAAGTTCAGTTTTACTACAAAAGAATCAGACACCTCGAACTTCAAATGTTCAATTGTTTTGGACTGTGGCAAACTTTTAGGGGAAATAGGCAGACTTTTGGTTCATCAGGTTTGCCACAGTCTGAATGGTGCGGATTGGGTGAACCAGTCAGACCGCAGACCGCAGTTCACATCTTAGTTTCAAATGTGCCCAGGATGTGGGAATATATTCACCAATTTACCTACTTTTTCCCTTGTTAATTCACAAACTGTTTCCTGTCCGCTGCATATTCAGCTCTTACTTTTAAATGTTCCCTTTCCCATCCCTCTACCTGTCAGTCAGACTTGGTATGTTTTTCTTTCTTTTTTTTTTTCAATTCTATATTTTTGCCCCCTGCTTCCAATCACCGCCGGGACCATCTGTCCAGTCATGGACTCTGGCTGTAGCTACTCACATTTAGCCATCCTCCCTAGACCCCCTGGCTTACCCCCCAGGGTGGGGTCGTGGCACTCCAGGCCAAGGGTGCCACGAACATGGGAGAGGCGGGAGTCGGCCTGAGAGCCAATGCAGCCAGAGCGGGTGTCACAAGGTGGCGGAAGCAGGTGCTTTTTTCTTCCCTTTTTTGTCCCCCCCAGGAGGTGGAGATGTGTAATGACATCCTGCATCTGCCCTGCCCCTCTGAACTCTGTTACACGCCACTAGCTGCGGAACCCCCGGCCTCTGCCAGGGGTCGGTCACGTGCCGGACGGTGTCCCCACCCTCCCCCCAGAGAAGGAGAGCAGTCTGTGGGACACTCCATCCTTCTCCCCCCGGCCAGCCCTCCAGCTACCCGAGTCTGTTCAAGAACCCAGGTCGACGGTGCCGCAAGCGGAAATCCAACCACTGCACCGGCAGGCCGGCTTCAGTATGTTTTTCTTGGTCAACACATTATTCTTGTATGGCTGCATGCCAATTATTTCTCTGTGGCTGCTGCACTTTTAGCAGGCTTAATTTTCTGACAACACCTCCCACTCTCTGCCAGCTCCCTGTTTCTCCTTGAGGTGGGTCTCAATTCCTGATTCCTGACTCCCAGTGACAGTTCACACAGAGTTCCCAGCTCCTTGCAAACTGCCAGTATTTAGCAAAGAGCAGCCCAGCAGGGCTCATAGCTGCCCAGCCAATCGGCTGGTGTCAAAATTAGGGATCTGCAGCAGCAACCCAACTTTCTCCTGTGAGGATATCGCTCTGCTCATCTGAGTCCCTCAGCTGCATCAAGCAGCACTTTGATTAAACTGACATTCAACTGGTGAGAAGTGCAGGGCAGAGATGGGAAGAGTAAAGACTGGAGGAACAAACTGGAGATTGCCTGTCAGAGGGACAAAGAAGAGGTAAAGTGATGCAACGGAATCCAGAAATGCATGCTCTGTAATGGGCGAACCAGGGCAAACTAGTCTGCCATTCAGCAAGCTTTACACGGTTCAATAGCCAAAGTTCACATGGTCAAACTTTGGGAGGTTTGTATAGCCCTACTAAAAATGTAAATGTAGGAAAATATCATGCTAAGATAAAAATTCCCCTGAACTTTGGTGAATATGTGGTGTGGGGTTCCTCAGGGATTGAATGGTCACACGACTTAGCATTAGTGTAACCCTAATTTCAACACTGTCTTTCCAGGCATAGAAAAGTACTCATGAACCAATGCTTGGAGAGGGTGCCAAAGTTAGGATAATAGCAATGCTGCATGATCATTCAGATCCCTAGGAACACCACACTATAGATCCCCCAAGGCTCAGGGGACCTTTTCACTCTAATATCACATTTCCTAACTTGTTAACCCTAACACTGCATTTCCCTGCATGAACTAATATCATTTTTTGCAATTAAACTCACAGTCATTTGTGGTTCCATTTAATAATTAAATTATGAATTGTTTTTATTGGTTGTTTGCCCACTTCAACTATCAACTGACCCCCTTCCAGACCGGTCCCTCCAGCCCGTTACCCTGCTTTTCTGGGATATAACATGCTCCATTGGTATTCCTCTGCCACAGGTCCATGGACATGCCCAGTCACCAGTGTGGAGCCTGTGGGGGACTAGGCCCTCACACAGCCACATTCAAGGACTTCCATCTAGTTTTCACCTCTGAGCTCATTAGCATGTGCAATGATGCAGTGCAAACATCCTCACCACAGAGACCCTTTATTTAGTTGGAAGAGAAAAATCATGATTGTTCTTATATATATGTGCAATTAACAATAGCTTTTAAAAAATGTGAACGGGCTTTTGTGCATGCACCCACAATGAACTTAAAAAAGTTAATATTTAAAAAACTAAAAAATCTTTTATCATCAAACCACCAAGAGACCATATTCTGGGCCAAACTTTAATGCACTGGAAAGTTTCAGATTTCAAGTTGGAACTATATTTTAGTTATTCATGTGCAAAAACAAGTCTTAATTTGGATATTTTATGTAATTTGAGCACACTGCATCTCTGAAACTACTTAGCCAATTGTTACAAAACTTGATATGTTCAGAGTACCTTCCACATATGGTGAGTATGTCAAACATCAGACCCCTATGTCCAAAGATGGTTGATACATAAATGGCCAAAATAGGGTTTAACATACAAGTGCCTACACAACACTAACTAGAGTGGTGCTACCATTCCACTTTAACATATATTACATGGCAGAGAAACCAGTGTGTTTCTTTGTACCACATACTACTCAATCCATATCACCCGCTATTTAACCAATTGTGACAGTATGAAAAATTAATCAATTATGACATCAGTAACTGACATTTTACCTGATGCTCAAAATATGATTTAGCAGTTTTGGTCCCCCCCCACACACACACACACACACCTCCACACAGATACACGTAAAATAATGTTAAAAGTAGTAGACAATCATACACAGGGTTTCAAAAAGTTGAGTTCACCCCTAACATGCATATTTTCGAGTTAAAGACCAATAGACTGTCATACAAATAATAGTTTCTCAACAGTTTGAGTTCAAGCCCCCTCCTCAAATGCAAATCTTTTTAAAAGCAATAGAATTTTATGAAAAAATATAATTTCTCAACAGTTTGGGCCCCCAACATCAGTTAGAATTCATTGACCTGTGTAATACTTTGTTCACTTCAATGCAACTTTTAAACACATTATTTTAATACGGAAACCATCCACATCAAGTTACATACAACAGACACTCTAAGGGCTTTAAAGTGTTTCTGCCACCTACAAACAACTTCCAAGGATAAACAAACATTTGTCGATGCCAAATATTTGCTTGCATGCTTTTGTCCTTGGTCCTGCTGGTATACATTTTAACCGTATATTTACCCTGGATAGACCAGATGAGATGTACTATGTGATGTACAGTTTAGTGAGGGTTTTGCTGTACCGGGATCCTGCTTGTACACATTTTTACTATATATTACCCAGGATAGGGCAGATGAGATGCAATATCTCATATTCAGTGGTGCCCTGCTTTTACACATGTTTAGATTGTCCTTACCAAGGGTAGGCCAGCTGAGAGGTAATATACAATTTTTTGTGGGTGCTAACATTCTGACCCCAAATTTCCAACATAGTCTTTTTGTGACCTGACATTTTTATCAAGACAGGTGAAGTTTTTTTAAATGTTATCTGAAAGCTGATTTTGCAGTGCAATGGTGAAAACATGTTTTGGAGAGGATTTGGAAAATGACACCTGTCATGTTCATGAGGTTGGGTAACACAGGGATTTGTTGAACATTAGGGGCCAAAATTTGTAAAAAAAAAATAGTTATGAGTAAACATTGGTACAATTCAACGTTTCTTTGAAACATAGCTGTTTTTTCATGTTTTCTCCCCAAATTTTTAACATAGTCTTTTGATGACCTCATGTTATGCTCAAGACAGGTGACTTTTTTAAATGCTGTCAGAAAGGTGATTCCACAGAGGGACTGCAAAGACATGTTTCAGAGAGGATTTGAAAAGTTACATCTGTCATGTTTATTAGGTGGGGTAAGAAAGGGTCTATCTATGTTGCACATTTGGGACCAAAATCTGCAAAAATCACAACATTATGAGTAAACACTGGAAAAATGTAACCCTTCCTCATAACAGTTTTTGAAATTCTGACCCTAAATTTTCAACATTTTCCTTTTATGATCCCACCTTATGATCCTAACAGGTAGAACTTTTTAAATCCCATTCGAAAGGTGACTTTGGTGAGCTAATATGAAGGCATGTTTTGGAGGAGATTTGAAAAATGACACTGTCATGTTCACGAGGTGGTGTAACAAGAGGGCTATGTTGGAAATTGGGAGCCAAAATCTGCACAAATTGCAATATTATGAGTAAATGTTGAAAACATTCAACTCGAAGAAACGCAAAGCGAGATCTCGGCATAGTGATCACTGACAACTTAAAGGTAGGAAAACAGTGTGAGAAGGCAGCACAGAAAGCAGCTGGCATCCTCGGCTGTATTAGTAGGGGCATTACTAGTGGGAAGCAGGAGGTGATCATGCAGCTGTACAGGTCCTTGGTGAGGCCACACTTGGAATACTGTGGTCAGTTCTGGAGGCTGTACCTCAAAAAGGACATAGACCATTTGGAGATGGTGCAAAGAAAAGCTACTAAAATGGTGCAGGGTCTATACCACGAGATACACAAGGTGCGACTCAGGGAGCTAAATTTATACTCCCTCGAGCAAAGAAGAAACAGAGGTGACATGATTGAAATATTTAAGTATGTGAAAGGGGATAAACACAACTCAAGCAGGTAATCTATTTCAGCACAACACAACAGCACATACAAGAGGCCATGAGTTGAGGATGGTGGGAGGTAGGTTCAAAAGCAACCTCAGGAAATACTTCTTTATGGAGAGAGTGGTGGAACCTTGGAACAGCCTGCCCAAGGACCTGGTAGCATCAAAGATTATTAGAGATTTCAAACTTGCATGGGATAGGTATGGTGGACAGATTAAGTTGCAGGCAACGTGGGGGTGGCAGTCTATTTGGGCAGACTAGATGGATCATGCGGTCCCCATCTGCTGACATTTTTCTAATGTTTGTCTTATGTTTCTTAATAGCTTAGTTGTCTGTGCCACTTTGACCCTAGATTGTCAACATAGTGTTTTTATGAGTCAGTACCAGGACTAGGGTGTTAGACTTCAGGCTTGGCAGACTTTGGAAGGACGAGGGACATATTAGAGGGGCACCTCCCCAGAATCCAGAAATGGGGGATTATCAAACTTGGGTTAACGGAGGCCACAAACTCGTGTTCAAAGCTCCAAAGCAAAAAGGCTAGGTCTAAGAAGCCAAGCCAGTTAAGCCGGGAGGTGTTAGGGAGGGTTAAGGAAAAAAGGGCTACCTACAGAAAAACATGAGATCTAAATGGGAGAAGGATAGAGAGGAGTACATGAAGAAATCAAGAGAGGTGAGCAGATCAGTCAGGGCAGCCAAGGCAGCAAGAGAGCTTAGGCTGGAATAGGGGATAGTAGAAGGGGAGAATGATTTCTTCAGGTACTAACATACTAAAATCCAGCAGAATAGGCCAAATGGTCTGTCTCGTCTGCTCGAAAGCCATCAACCTAATGGCTGCTCGCCTTACCATTCCCATCAGCCCCAATGAGGGTCTTCATTTGTTTCAGTTTCCCCTTGTACCTGTCCCAGCCCTTCTTGAAGCCCTCCACTGTACCCTCTTCCACCAGCCTCCCAGGCAGTGCATTCCATGGCTCCACCACCCTCTCAGTGAAAAAATGCTTCCTACGCCCTCCCCCCTGTAATTTCCCCCTTCCAGCTTCCACTCATGGCCCCTGATTGTTTCCCCCTTCTTTAACCTAAACAGCGCCTTGGTTCCACTTCTGGTTATTCCTTTTACATACTTAGGTACATAGGAGAGAGAAGGAAATGCAAGGATCAGATTGTTAGGATCAAGGTGGACGGGGTGGGTGGAGAAGGGGGTGGAGCAAGCAGAGGCACTCAATGATTACTTCTGTTCTGTGTTTATCAGGGAGAAGATAGGGCCAATGCCACAGGGGAAGGGAGCAGTGGATGCAGGTGGGGCAAAGCATATGGAAATGTTAATCCCCGAGAGTAGAGTGTTAAAAGGTCTTAGGGCCCTGAGGGTGGATAAGGCACCAGGTCCAGACGGCATACACCCCAGAGTGCTGAGGGAGATGGCAGAGGTCCTAGCAGGACTGCTGGCAGACTTGTTCAGCACCTCCTTGTGGATTGGTTGCGTGATTCAGGACTGGAGGATGGCACATGTGGTGCCCATTCATAAAAATGGGCCCAAAGATGAGCCAGAGAACTACAGGCCAGTCAGCCTCACCTCCATCATGGGGAAACTCATGGAGTCTATCCTCAAGGAGAAGCCGGTAGCCTTTCTGGAGGAGAATGGGCTCCAGGACAGCAGGCAGCTTGGGTTTGTCTCAGGTAGATCCTGCCAGACAAACATGGTTGACTTCTACGACTGGGTAACAAGGGCAATCGACAGGGGCCAGGCAGTAGATATCCTGTACTTGGACTTTAGCGAGGCCTTTGATTCAGAGCCAAATGGGAGGTTGGTTAGCAAACTGGGCTACCTGGCTGTAGGGGGGAAGATGGTGGAGTGGGTTAAAAACTGGCTGCGGGATAGGCAGCATAGGGTTGTTGTAAGGGGGGGAAGTCTCATCTCCAAGGTCTGTAACAAGTGGGGTTCCACGGGGCTCAGTGCTGGGTCCAGTGCTGTTTGGCATCTTTATGCGGACATCGCAGATGGGGTTAGTAATAAGATCAGCCTATTTGCAGACGACACAAAGATCAGAGCAGTGGTGGACAACACAGAGGGATGGCAAGGACTGCAAGGGGACCTGGATAAACTTGAAAGCTGGTCCGACACATGGCAGCTGGGTTTCAGTGCAAAGCAGTGCAAAGTTATGCACTTGGGAAGCAGAAACAAAAAGTTCTGATGTAGGCTGGGGGGGGTACAGTTGTTCACTACAGAGGAGGAGAAGGATCTTGGGGTGCTAATCACTGGGCAAATGAACCATTCGGCACAGTGCAGGAAGGCAGCAGCTAAGGCTAATAAGATGCTGGGATGTATTGCCAGTGGAATCACCTCAAGGAGGAGGGAGGTTATCCTACCATTGTACAGGTCGCTGGTCAGACCGAACCTGGAGTACTGCATGCAGTTCTGGTGGCCCTACTTAAAGAAGGATGTCAAGCTGCTGGAGGGGGTCCAGTGCAGAGAAACCAGGATGATAACAGGAATGGAGGACAAACCTATGAGAAGAGACTAAGGGAGCTCAAGATGTACACACTGAAGGATAGGAGGAATAGAGGGGATGTGATATAAACCTTCAAATATATGAGGGGCATAAACAGGGTTAGTACAGAGGGCTTATTCAGATTAAAGGAATGGAGAAACATGCGGGGGCACAGTCTGAAACTGGAGGGGGGGAAGGTTCAAGAGGGAAGTGAGAAGACACTACTTCACAGAAAGGGTGGTGGCTGGGTGGAATGCACTACCAGAGAAGGTGATACCATTAAAGTCAGTGGGCAGTTTTAAAAAGGGGCAGTACAGGGTCAGGGGAAGGTCACTACTGTACAGGTGGGCAGCTGCAGAGTAAACAACTGATTGCTGCACACTCACTCAGACTCAATAGACCTTAGGGTCTGTATCCACTGGCATTTTTTGTATGTTCATACATATGACCCCTCCTTCTGAATATGATAGGTGTCATTTTTTAAATTTTCTTCAAAAGTAATAAAAAAAAAACCTGCTTTTTTCTTACACTTTAATGCATGCATTTTTTAAGCACAGTAAGCCTCTTCAGGGTGGGAACTGTGGGGAATCAGCTCACTCCCATATGACTGAAGGCACTCAGAAGTGTTGCATGTCTCACAACACACCCAGGAAAAGCACTGATCCCTCTAAGGCCCTGGACACACGGGGGAACTTAAAATGATTTAAGTGCCTTGGAACATTTTAAATCCCCCTAGCACTGTTTGCAGACAGACTAAAAGCCCCTTAAACGTTTGAATAAAAGTGTTTTTAAACCCTGCTAGATACCTAGTTTTAAAACCATTTTTAAAACCATTTTGGAGCTAGCATGGTTTTACTCACATGTCTGGCTAGGAGTAAAAACGTTTTAAGCTGTAATGGTGTAACTAAAACAGTTCTAGCTGCAGTGTGTCCAGGCAAGCACAGTTCTGTGTGTTGGACTTAACACAAAATAGTTAATAGGGGAACAGGTTTAACACTAGCAGTGTGGCCACACTAAACCATTCTCAAAAATGGTTACTGAGTAGTGTGGATGCACTGAAGTGGTTTAGCTAAACTGGTTTTAAAAACGGTTTTCAAAAACAGTTCTGTAGCGTGTCCGGGGCCTTAATGGCCACTCTGGCATGGCTTACTGCTTACATAGAACAGAAAAATAAACTCAAAATATTTGCAATGCAAACATCTGTCTGCACGCATTTTGCATAACAATGATTTAGATACCAGTAGTGCAGTGACTGCATACATACATACAGCAGCAGCTAAATGTGCAATGATAACCACACAGCCATAAACAAAACGAAGCAATGCTGCCTCATGTTTCTCACTGTAGGACCCTAAATAAATCACATAACATCTCAGTACTTCAGTCCACCAAGCTGTAAAAAAGACACGGTACTCCACTTGAAAATTAGATGCTGCACCTCAATTGTTTAAATAAACTGAAAATTAAACCAATATTTTTTTTACCATTATTTTTTTAAAGATTTTTATTTCTGTGTGTGAATTTAGTGCTTGTGAAAAGTGCTGGATTGACAGCACTGGAACCAGAAGTCCTCTGCTTGTCCAAATAACAGGTACTGCACAGATGACCACAGTGTAAGCTTCCCTGCACTGCCCCACCAATGTGCCTCAACCCTGCCATGGAGGGACCACCACACAGTTGAGAGGGTAATTCACACTCCATGCCTATTCAATCCTTGGCCTCAACGGTGCCAATTAGTGGTAAATGTGTTGGTGGTTTTTTTTGTAATATATCACATTTTTATCTCCCGCTGCTGGCAGGGCTTGGTGGCGGTAGTACCAACCATCCATGTTCCATCCCCCGATCATTCTGTGTGGCAGTTCGGGCTGGATTTTTTTTTCTGGTTGCTTGTTTTGGTCCCTGAAGCCCCACCCCTGAGGATGCCAGAACAAAGGACTTTGGTCCAGGCTGTAGACGTGCTGGTGCATGTCTCAACAAAGAGCCTAATGGCATCTTCCCCTCCCTACACCATGAGTCCCATGCTGCCACCCGTGCATCCACATGCAGTGGTAATGAGGCAGTGTGATATCCTTCCCCCCTTGGAGGAGGAGGAGAGCATCCTATGGGACACTCAAACCTCCGCCCCTTGGCCAGCCCCCATTGACCAAGGCTTGTTCTTGAACCCAGGTCGCTGGCATCTTCAGTGGTAGCACTACCGCTGTACTGACAGGCTGGCTGTGGTGGTGTTTTTTTGATGTGGACACTTGCCCACTGAGAACTAGAGTGGGACCACCAAAACTCATTTCATATAGGACACTGAGCTGATCACAGGTGATAATGACTTTCGTCCAGTACTGACCTATGCTAGATTTGAACCAGTGACCTACAGGTGAAAGGCTTCTTAACCCGATACCAATCTACTGAGCCATCCAGTTCCCATGAACCAAGATTACTGAAGAAAAAATATTCTTTTACCGGAACAGTTTGCCAAGACACCATACATACGGTATACCTAACTTTTCAAAAAGAGGGTCCACTTAAACAACCATCTGATATGAACACTACAGAAGGATCCTTATCACCTGAAGAATGAGACTACAGAAACCCCACAGTCACAGTGTCAAATATGACCCTGTCTCTATTGTGAGCCCTGAACCCACAAGCTTCTGGCCCAAAGAAAATAAAGTTGCAAGTGAAATGCCAGGCAGCAATCTTCTAAAACAAATATTTAGTAGCAGTAGTAAGTAATTTTATTCATAAACTCGAGAAAAGTATAGCCCAATTCAAGTGGAGCTCATTTATAATGAGGTTCAGACTATTCACTCTTACAGTTACAAGTATATAAAATATCAATATTATATTAGTAGCAATGCAAAGCAGTAAACATATATTTACATTCCATAGTATAGCATATACTTCCTTCCTATTTGTTGGCATTTGATTTTATGTCTCACATAATAGTCCACCAGCCAACATGCTATTGAAGCTGATAACTGTAACCCCTGGATCTTGTCAAGAATTTGCTTCAAACTGTCTTGTACCAAGTGGCACACCTGAAGCCATGTGTGTTGTATATAGAGCTTTACGAAACAATGAGTCAGATCATGGTGCAGGAATACATAGGCCAAGTAAGCCGTGGTGACTTACAGTTGATTTCAGAGGGAGTGCAACATTCTGGCCCATAGCCATCAAGTTTTGTTGCTCCCCACTGCCTGCTCCCCATCCCTGTCATGTTATTATGTAATTGTTGTACCCTGTTTGAGTTACACTATTAGTGCAGTGACTGCATGCAAACAAATGGAGCGGTCTTCAAGCACTCGACTATATAGCACACACAGTCATCGATACCTACACCAGAGCCTTTTGTTTATTGAGAATGGGAATGCTGAGCAAGAGTAATCCCCTTGTGTTTTGGGCAGATCCCATGGGATCATTACATTCCACCTAAGCACCCAAAAATGAGTGTAACAGGCCAGTCTCATCTCAGTTCAACCGGCAGTATCAGTACCTAAGCAACCCAAAATGCTGAATGGGATCTGTACATTCCACCTAAATGCCCCTCATACCTAAATACCACTTCAGTGGCTCACTTTGCATTGACTTTTATTTACTTTTGGGGTGAAGCAGAAGTAAGCAGAATGAATCTCAGTCTAATGAGTCATCTCAGTGCAATAGGGCCACACTTGTAACACTTCATCCTGCCCCACCCCACCCCACCCTACTGCACTGCAGTGTCACACACAACCTTCTGGCCGGAGGTGAGAGTGCAACTTTAAGCCAGTTACCCACAGTGTGAGCTTGTCTCTTTATTGACATTTGAAAGAATTAAACTGCATATTAGCCTGACAGACTATATCGGCACTTATGAAAAAAAAAAGGGTGTATAGCCTTTTTCTGTCCTTTACCATCTGTGCGTGTGTGTGTGTGTTTGTATATATGGACAAAGCCACAAAAGTAGGAAAATGTGGTGTCAGGGTTTTCAAACCTAACACCCAACCCCCACCTTGCACACACCAACAGGCATCAGGGGGTGTGCATTGTGGTCTTCAGCTCTAACCTACCTTAATTTCTCATATTGCAGCCACCGGTTCCAGCAGCAAGACATTTCTTCTATCAGAGAGTGGGTCTTGAACCTCAGACCTGTTTAGGTGAGTCAGGCTCTGTGAGGGGTATATGGGGGTGTGTGGGATGATGGGTGCTGAGTGGGAGGTGGGGGTGAGGTGGGCTGATCAGTTAAGGAATGTTTTTTCTTCACGTTTTCAAAAAAAAAACATTGAGGGACCATTTTCTTTATTTCAGGTTCTGGCTGCAGTGGGAAGGTGGGGGTGCCACTAGACACTAGGGAATATACAATACATTAAGAGGGATAACAATCACTGAGTGGGGGGTGCCACTAGACACCAGGGAATATAAAACACAATAACAGGGATGGCGATTGGCAAGGGGGGGTGCCACTAGACACCAGGGAATCAGGAACAGTGATTGGCAGGTGTGGGGTGCCACTAGACACCAGGGAATCAGGAACAGCAATCAGCGGGTGGGGGTGCCATTTCATCATTTAAAAAAATCCCCATGGCAAAGTTCAGCTCTAACAAAGAAAAGTTGGCATTTATCATAATGGACAGAGGGTATAAAGAACAGTTTGGCCCATCCTTCTATGAAAGACCCTTGGCCGCCTGCACACCAAATGGGTTCAATTAAACTTCACTTTACAAAAGGGTGATAGGTCACGGTTTGGCTTTCTATCCCTATTACACACATTTGGCAGGAGAGCTACATTACTGAAAATCACAGTAAATTTGTCAAGAGATTCCGGAACTCGGCTGTGCATCTCAGGCTGACAGCAATAGCCAAATTCTGGAGGAACAAGCAACAGCCTAACAACTGTCTCTGCACCCGCTGTATGTCTTCCAACACCCATCCACAAGAAGACTTGCTGCTGCCACCTTCCTCACAGGGTCACCATCCTGACAGTCCCTGGATGGGAATTGGGAATTTAAAATGCCTTTTTTAGTCAGCATCACCTGCAAACAAGGACAAACCAGGGTGGTCTCTTTCTCTCTACCGCTAGCTGCTCTGCACTCATGGTGTGTGTGTGTGTGTGTGTGTTGGGGGGCTGCCAACCCTCCTCATGGGATCACCATCTCGACAGCCCACGGACAGCAAAATTAAAATACTGTTTTGGTCAGCACCATCTGAAGGAAAATTGGGGGGGGCACCACTAGACACCAGGGAAACAGTGGCTCACTGCTGTCAATGCAGCCCGAAATAACAGGGACAGCAATCAGTTGGTGGGGGGGTGCCACTAGACACCAGGGAATTGGGAATGGTGATTGGTGGGTGAGGGGTGCTACTAGACACCAGGGAATCAGGAATGGTGATCAGCGGGTGTGGGGTGCCACTAGACTCCAGGGAATATAAAATATAGTAGCGGGGACACAATCAATATGGTTTTTATCAATCAATCAGTTTTTATACAGTGATCTTTATTTTATCAATCGATCTGTGCATTTTTTTACCAGCTGCATTTGGACGATATAGAAAAAAATGTAAAAATTAAAAAACTGTCCAATATATTTTAACCAAACTATCCATAGGCACACCCTTGGCACAGAACCAATCATCCCTGAAAAACTCATGGAAAAATTCCATACTGTGTAGGCTGTTGGTGAGAGCAATAATCCCCATATTAAGTATGGGGGGGGCAAGTGTTTTTGTTTTCACTTTTTTGACCCTCCATATCTTGAAAACTGTACAAGATGTTCTCAAGAAACTTTACACATCTTGAGATCCTGACAGCCTGACTACACATGCCAAGTTATGTGCAAATTCTTTAAACCACGGCAAAGTTATTAAGGTCCAAAAAATTAGGTTAACATTAAACAGCCTTCTCAACCCTAACTATAGTGGCATTACCACACCACTATAATATATATATATGTGTGTATGTGTGTGTGTCTAGCAAAAAAACTGTGTTAGTGCTCCAGTTAGGGATAAATCCACAAAAGTAGGGAAATGTGGCATTAGGGTTTCCTTTTTCATTAGGGTTTTCAAAGCTAACACCCCACACCCACCCTGCACACATCAACAGGCATTGGGGGTGTGCCTTGGGGTCATTGGCCCTAACACTCACCCCATTCCATAAGTAAATCAGCTGAGATGGGTATAACATAGGAGAATATGGTGAGTTTTACGGCCTACGACCCCAAGGCACACCCCTGACGCCTGTTGGTGTGTGCAGGGTGGGTGACGGGTGTTAGCTTTGAAAACCTAAATGCCACATTTTCCTACTTGTGTGGCTTTATCCCTAACTACAGCATTAATGCAGTTTTTTGCAATTTATTTCCCTACTTTTTGAGATAGTAATCGTATCCTTATTTGCCTGTGAGAGCGCATGGCCCTCCGTGCCCTGCACTCCCATCCCTCCATAGATGTGTACTGTATATGTATGTAGCTGTAAAAGCACAGATCCCTGCACTTCCATTTATAATTAAACAGGAAAGTGTTGCACTCAGGTTTGGTGATGCTATTTCAAAGCTGCCAGCTGCAATATTCACAAAAGAAAAAGATAGCACTCACTGTAGATTTTTCAAGATACTCAGTGCATGTTTTAATCAAAGCAGGTGCCTTACAAAAAATAAGCTTCCATTTATAAGATAACAGTGACCAAATTGTCAGCGTAGCTATCTTATTACCCCACCTCATATACCCAGTACAAAAAAATTTCCAAATCCCTGCCAGAATGAAAATTCTGTGCAACTACAACGCCATTCCACACCAAAGATGCAAAAACATGTTTTGGCCAGGAACTTGAAAACTGACAGCTATGATATACATGAGGTGGGGTAATCAGATGACTATGATAAAAATCTGGGGTCAAAATATTGAACATTTTCAAAGTTACGAACATGCGTAGCAAAATTGCAATGAATGGTCATAACTTTGCCATTTTTTTATATTTTGTCCCCAAATTTTCAACATAGTCTTCTTATGACCTCACCTCATAAACACCATAGCTGAAAATGTTCAAATCCATGGCAAAACACCATTCCCCGCCACAGATACAAAAACACATTTTGGACAGTAAGTGAAAAATGACAGCTGTACTGTTCATGAGGTGGTGTGAAAAATTGGCTTTGTTAAAACTTTGGAGTCAAAATATTGAAAATGACCAGTTATGCGCATGCATACAAAAATTTCCCCGAACACACATACTGTAACTCAGCCATTTTTAAGAATTTTTTCACCAAATTTTCAGTATGGCCTTTTTGGGACCCCACCTCATGAACACAGGTAGTGAAATTTTGTTATTCAGTTCTGAAGGTGATTTTGTGCAGTGACCACAAAATCACCTTTTGGGCCTGATTAACAAAATGACAGTGTTCACGAGGTGGGGTCCCAAAAAGGCTATGTTAAAAATTTGGTGAAAAAAGTCCTAAAAATGGGAAAGCTATGAACATAAGTTCAAAACACCACTGAAATACATTATACGGCACATACCTTAATTCCTCAGTTTGCTGTTTGGCTTTGAAGAGTGCAGACATGTCCCGGTCCACAGAAGATGACAGCCTATGACCTCTGGAGGTAAGTATAGAGTAAGGGGGTGGGGTGGTGGGTGCTCAGTGGAAGGGTCAAGATGGGGAGGGGGACAGCAGGGACAACAAGGGACCATTTTTGTTTTTTTCAGGTGAAAACAAAAAAAGACATCTGGGGATAGTTTTCTTCTTTACAGGTTAAAACTAAATAAATAATGGTAATTGGAGGGTGGGGATGCCACTAGACACCAGGAAAAGATGTGGGAGGAGGAGGTGTCACTAGACTCCAGGAATAGGGGACAGTGATCGGCAGATGGGGGATGCCACTAGACAGCAGGGAAAAGGGCGGCTCACAGATGAAACTGCAGCCGGCAGCAAGAGTTCCAGCTGTGGCTGCAGAAGTCAAGAAAATCCCACTGTTCTCATACATAGAACGCACTGGAAGCACTCCTCTCACTAAGTTGGGCACCCAGTATTTTGGGTGGCCAGTAAACGTATTTCTGGCCAATATACTTACAAACAAACATCAGAATCTAGCTAAACGGGTCCTGTTTGTGTATTACAATCACGGCATTTTTGTGTTTTTTCCATGTTTGTTGGTCCGTGGAAAAGGGCAAAAAGATGACAGTTGGCACAGCACAAAAAAAATGTTTGGTGCCATACCAAACAAGTGACCCAAAAGCAAAGCGAGCATTTACGGCATTAACATTATACTTTTGCCATAAAACATTATGCAAAAAACTGTAGCACACATGCGCAGGTCAAAAACCAATAACATTTAAAGCTTAATAACTCTGGAACCCCTTAAAATATTTTCACCGGACCTGTCAAAGGCACTACCTTGGGGCATGACACATGTCCCCTGCAAGTCTGGGGCAACAATTTCTTTCCATGTAGGCTGTAGGCAAGAGCAAAAAAAAACAATGTTAAGCATGGGAAAAAATGTAGATGTTTTTCTTAAAATGACACATGCAGATCTCAGAAACCACACAAGCTGCACTCACAAAAACTTCCACACAGCAAGACTTTGCCTACTAGACAAAACATACAAAATTTCAGCTCATTCATCAAAGACAGCCAAAGATATTAAGGTGCAAAAAAACTGAGTTTAACATTAAACAACCTGCTCAACCCTATTTATTTGTATTTTATTTATTGAAATCTTGGATACACCTCTGAGTGAATGCTCATTGAGAGGTTCCACGTCAAATACATTAAACAACAAGGCAAAAAAAAAAGACTGAGGACAATATACAGATAATACAACGAGAGTTCAGCAAACAGATAATGAGAGTATTAACATAACGGGTACATAAAAACTAGCCAGGAACAGGTAAGCTGCGGCATTGTACAAAGTATACCTGTGTCAGTAGGAGGAGCAGGAGAAGGAAGGGGGGGAAGAGGGGTAGGGGTTTGACTGGGACAGGGTAGGGGTACAAGAGGTTGGGGCTATACTATAGGGGCTATCTTGCAAAAAACTACATTAATGCACCAGTTAGGGTTTAACTTAATGCCACAAAAATACGGAAATGTGGTGTTAGGGTTCCTGACCCTAACTCCCCACTCCCACCCCCCAAGCATCAAAAGGACATGACCACACAAGCAACCAAAAACAGCCATAATCAGATAAGACAAATAACATACAACTGTTTCCAGATGACATAGATGCAATAGCACTGATGTGCTACCTTTGTGGATTTGTATCTGCAGTATGCACACAACAAGACACACTATACACACTCATTTGTTGCTGCAGTTGGAAATCCATGACACTCGAATGACAACACTGCTTCTGTGTACAGAAGCACATGTTCTTGTAGCCAGATGCAAATTCATGATATACAAATTTTGAGTTATTTTACTGCAAAAACACAGGCTCCTATGAGGCCAGCACTTCTGTAGCCTCAAGTACTCATGGACACTGTAAGACACGCACACCTTGATGGGCCTGTGCTTCAGCAGCCACAGGTGTAAGATTCTTTTCCTCCCTTCCTATTACATTCCACACTACTGTTCCCCCATCTGCACCCTATTCCCTATTCTCTATTCTCCCCACCTATCCCCTACTGTCCTCCCCTTTATAATGATTTATTCCTCTGTTACTAAGGGTCATACTGCCTAGTGATTCACTTTTTATTTCCTCTATGTTTGTCTAGTCCACATACCTTCCTGTTGTACATAGCAGTTTTCACTGTTATTTAATCACTGTATGAAGTTTTACTTTGTGAAGCTTTGTTTTATTATAAAAATACGTTGTACTTACCCTTGTCCCCTTCCCCCCAGGGCACACCTGGAAATGAGTTAATTTAGCTCAGTATGCCTTTCATGGTGAAACTTGTCAAATACATAAATATACACACCGGCCTCTGGCTGCAGACATACAGGTGCCACAAAATCCATGATACCAAAATTGCAACAATATCCTGTATACAGAAGGGGCCTGTGCCTCTTCAGCCACAGGCGTCAGACACATTGACTTCTGGCTCCCAAAGGGCAGGCACCTGTAGGGCCTGTAGTTATGCAGACAGAAGTACTGTCTCAATGTGAGTATCATGGTCTCAGCAGCAGATCTAGAAATTATTCAAATGGGATAGCAGTTTGTCAGTTATGCAGCTGCATATAGGAAACCATGCAGTAGTGGCTCATGCTATCTAGTGAGATAATTCATAAAGCATGCAAGAGTACATCTGGTTGCAGAGGTCCAGACCCCATGGGGCCTTCTGTCTGCAGAAGTGCAGGCCCCCACAGGGCCTATGCTTTTGCAGCCACATGTACCCATGCACTCTGTATGGCACACACACATAGGTGTATCTCTACAAGCACATGCCCCTGCAGGGCCAGTGGTTATGCTGCCACAGATATAAATCCACAAAGGTAGCACATCAGTGCTATTATATGTATGCCATCTGGAAACAGTTGTATCTTGTTTGTCTAATCTGAGGATGGCCATCTATGGTTGCTTGTGTGGTCTTGTCCTTTTGCTGCTTGGGGGATGGGCATGAGGTGTTAAGCTTGGAAACCCTAATGCCACATTTCCCTAATATGCCATTAAGTTGGACCTAAATTGGTGCATTAATATAGCTTTTTGCAAACAATTTTCTGTCTTGTAGAAATAGCAGAATCACATCCTTATTCACACAGATCCCTTTGGGACCTGCATGAACAGATGCAGACACGCAGCACCAACGGAAGATTCCATCCACCTACGGGAGTGCAGCAACAGATGTCAAGAATTCATGGGCCTCTCTAGTGGACTGTGGAAGCTCAGGGCCCTCTGAACTTCCTTGTAGCCACAGACACAAATGCACAGGGCAAATAATCTACCACTCGGCTGAAGCACAGGGCCCACTAGCACCCCCAGGTGCAGAGGTGCAGGGCCCTATGCCAAGAGAAGAGTTCTCTTCACTAATTAATACGTGTGCCTGTGTGGACAACCCTGGTCTTACCCTTCCCTATCTGGGGGTGGTATCTCATGACTGTGCTGTCCTCCCAGCCTCAGTCCATCCAGCTGGGTCACTGAGCTCACCCATGAACTCAGCTCACTGGCACAGGTTCACAAAGCACTATCCACTGGCGTAAAGGCTGGTACTACACACAATGTTTCTTAATAATTTTTTTTTTTATTTCGACCACAAATTTTTAAGAAACTCATTTTATGGCTCCCCTCATCAATATGACATGTGGCATTTAAAAAATGCAGGCCAAAACATCATTTTGCACAACATATGCGAAAACATGCCTCATCTAGGATTTAAAAAATTATGCCTGTCATGTTTACAAGGTGGTGTGAAAAAATGGTTATGCTGAAGGGTTGGAGCCAAAATATTATAAATAAGCTACATTCAGTCATAATTTGGCCATTTTGCCATATTTTTTCACCAAATTTTCAACATAGTATTCTTATGACCCTGCCTCATAAATCCAGTAGGTGAAAATGTTCAAATCCCACCCAAAAGGAGATTTCGCACAGCAACCACAAAATCACCTTTTGGGATGGATTCAAAAAATTTCACCAGCCTTGCTCATGAGTTAGGAAAGTCCTAGCCATCAAAAGTGATGACAAAGTGTGCATTTTGTTTCAACCCACTATCAGTGGTGCAAATGGGGGGGGGGGCGCAAGGGGAACTCATTTCCATGAGTAAAACAAAGAGTCTGACTCAGTTCAAGGAGCACATTTGGAAAATACTATTCCTGTACAAAATGAACTCCCAACTTTAAACTGACTAGATAAAATATAAAATACAGCATATAGTGGGGACCAGACCCCTGTCAGGTATGTTTCATCCTACATCGTCATTGGTGGACTCCCCCAGTGAAATATTTCCATTTCCAATACTGACCATTGCATATTCCATTTATACAAAATTAATTAGTTGTGGCTCTTAAATCTGTTGTTTGAAGATTTGGCTGTTTCTTTTAGATTTTAGCTGCTAGCTTATGCATTATACAGTAGTACTACTGTGATGTTATCAGAATTGTAAAAGCTGCTATTTGATTAATTCATTATCCCTTGTAATGCACATAACCTTCAAGATATCAATTATGAACACTGTCAGTATGATATGGTATGCTGAGTTTAGCTACAAAGATATCGCATGTTCTCATTTTTATCTCCACTGCTTTTGTGTGTATATGTGAATGTGTATGTATTGCATCTTATTTGCAACTGTACAGTGTGTGTGTGTGTGTGTGTGTGTGTGTGTTTCTAATAATTTTATTTGTTGTGGTGATATATTTGTCTATGGTTTTCTTCATATATGTGAGTATATTTATATGGCACATTATTTGCAACTGTACACTGTTGTGTGTGTGTGTGTGTGTGTGTGTGTGTGTGTGTGTGTGTGTGTGTGTGTGTGTATTGTCCATTCGCTAACATGTCAGTATATTACCTTTTCTAATTATTTTACTTGTTGTGATGTTTGCTCTATTTGTCTCTGGGGCATGTTTGTTCTATGATTTATAATAGATATACAATATAAATATTAACCTTTACTGCCCTGCCAATACCAACATCACATTCCCATTTTAGTTCCCTGTAACAGAATCTCCAAACAATGAAGTTACCCAAGTGCTGGTTGGACTCGTGTTGTCCCTACATGAAAATTACCATGAGATGGTTTTGGCTCACAACTGTGAGGTTTGCTGGAGTAACTCTATTCAATTCTAATGGTTCATGTAACGGAGACATTTATCATTGCACTCAGTTATTAAAGCGCACAGAAAAAAAGATCAAAACCAGAAACTCCTCATCTCTTCCCACTCCATCTCATCTGAATTACTATAGCAAAAAACTCATAATTCAGTTTGGGAAACACATGTATTGAAGAAAGCAGCATGAAAATCAAGTTTCATTTGACAATCGCTGTATCATCTGTTATCAGAAGTAAGGAGGAAGGCTGACTACAGATATTATTTTCATTTTCGAAATGGAAGTAATAAAGCAGGCTAACCAGTATCAACATCCTTTTTCTAAAGTGGAACATATTAAACATTAACTTATTACTTTTAAAGTAATTTGGCAATAACAAATATATCTGCAACTACAACCCTCTGATCCTCAAAAAATATAAGTGGGCAAACCCTCAATGATAATCCCATATTATTGATAATATATTTGGGTCCAAAAACCTATGATAAGTGTGTGGAACTGCATAATTAAAACCAGGACCTGAGAGCACAGTTTAAAAACATATACAGTAGTGCTTCTGTTTTAGTGAAGGGGGGATGCCTGTGCATATACGTGAGAAATTCTATTATATGTTTAGCATACAGTCACTATTCTGGTAGCAACAAATCATGATAGACCTAAAAATGTGTATCTGCTACATTAAGAAGCTCAAGTTTAAATTGTATTTATTTAGTTAATTATTCATTTATTTATTTATTTACGTATTTATTTTTGTTAGTATATACCTAGTTTGGCACTTATATAGTTGCAGCATTAACACAAAACTCTTATGTGTTTTTGGTCTAAAAAAATAGAAACCACCTGGATGATTGAATATGTTTCTTATTTTCAACATTCTGATCATTGTTTCTGATCTGTCTGAAACTGTTCCTAAAGTCAATCTAATGTACTTGATCCAGGGTCCCCTTATTCAATACAGGGATCGAATTGAACCGTACTCCAAGGAGGAAACATGGAAAGGGGCAAACAAATGGGAATGACAAAAATATCATTAATTGCGGTAATGGTGTGCTATTGTGATAATTATTATCTTGATTAGATTATTTTTATCTTGTTTAGTTTTTACACAGAAATAACAAGCTATCAGTGTAGAAGACATCATATATATATAGCAAACTAGCAATATAGATTTTTATTTATTTATTTATCTTTGGAAACAACCTTTGAGCAAGAGCTCTTTTACAAAGGTTCCACATCATGAAACACAGTATAGAATTACATACATATAATCACACCTAGTACAGAGTTACATAGATAAGTACATAAGTACATGCCAGGTCAATAGGACAAATTACAGATTTGAAGATCTAGAAAACACAGGCACATCAGTGCAATTATTAGGGGTTGTTTCAAGTGCTAGAATAAACACAGGTAAATCAGAGCAATTGTTAGGAGTTGTTTTGAGCAATACAGCTAGACAGGAAGGGGTGAGAGGAGTTACTATGGTGTAGCCTTGTGGGAGGGCCTTGTCATTACAAAGTAACATAGAGGGTGGTGTGGGCACAAGTCAGATACAACTAGTCAGGATGGGGTGAGAGGAGTTACCATGGTGCAGCCTTGTGGGAGGGCCTTGTCATTACAAAGTAACATAGAGGATGGTGTGGACACGAGTCAGAAACAATAGGCGACTAGTAGGTGTCATTATATATCTATATTCATTGTAAAAACTGTGTTAATGCATTAATTAGGGTTCAGGATAAAGTGAAAAATGTAGGGAACTATGATGTTAGGGTGTTCAACCCTGGCTTCCCACCCAACCCCCATGGAGGCAACAAATCAGGCATGATGTGAGGTTGTCAAACCTAATGTTCACCTTAAATAAGTGTAGATGTGTACATTGAATGAAAATGGGGTGAGCATTAAGTTTGACAACCCCACAGCACACCTGATTTGCTACCTTCAGGGTGGGGGTGGAGTATTAGGGTTGAAAACCCAAACATATTTCCCTACTTTTTTTACTTTATCCAAAACCCTAACTAATGCATTAACACAGTTTTCTGCAATGAATTTCCTTACTTTTTGAGATAGTATGATTATATCCTTAGACTAGTAATCATTTCCTTATTTGCCTGTGGGAGCACTGGACCCTCCGTGCCCTGTACTACCATCTCTCCATTGATGTGTATATGTATGTTGTCATGGAAGCACAGGGCCTTCTGGGTGAGTGAGGGTGTGTGGGGTGTATGGGGGTTGGGGTGGTGGGTGCTGAGTGGGAGGTGGGGGTGAGGAGGGAGTCAGATTGGTAAGGGACCTTTTTTTTTTTGCCACTAAAAAAAACATCGAGAACCATTTTATTTTTTTCAGGAGTAACAAATCAGGGATGAGGGTGCTACTAGTCACTAGGGAAAGAAAGAAGATTACAGGGACAGGGATCAGGGAGGGGGATGCCACTAGACACCCAGGAAATAAATAAGACTATGGGGCAGCAATCAGGAAGGGGGGGTGCCACTAGACACCAGGGAAACAAATAAGATTACAGGGACAGCGATCGGGGAGGGTGGGTTCTGCTAGACACCAGGAAAAAATATTTATTTATTATGGGACAGTGATCAGAGAGTGTGGGGAGGCCACTAGACAGCAGGGAAACAAACTATATTGCCGGCACAGTGATCGGGGGGGGGGCACTAGACATCAGGGAATCAAACATTATTATGAGGACAGGGATCGGGGGAGTGTTTTTGTATTTTATTTTGCATTTACTTCTGCAATTTAATGAGTGAATGTGTGTTTTTTGTAGTCAGAATCATTTGATTTATTATTGATCTTTACTGTTCGAAGTCTTCTTCAGATCAAACAGTAAAGTTTGAACTGCTAAAATGTGCAAATGGTTATTTACCATTTGAACTATCCTTACATTAGCGAGTGATGGGTGAAATGATTCTCCCCCTCAAAAACGCACATTTGCCCTGTACATTTCAACATAATAAGACAATAAAATGAACAAAGTAGGTAAGGGAGACCTAAATACATGTCTTGTTCATTCATTGCCATGCAGCAGTCATATGGAAAAGCATTTTTTAAACTGAGAAAAAAAACAAGATGGCTGACATCATGAACAGTATTTCTCTGAGCACAGAAAGTAAATCCTTCAGTGATAACAGTTCAAAAGGTTTTTATTTACCTTCCTGTCTAGCCGCTATCACAAAAACCATTAAAATTTAAAAATGGTGAGATATCTTTTCACCAAACTATCCAAAGGCACTCCCTTGGCACAGCCCCATCATCCCTGAAAATTTCAGGAAAAAATAACATTTTGTCTGGGCTGTAGATGAGAGCACAAAATCCCATGGTAAGTATAGGGGGAAAAAAGTGTAATCTTTTCACTTTTTTACCACTCCATATCTCAAACATAATACAAGATGCCATTATGAAACTTTCTACATTTTGAGACACTGGCAGAATGACTGCACATGCCAAATTTTGAGCTATTTCATCAAAGAATGCCAAAGTTATTAGGGTACAAAAATTGGATTTTAACATAGAAGTCCTGGCACAACCCTAAGTATAGGGGCACTACCGTGTCCCTATAGTATATTATTTTATCGTAACATACTGAAGCTCAGCAAGGAAGCTATTCTTTTTATACTGATGAACAGATTGTGTTTGCTATTACAGCATTCAAATTATATGTCAATAATTATGATATTCATCTGCATAGGTGTCTGAAAATACAAATTGAATGTGTTTAGAAAATACAAATTAAATGTGTTTAGTTGTGTCTAACAATGTGTTAGGCAGGCAGTTACTATTCTATATGAAATAGCTGCCCATCCCAAGAACAAAAAAGTTTCCTCAGCTAAAAACAAATTCAGTTCTATTTAAATAAAAAACCACCAAATTTAAGGGTCACATTTTTTTTTAACCTGATCTTCCCTGTTTTTCCTTCATGATAAAAAAAAGACATGATCCTTTCTAGAAATGCACCTACATTAAACTGCAGCAAGTAAAATTACTACAAGGGCTGGTGCCAGGAAAAAGGACACAGATTTGTAGGGAACTGGCAACAGTTCTGGGAGCAAAAGTTCTTTAAATTTGATGGACTGCATCTGACTAAGGAGGGAGTCAGTGCATTGGGGCAGAAGTTTGACGTCTTTGCAGAATATTTAAACTAGCAAATGGGGAGAGGGGTGCAGCACCCCATAAGTCAAATGGGAAGAATATCCCTCCCCCCTCAGCTAGTTGTCAAACAGGGATTCAGCATGTCTGCAGTTCATTTGCATCACCAAGTAAGAAAAAAGGTCCGTCTCCCCATACGACACACAGGGGTAATGCCAAACCTCACCCAACAACTAACACACCGAAATCTGGCCAATGGAAAATCATGTACACAAATGCTCACAGCCTGGGAAATAAGATCCCAGACCTGCAGGCAATAATGTCAGAGGCTAAACTGGAAATAGTAGCAATTAGTGAGACGTGGTTTACCAGTAACGACACTTGGGAGACTTCAGTACCTGGCTATGTACTGTTCAGAAGAGACTGAGATGCAAAAAGGGGGGTGGAGTGGTCCTGCATGTCAATGAAAATATCAAAGCTACAGAAATTCAGAATACACATAAGGAGCCAGAAGAACTGTGGGTCACCCTGGAAACAGGAAATGGAACATCAATAAGAACTGGGGTTGTCTACAGGCCCCCAGACCAGGGGGAGGACATAGACACATTACTGTTAGAAGATATACAAAACATGACAGCTAAAGGGGAGGTTCTGATAATGGGAGACTTCAACATGCGGATACAGATTGGTCAATACCAGCAGGAACATCTGCCAGAGCTAGACACATGGTGGATTCCTGCAGGGGAGGGCCTCAAACAACTGGTACAACAACCCACAAGAGACAGGGCTATTCTAGATCTAGTACTGACTAACAGGAAGGGATCACAGATCTCAGGTAGAAGGTCACCTGGGGCCAGTGACCATCACATGGTATGGTTCAATTTGGCCACTACATCTAAATCATCCCATTCCAAGGCAAAATATGGGACTTAGAGGAGCTGACTTTGATAAGATGGCCAACAGAGTTAAGCTAGCCATGGCAAAAGAAACACAGGTGAGGGGGTACAGGCAAAGTGGGCAAGCATTAAGGATGCAATACTTGAAGCAACATCCCATTGTGTTAGACAGAAAAGGAAGTGCAAAAGAAGAAGGAAACCACTTTGGTTCTCAAATACAGTAGCAGAAAAGGTCAGAGCCAAAAGGCTAGCCTTCAGGAAATATAAGGGAACACAGCGGGATAAAGATAGGGAAGCATACCAAACTGCCCTAAGGGAAGCAGGGGAGGCAGTAAGGCAGGCAAAGTCCCAAACTGAGGAAACACTAGCACGAACAGTAAAAGAAGGTGGTAAGACTTTCTATAGATACATTAGTGAAAGGAGAAAGTCCAGAGGGGGTATCACTAAGCTCAAAGGAGAAAAGGGGGCATGTGAGGAGGAGAGGACCCTGTAAAAGCATCTATCCTAAACAGATACTTTTGTTCAGTATTTACTGAAGAGAAGGTAGGGCAGGGCCCACAGCTCAGCACCATGGACACAGGGGGGAGGGAGGGAGTTGAGCACTACACCCTTCACAAAAGAAAGGGTCCTACAAGAGCTCACTAAGCCCAGGGTGGACAAGGCAATGGGACCTGATGGCATGCATCCCAGGGTACTTAAGGAGCTAAGGGTGGAACTAGCATAGCCATTAGCAGAACTGTTTAGTGAGTCTCTGAGCACAGGAGAGGTCCCAGAAGACTGGAGAAGGGCTCGTGTGATCCCACTCCACAAGAGTGGTAGCAGGGAGGAGGCAGGGAACTACAGACCAGTCAGTCTTACCTCAGTAGTGGGCAAGATTATGGAGGCACTCCTTAAGGAAAGGATAGTGCAACACCTGGAATCCATAGGGCACAGGATCCAAGACAGCATGGGTTTACAAAAGGAAGGTCCTGTCAAACTGATCTCATAGATTTCTTTGACTGGGTAACCAGAGTGGTGGACCAAGGGGGAGCAGTTGATGTACCTACCATGACTTCAGCAAAGCTTTCGACACTGTTCCACATAGAAGATTGATAAATAAGCTGGGTAGGCTCGGGGTGGGTCAGAAGTTGGTCAACTGGGTGGCAAACTGGTTGACAGGCAGAAAACAGAGAGTGGTGGTAAATGGTATATAGTCAGAAGAGATGCAAGTCACAAGTAGGGTACCTCAGGGATCAGTCCTGGGGCCAGACTTCTTTAATATCTTCATTAGTGACATTGCAGATGGACTAGAAGGTAAGGCTTGTCTGTTTGCAGATGACACCAAGATCTGCAACACAGTAGATGATCCAGATGAGGTGGGCAGAATGAGAAGAGATCTGGATAAACTAGCAAAATGGTCAGAAGAGTGGCAACTGGGATTTAGTGCAAAGAAGTGCAAGATCATGCACATAGGGAAGAGAAACCCTGAAGCCACCTATAGGCTGGGAGGGGAGTTGCTGGCTGTCACAAAGGAAGAAAGAGACTTGGGCATCATCATCACCGATGACCTGAAATCATCCAAGCAGACCTCTAAAGCAGTAGGTAAGGCTAGGGGGATGTTAGGGTATATTAGTAGGGGTATCACAAGTCATAAGAGGGAGGTAATAATCCCTCTTTACAAGACACTGGTTAGGCTCCATCTGGAGTACTGCATGCAGTACTGGAGGCCACACCTTCACAAGGACATTAACCAAATTGAGGCAGTCCAGAGAAGGGCAACCAAAATGGTGCAGGGACTGCATCAAAAGACATATGAGGACCGATTAATGGAGCTCAATATGTATACCCTTGAGCAAAGGAGGGAGAGAGGTGATATGATCGAAACATTCAAACACCTTAAGGGCATTAACAAGGTGAAAGAGTCTAACGTTTAAATATAAGAAAAATAGCAGGACAAGAGGACACAGCATGAGATTAGAGGGAGGCCAATTAAGGGGGAATGTGAGGAAATTATTTTTCACAGAAAGGGTGGTGGATGCATGGAACGGTCTACCTCAGGAAGTAGTGGCTATGAATACAGTGCAGGGCTTCAAACAGGCATGGGATAGGCATAAGGGAGCAATACAGATGAGTATGAATAGATAGGCCACTGACAGAGCAAAGGCCGATTGCACATTTATAAGGTAGAAAAATAAATGGGCAGACTGGATGGGCCTTTCGGTCCTTATCTGCCGTCAACTTCTATGTTTCTATGTTACTAATTGAGACTCCCACCCACATGAATTACTGCACTGGCTAAAGTATGCTTATAGACTGGCTGCTAACCAACAGACCTGACAGAATTTCTAGCACATTGGTACTTACTCCCTTATGTCATCAGTGACCACTCCCCAATCCTCTGAACCTGGACTAACAAAACTCCTAAAATCCTGTCCAAAGTCATCACCACCCACGTACTAAAAAAAGAACAACTCAACTCACTTAAAGCACACCTCCTAAACCCGGACTGGTCTGCTATCTACAGTACAAAAGATGTTGACTCTGCCCTGGAAGACTTTGTCAGCAAATTGAATTCCTCCTGCGATATATATGCACCTTACAGGACAAGGAAACTCAAGGGGTCCAGTAAGCCATGGATTTCCCTGGCACTGCTAGACTTAATGCATAAAAGGGACAACCTATAACTTAAAGCCAAAAGCTCTGGGTCCCCTATTTACTGTCAGAGATACAAGACTGCCCGCAATGAATGCATTTGGGCCATCTGTACAGCAAAATGTCACTACTTCAAATCCCAGCTTGAAAACTCTTGGGGAGACAGCCGTAAATTTTGGGACAACATAAAGTCCCTTACTGGTAAAGCCAATAAAGCACTGCCCACAATGCTCGATATTGATGGTAACACTACACAAGACTCTACTGTAATTGCAAACCACTTCAACAAGGCTTTTACAGACCTAAGTGGTATACCCCCCCCCCGGACTTTCTAGCTCCAATTACCAGTTCAGACCCTACTGGTATCAACAATGAGACTGGCTATCCTGTTCCTCGCTTCTGCCTCAAGATCATCTCCAAAACCACAGCCAAGGAGTACTTTCAGCAAGTGCTAAGGAAATCACAGTCAGCCAATGGCCCCATAAACCACACGCTTCTTGCTTGCACACTAGACGAGGTTCTTCCCTCACTAACAAGGATCCTAAACCTATCCCTCATTACCGGGAAATTTTCCTCATCCTTGAAAGCAGCACTGGTCACACCTGTCTTCAAAAATGGGGATCGGTCTAATCACTCCAACTACCAGCCTATTTCAATCCTTCCACTGCTCTCGAAAGCACTTGAGAGGATTCTATACGACCAGAGTGTAGAATATCTCGACAAGTACAACCTCTAATGCCGTGAACAACCCAGTTTTCAGAAGCTTCATAGCACGAGCACAGCACTTGTGGAATTCACTGGCTATATCCATGAGGCCCTTGATCGGGGGATCTTTGTAGGGGTTACTTATATTGACCTCACCAAGGCCTTTGACACGGTCAGTCACAACCTACTGCTAAATTAACTATTGTTCATTGGATTGTCTGCAGAATCCATGAAATGGTTCCAGAGCTATCTGACAGGGCGTGGTCACCAAGTGAAAATCCTCTATGTCTTATCAGATCATCGCAGTGTCACAACTGGAGTCCCCCAAGGCTCAATCTTGGGTCCCCTTCTGTTGAGCCTGTTTCTCATCAACCTCCTTAAGGCCTGCCGTGGCAATGTCCTATTGTATGCGGACAATGCAGTACTGTTTTCAAGCCACCACAATCCCCAAGCCCTGGAGAAACTATTACAGAATGACTTTACTGATACTGAAACTTGGTTCATTAACTCCAAGCTATTACTCAGCTACAAAAAGACAAAGACAATGTTCATCGCCACAGTGCAGAATAAGCATAGGTCGTACTGCCTTAAAATCCAAAACAATCAGAACACTCCACTCGAGATGATCAACAGCTTCAAATATCTTGGGGTCACAATAGACAGTGTCCTCAAATTTTTGGTGCATATTGGTCAAGTAGCCAAGGCTGCCAGCAGAGCCTAGCATCCAATATTGAAGAGGACCTGTGGCAGCTAATTTTAACTGTCCAACAAAATAGCTGACCCTGACAGGAGACTGTGAACAGGAATTGGCAACCGGAATAACTGGGCTACAATTCCCTACCAACGCAAAGCAAACAGGACTTCGGCCAACCGAGAAAACTTAATATTGACATTCTTGACATTTTTTTGCAAAAGGCCGTAGAACGCCTTGTGGTGCCAACATGCAGACCGGGTGCAGCACCGACTGTTCAGCCCATTCATCACCCGATGAAAAGCTCCATTCTCTACCCAACTAGAGGGGTACCTGTGACACAGCATGGCAAGCTCTGCGCTCCCACTAGACCCTGCCTTGGAGTTTGCCAGTCTAGCCCAAATGTTGACAAAGGTTCTTCAGGACACTGCTGAGCTGAAACTACCACTAAAACTAATAGATTTACAGCTAGTAGCTCAGCGGGTGTCCAAAACAGAGGCAACAGTCCAACAACATAATCAGCAGCTGCACCAACACCAAGCCATATGGCAAGAACAACAGCAGCAAACAAATTATCTCCTGAATAAAGTGGATGATATTGAGAATCACTCGCGAAGAAGCAACATTAGGATTGTGGGCATTCTGGAAGGGATGGCAGGGTGAGACATGGTAATGTTCCTCTGCACTGCTTTTCCAGATATGCTGCACCTCAACAATGTGACCCTGCCGGAGCTGGAGAGGGCACATTGGAGCTTAGCCCCCAGACCCCGAGGGACAGACCGAGGCCTATTTTGGTGAAGTTCTTAAGGTACCCTATTAAAGAACTGTTCTTGCAGACTGCCAGGGAGCTAAAAAATGTTGAATGGCAAGGTCATTCTATTCAAATCTACCAAGACTTCTCCTACAAACTGTCTAAGAAGTGGAGGGCATATGCCGCTGTCAAAACACAACTTTATCAGCTTAACATTCCAGCTGCCCTCCGCTACCCTGCAATGCTTCGTGTGACATATAATGGGGAATATATCACTTTCAACTCCCCTAATGAAGTGGACATGTCCCTCACAGATATTCAAAGAAATGCGAAAGCCCTGGGACAACCGCGCAGGGAACCACAGAGCTCCTCCTGGCAAACCATGGAAGTAATGTCTGAGGTACTGGACCCACACAGACTGCCGATGCAGAACAACACCCTTCCAGAACAGCCATGGCAGAAAGTGCAGCATGGCAGACCAAAGAAACCAACAAAGCAGGCTTCAGGTACAGAACAGATCCAGAAGCCGCCAGCAGCTCCAACTGCTCTCTGATGCTAGCAGTGTCTCACCTGGAGACATCCCAGTCAAAACAAGCAACCGCTTTACTCCCCTAGAGGAACTGTCTCCTTCAACCCTACAACTCCCTACAGAACCAGCACATCCAGCCCTAAATCCTGCAACTGCTGATGCACTTCCTTCTGACTGGATTCCACAGTGCCAAGAGTGGGCAAACTGCATTGAGGACCAGCAAGAGCCTAGTGATCCTGGCAACGTGGGTGAGGGGCCCACTTCCATGGCAAGGTGAATTTTCATCCAGTTCAGGGTAATGTACACTGCATCTATGGGCCAGTGAGCCTCCCAGGGAATTAACCTACTTGGGTATTTTAAAACTTTAATTGTGCTGTGGGAGAAAGCTCCTGCACTTGTCTTTGTCACCTCAGAGATCTTGCTCACAAGCTACGAGGCTGAGACATGATGCAGGGTTTCTCAAAGTGCCCCTGCTGCTTTAATGAACATACGCAGCAATATTGTCTTTTGAAGCACTGTGATTAATCAGTTTTGGCAAGAACATTACTCCCCAGTCCTTAACCACAAACTTTGATTACCCGACACTTCAATGGAGAAGCCCCTGCTTCTAATGTGCCGCACCCGAACATGCTGCTGCCTTGACAATATACGAGGCGCTGTTGTCGATGGATATGCCACACCTGCTGCTGCAGTTATCTATGAACTGGGACAATGGTGATGCAGGGCATATTTTAGGTTGCAGTGCCCGGTTTTCACTCTTTCAGTCTTTTGCCCCCAAATAATCCTAAAAGTGCTCCACACTACCATACCTTACAGCAGTGGGTCCTGAGTGACGAAATGACATCCTGCAGTGCACACATATTAATCCCATGAGGTTCCCTTTGCGAACCCCTTGCCCAACCAGCAGCAAGATCTGTAAAAGGAGACCCTGTCAGGGGTTACCAGGGCATAATTGTTCACTCGCTCACTTAACATAGAGTGCCCAGATGATTAGGTAGCTTTGTTTCATCACCACATAGCTATAAAGCACAAAGGAAAACGGAAAAGATGATCCTCTTTTCCTTCATCCCCTCCTCGCCCCCCCCCAGCATTTCAGGGTAATCACCTTCACTCAGATCATTCCTGCTACATCCTCTGATCCAGACTGAGGAAGAAGCACACCCCATCTCTTGTAGAGGAAGGTGAGGACCACACCACCACCACACCTTTCTAGGGTTCCAATACCATGCAGAGGCCACGAGCCTCAAATCACTTCAAGTATCTGTTTTAGACAAAGTTAAAATGTTATTGTTTGTATTGTTAGTTTATTTCTTTACTACTCATGCTGCCTCGGAACGCTACCCATGCCGTTAGTGTTGTCTAATAAGACTCATCTGGCAGATCTGAGTAGCACCTTCCAAACCTAAGCCGCAAATACAGCTACGCTTTGTATTTACTGTAAGGATGTTGCACGTACAGTTTATACTGTTGTTGACTAGATGGAATGTATTTTACATGTACACAATATAGTACTGCCTTCTCAGGTAGGTACTAGTACATGAACTAGGAAACTTGGGCGACAAGGGATGGGCGGGGATCAGTTGACCATTATATTAAGAGCTGGTACTAGTTTGAAAGACCTGAAAGCAATCAGCACTGGCAGGATTGGTTTCTTATGTATAGGGTCCCTCTTGTAATTATATTATCTCCCAATTACTAACACTGGAGTGACAGTGGCCACCTCTTGGAATGTGAGGGGCCTAAACTCTACCATAAAAAGGAAATAAATTCTGAACAGATTGAAACAGCTTAACTCACAGATTGCCTTCATATAGGAGACCAAACTGTGAAATCTTGAAGCTACCAAACTAGTACGGGAATGGGTGAAATGGGAGGTACATAGCTCAGCACAGTCTGCCAAATGTGGGGTTTCCATTCTATGTCATAAAAAATTAAAATGGTCACTTCTGGACCACAAAAAAGATACGAAAGGGTGCTGGGTGATGGCAAAAGTCTCTACCCCACATGTAAATTGATCCTTGTAAATGTTTATGCCCCGAATGATGACCTTCCTGACTTTTTTCATGAGCTTTCCCAAGCATTCTCAGACTTTATGGACAGTAACACAGAGATTATAGTTGGGGGAGACATGAACCTCACAGTGGACTATTTTGTTAACAGATCCAACTCTAAGCTAGAAAAACACACCAAATCACTTCTTGTTTTCAAAGATTTAGTCAACCTATACACCCTACAGGACATTTGAAGGCTCCAACAGCCGACTGACAGAGATTGCACTTATTTCTCTGCTCCCAGACAGATAGCCAGTAGGCTAGACTACTGGCTCACCTCCCCCCAGATATCACAAAAAGTGGTGGATACCAAAATCACCCCTTTATACCTTTCTGATCATGCCTCCCTAACAATGGCCCTAATGGACAGCCCTACCCAAAAAATATCCCTCCAATGGTGCCTTGACCCCCTATTACTGCAGAATGTGGACTTCAAAACTTGGGTGTCAAGGGAAACTCAAAACTACTTTGCAGATAACCCTCGGGGGACAGCATCTTGTGCAGCCATCTGGGAGGCCTTTAAAGCCACCCTAAGGGGCAAAATAATTAGCTATGCCTCTTATTGCAGAAAGAAAAGAGAAGAGGAAGCAGCTGAACTAGAGCAGCTATTGGCAGCCAAAGAGTCCTTATACAAAGCAAATCCAGGGAAGCTTATGTCTCGCTCCCTAACCTAAGAGATTGTAAACCTCAGGCTACAGTTAAATAATCTGGCCACTAGAAAAGCTGAATTACAGAGCCAAAGGATGCAACACAAATATTGGGCTCAAGGGGAAAAATTAAGAAAATTCTTAGCCTTCAGGCTGAAAAAATGCAAGGCTGAAAGACAAATAACACAGATACAAAACAAAAGTCGACAGCCTTAGTTCACTAAAGAGGGGATAATTCAGGCTATGCTGGAGTTCTACAAGACACTCTATAGCACTCACATTTGATGGGATGCACAAAAATATGCAACCTTTGTCTCTAACCTAAATATGCCCCATCTCTCTGATTCTCAAAGAGAACTTCTGGACTCTCCGTTGACAGAACCTGAAATCAGAGACACAATCAGAAATATGACCCTACACAAGGCCTCGGGGAAGAAGGTTTTCCTGTAGATATGTACAAACTGGTTCAAGACACTATCTCCCTTCCCCTGATCAACATGGTGCCAGAGGCCTTGAACAAAGGGGGGCTCCCTAACACTCTGAGAGAAGCTATCATAACTGTGCTTGCCAAAGAGGGGGCAGACCCACCTCTCCCCTCTAGCTATAGGCCTATTTCACTCATAAATGCCCATACAAAAATTCTGGCTAAAGCCTTAGCAGCCTGATTAGAAAAAGTGCTTCCCAACTTAATTCACCCCTCCCAAGTGGGATTTGTTAAAGACCGAGTAAGTGCAGATCACCTTCAAGTGTTAGTGACATTACTGCAGGGAGCATTGGCAATTCCCACCCCAGCTGCAGCCATTACAGTTGATTTTGAGAAAGCTTTCAACTCAGTGGAGGGGACATTTCTACTTGCTACCCTGCAGCACCTCAATTTTGGCCCCAACTTTTGCACTTGGGTTAAAACACTATACTCTAACCCCACTGCAAGGGTCCTCACTAATAGCACCCTCTCGGAACCATTCTGTCTGTAAAGGGGAACTAGACATGTATGCCCCTCATCTCCCATGCTTTTTGTATTGGCAATAGAAACCCTAGCACGTGCAATCAGAGAACACCCGAACATAAAAGGGCTGGAGGTAGGTGGGATTACATCTCATACTATGCGTTATACGGATGAATGTCTCATCCTAACTAAAGACTTGCAGGTTAGTTTACCCTCAGTTCTGTCCCTACTTGATTCCTTTGCAAAGATATCAGGTCTTCACAGTAGCACTAACAAAATGGAGTTACTACCACTAAACCCCATCGCCTCTCCACATATGCTAAAAAACCCAGGCCTAGCATAGGCCACAAAGGGCATAAAACATTTGGGAGTGATTATGTCCTCAAATATACAGACCCTTATGGACAAGAATCTTTCCCCTCTATTTGCTCAGTTACAATCTGAAGTGCAAAGATGGAAATACCTTAACTTAATGCCAGGGAAAATGACTGTGGCAAAGATGATGGTTGCCCCAGGAATCTTTTATCTCATGTCCCACCTGCGTCTAGAATTTCCCAGCAAATGGTTACAAAAACTTTACTCCCTAATGGCCAACTTTTTGTGGGACACCACTAAACCAAGATACAGCAGGGCAAAATTAAGAGCTCCATGGAACAAAGGGGGATGGGGGCTCCCAAATTTCCATCTCTATGACTATACTTTTTCAGTAGCTAGAACTTGCTGGATATTCCAAAGTCTAGGCCCAAACAAACCTGCATGGTGTGACCTAGAATAAGCATGAGATATTGGTGGACACTAATTTGCCATCCTATCTCAGAGGCCCACTGCCCAGCTTGTTGAAAAAGTGAAGGGTTATTCAAAATGTTCACACAGCCTGGCATAAACTCTGCCAAATCACCAAATCATGTATGAGCCCTGAATCATCAGCATGCTTCTAGAATAACCCCAACTGGTTAACTGAAGGTAAACCGATAAATTGACCTCAGTGAAAGGACAATCAGATTATTAGGATAAAAGTCATCCTCATTTCTGACAATCTTACACTTGACTCCTTTTCTTCTTTGAAAGATAGGTACGTACTACCCCAATGAGATTTTTGGAAATACCTTCAGCTGAGGCATGCTTACTCTACTTGGTTACATAAGGCCTGCTCTTGCCAAACATGCGGCCGACCGGAGAAAAAGCAACTCCCTGCCTCCCTCCCTCCCTCTGGATAGCTGGCAACACAAGTTGAAAGGCCTAGCTGGCATAATAACAAATGTTTAAATAAATAAAATAAATATACAAAAACTTAGGGACACAGCCCCAGACCCCACCACTAGAACTCAGAGTAAGTGGCAAGAAATCTCCACACTCCCTTATTGGATGAAGACTGGGCAGCTTGCTGGCCTTCTATCAAAAAGGCCTGTTCTGACCCATGAAGTCTCCTGATATAAAATAAAATACAACATTTATGGTACCACACCCCAATTCACTTAAAAGCAATGGGGCTAACTCCAAAGGATAATTGCTGGAGATGTGGAGTGCAGGGCGCAGACCTTCTCCATATTCTTTGGCAGTGCCCTCCAATCCGACCCATCTGGGGGAAGATCATAGCATGTTGTTCCAGAATTTTAAACAGCACTCTGCCACACTCACCTTCCCTGTGGATACTGGGACTCCTCCCTAAAGATCTAAAGCTGCTATACCAACATAAATTATGGCTGATACAGGCCTCTGTAGAGATCAAAAGAGCATTATTGAGAAAATGGCGGTCTACAGAGATTCCCTCTTTTCAGGGCTAGTTCATGTCCATGGAGAAATTGGCTACATTCACTAAAATGTCCCACTTTGCTGCTGGTACCACTATTGTGTTTCTAGATAGATGGGCCCCCTTTTGCTCGTACGTATCCTTAAAAGCATGCCCTACCACTCCACCACAGAACAAAGATCTTTTAAGACCTCCCTGAAGCCTAATATGAGAGATCGTGTTTCCCCCAGGCCTAGGATTCCCATTTCAACACCCAGCTTCAGATGTAACTATTCACTGTAGTGCAGTAATGCTTGTACCGCCTTCTTGAATACAGCTAAGAGTTGCTGCCTGTTCAAACTTAGAAGTAATACCTACCTACTGTTTTAGTAAATTGTATCTTATGTGAATGTCATGCAATGTTTAAACAAAAAATATGCAACATCCTTTTTGATCTGTTTAATTATCATCTGTCATTTGAAGAAAGCTCTATATGTTGTATCTGTCTGAACCTGAGTTGTACACAGTGCAGTTTTTATCAATAGGCTAAGTAGGTTGCACTCTGTAGCAAAAACGTCTCAACTGCACAGAGGGTGCATGTATCACTATGTCTCGTAAATGCAACCCCCTGAGGACATAGTGAATACGAAACCAGTCAGGGTTCTTTTGGATGGTCTTACATGCTCCTGTGCGGTATGCTGTTTGGGCAATTTTAGCCTGATTTATAAATAAATGATGACTTGGACCTGAAGGTTGAGGAGTGTGTTTTTCTGTTTGCATTTATAAGTAGGTTGCAGTCTAGGGGTGCCAGCTGCTAGGGGACACCTGAGAAATCAAATGAATGAGAAAAAAAATGTGGCTGGCCAGCTCAGTAACTCTGGGCTTCACCCTCGGATCACAGTCTGTCTCGCTGCCCTCCCCCAGATAGAGCAGTCCAATCAGCGCGTGGCATGCACTGATTTTAAAATCCAGTATGCACTGCTCATGTGCACTCAACATCCACGCCAAATGGAATGCTTGCTGCTGGACAGGGGACATAAGGCACACTACACACCACAGCAGGAGTCACGGATGTCATCGACCGGTTGACAACCACTAGCAGCAGCACCAGAGTTTACTCAACCATGAGAGTCAAGAGAGAGTGAGCAGTACTCATCACAGCTGGGTCTGCCTGTGACTGGGTGGGTGGAGGATGGTCACAGTCCACAGAGTGGGAGTACAGCGGTCGGCGCAGGTTAGGGTATGTACAGTCCAGAGACCGGACCTCTGTCATGACTGTCAAGATGTCAAGTTCTTTCTTCACAAGTGAGTTGGCATTGCTGCTGTGTGTGACTGTCATCCCCGGTCACCCCAATCCCTCCAACAACTGACCACCATGACCGGCTACTCGAGAGAGGCTGAGCTGAGAGATCGATCATCTGCCACGCCGAATCAGATCGCACAGATTCAGTCTGCCCTTCAAGAAGGGAGTAGTAGCGGGATGAACAATTGAACAAGAGGACTCTAGACCACCAGACCAGACAGACCTGAGGTGGGTGAGAGATGGAGATCAGGTCACACCAGCACTGGGCAGGTCTGACAGTGAGTCAAGTGTGAGTGGGATTATTTATTTGTGATGATTGTTGATGACCTAGTAGGGGACTGAGAAACCACGTGGGGGGATGAGAGTCTATTTGCTGTAGACAGGCTGCACCGAAATAGGGAGAGTGCGGCAGTGCTAAAAAGCAAATTAAGAGAGTTCATAGAAGAAACCTACAATTTAAACTAGATTGGGGGAGGGTGGGAAAAATCTGCACAACAAGGCAAGAGAAATGGGGGGCTACCAGCCTCCCTCCCAGGATAGTTCTAAAATACTGAGCATGAGGGAGAATAGAGAAGGGGGTGGTGAGTGAACCTGGTGGAAGGGCTTAGCAGCCAAATGCCAGGAGCTTAGTAAATAAGATGTTGGACTTGGAGGCCATCATGGGGGATGAAGGACTAGATATAGTAGCTATAAGTGAGACCTGGTGGACAGAGTTGCACACCTGGGAAATGACTGTCCCAGGTTACAGGCTGTTCAGAAGGGATATGGAGGGTAAGAAGGGGGGGGAGGAGTTGCTTTACACATCAGGGAAGGCATAAGGGTAACTGAAGGACAAGAGGAGGATGGGGAGACTGAGCTACTGTGAGTAACGCTAGGCAGGAGGACAGGAGAATGCTTGCGACTGGGGGTGGTATACAGGCCACCTACACAAGGGGAGGAGGGTGATCAACAGTTAATTCAGGCAGTCACAAGGCTGGCCTTAAAAGGAGAGCTGCTGCTGCTCGTAGGGGACCTAAACCTCCCAGATGTAGACTGAGAAATCCAGGATGCAGCATCGTCAAGGAGCAGGGAGATACTAGCTGTGCTTCGGAGGTATTCCTTCAACAGCTAGTCAGGGAGCCGATAAGGGGCAACAACCTGCTGGATGTGGTCCTGACAAATGTGGAGAGTGTGGAGGAGGTGCAGGTGGGAGAAGCCTTGGGCAACAGCAACCACAGCACGGTAATGTTCAGGGTCAGGGCAGGAAGGGAGATAAGTAAAACCCGTACTATAGTCATGGACTTCAGACGCACAGACTTTGACAAGATGAGAAAGATAGTAAGGGAGATAATGGAGGGTACAGAGAATATAGGGGCAGTGGAGGAGTTATGGCAAGCTATCAAGGGAGGGGTACTGAAAGCTGTGGAAATGTGCATAAAAAAGGTTAGTGAGAGCAAAAAGGGAAGGAGACTGCTTTGGTTTACAAAGCTGGTTGCAGGGCAGTTAGGGAAAGGAGGAGGGCTTTCAGAAAATTTAAGAGGACACTCAGCGAGGAAGATAAGGAAGAGTATATGGAAAAGAGGAGTATGGCAGAGAGGAAGATCAGAAGGGCAAAAGCAAATACTGAGGAGAAAATAGCAAAAAAGGCCAAAAGGGGGG
The DNA here is from genome assembly GCA_016271365.2 of Neoceratodus forsteri. NCBI lineage: Eukaryota > Metazoa > Chordata > Ceratodontiformes > Ceratodontidae > Neoceratodus > Neoceratodus forsteri. Next base: position 1,550,248,735 of record CM057449.1, on the reverse strand, counting down.
ATAAAACCTTTTTCAGATATGTGAGGGAGAAGAGAAGGGCAAGGCAGGGGATTACTAGGCTGAGGGGGGAGGGAGAGATTAAATTGGAAAGGAACTGTGAAAAAGCAAAGTTATTAAATAAGTACTTTAGCTTGGTATTCTAAGTATCATACTGAGAACAGTAAGGAGCAAAAAGGCTATTAGGCCCATCGAGTTCCTAAGCTATATATACAGCACAACCTCATTTATCCAAACTGACTGAGAGACATCCGATTAGTTCGGTAAACCAAGAGGTTTGGATAACTAAGGTTGTGGTATTTTCAAGTGAAAACAAAACTCAGAATGCAGAAGTATGAAGTGAGCATACTTACTGTGATTAAAAACAGTAACTGTATACAGTAACAGGTTTATAGTGTGAATTTGTGAAAATACCTTAAAGATTTCTTATAACTGTATTAGTCATGAGGCAGTATAGCGCAGTGGTCTAAGGCTCTGAGCTGCAAATTTGGTGACATCTAGCTGACCAGACCTGGGTTTGAATCCCACAGCTTCCACTTGAATACTGCGTGACCCTGAGCAAGTCACTTAACCTCTTTGTGCTTCCCAGGTCGCTCCTGTAAAAAAGCTTTCAGCTTAGTGTGCTATACCTGGATAAACAACTAAATAAAAAAAACCTTTACAGGTACTGTAATTCTATTTATTGTATTTTTATTTTAAAAAAATCGGTAATTGCTCTTTGTTTCGAGCTCTCGTTTCTCTTTGTCACAGCATGTGGTAATAAACTTCAAATGAGGCAAATTTACAGGTTTAAAACACATCTTGGTGTGATATTTATTTTTCAAAAGTTAGAAAAATAATAAATGAAAACAAACTGCAAAGAAACTCACTACTTAACATCAGTAGTTTCTCAAATAATACAGTCCTGGATCTTAGAGCTCCTAAAACCCTTCTCATCTGCATTCAACAGCTTGTCTGCCTCTCCTCTCCCACAGGACTGAGCCCCACTGGACTGAACTGAAGTGAACTCAGTGCAAAGGCTTTTCATATCTTTTTGGTAGGGTCACCTGACTGAGCCCTTATATGTCTGGACATGTTTCAAAATCAAGGGGGAGGGGATTGTGTCAGGATTTCCTAGTTCAGTTAAAGGCACAGTGTATATATCCACAGATACTGACTTTCTATATCTCTGATCCACAGTGACTAAGCTCTTTTATACATAGAACCTTATACAGTAACAGGTTTATAGTGTGAATTTGTGAAAATACCTTAAAGATTTCTTATAACTGTATTAGTCATGAAATTATTATTGTTTTATATGGCTTCTGAATCCTTTTTTCTTTAAAAAGGTTTTATTAATTGTATTCATTCCTGCTATCTCAAATAGCGTTCATTCTTTTTTGTACACAAAATGCACTTATGCACTTTACACAACACCTCTCCGGGTGTTTGGCACCATTCCAGGGACTGGATGGATGGATGGAAATGGAAAAAGAATGAAAGGAGAGAACTAGTAGGAAGTTTAGTAGGGATAGTAAAGAGCTACACTAGGTGGCCAGCCTAGGGTAGGGGGGAAAAAAGAAGATAAGCAAAGAGAAAAGCAATAACTGTTGCGCAACAGAAGTTTTGGTAGCTAGGAAATAAGGAGATAGAATAGTGGTCCATCAGTAACAGCTGAGGGTGTAGCCTAACTCTGCCACACTCTTTAATATTGCTTTTTGCCTAAGCTGTCACAAAAGCAAGGAATGCAGGTAGTCGCTACCCGCTTGACTTTCGAGCCACAAAATGCAAGTGTCAAAAGCTTCTGTGGCTTCACCAGCAGTCAATGAAGTTACTACCGAATCACAGTCCTCATCACTGTGTGCCTGATTCCCGCTCTCACTCTCACTCTCACTGTCACTCTCACTCTCATTCTCATCTGTGGCAACAGCGAGAACGTCACTGTCTGTCAATTCACCATACCCCACATCATGTTCATCAGATTCCAGCCACTCTATGAGCTGTTCGAACAAAAGCGATTTAGATTGCTCTGTTTCTTAATGCTATGAAATCGGGGGACATACCTGAAGTTTGGCTAATCCAGAGGTTCGGATGACCGAGGTCTGGATAACCGAGGTTATACTGTAGTAGGAAAGATCTTTATTTGAAATCAGAAAGCCGTCCAACCTGTTTTTAAAAGTATTTTTGTTAGGACTAATAACTTTTAAAGGCAAGCCTATCCATGGTCTGACAACTCTTTGAGAAAATTAAAAGGCCCTCTTTTTTGTATTAAATTTACTTCTCACCAGTTGAAGTGTATGACTTCTAGTGTTGACAGATATTTGCTTAAAGTCCAGTCCAATTTCTAGTGTTAAATTAACATCATGAATAATGTCCCATGTGAATAAAAGGTCTCCCCTAAAACGTCATTGTTCTAAAGACATTAGATTAAATTTTGATGGCCTTTTCTCATATAAGAGTGACTTGTCAAAACCAACTGGTTTGGTGACTTTTCTTTGGATTCTTTCTATTCCTTTTGCTCAAAGGGGCACTATAATTGGGAAACATAATCAAAATATGGTCTAACATATGCCCGGTAAAGGGTAGAAGAATATCTGGGTCTCTAGATGTTATAGTATGTCTAATTGCCCACCAAGTTCTGTTTGCTTTATTAACTGTATTCGTGATGTGAATATTGAAGTCTAAATGTGAATCAATAGTAATGCCAAGATCCCTTTCATTATCTTTGTTAGTTAATACTTTATTATATAGATAATATTGATTCTTGGGATTATATTTTCTGAAATGTAAAACTGTACATTTAGATGTATTAAACATCAAGTTCCATTTTTTTGACCATGCCTCTAAGATGTTTAAATCACTTTGTATGGTTGCACAGTCTTCTAAAGAACTGCAAGTATTAGAAATTTTGCAGTCATCCACATATTTAATAATATTACTTTGAACGTTGTGTAGCAAATCAGATATAAAAATTTAAAAGATGACAGGTGCCAGAACCGATCCCAAGGAGGAGGAGGACAGTAGGGGATGAAAGGGTACCTGCGCTAAAGTCAAATGGGAAGGAGGGCAAATGGGTGGATCTGATCATTCACTGTGTATAGGGTTAGGGCAGAGCTAGATAGATTGAGGGTGAACAAGGCAATAGGGCCTGAGGGGTTATATCCCAGGGTGATCAGGGAATTGAAGAAGGAGTTGACCGCACCCTTGACAAGGCTCTTCAACTTGTCACTGGATACAGGGAGAGTGCCAGAGGACTGGAAGAGGGCGGATGTAGTGCCTTTACACAAGGGAGATAGTAAGGAGGTGAAGGGGAGCTACCAACCTGTCAGCCTTACATCAGTGGTGGGGAAGGTAATGGAGGCATTAATCAAGGAGAGGGTGGTGGATTACCTGGAGGAGAGTGGCTTGCAGGACAGCAGACAGCATGGCTTCATGAAGGGGAAGTCTTGCCAGACAAACCTAATTCAGTTCTTTGATTGGGTGACTCAAGTGATTGACCGGAGAGGCAGTGGACATGGCCTATCTGGACTTCAGTAAGGCCCTTGACACGTCCCCCATAGGAGGCTGGTGAGCAAGATGGAAAGCTTGGGATTGGGTGGAAAGATAACAAGCTGGGTGGAGGCCTGGCTGTCAGGAAGAACTCAGAGGGTGGTGCTAAACAGGGTGCACTCTGGGACAGTGAGGGTAAAGAGTGAACTGCCACAGGGGGTCAGTTTTGGGTCTACTTCACTTCAATATCTACATCAGTGATATTGCTGAGGGTTTGGGGGTGTTTCTATTTGCTGATGATATAAAAATATAAAATAGGGTGGACACCCGGGGGGGGGACATGAGAGAGAAGTTAAAGATGCTTGAAAAATGGTCTGGGACATGGCAGTGGAAATTTAATGAAAAGAAGTGCATTGTGATGCACTTGGGGAGTAGGAACACAAGAGCAGGGCACATCCTAGGTGGGGAGGAAATTAACAGAACAGGAGGGAGATCTGGGGAGCATAGTCTCCTCGAACCTTAAGGCAGGAATCCAATGTAGCAGGGTGGAGGGAAAGGCCAATGGAATGTTCGCATGCATAGGCAGGGACATTACTAGCAGAAAAAGGGAGGTAATAATGCCCCTTCAAAAAGCCATGGTGAGGCCGCACCTGGAGTATGGGGTTCAGTTCTGGAGGCCACATCTCTGCCAGGATATAGATGCGTCGGACAGAGTTCAGAGAAGGGCAATCAAGATGGTGCAGGGTATGCAGGAAAAGTCATACGAGCAGAGGTGTAAGGAGCTGGATCTGTACACGCTGGAGACAAAGAGGGAAAGGGGAGACATGATTGAAACTTTTAAATATGTAAATGGTCTCATAAAAATGGGAGAAGAGAGTTTATTTAGGAGGAAGGAGGGGTCAAAACTAGAGGGCACAGCCTCACACTACAAGGAAAAAGATACAGGTGCAATGTGAGAGGGTGTTTCTTCACAGAGAGGGTGGTGGAGCCCTGGAACAGACTACCAGACAGAGTGGTGGGGGCTAAATCGGTGGAAGAATTCAAGAGGGCATGGGACAAGCATATGGGGCTGAGTATCAAGGGGAGGGCGGGGGCTGGCAAGGAGGTGTGGGGGGTGGGCAGACTAGATGGGCCGGTATGGTCCTTTTCTGCTGTTAAGCTTCTATGATTCTATGACCTACCTGACCAGTCCACCATAGTCTTAGTCCAAAAACAAGATTTGGTCAGAGCCAATATGACTGTGGATAGCTTTTGGGATGCTTTTACCCATTATTTCTAATGAATTTGCAGCAATGCAGATCTGCTGAGAGGCAGTTTCAATGTGGTCTTCATTTTACACATTTTTACAATGTGTTTTCCTAAAATATGCCTGTTGATTGCTATATATTTAGCCTGGATAGTTCACAGAAGAAATGGCATCTTATTTTCAGGTGGTGGAGCACTGGCAGTAGGACGCTGGAATGTGACATACATAGGCACGAGCTGTGTGTGGGCGATAATGCCCAGTGGCCATACACCTCAGGCACTCGCATGCAGATCCATCATCCCAGTGCTGTTGCACTGCTCAGTGCAGGTGATGGCTGAAGCTGTACCCACTCACACAGGTCCCAGAACAGTCATGTTACAGCTGACCTCCCATTTGTTTGTACAATTGGGGAACAGCGGATGCACTATCCATAGCCTGGAGGGTACACTGCAAATGGCACTGCAGAATACTACACCCGATGGCACCTAGGATACCTCAGCAGTCCAGAGCGTGGCATGTTACACAAGGCAACGAGGGAGAGTGTGGGCCTGCAGCAGTGTATGACAGCAGGAAGATACAGCATTGACAAGGCGTGCATTGGATGTATGTCAGTTCCTTCTTAAGGTTTGCCAGGGACATACACATGGTTGCATACACTGGTGGGTCTGCAGCTTGCATAGTGCCCCAATGCATGGTGCAGCCACTTGGGTCATTCTGGAGTACAGGTCCCTGGCCCAGGTCCAGTGCAGTCTGCGGCTGGCAGTGGCAGGGTGAGGACGGCAGTACCAATCTCCACAACAGATCAGATATGGAGAAAGCAGGGGTGTCTGCATAAAGGGGTGGTGGGTGGGTGTCCTCTGTGCTATGCATATGGACTGTGGTTTCCACTGGTGTGACTGGGTCCGGGGGGGCCCTACACTATGAAACTCTTCGGGGATGGAGCTGGATTGATTGGGGATGCAAGGGGTACTTCTAGTCCACCAGGGCTGCCAGGCTGCTGTGGACCTGGGTGCACTTCCGCAGCCTGCCTGTGGGTGGCTGGCTGGGTTAGGCCAGCTATTCATGGCCAAACTGTCAGCCGTGCTACTCTGAACTGAGAGGGGAGCATTCCCACTGAATATGCCGCAGTGCGGTATATGCATGGGAACGCCCCCTTGACTTGCGCAGCATACCATTTGTGTGTGCCCTGGCCCATTCCCTTGTGGCCTGTACATCCTGCACATTTGAATATCATGCTGCAGTGCATTGCTGGAATTGCATGGCACATCTCCCTTTTCCGCCGGGATGTGCCGCGCATCTCCTTTGAATATGGGGGCTTTGAACTAGACTACCTTGAATAGCTACATTATAAAAATGGTAAAATCATGACCCCACTGAAAACAAGATATTGCATCTAATCTGGGACAGCCTGAGTAAATACAGTGCAAAAATGCGTAAATGAAGATCCCTATGGCAATGAGATATAGCATCTCCCCTGCGCTATCCAGGATACAAAATATAGGATAAGAAATATTTAAAGGAAATCTACTCTAAACTGAACTTCACTGTGTTCACTTACAAACAGTTTCTTTATTGTTTTATAACATATTCGAATGCACTATTAATTTTGAATGTTGTGGCCATGAGGATGGTGTGTGTAGAGTGAGTGTGTGTGTGTGTGTGTGTGTGTGTGTGTGTGTTTTCTGCAGCCCAATATTATATTTTTTTCCCAAAAAGCATAGTATAAAATGCCTGCTGATTGCTATATATTTAGTCTGGGTAGTTCACTGAAGACCTGACATATGTCTGAGACAGTGCTTATCAGATAGTGTCTTAAGAGGTTAAAAAACAGTGGCAATCTTTATAGATTTGCTGGGAAAGGGTGACATTTATGAGGTATGAATCTTTCTTTAAAGACAATAAATGCCCAACTGAAACTACAGTAGTAGCAAAAAAATGTTTAAATGCTAAGTATTTAAATGTGCAAGTTGTAGCATCCCGAAGGGCGTAAAAAAAGAAATGTGGTAGCCATGTTAGTCCAGTCAACAATGTAGAGAAAAAAATACAACAAATATGTTACAGGTGATAACTTTTATTGGACTAACAAAATTATTTTTAAGACTAGCTTTCGAGAGATAAAACTCTCTTCCTCAAGTCAAAATGAAAACAGCAGAGCAGTGTGACAGATATAAAGGTTGGGGTAAAGAAGAGGGTAAACAAATCTCCAGTTTGATAGGCAACCAGTATTTAACAAGCTGTTTCAGTTTCCTAATGTCATTCTGATAAGCAGCTTGGAGTTATGTCTCCAACATTCTAAACAAAAAGAAGGGAGTATTATTTCAGCTGGCATAGTGATTTATAGATGTGGAAGGATACACTGAAAAGTCCAAAAAATGTGTTTGACAATACTCCATTTTCCAGCTACAGATAGCAAGATGGCTGTAGGCTCTGCCCACAGACATAAAAATGAAGTGAGTCTAATTGTGTGTGTAGGAGGTAGTGGCAATCCATTTTTTATACTCCCTCTTGCAATGACAGTATCACAGACTCACAGTCTCAATTAATGTTGCAGAGCTCAGCTCTTAAAGTTTATGGACACATACTGTAACTCTGGAACGTGTAAAGACAGCTAATATAACACATTAGAAAGAAAACACAAGTTGCACATACCCCAATAATGCAGAGCATCGTGGGAAGCATATGCAAATGCCCATGCTCTGGGGTTCTTTTGTTGTTCTTTTCTCTCTACTTTGGGTTGTCCATGACTCAGAACAATAAGATCTCCTATAGGGTGGCTGGCTATCTCCCCTGGGCTGAGGTACAGATATGGCACACCGACGAGTCCTAATGTGGACAAAACATGTGTCTGTGTCTGCTGTTCTCCGCCTTTGCTGATTGTATTGTGAGGCCTTCCGGCACCATGCAATTCTGCTTAAAGTTGAGCCAGTCCAAATTAATTCATGTGCATTTACATATGCTTCCCATGATGCTTTGCATTATTGGGGTATGTGCAATTTGTGTTTTCCTTAAAATTTGGCTTTATGGACAATATTCTCCAGGATAACCCTTGCCCCAGTGCATTTGCTCTGGGGTTCTTTTGTTGTTAATATAACACATTGCCTCCTATGCATTATTTTCTCATTTCTGAACGCCACAAATAATGATCTATATTTATTATTTGGGACTGAAGTGGACAATAGCAACTACTGGGCTGGCAGTATACTGTATATCCTAGAGGCAAGAGTAATGAGATGTGAATTAGCTTGGTACACCCAGCAAACCTGGGTTTGATTCACCCAGACTCCATGTGTATACTGTGTGACCCTGGGCAAGTGGGCAAGTCACTTAACCACCTCAACAATGCTTCTAGGTCACCCCTGAAAACAGGCAGCGTGTCTAGTGGTCCTTGCTTGATTACCAAAGAATAAAAAAAAAAAATCAGAATATTTATACAAAAATAGTAAACAACAACAAAAAGCTTTAAAAAGAACCTCTTAGCCCTCTCTAGGTAGCCATGTGGCTAGTCCTTTGGTCCCTGCAATCACCACATCGCTCCTAAGTCTTCCCATGCAATCATATGTTGATAAATCTCCTGCCAGTGTCTTTCTTGCCAGCACCTTCCTACTTCCCAGTAATTTCATCTACAAGCCCCCCACTCTGTCTCCCTAGCTTGACTCCATCTTGCTCCAAAGGGCCGTCTTAGTAAAGTAGGGGGTCCCAGGGTCCCACCCTGTGCCCTTATTTATAATGGGGGAATAGTATAGACAATTTATATGGGCTGTTCAGTAGTCCCCATCCCAACCTGCAGCACTCTACTATCTTTCTTCAGAAGCTCACAGACAAAAACAGAGGTGGGGAGAGGTCCCAGAAATGGCTTAAGGCTGGTGCAGCAGATAGCCTTGACCCTGGGAAAAGACTAAACACCACAAAGTAAGAATACATATCTGCGTATTCTGGAGGTGGATGTTTTTCATACACAAATTCAGAAAGTGCTAATTATTGCAGGAATTAACCAAATTATGCCGCCTGGTGAGACAAACACACCCCAGCATTTCACCTCGCTTTAAGACCTCGACTGGGGGCAATGTGCAGTTTATTGGGACAGCTTTTTATACTTAAAATTTTGATGGTGCAGTACATTCTTACCACATCAGAGCATTTTTCAAAGATATAATTTAGATCAAAGGTGTCAAAATGTTAAAGTATAAGTGACCAAACAAAAGGACAAGTGGGCAGTGGTTCTTAACAGCAGGCCATGAGATGGTAGGTATCCCCTATTTCCTCTTGTGCCAGACTGCAGGATAGGAAAGTAATTTGTTTTTCCATTAATTGTCTTTAAGGTGACAGGCAGCGATATTCTGTCTGTTTTAAATGTGGGTTCCCGCATGAGACTTTGTCTATTGTTATTTTTTATTAAAATGATAATAAACAGAAAGTACAAAAAAGTCAGTATTCTAATTGTTTTATTGTTCTTCTGTGAATGTGTTGTTGCCATCCCCTGAACTGAGTGTTTGGTGGTGGTGGGGGGGGGGCGCCTGAAGTTTCCAGCCTATGGGTGCCAAGTAAGTAATTACGACACTGGTTGTACACTTGAAAACTTGGACAACCAATAAAAAGATTAACTGCAAGAAAAAGTAGCCAAGGCTGCCAATGCAAGGCTCAGCCAACTATACAGGAACAGACTGTCTAAATGACGATGCGATCAAGCTTGCAGTGTCTAGCTCTGTTCTATAAATCATCAGCTTTTCCTCAATACCAAGAAGACTGTCTCCATGACCTTTGGCACAAGGCAGAGACTCTCTAGGCTTCCCTCCTTACCCACTTTCCACACCCTTGATGGGACTTCACTTGAGGACACATCCTCCTTCAGGTACTTAGGTGTTTGGTTGGACCAACACCTAAACTTCTCTGGACATATTGATGCCATCCAGAAAAAACTGTGCCCCAATCTTGGTGGCCTGTTTAGGAACCATAGTTGCATCCCTCCTATGGCTAGATGTGAAATTGTTCAGAAGACGATACTGACCATTTTTGACTACTATGATGTAGTCTATGGTGCTTCCCCTAAGTCCTCCCTGGCCAGACTGGACACCCTCTTCAATTCCATTTGCCGCTTTGCCCTGGATACCCCCCCCTCGCACTCACCACTGCAATCTTTATCGTGCCTTAACCTTTCCCCGTCTTACAAACAGGCGACTTTCTCACTGTGCTAAATTCACCTCCAAGCACTGGTTGGGTGAGCTCCCTTCCTACCTAACTTCCTCCTTTATAACAACCCCACCATCCTCCCATAGATCAACTGACTCCCGTACCCTGGTAGTCCCCTGCAGATCCACCTTAATCAGCCAATCCTCCTAAAAATTTGGAATTCACTCTCCCCTCAAATCCAGCACTCATCCTCCAGCTACTCCATCGGCTCTGCCCTTAAAAATCACCTTGCACCTACAGTAGCTGCTCCTGCCATGTCCCTCCCTAATTCCCTCCTAAAAGCCCTGGACAAACCCTACCCCTCTACCATCACCTTTCATTTTACTCTATGCACCCCCACCTCCCAAATTTCTAACTCTTCTCCCCTTCACCCAAATTACTCCCCTTACTGGCCTCCCTTGATCTCTCACAGAATGTAAGGGACCCCAAATGCTCTCCATGGGTCCCTCTCCTATCCCCCCAGGGGCTTGTATCCCTCATCCACTCCCTTCCCCCTATATCTCTCCACCTCACCCTTCCCCTCCTTTCCCCCTTTTTTCACACAAGCATTTGTTTACTTACTGACCCAGCACTTATTATTGTTCACTTTTTCTATACATTATGTACAACTCTGTTTTAACACTGTTTGTAACACCTGCCTTTCAACTGTATGTTAATGTTGATCTTGTAACTTGACTGTAACTTGAACATGACTCTTCCCCCTCCCCCACCTCACTCTCCTTTCACCCTCTCACTGCCCCCCTTTTTATTTCTTTCATGTAAGCATTTGTTTACTTATTAACCCAGCACTTATTGTTGTCCACTCTTTCTACCTAATATGTACAACACTGTTGTACCACTGCTTGTAACACCTGCCTTAGAACTATACGTTAATGTTAATCTTGTAACTTGAATGTTTAATGTTTCACTCCTATGGTACCCCTTACCCCCAGGTCTCACCGGGAGACAAGCGACTTGTCGCTCAGTGTGCCTTCCTGGCGAAACCTTTCAGTAAATAAATAAATAAATAATATACAGGATAAAGTATGGGGTGCAGTGTATTATGAGAATTTAATACACACCTGAGTTGTTGGATGACACATAAACCCCGAGGGTGAAGCCCGATGGGTTTATGGTAGCCATCCAACAATGAGGGTGTGTATTAAATTCAAATTTATACACTGCACCCCATATTTTGTTTTATATAAGTTAAGGGGTTGCATTTTTTTGCTGACTCCCGTCTGCCCCCTGCGTATACTCTTCGGTATGAAAATAAAAAGTTTTTATTTATTTAGTTAGTTTGATCTAGGTGATCAGCACCTGGCCAGTGGTGCTACCGCCTACTCTCTGCCCTGGCTTGGGGTGAAGTTAGAGAAGGAGGACGAGGCAAGAGATGCTGGTTGGCGAGGGGCACTGGAGACAGGCAATAGGAGGGACAACTTGGAGGCCTTGCTGCTCTCGATGCTCCTGTCTTGTCCAGCCTTGAGCATATGGCTTCCCTTGTGGGTGTCACCAATGAGGGACCAAAGCTATTTTTAAAATAAAAAAATGAGGAACCTTAGTGCACAGCAGGGATCTGGACCACTCAGTCTTCTCAGGTACCGCTGACAGTATGACACAAACAGCAGGTGTATTAAAAAAATGCCATAATACACATACGTGTATTATGGCATTTAATACGGGGCTTTTTCTATGGGAAAAAATGCAACCCATTAATTATAAATAAATAAATATCAGTCATTTACTATGGGCTAGCAGTCTATGGCACCGCCAATGATGCCACACTCAAGAGGATAAAAAACGCACTCAATAAAGCCTGCAGGCTAGTACTCGGTGCACACAGGCTTACACACTCCTGTGAGCTCTACACTCGAAAGGGGTGGCTCAACTTATATAACAAAATCCAGTACCAGATATGCCTTTTTGGCAAGAAGGCCACCCTTGGCCTCACCACCTCAAGAGCTGAGAACCTCCTCTGCCCGTCCTCTCGACCTAGGAATACCAGGAGCGCAAGCAGAAGTATGCTGCTAGTCCCCTTCTGTAGAACATTCCAGGGGCAATGTTCTTTTGCCTACAGAGTCCCTAAATGGATCAACTCTCTCAATGCCAACCTACAAGCAGTGCAAAGAATTGGCCAGTTCAAAACTCACCTTCGCAAACACCTGGTTGCCTCAAGTATGTGCGACTGTAACACCTAGCTCCGCATGCCCCCCACCCCTTGCTCCCCTCCCTCCCACCACCCATGGCTATGTCTATCTCCAGCACTTAATCACCCACCCCCAGCCCTCTTCATCCCTCCCCCACCCCACCCCTTCCTTACCCCAGACTACAAACCTTCCTTCTATGGTACTTCCCACTCTTCCTCTCCCCCTTGTGTGATCTTACCCATTCCCCTCCACCTTCCATCACTAGCACTTTCTCCCTTTCTTACTTACATCCCACACCCTACCTAACTCCCCTTGACCTCCTCAGCACCTACTGTTTCTACCACCTCTCAGACAAGGCCTCTCCAGGGCGGCTCTTCCACCATCTATCTTCAACCACCCATCTAGTCCTCCACCTCACTGCTGCCTACTACTCGACTCTAGCCTTTTTGACCTCTACCCTACCTCTACCTACTCTGCTCCCAGTCCATTTCCCCCATTCTATCTCCTAAGCAGCATATTAGTTCCGCATTACATATCTGTTAGCTTGTCAACATTCAAATTGTTGTTTGTCTGCTGTTATTTTAGCCCTAATTCATTGTGTAACTCTCATTTTGTGTGAACTGTACAGCATTCTCAGCAAAATCTATAAATCCTGCTATGGCGAATTCTTAACTCTGTTGTAATTAACTGTAAATCACTCTATGTGTCTGTACTGTACTATACAACGTGGAACCTTTGTAAACAAACTTTTAGATCAAAGGTGTTAATCCGAGATGCAAATAAATAAATACAATGGACACATTCTCTTCAGGAAAAAATACAAAAGATGCCTAAAACTATCTTGATGCATAAGACACACTTAAAAGGCAAATAGTAAGATTTTTCTTTATCGCCTATATGCCTTACTTATAACATTCAAGTTCCATGTGGTCCACTGGTCAAGAAACAATCACTGATGCACATACTAGGTCCACACTCAACATATGAGGATGTGAAAAAGTTGTGGTAAATCCCAAACTATATGCCTTTGACTGCTTTAGTGGCAAAAGATACTATGTGAATGAATCAAAAATTAAATTTTTAATAAAATAAAAAAACAAACAAACAAAAAACAGAAAAGCTAATCACAGACGTTTTACTCTAGGGAAGTGTCAGTACATACACAATGCACACCTTAGGTAAACATTTTGCATAACTTCAACAGCTATACTTAAATAAATTCTACATATAAACTTTAGTTTGTATGGACAGTTTGTTCATAAATATATGCCTGCCTTTTGTTTTAAGCTAATTCTTCTACAGTATATAACTTTGTAGAGATGTAGAACCCAACATCTTAAGTAAATGGTAGCAAGAACTTACCTGCTTGTTAATATTTGTTGAAAGTCTGTTTTGCTGAATGCATGTGTCCTTTCTTTTGTATTGTTACTACTAATGGGCCCTATGCACTAACAAAATAGTTGCCTACGTGCCGTGTAGCCGAGGCGCGTCGGCAACCATACGGGTGAATGCAGCACGGCTGGGGTCCTGCGAACCCCCAGTGGCATTCACCAAGGGTGTGCAAGGCACTTGCATGCCCGCCTTCCTCGCCCCTTGGGGAGCACTGCACTGTTGGCGTGTCTGAGGCATGCGTGCACTATACATCATTCACTAAGCCATGTAGTGCTAGGTACAGGGGGTATCGGGTACACCAGCTGAGTCCTGCCGTAACCCAATATGCACCCCCGTGTTCAGCATCCACCAGGCATGGCGGCACCAGCCAACAGATGTTCATGCTGCCCCAGCCCACTAGGCTACAGAGGAGGGCTGGGGCAGCCGCTCAGGCAAATTTCTGACAGGTGTTCCTCCATTGCCACTTTATGCAGCTGGCCCCTACTCTGTGTGCCTGCTGCTGGGGCACAAGGGATCCACTCAGGGACCCCTGACCAGGTTTGCGACTCTGCCCGGACCACTCACACAACCCTGCATGCCAAGGGGGCATGACCACAGACAGGCGGTGGGTGCTTGCTGTCGTGCATACTGCACACCCTGTGTCTATCCGGGGTCACATAGGTACGTGGGCAGGGTACACACCTCAGTCATAGGCCCATTATTACATAGCACTATATTTTATTTTACATATATGCCCCAAGTGCTGAGGATGAGCAACAGCAGCAGTGACATAGAAAGGCACATAGAAACCCACATCCATTGTTTGCGTGTTACCTGAAGACACTGAGCAGAGTGTACAAAAAAAAAAAAAAGAGCGAGGATCCTTTTCTTTACAAAAGGGTATATTGTTAAGCTATTTGTAAGGGGTTTTATGTTGTGCTCTTTTAATATAACCCAAACCCCACACAAAAATCACTTAGTTCTTCCCTAATCATTTACAGTCAGTCTCTGCACTTTTATGGTGCATTTACTTGCATGAATAGAGCTCAGTGCCCCAGTCTGTTTCATTGCTTGCAAAAGAGTGTGTGTGGGGGGATGCTATTTGAAGAGGAAAGCAAATTGTTTTTTTGCTTACTTTTTTGTTTAATAAATTGGTCTTCAGTGGATCAGGTCTTTAATGGAAAGGGTATTGTGTTAGGGTTACCACCTGTCCCTACTTTCGCAGGACAGGCCTGATTTGGGCAGCTGTGTCCTGCGAAAAAACATGAAAAATACTAAATGTCCTGACATTATAGTACAAAAGAATATTTTCAGACTTTCCTCTAAATGCTGCAAAAACTATAGTACCTTAACTAAAATACCTTAAAATGATTAGAAACACTAGGGAACATCTAAAGAACTGCAACACTTAGTCTTAATTCTGATTATTTAGAGAAAAAATCTCTTGTGTTGGTTGAGGTTACATAATGTCCTGCGAAAAATCATATTTCAGTAAGAAATGTCCCACTTTGGGCTTCTTAAAAGGTGGTAATCCTATATTGTGTTCAAGCACAGCATGTGAGTAGAACCTAGCAGCAGTTTACACTGAGGGAAAAAATAGTACCCTGTTAATAATAAATCTATTTTGAAATGTCCCCATTACCCTCAGATTGCTTCAGTGTCCTTCTAACATATGTTTTCATGCATTGCAGTTAGTATTTTACTAATAAATAGATTGTGTTTGAATATCAGCTTCCCCCGTGGTTTACAGTACAGCATATATAAAAGAAACTGGGAGCAGCTGTCTCCCACTCTGTCAGGAGTAGGTGATTGTCCCTCACAGACTTCATACAGTATAGGCTGTGGTATTTAAACTGTACTGCAAAGCACATAAAAAGATTTAACTTGGTTGCCATGGCAGTCTTAACAAAATGCCAGTCAGTGTGAGATGATCAGGATTGTCTGTACGTGAATCTCATGGACAGGAAAAAAATAGATGCCCAGATCTGTTCCGACATGCATAAGAAAGGCTGCCAGTCACATATACTGACAAAATAAAGGCAGTAGCCATCAGAATTTTTAAAAGGAGGAGATTTTTTATTAAAATGGTTGTGTAGTGCATTAAGACAGTGCAGCATCAATTAATACAGTTGCTACTGATCTTTTTGAATTAGAGTTACTCCCTTTTCTGACTTGATTAGTCATCAAGTGCTCTGGTTTATTTTAAAGTCTCTATTAATGATTATAACTGGAACTTGTAGCTGTGAGGTATAAATTCATGTAATTCTGTCTCATGGCTGTAGAAACAGTTGATTTCAGTCCCATTCCTGTCAGCAACAGATTTCAAGCAATTTCTTGTGGCTATGTGTGACGCTCCAGATTTTCCAACAGAGCTGAGGGTTCATTCTCTCCCAATCTTTACCAATCACTTTCAGGGTCTGTAGCCAGCTATGAATGACATCGTAAAAGGAGATAAGCTGATTTCCCATCTGTTCCTGTTAGCAGTTGATTTTGAGCAAATAGATAATTGTGTATTTAGACAGGGCTTATGCATGAGCCCAGAGCTGCAGTTATGCAACGTGCAACACACCCTCATAAAGTTATATGTCAGTACACTGTACACACTACAACCAAGTGGCACGCAAGTAGGGCACACACAGTGGCATGCAAACAGGGCACATGTGTAGCTACATGGCAGCTATGCTATGTACATGCCCTGTGACATGGCCGCATACCTGCATGAATGTAGCACACTACATGCATGCATGACATGCAGTTTGCCACTAAGGAGCGTGAAGCAGCACATTCAGCATTATGCCATATGGACGGCCGACGTAAACTGCATGCATGCAAGACAGGCACACAAGTTGTAGCATGAAATGCCCATTGTGCATGGCCCCATGGGCACAGGACTTGATAGACCCCATTGCAATGACAGACGGCGGCAACACATCACCACCTGAAATAACAACAACAGTGTGTATAGAAAAAATATCTCACACAACACTGCCCAATGAGCTTCACTGGCCTGTGCTGCCCCATCACCCATATTTAGTCCTCTTCATCCTGGGAGTCCACTCTGGACCCCTTTGGTGTACTGTCTGCGTATCATCGTTGGACCAAGAACATCCTGTGAGGAGAGCCACAATACCCCTGTAACAGAAGCCAAAGAAGAAATACATGAACTGTCTGTACAAGAAGGGCCATTTCTGCACACTCCTGTCACACACAGTCCCCCATAACACTATCAGTACATACCTTGGAAGGCTCCTCAATGGCCCACTGCTCCCCCAAGTCATCATTATAGTACACATCCTGTGACACCACGTGCCAGGACAGGAAATAGGGAAGGAAAAGGGGCACGTGCCTCCACCATGCCACCACCAGTGATACAGGACCATCCAGCTGCTCTACATGCTGGAGCACCATCCTCTCAGGATGACTATTGGTCCTGCAGAGACATAAGGAGATGGTGACACAACACGGACATAGCACCATACCCAACAGACATACACACGGGACCCCAGGAGATGTACAAGATATGCTACCTGATCTAATGCTCCAATGTGCTGCACTCAGTTACAAGGGTGTCCTGGGTAGGGTAGGATACTATACTGACATGATAGGGTGTGCACCATGTTATAGGGGTACACAGTGTGATGCTCTGCCTATCTACTTGTTATTATATTGTATCATATTTGTGATATAAATGTATGCTCTATGGATTTCTGCTGGGAAACATATGGCAGCCAGCAAGGCATCCTGGGATATTAGGTTTTTGAAAATGTACTGGCCTGCTGGTTACCGCTGGCTTGAAAAAAACTGACTTCCTGGGACTATTAGAACACCAGGTTATAACACATTGTAAAACTTCAATTACTTTGAAGTCCAGGAAGCCATAGAAGACTACATCTTTTATGACATCTTAGGAAGCCAGATGCCTGTTCAATTTCTCACTGCTCGGAGGAAAATAGCTGTCAGGATGTGTTTGTAAAGATCAATGGTGATTGCTCTGATCAAAGAGACTGTATAAATGAATACTGCTATCTTTGCAGATTTCAAGTAAACAGTAAAATTACACCTTTTTGGATATACTTGGTCATATTACAAATTAATTACAGGGCTAAAAGTGACCTCACATGCTGTGACATCACAAGGAGGTGGAGAGATTAACTTTCAATATTGCCAAACAGTCTGAGGGAACTGAGCTGACTTTTTCTCTGGACTTGTAAGAGAACACAGACACTGTGTTTCTGGACTTAAAGGCACTTCTGTTACAATTATGTAATACCAACTAGAAACTGGGTTAAGACTAGAAATTCAGTTACAGGCGTTTTTGTTTCTGAAATTCCCTTTTCTTTTGACTGTAAGTATTAATGTATATAAGTTTGGTGTTTTGTATATATTTTCTATTTTTAATTTCAAGAAACTTTTTGGTTTCCTTAATCCTGCTTGAGTCTTTTCTCATTTCTGCATGTGAATACTGGAACAGTGTTGATATTACTGACATAACTATTAAAGGGCTTATAGTGTTACCATTTTGCACAAAAGGTAAGAACATACCTGGGTCTCAATTGAGTCCAAAAAGGGAAGAACTGGAAACCAGGCTGGGTGCTTGCTGAGTTAAGTACTGCACTGCATTTCCCTGAAGAGGGTGTGATATTTGATCCTATTAACTGTGCATGCTAGTGAAAAAGAGTTCATATTTTACCTTAAGACTCGAGACTGGTAGGTGTTTCGGACCTAAAACAGACAGGAGGGTTACCCTGTTTGTCTCCTATTCACATATTGCACTTTGAGGTTTGGCACTGTGGGAACAGAGGGCCTGACTTGCAGAGTGCATCTGTGACAAAACTGGGAGGCAGAGGTGGGATTTAAAAGTATTTGGTAACATGAGCATTAACAGTCCAGTGTGTCAGATTGAACTGTAACAGCTCACATGCAAAATAAGGCAGTGATTCAAAAAGAAAAGAAATATATAATTGTGCTTACAGTCTAAGTTCCCTAACTGTTTTATTTTTTTTCTCGGGTGTTAGCTAGTGTAACTGTTGCTTAGGGAAGAAGATGGCTTCCAACTACAGCGAGTACACTGCAGACTACCTGAGGCAGTTGTGCCAAGAGAGAGGAGTCCAGCACGAAGGGCGAGCCAAAAAGCACCTCATGGAGGCTCTTGTGGTAGCCGATGCCCAAGACCTTGAGTCACAGTCGGTGACTGGAAAGGACCAAACCTTGGGCATGGAGGGGCCAGGGTCCAACGTAGTGTCCAGACCCCGGGAGGAGGGCAGTGGGACCAGTGTAAGCCAAGAGCCACTGCAGCAGGGGAAGGTCACCACCATGCTGGAGCCTGAAGGGATCAGGCTGCAGCTGGAGTTGCAGAGAATGGAGCTGGAGTTTGAACAGAAAAGGTTTGAAGCCCAGCAGCAAAGGGAGCTTGAGCAGAGAAAGATGGAGAGAGAGAGAGGAGAAGCGAGAGCAGTGACAGGCTGAGTGAGAGCAATGAGAGGCCAAGTGAGAGCAGTGCAAGGAGAGAGAGCACTTGAGGAAATCTGAACTGGAGAAGCTACAACTCCCAAGACCAGCGCCAGAGCAGGTAAGTGGCATGGATACACCTGGAACTCCAGGACTGGGTTACAAATGAAATTCTAAATTGATAGCTGAATTTAAAGAGGGGTAAGAAATGGATATATTTTTAAATTCATTTGAGAAAGTATGCATTCAGGCAAAAATTCCCAGAGAGTCCTGGAGCTTTCAGGTATCCCCGCTGATTACCAGGAGAGCTTGTGATGCACTGGGTCAAATGGACAATCAGGACAGTAATGATTATGGCAAACTTAAAGCTGCTTTGTTAAAAATTGTTTACAGCAGAGACATACAGAGTTAAATTCTGTAAGCTCAGGAGAAGCCCTGATATGAGGTACAAGGAGCTAGCCACTAAACAACTTCAGTTTTTAAAACATTGGTGGGAAGGAATACCAGCAGTCTCTGTAGAGAAAATTGAAAATGTTGTTCTTTTAGAGCAGTTCTTTTGGGCTTGCCCTACAGAGCTGAAAACCTGGCTAGAGAACAGAGATCCAAAAACAGTGCAGGAAGCTGCTGAACTCTCGGACCACTATGCCAAGCGCAGACCTCCTCTGAGAGGGAATGGGGTGGGCGTGGCAGCACAGAAAGGGAAAAGCATGCCTTCAGAACAGGTAAAACCCTCCCTGCCTCCACTGAAACCAGGCAGCCCCAGGTTACAAAGAAAAGATTTGCCTGATAAAAGAAATGAATGCTGGGTTTGCAGACAACCTGGGCACTTTGCCAGGCAGTGTCCAAAAAGGGCAGACAGTGCACAAAGTGTTGCTAGGAAAGAAGTGGGTTGTTTGTGTATCCCTGAAAGCATGCCAGTAAATATGAGGGAGCACATACACCCAGTTACTGTGAATGGGGTCAGACCCATGGGTTAAGGGACACGGGGGCATCCCTGACTTTGGTAAAAGGGGATTTGGTTGAGCCTGAACAGCTTACACCCAATCAATTTGTTACTGTGCGGGGATTCACTGAGGAGGTGAAAACGCTGTCACTTGCTAGTGTTCTCCTGGACTAGGGTGAGACAGAGAAGACTGTGCAAAAAGTTGCAGTAGCAGAGAATCTTGCTGTGGACGTAATTATTGGGAACAATCTCCAAAAGGGAATAGTGTGTACAGATACGCGCAGTCAAGCAGCAAAAGTAAATTGTAGTTCCCTGAACCCCATAGATGCCCCTGTGGAAAACACTGGGAGGCTGGTTTCCCAGTCTATGTCTCTTTATATGGAGAATAATGAAAGGGGAGTAGAAATTCCCCAGGTAGGGGTTAACAGAGCCACTATGGAAGGTTACCCTAAGGAAGGAGGTGTAATCAGTAGTCAGCGGGTTAGGGATGGCAGTGACCCTGAATACCCTGGTGCTAGAGCTAAGGATCCTAGTTTAGAAACTGGAAGGGACCTGTCCCATACCTTGGGAATGTGTAAGGATTTTGCAGCTGCTCAGAAAAGTGACCCTAGTTTACAGAAGCTGAGGGCTTGGGCAGACTCTAATGGAGCACTGGGAGGTGACAGGAGACATAAAGTTTATTGGAACAATGGACTGCTATATACACAGGACATAAGGACAGTGGGAAGGGTGATGGGCAGGCAGCTGGTCATTTCCAAGGGGTACCGTGAGTAGTTGCTCAAGATTCTTCATGATATTCCCATGTCTGGACATCTGGGAATCGCACGCACTATGCAGCAACTGGCCCAGAATTTCTATTGGCCCAACTTCACCCAACAGGTGAAGGAGTATTGCAGGTCTTGTTACCGGTGCCAAGAAATAGGGACGGCAGGTAGGAAAACCCAAGCCGCCCTAATTCCCTTGCCCAAAGTGGAGGAGCCATTCCAGAGGGTAGGAATGGATATTGTGGGACCTTTGAATACCCCCAGCTTCTCCGAGAAGAGGTTTATCTTAACAGTGGTGGATTATCTCACCCAGTACCCAGAGGCAGTCGCCCTATCCTCACTGAGGACAGACAACTTGGCAGATGCCTTGCTAGGGATTTTCTCCTGGGTTAGGTTCCCACAGGAGGTTATTAGCAATTGAGGGGGTTCCTTCATGCTGGACCTGATGAAATGTTTGTGGGAGAAGTGTGAGGTGATGCAGAGATGCACGACACCTAATTACCCGCAAACCAATGGGCTTGTGGAAAGATTCGATGGTACCCTTAAATCGATGCTCCAAGCATTTGCTGAACAGCATGGGAGGGAATGAGAGAAATACATTCCCCACCTGTCGTTTGCATACAGAAAGGTGCCCCAAGAGTCAACACGGTTTTCCCCTTTGAGCTTTTATATGGACGCAGGGTATGTGGGCTCCTAGACTTGATCTGGGAGGACTGGGAAGGCAAGCACACCACCCAGGGAACTCCCATAGTGGATTATATCCTTAAGTTTAGGAAAAAGTTGAAGGAGCTTATGAGAACAGCCCAGAGCAACCTGGCAGCTGCCCAAAAAAAACAAATGGTATGGTACATCCGCAGAGCCAGAGTTCACTTGTACACTGTGGGTCAGGAGGTCATGGTCCTAATTTCGGTCTGGAAAGATAAGCTGCAAGCCAAGTGGGCAGGACCGTACAAAGTAGTCAGACAGAGGAATGATGTAAAGTACATCATAGAACTGCCTGATAGGAGACATACCTAAAGAATGCACCATGTCAACATGATGACGCCATATGCTAATAGGGCTGACATGGTCTTTGCATTGTGTAGTCCTGGGAAGGGGAAGGATGAAGGAGACCCCCTTCTGGACTTTCTGTAAGAAAGCAAGTGGGAATCCTCTGTGGAGGCAATTAAAATGTTGTCCCAGTTGACCCTGGACCAGATCCAGGAGGTAAGGGACATTTTAGCAGACTTTGCCCCATTGTTTAGCACCAAGATTGGACTAACCCCCTTAGTGACGCACGATGTGGAGACAGGGACACAAGCGCCCATATGGCAAACAGTGTATTGGGTGTCCAAGGCCATTTAAAAGGACATTAGGAGGGAGGTGGAGGAAATGCTGGATTTAGGGGTAATCCAGAAATCCCACAGCCCCTGGGCCTCACTCGTAGTCCTTGTTCCCAAGCCAGATGGCTCTACCAGTTTTTGCATGGATTATCGTGGACTCAATGCAGTCACAAAGTCAGACACCCACCTAATGCCACGGATGGACGAACTACTGGATAAGTTGGGAGGGGTGACATACCTTATTACTATTGACCTGACAAAAGCGTCTTGGCAGGTAGAGTTAACTGCCAGAACCAGGGAAAGGTCGGCCTTCATCACTCCGATAGGGTTTTTTGAGTTTAAAGTAATGCCTTTTAAAACGCAGAACACCCCTGCCACCTTCCAGAGGTTGGTGAACCAGGTGTTAAATGGTGTTGAGGAGTACACCTTGGCATACCTAGATGACACTGCCATCTTCAATGCCAGCTAGGAGGAACACCTGGCCCACCTTAGGGAAGTGCTGTGCAGGATACAGAGGGCCAGGCTCACTGTAAAAGATGAAAAGTGCCAGGTGGCCATGGCTGAGGTGGCGCACCTCAGGCATGTAGTAGGCCGGGACAGCTCCATCCTAATCGAGCAAAAATTAAGGCAATTAAGGCATGGCCCAGACCTGAAACACAGAAGCAGGTTCAGAGTTTTCTAGGGACCGGAGGGTACTATAGGAAATTTGTACCAAACTACAGTACCCTGGCCACTCCCCTATCTGGCCTGTTAAAGAAAAAGATGCCAAAAAGGATTATCTGGGAACCAGCCTGTGAACAAGCCTTTACACGCCTAAAGGAGGTACTGTGCAGTGCTCCTGTATTAGCCAGTCCAGACTGATGCCTCAGATGTGAGTATTGGGGCAGTGCTTAGTCAAATGTCTAACCAAGGGAAAGATCACCCAATAGTATACCTCAGTAAAAAGTTACTTCCCAAGGAGCAGGCTTATTCTACAGTGGAGAAAGAATGCCTTGCAATGGTGTGGGCACTAAAGAGCCATACCTATAAAGGCGGTACTCCGAGGTACAAACAGATCACAACACCCTGGTTTGGCTGGCACAAATGGGCAAAACAAAATGGTAGGCTGTTAAGGTGGAGCATTGCCTTGCAGGGTTACGACGTGACTGTCTCATACAGGGCAGGAGCAGCACAGGAAAATGCAGATGGGCTATTGCACCAGTTTGAGCAGCGAACATAATTTGGGGAACTCATCCCACGCTTAGGAATAGATCCCCCCAAATTCAGTGTAGGAGGGAGGAATGTGACACTCTGCCTATCTAATTGTTATTATATTGTATCATATTTGTGGTATAAATGTATGTTCTGTGGATTTCTGCTGGGGAACATATGGCAGTCAGCAAGGTATCCTGGGATATTAGGTTTTTGAAAATGTACTGGCCTGCTGATTACCTATGGCTTGAAAAAAAATTAATTTATGGGACTATAAGAATAGAGATGCAGTGAATTTAAATTCCGCCGGCGAAGTGAACACAAAGTGGGCACTGCGCGTTGCCACTCCGCTACGCGGAGTGGGCAATACAAAGTGCTCACTCTGCCGTGTCATTGCCACTTCGCGTTAAGGAAGAATGGCAATGCGAAGAAAGGTGAAGTCATTGTTTTTAATGGATTTCGCGTTCCTCATTATGATTCTAAGTGATCCACTCAGTGTTTCAGATTTGGCAGCCACGCCACACATCGCCTGGCTTACAGTACTGTAAGTCACATGCTTTTTAGCTAGGCAGGAAGAAAGTGAATCATACAAGCAGACACTTTTACTTTCTCCTGTGCAGACGGAGAGAGAGTAGTGTGTTTTGTGACTGCTGGTACTTTTAAATCAGAGCGAGGAGGAGATTTAAACTTTGATTTAGATCCAACAGGTTTTTCAAAAGCTACATTTTTTTGTCTTTTCTGTACTCCTTTTTACTTAATTTGTTCTTTCTGTAAATTGTATTTTTCTTACCTTTATAAGTAGTTAGTTGTTTGTCTGTGTCTGTGTGACTGTGTGTGTGTTGTGTGACAGTGTGAGTGGTGATTGCTCGGACTAAGGGAGCTCAGTAGGTGAGATGGACCAGGGTGAGGGAATGTCTGGGGCGGGGCAGCTCTGGGAGAGCGTGGTAGTGGTAAGCGTCGTACCATGTGCATGTGTGGAGGGCATGGGCATCCATTCCTGTTGGACTGCTCAAAACTTGTGAGTGCCCCCCCCAAAGCAGAACCAGCACCGCCTCCTGTCCTGACTCTGAGGCAGTTGAACCACCACCACCAAGTCCAGCACCAGGTCCTCTTGAGCAGGATGTGCCTATTCCCCCGGGCCCAGGTGTGGATCCCATCCCTGTTCAGCACCGTGATCAGCAGGCTTACAATACATCCAGGTAACTATTAAAAAAAATAATGTTGTGATTCGTGACATGATTGTAAATCATGATTTGTGACTGCATTTATGACCGTGATGATGAAGAAATGTGAATGCCTACGGCTGTACTTCCCGGGCCCCAATGAGCTGTAGCTTAAAACTCCCAGACTTAGAAACACATATCAATGAGCACAGTGGTGGGGTGGTGAAGCCTGGAGAGATACTACAAAACAGGCTTACAATACATTCAAGTAACTAGAAAAAAAATTAATGTTGTGATTCGTAACGTGAATGATCGTGAATCGTGATTTATGACTGCATTTGTGACTGTGATGATGAAGAACGTGATTTGTATCATGAGTGGCTCATGATGATGGTCCTGACTTAAAAATGCATATTAATGAGTACAATGTTCATGCAGAATTAAGCACCACACCTGTCCAGTACTCTGAAGGGAAGCCAAAGAAACAACTGTGGCTTAAGTTACAGATGGAGATTGGACCCTAAAGAGATGCAAATGCACAGACAGATTAAGATTGCACTGTGCACTGAAGAGATGCAGACACAAAGGCATAACACCTAACCAGTGCTCACCATCAGAAATTCAAATCTGGAAAAGAATACCTTTGCCAGTTGGGGTGGGCCATGGGGGGCAAAGTACTGTACTGCTGCAGTAACAGTCACTAGTACTAGTACCAGTAAAGATACCACAAAGAAGTACAAAAATCACACAGCTGCAGTGGATAGCAGCTTCACATTGCTGAAATTATTATGTGGCACAATAAAAGGTGTCTGATTTGATGACACGCGTCACACACATACTCACAGACACATTAAGTAATGCATAGCAAATTGAAAACTTCAGTAATATAACCACATATTTTAAACAAACTAAAATTATGCACTGCGGCAGTAACAGTCACTAGTACTAGTACCAGTATAGATACCACAAAGAAGTACAAAAATCACACAGCTGCAGTGGATAGCAGCATCACATTGGTAAAATTATTATGTGGCACAATAAAAAGTGTCTGATTTGATGACATGCGTCACACACATACACACACACACTAAGTAATGCATAGCAAACTGAAAACTTCAGTAATATAACCACATATTTTAAACAAACTAAAATTATGCACTGCGGCAGTAACAGTCACTAGTACTAGTACCAGTAAAGATACCACAAAAAAGTACAAAACTCACACAGCTGCAGTGGATAGCAGCTTTACATTGCTGAAATTATTATGTGGCACAATAAAGGGTGTCTGATTTGATGACACGCGTCACACACATCCTCACACACACATTAAGTAATGCATAGCAAATTGAAAACTTCACTAATATAACCACATATTTTAAACAAACTAAAATTATGCACTGCTGCACCACAACAATCAGCAAAAAAATGGCAAGAAATATTGAAAATATTATTGTGTGTACATTAACACAGTTATACAAGAAAAATATCACCAAAACAGAAAGCACTGTCTTTTTCTCCAAGTTAATCTACCTACAGTACACCACAGATACACCCCTCCCCCAAAGCACACTTCCACTGTTTCTCAGTACACAGACTGAATGTTGTACATTAACATTCAAAATCCATACACAAGCAATAAATGCTCAATGATATGAGCACAGGAGGGTTTCCTATAATCGATGAACTAAAGTTTCAGCAAAAAAAATGACTCAAAAAGGCTTTTTTAACAGCTTTTACAAGGTCTGAATCACAGAGAGCTCTCAGAGCAGATTGTCTCCTACAGCTTCCTACACACACTACCCCAAACTGAGGCTGTGCAGAACAATCTAGAGCCCATGTGACCTAAAATCCCATGAATCACTGCAAAATTCGCCTTTGGAGCTTAAAAACAACGTGAAGTGAGGCAAAGTGGAAAAGTGCTTGCGAAATCATTGTTTTCAATGGACTTGGCGTTACCCATCTCTTCATAAAGTACTCCACTTAGGCGTTGCGTGAAGCACTCCAGAATTCACCTTCACTCCATGAATCACTTCAGAGAGACTAGCCATTAGCCCATCACTATATAAGAACATCAGATTATAACACATTGTAAAACTTCAATTACTTTGAAGTCCAGGAAGCCATAGAAGACTACAACTTTTATGACATCTTAGGAAGCCATAATTTCTAACAGATACCTGTTCAATTTCTCACTGCTAGGAGGAAAATAGCTGTCAGGATGTGTTTCTAAAGATCAAAGGTGATTGCTCTGATCAAAGAGACTAAGAGACTGTATAAATTAATATTGCTATCTTTGCAGATTTCAAGTAAGCAGTCAAATGACACCTTTTGGATATACAGTAAGACCCCGCTTATCCGAGCCCCGCTTTTCCGAAACTCTCAGTTATCCAAAACTGAGTCCTGTCCCCCAAGTGTAACCTACATTTCTGCCTGTAGCTGAGCAATAAGCTGAGTGACAATTAAATTGTGATTAGCACTTGATTAAGGCACACAATTAGTATCTTGTTTAGCACCATGTCAGACTAACCATCCCCATCCAGCTGCTAAAGTTCCCTGTTGTTAACCCCTCTTCACTCTCACCTGTTAATGCCACTCAAGCTCGATCTCACAAACTAAGCTGTGCAGTTAGTCTTTTCTCTGAATGTTGTAAAAATGTAGCAGCGTAAGCAATCAATCGAGCACTGGCTGCGCACTCTTGATAGGTAGGGGAGACACCAGGAAGTAGGTGGATGCAGCTTATTATTGTGGAGGTGTTTCTGAGGAGGGCAATGACAGAAGAAAGGTGTTGATTCACTTTTAAGCCTCTGCTTCAAGGCCGACTGACCACCAGAGTATGAATAGGCAGCTTTGAGGGTCTGCGGCATTCAGAAAGTCAGAGGGTGAAACTGGTAGGAGGTAATCTTTTAATCCATTGTTGTTTTCCGTGTTTACCTAGACAGTTTTCGTACTTCCCTAATCCCTAGACAGTTCCCAGAAGAGAGTTGATTGTGAGGGTGCAGGAGGACGTATCTTTTTCCCTACTAGTGAAAATTAAAACTAAATTGTTATCGGCGATAACTTATCACTGTTTCACAAACTAGGAACAATTTGTATTGGTCATCTCATTCGATTATTTGCAGCTCTCATCTACATGTACTAAGGTTTGCTGCAGGTCCCGCTCCGTGTGTTGGATTTTAATGTGAACCATCACCCACCTAAGCTTATTAAATAACCCGTTTATCCGAATGTTTTTCATGTCCCCCAAGACATTCGGATAAACAGGGTTACACTGTACTTGGTCATATTACAAATTAATTACAGGGTTTAATAGTGACCTCATGTGCTGTGACATTACAAGGAGGTGGAGAGATTAACTTTCAATATTAACAAGCAGTCTGAGGAAACTGAGCTGACTTTTTCTCTGGACTTGTAAGAGAACACACACACTGTGTTTCTGGACTTAAAGGCACTTCTGTTACAATTATGTAATACCAACTAGAAACTGGGTTAAGACTAGAAATTTAGTTACAGGCGTTTTTGTTTCTGAAATTCCCTTTTCTTTTGACTGTAAGTATTAATGTATATAAGTTCGGTGTTTTGTCTGTATTTACTATTTTTAATTTCAGTAAACCTTTTAGTTTCCTAAATCCTGCTGGAGTCTTTTTCCATTTCTGCATGTGAATACTGGAACAGTGTTGATATTACTGACATAACTGTTAAAGGGCTTTTAGTGTTACCATTTTGCACAAAAGGTAAAAACATACCTGGGTATCAAATTGAGTCCAAAAAGGGGAGAATTGGGAACCAGGCTAGCTGCTCTCTGGGTTAAGTATTGCACTGGATTTCCCTGAAGAGGGTGTGATATTTGATCCTGTTAACTGGGCGTGCTAGCAAATAAGGGTTCATATTTTACCTTAAGACTCGAGACTGGTAGGTGTTTCTGACTCAAAACAGACAGGAGGGTTACCCTGTTTGTCTCCTGTTCACATACTGCACTTCATGGTTTGGCACTGTGGGAGCAGAGGGCCTGACTTGCTGAGTGCATTTGTGACACATAGCACTTATACTACAACATAACAGAGTGGACACAAATACAGGAATGTGGAGACATGAACAGTACCATTGTATACAGGTATACCTGACAGATATATACTTAACTCTACAGGCTCTGTGACCAGCCACAGTTTCCCACATCCAGGTTGTCTGATATGCCATGGAGGACACTCTTCACAGCTTGCAGGGGTATACCCCCAGGTGTCCCACTTCTGGCGTGGTTGTGGTGTGTGCGCACTGCACAGCTGCATCTACCATTGCTGTTGCCCCTATTGTACATTGCCATTTGTGTCATACCACCATCATGATGGCTCACCGCCCATTTAAAGGGGGCCCCTTTCAGCAATGGATGCCTGAGCAGCAGAACAGATAGCACTTGTGTGTGGATTGAGGGACTGTGGACATCACTCCCATGGTGCATCCAAACGGGGGTCCACAAGATGTGCCCAGGCCTACTGCTAAATGTCCTCCTGATGGAGGGTGAACTGGAGCAGCAAAGGTCTATGAGGGCATGCCTGAGGCCTTGTATATTCAGGCCATGGCTAGATATCAGACAACTGTAGGACACACACTGCACTGAAAGATTTCATCTGGACCACACCACAATCGCAGGGCTATGTGACATGCTCTGTTCACAGCTGGCACCACAATCACGGAGGTCATGTGCAATGTCTGTGAAAATAAAGGGACTGTGTGCCCTGTCACACTATGCCACAGGCTCTTTCCAGAGGGTTGCTGGGGATGTCACTGGTGTCTGCCAATCATCCAGGTCCAGGACCCTGCACCAAGTCACAGACACCCTACTACTGCATGAGCATGTAGCATTTCCCACTGCAGAAGGTGACATACATACCACAAAGGAGGCATTCCATGCCATGCATAACATGCCCAGTGCACTTGGCACAACAGAATGTACACATGTGGCAATCCTAGCACCGATGAGGCAGTGTACACAAACTGCAAGGGATTCCACAGCATAAACTGCCAGACAGTATGTGATGTGGGTGGTATCATCACCAACGTTTGTGCCAAGTACCTTGAGTTGTGTCATGACTCCTACATCTGCGATGATTCCAGGCTGTGTGCCCTCCTTTTGGCACACGGAGGTGCCAATGGAGAGCTGCTAGGTGAGTATGGATAGGCAGTAGGTGTGACACAGGTGGGTGCAGTCCCACAGCATGCTAACATGGCTGATCTTTACCCACTTCATATGTGACGGCAGATACCCACTACAGCCATACCTGATGATTCCATTTCTGGGGTGGTTAACAGCACAGAGAAGGAGGCATACAATGAGGCCTACAGAAAGAAACGTGCCATGATCAAGAGGACTATAGAGCTTCTGAAGATGAGGTTCTCGTGCCTGAATCACACTGGTGGCACGATGATGTTTGCCCCTGGGAAGGCATGCAGAGTTGAATGCCATCAAAGTAATTAAGGTGCAAAAAATTGGGGTTTACCATTAAACAGCCTACTCAACACTAACTATAGGGGCACTACCATGCTCCTGCAATACATTCTTTGCAAAAAAAAACTGCATTAAAGCACCAGTTAGGGTTCAGATTAAAGTGACAAAGGTAGAGAAATGTGCTATTAGGGTTTTCAACACTGACCCCCCCCACCCAAGCAGCAAAAGCAAAAAACATTACGGTGAATCACTGCTGGGGTCTTCTTTGGGGTTCTTAACTCTAATGCTTACCCCATTCCCCGGGCCAACGAGGTCAGATGTGCTGTTTGTTCTTCAGGCAGGGAAGACCATATTTTTCAAAGCCTATGTTTCTATGATTTATATGAGAATAAGATGAGCATTAGGGTTGAACATGAACATCAATTTCCAAGGAAAAACCAAAGGTAATCATGATGGTAAAGATAGGTTTTGGAGGGTAGTTATTAAAACTAAATTCCAGAATCGAGCTAAAGAACAGCCCTTTACAAAGATACATACAAGTTTGTGGGTCTAACTGTACCTCAATATTTGCTTATTATGCCATTTTACAATGCGTTTGCTAAATAGTATTGCTTGAATGGTAAATAAGGAAAACTTGTTGCAAATTACTGCACAAGCAGTAAGATTATATACTGCGACTGGTAAAGTACCACACGAACTGTAAACTTACATGTCACGACTGGAAATTTCCACATTAATGGTTAAATTATATGTTGTGACCAGTAGTAAATGTCCACACAAATGGTAAAATTATATGTTGTGACTGATAAATTTCTGCACAAATGTAAAATTACATGTCACAATTGGTAAATTTCTGCACGAACAGTAAAATTACATGTCGTAACTGGTAATTTCTGAGGAAATAGTGAAGGTAAGCAGGATGAGTAAAGATAGGTTTGGAGGTAGTTTTAAAATTCAATTCCAGAATCTAACTAAAGAACTGTCCTTTAGCAAGATATAGGTTTTGCGGTCAAATTGCATGTCAATATTAGCTTCTTAATACCAATTTTTAAAATTGTAAAAAAAAAAAAGATGGCGGCAGTTGTGATCAATATTATTTTCAGCACGAGAGATAAATCATGAAAATAACCAGTCACAATTTTTTTTTTTTACTGTTCCTGTCAGGATGCTACCTCTAAAATCAGTATAACTCTGGAGCTATCTAATACTTTTTTTTCACAAAATCTTTGAAAGGCATACCTTTGGCATGGGCTCCTGAAAGTTTCATGAAAAAATACCACATCATCTGAGATGTAGGTGAGAGCAAAAAATACCCAATGTAAAGTATAAGGAAACCAAATGTGTTTTTGTCCCATTTTTTTGGTGCTGTGTATCTCACAAACTGAGCAAGATGGCACTGTGAAACCTTTCACAGCTTGAGATTCTAACAGCCTAATCACGCATTCCAAAATTTGGGCTATGTCATTAAACAATATCAAAGTTATTAAGGTGCAAAAATTGGGTTTTAAAATTAAACAGCCTACTCAACCCTAACTATAGGGGTGCTACTGTGCCCTTATAATTAAGCAATAAACTACACAAAGGTGTGGGTTATGGGGGGGATTTACCATGGCAGGCGTGGTTTGGCCACGAGGCTGAATGGTCAAATTCTTACCAGCCATGATAAATCCCCCCCATAACCCACACCCACGAGGGGTTTATTGCGATTATACCATGAATGAAGTATGTAATTGATTTTTTAAAATACATAATTTTTTTGATTTATAATGTTTTTTGTCAGAAATAACCTTACACTGGAAAAAAAATAGTCCATGATATTGATATGTATGCCTAAGAAAACACGATGTACAACAGTGTGTTGTGTAATGCAGGCTTTTTGAAGTGTGTTTTTTTATTGTTATGGTTCCTGTTTCTTTAAAAAAAAAACTTTTGTGAGGTCTTTGCTGTGACCTGGAAGCTTTTGTGTTGTGACCTGTGGGCAGAAGAAAACAAGAGAAGCGAGCTGCTGTTAGGAGAAATATGAGTTTTGTGGTGTGGGTTACCATGATGTTGTGCTCGGGTGAACGGCAGTTGGACTCGCAGCTATTGGACTCGCGGTGTCGGCAGGGTGAGGAACTGGAGGGGCGGGAGCCATAGGAGCAGTTTTTCGAGGTATGTGGTGCCCAAGTTAAGTGTTGCTTTTGGATCGACTTCATGAAGAGACCGAAAGATTTTTTTTATATTTCGGCAGCATCAATTAGCTGTTTTTTTTTTAATTATTACCACTGAGATGGGGAGTTTTATTTTAAAAAGAACAATATGTTTTATTTAAAGGAAAAAAAATTGTGCAGTAATTTGAACATGGAGGAGTGGGTGGAGACACTTGCGGGAAACAGAGCTGTCAGTTTGAAACTCACAGTTTAGCTGTGAGGAAACGCAGTGGTTTTTACTTTGATGATCGTAGGGGTCAGAGTGATTTGGTGCAGCTCACTGATGGCTGGCACCTCTTCCACTGGTATATCGTAGGATTTACCATGGCCAGAAGATGCCAGCCAGTCAATGGGATTCAAGTTTTTATTGTTTTAAATTTAGTCCATGGTATAATAAGGGATATGCAATTGGGGACAGTTAGATACATGATGAATCTATATTAGTGCAGTTTGACCTTGGGTAACCTCACTAGTGGCATAAGCCGTGAGTGAGGTGTCTGAAGTCAAATGGCATGAATATAGATAAATTATGTATCTAACTGGCCCCCATTGCATATTTCATTTATGCAATAGGGACCAGTTTGAACTGTAGAGGTAGATTTGTTTGGAATACATTTTTTTAAGTGAAATTCAGATGAACCTTTTTGTGATTTAGTGTTATACCTCCGCTTTCGGTAGAGGTTGCTGGGCAGTTGTTATGGATGCTAGGAAAGCCTGACAGTTGTGACGCCTTGATATGCATTGTGACTGGGTGATTGTCTGACCTAGAGAAAATCTGCAAGGAAACATGGCAGCGTCATTTAGCGAGGGAGTGTCAGTGGATTTCCGTGGTCCGGGAGGTAGTGAACAAAAGACTTATTTATTATTTATTACATTTTTTTTATATTTAAAAAGTCCTAGTAGATTACTAAGATTTTGTGTAGAGAGAGTGAGCAGAGAGAGTGAGCGAGTAAGTGCTAGCCATAGAAGCAAATTGCTAGTGAGCGCTTTGCAGCAGTTTGGGATGCTTTTCTTTTTATGTGGACTGCCTATTTTGAGGAGATGGGAGCAGTTGATGTGCCTTGTTTGACAGCGGGGAACAAGTGAGTGTGCCAGCTAAATGGGGACCCAAATGCTACTGGATCATAGCAGTAGCAGTGGAGCGAGCAGGGCTGGCAGCTGCAGCGTTTGAAGAGGTGAGACTACAGCTAGGGGATGAGGTAAAATTATGACTTTTTTAATGTTGGAGAGTGGTTCTTGTAATGTTGCAATTTGTACTTAGTAGCCACAATGGAAGTATTGGGAATAAGAAAGAAAGGACTTCTGGGGAATTGTAGGAGTGACTCATCAGAGGAGCCAGAAAGTTAAAGTCTGTTTGTAAAGTAGTGCCGGCAGGAAAGGTGGTGGGGGTGGTGGGGGAATGACATGGCAACTATTGAGATAAAGGCAACAGTGGAGATAAATGCTTTTATCTCACGGCTCACTGTCTAGCAGTGAGATAAATGATTTCTCTAAACTGATTAGTGTCCACCCCTACTGCATAAACATATCTATATATAAATTTAGGATTATTCCTCTAGTGACTGCTAGAGATGGGCAGAGCTGGTTCTTAAAACCTTTTAATATTTAGCATCAAAAGCCTCCCTTTAAAAACTGTTACAGTAAAAACTGTTACAGTAATTCCAAATGCTAATTATCCATCATGTTAATAACAGGCAAATATATGCACACTAGTGTGCTGGCTTCTAATTACTGTATTTATTAATTTAGTTTTTATTTATTGATTTAATTGAAATTATTTCCACTTGGATATTGCTATGAAGATACATCACCTCATTTTCATAGGGGTCCCTAGGAGGATGACAGCAGTCACCAGGGTAACATATTCCAACAGGAATATTTACATCCAGGAAAAAAGAGTCTGCTCTAATCAGAGGCAGAAGAGCTTCACCCATCACCCATCCCTGGTGTGACTGGACATAACAAGACTCAGTCAGCCCTGCAGTATAGACTTCTTACCAATAAGCAGAGAAAATTACAACTGTACACAAAGATGATTATTTTTTGATTGGAAAAAAGTAATGTACTGTATAATAACAGTGGACTATGGAATGTTGTACTGCACTTGTGAGTTCTGATGGGCCCATGGGACAGAAAAACCTTTTGCTTGTGTTTAAGTGCAGTGCTGCAGAAAGGTATATATGTTTGTTGAAATGCTTTCTTTCGGCTGTCTTCCTGTTCTTGAAGTTATTCAAGGAAACAGTTTACTCCTGGGGAGCTCTGCAGTAACACTAGACGGGTCTTTTATGTCTGGCAGTGGATATCTTGCACTGTAAGAACCACAGCTTCATTGATCAGTTCCCATACACACAAGGCCAGTGTTGTAGCCTTGCAGGCAGTACTTCAGTTTTTTTTCTATTAAAAAAGAACATCAGCCACCAGCTAACTGCGTGTTCACTACTTACAGAAGGGGTTCTATCAAGTCTGCACCCACTGGACTGTGAATGTTGATGATTCAGTGTAGACTATGTGGGTGGTCACACTTGCCTGGCTTTAAATATAGAATCAAGTGGCACATGGCAGGATGAAATTATTTTTTGGGTGGTGGGGGAAAGATGAAAATAAGACCCTTTTACTGCCTGCCCACTTCCCCAAAATCATTTCCACCAATATAGTATTTAAAGTTTTCCAAAGTTGTCGAGGGGGCAATACCGAGAGCCCCCGTCCCCTTCCTCGTGTGCACCAATGACAGGATTAGCTCTCCTGTCCTCCTAAGAGCACAAACCATTGCAAAAGTTAATGCAAGACCCAAATAATCACTTTGTAAATATAGAAGTTAACAAAGCTCAGTATTCACAAATTTCTGCTCAGTATTC
This sequence comes from Neoceratodus forsteri, assembly GCA_016271365.2. Classification (NCBI taxonomy): domain Eukaryota; kingdom Metazoa; phylum Chordata; order Ceratodontiformes; family Ceratodontidae; genus Neoceratodus; species Neoceratodus forsteri. The sequence goes on along the minus strand of CM057449.1, from coordinate 1,550,214,025 downwards.
ACAAAAGAGGAGGGGGAAGTGCCTAATCCAATTAACAGAAGCACTCTTGATAGGGGGGGGTCGATCCCAGTCCTTTCACAGAAGAAAGGGTTCTGCAAGAACTCCTAAAACTGAAGGTGGACAAAGCAATGGGGCCTGAGGGAATTCACCCCAGAATTCTAAAAGAATTAAGGGGAACTAGTGAAACCACTGGCTACTCTTTTTAATAAATCATGGGAGGATGGTGTGGTACCCAAGGACTGGAGGAAGGCTGATGTGATTCCCCTTCACAAAAGTGGGAGCAAGACAGAGGCAGGAAACTACAGACCTGTCAGTCTGACCTCTGTGGTAGGAAAGTGATGGAGTCACTTCTGAAGAAAGAAGTGATGAGTACCTAGATGCCAGTGGGGCACAGGACCCAAGGCAGCATGGGTTCTAACAGGAAGGTCATGTCAGACAGATCTAATAGATTTCTTTGACTGGGTGACCAAAGTAGTGACCAGGGAGGGGCTGTGGACATGGCCTACTAGACTTTATGCAAGGCATTTGACACAGTCCCACAAAGATTAATAGTCAAATTAACCAGCCTGGGAGTGGGTCCCAGGGTGGTAGCCTGATAAAACATTGGCTGGACAACAGGACACAGAAGGTAATTGTAAATGGAGTTCACTCTGAAGAAAGAGGGCTACTAAGTAGGGTACCTCAGGGTTCAGTATTGGGTCCAGTCCTTTTTAATGTCTTCATAAGTGACATTGCAGAGGACTGGAAGGAAAAGTATGCCTCTTTGCAGATGACACAAGATCTGCAACAGGATTGATACACAAGGAGGCATGGAAAGGATGAGAAGGGACTTGGCAAGGTTGGAGGAATGGTCAGAAGTATGGCAGCTAGGATTCAATGCAAAGAAGTGCAAAATAATGCACCTGGGAAACAAGAACCTAGGGAAGAATACACAAGGGGAAGTAGTAACAACAACAAAAAGGAAAGGGACCAGGGGTAATCATATCAGATGACCTTAAGGTTAGCAAGCAATGTGGAGAAGGCAGTAGGGAGGGCTGGGGTATACTGGGATGCACAGGGAGAGGCATCAGCAGCAGAAAACAGGAAGTTGTTATCCCTCTGTACAGACAGTTGGTGAGACCCCATCTGAGTACTGTGTCCAGTTCTGAGACCCCATCTCCACAAGGACGTAGACAGGATAGAGGCAGTCCAGAGGAGGCAACTAAAATGGTGCAGGGTCTGCAAGAAGCCGTATGAGGAGAGACTAAAGGAGCTTAATATGTATACCCTTGAGGAAAGAAGGGAGAGGAACATGATAGAAACTTTAAGTACCTCAGTAGAATCAACAAAGTCCAAGAGGGTAGCATCTTTCAGAAAAAAGGCGATGCGAGAACAAGGGACACAATTTAAAGATGGGGGCAGTTCAGAGGCAGCGTGAGGAAGTATTATTCCACAGAGAGGTAGTGGATGCATGGAACAACCTTCCTGAGGAGGTTGTGGGGTCTAAAACTGTAGGAGAATTCAAGAATGCATGGGACAGACATAAGGCAATTCTTGTGGGGGGTAGGAAGAAATAGGCTGTTGGTTAACTAGGATCTGCGGCCTATCCTGTAGGTAGGGAAATGGGCAGACTAGATGGGCCAAGCAGTCCTTATCTGCCGTCAAAATCTATGTTTCTATGTAAGCAGTCATGGGTACTTTTAATACTGAATCTCTGACACAACCTTCGGAAAAGAAAAGCAAATTAGCTCCCACTGCTTCTGCAAAAAGTGAGGCATGGCTGAAGTATGTATCCATCACAAACTTGGTAACGCTGAAACAACTCAAGTTGACGGTGAAACATTTTGTGATAAAAAGACAAGGTTTATCTTGGAAGCACATTGTTTCCTATAACATGAAAAGCTGCATTTAGGGGGCACGGCCAACCTGGCAAGATAGTGGACACACTCTAATACAGCACAAATCGGACAAATTTAACAATAGGCAATAAAATACTTAAATGGGCAAACTGTGTGTGAACTAAACTTACCTATGGCTGGCAGAAGTCAATCAGCAGTGGTTAAGGTTAATACCAGGCAAGCAAAGCTTTTATTTCCAACAGGAAAAGCACAAGGAGGTGTGCCAGCCTGCCACGAGGCACCACAGGGCTCAATATCCATGAGCTTGCCACTGGAGGGAATGACTGAATTCAAGAGATCCATGGCCGGAGTCCTGGCCATGCTGTGCAAATTACAGACAGAGATGATGCTGGATTTCAAAATATCACAGCTCAGGTCACGCATTTACAGTCTGTTGTAACAGGACTAACAGAAACTTCAGCATCTCATACAGCCAGACTTGACAAGGCTGAAAAGAGAATCAGCAATGTTGAGTACACCTTAGCCACCATTGGAAAAGAAATCCGACTATAAAAAGCAAATTGAGGAGGTTCAGCAGAGAGCAGACGAAATAGAAAATCAGTCACCGCTCTAAACTGAGGATCACTGGCCTCCCAGAGGGATTGGAGAAAAGAGATCCAGGCAGACAGGTGCATCACTGGATTGTCCAACAACTTAAAATGGGAGACCAGGCACTGGAGTACAAGGTGGAGAGGGCGCATAGAACAGGACTGAAACCGTGAGCAGGTGACAAACCGCAGCACTTCCTAATCAAGTATCTTTGATATACCGATAAAGAGAAAATCCTGAGAGCTGCAAAATCCAACAGGTCAATCCTTCTTAATACGGGTGGCAAGGTATTCATTGTACAAGATTACAGCCGTGACCTCCAGATCCACCACCAAAAGTTAAATGGAGTCAAGGCCACACTCCATCTCGCTGGACGGAACTTTGCATATCTTTATCCTTCTAGACTATGCACCACCAGACCTGGTAAGCCCTCCACAATTCTTTGATACTCCCCAAGAGGCTGAACCATTTATGAGAGAAGAAGAGGCGGCTGAAGAGAGTAGAGGATCTGGGGGGAATCTTTCTGTGACTGCCTGACAGCTGTCAGGTGAAACTTACAAGTTTGTCAATTTCTCCCTGACTAGTGACCTGTTCTGATTTCTCCTCTCATCTCCAGACCGGAGTTACCTCCACTCCTGAGCTCTCACAGTAAGTAACATAATATGCAACAGTTCTAATAAATCCCTGACTTTGGTTTTGTGTTGGACCATTTCTGGAATGCTCTTCGACGCCGAGGAGTCCTGGTGTTGTAGGGGACCAATTGGCCTATAGCCTATAGCCCTTCCCTGAGTCACTGCACTACAGCAAACTAACTGGATACTGAGCCAGATGTGCAGTGCCTCAGAATCTCTTATCACCATGTTGACAGCATGGTCACCTGATTGTCATGTAAGAGAAATCTTGATCTCAGTCCCACCTGGATCACCTATGCCCTGTCTGCACCAGTAGAGGTAATTGCTTGGGACTTTCAATAAGAACATTATGCAGGGTACGGGTTGATTTTGCCTGGGGGGGCGGATCGGGCCCTTGGATTACCCCTTGCATGACTATGGGACAGCACACTTTGAGGGGAGCCGAGACTCCTATTAATGTACAGTACCCGTGTGGATACCCAATTCAGTAGCGTACTACAGGGACACCTCCTTGAATATTTAGAGTCTTGTTTTTCTTACAATCCAGGGCCTCTTCACCCTCAACTGTGTATATGGATACAGGTACCTGCGGGGGTGGGGGCAGGACGAGGTGGACATTCGGTCTCCCATAGAGGTTGCAGCACACAACACAAAATTGATTTACTTTGCTGTGAAATGAGAGTGCGTGCAACAAACGGTTCTAACACATGATAGAGTATTCTGCAAAAAGGTTAAAATGCGAGTGATGAGGAGGGGGGCACTGAACCAGGATTCCTGTGTGGACCCAGCTGGAGAGATGGGAGCAATTGACAGAGTGGGGTCACTGAATGAAATCTAAGTGAGAGCATTTATAATTCGCCAAAATGACTTCAGAAGAGGAAGTCAGTTACTTCTATCTTTCTGAACAAATGATCAGTTAACATTGCCTAACATGTTCAGTAAATGTGATCAGTGCCCGCTGTGTAATCTATTAATGCCATCAGCAACAGTGGGGAAGAGGGGTGGTTCGAACACAGGGCTGATCAACAAGGTTCTGGTTTGGGTTCTGTGTTCTGAACTAGTAGGGGAAGAAAAGAGGGAAAGCAGGGAGGGTAATGAAAAGAGGCTAGAAGGTGGGGGAGGGGAAAAAGTGGAAAAACGGGGGAAATGTTCATAAGAAAGTTTGTGGTTATGTTTATGCATTTATAACTGTTACTATGGATACATCTACATCAAAGAGCTGCAGCTGCCCTTCTATAAGGAGGCAGAAAATAAAAATAATTGAGGTTGTGATGCACTGGTTATTCTTCGTGAAATGTGATACTGGATGATTCACTAGGGGGTTACCACATGGAACATTAACAGACTTAAATATGTAGTAAAAAGAAAAAGGATCCACACCAGGCTAAAAAAACTGTAGATCAATGTGGCCCTATTGCAGGAGACACACATGTCTGCTAGAGAAACTGATAAATTTGAGAAATCATGGGGTGAAACATGGGTGTTGGCAACTCATTCGTCAAGGACTAGAGGTGCATCAGTATGGTTCCCAAGGGGATTTGCGGGGAGCATGGCAAGTACATACACTGACCCAGGGGTAGATATGCTCTGGCACAAGTGCAGATGAGGACAGGGGAATTAAAATCAGTATGCTCCTTATATGAACCTAATATAGAAGATCCAAAATTCTACCATAAGACATGGCCCCTTTCCAAGGGTCAAGGATATTGGGGGGGAATTTTAACTGTGTCGGAGACACAGTACTGGACAGATCCAACCCAGCTCCTGTACCCCTTACCAAGAACTCTGCAAGAGATAGACAGAACCTGATCACTGGTGGACATATGGAGACACCAGAACCCCACTGGAAGACAGTATAGTTTTTACTCCCACACCCACCACTCATATGCCAGGCTAGACCATATCTTGGTCTCCTCTGGTATGGTAGTACACATGGAACACGAAGTATGAAGCAACTTTGGTCTTGGCCCATGCTCCTTTAACCTCAAAACCTAACTGGGATGCAACTACAATGGCCCAGAGGTCCTGAAGATTGGACCCTGTCCTCCTTAAGGATAGATCTTTCCTCTCACATATGACAGCCTCTTTGGTGGAGTTCTTGGAAAACAATAAGAAAGGGGACACAACACACTCAGTGAGATGGGAAGCAATGAAGGTCTTTGTCAGGGGGCAACCCATCTCCTATGCAGCCTTTAAGAAATGAACAGAAGAAAAATACTTAAAAGAGTTAGAGCGGAAAGTAATGGAACTAGAAAAGGCTTACATGGTATGCTCTAATTTAGAGCTTTATTATAGATTACAGGGGATCCATACGAAATCCCGAAGCCCCAAATCCCGACTCAAAATATCCCGTCACTGAAATCCCGATTATATGGAAAGCCCGACTGAAATAAGACTGCATTACCGAATTACCGAAATAGTGAAAATCCCGACTAGTAGCAACAGAACGGTGCGTTTGGATGCCCCACCCCGGTCAAATGTTTGTAGACACAGAATGTTGGTAGAACAGCAGAAACTACATTTCACTATAGTCGTTTCAGATGCCCCCGCCCGTGCAGACTCACTTCATACATTTCACTTCTTTCTCCAAAATCCAAACTAAATACATTTCACTTCTTTCTCCAAAATCCAACCAATCACGTCCGGACTGCGCTTACTTCAATGCCAAACTGAGGCAGTTTTTTTAGATTACTAGTTGCATAATGGCAGAAGCAGGAGTTGTGTGTGACATTGTGAAGTCTCAGAAGGGCAAAGACAAAATACGTATAGCTGGATATCTATACGCAGAGGAACAACATCGTGGGGATTTATTTTACTGGTGCTGCCAATCACGGAAAAGTCTTTGCTGTCTGGGTAGAGCTTCCACAGTACTGGTTGGGGGGCAGCATCACCTCCATAAGCATAGCGAGCACACCCACTCCCCAAACGCAACAGACCAACCTATAGCTGCAACACTTGCCTCACTAAAATCTCGAGCTCTGGATACCCATGACAGTCCAGCACAATTAATTCAAGCGGAGCTATCTAAGGTCTCCCATGAAGTTTTGCAGAGCATGCCTTCGCGGCATGCTTTGCAGCAAGTTGTTAAAAGAGCTTGCAGACAAAATGCCCCACCAGAGCCTCAGTCTTTAGACACTTTGAACTTCCCAGAACATTTACAAACTGTGAATGGGCAGAGATTCCTGGCTAGGGAATCCACTCTCGGTGAAGATAAAATAATAATATTTACCACAAAAATAGATGTGGAGAAACTAGCAAATGCTGATTTTTGGATTATGGATGGCACGTTCAAAACGGTGCCAACAATGTTTCGCCAACTATATTCCATTCATGCCGCAGTTGGGACCCCAGAAACTGCACGCATTGTACCCCTTGTATATGCCTTAATGTCCTCCAAATCACAGGAGTGCTACATCAGACTGTTCCAGGATTTGCATGGCATTGCTGATGAGTACAGTCTCACACTAACACCAGCCATGATTATCAGCGACTTCGAACAAGCAGCTATCAATGCATGTAAAGCAGAATTTATCAACTGTCATAACAAAGGATGCCTGTTCCATTTTGGACAAACTGTTTGGCGAAAGATTCAAAGTTTGGGCATGGCTACACTGTATGGCACAGATGCAGATTTCAACCTAAAAATGCGGTACCTGGTAGCATTGGCCTTCATGCCAGCAGAAGAAATTGCTGCAGTCTACAATGAAATAAAATTGGAAATGCCAACTGACAGTGTACCTTTGTTAGAGTGGTTTGAAGACAACTATGTTTTGGGGAGCATTAGGTGCCGTATGCAAAATAACACAACTGTACGAAGTCCACCACTGTTTCCACCTTCGTTCTGGTCAGTACATGACCAAATGGCGCTTAGGTACCCTCGCACACAAAATAAAGTGGAAGCTTGGCACCCGGAGGCTGGGGGCATTAATTGGCAGTGCTCACATTGGGGTTCATAGGTTTGTTGAAGAATTACAAAAAGAGCAACTGGTGACCAACAGCACAATTGAAAAAATTAACAGGGGGATGCCTAAGTCTCCAATGAAAAAAACGGTACCTGGACCGAGAAACAAAAATTGGAAATGTAGTAAAGGAAAGGAGCAGTAGGAGCAATATTGAGTATATTAGAGGCATTGCTCACAATCTGCAACTATGAAGAGACTGGGACAATGGGAAACTGAGTGACTGATACGATCGCTTTAATAACAAATCCTCCCCAATGCAGGATGTTCCAGTGAGATCATTAACTCACCCCTCCTTTAATCTTTTTTTAAACTTATCTTCAATAAAAACATTTTTTAAACACAAGCTGATTTCGTTACCTTTGTTTTTCTGCTGTACCAAACACTAGAACACTAGAACACTAGAAGTGGTAAAGGTCAACAGCCTTACGTAAACACATCATCAGTAAGCGCTTCATGTTGCATGACCGCCTTAGTACGCTACCCTGTCTTGCGGATTGCATCTGAAGGTATGTGTTTACATGATTTGTAATTTATTCAAAAAATGAGAAAATCATCTGCCTTAATTTATTCGCATTATTGAGAAATGCTGCTACTGACAGAATGCCAGGCAGCTATTGGGAATTGACTGTTCTACTTTGTGGCAAAAAAAAAACTATTAGGCTGTACTGTATGGCTGGTGCCTAACTAGAAGCGAGTGTTATACTGTCTGGATGCTGTCATTCAGGCTTTACAGTGCATCGGTATTATTACTTTCAGGATAAAAAAAACGGGATTTAAAGCGTCGGGATTTTTAAAGTCGGGATTTAGACCCTAACCCGATTACAGAGGGTTAAGTGGCAATATAACTCTATGAGCACATCATTACTTGAACGTAATTTACTGCTGGGAAAGTAGGGCCTTATTTTGATGGGGACGGGAGGGAAGCTACTTGCTTGGCAGTTGAAGCAAAGAGAAGGAGAAAGTAGTATAAAGAATATTCAAAGTACACAAGTGCCCCTTGCCACTGACCACCAGTCCATCGAACTAGCATTCATTGAGTTCTACAAGAACCTCTATACCTCCAAGACAGTGCCAACCCCACAGCAAATGCATTCTTTCTTACAGAAGGGCTCAATCACTCCTATGAGAGACGAAGCCTCGGAAGAGTTAGAGACACCGTTTGGGATAGGTGAGGTGATCAGAGCAGTGAAACAGTTGAAAAGTGGGAAAGCATCTGGGCTGGACAGGCTCCCGATTGACTTCTGTAAGAACATTTTGAGCGAATTAACAGACCCGCTCTATGACATGTGTATGGAGAGTGTTCGGGAGGGAATACACCCCCCATCCATGAGGTCGGCCACAATCATGGTCATCCCCAAACCAGGCAAGGACCCTGTACTATGCTCATCCTACTGCCCAATCTCTCAGCTCACCTTGGATTATAAAATCATAACAAGAGTTATCACAGCTTGACTTGAACCTATACTACCATCCATCATACACCCTGATCAAAGTGGGTTTGTCTAGGGGAGACGGGGCAAACATAACATTCAGAAAACCCTCAATATTTTACATCATTGGATGAAGGCACAATCATCTCATGGTACAGCGGTCCTTGCCCTGGATGCTGAAAAAGCATTCGATCATGTGGAGTGGCAATATATGTTTACAGTACTTACAGCATTTAGTGTCCAGCCCTATATGCTCTCACTAGTCAAAGCTCTCTACACCCACCCCACGTCCCAGATTCTAACTAATGGTACCCTTTCTGCACTGTTTCACCTGCAACACAGTACCAGGCAGGGGTGCCCGCTCTCCACTCTATTGTATATGCTGGCTCTAGAACCACTGGCTGCTGCAATCCGCAACCACCAAGGGGTGGTGGGATATGGCCCTAAAGGGGATCACAAAATGGCTTTATTTGCTGATGATCTACTCCTGTACCTTCAGAACACCAAGGAGAGCCTTCCATGTATACATGACCTATTTAAAGAATATGCCTTACTATCAGGACATAAAATCAACTGGTCCACAAGTGAACTCTTACCAGTGAGAGGGAAATACAGACAGGTCCTGACAAATAACGATTTGAGAGTGTAGGTAGTTACAAAAATCAAATACTTAGGGGTCCATATCTCCTCTGATGCCACTAAGCTACTGTATATACCTTGAATTATGAGCATCTTCTCACCAAGATACTGGCAGAGTGTGACAAGTGGATTTACCTACCCCTCACGTTATATGGATGGGTAGCTACAATAAAAATGACTGTCCTACCTCAGTGCCTCTACTTATTTCACTCCATACCATGTTGGGTCCTGGATACATTTTTAAAGAACTGAATAGCATCCTGCATAGATTCATCTGGCGTAGGAAGAATGCAAGAATTAGTAGATGGGTCCTCCAGCTCTCTTCAACCAAAGGGGGTACTAGCTTTCCAGACTTTAAGTTCTACTTTTGGTAGACCCAGCTGACATTCCTACCCACAGGTCTTGATTCTATTCCTCCAGTTTGGTTGACTATACTGGGGGTGTGTGCAAGAGGGGATCTTCGCAGAGACATATTAGTGGCAGCCGTACAGCCTACTCGCTCCAAAAATACACTCCCCAACACATTTACTAGAACACTGCTAAGGATCTGGAAAGCTGTCCACGAACAAACTAAGATAAAGCACTCACCCTCTCAGTATTCATCCATTTGGCCACTCTAAAACCAACACCCAGGAATAATGTATTTTTGCACAGAGGGCTGTTGAGGTGGCAAAAAAAAAAAGAGCTGAAGCAAGTACAGCAACTATTTGGGGGAGAGGCTTCTCTCCTTTAAGGAGATCCAAAATAGATGAGCTATCACTACTGCTGATCTGTTCATATATCTGCAGGTCTGACATAGATTCCATGTTCTCCCACTAAATCCTCAAGGGGCACCAGGCCAGGACCCGTTTCTGGAAGAAATTGTTCACCCCAACATCAGGCCCAATTTCAGTTTTCTATGGTATCCTGGCGGGAGAAGGATCAGATCCCACATTGTGCCTGCAAAAGGCATGGGAGGATGATCTGGGTATCGCCATAACCCCAGAGATATAGTCAGGAGCATTACTACATCTTAATGATTGCTCTAGAAGCAACAGATTACACCAAACCCAACTCAACATCCTACATAGAACCCATATTACCCCAGTGAAGAGGCTTGCACTGGACCCTACAAAACCATCCACCTGCCCTAAATGTTAGGCCGCAGAGCGCACCTTCCTGCATATGACTTTAATGTGCCCTAAGATCCTGGGGTTCTGGCATAATGTGCACAGAGCTATGTATGATGAGGGTCCTGGGAGTGCCCCCTCCCCAGATCAGCCCTAAAATTTCTTATGGGGCCAGATCCCAACAGAGGAACATTGGGGGTGAATCTACCTCTATGGTCTCTTGCCCTCTTAAATGCTCACACCATATTGGCCTAATGCTGGATCTCTGAAAATCCACCATCCACCAAGCAATGGGTGAATAATCTCCTAAGATGCCTAAAAATAGAGAGAGAGTTCAGAGTGTAACAGCTAATAAGCAACAGCAGTTTGATCAAATGTGGTTTAAACTTGACAGAGCATTGGAAGCGGGTCTCTTTCCATACAGAAGGAATAACTGAAACAAGGTACAGTTGAGAGATCTGTGACCTTTTCTGGCCTAGAAACACATGAGATGCCACATCCTAGAAAGGAAACCAGAAGTAGTAGTATTAATAAAAGACAATCTACACAACCGCACTATAATAATAAGTAGTAAAGTAACATATTGTGTGTTATTCTCTACCCTTTTCCCTGCTACTCCCCTTTTTCTCCACTTCTCCACCCTTCCCCCGCTACTCACTGTCTCCACTTCTCCACCCTTCCCCCTGCTACTCCCCTTTTTCTCCACTAATTTCTCTTCCAACCTCCCCACCCAACCTTTTCTACTACTCCTAATTTCCCTTACCCCAACACCAGTCAGTTTTCCACCCCCTTAACCTACACTAATTTATGTGACAAAGACATTATTGTCTGCCTAGGCTCTCTCTGTGCTGGCATACTTGTTGCTATCACTGGCCACCACCCTAGCTACTTCCTACCTGGTCTGCTTCTGATGCACATGCATTCAGAGCTTGACGCTGTTGACAATGTCACCTTACTGGCAGCATCCCCTACCTAACCAATTGCTTTTAATGCTCCTGCAACTTATCTGTATGTGTCATTGTTGTAATTGATTCTGTAACATGCTTGGAAACACTGTTAATGTTAACTCTAAATGATGTAAAATTGTGACTCTGTACTTTCTGTATCACCTGACTTGCATAGTTGTTTGACGTTTTATGAATTATTGTGTGTTATTGTATTATTTGTTTGTCCCTGTGCACTCTTGACGTGGAACCTTCGTAAATGAGTCTCTGGCTCAAAGGTACTGTAATTCCGAAACTTAAATAAATAAATATATCCATTTTGTTGAGCAGACGTTGTAATGCCCTCTATCCAACAAACTGTTGAATGTTTACTTGTAATGTCCTGTTGATTTTACAATCAAAAGATTTTACACAAAAAAAAGCTGCATTTTGTGATCAGTAACCCAAAAAGTAACCGTACTTGATAAAGAAGAGTATCTTTTATTTAGAAAATGATTTCTTACTGCTGTAGATCCAGAAGAAGATGCAATGTAAGCTTTGATCACTATAATGACTTTAGCCATACAACAGTGTGATACGTAGCAAGCAGGATACAGATCAAGAATCCCCACCCAGCACCCTTACCAACTTCTGGTAGCTCCTCTTCTCTGTGTTCACTTTACTAAAAGATGAGCAGAGAGCACCTGTCAAGGCATGGGATTCTAGCACTGGGTGCAGGAACATTTCAACAGGAGATTGTGGCCGCTATATCGGGCTCTGAGAGACTGTTTGTACAAGGAACTGTAGCCACTGAGTCAGACTCGGAGAGTCTGTCCTGACAGGGAGCTGTGGTGGCTGCTGTCTAGGAGACTCCTCCTCAGGACAGGACATGATAAAGGAAATGATTATCTCATCAACTCATCAGAACAACACAGACCCTTGCAGCTAGGCTCAAGACACTGGCCACCAATCTGGGAAGGGAAGCATGTGCACACATGACAACACACAGCAGATGGCATTCAAAACACCTGAATAACCATAGCTTCTGCAACAGACATAGCCAGTGGGGGGGGCGGAGAGAACCCACTGAATCCGTGCACAGTCTAAGAATCTTCTCATAGGCTGATTAAAGCTGACCGGCCAATATCAAATGGTTACCAATCGCTGTTCATGAGACAACACTTCAGCCATTGAACAGTTCCAATAAAGGTGTGTGGAACAGAGAAAGGAAGAGAACCAACTGGGTGTGGGAAGACACTTGTTTAGAGGTTTGGTAGCCGTATCAGTAACTATGGGGCTGGATTATGCAAAGGAAAGGAGCCAGCTGCTCTGTAAATGGAGTGGTTTGCTCCTTTCAACTACGAGAAGTTTACACCCCAAAACTAGCAATATGCATCATTATCAACCTAGCTGATCATTGGGCTGTCACTGCTGAGCCCTTTGTAGCTTGAGCTGCATTGGATCTGACGGTGAACACCAAATGTTTGCTGTGCATGCATGCACAAGCAAACATAAAAATCATATTAGCCGAAGAATGACACACTCCCATGAAACTGCAGGGTCTTACCTCCAGGTTCAAGCATACTTTTTAAACTGCCAAAACACATCTTCAGACTCTGTAGAACTAATCTACTTTGCCACAAAACACAGTTTGACAGAAAGAAGGCAATAACTTCAGAAATGAACTTCCAATGTTGAACTACCCCAGTGGCTGGAAACACAAGAAAGCTAATGGAATCCATTTTTTCTCGCTAACACAGGCACAAGAAATAATTAACTGAAACACACCCTGCTTCTTATCAAACAGCAGCCATATCAACAATTATTAAATAAATAAGAAAAAGCAAACCGGCTGGTGCAGTGGTAGTGTTATTGCTTGCGATACCAGCAACCTGGATTTCCAGAACAAGCCTGATGTGCCAGAGGGTCAGCCAGGGGAGGGAGGCAGGATTAAGGATCCAGAGGAGTTCTGTCCTTTCTTAGGTGGGGGCTCAGACATCACAGACAGTGGCTGCCACCAGGTGGAGACTAGGCAGTAATGCAGCAGGAAGTGTCCATGCATGGGCATTTGAGCCATTTGGGTACATGTGCATGCAGAGGCATGCACTTGCGGCATTGCATTTGGTGGCCTCGGGGAAGGGAGAAACATGAAGGAAGCAACCCCAATGACAGGATGAAGCATCCAGCCCACTGCAGGATCCACACAACCAACCATGTACAGCTCCCAATCTGAATAAGGACACTGGGGGGGGGGAGGATGGCCCTCACCGTGGCCTCACCATTGGAAGGAAGCCATGAGGGACAGGAACTAGTAAATCCTGGAGAAGGTGGGTGATGTAGCTGGATGGGCTGCTGTAGAAGGGGGCTGAAGAGAGTTAGAAGGATAAACACCTATATGAAAATATAAATCAATAAATAAACAATGAAATAAATAAGAAAATGCTGGATCCTGACCTGACCAGGGGAGAGGTACATTCAGATGGGTTTTTATCCCAGGAGGATAGCCTGGCTGACAGTTCACTGGTTCATAGTTAGTGCAGACAAAATGAAACCAGAAGGTTTACCAAATTCATCTGTAGCTAGTCAGCATCCATAACCAGTAATAGTTAATTAGTGACTGCATTTTGTCTAAATATGTTTTAAATGCTTCCAGCATTATCTCTACCTCATACAGCATACAGTATGCTGGCAATGTATTCCAAAAGCTAACTGTTCTCTGTGTGAAAAAGCTACATCTCTTCTCAGTATTAAAGTGCTGCTCCTCTAGCTGGAATTTGTGACTCCTAGTAGTCAAGATGCTTCCTTTTAGTTTCAGGCATACTATGTCTAACAGCTCAGGGTGCTGGATGGGGTTACATGTTTAGATGAAATCCCCCCAAGTCGTTATCTTTCCAATAAGAATAAAGTGAGATCTTTAATCCACTCTGCTTAGGTGAGATGTTCTAGCCCTCTGACCACCCTGGTTATCCTATATGAGTATAAGTATAATAAGGGGAGTTTCATACTGTTTCACAAGTGCCTCTCATGCTGGTTGGGTGAGCGGACAGTGAAGTAAAGCTGAGCGGTTCTGTTTGCCCAACCAGTATGACAGACAACTGTGAAATAGTAAAAAACATCCCTTGCTATGCCCATAATCATATTATTATGGCAATGGATTGCCATAATATGATTAGGGGTTGCAGTAAAAGTGGATTTCATTGACATTTTCTGTAATATACTATCTGTGTTCACACACTGTTTTGCAGTAGTTCAGCCCACTTCACATGCCCTGTTGACTGGCCATTGTGGATGTGCACACGGTGTTGTGGCATCTTTTGAAGCTCAGTGCAGTAGTGTGAAGGTGACAGGATTCTTGGTGTGATGCAGTGGATGACTGTAGGAAAGCTGAGCAGCTGCAGTTTACCTCCACCTCCTAAAAGATTTTATTTTCTTGGCTGAGCAGTTCATTCATGGCAGCACTGGTGCAGAGACTGTGGGAGAGTCAGGTATGAGCATGTCAGATGCATAGCGCAAGGCGATAGCTGTACGCAGAGTAAGGGGTACAGCCATTCTCTTAGCTGACTGGTCAGTTGCAACCCATTGCAATATATAATTCTCTGTACACCCTGCAGTTTGCTGATATCCTTTCTCAAATACCCAGCTTACTTGGAAAATCAATAAGGTGGGGACCCAGAAGTGATGCATTCATATCAAGATTCCACTTAAATTTTGAACAGTGGTTCTGTGTTTGCATTATCTATTTACTTGCAGTGATCCAAAAACCCCATTTAATTAGATACTGGATGATATACAGTATGCACGGGTATTGAGAGTTTGCAAGGTGGAGATGAGCATAACAAAGGGGGGCCCATCTGGAAATGCCCAGTTATCCAGGTGTGCCAGTCTGACTCTGGAACCTGCTGAAGGACTTTGCCCCAAAAGTCATCACATTTGAAGTGTTCTTTGTCTGCCATATAGCCATACATGACATCAAGTCCACTTGCAATGGCACGGACATGGCAACAGTAGGGGGAGGTTAGGGAATACTGCACCAAGGTCTTGAACAACTGGTTGAAAGCATGGTGCAGTGAGAAGATGTTTGGCTACATCCAGGACTGTGGTCTTACCTTTGGGATGGAGATCTGTACAAAGGTGATGGTCACCATTCTTTTTGGAGGGGAACTGCAGTCCTGGACAGAAGGTTTAAATGCTTCTTCAATGGCCATCTAAATTAGCTGGGGGAAGGGCAGAAAAAATGAGGGAGGCAGTGAATGCTCCACCCCAGAAAATGGAGCAGCAGAGATGAAAAGCCCAGGGCCTTCAACCTTGTTAACCATGTCCTCCTCTGCCAGAAACTACTCAGCTTGGGCCTTTCCAAAGACTCAGTCTGCTGGTTTAAAGACTGCCTTGCAGATCGATCCCAAACCATAACACGCTAAAATGATGATAGGTCAGTCTGCATGGATTTCCCCCAAGGGTCAGTCCTCGGACCCCTACTGTTCAGGCTGCTTATAAACAACACATCAGCCGTCTGCAGATCATGCAATATAATACTTTATGCAGATGATGCTGCCATCTTCTCCAGTGACAACAGCTTGGAGAAGCTGAGACAGGATTCAGGCATACTTTACCTCCATTCAGACATGGGTCACCTTCAACCTGCTTGTAATGAATGAAAAAAAAGCCTAAATATATGGTGTTTGACACACGTAACAAGGCTCGCACCTCCTCTGTCTTAACCATTACCTCCTCATCTGGGACAACCCTTGAATAAGTACAAACCTTTAAGTATCCAGGTTACATTTAACATACCTGAGGATTAATGTACAGAAATAAAGAAACTCCTTGTACAGTGCTTCATCACAAGCATCACTGACTATGGGATGGGATGGGACTGTAGTATATGGCTCGGCAAGTGACTGTTATGTCCAGGGTCAAGGGTCTCCTTAACAGCTGCTTTGCTCTAGGCTTCAATAATGACACACGCACACACTCACACCTGTGCACTACACAGCAGCCTGAACTGGTTAAACCTTAGCTCAAGGGTGACCTACCGCACCTTGGTCATGGGCAAGAAGGCGCTATGAGAAGTAGTAGTAAAACTTTATTTTTATACAGCAAACATGTCATTTAGGTCAGATGATGCAGTTTACAAGACCGTCCTGTTATGTCTTATATTGTTACCTATACATATAATTCTAAAACAATACTTTCCACAGTACAAGTCTCCACACAACAGATCAACAATACACAAATTATTGGCCACAAGTATTAATTTACAAGGACTTAATACCAATTATAATAGGTTAAATAAGTACTCCTGTAACAATATAAACTCTAGGTGTTCTTAATAACATGAACAGCTAAAAGAATTGGCTTTATCTAGCTCCTGTATAAACTAAGAGTTGGAGATGTACGTGTTACGTAAGGTAATATGTTCAAATACTTAGCAGCTTGAAAGCATCGTGTCCTTTCTCCATGTTTATTTTTTACCATTGGAATAGTTATCTTCTTTACATGAACCAATCTCTTATTTTTTAATGGTGTCTCATTGTCCTTTCCAAACAGTCTGTTGCTAATAAAATGACCTGAGTCTATAGAATATCTATATAAAAATCGTTGTCACATGATTGTGTGTTTTATCTCCAGTGGTTGCCACTGTAAGGTAGAGTAATACAAAGTGATGGGCTTGTGCACTGTACTGCAGAACATATCTTGCCACTCTATAATATACCTTATGTATCTTATGTAGCAATGACTTGTTCGCAGTTCTGTATGGTAACCCACCATATGTCAGAACAGGTATTACTGATTGTTCCACCGCCTTTTTCCTACTTTGTTTAGACACTTTGTTGTTCGTAGTAGAGCCCTTACTCTTCTATTTACCCTGTCTATTAATATAGGTAGGTGGTCTTTAAAACACATATCCACATCGAAGATCACACCCAAATAAGTGTAACTTGTTCCAAACATCCTGACTTATCCACCCTTATTTTAATTTGTGCATTCTTATTTTGTTAAGAATTAAAATATAGAAGCTTAGTTTTCTTGATGTTCATAAGCCCTGACCTGGTGAACCACTCCCTCAAAGCATCACAATCAAGTTTGTATTTGATATGAGGCTTGCTGTCCCCTGGCCTACTGGCCATGTTCAATTATGTTGATAGTAAATATGGTACTAGGGGTGTGGCATGTCACGCCCTACTGCTTCCACACAGAAGAACCACCCTTGGTCAAAACTGTTTCTCTTACCATTTTACAAAACACTGGAGTGGCAAAACAACAAAAAATGTACACAAAGGCAAACTTGTATACAAAACATAGAAACATAGAAGTTGTTGGCAGAGAAGGACCTCTTGGCCCACCTAGTCTGCCCTATATTGCATATCTACTGGGCCACCATTGACCCTACTCAATCTCTGTCTTCTCCCTGCCCCCATGCACTACTTCTAAGGTCCCCTTGTGTCTATCCCATGCATGCTTGAACCCTGTTATGCATTTTAGCACCCACCACCTCTGCTAGGAGGCTGTTCTAGGCATCCACCACCCTCTCCATGAAGAAGTATTTCCTCACATCTCCTCTGAGCCTCCCCCCTCCAGGTTCATAACATGACCCCTTGTCCTGAAGCATCTTTTTCTATGGAAAATGCTACCTTCCTGTACCTTATAAGGAAGTTTAATGAATGAATGAAATGCCTTGAAAGTGCACAGTACCCAGTGACATCTGACCCACCCATGAAAGCATGACACTTTAAGAACTGACAGCTTGGTTGACTTGTTTGAAACCGAACTGTTATGCTCACTCACTCCACCTGGAACTTGTAACTGCTACCATTTATCAATTACAGTATCCTCAAATGTATACTTTGTACACTGCACTTTATTTTAAAATGTTAATGTATACATAATGTATTGTAAACATTATACCAATGTAGTGTAAACTATTGTAACTAGCATCAATTGTACAGCATTGTTTACCTTTGTCTCTCATTGTTTACTGCAGTTGTCACTGTATATTTGTAGTTTTTGTTGTACCTGACCCAAACTCTTTGCATACAGGCACTGCCTAAAGGGTTTTATTTGAAACAAAAAACTAATACTAGGGGCATAGGGACAAGGGGGAGAAAGGGAAAGGAGGGAGGGATGTGAGGTGGTTCTAAAGCTGAGAGAAGAGTTAAGAAGGTCAGGCACAGGGAGAATGAAAAAGGGGAGGACAGTACCAGGGAAAAGGGAAGGGTGAGAGATGGGATAGGGATGAGAGGAAAAGGTAGGACAAGGAGGGACAAAAGGAGTGGAATGCCATGTGCACCAATTCAGGGAGCCCAGGATATAAAATTCCTGACCTGGAGGCAACCACTGCAGAGGCAGATATGGATCTGGTGGCCATAACAGAATTATGGTGCACTGATAACCACAGCTGGGATGTGGCCATTCCGGGTTATACCATGTTCCAGAAGTATAGGAAAGGGAGTGTTTGTTTTATATGTGAGGGTAGATATAAAGGCCACAGAGACACTTTATTTTTCATTTATTTATTCATTTGTTAACTGGGTAAGTACACTAATCCAAGGGATCATTTTCAGGCATGACCCAGGCCATCAAGATGGCACTTACAGTGGACAAAAGGTTCAAGACAAGAGCAGTTTGAATATACAGTACACAGTACAGCAGGGGACAACAAATTAGATTACAAATTCAAATGTCCTATAATACATACAGTGATTTTGAAATACTAACACTTTGGATACCATACAGGGGTATGAAACCATACAGTAATTCAGAGGGCTAACAAGGGAAAAAGCTATATGGGTGGCCTGGAGAGCATAAGTGGTACAACCAATGGTAACTTGGCATGATATATCTAACAGTTCAGCAAAATCTAAATATAGATCATGTAACATTCAAAGTCAAGGTGCAGTAGTCAGTGGCAAGACCAATGTAACTATATGTGAAGGAAATTGATAGAGCATTGAGTAGTTTCCAGCCCTGGGCCAGGAGATCCTGACAGACAAGCCCAAAGGGCCAGAGTGCAGAGGCCAGGGGGGCATCTACAGGCAGATGCTGAGAGCAGAAAGCTTATCAGGTCAGTTCTAAAGGTAGATGGGGAACCAATGGAGAGTAGCAAGGCAGGAAAGCTATACCAGAATTTTGGGGCCACAACAAAGAGGGCTCTCCGATCCACATCAGTGGAGGAGCGGGGGAGGTTAAGTAGTCAGTGAGAAGATGGCCTCAACTCCCTTGTGCTGTGCTTAATTGTGAGAAATTTGGAAAGCAGGGATGCGGTTCCTGAGCTTAGGGATTTATGTATGACAGTACCCAAGCTGAGGTCCCGACGGGCCTAGGGAGAGAGCCACCCAAGCGAGGCATATAGGGAGCAGTGATGACTAGTAAGTGGAGCTAGTAGGATGAAATGACAGATTCTATTGTATATGGTATTGAGATGGGTGATTAGACAAGAGGAGATTTGGGATATAATGGGAAAGCAAAGGACACAGCGGAGACCCTGAAGGGTTGGAGGTTCTTTTGGTTGGCTTAGAGATAGGGTCCAGGGCCTTTATCAATGTGGGGATGGTGTACAGACCATCAACATAGGTGGAGGAGCTAGACAGGGTTTCGGAGGAGACCACTGGCAGAACTACAAGCAAAGGGGAGGTATTGATTATAGGAGATTTTAATCTGCCAAATGTAGACTAAAGCATTCTGGCTTCAGCTACAAGAAGAAGCAGGGCCAGCCTCAACTCCCTACAGGGGGCATTTCTCAGGTAGCTGATTACAGAACCCACTATGGATGAGGCAGTGCTGAACCTGGTACTTACGAACAGGGACAGCATTGCAGAAGTCACAGTGTACAGCTCCCTGTATACAAGCGATCATTGTACAGTGCGGTTTGGCATGCAGATTCAATTGGACAGGAGATAAAAATACACTAGGATGATGGTTCTAGACTTCAGGAGGGCAGATTTTAAGGAAATGAGAGACTGCCTTAGTAAATACCTTAAAGGGAGTGATGGTTGGGCGGGAGTGGGGGTACAATGGAAAGGGATAAAGGAGGGCATAACTAAGGAAACAGCAAGCTGTTTGAAGGAAATAAGCAAGGGCAGGAGGAGAAGAGGCCACTATGGTTCTCAAAGGAGGTGGCTAAAGTAGTAAGGGAGAAAAAAATTAGTTTTCAGGAAGTACAAGACCCAGATGAAGGGGACAAGGAGGTATATCTAGATAAACAAAGAGGCAAGAAAGAGGGTGAGGGCAACTAAGACACAAACACAGGAGATGATAGCCAAAGAGATATAAAATGGGGATAGGATTTTCTTCAGGTATGTGAGTGAAAAAAGGAGAGCAAGGAATGGGATAGTGAGGATCAGGAGAACAGGGAGGGGTTGTGTAGGAGAAGAACAACAAAAAGCTAACATTTTAAATGAGTACTTCTGCTCAGTCTTCACAATGCAGAGGGGAGGGGATGGACCAGCATATATCAGCAGGCACCAGGAGGAGGGGGGAGAGGACACATGTCCATTTTCAGGAGAGAGAGTCTGAAGGGGTTTGGAGCCCTAAATGAAAATAAGGTAATGGGGCCAGACAAGATCCACCCAAGAGTACTAAAAGAACCACCCTTCTAACAACACTATTCAGCACCTCATTGGAGATGGGGGTAGTTCCAGAGGACTGGAGGAGGGCTGATGTGGTCCCTCTGCACAAAAGTTGCAGTAAGGAGGAGGAGGCTAGCAATTACAGGCCTGCCAGTCTCACATCAATAGTGGGGAAACTAATGGAGACCCTGCTGAAGGGGAGACTGATGGTGTACCTGGAGGCAAATAGGCTGCAGTACCACAGGCAGCATGGTTTCACAGAGAGAAAAGTCATGTCAAACAAATCTTATAGATTTCGTTGATGGGTGCTTAAGGAGGTGGATCAGGGGAAGGCAGTGGATGTGGCCTATCTGGACTTCAGTAACACTTTTGACACTCTGCATACAGGAGGCTAAAGAAACTTAGCAACTTGGGGGTTGGGGAGAAATTGGAAAGCTAGGTATCAAATTAGTTGAAGGATAGAAGGCAGAGGGTGGAGTTAAACAACGGTCAGTCAGCAAATGGGAGAGTGACCAGTGGAGTACCACAGGGATCGGTACTTGGTCCTGTCCTCTTCAGTGTCTTCATAAGTGACATTGCTGAGGAACTGGAGGAGAAGGTGAGTCTCTGTGGATAATACAAAAATCTGCAACAGTGTAGACACCCAGAAAAGGGTGGAAACAATACAAAGAGACCTGGGGAAACTAGAGGAGTGGTCTAGGATAGGGAAGTTCGGTTTCAGTGCTAAAAAGTACTAAGTCATGCACTTGTGATGAGGAAACCTGGGGTCTGTCTATAAGATGGGGGGGGGAGTACGTACAGTCACCAAGCAAGATAGGGACCTTGGGGTAATAATATCTGATGATCTCAAGGTGGCATGAAAATGGACAAGGCAGTAAGCCATGATGCTGGGGTGCATAAGGAGGAGGATTTCTAACATGAGAAAGAGGTAGTGTTGCCACTATATCACTTGCTAGTGAGACCCCACCAAGAGTACTGTGTCCAGTTCTGGAGACCGAACCTCTGCAAGGACGTTGAACTTGGAAGTCCTCCATTAATCCATATTTAGTAACAAATGTGGTGTTCATTGAACCACAGTACCATAGCCCTACCCCCTTTGGTGTTAAATTTATGAATTGAAGTTCAATCGGAGTGATGTTGGGGAGGGGGAGTGTGACACACTTACATACAACAGAGAAGAATGGGATAGAAGAACATGGGCACACTGTACTGTGTAATGATTTTCCCATAGGAACTCAGGCTTCCTCCATTTTCATGTTCCTTCAGCTAAACAATGTGGAAATGGCACTGTAAGAGCAGCTAAGGAATAAAAAGGAAAAAACATGTTTTTTTTGGTTCCTCTTGCCTAGTCATATAGCCATTCATGTTAGTACTGGGAAATAGGACCCCCGAGAAATTCCCACATTCGGGGAGGGGCGGAAAGGTGAAGAGGGAAGGGGACTATTGAGTGGTGGCTAGATTAATTAAAAAATGATGACAGAAACTGATTTTTGGCTAATTAGCCCCCTATAAATATCAGGCTATAAATATGAGTTCCGTGTGAATAATAGCATCCACATTACAGCTAGCCCTTTTAACCAATTACAGAGTGGAGGGGAATGAAAATGAAAAATATTGTATAACCCCTTATTTCCACATTAAATTTATTTCCACTATAGTCGCAGAGTGCCTAAGTATGCAGAAATAAATTTACCACAGACACAATATGACAAAAAAAACAAAAATCATGTTGTTGCAGGGCTCAGTGAAAATGCATATTTTGGTCTGGATGTGTAATACTTGGCAGAACTACCTACATTCAAAACTACACTCAGATTGCTGCTGATAGGTAATGTGTGTTTGGGGGGAGTGATTCTGTTGTTGGTGGAATTTATGCCAAAACCGTGCCAAAAACATGTGGCCTTATTGTGGTACTCATGGTGAAAATGTTCATTTCAGTATGGGTCCATAACACAGGGCTGGACTACCTACATTCAAAACTACTTGGCAGGACTACCTACATTCAAAACTACACTCAAATGCTGTCCGAAAGGTAACGTGTGTGTGTGGGGGGAGTGATTCTGTTGTAGGTGTTATTTACTGGTGGCAAGACCAACAACTATTGTGTAGCAAGGCATAGTGAGAAGTGTGATATCAGTTGAAATACATAGTTAAAATACTCTTTAATCTTTTTTAGGGAAAATTCTAAAAAAAAGGGAGCAAGTAGAAACAAAAATGTGCTTGTTACTAAGACACTGACTCTTTCACTCAACACTTTAGCTCCACATGTTCAGACAGTTACTGTGCACTTCTGTGATCCCAGAAGTTAACTGGTGCAAACTGCATTTACCTGATACCATTTATCTGCCATAGTGTGCCCTGGTGCTGTAACTGTGATACTGACTGTATACAGCCAAATAAAGGGTTATACAGTAGACTGCACGCTAACAGATATAGCAGGGTATGAGAAAGCAAATTAAGTGTAAACCCCTTATTTCTGTGGGGGGGAGGTATCACTGGGGATATATTTTACTATTAAAAATGTCCACTATGGTCAGATTGGGCCGGGGGGACCGCGGCACATTGCTGCACTTGGCTAAACTCTACCAGCGGGATATTTCTAAATAACCTTAGGGTACTTAGACATTCTCCCTCTGGGAGAGTTTTGTGAGTTCGACATCCTGGGATGTGCCAGCCTGCGTCTACCTTATGCCCTCTTGCAACTTGCCGCAGCCCATCTTATGGCGCAGGGGTTGCGCAAGCCTGGTTTGCGGCAGGCAGCCTGTGGTTGATGCAGGTTGCCTTTGAGAATCACTCCCAGTGCATCTTTTGGCACAAGGGGCACTTTGTGCTATTCTTTGTGGAGCAAGCCCCTTGCGCCGTGCCAGAAGCTTTGAGAATCGGGCCCTATGAGCACTGAACTGCCTTCTGGTGCTGAACAGCCTTGGCTGCTTTTTGCCACTGGACTACATTAAGGCCAGGACCCAGAATGGACTCTCCCTGTATCTCCACAGCTAGCTGCAGACTGCCTGTAGTCAGGATTCCAGCCCTCTGACTGACTGATTCTAGATGCCACTTGGGAGGGTGAAATGGGTGAATACTAATCAGTTCAACCTTTCCTTTACATATAAGATGTCGAAAGATGCAGTAGATTTTCTGGATGTTAAATTTTCTATAGATGAGTACAGAATTGTGCAAATGGAGACATTCCAAAAAGGAGACAGCAGTCAAATCACTTTTGCACACTGAAAGCGTATATCTGAGGAGCCTTATCCACTGTATCCCAGTGGGGCAGTTCCTCTGCATTGGGAGGAATTGCTCCATCAGGGACAAATTTGGACACATGCATCACATCTAAAACTTAGATTTCTAAACTGGGGTTACTCAAAAAATCATGCATAGAAGCTGCATATGTTCAAGCTAGAGACACTGAGAGAGATACACTTTTGATTCCAAAGGTAAGAACAAACAGAAGAAAACCTCCACTTATTTTTGTGACCAGATATAACCCTTTGAGTAGGGAGGTCAAAGAGGTTATTGGAAAACAATTGGATCTGTTGAGGCATTATCCAGCTTTGGTGGGCCTCTTTAATGAGTTACAACCTTTCTCATATTCGAGATCTCAAAATGTGGGAGATTTTGTGACAAATAGTCACTTTCTTTTTTTCACTTTATCTTTTTTATTGAAATTTGAGTGTATATAAGAAAGCTCACATCTTATACAATAGAAGAATATCCTCCATATAAGGTATAAAATATCACTTAAACACAGTATTTAGGGTAAACATATTGGAGAAGCCTTGTATACACATATTGATAATAAAACACAAACCTAGGCAGGTTATAAGTGGAAAGCAGAAGGGTTACAATCAATAGGGTATTATAGAATCAGAAATGGGAACCATGTACAAAATAAATGCTAGAGCAGACTATGGCAAGGCATTCAGTAAATTACAAAAAGTGATAAATGTAGTAATATGAACAATGTTCAGTAATGTAGGGTAAAAATAGTCACTTTCTAACAGAAAAGAAACAAGACACCTGGCTCTCAAACAAACCAGTTGTTTTTTTCCCCCTGCAAATGCTACATTACATGCAAGTATGCAGTTCAAGGTATGGGAGTCTGCGAGGGACTGAATGACATCCAGATGGAGGTATGACAATTCACCAGCTGCTGTACCCCTTATGTTGTATACACTGCCTGGAGTTACTGCCCAAACATTTATGTGGGCAGGACCACCAGTCAACCCAAAGAGAGAAGGCAAGAACACATTAGGGTGATCAGGAATGCTACAGAGACCAGTTCAGTTGGGCCCCGTTTCAAGTCAGTACACAAATAAAAGATCCAGCACTTCCAAATATACGGCTTTGGAATACACAGGCAGGAGACAGAAGTATTCGGAATGGTTGACCCAGCTATTGAGAGGAGAGATCTGGTGGATATCTTGCCTTAATGGTCTTGCTCCATCAGGACTAAATGAAGTTACAGACACCTCACCTCACACCATTTTTGTGGATTTGATATCTGGCAAGAGAGACAGTTGTTACTTTGTCCCATAGAAGAGTTGAAATCATTAAAGGACAAGTAAACCCCTTATTTTGCCCTTACACTGGAAAGACTGCTGTTTACATTAATGTTAAAACTGTATTTGTGTAATAGGCAAAAATGAAGTTTCATAGCATTCCAAAAATGTAAACAGCTGTCTTCTTTCCAAAAGCCTGCTCTATCTTCTCTACAGAATGGCCCCAAACGTGAGACAGAATGACATCACAGAAGCAAGAGCTGGATAGCTATCGCTATACAGTGCTATAGCATTTTTTAAATGCTGATTTGCAGTATAGTTTTATCACAGTGGCTAAAATCATGACTTAACATGTATTGTTTACACCACTACACATGTTAAGCTATGCTTTTACTCATTTTATGAATGAAGAAAGCCAAAACTGTAATTGAGGTTGCATCAGCTCTCCGAATTAAATGGCAGTAAAGGGCGGCGTTATACGGAAATTTACCTGGTGGTCAAGTGGTTGTGGCGTTGCTCCTTTGTCCTGTTGAAGTTGTTGAAGACGCCTCTAAAGCCTTATTTACATGGTCATATTTGCACTGGAGTGACATGATTGCTTAGGTTGCTCTACTGCAAAGGCTCCCGTGTAGACCCTTACCCAACCAGAGTAAGCCGCTCAGTAAGATGCTCCCACATTCTCTGGCAAACTGGAAACACTGAGTGGAGTGAACAATTTACAATGGATTAAACCACTGTGTGGACGGTCTGCGCAGTGGCAACCCATCTGCTCTGTCGCATGCACAGCCAATGTGACGTAGACTCGTGCACCGAGAGTCTGAGTTTCGGCAACTGTTTACAGCCAATTAATATTCTGACTACACGACAGCCCCCCAAGTGCAGCAAAGTAGCTGCTATTAAAAACTGAGGACTGTGAAGTTTGTAATCTCCAGTTGAAGTTTCAGCCGTGATTTCAAGCATGCGCGTTGCGTCACAACTTGCGGTGGCCAGCAGCTGTCCGGCCCCCTGACACATGGTCCCTCACAGGTGTAGACTGTAGCAGTGCAGAGAGTGGCAGTGTAGACAGGCAGGGCACAACAAGTAGATGTTCAGGACCGCACTGTGGCAGTCATAAGTTTGTAGCACTACTGCTGTATAAACACAGCTTAAGTCTATCAATTCCTTATTTCCACAGGGCTTTTATTTCCCCAGTGTATGTTATAGTAAGTCTGTGTAAATCCATCCAAATTTTAATAGCCACATCCCCTTGTCCACCTGCCAGCCATTGCTACCACCGTATCAAGCCCAGTCCAAAATGTCAAGGCCCTACTGAGATCCTCAACTAGACTGTTTTTTAAAATTGAGGGGTTTCATTCAGATGCAGCTTCAGAAAGTGCATATTTATTAAGAATGCCCTCCTTCTTGACCAGCACTAGTAAATGATGTGTGACCATATCCTTTACCAGTGCCTGTTAGAAAGAAAGGAGGGAGCATTCTCAGTAGAGTGTGCACTTCTGAGACTATGCAGACTAAAAACAGTCTAGTTAGGGATCTCGGTGGGCTGTAGCATTTCGGATCAGGCTTGATGCGGCTGTGGCAGTAGCTGTAGGGCAGGGAGATGTGGCTATCATAATTTGGATGGACTTACACAAACTTACTAAATACAACAGGGAAATGAAAGACCTGTAGAAATAAGGAACTGCTAGAATCAGAGGCATTCAACAACTTCAGCAGGACAAAGGAGCAATGCCACAACCACTTAGCCACCAGGTAAATTCCTGTGTAACGTTGTCCTGTACTGCCATTCCGCTCAGAGAGCCAGTTCCACTTTGATTATTTTTTTTGGCTTTCTGCACTAATAAAATGACCAAACGCATAGCTTAACATGTGTAGTGGGGTAAACAATACACGTTAAGTCATACTTTTCACCACTGTGATAAAACTATACTGCAAATCAGCATTTAAAAAATGATATAGCACTGTATAGCGATAGTCATCCAGCTCTTGCTTCTATGATGTCATTATGTCTCACATTCAGGGACCATTTTGTAGAGCAGACAGAGTCAGCTTTCTGAAAGGAGAGGGCTGTAGTTTACATTTTTTAAATGGTACAAAACTGCATTTGTGCTGATTGCATAAATGCAATTTTAGCATTACTGTAAACAGCAGCCTTTCCTTTACATCTCTATGGAGTCGTTTTTAGTGTAAGGGCAAAATAAGAGGTTTTCTTGTATTTAATATTTGCCTTTGTAACATCAAGGGTCAGATATTCAAAACATTGCCAGGTAGGCAAAGTGACAGCACAGTGTTTTCCTGGGGTTTGCACGCAAGAGCAATATTCAAAGGGGGCAGTTGTGCATGCAAAACAGGTTACAGCATGCACAAAAAAATAATGTATGCAGTGGTCAAAGGGAAGGGTAGGGACATTAATTCAGGCACAGCACCATATTCAGTGCAGTAGTGGTGCATAAAAAGAATAGCACAGGCCACCCTGTGTTGCACAATTACTGCCAAGAAGAAGCCTGACTTACTTCAGGAAACTATAGCAGCCAAAGGAGCCACTGCAGCCAACAACCACGTTGGCAGTTGGGGGAGCACATCCACCTGCTCCCTGGTGTCTAGTGGCCCCCCTTCTGAACCCCAGCCCCATATATAGAAATGTCTTCCCTGGTGCCTAATGTTCCCCCTTCCCACAAATCCCCATCCCTGTTAGTATTCAATACTTCTCTGATGCCTAGTGGTCCCCCCAGCCCACCAATCCCTGTCCTCATTAATATTCAATATTTCCCTGGTGCCTAGTGGTCCCCCTGACCCTCTGATCCCTGTCTCCATTAGAATTCAATATCTCTCTGGTTCCTAGTGGTTCCCCACTCTCTGATCCCCATCCCCATTAGTATTCAATATTTACTTGATGCCTAGTGGTACTCCCCATCCTCCAGTCCCTGGCTCCGTTAAAAGAGATGTTGCCCCTGGTGTCCAGTGGTCCCAACCTTCTGATCCCTGGTACCATTGATAGAAATGTCTTTCCTGGTGTCAAGTGGTCCCCCGCTCTCCAATCCCTGGACCCGGTAATATTTTTTGCAGTTAATCTTTTTTGGTATATATATATATATATATATATATATATATATATATATAGTATATATATATATATATATATATAAAAAAGACATCTTCCAAATACAGCAATATATATAAATAAGCATGGCCATACAGTACAGACAACAGCACTGTAACAAATACAAAGATAAGAAAAAAAAGAAGTAAAGTCTATACAAATTGTATTCAGGAATATAATGTAACTGTATTGAGCAAGCTTAATACTTACACAGTTGATAAGTGCCCTATAAGTTAAATTTAAAAAACAGAAAAGGTGGGAAAAAGAGAATAGCTGAAAAACAGCTATTTGTTAGTAAATGGATATTGTAGTGCTGAATGTCTTATAGGGGAAAGGAAGACAAAAAAAAAAATAAAACAGGTGCTGAGTGTAAGTAAGGGGATACAACATTGTGGAGGATGTATATAGAAGGTAAGGGAAAAAAGGGGGAGAAAGAGTAAAAAAAATAAGAAAGAGGTAGTAAGAGATTACGAGAGACACCGTCTAAGCGTTATTGCCATATATTACATTATTTGGGATTTTTTGAGGATTCTAAGTATTTAAAGTAATCCTGCCAACATTCATTGTATACATTAAGACGGTCAATCGAAATATGGGTCAAACGATCTAAGGAGGCGTACTGAGTTAGGTTTTTAAGTATATCTGAGAACTTGGGGATGGTAACAGATTTCCAGAGCATGAGAATATGCCATTTAACTTGGAGGAACAATATGTTCAGCCATCTGTTTTGTGCATGAGAAATTATTTTATTATTATGAAAAACGAGAATGCCTAGTAGTGAATGTTTAGGGTTGATTGCAAAAGATTGACCGATCACTTTAAATGCGAAGTGATGAACAGTTTGCCACAGATTTTTAATAGAAGGACAATACCATAGAATATGGAGCAGGTCCCCGTTGGGAGAGTTACAACGCCAGCAATTATTGTTATTGATTAGTCTCATTTGTTGTAATACCGCCAGGGTCCTGTACCATAAATGTAGGATTTTTGCTTGTATAAGTGCACTACATGTGTTCTTAAAAGTTTTGTGATGTTTGCCATCACTTCAGCCACTGGTTATCTGTTATATTGTAATTTAATAGTATACTCCATTTATTTTTAGCCTTGATTGGTCCGGAAGAAAATCTCTAATACTTTTGTAGATAGAGCTACTTAAATGAGATGATGTTTTAATCCAGTGGGATACATGGTGATCTAATGAAAGTTGTATAGATAAATGTTGAAAGTAAATATTGCATGCTGTACGCAGTTGAAGATAGTTCCAGAACTCGGTTTTTGGGAGATTCCACTGGTTACACAGATTAGAGAAGGTTTTAAGTTTTAGGTCTTTTGATTCAATTATATTGCCCAGAAAGAGTATACCTTTATTTTTCCAAGTCCGGAGAGAAAATTGAATGATGTTCTAGGTAGATATTGTTATTACCCCAAATAGGGGCATATGCAATGGGGATTGGATTGGATTACAGGTGTTTATGTATCAATTTCCAGTAAAACACTGAAGATGCAATTGTGGGGTGAGATTTTAGACTATGGGGTAGTTTATTATAAATGTGGGAGTTAGGGACATTGCCAGGACATAAAGAGGCTTCCATACTAACCCATAGGGGAGTTTGGGGAGATGGTTTGCAAAACCATTTGATGGTTTGGGCTGCACGATATGCCCATAGGTAAGCTTTGAACCAGGGTAGTCTGAAGCCACCTTTCGACCAGTGAGTGCGAAGTTTAATTCGACTGAATCTTGGAACTTTCCCATCCCAGAGGTAGTTACCAATTAGTTTGACTAATTTGTTTAGGAAGTTAGAGGGGGAGTATTAGAGGGATGTTGACAAAGAGATATAGTGTCTTAGGTGAGATAGACATTTTAATAGAAGATATTTTACCGGTAAAAGAAAGGTTGAGAAGTGTCCACCTATCTAAAGTGGATTTAATGTTAGATAACAGAGGAGTGAGGTTGGCGTCCCAGATCTTGTCTAATTTAGGAGTAATTTGAATGCCAAGATAAGAAATACCTTGAGGTGCCCAACGAAAGCCCAGAGTGGTATTCATAGATGGTTTACATAAATTGTTCAGAGGCAGTGTTTCAGATTTATTATAATTTAGAGCTAGAGTAGATAGTGAGGTAAATTCCTTAAGAGACTGAATTAGTGGTGGTCCTGATAAAGCGAGATTCTCTAATAGAATGAAGAGGTCATCAGCATAAGAAAGCGAAGTGTAACATGAATTACCTATGTGAATACCTCTAATATCTTTAGAATGGCGGAGATAAGCAGACAGGGGTTCCATTGCAAGGATGAATAAAGATGGAGATAAAGGGCAACCTTGCCTGGTACCACTGGCTAGTAAAAAGGGGGACAAAAGAGTACAGTTGGTAAGAATTCATGCTGAGGGGGAGGAGTATAACAGCTTGATCCAGTCGCGAAATGTGTTGGTGAAGCCAAAATGAGAAAGTACCAGGTAAAGGTAATTCCAGTTTAATGAATCAAATGCTTTCTCAAAATCGATAGCAATAGCAGCTGCTGGTGAATTAAGAGTTTTTGCTTTGTGGATTAGATTGAATAGGGAACGTATGTGATCAGAGCCGGATCTGTTTGAAAGAAAACCTGCTTGGGAAGTATGAACTAATTTTGATATTAGTGGTTCCAATCATAGGGTTAATAGTTTTGCAAAGATTTTGCCATCAGTATTGAGTAGTGAAATGGGTCTATAGCTAGAGGGAGGAGACGGGTCTTTATTTTTCTTAGGCAAGACAGTAATAATGGCCTCAGTCATAGTAGGAGGGAGTTTACTGGTAGCTGTCGATTCCGTAAACACCTTGTAGAGCAGAGGACAAAGGATGTCAGAGAGAGTTTTATAGAAGTCTATAGTGAATCCATCACCCCCTGGAGATTTACCAGATTTTAGAGAAGATAATGCTTTTTGGATTTCCTGGATGGTGAAGGGTTCATTTAGAGTTGCCTTATCGTGTTCTGAAAGGTGTGGAGATAAAAGATTGTCCAGAAATTCGTTGTATTTGTTTATTATACGCAGTATTTTGTTGCGAGTATAACTTCTGATAAAAGGTTTTCATAATGAGATTAACAGATGAATTATCAGAGTGAGTTTGGCCTAAATGGTCTTGTAAGCCTGCAATATGTCTATTCGCCTGTTGCATTTTAAGTTGGTAAGAAAGAAGTTTGCCGCATTTGTCACCCTGCTCCCAATAGTTGTGTTTGAGTCTAAAAAGGGCCAGTTCTGTTTTACGGAATACGAGGTCATTAATCTTAAGAAGAAGAAGAAGAATCAGCATTTATATAGCGCTTTTCATACATCCAAAGCACTTTATAAGCAATGCAAGACTGGTAGTGAAGTGACTGAATGTGTGGTGGCGGCCATATCGCACATCATCACCCACACACAGCCTGGATAATTGCATGAACCGGTTTATGGGAAGGGGAATGTTGGCCAGGACACTGGGAATGTTCCCTACTCTTTTTCGAAGAAGTGCCCTGGGTTCTTTTACTTCACCTGGACACCCCAGGACAACACCAGGATGGGAAGAAGGGACCTCGGTTTGACGTCTCATCCGAAGGATGGCATATCCCAGCAGTACAGCACCCCCCAATACTGCACTTGGATGCCAGCGATTTTTAGGTGCAAGTCTAATCCCGGTGTGGGACAAGAACCCACGACCTTCTGGTTCAGAGGCGGATGTGCTACCAACTGAGCCACGCAGACACTTAGTTCTTAATTGAAGAATACCAAGATGAAGTTGTGAATCTGGGCTGGGTTTATGATTCTTAAAGTACTGAGTTTCTTTTTCTTTTAGAAGTTTTTCCAATTCTGCCAAATGTCGTTCTCATAGTTTCTTTCTGTGGGCGGCATAGCTGATAATTTTACCTCTAATGGTGGCCTTCAGTGCTTCCCAAACAGTGCTCATGGACGTTTCAGAGGGATTATTGAAAGAAAGGTAATCTTGGATTTGTTTTTTAACCCAGGGAATAAATTCGGGGTCATTCAGAAGAAGAGGATCAAGATGCCAAGTGGGAGATTTGGATGGTGGGGGGCCCCATAATAGATGCAATTGAATAGGGCAATGGTCAGAGATAGTGATAGGGAGGATAGATGTTTTGATTGTTTTGCCTATTGTAAAGGGGGATATGAAACAATAATCAATTCTACTGTAAGATTTATGACATAAGGAAAAAAGGTATAATCCCGATCTCTGGGGTGAAAAAGTCTCCAGGTATCTGATAGGCCAAAGTCTTTCAGTAGCATTGATAGGGCTTTAATACTTCTGGGATGGGTATCAAGGGGAGAGTTGCTTCTATCTAAATCAGCTTCTAGAGCGAGATTGAAGTTACCTCCTAGTAGAATTGGTAGGTTGTTATTATTGTGTAACAAAATATGTTGTGGCAAATTATGAAAAAATTCTGGGGAGTTGAAGTTGGGAGCATAAACATTAATTAGCATAATGGGACCTGTTGCAGTATTTAATATAACAATTACCCACCTGCCTTCGGAGTCGGTTATTGTTTTTACTGGGGTCCAATTAAGTTTCTTATGCAATAAAATGGCTACCCCATGCTTTTTTGAAGAAAATAAAGAGGCATATATTTGACCGACCCAGTCCTTCTTGAGTCTATTTACATCCTCATCCAAAAGTTTGGTTTCTTGTAAGAAAGCAATGTGCGCTTTATGTTTTTTAAGATAGGTAAGAACTTGCATATGCTTACAAGGGGAATTGAGTCCCTTAATGTTCCATGAATAAAGTATTAAATCACTCATGATATAGGTGAATAAAGTATAAGGGTAGTCAGACACATAAGGGACTCCTTTTAGTTATGATCAAGGACATCATCGAATCAAGTAGGATAAAATGCATACAAATAGAAATGGGCAGGATCACTAAAATATATGGATTGAGGAATTTGCAATGGCAATGACTAGCGTGTCTCTCTGTAGAACAATATAAGGAAGGGGTTTTAAACATTGTATCTTAACTAACAAGAAATTAAACTTATCCTAATATAGTAAACTATGTCGCACTTCTTATATTGTGAAGTAGGATATAAGTCAGCACAAGTGCCAAAGACTCTCCTACCACACACCTGGGCGAGATATGATGTTAGTAAGACTGAAGAAAAAAAAACAGTATTAATAGACTGTCTATAATCTTAAGCTACAAACTATATGCACAAATATATAAATGTTTGTAGTTTCAAGTAATTAGTGATTAATGTAAGTCCCTGAAGGGAACCAGAATCAATGAATTGTAGTGAATAAAAGCATTCCAAGTTGTGCATGCAAGAAAAAAAAGCAGCTATAGTAACATACTCTGAGCTTAAAAAAGAATATACAGCTCAGAGTAAGGGGCTGTTGCCATCTTATCAAACAGATAGTGATATTTATATATGAGCCTGTAAATGGTCTAATAGGATGATTGAACCGCCATATCCAGCACAGTACTCCAGTATACAGTTGTATGTATATGTGCAGAGTACGTGCATGCACCTACACACATACATG
The DNA here is from genome assembly GCA_016271365.2 of Neoceratodus forsteri. Classification (NCBI taxonomy): domain Eukaryota; kingdom Metazoa; phylum Chordata; order Ceratodontiformes; family Ceratodontidae; genus Neoceratodus; species Neoceratodus forsteri. The sequence goes on along the minus strand of CM057449.1, from coordinate 1,550,180,234 downwards.
CACACACATACCAACACATACACACACATGCTTACAAATGTACACACAAAGGACATACACACAGACATGCAAATGCATACATACATGTGTGTGTGTGTGTATATATATATATATATATATACACACACACATATGAATGTGAGTGTATACATATACTATGCACGCAAGACTCTTAAGAGGGAGGAGTGTACATAACGAGTGATACTTGTCTCTTAGTGAGGCAGCAGTTCAAGTATATCCAGATTAGAAGATATAATGGGGGGGGTCTGATTTGGGTGATAGAGGGACAATGGAACAAGAGAAAAAAAGTATTCAAGCAGTGGGATACTATAGATGTAGTATATGTATAGTAATAATAATAATAGTAGAGATAATAATAATAGTGCTAATAATAATAATAATAATTCAGGCTTCGAGACTCAAAGATAGCCCCGATAAAAGTGTACAGGGTTAGATAAGGGTGTCTCCTGGCTAGAACATTGCCAGATTTAAAAATTAAAAAAAATAAAAAGAATAATAATAATGTATAGTTGGGGGGGGGTTGAAGCTCTGTGCAGCCCCAACAGACCCCAGCTAATAGCGCTGTATAATCTTTGAAGTTTGTTTTGGCTTTCAGCCAGAGTATACACCTCGATGTTAGATGAGAAAAGGTGCTATGCTTATAAATGGGGGTTATTAGAGTCACAAAAACAACCTGCAGTATGCTGGATAACTTACCAAGAAAAGAAGGGAATAAGGAGAAGTGAATGGGTCCAATAGCCTAAACTTAGAGTTATTAAGGTCACAATGAAGGGGGGATATAAGAGAGAATAGCATTTGAGCAGTTGTAATAGTGAATAATAAATAACACTGGTGCCTCAAAAAGAGTGTTTGTGGATTAAGAATGCTTAATAATACTATTATTAAATGTCCACTATACTGTATTTAGTATTAGTAACAGGGTATCCATCATTCTGTGGACCATTAAGTGAAGTCTTAATTATTAAATAAGTGGGAAGCATTACTATGCCACTCTCAAGTCTGAAATAAGCAGAATCAAAGCAGTTATGGATGTGATGTATAATCCCATCAAACAAGAAAACTTGTGCCTTGGAGGAAGGAAAAAACAAAACATAGTAGTCAGTGGCATTGTGATACCAGCTCTCTAAGAGAAAAAGTAACAAGTATAAACCAATCATGGATACTAATAATAATGATTAAAGTTCTTTTTTTTTCTATGAACTTAAAAAGACCCGGTAATATTTAACTATTTCCTGGTGTCCAGTGGTCCACCCCACCCTCTAATCACTGGACCTGGTAATATTTAACCATTCTCTGGTGTCTACTGGTACCCTCCACCCTCTGATTGCCAGCCCCAGTAATATTTAACTATTCCATGGTGTCCAGTGGTCCCCCCACCCTCTGATTGCTGGCCCCATATTATATAAAATATTCTCTGGTGTCTAGTGGCACCCCCCAACCACCAGTCCCCATCCCCATACCAGTGTAAGCTGTCCATGGAATATCAGGCCCCCTGCACCACTGGCATCAGGCAACCCACCCTGCCACACCCTTACTGGTTTCACCGGTGCCACAGATCTATTATGGTGACTGGCACAGCCCTCTTCTCACCACCTCATTTGGCCGCTGTATGGACTGAAAGGTAGCATGCATCCTCTGTACTGTCAATGGACTGTGCATACTGTTAGACAGTATGCGCACTCCCTTTACAGGACAGTGGACACGTGCCCACCTGTCAATCCATACAGCAGCCAGCCGAGGTGGTGAGAGGAGGGCTGTGCTGGTCACTATCGTGGATCAGTGGCACCAGCAAACCTGGTAGTGGGGTTGTGGCAAGGTGGATTGCTCAGTACCTGTGGTGTGGGAAGGCCCCTAGAAGCCAGAGACAGCTTACACTGGTACTGGTACAGGGACAGGTATTGGTAGGTGGGGGAGTGCCACTAGATGCCAGGGAATATTTTAAATAATATGGGGCCAGTAACTGGATGGGGGAGGCACTAAGCACCAGTGAATGGTTAAATATTACTGGGGCGGGTGAATGGTGAGGGGAACCACTGGACACCAGGAATGACATTTCATTTAACAGCACCAGGGATCAGAGTATGGCAGACCACTAGTCAGCAGGGAAATATTGAATGCTAATGGGGATGGGGATTGGAGAGTGGGGGGGTACCACAAGGCACCATGGAAATATTGAATACTAACGTGGACAGAGATTGGCGGGCAGGGGGACCACTAGGCACCAGGGATACATTGAATACTATAGCAGAGAGGGATCGAAGGACCACTAGGGGAATATTGAATTCTAATGGGGACAGGGATCAGGGGATGGGGGGACCACTAGGCACCAGGGAAATATTTATTTTAATGAGGATGGGGATCGTAGTGAATGGGGACAGCCACAGGAAGGGCACAAACCTGCCACCGCTTACCACATAAATGAGCCCATAATGGGCATTCATATGGTCCCTTAGCACCTTGCATGCCCAATGGGCTCATTTGCATGGTGCTGGCTGAATATTACACTGGGAGCTCCCAGCGCTATCGGATCTGGGGGTGCTGTTCCCTGCACTTCCAAGATCCATGTTGGGGGCAGCGCTATTCAACTTACCTCTGCACTAACATGCCACTATATTCAGTTGGATAGCAACAGTGCGCTGTCTGACTGAAAATAACATCCTCAGGGTCATGGGCAATAGGCAAGCACAGTGCAAACCTTTGTGCTCCGCTTTGCCCCCTTTCCAATATCGGGCCCCAGAAGCTTTACTTATGTTTGGTATGCTGAATTTGAAACACTCACTGTAGTTTATGTTTTAGTCCCTATACTAAAAAGTATACTATCTTTAGATTGTTGATATGATTAGAGCATTTTTGCTCTGATTGAAAAATATATGTTTAAAGTAATTAGTAATGGGATTAGAACTTGATACCCTATATCAGTATTGCATAATGGAGTTTTTGAATTTTTTCTTTGAATGTGGTTGAGAAAGAGGACTGACATATTTTTGGATATATTTTCTGTTATTTAAGCAATAAGGCATGACCAAGGGTTATGTTAATGGTCTGTTAATCACCTTCTAGGGGTGTACTGTGGCACGATGTGTAGCCGAGTGCCACATGCCCCTAGAGGGTGATTAACTGACCATTAACATAATCCCTGGGAGTGCCTTATTGCTATTATAATAAAACATGTATTTAAACAGTGTTAAACCTTGTTCAGCATATGGTTAAGCTTCTACATGTATGTTAATAAAAGATTAACATAAGGCTGTTAGAATGTTTGCAGCCAATCAGAAAGCTCCATTTCTCAGACCCTTTTTATAATTTACCATAAGCACAGGTGGGAGACTTTAGAGTTCCTTTTATTATGGCTGGGGGCGGAGCCTACAGCCATCTTGCTGAAGCTCAGCTGGAAAAATGGCTTATCGTGGAACACATTTTTTGGAGTTTTCAGTGTATCCTTACACTAATGCAAATCACTATGGCATTTGAATTAAATACTCTGATCTTTCTGTTTAAAAATCATGTGCAACACTTTATTTTTTACTGCAAATGGTAGTGTTAATACAGAAATGCCTTTAAAGCACTGCCCTAGTTGTTTTATACCCCTCTGCTTAATAAATACTGTAACTGTGCTTTCATGTTCATAGCTCTGTTTACCTCTTGAGTGCTGTAATTTTGTTCCTGATGCTCTGCTAAGCTGGACTGCAGGCGTCTGCAGCATCATGACGTCAGTGGCTGGTCTGTGAGCATTGCCATCTGTCAGAGATGCTGTTCCAACGTAGTATTTCCTGGTCAGCAATGAGCTGCAGTCAGTGCATTTTGGTTTGATTTAACACACTCTCCTTATCCTTATACTGAGTCCTTCATAATTTCTTTTAAGTTGTCAGATTTATGTATCTTTCTTTCCTCTTAGTATGAACTGAGTTACTGTCAGGCAACTTGATAAGTTATTTTTTGAGGTCATGCTCATATGTTGGGACAGTCCATGCTGCAGTCTGTGCTTTCCTCTGTACCTCTGTTGCTGTCACCCTGTGATTTATTTTATTGTCATTTTCTTTATAAAACCTAATTTACTGCATTTCGCATTTCTGTGTGTAAGAAATTAAATTGGAGTTTGACTGATTAGATCTGTTGTCCTTTTGCCTCCTATCAGCTATGTTGTCATGCACTGACTCTTCAACAGTATAGTAATTATGCCTTACTCTGTGTATTTATTAGATTAGGTGAGTTTCTACAGCTGTAGTAAACAAATATTCTCGTACATCTGTGTGTGCGTGTGTGTGTGTTTTGACAAGTCTGGGGACCAGCCCTTGCACTTCCCTACATTTCGGTCCTCATTATCACAGATGCATCAGCTTTCATACTTGCTCATAAGCAGCTTTGCTTGCTATTTAATTTCTGCATGTCCTTTGATTTTTTTGTAGAGTTTCAGTAATCAATTTTATTTATTATATTTTTCCCTTTTTCTAACAGTCTATCATTGCAGTATTTGTCTGCAGTCTGAGTACTAGAGTGGCCTGTGCCAGTGTTTGACCTACTCTCTAAATTTATTGGGCCTAATTCTCAAAGCGCCCAGCGTGGCACAGGGGGCTTGTACCAAAATGAATGGTGCAAGGTACCCCTTGCACCAAGCAATGCTGCCAGGAGTGATTCTCAAAGGCAGCCTGCATCAACTGCAGGCTGCCTAACCCAAATGGGGCTTGCGCCATCCTACACTGAGAAATGGGTTGCAACAAGAGGCAGATGCAAGACCCCACAGCCCTATATCCACACTTCACAGAGATCACTCAGAGGGAAAATTTCAAAGTACTCTTAGACCAGCCAGGGCTGGTTTAAGGGGACTTAGAAAATTCTCCCCTGCACAGGTCCCAATCCCCAAGCACAGTAAATAAGCCCCCTTCCCTGATGATCTCGTGCCCCCCAATCCCAATGTTCTCTGAGTCCTGAATGAATAGATGGTCCCCTCTCCCATATCCCCACTGCCACCATATGATTAATGTATTACAGTAACTCCTCTCTCAAACCCCGATGCTGCCATTTGTACAACTGTAATCAGCCCCCCACAACTGTAGCAGATGCATCAGGTTGGGGGGGGCACTAGACCACCAGAGAAGGAGGTTTTTCTAACTACTTGGCCTGCTGCAGACCTTTCCCTTGCACCAGACATTTGGTGCAAGGGAGAGGTTGTCTCAAACATGGGAACTTACACACCGGGACCCCTCCTGTACCTGAATCAGGTGAAGGGTCCCTGGTGCATGGGGCTTCGGCACAAGCTGCTGTTTGCTGCAGCTTGCACTGGTCACAGCCCCCTTTGAGGTGGAGGCATTATGGGTACAATTAAGGCCCAATAGAGGGAGAAAGGTGAGATTGGTGGTGGTGTACAGACCACCCAACCAGAATGAGGAAAGGGACAGATAACTGAGCTCACAAATATTGGAAGCTGCGGGAAAGGAGAGGTGGTAATTGTGGAGGACTTCAACCTGCCTAAGGTGGACTGGAGAATATCATCAATAACATGTGCTAGGAGTCAGGTGACCCTGAAAGGACTGCAGAGTGGGTTCCTGACTCAGGGCATCACAAAACCAACAAGAGCAGAGGCAATGCTTGATCTTGTGCTCACAAGTAGGGAGCATGTACAGGAAATAACAGTAAGGGAGCCATTGGGTTGGAGTGTCCATTGCACAGTGTGGTTCCAGTTAGATATGAGAAGGGAAAGTATCCTGACTAAGACCAAAATTTTGGATTTTAGAAGGTCGTACTTCAGGAATATGGGTGAAGTACTAAGGAGCCTCCTGGTGGGCATCAGAGCAGATATACTGTAGAGGTGGACCAAAGGTGGCTCATCATCAAGGAAGGAATACTGGTTGCCGCAAAGGAGTGTGTTAGGCTCAGGAGTAAGAACACAAGAGCCAAAGCGATCAGTTGGTTTAGTTCTGGGGTTACCCAGACAGTAAGGGAAAAGAGGCTGACCTATAGAAAATTCAAGAAGACCAAGACAGAGATGGATAAGGAAAATTACCTAAGGTTAGCTAGTGAGGCAAGTAAGGATGTCCTACAAGCTAAAGCACAGAAGGAGCTGCATATAGCTGAAGGAACTAAGAAGGGGAGAAATCTTTCTTTCTCTATATAAGTCAAAAAGAGACAAGAAGAAAGGAAGGAATTGTTAGGCTTAAGAAAGGGGAGGAGTAGGTGGAGGATAATGGTGGAAAAGCTGAGATACTAAATTAATATTTCTGTTCCGTCTTCACCAGGGAGATGGACAGACCAGTGCCTTCAGGAGGGAGAAGAGGAGCAGGGAAAGAGGGGAACATAGATGTAGTGACAGAGGAGGACAGAGTGAGGGATGGGCTGCTAGCATGAAAGGTGGACTAATCACCAGGCCCAGACAGAGTACATCCAAGGGTACTAAGGAAATTGGCCAAGGAACTGGCAGGACCACCGACAGACCTATTTAATAGTTCACTAGAGTCAGGCATGGTACTGCAGGACTGAAGAACACAACATGTGGTGCCCCTTTTCATAAGCAGTCCCAAGAATAACTCAGGGAATTACAGACCAGTCAGTCTGACCTCAATTGTGGGCAAGCTCATGGAGACCATACTAAAGGAAAGGTTGGTGGAATATCTAGAGGAGCATGGTCTTCAGGATTTAAGGCAGCATGGGTTTATGCAGGAGAGATTGTGTAAAACAAATCTGATTGACTTCTTTGACTGCATCGCTAAGACAGTAGACGGGCCAAGCAGTAGACATCTTCTATCTGGATTTCAACAATGCCTTTGACTCAGGGCCCCACAAAAGGTTGATCAGGAAGTTGGTGGATCTCAGAGTTGGGGATAAAATGGCCAGATGGCTGGAAAACAGGCTGAAGGACAGAACCTAGAGGGTGGTTGTGGGGGGAGAGTTATCAGGCACCAGAAAGGTCACCAGTGGGGTACCGCAGGGCTCAGTGCTGGAGCTGGTGTTATTCAATGTCTTCATCAATGACATGGGGGGTGGTATGAAGGGCAAAATGTGCCTATTCACTGATGACACCAAGCTCTGTGAGAGAGTATACATGGCTGAAGGCATACAGGACCTACATGATGACCTGGAAAAGCTGAGGAGGTGGTCCAGGATCTGGCAGCTTGGCTTCAATGCCAAGAAATGTAAAGTTATGCATATTGGAACCAAGACTCGCATGACAGAGTACTACCTGGGTGGAGTTCTGGTATCTGCATCAGAGGGGGAGAGGGATCTGGGAGTGATGATCACTAGTGACCTGAAGCACTCCATACAGTGCAAGAAAACAGCAGCGAGGGCAAACAAGATGCTGGGATACATAGCTAGAGGGATCAGTAGTAGGACAGAGGTGGTTATACTGCCCTTGTACAGGTCACTGATAAGGCCACATCTAGAGTGTGGAGTTCAGTACTGGTGCCCACACCTTAATAAGGACATTAACCTGCTGGAGAAGGTATAGAGGAGGGCTACAAAGATGACAGCAGGTCAGCAGGGTAAGGTATATGAGGAGAGGTTGAGGGCACTGAACATGTACTCCACGGAGGACAGGAGAGAGAGAGAGGGAACATGACTGGGACTTGCAGTACTTTAAAGGTATAAATAAGGTGGATAAGAAGAGTCTCTTTAAATTGAGTGGCAACCATAACACAAGGAGGCATAATCTTAAGATGGATGGTGAGAGGTTTAAGAGGGTGGTCAGGAAGTACTTCTTCACAGAGAGGGTGGTGGACACTTGCAATGTGCTGCCAGAAGAGGTGATCTCATTGAACACAGTGGGTAGCTTCAAGAGAGGCTGGGATAGGCACAGGCGGAAGGTAAGGATCATGGCTAGGGAGGATGAGAGGAGTGGGGAGGGGGCACGGACAGTAGCTCAAGCTCTGGATTCTGCAATACAAGCAGACTGGAAAGACCAAATAACCTTCTTCTGCTGCCTTCTTAGTATGTTATTATGACTCCTACTGTGCTTCCAAACAGCCTCATTTTTTTCTCTGAGCGAACACATTTGGAGTAATGCCAAACAAATGTAAATATCTTGGAAAGTATACAAGTTACACATACACCACTAGCATGTATGTTGTTCAGGACAAAAAGACCTTTCAAATGAGGGTAGTCACTAAACTGAATTCATTATATATTTTTTTAAATATAGCCATCCAAAAGGTGAAAACAGTGAAGAAAAATTTCAATTCAGGCAATCAGATGGCCATATTTTTAAAAATATAATTAGTGCAGTGTAGTGAATAGGCTCAATTGAACAGTAATTTTGTCCTGAACAACTTTAATGCTAGTTGTGTATGTGTAACTTAAATACTTTCCGAGAAAGTTACATTTGTTCTGCATGACTCCTACTGTGTTGGCTCAGAGAGAAAAAATGTAACTGATAAGAAATTGGTTAGGGGATAGCTGACAGAGGCTGGTAGTAAATGGAGTTCACTCCAAGGAAGGGATAGTGATCGGGGGAAGGGGAGGGATACTGTACCTCAGGGATCAGTGCTAGACCCAGTCTTCTTTAATGTCTTTATAAGTGAAATTGCAAAGAAGCAGGAAGGGAAGGTTTGACTCTACATGATGATACCAAGATCTGCATCAGGATGGAAAAGTATGAGCAGAGACCTTAAAAGACTTAAACAGTGGGTATGGCAGATTGGTTTCAACACAAAAATGTAAAATAATGCACTTGTGGCACAGAAATCCAGAAGTAGAGTATAAAAAGGGTGGAGTGGTATTGACAACATTAAGAAAGCACACATTCAAAAAAAAAGTTTTACATACAGTTGATTACTGCTTAACAATTTTATGCATCCATGGCTGCCACTATACAGTACATCTGATGCAAACCCATAATCACGTTCCTCACTTGAAGCGAAAAAGGGGGGGGGAGTTGGAGGCTATAATTGACTCCTTGTTTTTGTATTAAAGTGGTCAGATTGTTTACAGCAAAAACAAGGAAAGGGGTCATTTCTAAAATGTGCATACAAGCATGGGTACCACTTTTATTCAGACAGTGCCACCACCAGCAGCTGCCACTTCAAAACTGCTACTACCCCCACCTACTATAATCAGAGGAAAACCAGAAGTAGTCTAGCAGCACTGAGATTTATATGGTTAAGGCACATTTACCAGAAATTACTGCTCAGAAAAGAATAAGAAAGTGACTGATGACAAGTAAGTCCCAGACCAGATCTCTAGTTTGTTAATAGTCTCCTCCTGAGTCTGATTTTTATGGCTGCATGGGCCAAGCTCTACAGATGTTATGCCATCATCAGATTTGTATAAGAGCACTTTGGAATCATGTGACCAGACCACTGTCTGATGTGCTGCCACAGTGCTCTGAGACAGTTTCCAGTGATTCTGTTTATGCAGCCCTTCCCCTCAGTGGGCCACATAAACATACACCCTTCCCAGTGCATTACTTCTTTCAGAAACTGTTGAACTGATGACCGCCATGGACAACATGGTGGCAGTGACTTAAACTGCACATGCATGAGTATCGTGCATAAGTAATCATGTCAGCACTGCCATGTTGCACGTGGCTGACTCTTGGGTAAACTGCACATCTGCAAGTATCATGCATGCACAGTACTGTAACCACTGCAGTACTAGTTATGCCTGACTCCAGTGTGGCAAGAGCATCTCATATTCTTTTCAATGCTCTTGACAGTACTAAAAGCTTTTCACAGCCATATCGGCTCTGACCAGAGTTTGTTAATTCTGGGACCCCTTTCTGTAACATATTGTATTTGTGTTCAGTTTCACTCCGTTTTCTTCCACGTTATCACTTTTACCAAGCAGTGATTTTATGAGTCAATGTCATACTGAGCAGTACTGATATTTGAGCACATTTTTGATCCCAGGATATTTAGTATAAACATTTAATATAAACACTTGGATATGGAGTTCCAGATAACTAAAAATGATCTGGAAAATGGTGATGTTTTTGAAGAGGATAAATAAGCATTAAAGGGACAGTGTCAGCCTCCTTAAGCCTCATATAGTCCCTAGATTAAAAAACACATGATATGGTTGCCCACATTCCGTAGACATTGCTGATGTAGATGGTGGTTTGATTCTGATTCCTTTTTTCTTTTTAAAAGTAAAAAAAGACTGCCCACCATACTGATGTTACTACACAAAATGTGTTTGTTTATACAACACCTTTCCTGGCCTTGGGGATGCCCCTAACACAATCTAGCCATTCATGATGCTATGGGAGGAGAGGAGACTATTGTATAATGAGTGGCTGTACTGTTTGGGATGTTTCTAATGTTCAGAATGTATGCAATAAGAGCAGATTAAATTTGGCATAATTGCACCATTCCCATGCATTTCAGTTCTACTGAGAAAGGAAGCAGATCAAACAACCAACAACATGAATGATTTTTAGAGAAGGTAAACAGATTAAATAACCAGCAATCTGAATGAGTTTTAGAAAAGGTAAACAATCGCAAAATGTGAGTTTTCAACTAGAAATAATATGATGCAAAAAGGGTTGATAGTGTCCCTTTAACAAGAACAATTTTTTGATTGGATAGAGTTTGTCATGTCACTCCCTTGCCCACTTATATTCATTTCCATATCCAATTTTAATTCTCCATATTTTATTGTTACCTTATGATACTGCATTATGGGAGCATGCAATTTATAATATCCAGTTTTGGAGCTAGGGTCTTATTCTGCTCATGTACTTACTATGAACTTATTTTCACATTGTGTAATGATTTTGAACCTGCTATCTCCCATATAGGATATCTAGTCTTCTTCCTAGCCACATGCACTGGAATCGCAAGAATGGATGGTGTTAGCAATTGACAGTCCATAAACAGAATACTTCAAATGGGACTGATGTCAGATGAGATGGAATTTCTCCAACAATTGTTTATTGTCCTTCATTATATTCTTATTAAGCTGTATAATAATGAAAAAAATATGCCTAATCTAGTATTCTAATGATGGGAGTGGACTTTTATAATTATGTTTGGATATAATGTTTGCTGCTTGTTTGTTTTCTTAAATTACAGTGTTTAATGTTTTTATAACCACACACTCTCTTGGTGTTGTAACATAAATAACTTAATATTGCACGTATTTTTGTTAAGCACTACTCATGTTGGCACTTTGAAATGGCGTCTGCCTATTTTTTCATGATAATTTTTATTAAGTTTCTCATATTTGAACTATGCATATGTATGAAGTATGACTACAAATAGAGTATTAGATTCCAGGTTAACTCCACCCACTGAAGAAGGCACGTATCTACGCCGATACATTGGGATGAGTTCCTGGTCCATGGCTAGGGTATACCCCTTCTTTTTTTAAACTTCCAAGACAATTGCCCTGGGTGGCAATGTTAATTCAGAATGTTAATTCAGTAATTTGTAGTTAGGGACCAGTCAGGCGAAAAATCCAGAACAAGAGCGTAGAAACCAGCCACTTTCCAAAAATTCTTATTCAAGTAGTATTGATTATAGCTAGCATCAAGCAAAGATCCTCATCACAAGCCCAACATTATGCCACTCTGGGCTTCTTCAGGGAATAGGATCTATAGGTAAAACAATCATATATAATTGTATACATTGCCATGCAATGCAATATTTACATAATGTTTAAAATTCCTCTTCAGTAATTCCAAATCCAGTGCCAGGAGGAAAATATATAAATGTCCTTATACATTTCTCAAAACATTAAATCTGAAAGCCACCAGTGATATTACACTGTCATTATATGGTTCCTAGTTAAGTGTAATTCAATATGTTTAACCATAAAGCAGTATTTTTCTATTTCAAGTATCTAATATTTCTTTCAGTTTTGCAGGTTGGTAATCTGGAATGATGATGGAAGCAATCAACAGAGCCAGAGATAGAGGCAGCAACTGTGAACGAGGAATGATAGGTATGCTTCTGCAACCTGTTGATGACCATGGTGCTGGCAGGGGAGACCCAGGCAATGGGATAGCTGTTATTTTTGGCATAAGCAACAGTGATGGGCATCAAAAAAGTTACAAGAACAACACCAGTAGAACCTGGGACCACCCTGTAATGGACCAGGGACAACAAGCATTGAAGGGGTAGAACCCGACAATGGGGGCTGCATACCATACATAGTAGGTATGGCAGCACCAGAGTCAGACCATGACTTTGGTGTCTCATCAATGTTTGATGGGCTGTAGTTCTCGCCACTGGAATGAACAATAACAAGGACTTATCTTCCTTCAATAGAGACCTCCACCTCACTGGCAAAGCATGAACTTTATCCTTATGGTTATAATAATGCCTGGAAGAAGAAGGCTTTGACAGTGACTTATCCTTGTCTTTGTCATTAGTCCTCAACAACTGTGGTGGCAATAGCATTGCAAAACACTGGGGAGTTCCCTTCCCAGAAACGGTCGAGCAAGAGGGAGAAGCCAGCTTGGAGTCTGTTGCCTTAGCTTGAGCTTAATGACCTTATTGGTGAGGAAACATTCTAGAGCCTTCCTTCATCTACTGGTGGCCACAAACTGTGTGAACCTCGTTCTTGTAGATCTTGTAACCACATGTACAAAACCTAAATAATGGTAGTTTACTTACCTGGTAAAATTGACTGTGTTAGTGTATATCCATGGCACTCCAATTCCTTACAGACTAGATTGTGTTCACCGGATAGGCTGACAGATGCACATGTGACCTAGGGTCAAATTTCGATCCCCCCACCTAAGCCCCTGTGGCTCCCATTCCCATCAGTTAGATTCTTCCAAAGCCATTTTCCACTAAAATCATGTGAACCTTGCAGACTCCAACATAAATAGACCACACCTTATTTATTTACTATGTGTTATTTTATTGTGAGTAATACAAGCAATACCAGCTCGTATGGCAGGCTGGTCATCAGTGATTGCCTTTTATTGGCTCTGATCATCTCATGCCTATCCTGGGTGGGCCCTGGAATGCCATGGATATACATCAACGCAATCACCTTTGCCAGGTGAGGAAACTACCATTGTGTTATGTATATATCCAAGGCACTCCGATTCCTTACAGGCTGGGTTACATAATAAGCAGTACTCCCTCAGATGGGGTGGAAGGAGTGAAGGTGATCGGTGCACATAAAAGTAGCTGCAATAAAGACTTTATTTCCAATGGCCACCCCAGGTAGCATAGTTGTATCCAGTCTGTAATGCCTTGCAAAGGTAAGAATGGTGGCCCACACGGCTGCTGTGCATATTTCTGCAGCTGAGGTGTGGTTCCTTTCTGCCCATGAGGTTGCCACTGCTCTAGTAGAGTGGGCCCTTATGCCTTCTGGGGGAGTCTTGTTTTGATGTTTGTACATCTCATGTATTGTTCTCTTCAATCATGCAGCTATGGTGGCTATAGCTGCCATCCTGCTATCTCGAACACTTTCTTTAATAGTACTGCAATTACTGTTTTGTCAGTGATTGCAGTACTGCTCTCGAGTCTCTGTCTGATTGTACCTGATACTTGGTTCTTATCAGCCAGTCATCCAGGTATGGAATTACATTTATGCCCTTCTTTCTCAGGCTTGCCATGATTGCCACCACAATCTTCGTGAAGAGTCTTGGAGCTGACACTAGACCAAATGGTAGAGCCTGATATTGACAGTGCTGTCTGAGGATGTGAAACCTTAGGTACTTGAAGTGTGCTGGTTATATGGAAACATGTAAATAGGTGTCCCTGAGATCAATGGATGTGAAGTAGTTGCCTTGGTGAATGAACTTTAGTGGGGATCTTACAGCCTACATCTTGACAGGGACAGGAGGGACAGGGTGGGAAGGAAAGGAGGGAGCATGGTGGTTTATGTGAGGGAAGGCATAAAAACAGCAGAGATACAGAGAATGCAGAGGGAGCAGAGGTACTGTGGGTCACACTAGAGACAGGGAATGGAGCCTCTGTTCACATTGGCATTATTTACAGACCTCCAGCATAGGGGAAGAAGTTAAAGTACTGGTGGAAGCTATTGGCAGGATGGCAGAAAAGGGAAAGGTGCTGCTGGTGGGGTGCTATAGTCTGCCACATGTAGACTAGAACCTCCCAGATGTGGTTTCTGCTAGAAGCAGGGTCATACTGGACTCCCTGCAGGGAGCATTCCTCAGGTGACTAATCAGTGAACCAACTCACTATGGGGCAATACTGGAGTTGGTACTCACTAATGGGGACAGTGTAGAAGACATCAAGGTAGGAGGCCACCTGGGGAACAGTGATCACCGTACAGTGTGGTTCAATATAAGGCCATCTGCGGAACTGAACCACACAACGGTGAGGGTCCTGGACTTCAGGATGGCAGATTTTAAAAAGATGTGTGACTGCCTCAGGGATGACCTGGCAGGAGGGTGACCTAGGTGGGGTAGAGGAATAGTGTGCAAAGCTAAAAATTACCATAGGGAAGGCAATAAACTTCTGCATCAAGCAAGTGCACAAAAGAAAGAGAAAAAAGAAACAGCGATGGTTCTCAAAAGAGGTGGCAGAAAAGGTAAAGGTTAAAAGGGTAGCATTCAGAAGGTATAAGGAGATGCAGAGGGAGGAGGATCAGGAGATGTATCAAGGGAAACAGACAAAAGTAGGAAGAGCAGTAAGGAATGCAAAGGTGCAAACTAAAGAGAGAATAGCCGAGGTGGAGATAAAGGAGGACAAGACATTTGTTAGGTATGTATAAGCAAAAGGAGGAAGAGCAGGGGTGCAATCATAAGATTAAAAAGGGAAGGGGTGGAGAACTGTGCAGGGGGACCAGGAAAAGGCAGACATCCAAAACAAATACTTTTGTTCAGTGTTCACAAAGGAAGAAGAAGGGGAGGGCTACAAAAAAGTAACAGGAGCACTGGAGGGAGAGAGGGAAGGAGGTGGACACTAGTCCACTTTCAGTGGAGAGTCCTGAAGGAACTTGGCTAATAGCAGCCGAGCACTTATTAAGGCAGAATTTTGTTTTTTAAAGAGGGTACTCAATGCCTGTCATTCTGGTACAAAAACACACTACCTGAAGTACCAAACAGAGGACAGTGCTGATCATTTACTGTTAAAAGCACCTCATTTTGGTGAGGGAAGCTAGCAACTAAAAGGGAGCTAGCATTTGCTTTTAAGAGTACCTCATTTTAGAGAGGAAGAGGGGAATCAGCTAAATCTCCCTCTTCCCCATCACTTAACTGCTAACTGCTAAGGGGCGGTAATAGTATTACCCACTATCCCACCCACCCAGGGTTTTTCTACATTTATAGAAGCCCAAAGGAACTTCCTGCAGGGCCCCCAAGGGAAGACACCAGTGAGAACAGGAAGAGAGGTCAGAGAAGACACTGTGAAGTGAAAAAGAAACAGTGACACCTACAGGTCAGGAGGAAAACAGACATGGACATCCAGATCTGCCAGAGCTGCGGAGGGCTGGTAGCAAGGCAGACACTCTGGAGACTGGGGTGCTCCTTCTGCAGGACAGTTGAGGAACTACGAAGGGAACTATGGCAGGCAAGAGAAGAGATCATGAGGCTGCAGAGGAGACTAGATTGAGGATGCCCACCACACCCCCTTACCCACCCACTCCTCCAAAGGCCCATGGGTCTTGGGTAAGGAGGGTGGTGAGAGGGGGCAGTGGGGCACCTAGAGCTAAGATGGGGCACTGCCAGACACACACTATCCACACACAGAATCATTTGGCCCCCCTAGCCAGTGGACAGAAACCAGGTGGGGAAGAAGGAAGAATCGAGCAGGGCAGACCTGATTCAAGAAAGCAGGAAGGAGGTACAAGAAAGGAGAAGAAGAATATACAGAGCAACAGAAGGATTCTGGTCATGGGAGGCTCTATGTTGCGAGGAGTGGAGGCACAGTCCATCAGTGCAAAGGGAGCTGAAACCACGGTGAAATGCATGCCAGGAGTATCTGCAAGGAGAGACAGGGACAGAGTAGGACAGCTGGCAAAAAGAGATCAGGATTTTGCAGCAATCATTGTCCACCTTGGGACAACTGACATAGCAAATAGGACTGTGGAAGAAGCCAAGACAGACATGAAGACCCTAGGGGAGAGCCTAAAGGAGTACACAACACATCTGGCCTTCTCAGAGATGTTGTCAGTTTGGAGGAAGGTGAAAGTGAGGACAAGATCAGGAATGAAGAGATCAGGGAATTCAACTAATGGCGCCAGGGTTGGTGTGCAGACAATGGGATGCACTACACTGGAGACTGGGGGACCTTCTGGGACAGGAAGCTCTTCAAGCATGATGGTCTGCATCTCACCGGAGAAGGAGCAAGAGCACTAAGGCAGAAGTTGGAGGTCTTCGTAGAGGGTTTAAACTGGGAGGTCTCCGGCACAGAGAAGAAGACCTAAATGAGGATGCAGCAGAAAGAAATGAAGGCAAGGGGATCAGCGAATGGAAGGGAACCCCCCAACATCGGACTAAAGAAAACAGGCATGGCAATGAGCAAACAGTGGCCATAGGTAAAAAAGGAGGAACCTCATGTAAAGTACAGGAGGGGCAGACACAGAATAAGGGGGATGGTACTGGAGTTATAGCAGAGGGGGGAGGCTGTGATTGGAAGGCTATGTGCACCAATGCCCACAGTCTGGGTAACAAAATCCTGGAACTTGTGGCATTAATGGCCTCTGAGGACCTGGATAGCATGGCAGTCACAGAGACATGGTGCAATAGCAACCATGCCTCGGAGCTAGACATTCCAGGGTACACGCTGCACAGATGGGACAGGGAAGGCAAGAAGGGGGGAGGGGTGGCATTGTACATCAGGGAAGGGATAAAAGCGATAGTCTTACAAGACAAGGGGGAAAAAGCAGAGGCACTGTGGGTAACCCTGAAAGTGGGGAGGGGAACAGTACTTAGAACGGGAGTGATATACAGGCCCCCAGGGCAGGCAGAGGATGTAGAAAGAGAACTGCTGAGGACTATAGAGACATGGCAACAAAGGGTGAATTGCTGCTGATTGGTGACTTCAACTTGCCAGATGTGGACTGGAGCATCCCAGCGGCAGCCTCAGCCAGGAGTAAGGGGTTCCTGCAATCCCTGCAAGGGGCAGGTCTCACACAGCTAGTGAGGGAGCCTTCAAGGGAGAATGCAATTCTGGATCTTGTCCTAAGTAATGGGGACAGGATAAAGGAAGTCACAGTGGGGGAGACCCTAGGGACTAGTGATCATTGAGCTGTGGGGTTCACTATAAGGATGTGACAGGAGGCTAGCCATACAAGGACTAGGATCCTGGATTTTAGGAGGACAGACTTTGGTAAGATGAAGGATGAATTCAGGAAGGCTATGCACGGATATGATGACATAAGGGGAGTAGTGGAACAGTGAGATGAGATAAGGGAAGCACTGCACCTGGTAGTAAACCACTGTGCCAGGCCCTGCAGTGAGAACAAAAGAAAGAGGAAATCATTGTGGTTCTCAAGAGGAGTAGCAGAGCTAGTAACAGGAAAAAAGATGGCATTTCTGAGGTACAAGACAACACAAAGCAAGGAGGACAGGAAAGAATACTTGGAAAAATGAAAGGAAGCAAACAAGGTACTAAGGGCAGCAAAGACCGAAACTGAGGAAAAGCTAGCTAAATCAGTGAAGGAAGGAGGGAAGGCATTCTTTAGGTATATTAGTGAGAGAAGGAAGACAGGGGGAGGGTCTGTGAGACTTAGGTAAGAGGGAGGTAGGATAGTGGAGAAAGACATTGACATGGCGACTATCCTCAACAAATACTTTTGCTCCATATTCACGGAAGAAGGCAATGGAGATGGTCCCCCATTAATGGAGAAGGACAAACAGGGAGAAGGGGTGGATATTAGACCTTTTCCAGAGGACAGAGTAAAAAGAGCACTAGAACAGCTTAGGGTGGATAAAGCTATAGGGCCCGATTGGATATACCTGAGGATCCTAAAGGAGCTCTGGGTGGAAATGGCTAAACCTCTGGCTAAGCTGTTCAGTGGATCACTAGAAACAGGCATGGTTCCAGAGGAGTGGAGGAGGGCACAAGTGCTACCCTTGCACAAAAGTGGTAGCAAGGAGGAGGTAGAAAACTACTGCCTGGTCAGTTTGACCTCGATAGTAGGTAAAATGATGGAAACCCTAATTAAGGAAAGGCTGGTGAACTACCTAGAGACAAGAGGGCTGCTGGACCCAAGGCAACATGGATTCACTGCAGGGAGGTCATGCCAGACCAACATGATTGATTTCTTCGAGTAGGTGACAAAGGAAATAGACCAGGGAAGAAAAGTAGATGTGGCCTATCTGGACTTCAGGAAGGCCTTCGACACAGTCCCACACAGAAGACTAATCCACAAGCTGACAAATATGGGGGTGGGGACAGAGGTGGGCATGCGGGTTAGAAACTGGTTGAGTAACAGAACACAAAGAGTAGTGGTAAATGTGGTTAGCTCACAGGAGGGATGGGTAAGAAGTGGCATACCCCAGGGATCAGTGCTGGGACCAGTGCTCTTCAATGTCTTCATAAGCAAGATTGCAGAGGGTCTAGAAGAGAGGGTTAGCCTGTTTGTGGATTATACAATGCTATGTAACAGGGTAGATACACAGGAAGGTACAGAAAAAATGAGGAGGGATCTGAAGAGGCAAGAAAATTGGTCCAGGGAATAGCAGTTGGGTTTCAATGCAAAAAAGTGAAAGATTATGCACCTAGGGAGAGGGAATCCTAGAACTATGTACTAGATGGGGTAACACTGGAGGCCACCACAGAGGAAAGGGATCTAGGGACCGTCATAGAAGACAACCTCAAAGTGGCTAAACAGTGCAACAACGCAGTTGAAAAGGCTAACAGAATGTTAGGGTGCATAGGGAGGGGCATAACGAGTAAAAGGAGAGAAGTGGCAGTACCGTTGTACTACTCACTAGTAAGGCCTCATCTGGGGTACTGTGTTTAATTCTAGAGGCCCCATCTCCAAAAAGACATAGACAGAATGGAGACGGTACAGAGGAGGGTGACAAAAATGGTGCTGGGATGCACCATAAGTCATATGAGGAGAAACTCGGAACTCTAAATATGTACTCCCTGGAGGAAAGGAGAGAGAGAGAGAGAGAGAGAGAGAGGGGGGAACATGATAGAGACCTTCAAATATCTGCAGGGGATCAACAGGATACCAGAGGGGAGCATCTTTCACATGAAGGAAATAGCAGAACAAGGGGCACAGCATGAGATTAAAAGGTGGAAAACTTAGATGTAATTTGAGAAAATTATACTTCACTGAAAGGATGGTAGAGAGATGGAACAGTCTCCCCCAGGAAGTGATGGGGTGGTCACGGTTTAGGGATTCAAGAATGCGTGGGATAGGCACATGGGAATTACCAAGCTAGGGTTGGGGGGGGGGTTTGTAGCATCTAGGATACCTTAAGCATTAGAAAGAGGGATAGGGCAGACTGGATGGGGCACAAGGCCCTTATCTGCTGATAACATCTATGTATCTATTTATCAACAGACCAGATGAACATACCCGCATGCACTCGCGTGCATGGTCCCAGTTATATATCAGGGCCCCGCACGCATACACTGCCTCCGCCAGTGACACATCATCTTACCACCTTCTTTCTTGAGGGCTTGCTCTGCCCTCTTCTTCTGGGAACTTGAGCTTCCTCAGCACAAGTGACATACTGCGCATCACATTTACAGATGCACAGTCGTATCCCAGGCTACAAGGATGCATGATGTTTGCACATGTGCAGTCCTTTGGTGACCATGTTGGTGTGGTGTAAGCACCAGTGTTACCTTCGCACATGTGTGAAAAACGTCAGTGGCAGCCATCCTAGATAAGGCTGACCTCCAGGAATATAGCTGCATACCACCTCAGGCTATGAAGTATATGATATGGTATGTATCAAAGGCTAAATATGTGCTCTTGGCTCAAGAGGTTCAGTTGTTACATGGGAAGTGGCCCATTTATAAATGGCTCTCACCTCAGCTCTTTAAATGCAAACTCAAATGGAGAAACTGGAAGTGACATGGCAACATTACTTCGGGGGTACATTTTGAGACAGGAGATTCTGTCTGAGATCTATGGCGGCCATGTTGGTGACATACATGCCACAACAGCCATTTTCAGTGTGCCACATGAGAGTGTCTGAACATTAAGATACACTACAGAATAATACGTTAATATAGCTAAACCATACTGCCCAATGCTGACATGGTCATCCCTTAGTCTGACACCTGCACTGACAGGGAAGTTTTGTGAGTCATTTCCGATGACTTGTTGCACACTGATGAATATAATAAGCTGTCCACTGACCATGCCACACATATGTCTCCCCTGATGTCTTGACAGATGGCCAAGAACAGAAAATGCCCCATGTGCAACATACCACTACTGCCACACCAGACCAGACCACAATGCAAGACAGAAGAATCCGAGTCTTCAAATAAACAGTCCTTCTCACTCAAAGCTTCCCCGCTGGACAAAGTTACCTGCAACAAATCCAAGTGGCACATAGACTCCACACCCTTTAGGGTACAGACTCAACAGGCCATGGAAAGCCAGCAAATGTTCATGTTGCGAATGTTGGAATGTCTGGTGGTGATGTTTAACTCTAACCTCAAGAGCCAATACATACACCTAGCAAGGTCACCACCACCACACCAACGAACCCAGACATAGCTCCACCAGCAGCTCTGATCACACCAGCAATGAGCTGCTGGAAAGAGTATTTGCTGAATTTCCCAATAGAAATGTAGGCACTTGTAGGAACCAAAGGGCTTAAAAATGAAACTGTCTTGTTCCCCATCTCCGGGGTCTCGTATCTTACAGCCACTCAATGAGGGGCTATAATTGCAAGACTCTTTCATCATGGCCCCCTGCCACTGGGACACCCCACTGCATCAGGGGAGTATCCTATAAGTAAATCTGAGGACAGTACAAGCACTTGATTGCAGCTGCTTAGAGTGGGGCTGTAGGAACGCTCATGCCCTAGCCACTCCCACTTGGGGGGGCGGCCAACATGTGCACCATGCCAGCATGTTCAGGGTGCCAATATCTGAATATTTTTCCAGCTCCTGCACAGATTCCTTTTGTCCGATATGGAATAACAGATAAAAAGCTTGTAGACAAGCCTAGAGGAGCTCTCCCTAACCCAACAAGTGTAGTACTGTGGGTAGCAAGAGTGCAGCCACAGTTGAATAGCAAGATTAGAGACAGTACATGAAAATAAATATATATATTTAATAAATTTTCAGAGTATGCTAACTGCCTTGGTTCATATCAAAATAAGGGCACTCTCACCTTCGAATTATAGGCATATTAGGATCTTGGCAAGATGAGAAACAAGAGCTCAGATAACTGTGCTGTAGCCTGTACCGATGCACAAATTAAGTGGTGAGAATGTGAGCAACAGGGGCTTAGGTGAGGGGGGATAAAATTTGATCCTAGGTCACATGTGAATCTATCAGCTTATCAGATGAACATAACCCAGTCTGTAAGGAATTGGAGTGCCATGGATATACACAAGATACATAGGTCCTTTCTATTGTGGCATGAAAGGATGTTGAGAGGTGAAATGAAAGCTTTAAAAAACAGTAAAGTACAGTCCAACCCCATTTATCCAACCTCCTCTTAACTGATCCTCCCCGTCTAATGAACTCAGTTGTTGCTATCCCAGGGCACACTCTGTACAGGTGAGACCACAAAGGAAGGAAAGGGGGGTGGCTATCTATGTAAGAGAAGGAATCAAGGCCACAGAGGTACAGATAGCAAACACTAAAATTGAAGCCCTATGGAACACCCTTGGAGCTTGGGAAAATTCCACCATCCGAAAGGGTATGATCCACAGACCCCCTTCTCAACAGATAGATAGAGACAAAGAGCTACTAGAAACCATCCTAACCATAGCTGATAAAGGAGACTTGTTGCTCATCTGAGATTTCAATCTGCCTGATATAGATTGGTCCTGCTACATAGCTTCATCGGACAGGAGCAGAGAATTCCTCATAGCTCTAAAAGGGGCAGGACTAAAACAGTTGGTGGAGTCACCCACCAGAGAAAAATGCAATCCTGGACCTCATACTATCAAACAGTAGCAGGATCACAGACATAAATTTAGGAATCAATCTGGAATCAAGCAACCATAGGTCTGTTTGGCTCACAGTCAAAAGGGCAGGGGACACAAGTCACACAAAACTGAAGATCCTGGACTTTAGGAAGGCTGACGATGCCAAAATGAAAACGTGCATTAAAAACCATCTCAAAGATGTTGCAAGGAGTGATGTGGAGTAAAACTGGAAGGCCATAAAGGATGCAATAACTATGGCCACAGCAGAATGCACTAAACAGATCAATAAAACTAAGAAGAGGAGAAACCCTCTTTGGCTTTCTAAGGAGGTTGCTTTCAGTATAAAGGAGAAAAAAAAGCTTTCAAAAAGTACAAACAGACAAAGAGGGACAGCGACATGGAGGAATACAAGGCAAGGCTCAAGGAAGCAGGGAAGGCGATTAGGATAGCCAAAGTGTGAACAGAAGAAAGAATTGCTGAAGGGGTTAAAAAGGGGGACAAGAACTTTTACATATATACAGTATATGAGAGAAAAGAAAAGGCAAAGGGGGTGTCGTTCAGTTGAGAACCAGAGAGCAGCAGAACATGGAGACTTACAAAGAAAAAGCAGAGGTACTGAACGAATACTTCTGCTCAGTCTTCACACAAGAGGAACAGGGTAGTGGGCCGGTACTAGGAAATGACAGACACCACACCAGTGAAGCTGACACAATTCCCTTCACAAAAGAAAGGGTCCTAAAAGAACTGAAAAAATTAAAAACCAACAAAGCAATGGGACCTGACAGTATCCACCCAAGAACACTGAAGGAACTCGCAGAGGAACTTGCCTCCCCATTAGCAGTCCTCTTCAATAAGTCCCAGGAGAATGGCAGAGTCCCAGATGACTGGAAAAAGGCTACAGTGGTACCCCTGCACAAAAGTAGGAGTAGGGAAGATGCTGGTAACTACCTTCCAGTCTGCCTCACCTCAGTGGGGGGAAAATCATGGAAACATTACTGAAGGAAAGAATAGTGCCGTGTATGGAAGCAAATGGAAAACTGGACCCAAAGCAGCATGGCTTCACAACAGGGAGGTCATGCTAGACAAATGTGATTGATTTCTTTGATTAGATGACCAGAACAGTGGACCAGGGTGGAGCAGCTGACATAGTGTATCTGGACTTCAGTAAGGTGTTTGACTCATTCCACATAGGAGACTAATAAACAAGTTGGAACACATTAGAGTGGGGCATAAAACAGTCAGCTGGTTTAGGAATTGGCTCTGGGGAGAACCCAGAAGGTCATGGTAAATGGCACTCTGTCAGAACAAGGTGGTGTAACCAGCAGAGTCTCCCAGGGATCAGTACTGGGGCCAGTTCTATTTAACATATTCATCAGCGACATCACTGATGGATTAGAGAGAAAGGTATGCCTGTTCACAGATGACACCAAGCTCTGCAACAGAGTAGACATACAAGAGGGGGCCACAGGAGTGGACTCTGATCTAAAAAAGCTGGAAGAATGGTCAAAACAATGACAGTTGAAATTCAGCACCAAGAAGTGTAAAGTTATCTACCTGGGGAGAAAGAACCCGGGCAGGAAATATACCCTAGGAGGCAAGCAACTGACAGAAACTAAGGTTGATAGGGATCTAGGAGCACTCGTATCTGATGATTTAAAGACAACCAGGCAATGCGAAAAGGCGGCACAGAAAGCTAATGGCATCTTTGCATAGGTAGGGGTATCATGAGTAGAAAAAGTGAGGTGATAATCCTGCTGTGCAGGTCCTTGGTGAGGCCACACCTAGAATACTGTGTCCAGTTCTGCAGACCACACCTCAAGAGAGACAAAGATCTTCTGGAGATCATTCAGAGGAGAGCTACGAAGATGATTCACAGACTTCATCAAAAATCCTATGAGTCAAGACTCAACCATTTCAAGATGTACTCACTGGAAAGGAGGAGGGATGGGGGATATGACTGAGACATTCAAATACCTCAAAGGAATTAACTCAGTACAAACTCAGGGCCTTTTCAGAGAAAGCTCGTCTACACGAACAAGGGGGCACAGCATGCGCCTACAAGGAGGTAGATTCAGAACCAACATCAGGAAGTTTTTCTTCACCAAAAGGGTGGTGGAGCCTTGGAGCAGTCTGCTCCCAGAAGTCATAGCAGCAAAGACAATGAGAGAATTCAAGCTAGCATGAGATAGGCACTGCAGAAACTTAGGAAGGAAAAAAGACAAGGGGGAGGTAGTCCACACGGGCAGACGAGATGGATCATATGGTCCCCTTCTGCCAGAACTTTCTTATGTTCTTATGTTCCCCACTGTAAATCTTAACACCTGTTGCTGTGTTTGAAGTCCCTGATTAACTGCGGTTTTGCGATCAATCTGAATCACAAACAAACACACAAGTCAACTGTCAATTAAGTCCCGATTAACTCACATTTAGCAAGAAGTGCAACAGGTGATTAGGATGCTTAAAGAGTGCTTTCTGACACACAGTTGTACAGCAATCATGGCATCAAAATGGAAGAGAGTCATTCTTACCCTGGATGAGAAGTTGAGAATTGTAGACAGATTAGAGAATGGTGAACAAGCAGTTGTGCTGGCCAGCAAATATGGTGTCGGCAAATCCACAATCTGCAACATAAAATCTGCAAAAGAAAGGCTGAGGGATTTTGCCATGGTGATGGAAATGGCAGCTGGTTCCTTTGAAAGGAAACACATGAGGACATGTAATGATGACCAGTGCGATGCTGCTATTTATCTTTGGTTTCGCCAAGAACAAGAGAAGGGAACACCTATTTCTGGCCCTTTACTGAAGGAAAAAGCATTGCAGTTCCACCAAAGGCTTGGAAAAAAGGATACAGTCATGGCAAGTGAGCGGTGGTTAAATTGTCTCAAGAGTAGGCATGGCATCAGGCAATTAAAGCTGTGTGGGGAGCAGCTCAGTGCTGCCGATGAAGAACTCACCTCCTTTATAGAAATGCTGTAGAACACTGTAGAAAGTGATGGTCTTGTGCCAGAAAAAGTTTTCAATGCTGATGAGATGGGTCTGTTTTGGAGATGCCTTCCAGACCATACACTCGCACTCGACTCAGAACATGATGCCCCTGGCTTTAAAAAGCAAAAGGATCATGTCACAATCCTTGGCTGTGTGAATGCTGTGGTACACAAAATGAAATTGGTGCTTATTGGAAAGTCCCGTGAGCCTAGATGTTTTATGCACCTAAATAAGGCAACACTACCTGTCCAATACGAGTCGTAAAGAAATGCCTGGATGGATGCATACATTTTTAGCCACTGGTTTGTGGATCACTTTGTCCCACAAGTGAAGCGCTATCTACATTCAAGAGGCCTTCCACTAAAAGCACATTGCTTTTGGATAACTCCCCTGCCCATCCGGACATTGCCAAAGTCAGAACTTGGGATGGCACAATCCAAGTTGTGTTCCTGCCTGCAAACACCACCTCGTAGCTCCAACCTTGCCACCAAGGTGTGTTGGAGATTTTTAAACAAGGCTATAGAAAAAAATTGCTGCAGACTGTCCTATCTGAGTACAATGAGAACACACCATTGAGCATCATTATTAAGGCCATCAGCTTAAAATATGTGATCTACTGTATATGGCCTCAGAAGCTTGGGATCATGTGTGGCCAGAGAGCATACAGAGGTCTTGGCTTAAGTAGGGGATCAAAACTTGCCACCATGATCAAGATCCATCCCCTGCTGTAAACAATGATCTCCCTGCACTTGATGATTTTGTAATGGAGCTGACAGCCCTGGCATCCTTCCTCCCTGAGCATCTCATGGAGTAAGAAATAAATGAGCGGGTAAGCTGTGATGCTGGATGATTAGGGCCACGAGTTGCTGTCAGAAGATGCCATAGTGGTACTGGTCACTCAGCCCAAGGAGCCTGTCAGGGAGTCCGAAGAGGAAGAGGACAACCCTGCACCCCCTTGAGTTGTTCCGTCACATGGTGAGGCTGGAAAATGCTTGAAAAATGTATTCTATACATTGAAGCACAGACGGACTGTGACTCTATACAAGTTATGCCACTCTGTAGCATGAAACAGTGAGTAGCATGAAAACAGTGCGACAGCCGAAAACAAAATCAATTAAGAATTTTTTTCCTGATGTCTATGCTGCTTTAATTTTACTTTGTAGTCCCTTCATAATGATTTCGTAAATGCTGTTTTTTAATGTAATTTGTATTTTTTATTTTTACAAGCTGGTAAGTTTATTAATTCAGATATCTTGTGTTCGGGGTCACATTAACATTATTACAATGGCTATTTTACCTTGATTGATGTATCCATTGTCAATGTTAAATGTGATGCTCCCTAAAGCCTGGTTTATCAAGGTTCATTCGATATGGTCTAAATTTATTTGGTTAGGGAAGACCCCCGGAGAGCTATAAATTAGTTATGTAAACCTAGAGAATTAGACGGGATTCAACTTCCACACCTAATGAACTATTACTTTGCTATACACAGCTCTAAATACCCGCAGTGGGGTCAGCCATTAAAGGACTGTGCTTATATTCTGGATTGGCTCAGCAAAGAGATCACTTTGGAAAAGCAGCATAGTATATTGCTGGACTCCTTACTATATACCCCTTTTGTTAAATGTCCAATAACTCTAAAATCCACCCCAGTAGGAAGATCAATGAGGGTTTATGCTCAGCTATGTCATGCTCTAAATCTGGTATATAAGACAGATCTTAGCCTCTTTTCAACAATTTGAATGTTTCAGTAGATAGGAAGGTACTTGCTCAGAAGTGATGGTGAGGTGTAAAGATTTCTTCTTTGGAGGATCTTATTAAAAATGAGGCATCTATACCATCTGAGGATTTTAGAACTAAATTTCAGCTTCCTGTGCATATATTTTTCCAGTATTTACAGTTACGACATTGCATACTGCATCTTTTGGGCTCTCCCCCATGGCAAAGGGAAGCAGGCCCAATATTTATTAAACTGTTTTCCTTGGCAGTCCAGTTGAAACCTATTTCTAAGCTTTATAAGGAGAGTGGTAACCTAACCTGGGCTAAAGTTTCACCATCAGCCTTTTACTGGCAACAGGCACTTAATCTTTTTATTCTTCTGAAGTATGGGCAAGTATATGGAAAATTGCTACTCATACTTGAAGCAGGATAGAATGTGTTTGCTGCAGTTTAATATACTGCACAATATATATTTCACACCTTCCAGATTACGTAGAATGGGAAGGATTACAGACACCTCCTGCCTGAGATGTTTGCAGGAAGAAGGCATGTTAATTCACATGATTTGGAGGTGCCCAAGGGTTGCAGCATATTGGCGTACAGTTCAAACTCTAGTTTCTCTGCTATTTGTTCACTCCAAATACTTCACCATAGAAATTTGTATTTTTGGCCATTATTTTCAGAGTCCACCTACAGTAGTTTAGAGAAGTATTATATGGCCTTTATTGCAGGGGTGACCAAATTATTATTAATGCAACACTGGAAGGATCCTAAGTTGCCCATTAAGCTGGAGTGGATCCAAAAGGCGTTAGTAATACTAAATACAGAAAGGGCTATTGCTACAGTTAATCTTACCTTCCAGAAATTCCAGAACTGGTGGGCACCGCTCATTTCCTTGATTACCGGAAGCTGACATTTTTGATGAGAGTCCCTTACCCCCTTTATTTATCTTTTTTGATGCAATTTGGTTGTTATAGCAGATATACCTAACTTATTCACCTGGTTTTATGATGTCCCTTGATTTTTCAAGTTCTGGTTATAGGGACTCAACATATTAGTTGCCTGCATGGGTGGGGGTTGGATGGGGGTCGGGGAGGAGGAATTAGCTTAGTTTGATGCTTTGTTTTTTATTTCAGGGATCCTGTTATGTAAGTGTTTTTAATGTGTAAAATGTTGTATTGTTGTTTTATTGCACTATTTGTTTTATATATTGCTGTTTACTTTTCTGAAATTTTATAAAGATTATTAAGTTGCAAAAAAAAAGATATCTTGTGTGCCACATCTCAGTATCCAGTTGTTCCCTCCCTTATCCGATCTGTCATTTATCCGAAAATATTTTTTGTCCCCCATGCTACTCAGATAAACAGGGTTGGACTGTAGAAGAAACAGCTTCATCATTTTTCTGCAGGTCAGACGAGCGACTGACAGTGGGAGAAAGAACTGAGGAGCAATGGTGCCACCCATAATTATATAGGTGCTGACACTGCATGTCATG
Source organism: Neoceratodus forsteri (assembly GCA_016271365.2). Taxonomy (NCBI): domain Eukaryota; kingdom Metazoa; phylum Chordata; order Ceratodontiformes; family Ceratodontidae; genus Neoceratodus; species Neoceratodus forsteri. The sequence continues at coordinate 1,550,152,080 of CM057449.1, read as the reverse complement.
GGTAGCCCCCAGCTAGCAAAGTTTACAACTGATCCTGATGCTGATGATTTACAATTCCAACGGTATAGCACAGTGAAGGAGATATCCTCGATGAAGATCAGTCCTTGGCATCTCGTGCCACATCAGCATGGAATACATTACTTTACACTATGAAAGATATGCCCTCAGCTACATCTTTCCCAGTTGCTATGAATTTGTATTTTAAAGATCAGTATACTTGTTCACATTTATATGAGTTAATATTATACTGTGTATGATGTAAAATACTGAGAATTTTGAGCTTTGTATTTTATAAATTCTTTCACCTTGAGTTACTTCTGAAAAAGGAATGTTTGCTCCAGTATACTTAACCAATTATTAAATGATGCAAAAAGAAATGTCTGTCTGAGACATGCTGCGTCACTCCAACGCTGTGTGTTGAGGGTAAGTGAGTCTTCCCAAACATGTGTGTTAGAGGTGGGCAAGCCAGAGCAGGCTCGAGCCTACTGCCTGGCTCGGCTCTGCTCAACCTTTGCAAGCAATTGAGAGCCAAGATCAAACTGAGCCAATTATTGTCGAAGTACAGTAAGCTGCACATCCCTGGTCCCCAGCTATAGTGCAGTTTACTTTCATGTGCTCACATGCTCAGAAGCGATGTGGATGTGAAAAGGCAGTATTGTGTGGTACAAGCACAAAACATGTTCTGTGGGTAAGAGACAATGTTTGGGCACACACAGGATTGATTGGTTGGTGTTACAGAGCCAGCTGATGTTAATTTTACAACTGGTTACCTTAACATGCCATGGCTGTACAGGCCTGTCACTTTAAGAGAAGTTAGAGTTGCTAGGTGGCTCAGGGGTCCAGGTGCTCATGGTTGCTAATCTGGGGCTTAGACTGCACAACTGCAGCTAGAAACAGGCAGCTGATGCCTGCTGGTCCTGATGCTTCATACAGATTGCCATGATCGCACTCAATTCACCTAATCAATTGCCATTTTAATATTTCCCATCCTGTTGGTCCTGCCACCAGTCTAAGTCTGCCTCAGCTAACCAACGTGAGACCACTGTGCTCAACATGCCTTAGCCTAGGGCCTCCTACTCACATCCCAGTTATGAGTTAACTAGTCACATTGTATATTTAATGTGGTGTGCGACTGTCTGTGTATGTATAGTGAAGTGAGCAGGCATCTGCATGTGTGACATGGGGCATGCAGACATCTTTGCAGTGGGGTATGCAGGTGCCTGTATGTACTGAAGTGTGCAGATGTTTATTTGAAAGGGGCATATGAGCATCTATGAGGCATGAGTTGTGCATGTGTTTGTGTGCAGTGGGATGTGGGTGTGTCTGTGCCTGAGTAGTGGAGTGGTGGACAACTGTGTGTTCTTGTGAGTCTGTGTACAGTATGTATGCATACTTGTGTGTCACTGTGCATATGTGTGTGTGTGTGTATATATATATATATATATATATATATATATATATATATATTAGAGGCAAAAAACTCCATTTAATGCATCAGTTAGGGTTGTTCCACAGGCCAAAAGTGAGGAAATTCAGTGCTAGGGTTGAAAACCCCTTTGGACCCCAGCCCACCCCAACTGGCATTGGGGTGCGCATTAGAATTGGCTAACTCTCATCCCATCACATGTGTAAAGAAGCAGAGGTATAGGAGAATGGGTGAGACTTAGGACCGAAAACCCCAATGCACACCCTAATGCCGGTTGGGGGGTGAGCTGGGGGGGTCCAAGGAGGGTTTTCAACCCTAACACCGAATTTCCTCACTTTTGTCGCTGTGGAACAACCCTAACTGATGCATTAAATGGATTTTTTTGCCTCTAATTTCCCTTCTTTTTGACAATGATAATGACAAATAGTGAATGTAATGCAGCGGCAGGAGCATGGTCGGGCCCCGCGCTCCCGCCACATGATGTCTTCACACATAGTAACACAGTGCCCAAAACACAAATGGTAATGCGCATGGTGACACAAAGCGAAACACAAAGATAAACAGTACTGAGAAATAGTGAATGTAATACAGCGACGGGACCAGCGATGGGAGCGCGGGGTCCAATATTGTCTTCTTGTCACATAGTAACACAGTGCCCACAAACAGAAATGGTAATGCGCATAGTGCGACAAAGCGATCCCACCGCATATTATCTTCTTGTCACATAGTAACACAGTGCCCACAAACAGAAATGGTAATGCGCATAGTGCAACAAAGCGAAACACAAAGATAAACAGTACTGTAGACACAAATGGTTAAAATTACAGAAACAGAAGCGCAAATGAAAACGCAAAGGGTAACGCAGAAGGTGGCGTAGACAGGAAAAGTAAGTGAAACAGGTACAGAACCAGAAGCAGAAGCATTAAGGGTAAGAGTTATGGAAACGCACACAATAGTTTTCCTCAAAAGCTGCATATAGAAAGACAGTGAGTACAAAGAATGTATGCAAAATAATGAATCTCGGAACAGAAAAAGAGGACTTGGAATAGTAAATTGCTTATATGTCAGTAACCGTACGACATAGAAAAAAAATGTAAAAGTCATATGAATTATCACTTTCCTGGCTAGTTAATGGGGGCTAAGTATTTTTCTGACGAAAAGTCCGTATCTCGCACCGGTTCCAAGATACGGGCCCTGAAAGGCGCGGCAAACGCCGTAATGTTATCCTATGGGAAAAAAAGAGAAGTTCGGAGTGCCATAACTTTGCCTCCCTGTAATATGTTTTCACCAAACCACTGAAAGGCACACCTGTGGGATGTTGGCTGTCTTCCCTCCAAATTGTAGCCCAAAAGACCAAACCGTTATTTTGCAGCAGGGTGCCAAAGGATTGCTGTAATGCGTCGGACACCGTAATGTTATCCTATGGGAAAAAGCGTCAACTTTGTAGTGCCGTAACTTTGCTGCCATTTAATATTTTTTCCACAAAACACTGAACGGCACATCTGTGAGATGTCAGCTGTGTTCCTTCCAAATTTCAGCCCAAAACACCAAACCATTCTTTTGCAGCGGGGTGCCAAAGAATTGCTGTCATTTTCCCACAGCCTAGAAAAGTACTGTCTCAATTTGCGAAAGCTTTCACAAATTCATTCGACAGTGTCACAAGTGCAAAAGTACTTTGTGAAAGTACTTTTTTCAGAAATTTGAAAAACATATTTCTGGGCTATTTTACCCCAAAATAAAGACATGGCTAGCATCCTCAGGGTCTGACTAGGTGAATACAAAAAGAATTAGGTTGCTAGAGGGTCCCAAATTTAAATGGCAAGCATTTTTCTGACCACCAACTGAAAACAAAATGGCGGATTTGCGACAGTTAAAGGGCCATTTGCAAAAGTAAAAACTGCATTTGTGACACTGTCGAACTTATTGTTAACTTTTCCCATTGACTTATAATGGGAACTTGTTTTTTGAATAACTTTTGAACTGTTTCATATTTTTTCACAAAATCTTCAAAAGGCACATCAGGGACCCCGGCCGCACATTTCCTGAAGATTTCGAACCTGTCGCACAAACCATTGCAACCTGTAGAAAGTGACCGTAGACTTCAAAAAGCATAAGCGCTGACAGATCACACTTAATAACTCGCAGCCATATATCTGAATCGGTACGAAACTTGGCAGATCCCAAGGTGTATGGGTCTTGATCATGTATTCAAATTTCAGGCAAATCCTTTGAATGGTTGCAAAGTTATTAAGGTGCAAACTTTTAGGTTTAACATGTAAATGGCTCCTCAACCCTAACTATGGTAGCACTACCGTGCTACCATAATATATATATATGTATATATATGTGTGTGTGTGTACTATGTGGCTGTTTGTGTGTCTATGCATCAAGAGCCAATACTACCTGCTTCTGCATTAGTTTGCTGTGAAAAGTTTTATTTTTAATTTTTGTTCTATTATAGTTATGGAATTACAGGATTATGACATCACAATAATGGCAATCTAAGTCACATATTAAATAAAATAACGGAACCATGTATTACAAGACTATAATTCTATTGAGAGGTTACCAAAAAGAATCAAAGAGGAACTACCATAAGAAGTGGTCTTTGTCAATGACTCTTTTTAAACTACACCAGATAATAAAGAAGAAAACATATCTAACATACAAACACACAGTGTACATTCCCAACTATAGTATAAAATAAAGTTTTGATTATAAAATTAAACTACTGAAATCCAGTGTGGCCAAGTCTGTAAAAACAAAGAACAACAGGAAGGAGTCTGCTCCAAAGAACCTAGTCGAATCTCAGCCAATAGGAGTACTGTACATATTAGCTCGCGAAAATATTTTTTTAATATATTTTTTTTATTCTCCACAGGGTGTCAGTACTGCTACCCAGCACCCAAGCCAATGTTCTGAGGAACTGTTCCTCTTCATGACGGCTAGCAGCTACTGTCCCATGTGATACTGTGCACAATGGTTCCAACTCTATATTAATTCCTCATCTCCTTTATGTTTAATCTTAACCTTTATAGGTATTATGCCTTGTTGTCAAAACAGAGCATCCTCTTGTCTAGGCTTGGGCTACCTGATGGGTAGATGGATTGTGTGGGTCAGGTATTGGTGATTTTTGGCTGGGTAGGGTTGTTTGGGTAATTTACTACCCTACCTGATGTAATAGAATATTTCACGGGTCAGGTAGTTGTGACATGGGTAATGGGTAGTGGGTCATTTTTTAAACAGGTATTATAGGCAGCCTATGGGGTCTTGGGACTCCTACCAGGACTTCCCAGGCTGGAAACAGGCATGAAAGGGCAACCTGTGGGGTCCTTTATGAACTCACAGAAGAATTAGGGAGCACATGACACTGGGCTGGCAACCTGATTGGTCAGTGGTGTCTGTGTTCCATCTGCTGTGAGCTGGTTGCACAGAGGGCAGCCAGACTCAGGAGGGAGTGGAAGGCATTGGGTGCTCACTCTGCAGACTGCCACTAAATCACAGTAAAAACTTATATAAAAAATAATAAAAAAGGAAAAACATCCACAAAGGAGCAAAGGGAGTGGAGGTCAGTCTTGGGGATTGAAATGATCTCAGGAGGGAGGGAGGGGGGATCATCCTCTCAGTCAAGGTGGTGGATGGTTGTGCGGTGCTGGGGAGAGAAGGAGCAGGAGGGACAAAACAGCACAGAATGCAAGACACTGGCAGCTGATTTGTGTCTCAGCAGCATAGTAAAAGCCATTTAGGTTGTATTACACTGTTTGTTAGGTGCCCAGAGCCCTGTCATTTATTACTGTGACATCACTACACTGTCTCTCTCTGGATCATATTGAAAACCATTTAGGCTATATTACATCATTTGTTTGGTGCCCCGAGCACTCATTTATATTACTGTGACATAGCTACACTGTGTGCCTCTGCAGCATTGTGAAAGCCATTAAGGTTGTATTACACTGTCTGTTAGGTACCCTGACCCCTGTCATTTATTACTGTGACATAGCTACACTATATGTCCCTCTGCAGCATAGTGAAAGCCATTTAGGCTGGCTGTACTACACTGTCTGTTAGGTGCCCCGAGCCTTGTCATTTATATTACTGTGACATATCTACTCTGTGTGTCTCTCTGCAGCATAGTGAAAGCAATTTAGGCTGTATTACACTGTCTCTTAGGTGCCCTGAGTGCTGTCACTTATTACTATGACATACTGTGAAGCCCACCAGGATGAAGTGCAGTGTCACAGGTTTACTGCATAACAAAAGGGACTAACTCCCATTGAAATTGTGTTGTTTACTGCAGTAACTCTACTGCAGAATTCTGCAGCACTGTGCTTCATCCTGGTGTGCTTCACTGTAGCTACACTATGTGTCTCTGCAGCATAGTGAAAGCTATTTAGGCTGTATTACACTCTTTGTTAGGTGCCCTGAGCTCTGTCATTTATTACTGTTAGTGACATAGTCAGATACACTGTCTGTCTCTGCAACAGTTAGTGAAACAATATCCATTCCTTTCACGGCTGTGTCTACTACATCTTGTATTTCCCAGTCTAAGTCTACTAAAAGGCAGCACAGTGCTGCTGCAAGTGCAACTGTTAATAATACGGACAATATGAATCATACCACAAATGAAGAACATAGCGACAATAATAATAAGGATGTACTATGGTATCCCTAAACTCAGTATGCCGATTCTCAGCATACTGAGTTAATTGGCCCACAATCCACAGCCCCAAACAGATCGGATGCCTGACACTACAATGTCAGGCATCCCTCAACAAAATAAGTGAACAATGCAGGGGGCTTTGCCCCTACACCCCCCACACTCCAATAACTTAAATAACTAACTCCAAGAGGGAGCAGACCCGTAGTAAAATATAAACAAGTAACAGGGGTACAGTGTGTTAAATGACATGACCTGGACAAGAATCCGGGTCACACAGAGCATGCTGCCCGAGCTACCAGTGGTTTACCCCTCCATGTGATGTAGACAGCCAATTCTGGTGAAACATAATTTTTTATTATTACATATAAAGAATGTAATGGGAAGGTCAGTTTGAGGAAACTACAGTCTGGCTGGAACTGACACTTCAAAACCCCAAGGGATAAGTTCAAAGGACAGGACATAGCTAAACTGCAGATATCTGGGGTACAATTATCTGGTCAATTTTGCTTTGATCCCAGGAGATGAAATTAGCCATTCAGGACATCCTTATGGAAATCCTTTGATCTGCACTAGATGTCCGGAGAGAAAGGACACTGACCAATGTCATGAATAACCTTCCAGGAAACCAGCATTTCATCAAAGAGACCTTTGATGTGTAGATACCAAGCCCAGATGGGATTAAAGAGTCAAATACACTTTTGCTTTGAATACAGTGACTTATATCAAAGAAACATTTGATATGTATGTGTAGCAGAGCACAAACCAGTTTTGTCTGGTTAACCTGAGGAGAGAAAAGTCAGTGAGGTCACCTATTATGTTTTTTTAAATATCTTATTTGGACATCTTGGTGTTATAAAAAAATAGAGATTTTGTTACACCAAGGCGGAGTTTGGTGACCTCAGCGAGAAGGCCGGCTCAGGAACTGCTCTTAACATACTGAGAAGACCTTGCCAGAGACACATTCATTATCTGACTGAGAGAAGAGAGACCATCAAAGCACTGAAGTAAGGATCTTAGACAATATTAGTCTGAAGTTATTATTTGTAGAAACGTGCACTTTAAACCTGTTTGTTTTAAGGCTGTATGTGTTGGGATATATTTTGTTCTGTAATATTTTCTGTTTTCCTATCTTAAAGTAAAGATATATTTTACAATGGAAACTGCCTGGAGTGCCTTGACATTTCTTTTTATTTAAGTGGAGCTTTTAAAAGGTTACAGTTAACACTGTGTATGGGCTTATTGATATACCAAACTGGGAAATGGATAGAGTTCTCTAAAGTCTTGCATAGAGTTCTAAGGGTTCATTTGAAAGACCTGGTTGGGTGCCTGTAGGCAAAGATATCTGGCCCCCTGAAGACAGAATTATCTGAGCCTGATAATTGGGAACGTTAACAAGAAGTTATCAGTTTGAATCCCTCCAGAGCTTGAGACTAAGGTGACTTGAACCCACAAAACAGACAAAAGGGTTACCTTGTTCTGTTTACTGTCCACAAATCATACGCTCAGAGGTTGGCACTTTGGGAGTAGAGGGCTGACTGACTGAGTGAGTTTGTGACAGATTGGTTGGCAGTGGTGGCATAAAAAATTTGGTGGTATAAGCTTCATTGTACAGTGTGTTAGCTTGAGACCGTTTAGCTCACTTGGAAAAAAGAAAGGCAGTATTTTATTTCAAAAGGAAACAGAACTATATCCCTTGACTTACAGTTAAGTTCCCACCCATTTTATTTTTTTTTCTGAAGTGCCAGTCAGAATAATATTAGTAGTGAGGGAAGAAGAAAATGGCTTCCGACTACAGCAGGCACACTGTAGATTTCTTAAAGCAGTTGTGCGGGGACAGGGGAGTCCCATTTGGGATGAAAGCCAGTAAGCAGAACCTCATAGAGGCCCTGATGGTAGCAGATACCCAGAGCAGCGAGTCACAGACCATGACTGAAAGAGACAAGACCTTGAGTGTGGCAGAACTAGTGGCCAGTGAGGGGTCCCAAGCTAATGAGGAGGACAACAGGGCCACTGTCAGTGAAGGGCCACAGCAGCAGGGGATGGCCACCAGTATCCTGAATCCAGAGATACTCAAACTGCAAATTGAGTTGTGCAGGATGGAACTAGAGGCAGAGCAACAACAGAGGGAGGTGAACTGTGAGGCAGAGTGATAACAGAGAGAGGCGGATCGTGAGGCAGAGTGACAACAGAGGGAGGCAGACCATGAGGAATGTGAGCACCAGTGAGAGGCAGAGGAGAAGAGAGAGTGAGAATGCAGAGAGGCAGAGGAGAGAAGAGAGGAGCACCAGTGGCAACGTGAAATGGAGAAGCTATGACTCTAACCAGCGGCACCAGGGCAGGTAAGTGGCTTGGGTTTAATTGGGACTGCAGGACTGGGTTACAAATTGAACTCCAAATTAATAGCCAAGTCTAAGGAAGGGGAGGACATGGATGCCTTTTTAAATTGTTTTGAAAAAGTTTGTATTCAGGCTAAAATTCCTAGAGAGTCCTGGAGCTTCCAGCAATCCCCGCTACTTACCGGAAAAGCTCAGGATGCATTGGGTCAAATGAACAATGAAGACAGTGATGGTTACAGCAAGTTAAAAGATGCACTGTTAAAAAAGTTTGAATTAACTGCTGAATCATACAGAGCTAAATTCCGTAAGCTCAGGAGAAGCCCTGATATGAGCTATGAGGAGCCAGCCATGAAACAACGTCAGTTTTTAAAACATTATTGGGAAGGAATTGAGGCAAACACTGTTGATAAAATTGAAAATGTGATTTTATTAGAACAGTTTTATTGGGCATGCCCAACAGAGTTAAAAATCTGGTTAGAGGACCAAGATCCAAAAACAGTGCAAGAGGCTGCTGAACTCTCGGACCACTATGCCAAGAGCAGACCTGCTCTGAGAGCGAATGGGGCAAGTGTGGCAGTGCAGAAAGGGAAAAGTGCGCCTTCAGGGCAGCTAAAGCCCTCACTGCCTCCACCGAAACCAGTTAGCCCTAGGTTTCAAAGAAAATACTTCTCTGAAGTAAGAAATGTTTGTTGGTTATGTAAAAGAAACTGGGCACATTGCTTGAACAGTGTCCAAGAAGACAACAATGTCATAAGTAGTGCTAGAAAAAGTGGAGTTGTTGTGTGTGTCCCTGAGAGCATGCCAGTGAACATGAGGGAACAAATGCACCAGTCATAGTAAATGGTGTACAGACGCAGGGGTTAAGGGACACAGGGGCATCCCTGACATTGGTAAAGGGGGATCTGGTTAGCTTATACCCAATAAATACATAACTGTACAAGGGATTACTGGTGAAGAGAAAACATTGCCACTCGCTAGTGTTCTCCTTGACTGGGGTGAAACGGGGGAACTGTGCAACAGGTGGCTGTAGCCAACACATTAGCAGTGGATGTGATCCTGGGTAACAATCTCCAGCGGGGTGGTATGTGCAGTTACCCGTAGCCAAGCGGCCAGGGAAAATTGTAGTTTTCTGGTCCCCCCAGAAGCCATTGGGGAAGATACTGAGAGGCTGGTTCCCCAGCCTGTGTCTCCAGAGGGAGAGACTGATAAAAAGATGGTAGAAATTTCCCCAGTAGCAAGTAACCACATAGCTACAGAGGGTTACTCCGAAGAGGGAGGGGTGACCTCTTGTCAGAGGATTGGGATTGACAGTGATCCTGAGGGCCCTGATGCTAGTGCTAGGAACCCTAGTGTAGCGACTGAAGGGGACCTGTTCCATGCCTTGGGAAGGTGTGAGGGGTTTGCAGCTGCTCAGAGAAATGACCCTAGTTGAGAGAAGCTGAGGGCTTTGACAGACTCGGACAGTGCACAGGGAGGTGACGGCAGACATAAGGTTTATTGGGAAGATGGACTTATGTATACACAGGCAGTACAGACAGAGGGAGGGATGCTAGGCAGGCAGCTTGTTGTTCCCCAGGGATATCGTGAGTAGTTGCTCAAGGTTGCCCATGATATTCCCTTGTCTGGTCATCTGGGAATCGCATGCACAATGCAGCGTTAATTCAGCGTTAGCCAGAATTTATACTGGCCTAACTTCACCCAGCAGGTGAAGGAGTATTGCAGGTCTTGTCACCAGTGCCAAGAAATAGGGAAGGCGGGCAAGAAAACCAAATCCGCCCTGATTCCATTGCCGGTAATGGAGGAGCCATTCCAGAGGGTGGGAATGGATATTGTGGGGCCTTCAAATACCCCCAGCTCCTCAGGGAAAAGGTTCATCCTGACTGTGGTGGATTATGCCACCCGGTACCCAAAGGCAGTCGCCCTATCCTCTCTGAGGACAGACAAAGTGGCAGATGCCTTGCTTGGGATTTTCTCCCGTGTTGGGTTTCCACAGGAGGTAATCACCGATCGAGGGGGTTCCTTCATGACGGACCTAATGTAATGTTTATGGAAGAAGTGTAGGGTGGTGCAGAGATGCACAACACTGTATCACCCACAAGCCAATGGGCTTGTGGAATGCTTCAATGGTACCCTAAAGTCAATGCTCCAGGCGTTTGCAGAACAGCATGGGAGGGACTGGGAGAAATACCTTCCCCACCTGTTGTTCACATACAGGGAGGTGCTCCAAGAGTCGACAGGATTTTCCCCCTTCGAACTCTTTTATGGACGCTGGGTACGTGGGCCCCTAGACTTGATCTGGGAAGACTGGGAAGGCAAGCACACCACCCAGGGAACTCCCATTGTGGATTATGTCCTACAGTTTATGGAAAGGCTGAAGGAGCTTATGGGGACAGCCCAGAGCAACCTGGCAGCTGCCCAACAGAAACAAAAAGTATGGTACGACTGCAGAGCCAGAGCTCGCTCATACATGGTTGGTCAGGAAGTCATGGTCCTTATTCCGGTCTGGAAAGACAAGCTGCAAGCTGAGTGGGCAGGACCATACAAAGTGGTTAGGAAGGTAAATGATGTAAACCACATTGTGGAGTTACCTGATCATAGACAGACAGAAAGGATGCACCATGTTATCATGATGAAGCCATATTCAAATAGGGCTGACATGGTGTTCGCAGTGTGTAGTCATGGGGAGGGGACAGAAGAAGGAGACCCCCTTCTGGACTTGCTGGAGGAAAGTAAGTGAGAGTCCTCTGTAGAGGCAGTAAAATTGTCTCCCCAGCTGAACCTGGACCAGATCCAGAAAGTGAGAGAGGTTTTAGCAGACTTTGCCCCCTTGTTTAGCGCCAAACCTGGACTAACCCCCTTAGCGACACATGATGTGAAGACAGGGACACAGACGCCCATACGGCGGATAGCATATTGGGTGTCAGAGGCTGTCCAAAAGGACATTAGGAGGGAAGTGAAGGAGATGCTGGATTTAGGGGTAATCCAGAGATCCCACAGTCCCAGGGCCTCGCCCGTAGTCCTTGTACCCAAGCCAGATTGCTCGACTCTTTTCTGTGTAGACTATCATGGACTGAATGCAGTCACGAAGTCAGATGCCCACCCGATGCCCCAGACAGATGAACTCCTGGACAAGTTGGGGGGCAACCTACCTTACGACCATTGACCTGACAAATGGGTATTGGCAGGTAGAGTTGACAGACAGAGCTAGGGAGAGGTTGGCCTTCATCACTCGGATAGGCTTATTTGAGTTCAAAGTAATGCCTTTCAGAATAAAGAACACCCCGGCCACTTTCCAAAGGTTGGTGAACCAGATGTTAAATGGTGCTGAGGAGTACGCCGTGGCGTACCTGGATGACATTGCCATCTTCAGTACCAGCTGGGAGGAACATCTTTCACACCTTAGGGAAGTGCTGGGCAGAATACAGAGGGCCGGGCTCACTGTCAAAGCCGAGAAGTGCCAGGTGGCCATGGGAGAAGTGGCATACCTCGGTCATGTGGTAGGCCAAGGACAGCTCTGTCCTAGCCAAATAAAGATAGAGGTGATCCAGGCATGGCCCAGACCAGAAACCCAGAAGCAGATCAGGAGCTTTCTAGGGACAGCAGGGTACTACAGAAAGTTTGTACCTAATTACAGTGCCCTGGCTGCTCCCCTATCTGACCTGACAAAGAAAAAAACACCAAGGAAAATTACCTGGGGCCCAGCCTGTGAGGAAGCCTGTACCAAACTGAAGGAGGCACTGTGCAGTGCTCCTGTTTTGACAAGTCCAGACTATAGCAAAACTTTTATAATTCAGATGGATGCCTCAGACATTGGTATTGGGGCAGTACTAAGCCAGATATCCAGTGAAGGGAGAGACCACCCCATTACCTACCTGAGTAAAAAACTGCTTCCCAGGGAGCAAGCATACTCCACTGTGGAAAAGGAGTGTCTTGCCATAGTGTGGGCCCTAAAGAAGTTGGAGCCATACTTGTATGGGCAGCCTTTTGTGGTGCAGACTGACCACAACCCCCTGGTTTGGCTGACGCAGATGGGGAAAAACAATGGCAGACTGCTCAGATGGAGTCTTGCTTTACAAGGGTATGATTTGAAAATCATACATAGGGCTGGAGCGAAGAATCAGAACTCAGATGGACTGTCTAGGGTCTGTGAAGAGTGAACTGATTTGGGAAGCTCATCCCATGTAGGGGATAGAGTCCCCAAATTCAGTCTAGGTGGGGAAGAATTGTGACACAGACAGCCAGTTCTGAGTGAAATATCATTTTTTTTTATTACATATAAAAAATGTAATGGGAAGGTCAGTTTGAGGAAACTACAGTCTGGCTGGAACTGACACTTCAAAACCCCCAGGGATAAGTTCAAAGGACAGGACATAGCTAAACTGCAGATATCTGGGGTACAATTATCTGGTCAATTTTGCTTTGATCCCAGGAGATGAAATTAGCCATTCAGGACGTCCTCATGGAAATCCTTTGATCTGCACTAGATGTCCGGAGAGAAAGGACACTGGCCAATGTCATGAATAACCTTCCAGGAAACCAGCATTTCATCAAAGAGACCTTTGATGTGTAGATACCAAGCCCAGATGGGATTAAAGAGTCAGATACACTTTTGCTTTGAATACAGTGACTTATATCAAAGAAACTTTTGATATGTATGTGTAGCAGAGCACAAACCGGTTTTGTCTGGTTAACCTGGGGAGAGGAAAGGCAGTGAGGTCACCTATTATGTTTTTTTAAATATCTTTATTTGGACATCTTGGTGTTATAAAAAAATATAGGTTTTGTTACACCAAGGCAGAGTTTGGTGACCTTAGTGAGAAGGCCAGCTCAGGAACTGTTCTTAACACACTGAGAAGACCTTGACAGAGACACACATTCTTTTATCTGACTGAGAGAAGAGAGACCATCAAAGCACTGAAGTAAGGACCTTAGACAAGATTAGTCTGAAGTTATTATTTGTAGAAACGTGCACTTTAAACCTGTTTGTTTTAAGGCTGTATGTGTTGGGATATATTTTGTTCTGTAATATTTTCTGTTTTCCTATCTTAAAGATATATTTTACAATGGAAACTGCCTGGAGTGCCTTGACTTTTCTTTTTATTTAAGTGGAGCTTTTAAAAAGGTTACAGTTAACACTGTGTATGGGTTTATTGATATACCAAACTGGGAAATGGATAGAGTTCTCTAAAGTCTTGCATAGAGTTCTAAGGGTTCATTTGAAAGACCTGATTGGGTGCCCGTAGGCAAAGATATCTGGCCCCCTGAAGACAGAATTATCTGAGCCTGATAACTGGGTACGCTAACAAGAGGTTATCAGTTTGAATCCCTCCAGAGATTGAGACTAAGGTGACTTGAACCCACCAAACAGACAAGAGGGTTACCTTGTTCTGTTCACTGTCCACAAATCATACGCTCAGAGGTTGGCACTTTGGGAGTAGAGGGCTGACCGGCTGAGTCAATTTGTGACACTCCACACCACTGGAGCAGCTCGGCCAGCATCCCCATCAATCTGTCCTTTCCCATACTGCAGAACGGGTGAGGTAGCATTCCATCACATTCTCTACCTTACCCCTTTGGGTATTGCAGCATCAGGATGATCACTGTCATAACACTGTACCTGTCAGGCAATAGTGCCTGGGCAGGTGAGTGTCAGAATAGTGAGCCACGGGACTTCATAGGGGTACCAATAATAACATCACCAGGACTGGCACTAAATGTTCTCCTGAACCAAAAAAGCATGTTACCCATGAAATGATAGTAGACTTTCAGAAAGAACTGCCTGGAGTTACTCGTAGAGGTACTGAACTTTTTGCCACATGTGCCAGGATACTTACAGCTGCTGAAGCAGCATGCAAGGAGGCATCCTCCTCAGATATAAGTTCAGATGCTGAGGCAGTGAATGCTGATAGAGATGGTGGTGATAGCGGCAACTGGAAATGGGATAGCCCAGGTTATGTCCCACAAGATGATGACAGCACTTCCAGTTCTTCTGAATCTTGTGGATATAAGGTCTGTGGTTTTGATGAGGGGGTAGGAGAGGAAGCTGCTGTAAGGCATAAAATGCAAGTGCAGCAAAAAAATCATAAACTAAATGTAACAATAAGAAGATGAGCATGAATGAGAACAATTATCTCAACAAGGAAATGGCAGTGTAGAATTTCCTCCAGGTCCCTTGACTGTGCAAGAAATAGTGTCAGGCACTGTGGTACAGAGCACAAAAGGTGACTCTTTAGAATTTATTTTATATTGACCCTGTACCCAACTCTCAAGCTGTATGCAGTCTTTGCAAAAAAAAGCATCGGTCGTGGTGGCAAATCAGGAAATTTTGGAACATCAGTAACAATACGACATGCAAAGGCAAAAAACCCAACTGAGTGGGGCAGGATAAGGAGTGTGGTTGGTATGGGCGCAGTCAGTAGTGGAGGTGGTGCTGGCAGTGAACATAGTGACAATGAACTGGAAGCAGGAACTGACATTGAATCACTTGATGTGTCCTTGCAGTCTTCCCAGACAAACACAGATTGTTTTCTTCTGACACCATCAAGTACTGCAAAATCCCAAAGTAGTACTCCACGTGAAAAAGTTGTGAAAAATATATTTCTCAAAATATTTTAAATATCTCATCATTCTCAACTAACATTAAAAGAAACTGTTGGAAGGACGTCAGAATTTACTTACAGGTATCCAACATGCCAGCCGTTAAATTGAGGTATTGCAGAGCTGTTAGCTGTTTGTCAACTCCCTTTTGCTTTTGTTGCCCAAAAAGGTTTCCTCAATTTCACGAACTGGATTGTACACCATTTCCTGTCAAACATATTTCTCAAAAAAGGCTGTCCAACAGTTGTGTGACTTGGTGTGTACTGCAGTCATTAAGCAGTTGAAACTCTCTGAGGTGAAGCAGGTTCACATAACCACAGATATATGGACCAGCAATCAATTGACTACAAGACTGTCACAGCTCATTGGGCAAGTTTTCAGTCAGAAAGTAATAATCACCACTCTACCGTAAGTAGTAGGAAGCAGGCAGTATTATGTGTCACCACTTTTGAGGAAAACCACACTGCTGTGAATATTTTGCAAAAGCTGGAACAACTCCAGAATTGGCTTACTCCATATTCCTTACCTCCAGGGGTCATAGTGTCAGATAATGGTGCCAATATAGTCAAAGCTGTTAGAGATGGCAACTACCAACAGATACCTTGTTTTGCACTTTGTTTAAATCTTCTCATCCATAATTTCTTAAATGGAAACAGAAATGTTGAAAACCTATTAGGTCTTGCTAGGAAAATATGTGGGCATTTCAGTCACTCTGTGAAAGCACAAAAAAAATCTGATGGGACTGCAGAGGTCAAACAACTTACATACATTAAAGCAGGAAGTTCCAGCCTGCTGGAATTCAACATTTTACATGACAGAAAGGCTTCTTGAACAGAAAAAAAGCTGTACATGACTACACCATGCAGAACCAAATAGGTAAAGTAGACATCATGCTCTGATCCAGCAGCTGGACTCTACTTGAATCTTTGGTCACCTTATGGGAGCCATTTGGATCTGCCACACATGATGTCAGTGCAGACAGTGCAACTTTGAGTAAAATTCTTCCTCAGATAAGATTTCTTCACATTTTTCTTGATGACAGAAATAAAGACTTTCAGTCAAAAGAAGACACCACTGCTGTTATGCTGACAGATGACTTGAGTTTCAGACTTTTGACTGATCAGAGAATAAATACCATGTTTAAGAATTACACCTATATGTTGACTATGTTGCTAGATCCCTGTTTTAAGTGGAACATCAAAGCCATTCTTACTGCTGGGGAAGACATTGAGTGTTGGAGAGTTCTTCTACTAACCAAATGTGACATTGCCCCACCAACACCATTAACTGATGTACAGCAGTCAAACTCTGCTGAACCATTAGAGTGCACCTCTGGTACAAACAATAGCACATCTATCAATTCTTTACAATCACCAGTGTCATCAGCAAGTGAAAGGACATCTACAGCAACTTCTCGGGCATCCTATGTTCAGGGTCAGAAAGACAAATCACGTCTGAGCTGCCTGAAACAACAGGGACTAGTATCCTGTAAAGAATGTGCAGCTGGTTCATTTGTCAGACTGGTAACTGTCTCAAGCAGCACAATGGTCCTGGAATATTTTGCAGACCATACTATGATTGGTCTTGAGGAAGATCCAGTACAATATTGGAAACAAAAGAGAACAATATGGCCAGTTCTAGTACATCTTGCAATAATGTACCTCAGTTGTCCACCTTCAAACATATATACTGAATGCATATTTAGTGCAGCTGGAGGAATAGCCACTGATCAAAGAACACTGCTAAGTCCTGTAAATGTGGAATGGCATACATTTCTCAAAATGAATGCTGACAATTTCCCAATTGTCCCAAACAATACGTTATGTGATTCTAACCCTGAACATGAACAGCAGCCTGCAAACAGTGATCCTGAATATGAAGATGAGGTTGTATATGAAATAAATAGAACCATTATCACTGCCACCATGCCAGCTACATTTGCCACACTACACTTAGGTTTCTTTTGTTAATAATCAATTTTATATTATGTAACTTTTGATGCCCACCATAAGTATAATTTTTGGAAACAGCAGCAGCCTCACTCAGAGCAGCTGCACCTCTCATACCTACCTCAGCAATGTCCACCATGGATATAATTTTTGAAAACAGTAGAAGGCTCGCTAAGAGCAACTGCACTTCTCATACCTGCCTGAGCATTGCCCGTCATGGGTATAATTTTTGGAAACAGCAGCAGGCTTGCTAAGAGCAGTTGTGCCTCTCATACCTGCCTGAGCAATGCCCACCATAGGTATAATTTTTGGAAACAGCAGCAGGCACACTAACAGCAGCTGTGCCTGTTCCACCTGCCTCAGCAATGCCCCCCATGGGTACTACAGCTTGGGGCACCTAACAAATAGTAATAGTAACAAAAAAAAAGAACAAAAACAGTCCTTCACATGATTTTTGTTATGGTCAGGGCCAGGTAATCGGGTAGTAGAATGAGTCAGTTAGTAACTACCCAACCTGATGAAACTACTTGGTTTTCATCTGGGTATTTTAAGGGTACTTTAGAGGTACCCATGGGTAATCTTGAGGGTTGGGTATTTTAGTATCCTCCCATGCTTACTCTTGTCATCAGTGCTATAAAAAACAACTAGATCTATTATAGCTTACAGCATCCTGCTTGTCAGCAAGCCATTTTCATAACCTACAATCAGGAAAAGAAGTGGCAGCACAAAAACCAGCTCTAGCCACAAGGAGTGTGCATGAAAAAAAAAACACAAAGTGCACAACTAAAGCAATTACCAGCACCACTTGAGGTTGCTACAGAAAGTTACAGATTTTATCGTTTAAAATCGAGAACACCAAAAAAATTCTTCCTTTTCTTAATGCAGGCCATAAGTTCTATTTTATCATTGAGGCCTGGGTGTATCATTGCTCTCAACATGACTTGACTCAAGTTGGCACCCTGAGGTGGGGATCTCAGAAGTGAACTGGCATATCACGAGTCTTTCTGTATCTTCATGTTGGGAGTAATGATACCCCCAAGCCTCAATGATAAAATAGAACTCATGGCCTGCATTAAGAAAAGAAAGAGGTGAACACTATTCATTTTTCATAAAGTTTAAGCATGTTTTTCTTATAGAATATATGAGGTGCTTCTCTGTTTTTCATTGTGTGAAGCTGTACTTTGTTGCCCCTATCACATATTAATGATAGTATTTGTTTGGTACATTTTCTTAAAGGTAGTAATTTTAATATGCCACAGTACATTAAGTGCCAGGATTTTAGACAAGAATTGAATCAGAAGGACACATGAGAACTGACATACTCAGCTCTTGGGTTTGCCATTGGACTTCTGGGAGGGTGACTTCATGAGGAATTGGGCAGTGACTATGAAATGATCTCCCCTCCCAACACAGTGGTATGGTGTGGCTGAGGATGACCAAACAGGGCAGTAGCAAGTGGTACAGTCCTTGGGGCTGGGGGTGCTGGAGGGCTGAGCTTTAGAATGTCTTGCATGAGGAACTTGATTTCTTTTCTCTTTTTCATTTTCTTTTTTCATTTTGCCATCTCCTCCCATGGTGGCCTCCACTCCTCAGTGTCACACTCATCATCAGCACAAATTGGTGGTGTAACTGACAGAAGATGTTTAAATATCCTGGGGTCTTATTTGACATGAGGTTAAGCTTTGAGGACCATAATGATAAAATAATAAAAGAAAGAAAATCAGAAGTTGTTTGTTTTACTCCATAACATAAACTCACACCACTCCAGCTACCACCAACACAAATCATACTACACTGCCCAAGTAATTACATGCCCACACTAAATTGAAATCTACTCACCCGTCACTGTGGGAACAGTATACCCCTGAGACCTGTTCTCTAGATGTGGATTTTGCCCTCACCTCCACTAACCTCCCTTGTTTCTAGCTAGTGATCCTCAGATAATAGCTGCTGATCTTCAGCCATTCTCTATTTTAGAAGACGCCAGCTATTGGATACGCTTGCATTAAGTGAAGCTCAAATACAACATTGGATCATGCTTCACATTTTCCAGGCACGTTCTGTCCGGTAGTTAAGAGGCCATATGCACACAGATGGTGACACCTTAGAAGGAGACAGAGGGGGTTATGTGCATTTCACTAGTGATTTCTGAACAGTAATGCAAATCAAAGTTTCCTAAGTCTCACTGCCCATTGGGTTGCATCCAACATAAGCTCCACCACCATTCCCATCCTATCTCCACCATCAGCAGCTCCATTAGAAGTTGTATTGAAGAAGACAACCTCACAGAGGCAGACAAATGGAGGAAGTGCCTTACTTAATGTGTTGTTCACGGAGGGGGAAGCACAATGGGATAAATATTTAGCAGTTCATCCAACCACTGCTAGACATCCAAATATACCCTCGTGATCTGAAGGTGGGACTCTTCATGATGGACAGTGGCAGTAACATGCTGAAGATGATGAATGATGGGGTTTTCACCCATGTACTTTGTTTTCCTGGGAGTGAGTCATGTGCTTGGCAAACATGCATAAGTAAAAGAAAAACTTGACACTGTACAAGACATCACTAGATATTTCCATTGCTCCCTTAAATGAGCTGAACTCCTCCACTATTACCAGCAGCAAAATGATGTTCTTTAACATTGCTTACTTATTCATTTATTTATTTTAAAATTGCTTCACCAGATAAAACATACAGAGATACAAAAACAATCTCATTTACAGAGGTGATCTGGGAGGAGGGTGGGAAAAAGACGTACACAAAGTATACAAAAAAATCCACTACAGTTCAGTACACTAATTACAAACATACAATTTACAATATACAAAATTTTTACACATAACGCAGGAGAGGTTGCCATGAGGGCCAGATCAAGTGATCATATTTTGCGCAGTGGTGTGTGCTGATCAGGAAGTGAAGAATAAATCTGCGAAGGGAATTTACTAAGTAAATAGTTTTGAGAGCTGAAGTTTTGGGGCAATGCCACATACCACATCATCGAAATCCATTACCAGGAGAATAAGGTGTTCAACTAGTCACTTTTTCAATCCCTAGGAGAGGCAGTCACCTGCCATATAGAGGGCTCCAAGTTTCCAGTAGGACTTTGAAACCAGTGAGCAAATACAGGAGGAAAAATCCAGGGATTTATTTAGGAGGATGCCAAGGTATTTATACTCTGTTACTGATTTCAAAGCAGAAGCGTTAGAGGTATTGTTAATTAGGTCAGAGCATTCCAACAGGTATTTTTTGGTGGCAAACAACGTGAAGAACGTTTTGGATTAACTTAAGGCTAAGCAATTTGATTTGATCCAGGCTGATATTAGATTGCAGTCGTCTTGCAGAGAGGCAGATATATCAGTGACACTGTGACCAGATGTTTACTGGGTAGTATCATCAACATACAGATGATATTGCAGGATATCAGTCAGCTGCACAGCAAGGGGGAGTCTAT
Organism: Neoceratodus forsteri; assembly: GCA_016271365.2. Taxonomy (NCBI): domain Eukaryota; kingdom Metazoa; phylum Chordata; order Ceratodontiformes; family Ceratodontidae; genus Neoceratodus; species Neoceratodus forsteri. The sequence continues at coordinate 1,550,131,658 of CM057449.1, read as the reverse complement.
GACTGAAAGCAAGTTGACTAGAATTCTGTTTCCACCTGGGAATGAGGAATCTTTTAACAGTGTGGGAACAAAGATGATAAGTGGGCTGAGCAGCAGGAGAGAACAGGGTGCTTAGGTAGCTGGGCCTTTTAGCTAATACTTGAAGCCACAGAGGGCTAATTTTCAAGAATCTAGGGGGATGGCTGTCTGATCTGATAGTGCTGGTGCAGAGGTTTCAGAGCTTGTTATACTGTAGTCTGTCAGCAAGGGCACCTGATGTCTTATGGGCAGACCAGGTGGTATCCCTCAGTTAAAACAACTTGCTAATTTCAGAGAAGACTCAAGGGAGGTGTGCACTCCTTACTCTAGATTTCCTGATGGAAGCATGAGTGCCACAAACCAGCAGGAAAGTCAAGCAGAAATGCACCAGAGCTTGTTCTGGATCAGAGGAGCTAAATACTAGGCTTCAACTGGTGACCGGGAGGTCAGACAGGAAACCTGGCAGGGAGAAGCTTTCCAATGAGTGACCTGTAATGATTCTGGGTGGGACCTTAGGCACCCTGATTTGACACATGCAATAAGTGATGCAGTGATCACTATAAAGGTCACAAAGTGTGTTGTCTGACACAGTATGATGGGGATGCGAGGACAAGATCCAATCAATAAGAGAGTGTTTGAGGACTGGTCATTGTATCTGGTTGGATGAGACAACTTCTGATAGAAGTTAAGTGATTTGATTTTAGTGTAGAGAGAGGAGGATTTAGGGTCAAGACAATTGCAATTTAGATCCCCCAGAATGATGTGGTTGTGTGTAAGAGTACTGAATAGGAAAAGGTAATTGGAAATAATATCCACAAGTATGTTACCACATTCACCTGGGGAGCAGTAGATGTCTGTAATAAACAGAAGGATAGCATTAAGAATGGCAACTGTAACATGGATCAATTTGTGAGGCCTTGGAACAGTGACCTGTGAAAATAAGGTACAATTTAGGCCTGAGGACACATAGAGGGCTACCCCCACCCATTTTACCTCTGCCAGTCTGTAGACAGAAAAAATACAGAGGGCAATATCTGAAGAAGGTATTTTTTGCAGACATACAGGTTTCAGAATGTAGCAGTATGTCAGAGGTGGTCTGTGCTACCCCTGCTCTAATGAGGTCAATTTTTGGAATAAGGCTGCAAATGTTAATGGTGTGATAAAGGTGTAGGCCCCTAGAAAGGGAAGGTGGGGTGGCAGAGAATGAATTAGCCAGCAAGGGGCCTGTGTTACACTCAATATCCCCACACAATAAAAAGAGTAAAGCAAGCAGTCCATTCTTCAGAGTGGGCCAGCATCTGAGCAAACATTTGCCTAGTAAGGGCAGGGGGTGATGGAGACAAGTATAAGAAGGAGTGGGGCACCTGAGGATAAGTCAGGAGCTGAGGTAATCACCACTAAGCTAGCCAATATGGATGGTGGAGAAGGACGCTGAAGTACTAAGAGACACAAAGGTGTTTAGGTAGATATGGGTATATGATGTGTTAGAGACAGGGAGGCCAGAAGACAGCAGAATGGAGATGACTATCAGCATGGTGTTAGTGGTACAGGGATACCTGATGCCAAGCAAGCAGACAAACCAGAAGCAGAGGAGTATTACTAAACAAAGCAGCAGGTGTAGGCAGGAATTAGCAACTATAGCAGGGTTACAACACCATAACAGGAAATTAGTAGACAAAATGGTAAACTTATACACTACATTATGCAATGTCCTAAGGGTAATTCAGGTTAAGACAGGACAGTTTATGTGGTGCTTACAACTACTAACAGAGATTTAGTAACAGGGCACACTGCAGTGTTGCGTGGATGCAAGCCCTAGTTAAACAGGAAACAAGCAGTATAAGCCAACTAACAAACACAGGTGACTGGCAATATAACTTACTAAATTACCCAGCTGGTGTATGATAAGGGTTCTTCTTTAGTTGCACAAAGTCCATTAGTTGAACAGGCAAACACACTGGGGGTGGTGTCTCCTGTCAACTGACACCCCAAACTGACACCCTCAGTGTGAGGCCCTGAACTCACCTGCCCCAGTGGGATGGGATCACTAAGAAAATGGCCTTAAAGGGGGAGTAACAAGCTACACCCCCAAGAATGCAAGACGCGGGATTGGAGGACAGTGTAAAGGGAGGCACGGCTTTTGAAGTTCTAGCTTAATTAACAACATCTCGAAAAAGTGTTTTTTATATAGTGGAGAGATTTTTTTTAACAGAAACCTGTGTTTTGGGCTATAGAATTTGATGATGTGGCTTGTGTGGGATATCTTTCATGGGTACAATGATCTGTTCTGTGAAAGCTTGTTCAGCTTCTGCAACCATATGAACAGGCAACTAGTTTTCAGTGCTGAAACAGCAACTGTTAGCATGGTCATTCCCATTGTGAGTCTACTTGAATGCCACAGATGCATCCTGTGAAACAACCCAACAAAGCAAGGCTGCTGGCAGTGGTAGGTACAGCAGCACTGGTTGCGGCAAGAATGACAGTGATGATGGTGGGGGAGGAGGGTGGTGACACCACCAGTTCATTTGAGGCATCTCAGCAGCAGCTGCAAAAGTATACAATACTCATTAATGAAGTGGCAGAGATGTTTCTTGCCTAACTTGCAGACAGGTTTAACAGCATTAGATTGCCCAGGAAATTTAGCATAGCAATCCTACTGGATCCCAGATATAAAGGTATGTTCTTTCCCTATGGATGCATGAACTATATCAAACAGAAACTGCTGCATACGCTTATGGCTGAGCACCAGAGACAGCTTTAAGAAATCACCAAGAATGTGCATCCACCACCTCCTGGTCATAGTTCTCCTCCTCCTCTTCCACTGACTTCCACTGGTGCCAGTGCCAGGCATCAGCACAACAGAAGGGTGCAACCAAGGACATTTGTCAGCTTTTCTATACTGAATGCTGGAACCAGTCGGGACCTTTAGGAGGAAGGCTCTGACCTGTAACCGGAGTACATGATGTAGGTTTATTTAGCAAACCAACTGACTGCATGAATAGTGCAGAAATCAAATTCTGGCAAGACAGGAAAGTCATTTGCTTCAGAAAGATGTTTCAGTACAACTGGAGATATTGCCTCACCAAACGCTTACTCCTCTCTGCCTCTAGCACCTGTGACTGTCTCCTTTAATCAGTGCTCCTCACCATTACCCAGTCTTGTCTCAGCTCTTTCTACACAGCACTTCTATTATCTACCCTAATCTCCTACAACCCCCTCCCCCACCCTTTTCCTCCTCCCTGCACCCCCTCCACCGCCTGTTGTTCTCTCTGTGATGTGACAATGCCTCTGTCTGCTCTTACCTTTTTGTGTCCTTGCCATGTCTTATAACACTATTTACCCCATCAATGCCTCTGGCTTTAGTTTAACCCAAATGTATGCATTCATATTCATGTCCTGATTGTTAACCTGTTATCCTGCCTTTGTTACTTAATTGTCTTGTTTTTTTTTTTTTTGGTTATTGTACTGCAACTGACATGGAACCTTTGTAAAAGAGCCTTGGCTCAAAGTTACTTGTAATCCTAGATTCAAATAAATAAACATCGCTCAAGGTTAGAGCCTTAGAATCTTGAATTCCTAGCCTTTCTCAGACTTGACTTCCCAAGAATTAACATTATTCATTCAATTATTCACGTGTCCAACAAGTGATATTTACTATTGTTCCCACTCCCATGCACCCTGGTGGCAATTCTTACAGGACTTCTCCCACTGGCACTGACATCACAGTCCGACTCACCACTCCCAGTGGGAGGGGCACAACTCCCCCTAATGACAGTACAACAACGCTCACATTGTCATCACCAACAAGCTCAATATGACCAGGTGTGCTAGTGAGCACACTGAGTCATTATCAATTAAATAATGCATGTCATATCACCCATCGTGGATGAGAGAACACAGAATGATAGCTCTAGTCAGCCACACACAGGTGTGTACAGTTTGTCAGTCTGACCTCATGTAATCAATAGTTAGCTCCAACAACATTGGTTGCTGTCAGTAGGCAGTGTCTATGTTCAAACTAAAATCAATTACTGTAAAAGAAATTAAATAGGAAATAATACAAAAAAAATATCCATCATAGATGGAAAATATTGTGAAGGACAATGTAATGGCATACATTTAACGTGTTTTCATTTTTTTATGTTTTCTGATGAATAAGTTGTTTTTTGGGGAGTTATTACTATATAATTTGAAAAATCAGTGGGACCAGAGACAATATAATAATTGGCACAGAGGTAAAGCCAGGACTACGGGGCAAGGCAAATGTGTATTTGTTAAGCACCCTATCCAAAAAACGCAGGGTGTTTTATATAAAACAGGTAATTTAAAACAGTAAAAATGAAACAAAATAGACACGCACAAGCCATAAAATTATAACCAGAGGTACAGAATAAACAGCTATTCAGATTCCATACCATATGCCAATTCAAAATTATAGCTTTTATGCCCCTTTTAAATGCCTCCACTGAGGGGGAACTCCTCAGATGTAATTTGGGAGTGTATGCCTTGAGGTCAGAAATGAATGGTAATGATTGCTGTAGCTCTAACCAAGACATGACAGTCTTAGTGGGTTTTTCAGTCTCTGTCACATCACAGTAATCCACGGCCAACACCACCTGCCACAAGTAATTAATATTCATTGCTTACCTCAAGGCCTTTTAACCCCCTCCCCTATTTGTACTCTGCTTTACCCCATGCAAATTACTGCATTGGGAGCCAAAGTGGTTAAGCAGAATTCTCAGTTGTACTGAATTTATGAGCCCCAACTCAAAACTGAATCGAAGTAGCCACTGGCCCACTCACCCTTATTTCTGATGGTGAGTGGTGTGGGTCATGAAATCTGGATGTGACTTGCCCAAATTCCAAATTCCACTTCCTGAACTTATTCCAGATTGTGCATGTCTGGGGAAATAACATATGGGCCTTGGATCTATTTAGCAGCTCAGGAAGCAGGACATTTCCTACTCATTTTATAAGATTAGTAGGTCACACAAATACTCATCAAATAATGCTGGTATTTCGGTTTCAGTTCAACAAGCCAAATACCAGCATATTTGCAAGGCTATAGCCTGGGGTTTAGTGGGGCAGAGAGTGGCTCTAGCCATGCCCCCCTCCAAGGGCTAGTTAAGGGAACATTTGCAAGCCTCCTCTGGAGGCTCACAATCCTTTGCTCACACCACCATCTTGTCCTCCAGTGACAGCTCGCCTCTCTCCTTGGGGGCTCCTTCCCTAAGGTAGCATTAACCTAAATTAATTTTGTTCCTACAGTATCTCTTGGGGTGGGACCCTCCTCAAGAGGTTTCCTGTTCCTTAATTGTACCCCAAAAGGGTGACATTCTCTGTAAGGGACACAGAGCATGAATGGCCACATGTATGTTGCATAAAGCATTTAGACTAGTCCCTGTCAATCAAGCAAACTTCAGTTACAAGTATCCTAAAAAAATAATATACCAAGTTTCATAAGGATCATTCCCTCCCTATACTTAGTCACTTGCTGACCCAGTGAATTAGTTGTATTTTTCCCTAACTGTATTTGCCTTGCAGTCTCATTTATTACACCAGTGCAACAAAGCCCCACTCAAAGAAAAGCTTCCATCAGTAATAGTTCAGATAAGTTTGTATGAGAGAGAGAGAGAGAGAGACCGAGTCAAATAAAGATAGAGAAAACAAGACAGACAGCTACTATGTGCCATTAATATATTATACACAAAAATAATGCAGCTTACAGTGCATCAGCATTCCATACCTAGGAGAACTGCTAGCGTCCGCATGTCTTTTTCCATCAGTCTGTATAATTCCTCCTCAGAGTATCGACCTATGCCATGACCATACATTTCCCGTTTCACGATCCCTTTTGTGAGATGGCAGAGTATCCACTTCAAGAGGTCAGAGAGTGGGCCTGAAAAAGACAGCAGCTTCTGGGTCTCATGGAGGTTGTCAACCCATTGGCAGTAAGCTATGGTCCTGAAAATTTCAAAGACAAAGTATCACTGCAGTGTAGACATGTGGAATGCATTCCAATAACATTTTAAACAGCACAGGCTTAAAGGGCACACACACACAATGCTCACTGTTTGAACTGCTTAGTCACAGTGCCTGCAGTATAATGAATGTTAGCTATTCAGTGTGTTTATAGACACACTGAGGCCCTGTATACATTACTGAAACATTTTTAAAAATGTTTCCAAAACCAGGTTTAAGCACAGTGTTTGGAGCATCCAGACTGCTCTCCAGCACTGTGTTATCCCGACTGAGTTCCATTTCCCAGGCACCACTGTGGCACTCATGCAAGTTATTGTGGCTGTCATGGTGTATGTCAGGATACAAAAAAAAGGACCGGCACTGAAATAACTAGTTCACCATAACCTCAACAATATGCTTAAATATATATATATTTTTGTGGCAATGTAAAACCAAAAAACAATATTACAGGTCTTGCTTGTCTACCTTAACCTGAGTTACAGCACTGTTCATATCCACACTAGGGTTGTCAGAACTTGTTGAAGTTCTGTGTTCTGGTTCCAGTCTAAAACTTTTGAAAACATTCTAGGGTTCTAATCTTTTTAGACCATTTTAGAATTCAAACCCTATTTTTTAATTGTGCTGCCAGTAATGAAGGTAATAGTGAAATGCGTATCATGAAAATGTGGACAAAAAGAAATTAAATCTGTTCAATATAAGGGGTGATCATGTATGACTTTGATATGACTATAGCTAGGTTTATCTATGGTTTCTTCTATTCTGTTTGCAAAAGCCAGTCACTTACAGTTGCTAACAGGGCCACCCACTCATACGTTAAAAGTTTTCCTGCTGCAGCTGCTTTAGATTTCCTGAGTGCAAAAAAAATCAATAAGTAGTACATTTATTTATTTAGTTATATCCTCATTATCATTCCTCAATGAAGTATGAAAAAAAATTAACTGACATTAGTTAAACTCAGCTACTTGTTACTGTCCCCTTTAAATAAGTAACATGAAAGTTGCTGTGTTGAAACCTTTGTACAGTAAAACAAAGTCAAGGTACTGCAGCCATAAACATGGAACTGGTGCACATATTATGTTTATAAGTGCAGTCAGTCATTAGACATTTAAATAAAAAATAAACACACACCAATCATTCTTGGTGGCAAATTGTTATAATACATACAACTTTCTAAGATAATGCATCAGCTGCAATGTAAGTAAAACATATTTTATATATAAACAAAAGAGTGGTTTCCTCACCACAAGAAGCATTTAATGTAGCTGCAGCAGTTTGCATATGATGATTAAGGGACACTGTCACCCCTCTTAGGCCTCAGAGTGGTCCCTATTTTTAAAACACACTTCATGATTGATCACATTCTGTAAAGGCTGCTTATGTAGATGGTTGATTCTGAATCATTTTTTCTATTTAAAAGTGAAAAACAGACTGGCCCGGATATTCAGAAGGGTTGTGCATGGCGCAACCCACTGATGCGCCCCGGCGTGATATTCAAATGGGGATTGAGCCTGGCACAAATCCCGATGCGCCAGAACGCATCAGTAATGTATGGCGCAGGTGGGGTGTGCCCATGCATCCCTCCGCATCCCGATATTCAGCCCGGGTGTGCTGAGTCAAGCATCGTAACCCCTACTTGCACTGCACACAGGTGAGCCAAAACAAAAGGAACAACAGCTGGCCACCCACAGGTGAGCTGCCATATTGCAGGGCGCAACACGGCAGCTGCACTCGTGGGTGGCCACCGAGCTCTGGCTGCACCTCTCGCGGTGCCCCCATGCCCAATCACAGGCATACATAGTAAAGGATAATCGATATCCCTGGTGGTCCGTGGACCCTCGCAGCCGATCGCGGGCATATGTTTTCATTTAAAGTCCAATCCTTGGTGGTCAGTGGACTGCTCGCAGCCCATCGCGGCATCGGTAAATATAATGCCACAGCAACCTACCTAGTATGGTGTCAGTCGGCACCCCACTAGTCCTCCTTCCTCCTCTCCGTCAGCAGCAGGCGGTAGCTCCCACCCACTTTCCGCTTCATCTCCGCTGACTGATACCGTCAGACGGTGGGGTTGTCGCCCACTGGTCCACAGCGTGAGCCAATGGCGTGCAGCTTGTATTATAACATAGTCCAGATATGTGAATGGATCCATTCACATATCTGACTGTGTATGATGGTACAGGCTGCAAGCCCATTGCCTACATTGTGGACCAGTCGGCATACAGCCCTACCATACGGTGTCAGTCAGCGGGTGGCGGGTGGCAAGCAGGTGGGAGCTGCCGCCCACCGCTGACGGGTGGGGAGCGGGTGGTGGGGCTCAGTGGGCGGTGGGAGGGGTACTGCTAGACCACCAGGGTTGGCTTGCTGTGGCATTAATATTTTATTGATGCCCGTGATCGGGCTGCAAGCGGTCCACTGGACCACCAGGGATATTGGACTTTTAAATTAAAACAAATGCCCGCAATCGGGCTGCGAGCGGTCCACTGGACCACCAGGGATATTGGACTTTTAAATTAAAACATATGCCCGCAATCAGGCTGTGAGCGGTCCACTGGACCACCAGGGATATTGGACGTTTACATGGTGTTCATATGCCCACGATCGGACATCGGTGCATGTTACCACTTGTGCAGGGGGAGTCGGTCCTCGACGGCTGCAGCCTTGCAGTGCGCCAGGCACAAGTCGCCGGGGATTGGTGCACCTGCATCCAAATGGGGCCATAATGACATGCAAATGGCCCCATTTGTGCCTTTCGTATGCATTATGGCCCCATCTGCATGTGCATCTTTTGAATATCGCGGGTTGTTGCTACCAGCGCAACGGAACTTGTGCCAGCGCATCCCCCTGCTCCACTCTGGCCATTTGAGCGCTGGCGCCAGTGCCACTGTGCCATGTGCACTGCGGATGGCCAGGGTGCGATTCAACGATGCTGTGCCATGGCACAGCTCCATTGAATATCACCCTGTTGGCCCTCATGCAGCGTGATAGTGCGCTTGCACCCAGGCTTGCGCCACAGCCTGGCGCAGTCTGAATATCCGGGCCCTTGTCTCCATACTGATGTTACCACCACACACTTTGCTTGCATTCTTTAATCAACTTCCACTGCATCTTATCTGGTTGGGAGCAACCCCGCACAGTCTAGCCACTCATGGTGCAATAGGAAGAAAGGCAACTATAGCATCATAAGTGGCTGTGCTTTTTGGGGGTGCTTGTGTTGTTCAGAAGGTACATAATTAGGGTTGATCAAGGTAGTATTTGAAACAAAGCAAGGTTTGATATAATTTAATTACACCATTACAATACATTTAAGTTATACTAACAAAGAAAGCAAATAAAACAACCAGCAGCATCAATGAATTTTAGAGAATGCAAGCAATCCAAAGTATGGGTTTTCAACTAGAAATAATCTGATGCATGCAAAAAGGGTTGACAGTGTCCATTTAAAGCCATTGGTCCTGTTCCCACTGATGTTAACTTTTCCTATAAAAAAAATTGCTGACTTTAGGGCACTATCTACAAAGCAGTTTCCCATTAGACAGAAATGGTGAAAGTGTTTTGTGGATATGGTCCATGGTAGTAGAATGACAGACACCATATTTCATCAACTTCTGTTCTTTAAACTTTTTTTTTTCATGCAGTATTTACTAGCCACCATCTGAATTGTCATCATCATCCACAACATCAATTGTTTGATCAGGATCAGCAGTTGGTTTGTTTCTGTAGGGATATACGCGGGAAAGACTGAGGTGATGGTTGTAGACACAGGTTGCAAGATAGAGGGGTTGAGGACTGGTTAACCCTCTGGAATTTATCTAGGGGGCTCCCAGATCCTTACCTCTGAACGGGTGTGGGACCTGGGGGTGGTGCTTGACAATGGGCTGACTTTACAATCTCAGGTGTCGGCAGTCATCAAATCGTCCTTTTACCATCTTAGGAACATCACCAGGATCAAGCATCTTGTTCCGTCCGGTGATCTACCCACATTGGTTCATGTCTTTGTGACCTCGCTCCTTGATTATTGTAACTCCCTTTACTTAGGGCTTTCTGGGGTTGATATCAGTCACCTGCAGCTAGTGCAGAATGCCACAGCAAGATTGTTGATGGGGACTTCTCAAAGTTCTCATATCACCCCAGTGCTGCGCACTCTGCACTGGCTGCCGATTTGGTGGTGGATCACCATTAAAGTTGGTTTACTGACTTACAAAGCCCTACATGGACTCGGCCCTGACTACTTGAAAGAGCTTCTTGATCCTTATCGCCCCAGGAAACAGCTCCGTTCGGCTGGTGAGGGGTTGCTGGAGATTCCAAGGGTGTCTTTGAAGTCTTTTGGGCCCATGCATTTATGTACATGGCCCCTACCCTCTGGAATTCTCTACCCCATCGGATGCGAGAGTGCACGATGGTGGGAGGCTTTAAACAGGCGTTAAAGACTTTATTATGGTGCCAGGCCTTTGATGGTACTGAATAATGAACCTTATCAGATTTCTGTTACTGTTTTGGATTGTATTTATTGATTTTATCACTGTTTTAACCTTTTGTAAAGCGCCTTGGTACTTTGAAAGGTGCTTATGCGAAATAAAGATTATTATTATTATTATATGAAAATCTTGCTTATTAACTTTTTTTGTTAATGTGTGTAAATTTTTCTGGCAGCAACATATTTTGTTGCCAGTCATAATATTGCCAGATGTACTAAACATGTGTTCTGAACAAACACTTGTTGCAGGATAACCAATATGTTTAAAGGCTTTATTATACATTTGCGACTGTCCTCCCTAACTTGCTTGACGACCACTCTTTCTTTTCTCCTTCTCCCTCTCTCCCTTACTGGCTTTACTATCGGATGCCTCACCTAGTCCCTCATCTCCCTTTGTTCATCTCCCTGCCATTCCCCGGTAGTTCCCCCTCTCTCCCCTCTGGTTGTTCCCTTTCCTCCACTGCACCTGCCCCTATCTCTAGGTTACTTCCCCACCCCCAACTTAACCCTGTCTGCTATATCTCTACCTGTTTTGCACCAACTGACAAAGTTTTTCAATGACTGCTTTTGATTGTTTTTGCTGCTTGTTATTCTATTTAATATTGTACTTTTTAACTATGAAATCAATTGTTACTTGTCTTCTTCATTGTAACTTCTTGCCATGCTTGTTCTGATTTTATCCCTGTTAACGCAGAACCTTTGTAAAAGAAACTCTGGTTCAAAGGTATTAATTATAGAAATCAATAAATCAATATATAAATAAATACAGCTCAGGCCACATTAACTTTTTTGATCTCCAGTATTCAAAAGGACATGCATCAATAGGAATAAATGGTTCTTGCAAGTAACCGTCTACCACAATGGACAGAACATCCAGAAGAACCAATGTAATTTGGTTTGGCAGCAATTTGCAAAATATTTTTCTACAGATTCAGCTTGCTACTAGGGTGGAACTAGAAACTGTGGAAGAACTACTGCTCATATTTTGTAACTTTTCCTGTCCTGTATCTCTTCTTGAAGATGGACCTGCATGATGTGGAGAAAACAAGCTACTGTGTGTGTCTGCCTTTTATTATTGAGACTGCTGCAACTCATCTAACAACAGAAATTTGCACTGCTCTGCATTATCTCTTTTTGGCAGATGTATATAGCCTTGAACCTGAGATCTAGGAGAGTTGAAAGTATCTTTTGATTTCGTCATTGCAACTAATTTGTAGTCTTTTTGGAAGCACTCAGACATTCTCTGTACAAGATTTCCATGATACTGCCAACATCTTCTCTTTTATTAGGATCTGTCTTTTTTTTTGTTCTACTATACTTTATTAGTTTACCGGCAACAAGAAATACACAAAAGCTGCCTACACAATGAATAAGGGCATGTGTTTAACAAAAATCATAAGAATTCTAACAATTTTGCAACTATACGACATGGAATACTAAAGAAAAAGAGACAGATAACTTTTCAACTATAAGCCAATAAAGAAAAACTAACAGACTAATACTTTAATACAACCGTAGAGCTCCAAGGTAAAAGACATAGGCCCAGATATTCAAAAGAGTTGCGCCATGCGCAATAGGGTTGCGCCAGCGCAAGTCCAAAAATGCGCCATTCTGCGATATTCAGCGGGAGGCAGTTGCACCCCCCAAATCACGCTGAGAAACAGCGCAATGATAATGAATGTATGCGCAACTGAAGGGAGACCATGCATAAATGGCGCAGTGTAATATTCAACAACATGCGCCATGCGCAATAGGGGCGCTAGCGGAAGTTGCGCCATAGCGGAAATGAGCCAAAATAAAAAGGAACAAGGGAGAGGCGCAAGAACGCTACAGGGAAGCCACATGTTGGTGAACTCTAGCAAGAGAAACTGTGCAGCAGGGACACACAGGGCAGGCCAGGGAAAGGGCACCTGGAACCCACAGGCTCAGGGGAAGGTGTGGGGAGCCACAGTGCAGAAGGGGGAAGTACTTGCCACACAGCAGTGAGGCCAGCACAGTGAGGTGTTCCCGGTGCAGGGGAGGTAGCAGCCAGGACAGCGGGGGGAATACAGAAACAGCTGCTGGGGGGGTGAACACAAGCCAGGGACATGGCCAGTGCCACCATCCAGATGGAGGCAGTAATGAGGGGGTGAGAAGGTGGGCAGCAGGAGGGGCAGCGGCTGGAAGGCCCGTCAGCGGTATCACCCCAACAGGCAATGCAGACCCGCACCAGCTTTGAGCTGTATGGTGATCGGAGACCGGTGGGCGGTACCGCCTGAATCGGGCAATTCTGAAGCGGCTCTGTGAGCTGTGCAGTGATGTGCTGCAGGCACCCACACGACGGAGCCATGCTCTGTCAGTGGAGATGAAAGTGACAGCTTGCATGTGCTTGCTCGCCACGGGTAACTTCCAGAGACCAACTGGGGACACCACAGGCATAACCCAGTTGGCCACATCATGCCACCTCACCCAATTCCTCAGCGCACTGCTGCCACATGCTGCGGAGTACATCCATTTCCCCAGCACACTGGCGGGTGCACAGCAAACATACAGGGTTCCACAGGGTATACGTATGCCTGGCATGCTGAGGGGCAATGAGCTGCACCCATGTGGCCATCCACACACCACCTGGCCCCGAGGGGGCCACATATATAAATCGCAAGGGCTATGCCAGCATCAACTGCCAGGTGGTGTGCGATGCCAGGGGGTGCATAATCAAAGTCTGTGCCATGCACCCTGGGGGAGCACATGATGCCGTCATCTGGCACCAGTTGGCACTGTGCCACAGATTCAAGAGTGGGGATATCCCCACTGGCCACCTAGTGGGTGAGTATGCAAACCACACGGACAATCATAGGGCCTGGGGGGGCATGGTCAGAGGTGACATGGGTAGTGGCCTACATGGCCTGGGGCAGGGTGATGCTGATCACCAAACTAACCTCCACCCTCTACACACAGGTGACAGTGGATACGCACTCTGTCCCTGGCTGCTCACACCCTACCAGCGGCCCGTGACCCCATCGCAGCAACACTACAATGAGGCACATGCCACCACACGTAATGTCATCGCACGGGTGTTCGGGATGCTGAAGGCACATTTCCATTGCCTGGACACCTCCGGCGGTGCCCTACAGTACAACTCCTCAAAGGTCTGTGGGCTATTCCTGGCCTGTTGCATCCTGCACAACATGGCCAATGAATGTGGGATAGCCATACAGGTCGAAGAGGGGGACAGCGATGGGGATGATGAGGACGCCAGTGACAATGGTGATGAGCAGCCCCTCCTTGGGCAACGGGACCCCCGACTGCTCCGGCTGGCACAGCTGCACCGGGACACCATCAGGGAGGAGCACTTCAGCCAACCCAGGTAAGTCATGGGGCCATGTGCAACCACCAGTGGCTAAGGCACAACCCACAAACACGCATGGACACACACCAGGGGTGCATGCCATCAAGGGAACTGTCCGGGCATGGAACCACACACACCACCAGGGATGGGTGAGGTCTAACATGGCATGCACACACACACACACACACACACACACACACACACACACACACACATACAACAAAGCACCAGACATGCACAAAGGGTAGGAGGCACACTGACCCAGAATGCCACCCCTAGCCACACACATGTCCACAGACCACCACGCTCACTGCCTGTCATTGTGCATTTGTCAGATGCTGAGCACCATTGCACATTGGTGTACAGCGCAATGCAGGCATCAACATGCACACACAACTGCAGACAGCAGCCGGGAGGGTGTGCAGATGGACTGTGTGTGTCCGCGTGCAGGGCCGGGTACCCACCCATGCATTGCCCGCTGAATGACACAATGCACACAGGGCAGCACCAGACAGTAGCCACGTTGGGAGGCAGGTCAGTCACGCGCCACAGTGCCCCGGCCACCACAGATGCGTGGGCGGCTCCGCCGAGACCTGCCAGCACTGACAGGCTGACCACTGGCCTCATGGGGTGGCACCAATGGTCTCCCAGGGGTTCCACTGCATGAACGCAACCGTGCTCACGCAGGGGTCTGCAGCATACCAAACATGCCTGCGCCAGGCGTGCTCAGGATGCCCACAGCTGAACCCGTTGTCAACAAGGATGGTGTCGCACGATGCCGGGAATGGGGGGTGGACAGTGCACTGCGTGGTGTCTGTGACGCATGGGCAAATAACTGTGTGCCCATTGTGGCCATGACAGCAGTGAATGCCTGTGTCTGCCTGTCAATGGCAGCGGTCACATCCTTCCGCAACCGGTCCATTCCTGCCAGGATCAGAGCAGTGTCTCTGCTGCGACGCTCCTCTGCCCACTCCAGAGCCGCACGCAGTGCATCCATCGACGTCGCAATCCACATCTGCTGGTTAACTGATGCTTGCAGTATGTGGGTGTGCTCATCCAAGAGGTCATCTGCCTCCTCAGCATCCTGTCCCTCAGGGTGTGCGCAGCCCTGATGCTCAGCACCCCTTAAGGGTGGGTGCTGCACACCAGGACCAGGTCTGGGCATGTCCACAGGCGGTGCACTGACGCCACCCCCTGACACTGTACCCCCAAGCCCATTGGCCAACTGCTGATGCTGCCCCTCCGGCTGCCACTCCCCAAGGCTCACTGGTGCTGCTGCAGTGGCCACAACAGTCCCACTGTCCTGTACACACATCAGTGCTGCCCCACTGGTGCTGACAGGCACAGGCTGGGACTGTGATGACACTAGGCCTCCACGGCGGCACCACCCACAGCCATGGCCGTAATGTTACCTGCTGTGTGGCCATCCCATGGCACACACGTGTCACTGCTGATGGCATTAGTGACATCATCATCGGTGATGGACCCGGCACCAGCCCGAGTCACAGCATGCTGGCATCCATGGACGCTGGCACGCTGGGACATGGGCAGGGCCTCCTCCGCACCTGTTCCAACAACATCAGTCTGGACAGCCAGGCGGGCCCACTGTCACACTGAGCCATATATACCTGTGGAGGTGGATGGGCCCTCCTCCATCTCCATCTGACTGGCCTCAGTGGACAGGCCCACCACCGCTGACCCATGCAGACACTCAGGATCTGTAAGGGAAAACAAAGTCGTGTTACTGCATGTGACCTACCCTGCTCCCCCAATAGAGAGACCATGAACTACCATGCAGTGACGGGCTACCACCCGTCTGGAAGCCACCACCTGGAACACCCTCAACGGCACAACACTGCATGCTGCCAGCAACCCTCTCCTCCTGTGGGGTCAGGCGTAGCACCTCTGGCTGTCCCCCACCTGTCACAGCTCGTGCCGCCCTGATGGCAGCCACCTTCTCCTTTATCCTCCACCTGTCTGTGCCCATCTTCTTCTTGCACTCCTGCACGGAGCGCTGGTGGCTGCCATGCAGGTTCACTGCACATGCCACTTCCTCCCATGCAGCAGCACAGGCCTGTGGTGTTCCCTGCCATCCGCTGAGAAGCGGCTCCTGGTCCAGGTAGGCCTCAAACAGGGCATCCATCTCGGCCTTGGTGAAATTAGGCCTCCTCCTCCTCCCACCACTCTGTTCCTCTCTCCCACAACTCGCTGGTCATGATTTAGCCTGTGAGAATGAAAGTTGTTACCTGTGACTGTGTAGTCCCACGCATGTCCCAAAATCCACAGTCCACACTCCCAAACAGCATGCAACTCACCAATAGACTGCAGTAACCGACTATGGCCAGTGCAGCCCAATGTCGCACTTTTATAGCACAACCCATGCAAATGAGGTGAAGTGCAACTTTAAGTGGATGCAAATTGCAGTGCTGCGCCATTGAATGGCTGATTCGCTGATTTGTATATGATGGCTGAATATCGCGCTGTTGTGCCTTGTGCAATTGTATTGAATGTGCTGAGCCAAGGGTGCAGTTCTGTGACATGCACAGTACACACCTAACTGCGCATGCCCGGGTTGCTGACGCAGGCACCTGCCGCGCTGCTGACGTGCTGTGCGTGGGAGGCAATGTAGGGCACAGCCACCATTGTGCCAGTGGCGCTACAGCGATGTTCACCTATATGGCGCTGTGGCATTGGGGCATCGTAGGCGCACTGGGGCAACAGCGCGGTAGGCCACTACTGGAGGTAGCACACAGGCACCCAATCACGCTACATGCATTGGGTTCCAATAGCGCTGTGCCTGTCCGTGCGCCAGAGACCCTTGACCCTGTGCCTGACCTTTACCCCCTAGGCACCATGCATCAGGCATGGGTGCACCACTATCGCGCTGTTCAGTGACAGCGCGATAGGGAATGGCAGTGCTGTACCATGCAGCATCTGTACGTGGTGGAACCGCGCTGCAGAGCGCCATTTTGAACCTACTGAGCAAGAGAGATGGCGCAGAGGAGAGCTGCCCAGTGGAGCCAAATTGAAATGGCAAACCTGGTTGCCATTGCTGAGCCACTTTTTGGCCCATTGTTTGGGGAGGCACCCCTGGACAGGTCTAGGAGCCAGGTGTGGCAGGAGGTGGCCGATGCCCTGGAGGAGGCCATAGGAATGGGGTGGACAGCGGAGCAGTGCTGCCACAGGTATGGGAACCTGAGGCAGAGGGACCCAGACCTGCTTGCCCACCTGTGGGCACGTGCCAGGAGGGGTATGGTGCCACGGCCAGGTAGGTGTAACATCCATACACTGTTATCTTCCATATGGGTATCATGGTTGCATGTGTCCAGAACATGGGGGGGACCATCCGGTGTTGGCTGTGGTGGTGTTATCAGGGTGTGGGGTGGGTGGGTCTGGCTGGGTGGGATTGCACACACATGGGGGCAGGGGGACTTTGCTACAGGATTGTACTGATGTTCCTCTCTCCATGTTTGCACCTTAGGGCCAGAAGAGAGACAGCTGGTGAGGGAGCAGAGGCACCAGCAGGATGACCGGACCAATAGGAGGGGCGAAGGTCCACAGCACCAGAGGGACCAGCCTGATGATGGTGAGTGCCTTACCTCCATGATTACTATTGCATGCTGTATAACAGGGCAGGCAGTGGGACATGGCCACCATCCATTGACACCACTGCTATGCAAGCAACTTGTTACAGTCAGCACTGTCCAGTGGCACTGCATGTCTGGGAGTGCATCAATGGTGGTCCATGCGTGCACCGGGTACATGGCTGTGCCACTGCCTTCGCACCACATAGCCATGTCACTAAACAGCCATGGTGGTGCTGTGCAGGACTTGGCTGGTGGGTGTGTGCAGCAGTCTACATGGCTGTATGCACCTGGGTGGGCAGGTCTTGTGGACGTGATCACTGTGGGTGGTCACACACCATCACAGAGGCATGTCCCACGGCCGTATGCCATGCACAGTGGGTGGGCTGTATGGGGCTGTGCATTCACACCTAGTGACTGTGCTCCCTTGTCCTAGGTGTCCGCCAGCCGCAGGCAATCAGGGAGGTGCTGCAGGAAATTCTCACCATGGCCAGGGCATCTCTGGACATCCTGCGAAGGATTGAGCAGCTGGGGGTCTGGCGGAGACATGGTAGGTAGAGCAGCTGGAGCGGGGAGCGGGGCTCCCACTGACCATATATATGCCCCTGATTTCCCCTACCCCACTGGACCCACCCTCACACCCCTCCTTTCCTGTACCTTTTGTTCACCCCTGCCCCTTACCCACCCCCACCTTGTTTGTGGCCCTCCCCCCACACATTTGTACTTAATTATGAATAGTTTTGTTTGATGTTTTTGATTACAATTCTTTTGATATGAATGCTGTGGTGGTCTCTTATTTGCAGTGGGCTATAGGTGCTCAGCTGCAGTGGTGTGCATGGCGTCAGGGGTGGTGCAGTCATGGGTATGTGTGTGTGTCCATGGGGAAGTGACTATGGTGTGGGAGTAGCTATCATTCACTGTCTGTGGTGTGTGTGTTGTTCTCTGTGCACTGGATGACTGTGTGCAGTGGTCCATGGTGCATGTTCTGTGTCCATGGCGCACCTGTCAGCCCATCCATGGCCTGTGCAGCTGACACCCTTGCATGTCTGTGACCTGCACGGTCTGCTGGCATGTCAGTGGTCGCTGTCCATGCAGGGCAGCCACTGTACCCGTCACAATGCTAGGTTGCCTCCTGTCACTGGTGTGGTGCATGTCTGCCTCGGGTGACACTGTGGCCTCCGCTGTTGTTGTCCCACCTTCATGCTGTGGCTTGTGTGTGTTGCAGGGGATGTGCACCACTGTCTGTGACTTGTGCTCCAGGCAAATGATGGTAGCGTACAGGTCCACAGTGCCTGCGCAGGGTGGCTGGCACTCCTGTGCCATGGAGGACTGCTGGCCATGTGTACACAGTTTCCATGGGCCCACACTGGGGGCTTGGTTGCCCCGCTACTGCGTCCCTGCGTTGGTGTGCCCTTGGGTATGGGTGGGTGTTTGTCCATGCACTGTGTTGCATCCAGTGTGGTGCATGCTTCCACGCACCACTGTGGGTGTCTGTGCTGGCTGTTGTGGCCAGTGCTGGGTCGGGGTGTGTCCTTGGGAGGGTGTGCAAGGTGCTGTACCACTGGTGGTGGGGTCCGGGGCATGCCCTGTCACGTGTGGGGTACCTCATGTGCCGACGCATGGTCGGTCTCTCAACTGTACCTCAGGGGGGCTGTGCATGGTGGCACTGTGTATGCCGTTGTTGCATCGCTGTGTTACCACCCACTGATGGGTGCTCATGGTGGGGCTGCCTTGCATGGTTCTGTGGTGCACAGGGTTGCATTGTCACAGTGGGGGTGGTGGCATGCATGGGGTATCCTGCACTGGTGGACGCTGCTCCTGGGCAGGGTGTCTGGGGGTCACGGTGCAGGGTGTGCTCTGTATTGGGTGGATGATGTGGCACGGGGTGGTCAGCCCTCTTTGTGTGCTGGTCACAGCTTGACAGGGGGTGTGATGGGCCACCATGGCCCAGCTGTGGGTTGGTTGCTTGTCTCCAGGGGCCAGTGGTTATTCCAGCCCTCCCCCAGTTGTGCAGTGCATAGGTTGTGAAGGGGACAATGTTCTGCTGTGTGTTCCTCTGCCCATCTGTGGCATGGGTGGTGGGCCCCTGCATCCCTGGTTGTGCTGTTGCATTGCTGCCCTGCTGCTGGGGGGGGCATCCCTGGTTGCACTATGGCACCTCTGGACTGCTCAGCTGAACATCCCTTGTTGCGCTATGGCGCATCAGATATGCTCAGCTTTCCCTCCCTAGTTGCGCTATGGTGCAGGTGGTACGATATTCAGTCGTCGGCTGTAGGCGCATCTTGGCTAGCTCAGTTTTTGAATATCACGCCTCTTGCGCATGGGCGAAATGGACTTGCACTTGCTCCTGCTATTGAGCACTTTTTGGGCACAGTTTGAATATCTGGGCCATAGTTAACATTCACAGATCTCAGCTGTGACTACTTCAAGAACTATAATCAGCTCCCCCATCCACTGCATGAGCCATTACCCCCCCCCCTCCATTTGGTATCATAGAATGGGAATAGCAGAGAAATTCTTCAAAAGTTAGCCATCTTTTATCATACGTAGCCAGGTTACCTCTCAATTTATAGACTATCTCTTCCAAGGTGACACGTTCATCTAGCTGTTTTAACCATATCTGACTAGTAGGCAGAGCTGCATTTTTCCACAGATCTGAAACACCTAATTTGGCACAAATAAGTGCTATATATATAACTTTCTGATGGCCTTCAGTAATATTGTCAATATCTCTTAGATCTCCTAACAAAATAATTTGAGGAGTCAGTACCACATATGTACTGACCTGCCCGCTAAGGATATCTTTGGTGTCCTGCCAGAACTTAAATAGTTTAGAGCATGAAGCCATCATATGCACTAGGTCCCCTATAGAGTGTCTACACCTAGGGAACCTGCCCAAAGGTGGAAACTTAGTTAACCTATCTGGGGTGTAGTCTTCAGATCTGTCTCTTTATATCTGTTGAGTCAGAACACTCAGATGATGTGCAATCAGCATTGTAAGTGGGATAACCTGATTCACTCACACATAGTGCAGACATGTCCCTTGTAGCAGTCTCAAAAGGAGATAGGATGCAGCACACTGTCTCCATTAACCTCCACTGCAGCACAGAAAACATAATACCATCACCAATAATGTAACTGGAACAATATTCATGTACAGTTGGCTTTTGTTCCAAGAGGCACTGCAGCATATAAAGAGCTGAATTCCACTGAGTGGAAACATTTTGAATCAGCTTTTGGTGGGTCACATTGTATTTCTTCTGCAGTTTGGATAATATCCGTACAGTCTTGCTTGGGTGAGAAAAGTGAGTCACAATATTTTTGCAAACAACAATCATACCATCAACTTTGTTCACTTTTCAGGAACCAACTGGCAATACAATGCATACAATGTGCAAAGCAAGAAGCATGTATGAACCCTCCATCCTGTACTGTTTTCAAGATGTTTCCTCCATTGTCACTTACTATAAAACCACATTTTAGACCATGAGAAGAAATCCAATCATTTAAGAGCTCATTTTGCCCTTGCAAGATATTTGAAGCTGTATGTAGTGCCATCTTTCGGGGTGTGTTTGTTTTTGAAGTGGCACAAGAGAAACTGACCCAATGTTAAGTAAGGGACATATAATCTATATCGTAACTGCTGGTGCAAATATTTGCTTTGACATGACTAATCCCATCCTCTGCAATTTTAAGTGCAAGCATCACTGTTGCTTTTAATGCCTGATAAATGATTGGTATTTCAACATAGGCAAAGCATCTTTGATAAGGAACATTATAACAAGGCTCTGCAAGTTTCATGGCCTCCCTAAAATCCTCACAATCTACTAAACAGTATGAGAAAAGGGCTCCAGTTAACATTTCCCCAATTTTATAATTAAAATGAAGGCTCTTTGGATGACTTTTGTTAAAAATATTCTTTTTCTCAAATGCCTAAGACAATGTTAGCTTCTTACAACATGTTCATACTGGTACATTAGACATGCGCTTTGTTCACCAGCTGGACATTGAAGTGGTGGACTTATATATTCAGTGCTATCACTGGATGTGCAATTGCTGAGGTGTCGGTGGTAATGGTGATCCTAGGGCTGGAAGTGGATCTGTCTGCAACAAGTTGACAAAATTCACTATGCATTTCTTCATTCTGATGCTTCTCATTAGTGGTCTGGGAGGTGGAAGTGGAGGACATGATTTCTGGCTGATCAAGCACTACTGAATGTGTCTTCAGATGGTGTTTTAGAGCTCTAGTGCCAAGATATGAAGCAACTTTACCATGGCTTACACTTTGTTTACAGATGCTACAGATTGCTCTGCATGGATCTGTTTTACTGACTGAAAAATAGTTCCACATTGCAGAAGCGACAGACTTGGTTTAAGTGCTAGGAATATAACTGAAAACTATATCATGTTTTTCTTTCACCTCTGCAAAAAAAATACAGGCCATCCATATTTTTTGTACCAATGGTGTTAGTAGAGTGAGCACTTTTACATTGCATTGCCAATTTTTTCATGTGTCTGCATTTCTGATGTTTTGGTGTATTGATTTAACTCTGTAACTTAGCTATTGTACATTGTTATGTAAGATGCTCTTGCCACATTACGTGGCCCGGGTCATACCTGAAAATGGTCCCTGGGATCAGCACACCTTCCCAGTTACCAAAGTCATAAATAAATAAATAAACTTGAGGGATTTTCACTTGAATCCAATGTAGAATAAGTCATGGATTTGTCCTTCTCATTGCAAATATTTGTGGATTCATTGCAACTGCACTACCTGAAAGCTGATGCTTTGACAGTAGCCTCGCTCATCTGGCTAGCATATGGGGCTGTTACTTCACCAACCACTAAAGTGTCAACTCAGACAAACAGCTTCTGTCTGAGTTAGAGTCGCTGTCACTTGTACTACTCTTATTGCTAGTCACATGGATTGTAACAGCTTGAACAGCATACATTATAGCACCTCTACAAGTGACACCAGCAGCTGCACAAGTTTTCTTAAAAAGTTCCCCTTTGCCATGGTTTATTGTGGCTGATGTGGAGCTTTTATTATCACCTGAAACATTTGTAGTATTTTTTCCTCCACCATCACCTGAACCACCACCAGCAGCAGAGCCAGATGTGTGCAGTCAACCATAATGGCACCAATGACAGTGTACAATTCCTGTCTTACAGAATGGTGTAGCTTAAATTACAAATTTGGTTTTGGCTTTATGGCTGTGATCTGTACTGGGAAGTTAGTTGAAGCAAATATGACATTGGATGGATCCCAGGTTCAAGGCTTATAGAATGGGCAAGAGCAAGGCACTGATGTCAGGAATTTGAATTCTCAATAAAAATGTTTTTTTTTTCACAACTGAATTTGTATTTATATATTGATAACCTGCCTCACCCAAAATATATCAGGGATTTATTTAAAACTGCAGTGCATTACAGCAGTGAAAATTTTCACCTATACTTTCTTATTCTATTTTAGCTTGCCTCTTATCTCCTGACTTGTATGATACCCTTCTTTCCTCATTTTGAGTTTGTTTGAGTAAATGTTTTCACATTTAAAATAAAAAAAAGGAGTGCTCCTTTTAATATGGCTCATACCAGGTTTTCATCAGTATACTCAGCTGATTTTGTAAACCTGTTGTCCCATAAGGTGAGTCAGTTATTTAAAATCACTTCTCCTGTGACAAAATTAACTATCATGCAGCAGGCAGTGCTCCCTGGCCTTATGGGACAACATGTGTTGGAAAAACAGCTGAGAATACGGATACAAACCTAGTCCTAGCCATTTTTAAGGAGTGTGCCTTTTAATATTTCAGATATGAAAAAGGTACTAAAACAGACTCAAAATGTGGGGAAAGAAGGGTATCGTACAAGTCAGGAGATAAGATACAATCCAAAACAAAATAAAGAAGCATAGGTCAAAATTTCCACTGCTGTCATGCACTACTGCTATAAAAAGCAGCTGACGCCTTCAGGATAACTTAAACAAAACATAATATTTAGACACAGGTCAGTTTATATTTCACATTAATTCTGTATTTTTTCCACTCCATTGTTTATTACTGATGCTATCTGTATGAAAATAGGATCTCTGCTCCTGAAGAGTTCATCTATTCCTGTTGCTTTCTCCCCACCTGAGGTCATACTGTACCACTTGTGACATCACAGTTACTCCCATGGCAACAGACTGTGATGTCACAACAGAAGATTATGACTTGAAGTAGAGAGTAAGCTACAGAGGCAGATGAACTCTAACAGATAAAGATCATGTATTTGTGCAAATTTCCTCAGTCATAAATAATGGAGAGTAGAAATCTATAGAATATATTTGGAATGCAGGCAGAATTGCACTTTATTATGTTTTTCAAAGTTTTCTTTGAGGCATCAGCAGCTCTTTAAGATACCACACACTGACTGCTGGGTGGTACATGTTCCTTCACAGTCACAGATGACTATATTTGATATGTCTCAGTCTCCTCCCCTGTCACTGTCACTGTCACCCAAAATATTTCTGGGATTTAAGATACCATACAGACACACACTGGACACATAGCAATCCAAGGGAGCACAGCACAGTTGGCTAGTATGCCATGCAGGAGTCACAGCTATTTTAAATGAATAAATTATTTATCTCAGTCTCCTCCCCTGTCACTCAAAATATTTCTGGAATTTGAGATGCCACACAGGCACACACTGGGCATAGAGCAGTCCAAGGCAACACAGCACAGTTAGCTAGTACACCATGCAGGAGTCACAGATATTTTTAAATGAATAAATGATTTATCTCAGTCTCTTCCCCTGTCATCCAAAATATTTCTGGGATTTAAGATACCACACAGACACACACTGGACACAGAGCAATCCAAGGGAGAACAGTACAGTTGGCTAGTATGCCATGCAGGAGTCATAGATATTTTTAAATGAATAAATGATTTGTCTCAGTCTTCTCCCCATCACCCAAAATATTTCTGGGATTTAAGATACCACAAAGGCACACACTGGGCACCATGCAGTCTGTGGGAGCACAGTTGGCAAGTACGCTATGCAGGAGTCATATGTGTCCTCTGGGAATTTTTTGAGACTATGCCACACTGAACATACAAAAAAAATTCTGGTTTCTCAAATCACTGTATAATTTTTTTCATTAAGTGCCACCACCACCACCACCACCACCAGTGTCTTTCCATCCCTGCTTACCCTGCCTCATTTTTCTAAACTTTTATACATGTTTTTTCTTTTGTAGTTACAGCATGTTCTCCAACTCTCCACACAAGGAGGAAAGATGTTTTAAAATTAGGGGGGATATTCTGAATTGATTTTGTGGTTGAATCAAAAGGAGATGTAGCAGCTAAAAACCCTTCCCCACCCCACTGCCTGTCCTTCCCTGCTTGGCCTGCCTCAGTTGTTTTTCACTCTTTGTTCTGATACTTGTTTCCTACATGTTCAGTATTTTTTCTTCAACCCTCCACACAAGGAGGAAATATAGTTTAAGTTAGGAGGATTGATCAATTTGATGTGGAATCAGAGTCACGGTGGACAGCAGACACAAGCTGTCAGCCCAAGTCAAGGAAGTGTGGTCTGCTCTCATGAACTCCCCTCCATAACTGTGGAACAGATTTGCACTGCAGGCTGCTAAAGTGAGATTCATTCATCACATGACTGAATCACAGTTAGGCAGCACATTTCAGGTGTTTTCACTGGCTCCCTTCCCCACGCAGCCTGTCGCCTCCTCCACCACTACTTCAGTTGTCAGACCTCCTCCACCATGTGTGATCCACCTGTCCTCTCTTGCCTTAAATAGCAGCAGCCAGTCTCTGACCGTTAGTTCCTCTTCCCACAAAGCCCAGTGCACATTTGTGCAAGCTGCAAGACCCACCCCACCATCCCATGAATGACGGGTCCACCTTCACTCACCTCAATGCCTGCCATGACTATGAGCAACATAGGATGCATTATTTCCTCCTCTGAGTGTGAAACCCTCACTTGAATCCATCGGCACTGACTGCATTCTCCTCCTAAGTTCCACTGCACAGATTGCCTGGTCCTTCACATAAAGCAGCTCACTGGCAGAGAGGTGAGCCAGAAATAATCAAAATAAAGAAAAAAGGATCATATCATTCTGTGAACCCTCTAGTGTTTGAGTTCTAAATTAGAGCTCCACCACCAAAATTTGAGCATGGTTCAAATCTTTTTGAATTAGTTTTGACAACCCTAATCCACACTGCTGTTAATTTAGGTTAACACAACCATGTTAATTATACTTCTGTATAAAACTTGTTTCAAAACCTTATAGCTTGCAAAATGTTCACATCTTTTTAGAATGAGCATAATCATAACCATATACCCAAGCTTCTGTATTTAAGAAGTTAAGTTTACCATGTCACCTCCCCAGCTAAGCCAATACAGAATATTATAAAATTTCATTAAAAATAATACTCAGACATCTAGTTATTTGTAGAGGCCTGGATTTCCTTTCTTTTAACTTCAAAATCTTGGTGAGTTTTCATCCTTTTGGCTGATAAAACATTCTTTCAGTGGCTGTCTCTTGTGTTAGTCTTTGTTTTCACTCCACACATACTCGAAACCTGGATCATGAACTCCTTTGGCTTTTAACACAGCAGTGCAGGCTTGCTTCTCCTAGTTCAGGCATCAATAGGCAGTCTCAGCTCTTATATTCTGGTTTTTGGCAGGAACTTCAAGCAGCACTGCACTAGTCCTGATTGGTCCTTGCAAAGAAGGGGGAGTGGTTAGATTTTTTCTTCAAAGTCTCCACCTCTTACTTAGAAAGTACAGTTTTAAGCCCAAAATTAATTTTTCTTCATAACTTCTGAATGCAACAAAATACCATCTTCAAACAAATATTTCTGGATTCAGTATACAATCAGGAGTCTTTTAAAATGTGTATCATTTTTATAGGACAAGTATTTCAAGAGATAAGTTAAAAATGACTATAATTTTAATTCTTAGCAAAATCTTTAAAACATGAAACAGTCGTTCTGTTCTCCAGGTTGCAGGCTCCAAAATTAGTTTTTTTTTTCCAGGTATCACTTTAAAAGGTTAATGAAAAGGCAAACGCTTCTTCCTGAGGATAGCTTCCTTTGTTTGTAAGCAGTGAACCATGAAGTCATGCTTTCTGCAACTGTTAGAGAAATCTTCCAGTTGGTGTGACACTTTTCTGCCACCATGCACTCATCCAAAAGTCATATTTTTAGATTTGTCTTGACACCAGCCTCAATTTAAGATCAAACACCCATATTTAACTCTTGTAGCTTTAGCACATTTTTTTTTGTGAATAACAATGCTTGTAAAGTTGCTGCAGTCATAAAACTAAGTCATTTAATAGATTAACAGGAATTTTACCAGCTGATGTAATTTGGTGCTTGGATCATGTACCAATTCTTTTTTAGTAAAAAAACAAAAGCTCCATGCATGTTAAACCAATTAGAGATTCACACCAGTCTTTTTTCCTTTTTCTTGAAGATAGCTGCTTTTGGAGTAAGGCACTAAAGCTATAACTCTTGTTGAAATGTCATTGAGGCACGTGGTTACTAGGCAACATTATTAATGAAGTTCTTCCTTTGCAGCTAGTTGAGATGCAAGAAGATCCTTTAATATTGCTTTAACGAGGCCAATTTAAGGTATATTCCATAGTCATAGATGCCATGTCCTCTTAAGTTTAATTTACGCAGAATGAAGTGGAAAGAAGTTTTTTTTTCTTCATGCAGTCTTCTTTCTTGCTTAGAGAACTTATATAGACAACAATTTAAAGCAGTTGTCTCTGTACTGCACCACAATTACCTTAATTAATAATTAAGTATATATAAAGAATATAAAATAGTAATTAAAATAATGCAAAATAATAATATTATAATAAAATATATTTTCCAGAACTACAATTTGTTCCTACATGTCCCCCCTTTTGAATTAAAATGCACCCCAATAATGCATTTTCTAATTCAAAACTGTAATCCTACTATATTGGTATATAGTTTAAGCATCACAGAAAAAATTAAACACAAAATGCAAAGTTGCATTATCATGTAGTAACTTATGATATTATCAGTGCATGACATCATCACATGACATCATTACATGACATCATTAGATGTGACATCATCTGAGATGTACATTTATGCATAGAACTATGTACAGTACTACTATTAAACATGAGTACAACTGTGTACACTTTAACTGCTTTAACACATTTTTTACATTGTTTTAAACATTTTACAAGTACAACAAACTAATTTTTTGTTCATGTTTTTCAAATATCATTACAATTAACATTTTCAGTGTAACTATTGTTCATCATTTTCACTTTTACATAATCTTGTACCTTTTTAATTTTTAGTATTGCTGTACATGTAAGCCAGTAGGCTATTTTTGTTAATATTTCATAAGTTCTGTCCCCCGTGTGCTGAAGGTACTACTTATCTGGGCCTTTGCGACTTTTACCAGTCTTTACCTTTTTGGTAGTACATGGATTTTAGTTCACAGTCCATATGTAGATCACTTTCAGAGCTCATAGTTATATTGGGATTCTTAATGAAATTACAAAAGTTTTCTACCATTGTGTTACTTTATTGTACTTTTATTAAATCAAAATCTGATTCATCACTAGTTTTTGTACATTTTCTTTAACTTAAAATCAAAATTAAAATCAGGCTTAATATTTTTTGTTTGTATTCTTAAGATGCTTGAGGTGTTTTATACTAGCGTACATAAATGGGGCCTTTACTAGGGTTTGTGAGTACCCTGGTAACATGAAGGTGAGTCACCCAACAATCATGGGCATCTTTTGAAAACATGTCTTTCAATTTAAAGAACATTTTACAAACAAGTTTCTTCCTTTCCTATTTTAGTTTTACAAGTACTCACTTGTTTAACTTGTTCCTTAAAATTTGAAAAAGGTAAGTTTTTACCTGAATCTACCCTTATTTTAATCATCTCAAATATATTTTTTTCATCAGCGACTACATATACTTTTTAAAATTTTTTTGTTTCAATGTTTTCCTAAGTAATACCTTCTGTTAGTCCCCCCAAAAACTTGAACAACTAATTTCTGAATCATAAAGGATTCTCCCATCACTACTTCTAACCCACAGTCAGCTTTTAAAGTGACAGGCTCTGCTTTTGGATTATGTACTAAAACATTTATTACTTTAGTGTTCATATCCAGGCAAGGTGTGGAATGGATCTTTAAATCCATATCACTACCGCAGGTTAAGCACACACACACCAGTTTTTGTCAGGCACTTCTTTGCCTTTCTTTTCATTAATCCTAACAGACAATTCCTTTACATTATTTGAAACTGTTGTGGTGGACTCACTCATCACATGGCACACTTGAGAAATAGTTTGTCCAGGCCTCAAGGCCTGGGGTGTCACTTTTATTGGGTAAGGGTCTCCCCTTATTCATGACCACAGAATTTCATTAGCTAAGCTTATATACATACCCAGTCACACAAAGTACATCTAAACCAAGATATGGAAGATTTCAAACCTTGCATTACATACAAGATGTTGTATACTTTTTACCCTATCTGGAGTTTCAGCACACAAATGCCTATACTTTTTCAAACTTCCTTTGCTGCTTGGAACAATTTTGAAGCCACTTTTTTTAACACTGTAACACCATGCACTGACTGGACAATACATAGCCTAGGCACAACACAGAACTAGTTATTTACAAGTTCTCTGTTTTGACTGGCACCTTAAATTTACCTTTTGTTATATTTAGTGGCATCTCCTTTCCATGGTCCTTGGTAGGCCCTGTACTTGGAGTTTAATGTCTTTGTGTCAGGAACAGGATGGCACTGAGAAAGAACAGGGTTTAATTTCTTTGTGAAGAAAGTTAGGCCTCTGTTTTAATCACAGATTTACCACATTTTGTTTTGACAACCAAACCATATAAGCTTTACTTCTCCATTTAGCCAAATTGTAAGAATTACCAAAAATAGATGCATTAGTTACATTAGAACAAATAAAATTTAGTTTACTTATTATATCATTTTTTTTAAATAGCATGATTCTGATTGTTTCAAAACTTTAAGACTCTTTCTAAATGGAATATGCCTCTTTACCTGTGACCACATATCTTTGTGAAAGTAGTCCAAGATAGGATTAATCCATTTTAGAAGGTCATTTCCAATCAAGAAATCATTACTTGCTCTGTTTGTAACATACACTGGA
This sequence comes from Neoceratodus forsteri, assembly GCA_016271365.2. Classification (NCBI taxonomy): domain Eukaryota; kingdom Metazoa; phylum Chordata; order Ceratodontiformes; family Ceratodontidae; genus Neoceratodus; species Neoceratodus forsteri. The sequence continues at coordinate 1,550,102,089 of CM057449.1, read as the reverse complement.
TGTTTAATTAACCAAATTTCAGTTTTAACCAAACTTTACCTAAGGTCTTCTGAGCTTCTTCTCCATAACCTACAATTTGTAAGCTGTCAGAAAGGGTTTTCAGCTTCTTTGAGTCACCTAAGGCATTACTCAAGTTTATCAAAGAGACACGTAGACACCAGGGTTACTTTGACTCCTGAGTCAAGAAAGGCCTCCTGATTCAGGCTGTTTTCAATGTTTATGTCAAAGTAAAATCTTTCTGCTTTTTCTTTAGGAATTAAGTTGCCTGGGTAGAAATTGTGTTTCTCCCCCCTTGGCAACATAGCACTTTTACTAGGACATTTTACACTGTTTTTGTACTAACTGTGGATGCCTTTTGAGAGAGGCTAGGCACAGAGATAGCATTTTTATTTTCACTTGGCATTTCATTTTTAAATCTTATTCCAGTCTCATTACCCTTTTTAACAACAGTGGTTTCTTTTACCATGTCAGCAAGAAGGTAGACAGAATCTGTAAGTCACATAGCACTACTACTCCCACCTGCACTAGGTACTGTTGAAGAAAGATTTTCCACAAGATCGAGAGAGGCAGGATGTGACTGAGCTTTGCAAAACAGCATTTTCAATCTTTAGCTTAACCAAAGCACAGTAGTTATCGGAAAAGTCTTTTTTACTTTCTTGTAACAGCTTTTCTAATATTTCAACCTGACCTGTAGGTTTACCACATTCAAAAGATTTATCTTTCAACATTTTTATTTAGCTTTCTTATTTTATCATACTGTAATTGGTCAACCAGCAATGAGCATTTTTGGTTAATTCTTTTTAGTTGTTTCACTCTTTCTGTCTTTTTTTGCCTTTGTCTAGGGGTAACTTTAGCTTTTATTGAGAAACAAAAACAGAAAAAATAGTATTCATGTCATTCAGTAACTTTGCAACTAATAATAATATCTATTTCTCGTACACATTAGGGCATGGACTGTTATTCACTAAACAATTATCCCTGTGGACTAGCCCCCAGAATGTTAAAACAATAGGTTAGAATACCAATTTCTTTTATGGGCACTTAGCTAAGCTTTTAGCCCCGTGTCACAAAATTTGCATATATCACATAAACAATGTAAGGCTGGCTCAAACCTTACTTTACAACCTACTGTGTATCAGTTCTAAATAAACAGAAAAACATTTATGTTACACCCACATGTAATATGTAGAAAAATAGATTTTATTTATCCCTATGCAATTTAACTAATTACAAATAATTTTTGCATAGATAATAACACATAGTAAACCAATAAAAAGTAATATAAACATGAACAACAAAGATTTCAGAAAATAAACAAAACAACAAAGAAAAACTAGCAAAATTCAAAAGCAATGAATAACGGACATATACCATGCCTTCAGCATGCTTTTGTATATAGCATAAGAACTTGCAAACTCTTTACATTAGTGTCTTGGACTACATTTCTGTATAAAACTTGTTTCAATATCTTATAGCTTGCAAAATGTTCACATTTTTTTACAATGAGCATAAGCTTAACTATATACCCAAGCTTCTGTATTTAAGAAGTGAAATTTACCATGCCAGCTCCCCAGCTAAGCCAATAAAGAATATTATAAAAGTTCATTAAAATAATACTCAGACATCTGGTTATTTGTAGAGGCCTGGACTTCCTTTCTTTCAACTTCAAAATATTGGTAAGTTTTCCTCCTTTTGGATGATAAAAAGTTCTTTCAGTGGCTGGCTCTTGTGTTAGTCTGTTTTCATTCCACACACACTCGAACCCTGGATCATGGACTCCTTTTGCTTTTAACACAACAGTGCAGGCTTGCTTCTTCTGGGTCAGGCATCAATAGGCAGTCTCAGCTCATTTGTTCTGGTTTTGCCAGGAACTTCAATCTGTACTTATAACAGCAGAAAATGTCCATTCCACCATAGCATGTACTCTTAGCATCTCAATTGGGAGCAGACTGACCAGCTCCTCTTGGGACCTATCTTTTATTACCTCTGGTCCAGAGTAACATCACTTTTTGTCTTGGTCATTACTGCACCAGTCCTGATTGGTCCTTGCAAAGGATGGGAGAGTGGTTAGTTTTTTTCTTCGGAGTATCCACCTCTTACTTAGGAAATACAGTTTTAAGCCCAAAATAATTTTGTCTCCATAACTTCTGAATGCAATAAAATACCGCCTTCAAACAAACATTTCAAGATTCAGCATAATCTCTGGAGTCTTTTAAAATGTCTCTCATGTTTATGGGACAAGTATTTTAAGAGATAAGTTAAAATGACTATAAATTTAATTCTTAGCAAAATCTTTGAAACATGAAATAGTCATTTTGTTCTCCAGGTCTCAGGCTCCAAAATGAGTTTTTTTTTTCAGGTAGCACTTTAAAAGGTTACTAAAAAGGCAAAAACTTCTTCCTGAGGATAGCTTCCTCTGTTTGTAAGCAGTGAATCATTAAGTCATGCTTTCTGCAACTGTTAAAGAAATATTCCAGTCGGTGTTACATTTCTCTGCCACCATGCACTCATCCAAAAGTCATACTTTTTTTATTTGTCTTGACACCAGTTTCAATTTAAGATCGCACACTTTATTTAACTCTTGTAGTTTTGGCACATTTTGCTTGTAAATAACAATGCTTGTAAAGTTTCTGCAGCCATAAAACTTAGTCATTTAATAGATTAACAGGACTTTTATCAGCTGATGTAATTTGGTGCTTGCAGCATGTTGCAGTTCTTTTTTAGTAAAAAACAAAAGCTCCATGCATGTTAAAACAATTAGAGATTCACTTCAGTCTTTTTTTTATTTATTGCAGATAGCTGCTTTTGGAGTAAGGCACTAAAGCTAAAACACTTGTTGAAATGTCATTGAGGCATGTGGTTACCAGGCAACATTATCAGTGAAGTTCTTCCTTTGCAGCTAGTTGAAATGCAAGAAGCTCCTTTAATATTGCTTTAACAAGGCCAGTTTAAGGTATCTTCCAGAGTCATAGATGTCATGTCCCCTTAAGTTTCATTTAAGCAGAATAAAATAGAAAAAAAGTGTTGTTTTTTTTCTTCTTGTAGACAATCTTCCTTCTTGTTTAGAAAGGTTATGGAGACAGCAATTTAGTACCACAATTACCTTAATTAATAATTAAGAATTTATAAAGAATATAATGCAAAAAAATAATATTATAATAAAATATATTTTCCATAACTAGGATTTGTTCCTACAATGCCACTACAAATCTCACTGCACCTGAGATAATGGAGAAAAGCAGCCATGCCACTACAAATTCCAGTGCACGTGGGAAAATAGTGAAAAGTGTCCATGCCACTACAGATTCCAGTGCACTTGGGATAGTAGAGAAAAGTGGCCATGCCACTAATGATACTGGTGCACCTGTGATAGTGGAGAAAAGCAGCCATGGCACTATAAATACCAGTGCACCTGAGATAGGGGAGAAAAGTGGCCATGCCACTTCAGATCCCAGCGCACCTGAAATAGTGGAGAAAAGTGACCATGCTACTACAGAACCTGATGCAGCTGGGATGGTGGAGAAAAGTGGCCATACCACTACACTACAGATCCTAATGCATCTGGGATAGTGGAGAAGAGCAGCCACACTATTATAAATCCCAATGCAACTGAGATAGGGGAGAAAAGTGGCCATGCCACTTCAGATCCCAGTGCACCTGGGATGGTGGAGAAAAGTGGCCATACCACTACAGATCCCAGTGCACCTAGGATAATGGAGAAGTGTCCATGTCACTACAGATCTCAATGCACCTGAGATAGTGGAAAAAAGCAGCCACACCACTATAAATCCCAGTGCAACTGCGATAAGGGAGAAAAAATTGCCATGCCACTTCAGATCCCAGTGCACCTGGGATAATGGAGAAAAGTGGCCATGCCACTATAGATCCAGATGCACTTGGGATGGTGGAGAAAAGTGGGCATGCTACTACAGTTCCCAATGCATCTAGGATAGTGGAGAAAAGTGGCCATGCTACTATAAATCCTGATGCACCTGGGATGGTGGAGAAAAGTGGCCATACCACTACAGACCCAAGTGCACCTGGGATATGGGAGAAAAGCAGCCATGCACTACAAATCTTGATGCACCTGGGATGGTGAAGAAAAGTGGCCATGCCACTACAAATCCCAATGCACCTGGGATAGGGGACAAAATCAGCCATGCCACTACAAATCTCGATGCACCTGGGATAGGGGGAGAAAAGCAGCCATGCCACTACAAATCCCATTGCACCTGGGATAGTGGAGAAAAGCAGCAATACCACTACAAATTCTGATGCACCTGGGATGGTGGAGAAAAGTGGCCATGTCACTACAAATCCCAGTGCTCCTGGAACAGTGGAGAAAAGTGGCCATGCCACTACAGATTCTCATGTACCTGTGATACTGTGGAAAACTGGCCATACCATTACAATGCCCTATGCACCCTGGATAGTGGAGAAAAGTATGCTGCAATAAATTCTAGTGCACTTAGGGTACCAAAGAGAAGAGGCCATAATACTACAGATCCCAGTGCATCAGGATAGTGGAAAAAGCAGCCATGCTGCAACAGATGTTGGTGTACCCAGAATAGTAAATAAAAGAGACCATGCTGCTACAGATCCCAGTGTACCAGGGACACAGGAGAAAAGTGACAGGGTCACTACTGATCCCTTCACACCAGGGGTATATTAAGAAAACCTCTGTGCCACTACTGATCCCAGTGCACCCAAGGTACTGGAGAAAAGCAACTGTGCCACTATAGATTCTGATGTACTTGGGATCATAGTGAAGAACTGCTGTGCCACTACAGATCCCTGTGTACCTAGGACTACATTTTCAAAAAGCAGCCATGCTGCTACAGATCCTGATGTACCCAGGAATGACTTAGAAAAATTCTTTTTTGTTATGTCAGTGTGTGCATTGTCCGTCCTGGACCCACCATTTCATGACCTGCTCTTTTTTTTTTTTGCCACTGACTGACAGCTAAAATGTGCTCAAATAGAAAAAGATGCTACTCTCACTTTTTGGTTTAGTGAGCTACCCGGAAACATTAGTACTGCAGCACAAAACTACAGAAGAGACTTTCTCTCTACTTCTTTGATTGCAAACATGGAAATGGAGGCTCCGGGAGATGGCATGAGGGAGGCATAGAGGTGGAAATGAGAATCCAGGATCCTGCATAGATGTGTGGCAATTCACCATACAGGAGTGAGTTCAAATAAAATGGGGACATTCTGTCAATGCAGCTCCCAGCTAGGGCATAAAAAACCCACATATACTGTACTATGGAAATATAGTCCTACAAGGACAAGAATGATCCTTACTGCAGGGATTAGGAACAGCCTCTTGTTCAGTACTGCACTACATAATTCTGGCAAAAGGATTATTGCTACTGTAATTAGTACTAAAAGGGCTTGAGCTTGAACCACTGGCAATTAAATGTGTGTGCATTGTTATGACATGCATTTATACATCAAAACATACTGTGCTGCATGGCAGCAATCAGAGACAGTGGCACACACATGTCAAAGGCACTTTCTTTTTGCTTCAGCCAGATAAAGTGCCCAGATTTCAGATTCAGATAAAGAGCAAACCATTAAGTATTGTTTTCAGCTGGCCAGCAGTAAAGAGTTGAATAGTAGGGATCAGTAGCAAACTTTTATATGCTGCACTTCCCTTCCCGGTGCTGATAGCAACAGTCAGTCATTAAGGCCTTGTAATGTAGTTACAGTTTATAATGACTTAATTCCTGTATATGGTTGGTACACTGCTAATTATATATATATATATATCTTAACATGCTTAAATATCTTATTTCGCTAACTTAAAATCTTTATTTTAATCCCCCAAATTTTCTCTAGAATTGTTTTTCTTATTTCTTATCAATTAAGAAAAATAGTTCTGATATCTAGATAAATTTGTTTTAGTATTGTGAAGAAAAAAAGCTTATTTCATGATAACATTTTTTTTTTATTTGAATGCGTTTTTTAATGTAACTGATTAAAAGTCTTATATTGTTTTATAGCTTCATGACACCATCATGTTTTCAGACTAAAATACAAATTTTTGGAGGTTTCTTTTTCCCAAACCAGTTTTAGGGAAATAAAGTTGTTTTTTTTGGGGGGGGGTTGTTTTGTTTTGTTTTGTTTTTTTTTCACGTTTTCCTGAGTGGCTTATAATATTCACTTTGTTTCTGGTGGCTTTTTTAACTGAATCTTATGATTATGCACTGTCTCATTGGCCAAACTCCTATACCTCACCTTGTACCATACAACTCATTTATTGTCATTGTGATGCACACACACATATACACACACATACACCATGACCCCACTACAGCATTGTTTTATGTGATTGAAAAATAATCCATGCTTTTTTATATGTAATACTGCAAATAATAATAATAATGTATTGACGAGATGAAATATCTTTGATGCCAAATTGAAATCTTGCATTAAAATCCCACATATTTTCTATGGCAGTTATTTCTTGTTGCCTACAAAAAAAACAGGTATACTGCAACATTTTTATTTCAATAGTTTTTAGCTAACCAAATACATTCTTATTTTAAAACTTTATGGCACCATTGTGTTTCCAGACCAGAATGCTAGTTTTTTTGAGAGTTAGATTTTTTCCTTAACCAGTTTTAGGAATTGATGAGTGACAACCTTGTTTTGTTTGTTTGTTTTTCACTTTTCCGAGTGGCATAACTTATTCCCTTTGTTTTTGTGGTGCATCTTACAGGGACACTGCCGTTGTTTGAGAGACCTCCCGGCTGCGAGGGTAGCTGCTGCTGCTCTCCCCCACCCCCGAAGTGAGCCTCAGCTGATCAGGGCGCTGCCATTGTTTGAGGACCTCCCCGGTCGCGAGGTAGCCACTGCCTCCCCCACCCCAAAGTTAGCCTCAGCTGATCAAGGGATGCTGCCGTTGTTTGAGGGACCTCCCGGCTGCGAGGGTAGCCACTGCTGCTCTCCCCACCCCCAAAGTTAGCCTCAGCCGATCAAGGGATGCTGCCGTTGTTTGAGGGACCTCCCGGCTCGCGAGGTAGCCACTGCTGCTCTCCCCACCCCAAAGTTAGCCTCAGCTGATCAAGGGATGCTGCCGTTGTTTGAGGGACCTCCCGGCTCGGTGGTAGCTGCTGCTCTCCCCACCCCCAAAGTTAGCCTCAGCTGATCAAGGATGCTGCCATTGTTTGAGGGACCTCCCGGTCGCGAGGGTAGCCACTGCTGCTCTCCCCACCCCAAAGTTAGCCTCAGCCGATCAAGGGATGCTGCCGTTGTTTGAGGGACCTCCCGGCGCGGTAAGCCGCTGCTGCTCTCCCCACCCCCAAGTTAGCCTCCAGCCGATCAAGGGATGCTGCCGTTGTTTGAGGGACCTCCCGCTCGAGAGGGTAGCCGCTGCTGCTCTCCCACCCCCAGGCGAGCCCCAGCCGATTCAAGACGCTGCCGTTGTTTGAGGACCTCCCGGTCGCGAGGGTAGCCGCTGCTGCTCTCCCCCACCCCCCGAAGCGAGCCTCAGCCGATCAAGGTAATTCTGCTAATTCCACTCCTCCTTACTCCAGGGCATTCTTCACAGTGCATTTTTCACCCTACTGAAAGGAGTCACGGCTTACCTGAGCATTCCTGTGACTCTGTGTTCACCCTTGCACCTGCCGTTGTCTTGGAGCCATGCGGAAAACGCCACTCTGTCTTTCTTCTCGAGCTGCTGCGTAGGACAAGGACTCTGGCGCCATCTTTTGAACTTTAAATTCGCAATCGGCGTATATATGCTGATTGGTTTCTGTTTAGCCATTTTGTGCCTTTTGCCTGCATTTTTTAGCATTCCTATCTGTTACCTTAAATTGGGTTACCATACCATGTGATGATTTTGTTCATTTACTGTACTGATTGCTTTAGTACAACCTGTTGCCTTAACTGTTGAAAACGCTCTTGTATTAGCATAGCTGTTCATTTGCTAGCAACACATGTTGCAGGGATCCTAACCTGTTGCCACAATTTTGTAGAATAATTAGTTCCTGACTCGCCTATTCTCACACAACCTCCATACCAGTGTGACCCCTCTCAGCCCCCCTGCCCTGCCTGTCTCTCCATTGTCCTCCCCCAGCACTCCTGTCTCTCTGTAGTCCTCCTCCCGCACTCCTCGGCGTATATAATGGCTCACCCTGATTGCTTTTCTCTCTACAGGGACGCTGCCATTGTTTGAGGGACCTCCCGGTCATGAGGATAGCCACTGCTGCTCTCCCCCACCCCCCGAAGCGAGCCTCAGCCGATCAAGGTAATTCTGCTAATTCCACTCCTCCTTACTCCAGGGCATTCTTCACAGTGCATTTTTCACCCTACTGAGAGGAGTCGCGGCTTACCTGAGCATTCCTGTGACTCTGTGTTCGCCCTTGCACCTGCCGTTGTCTTGGAGCCACGCGGAGAATGCCTGCAAGCTGTCTTTCCTCTGCGCTGCTGCGTGGGACTACCCTGCCAGCTTTGCGGCTGCCCCACCACCCACCACCACCCGTGGTTGACACGAGCTTTATAGCTCTCATCACGTGGGCTGATTTATCCTATCAGCCCACTTTACCATCTGCAGGCTATTGCAGTTCGCCACTAGAGGCCTGCTGGCGTTTTCTCTTTGTGTGTACCTGGCTGACTGCTTTATGTGCGTCTCCTAGGCACATTATTTTGTGACTCTGGCATCCTGTGCTCTTTTTAAGGCACCATACCACAGGTGAAGAGCTGTCCCCTGACTCCTCTCCTTGCCTTAACCACTGCCCCAGTCCCAGCCCCACCTATGACTCCGTGACACCTTTTCACTCTTGCAGTTGCCCCCGGGGCTCCATTAGGTTTACTCCTATTGTGAACTGGTTCTCTGGACACTGCACCTAAAGCCCAGGGTTACCTGGCAGCCCAGATAGACCAGGCCATGGATCCTCTTGTGCAGCCAGCCAACACACCCTCCTATCCTGGTCCCCCAGCAACTCCATACCCCCCCAAGCTGCCCCCAGCATGGCTGTCTAAAAAAGGCCTACATAACAAAGCGGAACTGACTGCATGGGTAACCCTGTATGGGCCTGACATCCTGGGTATCATGGAAACATGGCAGAAGCGTGATATTCCTGACACCGCATGTGCCATTCCAGGTTACAGCCTCATCAGGCTGGATAGGACCAGCAGTAAACGTGGGGGGGTGTACTCCGATATTTCAGGGGGCACCTAAACGTATCCGTTGTGGCACTTTCTCCACCAGACTCTACAGGTTGTGAATTCATTCACTCCATCCTACTGCTCAGTAACAGAAAAAAGTTGCACCTGGTCTGTGCCTACAATCCGCCTAAGGGAGGCTTACCAGGACTCTCCTCTCTACTTGACCACCTTAAAGGCAAGGTTGGGTCTAATGAGGTGCTTATCCTGGGGGATTTCAACCTCAACTGGCTGGGGCCTAATACCAAACTTTATAAGCCACTTCTGTCTGGCCTCGCCCTCAATCAGACCATCACAGTACCCACTAGGACCTCCTCCCAGTGGGACAAGGGGTCGCTTATTGACTGGCTACTGTGCAACCGACTGGATAAAATCATCCAATCTGGCACCCTCCCAGACACCATATCGGACCACTCACCCATTTACTGCATCTGGGGATCCATCACCCCCAAAATTCCTAGTAGAGTGATTCAGATGAGGGATTACTCCAAGCTTATCCTTCACGACTACTTGGACGACCTACGTCATACCGATTGGTCTAGGGTTCTCAGCAGCAATGACCCTACCATAGGACTGGACCACTTCCTTGAGATTCTCATCCCCTGCAGAACAGGCACGCTCCCCTCACAAAAAGGAGGGTGAGGGGTACTGTCACCAAGTGGCTCCATGGTGGACTACTCGCTCTCATGAAGCAGACAGACAAGAGTTGGATCAACTACAAAATTTCCAGTGAAACACATGACCTCCTTGAATATCGATGGCTCAGGAACTCTTGCAAGGCCGCAATACATGCCACCAAGAGTGAGTTCTGCAAATCAGCCATGCTCCAATCAGCCTACAACCCCTGGTGCTTCTGGCAAAACATCAAAAATATGGTCGTTGTGTCTGCCGGCTTTTCGATTAGTGAAACATAAATGTGAGGGGGCCAACTGTAACAACCCCCCAGACCATAGCCTCAGCATTCAACTGTTCTCCAGACTGTCTGCCTCCACTCCCATCCCAAACTCCTCCCCTGAACCTCAGGGACACCCCCCCCCCGCTTCCGTTTTACCTGAAACAAATCTCTGTTAGAGAGACTCAAGCTCTCCTTGCTGGTCTCTCACACCACTCAGGGGTGGGTTATGATAACCTTGAGCCTAAGTTTCTTAGTCTGGGGGCACCCCTCCTCGCGCGGCCAATTACCCATATTTTTAACTCTTCCCTCACCTCTGGAATCGTACCTGATGTGTGGAAGGTAGCCAGGGTTGTCCCGGTGTTTAAGCATGGCGACCCCAAGAAGATGAACAACTACCGCCCCATTGCCATACTCCCTGCTACCAGCAAGCTTCTTGAAAAGGCTATAGCTGGACAAATCTCCCATTACCTGCAGGAGTATGCAGTTCTCTCCCCACTCAGCACGAGTTCAGGAAGGGGCATAGTACGGCCACTGCTATCGCCATGGTCACCTCCGAGGTCCGATCCACTATAGACATTGGCAATTTGACTGGGGCCATCTTTGTCGACCTCTCCAAAGCCTTTGATCGGGTCGACCACAGTCTCCTTCACTCAGCTCTACTAGGGCTAGGCTTCTCCCCCCGAGCCCTTGATTGGTTCTCCAACTACCTTGGGGGGAGACAACAATATACCTGTTTTAACCGAGCCCTTTCGGACCTCTCCCCAGTCAGATGCGGAGTACCCCAAGGGTCCATACTCGGCCCCATTCTGTTCTCCCTCTATATAAATGAACTCTCCTCCATTACAACCTTCGGGTCTACCACACTCTATGCAGATGACCTGGTACTGTTATCCAGCTCCCAGGACATCTCTACCATCGACTCCCAACTCAACTCTGACTTTGGGCGTATCCTTAACTGGCTCATGGGACACAAGCTCACCGTTAATCCAAACAAAACCCATGCCATGTTATTCGGGTCGGTGGCCAAAACCACATCTTGCCCCTCCCCCTTGCCATATATGGTGAGAATGGCTCCCTCCTGCCTGTCCTGAAATCTGCTAGGTACCTAGGGGTGACCATAGATCCTCAGCTTGATCTCACAGTGCACCTCCGCAACATATGCAAAGCAATGAACAGTAAGCTTGGCCTGGCCTACAGGGCCAAGGACTGCCTCACCCCAGCCGCTCGGCTCGCCATAGCCTGGGGTATCCTCCTACCCATGCTCTGCTATGGGCTTGTTGCCTTTCGCCGATCTGATTGCCTATCTTGCTAAATGGGATATGGCCTATAATAATATATGACGTTTCGCCCTCTCCGCTCCTCGCCTTACCCATCGGTGTGCCCTCTACACCCGTCTGGAGTGGCTTTCCCCTGATAAACACCATGTCTTTGTCCTCAGTAATATGGTGGATAATATAGTCCGTACTGCTTGCCCCCGCCACCCTTGCCCTTCCCTTCAAACACTGCACCCCAGCCTATCAACTTAGGTCCAGCTCAACTTTGGTTTGCAAGATCCCTAGGACCCGCTCCCTCACTGGTGATTGGGCCTTCTCCACCTACGCCCCGAGACTCTGGAACTCCCTCCCTGCCCTAGTCTGAGCCACCCCTTCCCACCCCAGCTTCAAAACGTCCCTCTGGAAGCTCCTCAAAGCTGCCTCCACCTGTCTTTGTGCCAACTAACTGCTGGCATCAGCGGCCGCCTGATTCCACTCCCATAAGCATGATTCGGCCTCTGCCTCTCTTCACTTTAGCACTTCTCATGGTCACGGCTGCTTGACTCCTCTCCCACCAGCTGTATTCAGCCTCTGCCTCTCCCCACCATAGCACTTCCCACTCTCCCCTGACAGGCGTCCCCATTAGCTCCATCCCCTGTAACATCTTGAAGTACCCAGGCTATTTTTGACCTGCCCCCTGGGCATGTAACTGGATTGGGCAGTTCTCTCCCTGCAGTTTGAGCCTTAATCTGCCGGGGTTGTCCCGAGGTTGTGTCCTTCCCCCTCCCCTCACCCACTAGTTCCATGCTGCCCTGTAGCACTGTTTACTCTCCTCCCTGCCTGTTTCCTGACACATACCTGGTTTGTTCACTGATCCTGCTCCCCCCTTAGTTACCTGTGCCTGTAGTCTTCTACCTCCTTGTCACCTTATTGGGTTTACGTATTTGAGTTGTAGTTGTAATCATGTTTGCTAGGTCTGCCTCTGTACCATGTCTATATACTGTACTTCTGGCCCCACCTGTGTGTGGGTGAGTATGTCACTCAGTCTTTGCACCATGTTCCCTGTACTAAATTCTCTCTGGCCCACCTGTGCTGTGGGCCTGTATGCTACCTTGACTATGTACCATGTTTTTCTGTATTGTACCTTCCCGGGTCGCACCTGAAAATAGGCACTTGTTGTCTACTGTGCCTACCTGGTTAACAAAAACAAATAAATAAATAAATAAATCTTCAGGGCCATATCAGTACTTACTTTCAGGGTAACCAAGCTTTCATATCACAATACACCATGGGCTGGATATTCAAAAGGGTTGCGCCATGCGCAATAGGATTGCACCTGCACAAGTCCGAAATTGCGCCATTCTGCGATATTCAGCAGGAGGCAGTTGCGCCCCCCAAGTCATGCTGAGCAACAGCACAATGCTAATGAAGGCATGCTCAACTGGAGGGGGAGGAACCTTGCATAAACTGCACAGCCCGATATTCAGCCGGGCATGCAGAGTTGTGCAGGCGCAACCCCTACCTGCGCCTGCACAACTTTGGGCCAAAAAGGATTAAGTCGAGGGCCACCCACAGGTGAGCTGCCACATTGCAGAGTGCAACACAGCAGCTGCCACCTGTGGGTGGCCCCCTGTTCCCTGTGCCCCCGCGGCCCAATCGCGGGCGCAATAATAACCCCTGTGCCCGATCGGCGGGCAGAACCACTCCCCCACTCCCCGTGGCCCGATCACGGGCAGGGACACTCCCGTGGCCGATTGTGGGCAGAACACTCCCCACTAGCCCAATCGAGGGCAGATCTCACTCCCCTGACTGGCCCGATCACGGGCAGAATGTAAATTACCCCTGACTGGCCCGAACCTGGGCAGAGCGTAAATGAACCCCCTGACTGGTCCGATCGTGGGCAGAGCGTAAATGACCCCCGACTGACCCGATCATGGGCAGACGAGTTCAACCCCCAAAGACCAATATCCCTGGTGGTCCAGTGGACCGTGAAGCCCGATCGGGCATAAGGTCAACCCACCCCCTCGCGATCGGGCAGTCGGGGGGGGTTCATTTACGTTCTGCCCACGATCGGGCCAGTGGGGGGGTTCATTTATGTTCTGCCCACCATCGGGCTAGTGGGAGGAGAGATTTACTTCATGCCCGCGATCGGGCTGCAGGGGGCGTCGGTCCCCGCGGCTGCTGCCTGGCAGGGCGCCAGGTGCAAGTCATCGGGGATCCGCGCACCTGCATGCTAATGGCATGCAAATGGGGCCGTAATTAGATGCAAATGGCCTCCCGTGCACCTTGCATAAATTATGGCCCCATTTGCATGTCACCTTTTGAATATCGGAAATTTGCACATGGCGCAATGGAACTTGTGCCACCGCATCTGAATGCTACACTCTGACCACTTGCGGTGGCACAAGTTCCACTGCGCCATGCACAGTGCTGTGGCCAGGGGGTGATATTCAAAGGAGTTGCTCAATAGCACAACTCCATTGAATATCGCCCTGGCCACACCCCTGCGCAACTTTTTTGAGCAGCGCAAGGGCTTGCGCCACAGAATGGTGCAGTTTGAATATCCAGCCCCATGTACCTAATTTGGTTATTATAACAGTCCTCCTCATCCTACCCCACTGATCCAAATTACAGCATCATGAGATATGTGCAATTAAGGGTAATCCCCATCTGGTGATGTTGGTTTGTGGATTTGCAATATGAGCAAATATATTCTTTTTCTTTTATTATCATTAATGCACACTGCACAGTCATTCATGGGTTTCATGTTAAGCCAGTGCCATCTGCAACAACTAAAATGGCACTTTGGATGGTGATTTTACCTGGATTTCTCTAAAATGTTCTAAAGTTTAATGCCAAATTAATTTCAAGAGGATTTTCCCCTAATGAATTCTGTTGAAAACATTAGAAAATTTGTCCTCATGGAATTGTATTCATAATTTTATGTGGACTAGCTCATAGGACTCAGAGTACACGTTCCACACACAACCTCAGACTCTACAAAAATTAATGATTACAACTCCATGGGGATGGATTTTTGAATGCCTTCAACAGACTTTGTTAGGGAAAATCCTCCCAAAAGTAATTCTGCATTGAAGTTTAGACATTTTTAGAGAACTCCAGGTAGAATTGCCATCTAAAGTTCCATTTTAACTGTTGCAGATGGCGTGGACTTGACGTGATATGTCATTCATATTCTGTCTGCTGCAATTCTGCATGATCTGGGTGGTAATGCACTTGGCTACATCTTGTGCCTTTAACCAGCCATGCTTGGTAATTGAGCATATATTCCTATCCATTTAGTGTTACTGCCACACTTTTAGCTTATGATTCTTTTCCACCAACTAGAAAAATCAACCCCAAAAAAACAGTATTTGTTATATGTGTTTATTTGCAATCATGCACATTTTTCTTTTTTTTATTATTGATACTATAGTATAATACATCTATAATCTGTTCAACATAAAAATCTTCAATACATAAATCATTGTTTCTAAAACTATCAAACTGATTGTGTTTAGTGGCAAACAAAAAAATGTTGTGTGCACTGGACTTTCAAATGATTAATAACACTACAGCATACAAACTTTCAGTGATTTTCATCATTAATGGGAACATCATTAAAAAAGTTCAGAAGTTCTATACACTGTGAGTGACAGTATTTGAGGGTGCACATGGCACCCTGTTCAGTCACCAACCAAAACTGGCATACAAAAGGAGGTGCCACAGCCTGCAAGGGGCAGATTGTCCACTATGACAAGGGTGCTGCATGCAGTTATCTAAACTGCAATTCCAGATGTTAGTGATCACACACAGGCTGTGTGACCATTAACATGCTGGAAGTGTGGCAGCCACAGGGGTCAGTGCATGGCATCAGGAGTATGGCATCATGCCATAGCCCATGCCCTGGGCACACAATGCTACTGCTAATATTGTCCTTCCACCCTCCTCAACCCTTACCTTAACACCCATCACTCTGTTCTTCCCTGAAAATCAATTGGTTATAAAAGCTTACTGGATGATGACTAAGTCCCTAGCATACAGTGGATGCTCCCCTTCCAAGCCATGTTTCTATGTTGTCTAGTGTTCAGTGGCACTGTACAATGCCTAACCTTTTTCCCTGCCAGAACAGTTATTCTGGCTTACAAGGCAGCGACTTGATGAAGAACTGCTTTCAGCAGATTTTCTGATCAGTGAGGTCACTGCACCTTGTGACCAGGGGTGAAGGCACTGACAAGCTACTGTGCATAGTATGGCACACCTGTGCATACCAGCGCTCTAATAAACTCTGCCTCCCCTTTCCCTGTGCTGGTGCTCTGACCTATGTGATACTGATATTGCCAAAAACATCTTGTGTATAGCACCAAGGGACACAATGTAGTTATGTGCCACAAAGCCATCCATGCAACTACTTTGATGCACAAAATGGTGACTGTGTATAGGGTCCCAGTTCTTCACTGACAACCTTATTTTCTGTCCATATGACAAAAAGTCCCAGGAATCACATTTTATTTTTCATTGTATGGACTAGTATACTGTATTTCTCACTTTTTACTCTTTGTTGCATGTATAGTTCCCAAATTGTACATTATTCTATGATATCTATTCCTCATTTTAATAAATCTCCATTCCATTTTGGATTTATCACTGGGGGTGAAGAAAAAGATGGGTTCACCTATAGTATTTCTTTGTTCTGGTAATGAAGATGACTCCATAACTTATCACATTCAAGCCCAAACTATACAAAGGATGCTATTTGTTTCTGTAACCTTAAAATTTCCAGTGGGTAGAAAATTTATTTTAGTAAGCAACTTATTCCCAGTATTATATTTGATTTCCTGACCATAACAGATTGACCATATCTGACCATATCATACCTGACCATAACAGATAATTGCTAAAAACTTAAAACAAGATAAAGGATACATAAAATAAGAAAAAAAGACAGTTAAAACAAGAAAACTTTTTACACTCTCAGAATGCAGCTTGATTTGCATATTAAAGGAACACCGTCAGCTTTTTGCTAAATTTCAGTGGCCCTTTACTGATTGTGCCTGATAAAAAAGCTGTACTAAGTAATGGCAGCTAAACTACCTGAACTGCATATTTATTACATATGAAGAGTACTTTTTATGAAAATAGTTTTTTATCGTCCTACCTGATATGGTGTGTCCACTCCTTCCGCACATCCCCGACACTGCTATGAGGCTGAATCATGCTAAACTTGTGCATGAACGAGTTCAGTGATTTTTGAAGCATTTGAATTTAATAGCTGGCTGTATACTATTTATTGAGCTTCGTTCAGATATAAGAGTATTTTCATAAAGCAAACTTTATTTAATATTGCAACTGTAATTTGAAAAATGAAACCGAGATTGGGTTATTTAATTATTGCAATTGCAGTTTGAAAAGTTAAACCAGGATTGGTGCATGAATCTTGGTTTCATTTTTCAAACTGCAATTGCAATACTAAATAACCCTCATTTTATGAAAAGACTCATACTGCTGAACTAAGCACAAGAAATAGCATACCCTAGCAATAATGCATGACAGGGTGTGCATTATGCTAGATCGATGTATACTACGAGTGCATTATGGGGCACAGGACCACAAGCCAAGTGTTTTCAACCACCTGGGAACTACAGTGATCTAGCATAATGTACATCCTGGAATGTGTTATTGCTCTTATAAAATACGCTGTTAGTGTTAAAAATGTGTAATTATTTTAAAAATTATATAAAATATTTTAACAATTATAAAAGTTACAATTAATGTAGGATTTTACCTAGAACAGTCATTCTACCTACTGGGACTTGTTTGTATTTGCAGGCTTGATTTGACTATTTTGATACAATGTTCCACTTGGGAACAGAAGCAGGAGGCTGTTAAGGACAGAGGTTTGGTTTTATCTTCGGTTTTAACTGAAATATTTGAATAGTTTTGTACTTGAAATTAGTTCTGTGTGTTAAAAATTACTACTTTGAGTTAGAACTGTTACTTGGGCTGTGATATTGTAACTATTGGGGCTTGGGAACACTTGTTTGGCAGTGATAATTAGAGTGAAATTTAAATGTGATGTTTGCCTGGTGTTGGTAGAGCCCTCCCACTCACCCTGTTTTGTAGGCTTTCTTAAATACTGAAAAGCCACTGGAGGTTGGGATTGAAGGGCTGTGCATTTCTGTTTGTGACTGAAATTTGAAGCAACAGGAACTGGTGGGCCTGTGACATCATACGTTACCTGAAGTCTGCATACACACACTGTTAGTGGGACTGGACACACACTGGACTGTACAGAATGTGTTTGTGAGACTTGGGAACTTTATTGGTGGGGTTGAAATTGGGTTTGTAAATAACTGCAGTCAGAATAGAGAGAGACTGTATTCCAGGGGGAAGGGACTGAGAAAAGGGGTGTGTGCCATTATAATCAGAGAGGGACAAACAGGGTGGCCATATTCCACCATGGCAGGCATCTTCAGAAGGGTTGTAGGCTGCACAGGCTGTGGGATGGCAATAATTCTCAATTGGACCTGGAGAGAGGGAGGCTGCCCACTCTGTAGACAGCTGTCTTGTGTCAGGAGTGAAATATATTGGTTAAGGAGTAAGCTGGGGGAGTTGGGGGGTGTCCAAGGATAAGGGGTGTGGATATGGGCAGCAGAAGGGTGGGGCTAAGGGGAGGCTGGGGCAATGCTCAGAAATTACAGGACGTTATGTTACAGCAAGCAGGAGGTGGGATATTAGGGACAAAGGACCCTTAGATAGGGATGTTGACACTAAGGGGAAAGCATACGGGGTAAACATTCCAAATATAAAGAGAGTGGAGGGGGAAGAGTCAGGAGGGGCTGTTGTAGGGAAGCCTAGAAGAGCAGACATTGAGAAGGGAGACTGTGGGAAAAGAGCCCCTAAGGAGAACAGAGCAAGAGGGGAGGAAGAGGGGCAGTTTAGAGGGGCAGTCGGGGGAAACTCGGGTTACTTGATGGAGGCTGGCATAGAGTGTTACAATAAATTTGAGCTACTAAGCAACCTAGAGGGAGAGGAAGGGGTTGGTGGAAATGAGGAAACTGATACAGAGGCCGGGGGGAGGGAGGGAGTCGGATACCCATAGGGCATCACAGACTGGCAATGGAAAGGATAGAAATTGTCCCAGAGGGACAAGGAGAAACATAAATGTTAAGCAGATGGGGGAGATGCAACATATTGCAGACATGAAGGAGGAGAGCACGACTGAAGAGAAACTTGGAGACAAGGAGGCGGGGGAGGGGCCCCCCTTCAGCAGGGGGGTCTGTACCAAAGATGGGGCCCTAGGTAAAGGGGACCCACAGAGGGCCTCTGGAGGTAGGGGTACTATTACAAGGGGGGAGGATGGTGGTGTGGGGAAAGGAGAAACCATCAGGGCCAAGATAAATAGTTTGGATAAGAGAGGGTTAAAGGGGACACCTATTTGGGGGGGGGTTCTGAGTTAAGTGGGCAAAATAACAAGGGAGGCAGAAAGGGGAGGGTGACAAGGGGGTGTCTAATAAGGCAGGAAGACTCCCATGGAATTCAGATCATGAAGAAAGGAGGGGGATGGGAGATTGAGCGCGCATAGTGGAGGTAACCATAATGATGATGGCAGTGTTAAGGTTCTGTTATTGAGAGACTCGATGATTAGGGGTATCCAGTGGGAGGGACAGGGGGGTGGATGCCATAGCCAGGTGAAGATAGTGAGTATCTCTGGGCTGACAGTGCACAGAGCAAAGTTCATGGTGTATGAACTGGCAAGGGATTGTGGAGGGAAACCAGATTTCCTGGTGCATTTGGGAACTAATGATCTAGAGGGAAATAGCGTTTTGGAAATCCAAGCAAGGTTCCAAGAACTTGCCAGAGTCAGTCAGGATAATGGATGCTACATTTCCTTTTCGGAGATATTGCCAGTACCAAAGGCCTCAGTGGAGAAAAAAATGAAGATCACAGAGGTTAATGACTGGCTCAGGAAGTGGGGTGAAGAGAGTGGTTTGGGGGTGTTAGGGAACTGGAAAGGAGTTTGGGAGGATAAGGGACTGTATGCCAAGGACAGGCTTCATCTTGCCCCGTTAGGAAGGAAGTCCTTAAACAGGGATGGCTGACTACATTCAAGAAAGGTGGGGTTTAAACTTGTGAGGGGGAAGGATAAGGGAGGGCTGACCAGAGCCTCTCCTCCAGATGAGGGAGTAGCCTTCAAACCCAAGGGGAGGGGAAACAGACTGGGGGTGGAGGTTTCAGGAGGAGCAGAGGGAGGATGGAAGTATAAGGAATCTGGGTGGGGTTCGACAAAGGGGATCAGGGATGGGGGGTGGTGTTAGTAAATGTCAGGAGCTTGAGAAACAAGTTGCCAGAGTTACAGGCCATGCTGTTCGGGAAGGGGTGGATGTGGCGGCGGTCACTGAAACATGGGCCAACAAAAACCATGACTGGGACCTAAACGTCCGGGGGTACACTATGCTTAGGAAGGATAGAAAGGAGGGCAGAGGGGGTAGAGTGGCTATGTTCATTAGAGATGACATAGAAATTGCTAGGGTAGAAGAGGTAGAGGGAAATGTGGAGGCCTTATGGGTCACCTTACGAACACCAGCAGGAGATAAGGTCAAGCTGGTTGTAGTATATAGGCCCCCCGGGATGGGTGATGTTCTGGAGAATGGTTTGCTGGACAACATCTTTGCCCACTGTGGACCAAAAGGGGAAGGAGTGGTGTTGATGGGGGACCTTAATATGCCAGGTACAAACTGGGGAACCATGTCCTCTAAGGTGGCCAAGGAGCAGAGGCTGCTGGACGGCTTCCAGGATGTGTTCTTAACACGGCATGTGATGGAGCCCACAAGGGAGGGGCATGTCCTGGACGTGGTTCCTGCAGATGGGGATCTGGTAAGGGACCTGGTTGTAGAGATCCTGACTGGGAGTGACCACAATACTGTCTGGTTTCAAATAAGCATGGGGGAGGGGAGATCTAGGACACTGGCAGTGGACTTCAGGGGAAGACTTTGTGGGCATGGGAAATATTCTCAAGGATCACTTGAAGGATTACATCAATGACAAATGTGGAAAGAGATGGCAGGTCATAGCAGGGGACTTCAGAAGGCAGTCAGAACCGCGCTAAGGTGAAAGCGTAAGGAGCAAGGTCATATAAACCATGCTGGTGGTCCACTGAGGTTCAGGTAGTGGTCAGAGAAAGAAAGGCCTACAAAAATATAAAACAACAAGAGGGATAGGGATAAAATGTACCATCTTGCATCTAGAAAAGTCACCCGGATGGTGAGGGCAAAAGTCCAGTAAAGAGCAGCAGCTGGCACAGGTGATACATGGAGGGAAAAGGGTTCTTCCGGTACATTGGGGAGCGGAAAAACTAAGGGCCATCTCAGCAGATTGAGATCAGAAGGAGGGTGGGTGGAAGAGGCGAGGGACCAGGCAGAGGTATTAAATGGTACTTCACCTCTGTGTTCACTAGGGAGGATGGGATATCTACAAAGCAAGGCACGATGGGGATAGAAGCAGCAGTGAGTGGGATCAGGGAGCAACAGAAATGGAGCAAGAGGAGGAGGAGGAGAGGTACCCCAGGGTGTCACATCAGGATAAGGATAAAAAGGCCAGTAAGGTGGAGGGGAAGGATGATGCTGTCTCCACCGAAAGGGTGTAGTTAGCCCTCAAGGCCCTAAAGAAAGACAAATCTCCTGGGCCAGATGGCATTCATCCGAGAGTACTATGGGAATTGGCGGACATACTGGCTGCACCCCTGGCGGAGCTCTTCAACAGGTCACTTGAGACAGAGAGGGTACCTAGGGATTGGCGAGAGGCACATGTGGTGCCAATCCATAAAGGGGGGTCGAGGGAAGTACCAGGTAACTATAGACCCATCAGTTTGACCTCGATGGTGGGAAAATTAATGGAGAGTATACTAAAGGAACGATTGGGGGTGTACTTGGAGGAGTTGGGAGGTCTGGACAGTTGGCAACATGGGCTTGTGCCAGGTAGATCATGTCAAACCAATGTTGTGGAGTTCTACGAATGGGTAACATCAGAACCGGACAGGGGAAAGCCTGTGGATGTATTATTCTTGGACTTCAACAAGGCATTTGACTCTGTCCCCCACAATGGTCTGGTGGAGAAACTGATAGGGTTGGGAGTAGGCCCTTTGATGGTCAGATGGATTGAAAACAGGCTAGCCAGACGCACCCAGTGAGTAGTGGTCAGTGGGGAGCTCTCAAACCCTAGAGAGGTCAGTAGTGGGGTACCGCAGGGCTTGGTCCTGGGTCTGATCCCGTTTAATGCATACATATCAGACATCAGGGAGAGTATAGGGTGTGAAATGAGTCTCTTCGCTGATGACTCCAAGATGGGAGCAGTACTTGAGGGGGAAGAGGGGAGGTTGGCCCTGCAAGGGGACCTGGACACCCTGGAAAGCTGGGCTCACACATGGAAATTAAATTTCAATATCACCAAGTGCAAGGTGTTACATCTTGGGTGGGGAAACCCTAAACACAGGTTACACCCTGGAAGGGGAGGCGCTGGAGGCCTCAATAGGGGAAAAGACCTAGGGGTCATGGTGGATGCATGTATGAATAGCTCTGAGCAGTGCAGGAGAGCAGCTAGCAAGGCAAACAGGATGTTGGGATGCATCGTAAGGAGGATCACCTCTAGGAGCAGGGAAGTGATTTTGCCGCTGTACAATGGACTGGTTAGACCACACCTTAAGTACTGTGTACAGTACTAGAGACCACACTTGAAGAGGGACATACAGCTCCTGGAGAGGGTACAGAGGAGGGCAACTAAGATGATATGAGGACTAGGGGATTTGACGCATGAGGACAGACTTGAGGAGCTCTGCCTGTTTTCATTGGAGGAGAGGAGAGACGGGGGGACATGATTGAGGTCTTCAAGTACCTCAAGGGAATAAATAGGAGTAAACATGGAGGGATCTTAGACTAAAGCAGGGAGGTATCACCAGAGGGCATGATCTGAAGTTGGAAGGTGGAAGGGTGAGGGGGGGAAAGAGGAGGAGGTTTTTCACTGAGAGGGTGGTGGACCCTTGGAATGCACTGCCTGGCAAGCTGGTTCAGAGATCCACAGTGGAGGGCTTCAAGAGAGGGTGGGACAGACACAGAAAGTGGATGTATCAGATGATGGCCTGGCCCAGGGGGGTGAGGATGGATGATAGGGGTTTCTGGAACACAAGCGGGGGAAGGGCCTCGGCACCCAACTAGGGATCTGAGGTTCGAGCAGACTCAATAGACAGTAAGGCCTAATCTGCTGGCAATTAGTATGTTAGTATCCATAGCTGTAGTTTTTTTTCTGAAAGTGTTGGTAGTGTTTTGGGGAGAGAGACTGGGCAACAATTAGGTTGGAGACAGCACAAGTCAGAAGTGTTGTTTTAGTAGTTCAGAAGATTTGTTGCAGTGCAGAGTTGCATTTACTACTGTACTTCATGAAGACCGTGACCAAGGCTTGGAGCGCACCCCCTTCCCCCAACCACTATCTTCAGAGAGGAGCATAACTGACAGGTCGCACTTTTTTATAAAAAAATGGCACATTAAGAACTGATGGGAGAAGCAGGACTGAAATAGTATTCCACTTTAGAGTACAAGCGTGAATGCAAGGCAAACATCAGTCAAAATGTGAGTTTAAACAATGTATAAAAGTGAACTGTGGCTGATAAAAATCATGGAGAAAAAATATATTTATTTGAAGTATGTTCAGTTTTTGTTTTGGTTGGTGGTGGGAGACACTGTTTATTATAAATTGCTTTACTGTGGGTACTTTGTTTGAAAACTACAGTGACTGCTTAGCAAGGGACAAAAATGGCTGCCAACTAATTTTTTTAAATGATGTGGCATGCTGATTTGTGATAAGGGTAAACACCAGGATTACCAAGTGGCGAGCTAGATTGCTGCATAATCACATGATGGGTGTGTGGTAGACCTGCGTTCTATCTGTTGAAATGATTGGGTAGAGGGACAACTATCCCATATTCTTTTTTTCCAACTATTAAATCTGTTGCATAACAGTATAACCTATCCTGTTCTTTTTTCCAACACTGAAGTAGGTTGGCCACCTATGACAGTTGTTTTCTTATTTTCCCTAAATCTCTTTCTTCTTTTTTGTTTCCTTTTCACCATTCCGACCCTCACCATAAAAAATGTGTACCATGCCTAAAAAGGAACAACTATGACTATGAGTAGAAATAGTGCCACGCTTGCTTGCTGGCTGTTTAAAAAGATAAAGTACTCCAAGTGATATATATATATATATATATATATATATATATATATATATATATGTGTGTGTGTGTGTGTGTGTGTGTGTAGAAAACTGATGTTGTTAAAACATTTCTATAAAGTGCATGCAGTGCCTTTATGAATGCAGGTTAAAATGAAATACATGTAAAGTGCAATGTGCATTTGGAATTATTAATTGGCTGAGGAACTCTACTGAATACAGTACAAATGCACAGAAACTGTAAAACAAATGCTGCAGTTTCACTAAGTAAAGCTGTTTATTTAATAAACTCTGCAAGCATAAGAACTGAGGGTAAATATTGTAACCAGATAAATCAGTAATATATATAATATATAGCCCAGAAAAGAAAGAGCTATGAGCTGTACATCGGAACAATGTTTACTTTCATTTTTATTGCAGCAAGTCACTCCAAAAGTAAAAGTGTCCCCCATTTGCCACAAAACCAAGTAAAAGCACTGAGGCTTAGAGTAATAGTAGAAAAACTGTTTTGTTTGCTTTAATACAGAGATATGTCCTTGGTACTTAAACAAATGGATGAGGAACAGAGAGTTTAATACAGTGGGAGAGAAAATCATTGTCACAGAGCGGCTTCACTTTTACTTTGCAAAAGCCGATCCCATAGTAAAAAACCTTCTGCTTTAGTTTATCATGTCATTAGCCCACATCAGGGAGAAATATAAATAACTAAAACATGAAGCCATGAGCTGTTAAGAGGGGTGTAAAAGGTTACCAGCAGCTCTTTGTTAAAAGGGTATATCTCCCCACTGAAATGTATGCCGCAATGTCACCCGACATATGTACTGGCAGCTCTGTTGTTTCTGCTACGATCTGAAAGTGTTGCCAAAAATGGCAATATACTTAAAGCAGAGCTGTTACCTGAAAAAGTGTACTTCACTTCTAGAGTTAACAGACAGGATGATTTCTTTTTGAATAAAGACTTGAAGCTCGTTTGGAAAGAGAGAGAGAGAGAGAGAGAGTTCTGTGTATTACAAGCAAGAGTGATTCTCTCTCTCTCTCTCTCTCTCTCCCTCTCTCTCCCCTCTCTCTCTTTTAGCATTCTCTGGTGCAGCAGCGAAGCTGCAACTCCAAAATGGACTGGGATAAACACGTCCCCTGTATTGAATGCCTGTGTTCATGGTGCCCCTCCAATAAATAAAAGAAATAAAAATGTTTAATGAAATAAAATAATTTAAAGGTGCCCTCCCTCATCGTTTAAACAGTCCTTACACTGGTATTTAGAGGACTGCATAAAATACACATTAAAGGTACTGTGGAATTGTGTGGTAAATAAAAATACAGGCAAGCTGAAATAGAATGCAGAGCTTACCTACGGAAGAGTTTATTCTGACTGTTCCCTTTAGGGTGACAGCAGCCTCTAGGGGCCCTTTTTATAGTAATAAAAAACACCAGTCATGCAGTTCAAGGGAAGGAGATAAAATACATTAGTGCCAATTATGTATTCATGGCACTTATTCTGTAGACATATGTGTTTAACACTGTTGGTATTAAGAAAATGATACTGTTACATTACGAATGCATAGAACAGCCTTTTCTTTCTGTATATTTATGTTGGCTGAGCCCAGAAATGCCTGATTGAGATAAGTTGGCAGATCAAGGACGTATCTGGAATTGAGCAGTAGCCTGCTCAGTATGCCTGCTAGTAAAACGTTTAAATAAATAAATAAAATAATGTTCAGGGGGAGGGGTATATAAACCCCTGTGAACAGTGAGCATGTTAGATTAGCTGAGGATGATCTCACTTACCTGAAGCCAAGGTAAGAGGAGGACCTACAGAGAGTAGACTCCTGGAAAGCACAGACGTAAGGATCGAAAGCATTTTGCATAAGATCAGGACTGTGTATATAATACTGAAAGTAGTACACTGTGCAACTATTATTTATTATTTTAGTTTATTTTTGTTCTTATTTGTTCATAAAATAAAGCCACACTGAGGTGTGTTGTAACCTGCTTTCTGTTGTCGGGTGTTATCCTTTACCCACGCCCTATGACAGGGTGCGGGCCAATCAAAAGTCTTCAATTTAAGTGCCAATTTGATAAAGCCAGCTATTTAATTCACATGCTTCAAAAATCACTGAACTCGTTCATGCATGGTTTTGGCACGATTCAGCCACATAACAGTGTCATGATGCACACGAAGGAGCAGATGCACTATATCAGATCAGGATGATAAAAACCTTTTTCCATAAAAATTCTCTTCATATGTAATAAATATGCAGTTCAGGTAGTTTGGCAGCCATTACTTAGTACAGCTCTTTTATCAGGCACAGCCAGTAAAGGGCCACTGAAATTTAGCATAAAGCTGACAATGTCCCTTTAACATGTAGCACTTTAACTTATATAAATAAACATACCAATGAGAACTATTACAATTTAGGGTTAAAAAAGATAATTTACAGAGCGAAGGTAACTGAGCACAAAATAAGTCTAGCATGTGAACCTAACCTTAGGTAAAAGGGTTTTCTTTTGAGGTGATATAAATAGCAGTTTGGGATTTCAACAAACTGGACACTAATAAAAGAGAACATTTCCTGTTACTATACTCATTATGTCCTACACTTGGTAAGTAATACTAAAATGGCTATGAATATGAACTCAGTTATGGATTAAATGCATTGTTAAACATAGTAGGAATTCCCTTGTACTATAAGGGTATGATAAAGATCATAAATTTATATAAATTAGAGCTTATCTTAAAATCAGACTTATTAACTTCAATATTTAAATGACTATCTTAAAATAAGACAATATATTGAAATAAGATTTAGTATCTTGACAAGATCATAAGCTAATCTTATTCTAAAATGACTGACTTTTTTCAAAGTTTCTCAATTTCTCAAATAAGATATATTTTCTCATTTTGAAAAATCTTATTAAGATAATTATCTTGTACCACTGGCACACAATTTGACTTGTTTTTAAAGATAAAATACATAATTTTTAGATTTTTTTATTTTAAGCGTCATTTAAGTTTCATTTTTTTACAGGAAAGTGGAAGTAGTGTCACAGCTGTCAAAACTTGATTTACTAGGTATGGCATCTAGTTAGTAAATGCTTTCCTGTTTGTGTCTTCTTTATCTACAGAATATCTGTGGTTTATCCTAGTATTGGTTAATGGTGATTTTTTGAGATACATGATACAATACAGCTAATCCAACTTTTCTAGTATCTTGGGAATTCGATATGCAGAAGGCACAGCCAGAATATATATTGTTGCTTCCTTCAGAGGAATATATTTTCAGTACATTTTGCAATTTTACAGCTTGATTGCCCAGGATAGCCCATCTGAGATGCTGTATCTCATTTTCTTGGGGGGGGGGGGGTTTAGTTTTCATCCTTTTTACAACTGAAAGCACCACGATGTTGCGTGACAAGGTCACCTGGTGTGTACATGTTTCCGGTGGGATTTGAACCTGGGTTTCCTGGTTCTTACAATTTATCTACCCAGGATAGCCCAGCTGAGATGCAACATGCCATTTTCAGCGCAGTCCTGCTTTTGCCTATTTCTACAGATGAATAGATCAGAGCACTGGGAAGTTACATGACACTCAAGGCATCTAGTGATACCCCTCCCTCTCCCAACCCACTGTAGCATTTCCCTGGTATCTAACAGCTCCTTCTCCCCAACCAGAATGGCAGATGGCCCTTGCTCACTGTGACTCGAACCTGTGGCCCACATGGGGGGGAAAATGTAGTTGACTGCCCCCTTTGCTGCAGTTTACCCTTCCATGGTATTCACCAGGGCATGGGCATTAAGTGCAGAAGCAGCCAGTGTCCTGCTCTTTTAGATAGCCTCATGTGGAATCTCTGTCAGAGCCTAATCTCCTCAACCAACATGCTGGATTTGAGTCTCCCTTTAAATCGCCTACAGGGTAATCTCAACAGGGTTGTTCATGTTTAGGACCAGTTCATACACCAGAGGGCACAATCTTAAGCTGTAAAGGGGAATTTCAAAAATGACATTAGGAAATATTTTTTTCATACAGCAGGATGAGAACAAGTGAAATAGTCTGCCCAGCAATGTGTTCAATGCCGAGGCTATATTTGGTTCAAAACATAAAGAGACATCATTTAGGGGATTATTAAGAACATGAAGCTGGTAGGAAAGACTCTGAGGGGAAGACTAACTCAGAGTTATACATCATAGTGCATCAGGGCAGACTTAATGGACTGACAGAATTTTTCAGCCCTTATTCTTTTGTGTGTGTGGATAGAGCCAACAGCTACTTCTGTATTAGCTTGATGTGTAAGATTTTTGTTCTTCATTGCTACTACTGTGGAGTAATACATGGATGGTCACTTTTTCCCATAGAAGAATGTGACATCTAAATCCCGTAATGCCAGTGTTGTGACATCATCTTTCTAATAATGCTATCGTTGTAATGTCACAGTGATAGCTTTACATAATTGAATGTTCACTAACAAACTTCTGGCAAGCCAGAGTGAAAACAAAACAAACAACTCAGATCTATATAAAACAAAACAAAACCAAAAAAAAAAATAGAGAGTTATATTAAACTCAGCTACAATACCATCTGGAGATACTGGGGACATGTTGGAACCTCTAAAGCCTCCCTTTTGAGGTTCTAATATCACCAGAACCTATTATTTTCAGATAGGGCAACTGGAACTGCAAGGGGTCAATCAAGCTCACTCTAGTAACAGTGCGTACAGCAGTCCCACAACTGTTGTCTGTTTTAACAAAGTTAAAAAATAATTATTTTGCTGTTATTGTCTATGTTCATGAGTTCAACTAGTAAAGCAAAAAGGCTTACAGCCTGATTTTTCTTGTTTTCATTTGTTCCAAGCTAAACACCCAAACCAACCATTTAATAAAAATGGGCATCAATATTTTCTTTTTTGTAATTTCTTTTCTGCCCCCTTCTGACACTGCCCCCAAACTCCCTCCAGTCACCCAAGGCCAGCTACTGATCCTAGTCCTAGCTAAGGTGCCATCCTCCACAGAACCATGGCTTGCCCTCCCCCATCGATGGGGATGAGTGGAGGGGATATACCTCCAACATTTCTTTGTCTCATCAGGAGACAACCTCTCTGTCAGGCAGGGGGATGCAATGGTGCTGGCAGCCCTTTGTTGTCTGGCACAGGGTGATGATTTTCTTATTTTTCTGGCCCTGACCCACAGAAACCACGCATGCAAGGGCTGCAAGGATGTACGTATGCAAGTGTGACATCATCTGCAGCCAACACAGCTACTCCCACCCCTAGTAACTACACTGTTTGCCATCTACTACATCCAGGGCACAGTATGGTAATGGAAGACAAGATCCTCCTGCCCTGGGGAAGGAAAGCAACCTCTGGATGCTCAGTCCTCCCCCCCCAATGGACCCCAATGACCCAGGCTTGTTCCTGAACCAGGGTCGCCGGTGTAATGAGCGGTAGTGCTACTGATACCCTGACAGGCCAGCAGTCATCAGTAATTACAAAAAACAAGGCATGAGTGGCTACACAGCCTCAATGTGAGATGCTTTTATTAACCCCTTGAGCTTTGCTCTTAGGGTTAATGCAGCATCCCACACCTTGGGTGTGAATAAAATTCTTGTTACACACAAAAACCACCCATGTATTATTCTCTATGTATTACATAGTTTCTGGTCTATTGTTTAATTTGTAAGTGTAGGTTTACTACATCACAAATTACAACAAGCAAATTGCAATCCGAGCTACATATTAATTCTATATCCCTTATTAAATAAATACATTAACATTCATTTTGGCTCTCAGGAAAGCTTAATTACTATACAAACGTGACCACCAAAATTTTTTTTCTTTTCAAATTTTTCTGGCAGGCATGGATACAGTATGTGAGTGTGCTGCATCCTGATTGTTTGAAGCGATTCTGAGGCACTGGTTGTCACCCCATGAGGACATGGGTTCAAAACCCTCTTGACCAGTCAGAACACAGCAAATTCTCTGCCCATTTTATAGGTCAGTTTAAAAATATGATTTTATTCTTAATATTGTATTGTAATATGTCTGCATGTTTTAGCACACTTTAACTCTACCATGAACCACAATTATTTGTTAGGCTATGGCTTAAAGAAGTCAGTATAGGCTTAGAATATACAGGTTCCCATCACAATTTGCGATGCAAACACCAGCAATTGAAAATCAGTTGCATTCATGATTAGCTAAATTGCTTATCCATTTTTCTGGCCTGGGCAGTGCTTGAAATAGCTGCTGTTTTATTTTAATTCCATTCTTGGCTATGTTCCCTGCCCCACCCATGGTAAACCTCACCCCAAATGGCTTTGGCCAAATTGCCTCATTGTGGTGATTTTTGCAGATTGCCTGTCACATATGACTCCAGACACATGCAGAAGCTCAGAAGCTGCACCACTGTAAATGCACCAGTACACTCTTTGTGCTGCCATAGCAAACACCTGCCCTCTCCTCTTCTTTAGGAGGGGTGCATCCCGCGACACCCCCTACCAGGCATGGCAGCGCCAAAGGGCTATGCTGAGGTGTACAGGGGAGAGAGACAAGTGGCCAGCAGGATGCAGTATTGCATATTAGTCTTTGTAGGCTTAGTCCCAGACACAACAAGGAACCCAGTGATGTGTGCAGGACCAAGAACTACTGCAGGTATATAAGCCTTACTTGTACAGTTAGGTCAGGGGCTGGCAGTATAGCCTAAAGGTTAGAGGAATGAGGTGTGAATGAGCTTGGTACATTCAGCAGACTAGACCTGAGTTTGATTCTCACAACCTCCACTTGCATACTGTGTGACTCTGAGCACATCAATTAACCGTCCAGTGCTCCCAGGTCGCCCCTGAAAACAGGCACTTGTGCCTAGTGGGCCTAACCCAGTTACCAAAGACTAAAATTAAAAAAAAAAGATATGCACACTGTGCATTCCAGTGAGGTGGCTCCATGAGTGAAGTTTAAGCTACTTTGGCCAGCATTTAAACTAGCCATGAGGGGGCAGAAAGATGAAGGGAGAAATATACTGCCTCCCCCCACCGCAGGCAAACAAGGTCAGCAAGGAGAATCCTGAGGGGATGAAACCACAAAAAGAGCCATATAACAAAGGAATCTGGGGGATAGAAGGCAAGAGTGATAATAAGATAGATAGTGAAAGAAACAAAGGGGGGGCAAATGGGAAACGGGGGGGGGGTGGCAGCACAATCTGGAGAGCCATGTGTACAAATGCTTAAAGTTTGGGCAACAAGATTGCAGACCTAGAGACCACTATAGCAGAAGCAGAGCTTGATATGGTTGCGTCTTGGTGTAGTGAAAACCAGGAATGGGATGCAACCATACCAGGGTATACTCTGTTCAGAAAAGACAGGGTAGGTAAAAAAGGGGGAGTAGTGGCTCTTTATGTTAGGAACAAAATAAAAGCCATGAAAATACAGGGAGAGCAGTGAGGAGCTGAGGTACTGCAGCTCACCCTGGAATCACGTAAGGGGACCACTATTCACATATTAGTGATCTACAGACCTCCAGCACGAGGGGGGTGAGGTGGATAAGGACATGATGGAAGCCATGCAAAGGATGGCACACAAGGGGGAGGTGTTGCTGGTGATGGACTTCAGTCTACCAAATGTGGATTGGAGCCTACCTACTGCAGCAACAGTCAGAAGTAGCGACATCCTGGAATCCCTGCAAGGGCCGTTCCTCAGGCACCTAGTTAAGAACACTCTTGGGGGAGGGCAACACTGGACCTGGTAATGACAAACAAGAACAGTGTTGCTGACGTCATGGTGGGTGACATTCTGGGATCCAGTGATCACCGTACAGTGTGGTTCAATATAAGGACTGGGCCAGAACCAAGCCGCACTAATACAAGGGTCCTGGACTTCAGGAGGGCCGATTTCAAGAAAATGGGAGAATGCCTCAGGGATGCCCTAGCAGTGATAGAGGATCTGGGGGGAATTGAGGAACTATGGTCAAATAAAGGAGGGCACTGAAAATCAATAAATCTGTGTGACAGGCAGGTAAACAAGGGCAAGAGAAAAAAGAGACAGCTATGGTTCTCTAAAAACGTAGCAGATGAAGTAAGAGCAAAAAACTAGCATTTTGAAAGTACAAAAAGACACAGAAGAAGAAGGACAGTGAAAATTACCAGGAGAAACAAAGGGAGGCAGGGAAGGCAGTTAGACATGCAAAGGCACACACAGAGGAAAATGCTGCCCAATCGGTAAAAGAAGGGGGGATAAAACTTTCTTTAGATATAAGTGTGAAGAGGAAGATCAAGGGAGGAATAGTAAGGATAAAAGAGGAAGAAGGGGTTTGTGAGGAGGAGGACCAAAAGAAGGCAGACGTATTAAACAAATACTTTTGCTCAGTATTTACAAAGAAGAGGTGGGTGACAGGCCAAAGATAAGGGACAAGGGCATAAATGGTAGGGAGGTGAATACCAGCTCTTTTACAGAGGAGAAAGTCCTCAAGGTACTAACACAATTAAAAATAGACAAAGCAGTGAGACCTGATGGGGTGCACCCCAGGATACTGAGCAAGACCGTCTCATAAAATAGTCAAAGATGGAGAGTGCATGCATAAGAAGCCACTGCAGCACCAGCATGTGCCAAATCACATTGGAGATCTGGGGAGAGTGAAGCTCAGAGAGACAACTAACAGTTAAAGATTGCTGTGATCAAAACTGCAAGTGGGTTTGTTTGCCTACATTCCCCACAAATTCAGAGTGGGTTGCCTTACATTAAATTCTTATTACAGCACATTAAGAGAGCAGGATATGTCTTGATGGCTCTGGGTCTGAGGAAAGCTACAGCAGTTCTCCTGGACCTCTGCAGATGGGATTCATCCTAGCAGGAGGATTTGCCATCTACAGCCCTGAGTGCCTGCTTCCATCCAAGAAAAGTGAGGAAAAGGCTACCCATTGTGGGGGAGGTGATGGTGAGGGAAGGTGATGGTGTGGAACAGGTCAGAGGGTGACCCACTTCAGCCTGCATTCTGCTGAAGAACACAGGACACCAAAAGTTGCAAACAGGAGGGCTGTCACTCAACCAGCTCCTGCAGAAACTTCTGCCTACACAAGAGGCCATAATTAATGGCCAGTGCTATGCCCTGCTCTTGTGTGTTAATATGTTACATAGTTTGTTTAGTCAGGTAGAACCTGGACCACTTTGTAAGACTTTTGATAAAAAAAAACAGAAAGCAGCCAAAACTAAAAGACATCTGTGAATCATAATTTTAACACCTCCAGTAATGAATTTCTCCAAGAACTAAGGGACTTTCAGTAATTGATGTTTGATTGTGACATTTGTGTTTCACTTATTGTTATCTCACCCCACCAGTGTTCCAACTCAACTGCATTACAGGCCTGCAACCAAACCTCTGACTTGCATGTATGCGTGCATGAACTGTTGATAGCTCCATGGGGGATGGTTTGCTGATGCATCAGTGGGTGGAGAATATTCTGGGATAGCAGGAAAAGCTGGAATTGCTGGGTGACAGGACCCACACATATTTCTGTTGCAGATTGTGTGAGCATATTATTTGTAATCACTTTTTATTGGTCTTTTCCTCTGAAACTCCCTACTCTTTGTTCCTATCCCTTAAGTAAACTCTGTGTTATTGTTTAAGTTGCAGCCATTGTTTCTTCTGCATTTATTGCATATTTAGCAGTTATTGTGTTTTAATGTTGTTTAGGACATATAGCCGAGTGTTCATTTGTGGTGTGGTTTTCTGTTGTGCTAGTCCCCTGGTACAGAGTGGGGTGGACAATACCTTATTTTAGTTGTGTGGTAGGACGTACCTAGCACCAACCATGTCAGCTAGCTCCTGCTAGGTGGAACCACAATGCTACTTGTACAGACTCCAGTTAATGCTCCTCAGCCCAGGGACCATCTGTCCAAAGGCCCAATGGTTCCAGTCCACCTCAAGAGATATTGAGTAGTACCACTCCTGGTGGATCAAGGTTACAAAGGCAAATGTTGTAGTGCTAATTATCAAAAAGTCATATTCAAATCCAGGATGTCCTCTTCCTTTACAGAGTAGCCAATCACTTGGTCTTGGGGATGCCCCTATTGGCAATCTCAAAAACTAAAGATTGGGTCAATGTTTTTAAATGCTTTTATCCTTAAAAAGATACAGTACAGATGTTTCGGGTGATGTTTCATGACCGATTCACCACTTTGTCAGGCCCTTATTGCACTGTTCTTGTTGACTAATCTCCAGTTTCAGCTTATCTCAAAATTACCCAGCTCTTCATTAATTATTAAAGGGAAAAGACCTATTAAAATTGCCTATTCATCTGGACTGAAGGCTAAACTCTGTTACTTCTTGTAGCCAAGGGAGTCGGCTGGATGTTATGTCAGTTACTACAGTGGCTTGGGCATAAGCCAAGCACTTACTATGGGAAATGGAGTTTAGCCTTCTCTAGTATCCATTGCCACGCACATCCCTTACCACATCCAGTTCCAAGTACTCTATGGTGTCAACTATCACTCCCTTCATATACACTGTCCCATGCACAGCAGTTCATGGTATCCACTGAACTACCTCTCCCATCCAGGACCAAGAAATCCCTGGTCTCCAGTGATATACCCTCTCTTTTCTCATCCTTTGTTTTAGAATTTTGTTATACTAATTATAAAATAAGTAAGGAATTTGTTGCATCCTGATGGGCCAAGAGAAGTTTTGTATCCCACACCCCTCCCAAAAGTTGCACCCTACACACTCATAATTAATGCCCTTCATTCATTTCCTGATTTGTCTCCTTTACCAAGTTCAAAAATGGGCATCCCTTGCAAACGTACACCCTGAACCTCTCCAGAACTTTTGATGTGATATTTTGGGAAAATGTGTTGGTTATTATTTTTGGAATGGGAATACTGTAAGTCAAATATTTTATTTATTTTTTTATTTTAGGATTTTCTGTTGACCTGGAAAGGAGGGCTAGGCAATTCTGCCTATTTTCAGCCTCATTCTGGGGGTGGGCTGGGGTGGCGTGGGGGTTTATATACAGATGCAAACTGACATACTGGGCCAGATTTTTAAAGTGTGGTGCAGGCCTTTCACCACAACACTTAGGTGCTGGCAGTGTGCCAAACCCCTTCACTGCAATAGCACCCAATTTTACAATTGCGGGCACAGCTGCAGTGGTTTCCACGATTTACAATAGCTTGCACCAAATATCTGACACAAGCTCCATTAAAAAGGCCTTTGAGACTGCCACAAGCTAGAACACAAAAAGTTGGTCTAACTTGTAGCAATTGGCACACAGGATAGAAAATCCCAATTGCCAGCCTGGTGAATGCCGCATTCCCCATGCACCATATGTTCAATGCACCAGGGTCTTGTGGCATTCTCGGAGTTTAGAAAATCCATCCCATTGAATCAGATCAAGCTGTTGGTGATACTTTTAGGGAATGGAGATAATTTAGCCAGAATACCAGGGAAATTCCAAACTGTTTTTGAGGATTGTCATGGGATCTTTAACACCTGTCTCAACAACCACCAGAACAAGCAGACAGGACCTCAGTTTAACATCTCATCTGAAAGACAGTATTTCAGGAACACAGCAACCCCCTAATGCTGTACTACAGTGTCAGTATTAGGATTAACCTCAAGTTTCTGGTGTGGGACTAGAACCCGCAACCAACCGATCTTCTGGCCTCAGAGGCAAGAGTGCAAACTGCTGAGCCACTAACACTGGTAATTCCAAATACAGGAATGGTGAGAGACATAAATTTCAATAGCAGTGGAAGATATCAATTTTGGGAGAGGTGTGTAGTATTAACTTTTAGACAGAGAGTGCAACATCAAATGTGGAAGGGGAGTGGGGTGTCAGACTTTACGAGAGACTGTCATTGTTAGGAAGGGGTAAAGTGTCACTTAGAGTGCATCTGTTATTAAATGTTCTTTAAGAAAAGAAGGCAATTAATTGACAATAAATATGACAAATAACAGATAGTTTTGTTACAGCAATACACAAGATAAGATATTTGCAACTTTAGGGTACAAATACTCCTCAGTTTTGGTGATGCTGTGGTGTGGTATTCCAATCATTTGAACAACTACTCAAAGTAGTGTTACTTAAGCAATAAGGCATGACAGGGTGTGTGTTATTGTGTAATAATAACTGGTTACAGTTTTTTCCCATAGGGAAACCGGGTTATAATTCTGTTGTTATAACCAGCCGGTTATAATGATATTCATGTGCCCGGTTTCCCTTGTACTGGGCATGCGCCAGCTCTGACTCATCCCTTCCTCCCTGCGTCTGCCACTTCTCATGCTGGATATTCAGGGTCCGAAACTTGGTGTCGGTATGTGCCCCCCCAAAAAAAACTCATTTCTACAGTTGTAAACAACACTGCTTACAAAAAAAAAGTAAACCTTACTCTTGCGAAGCACCACGCGCTAACCATGAACTTCCGCTTCTGTGCCATTCGCTACCGTCCCGATCCTCAACAGTCTGTAGGACTCGGTGCCCAACTCAGCAATAAGTTCTTTTTTGAAAAAAAAAAAAAGGGGGCACAAAGCTGTATTTTCGGTCAAAAATGTTAAAAACAAAGAGTGTAAGAAATGCTTTACAGTAGGAGTCGAGCTGCCACAGACCACGCTCAAATCCCAACAGTCTGCAGTTCAGCTCCGATCACAGATACATTTATTTTATGTAATTGCTTTGGCAAAAAAATGATCTCCAGCAATTATACAAAATAAAGGACAGGTAGGTGTATAAAATTCGGATTTTACACACACCTTCGGGGTGGGGTTTAACAACCCCTCGAGCTTCGCTCTTGGGGTTTATGTGGCATCCCACCACTCGGGGGGGGTGTATAATCCTTGTTATAACCACCTACCCATCCATTATTTTCTATATAACGTCACTCCTGGGGTGGGTTGAAGCACGAGGCAAAGCCCTGGAGTGCTTTATTGCTATTATACAATGGCTCATTTTAAAATAATATTAAAAAGTTAAAAAACAAATTTTTTTTTTAATATTTGTATTTTTTTTTATATGAGAGGCATATTTCAGAAATAAAGGAAAAAGTAGTCCAGTAGGTGGTGCTGCTGCTAATACATGCCTTTCTTGTGCATGGTCCCCCCAACACACTCGGCATGTGGTAACTTTTGCTGAAGTATAACATTTTATCAGTGTGCTCCTGCTGCTTGTCTTGTGAGCAGTTGAAGATGTGTTTTTTTAGTTTTCTTAGCCCTGTGAGAAAGACATGGACAGTAAAAAAGAAAACAGTGAAGCCAAGCAGTTACTTCCAGTTTCCCGCTCCATTCCGTAACTGGACAACAGTTGGAACCTGTAAGTTACTGGTCTTTTTTTCTTTTTCTTTTTGTAAGCTGCTTTTTTGTAAAAAGCAAAGCCTGTGGGTTAGCTGAGAAGCTGGCGAGGGTTTAAAATGTAATTGCCACTGTTTGGGTTTTCTTGAAACGGCTGAGCACATGCAGTTTCACAGTCACAGGCAGCTACATTGAAGACAAAGATGGACAGCTGCCATTTTTTTTCTCTGAATATTATGGGTTTTGTTTAATTGACTGAAGGAGCGAGGCAGTCAGGCAGGGAACATGTGTTTGTCTGTGTGTTGGGGGGCGACGGGGCTAAGCTGTGACGGTTTCAGGGACTGTCGGCTTCCCGGTGGCTTGCGTGGGCAGGGAGGGATTTGTTTCACTGTTCTCTGGTCACTTGTGTGTCTGTACTTTATACAGTGATGTTATAGTTCAATAACATCACTGCACCAGGCACACACTGATCAATCAGGATAGGGGAACTTTTCTTGCCATTGTATAATCTATCTTAACTCACTGGCTCCAACAGCACTTTTCGAACTCCGAGCATTCCATTGCTTAACCTTAATTCAAAATGGCATCTGAGCACTTTCTCAATGCATACAAAAAAAGGATTTGTTGGCGCTTGAGTAAATTTCCTTGCCTTACAAGACAGTGCCATAGTTAGGGTTACACCAGCACTGCTTTGTATAATTGTTTAAAGCCTAGCAATACCACACCAAACAATCACAAAGATTCAGGAGTATTGCTAC
This sequence comes from Neoceratodus forsteri, assembly GCA_016271365.2. Taxonomy (NCBI): domain Eukaryota; kingdom Metazoa; phylum Chordata; order Ceratodontiformes; family Ceratodontidae; genus Neoceratodus; species Neoceratodus forsteri. Next base: position 1,550,064,530 of record CM057449.1, on the reverse strand, counting down.
CACAACCTTGTTTTTCCCTTCTCTTGGGATTTGTGATGCAACATTCATTGCATTCCTGGGTCTTGCCTGAAAATAGGCAAAGTTTTGTCTAGTGCACTTACCCAGTAAACAAAAACTAAATAAATAAATAAACATTAACTGTAGCTTGGCAAAGTTTAGGCAGTTAAAATATGAACAGTAATATCACCATAAACCTATTCAGGTACTCAAAGACAATTCAGGTTTTCCAGAACTGACCTCACTTCCGGTTTTTATATCAGCAAGATACAGACACCGGCATGATGAAAACCACCCTAACATTCTTTCTTTTCAGTCCCCTGGTCACCAGAGCTGCCAACTTCTGTGTGTGACTACCCAGCCCTATCCAACTCCTTCTCAACCACTTACAAGTCCTCATGGGGTTCACAGGGCATTCTGCCCCATGATGGATTCCATCAGGGAAGTGCCTCTCTCGATCCATAAGTGCGGAGACAGAGTCGAGCTGCAGTGATGGGGCCTGTGTGTGCCAGTATGATGCTGTTATGCAACAGGGTTTTCTGCTTGTGTTTCTCCTAGATGGCACTCATACAATTGTATGGCTGCACTCTGACACCATGCTGCATTCTCCTTCCCTCATGCTCCTCCATCTGCACCACCACCTGTGGTCAGTCAGGTGTCAGTGGAGAATGTTGCCCCACCACTAGAGGAGGAAAGCATCCTGTGGGATGCTCCATCCTCCTGCCCCCCCACTAACCCCTGAGGTACCGGGCTCGTTTTCAAACCTGGGTCACCAGCATCATGAGTAGGAACCCCACTGCTCCTTTTTAAATCAAGTTGTTTATCCTTACTTGCAGTTCTCCCAGTCCTTGAGTTGAACCTCTGGCCGCCTTCCAACCCCATCAATCACCATGTGAGCTGGCAGGCAGGTGTGTTCCCTTTTTCCTCAGGAGGATTGACCCACTTTCCACCATGTAGCAGCATGAAAATTCATTGCCAACTCATGAGCACACAGCAGGCCCCACCACCACCACCACTGATGAAGGAGTAAGCTCCCAGGCCCAAACTGGTATGTGCTGTCCTGGCCAATGGCAAGGTAAGGCAATTTTATTTATAGGGCTCCCAATCCCGGAGGCTCTGGGTGCTGAACAAGTATCAGTACAGGAATCACAGATTTTGGAGACGTCCGGTTCCGCCATCCAAGCTTAATGGCTGCATAGATGATCAGCTCCGCTTAAACCCCCAGCACTTTTACCTTCATCAACTGCTACTTACTAAATAAAGAAAGAATATCCAACCATAAATAGGAGGGGAAACAAAGGAAGTGAGCCCCCGGGGGCACGAAGACCTGAGAAATGCCCCGCAGATGAAGAGCGATCTGACTCGGACACCACAGACACAGATGGTATACTCCCTAGGCCTGCCATGATCTACCTTAAATCGTCCAGCATCACCCCAAAAACCCTGAAGGCAAAGAAACAGATTAAATTAGACACACTCTACAATGAGTTATGTGTTTTCAGGCCGATATTAAACAGCTGAATGAGCAGATGCATAGAGACATTACTCAACTCAAACAACGAGCAGATGACACAGAGCGGCAGGTGATGGCAAATGAAAACCGTGTAGATGACATAGAGAATTTAGTTCAGCAAATTCAGCAGCAACAAGAGTTACTGGCAGCCTGGCAAGAAAATGCTGAAAACCGGGCTCACCGCAAGACTATCCGAGTTTACTGTATTGCCGAGGGAGAAGAGGGAGCAATTATAAAATAATTTGTTACATTACTACAGCCCTCACTAGGCCTTCCTGCTGATATTATAGTGCTTGATTTCGAGAGGGTTCACTGAGTCTTGGCTCCCAAGCCCACCTCCCCCACGGCCATTATAGCCCGATTTGGCAGTTATGCAGTCAAGGAGCAGATTCTCTTAATGGCATGGAGTAAGAAACAGACTTTCCATGGTCAATGCCGCTACTATCTAGATCATGATTAAGCCCCCAAAACTATGAAACTCCAGAGAGCCTACCTTCCTCTTTTGCCGATTTTTAAGGCCCAGGGGCTGAAATTCACTATACCATACGATGCTAAATTGATTGTGCATCTATCATTGGGGAAACACGAATTCACAACAGCCGAGGAGGCCCGTGAGACTCTTCTTAAAGAGAGCCTGGTACTTCCAGAGCACCCAACTCCATCAACAGCTCAGAAGCCCCAGCCTCCAAGGTGGCAGACACAGAAGGGGAAACAACACAGAAGGGAAGAGAGCAAAGGCAGTAATCAGGATCCAAAACAGCGCTTGGCCGAATTCCGGAGAACGGAGAACAATATACAGAATACCTGAAAAAGGATTTGACTCTCCTGCATAATTATATACTTGAGGGACCCTTGGGCGGTGTAAGAAGAGCAGAGGTGGTTAGGTAGGAGTTCTTCCTGCCTGGGCCCAGATGGAGGGCCTGACTCTAGGCCGTAAACATGTATTTAATTACCCTCTACTTATCCGGGTAATTTTTGGGCCACTTGTCATGGCACCACCTACGGGTCGTACCCCCTCTCAAGTCCTCTTTGCGCACTCCCCTTCCCATGTTCTGAAGAGGTGGCTTGGGTTTAACATTAAAGTTATTAATGAGAGATGGAAGGATTCTAAATCCACTCTTGCATTATGAACAGAGCGTTGTGGGCTAGGCCTGAAAGACAATGGTAACTTGATTCATGGAGAGAACTCGCATGCTACTGCTATAATTTAATCAAGGAGAGTGAGACTAATGTTTTGGGGTTTAATTTTCGTCTGTTATACCATGGAAATATAAGAATTTCAAGTGCTCAAGGAGTGAAAGGGATCGAGGGGAGTATGAGCTGTTGGCTAGAAGGGCCACTAGAGTGGTGAGGGCGGCTAAGGCAAGGAAGGAGCAGAACCTGGCCAGGGAAATTAGGAGAGGAAAAAGGGTTCTTTAGATACATTGGGGAAAGACGAAGGTGAAGGGCAGATTAGCAGGATTAAATCAGGAGAGATGGGCACAAGACCCAGAGGAGCAGGCTGAGGTACTAAATGAGTACTTCACCTCAGTTTTCACCAGGGAAAATGGGGATGCTGCATCATACATGGGAGGAGACAGAGATAATGAGGAGGGGGACCCTTACCAATCGGCAGGTCTGGGGGGGGGGCATCACTGGCAGGTGGGGGGAGGGCTAAGCAGGGAGAAGAGGTACTGGAAGTGGAAATCACAGCAGAGAGTGAGGGAAGCCCTCAGCTCCCTTAAGACGGAGAAAGCACCGGGGCCGGATAAATTACATCCTAGAGTGCTGAAGGAACTTGCAGATGTCCTGGCGAAACCCCTGGCAGAGCTTTTCACCATCTCTCTGAGGACAGGGTGGGTGCCCCAAGACTGGAAGATGACGCATGTAGTGCCTATCCACAAGGGGGGATCAAGGGAGGTGGCAGGGAACTACAGGCCTGTCAGCCTGACATCAGTGGTGGGCAAGGTGATGGAGGGCATTGTCAAGGAGTGGCTAGGGGGGGCCCTGGATAAGTCAGGGTGCCTGGACGATAGACAGCATGGATTCATCCCGGGGAAATCATGTCAGACAAATCTGATGGAGTTCTATGACTGGGTGACAAGTGCCTTGGACCTGGGTAGACCAGTGGATGTCCTCTTTCTGGACTTCAGCAAGGCATTTGACTCTGTTCCTCACGGGGGCCTGTTGGATAAACTAGGAGAAATGGGGGTGGGAAACCAGATGATCCAATGGATAGGCAATTGGCTCCAGGACCGGACCCAGAGGGTCGTAGTTGGTGGGATAATCTCTTCCCCAAGGAGGGTCATTAGTGGGGTCCCACAGGGATCAGCCCTTGGGCCCCTTCTGTTCAACGCCTCGTATCTGACATAAGGACAGGAATCAGGAGTGAGATGAGTCTCTTTGCAGATGACTCGAAACTGGGGGCGGTGGTGGATGGGGAGGAGGGGAGGGTGGCCCTGCAGGGGATCTGGAGGCTCTGGAAAGATGGTCTAGAAAGTGGAAGCTGAGGTTTAATGCAGGAAATGCAAGGTACTCCACCTGGGGGCAGAAACCCAGGCCAAGTGTACACCCTGGGGGAAATACACAAGTCTCAATGGCTGAGAGGGACCTGGGGTGGTGGTGGATGTCAAGATGAACAACTCTGAGACTTGTAGGAGGGCAGCAGCAAGGCCAACAGGATGCTGGGATGCATCATTAGGGAATCACCTCCAGAAGGAGGGAAGTGATACCCCTCTGTATAACTGCTTGGTGAGGCCGCACCTGGAGTACTGCGTGCAGTTTTGGAGGCCACACTTAAAGAGGGACATTAACCTCCTGGAGAGGTCCAGAGGAGGGCAACCAAAATGATTTGGGGCTTGGGGAACAGGACCTATGAGGAGAGGCTCGAAGAGCTAAATATGTACACATTGGAAGAGAGAAGGGACCGGGGGGACATGATAGAGGTCTTCAGGTACATGAAGAGGGTAAATAGGGGAGGAACAGTGAGGGTGCTTGAAGGAAGGAGGAAGGGGCCACTAGAGGGCATGGGTGGAAGCTGGAGGGAAGATTCAGGGAGAAAGGAGGAGTGCTACTTCACTGAGAGGGTGGTAGAGCCATGGAATGCACTACCTAGGGGGCTGGTGGAGGCAGAGACAGTGGAGGGGTTCAAGAGGGGTGGGACAGGTACAGGAAGGGTTCAGGAAGCAAAATCCAATGCAGCAAGAATATCCGGAACTGGGAAGGGAGAAGCCAGAGAAGGCGAGGGGGACAGCAAGGTCAGCACCCAGGGTGGGGGCTGACCAAACGAGCAGACACGAAAGACCATTAGGCCTATTCTGCTGGCATTTTAGTATGTTAGTATGTTAGTAACTATGAGAGATTCTACAATGCGAGACATTCAAAATATATAAAAGTCTCTATGGGGTATTCTTTTCTTCTTCCCTTTTTTTTTTCTTCTTCTCTCGCCTTCTTTTTGAACCTGGGGGCTCTACTTATAAAGGCAATGTTTTTTCTTTTTTTTGGGGGGAAAGGCAATGAATACACATGATTAAGCCAACAGGCGTGATTCCAGGGATAATTCTCTGGATTTTTCTTTCCCAGCCTCCCTTCATATGTTTCTCTTTTTTTTATTTGGTTTGGATCCTACCAATCCACAGGTGGCCTGGGGCCAGGTGAACAACGGATTTACCCCCTTTTCTGGTATGAGGCATGTGTACATCTGTGTATTCCCAGAAATAATAGGGAAAGTGATAGATATTTCCCCTACCTTGGAAGTTCAGCCCGAATAGCAGCATTTATTTAATGTAAATAGTTGGTTTATTATAAACATACTGACTGTTACAGACCTTAGGTTTGCCCAGTTGGCAACAGGTTATGATTTTTGTTTGGTATTGGTTACAAGACAAAATAACAAAATTAAGGGCAATATGTTTAACATAAAGAAATGGAGAATTCTACATACATCTTTTAAGGGACAACTTATTAAGCTTAGGACAAAGCTCGACAGGCGAACTGGTTTAGGTGTGGTGGTGGACAGGGAGATTTTGGATATTCTTTTATAGACTTTATGGGCAGCTACAGGGAGTTACTTTAAACAATGGTTAGTCAGCGTTAATACCTTCATTTAATGTGAATGGTATTCATAACCCTGTTAAGAGAAGAAGGTTACTAAACTTGTTTAAGAAAGAGAAACTGGATGCCATTCTTTTACAAGAAACTCATCTCCCTCAAACTGAACACTCTAAACTAAGGGTCTGGGGGTTCCAGATGGTAGTAGCTTCCTCGCATGTCTCGAGCAGACAGAGAGGAGCCGCAGTCCTGGTGCCTAGGGGGGTCCCATTTCAGCTCTAAAAGGAGATTATAAATGGGGAAGGGTGCTATGCCATTGCGGTGGGCAAACATTATACCCCAACAATCACCCTAGCTTCTGTCTACCTCCCACCAGGTTCCCCAGTTCATGTAATGAGTAAGTTTCTGGATGACCTCTTGATGCACACACAAGGCATGTGTATTATAGGTGGTGACCTGAATGTTACCCTAAACACCAAGTTAGACACAACTTTTCCTTCTCGGCATCGGGCCACACCACTACAGAAATACCTTAAAGTGAACCCTCCCTAGGCTGGATATGATAGACATTTGGCGCCATTTTTTCCCCTCCACCAGATCTTATACCTATTACTCCCCCAAAACCCACACATCTTCCAGATTGGATTCTTTTTTTTTTTCCTCAGTCGAGCACCTGGATTTAATCTGGGATATAGTAGTGTGAGCCTCAGTTTGTCAGATCACACTTCTCTATATTTAAAAAGAGATGTCATACCACCGAGGGCTGCCTCCTTTTGGTGCTTAAATCTTATGCATCTACAAGACCCAGAATTTCTTAACATGGTTCAGGCGGCTATAGCACAAATTTTAATAGATAATAACTCCTCAGAAATTTCACATAATATAAAATGGGACACTCTCAAAACAGTACTAGGAGGGGAAATCATTAGATATTCCACCCATAAAAAGAAAGCAAGGGAGAAATTATACAGGGAATTGCAAACACAGTTGTTGCATTTGTAGACCAGACAATTTCAAGGCGACCGTACATTCAAAGAGCAATTAGTTAGGGTAAAGCAAAATATACAGAAGTTGGTTGATCAGCAAATAGAGCAGCAATTGCTTAATTTAAAATTAAGGCATCAAGAAGGAGGACCCCGAGGAGCCAGAAACCTGGCTAGGCACCTACGAGGTGTGAAAGCACAGGCCATGGTCGTAAAACTAAAAGACCCTGTCTCCGGCCACTTACTACTACACCCAGGTGAGATTAGGCAGGCAATGGCAAATTTCTACCGGAAACTTTATACGGAAGAGACCCATCCTACTGCTCAGCAATTGGTTACCTACCTAGAAAACTCCCCAGTGCCCCAACTATCACAGGTTCAAGCGGAAGGATTATTACACCCTATTACAACTATAGAAATATGGGACACCCTCAAACGTACTAAATATCAGAAAGCCCCAGGACCCGATGGATTTCCAGCGGAGTTCTATCGAACGTTTCATAGACTACTGATCCCACCATTACTATCAACTTATACAGACATTCAAGAAGGACAACCACCCCCCCCCCCGACACCCTCATGGAGATATATGGAAATGGTAGCTATTCCTAAACCCAGAAAGGACCCATCCTTGATGGCTTCATACCGACCTATATCGAAACTTTAACTGTGATTACAAGCTATTTATGTCAATATTAGCAAACAGAGTGGCAATTTTGTCACCTCCTCTAATAGATGGAGACCAGGTAGGTTTCATCATGAAGTGCCAAGCCCATGATTTCGTTCAGCGAGTATTGTTGCTCACAGAACATGCATCTTCTCGACAAATACCAACTGTCCTTCTTGGCCTTGATGCCGAGAAGGTGTTTGATAGGGTGTCGTGGCCCTATCTCTGGGCAACCCTAAAACGGTTCGCATTCCCCAATAAAAGTATTTCTAAACTCCAGGCTATGTATCATATGCCCTTAGCATACCTTAAGTTAGATGGATCACTCTCTCTACCATTTCCCTTATCTAGAGGCACAAGGCAAGGTTGCCCACTATCCCCACTGCTATTCGAACTTTATTTAGAGCCTTTAGCTGCCAATATCAGGGCTCATGCTCAGGTGGAGGGGATCCCGTTGGGGGGGGAAGATCCCATAAATTGACACTCTTTGCGGATGACATTCTGCTGACCCTCACTTCCCTGAAGACATCGGTCCTGGCAGTCTGGACACAATTGGATATATTTAGTGGGTTGGCGGGTTATAAGATTAATGGTACCAAGACGGAGGTCTTGACCTTTCTCTTTAAACCATCCCAAGCCCTAAAAGCAAAATTCAGATTTCTTTGGAATAGGGTTGAGATGAGATATTTGGGTATTAAAATACCATATAAAATGTTACACTTAGATCTGATGAACTATGAACCTATCACTCAACAAATTACCTCAGATCTATCTAAATGGGCTCTGCTTCCTATAGGGGATCCTCCCACGAACCGAATCAATACAGCAAAATGTGCTACCTAGCTTGCTTTTCTTTTTACAGACCCTTCCGACACTCCCCACCAACACTTATTTTCAAACATGGGACAAGTTAATTTCTAGGTATATCTGGGGAGGTAAAGTGCCTCAGTGAAATATTCCACACTTCAGCTATCCAGGATGCAAGGGGGACTAAATCTCCCAAACATGAAAAGATATGCCCAAGCAGCTCACATTCATATTTCCTTATTACATGCAGCTACAGGTTATATGACATATTGGAAAGATATTGAAGTAGCCTTCAATGGACTGGAGAATTTTCCGTCCTACATAGTAGGGGGTCCCCCGAGATGCCTGCCACTCTCCAGATTTATGAGCTTTACTTCAGAATTCCTGAGAAGATGGATACAAATGTGGAGAACCCTTTTATCTCCATCAGAGAGGAGATATCTCTGTATGATCCCAATTCCTCATTGGGAGAATTTTTATCTCTGCTACACCTTTCAAGTAGTGGGCCCCATGGGCATTCACTCTTTCTCCCATCTGCAAACAGAGTATAAGCTCCCCAACAATCAATATAAATTTTATGAGATCCTGAGAGATGCACTGTCACCATTTGAGGAGAATACAACAGAAGTAGCCAGCAACAGACTTCTAGGAAAACATAAAGTAAACTTACAAGCTCAAATGGGCAGACTGGGTGGGCCGTAGGCCCTTATCTGCTGACACTGTCTATGTATCTATGTATCTATGATCCCCTTCTCTCCTATTCCAGATGGTGATATTTCACTTAAGAGGGCAGACTCAAGAACATATTACTGGGACTCTATATTCAGCACTGAGGTTATATGATAAGATATCTCTAGACTATATTAGAATTAAGTGGTCAAAAGATATGAATACAGAACTGGATGTGGAGCAATGGCAAATTTCAACTACACTATATTACAGAATCTCCTCCAATGTTTATTGGCGGGAATATGCATGGAAGGCCAGAGTAAGATATTTTAGAACCCCTGAAATCATGGCTAAGTTTAAGGGACATGGATATGGGGGTGTTGGAGGGGATGTGGACAGAAGGAGGCTGGGATGGAGCATATTATGTGGTCGTGTCCATATATACTGGGATACTGGCGAGAAATAATAGATGAACTACATGCTATATATGGGAGGTCAGAACTGCTTACCTCAACCTTTGTTTTGACAGCAATGCCCCATGGGAATCAAGGTCCAAGGGTCACTTTTCAAAATGTTATCTCTATTGAGTCTGGTGGCAGAAAAAATGATTACCATCTCTGGCTTTCCACTCAGACCCCGACCAAGGAGTTTTGGAGAATACTGACATATGAAATATATAACTTAGAAAGGATTTCAGCTAGAATGAACAATAGGATGTTTGCCTTTGATAATCGATGGAGAAATTGGATGCTCTACCAATTACGGCACTATGGGGACTTTGTTCCTTAAATACACATTAGTATACTTAAAGCTATATGGGGTATTTAATGCTATCAGGGATGGAGGAGGGGGTCTGGAGACTTTATGTGAACTAGAATTTGACAGGAAAGATATTAAATTCCCCTTTACTATCATTATTTATACAATATCCATTAATATAAATAATATGCCTGGGCCCAGAACAGATAGACAAATATTACTTGGGATTTTACAGATCTGGAGATTCCTGAATGTACTTAACTGTGTCTGCTCATTATTCATTGTACTACCTCTGAATGTACCTATGTGTTGCACTTGGTATTATAATAAGCTGCTAAAACCAATAAAATATAATTTAAAAAAAAAAGGAAGCACAGATTTAAAACACAAGAAGAAAAGTATAAAATACCAACAGTCATTGTAAAACACAGCTTTAAAAAATGTATTAAAAGCTTCAGAATGCCACACCCGGGGACTGGACATTGATGGAATCAGTAGTCTGCAAAAGCCAAGGCAAAGAGGTGGGCCTTCAGCCACCACTTAAACACCTTAATCGCAGGGGCCTCCTGGACTGCAGATGGTAACGAGTTCCACAGGGTTGGCCCAGAGACACTAAAAGCTCAATCTCCCAAGGTCCTGAGTCGAACCCTGGGAACAACTAGGAGGCCCCTTGAAGAGGAGCGGAGGGAACAAGGAGAGGTCACTGGTGTCAGGAGCTCTGACCGGGTAACCAGGACCCAGTCCATATAGGGCCTTAAAGGTGAGAAGACCCACCTTGAAAAGGACCCTCCACCTGACCAGCAGCCAGTGCAGAGGCACACAGGACTGGGGCCACATGACTGGACCTCAAAAGGCCCATCAGTAACTGGGCCACTGCGTTCTGCACCAGCTGCAGTCTGCAAAGGGTTCCTTCCATGACCCCGAAGTACAGAGGGTTACAGTAGTCAAGCCTAGAGCTCACAAAGGCATGCACTAGCATTGGCAGGTCCTCAGGCGGAATAAGCGGCTTAATCCAGGAATTGTTCCGCAAGTGGTAAAAATCACTGCTGACAACAGATGACACCTGATCTTCAAAGATCAGTCTGCTATCAAGGATCACACCCAGAGTTCGCACACTCGGGGAAGCCACCAGTGGAGCCAATCCCATGACAAGACCTGTATCAGCCCCAGGTAGCAACCCATCATGCCCATGACCAGGCTCAATCACCAGTACCTCCATTTTGGTTGGGTTAAGTCTCAGTCAGCTGGAAGCCATCCACTAATTGATTTTAGCCAAACAGTTGTTAAGCACATTGACATCTCCTGATATTTCTGGGGCAAAAGACAGATACAGCTGGGTATCATCTTCACAGCAGTGAAATTCCATGCTGTACTGTCAAATGATCTCACCCAGGGGCAGCATGTACATTGCGAACAGTATCAGTGACAAGATCAAACCCTGTGGCACTCCACACAACAGAGGCATTGGGGAGGAGGAGAAGTTCCCCATCACCACCTGCTGCACCCTGTAGGAGCGGTAGAACTCAAACCACCTGATGACAGTCCCGGCGAGTCCACAAAACTCACAGAGCCGTTCAAGAAGCACGATGTGACTGACAGTGTCAAAAGCTGAGGAGAGATCGAGGAGCACGAGAATTGACCTGTCTCCTCTATCTATAGCCCTGAGCAGATCATTATGCACCCTCACTAGAGCTGTTTTTGCACTATGTCTGGCCCAAAAACCCGACTGAAATGGCTCATAGATGTCCAAGGACACCTGGCAATCCTTGAGCTGCTGTGCCACTAATTTCTCAACAACCTTGCCCAGAAAGGGCAGGTTGGAGATATGGTAATTCACCAGGACATCTGGGTCGAGAGAAGATTTCTTAAGAAGGGGCCTCACCAATGCTTCTTTCAAAGCAACTGGAAGGACCCCCTCCACCATCGAGCACCTGGCAATCCTAGCGAACACCGGGCCAACAGCCTCGACACATCCCATTAAGAAACACGTTGGGGCAGGGTTCAGTTCACAAAAAGTGTGCTTCAGCTCTAAGATCACCTTAGTCACTTCAGATACCTCCACTGGCCTAAACTCCTCCCAGACAGGTGGAGTACCTCTGAATCCTCTGGCCCGACCATTGCAAGGCAAATGCCTCCCTGGCAGAATCCCAGACCAGATGGCCGACACTCTGTCAGAGAAAAACAGAGCAAACTCCTCACATAAAGTGGATGACAATGCTTTTTTTGGCTGTACGCAGGCAGGGTGTCCACAGTCCAAAATAGCTGGGATGGTTGGTTTTTCCCCACAGCAATTTCCCTGGACAGGAATTCTGCTTTCTTACAGGAAATTGCTCCCTGGTACTCAACATAGTGGGCACCCAGGACCAGCCTGTCAGCCTCCAGCTGGGTCTTCCACCAGCAATGCTCCAATTTCTGGCCCTTGATCTTCAACGCCTTGAGATCCCCATCAAACCGGGGGGATCTCAAGTGAGAAGATCTGGGTCATATACAAACTGGTGCAAAGGCATCCAGAGCTTCGGCGACCATCCTATTATAGGTGGCCACCGCCTCTCCGGAGTCAATCGCACATGCTGCGTCGACCCTAGATAGGTCAGCTAGCGCCAACAGTCCCTCTGGGTGCAAGCCCCTTAAAGGGCAATAGCTGACCATCTCCACAGGGGAGGGACTACCAGGGGAGGCCCCAAACATGAACTCCATGGTACAGTGATCAGACCAGGAGACCTGATCAATCTTGAGGTTATCAACCTCAAGACCCAGCTGGAACACCAGATAGAGTGTGTGGCCGTGCTGGTGGGTCACAGAAGCAACAGCTTGTGACAGGCCCAGTGAATACATTAGCTGGAGGAGGTTGTAACCTAAACATGAGGATTCATCATCGATCCAGGCATTGAAGTCCCCCAAGATTAAACACCTGGGGGACTCCATCACCTGGTCGACAATGAAGTCCGCCACCTCCTGAAGGAATTCTCCCCCCACCTCAGGAGGGCAGTAGATGAAGAGAATCTTGGAACCTGCACCTTCACCCCCACACACAGCGACGCACTCAAAAGATTGGCTGTCACCAGCTGGGTGCACCATGAAGCCCAGTCTGGATCAAAAAACAATGGCCACTCCCCCACCGCTGTGATCCTTCCTTGGGCGGTGCACTACAGAATACCCGGTGGGGATGACTGCCTCAAGAACTGGGCCGGCATCATCACTTAGCCAGATTTCCATAATGCACGTCAGGTCGACAGAAGAAATCAAGTCTGCAACAATAGCAGTCTTGTTCCCTATCGACCTGGCATTGCATAGCACCGCCCGAAGAGGATTAGAGGACACAGCCGGTCCTCTAGCTACCTGCCCACTCGGTCCGTTGGGAACCCTGGGTATGGAAACCAAACATGTATGGCCTCTCCCTAGGCTCCATTTACACCCAAGGCATCTCCTGGACTAGACAGTCTCAATGCTGTTCACCACCCCTTCCTCAGCTGCTCTCGGCCCTAGACAAATCACTTGCCTCCTAACGATCTCGACCTCCCTGCAGTGCCTAGCTGTGATGGCAGAAACTGGGAGGTCAATAAAGGGGCAAAGGTCGTGGAGCCGAGCGGCATCAGAGGTAATTCTGACGGGGCTGTGGCACCAACACATCTCTGCCTGGCTAGTCCAGTCCCCCAGAAAACCAGAATACATTGGATTGCAAAGTACAAGGGCAACCTTAGCTCAAATAACCCCCCACCAACCAACTAAACAAGCAAAACCCCAAAAACTAAATTATCCCCCTCTAAAACATACACACCTCCTACATACAATCCACATAAACACTATACAAATATACTTATTTAACTACACACACACTATAAACAAACCCCTATAAACCCAATCCCCAAAAGAAACAATCCCCCACCACCCACAAAATAAAATAAAAACAAACAAACAGGGAGGAAGCAGCAAAGAATATGAGCTGCAGCAGGTCAATTCAATAACAAAGTGTCCAGCTGAAAAATGAAGCTAATGTCCAAGTTCAAAACCAAGCCTCAAGGCAGGTAACTATAAAGGTGTAGTTTCAAAACCAAACTGGAGTTCTCACCACCAGAGTTTAGAAATGCTTCGGAGCTTTCACCCCCAAAGTTCCACAGTTCTTACATCCAGCACCACTATTTTAATGAAATAATTTCAGCATTCCCAGGAGTTGAAACTCAGAGTACTCAGCTGGAAAAAGTGGCTCCACTCTCACTCAAGCTGAACCAACAAACGATTTGAAACAGTACAGGCACTCACCCACTAATTCCACCAGGAGTTCAGAGAAGCCCCTGAAAGCTGGCCCTCACCACAGCAGTCGAAAGTCCTTCTCTCCCATGCCAACAAAGTCTGGGAGGAACCAGCAAGCAGGCGGCAGCCAAACAAGCCAGGAAAGGGTAAGAACACAGACTAGAGAGTATTCAGGGGAAGGGTCCTCCCCCCCCACAGGAAAAATCAAGGCAGAGCTCCCCTTCGGGCCCCGGGATCCAAAACCGGCAACTAAAACCAGCGGAAGACAGGCAGGGTTCTCCTGGCAGGCAGCTCCATGCTCCATTCATTCTGACAGCCCAAATTTCTGGCCTCTGAGTCCATTCCTATTCTTGCTGGGCAACTTGGCAGCCCCATGACGGTTCCTAACTTTATTTCTAAAGCAACTGCAATGGCAACTTTTAGAAAAACAACTGTACTGCATTGAAGTTGCTTGGTCTGGGCACAAGTTATAATGTACAGTGAAGCTATTTCTTGCTGATTTGTAAATTTTTGCACAGCCTGTGATATCGTTTAATTGACCATGTACAGTGAAGCTATTTTTTTCCTATTGTGCTGTATACTGATGTACTATGTAAATCTCCCTCTCCCCCTTCCCCCAGGACGTACTGTGAGACGAGTATCTTGTTGCTCAGTGTAATTCTCCTGGTAAAACGTTTCAATAAATAAAATAAAAATAAAAAGTCTGACAGACAGTATATGAATCTTTGATGTTATAGACCCTCTTTAGACAACCTGCACTGTATATCTGGCAAATAATTGTTACGCTGCAAATAATATGAATCTTGTACTAGTAAAAAGATTAACTGCATATTGCAATGAAAAGATGAGGAATAGCAATGCACACTGCTTACAGCATATTATTGTCCTCACATCTTAAGGCTGCAGTCATTTTTTTACATGGGGGTGAGGGTTTTTTATTTGTCTGAACAGTAATGGCTGTCATTTAAGAAGAATCTTACTGAAGGAAAGAGAAAGATATATTAGGGCTATTTGCACATGAAGCCCAGATGATTGTTTTCCCCCAAGGAACACATGTTTCTTCTCCTCCAGGTTTTGTGGCAGCATGAAAGAATGTCACACCTCTTGGTAACACACAGTAGTGATTAATATGTTTGGCCACTGGGTGCCACTGTTCCATTACTCAATGAAGGGCATTTCCATGACACCAAAAGCATTACCTCCTACAGGAGGTTACCTCTTCCTTTCAGAAAACACAACCCTCACTCTTGCAGTACACTCTAGTCAAGTTTTTGAAGCAACTGTTATGTTATAATCTGTTGTCTTCAGATATGCATCTTGGAGGAAGTGTGTTAGCCTATGCCACCTACCACACAAAAAAGTAGGTTGGAGCAGGAAATGAGCCTACATGTGTAGTACATGTGCTGTTGGAAAAGCACTTCCTGGTTCCTAATGAGGTTGAGGTGGGGAAGAGACAAGTTACTGAATCCTCATAAACTTGGTTCTCGGTACCTGTCTTGATGTACTACAGCACATGGTGTGTTTTCTGCGTGCAGGGGAGATTGCAGACATTCATAGTACTGACAGCTGATAAAAAGTAGCAACAATAAACAGATGTGTACAAAGGAAGAGTCAGCACTTCTGCAGTTAGATGCAAAATGCTTCAAAAGGATTTATTTCATTGAAGGAGACACAGAACAGAAGCCCCTAGTGCCTTGACCACAAGGTTTTCCAGGGGCGTCCCTTTCTTTGTACCTTTGTCTCTGGGTGGCTTCTTGGCTTTAGTATCACCGTCCCTGGCCAAGCGCAACAGCTCTACTTCTGTCAAAAAAAATTATGTGTACAGCATATACAATAAAAACAATTTTCCAGTTTGTTTTTTAGGAAGCAGAATAACAGGAGAAATGGTAAGGGGAGATAATGCGCTGGTGTTTTTCATTTCACAACGATAACTAAAGCTGGGTTGCAGAATAGCCTTACCAGTAAAAGTGCTCCTCCACCATTTTGGTGATCGCTCTGGAGACAGCTTTTTCATGTGGGTTGAGGTTTTTGTTCAAATTCACTCCCAGTTTTGCTTCTATAAAGTCAATAATGAATTCAGTGCCTGCTACTTTCTCATTGTTGTATTCTATCCATGGCATTTTTCCTTGCGGGGACAGCTTTCCATCAAAATAATTCTAGGATAAAGAAAGCACAGTTAGAAGATTAAGGATTGAGCATCTCAGATCTCACTCTCGATATTTCTGCCAAGCCACACTCAGAGCTGATATTTTTGGAGATACGCAGTCCTTCAGTCTCAACCAAAACAAATTATACAATCAGAGTCAAGTGTCGCATTCTAAAAAAAGGTAATTTGTAATGGGGTATCAAAATGAAAAGGAAAGAGAAAGCCAGCTCATTGGTACAAGAACAGCAGTATGCTGTACTGACACCTGAAAGACCTGGGTTTACAAGCAGACTTGGGTACACTCCTCTGAGTCCAGTCACAGGCCTACCAGGCCAAGAAAGCATATGATTTTTGGTTCCTGAGAAGACACAGCGTGAGCCCCTCAGCACCCACACACTCTCTTGTATTTGCATTTTTTGTGTTTGCTTGCGTGTGTTCAAGAAACACCTTGCTTCAGTAGGAGGCAGTTAATGAGCATGCCACTATGTTAAAAGAAACTTGACATCACAATTTGCTGTGTTTGCAGGCCATTCCCTGATTGCAGCAGCCAATCACAGCTGCATTCTTTGCCAGAGGTACAATACATAAGCAAAAGCTCCCAAATCTCTATACAATACTTAAAGTAAGAATGGGCACCACAGCAACAGCATCTGGCTATGTAACAGGCAACCCACAGGTGATGGAACCGGGGAAGTGAGGGGGGCTGCCGACACTCCAGTTTTTTTTGGCCAAAGTGGATTGCCCTTTTTAACCCCTTCTCACCAGAATTATATAGAAGTAATTTGAAAAAGACCCATGTACAGTATGTGTCTTTCAGGCTGAAATAATTCAGGTGTGAAGGGATTAATCTTCCCATGCTGATTCAAAGAGGAGCAAGGGAGATGAGATGTATACCAGCTGTATGTTGTAAAGATAGCAGGAGGTCAGGACTGTGACAGTGGGGCTCAGCTCTGAACGGACAGAGCCAGAGATTTACAATTCTCATTTAATTACTAAGTGGTCCAGCACTCCACTCATGTGTGTCTCACATACACAAAGTGTGGACAGTTGATCAGCTGGACCAGTCAGTACAGATGATTATGGCTTCAGGAATGTTTTTTTTTTTTTTTAAATTCCCACCCAGTGACTTGACAGAGAAGTTATACTCAAAAGATAGCTCTATATGCAGTCAACTGGTGGAAAAGTTAAGAGGAGTCTGGATTTCTTTTACTATACCTCTGCAGTGGGAAACTGAAAATGATCCTCTACAAATTGAAAAAAGTCTTACGAGGCATTGATCAGTACAGGTACTACCCTACTGGAATTGTGAAAAATGTGAATTTGTTGTAGCATGCAATGCTTTTAAGTAATTGTTTCTTAGAAACATAGGCAGAAGAGTTAACCCCTGGTAATATTACATCTGACACAATCACATATTGGCTACATCTTGAGATTTCAGATGTCAAAATAAATCACATAAGGGCTTATATCACCTTATTATTATTATATTAGGAGGGACCTCCTTGTAAATGAGTGTGTCCATTGGTGTTTGCCTGCAAATAAACTTGAAACTTATATTAAGAGTACCTGGTGATCCTGTATATGTAGTAACTTGACTTCCCTACCTTACAGTATTATTGCTGTGTAAGGCAGTCATCAAAATATTTTAATAAAATCATTTAGCAATCCTCATTTTATGGCCCTCAGTGCCAGATCTGGTGACTGCATACAAGTTTAGGGCTTATGGGCAGACTAGATGGGCCTACATATAGCAGTCCTTATCTGCCGACAATTTCTATGTATCTATGTATAGCCATTTAATGGCCAGTAGAAAAAAAATGACACATAGCATTTCTCAGTATTATTAGTTTTATGGGTACTCTCTGATTCAGTGCCTATTGTCCTCACTGTGAGTTACTATGCACAGCACGGCTGAAGTATTAAACTGGGTACTAGTATCTGTATCTAGCTGTTTGGTATTTTGTGCACTTTTTGTTCACTTTTGCAGACAGCAGCGTCTGTCAAACACCTGCTTGCTTCAATGGCGACAGTTAATGAGCATGCCACTATGCACAAAGAGATTGACCGCTGCAATCAAGAAGTGCCCTGTCACGATCAGCTGTGTTGCGGGACAGTCCCTGACTGCAACAGCCAATTACAGCTGCATTGTCTGGTGGTGTCTAGTTTCAATTAACATGGTGACAGCTTCTCCATCAGCTTCTCACAGTCCCCAGGAAGTCAACGGACAACCGCGGCTTTCACAGACCTAGGGAAGCCGACGGGGCTGCCCAGTCCCCCTGTCATCATGCCTCCTTCTCCAGTTCTTTTGCCGATGGGGTAGCCCAATCCCTGTCAGCATGATGCACCCCCCCCCCATTTGTTGTGTGCTGAGAGGGTGCCCAATCCCCTTGGCTGATGCACTTCCCCAAGCACACTATATAGATAACGGGTGCCCAATCCCCATCAGCTCCACTACCCCCAAAGACACAAACATCCAGGTGGCACACTGGGAGCCCACCCAGCATGCCAAAAGTCCGAGTTGTCTTTAAAAAAAAAACATAAATAAAGGAAATGGTCCTCGTTGAGCCCAGTGGCCTCCCCAACCTGCAGCCACCCTCTGCACCGCACCACCCCCCCCCTCACCTCATACTTACCTCCAGAGCCTGGCGTGACGATCTTCAGTGGACCGGGAACACGTCTGCACTCTTCAAAGCCGACCGCGAACTGAAGAAATACTGTTAAGCTGTATAATGGCATAAATGTTTTTTTTTCAACTTATGTGGATATCTCAGCCATTTTTTCAAGTTTTGGCCCCAAATTTTCAACATGGGGTTCTTGGGACCCTTCCACATGAATTCAGTCACTGTCATGGTATTAATCGGTCCCGAAAGGGGATTTCGCAGTCACTGCGTGGAATCACCTTTCAGGACCACATAACAAAATGACAGTGTCACTGTTCATGAGGTGGGCTCTCAAAAAGCCTATGTTACAAATTTAGTGAAATAATTCTAAAAATGACTGTTACGAGCATGCGTTGTGCAGTTTCAATGCACACTTGTAACTTCACGAATTTGTAATATTTTCACTCCAGATTTTCAACATTGCAATTTGTTCACACCTTTTTATGAACAGTACAGCTGTCATTTTTCACATCTTGGCTGAAATGTGTTGTCGCACGTCCGGCGCAGAATAGCGAGGTTGCTGTGAGAAATCAGTGTTCGGGACAGATTAAGAAAATCACAGTGACACTGTTCATGAGCAGAGGTTCTAAAATGCCTATGTTGAAAATGTGGTGCAAATATTCCCAAAAATGACCATGTTACGGGAGTGCGTTGTGCAGTTTCCATGCACATTTTTAACTTTGTGAATCTGCAATATTTTCAGTCCAGATTTTCAACATTGCATTTTTTCACACCTCCTTATGAACAGTACAGCTGTCATTTTTCACATCCTGCCCAAAATGTGTTTCCGCACCTGTGGCACCAAATGGCATAGTTGCTGTGCCAAATCACCTTTCAGGATTGAGTAATGAAATGATAATGCAACTCTTCATGAGGTGGGGTCCCTAAAAAACCCATTTTGAAAATTTGGAGTGACAATACCAACAAACACATGGGGCGTTAAGTTTTCCAACCATAACGCCCACCCTGTAGAGACTGACTGGTATCAGGGGTGTGACTTGGGTTCATCGGCCGTAATGCTCATGGCATTCTACCCCCACCCTACAGCCACTGACAGGCATCAAGGTGTGCCTTGGGGTATTCAGCCCTAAAGTTCACCCCATTCTCTTATACTGCACCAATCTCAGCTTATTTCCTTATGAAATGGGTTAAGCATTAGGGCCGAAGACCCCAGAGCACACAGTGTTTCCAGGGTGGGGCGAGGTGGAACGGCATAAGTGTTGTGGCTGATGATCCAAAGGCACACCCCCAACACCTTTCAGTCTCTGCATGGTGGGGGTTGGCATTAGTTCAATACTGCCATTCCTATTATGCATCTCTCTCACTCCTGCACTAACAATGCCAATGCCAGCAAGCAAACATTCGGCATTATACAATGGCAAGAAAGAATCCTGAACTGTGATTGGTCAGTCTGGGGCTGGACCCCTGGCATTATCCCAGCATAACACCACAGGTCTAGTCTCAGCACTGTGAGCCTGCAGATGAGCTTTTGGAGGAGCTTTATTTCTATCTCCTCTTAAGAAACAAAACTATTTTTCCACACTAATAAAAACATTCTTTAAAATTATTTTTTTATTTTATATATAACAACAAGCCATTGTATAATAGGAATAATGCACTCCAGGGTGTGTGTCGTGCTGGGATAATGCCACGCCTAGGGCATTGGATGCACCCGGCCTGTGGCCTCGTGTCCAACCCCCCAGGCGTGGCATTATCCCAGCACGACACACACCCTGTCATGCATTATTCCTTTATAGACAAATGCTTGTCTATATCATGAGGATGCAGTTATAAAAGTGACATGGCTCTGTTTGCTTTCTTCAATAAACTGAATTGAATATACCGCCCTAACTGATTGCAGGGTGTGGTCATGCTAGCTACAAAGGAGGGCCATGCTACTACTCTGTTGCACTGATGGGAGCTGAAGCAGGCAGGTCAGGTGACCCATCTGAGGCCACACAGTGAGATGGCAACCACAGTGAGGGCTACACTTGGAATTTCCCAGCCAACATGCCTGGTTATAATTGATGCAAAGTTATTTGAGTAAAAAATGAATCCAATATTATAGATCTGTTACAAATTAATATTAATTTAAGTCATGCCAAATGCAAAAGTGAGATTTTTTATTTATTTATTTTGTTTTTTTTTGCTTGCTTGTTGTTCAAGAGACAGTAAATGATTAATGATTACAAGGAGAAACCAGAATGTCAGGATTACATCAGAAAGTGCGATTGTCTCTGAGGTCTATGCATGAGATGTGAGGCTGTCAGTTGAGAAGACCCCTCTACCTCATTACTCCATAAAATTCCACCACTGGCAGATTTTGTTTGTTTGTTTGTTTGTTAGCCAATAATTAATAGGGTATAGGGTATGAAGCCTAAATTGCCATTCATTAGTTAACAGATTTTTTGCTTTTGTTTCATGTACAGGTTTTTAGTAATGCCTAAATTATGCAGCAAAAATCACTCCAGTCACTTTCATAAAATTATACACCAGTTAAGTTCCTCTGATTCTTCCTTTTTTTGTTTTTGCTTGTTTTGGGATGGGAAGGGGCTTGCTTAACAATTAGAGTGCTGATACATATTTGTAAAGTATTTGGCGATGTGTGTCATGAACCAAATTACTATGCAGATTGAAGTATTAGGCTGCTCAATTCTATTTCAAAAGTTTAAAATAAATTATTGCACTCCTGTTAAACATTACAGTAACTCAGTTACCTGGTAATATGGTATCCTCTTCTATAGATATGTCCTTTTCTTTCATGGAGTGAACACTGTGCACTACAAGTACTCTGAAATCACACTGAATTACTTGCACAGTAGTTTCTTTTATTTTAATTTTTTTCACTTAGTTTTCTCTCTTGCCATCCCTGTTCCCGGTGGCATCCCCGCAGCACCATCATCACCCATCTTATGGATTTACTGGTTGACCATGACTTATTACTGAGCCATGTTGGAGTATGGCCTGACACATTTAGGAGGGAGTCATGCGGTATCTGCAGGGTATACCGAGCGAGCCAGGGCTGCTACCTCCATTTTCGACCCTGGGATGCCTGTGTGAAGCAAGTGTGCAACACCATGTTGATACAGTCACATACTGTGTAAGCAGATTCCCTTCCCCCCATGTCAGCTGCTCTTGCTGGTGCTGCCTCCTGACCTCTGCCAGGTAGCAGGCAAGTGATGGGACTCAGGAACCTCCACCCCAGTAGAGGAATGCTGTCCTTAGGATGCTCAATTCTCACTCTCCCAGCCAGTCACTGAGTGAACCTGGTCCATTCCCAACCTGGGTCACTGGTATGGTCTTGACTACTTAAAACTGGGACTGAACATAATGCAGCCTTGATGGCCTGAAAAACTTCATCACACTCTGGGAACCATTTCACATTATTCAGGTATAATTTTTTCATGAATTCAGTGAGAGGAGTAGCTGACTGGCCAAAGTTGGGGGCAAATCTCCTTTAGTAAACAGCCAGACCTAAAAATGACCTGACACGTTTCTTTGTTATTTCGGAGACAGATTTAAGCGACACTGCTCGGGTCTGGTGCCATGCTACAAAAAAGGCAACCAGCCAAACAAATAGTATGGCACAAAAATGAAGCAGCACCAAGTGTGCTTCTGCAAAATATTTTCTTTTTACTGACAGAATGTAAAAGTACAAGAAGAAAATGAACACACAGCAGTAATACAATCAGCAACTAGACACCCAGCGCTTCGACTCTTAACAAGTCTTCATCAGGGGGTGGTGCTAGTATGGAAAGACATCACTTAAATAGTGTCACTTATTAACAATCATATCAATTAAAACTTACAGCACATGGAGACGAGCATTTCTTAAAGAACCATATACCAATTAATATTAATAATACCTAGAATTGGAGAACAAAGCAATGTTGCTAAATGCCAAAAAAAGTGAAACCTGCCTAATTTTTCTAATAACAAATTAGGACCCCCTAGTAACTAAGCAAGTTACAACAGTATCAAAAAATCAAAATACAGATCCAGGCAGGTAAATTCCAGGTTCAAGATGAGAATCTGTTAGCACCCTTTGCAAACTGTGTGAGAGGCCTTTCGGCACCATGCAATTCTACTTAAAGTTGAACCAGCATAACATTCTGTGGTGATTTGCATATGCAGCCCATGATGCTTTGCATTGTGTGGGCATGTGTGATTTGGTATAATAATATAATGCATATTCCAAAATGTAAACACAATAAAAAATAATAAATCTAAAAACATCAACTCCACTTTAAATAGGGAGTCATTAGAAGAAACACTGAAAATGAAAATAGCTTTCATGCTCGATTACTGTCCTTCAAAAAAGGTTTAAGGTCCCATTGGTTGTTTAATCCATTTGGTTTATCTGAATTCAATTTATAAATCCATTTACTTTCTTTTTGAAGAAGCAAATTTGATCTATCGCCTCCTACAGATAAAGGGGAAATGTGTTCAATGCCAATAAATTTCAAAGAGCTAGGGTCAGAATAATGAAACTCTGAAAAATGAAAACCAAGTGGGGTATTTCTATTATTATTCAAAATAGAACGAACATGTTCTTGTACACGCTGTTTAAGTGGCCTAACTGCTTTGCCTACATAGATCAGACCACAAGTGCACCAAAGAACACATATCACATGTAATTAGTTTCCTGATTTGTATCTTTACACCAGGAATTCTTGGGTGCACAAATGTATCATGATCATTGCTAGCATATTTACACACATTACATCTATAACATTTGTAAAAGCCACTAACTCTAGTAGGTAACCATGTATGACATGTTTATCCTTTTTCATACGACAATGTACAAGTTTTTCTTTCAGGCTAATAGCTTTTGAAAATGTCACCCTTGGTCTCATACCTACTACTTCACCAACCCCCACCAGAAACATAAGAGTGGCACTGTGGGTGTCAATCCCCCAGTACCAAAATCCTCAGTCTGTGACACTGGGGGGTGTCCAATCCCCCAATGCCAAAATCCTGTCTTTTTTTTTTGTACCTGTAACAAGAAAACCATCCATGAATGTCTTTTGTGGCCAAACCTCCCTATACCCAGCCCTTCCACTCAGCACCCACCACCCTACCACCCAAGCTCCTACTTATGGATTGGAGGTCCAATGCTGTAATCCTCTCTGGACCGCAGATACATCTTCACTCATCAAAGGTGGACCACGAACTGAGAAAATCAGGTATGCACGTCAATGTATTTTAATGGTGTTTTGAACTGGTTTAGTGGCATAATTTGGGCATTTTTGCATATTTTTGGCCCAAATTTTCAACATGCCTATTTTGGGACATCACCTCATGAACAATGTAAGTGACGTTAGGTAAATCTGTCCCAAAAGGTGATTTCACAGTCACTGCAGTGGCACCAGGGGCATCTTGCCTTTTTTAGTCACTTGGGCTACTTTCTGACATCCAGCACAAGAACTGCAGTAGGTAGCAACATCCTCATGAATCCCAGGCTAGTAAAATCTGTACAACAATCTAGCAAGCATGCAGTCCCTTCCCGGGTGACCAGCCATAGGACCATCATGTGCTATCTGTAACAACTCAGTTCCATATTTCTTTGGCATGACTAATTGTTCTATCTGTTCCTTCATCTGAGGATTAACCCAAACTTTGTACTGTAGCCCATTACATTTTTTAAACATTGGTTCACCCTGTTTTTGATTCACTGCCAGCTGCTTGAAATAACCTTGGAGAGAAACATTGTTAGATTGCTCAGAAACAAAATCTCAATTAGTTATCTGTTTAGTTTCAGCATTTTCATATACCAACACCTTATGTCCATCAGTCTTTTGTTGCCACCACTTTTGCAGGCATCTGCTTGCTTTCCTGGATTTCTGGATCTTGGAACAGGGCTCAAACAAGTCTGAATCAAAGCCACCAAAAGGAAAGGAGTCCCCGACAACTCAAATTTTCTTTGCCTGTGCTCTTGTTATCACAGCTGCTGGAACAACAAGATTTACTCCCTCTGTGATTAATTTGCTGATCCTGGAAAGTCATTTCCAATAATCAAAGGTACAGGTAACTTTCATACTACCCCCACTTTCATTTGGTGCGACACTTCATTAGTGTTCAGAGTCACTTGGGTGGAGGGATAATATCGAGTGTCCCCATAGGTGTAGATCACCCCGTACCTGGTCCTTTTTTAAAGTCTTTTCTCCAAACTTCAGTATGCATAAGGGTCTTTTGGCTTCCCAAATCTATAAGTCCCTTCACAGTCTTATCACCCACCATGACAGCTGTTAAATACTTGCCCCAATTTGCTAAGGTCAAATTTGCTCCAACTGTAGACAGAGTCAGAGGGTCCTCACTGTTTTTTGCTTACAGGGATAATTTACAAGGAGGTATTTTACAATGAGTTTTAGCTTTTCACAGGGAGTTTTTGCAAGGACCTGACTGGGCTCCAGTATTCTTTACTTGCACTGCAATTCTGTTTCATTCATGACCACTCTGCTATCACCAACCGCAAAGTAGCAGGATGAACAAGCATACAAAGTATAGCCCTCCAACCCACCCTCTCCTGCCCACCAAGGCCTTGTCCAATATATAACGGCACTACAATTGATTGGGAACAGGGATTTCCTGTTGGAGCAGGAAGGGAGAGACCCTCCAAGAGTACACAGCTGAATTTCTCCTACAGGAAGTGGGCTAGACAGCACCAAGAGCACTGCAATCGATTGGA
This sequence comes from Neoceratodus forsteri, assembly GCA_016271365.2. NCBI lineage: Eukaryota > Metazoa > Chordata > Ceratodontiformes > Ceratodontidae > Neoceratodus > Neoceratodus forsteri. Next base: position 1,550,039,361 of record CM057449.1, on the reverse strand, counting down.
AACAGGGACTTCCTGTTGGAGCAGAAAGGAAGATAACCTCAAAGGGTACACAGCTGAGTTTCTCCAACAGGAAGTGGGCTAGATAGCACCAAAGAAGCTGTAAGAAAGTCCATCCCAGGGTAAGCAGGAATATCAACAAACCAGTATGGATATTATAAATTACCATGGGTGTGAGGCATTCATCTTCAGAGGACTTCTCTGGAGGGTGAATCATTGTCCCGTTTGCAGAAATCTACATGAACTTAGAACACAGCTGAATGCAGCATGGAGGGAGATTTTCAAGCTACAACATCAGCTGTACTGGAATTCATCACCTCCAACTCTACACCCTCCAACTCCACTCCCTCCAACTCCACTACCTCAGAGACCCACCTGTCCAGGGGGATGGAGGGTGGTAAGGGGGGATAAAATCATCAGGATGGAACAGTCAAACCCTATCCATGCCAAGGCCATCTTAACTCCTGACCACTATTCACCACCAGTGAAGGTCTTCAAGAGGAGGATCAGTACACTAGTTGAGGAGGCAAGACAGAACACAGAAGAGGTAGCCAGTGACAACAAAGCAAAAAGCAATAAAAATAAGAGTAAGCAAGTACTCGTTGTTAGGGACTCATGATAAAAGGAGTGGAGACCCAACTAAGTGAATGTGCACAAACAAGTGTAACAGTTAAATGCCTCCCTGGTACCTCAGCCAAATGTCACACTGAACACATCGGGAGGATAGCAGACAGAGCAGGGGATGGCATTAGAATTTTGGTACACCTTGCAACTAATGATCTGGCAAGTCAGACAGTAGAGGAAGCCAAGCAAAACCTGGTAAAACTCAGTGAACGACTGGCAACTCAGTCATCCAGCATGGCCCTTCTGAGGTACTCCCAGTGTGGGGTAAAGATAGGAGTCCTGACAAGGTCAGAAGTAATGAGATTAAAGAGTTCAATGCATGGTTGCAAAGCTGGTGCCGAAAAAAAGTGTACCACTTCATGGGAGCCTGGAGTGACTTCTAGGAGAGGAAGTTTTCTTAAATATGATGGACTGCACCTAACCAAGGAAGGGGTGAGAACGCTTGGACAGACGTATGATGTCTGTATTGGACTTTTAAACTAGATGATGGGGAATTTGAGGCTAAGGAACCTATCAATAACATTATTATAGACGGGAACTTAGCACTCCCCAAAAAACAGAGAAATACAGGGATCACAAAGGGAGTCACAGGGGCAGGAAAAAAGGAAAGGCAAATGTTAATCAGTTAAAGAAACCCAGGGAAATGAAGAGAGATACTCCTGCTGGTTCATGGAGTTGAGTGTACTTAAATGCCAGAAGCCTGAGAAACAATATAAGTGATCTTCAGACGCTGATAGCAGAAACCAAATCAGACCTGGTGGCAGTCACAGAAATGTTGGCCTCAGTGAGCAATGATTGGGACCTATCGGTCCCAGGCTATTCACTCTATAGAATGGATAAGAAGGGAGCAAGGGGGGAGGGGTGGCACTCTATGTCCAGAAAGGGATTAAAGCCATTTGGTATGACATTAGCAAAAGAAAAGGTGAAGAATCCCTGTGGGTACAACTCAGTGCTGCATCAGGTAAGAAGGTCTATTTCGGGGTGGTATACAGATCAGCAGGACAGACAGAGGATAGGGACAGAGAATTATTAGAAGAAATTAGAGACATGGCACAAAAGGGGACACAGTGGTGGTGGATGATCTAAATGTGCCTGATGTTAACTGGGCTATCACAGTGGCTAGAACCTCGAGAAGCCAAACGGTGCTGGAGGCCTTACAGGAGTGCCTGCTAATCCAAATGGTTAACACTCCAACCAGGAAGGAAACCATCCTGAATGTGGTCCTCACAAACTCAGAGATGGTTATGGCTGTTAGGGTTGGGGAACTGCTAGCCAGTAGCAACCACTGCTCCATCTGGTTGAGTTATCCCTTGGGGTTATAAAATCCTCAGTCTCAGATGGAAGTCTTAAATTTTAAAGGAGTTAACTTTGAAAGGATGAAACAATAGTCAGGAACAAACTGACCAGGGTTCAGGAAAAATCTGAGGTAGATGACATCTGGGATCTGATTAAGAAATCCATCTTGGAAGCTATGAAGCTTTGCATCAGGTCAGTAAAGAAAAGGAACAAGCACAAACGGCCAATATGGTTCACCTCACAGGTCAAAGAGGTAATCAGAATCAAGAGAGAAGTGTTCTACAGGTACAAAAGAGATAGGAGAGAGTGACTGGGAATACTGCATTCAGAAGAATAAGTAAGCACAGATGGTGGTAAAGCTTCAGATTGCTACGGGGGTCAAAACTGGAAACAAGAACTGTTTTCATTACATTCAAGAAAAAAGAAAGAAAAAGGAGGGGATAGTTAGGCTTGTAGAAGAAGACAGGATTGTCGAGGAGGACAGGCAGAAGGCTACTGTACAGAACAGCTTCTTCTGCTCAGCATTCACTAAGGAGAATACCAGACGGATGCCTGAAAGCAGCCTCAAAGTGGCTGATAAGGGAATCCCGCAAATGGAAGCACCAATAATTACCAATAGCAAGGTTAGGGAGGCATTATTGCACCTAAAGGCAGACAAGGCCTGATGGGCTGCACCCAAGAGTGCTAAGAGAACTGGCTGAGGAGCTGGCCAGCCCATTGGCATATCTATTTACTCAATCACTACAGAAGGGGGACATACCAGGTGACTGGAGAAGAGCAGATGTGGTTACACTCCACAAAGGAGGGAGCAGGGTGGAAGCTGGCAATTACAGACCAGTTAGCCTCACATCTGTCATATGGAAAATTATGGAGATCCTAATTAAGCAGGTCCTTGTGGAGTACCTGGAAGGGAAAGTTCTTCAAGATGGCAGACAGCATGGGTTCATGGCAGGTAGATCATGCCAGACAAACCTCATTAAATCTTTTGACTGGGTAACTAAAGAACTAGATAGAGACCATCCAGTGGACCTTCTCTACTTCAATTTTAACAAGGCCTTCAGCTTGGTGCCACACAATCATCTAATAAAAACATTGGATGATGTAGGCACTGCTAAGAGCATTGTCAGGTGGGTAGGGAGTTGGCTCAAGGATAGAAAACAGAGAGTGGTAGTCAATGGGGTAAGATATGCTGAAGGAGATGTCACAAGTATAGTTCCACAGAGACTGGTCTTAGGCATGGTCCTATTCAACATGTTCATTAACAACATCAGTGAGGGTATCCAGGGCAAGCTTGTCCTCATTGCAGATGACACGGAACTCGGCAGGAGAGTGGATAGTGCAGCAGCAATTGTGGACCTACAAAAAGACCTCCACAGACTAGAAAGATGATCAAATGTCTGGCAGCTGAGGTTTAAAGCAAAAAGAAAATGCAAGATGATGCATCTAGGGAAAGGAAACCTGAAGAGAGAATATTGGCTCAACGGTGTCAAGCTCAGTACCTCACAGGAAGAAAGGGACTTGGAGTCAACATATGTGACACACTCAAGCAAACAAATCAATGCAACAAAGCATATAGCCAGGGAAATAGAATGCTGGGGTGTATAGGAAGGGGATTCAACAGCAGGAGAAAATAAGTGATCCTCCCCTCTATAAGTCCCTGGTAAGACCACACCTGGAGTATTGTGTCCAGTTTTGGAGCCCTCACCTAAAGAAGGACAGGTATAGGCTGGAAGACGTATACAGAAGGGTGACAAAGACCGTACAAGGACTCCATGGTTCTAGTATGAGTAGTGCCTAAAGTCACTAAACATGTATACACTGGAGACAAGGAGAGAGAGAGGATACAATTGAGACATTCAAATTCATGAGAGGTATAAATAGGTTGCCCTACACTGAACTATTCAACAGGGTTGACAGCTCCACTGCTAGCAGACACAGATGGAAGTTGAAGAGAGGAAGCTTCAGGAGGGATCTAAGGAAACATTACTTTACCAACAGAGTTATGGAACCATGGAACAGACTGCCAGCCAATGTGGTGAGAGTTAAGACTGTGACAGCATTCAAGCTGGGATGGAACAAAGCATGGGAAAGAGCTGCAACAGGGATGGACAAATTCCATAAGAGGGATAGGCAAAAGACCAGTAGAAGGTCTTGGAACCTCAATGGGCAGAGTAGATGGACCATTGGCCTCCTTCTGCCATTTTCTATGTTTCTGTGTTTCTGTGTTACTCTTCTTATTTTTATGGCAGTTTCTTGCAATATGGCCTGGTTCATTACAGTTATAGCAAATAAAAGTCTTTGGGTGCTGATTTGCTACCCCCACCAGAGTGCTTATCTGACCTGGAGCTAAACTGGGAAAGAGAGGGTCTTACCAGTCCTTGGCTGTTACTTTGCTGCTGCAGTGTCTGTCTGGCCATCTGACAGTCCACAGCCAAAGAAATAGCCTTTTCCCCACTTTCTAGTATGTGTTCTTATACCCAAAGCAGCACATCTGTGGAAAGGATGTTGAACAATTGCTCCATTGCAAATATGTCGATGACATGTGGAATTGTTTTCCTTCTGGTTGGAGCCATTCAATGAGGCATTCTCTGAGCAGGGTGAAGACTTCTCAAAGATTGTCAACTGAGTTGCACTTCAGGGACTGGAATCTTTGCCTATAGGTCTCTCCTGAGATGTCATACCTTTTAAGGACTTCTCTTTCCATGATGTCATAATTTTCTGACTGCACAGTGTCCATATTGCTATAGGCAAGTTGGGCTTTACCTGGCAGATAAGGTAGCAGGCTGGTTGCTGTTTTGGCTGTTGCCAAGCTCCGGCTACCCTTTCATAAGTTGTCAGGTATGCTTTGATATCATCCAAGGGACACAGCTTTGTAAGTTTAATGTCTATTATGTTTTGTTGATCTGCTGAAACTGTACCAGATCCTCCAGCTTTGATAACTTGCAAGGCATCCTGCCACCACTGCTCCTGTTGATGTATCTCTTCTCTTCTCTGTTGCTGCTGTCACTGATTATCATCTCTTCTCTGCTGCTTCTCTTCTTTTCTCTGCTTTTCAGTCTCTTCTTATTGTATAGCCACACCATTGGGGAAGGCAGACATGCTTTTAAGTTCTGTCCCTGCCTGTTCTTCTTCTTCCATCACTGGTGTTGGCTGTAAAATCTCAGTTTGGACTTTTGTTTCTGCTTCTAGTTTGGCTGCCATTCCTCCAGTAATCACTTTGTCTGACACCAACAGTCATACAGGCATAGATCAGGAAGCACAGGCAAACAAGAAGTTATAAAATTCACAATTAGTACTGGCCCACTGGCACAGCAGTTGGATTTCCACAAGCAATGCTGGTGACCTGGGTTCAGGAGCAAATCCGGGAGCCAGAGGGCTGGCCAGAGGGAGGATGCGTCCACATCCGATGGACTGCTCAGCTCCTCTGGGGCAAGGTGTACATTGGCTCAGGGGTGGCCTGACCTCTGGCGACAACCAGAGGTACCCCAGCCCCGATGTCCACCCCACAAGGAGAGAACATGATGGGTGCCAGCATAAGCGATAGCACTGTGGCACATCACACTCTGAGAGGGCATGCTTCAGAAAAAAATGATTCTCCCAGCATGACACCAATGTAGGAGCCTGATAGTAGGTCCTCACCTGCCTTCAGCTGGAGTACCGGCCAGATCCCAACAATGACTTGATGCCTTTGGGGAAGGGGGTTTGGGGGAACCCCCCCTCCACCATGTCCCTGCCTGGGGGGTAAGCCAGAAGCTCCATGGGGGATTCCAGGATGGGAAGTGGCAGCTGAAGGTAAGTCAGTCGAGTGACAGTGCCAGGCAGGGGCAGGGGTTAAAAAAACAGAACATAAAAAAAAATTCGCAAGTAACATTTTGTTATTATAAATAATAAAATAAAAGAAATGTACAGGATACCTCTTCACAAAGTCAGTACACAGAAAAATCCTCTTCACAAAGGCAGCATACCTAAAAATCCTTCCTTGAGTTTCTCTCTAAAATCTCAATATCTATCTATCTATCTATCTATCTAGACAAAGCATTGCTCTCTTTATATGAGATGCCTTTGCATTGCAGTTTAACCTTTACATCCTGTTCTTGAAAGTTTCATCTCCTGTTCTTTTATAAAATGCAACAAGACTTTTCATTGCCCTTCCTGTGACCAGCATGAAGAGTACATTAGTCTTCCTAACAGGTGCAAATAATTAAGACATCCTATCACAGAGTTGATTTCCTGCTGACAATTATATTAACAAGCTTGTGAGTGGTCAAAAGGTTTCTCAAAGTCAAAATCACGTGCTCCAAACTGCTAACTTCTGTAACAAACCTAGGTTGTTGTCTGTAATCATTTCACAATATAACTGTATACAGTACATTTGCAAACCAAGGGATCTGAGTTTCACATAAAGATTCATATATATTTTTAACCACACAGAAGCAAGGGGAGAAAGAAAGAAAGAAATAGAAACAGCAAGTGAAGGAAGAGAGATAATGGGGAATTGTGGGACCAGCAGAGTGGCCAATTCTTAGGTGTCACAAGGAAAATTTGACTGCAAAATCAGACAGGCAAAAGACAGGCACGTGGCAGAATAAGAGAGAACAGAATAGATTCTTTCTTTTAATTCTCTCTGTATAATAAATGGGACAGGGTCTTATCAAACCCTGTCACAAATATTAAATACGAAAGAGGGATCCCATCCTCCAGCAAAGAAAAATTTAGAGTCAATGCCACAATCTATAACAATGGAAATTATTGTGATATAACTAATTCAGGATTATAACCTCAGTTGAGAATAAATATCAGAACCAGGTGACCTCTGAATTCCCTCATTATATAGGGGTAACTAACGTAGCAGTCCCAGAGAACAATACTATTGTATAAGGAATTAAATACAATCAACCATACAGAATAAGATCATTTTTTTGAGTAGTTCTGCAGACATTTCTAAACCACATGACCAAACTGGTCTTCATAGCCCTGACAACTTTTAAAATAAATATTTCTTGATAATCAGATTATACAGTGTGGTAATATGGATCATTATGCAAGTGATTTTGGAGAATAGAGACCCACTTACTGGTAGTTGTTTTAGTAAACAAATCAACTAAAAGTTGTCATTTGCTTTTAAATCATTTAATTCAATGCAATATTAATCCAATACGATGTTTCGCAGTATAGCTTACTGCTTCATCAGGTATCTAACGGTAAAACAATATCAAATGGTTTATAATAGCAACCTTAAAGCAAAATATGCCAGCCAAAGTTGGAAGAATATTTTAACATATAAAAATATATCTATTCTTAGTATATTTAAATCATAAATACTTGTAAATCTTTTTAAGAAATATCCATACAGTTCCTTTTTTGCAGAAAAAATAAATGACCAGATAATATTTATATTAGGTTGTAATAACCTTCTAATGCAAAAGATGCTTAAAGGTAGAAGTAGTTGACCAAAAATCATTTCCCACCTGAGCAGCAAAAGCTGTAACTTTTTATGCTTGCTTCTTTAGTTCATGTGTTACTCTACTATGGAAACAAAAATTACAGCAATATTTTTATTTTATTCATTTTTACAATTATTAGTCTTCTTTTAGTGTGTCTTGTATGTCTCAAATTGGTTTACCATCTGAGCTGTCCATTTTGTTTTGGTTCTTTTATTAGTTTTTAAAAAATGTTTTTGGGGTGTCTTGTCTGAAAATAAACATGACATTGTGAGGTATTCACATTTACTAAGCTTCTGATATAGTTATCATACATGCCCATCATAGTTAGTGAGATAATTACCTTCTTAATATATTGTTGACCCAAAACTTTCTTAGAGATACACAAACTTTTTGTTTGCTTATTCGTGAAACAAACCCATTTCTCTTTTCTTTTTTTTTTGTATCGAGTCTAAGAAACAAAATTACATCTCATTTGAAATTCTCATGCGGGCTCATAAAATTCTCTATCTCATTTCCAAAATGATAAAACCAACAGTTCTCAATCTTCAAAGTTAAACGTTCCTTTTGGTTACACTTAGCCATTATCTCCTTTTAAGATATAACAGTTACAACTTAGTTCTCTGTTTCTAGCTGAGATTCATCATTATACTCATTTTTTTTCTTATTTTCAGCATTTCTATAGTAGTTATTTAGAGACACTCACTCACTCTCCTCTGTGTAAGTATGCTCCTCTGGCATCTCCGTATCTCTATATGCACCATTGCTGTGGCGCACCATGTTTTAAAGGCAAAGCCTCGCCCCTTCCTTCCAGGAACTGAAATTTCATTGGGTATCATAAAGATGATGACTTTGAGCCCTATAGACATGGGAAAAAGGTTTAGTTTGTTCTGACATGCGCAACAGAGTCAGTTTTCAATAGTTAAAGATTTTAGGCTATTTTGTCGAAGAAAAAATGCTTTATTTCTTCAGTCATGCACAATAGGGTCAGAAGCTATTATGCAGTGAATCTAATTCTTTCAAACATCAAAATAATTTACTTCATTTCTTCAGTCTAACACTTTTAAACTGTTTTCCATTTGAAGAAGTAATGATTTTGACCCATATTTAAATAAAAATTTGTCCTGGTCTAAATATTCTTCAGAAAAAGGGAAAGTTTGGACATTGTTAAATATGTCACAAATGTATATTTTGATTGATTTCAAATATTCTATTCTATCTGACAAAAAATGTCTATAGCATGCTGAGTTTACAAAATTGAACCTTAATACATCAGAGGGCTGAATCAGGGCTGGGGCACCACTACATAATGGTGGCACCATGTCCCGACCCACCCATGTCACGTAGACATATCTAGATGGCCACGAGGATGTGGATCAAATGTTATGGTTCACTCTATGTGGTCAGCCCACACCAGGAGACTGTAAAGACATACAGATAATGATGAAATACTGTCCATTATTAACATAAATCAAAATTCAATCAGCAAATTCCAACCATACTATTTCCTCATTGAGGCCATAGCATTTATCAAGAGTGCCAAATCCATCTATCCAGAATGCTTCTCATTTGAGAAGACTGTTTTGGATATTGCCGACCCTTGGAGGGGCACCTACTTTTTCTAAGCCTATGAATCTGAACGAAGATAAACTATGTCTGTTTTCAATAAAATGTTTAGCTACCACTGAGTTAAGGTCTCCTCTCCTAGTATCACTGCAATGTTAATTAAATCTTAATTTTAAAGACCTAGATATCTACCCTATGTAGTGCAGATCACAAGGGCATTTCAGGGCATCAATCACTTGCTCTGTTTGACAGGTACTTACTTGTTTAGTCTCAACTTGCTCATACCTATATGGGTTATAAATTATTTTGTTTTTTCTGGTGCTGTTACAGTTTTGACTCTTCCCACATGGGTAGTTTCCTATAAGCTTTGTTCTGCCTTCAAATGTGTTGTACTTTTGAACTGGATTCTGATATATCGCGTGGCACAATCTATCACTTAAAGATCTTGTTTTTTTAGCTATCACTAGCAGTTTTTCTTTAAATGTTTGTTCACTCAGTTTATTTGATTTTAAGACTTCCCAATGTTTTAAAATGGAAGTTTTGATAAACTAAAAATTATCTGAATAGTTGAATGATGCAGTAAGTCTATCTTGTTGAGTATTTTGTCTCAATTTAGGTGTAAACAAGTCACTTCTACTTTTTGTGTCACTCTTTTCTCTGGCTGCTACTAATACATTGTGTCTATAACCTCTGTCTCTGAAGCGGTCTGTAAGTTCATCAGCAGCCTTGTTGTAGTCTTCGTTATCTGTACAGTTTCTTTTCACCCTAATATATTGGCCATATGGGATATTGTCAACAACAGAGTTTTTATAGAAAGTGTTCGCATGTAACGGGAGATTTCTGTCTCATGGTTTGCAGTAAAATGATGTTTTTAATGTTGTACCTTCCTTTAGTATTGATAGATCCAGGAAGTTAATTTTCTCTTTGTCATATGTTATTACACATTTTAAATATTATGTGCAGTTCTTTAAATATGTCTGAAATTCATGTAATTCTCTTTATGTTCCTTTCCATATACAAAAACAATCGTCTATATAACATTTCCAACATTTAATATGGTGTTTAAAGATGTTATCATTGTTATATATAAATTTGTGTTTGAGTGAGTCCATGACTATGTTAGCATAGCTCAGAGCCTTGGAAAACCCAATAGCTGTGCCTTTCTTTTGTCAAAAAAATTGGTTCTCAAATCTAAAGTGATTTTTAGACAATACTAGTTCTGCAAATTTTAAAATAAATTCATTAGGTAGACTACTTTCCAAAGAACAGCTACAGGTATGGGGTCTTCCATGGCCCCATGCTATGCTAACATAGCCATGGACTCATCTGAACACAAATTTATATATAACAATGATAACATCTTTAAACACAATATTAAATGTAGGAAACATTATATAGACAATTGTTTTTGTATATGGAAAGGAACAGAAAGAGAATTACATGAATTTCAGACAGACTTAAATAACTGCACAGAATATTTAAAATGTGTAATGACTTATGACAAAGAGAAAATTAACTTCCTGGATCTGGCTATACTAAAGGAAGGTACGACATTAAAAACAACAGTTTACTGCAAACCAACAGAAAAAAATGTTCTGTTACATGCGAACAGTTTCCATAAAAACTCTGTTATTGACAATATTCCATATGGCCAATATATTAGGGTCAAAAGAAACTGCACAGATAATGAAGGCTACAACAAGGCTGCTGATGAACTTACAGACTGCTTCAGAGACAGAGGTTATAGACATAATGTGTTAGTAGCAGTCAGAGAAAAGTGTGACACAAAAAGTAGAAATGACTTGTTTACACCTAAATTGAGACAAAATACTCAACAAGATAGAATTACTGCATCATTCAACTATTCAAACCGTTTTCAGTTTATCAAAATTTCAATTTTAAAGCATTGGGAAGTCTTAAAATCAAATAAACTGATTGAACAAACATTCAAAGAAAACCACTACAGATGGCTAAAAAATTAGATCTCTAAGTGATAGATTGTGTCACGTGATATATCAGAATCCAGTACAAAAGTACAACATATTTGAAGGAAGAGCAAAGCTTATAAGAAACTACCCATGTGGGAAGTGTCAAAACTGTGACAGCACCAGAAAATACAAAACAATTTATAACCCATATAGGGATGAGCAAGTTGAGATTAAACAATTCAATACCCATCAAACAGAGCAAGTGATTTATTCTCTAAAATGCCCTTGTGATCTGCACTACATAGGGCAGACATCTAGGTCTTTAAAATTAAGACTTAATGACCACTGCAGTGATACTAAGAGAGGAGACCTTAACTCAGTGGTAGCTAAACATTTTATTGAAAACAGACATAGCTTATCTTCATTCAAATTCGTAGGCTTAGAAAAAGTAGATATCCTGCTAAGGGGAGGCAATATCCAATACAATCTTCTCAAATGAGAAGCATTCTGAATAGAAAGATTTGGCACTCTTGATAACGCTATGGCCTCAATGAGGAAACAGTATGGTTGAAATTTGCCAAATGAATTTTGATTTATGTTAATAACAGACAGTATCTCATCATTATCTGTATGTCTTTACAGTCTCCTGGTATGGGCTGACCACCTAGAGTGAACCATAACATTTGGTCCACATTCTCATGGCCATCTAGATATGTCTATGTGACATGGGTGGGTTGGGACGTGGCACCACCATTATACAGTGGTGCCACAGCCCCGATTCAGCCCTCTGATGTATTAAGCTTCAATTTTATAAACTCAGAATGCTGTAGACATTTTTTGTCAGATAGAACAGAATATTTGAAATCAATCAAAATATAGATTTGTGATATATTTAACAATGTCTAAACTTTCCCTTTTTCTGAAGAATATTTAGACCAGGACAAATATTTATTTAAGTATGGATCAAAATCATTACTTCTTCAAATGGAAAACAGTTTAAAAGTGTTAGACTGAAGAAATGAAGTATATTTTTGATGTTTGAAAGAATTAGAATCACTGTATAATGGCTCCTGATCCTACTGTGCATGACTGAAGAAATCAAGCATTTTTTCTTCATCAAAATACCCTAAAATCTTTAACTATTGAAAACCTACTCTGTTGCATGTGACAAAAGAAACTAAGCCTTTTCCCATGCCTATAGGGCTCATAATCTGCATCTTTATGATACCCAATGAAATTTCACTTCCTTGAAGGAAGGGGCGAGGCTTTGCCTTTAAAACATGATGCACCACAGCAATGGTGCCTATAGCGATACAGAGAGGCCAGAGGAATGTACTTACACAGAGGAGAGTGAGTGTCTCTAAATAACTACTATAGGCCTGGAGAGAGGGAGGCTGCCCACTCTGTAGACAGCTATCTTGTATCAGGAGTGAGGTATATTGGTTAAGGAGTAAGCTGTGGGAGCTGGGGGGGTGTCCAAGGATAAGGGGTGTGGATATGGGCAGCAGAAGGATGGGGCTGAGGGAGGCTGGGGCAACGCTCTGAAATTACAGGACATTATGCTACAGCAAGCAGAAGGGGGATATTAGGGACAGAGGACCCTTAGATAGGAAGTTGATGCTAAGGGAAAGCGTACAGGGTGAAAATTCTGAATTCAAGGAGACTGGAGGAAGAGTCAGGAGGGGCTGTTGCTGGAAGCCTAAAACAGCAGACTGTGGGAAGGAGCTCCTAAGGTGAACAGTGCAAGAGAGGAAGAAGAGGTCAGTTTAGAGATGCAGTCAGGAAACTCGGGTTACTTGATGGAGGCTGACATAAGTGTCCTAATAAATTTGAGATACTAAGCATCCTAGAGGGGAGGAAGGGTTGGTGGATGAGGAAACTTATACAGAGGCCGGGGAGGGAGTCAGATACCCATAGGGCATCACGGAACAGCTATGGAAAGGATAGACATAGTCCCAGGAGAAGGGAAACATATATGTTAAGCAAATGGGGAGATGCAACATATTCCAGACATGAGGGAGGAGGGCATGATTGGAGAGAAACTGGGAGACAAGGAGGTGGGAGAGGCCCCCTAGCAGGAAGGTCAGTACCAAGGATGGGGCCCTAGCTAAGGGGACCCACAGAGAGCCTCTGGAGACAGGGTACCATTACAAGGGGATGGGGTGTGGGGGAAGGGGAAACCATCAGGGCCAGGATAAATGGTTCAGATAAGAGAGGGTTAAAGGGGACACCTATTCAGAGGGGGTTTGAGTTAAGTGGGCAAAATAGCAAGGGAGGCAGAAAGGGGAGGGTGACAAGGGGGTCTCTAATAAGGCAGGAAGACTCCCATGAAATTGCGATCATGAATAAAGTGGGGGGGGGACTGAGAGGGCATAGTGGAGGTAACCATAAGGATGATGGCGGTGTTAAGGTTCTGTTACTGGGAGACTCGATGATTAAGGGTATCCATTGGGAGGGACAGGGATGGATGCCATAGCCAGTGAAGGTAGTAGTATCTGGGCTGACAGTGCACAGAGCAAAGTTCATGGTGTATGAAATGGTTAGGGATTGTGGAGGAAACCGGTTTCTGGTGCATTTGGGAACTAATGATCTAGAGGAAATAGCATTATGGAAATCCAAGCAAGGTTCCAAGAACTTGCCAGAGTCTGTCGAGGATAATGGATGCAACATTTCCTTTTAGGAGATATTGCCAGTACCAAAGGCCTCAGTGGAGAAAAAAATAAAGCTCACAGAGGTTAATAAATGGCTCAGGAAGTGGGGTGAAGAGAATGGTTGGGGGTGTTAGGGAACTGGAATGGAGTTTGGGAGGATAGGGACTATATGCCAAGGACAGGTTTCATCTTGCCCCATTAGGGAAGGAAGGCCTTAAACAGGGATGGCTGACTACATACAAGAAGGTGGGGTTTAAACTTGTAAGGGGGAAGGGATAAGGGAGGGCTGACCGAAGCCCTCCCTCAGATGAGGGAGTAGCCTTCAAGCCCAAGGGGCGGAAACAGACTGGAGGTGGAGGTTTCAGGAGGAGCAGGGGTAGGATGGAAGTATAAGGAATCTGGGTGGGGTTCGACAAAAAGGATCAGGGATAAGGGGTGGGGGTTAGTGTTAGTAAATGCCAGGAGCTTGGGAAACAAGTTGCCAGAGTTCCAGAGCCATGCTGTTCGAGGGGTGGATGTGGCGGTCGACGAGACGTGGGCCAACAAAACCATGACTGGGACCTAAATGTGCGGGGTACACTATGCTTAGGAAGGATAGAAAGGAGGGCAGAGGGGGTGGAGTGGCTATGTTCATTAGAGATGACATAGAAATTGCTATGGTAGAAGAGGCAGAGGGAAACGTGGAGGCCTTATGGGTCACCTTACGATCCCCAGCAGGAGATAAGGTCAAGCTGGGAGTAGCATATAGGCCCCCCGGGATGAGTGATGTTCTAGAGGATGGTTTGCTGGACAACATCATTGCCCAGTGTGGTCCAAAAGGGGAAGGAGTGGTGTTGATGGGGGACCTTAATATGCCAGGTACAAACTGGGGAACCATGTCCTCTAAGGTGGCCAAGGAGCAGAGGCTGCTGGATGGCTTCCAGGATGTGTTCTTAACACAGCATGTGATGGAGCCCACAAAGGAGGGGCATGTCCTGGATGTGGTTCTGGCAGATGGGGATCTGGTAAGGGACATGGTTGTACAGGACCCCCTGACTGGGAGTGACCACAATACTGTCTGGTTTCAAATAAGCATTGGGGGAGTGGGGGTGAGATCTAGGACACTGGCAGTGGACTTCAGGGGGGCAGACTTTATGGGCATGGGAAATATTCTCAAGGATCATTTGAAGGGGATTACCTCAACGACAAGTGTGGAAAGGAGATGGGAGGTCATAAGACGGGGACTTCATGAGGCAGTCAGGATCTGCGCTAAGTTGAAATGTAAGGGAGCAAGGTCACATAAACCATGCTGGTGGTCCAGTGAGGTCCAGGTAGCAGTCAGAGAAAAGAAGGCGGCTTACAAAAAATATAAAACAACAAGAGGTGATAGGGATAAGGAAATGTATCAGCTTGCATCTAGAAAAGTCACCGTATGGTGAGGGAGCAAAGTCCAGTAAAGAGCAACAGCTGGCACAGGAGATACATGGAGGGAAAGGGTTCTTCCGGTACATTGGGAGCGAGAGAAAAACTAAGGAGCCATCTCAGCAGATTGAGATCAGAAGAAGGGTGGGTGGAATAGGCGAGGGACCAGGCAGAGGTATTTAGTACTTTGCCTCTGTGTTCACTAGGGAGGATGGGATATCTACAAAGCAAGGCACAAAGGGGATAGAGCGGCAGGAGTGGGATCAGGAGCAACAGAAATGGAGCAAAAGGGAGAAGGTACCCCAGGGTGTCACATCTGGATAAGGATAAAAGACCAGTAAGGTGGAGGGACAGATGATGCCATCCCACCAAAAGGGTGTGGTTTGCCCTCAAGGCCCTAAAGAAAGACAAATCTCCTGGGCGGATGGCATTCATCCAGAGTACTATGGGAATTGGCGGACATACTGGCTGCACCCTGGCGGAGCTTTTCAACAGGTCACTTGAGACAGGAAGGGTACCTAGGGATTGGCGAGAGCACATGTGGTACCAATCCATAAAGGGGTCGAAGGAAGTACCAGGAAACTATAGACCCATCAGTTTAACCTCGGTGGTGGGAAAATTAATGGAGAGTATACTAAAGGAGCGATTGGGGGTTTACTTGGGGAGGTGGGAGGTCTGGATAGTCGGCAGCATGGGTTTGTGCCAGGTAGATCATGTCAAACCAACCTTGTGAGTTCTATGAATGGGTAACATCAGAACTGGACAGGGGTAAGCCTGTGGATGTATTATTCTTGGACTTCAGCAAGGTGTTTGACTCTGTCCCCACAATGGTCTGGTGGAGAAACTGATGGGGTTAGGAGTAGGCCCTTTGATGGTCAGATGGATTGAAAACTGGATAGCTGGACGCACTCAGAGTAGTGGGTCTGTGGGGAGCTCTCGAACCCTACAGAGGTTGGTGATGGGGTACCACAGGGCTCGGGTCCTGGGTCCAATCCTGTTTAATGCATACATATCAGACATCAGGGATGGTATAGGGTGTGAAATGAGTCTCTTGCGGATGACTCAAGATGGGAGCAGTAGTTGAGGAGAAGAGGGAGGTTGGCCTGCAAGGACCTGGACACCCTGGAAGCTGGGCTCACACATGGAAATTAAATTTCAATATCACCAAGTGCAAGGTGTTGCATCTTGGTGGGAAACTCTAAACACAGGTACACCCTGGGAGGAGGTGCTGGAAGCCTCAACAGGGAAAAAGACCTAGGGGTCATGGTGGATACATGTATGAATAACTCTGAGCAGTGCAGGAGGCAGCTAGCAAGGCAAACAGGATGTTGGGATGCATCGCAGAGGGATCACCTCAAGGAGCAAGGAAGTGATTCTGCCGCTGTACAATGGACTGGATTAGACCACACCTTGAGTACTGTGTACAGTACTGGAGACCACACTTGAAGAGGGACATACAGCTCCTGGAGAGGGTACAGAGGAGGGCAACAAAAGATGATCACGAGGGCTGAGGGATTTGACTTACGAGGACAGACTTGAGGGCTCTGCCTGTTTTCATTGGAGGAGAGGAGAGAGACAGGGGGACATGATTGAGGTCTTCAAGTACCTCAAGGAATAAATAGGGTAAACATGGAGGGATCTTTAGACTAAAGCAGGGAGGCATCACCAGAGGGCATGGTTTGAAGTTGGAAGGTGGAAGGGGTGAGGGGAAAAGAGGAGGAGGTTTTTCACTGAGAGGGTGGTGGACCCTTGGAATGCTCTGCCTGGTGAGCTGGTTCAGAGATCCACAGTGGAGGGCTTTAAGAGAGGGTGGGACAGACACAGAAAGTGGATGTATCAGATGATGGCCTGTCCCGGGGGGGTGGGGATGGATGACAGGGGTTTCTGGAGCACAAGGGATGGGAGGGTCTGTGCACCCAACTAAGGATCTAGGTTCGAGCAGACTTGATAGACCATAAGGCCTAATCTGCTGGCAAATAGTATGTTAGTATGTTAGAAATGGTACCTATAGCGATACAGAGAGGGCAGAGGAGTGCACTTACACAGAGGAGAGTGAGTATCTCTAAATAACTACTATAGAAATAGTGCCTATAGCGATACAGAGAGGCCAGAGGAGTGCACTTACACAGAGGAGAGTGAGTATCTCTAAATAACTACTATAGAAATGGTGCCTATAGCGATACAGAGAGGCCAGAGGAGTGCACTTACACAGAGGAGAGTGAGTATCTCTAAATAACTACTATAGAAATGGTGCCTATAGCGATACAGAGAGGCCAGAGGAGTGCACTTACACAGAGGAGAGTGAGTATCTCTAAATAACTACTACAGAAATGGTACCTATAGCGATACAGAGGCCAGAGGTGCACTTACACAGAGGAGGTGAGTATCTCTAAATAACTACTATAGAAATGGTGCCTATAGCGATACAGAGAGGCCAGAGGAGTGCACTTACACAGAGGAGAGTGAGTATCTCTAAATAACTACTATAGAAATGGTACCTATAGCGATACAGAGAGGCCAGAGGAGTGCACTTACACAGAGGAGAGTGAGTATCTCTAAATAACTACTATAGAAATGGTGCCTATAGCGATACAGAGAGGCCAGAGGAGTGCACTTACACAGAGGAGAGTGAGTATCTCTAAATAACTACTATAGAAATTGTGCCTATAGCGATACAGAGGCCAGAGGTGCACTTACACAGAGGAGGTGAGTATCTCTAAATAACTACTATAGAAATGGTACCTATAGCGATACAGAGAGGCCAGAGGAGTGCACTTACACAGAGGAGAGTGAGTATCTCTAAATAACTACTATAGAAATTGTGCCTATAGCGATACAGAGAGGCCAGAGGAGTACACTTACACAGAGGAGAGTGAGTATCTCTAAATAACTACTATAGAAATGGCACCTATAGCGATACAGAGAGGCCAGAGGAGTGCACTTACACAGAGGAGAGTGAGTATCTCTAAATAACTACTATAGAAATTGTGCCTATAGCGATACAGAGAGGCCAGAGGAGTGCACTTACACAGAGGAGAGTGAGTATCTCTAAATAACTACTATAGAAATGCTGAAAATAAGAAAAGAAATTTAGTATAATGATGAATCTCAGCTAGAAATGAACTAAATTGTACCTGTTATATCTTAAAAGAGATAATAGCTAAATGTAACCGAAAGGAATGTTTAACTTTTAAGATTGAAAACTGTTGGTTTTACCATTTTGGAAATGAGATAGAGAATTGTATTAGCCCACAGGAGAATTTCAAATGAGATGTAATTTTGTTTTTTAGACTCGATACAAAAATAAGAAAAGAGAAACAAGTCTGTTTCATGAATAAGCAAACAAAAAGTTTGTGTATCTCTAAGAAACTTGTGGGTCAACAATATATTAAGAAGGCAATTATCTCACTAACTACGACGGGCATGTATAATAACTATATCAAAAGTTAAGTAAACGAAAATACCTGACAACATCATGTTTATTCTCAGACAAGACACCCAAAAAAGGTTTTTTAAAAACTAGTAAAAGAACCAATAGAAAACGGACAACTCAGAATGTAAACCAATTTGAGACATACAAAGCATACTGAAAGAAGACTAATAATTGTGAAAATGAATAAAATAAAAATATTACTGTCATTTTTGTTTCCATATTAGAGTAACACATGAACTAAAAAAGCAAGCATAAAAAGTTACAAATTTTGCTGCCCAGGTGGGAAATTATTTTTGATCAACTACTTTTACCTTTAAGCATCTTTTGCATTAGAGATTTATTGCAACCTAATATAAATGTTTTCTGTTCATTTCTTTTTTCTTCAAAAAAGGAACTATATGGATATTTCTAAAAAGATTTACAAGTATTTATGATTTAAATATATTAAGAATATATATATTTTTATATGTTAAAATATTCTTCCAACTTTGGCTGGTGTATTTTGCTTTAAGGTTGCTATTATAAACCGTTTGATATTGTTTTACCATTAGATACCTGATGAAGCAGTAAGTTGTACTGTGAAACGTCGTATTGCATTGAAATAAATGATATAAAAGCAAATGACAACTTTTAGTTACTAACTTACTATTTGCCAGCAGATTAGGCCTTACGGTCTATCAAGTCTGCTCGAACCTTAGATCCTTAGTTGGGTGCCGAGGCCCTCCCATCCCTTGTGCTCCAGAAACTCCTATCATCCATCCCCACTCCCCTGGGACAGGCCATCATCTGATACATCCACTTTCTGTGTCTGTCCCACCCTCTCTTGAAGCCCTCCACTGTGGATCTCTGAACCAGCTCGCCAGGCAGTGCATTCCAAGGGTCCACCACCCTCTCAATGAAAAACCTCCTCCTCTTTCCCCCTCACCCTTCCACCTTCCAGCTTCAAACCATGCCCTCTGGTGATACCTCCCTGCTTTAGTCTAAAGATCCCTCCATGTTTATCCTATTTATTCCCTTGAGGTGTAGAGACCTCAATCATGTCCCCGTCTCTCCTCTCTCCAATGAAAACAGGCAGAGCTCCTCAAGTCTGTCCTCATCGTCAAACCCCTAGCCCTCATATCATCTTAGTTGCCCTCCTCTGTACCCTCTCCAGGAGCTGTGTGTCCCTCTTCAAGTGTGGTCTCCAGTACTGTACACAGTACTCAAGGTGTGGTCTAACCAGTCCATTGTACAGCGGCAGAATCACTTCCTTGCTCCCTAGAGGTGATCCCCTACGATGCATCCCAACATCCTGTTTGCCTTGCTAGCTGCTCTCCTGCACTGCTCAGAGTTATTCATACATGTATCCACCATGACCCCTAGGTCTTTTTCCCTATGAGGGCCTCCAGCGCCTCCCTCCCAGGGTGTACCTGTGTTTAGGGTTTCTCCAACCAAGATGCAACACCTTGCACTTGGTGATATTGAAATTAATTTCCATGTGTGAGGCCCAGTTTTCCAGGGTGTCCAGGTCCCTTGCAGAGCCAGCCTCCCCTCTTTTCCCTCAACTACTGCTCCCATCTTGGGTCATCATGAAGAGACTCATTTCACACCCTATACCCTCCCTGATGTCTGATATGTATGCATTAAACAGGATCGGACCCAGGATTGAGCCCTCGGTACCCCACTACCAACCTCTCTGAGGGTTGAGAGCTCCCCACAGACCACTACTCTCTGGCTGTGTCCAGCTAGCCAGTTTTCAATCCATCCTGACCATCAAAGGGCCTACTCCTAACCCCATCAGTTTCTCCACCAGACCATTGTGGGGGACAGAGTCAAACGCCTTGCTGAAGTCCAAGAATAATACATCCACAGGCTTTCCCCTGTCCAGTTCTGATGTTACCCATTCGTAGAACTCCACAAGATTGGTTTGACATGATCTACCTGGCACAAACCCATGTTGCCGACTATCCAGACCTCCCACCTCCTCCAAGTACACCCCCAATCGTTCCTTTAGTATACTCTCCATTAATTTTCCCACCACCGAGGTCAAACTGATGGGTCTATAGTTACCTGGTACTTCCCTCGACCCCCCTTTATGGATTGGCACCACATGTGCCTCTCGCCAATCCCTAGGTATCCTCCCTGTCTCAAGTGACCTGTTGAAGAGCTCCGCCAGGGGTGCAGCCAGTATGTCTGCCAATTCCCATAGTACTCTCAGATGAATGCCATCTGGCCCAGGAGATTTGTCTTTCTTTAGGGCCTTGAGGGCTAACCACACCCTTTTGGCGGAGATAGCATCATCCGTCCCCTCCACCTTGCTGGCCTTTTTATCCTTATCCAGATGTGACACCCTGAGGTACCTCCCCTCCCTCTTGCTCCATTTCTGTTGCTCCTTGATCCCACTCACTGCCACTTCTATCCCTTCATGCCTTGCTTTGTAGATATCCCATCCCCTCCCTAGTGAACACAGAGGCAAAGTACTGGTTAAATACCTCTGCCTGGTCCTCGCCTCTTCCACCCACCCTCCTTCTGATCTCAATCTGCTGAGATGGCCCTTAGTTTTCTCTGCTCCCCAATGTACCGGAAGAACCCCTTTTCCCCTCCATGTATCCCCTGTGCCAGCCGTTGCTCTTTACTGGACTTTGCTCCCCTCACCATCAGGTGACTTTTCTAGATGCAAGATGGTACATTTCCTTATCCCTATCACCTCTTGTTGTTTTATATTTTTTGTAGGCCACCTTCTTTTCTCTGACCGCTACCTGTACCTCACTGGACCACCAGCATGGTTTATGTGACCTTGCTCCCTTACGTTTCAACTTAGCGCAGATTCTGACTGCCTGATGAAGTCCTTGTTTTATGACCTCCCATCTCCTTTCCACACTTGTTATTGATGTAATCCCCTTCAAGTGATCCTTGAGAATATTTCCCATGCCCACAAAGTCTGCCCCCCTGAAGTCCACTGCCAGTGTCCTAGATCTCACCCCTCTCCCCCCATGCTTATTTGAAACCAGACAGTATTGTGGTCTCTCCCAGTCAGGGGGTCCTGTACAATCAGGTCCCTTACCAGATCCCTATCTGCCAGAACCACATCCAGGACATGCCCCTCCCTTGTGGGCTCCATCACATGCTGTGTTAAGAACACATCCTGGAAGCCGTCCAGCAGCCTCTGCTCTTTGGCCACCTTAGAGGACATGGTTCCCCAGTTTGTACCTGGCATATTAAGGTCCCCCATCAACACCACTCCTTCCCCTTTTGGTCCACACTGGGCAATGATGTTGTCCAGAAAACCATCCTCTAGAACATCACTCATCCCGGGGGGCCTATATACTACACCCAGCTTGACCTTATCTCCTGCTGGGGATCGTAAGGTGACCCATAAGGCTTCCACATTTCCCTCTGCCTCTTCTACCCTAGCAATTTCTATGTCATCTCTAATGAACATAGCCACTCCACCCCCTCTGCCCTCCTTTCTATCCTTCCTAAGCATAGTGTACCCCGGCACGTTTAGGTCCCAGTCATGGTTTTTGTTGGCCCACGTCTCCGTGACCGCCGCCACATCCACCCACCCCACCCCGAACAGCATGGCCTGGAACTCTGGCAACTTGTTTCCCAAGCTCCTGGCATTTACTAACACCAACCCCCACCCCTTATCCCTGATCCTCTTTGTCAAACCCCACCCAGATTCCTTATACTTCCATCCTCCCTCTGCTCCTCCTGAAACCTCCACCCCCAGTCTGTTTCCCCCCTGATTGATTTGTTTACCAAAACAACTACCAGTGAGTGAGTCTTTATTCTCCAAAATCATTTGCATAGTACTGAGGCCATTTGGCGACAGATCCCTCTCGGTGATATATACTCTCTATCTTTCAGATACCAAGTGGGCTACACTGCCATTCTGTGGTTTCTTTGAAATATGGATTATTACCCATGAATACTGGGGAGCAGTTCACATGGACTTTATGGCATTTGTCTGCTCTCAACAAACCTTAGTATATTATTGCACCTTTATTTATTTAGGGTTTGGGTGTATTCTTTTTGTTATAATATATGGCCTTTAGCTAGGAGTGATATAACTGCTGAATAATTACAGGCTTATAAATGCTCTGTGCTTTTGTCACCTCTTTTAATATTCCAGTGCTGTTGTAAGCTCTGAAAGATTAAAAAAGAGCAAAATACGGCATTTTATACAGGTATTACAGTTTGCTTCATACTGTATGATATTACAGTTTGCCTTATATGATACTATAGTTTGCCTTATGGTAAGTTTAAACAGTTCAAATCCAGTGCAACCCGCAGCTCATAACAGCTCGGGAATAAAGATCCAAATTCCTGGTCAGATGCTGTGGATGTAAAAGGGCTAACTATCGCAGCAATACCATCTTCTTGTCAGGGCAAGCTGCAGAATTTGTTGTGAGCTGGAATGGCCAGGTCCCCAGAGATGGCAATTCCTAATGTGTCTGAGATGCAAGCTGCTCCCATCGTAAACTCATTTGTACTCTTCCAACTGATGTCACATAATTAGATATATTAAAGGAGGTGCCACACAAAGCACTTTGACTGCAGAAACTGTGCTACTAATTTATTTAAATTGCATGTGTAATCATTAAGGTACACAAGCATAAAATAGTTAACTTACAAAACAAGCATCACAGAGCAGGAGCGCAAGACAAATAGGAGACCATCAACCCAACATTTCTCCTCAGATGGAGGCTTTAACATGATGGCCCCTCGTTGAAGCAGATCAGTCCAAGACAAAATGGTGGGGTGGGTTTTAGACTTGTGCACCTTTATGAATACATATGCTGTTTACATTAATACTTGGCAAACATTTTCTGTAGTCAGAGTGCTTTGTGTGCCACTTTGATATTTCCTACATTTGATGAATGTGCGATTCCGTGTTCTTAGGGTTTGAATGATTACTCAAAGCAGAACTGGCATTACCCTAACTTTGGCACTGTCTTTCAAGGCACAAACACTTACTTGCACACCAATGACCAATGCTTTGAAGTAGGGTGCAGAAGTTAGGGTAATGTCAATGCTGCTTTGAGTAATCTTCAAACCTTAGGAACACCACATCATACATTCAAGATATAGAACATTATACTCTAATGTTGCATGGTTCTGTACAGCATTTCAATCTTAATTGGTGTCTAAACATAGTCTTTTGAAATGATGTTCTAACCTTTTTTAAATGGATATTTAAGAACAGATGCACACTCATTTGTATTGACAATGCTGTCTGAAGTATTCAATAGTATCCAGTGGCACTCCCATCCTGTGCCAAGTACTCCAAGGTATCAAGTATCACACACACACACACACACACACACACACACACACACACACACACACACTGTCCGATGCCAAGCAATTGATGGTATACTTGATACCAGTTGGCAGGAGGGAGCTCCAGTTGAGAAGACTGCAGTGAGCAGTGTTGTTGGCTTGACTCAGACAAAGTTTTTATTTTTTATCCATTTTCTTTATCTTTCAATGTGAATGCATTTCCTGTGTTGTGGTAGGACATTTGGGAGGCAGGAGGAATTTGGAGGTACTTAAGGGGGTGGTGGGAAGGATCCACCACAGCCAAGAGCCATTTTTAGGGTTTATAGCACATGACTTCTTGGCACCAATCAGGTCTTTGCAGTCCCCTATTTATACCCAACAGGACCAGTGATTCTGGAGTGTTTGGGACCCTAGAGTATGAGAGCCACAAAGCAGGAGGACCCTGGAGAAAGAGGGTAGCATCTGCAGAAGTAACTGCAGGTAATCTGCAGCCCACAGCGGATTCTGCCAGTGAAGACACTGAACAATGAAATAAAAGGTGAGGGATACCACTCAGGTATAGGGTGGGGCAAGGTATCACAACAGAGCTGCTGCTTATCTAACCAAGCCTACAGGAATCCACACTGGTTTCAACTCCCCATCTGGGGTAGGTCGTAATTGTAGTAAATGTACCAGGCTCACAGGAAAACCAACACTGGTCTCAACTCCCCATCTGGGGTAGCCATATACCATAGTAGTACCAGACTAGCAGGTAAACCCAAACGGAAACAGGATAGAGGTAGTTGTTCAGGTTAGATTCAGGGTGTCTTGAGGAAGGCTCAGGGAGAGAAAAGCCTTGGTAGCATTCTCATAAGAGCTATTAGTGCAATGTACTAGTCAGGCCAGGAAGTTAAGGACTGCAGATTTCAACACGTGTCTGAAGGGATGATGGGGTGAGCAAGTGTACAGGTAGGTGACTGGGAAACCCTCTGGGAGGACACGGCCTTGTTTGTGTCAGACTGCCTACATCTCAGTGGATGGGGAATCAGGGCACTGAGAGGAAACCAGAGGGGTATATCAGCAAGAATTTAAACTAGGATGGTAGAAAGGCTAACCCAGGGCACAGGACCCAAAGCTTCCACACGAAGAAAGCCACAGGACCAAGGATCAAGGCTACCTGCAGGGTAAGCAGAGAGATAGAGGAGGTACCAGGAGAGATAAGGATGGGAGGTCACAAGACTAGCAGGCATGTCAAAATACACTGCCCAAGAACAAGGCCCCTGTGGGCAACAAATATAGACAAGGCAGGGTTTCAAGCAAAAGCAAAAAAAAGGGTAACAGATATCATGGAAAGCCTTAAGCATTAACAATAGCAGCCTGGACAGCAACATGGGGATCTTCAGGCACCAGTTACAGAAGCCCAACTAGACATTGTGGCCATTACATAAAGCTGGGAAACTCCACCCTCAACTGGGGCCGCACAATACTAGGGTATTGAAACTTTAGGAAAGATCAGGATGGAAGCAGGGGGGAGGGGTGACCCTATACATAAGGGAGAGCATCAAGGCCATAAGGGACATTATAGCAAGTGAGAAGGTGGAAAGAGAGGTGCTGTAGATGAAGCTAGAATTAGGAAGGGGCAGAAATGTGAGCTTTGTGGGTGGTCTATAGGCCCCCAAATCAAAAAGAAGTGGTATAAAGGGAACCTAAACTGAAAATCAGAAGGGTAGTAGCACAAGGGTGTGTGATGATCACAGGAGACATATATTTGAGATGTAGACAAGAATGTTCCAAGTGCCTGTATCAATAGAAGTCAGACATTCTTGGATGCATTCCAGAATGTCTTCTAGGTCCAGGGTATCAGGGAGTCAATGAGGTTAAAAGTGACCCTGGACCTTGTGCTAATGTACAGTGACTGTGTCAGGGATATCAGCATTGGGGAGCCATTAAATACTAGCGACCATCTGTCAGTGTAGTTTGCTATACAGCATGGCAAGGGCACACCAATTCCAAAACTGGGGTCCTAGATTTCAAAAGGGCTTATTTTGAGGAAATGAAGGGGACACTTAAAAGAATGTTGGAGGGATTAGAGGTGGTGGGGGTATAAGGGGAAAAGGCCATAGTTAGGAAAAGTCTTCCAGAGGTTACTAGCTCCTGCTTTAGGCAGGTGTAGAAAAGAAACAGGTACTGAAAACCAACCTGGTTCACAAGGGAGGTGGAGAGTACAATGAGGGAGAAAACAAAGGCATTTAAGAGTTATCAAGAGAGTCAGAAGGGGGGACCAGGATGCCTACCTTGTAAAGCTGAGTAAGCTAACAGGGTGCTCAGAAAGACTAAAGTGAAAATAGAACTAAGGTATCAGTGAGATTATGCTGGGGGGAGGATGGTCTTGATCCCCTAGAGGGCATGTACCACTTCATAAGACATAATGGATAGACTGTAAGGCCTCCTTTTGCTGGCAGGTTTCTATTGTTCTGTACCCCTCTCCCTCACCCCATCCAGTACAAGAAGTCCCTGGTCTTCAATGAACCTCCCCTTTCTTATCTTGTCCATATGAAATGTGCTTGCTGATGTCTGGTGGACCTCTCCCCTTCTAGTGTTCATTTGCTTACCATGAGGTGTGGTGTGCTGGCCTGTTTTTGGCCCTGAGCTGCCCAAGCATCTTTCTGGCCATGACAGTTCCCCTCCTACTTCCTATCTTTACCTACTTACCAAGGACATTTCTGCTACTTACCCTGCCATGGATACAATGAGGACCCTGGTTACATATGAGGCCTTATGGACAGTGAGTGTATGTATGTGTGAGCAGGGGCATACAGCAAGCAGAATATCCAGTATTTGTAAACAGTGTATGGTGGAGCACTGTTGTGCATGGAAATCCATGCCTTGTATTTCCTTATTGTGCTGCAGTAGCGACATCACAATGTTGTTGTGCTGCACTGAGGACTTCACTGCTGCAGCACAAGTATGAATGATGCCACATGGCCACTATAATCTAGACATGCTTGTAATCATGCCAGAAGCTGCTGTTTAAACAATGACCAAAAAAGAGAGAGAAGCAGCAAAAGAAACTGCTGCTGTAGTCGCTAGCACTGTAATTGTGATAGTAACAGAGTGTGGTAGTAACAGACATATGTACAGCACTAGAATGGAGATGCAGGATGCCACCCCCCCCCCACTCTGCCCACCTGCCCACTTCCTGTAATAGCAAGTCGAGTAAATGCTAATTGTTTCTTCTCAGAACTGATTCGGCAGTCTGACAGTTCAAATGGAAAGTAAGAATTTTCTTCTACGTTAAACATTAATTGTAAACTGTCTCAGGAGTCAGTCACAGTTTTGCTTATAGGTAAATTGATTCAGAGGGAAATTCTGGTTTAGTTGATGAACACGTCTGTGAGGAATAAATTACCATTTGAAGGACTTAGAATAGGCTTTTTCAGTTTCTTAAACTCTTGTCTCACTATCCGCATTCAAGGCACTATTTTCCTACACAATCAAAGAAGTGTGCAACTGTTTTACACTCCCAGGATCTGTTCTTATGCCAGCCTTGGATTCCTTCCCTGCTCAGAACCGCCTGTAAGCCACTGTCACTTTGGTTTGCCTCCCCCTAGATATAGGTGTCCTATCCCCTGCATTACTGACACATCATCCCATCCTCCCTCCCAGACTCCCTTCTTTGGGTTAGAGCTTCCCCACTGTCTGGTCGAGACAATCTCCCAGCCTCTTCCCCTTCCATCCTGTGTACTCAGCGTTCCACTTTTCCCTTCCTCCACCCTAACACTACTTTCCCTCCTCCACCCTGTTTTTTTATTCATTACCCTCTCAGTCCCTTCCTCTCCCTCTCCTCTCCTTGATCCACTCTGCCACCCAAGCACTTTCCCCTCCCCTATACTATCCAATCCTACTCCCTCGTCTCTTGAAGATACCGCTTTGTATGTATATGTGTATTGCACCTTGTACCCTGCCGGTACTATTCTATGACTATATTTTTTTTGATATCCACTTGTTTCTCTTAGTCATGCAGCCCCCATCTGACCCCACTTCCCCAGCTCCATCCCCCGGAATTACCGGGGCTTACCTTATGCCCAGTCTGGGAGCGGTGCCTGCGGAGAGTTGGTCGCCATCCTGCCACTGGCTGCTTTTTCCGATTTTCTCCACTTTTTACCCGAGGACCCCAGGAGAAGGATGCATGCATGTGAAGGCACGTATGCGCCTTACAGCCCCAGTAACGGCCCCCTTCTGCCTGCCCCTATTGGCCTATCACCGGCACCCTCACTTGCGCAGCCCCTCGGCCTCCACCAGGGGGTAGCCAAGAGCGAGGAATGCCACGCCACCTCCCCAGAGAGGAGAGCTGCCTTGTAGCTACTCCATCCTGCTCCGCCCGCCCCCCCCCCGTGCCGACCTCCGACAACCAAGGCTCGCTCCCGAACCCAGGTCGCTGGCATGCCACGAGGTGAGACGTCCAGCACCTCAGCCCTCTGCGCCACCAGGCCAGCTATTCTATGACTATACGAACTGATGTATTGTACTATCTTATCTATGCCCTGTATTATTTTTTTGTACCTTTGTACCTGAATGTAATATTTTTGTGTGTTTTTTTTTCAAGTTGTGAATATGTTCCAACCAGGTCCATCTTGCAAATGAGCATTGCTCATCGATGACCACCTGGATAAATAAAGATTTTGATTGATTGATTGATTGCGTATTGGTGCCCCTACACTATAAAAGATTGTGTATAGGCATCAGTACACAGACAGTCCTGTGTAT
This sequence comes from Neoceratodus forsteri, assembly GCA_016271365.2. Lineage (NCBI taxonomy): Eukaryota > Metazoa > Chordata > Ceratodontiformes > Ceratodontidae > Neoceratodus > Neoceratodus forsteri. The sequence goes on along the minus strand of CM057449.1, from coordinate 1,550,011,013 downwards.
GACTCTCGAGGTTTCCATGACAATCAGGAGACCGCTCGAGCTTTGCTCTCAAGATTCCTGGTTACAATGGAAGCCTCTTGATTCATACACAGGCTTGTATATAGATGACCATAAACAATCCTCTGTTTGTTGTATTTCGTGGTAAATATTCCAAATATGTATGTGTATGGATGAGGGTTTATATGATTTCTACCAGCACATTTATGCAGAATTTTGAATTCTTGAATTCTGTTAAATAATCATTCCAGCTACTGAATACGGGGAAAGAAATAGACAAAAGAAACAGAGTGGGGAAGGGAGGAAATAATATAGAGAAGGGGAGGTGGGGAAAAACAGCTAACTGGGTAGAGGAACAGACACAAAGTGTGTTAACAAAAACCTTCCTTTAATTCTTTTTTATAATTATGTTTTATTCATTTAAAATAAATGACAAAAAATAGTTACATTTCATTCAGGGAACATCAGAGTCAACACATGGAGACAATATTATAATTCTATATAGGATAACAGCATCCCCTGAATAATCTCCCAGTGGGAAGTAAGTAAACCATCTTATACAAACTTAAATATAATTCAAAGAGGCTGTGAAACTGTCACCCAAGAGCACATGGCTAGTAATAATTCTAAACAAAAGTCCAACATATTGTCCGCTATCACCTACCCTATAAAGGTCATGGTGCCATGCTTATACCTAACAATTATATAATAATCTAAATAAGACTATTAAGAACACTTGAAACAGGCTGCAGAATACATTTTCAACATATACAGTCTCTAGTGAATAAGAAGGTAGGACACAGTCAAACCCTAACGTAAATTACTTAACATAATAGTATGAGTTTAAACTTAGCTCCTAGTTCGGTGAGTGGTTATCAAGTGAAAAGTCCTTACAGCAGGTGACCATAATGTGTACATTTCTGAGATGCAGCACACATTTTTAACTTGTGCCAAACAGCAATGTAGCATTTAAAATTGGTACCAGTAGAATAGCAACCATAAAAACAAAACCACACTCATTCATACATGGAGCAACTGGTAAAGGCACCTAACTTACAGGGAATTTACAAACCATTCCCAACAGCACAATAAAATACTGAGTCTGTGATAGGTTACAATGAATGGGAAGGAGAAAGTACATTTATCTTATTAATGTTCAGCCCTCCTCCGGATCGATACCTGTGTCTTCTTCAGGTTCCTCCTGCCTCCGGCGTGACTGCTGGAGAGTAGTTGCCCATTTACTCACATTAGATGCATCTGTAAAGACATATACCTTATCTTGAAACACCATTCAAAGATTTGCTGAGAAGAGAATCGCAGGAATAATACTTAAGTCCTTCAGGATCCCCCGCACTCCTTCAAATTTTTTCCATCGCTGGCGAATGGCATAACAAATATCTGGAAATATAAGAATAGGTTTGCCATCCAAAAGTAGTGGGTAATATTGCTTTACCAGATTTAAAACTTTGTCCCGAATAGCCACTGAATCTAGTGTGGCTACAACTGCTTGTGGTGCGTCACCAACTTGGCGTCCCCTGAGTTGAATTCAGAAGGCTTTTAAGATATGTCACTCTTGGATCTCTGAATGTTCTTTTAGTTGTTCCGCCAACCAATCTTTTAAAAAGAGGGGCAAATGGTCACCCTCTGCTCCTTCCATGATTCCAAGAATCTGAATGTTAACTGAAAAAATTTGATTTTCCAGTATTTCCAGTCTACTTCGCATGGCCTTGGAATCCTTAGCATACTGTATGGAGACAGCACTATACCACTCTGTCTGCCGGCGGCTATCTTCAACCTCCAGTTTAAGTCCCTCCACTGCGGTTTCTACAGTTGTCATCCTAGAGGTAAGGGCATCAAATTTGTTATTCATAACAGAGACTGACACCAAAAGTTGCTTCATTTTGATTCCCAAGGACTGAAGCGTTTCCTTGGTGCCCGCCTCCAACTGTTTTGAAGAAATCTACACCACCACCACCATCCTGATAGGTTCAGCAGTCATGAAACTGGTTCGAATAGCAAATGAGGTAATTTTAATGTAATGTTTATAAAAATGAAGTGTCACACATGGGTTTCATTGATGGGATTATGTTAGAGCACAGATAGCTCAGTTTGCAAAACTGGACTACAGTACCTTTTTTGGAAACTACATAAAATGGGTAAGAACATCACAGGGTGACTGGTCCTAGACTTGGAAGACCGGGTCAGAAAACAAATATGAGAGTATCTAAGATGATACCTTTACTAATTTATGGAGGACTTCTGGGTGAGGGGAGTTCTATTTGAACACATAGTGTGCCATATTTAGAGCTAAGTACAATTGCAGCACAGCCATTTGTGCTATGCTTTCAGTTGCGCATGACCAACTCCAAGTGATATTCAGACTGATAGCACTCACTGACTGAATATCTGGCCATGTGGGCGCAGTGCTAAGTGGATCTCTGCTGCCCCAACACAGACCAGGGCTGCATATGGCTGACAACAGAAAGCACTGCCCGAAATGGTATAGCACCAGGTCCCCTGTGGGCCAAACTCAGTCCAATCATGCAGGTGAGTTCAGTGAGCATGCAAGATGCAAAGGGGCCATCTGCATGCCCATTATGGGCTAATTTGCATGTGGCATAGCTGTCCTTTAGCACAGCTTTCTCTGTAAAAGGCAATCCCCGGTGATCTAGTGGTTCCCCAACCCCTGACCACCCGGTTACATGATTCTGTATTCCCTGGTGATCTAGTGGTTCCTCACACACACACACACACACCAATCATGCAGTTTACATGATTCTGTATCCCACATGGTATCCCACCTATTATCACCCGGTTTACATAATTCTCTTCTCCCTGATGGTATAGTGGTCCTCCACCACCCAATCACCTGGTTTACATGACTCTGTGTTCCCTGGTGGTCAAGTGGTTCCCTCCCACCCCCAAGTGCCCGGTTCACATGATTCTGTATAGTGCCCCCCCACCACCACCCGATCATGGTTTACATGATTCTGTATTCCCTGGTGGTCTAGTGGTTCCTCCACCACCCACTCTCCCAGTTTACATGATTCTGTGTTCCATAGTGGCATAAAAAATCCCCCCTACCCCAGGATCACCTGGTTTACATGATTCTGTATTGCCTGGTGGTCTATTGGTCCCCCCATACCCCGATCACCAGGTTTACATGATTTTGTATTCCCTGGTGGTCCATTGGTCCCCCCATACTCCGATCACCAGGTTTACATGATTTTGTATTCCCTGGAGGTCTAGTAGTTTCCCCACCCCCAATCATCCAGTTTATATGATTCTGTTATACTTGGTGGTCTAGTGCCCCCCCCCCCGATCACCTGGCTTACATGATTCTGTATTCCTTGGTGACATAGTGGTCCCTCCACCCTCGATTGCCCAATTTACATGATTCTGTATTCCATGGTGATCTAGTGGTTCCTCCCCTCAACTATATACCAACCCCCCACCCACCCACCTGCAGAGAAACCCCCATCCTTCCTCACCCCGACTGCCAGTCTCCATACATGATTGTATTCTGTGATTGTCAGGTGGTGGTTGGCAAAGGAGGTGAGAAGAGGGCTGTGCCAGCCACTGATTTCATGGAGACCGGCACTTTGGGTGTGGGGTGTACAGTTGCGGAGTTGGGAGAACCACTATGTCAACAGGGAATACAGAATCATGTAAATCAGGTGATTGGGGTATGGGAGAACCACTCAATGACCAAGGCCCCAATTTTTCCGTGAAACTGCAGCCACGGAGACTGCAGGTGGAATTTAATGTAAACCACAAAAAATCCATGGAATATTATTCCATGGGTTACATGAACTGCAGACTATTATGCCGCGGTTTACATGAACTGTGGAATATTATTCTGTGGTTTATATGAACTGCAGACTATTATTCCATGGTTTACATGAACTGCGAAATATTATTCCATGGTTTACATGAAATGCAGAATATTATTCCACAGTATGTATTGAAGAGTCAGTATTTAGCTGGCCTGCGGGTGCAGCAGTATGGCTCGCAATGCTGATGACCCTGGTTTGGGAATGAGCCTGGGAAGTTGGAGGGATGGCCGGGGGAGGAGGATCGAGCATCCTGTGGGCTGCTCTCCTACTCTGGGGGAGAGTGGTGAGGTTGCCGGGGTTCAGGTAACATCTTGTGGTAGCCTGGGGTACAAGAGCAGGGACTGACTATGTTTGGGAGGTGTGTCAGACATTCATCATGCCCCCAAACATCATTGCATGACATACCTTCCAGGGAGAAAATGGGAAAATGGAGGTTCCACCACCGCACGATGATGTCTACCCCCATGTTGCAGGCCCTGTGCCACCGACTAGGCTCTCATTCTCATGCTACCATTCAGTCTCTGTCGGGGAAGGGCCACCCCAAGAGGGTAGGCCAGGGGTGTTCAGGAGTGAGGTAAGTCCCGGGGTGTGTGGCAGGGCCAAGCTTGTGTAGATCGGACTGATGGAGGCTGGCAGATAGGGCAATAATGCATAATAAATAAAAAAAAATGAAGAGTCAGTAGAAACTGTGAGTCAAACAAATCTGCAGTTTACATTGACTCTGACCAAGGAAAATTATTCCAGGGATCATATAAACTGTGGTTATTCCATGGATCATATAAATCCTCAAAAACTATTCCTTGGTTTATATTACATTCCACAGAATGCTTTCTGGAATTCTGTGAAATACAAAACCAAAAATCTGAAAAACATTTTGGAACAGCCCCTGAACTTTAGTTTATCTGCTAGGGCTTTACCTTAAAAATCAAAGCAGGTAAATCCCCCATCCAGTTCAGCCCCACCACCCTCCCTACCCTGAGAACCTTCTTGAGTCTCTTTATTTGAAGCAGAAATATTTTTATCAGGTCCCATACTGTGCTGCAATCCTCATCCTTCTAATTTCATTGCAAGGCCTGAATTCCAGTTTCATATCCCAGAAGTGCTTTGAGCACAGCCGCACAGAGCACTACTGGAATGAGAAGCAGGCATTCTGGCCTAGTGGTAAAACTAGAAGTATGAGGATCACTGTGCAGTGTGGTAGCTGCTAAAAATATTACTCATTCAAATTTGGTGGCCCTGGGGACTCTCAGGCTGGGGTGGGGAGGGTGATGGGGCTGAGATGGGGTGCATGTTTTACTTTCTAATACTAAAAACTCAGGAGTTAATTAACAACCTTCTCTGGTTTGTAGGCCCCAGCCCAAAAACTAACATTTTTCCCATACCTGGGTGCTTGGGGGGTTGCTGAATGTTACAGAAGCCCCTAAATGCCACCGCAGAATTTCCACAGAAATAAGAAACTAATGCCGCAGAAGTTCTGTGGCAACAAGGGGACTTGCCGCAGAATTTAGACCCAAATTGTCGCAGAAAAATTGGGGCCTTGTCATTGACAAGGGAATACAGAATCCTGAAACCAGCTAAAAAATAAATAAATAAATATGGGTACAGGAGTAGAAACAAAAGAATAAAGAAAAATGTCTCACCTTCTGCAACGCTTATTCTCTACAACAAGCTGCACATAACTAGTGAATTTCAGACAATTGACTGGCAGATGCAGCGTATTAGTATTTATTGTATTTTTAATAAAAAAATCTTAAAGAAGAACTGCATTGTACATGAAAGTCATTTTCCCAAGCAGAAGGAAGCAGTTTTATTTATTAATTTTTTTTGGAATACTGGTTCCAATTCTATTATTATTCCACGTATACGGGCCTAATAGAAACCTTAGTTTGTTGTTTCTGGTTTACACTCTGATGTTAAATGCCATTTAGGAACTGTGTGATGTACTTTATGACCCTCTCAACTGCATAATTCTATAGTAAAATGTGGATGCATTGTGACAACAATGAAAGAGCTGAGCTGAGGAAGGACATACTCTACATCATACAGTTGTAAAATGGTACTTATTACTTGTGTGTAAATCAGAAACACGCTGGGATAATTAAAAGCCTGTAAAGAGCAAAGAAACCATTATTTGTATTTATTTATTATTTTTACTGGGAAAACACTCCATGCAGCAAAGCTCATTTACAAGGAGGTCCTGGGTTGGACGGGCAAAAATACAATGCAACACTTCAGAATCTGCACAAATATATCCAAGGACATTTTTCACAGGATACAGTGTCTAATATGAGTAAAACTCAAGGAAATAACAAATACTAAGAATGAAGTACACTGCTATGGGGAGAAATAAAGGAGGCAAACAAATTACAAGCATGGCAAATATCATAATCTATCAGTATATAGAATCTGGAAGGTCAATAGCACTCACATTTGTCAGTTCAATTAAGCAATAATGCAAGACACACTGCTGACCGCGGCAGACATCGGGACAGCACAACAGCACAACAGCACAAAGAGCTCCCCCGAGGAGCTGGAAGGATGCCGAAACCCCACTGATTACCTCTGAGGCTGCCCCCCAGGCACACTGCCGACATGAGCAACTATCCCGGGACAGCACAACAGCACAAAGAGCTCCCCCGAGGAGCTGTAAGGACGCTGAAACCCCACTGATTACCTCTGAGGCTGACCCCCCCCGGCACACTGCCGACCGTGGCAGACATCGGGACAGCACAACAGCACAAAGAGCTCCCCCGAGGAGCTGGAAGGACGCTGAAACCCCACTGAATACCTCTGAGGTAAAGAGAACCTCTTCTCTCCATCTGGATGCCTGCAGGGGGGTGCCCCCCGCCCCAACCACCCACCCACCCAGGGGTGGCGGTCAATTTAAGGATCCACTCCTGTGACGTCACTTCCTGTTGCCCAGAACCTATCTCCCCACTTTCCCATGTGCAGGTTATACCTGCTGGCCACTAGAGGGACTTATGCTCTCTCTTTACATCCTACTGCTCTGATAGGCGCCTCTGCCCCCTTGGCCCAACTCCTACTCCTCCCACTAGTACTATCACCTAGGAAGAGTCGTTGAGCATCTCTTTCAGGCCAACCCCTGACTGCCTGGCTTGCTGTACCTAAACCTGGGGATCCCATCCAGGTCCCTTCCCACTACCCTGGGATAGTATTTGAACCTGCTACCCTCTACTCCCAGAGGCAGTTCATCATTATTGTTGCACCAAAGTAGCCCTTACGCCTCCACTTTTTCCCCCACCTCCCATTTTCTCCATAGCTCCCCAGTACTACATCTCTTGGATCATGCTCACCACAATACACTGGTCCTGCCTCATGCTCTGCCTGTGTCTGTCACCACTATCAGTGCACTTGCCACTTGCCTGTCTGCTACTCCTCACTGTGCCCTGGCACCCCTCCCTCCCCATGCTCTTGAGCCTGCTCTCATGCCCCTTGGGACCTCTGGGTGTCTCGGTCCTCCCTGCCCTCCCCCCAGCTTCCTCCTCACTCCCTCTTCGGACACACATGGGTGTCTTCTTATTCTTGCTTTCCCTTCCTGTGCCACCCTGCCCACCCCCTGCTCCCTTAAACTCCCCTCCTCCCCCCTCGTGTCAGTCATAGAAATACCTTTCGCCACCTCACGGCTAGGGTGTTAGTTATGCTACTACTCCTATCAGGGAACATTCATCCAAACCCTGGCCCGGTTTCCAAGAGCTCCCCCACTGGCCCCACGGGCCTAAATATGGTCTCCATGAATATCTGTAGCCTCCTAAAAAAGTTTGACTCACTACAATGCCTGGTCACATCTATTAACCCTGATGTCATCGCTCTGGTTGAGACCTGGCTATCGAAATCCACCCCAGACTCCCTAGTCTCCCTTCCTGGTTTCACCCTCTTCCGGTCTGACCGTGCTGGGAGACGGGGTGGCGGCTGTGCTATTTACATCAAGGAATCTCTCTCTGTACTGGCCCTACCTGCTCCCGTCCTTGACTCCAGGGCCCAGGCTCTTACTCTGAAACTGACCCCTGACCCTTTAAAGGGACCCTTCTATCTGACTACTGCATACGTACCCCCCAGGGACCAGCATGGGCTATTGCCTCACTTACGGAGTACCTTTCCTCACTACCCCCCTCCGCGGACCAAATTCTGGTGGGTGATTTAAATGTCAACTGGCTCAGCCCTTCCTCCTCCTCCTCTACCCGGGACACCTTTGCTGCAGTAGACTTAACGCAACTGGTTACTCACCCTACTAGGACTAACTCTAAGAGAGGCTCCAGTACCTTGCTTGATGTGGTACTCACCAACCGCCCTAATCGAATCCTCAATGTACAAGTCCTCCCAGACTCTCTCAGTGATCACTCCCCCATTCTATTTCACTGGTCATCCACAGTCTCCAAACCCATAGCACAGTCTACACGCCGACAGCGCCTAATACCTGGTGGACTGAAAAAACTTAAGGAACTTCTGTCCCAAATTGACTGGTCTCCTATTCAGTCAGCACCTGACATTGACACAGCCCTTTCCTTCTTTAATCAGACTTTTAATAAAGCCTGTGATATCTTTGCCCCAATGACGACCCGCCGTACTAAAAGGCAGAATGCTCCCTGGGTAACTACAGTTTTGATCCAACAACTCAAACATAGGGACAACTTATGGCACCGTGCCATTGAGACTGTCCGGCCCAGCGACAGGCAGTTGTATGCTGCCGCCCAAAACAAGTGCACATGGGCCATCAGAAAGACCAAGTCTGAGCACTATCGGTCCTCGCTTACTGCCTCATGGGGGAATCCTAGAACCTTCTGGGATAACATTAAACAGTTAAATGGGAGCACACGCTCCCCCCCACCTTCCCAGATCAACATCAATGGCGTTATCTCCTCAGACCCAGCCCTTATAGCCAACCACCTCAATACCTCCTTCACGGACCTTAGCCCTATCCTCCCTACTGATTTTTTCAACCTCCCCCCCAGCGCCAGCCGTAAATCTTTCTCACCCTTATTTTCTCCTCTGCCGTGTCTCTGCCCAAGAACTTAGACCGCACCTTGTCAATGCCCTCAAGAGTAATAGTATGGGCAGTGACACCCTGGATCCATGTATCCTTAGGCTGGTCTTAGACACAGTCATTACCCCGATCACTTGCCTCGTCAATCAATCTCTCTGCCTGGGGAAGGTTCCATCTGCCTGGAAATTCAGACAGTCACCCCATTCTTAAAGGTGGTGATAGGTCTGTGGCTGGGAACTATCAGCCAATCTCCATTCTCTCTCCTCTCTCCAAAGCCTTGGAAAAGGTGGTGGCCTCTCAAATCTCTGACTACCTCACTAACTACAATGTCCTCTGTCCTGAGCAGCACAGTTTCCGTGCAGGCCACAGTACCAGCACTGCCCTCCTAGAGTTCTCCAACTTTCTCCACTCCTCCTTAGACACAGGTTCTCTGGCTGGTGCTGTTTTCATAGACCTCTCTAAAGCTTTCGACACTGTCTCCCACCCCCTCCTTCTTGATGCCCTTAGTCTCTCCGGTTTTGCTGCTGGGCCTGTCTCCTGGTGCGCCAGTTATCTGTCTGACTGCTCACAGTGTGTAAAAATTAATGGGACCCACTCAGACATCTGTCCCATCTTTTCTGGGGTTCCCCAGGGCTCCATTCTGGGCCCCATACTCTTCTCCCTTTACCTTAACACCCTTCCACGCTCCTGCTCTGGTAACATATTACTGTACGCTGATGATGCGGTCATCTTTGCCTCAGATCGTAACCCTATTGCCCTCCAGGACTCACTGCAGAAGTCTTTTGCTGAAACCGAGGGCTGGTTCAAGGAACACAGACTGGTGATAAATCTTAAAAAACCAAAAACCATGATCTTCGCTCACCCTCAAAACAAATTCTGCAACTTCAAACTTCTCATTCACTGTGGGTCCTCCTTCCCACTCGAACAAGTTTGCTCCTATAAATACCTAGGGGTCCATTTTGACCCCTCTCTCTCCTTCCATGGACACATACAGTATCTGCCCTTGCCACTGCCACTAATATCCGATTGGGCATCTTACACCGGTATAAAAACTGCCTCCCCCCTGAGGCTCTTCGACTTGCAGTCACCTTTTCCATCCTGTCACTAGTGGACTATGGGCTGCCAGTGTATGGTGCTGCTGATCAGACCACGCTCCATAAAATTCGCACTATTCTAAACAAGGCCTGCAGGTTAATTACTGGGGTGCCTAGGCTAACTCACACCTGTCTGCTATACTCTAAAGCCCTGGTGCTTGATCTTGACGAGCGCCTCAAATATCTGACCTGTATCCTTACTAAAAAGACCCTCCTTGGGCTGTCCCCACCAGGACTGACCACCACTATCCGCCGCTCTGTCCCACTAGTTCATACTCGGACCTCTGGGAAATCCTCTCTTGCTATTCCTAGAGCTAGGACCTCACCCGGCCAAAGAGCCTTCAGCTTTAGGACCCCCTCCTGGTTCAATACACTGCCCCCCTCCATCTCTGAAGCCCCAACTATATCGTGCTTCAAAACGTCCTTAAGGAACCACCTATTTAACACCGAAGCTGTAATTGCCACTAGTCTGAGCCGCACTCAATATTTATGACAAAAGCTTCCTACTAAGCTGCCTAGTGTTAACCTAACTCTGTTATTGTTGCATCCCTCCTGCCTGTACCAACTTGTTGTATTTCTGTACTTATTGCTGTCTTAATTTACTGTTGTACTGTGTTTTTTGTCTTACTGTGACAAGGTACCTTTGTAAATGAGCCTATGGCTCAAAGGTTTTCCAAACTGCTGTCAAAATAAAATAAAATAAATAAAAATAAGACAGGGCAGGTCACGTGTTGGGCTAACATCACGCCTTGAGTGGTTGGGCACAAGGCCACTGGCAGAGTGCGTTCAACACCTGAGAAGTTACATTATCCCCATGGCACATGCCCTGGAGTGCATTGATGTAATTATAAACTGGCTTGCTTGTAAAGCAAACAAAAAATGCAGAAAAAAGGACACAAAATATTTTTTTTAAATACATTTAAGGAGCTTTTTGAATAAGTCTGATGGTGACCAATCAGACCCCAGGAATTTTTATTGCCATTTTAAAATAGTTCATATTAATATTTTAAAGGAACTGGGGCTGATGAATGAGCTCAGTTTAAGCATTTTTTTAAAGATTGTCAGAGTGAAAAGGAACAGTCCAGCTGAAGGCTTTTTTACCGAAATTGGTAACAAATCTGGATGTGTTGAAAAAATTAGCTTCTACAGAGAAAAACGGCTTCCAGGCCCCATGCAGTTCTCAAATTTATTTCATTCCCTGTTTTTGTGGAGCTTTTTACAGATGGGTCCATTTTATAATCACAGTTAGGCACTTCAGGTTGTGGGTCATTAGAAACACAGAATTTGACTGCCAATAAGGACCACTTGGCTCACCTAGTCTGCCCATTTTCCCTACCTGCTGTAATACTGCAGACCCTACTTGGTCTCCAGCTTAGCTTTCCCTTCCCTAACCACTAAGGTTCTGTTATGCCTATCTCATGCATTCTTGAATCCCATTAGAGTTTTTGCCTCCACCACCTCCGCTGGGAGGCTGTTTCAGGCATCCACCACTCTTTCTGTGAAGAAGTACTTCTTCACATCTCCCCTGAATCTAACCCCCTCCAGCTTCATAGCATGCCCCCTTGTTCTTGAGCATCTTTTTTTTTTAAATGCTTCCCTCTTGTACCTTATTTATACCTGTGAGATATTTGAAAGTCTCTATCATATTCCCCCCTCTCCCTCCTTTCCTCCAGGGTGTACATATTGAGGTCCTTTAGTCTCTCCTCATAGGGGTTCTGGTGCAGACCCTGTACTATCTTTGTTGATCAACTCAACTCTGTTTATGGCCTTCTGGAGATGTGGTCTCCAGAACTGGAGACAGTACTCCATGCAAGGTCTCACCAGCGATCTATACAGAGGTAATACTGCCTCTCTCTTTCTGCTGGTGATATCCCCCCATGCACCCTAGCATCCCACTGGCTCTCCCCACTGCCTTGTCACACTGTTTGACCACCTTTAGGCCATCAGACATGATTACCCCAGGTCTCTTTCTTGTTTGGTGGTTGTCAGTACCACTCCCACCCCACCCCACCCCCATCTTGTACTCCACTCCTCAGTTTCTGTGGCCCAAGTGCATGATTTTGCATTTCTTCGCATTGAAACCTAGTTGCCACACTCTTAACTACTCAAACTTTCTTAGATCCCTATTCATTTTTTCCACACACACACACACACACACCCACCCACCCCGGAGTGTCTCCCTATTGCCAATCTTTGTGTCATCTGCAAAAAGGCATACCTTCCCTTCTAGCCCCTCTGCATTGTGGGATTCACCCACTTCTTGTGAGGTTTCAGTTTCTTGGCTTCAATGTGTGCCACGTCACACAAGACAAAATCCCACAGACTCATGCTTCTCTTGCCCTGTTGCTTACGTTCCATCATTTCGGACTTTTAGTAAATATAAAATGGTCTTTTTGATTTACATATTATTGGCAAGTACCTTTTTAGAACTGCATGATGCAGTATATAATGCAGTCTGAACCAGAGATTTCTAATGTAGAACACCAACTGATAGTAGTAACACTTTAAGAGACATCAAGGATTTAACACTAAAGTACACAATTCTAAAATGGTTCTTATCAATGTGTAAAGCAGAAACACCCATTACATTTATGAAAAGTCCAGTTAATATGGAATAACAGTGTGCAAACTATTATGTAACACATGACTACTACAGAAAGCACAAACATGTTGGTTAAAGTCAGTTCTGCTTTAAACACACCAATTTGTTCATTCACTTTTACCCTCAATTCTGTTGGGTATAACACTGAACGCTGACTCCTACTTCTCAGAAACCAGACTTTAAATTTTAGAATTTGCAGCTCAGGTCAAGAACTAAAACAATAAAATACTAGTTCAACACCCTTAACAAAGAAACTCTTGCAGCAGTAACACTACGCCCCTTTAAAAGGCAACTACGTCTATTCCTCCCCTCTACCACACAGTGTGACTGCTTCCCCTAAGCTTTGCTCTACACCCCCTACCCTAACAGTAGCTGTAACCTGCTTTTCTGGCCTTGCTTTCATGGCACCAGCCTCCCCCGCTCTCCCCCTTTTGCCCCCCTGCTCACCCACCCATCCCTTCCCTAAGGACACACTCCTATCTGTGGCCACTGGCCCCTGTCCCCCTCGCTCTTTCCATCCTTGTCTGACAACGGCACCTACCTGCCGGCTTCTTCCTGACTTCCTCCTACAAAGATACTGTTCTACCATGAATTCTGTTAAAAGCTAGCTTATGTTGTTCTACTTCAACATATTCACTGTACTATTAAGGCCTTAGTAATCGACATGTTAAGTTTGTAACCATTGTTCACCTTTGTGTTATGTCACCCCCATCCTCTGACGTGGAACCTTTGTAAATGAGTAGTTCCTGCTCAAAGGTACTTGTAATCCTAGAGTTTAATAAATAAATAAATTAATTAATTAAATTATAGAAGCAAAGTATTTGGTTGAATGAATTTTTAAATGAATCCTGTCAGTCAAACATCTTGTGAAACTATTGTTCTGCAAAATTAAAGACCCACTCACCAACTAGGTTAAAGTTATATTTCAAATTTTATTATATATATATATATATATATATATAAATGAAGCTCGCAGTGACTATATCTCCAGCTACTACGTTTTCATGACCTACCTGGTCACTTCACCAGGGCAGAAAATATCTTAAATGGCTCGGATGAGAACCGGAGCGAACAGAGATCCTGAAACTTGTACAGAAAGCCATGTAAGATCCTCTCAGCCAAGAGACATTTCAAATATTACCAAATCAAAACGGTGTTTTCAATCGCACTACAAAAAAGCATGGTCACTTGGTTGTATTCAAACCAAAAATTGTAAGCTATTTTAGATAATGTTTTTCTCCCTGATGAATTGACTATAAGGGTCACAAATGTTGGTGACTAGAGGCTGTGTGCTTCCTTGTGTATAGACATAATAACATTTGAAATATATCTTGAACTTAGTTGGTGAGTGAGTCTTCAGTTCCAGCAGTGATTTCAGGTCTTTGGAGCAGAAGAAGGAGCAGAAGCACTGGGAACTGTTTTTGTCTGAAACGTGTTGTACCATCATCAAATCAATACGACTGAAGTAATGTCACATTAATGGCATTATAATTTTTGACATCATATGGGGGAGGTCAAATTGCAATAATTATTTTTCCTTCTTCGCCTACCAAATCTGTCTAGCCCTGAAATCAAATCTCCCACAGAATGCATACTTTCCAGCCATCACTGCTGTTTCCTCATCTCCCTCCCCAAAGTTGTGGAAGCACTTGTAGTTTTCAAGGTTGACCCTTTGAAAAGGTTGACTAAATTTAAAGCCATTTTTAAGTCACATTATGAAAAATAACAGAAGGGCTACCAACATAAAAAGGACATCAATTCCAGTTCTGGCTGCGGATGACATCATAATCCTCTTGAGTTTGACTGCCTGGGTCTATGATTTCACCAGAATCACTCAAATTAAATTGTATTCCTTTTCCCCATGGTTTCTTATCTCTTATAAAATCTTTATTGTGTCTCCTTGAATTTTGATCCATCTAATCAAACAACCAGCAGTCTCTGTCTCATAATATAAGACTGCTAGTTTTAAAATTAACTTTTTTTTTCTTTGTACTTTTTATCGTTGCCTCCATTTTTTGCTCGCCAGCTGCCAGGTCCTCCTGTCACCTGCCCAAGCCTTTCTGCCCTCATAGGAGTCCTTCAATTGTCCAACTCGGCACCATCCTCTTTCGACATCCTCTGTGGAATCCCTGACCATAACTCACAGCTTGTCTCCTGTTGGTGAGAGCCTCACCCCAGTTCCCAAATCTAGGAGGATGATACTTCAGTCAGTGGTCAAGATCTGGGAGAAAGAGCTGACAAGGTGTGCAGAAGGAGTCGGTAGAGCCCTACTGTGGTGTGGGGTGCAGGGCGGCTTCATCTACCTGGGACTGCAGCAGTATTTTTTTCTCACTCCCCCCCCCCAATTATACCTCCACAGGGCACAGTCCTCAGCAGAGATGTGACAGAGCATCTATCAAGGTATCAGTTCATAGGAAGGGTGGGTAAACCAGCCATACCTTTGAAACTTCCCTGCCAGACCCACTGTAGTCATGTGATACCTCCGCATTACTCGCCAGGCAAGTAGGAGTGCGCCAGTGTAAGGGCATTCCAGAGGAACATCGTATTCCTTCCCACATACATGCTTTCCCTCTTGACCACCAGGGAGAAGTCATGTAGTAGAAGGAGGGGTCCTCCCTCCCTTCCTGAGGCAAGAGGCATTTGAGATGGAACCTTGCCAGTTTCACCAGATGCCCCAAGCTTTGGGCACAAACCCAGATCATTTAGACTGAACTTCTGAACAGTTTTTAAAACAAGAAATGAATATGTCTACATGTTATGATGAACATCCTCCTTTTTGAAAACTGTTGTCTAATAAGGACCAACTACTTTTCATTATCAGTAATGCACCTGACATCGTATTGTTCCCATGTTGATCCGGCCACTCTTGACATACTTCTCGGCTGCTATGCTTGTAAATTTATAATTTGTGATTTTGTAACCAGTGTACAGATTTGCTCGTTTTCGAATATTTGCTGTGTACTTCCTCACCTCCTGCCACCCCCCAGGTTGCATTTATAAACCAGACTTTTTTTTGTATCTCTGTATGTTTACCTAGTAAAACAATTTAAAAATAAATAAATAAGTTAATAGGGCCTCTGAGGGAAGTTTCTTATTGCATATATCTGACATGGTTCAGATAAGCACAGTGCCTATGGAAAAAATGTGGTTATCAAGGTGGATGGATTCAGAACTGGTGTGTTGCCAGGGCTGCATAATGTATGCCATCCTGCCTGAAGAGGGTCAAATGCATGGGAGAGGCATAAGGCCTCACAATCCCAAGCCAACCATGACCGGTACCAGGCCCTAAGAAACTCCTGCTCTAAAGCAACCCACCTTGCTAAATCGGAATACTTTCGCTCTACTATCGAAGCTAACATAAGCACCCCCTCTAAATTTTGGAAAGTGGTTCATTCCCTCTTCTCCCCCCATCAAAGCCTCAAACCCCCCAATCAATGTAAATAACGAACTAACTTCCAACCACACCCTCGTGGCAGCAGCATTCAACTCATACTTTACCTCGTGTGCCTCTGCCCTCCTTACTTCTCTCCCTCCTACCCCTGATCTTAATAATTCCTCCACAAACCCCATATGCTCAAATCACTTCTCTTTTGTCCCAGTCACCTACACAGACACTCTAAATGCATTGCTAGCACTCAACCCATCTAAGGCTCCTCCCCGGATGGCCTTGAGCCAAAGCTCCTGTTCCTATCTGCTAATGCTATCACTTCCCCTCTTTCAGCTCTACTAAATCTTTCCTTCTCATCTGACATGGTCCCATTCTCCTGGACACATGCAGTGGTTCTCCCCTTACCTAAGGGAGGTGATCCCTCATCTCCGGGGAACTACAGGCCCATATCACTCCTCTCAATACTGGCAAAGCTTCAGGAACACATAGTCCTTTCCCAACTCTCTTCCTTCCTCTCTGACTCTGACTCTTTCTCCCCTTACCAATCTGGTTTCAGAAAAAAACACTCTACCACCACTTCCCTACTTAGGCTCATCGACTTCATACTTACAGGTATGGATGATGGGCAAATAACCTCAGCTATCATTGTCGACCTCGCTAAGGCCTTCGACACTGTCTCTCGCCCCCTCCTGCTAAGCAGTCTGGCCATGGCAGGGTTGTCTGACTCAGCCTGCAGATGGTTCAGTTCCTATCAAATAGGTAGGACACAGTCAGTCAAAACTGGTGATTCCACCTCCCCTCCTGATAAAAACAGGTGTGCCTCAAGGTTCAGTTTTTGGCCCCCTGCTAGTCTCCATTTTCCTGAATGACCTCCCGTCAGTCTGTACCTCCTCCTCTATTCACATGTACGCTGACGATACAGTCCTTTTTTTGACTGGCACCTCTTCCTTTGATGTTGCTTCCAACCTCCAGCTGGACTTCGAGAAAGTTCAGCTTTAGATAAGCTCCCATCAGCTTTTCCTCAACACCAGGAAAACAGTCTCAATGACCTTCGGCACTAGGCAGAGACTCTCTAGGCTACCAAAATCGCCCTCTTTCCACACCCTAGATGGTACTACTCTAGAGGACACCACCTCGTTAAGGTATCTTGGAGTCTGGCTAGACCAGCACCTCAACTTTTCTGGACACCTAGACTCTATTCTGAAAAAACTGCGCCCCAAATTAGGCACCCTATGCAGAAACTGAAGCTACCTACCCCTACCTGCTAGGCATGAGCTTGTCCAGAAATGATTCTACCCATCTTTGACTACTGTGATGTAGTCTATAGTGCGGCACCACTATCTTCTCTAACCAGATTGGACTTCCTCTTTAATGCCTTCTGTTGTTTCGCCCTTGATGCCCCTCCACTCACTCACCACTCTTCCCTCTATCGATTGCTTGGCTTTCCCTCTCTGACTAACAGGCGACTAGCACACTGTATGAAATTCATCTCAAAATTCTGGTTTGCTTCCCTACCCCTCTATCTATCCACTACTATGGCCCCATGACCACAAGGACCCCTCTCCCTCTGATCTAGTGACTCACATACCTTGGCTATCCCACACTGCTCCACTTCTATAGGCCAATCCACCTTCTCTCATAGATTTCTGAAGTTATGGAACTCTCTGCCCCATCAAATCAGGCATTCCTCCTCCCCTTGGTCCATCTTGACCTCTCTCAAAAACCTTCCTCTATCCTGCCTGCTGCTGCTCCTAGCCTCCCACATACTCTCCTCTTCTAGGGCCATTTAGCTCTTAGCTCTATCGAATGTGAGCTCCAAGCTGCTCTATTGTACATTGCACTTAGTGCATAAATATATAAGTTATGCTGACAGTAGATGTGCTTACTCTTGTCAGTGCTTCTAGTCTTTGCTCCATGTTAGTTCACTCAATGATATACTCAAATTGTACTCCATGTATTCATTATTTTGCAATAAGCTTTACCTGTATGTTTTAATCTGTAGATGTATTTACCGAGGCTAGTTGTGCTTATCTCAAATGTATCATGTATTCTACTGATGTATGTTTTGTTTAAGACTACTGTACTCCTATTTCCTCTTTTCCCCCAGGACGCTTCTGTGGACGAGCAATTTTATATTGTTCAGTGTGCCTTTCCTGGTGAAACATTTCAATAAATAAATAAATGGGGGTGCATCTGCAGCCAATGGGCCCCATGCACATATGGGCACAAGTTATGCACCAAAGGCGCGTAACCCACACGCACAGATCTGCACCTGCAGACAGGTGTCCACTGGTGGCATTCACCACCACCAGCCACCTGTCCATGGCCCTGCCCCCCAGTGTGCAGGTCCATGCAAGGCAGGTAGGGGCAGAGTCACAGACCCAGCCAGGCATCCAATCGGATGCCCGGCATGGGTCCAACAGTAGATCCCTTACACGGCGGGGCACGCGTTGGCAGCGCACCCCGTGGATATCCAAGGGCCAGTGGCTGTGGTGGGTGGTAGGAGGGCAATGCTGCTAGCCCTCTTCGATGGCACCAACACAGTGCAGTGGGATGGGGGGCATGCCCACTGGCTGGGGGGGACGTTACGGCCGGAGGCGGTAGGGCTGACATGCGGTGCGACTGTGGATGGGGGGTGGTAACCTTATGCTGGTGCCCCTGTGAGGGGTATGGGTGTTGTGGGTGTTTGGGGGGGCTGCCACACTCACTGTTGTGTGCTGGGGCGGGTGGGTGGGTGGCATCGGGCGGCCACTTCCTGAGGCCCTAGAGGGTTGGTGGGCTGTTCACCCTGTCCTGCAGGGTGTGCGAGGGATGCATAGGGGGTTTATGGCAGGGTCCTTCCTGTCATACCCTGCACCCCCTGTGCACCCCCACGGCCAGCACTACATGCTCCTCATGCAGCCGGGGGCTTGGGCACATATGTGCTGTACGCCCCCCTTCGAGCATTCCGCACGGAGGTTGCGAGGGTGGAGAGTGGTTGCGCACCCCAGATATGCGCACATAGCCACTCCACCCCATTAGTACATAGGGCCTAATATGAGTGTAACCCCTAGATGACGCTATCCCAGGGGCTACTACCCCTGCCTGATTTGCCACTAACAGGTTGAGGGCCTGGATCCAAGCTGGGTGCCTCCACCCAGAGGTCAGGGTTTGCAATAGTTAAACTTACTTGGTCACAGCCCTCTGGGACACTGCACCCCCTTTCTTCCCACTAGTGGCCCACACAATATAGCAGAATTACCTTCACAGTATACACTTACCCCAAGGCTGGTTCAGGCACGGGACATCCTGTAAAATAAGATACAGTGCAACAATCACAGTACAGTACTTTAACATAGACAAATACCTCAGGCAGTATAACTTTGTTGAAACAAACAGCTCTGATTTATTTAGGGGGATATAACAAGGACAGGGGAAATCAGGTTAATTAGCTTACTTTACTATCTACCTCATGGCTCTGTGCACAGGCCTATCCCTAACAGTTACTGTCCCTGGGTACCCAGGCCCTAGTGGCTAGTCCAAACCGTGGCAGCTGGTAGGGGCCTTTCACACAGAGAAAAGGAAAATTAAACAGTCAGCAGTACAGTAATTCCATTTGGATTTAATGTGGCAATTCAACAGGAAGCGACCCGAATTAGTACTCACGACCTCAAAAGAAGATATGGTCCTTCAATGTCAGCAGGACTCACTTTTGATCTCCAAGGGGCTCCTCACACATTTATATGGTAAAAAAAAAGAACTATACCAGGCAGGCTGCATCTGGTATCCCAATCGTCACTGCACAACAACTAGGAGAACACACAGCAGATTCAGTTCTGACAGACCGAGTGTAATTCAACAATTTCTTCAGTCTTCTACAGGGTGAGCCTGGTTTCTACTCTTCAGAGATCCTTTGATTCTTTTCACAGGACGGTTCAGTCTAACAAGCAGTTACACAAGTTGTGGACCGAACTCTGGGCCTTGCACGTTTTTTTGACTGAAACTGTGTGCACTGAAGGGCTTACAGGGTTTCTTTCCCCTCACTTTCAGATCTCAAACTGAAACTCCCAACAGACAAAAACCGGGCACTTCCTTTGAGTTCCTCCCAGTTCTTGACTGGATTGGCTGTCACTCAATAGACTGCTGCTGTTGGTCCAAAAAGGCAACCGAAGTCTAAACTACATCTCCCAGAGTCACTGCCCATACAATCCTCTTGTGGCTGGCTCCAGATTATGAGTCCCAAGTTCTGATTACGTCCAAGGCATCATTTTAGACTAGTTTACCCCACACTGATTGGTCCAGTTCAGCAGTTCAAAACCAGAATGGGGAACTAGGCAGACAGTTCTGACTGCAAAGAAAGCAGGTTAGACAAACTGTAATTTTATTATTACTGTAAATGATTTCTGGCAATCAGTTACATCTTTCAGACAGGTTCCTTTGCACTCCTAGTGACTGCAAAATGGGGTGAATTGGCAGCAGCTGGGTGGTACTCAATCAAAGAAACACACAGTCCCCCATACAAACTAATTATGTCTGCAAGCAGACAGCTCTTAAAGAGACAGTACCAGAGGTTCTAAAAACACTCACTGATATAAAATGAAGCCTAAACGCCAAACACCATTCAGGCTTGGAGCATTCAAGCAAGCTCCTGAAGTCTTTTGGGAACCCCCATTTGCAGGGGGTTACACCCTTTCCTGGCCTGGGAAAAGCTTGACGTCCGCTACAAGCAAGTACCCCATAAGTTTCAACTGCAACCATATACATTTGCATTAGGCTCACATGTAATCATCATCAATACATCATTTTACCAAGAACCATTTCTGAAACATTGCAGTATCACGTCACTCTTTACACAGTATAACACACATTGTACCATAACTCAAGTTATTACCTCTTGTACATATGAAACCTGAAGAGGGACCCTTCCTATCAGTTACCTTGGGGCTGGATGGGGCAAGGGCACCATACTAGAGGAGCAACACAAGTAACTTGGAGTTAGCACTGATGCTCAGTTTGGGCAGTGAGCTCGGGGACACATACACTCTCTATGGACAACATTGAGAGGCAAATCCACAGGCCTCCAAAGGGAATCATAACTGAGGTGCACACAGGCTTTACAGCTCGACCAGTCTTTCTAGGGGAACTGTTACAGTCTCTGCACTCTGAGCCTCATTTTCAGCATTGTCCACACTTCGTCAGGAGTCTCCATGGGGGTAGAGAGCTAGAACTTGGGGCACTTTCAGCTCCAGGAGTTACAGTTTCTGAGTCCACAACATTTGGCTGCATGGAGAGCTTTGGACACTGGCAGTGGACTGTCAGGGCACTCAAAATACTCTTCTTGTTCGGGTGTATCACCAGTCTGCCCCAATCTATCATTTTCCCTGAAAGCTCAAACAGTTCAACCATGCACAATGATTCCATTTCATCTGATCTGATGCTTTGCACTTCACTTTCTGGGAGCATTGGCTCCAGGGATGAAGCTGGGGGGCATAGACAGTCCAGAAGGCCCAGCTTTGTCTCCAGTATTGACTAGGGATTGCCCCGAAACAATTGACTCAGTTAGTAAGAAGGATAGTATTCAAAGTCACTCTCACTTTCTTCTGATATGGACTGACAGTCATGCTCAACTGGGACCTGTGCAGGGGAACACTTTAACTCTGCTTCTGTAGGTGCAGACTTCCTTGATCTTTTCTTGAGCAGCTCTAGTCACTGGTCCAGAGGGGCATCTTCTGGGGGCTCAGACTCAATCAGATTTGTCAATGGGTAGTAAATGATTTCTATGCATTGTTTTACATCTTTTGAATTGTTCTCAGGCCTTACTTTGTACACGGCAGATCATCTAGTTTGCCCACTACAATGTGAGGGAGATGGTGCCATCTGTCAGCAATCTTGTGTTTGCCATACAGTCCCAGATTTCTTAGCAATACCCGATCTCCCTCCTGGAGTTCCTGTGCTTTCACCTTTTATCATACCTTTCTTTGTTGGCCAGATTTCTTTTGGCAGCCATGGTTTGAGCCAGTGCACGCATGGGTTAGCTGGGCCTTTACTTTGCACATACTGTAAATAGTTGTCAGCTTGAACCCCATCGGAGAGACCCCAAAACACACATCTACGGTAGTGAGCTTCTCTTCCAAACATCAGGCGGTAGGGGAGAACCCAGTGGCATCACTTTTGGTGCAGTTATAAGCATGTACCAGGGTGCTAATTTGTTGGCTCCATCTAGGCTTGTCCTTTGGGTGCAGATTGCCTAGCATATCTAGCAAAGTGCGGTTGAAGCGTTCAGGCTGTGGGTCCCCTGGGGGTGGTAGAGGAGTGGTTCTGGACTTTCTCACTCCCCACAGAAAGCATCTCTTTGATCAGACGACTCTCAAGTCTCTCCCTTGATCAGAATGGTTCTTTGTGGAGCCCCATAGTGAACAAAAAGTTTTCTACGAGTACTTTGGCTACAGTGGATGCTTTCTGGTCTTTGGTGGGAAAGCTTGGGCATATCTCGTGAAATGGTCAGTGACCACCAGCACATTACTGATATTTCTTTGATCTGACTCCAAACTCAGAAAATCAATACAGACCAGCTCCATGGGTGCACTGGTGGTTATGTTAACAAGGGGCAGCCCTCTGGGAGGTATGCTTTCCTCTGTAACTTGAGCTAACACAGGATGCATTATGTGGTTGCCCCACATCAGCCCCTATCTTAGGCCAATAGAATCTGGATCTCACCAAGTCAAGTGTTCTGTCTATACCACAGCTGCCCCATGTGGTTGTGCAAGGACCTCAATACTGAGTCTCGAGGCAGTGGGCAGCACCAGTTGTTGTTTGTACTTGTCCCCTCTGTCTACTGTTTCTCTATATAACAGTTTATTGATCAGTTTCAACTTAGGACCTTCTTTGTATAACAGTGCAGTTCTCAAATCAGTGGGCGTAATTTGGACACATCTTTTCCTGCATAGGGGCTTCTAAAGCTGATTTGATCATAGGATCCTTGAGATTGAGCCCGCCGAATACTGTCATTGTCCAGCTGAGGCAGTGCACCAATGTGTGCAGAAAAGTGGCAATAAGCAGCAGGTATGCAATTCTCAGGAGGGTCCCAAGCAATCCACCATGGAAGTCCACTGCGTCCGTGGACATTTGTTCCTCCCTGTCAAACTTCCGGCAGAGTGCCGAATGTCAGGTTCTGCTGTCGGACCCAATCATTCTGAGGAACAGGCCTCCGGAGAGAGCATCAGCATCTATGTGGTTCAGACCTGCTAGCGGTGATACGAGCATAGTCATATGTAGATAATCGAAAGCCACCTGTGGCCAGTGGAATCAACTTAGCTGAGGTCTGCCACATAGGTCAAAGGATTATTGTCAGTTTTACTAGTATTTAGCCCATACAAGTACTCATGGAATTGGTCAACAATAGCCCACTTCAAAGCTAGGAACCTAACTTATGTACAGGATAGTTCTTTTCGGATGGGTCAGGCTTCTACTGGCAAAGGCCACTGGTCCAGGCCATTCTCGTGCTCTTGGTACAACACAGCTCCCCCAACCCTTGCAAGCTAGCAACCAGTGTGCAGGACGAAGGTTTTCTTGGATCGGCATAGGCCAGCACTGGAGCATGGGTGGTTGATATGATCTCATGAAAGCAGTCTCACAATCAGGGGTCCAGCGGGCCCAAATACTTCAGGATGAAAATACACTCTTTCAGTCTTGAGGGGCTGACTTTTGGTATTTTTGTGGGTTGGGACTACCTTGAGTAAGGTGATAAGTAAGGAAGCGGATCTCTTGAATAGTCCTTGATGAAGCGCCGATAATAACCACAGAATCCCAGGAATCTTTGCAGTTCTTTTTTTAGATTTTGGGCTGTGGCCAGATGGTCAAGGCCTCAACTTTACTTGGGTGGTCTCTATTCCCTCGGTGGATACTATGTGTCCCACATACTTTACTGATGTTTGAAATTGACACTTATCAATGGACAGTTTAAGGCCAAGAGTCCTCAAGTCGATCCAATACCGTAAATAATCTGCTCTCATGTTCCTCAGTGAGCTGCCAAACACAATAACATCATCTAGGTATACCAGGCACTCTAGTAAGTTCATGTCCCCCACTGCACGCTCCTCCATCAATCGTTGAAAAGTGGCTGGGGCACCTGAAATCCCTTGAGGCATCCTCTATGAATTCATAGAAACAGGCGGACAGATAAAGGCTGTCTTCTCACGGTCCTCTGGGGCCACCGGGATCTAGTAGTACCCACTGCGGAGATCCAGCACAGAGAACCACTTGCTCCCGCTTAGGCAGTCCAAAGCATCCTGAATGCGGGGCATTGTGTACTGATCGGGATAGTCCGCCGGTTTAAAGATGCGATAATCCGCCATCCTTACTGTCCCATTCTTTTCCTCACTACCACAATAGAGGAAGCATAAGGGCTTCTGGATTCTTGTATTACACCAGCCGCTAACATCTCTTGCAGATGCCGTCTCACATCATCTATATCAGCAGGTGCCAGGCGTCGAGACCTCTCACGAAATGGTCTTTACGTCATGCAGCGGATATTGTGCTCAGCTCCTTGCACGCATCCTCGTCCCATTCCTTTAAAGAAAACACCTGGTCTCTCGGGCAAGCTTCTCACTGATCCTCACTTTCCATTCAGCTGGCAGCGGGGAGTTGCGAAATCAAACAAGTCAGAAGCGTTACTCTGTCATTCTTCCTTGAACTCTTGCTGCTGGGTAGCACTGCAGTGTCTGCACAATGCACATTAGCCAGGATGCAACCTCTATTTACTCGAATGTCTCTTTCAGACACATTATGAACTTGGACCATTACCCTTCTGGCATAAGCATGGGCTCTAGCGGGCAAAATACTAGGCTTGACCAGCAGTCCCTCTGGCAATTTTCCCATCGCCTGGTGCATCCAACATTAATATTTTATTCTTAACATCCTTTCTGATCTGGACCTCTCCTGTAAAGGAATTACTCTAGACCACTTGGTGCCAGGATCAGAGACTCAGGATCCTTCTTCCATACAATTCGACCGGTTCCTCTGGTTCCTATATTTTCCAGCATCTCTCTGTGCCTCATAGGCCTTCTTAATTAAAGCCGAACTCTTAAAAGCTCTACTAGTCTTTGACCCTGTTTTCATAACACAAATGTGCCAGCCTTCTGAACATATGAGCATTTGTTCCAATCAACAAAGGGACACCATCACACAGTCCAGTGGAGGACACACTAAGGCTAGGGTCTCTACTTGTTCGGCCACTCCAGCCAGCAGGAGGTGGGGAAAGACAGCCAAATTCGGATATAACCAGAATAGGGGTAGGCCTTCTCACTTAACCCCCATACATGCAGTCCTTCTAATGGTTGTAAAGTGCGTCCTGACAAATGCTTCTGATACCAATCTTGAAACATAAGTTGTCACTTGGGAGCCACTGTCTAATACAGCTCTTGTAGACACTCCATTTACCTTTACAGTGAGTGCTCCATGGAGGGACCCACTATTCTGGACCAGTCTGGAGAGGCGGTAGTGGGGGCCTGGGCAACTGACCTTGCCACAAAGGGCGTGAATTAGCATTTTGGTGCCCTCACTGGGATCATTTAGTGCACCTCTTAACCACTGATTTGTTCTCGAAGCTCTCCTTGTAGCCTATATGCAACTTTGTCAGTGTCTTTTGGGGATTGGCATTCCCTTTCATGTGCCCATCCTTCCCACAATTATAGCAAAACATACTTTTGGAGTTTGAGCTGGCCGAGGCTGCCACACTGGGAGCCAGAGGCGGGGTATTACTAACTTTGGAAACCTTGGTGCCATCTCTGTCTGCGGCGTGATAAGCATTTGGAACATCTCAGTCAGTTTCTCCCTTCCATGGTCAAGGAATCGAGTTGGAGCTGTTATCAGCAGGAGATACATGGGTGGGTATCCCCACCCCCATAACAGAATACAGTCGGATATAGGTCGAGGCCGTACTTGCAGGCGTGGCCTTCATAAAGGGACTGTTTTTGAATTCCGGATCTCTCTCAACAGTTCCCTCATTGTGGCATATCTTTTTCCTTATCAGAGCACTCATTGACTGCCAACCTCTGCCCTGAACTTCACTTGATGGGCCACCCTCAGTCACTCGGGTCATAGCCACAGCTATTGGTGCAGGTCCCTCCCAGTCGCCTTTCTCAACTCTCCAATTTCTCTCATTAACTCATCGCAGGAGGGTTGGGATTCCAGTCGATTTGCCAGCGTGGCAACTGGAAGCAACAGCAGTTCTGAGAAGGGCAGACTTAAGGATTCTGTCCAGTCTGGTTGGGTCCAGTTCAATCGCTGGCAAACTACCCTTTCTGAGGCATTCTTGCAACAATTTTTCCAACCGAGAGACATACACAGACAACTCCTCCCTTGGTACTGTTGTGCATTTCTTACTCTCCACCATAGGTCCTCATCAGAATCTGGGCTCCCATAACACATTCTCCAAGGCCTCAAGATAGGCTTGTGCAGTCGCTTCAGGGTTACTGGCCCGTTTGCTTGCAGGATGGTAGCCAGAGCAGGACCTGGAGGCTCTCACTAACCCTCTTTCGCTTTTCCCGACTTCCAGGCACTGCCATTCTAGCAGGGGGCAGCATAGTCTGTCCAGGTCTCCCCAGTCATCACTCCCTTGGGGGTGGGGAGGGGTGCCAGAGAAGATCCTCAGCCTCGGTAAGAGTAGTGACTAATGGCAGGTAGAAATAGGAGTCTGCATTGGTTCAGCCACCATTACGGGTACTGGAGCAGGAGAGGTGTTGGGAGAACACCCAGGTGGCAGAATAGTTTCTTCAGGTCCTCCACAGTTTCCTTCTCCCAGCAACCATTTAGCAAATTTCTCCTCAAAGTTTCAGATAGTGGTGGGGGCTCATTCCCCGGGTCTTTACTGTCCTTAGTTATCACTCTCCAAGCAGTGAGGGCTCCCTCTGGGGTAATGGTCTGTGGTACTTTGGAGCTATCTATGGGATCATAAACTCTACTAGGGCCAGGAAAGTGTGGGTGAGCAGATTAGCTGCCGACCCACCACCACAGGATTTTGTAAACCTTCCACCTTGGAAAGTACTCCTGCACAGTGTCGTATTGATACCCAGGGGGATGTCCAGGATAAGCATAGCATTTTGGGGTGATCTCCTCCCAGTGCACCCTCCACCAGCCGGTGCACAGCCACTTAATAGGGTACATTTATTTATTTATTTATTTATTTTCCTTAATAGTGGTTTGTAAATATGGCCACTAGAGGACACACAATCCCAAAGGTGAGCCTCAAAATGTAACCCTAGATGGCGCTATCCCAGGGCTACTACCCCTGCCTGATTTACCACTAACAGGTTGAGGGGCCTGGACCAATGGCGGTGCCTCCACCCAGAGGTCAGGGTTTGCAATAGTTAAACTTACTTGGTCACAGCCCTCTGGGACACTGCAACCCCTTTCTTCCCACTAGTGGCCCACACAATATAGCAGAATTACCTTACGTATACAGATACACTTACCCCAAGGCTGGTTCAGGCACAGGACATCCTGTAAAATAGATACAGTGCAACAATCACAGTACAGTACTTTAACATAGACAAATACCTCAGGCAGTATAACTTTGTTGAAACAAACAGCTCTGATTTATTTGGGGGATATAACAAGGACGGGGAAATCAGGTTAAGTAGCTTATCACTTTACTATCTACCTATGGCTCTGTGCACAGGCCTATCCCTACCAGTTACTGTCCCTGGGTACCAGGCCCTAGTGGCTAGTCCAAACCGTGGCAGCTGGTAGGGCCCTTTCACACAGAGAAAAGGAAAATTAAACAGTCAGCAGTACAGTAATTCCATTTGGATTTAATGTGGCAATTCAACAGGGCGACCCGAGTGTACTCACGACCTCCAAAGAAGATATGGTCCTTCAATGTCAGCAGGGCTACTTTTGATCTCAAGAGACTCCTCACACATTTATATGGTAAAAAGAAAGCACTATACCAGGCAGGCTGCATCTGTATCCCAATCGACACTACTGCACAATAACCAGGAGAACACACAGCAGATTCAGTTCCTGACAGACCGAGTGTAATTCAACAATTTCTTCAGTCTTCTACAGGGTGAGCCTGGTTTCTACTCTTCAGAGATCCTTTGATTCTTTTCTCAGGGACAGGATTCAGTCTAACAAGCAGTTACACAAGTTGTAGGCAGGAACTCTGGGCCTTGCACGTTTTTTGACTGAAACTGTGCACTGAAGGAGCACAGGGTTTCTTTCCCTTCACTTTCAGATCTCAAACTGAAACTCCCAACAGACAAAACCGGGCACTTCCTTTGAGTTCCTCCCAGTTCTTGACTGGATTGGCTATCCTCTACAATAGACTGCTGCTGTTGGTCCAAAAGGCACGAAGTCTAAACTACATCTCCCAGAGTCACTGCCCATACAATCCTCTTGTGGCTGGCTCAGATTATGAGTCCCAAGTTCTGATTCGTCCAAGGCATCATTTTAGAGCTAGTTTACCCCACACTGATTGGTCCAGTTCAGCAGTTCAAAACCAGAATGGGGAACTAGGCAGACAGTTCTGACTGCAAAGAAAGCAGGTTAGACAAACTGTAATTTTATTATTACTGTAAATGATTTCTGGCAATCAGTTACATCTTTCAGACAGGTTCCTTTGCACTCCTAGTGACTGCAAAATGGGGTGAATTAGCAGCAGCTTGAGTGGTACTCAATCAAAGAAACACACAGTCCCCATACAAACTAATTATGTCTGCAAGCAGACAGCACCAAAGAAGACAGTACCAGAGGTTCTAAAAACACTCACTGATAAATAAGCTTAAGCCATAACACCCATTCGAGCTTGGAACATTCAAGCAAGCTCCTGGAAGTCTTTTGGGAACCCCCATTTGCAGGGGGGTTACATGAGCAAGTTGCTGCACTGGAGAGATGTGCTGCCAGCCTAGAATGGCAACTTCCTATACCACAGAGCACATGAATGAAAGCTGTCCAATAAGTGGGACTCTGAGGGGTAGGTAAGAGGTTAGGGTCCAGGAAACTAGAAGGGGTGCACATCAGGTGCACTTCCTGTGTTGTGCTATGTACACCATCCATTCTATTAAGGTTGAGGGGATACATCTGGGGATTCTGAGGATGGTTGATGCTCACAGGGGATACATTAAGAGGCTTCAGTGGCAGTTGAAGACACCATGTAGGGACAATGTAATGTGCAGGAAGCTGAGGCAGATGGGGAGAGGAAGCTCTAGGCACTAGACCAGTTGGTGGCAGGTTGACTAGGACAGGTATGGTAGGGAGGAGTGTAGCTTGGACTGTGATCTCCAGTGGGAGTGATATGGGATGTATCCGAGTGAAGAAGAGGGGGGTAGAAAGCATGTTTATTAGGGTGCACCATCACCAGTGGACCTACAACAGATATCAGCCTCTGGCTAGCCAGATACAGGGGGTCAACAGGTGACTGCAGCTGGTGGTAGCAACCCACAGAGCAGGGCACCTGACTTGCCACTGAAGAGGAAAGAAAAGAAGTGGTAAGGAGTTAGTAGTCATTGGTAACTCCATTGTTAGGATACTAGGTGAGGTGGAAGGGATATTGCTGCACCAGGATGGTATCTTGGGAGAGGTGGTTTTCCTGCCTAGACAGTGTGTAGAACAAGTGCTAATCAGGGACGAGTAATGCAACTGGGAGGAAAAGAAGACTACTGGCATTCATGTTGGTGTGAACAACATAGGGTGGACAAGTCTGGAGGACATGAGGTCATTTACAAAATGTGGGATGTTTCTCATGGAAAAGGTATGTAGAATTATCTTTTGTGAGATCCTCATGATCCTCTGGGCTAGTGAGGTGCAGTTGTGGACCATTAGGCAGGCAAATGCATAGCTAAGGGTATGGAGCAAGAGAAAGGGATTTTTCTGGCTAACTGAAGGTCCTTCCAAGACAAGGGATGCCTGTACATTTGTGACTTGCTGCACCTGTGCCAGGAGGAAGTAGAGGTACTTGCTAAGAGAATATACAGGGCAATTAGGGGGATTTAAACGAGAAAATCAAGGGAGGGGGCTGGTGCAAGAGTTCACTAAGGGAAGGAGGCAAATACAGGGATCACCATGGGAAGAACAACAGACCAGGGGAACAGTAAGAAAGGAGAGCCACAAAACAAGTGAGGAATCATAAAGGGACAAAAATTCTCACTTGTATGCAGGCCAGTACGAAGAATGCATCTAGCAAAATCGATGAGTTCAAGGGCCTGATGCACTTTGAAGGCCAGGACCTATTGGCACTCATAGACCTAGTGAGGGGAAGAAAATGACTGGGACACCAAAACAGAGAGTGCTACAGATTATTCTGATGAAATTGGCCTCAGGAAAGTGAGTGGGATGGCTATCTTCATCAAGCAAATATGTCACTCTGGAAGTCAAAGGGGACATGAGGGCTGGGGCAGAGTGATACAGAATCCATCTGGGTAAATTAAAGGGAAAGGGAGGCAAATGAGGCCCACAAACAGAACAGTGAAGCATGATACTCATCTGGTTATAGAAATTATGGGAGGAATCTCCCTTGCATAGACTGGCATCTTCAGAAGGCAAATGGAAGGGCTGCAACTGAGTTCCTGTCCACTTTCAAGAGCTGCTTCCTACAACAGCATATCCAGCAAGGGACTAGGTCTGAAGCCATCCTTGACCTTGTTCTCAGCAGTGGGGACAGAGCCATCTGCAGTGTAAACAGCAAGGAACCAGTGGGAGACAGTGAATGCAACTGGTTAACCTTCTCCCTGGTGACAGGAAAGGCCAGTAAGGTCTCAGTCACCAGGACCCAGAACATTAACGGCTTTGCCTAGATGAGGGACCTGGTGGCCATGGATCTGGAGAAGCTGCAAGAGGCTGGTAGTGCAGAGCACATGTGGTTTTTTTTAAAGGAGGTGCCTGAATCAGCTGCAGGGGTCCTCATCGCTGTAAGCAATAAGGGGGAAAAAAGCCAAGAAGTAGCCCCCTGGCTCAACAGGGACCTAAGCAATTGAGAGTACAGAACAGCACTGATGTGCTGCAAGAATGAATTATGAAGGCCAAAAAGGGTCTGTTAACCAGGACAGAAGTAAGAGCTACAGATAACATCAAAGTCTTCTTCAAAAACATAATTGGAAGGAGGAAGCCAAGAAAGGGGAGTAGGCCCTTAATAACAAGAGACAAGCGGGAAACCTATAAAAGCGCCAGGAGGGACAGCTGAGAGGTTGAATGAATACTTTGCTTTCATAGAATCACAGAATTACAGAATATGACAGCAGATAAAGACCAAGGGGTCCATCCAATCTGCCCATTTTTTATACTACCGATACCCTGGACCTACTATTCATTAGAGTTTGTGTCACTGAGACCTTTCACCCTATCCCATCTGTCCTTGAACCCACTCATAGTCCCTTCCCCCACCACACCTGCCCTGCCTGCTGTTCAAAGGTTCAGGCACCCATTCCATAAATAAATACTTCCTCAGAACTCTTCTGAATCTTCATCCTATCATTTTCCTGTCATGTTCTGTAGTCACTGAGTTAAGGTTCCCAGCAAATAGCTCCTCACAGTTTATCTTGTTAATGTTCCTCTGGAATTTGAACATCTCAATCATATCACCTTACTCCCTTCTAGTCTCCAGGAAGTGCATGTTCAGGACCCTGAGTCACTCTTCATAAGATCTGCATTGCTGAACCCTGAATCATTTTGATTACTTGCCTCGGGACTAGTGTTTGATGTTAATAAAACAGCCCTGGGGAGGTGAGTGCTCACTGGGAGGGCCCATGGCACAAAACCAATCAAGAGTAACCATGATGCAACCTGTGGACATCACACCCACCCTGTTTGCTGGCTAACTGGCAAAAATTAACAAAGGAAAATTCCAAGGGTCTGATGTGATAATCCCAAGGATCATAGCAGAGCTAAAAGATCAATTTGCAGGTTATCAGTGTAATTCTAGAGCACTAGAAAGTGAGCCAATATGGTCACCCTCTTCTTGAACAGGAAGGTCAGGTAACTGTATCACAGTCAGACTGACATCAGCAATGGGCAAGACCCCAGAATCTATTACCAAGGAGAAAATAATGGATCACTTGACTGAGACCAAGGTTCTAACCCCCCTTACCATGCCAAACCCAGCTGATCACATTCTTACAAGGGGTGAGAGGTAGGGCCACAGACATCGTGGGCCGTATTCAAAAATGACTTATACATGGCGCAAGATGCTTTATGCCATACCCTAAGGTGTAAATCACACTTTGCGCCATGCGTTCCACAAGTTGGAATTCCAAGTTGCAACTTGCTCCATGCCGCAGGTGGGTTGTGCCACAGGTGGGCTACACCACCCACTATGCCCTCAACCCACTGTGGCATAGTGCAAAGGTGGGTTACGGCAGCACCTGCACCCCATTCCAGAAGGGCAGCTGCCATAACCCACTAACACAATTCCAAATCGGGACATAGCGCAGTGGGGTTAGACCAGCATGGAGGTGGTCTAAGGGGCATCCATCCTGGCAAAAATGATGGATGCCCCCCCGCAGTGCCATGGTACACATATTCCCATGCCCCATGCACCCCCAACACAGTGATGCCCCCCACCCCCGAGGCCGGGGTGCCACCCATGTCCAATGTGCGCCATGCCCCCCCTTGCAGCTGTGCCAACCAGCCAACCCCCCATGGTCCCCTGAGTCTTGCGGTGGTTGTATGGGGTGGGGGGCTCGGGGGGTCAGTTAATTGCCGGCTGCGACTTGCGGCACCCAGGTTCATTCCATCATTCCCATGGCGTACACCTGCAGCTGCCACAAGTTGTGAGTCATAGGGGCCAGGGGCTCTGCCTGTCTTGGAATACAGTGCAGGGTCTCTGGCATAGCACCGCTTGGTGCAACTCGCATATGCCAGCGAGTTGCGCCATGCGACTTGGAATCGGGCCCCGTCTGTCTAGATTTCAGCAAGGTCTTTGATATAGTCTAGCATGATCAGCTTCTGGTTAAAATACACTGGGGGTATATATGATATATACACAAGGTGGCAGGCTAACTGGCTTGGGGGCAGAAAGCAAAGGGCTGTGGCTGTCAGGCACTATTCAGAATTTAGCATGGAGTAATCAGTGGCATCCCTCAGGATTCGGTGCAGGGACCACTGCTTTTCAACATTTTTGTCAATGACTTGAAAGCTGGAGTATCCAGCAGGCTGCTTACATTTGCTGATGATGCTAGGCAAGTCAGGCTGGTAAGCACCCTTGATGATGGGGCAAACTTCAGGAGGACCTGAACAAGCTGGGTGATTAATCATGATTAATCAGTTTCCTGAACTGTTTGAGTCAATCTAACCAAACGCAACATGCTACACTTGGGAAGGAGAAACAGAGGTAGGGCCTACAGGTGGTGTGGGGTTGCTTTCGCTGCACTGGAACTGGAAAAGGACCAGGGGGTCAAAAAGACCAGGGACTAAAGTATGATAAGCAGTGCATGGCTGCTGTCACAAAGACTGGAAGAATGTTAAGATGCATTGAGAGGGGTTAATCAGCAGATCAGAGGAAGTAATCCTACCATTTTACAAGGCCCTGGTCGGGCCCTATTTGGTGTACTGTGTGCCACCCTCAGCTTACAATAAAAATAAGACATTGAAGTGGCAAAGATGGTGCAATGCAGGGCCACCAAAATGATGAAGGCTATGGAGGACAAATGCTATGAGAAGCTACTGGAGGGACTTAACATATTTACCCTGGAGAAAAGGGGGATGTTACCTGAGTTTTCTGCATACTGAAGGGTATCATCAATTTCAAACATAAGGGAATGTCTGATCAGGTGTACTACAGCAGGGCATGGGGACACACACTAAAGCTCAAAGGCAGTAAACTCAGTCATAATGTTGGGAGGCACTTCTTCTCCCAGAGGGTGAAGAACCTATTGAACAGTCTGCCACTGGAGACAGTGGAAATAAGACAGTACAGGCCTTCAGAGTAAGCCTGAACAAATTTCTGCTTACCAAGTAATCAAAATGTACCCTGGGTAGTATGCTGGGTGGGAAGTACCTATAAATTAGTACATGTTTACACAGTACACTTGTTGGTACCTGCTTACGAAACAAAACAAGGGAGGAGTAGACTTCTTGTCCATTCTGACCTTTTTTTTTTTTCGGCTCCTTCCCTCCAGGGACTAGAAGATCTGGACTCTCCGCTCACTCGCCACCCCTCCAACCCCTGGCTTACCTCATGGGTGGGGCTGCCAGGCTAGTGTCCCCTCCCCTAGGAACTTGGTCGCTAGCCCTGGCTTGTCCCCCAGGGTGGGGCCACAGAAGCGGGACCCCTTCCCCCGGCAGACCTTGGTCTGCAGCGGAGTGGAGATGGGGACCAGTCACTAGCAGGCAGGCATTTTTTGTGCATTTTTTCCCCCCGGGGGCAGGAACGTGCAATGACTCCAGCTTCCACCCTGCCCCCCTGATGTGTGGTGTTGGCTGCGACGGTACCCCCAGCCTCCGCCAGAGGTTCGCACTGCACCGGACATTCTTTCCCCTTCCCCCCAGAGAAGGACAGCAGTCTCTGAGACACTCAGTCCTTCTCCCCCAGTCGGCCTTCCGACTCACAAGTCCATCACCAAACCCGGGATGTCTGCACCACAAGCGAATGCCTTGCCACTGCACCAGCGGGCCAGCCCATGTCCATTCTGACCTTTAATTACCAAGTATAAGAGAGTCATCACATAAGGTGTGTGAGAAGATGGTTGCTCAACCCTCATGAGATAACTCTCTTATGCAATAAGAGACAATCAATCAAATAATGCAGTTATACATGGAAAAAAATGATAACTCTCTTATGCAATAAGAGACAATCAAATAATGCAGTTATACAGGGAAAAATATCCATTAATTAAAACTCATTCCCCCCAGCAGCTAATAAATGAGTTAAAATGTTTAATCCTCAACTTTATTCAAAATGACTGTTGTGAACTGAATGAGTCAAATGACTTGTTTTAAAGTGTAGGCCCCTCCCAGGTCTAAGGGTTTCCACATGTCATAGATTTGTTATTAAGGAGGGGACCCACACATACCACTTCCTTGACCTC
This sequence comes from Neoceratodus forsteri, assembly GCA_016271365.2. Classification (NCBI taxonomy): domain Eukaryota; kingdom Metazoa; phylum Chordata; order Ceratodontiformes; family Ceratodontidae; genus Neoceratodus; species Neoceratodus forsteri. The sequence goes on along the minus strand of CM057449.1, from coordinate 1,549,976,096 downwards.
CAAAGTCTGAGGTGACCTCCAGCAGCTCAGATGTTCTTCAGGCCAGTACAGGGCTGCAAAGCAAAGGGGTTAGTAACAACAAAGGCTCCAAACAAAAAACTAATGTCCAAAACAATATTAAATTAAAACAGACCCCATTTTATTTTTGTTCTTTTTTTAATTCTTTGGTTACCAGGTAAGACCCAGTAGCCACAAGTGTCTGTTTTCAGGGGCAACTCGGGAGCACTAGGGAGGTTAAGTGACTTGCTCAGAGTCACACAGTATGCAAGTGGAGGTTGTGGGAATCAAACCCACAGTCCTTTTCTTCTAGATCATGAGTACATGAATTACAGTAAGCATGCTTTATTTAGGTAGTACAGCTTTCCCAGTCCAACTCACTTAATGACTCACTGGTCCCATTGGGGAGGTACATTTTACATTTCACTTGCATTCTAATTCCCATTTCTAAAACCATCTGGAATTGAGGAAGGGGCTGCAAACAACTCAGTGGGGTACAACTACAGTTACTCTCTGTTTACTATTTTGGCACTTTGTAGGCTTTTTACTGGCTCTGTCCCAACCAGACCTCTAGTCTGGATGAGAACTCTGACTGACAATAATTGCTGCTGTGATCCTCCCTTAGCTCCTTGGATATTCATGCTGACCCACAGAGGGGTTTGACACAGGGGTACTTATTACTCAGTTACATTTTACAGTTTGGCTCATTCTTTACTCTGTCAGACTCTAGAGACAGCAGTGGACATTTGGTTCTGTGAAGCTACCTGAGGAATTTCAAATCCAAGCACGCCCTAGACCCGGAAGTCCGCATTTGCCACTGGTGCCACCTCCCACTCTCTCCCAAGTACTGAACCCCTTGGGTAGAGAGTCCAAGACCAAATTGCACACATGCCTCAGCTCTTTCCCTGCTTTGGGGGATCTTTGTGGGTTACCACCTCAATTTAGAAGTATAAAGAGAGGCAGACACCCTCTGGGCATCCAAGGTTGCCACAGGTGCTACCTCCCACTCTCTCAAGACTTGACCCCCATGGGCAGAGAGTTCTTGGCCAATTTAAGTCATAGGATCATAATTTGTCCCTCAGCTGCCTGGTGCAAGGAGAGGGGCATCACTGGTTGCCTAAGTTAATCACTCAGTTAGACAAGCATAAAGCTCACCTCTGCATTAAAGATTTAGTATCCATTTCTGTACATGTTCCAAAATGTCAGGGCCCCCCCCCCGGGGCTCTTAGCAAGCAGCAGCCACCACGATTCTTTGAGTTTTGTCTGGATCACACTTACTGGAATACAGTGTCAGACAAAGAAGCAGTCACTATGTGCATGGCATACACCTCTCTCAGACTGACCCAACCTAGCTGCTGCTCTCCAGCTCCAGACAGTTGGCTCCTCTTCTTAGAGTTCTGAAACAGAGCAGCTGGCTCAGTACTCCAAAGAACTAGAGATTAACCCTTTCATGTCTTATAGACCTGCATACGGAGCCAGAGTAATTCTTATAAGGGATACATAAGGGTACTCTGTACATCCCACAAAAACACGATGTATTCAAAATCACTGGAATTAGCTGGAGTACTCTGTAATCAGTTTTGTGTTCAGTTTTTCATTTTAGAGAAACAACTCAAATTTTGTTTCTCCACCTGTGAAGCAGAATGGTCATCTTTAAGATTTTCCCACGTGCCAGCCCATTGGCAAAGCGGTATTGCTACCGCTCATGACGCGGGTGACCTGGGTTCAGAAACTAGCCTGGGTAATCGGGGCCAGCTGGGGGGAGGACAATCAAGCATTCCAGTGGACACTCTCCTCCTCTAGGGAGGGAGGATGGCTGATCCCAGCACTATATTGCTTCCTGGATGACCACAGATGGCAGTGCACATGATACGGCAGAAAGTACTGTGGATGGGACATCTGATGGCATCACACTCCACATGTGTGCGTGAGTTTGTGATAGCATAAATGGGGAAAAACTCAGGCAGTGCAAAATGAGGACCTTACCCTCTCAGGCCCCGCAGTTGTGGTGTGGCATTGTCCTGGGCAAACCAGCTCCATCTCACCGGTGGGTTGAGGGGGCCAACCAACTCCCACAATGGGGGGGGGGGCAGGCCTGTGGAGGAACACACCTAGGATAAGGATGGCAAGTCCTTGAGCAGCCAGGTGAAGGGGCTGGAGGAGTCGGGTTGGAAGGTAACTTGCACCGAGCACAAACAACGCTAACGAAACATTCTTGTTTGAAACATCTATACACAAAATGAGAAGCCCTGTGGTTCTGACATCTGATTAGTTGAAATTACATAAGTGATTTTTAATACGTGTGTGCACCAGGTCACCATAGATGTTCAGCATGCTACCCCTGCCTTATGAACTTAAATAAAGTTGATAGGCATGGGTCACTGACTCTTATGGGGATTCATCACCTAAAGATGTTAAGATAGAATTAGTTATGCAGTACCTCCACCCAGGGAAAGACTGAAGGAGCTAGGTTACAAATTACTACTACCTCCTGGGAAAATACCAACCCACTGTGGTTCCCACTGGCACCTCCACCCAACTACCACACAGAGCAGTAACAATTTACCCAATATGCAATACTTTGTAACAATACAAATAAAATGCTCATGCCTCACAAAATATGCTCATGACACAGATATGCAAACACATAACAAAGATATACTAGGGGAAAGCAGGATCAGGGTTCTGGAGAAGAAAAAGGCACATGCAGGTAATATAAAAATCACACTGGTTGTCACTTATTTGGCTGTCTTCTGAGCCCTTCTAGACACAGTGTGAGCTACGGTGCAGCCCACCTCCACCACCAACACAGTCCCTCTGCCCAACTGTACCATTGGGCACTACCCATGCCCATCTGGTACCCACATAGCTCCTGGGGAAGCTGTGTACCCAGGTATAGGAACTCCGCAGGCCTGGTGGTGTTGCACATCGTTTGACGGTGTTGGTGCATTTCATCAAACAAAAAGATAATTGGAGGCAAACCTAAAATAGTAATGCTGGCCAGATGGCCTAGTCCATAAATTTAGGCCCAGTGCTATGGCCCTATATAAACTATTCTACAAGGTGAAGTGCAGGACCTGAATGCCCTGAAGGGTTAGTCACAGTTCACGTTTGCATGACAAGCCAAGGTAAAATGTCAGGAATCTACAGACTCAACCACTGGCCATAAAGAGGGGCAGCAAAGGATGGTCACAAATTCAACAGAAACCAGGGTTCTTTTATGGGTAGAAATTATGTATTTTATCAGGACAAGGAACATCTTAATAAAAAGAGTGCAGCTATCCTCGGTGAAAGAATCAACACCACAATGCATTATAATTTGAACTAGAGTTGAAGGGGTCTCAACCAGAATATTACTGAAGGATGCAAGGGTGACAACCCCATTATACTACACAGTTCCACCAAGAGACCCAGTAAGTAGACGAACAGGACAATTAAATCGCTAAAATACTGTCATTGAATGAATGAAGCCTTAACAATAAAATGGACCTCTTACAGATATCAATTTACAAACACAATTTTTATATAATCACTGTCACCAAGACATGGCAGAGCAGCTCTGATACACAGGGCAAGGAAAGAAAAGGGTATGTACTATACAAAGAGAGCAGGGGTCAGAGAAAGGGGGAGGAGTTGCCATGTACATTAATGCAGGTATCTCAAGTAAGCAGATACTCCCAATTAAAAATGATAACGAAGAAACACAACAGACTGAGAGTATATGGGTAGAATTATTAGGGAGACATTCACCCACCATTGTGGGAACACATTACAGACAAGTCGATAGCAATGACAACTATAGTGAGTGGCTATTCACAACAATTTATGCTATTTGTAACAATAAAAAGGATGTGATCATCCTAGGAGATTTCAATATAAACACCATATGCTGGGCAACACTAGTACCAAAATGCAAAATTGGGTCAAGCCTTATTGAGCTATTAAATGAAAATGATCTAGAAAAATTGGTCATGATGCCTACAACAGGTAATAACACACTCAATCTGTTTATCTCCAACATGAAAGTCAACACCTGAAAATGTGCTATCATGGAGCCCTTTGGGACCAGAGATCATAGCATGTCAGTGATGGAGTTTATTAGTAAACTAACTAAAGTAACAAACAAGAATATAACTTACAACTACAGATTGGCCAATTGTAATGTAACAGATTGTTAAATGAGATGGAACAAGGGGCTTGGATAAAGAGACATCTAACAAGTCAGCAAATGAGAAATGGGAGACTATTAAAAACAAGTTCCTTGATCTACAAGTACAGCAAAAATGGGAAAAAACTGAAATAGCCAACAAACAAAATTGTCAGGATAATTAACAAAAAGAAAAGCTCCCATATGACATGGAAAAGGGACAACATAGTGCAAAACAGGACAGTTGATATTAATGACCTCCATAAATGTAAAAAAGCTGTATGAAAGAGCAAATGCAAATTTGAGTTAAGCCAGGCAAAAAACAGAATCTTCAAATCTATCTATTGCTTTAAGGGTCAAGTATCTCTAACCTACCCTTTAATAATAAATGGAACAACCATTGATAACCAGATGAGATGGCCAACAGCTTTGATAACTAATTTGGCTCTGTATCTAACACTGAAGGTGATAGTGAGATCAGTATAACACCAAATGACAAAATTGTGAGGACCTTCTGTTCACTGAACAGAGAGTGTTGGACAATTATCTATGGCAGTGGCAGTATAGCCTAGAGGATAAATTGATGAGATAGGAATGAGCTTGGTACATTCAGTAGACCTGGGTTTGATTCACACAACCTTTACTAGTATACTGTTAACCCTAAGCAAGTCACTTAACCTAACCAATGTCCCTGGGTTGCCCCTGAAAACAGGCCTTGTGCCTAGTGGGCCTTACCAGGTTACCAAAATAATGAAAAAAATGAGATTCATATACATCTCCAGGTACAGTCAATATAAATTCCCTACTGCTTAAAAACCTAGCACCAAATTTGTGTATACAGATTCTAGACTTATTTAAGACCTGTCCAGTGAAAAACTAAGATGCTGGAAACTAGCAGTTATATCCCCATCTTTAAGAAGGGGACAAAACATCTAAGGCTGGATTTTCAAAGGTCCAAGACTGATGCACAGACCTAATGACAAATACAGGTGACACAAGGGGCAGCCTGCACTGGCAACTGCTGCAACCATAATTTTCAAAGCCCACTTGTGGCAGCACCAAGGCCCCTTGCGCCTTGCACCATGCTTGTGGCAGATGCATGGCTGCGCCATGGTGGTAGGGAGCTTGCGCCACATCCAGGCTGCTTCATCCTCTAAATTGGAATTCCCAACCCTCCCAAAAAAACTCTGCAGGGGCCTCTGAAGTTGACCAGGAAACAGTTGGTCTAACAGTCCCATGTGCTGTACATGGCCCATGTCAGTGGTGCACCGGAGGAACTGGCAGAGTACAGGAGGTGCGGCATACCCACGGACCATGGCTGGGTACGGTGACCACCTTATTTCATTGCTCTGTGTCTCCCCCCCAGTACCCCTTGGCTGGGATCAGGGGTGGTAGTGATGTGCTGTGAGCTAGCCCTGGTAGTGGGCAAGGAGTTGCAGTGGCATGGTGTGCCACACTCCACCAACACATGGGAAACCATGTGGCAAGTAGGCTGTCTCCTGTCCATAATGTGTGTAGGTGGCAGTATGTGGCAGTCCCACTGAGGGCCAATGGTTGAACACCTGTACCACCACATACACTGGCCATGCCATCTCACACCACAGCATCAGTGACTGGCAGACATTCTAGGGCCTCACAGTCTGCCTGCACTGGTGAAATGCCAGGACAGATGGCGCACAACACTGTAGTAGGTAAATGCTCTGCTGTACCATGTATCCCCAGGGTCCAAAGGCCATAGTGTCAGCAGCCAGGGGATGGTGGATGCCTCTGCCAGTCCCCTCACTTGTGCCAGCCATTTGCCACAAGGGACCACTTGCGGCAAAGGTGAAGGCTTCAGTTCCTGCCCAGGGTTTCTTCCAAAATCTGGTGCAAGGGCACGGGTATACTGGGCATTGACACAAGCTCCCATTGTGTGCAGCTTGCATCACTCTTCGGGGCCCTTTGAAAATCCAACCTCTGATCTCCAGTTTTAGGCCAATTCCTTACATCAATCACTGGGAAGTTAATGGAGAAAATAATTAAGACTATCGGATTCATAAAGCAGGAAATGAAGGTACACTAGATATAGCACATGAGTTCACCAAAAATCAATCATGTGAGACTAACTTTAATAGAATTCTATGAACCATTCAACGAAATCCTGGATAACAACATCCCAGTATCTGTACTTCAGTAACGCCTTCAATAAGGTACCACAAAGGAAATTATTACACAAGATCAGTAAGATGGGTTTTGATATAAGAATAGGATTGGAATTTGGCTGATAGGTAGACACCAAAGGGTGAGAATCAAATGTATTATCAAGAGACGCTGAAGTAGGATGTGGATACCACAGGCTAGGCATTGGGGCCAATACTTTTCTCACTATATTTAAAAGACTTGCATGCAGGTTTAAACAACTACCTAATAAAATTTGCTGATAACACAAAACTAGGGGGACCAGCAGTATGTTTAGAGAATGCAGATGCTGCACAAAAGGATCTTGCCAAACTGCACCAGTGGGCAACAACCTGGAATATGGAATACAACACAAGCAAATGTGTTATGTGACATACTGGTAGTAATAACAAACACAGATCCTACTCTCTAGAGGGGACTACTCTAAAAGACGTTGGTGAAGAAAAGGATCTGGGTGTTATTATTCAGTCAGAGATCAGATTCAAAAACAATAATAAAATGGCTAATGCAAAGCACTGTGGCTTTTGAGGTGTATAATATATAGAATAATGCATGGGGAAGTGTGTATAATGAGGATTTAATGCACACCCGAGGTGTGCGATGATCCAAAAACCCCAAGCGATTTATCAGGGCATCGCGCATCGGGGGTGAGCATACAATCAGAGTTAAAACACTTCCTCATGTTTTATTTTTTATATTAACTGGTTCATTGGTTTTTCCTTTCATCATTCTATTGTACGAAACAATAATTGCAGCAGTACTGACAATTGCTTAACTTAAATTTTTTTAACTTTTTCAACGTTTTATAACACATTTAAAACATTTTTAACTGTGTTCCTCAGCCCCCCAACACCCCTCTAAGCAGAATGATTTCTATCTAATGACAATTAAAATGTCAGCACTAAAGAACTGCATTTTATTAGTGAAATTAATAAGCTTTTGAATGAAATCTGCTTTTATTTATTTAGTTTTTGTTGACCAGGTAAGTGCACTAGACAAATTCTGCCTATTTTCAGGCACAACCCGGGGAGGGGGATACAGATGAATGCCAACTGACCTTGAACCACATTAAGCTGTTGGTGGTATTTTTAGTGAATGGGAGGAAAATTGGCCAGGGCACCGGGGAAATTCCCCTACTCGGTAGACAGGCGGCGCTGTGTCTACGGGGAAAGTCCTAGTCATATGGAGGAAGACAGTGGAGGTGGACGTGTTGCTGAGAGCGAGCCAGCACAGCCAGGCGGGGAGAATGGTACAGCTGGGAGGCACCCTCTGGGTGGCCAGCTTTTCATACCTCATCTCCCGCCCGTGGAGGCAGTGAACGATGGAGATGCCATCGAAAATAGGGGAACTTCTGATTCTCCACCATGCCGGAAGTTCTTTCCATTTGCAGTCCCAATCCAGGTACGAAGTCTGTTTTGGAAGACTAGGATATGGACAGTCTAGTTAAAATGAAGCAGGACCTATTGGCCAAAGCAGAGGCAGAATACTGCATTGCTATACAGAGAGCAGCGGAGGAAAAAAAAAGGAAGTGACCCATACAAGGATCTCAGTCACCTACCTTGGAGGTGTCGGCAAAAGTCTTTATTGCGGCCTCACAGCCACAGGATATTCCGGTCCTTGATTCACCAGTTGTGGAGCAAGAGCACAAAGTATGTTTATAGCAGGATCAGCAATGGTCTCCAGAGTGAGCCTTAGAACAGGCTGGCTGGATCCAAAACGGGGCAGGTCAGTGGGTTGCGGATCCCAAAATTCCGCTTCCAGGCTACGAAATCTCCAGGAGTTCTACCGGGGTTAAGAGGGATGAGCTCCTTGATGTTGGAGGCAGTCTGGAAATGCCGATTACAAGGGATTTACATCCAGTACTCCCTACAAATTCGACCATAGGACAGCCCCACTCTATGAACCCAGTTATTAACATTGTACAGTTAGATGCCAACTCATCTGGCTCTATATCCTTTTCCCCTATTAAGGGCCTCACACAGCAGGAAACCCCTGAGGCTCCGCAGGCAAACAGCCTTTCTCCTAATGGGGATGAGAGGTCTGGCGTAACCCCCAAGGCGACCATGGACATGGAATCTTTACCCCCCAACCTGACAGCACCTACATATGCTAGTCTTTTCTAAAAGCTTGTCTCTTTGGCTAAACATTACAAAGCTGTGAGATTATGGTTTTTAGGGCCGGTAGACACTATGCCTGATCGGTTTTATGTGGGGAAAGTCTTACTGAAACAAATGCTTGTTTTTTCTCCCACTGAGGTGTATGCCTTGATACATACCCCACGGGAGTCTACATATGATATCAGTTTTCGTTCTCCTGACATGTTGAATCGTTTTTGGATCAAGTATGCTCTATTGAAAACAAACCCTGCATGGGCTCATTTTCAAGTTATACCCCTTACCAAACAATCTTTCAAAGTAATAACAGTCTTTTCCAGAATGAGGGGGTAAACGTAGTTGATATTACATATTGGCTTGAGAAAGGCTATAAAATCCAGGGTAACCCAGAACCAATTCTGGATTCAGAGGGTTTCTGGAACGAGGGCTGGTGATACAAAGTGATGCTATTGCAAACAGAAGATGGGCTCCAACATCTTCCCAGTAGTTTCTATTTGGGCCGGGATAAAGGTTTCATTTTTTATCCTGGACAACCACGCCATTGCTATAAGTGTGGTTCTAGTAGACATTTAAGCAGGGCATGTGATACACTGAAAGGTGCGCAGTGTGGAGAGCTGGGACATGTCATGTCTGATTGCCAGCATCCAGCTAAATGCAGCTTATGTGAGGAGAATCACTCCTTTTTGGACTACCCCTGGGCAGCACATAATACCACAAATGGGGATTTTGCAATTCAGGATTTTTACTTGAACACTGTTACAAAAGTAGCTTTGAGACAGTGTGCCCCCAACCCCCCTTGTCAGAGTATCTTCTGAGGTCCCCTCATTTCCTTCTTTGGAAGTTCAAACAGTTCCACAGCAAACACCTAGGTCTGAGAAAAACCCATCTCCCACTGTACTTTCCGCTGAGAAAGTGCCTACAGTCTCTGGATTATCCACTGACACGGATACTATGCCCCCCCCCCCCACCTGAAGGGGCTTTCACGATAGTGAATAACAGGAGACGGAGTTTACAGAACAAAACTATGGTCTCTACTACTGAGCCTTTTCATCTCCCATTGCAAAACGCCTTTACAACCTTGCAGGGAGAGGACTTGGGTGCTGGAACTGAATCAGACTCAACTTCTGTACATTCCTCCCAAGCAGAAGGGGGATATGACACTGAACGCTCTATGGAGGATTTAGCTGCCATTCCAAAAAATAGATCCAGAATGGGACCTCGGAAATGGGTCAAGAAGAAATCATGAGATTTTTAGTTACGACAAACAGAGTGAAAGTATTCTCTTATGTAACCCCCACAAATGGGGGGTTCCCGAAAAGTCTTCCTAGAGCTTGCCTAAATGCTCACTGCCAGGTTGGTGTCCGGCATTCTAGATGTTTAAATATCATTGCTAGAGAGTGCATGTAAAGCCTCAGTGTACTGTCTCTTTAAGAGCTGCCAAGCTGCAGTTATAATTAATCTGGGAGGGGAACTGAGTGTTTCCATGCTCGAGTCCCACTTGGGCTGCTGGATAATTGCTCCATTTCTGCCATCGCTAATTGTGCAGCGGGAGCTCTGTGAAAAGATGCGCTTGTTTATTGATTATCTGTTAGAGTAATAGTGATATTGTACTTTGTTCTAACCTGCCTTCTTTGCAGCAAGGACTGTTTTGTTTATCCCCACCATTTGGCCCGGGACTGCAAATTGGACCAATCAGTACTGGTGGGACTTAAAATGGAGCCGGACTACAGGAGCTGTCTGGAGTCAAAATCTGTAGGAATTGTATTTTTGGGCTTTTGGTGCCTTTTTGTACCTGAAGGGGGAGCTCCTGTTGTGAGTGACAGATGAATCAGACAACCAAACCTTTTGGATCTGGGGGAAATTCCTGGGCTGCCTGCTGTGAAGGGCAGATCTAAGTTGGAAGCTGAAGAAGCAACAGCTTGAGACAGTTCGAGCAGCTGTCTGCGTAGTTTCGCATGGGAGAACTGTGGAAAGGCCTGAGCTTTGGCCTGCATGTCTGCCTGCTGCCCTGAGAGGGGAAAGAGAATTGTTTTCAGACTGAATCCAAGTTGTGTGACTAAAGTAAGCTACTGAAGTGGGACCAGGCTCAACCTGAAAAAGATCGAAGATTTTGCTGAATGCGATTGGCCTGTCAGGAGCTCCAGCTACCCCTAAGCTCCCGGTGTGTGCAGAAACTTTGCGATTGTGACCAGGGAGCACTTTGCCTAGTACAGTAGAATTTGCTTACATGTAAATGTGCTGTGAGCTGCTAGTGGGTCGTGATTTGGTTCCCCACTGTGTGAACTGTGTTCTGCCCGATGGAAGTTTTGCCTGGTACAGTAGAATTTTCTTGCCTAAAAATGTGCTGTGAGCTGCTAGTGGGTCGTGAGTTGGTTCCCCACTGTGTGAACTGTGTTCTGCTTGCTGGAAGCTGTATCCAGCCCAAAATGGACTGCATCTGAGTTTGTCTCCATGTGGTCTGGGTCTTGCCAGACTGGCCAGCCAGACTACCCACTGCACAGAGAAGCCATCGACGACAGACCTGCCTGGGGATCAGCACCCCCCTCCACACTTGAACAGGAACAACGCCTTGGCGGATTGTGTGGGCCCTGCTTCTCCTGGCACTCCAGATCAACCACCAGCTGTCTCAATTTTCGTCCATCCTGTGTCCAGTCTTGGGTATCATGAGTAGCCATCAGGGTAGCTCCCTGCAACAAACATTTAATCTAAGTGTGTCATCTGATTTCTTTGTTATTTCTATTTCTTCACGAACTGGACCATTGGGCCCCAGATTACAAATAGTGTGTATTGTGCATGTTGTTTTCTCCATCAGAGGGCCCCATCCAGCTACAATGCCAGCCTACCCAGGGCAATGGTCCTGGCTAGCCCATCCCTTCTGCACCTGAATACGCAGAGGTGTGACTGTGTGGGGGGACTTAAAGCACATGCATAACTGCTTGATTGATATAACCTTTAAGCTAATTAACCTGATTCCACCCTTCCCTTGTTCAAGTCCCCTGAATAAATCAGATCTAACTTTTTCTGCATTTAATCTGACTGTGGTTCCAGTTTGTGCTCAAAGTACTGTACTGTTGCTATTTGCTGTGCATAACCTTGTTTTACAGGGGGGTTCCCAGGGTCGAACCAGAGGAACCTGCCCTGGTGGTAAGTGCAAACAGTGTGGGTACTTGTGTGGTGTACCAGGGGTATTGTGAAAGTGATTACTGTACAGTGTTCTGGCCACTAGTAAGGAAAGAGGGGCGTTACAGTGTCCCAGAGGGCTGTGCCCAGGTTAGTTTGATCACTACCAACCCTGACCTCCGCATGGAGGCACCCGTTACAGAACCTAGGCCCCTTAGCCTGCTACTAGCCAAGCAGGCAGGGGTAGTAGCCCTTGGGATAGCACCACCTAGGGGTTACATCTTGGAGGCACCGCTGGAATTAGCGCCCTCTAGTGGCCAAAAATTACGAATTATTGTCAAATATAAATGGCTACCCCAACAGTAGTGGCTGTACACCAGTTGGTGGGGTGGTGCACAGGGCAGGAGATTGACCCTCACAATGCCCTGTTTGTATTGGATATTCCCCTGAACATTGGTAAAGACACTGTAGAAAGAGTACTTTCCAAAGTTGAATGTTTAACAAACGCTGTGGTGGTGGGGCAAGAGGCTGATTTGACCACCCAAACTTTCATGGCCTTAGTAGAGTGTAGTGACCTAGTGGACAGTTCCGACGTGCCATGGACTATTGCCCCAGAAGGGGCCCCAGCTGTCTGGAGTGATAACTACAGACAGTAAAGACCCTGGGGAGGATGAGCTCCCCCATTATCTGGCACTTTTGAGGACAAATTTGCTAAGTTGTTGCTGGAGAAAGGGAAAACCGTAGAGGACTTTAAGAAACTATTCCTGCCACATGGGGGTGTTCCTTCCTCAACACCCCCTCCCACTCCAGCACCAGTTACTGCCCCGCCTTCTCTGCCCATGCCAATGCTGGCCCCTATATCTGTACCTGCCATTAGGCACGACTCCTACCGAAGGTTGAGAATCTTCTCGGGCACCTTCCCCACCCCACAGGGGGAAGATGACTTGGAGACCTGGATAGACTATGTTGCCCCTCTAGTACTTGAATGGCAATGCTCAGAAGCCTAGAAATGAAAAAGGTTGAGTGAGAGCCTCCAAGGTCCTGCCCTGACTACCATCCATGCCAAGCGGGCCAATAACCCCGAAGCAACTGCACAGGACTATCTTGATGCATTGGAGAATGTGTATGGGAGTCCAGATTCAGATGAGGACCTGTGGTGGAGAGTAAGAAACTCCAGCAGTACTCAGGGGAGCCATTGTCTGTGTATGTACCTCAGCTTGAAAAGCTGCTACAAGAGTGCCTCAGAAAGGGTAGTTTGCTGTCAAATGAATTAGATCGAACTAGGCTGGACCAGATCCTTAAGTCTGCTCTGTTTTCAGAATTGTTACTACTTAAGTTACGCCTCGCCAACCGACTGGAATCGCCCCCCCTCCTATGACGAGTTAATGAAAGAAATTCAGGGGGTTGAGCAAAGGCGACCCCATGGGGGAATTGCACCAATATCTGCTGCTACAGCATAAGTGACTGAGAGTGATCAGCCAAGTGAGGTTCAGGGGAAAAGTTCGGCACTTAGCGAGCACTCTGAAAATGCAAAGAACTTCCCGCCCTGGGCCCAGTTTTGGAAAGACGAGCTACTAAAGGAAGTCTGAGAGTTGAAGGTGGGCACATCTGCAAGGGTTTCCCCCATGGAACAAGATTCTGGTTCCTCTCAGGACGTGACTGCCATGAGGGTGGGGGTGCACCCTCAGGCATCCTATACCGAGAGTAGCTCCAAGGCTGAAATCAAAGAATTGACTGCCACCCTAAAGGAACTATTGAGATGCGTTGCACCCCTTTCACCGCTGCAAGCAGATATTGGACCCCAATCCCTTGCTACTACTTCAGTTCCTCATACAATGTTCTCTCCAAGGATGACCCCGGAGTCTATCATTTGTCACACCTGTGGACAGGATGGCCATATGAAGAGGGAATGCCAGTCTCAGAAGGACTTAGAGAAATCAGTGGTCAAGGGGTGCATGAAATGACCGCAGTGAAGGCTTTGGACATCCTAACTCAAACCCCTTTGTGGCTAAATCGTTCATCCAGGCCCCTGCTGCTGTCCTTCCAGACTGGTCCAAAATAGTGGGCCCTTCAATGGAGACTACTGTGGCTGAGAATGGTATTCCTACTCGGGCTGTGCTGGACAGTGGGTCGCAAGTGACCACTGTATTTCAGGACTGGTATGACAGACACTTATCTGATGTGCCATTACAATCCCTGGAAGGCCTGCATGTGTGGGGGCTCAGCGACAAGTCTTATCCCTACCTAGGATATGTCCACCTCTGGTTGTCTTTTCCGGCGACTGTAACTGGTGTAGAGGAGCAAGTAGAGACACTGGCCCTAGTGTGTCCCCCTACTGGACTGTATGATGGGGTTCCCCTGTTAATTGGGACCAACACCCATATGTTTGGGAGACTGTCACAGCTCTGTCACAAGAAACAAGGGTGACAGAGAGGGAGGGCCCTAAGAATTTCGGCTCTGATCAAGAGGGCCTATGATTTCCAACAGAAACTCAAGGAAGTAGACCAGGATGAACCGGTAGGGGTCATGTAGAAGAAGGATCCCAATTCAATGGTACTGGCCCCTAACGCCAAGTGGACTATTCAAGGGGAGGTCCACCTCCGGAAAGATGTCAAGAACAAGATACAGATGTTGGATTCAAGAACAAGATACAGATGTTGGATGCACCAGGCAATGGAAAATTGCTAGAAGGATTAATGGTCAAGCCCAGCATTTTGCCAGCTCGTGCTCATGCCTATGCACGATGAGTGATGGTCCAGATACGCAATGTGTAAGATAGGGAGATCCAGGTGAAAAGAGGGTACCCCTAGCTATGGTACACTGCGCAGACACTGCAGTGTTGCCCAGCAACACATATTCTGGTAAAACAGACAGAGTGACCCCAGACTTGTTTGACTTTGGTGATTCCCCATTGCCAACTGAATGGAAGACTAGAATTAACAAGAAACTTTCCCAGAGAGACCACGTGTTTTCATTGAAGGAATGGGATGTGGGATGTGTACAGGATGCAAAGCATCACATATGCCTGCACGATGAATGACCATTTCAAGAGAGGTCTCGACGCCTAGCCCTAGCAGACATAGATAATGTGAGAAGACACTTGCTGGAGATGCTTGCGGCTGGTGTGATACAAGAATGCAGGAGCCCATATGCTTCTCCCATTGTTGTTGTGCGTAAAAAGAATGAGTCTGTGAGAATGTGCATTGATTATTGGACCCTGAACCGGCGAACCATCCCCAACCAATACACCATGCCCTTTATACAAGATGCCCTGCATTGTTTGAATGGGAGCAAATGGTTCTCGGTGTTGGATCTTCGCAGTGGATATTACCAGATTCCGATGGCCCCAGAGGACCATGAGAAGACAGCCTTCATCTGTCCTTTGGGGTTCTATGAATTTCTGAGAATGCCACAGGGGTTATCGGGTGCCCCGGCCACCTTTCAGCGACTGATGGAACGAGCGGTGAGAGATATGAATTTGCTGGAATGCCTGGTGTACCTGGACGAAGTCATTGTGTTCAGAAGTTCCCTAGAGGAGCATGAGAGCCAACTGTTCAAAGTACTAGATCGACTGGAAGATTTCATCCTCAAGCTGTCCATAGACAAGTGCCAGTTTTTCCAAACCTCTGTGAAGGAGGAGGGCAACCAAAATGGTGCAGGGTCTGCACCAGAAGACATACGAAGAAAGACTAAAGGAGCTTAATATGTATACCCTTGAGGAAAGAAATGAGAGAGGGAACATGACAGAAACTTTCAAGTACCTCAAGGGAATTAACAAAGTCCAAGAGGGTAGCATCTTCCAGAAAAAGAGATGTGCAAGAACAAGGGGGCACAATTTGAAGATAGAGGGGGGGACGGCTCAGAGGTAATGTGAGGAAGCATTTTTTCACTGAGAGGGTTGTGGATGCATGGAACAGCCTCCCTAGAGGAGGTCGTGGAGTCAAGAACAGTGGGGGACTTCAAGAATGCATGGGACAGGCATAAGGCAGTCCTAGTGGCGGGTAGGAGGAAGTAAGCTGTTGATTAACTAGGATCTGCAGCTTATCTGTTAGGTAGGAAAATGGGCAGACTATGTGGGCCAAGCGGTCCTTATCTGCCGTCAGATTCTATGTTTCTATGTTTCTAAGTATGTGGGGCACATAGTATCTACAGAGGGGATAGAGACTGATCCTAGTAAAGTTGAGGCACTGACTACTTGGCCCCAGCCACACAATTTGAAAGAACTACGTTTCCCGGGATTCTGTGGCTACTACTATTCCAAAGTGATTCAGCCACTCCTGAATCTTACCCAGGGTTACCCTCCTACCAATCGGAAATACAAACAAGCATTTGTCAATGCTGAATGTTTGCTTGCTGGCACTGGCATTGGTAGTGTAGAAGTTACAGAGCTGCATAATAGGAATGGCAGTGAAGTATTGAACTGAAGCCAACCCCACCACCACCCTGCAGAGAGTGGCAGGCATTGGGGTGTGCCTTTGGGTCGTCAGGCATAACGACCACACCATTTCACCACACCCTACCCTGTAGACACTGAGAAGTGTCACGGTGTGCCTTGGGGTCTTTGGCCCTTAAGCGCACTCCATTCCATCAGGAAATATGGTGAGATGGGTGCGGTATAGGAGAATGGGGTGAAGTTTGGGCCCGAAGAGTCCGAGGCACACCATGATGCCTCTCACTGGCTGCAGGGTGTGGGTGGGGGTGGAATGGTATGAGCATGACAGGCAAGAATCCCAAGTCACACTCCTGATGCCTGTCATACTCTACAGGGTGGGGCGTTATGGTCGGAAACCCTAACGCCTCAGGCATTCATTGGTATTTTCACTCCAAATTTTCAACATGTTTTTTGTGACCCCCACCTCATGAACAGTGGCAATATCAGTTTGTTAGCGGAAAACTGCTTTTGCACAGCGACTATGGCATTTGGCACCACAGGTGCAAAACACATTCGATCAGGATGTGAAAATGACAACAGTACTGTTCATGGGAGGTGTAAAATGGCAATGTTGAAAATCTGTTGTGAAAATCTTTAAAAATGAGGTCACGAAGGCATGCGTAGAAACTGTGCAACACCCGTAATGTAACTAGTTTGGGGGTTTTTTTACAGTAGATTGTTAACACAGGCATTTTGGGACCTCCGATCATGAACAGTGTCAGTGTGATTTTCTTTATCTGTCCCGAACAATGATTTCCCACAGCGACCACGCATCTCTGCACTGAAAGTGTGAAAACACATTTTGGCCATGTTGTGGAAAATGACAGCTGTACTGTTCATAAGGAGGTGTGGAAAAATGCCACTGGTGAAAATCTGGACTGAAAATATTACAAATTCATGAACCTACGAGGGTGCGTGGAAACTGCGCAATGCTCACTCGTAACACAGTCATTTTATGGAGTTTTGTCACCAAATTTTCAACATAGCCATTTTAAGACCTCTGCTCATGACCAGTGTCACTGTGATTTTCTTAATCTGTCCCAAGCATTGTTTTCGCAAACCGACTGTACCATTGTGCGCTACATGTACGGAAACACATTTTGGGAGAGATGTGAAAAATGGTAGCTGCACTGCTCATAAGGAAGTGCTGTAAAATGGCACTGTTGAAAATCTGGTGTTCAAATATTACAAATTCGCAAACCTGCCAGCGTGCATAGGAACTGTGCAACATGCACTCCTAAAACAGTCATTTTGGGGAATTTTTTCACCAAATTTTCAACATAGCCATTTTAACACCTCTGCTCATGACCAGTGTCACTGTGATTTTCTTAACATGTCCCATACATTGATTTCGCACACCGACTGCGCCATTGTGCGCTACATGGGCAGAAACACGTTGTGGGTGAGATTTGAAAAATGAAAACTGTACTGCTCATAAGGAGGTGTGGTAAAATGGCAATGTTGAAATCTGGAGGTAAATATTGAAAATTCTGAACTTCTGATGGTAGGAACTCTGCAATGCTGCGCTCGTCAAAAACACTCACTTTTAGGAATTTTTTTCTTAAATTTTCAAAATAGCCATTTTAAGACCTCTGCTCATGAACAGTATCACTGTGATTTTCTTAATGTGTCCGTACATTGATTTAGCACCCGACTGCGCCATTGTGTACTACATGGCGGAAACAATTTTGGGTGAGATGTGAAAAATGACAGCTGTACTGCTCATAAGGAGGTGTGGTAAAATGGCAATGTTGAAAACTGGAGTGAAAATATTGAAATTTACAAACTTACAAGCGTGCGTAGGAACTGCGATATGCATCATAAAAGTCATTTTAGGAATTTTTTCACCAAATTTTCAACATAGCCATTTTAAGACCTCTGCTCATGAACAGTGTCACTGTGATTTTCTTAATGTGTCCCATGCATTGATTTCGCACACCGACTGCGCCATTGTGTGCTACATGGGCGGAAACACATTTTGGGTGAGATGTGAAAAATGACAGCTGTACTGCTCATAAGAAGGTGTGGTAAAATGGCAATGTTGAAAATCTGGAGTGAAAATATTGAAAATTCACGAACTTACGAGTGTGCGTAGGAACTGCTCAACACACGCTCGTAAAACAGTCATTTTTAGGAATTTTTCCACCAAATTTTCAAAATAGGCTTTTTTAGAGCCTGCCTTATGAACACTCACAGTGTTGTTTCGTTAATCATTCCGGAAAGGTGATTTCGCACAGTGACTGCGAAATCACACTTCGTGCCCGAGTAATGCCATGACAGTGCAAGAATTCATGAGGAGAGGTCCCAAAAACCCCATGCTGAAAATTTGGTGCAAAAATTCCAAAAAATGCCCGAGATATGCAACAAAGTTGAAAAACCCTATCTATCCCATTATACAGCTTACCGGCATTTCCTCAGTTCGCGGTCAGCTTTGAAAGTGCAGGCGTGTTCGGTCCACGAAGATCGTCGCGCTGGACTCCGATGAGTAATAAATGGGGTGGGTGTGTGGGGAGGCAGGGTGCACAGTGGGTTGGTGCGGGTTGTGGGGGCAGGGAGACTGCGAGGACAGTTTCTTCTTTACAGGTTTTTATAAAAAAGACTGACGGGGCGTTTGCCATGCTGGAGTGGGCTCCCAGCGTGGCAGAGACAACTGAGGCGTGGAACCGGCGAGGATTGGGTAACCCCGTCGCCAGCGACATCTGTTGCCATGCTGGGTGGGCTCCCAGCGTGGCACCCTGTACTGGGGAGACAGTGAAGCCCGACGGGGATTGGGCACCCCATCAGTGACAAGCATGGGGGTGGGAAGAAGATACAGTGGAGCCGGCGGGGATTGGGCACCTCGTGCGGCCGTACATCATTGCCACGCTGGGGTGGGCTCCCAGCGTGGCACCTCAGGCCTCTTTGGGGGGCGTAGGCGGCGGGGGATGGGCACCCCGCGTCGGCCATACAGTGGAGGGTGGGGGCGCATGAGCAACGCAGCGTGGCGCGTGTGTGTGTGTGGGGAGCTCTGCTCACTCAAGCGGAGCTCTCCCTTTCAACTGTATGCCACTGCATTTTTCAGATGTCATAGACAGCTGGAGCAGTGATTGGTGCTCTGCGACCGCGCCTGCAAATACACTGACTGAATTGGAAGAGGCTGACACACCTCTGGAAAACTCGTATGATGGCACTATGTTTCTTGCACCTGCATGCAAGCAAACATAAAAAGGGGCTGTCAACGAAGCAGACAAAGCATATTTCCGCCCAGGTGAACTTTCAGGGTTCCACTGGACGCCTGACTGTGAAGCAGCTTTCCACTAAGTCATATACCAGGTCACCCACGTCCCCATCCTCATATATGCTGATCCCACCAAACCCTATGTGCTGCATACTGACACTAGTCTGCAGGGTCTAGGAGCTTTGCTGTATCAAGACCATGAGGATGGTTTAAGACCAATCAAATCAAAATCAAATCAGTGTTTATTTGTAATGTGCTTTTCAAAATACCAAAGAGCAGATACATAACAAAAATTTACATACATCAACAATAAATATACATATAAAAACAATTAAAAGGCAGCAGGATAAACTTATTCAAAGGCTAATTCAAATAAATAGCTCTTCAATGAGGCTTTAAATAACTCTGTGGACAGGCACTCTCTAATCCGACGAGGGAGAGAATTCCACAGGGTTGGGGCCATGAAAGAAAAAGCTCTGGCCCCAGATGACTGAAGGCGAACCCTGGGAATCTCTAGCAATCCCTTGTCGGTGGAACGGAGTGGGCAGAGAGGGCGGTAGGGCCGAAGAAGATCTTGCAAGTAGCCCAGTCCCAGTCCATGTAGGGTCTTATAGGTCAGCAACATGACCTTGAAGGTGATCCTCCATCGCACCGGCAGCCAGTGCAGTTCGTGCAGCACAGGTGTGCCACTGGCATTCGCCAGTAAGAGCTTGACCCCATCAGAGTGAAACTACCCTGTGCACAAGTTGGAGCTTCTTGCTTTAAAATGGGCCATTGTCGACCAGTTTCATGATTACCTCTATGGGGCAAAAATATTGGTGAGGACTGACAATAACTCATTGACCTATGTACACACTTCAGCTAAGTTAGACACCATGGGACACCGGTGGCTTTCTGCATTGTCAACATATGATTATGCTGTCAGATACAGGCCGGGCCTGAATCATATTGATGCTGACACCCTATTCAGGAGGCCCATTTCCAAGAGTGACTGGGTCAGGCTGTATGAACCTGACATCCGAGCATTGTGCCAAAAGTCTGACAGAAATGAACAGATGTCTACGGATACAGCAGACTGCTTAGTAGATTGCTTGGGCCCTTCTGACACCTGCATACCGGCTGCGTATTGCCACTCCTCTGCTCTAGATATTAGTACACTACCTCAGTTTGACAATGACAGCATTCAATGGGCTCAATCCCAAGATCCTATGATTCAGTCAGCACTTGACGCCCTTCGTGCAGGAAAAGATGTGTCCAAGTTGCGTTCCTCTGATCTGCGAACTGCTTTATTGTTTAAAGAAGGCCCATGGCTGAAGCTGCTTAATCAGTTGTTATATAGACAGACAGTAGATTGCAGTGGCCAAATAGACAAGCAACAATTGGTCTTGCCCACAACCTTCAAAGATTTGGTACTGAGGTCCCTCCACAATCATATGGGCCACCTCAGTATCGACCGGACATTTGACCTGGTACGATCTCGATTCTACTGGCCCAAGATGGGGGCCGATACTGAGCACCTTGTAAGGACTTGTAGTCGCTGCCTGCAGAGAAAAGCCCTGCCTCAGAAGGATGCCCCCCTTGTCAACATTACTACCAGCACCCCAATGGAACTAGTCTGCATTGATTTCTTGAGTTTAGAGCCTGATCAGCAAAACATTGGCAATGTGTTAGTGGTTACAGATCATTTCACATGGTATGCACAAGCTTTTCCCAGCAAAGATCAAAAGGCATCTACCGTGGCCAAGGTGCTAGTGGAAAATTTCTTCAACCATTATGGTGCCCCCCAGCGGATTCATCCTGATTAAGGCAGAGACTTTGAGAGTCGGCTAATCAAAGAAATGCTCTCTCTATGGAGTGCAAAAGTCAAGAACCACTCCCTGTCACCCGAAGGGGGGCCCTCAACCAAAACGCTTTAATCACACCCTGCTAGACATGCTAGGCACCTTCCACCCAAAAGACAAGCACAAATGGAGTCAGCAGATTAGCACCTTGGTACACGCATACAATTGCACGAAAAATGATGCCACCGGGTCCTCCCCCTATCGCCTCATGTTCGGGAGAGAGGCCCGGCTGCCTGTTGAGGTCTGTTTTGGGGTTTCTCCAGATGGGGTCCAAGCCGAAAACTATTTGCAATATGTACAAAAACTGAAAGCCTAATTGAACCATCCCTATCAACTGGCCCAGACAATGGCCACCAAGAGAAATTTAGCCAACAAAGAGAGGCATGATAGAAAAGTAAAGGCTCAAGAACTTCGGCCTGGAGACTGTGTGTTGTTGCAAAACTTGGGACTGCCTGGTAAACATAAAATTGCTGATTGATGGCACCATCTTCCCCATGTAGTAGTAGGAAAGTTGGATGATTTACCTGTGCACAAAGTGCACCCAGAGAATAACTCCAAAGCCATCTAGACCATGCACCATGACCACTTGCTACCTACTGGCCAAGTCATGATTGAGGCTGAACCTTCAGAGCTTGATCCCCCGGACTGGTGATTCATGCTGCTGCAAGGAAGAGACAGAGTCAACCTACCCCAGAGGTCATTGATTTAAGATTTTCTCTGCAGCAAGTCCGGAATGATAGTGACTGTCAGTCCACCTCTGACGAAAGTGAACGTGACCCTGCCTATTACCCTTCTTGTGAACTGATTCAGCTGTTTCGAGGGAATCCCATGATTATTTGTGGGGATGAAGCTGGGCATTCTGGACTGCCTAACCCCCCATCTTCGTCCTCGGAGCCAATGTTCCCTGAGAGTGAAGTGCAAAGCATCATGTCTGAAGATGCTGAGTCTCTGTGTGTTGTGCAACTGTATGATTTGCCTGAAGGAGGGGCTGATGGTATGAGTCTATCTGGTGACATGCTGGAACTTGAAAAATGCTGTGAGAGTGATGACAATCCCCCTTCAGTGTCAGAGTGTCCTCAAAATGAACAAAGTGTTGTGGAAACAGAGCCTACAGAGCAAGGGTCCGACAGTGCTCCAAGTTTGGACATTCCTGCCCAGGCAGAGGTACCCCTCCCAAGTGTTGAAAGTCCCAGGACCAGTGCTGAGACTACAGAAACTGTGATTCTTCCCCTCAGACAGACTGGCCGAGCTGTCAAACCTGTAGTACGCTTTAGTTATGATTCCCCTGGGAGGCCAGTGGATTTGCCTCTAAATGTGGTCCACAAAGGGGTTTATGTCTCTCAGAGCTCACTGTCCAAACTGAGACTAAGTGCCAATTCCAGGCTGATTGTTTTGCCCTCTAGGTATAGTGTCCCTGCCCCGTCTAGCCCCAAGTTAGCTGGTAGGAATGGACCCCCTCTTACTCTGTTTAATGTACAAGAAGTTATTATATGATTCCGCACAGTAATGTGTAAGTTACCTGTGTGAAATGTGCCTGATGTATTGTCAGAATGGATATAGTATTATGAAGTGTAGTGAAAATGTATAGTAAAGTAGTAAGTTTATGTTAACTGATGCATGATGGTACAGACTTGACACTGTCGCCAAGTTTTCTCCAGGCAGGGAAGGGTGTGACCCCCCCTACAAATGGGGGTTCCCAAAAAGTCTTCCTAGAGCTTGTCTAAATGCTCACTGCCAGGTTGCTGTCCGGCGTTCTAGCTGTTTAAATATTATTGCTAAAGAGTGCCTGTAAAGTCTCTGTGTACTGTCTCTTTAAGAGCTGCCAAGCTGCAGTTATAATTAATCTGGAAAGGGGACTGAGTGTTTCCATGCTCGAGTCCCGCCTGAGCTGCTGGATAATTGCTCTGTTTCTGCCATCGCTAATTGTGCAGTGGGAGCTCTGTGAGAAGATGTGCTCGTTTATTGATTATCTGTCAGATCAATAGTAAGTAAGTGAGTAAAAATTGTATTCATTATGAATAATGAAATGGTTACTGAACTGAGTCAAAACTCATTTCCAGTGAGATCCATAAGAATGCAAGCATTTACACAATACAATTCCACACATATTATAGATAAATACATATCCGACATTTACGATTCCTAAACAGTATAAAATAGCTATAGAAACACCAGTCAACAATCCTTAAAAAATAGACAATACCTCAACAGGACAGACGCATTTTGCACTATTTCATTTTTACTTATCCTTTATATGTAACAAATCAGGTTTTTATCCTACCTAACCCATACCAATTCTTAATCTGACCTGCTTTCCTATTTCCATCATAAATTCTCAATTCTACTGGCAGTGTATTCCAAAGTGACAGGCCTTGGTAAAAAAAAATGGCCTCTCCCCAAATTTGTATTGCATTTTGGTAACAAATATTCTATTCCTCTTGCTGCTCTTAAACTTGATTTAATTCTTCTTTCCTGCAGGCAATCTGTGATATATCCTGGTACTTTCGTTGAAAAGCATTTTTCCATGTATGACAATATATGCAAGGATCTCCTGTCCCCCAAATTATACCAACCTAATGCATTATATAAATCCTCCCTATGCATTCTTTTTGGCACCATCATGACATACCGGGCCATTTTATTGTATATATCCAATTTTCCCAATAATGTTAAATTGTCCCCCAAATAGATCAAATCACCATAATCCAGTAAAGGTAACATTGTAGTATTTATCAAGTGACTTCTAATTTCATAGGTTGTATAATGTTTAATTCTATACAGGGCCCCCAGTTGTCTGTTAATTGTTTTTATTACATATTCTATATGTTAATCCCATTTTAAAAAAGAATCAAAATAGACCCCCAAATATTTATAGTTGTCCACTTGTTCCAAAGTATGTCCCTCCGCAGTTCTTATCTGCAGGGGCCACTCAGACCTATCTTGACCAGTTTTTTTTTATGAAAAAACATAGATTGTGATTTCTTTGCATTAAGATTAAGTTTAGATAAGACTAGGACGTTTTGCAGTTCATCAAATGCTGTTTGTAATTTATTCTCTATCTGATCTTGTTTGTCCCCGACAGATAAATTATTGTATCATCAGCATACAAATGGAATTTTATTTAAGAACTGAAGAACTTCATAGTATTAACATATATGTTATATAGTAACAAACCCAAAAAGGAACCCTGTGGGACACCCATTTTTATTGGACAAATTTGAGATTTCCATTGGTAAATGACCACAAACTGTCCTCTGTCATATAAATATGCTTGGAACCAATCCACGACCTGATCTGATAACCCAGTATACCGAAGCCTGGACAGGAGGATATTGTGGTGTATGGAATCAAATGCCTTTGAGAGATCCACATAAATAGCGTCCACAGATAAACCCCTGTTCAGGCAATCGGATAAAGTTCTAGTTACCTGCAAAAGGGCAGAAGTAGTACCATGCATGGCTCTAAAGCCCCATTGATATTTATTCAAAATGTTATTCTTTTCAAGAAAACCCTGAACCTGCTTTGCAACAATCCCTTCAAAAATCTTTGCAATAACTGGCAAAAGGGAAATAGGCCCATAATTACCTTTTATTTCCCTTTTCCCAGCCTTAAAAAAATTGGAACTACCTTAGCAATTTTCCACATACTTGGGAACTGAGACTGTATTAATGACATATTATATAAATCGGTTAATGGGTAAGCAATTACAGGTGTGGCGTATTTTAACAACAAATTTGGCAAATCATCAGCTCCTCTTGCTTTATACAAATCAATCTTCATCAGGGCTTCCACAACGTCATATACTTCAATACTTGTCAATTCAAATACATTTGGTGCTGTATCAGGTTCTCCTATAATTTTTATGCATTCAGATGTATTTAATGCCATGTCAGGTTTTCCTATAAATCTACCTGATTGTAAGTCACCTAATGTTCCATTATTATTCAATATATCTCGTGTTCCTAAACCTGCCGATGCAAAGAACTCATTTAATCCGTCAACCACCTTTATTCCCATTGATACACTAGTCCCATTAATCTCAAAATGTTTTGGAAATTCGGAATGTGTTAAACCATGAACGTTCTTGACTGTTTTCCAAAATGTACGAGGATTTTTCACCCTTGTATGGGAGAGCTGAGATCTATAATAGATATTTTTTGCCTGTCTCAATTCTTTTGTATACAAATTTTTTTGAGTTGTCTGTATTTTATCCAAGATTCAGGACCAGTAGTCTGTTTGGCAATTTTCCATAATTTATCCCTCTGCCTTTTTATTTTATATAATTTGTGATTGAACCATGGAGCATTGTTCTTTTTGATTTTTCTAACTTTTTGGGGAGCGTGTCTATCACAAATTGCTGTAAATTCACTTCAGGAATTAATTTCACTCTTTCCCAACTTACATTCTCCAGGTCCATCATACATTCTACGTAGTCAAATAATTTACACTCTCTAGAGACCATTATCTTCCCTGATAATAGCTGTTTTTCCATTTTCCTAATACAATAAATCAATTGGTGATCAGACAAAGCATCTGGTAAAATACCAGAATTCAAATAATATTCTGGGTTGGTGACAAATATCAGGTCCAAGACAGATGAAGCCTCTGTTGATATATTATTTATTCATGTTATGTCCTGAATTAACTGCGTTACGCCAAGGATAACCATCAAATCAATCAACTCTGGGCATTTATCCACTTTTCTCCAATTTACATTAAGATCACTGATTAATACAAGTTCATGTGTGGCAGAAAATTTCCTAAGAGTTCCTCTATTTGTTCAAAAACCTGATAATTTGATTTTGGTGGCCGGTACATTCCTAATAGGATTAATGGCTTACTGAAATCTAATTTAATTTCCACCAATACTCCTTCTGCTCCCTTCCAAATTACCCCCATAGCTTTCCTTTTGACATCCAGAATATTATTTTCGTAAATAAGAACCCCCCCTTGTTCTATCATAACGCCATAAATTAAAGCCCTGTATGCCAATTTGTTCATCCAATACCCTGTTATTCAGCCACGATTCTGTAATTACCACAATATCTGGTTTATATACATGAATCCAATCTTTTAATAAGTCTAATTTTGATAACAGACTACATATGTTAATGTGAATTATTTTCAGCCCTTGACTTCCTAAAAGGGCAACTGTCTCATCTTCTTTTTGATATAAATTCCTAGTATTAGGGCCTGGTTTTATTGGATATCTCTGCTAAGTACCAATTATAATAAAATAATCAGTTTACAACAACTATATTAATTTCTCTGTTTACAAGAGTAATATTTGTTCTGGGACTTCTTACTATCTAGGAGTCTCCTAAGGTAGAATCCTTTCCTTATTAAAGGCTATTTCCTTAAGGCATATTCCAAGTTGGTTTGTATTATACCAGCAGGGATCTCCCCCTGCCAGAAAATCTCACTCTTCCTACATCCAGCCATTGTTCCCCTTTTCCAATGATGAGAACAACTCCTACAATTAGGTCCGTTCTATAAATCTGGGAACAAAACTCTTGGGTGGTCAAAAGGAACAACAGTGACAAGGATAAGCAGACTCTGTATAAATTCATCCTTTCTAAAGTGTAATCAATCAATCCCAGGAAAAGGACAATAGTTACAGCAATTTAAAAATATAACTCTAAATATTCACTTTTAGGAGAGAAAACAAATTGTTTCCATTTATAAATAGCTAGCCTAAGTAAGCAACAAATTCCCTTTTATTTGTAGGGTTTTTTTTACCTTAAAATCGAAGGCTATTCACTGAAAAGGCAATTAACATTCCATTCTCAGTAATTAGGCAATATAAAACCTTGACCCACTGGATACACACACCCTATTCCCTTAAAACAATATTGCTATAAACTTATTGTCAACATGGTGCACAGAATATGCAACAAAGCCAATTAATATAAACATATAAAGTTACCTTATTCTGTGCTCCGCCAAGACAATCTGCATTTTTCTGACACCGAGTAGCGCTCACGCCACTCACGCTCATGTTAGCATGCTTGCGCTAGCAAGCGGTGCACAGTTTTGAACACTGCAGCTCCTCCTCCATTGCATCAGCTGCTGGTCCAATCCCCTGCTCTGTTCAGAGCGATAGTGTCCCAGAGTAGAATACAGCAAGCAAAGGGGAAATTAAGCTGACTGTCCTCTTCTTGTCAGGTAGCAGAGCTTCTCCCGACCTGGATGTTTCTACAGACAGAGTTCAAGGCGGGCCGCTTTGATGTAGTGAGTGGCGTGCAGATTTGAACACTGCAGCTCCTCCTCCCTTAGCTTTTTCTAACCTGCCTTCTTTGCAGCAAGGACTGTTTTGTTTATCCCAACCATTTGGCCTGGGACTGCGAATTGGAACAATCAGTACTGATGGGACTTAAAATGCAGCCGGACTACAGGAGCTGTCTGGAGTCAAAATCTATAGGAATTGTAGCTTTGGGCTTTTGGCACCTTTTTCTACCTGAAGGGGGAGCTCCTGTTGTGACTGACAGATGAATCAGACAACCAAACCTTTTGGATCTGGGGGAAATTCCTGGGCTGCCTGCTGTGAAGGGCAGATCTAAGTTGGAAGCTGAAGAAGCAACAGCTTAAGACAGTTCGAGCAGCTGTCTGCATAGTTTCATGCAGGAGAACTGTGGAAAGGCCTGAGCTTTGGTCTGCATGTCTGCCTCCTGCCCTGAGAGGGGAAAGAGAATTGCTTTTAGACTGAATCCGAGCTGTGTGACTAAAGTAAACTACTGAAGTGGGACCAGGCTCAACCTGAAAAAGACTGAAGATTTTGCTGAATGCGACCAGCCTGTCACGAGTTCAGCTACCCCTAAGCTCCCGGTGTGTGCAGAGATTTTGTGATTGTGACCTGGGAGCGCTTCGCCTGGTACAGTAGAATTCCCTTACATGTAAATGTGCTGTGAGCTGCTAGTGGGTTGTGATTTGATTCCCCACTGTGTGAACTGTGTTCTGCCCACTGGAAGCTTTGCCTGGTACAGTAGAATTTTCTTGCCTGTAAATGTACTGTGAGCTGCTAGTGGGTCGTGAGTTGGTTCTCCACTGTGTTAACTGTGTTCTGCTTGCTGGAAGCTGTATCCAGCCCAAAATGGACAGCATCCGAATTTGTCTCCATGTGGTCTGGGTCTTGGCAGACTGGCCAGCCAGACTACCTGTTGCACAGAGAAGCCATCGATGAGTGACCTGCCCGGGGATCAGCCCCCTGCTCCACGCTTGAACAGGAATGATGCCTCGGAAAATTGTGTGGGCCCTGCTTCTCCTGGCACTCCAGGTCAACCACCTGCTGTCTTGATTTTCGTCCATCCTGTGTCCAGTCTTGGGTATCGTGACTAACCATCAGGGTAGCTCTCTGCAACAAACATTTAATCTAAGTGTGTCATCTGATTTCTTTGTTGTTTCTATTTCTTCATGAACTGGGCCATTGGGCCCCGGATTACAAATAGTGTGTATTGTGCACGTTGTATTTTCCATCACAGGGCCCCAACCAGCTGTGACGCCAGCCTACTCTGGGCTACGGTTCTGGCTAGCACATCCCTTCTCCACCTGGGTACCCAGAGGTGTAACTGTGTGCAGGGACTAAAAGCACATGCATAACTGCTTGATTGATATAACCTTTAAGCTAATTAACCTGATTCCACCCCTCCCTTGTTCAAGTCTGCTGAATAAATCAGATTTAACTTTATCTGCATTTAATCTGACTGTGGTTTCAGTTTGTGCTCAAAGTACTGTACTGTTGCTATTTGCTGTGCATAACCTTGTTTTACAGGGGTTCCCCCAGGGTCGAGGCAGAGAAACCAGCCCTGGTGGTAAATGCAAACAGTGTGGGTACTTGTGTGGTGTACCAGGGGTATTTTGAAAGTGATTATGGTACAGTGTTCCAGCCACTAGTAGGGAAACAGGGGGGTTACAGTGTCCCGGAGGGCTGTGCCCAGATTAGTTTGACCACTACCAACCCTGACCTCCGGGTGGAGGCACCCGTTACAGAACCTAGGCCCCTTTACCTGCTACTAGCCAAGCAGGCAGGGGTAGTAGCCCTTGGGATAGCGCCACCTAGGGTTACACGTAAATTAACTTCTAGCTTTTAAAACCGGTATGAGTGGTCTGTATGAGATTAAAATGATCTCTCTGAATACAAACAACATTCAATCAGAGAGGAAACAGCTGTTGATTTTTGCATTATTTGAATTTGCTTTCTATGATGTGGTTTTCTTGCAAGATACTAGGCTGCACACTAGGCAGGAGATGGATACAGCATCCTTAGGGTGGACATAGGGAGTTACCCAGTGGTCTATGGGGACGACCTCTGTAGTGGTGTAGGTATATGTATAAATAACCCCTCTGCTAAAATCATACAATCTGTGGATATTTTTCCAGGCCGGGCCCTTATGATAGATGTTATTCTTCATGATTTACCTTGCCGACTTATAAATGTGTATGCCCCACAAACAAAGACAGCCAGAATAGAGCTTTTCCAAACCATATCTCTTTACCACTAGATATGTTTTTTTAGGGGGCGACTTTAATTGTGGGTTGTACCTCAAAGACAGGGGCACACTGACACAGAAAATATATTGTGATGCAAACTGTTTGAATGCCCTGATATCTCAAACTTGGTTAATAGATGCCTGTGCACACCTAGATAAACCTGATTAAACCTATTTTCGTGGCACCTTTGCCACTAGAATTGATTTTTGGTTTATATCCCCCTCTTTGGGAATCAGATATACTAAAACTACCCCGGTTGCTCCCTCAGATCAAGCTGTTAAAGAGATTTCAGTCTCTAACTATGATGGGATGCAGCAAGGGCCAGGTTATCGGCAGTTGAACCTGGAACTCCTTTCTCTACCTATGGTGAAGGAAGGTCTGATTTCATTACTTGAAGTATGTAAATCAGTTAAATTTTTATATGATACTTCTCAAACATGGTGGGAAGAGACAAAATGTGATATTAAACATTACTTTCAACACATTGTAAGGCTGAATGGGCAATTTAAGAAAGATTTGTACCAGATATATAGGTCACTGTTCCAAAACCTAGTGTTTTAGGCTTCACAGGGTAATGCATAAGTTCTTGCCAAGCTGGCTGAAACTAAAGAAAAAATTAATAATTTACAATATGACTGACTTAAATCCTTGGAACAAGAATGTAAGTTTGAGACTCAGGGAAAGCAAGATTTCATGAATCCATATCACTTTTGTGCCCAACAGCAACCAAAAATGGATGTCCTCAGTGAGAGATATGCAGGGTACCATTTTTACCACAAAAACGGATATTTTGCGGGAGGTAGATGACCATGTATATTCACTTTTTGTGCCCAGGAGTTACCAAATGATACCTATATGTCATGGCTGGATGGATGTCATCTGCCACAAGCTCTGCTTTCACACAAAAAAGCATTCATTTCACCTCTTACTCAATCTGAATTGCTGGCCATATTAGCACAAGTGAGGGATGACTCCGCCCCAGGGAAAGATGGGATCCCATATGAACTCTATAACATTATATTACTGTATTTACTACCAGAATTTTGGGAATTATTTCAGGACATTTTATCATCTGGGAAATTACCTGACACAATGGAGGAAGTGTTGGTGATTTTCATGTATAAAAATGGGGACAGGGCAGATTTAAATAATTAGCGTCCTATTACCCAGCTTAATACTAAGTTTAAACTCCTTACGAAGTTATTAAATAATAGACTCCTGCTTTGTGGATCATCTCTCATTCATCCTTCCCAAACATGCACTATTTCTGAACGGTACAGGGTCATAATGTCGCAAGACATTATGCTGCATGGCTAAATCGCGCTGCCAACACAGAGCAATTTATGCCATGCGGCATAACTCTTTTTTTCTGTGGGGGGCTCCGCCCCTACTAAAGATTCTTAACTCCAAGGGAGGCCCAACTCGGGGAGTGCACAAAGTCTGTCAAAAAATAAAATTTCTGGGACCAGTAATCAAACCCGGTCCCAGACGCAGTGCCTGGGTTCCTGCTGCTGTGGCTCTGTCCAGTGAGCCACGACAGCTGCTCAGTGCAGCCCACTCCCAGCAGAGGTCTTATCCTCTGCCTGGGAGTGTGTGAATGGTGCAATACCGCATACAGCAGTATACGTGGTATTGTACCATTCGCTGTCCTAGACAACGCTATCACAGGTTAGCTATAATGTCCTACGCTATTAAGCGTACAACATTATGACCCGCTACATTCCAGAACGGAGAATAATAGGCAGTTTACTCTTACTAAGGGAAATTATACATCGGGGTGGTTCAGGGGAAATCACAGGGTTTATTCTCAGTTTAGACCACAGAAACACAGAAACATAGAATCCGATAGCAGATAAGGACCGCTTGGCCCACCTAGTCTGCCCAATTCCCTAACTAACAGATAAGCTGCAGATCCTAGTTAACCAACAGCCTACTTCCTCCTACCCCCCACTAGAATTGCCTTATGCCTGCCCCATGCATTCTTGAATTCCCCCACTGTTTCTGACTCTACAACCTCCTCAGGAAGGCTGTTCCATGCATCTACAACCCACTCTGTGAAGAAATACTTCCTCACATTACCTCTGAGCCGTCCCACCTCTATCTTCAGATTGTGCCCCTGTTCTTGCACATCTCTTTTTCTAAAAGATGCTACCCACTTGGACTTTGTTGATTCCCTTGAGGTATTTGAAAGTTTCTATCATGTCCCCCTCTCCCTCCTTTCCTCGAGGCTATACAGCTTAAGCTCCTTTAGTCTTTCTTCATATGTCTTCTGGTGCAGACCCTGCACCATTTTGGTTGCCCTCCACCCTCTTTGTGGAGATGGGGTCTCCAGAACTGTACACAGTACTCCAAAAGTGGTCTTACCAACTGTCTGTACAGAGGGCCAACAACTTCTTGTTTTCTACTAGTGGTGCATCTCCCTATGCATCCCAGTATCCCCCCAGCCCTCCTTACTGCCTTCTCTCATTGCTGGCCCACCTTTAGTTCATCTGATATGACTACCCCCAGGTCCCTTTCTATTTTTGTTGTTGTCAGTATCTCACTCCCCCATTGTGTACCCAGGGCCCCATTGTGTACCCTTCCCCTGGGTTTTTGTTTCCCAGGTGCATTACTTTGCACTTCTTTGCATTGAATCTAAGCTGCCATACATTTGACCATTCCTCCAACCTTGCCAAGTCCCTTTTCATCCTTTTCACCCCACCTTGCATATCAATCCTATTGCAGATCTTTGTGTCATCTACAAAGAGACACACTTTTCCATCCAGTCCCTCTGCAATGTCACTTATAAAGACATTAAAAAGGACTAGCCCCAGTACTGAACCCTGCGGTACCCCACTTGTAACCCCCCTTTCTTCACTGTGGATTCCATTTACTATTACCTGCTGCATCCTGTTGCCAGCCAGTGTTTTACCTAGGCTACCACCCTGGGACCCACTCCCAAGCTGGCTAATTTATTAATCTTTTGTGTGGGACTGTGTCAAATGCCTTGCTAAAGTCTAGGTAGGCCATGTCCACAGCCCCTCCCTGGTCTACTACTTTGGTCACCCAGTCAAAGAAATCAATTAGATTTCTCTGACATGACCTTCCTGCTGTGAATCCATGCTGCCTTGGGTCCTGTGTCCCACTGGCCTCTAGGTTCTCAACAATTCTTTCCTTCAGAAGTGATTCCATCATTTTCCCTACCACTGAGGTCAAACTGACAGGTATGTAGTTTCCTGCCTCTGTCTTGCTCCCACTTTTGTGAAGGGTAATTACATCCACCCTCCTCCAGTCCTCAGGTACCACACCATCCTCCCATGCTTTATTAAAAAGGGTAGTCAGTAGTGTTACTAGTTCTTCCATTAGTTCTTTTAGAATTCTGGGGTGAATCCCATCAGGCCCCATTGCTTTATCTATCTTCAGTTTTAAGAGTTCTTTCAGCATCCTTTCTTCTGTGAAAGGACCAATATCAACCCCCTATCCAGAGTGCTTCTATTGACTGGATTAGATATCTCCCCCTGCTCTTCCATTCTGAATACCGAGCAGAAGTATTCATTCAGTATCCCTGCTTTTTCACTGTCGCTCTCTGCCCAACCACCTTCCTCTTTATTCAGCCTTAGTATCCCTGCCTTAGTCTTTCTTTGCTCCCTAAGGTACCTAAAAAAAGTTGTATCCCCCTTCTTAACCGAGTTGGCTATCTTTTCCTCAGTTTGGGCCTTTGCTATTCTGACTGCTTTTCCCGCTTCCTTCTGCTTTAACTGGTACAGTTTTCTGTCCTGCTCCTTCTGTGTTTCCTTATACTTCCTGAATGCTATCTTTTTCTCCCTAACCTTCCCCGCCACTTCTTTTGAGAACCATAGTGTTTTTTTCTTTTGTTTTGGTTTATTTGCTTCACACAAAGGCTTGTTGCCTCTGTGATAGCAGTTTTGATGTTTCCCCATTGTTGCTCCACCTCACCTTCTTGCCTGTTTGCTAGTGCTTTTCTGAGGCACTCTCCCATTTTGACAAAATCAGCCCTCTTGAAGTCCAGTACCTTCACTTTTGTATGGCTTGACTCTACAGCTAAGTTTATTGTGAACCACACTGTTTGGTGGTCGCTTGTTCCCAGATGGCTACCCACTTCAAGATCGGAGATCCTCTCTCCATCCCGATTTGAGAGTACAGGTCTATGATTGCTCCCTCATGAGTGGGTTCCAAAACTAGTTGTTTGAGGCATGCCCCCTGTAGGGCATCAAGTATGGCCCTGCTCTTGGATGTGGCTGCAGCAAAGGTGTTCCAGTTAACATCTGGCATATTCAGATCCCCCATCAGCAATATCTCCCCTTTCTCTGCCATCCTAAGGATGCCTTCTATCATTTCCTTGTCCATTTCCTCCCCCTGAGATGCGGGGGGTCTGTATACAACCCCTGTGCAGATTGTGGTACATTTCCAGACTCCAGGGTGACCCACAGTGCCTCCTTGTCTCCCTGTTTACCCTTTAGTTCTGTTGCTTTGATCCCTTCCCTTACATAGTTACTCCTCCTCCTCCTCCTCCTCTTCTTCCCTCCCTGCCCCTCCTATAGATTGTGTACCCTGGTATGTTGACATCCCAGTCATGGTCCTCTGTGTACCATGTTTCTGTGACTGCCACGATATCCAGGCATCCCTCTTCCATCAAGGCCACCATTTAGGGGAGCTTTTTACCTAGACTACGGCCATTGGTACTCATTACCCTCCATTTTTTTATGGCTTTATTTCTTTTTGCCCCATCCCTGTCCTTACTGCCTTTGTCCTTTTCTCCATTTACCCCTGCCTTTCTCCCTATCAACTGCTCTATCTTAGTGTTTACCTCACTAACTACCCTGATTTTTTGGCAAATGCCTTCGACAGAATCTGTCAAAAATATCTTTGGGAGTGTTTAAAAAGGAATGGGATCCCACCAAATTTTATATCTTGGATACAATCCTTTCATGCAAAAGCTACAGCACAAGCTTATTGTAATGGGTGGCTAGGGAGGAAATATGGAGTGAATCGAGGAGTCAGACAGGGCTGTCCTTTCAGTCCATTGCTATATCTTTTTACTCTAGACCCACTATTACATAGAAATAATGATAATTTAGATATTTAGGGGGTTTCCTTTTCTCGCACCACTGAGGAAATCAAGAGTATAGCCTATGCAGATGACATCTGTTTTATTGTGGGAGATTTAGCCTCTGCTACCTTAGTGGGAAATACACTTTCAGAATTTATCACATCAACTGGGGCGCAAGTAAATTTCACAAAAAGTAAATGCCTTTCTTTTGGCTCTGTAAACTTTCTAGGACTCACACTTATTGGGATACCAATGGTTACAGACACCTGCACAATTGTAGGATTACTTTTCAGTCAGGGAGGTCTAGCTTTGCTAAATTGGAATTCCAAACTTGCCATAGCACAAGGGAAGGTCACAATCTGGAATAAGTGAAGACTATCAAAGCTAAAAGGGGTATATTTGGTTAAAACTTTTTTGCTTCCTATATTTCTCTACCTGAGTGCAATTTATAGCCTGCCTCCACAATTAGAAACCAAATTATACAGCCGTTTTTTTTCTCCTGTGTATGGGGCAGCAGATTGAATCCCATTAAGAGGAGTTTATTATTTAGGGACAGACAACATGGAGGGTTTAAAATGATAAACCCCACTGTATTTTTCTTTACGATGTTTGTGGGTACTAATCATAAACCAGTGTCAACAGGCCTTAGTAAAACATGGATCCCATGGGTACAGAACTCTCTCACTGAGATACTTCCTTTTTGGCCAATACATTCCGGTGTACATAAACAAAGATCTTTACAAAATCTCCCTGAGACTTTTAAGGTGTGTTTTGGGAAGATAAAACTCTGGGGCCTTGTGCAAGAACATCTTATGAAATGTAATAGGAAATAACTTTATACTCATCTTATTAATAATTTTTTTCAAGACACAATATATTTTGATTCAAAACCAACGTTGGAAAAACAATTAATTGGCAAAATGTTAACATCCCCCTGCATACCAACATATATGTGGGACGTTAAGTGGCTCTCCTTACATGAGAAATTAAATGTAAAAGGAAACTTAAAACATAAAAGCATGGAGCACCGTTATTGCCCTAGGGATACATGTTTGGAAACCATGGAAACAATGGATCACTTATTTTTGTCTTGTCCCTTTGTCCAGAAATTTTTGAACTTGTTACAGACCAAATGGCCTACGTCGCCCTTTTACAATTTAACCCTAGATATTCTGAATTTAGGAATACTGCCCTTTTTATGAACCGAGCATGTCGAAGTTACACTCTCGCTGTTTTTAGTTTGCTTCAAATTTTACATCTGGCATGTGAGATGTAGGCTGATGATCCAGCAAATATGTTACACAGAAGAACATTTGTTTTACATGATTGACAATGCAGTCCAGAAACACAGAACTTTAGAAAGTAGGTCAGTGCCACCTAGGATATTTCAGTCTTGGTGGCATAGTATCGTCTGGCTTTAGTTATTCCTTGAGGATTTTAAGACAAGAGTCTGTCTTTTTGGTAAATATGGAAATACAATAAGGTTACAGGATAGATCCCTGCCCCTACTCCCTTTTTTGGGGGGGGGAGGGGATCTTGCTTATCTTAGATTTAGCATGCTAACTACACCGGTAACAGTTGGTGTTTTAGTTTATTAGGCAGTACTATAATTGTTGCCATTACTTATTGAAGGATTAATGGCTTTCTAGAGTATGAATTTTCTAGGAGGAATATATGACTGTTTCATATAGAATGGCTTTGGAAAATGTATTTCTTTTAGTTTACATGTCTTCCATTAAGGGGAAATAATTCAGAGTGGAAGACTTATTTGTTTTTACAGTCAGAAATTTTCCCCACTCCTTTAGTGGGGAAGGGGGTTCTTTTTATTTTTTTTATTTTTGGGTAAACTACCTAGTTTGAAGACGATATGACCATGTATGAATGTAATACCTATTTGAGTTCTCTTGTTATTGACTTGTTTTATTTTTGTGTGAAATTAACACTGTTTGTCATCATTAGTTGTTGGAAGTTATATTAAAAATTCACCTACTCTTTTAGTAGGGAGGGGTGAGAGGGTATGTTTATAGTAATTTTAGTTATGGTTTGAGTTTAAAGGATAATGTACTATTCCCTTGTGTTTGTGTTTTATCCAGTCTTTTTGTAACCCCAAGGGGCACTATCCTAAGGGCTACTACCCCTGCCTGCCCTAACTGTAGCAGGTGAGGGGCCCAGATCTGTTGGCGGGTGCCTCCACCCAGAGGTTGGGGTTAGAACAGTTGAGATTGACTCGGTCACAGCCGTCTGGGTCATTGCAACCCCCTTTTCTTCCCACTAGTGGCGCACACAGTTCAACTGCAGTGCCCTTACCATATGCGCTTACCCCCCGGCTCGGACCAGTCAGCTCACTCCGGGAACCCCCTGGAAAGTAAGGTACAGTTACACCACATTCGCTGTGCAGTATTTCACCATTAATACACAGACTAGCCAGTGTACTTTTGCAATACAAGCAATCTGATTTATTTGAGGGGGAATAA
The DNA here is from genome assembly GCA_016271365.2 of Neoceratodus forsteri. Lineage (NCBI taxonomy): Eukaryota > Metazoa > Chordata > Ceratodontiformes > Ceratodontidae > Neoceratodus > Neoceratodus forsteri. Next base: position 1,549,939,039 of record CM057449.1, on the reverse strand, counting down.
CAAGGACCGGGGGAAATCAGGTTGATTAGCTTACCACTACGGTATATGAAAACCTACCCAGGGCTCTGTGCACAGGCCTGACCTATTAATTGCTGTCTATGGGTACCCAAAGCCCTAGTGGCTAGTTCCTCGATGCAGCTGGTTTGGGCCCTGACACAAGCGAGCATTTAATTCCTGAGCAGATCAGATGGAGCCAGAAAGCTCAATTAGTGCAGTCAGCAATACAACAAACGATTTTTCCATTTGTTTATAAGCTTTAACAGGGAGCTACCCTGATTCAGTACTCACAACTCCAGCAGAGAACCACTCATTCACCACATGCAGGGCTGAGCCTGAACTTCAAAGGCCTCCTCACACATTTATATGGAGAACAACAGAGGGGTACCATACTAGGCAGCTGCTTCCAGGACCCGACCGAACTCACAGCTATGCGGGCGTTTCACTGCAGCTTCAATGTCCTGACAGACCAAGCACGATTCAGCAGATTCTCCAGTCCTCTTCAGGTGAAGCTTGGTAGATAGCGGTGCTTGTACACAGCCTCCTCTGACCGCAAGCCTGCGGATTTAATCCGTGGAGCGCTGGCAATGCAAACGGCTGCCTCAGGCCCTTCACGCGCTTCCCGCGCGAACACTCAACGGTGCAGGAGCTCAGAGCTCCCTTCTCCTTCGCAGTCGCAATGCATCTGCCCCTAACAGCATGGGGCAATCCTCACAGCTCGGGTGCTACCTGATCTCATTGGCTGGTTACACATGCCAGTCACTTATTCTAGCCCTCAGTGGTGTGAAAAGGTGCCATGACCCATAATGCCACGTCCAGGAATGACAAGCTGTGTCCCAATTAGTCAGCTGGCTCTAGCCAGAGTCCTGATTCCTGGTTGGTCACCTCCACGCCCGTTCCGATGCCCCTCTGCTACTATTGGACTCCTTTTACACAGTCCGGGTCCAATATGGAGGGGCACAACACAAAGTCCCAGCTGCAATAAAAGAGGCGTTAAACAAACTGCCATTTTACCAATACCATACATGTTTTAGGGGGGTAACTATATCTTTCCCTTAGCACTCCTAGCGACTGCAAAAACAGAGCGATCAGACAGCAGTCCAGGGCGGGACTCGAGCAGAGAAACCCCAGTCCCCTATTTGAACCACTAAAGCCTGCGAACAGGCAGCTTTTAAAGAGACAGTACTGGAGGCTTTAAAAGCACTCACAACCCCCACATTTAGCGGCCTTACGCCGAACACCAGCCAGGCATGGAGCATTTAAGCAATCTCCAGGAAGGCTCCTAGGAACCCCCATTAGTAGGGGGGTTACATTTTGATTTAGTATGAAGTAATACTGATCTGCTCATATGTTCTTTAAGTTATGGAAAAAAATGTCCCTACTCTTTTTTTTTTGGGGTGGGGGCTTAGTGCTATGTTTTAATTGGGTCCCAGATTTTATTTTAAAGTAAACTAGAAAATGTATGGCTATAATACTTATTTGACTTCCTTTATGATTGGTATAATTTTATGTGAGTTAATATTGTTTTGTATTTATTTGTTTTTGCAGTCAAAATGTTCCCATACTCTTTTAGTGGAGGGGGGTTCTTTTTAGTTTCTTGATTTAATTTTTGGGTTTTGCTATTTAGTTGAAACACAATCTGACCGTGTATGAATGTAATACCTAACTGAGTTCTCTTGTTATTGATTTGTTTATTATTTTGTGTAAAATTAACACTGTTTTTTATCATTTGTTGTTGAAAATTATAACAAAACTTCCCCATCTCTTTTTTTTGGGGGGGGGGGTCTTTTCAGGATTATGATTTAATTTTGGTTTCTAAATATTGATTTGAAGGAAATTAGAAAATGTATGAATGTAATACTACTTTGATTTCTCTTATGATTTGTATATTTTTGTGTGAGTTAAAACTGTTTTGTATTTATTTGATTATTGAAGTTATAATAAAAATTCCCCTACTCTTTTCGAGAAATACCATAGGATCTTTAACATCCACCTGAACTACCACAAGAACAGGCAGATGGGACCTCGGTTTAACATCTCATCCAAAAGACGGAACCTCAGGAGTGCAGCACCCTCTTCATGCTGCACTACAGTGTCAGTATTGGGATTTAACCCAAGTGCCTTGTGTGGGGAGGTATAGAGATGTAAGTCTCTTTTTTGTTCATTTTTTTTTTACAGACAGTAGTGTTTGTCATTCGGGGTTGCAGCAGATGTGGAGCCTAAGGGAAGGAGAGAGAAAATTATTAGATTTAGTTTAGTGCAAAGTGACGCTCTGTATCAGTAACTGGGTGAAACCACAGTGAATTCTGCATTTTTGTTATGGTTTTCTCATGAACTTTTGTCAAGGAAACTGTGCCCTATTTTCCATTTTTGAACTTGAGGAGATTTCTATTATTCGCACTGGCATTTTTCAGGAGGCAGCGTGAGTGCGGTGGCAGCACGAGGACAGAAAGTTCAACATTTCTTCACCTGGCATCAAAGGTATTTTTAGAACTTTTGCGAAAAGTGGTTAACCAAACTCAGTTATACATGGCCCGTTATTCACATGTGTGTATAATGGAGTTTGTGAGGTTCTGCCAGCGAGTGATAATGGGCACTAACAAGTCAATATAAAAAATTTTGTAAGTCAAAGCAACACTATCACAATACCAATTCATCAATCTTTAGCAAGACCACACCCGGACTACTGCTGACTGTTCTGGTCTCCCCACCAAAAGGGGAAATCCAAAATCTGGAAAAATGTTTACGAAAATTAACTAGAATGGTCAATGAGGTGAAGAACTAAGCAGTAATTCACAACACGGTGTGTGTTTTGGGTAATAACATCACGCCTCGTGTGGTTGAAATATGAGGCCACAGACCGAGAGCATTCAACATCCAAAAAGTGATATTACACAATAACACACATCCCTGGAGTGCCTAATTGCTATTATACAATGGCTCAGTTATAAAGAAATGGCCGTACTTTTCCAACTAAATGAGAAACTGCTGAAATGACTTTTAACTTTATTTTAATGAGCAAAAAAACATAGGAAAGTTATTGGGTTATATTTAAACAGCTATAAGTCACTGGAAAAGGCTATTTGAGTATTGTTGTGGGCAGTGGGGGAATGTGAAGCCGTGTTGGTTTCAGGGGAGTTCAGGAGGGAGGGATATTGTTTGCTGTACTGCGGTCATATTTCCACCTGCCCTTGACATAGTGATCTTATTGTCAGATAACATCACTGTCTCTAGGGCTCAGCAGCCAATCAGCTTTCTAGATTTTTTCTTGCCATTGTATAATCTAGAATACAGAACTAGACTAGAGACATTGGTTTTACATAGTCTTGAAAGGAGGAGGGCTGGAGGAGACTTGGTACTACTTTACAAACTACTGACAGCTGATCTCCTGAGCACAGAAATGGGAATAGAATGGAAACATGGGTATCACCAGACTAGACCACATAGCTATCAACTTAAGGGAGGGTTATATAAAACCTGTGAGAGGGGAGCACATGTCACCCAGTGGGTTGTAAATATAAGGCATAGTCTCCCACAAGAGGTGGCAAATGCACTCAATATGGACATTTTCAAGAAACTACTGGGTGCTCATAGGAACAAAGTAGAAACTTTGACAGCAACCACTGGCTGGTGGGGAGGTACACATAAACAGCCACTAAGCATGCTAGTACCTCGTAAACCACAGTAACCATAGTAACAACAGTAACACTCCATGACAACAGTTTCCACCTGGTTTCTGCTGCCCTGGCTGGATTCACAAGCTCCCATCCACAGTTGCAGTCATACCTCCTCCAACACCTCACTCTGTTCTTCTCTGCTGGTCTCCCTCTGGTACCTTGCAGGACAGCTGGGCTCTGTCTGTCGGTCACTCTCTCTCTCTCTCTCTCTCTCTCTTTCTCTCTCAGGATGATAAAATAAATGCTGGGCTGGCAAGCTCACCTGCTGCACTACCTAAGAGAACTTCACTACAGACTGCTCCTTTTAAACACTGGTGCAAAGCCTTTCTTCTTCTTCTTCTTCTCTCTTTCTGCATTTAGTAGTCTCCTTTTTCAGGGTTGTTGAAGCCCATCAAACACCTCCGTTTCTGGTCTGTAAAAGGTTCAGGCAGGCCTCCAAGCACTGGCCCACTTACGCAGCATCTCTGTCTCCAAGATGTCTCTGAAGCAGACATTAATTTCCCTACCACTGATGTGAGATTGACCTACCTGTAATAGCTAGCCTCCTCCCTACTGCCACTCTTGTGGAGCAGGACCACATCTGCTCTCCACCAGTCCTCTGGAACCATGCCTGTTTCCAGTGAGCTGTTGATTAAGGTAATCAGTGGTTCAGCAAGCACCTCCCTGAATTCTTTTAGTTTGTATCCCATCCAGTCGCATAGCCTTGGCCAATTTCAAAGCTGCTAGTCCCTTCAGAATTCTTTCCTCTGAAAATGGACTTGTGCCCACCTTCCCACCCACATTGTTGATGCTGCTCCCTGATGGTCCATACCCCCTCCCTTCACTGTGAAGACTGAGCAGAAGTATCTGTTCAGGATGTCTGCTTTTTCTTGATCCTTTTCTGCGCAGTCTCTCTCTCTTGCCCTCCTTATCCTCACTATCCCTCACCTTGCTTTCCTCTACTTGCTTATGTACCTGAAGAAAGCCTTATCCTCTTTAGCTACCCCTCTGTCTGCTGCTTCATTCTCTTCACTGCCTTACATGCTTCACTCTTTTTTGTTGATACACCTCCCTGTCCTCTTCCCTCTGTGTTTCATTGTACCTCCTGAATGCCATCCTTTTTTCCTTTACCACTGTGGCCACTTCCCTAGAGAACCATAAGGTTCTTTGGTTCTTTTTTTTTTTTTGCTTTTGCTCACATCCTTCACGCAGAGGCTGTTGCCTTAATTATGCCCTTCCCTTTTCCCCCACTGTTCTTCTACCCCTCCTGGCAATTTTCTTCAACTAGGCCGTTTCTGAGGCAGTCTCCCATTTCTATAAAATTAAGTTTACTAGTGTGTATAGCATAAACACACTAGTGAACTAATTTGTTTCAAGTGATAGAAACACAGAAACAGAGAACTTTATAGGCAGAAAAGACTTGGGAGTACATCTAGTCTGCCTGGAACCCTACCTGGAGCTACACCGAGGTGGCTTCTCCCCCTACATCTCCAACCCCCCCCCCAACAAAATCCTGCTCACCTCCACCTGGTTAATAATCTCAATGTTGACAGTCTACTCCCTAAACTTCATCTTACTGAAGCATGGGTTGGGACCAAGCAGCTGCTATAGCTGCTAGCAATACCCTTACTCTGGGACCACTCCCCAGATACCCAATCAACAATGATGACTCTTGTCTTATTCCTGATATTAGATCTTCCACTCCAACTCAGAGTAGGACCTGATCAACACTCAGAATCTGGTTGGCAGGATGTTACCATTGGGACATGTACTGTAATAAATACTACCTCACTCAGAGACCACTGCCGACTGTAACTATTCCCCCTCCTCCCACATACCTTGCCCACTGACAATCAATTTACGTACTAAGGTACATGTACACTGCATTAGACACCCACAGTACTCTATTGCCTTTAGCCCCTCACACTAATCTGCTCTAGATACAGGACAAACTGGCAGCCCCCAAATAACAGGCTCAACTATAAGAGGCAGTTACTTCTGCTCCTTATCTCTGGAAATGTTTACCCTAACCCTGAACCCATTCTGGGCAAGGGGGATACCTCCAAACTTAGGATAGCTTCACTCAACGTTAGCAGTCTACTCCCTAAACTACATATTCTTGAAGCATGGGTTGAGCAGGTCTAGCCGGACCTACTCGCCATAACAAAAACATGGTTGAGCAATAAAATTACTGACCCTGAGATTGCCTTGCATGGCTATAACATCTTTCGGCATGACAGAGATGGAAAGAGGGGAGCAGGGTACCTCTTATACCTTACCACTAGGCTGCAAACACAGAAGGTGCTGGTGAATCCAACCACAAACCAGTGTGAGTGCCTTACCATCCAAATCCAATAGAACAGTGGGCTGCATTCTCTCAATGTGATGACAGTCTACATACCCTCTGGAATGCACTCATCAGGCATTGAATCCTTTGCTAGCTACTATTCCCAGGCTTGCCCTACTGGGGAATCGATAATACTAAGTGATTTTAATATAAATTGGGCATCAAAGACTAGCACAGTATATAAGGATCTCATCTCAGGCCTATGGCTCACCAACTACTACCCAAGTAGTTGGTGAGCCCACACAAGTGATCTATAAAACCGTGACCAAAACCCTTAAAGACTAGATCCTAGCCACCCATCCAGAGCAACTAATTAAAGTTCAGGTAATGTAGAAGTCTATCAATGACCACTCACATATCCTGGGTGAGTGGTCTGCTTGACCCCTTCACTCCCAGAACCAGTAGACTCCTACATAAAGATTGTATTACATCCTTCAAGGCGTATCTAGCACAGACTGATTGGAGCTTTCTGGATGTTACAGAGGGCATTGAACTGGCCCTTGACCACTTCTGTAGCATATTCACAGAAGCATGTGACAGATTTGCTCCTCTCAAAAAGTGCAAAGGTAAAAGGCGCACCAGCAAGCTGGATCACACCTCCCCTGCATGCCCAACTGTGGGAAATGAATAATCTTTGGTGCCTAGCTAAAGCTACTGGGACCCTGAGAGATCAACAGAGGTACCACGAGGCCTGCAATAAATGTACAAAAATAATAAGTAAGGCCAAAGCTGATCACCACAATACACTGCAAAGACAGAGATGGGGTGATGGGAAGACATTATGGCAGTGTTTAAAGGATCTAATGGGCAGTAGCAACTGGTCTCCCCCTACAGTTCTCATCAACAATACACAGGTACTATCAACTCCAGCCAATACAGCAAATGCCTTTAATAATGCATTCACTGACCTAACCTCAGTTCTGCCTTCTGGACTGGGAACACAGGATGGTGCAGCAGAAGCCATAGGGCAGCAAGGCATTAACCTCCCTAAATTCTACTTCAAGCAGGTTTCCACCAAGGAAACAGTCAAATTCCTAAGCACAGTTATTGGCAAAACTAGAGTGGGTAGTGACAAAATTGACTTGGTATTATTGGCTCAGACCCTTGAAGAAGTGGCATTACCTCTGACAAAGATATTTAACATCTCTCTCTCCATTTCTGCCAATTCCCTAAGATCTGGAAGACTGCCATAGTCACACCAGTACATAAGGGTGGGGATAGGATTAGTGTGGCCAAGTACAGGCCCATCTCCATATTATCTCCCCTCTCTAAAGCACTGGAATGAATAGATTTTGATCAGGCGTTCCAACCTGATGTGTTGCCAACAACATGGTTTTAGAAAACTGCAAAGTACTATGGCTGCACTCATTGATTTCACAACACACCTACATGAAGCCCTGAACAAAGATCATCTAATAGGTGCCTCATATGTTGGTCTTACCAAGGTATTTGACCTTGTAGATCACCCTCTGCTGCTCATAAAACGTCAGCACCTTGGTCTCTTTACTGAAACTGTTTTACGGTTTCATTGTTACCTAGTTAGACGCACACAGAAAGTCAAAACTGATGGTGTGCTCTCCAAAGCTAAACAGGTCTCTGCTGGTATTCCCCAGGGGTCACTACTGGGACAACTTCTCTTCAGCCTTGTCATCAATGGCCTTCCCGGTGCTTGCCCCAAACACAGATGCTACTCTATGCTGATGATGCAGTCATCTTCAAGAGCAGCTCTCAACACGAGGTTGTCACCAGGGAGCTACAAATCAGCTTTTGGTCCCTTGAATGCTGATTCAAGCAGAACAGGCTTGTCCTTAACTACAAAAAAAAAAAAAAAAAAAAAACACTCTTCGCTGGTACCCATCTTAGGAGCAAAGTTCCCCCTCTGTGCATCCTGAATGACCAGGGTCTCCCACTTGAGCAGGTGTCCTCTTTCAGATACCTGGAGGTCACATTAGATGAGTCCCTCACCTTTGCTGAGCATGTGGATAACATGCTTAGCTTGGTCAACAGAAAGTTAGGAGCCCTTTTCAGACAGCACCTGAACCTAATGAATGAGGCCAGGAGCCTAGCTGTAGCAAGCTCTGTCATCCCACTCATTGATTACGGCCTCACAGTATATGGAGCCACCTCCCCTACTGTCTTGAACAGGATGACAGTATTTTTTTTAACAAGGCCTGCAGATTCATCACGGGCTCTGACAGACTTTACTCACCGAGGTCTCAGGAGCTCTTTAAGAGTCCCACCACTTATGGCCTGTATACTTTTAACAGTGCAACCTGAAGCTTTCTGAGCAAAATTAAGCCACAATCAGCATGTCACAAACAAATGTGAATACCTCATGAACCGTAAGTGCTACACACAAAGTACGAGAGGCAAAGTTGCTCAGCACAAAATGACCTTTCTAACAGTGCTATGCAATTAATTATAAGTAGTTCCTATGTTTTTCTATATTAGTTAAAATAGCAAAATATTTTTCTTTCTTCAATAAAAAGGGCAACTTAAAACATTTTTTGTAGTAAACTATTCAACATATCAACACCAAATTAAGCATTCATACATAAGATTGATGTACAAAACTAATTTTGTACTAAAAAGCAATTGTTCTAATATGATACATGTATTTTTTTTTCATTTTATTCAAGGTGGCTAGGTGAAGGTTGAGAGTCAAATGTCAGCCATACACACCATACCATACAAAAATGCGAATATCTTCTAAAGTATATGTGACAGACACAAAATATAAGCAGCAAAGTTGTTCAGCGTAAAATGACCTTTCCAAAGGTGCTATGCAATCAATTCTACTCACTTCAGTTTGTGAAATATTAAATTTTTAAGCAATGACACCCTCAGATGTTCTAAGTCCTCAGTGGCACAAAGTACAGAACGTCTGGAGGCGTTAAAGACCTCAGGAATATCTTTTCTACTGCCACCTACAGGCGTCTTGGGGCCTCAACGAGTTATACATTGTAGTACCTTATATTCTCTCACAGGTTGGCTTCCCCTGGAAGAATGCATAAAGTACCAGAGCACCCTACTGGCAAAAAAGGCACTTGATGGCCTGGCTCCCCCCACCAAAGCCTCACGTTTCCACCCAGCACATAACTAGTACATCACCAGGAGCATGGCAAGACATGCACTGATAGTCCCCAAATAAAGGGCCAACCAGGACCAAAGAGCTTTTGCCTGCTGAGCTGTACACTGGCTAAACAACCTTTCCACCTCCATCCCGGGATACCTAAATTATCTCAGTTCAAGAGTACCTAATTTATCTCAGTTTAAGAGCACCCTCAAGAAGGAACTTACCCAAGATTCCACATGCAGATGTCTACCCTAACCCTAACCTCTGCCTGACCTACAGTACATTACTCTACCCATCCTCTTCCCAACTCCGTAGTCCCCACACCCTGTCTACCTACTTCAACATCCTTCCTTCTCCTCCTCACCTAATGGTTACATTTGTAGCCAACTGAGGTGTTAAAACCTTTTATTGTACTTTTGTTTATTATTGTTCTGACTAATGCTCTCCTGAGCTGCCTGTAACCTACATTATGAATACCAAAAATGCTGCAGAGTGCGCACTAGGGAAGTGGTGCTGAGAAACTTATCACCATAGTTGCCAAGACAGTTTCGACATTAACATTCTCATAAAAGGACGCTGAAGAACAAAGCTGATAAAACATTTTTATTAATCCAAAAGTGACTGCTTCCCACCTTTAGATTAATAAAATGTTTTATGTGAACTTTTATTCTTCGGCATCCCTTTTTTTGAGGTGTGTGTGCAAGAAACTGTCTCGGCAACTACATTATGAATGTATTGACAAATGCTCTTTATGCTGCAAGAATCCAAATTTGTTTGTTTACAATATTTCACATGGAACCTTTGCAAATGAGCATATAGCTCAAAGGTACTCTGATGTTCAATTAAATAAATAAAAAATCCATTTGTAACCATCCCACAATTATGTTTGCTTGTGTGCGCAAAAACATATTGAGACAGTAGAGCATTGCAGAGGTGTGGCAGTGTTGTGGCCAGTGCAGCGGATGCTTTAATGGGTGCGTCCCTTAGTTAGATAACAGCAGTTTTAGAGTGAGTGCCACATTTGAAAGAAATCTGGCGCTGCAATTGGAGCAGTTTCATCATTGCAGCAGCAGTCCCCCCTCCCTCCCAACCAGGCTCACAGCAGGACAACACATTTAAATGTTAGCTCCCTCCCACTGCTTTTGCATGCCCTGCACCCCCCCGTTCTCTGTCCCCTCTGAACACTGGGATGCTCAATCCCCGTGTCAGCATGTATCCCCCCTCCCCCATTAATGTGGCACACTGGGAGCGCACCCCAGTGTGCCAAAGAATACATCTTTGATGTTTCTGACACTGGTATGCCCACTCTCAGTGTCGGATGCATCATCCACCCAATGCCCCTATGTTTTCAGCCAACTTCAGGGTGCCCAGTCCCCGGGTTGGCATTGATTCCCCCTCCTCCAGTACTCTGGCACACTGGGGACCGACCCCAGTGTGCCAAAATCCGTTTTGTTAATATTTCACCTGTAAAAAAAGAAAACAGTCCCACAACACCTTTTTTTTTAAACCTGAAAAAAAAAGAAAATGGTCCCTCATTGTTCCCGCCGGCTCCCCTCCCCCATCCCACACCCTTCCTTGGCGCATCCTACCTCTCCACACACCCCCATCCATACTTACCTCCGGTGATTGGGGTCAGTGATCTTCTGTGGACTGGGAACACATCTGCACTCTTCAAAGAACAACCGTGAACTGAAAAAATGATGGCTTGCCCTATAATGGCAGTCAATGGGGAAGGGGGTTTCAACTTAGGTTTATAGCTCAGCCAATTTTTGGAGTTTTGGTCCCAGATTTTCAACATGTGGTTTTTGGGACCCAACCTCGTGAACACTGGCACTGTTGTTTCATTTTTCCACCCTGAAAGGTGATTTCACGGTCACTGCACGGAATCACCTTTTGGGACCAATTAATGAAATGACAGTGCCACTGTTCATGAGGTGGAGTCCCAAAAAGCCCTTGTTGCAAATATGGTGAAAAACACCAAAAATTATGGTGTTACAAGTGTCTGTTGCGCAGTTTCTACACACACTCGTAAGTTCATCAATTTTTAAAATTTTTACTCCAAATTTCCAACACTGCCATTTTATCACACCCTTTGAACAGTACAGCTGTCATTTTTTGCATCCTTCCTGAAATGTATTTTTGCACCTGTGCTGCAGAATGACGATGTCACTATGCGAAATCAACTTTCGGGACAGGTTAACAAAATCACAGTGCCACTGTTCATGAGGGGAGGTCCCAAAAAGGCCATGCTGAAAATTTGGTGAAAACATTCCAAAAAATGACTGCATTATGGGCATGCATTGCACAGTTTATACATACACTTGTAACTTAGCCACTTTTTCATATTTTCATTCCAGATTTTCAACATTGCCATTTCTTCACATCTCCTCAAGAACAGTATAACTGTCATTTTTCACATCCTGCCCAAAATGTGTTTTCACACCCGTGGCATTGAATGGCACACTCAGTGTGCAAAATCACCTTTTGGGACTGAGTAACAAAATGATACTGCCACTGTTTATGAGGTGGGGTCCCAAAAAAGCCCATGTTGAAAATCTAGAGCAAAAATACCAACAAACGCCTGGGGCATTAAGGTTTCCAACCGTAACGCCCACCCTGTGGAGACTGACAGGCATTGGGGGTGTGACTTGGGGTCATGAGCCATAATGCTCATGCCATTCCACCCCAACCCCCCACCCTACAGCCACTGACAGACACCGAGGTGTGCCTTGGTGTCTTCAGCCCTCACCCCATTCTCCTATACTGCACCCATCCCAGCTTATTTCCTTATGGAATGGGGTCAGCCTAAGGGCTGAAGACCTCAAAACACACTGCGACACATGTTGGTGTCTGCAGGGTGGGGTGAGGTGGTATGGCATGAGTGTTATGGCCGATGACCCAAAGGCACACCCCCAATGTCTGTCAGTCTCTGCAGGGTGGGGGTGGGGTTAGTATTACTTCAATACTTCCCTGCCATTCCTATTATACATCTCTCTCTAACTCCTAAACTACCAATGCCAATACCACCAAGCAAACATTCAGCATTGACAAATGCTTGTTAAACCCTGTGATGCCTTTTGGCTTATGTCATGGAGGTACAGGTCAAGAAGCATAGGAAAACCAGGAGCAATTATAAAATTCACAAATAACATTTTATTATTATCAATAACAACAGAATAAAAATAAAAAATATAAATTGTTCAGTATAACTATTTACAAAGGCAGTACTAACAGAGAAAACAGAAGTCCTTCATCGGACGGTATCTCTGATTCCAAGCTTCAGTCTCTCACTCTCACTCTCACTCTCTCCCTAGCAAAAGTATTGCTGCTCCTTTTACAAGTCTTTGCCTGGGAACTCATTAACAGAACATCCTGTTTCTCACAAACATCAGAGTTCTTATCAGTTTCTTTGCAGAGCAGGCTTGCAAATAGAACTGTGTCCCAAACTGGCCTCCTGCTGAAAGCACTGCAAAAGAGTTTGCAAACAACCATGAGAGCAGCTCAAACTGCATCTCAGGTTAACCCCCTAAATTCCAAATAGCTTTTTGCAATTATGTCAACAGTATAACTATATACATTTCAAACCAAGAGATCCCAGTATCACTTACAGTTTCACACAAAGATTTACATATATTTTTATAACTGCAGATATGCAAGCGGGGTGAAAAGACAGAAACAGCAAGTGAAGGTAGTGCGATAGCAAGAGGCGGACAATCACGAGACTGTCAGAGTAATTAGTTCCTAAGTCTCACAACAACATTTGACCGCGCAACCAGAGAGCCAAGAGACAGAAAAGGAGAGGATAGAACAGATCCTTGCATTTAACTCTTTCTGAATAACAAATGGGACAGGGCCTTATTCAACCCTGTCACTACTTCACTATTGTACTTATCCATTACCCTCTCTGAGAAAAAGTACTTCTTTCATGCCCCCCCTTATCTTAAATTATGCTCCCTGATAGATGATCCTTTTTCAGTAGGAACGGTCCTTTTTGATCAACCTTGTTTTAACCCTGCAGGCATTTATATGTCTCTCTATTATGCCCTCCTTGCCCTCCTATTCTCTAGGGAGTACACAATGAGGCTCTCTAACTTGTTTTTGTAAGTCTTACCCTGCTGCCCTTATATCATCTTGGTCACCTTCCACTGCATTGTCTACAGCCTGTCCCTGTTGTTGTTTTAGGTGTGAACTCCAGAACTGTATACTATTCAAGTTATGACCTCCCTAGCATCCTGTACAATGGCATGATCACCTCCTCTTAGAGACTGGTAACCCTGCCTAATACACCCCAGCATCCTATTTGCCTCTCCATATTCCTTACTCCATTGGGAAGCAGATTTCCTGTTATTAACTTATTATTACCCCAAAATCCCAGTCTTCTATAGAATGTTCAACTTTTACCCCATCAGTGCTATACTCACTTTGTGGATTCTTAATGCCCATGTACTGTACATGATCATGCATTTCTTGATGTAGATCTTCAGCTGCCAGATGCTAAACCACTTTTCAAGATTCTCCACATCATTTTCATTACTTTAACCCCTTCACTATAGTTTTCCTCATGCAGAGCTTGGTTTCATCTGCAAAACTTCTCCCCTTCCCTTGTAGCACTTCCCCTACATAGATAACATACATATTAAAGAGAGTTGGAACTAGTACTAATCCCTGAAACAGCACTGGTCACTACCCTCTCTCCTGATAATATTCCATTTAGGACCACCCTCTGATCCTTCCCTTCAACTAGCCCTCTATCCATCTAGTTAGTCCTTCTTCTTGTCCCAGGTCTCCCACTTCTTTCTTTCCAGCCTGTGTGCTACAGAATTAAAGGCTCAAGAATCACATTATGATTGCCAGAAGATAAAGAAGGAAATTTTCAAAACTAATAATATAGTACCTGAAAGCTATGCTTTTCATTGCTTTAAAAGCAGCCTTAGTGTGGTATGGCATCATGGTATGGGAAGCATGGTGTCAGGGATTAAAGCAACAGTGCAACATAATTGGGTAAAAAATGTAACCCCTACCCTTTTTTTCACATGATAAAATTCCAGGCATCTTCCAGTTTTATTTGAAGATAACATTTTCTGGTTCCACCAAAATATGAGTATTGTATAAATGTATAATTTAGTTTTCTTCTCAAGAAAAAAAGATGGCCACCACATTTGACTTAGAAATACCATTGAGAAAATCAAAAAAATAAAAATTATCGCATATAGCATAGGACGTACCTGGCAGACAATAGATTTGACAGGTATGCTAATATCTTTATTAACTGCAGCTGAAACTAGCTTTTTTGGAAAAACATGTTTTGTTGCACTGCTATTTTAAGCCCACTCTACACTGTTCCCATTTGTCAATGGACAGCGAGGTTAAACTGCAGGTGGAGGGCTCAATGGCACTTCAGAAGAGAGATAGAGTGTTTGAGATGACTAAGAGTATGGTACGTGATTCAGACAGAATGACAATGCATGCATTATATTATACATAGCAAAGCCAAACAGCATATTGAAAAAAAGCACTATTAACCTTAAAGTGATTTTCCAGGTTCTTGCTAAAGAATTACTGCTGATTCTGGTAGGACTCTGATCTTATAAGATTAAGAAAAAATCAGTTTTGGCCATTCCATTCTTTATTACTAAATGCTTTGTAAGAAAACAGGCTCTGCCCCTTATACTTTATCTGTCCCTGCTAATGTCTCTGTCTTTGAAGTCATAAGTCTCTGCATTGGAAATCAAAACTTTTTCCATGGAAAATTGTGATGTCACAAGTGGGGATTGTGATTTGACAGCAAGAATGAGCAAATGGAATGGATGAAGTCCATGGGGAAAAGATCCTGCTTTAATGAAAATGATTTCAGTAATAAAAAATGGAAGGGGTCATCCAATGGCCCAGCAGGTAGCACTTTGCACTCCTGTGTGGCTGACCCAAGTTTGGGAACAAACTCAGGAAGCTATCCTGGGGACTGTACTGCCATGTGGCAGAGCTCCCAACTCAGAGAGGGAGGACACAGCACTCCAGCACAAGGACAGCACCTTGCAGTTGATTGGGGAAGCCTGTTACAGATTTTGATATCCTCTACAAAAAGGTATACCTTCCCTTCCTACTCTTCTGCAATGTCACTTATGAAGACATTGAAGAGGATCAGTCTCAGAACTGAGCCCTACAGCATCCCACTGGTCACTCTCCCCTCATAAGAGGAAGTGTCGTTAACCACCACCCTCTGTCACCTATCCATTAGTCAATTCCTTACCCAAATCACCACTTTGGGTCCTACCCCTAGGCTGCTTAATTTCTTTATCCATCTGCTATGTGGCACAGTGTCGAAGACCTTGCAAAACTCAAGACAGGCCACTGATCTATTTCCCTGATTGATCACCCAGTCAAATAAATCAATCAGATTCACCTGGCATGACCTTCCCATCAAGGAATCCATGCTGTCTTTGGTCCTGCAGCCCACTGGATTCAAGATACTCCACTAATCTTTCCATTAATTTTCTCACCACTAATGTGAGACTGACCTGCCTATATTTGCTATCCTCCTCCCTGCTGCTGATCTCATGGAAAGGGACCACATGTGTCACTTGAACTCCATTTTTTTAATCAAATAAAAGCAAATTTTTATAAGTGGGATTCACTCCAGAGTGTTTTGTCACATGGGAATAATTCTTGGGTGGTCGTGGACTTGGCTATGACTTGTGCCTAATAACCACCCACAGCACGCATTATTCCCTTATAACTGCACACCATGTCATGAGTTATCCCTTACACATAGCAGTACAACTAGACACATTGGAGTGGCAGTTGAAATTGTCTTATTCCTTAACAGATTTGACTAAATGAAGTTGCAATTTATCCAGTCAGATATTAAAAGGGTAGTGAGATAGCAACATAAATAATTAGTACAAGACAGTTCTATTAAGAAATAAAATCATATGATTACTGTACATTTGAACCAGTATATTGTAAAGATTGTGACTGATCAGAAAGACAAGGCATTTGGTGACTGTTGTTGAATCTGTCTATTTTAAGGGTCTTCACTGATAATGAGCTGAATTTCAAGGCTAATGCCAACTAATTTTTTTTTTTCCATCAAAGGAACACAGATTGGTTATATCCTTACTTACACTATTAAAACTACAACACTTTCAGTATTTAGGCTGTAGTATTGAAACCATTGTTGGTCAGTCTTTCTGAAGGAACTTAAGAGACCCTAGCTTGCCTGAATTTGTCCACCAGTGTTCTGGTTTGCATTGAACATTAGTAGCACATTATTCCTATTCTTCAAGACTTGTGACATCAGAATCATCTCTATCACTTCTTAGAGAAGGAGAGTCCAGACTGTAGAGAGTTGCACATGCCACCAGGGTGATGTGCATACTATAGGTGGTTGAGGATGGAGATCCGGCGCAAGTTTCATATCTTCTTTTACAAGACACCCTTATCAACCCCCAGTCTTCTCTGAACTGTTGCACAGTTGTGGTCAAATCTTTTTAATAGAGCTTTATAACGAGGGTGTTTGAGTGTATCTGCTTCTCTTAAGTGCCTTGAAGTGATTTATGCAAGTTTACCATAACAAATAGGAGTAGTAAGCTGTAGCATTGCTAAAACATAAAAAAATGACTATGACAGACTTTTTCACAAAACAAATTGCAGCTTCAACATCTGAAGCATGGCTGGCAATGGCATACTATGTGAAAAAGGCATTTGGGAAACTTGCATAAATCACTTTAAGCACTTTATGTAGGCATAGCAAATGTTATATCAATGTAAATTTGTGTTGCCATTTCAGTGGGCCTATTTCCATTAAGATCCAAGAAAACTGCAAAGAGGTGTACACCTGCCTAGTAAGCTGCATAAGGTAGTCCAATTGTTCTACCAGTCAATCAAGTTACAGAGAGATTCAGGCCCTCACATTAAATTTGCAGTGCCCACCCTACTGGCAGTTTGATTTCCTTTGTTTGTTTGATCTGAAATCTTTGAGGCAGGCATTCTTCACCTCATGCACCTTGATTACTGTAAAGTGCTTTCCAAGGTCCAATCCTGCAGTTAGCTCCAACACCTGGAGCTAGTGCCAAATGCAGCAGCTCATCTCCTGAGCTCTGTTACGAGGTCAGAACAAATGTATTACTTTTTAATATTTTTTAATTAAATGGTGACCGGATAGTTTTTTTTGGGGGGGTGACTTACACCTGCTGTAATAAAGACATGCACAGCTTTGACTCCTTTGGGAACTCTAACTTTTTGTCATAAATGGTCTGCTGTTGGCCCACCCCATGGTGTGGAGGGCTGAGGCATCATGCCTTACCTCCTGCAATGCTGGCAACCTGTGTTCGCAGTGCAAGCAGGCCGCCGGGGGTCAGCTGAGGAGTGAGAGGATCAAGCATCTGAAGGACAGCTCTCCTCTCCCAGGGAGGAGTGGGGATAGAGTCCACTGTTTGCCTGACCCCTAGCGGTGGCTGGGGGCTGGCGCAGTGGGCCCACACATAGGGGGCAGATGTGGGGCAGATGCCCAGTGTGCCACATACAGAAGCATGCGCAGCTCGGCAATTGCGTCATTGCACAACACCGCGCTGCACTCAGGGAATGGGCAGAAAAAAAAGGAGCAAGAAAATTGCCAGCCAGCAGGATGAAGACGGCCCCTCGCAGGCTGCACACCTGGCTAACTGGCGCCTCTCTAGTGTGAGAGATGGGTCAAGTGGACGCCGGGGTAACGGTGCTGGGGGGAGTGGATAGAAGGGGCCCGGGCTGCAGGAGCATAAAGAGAGTAAGAAAAATAAATAAATAAACAGTCTGCTGTCAGATATGGGACCCATAATAAACAAACTGGTGATGGAAGAGGGAAGAAAGCTCAGCAGGCCACAGGGTCGGATGTTGCACAGAAGGTACTTACCTTGTTTATTTATGTTTTGTATGTTGCTATGGTTGTCTGTTGCCCACAGCAGTACAAAGATCTCTTTCACAGCCCCACTGATGTAACAGACGTCGCTTGTAATGGATGCAATACCACATGACAAACTAGTTTGTTACAAGTGGCGTATACTGTACTTCATACTCATTTAACCTTAGCTTTGCTAGGAGTTTCATACTCTGGTAGAAGGATACATGAAAAGCTTAGAAAAATGAAGAAGATACAGTGATAGAGTGATGGCAAGCCCAGTATATTCTTCATCCTTTCTGGAGCAAGATATCCTGTTTGAGGATAAGATGGGGTTGTGTGATGTAATGCACTGACTATCATATTCCTAAGGTAACAGACTCTAACCCCAGCACCACTTTTCAGTTGGGATCTAAGCTTATTCACAGATGCAGGTCTATATTTTTGTTGAGAGGGAGCTAAAAAAGGCAAATTGGTGACCTGTGGAGAAACACAGCAAGGACAATACATCAGCAGTAATCTTACTAACAGTAAGTGAAATATACCAATAAGTGAAACAGAAACAGAGAAACATAGACTTTGACGACAGACAAGGCCCACTTGGCCCATCCAGTCTGCCCATTTCCCTACCTATTGGAGAAGCTGCAGATCCTAGTTAACCAACAGCCTACTTCCTCCTACCTCCCAATAGAATTGCTTTATGTCTGTCCCATGCATTCTTGAATTCCCCCACTGTTTTTGACCCTATGACCTCCTCAGGAAGGCTGTTCCATGCATCCAACACCCTCTTCGTGAAAAATACTTCCTCACATTACCTCTGATCCGTCCCCCTCTATCTTCAAGTTGTGCCCCCTTGTTCTTGCACATCTCTTTTTCTGAAAGATGCTACCCTCCTGGACTTTGTTGATTCCCTTGAAATACTTAAATGTTTCTATCATGTCCCCCTCTCCCTCCTTTCCTCGAGGATATACATATTAAGCTCCTTTGGTCTCTCTTCATATGGCTTCTGGTGCAGACTCTGCACCATTTTTGTTGCCCTCTTCTGGACTACCTCCATCCTGTCTATGTCCTTGCGGAGGTGTGGTCTCCAGAACTGCAAGTAGTGTTCCAGACGGGGTCTCACCAACTGTCTGTACAGAGGGATAACAACTTCCTGTTTTCTGCTGGTGATGCCTCTCCCTATGCAGCCTAGTATCCCCCAGCCCTCCTTACTGCCCGCTCACATTGCTTACCTACCTTTAGGTCATCTGATATGACTACCCAGGTCTCTTTCCATTTTTGTTGTTGTTAGTGCCTCCCCCCACATTGTGTACTCTTCCCCTGGGTTTTTGTATCTCAGGTGCATTACTTTGCACTCCTTTGCACTGAATCTAAGCTGCCATACTTCTGACCATTCCTCCAACCTTGCCAAGTCCCTTCTCATCCTTTCCACCCTCCTTGTGTATCAACCCTGTTGCAGATCTTTGTGACATCTGCAAAGAGGCATACTTTCCCTTCCAGTCCCTCTGCAATGTCACCTATAAAGACATTAAAGAGGACTGGTCCCAGTACTGAACCCTGCAATACCTCACTAGTAAGCCCCCTTTCTTCAGAATGGACTCCATTTACTAAATCAATTTTAGCTTGCAGCAAAGCTATGACATTTTCTGGTGATTTAGGCCTGAAGGGAGGTCAAAGGTCAGCAGTATAACAAAACCCTTGGGTGGGACCTTTGTGGTATATTTCCACCACATTTGTCTAAAATGGGGGCATGTCCGGTGGTGCTGAGGTTTGAGGCGCTGGATACCACACCTCGTGCCACACTGGTGACCCAGGTTTGGGAATGCACTCGGGCCATCAGGGGTCAGTTGGGGAGGGATAGCATTGAGCTTCCGAAGGACTGCTGTCCTATCCCTGGGGAGGGATTGGGGTTCCTACCGCTCTACAGTGGCCCACTATGGAGATTGGGTTCTCTGCAGGAGTGGTACACAGGTGGGTGGAGTGCAGCGGACATCAGTAGGTAGTGCCTCTGATGTCATTGTACATCCACACTCCAGCTGGGGTACTATATGGCAGGAAAATGGCTGGACACGATCATGCAGCTTGATGGCCGTGCCTGACATTGCTTGGGAGGTCTGTCGTGGAATCGAGCTGGGTTCTGGTCCGGCCCAGCATGGGAAGGCATAGGGGGCCTCCTGGTGGGTTGGGGTGTGGCCACACCAGATCCCATCATGCGAGCGAGCCTGCTGACTCCTGTGCAGTGGGGGCCAGCGGCTGGATGCCCCCACCAATCGAGCTGCAGAATGCAGAGAAAAAAAATCAATACAAAAAAAACATTTGTCTAAAATGCACTCACAGGCTGAACCGCTTACAAAGTGGTTTAGCTTTCAGGCATGGCTGCCGCAAATCTGCAGCACCTAAAATTACGCATTTATCATTTTATTTATGCAAGCAGCCATAAAGCAGCAAAAGTGTCATAAATGCATCAAAACTGATGTTTTAACACATTTAATAGGATATAGGTATAGCCTAAAACAGGGACTTGCACCTATCTCCTCCCCTTTCAAATTCAGACCTATATTTTTGGGGAGAGGGGTAATGAGGCACTAGTTAAGTTACATGCACACTGTTTACTAAGGATACAGCATTAACCACCAGTAACTGTGAGCAGTCTTATGGTTACTTTAGTCCTAGCCACTCCTAGTTGGTACAACTTTGCGGCAGAGATATCTTGAGGTAGGGGAATACATTAGGATATGCAGGGAAGGGTATTCCACTTCCACACAATGTCAGTGTGACTTGGCTAATAGCACCTTCATCTCTGAGCCACAAAGTAGGTGTAAGACTGACACAGGGGAGCTGAGCTCATAACCAGTGCTATCACAGCGATGCAATAGTAGAGGCAGCAGCACTATTGGAAGTGACATCCTTCAAACATGGTATTAAACCAGGGTCCCTTCTGCCTGTCTCTGCTGGCTGTAACTGGCCCAGAAGAAGATTTAAATTCCATTGGCATTTTCTGCAAGACCAGGGATATCCTGAGTCTCCAGAATAACACTACCTGACAATGAGCCAGATTCTAATGCAATTGCCTTGAGCAGACAGATGTTGTTGCATGCTTCATGGCTGCAGCACTTGTCTCTGTATGGTCCGTACATTACCACTCTCTCAATAATTGCTTTGCAATTTCAAGATCAGGGGTTATGTTAATGGTCTCTTAATCACCCTCGAGGGGTATAATGCCCACATAGCAAGCAAGCAAACTTTATTTATATAAAGCGCCTTTCTAAAAACTAAGACACTTGTACAATCAACATGAATACATACAACAAATACAAACAATATAATGATTTAAAACCTTATAAAATTCAGCAAAGTCTTTAGTAAGACTTAAATACGCAACATCAGGATAGGCCAAGTTAAAGAGGTATTTTTTAACTGTTTCTCTCATATCCAATGAGGTAAAGTTCCACAGGGTCAGAGCTGCAAATGCAAAAGATTGAGCACCAGATGTCTTCAGCTGAACCCTGGGAACCTCTAGCAATCCCTTGCTGGTGAATCAGAGAAGGCAGTAAGGGCACAGGAGCTCTAGCAGGTAGTGGGATTCCTGGTCATGTAGGGCTTTTAAGGTCAACAGTGTGACCGTAAAGGTAATCCACCACTGTACTGGCAGCCACTGCAGTCCGTGGAGCATAAGTGTAATATGACTGGCCCTAGAAGTGCCAGTCAACAACCTGGCTGCCACGTTCTGCACTAGCCGTAAGCGGTGGATATCAATCCAGGCAGCCCTAGGTAAAGGGCATTGCAGTAGTCAAAACAGGTGGTCACAAAGGTGTGGACCAAAGCTGGAAGATCGTCTGGCAGAACTAGATGTTTCACCCTGGTGATGTTCCTCAAATGGTAGAAAGAGAATTGATTAACTGACATTTAACATAACTAGAGATGTAGCGAATTTAAATTCCGCTGGCGAAGTGAATGCGAAGTGGGCACTACGCGGAGTGGGCAATGCAAAGTGCTCACTCTGCCTTGTCATTACCACTTCACGTTAAGGCAGAATGGCAATGCAAAGTAAGGTGAAGTCATTGTTTTTATTGGACTTCACGTTCCTCATTATGATTCTAAGTGATCCACTTGGTGTTTCAGATTTGACAGCCCCCACACACACACACACACACACACATTACATGGCTTACAGTACTGTAAGTCACATGCTCTTTAGCTGGGCAGGAAGAAAGTGAATCATACAAGCAGACACTTTTACTTTCTCCTGTGCAGACGGAGAGAGAGAGAGGAGTGTGTTTTGTGACTGCTGCTACTTTGAGATCAGAACGAGGAGATTTAAACTTTGATTTAGACCCAACAGCTTTTTTAAAAGCTACATTTTTTTGTCTTTTCTGTCTGTACAATTTTTTACTTAATTTGTTCTTTCTGTAAATTTTATTTTTCTCACATAGAGGGACATCAGTTGCAAATTATGTCCATGCTGGAACTGCTGCTGGATCACCATGGGATCCCACATTATTTTTTTTTTCCTCTCACACTATGTGCCCCCCCACTCCTTCCTTGCTGTGTTATAAAATGTATTCCTCCACCATCCCCGACCCTTGTATGTAATTATGCCCTTTTTTTACGTTCGCTTGCGCACATGCGCAAGGAACGTCTTGGGAGAATGGGACACTTTGGAGGTGTGTCTCTCCTGTGCAATCCCCTGCTCCATTGAGCAGGCGTGGCAGTCCTGCACCAATCGACGCAGTGCTGTGTATGACAGCGGTGGTCTTCTCTTCAAAGAAAACCACCGCTGTGTGCTTGCAGCGTGCCACACCCCCCAAATCTTTGGTGCCACGCTGGGAGCCCACCCCAGCGTGGCAAACGTCGTCATCTGCCGGCAAGGTGCCCAATCCCCATCGGCTTGCATCGCCCCCCAGCTGATCTTATGCCACGCTGGGCTTCCACCCTAGCGTGGCAACGCCCCGTCGTTTGCCGATGCTGGTGCCCAATCTCCTGTCGGCTCCACGCCCCCCAGCCATCCTTCTGCCATGCTGGGAGCCCACCCAACGTGGCAAACGCCCGCAATGTCAATTGTAGAAAAACCCTGTAAATTAAAACGGTCGACGCAGTCTCCCCCCTCCACAACCTGCACCCACCCACTCGCGCACCCTGCCTCCCCACACCCCACCCCATACTTACCTCTGGAGCTCGCGCGACAATCATCGCTGGACCGGGAACACATCTGCACTCTTCAAAGCCGACCGCGAACTGAGGAAATGCCGGTAAGCTGTATAATGGGCTAGATGGGTTTTTTTTCAACTTTGTTGCATATCTTAGGTATTTTTTGGAATTTTTGCACCAAATTTTCAACATGGGGTTTTTGGGACCCCTTCTCATGAATTCTGTCACTGTCATGGCGTTATTCGGGGTCGAAGGGTGATTTCGCAGTCACTGCGCAAAATCACATTTTGGACCCAATTAACAAAACGACAGTGCCAGCATTCATAAGGTGGGCTCTCAGAAAGCCTATTTTGAAAATGTGGTGGAAAAATTCCTAAATATGACCGTTTTACGAGCGTGCGTTGCGCAGTTCCTACGCAGGCTCGTAAGTTCACGAATTTTCAGTATTTTCACTCCAGATTTTCAACATTGCCATTTTATCACACCTTCTTATGAGTAGTACAGCTGTCATTTTTCACATCTTACCCAAAACATGTTTCCGCCCATGTAGCGCACAATGGCGCAGTCGGTGTGCGAAATCAATGTATGGGACACATTAAGAAAATCACAGTGACACTGTTCATGAGCAGAGGTCTTAAAATGGCTATCCTTATGAGCAGTACAGCTGTCATTTTTCACATCCTGCCCAAAACGTGTTTACGCCCATGTAGCACACAATGGCGCAGTCGGTGTGCGAACTCAATGTATGGGACACATTAAGAAAATCACAGTGATACTGTTCATGAGCAGAGGTCTTAAAATGGCTATGTTGAAAATTTGGTGAAAAAATTCCTAAAAATGACTGTTTTACGAGCGTGCATTGCGCAGTTCCTACGCACGCTAGTAAGTTTGCGAATTTTCAATATTTGCACTCCAATGACTTCCAAATACCTAAACAGCACATAGAAGTAAGCAACATTCGGCACTGACAAATGCTTGTATTTCTTTGTCACTGATTTTTTTAAGCCATGTCCAAGTTCCAAATACCACTGCAAATACCTGCAAGCGAACGTTCGGCATTGACAAATGCTTGTTGTTGTCTTCCATATGTATTCTGAGCAGTGAAAGTATACTGTGCTGAGCTGCATGGGTGCAGCTTTCTTTCCAGTCTGTGTATGTACTATAGACACTGTCCAACTTTCTGACTTAAAAACACTTATTAATGAGCACGATGGTGGGGTGGTGAAGCCTGGAGAGATACTACAAAACAGGCTTACAATGCATCCAAGTAACTAGTAAAAATATTAATGTTGTGATTCACGACGTAATCGTAAATCATGATTTGTGACTGCATTTGTGACTGTGATGATAAAGAAATGCAAATGCCTATGGCTGTACTTCCCCAGGCCCCAATGAGGTGTGGCACAAAACTCACCTAATTAAAAACACTCATTAATGAGTACAATGGTGGGGCGGTGAAGCATGAAGAGACACTACAAAACAGGCTTACAATACATCCAAGTAACTAGTAAAAAAAAATTACTGTTGTGATTCGTGATGTGATCGTAAATCGTAATTTGTGACTGCATTTGTGACCGTGATGATGAAGAATGTGATTTGTATCATGAGTGACTCCTGATGATGGTCTTGACTTAAAAATGTATATTAATGAGTACAATGTTCATGCTGAATTATGCACCACATCTGTCCAGTACTCTGAAGGAAAGCTAAAGAAACAACTGTGACTTAAGTTAGAGATGGAGATTGGGCCCTAAAGAGATGCAAATGTACAGGCACACTGGAGAGATGCAGATGCAAAGGCACAACACCTAACCAGTGCTGTCCATCAGAAATTCGAATCTGGAAAAGAATACCTTTGCCGGTTGGGGCGGGCCACGGAAGGGGGGGGGCAGTGTACTGCACTGCTGCAGTAAGAGTCACTAGTACGAGTACCAGTAAAGATACCACAAAGAAGTGCAAACAATTACACAGCTGCAGTGGATAGCAGGTTCACACTGCTGAAATTATGTGGCACAATAAAAGGTGTCAGATCTGATGATGCATCCATCACACACATACTCACATACACACACTAAGTAATGCGTAGCAAATTGAAAACTTCAGTAATATAACCACATATTTTAAACAAACTAAAATTATGCACTGCTGCACCACAACAATCAGCAAAAAAATTTCAAGAATTATTTAAAAATATTACTGTGCGTACATTAACACAGTTATACAAGAAAAATATCACCAAAACAGAAAGCACTGTCTTTTTCTTCAAGTTAATCTACCTACACCACAGATACGCCCCTCCCCCAAAGCACACTTCCACTGTCTCTCAGTACACAGACTGAATGTTGTACATTATCATTCAAAATACACACACAAACAATAAATGCTCGATGTTATGGGCACAGGAGGGTTTCCTATAATCGATGAACTAAAGTTTCAGCAAATAAAATTACTCAAAAAGGCTTTTTTAACAGCTTTTACAAGGTTTGAATCACAGAGAGCTCTCAGAGCAGACTGTCTCCTACAGCTCCCTACACACAGTACCCCAAACTGAGGCTGTGCAGAACAATTTAGACCCATGTGACCTGAAATCCCATGAATCACTGCAAAATTCGCCTTTGGAGCTTAAAAACAAGGCAGAAATGAGTGAAAGTACATTGTTTTCAATGTACTTCACCTTATTAATTAGAGTAGTGGTTTGGGAAGGGTAGCATAAAGTCATTGTTTTTCAATGGACTTCGCGTTACCCATTAATAACGCGAAGTACTCTGCTTTGCGTTGCGAAGCACTCCTCGAATTCACTTTCATTCCTCATTCCACTTCGCCCATCTCTAAACATAACCCTAAGACTTGGGAGTGGCTTATTGCTATTATAATAAAATGGAACTTTTAAATAGTAACTTGCTCAGCATGTGATTGTGCTTCACACTTTTGTTAACCAAAGATTAATATAAGGCTAATAAAAGGCTTATGGACAATCAAGGAGCTCTATTTCTCAAGCCCTTTTTATAATACATAAAAACAAACTGTATTCTTTGTATTTTTGAATTTACACATGCTTTCACTTTGACAACTTTTTTTTTCTTATTCCTTTTTCTCCTGTAGCTCCTGGTCGGCACCCGTGTCTACCTCTTTGTCTCCAGCCACTGTCCAGTCAGTCCCTAGCTCCTTAGCGCCCTCATCTTCTTCCCCCACAACTTTCCCCCCGTGATGGGGTGGCGGGGAGCCCCCAACTCTCATGCCAGGACCAGATCCAGTTCCAGCAATGCCCCTGAAGCTGAGGCACCCATTGGACAGTCATCAATCCATCATGACCTAGGATGCCATTTTCCGTTTCCTTGTGCACCTTGTTACGGGGGCAAAGCCTGTAATGACTCCTGCGACAGGGTTAAATACGGTCCCATGCATGCCATGTCAAGTGTCTGCCGTGCTCCCTGCCCTTGTGATTGTGGCTCCATGTTGCCTACCCCCAGCCTCCACTAGGGGTCAGGCATGCACCAGCCCCAGGTTCCCCCTCCCTCCCCAGAGATGGAGAGCAGTCCATCAGATGCTCTGTCCATCTCCTCCCTTCTGACCCACAGTGACCTGTGCTCGCTCCCAAACATGGGTCGCTGGTGCGGCATGAGGAGTGGTGTCCAGCACCTCAACCCTCAAAGCCACTGGGCCAGCTACTTTGACAGTTTTTTTAATATTGATTGTAAATATTGTACATGGGTAAATGAAAATGGGCCCCATGCCCATTTAAGGTCTTATGAAATCTTTTAAGTTTCCTAATTTGATGACTTGAGCATTTGTGCAGACTCACTCTTGGCTAGTGGGTAAACCCAGTAAAGACTTAAAACAAGTTCTGCTCAGCCAGCCCATTGGCACTACCGCTCATGATGATGGAGACCTGGGTTTGGGAACAAGCCTGGGTCACCACAGCCCGGCCGGGAGGAAAAGGATTGAGCATCCCAGGGGGAAGGGTGCAATGTCTTGCTGCACTACCGCTACATGTAGATTGTAGATGTACAGGTGGAAAAGTGCACGGGACATGGGGGGGGGGACATACTGTGCTGCATATTGTATGAGAGTGCCAATCCAAGCTCACATCGGGGACTACGTCCCAAACACCGGCATCCCTATAGGGAAATGGCACAGAGAGAGGGTAGGAACCAAGCAGGAAAAACCCTTCCTCTGCCTGCCCACGGTACCATCACATCTGGTATATCCAGACTGAAAGGCAGGTAAATCCATCACAGTTAGCCAGGGCAGAGGAGGCATAGAAAATGTAAGTAAAAAAAATAAAATAAAAACATCTACTCAGAGTCACTATAGTTTATAAATGATGTGACTGACATTGACTGCATTTGTAACATGGGTTCCTAAAATACTGTCTTCAGATTCATCCAAACAGGTCACCTGATCATGGATTAATGCTCAGTAAACCCATACCCCGTCGTGGGTTAATCCCTTCTTAAACCCCTATTAAAGTGAACAGCTGGAGCTACTTACCATATACTGAGTGGGCACCGAACACTGTTTGCTTTACTCATGACTGATATCTCTGGAGGTTACAGTCCCTGTGGAGACAGGTATGCACTCCTCTCACAGCTGAGATTGGGGTATCTGTGGAGACAGGCATATACTCCCATCTCAGCTGAAGTTGGGGTCTCTGTGGAGATAGACTCACACTACCCTCACAATTGAGGATGGGGTCTCTGAAAAAACAGGCACCCATGCTTCTTACATCAAAGGTTGATGTCTCACAAAATGACGTTATGAAGAAAAACTGAAATTATTCAATGCTTATGGCTAGCTTTGCTATTTCACCAGATTGTGGCCCCACATTTTCAATTATAAAAAGACTACAGTATTTTGAATATTTTAGGCCAAAGGTGTAAAAAAAAAAGTTATGAACAAACATTGCCATTTTTCAATGTTTACTCGTACAGTACTTTTGCAATATTTTTACTTTTGAACCCATATTTTCAATATAGCCATGTTTTTCACCCCCATCGGGTGAACATGGCAGGATTACATAGAAACATAGACTTTGACGGCAGATAAGGACCGCTTGGCCCACCTAGTCTGCCCATTTCCCTACCTACAGGATAGGCCGCAGATCCTAGCTAACCAACAGCCTATTTCTTCCTACCCCTCACAAGAATTGCCTTATGTCTGTCCCATGCATTCTTGAATTCTCCCACAGTTTTAGACCCCACAACCTCCTCAGGAAGGCTGTTCCATGCATCCACTACCCTCTCTGTGAAAAAATACTTCCTCCCATTGCCCCGGAACTGCCCCCCCCCCCATCTTTAAATTGTGTCCCCTTGTTCTTGCACGTCTCTTTTTCTGAAAGATGCTACCCTCCTTGGACCTTGTTGATTCCACTGAGGTACTTGAAAGTTTCTATCATGTCCCCCCTCTCCCTTCTTTCCTCAAGGGTATACATATTAAGCTCCTTTAGTCTCTCCTCGTATGGCTTCTTTTGCAGACCCTGCACCATTTTAGTTGCCCTCCTCTGGATTGCCTCTATCCTGTCTATGTCCTTGCAGAGAAGGGGTCTCCAGAACTGGACGCAGTACTCCAGATGGAGTCTCACCAACTGTCTGTACAGAGGGATAACAACTTCCTGTTTTCTGCTGGTGATGCCTCTCCCTATGCATCCCAGTATACCCCAGCCCTCCCTACTGCCTTCTCACATTGCTTGCTAACCTTAAAGTCATCTGATATGATTACCCCCAGGTCTCTTTCCTTTTTTGTTGTTGTTACTACCTCCCCCCATTGTGTAATCTTCCCCTGGGTTCTTGTTTCCCAGGTGCATTATTTTGCACTTCTTTGCATTGAATCCTAGCTGCCATACTTCTGACCATTCCTCCAACCTTGCTAAGTCCCTTCTCATCCCTTCCACGACTCCTTGTGTATCAACCCTGTTGCAGATCTTTGTGTCATCTGCAAAGAAGCATACTTTTCCTTCCAGTCCCTCTGCAATGTCACTTATAAAGACATTAAAAAGGACTGGACCCAGTACTGAACCCTGCGGTACTCCACTAGTAACCCCTCTTTCCTCAGAACGGACTCCATTTACAATAACCTTCTGTGTCCTGTTGTCCAGCCAATGTTTTACCCAGGCTACCACCCTGGGACCCACTCCCAGGCTGGTTAATTTGACTATTAATCTTTTGTGTGGGACTGTGTCAAATGCCTTGCTAAAGTCCAGGTAGGCCATGCCCACAGCCCCTCCCTGGTCTACTGCTTTGGTCACCGAGTCAAAGAAATATATTAGATTCGTCTGACATGACCTTCCCGCTGTGAACCCATGCTGCCTTGGGTCCTGTGCCCCACTTGTCTCTAGGTACTCAACAATTCTTTCCTTCAGAAGTGACTCCATCACTTTCTCTACCACAGAGGTCAAACTGACAGGTCTGTAGTTTCCTGCCTCTGTCTTGCTCCCACTTTTTTGAAGGGGAATCACATCCACCTTCCACCAATCCTCGGGTACCAAACCATTCTCCCATGATTTATTAAAAAGAGTAGTCAGTGGTTTCCCTAGTCCCCCCCCCTTAATTCTCTTAGAATTTTGGGGTAAATTACATCAGGCCCCATTGCTTTGTCCACCTTCAGTTTTAGGAGTTCTTGCAGAACCCTTTCTTCTGTGAAAGGGCTGAGATCGACTCCCCTATCAAGAGTGCTTCTGTTAACTGGATTAGGCATTTCCCCCTCCTCTTTTGTGAATACTGAGCAGAAATATTCGTTCAGTATCCCTGCTTTTTCACTGTCCCCCTCTGCCCACCCACCATTTATTCTATTCAACCTCACTATCCTTCCCTTTGCCTTTCTACCTTCTCTGATGTACCTATAAAAGGTTTTACATTAATTAATGATCAAATCTCCTTCCAAAACCTGTTTTCAAGGTCACTGTACAAAACAATGTATTGGGTCACATTTCATAAGTGACAACTATCAGATTCATATGCTGGGGCTGAAAAAAAGACTATTATCTTGAAAAGTCAAAGTCACAGTCTAAGAAAACGACAATGTTATGTGTGAATCTTTACCTGATCATGATAATTTCATTATTGTAACTTGTGTAATTAATTTGTTAATTATCACCTTTGCACTATCAATACGAAACATCTACACAACAGGCACAAGCAGCCAAGCATTTGGCAATGACACATGCTTGAATTGTGTTCTCTCCCTAGCTATGTCAATAACAATGAGTAAACAATAATACTTGTTTCCACCCCTGTGATCATGCCTCTCCGCCTGCGTCTGAATGATTTCAAAGCCGAGCTGGGGCTTAAATGGAGCCTGTTTACACACTGTACTGCTGTTGCCAAGCAACCACAAAAATGTGAAAGAGAGAGGGACTGAGGAAGTTAAGCACAGAAAGTTTAATGAGACGGAGGAAGGTTAAAGAAAGCTGGGAAGAGAAGTACAGTACAATGAAACAAAAACTGCGAGAAAGAGCGACTGAGGAGGTTAAGCACAAAAAGGTTAGATGAGGTTGAGGAAGGTTAAAGAAAGCTGGGTGGGATTACAAAGAAAGAAAGAGAAAGAGGAAGACTGAGGAAGTTCAGAACAGTGAGGTTAAGTGACTTGCTTAAGGTTACACAGTGATCCGTGCATGGTGGAATTCAGACCTAGGTCTGCAGGTTCACAACTCTGCACTCTAACCATGTAGCTACCCCTTTCTCTGAGAAGGAACCAATTGTTGTGCTAAAGTATAGTTGATAGCCTTGATCTGGAGTGATGTATTGCAGAATGGCAACTGTGAATACAGTATGTTTTGCCCTTGTTGGGGCTTTTCAGCATAGTACAATCTTACTCTTACTATTTAAAAGATTCCAGGGTAGTGAAGAGAGAGTGTTGACGTGAATGGAGAAAAGCAGTATTTTTATGTGCCCCCCCCAAAAAAAAAAAATTAATCAAGTGCAACCCTATGTGGCTCTGTGGTTATAATTATATTCCTACACACACATGAAAACTGTGTGCAAAGCTGCAAGCATATATAGAATAATAGATAAATAACAGTGCACAACAAGGCTGTGTTTCCATGAAAGGGATTTGATGACGTCATAGACCCCAAAAGTAAAGCTCGAGCGATCTCTATGATGTCATCAAATCCCCAGGAGTGAAACAGAGCCTTGTTAGAGCATAGTTAACTACTTGCTATTTTATATAGTATATGGTTTTTGAAAATGCTGTGTGTGTGAGTGTGTAGCAGCTGCCCAGACTGGGAGGACCCGAGTAGATGGGCTGAGCATGAAGTAGCTCATGGGTAGTTCAGTGGGAACTTATTTGTGGTGTTAAGGCTACTGGATTTATTTAGTTTGAGGGGGTTCTGATCACCAGAGAGGACCTTGAGGAGCAGAGGTGGTGCGGAGATGAGTCTGGGGAATAAAGAATTTGTGCGTAACTGTGCCCAAAAGCTGTTTAGAGGATGGACTGTGAGGAGCATTTCAAAATGTGAGAGGTTGGTGCATCAAACATCTTGCACTTAAACTTGGAATGAAAAAGGTGTTGCGCTATAGTAGTGACACAGCTACTATACTACAACAACCTTTTTGACCTTTGACCTGTATTACCTTGAGATTACTGAGTGTATGGAAATTTACGCACAAAAACATACAATCATATACTATAAGGCAAATAAACTGAGAATGTCAGTCTTCTTTCTATAGTTTTCTAATGTTTCCTTACACACACCTAAAGTCATAGGATTGGAAAAAGGTACATGGGCCCAGTTCAATGTCTTGACATGGATTTTGAAAAATATTGGGGTCTCAAGACACCGCCCTGGAATCGCCAAGCTTAGAGTGCACAGTAGCGGTGATATGGTCTGGCAACAGTGTTTTCAGAAGAACCACTTGAAATGTGTCCACTTAACATACTTTTGACAAATATCACAAAATCCTAATTATACAGTTTTGAAAGTATGTAAGAGAGCAACTGGAAACTGCTGGCCCAATAGCAAGTACCTTTTTGACAAATCAGCATTTCAGCATTTGTACAGCTCCGACTGTGTTAGTGATGAGAGGCACCAATGAATGGAACTGGAGCAGCTGCCTTCAGGGGTTTAGTATTCTCCATTCTTTTCCATTTATTTTTAGGGAAGCATTGACATAGGTGCCAGAACCTATTGGCATAGGGAGGGGAGGGTGGAAGTAGACCCCCCGCTTTTGCCCATGGGTATTCAAAGTTCCCTTTTCATGCATGCAAGTTCAGGAGGGACGCAGTCATTGTCTCATTTGTCATTTTGTGTGTGCAGCTCAGTTTACAATTGAAATGGGAGCTCCTGGCAGGATGGATCCTAAAAGTACTTAAGATCACCCCCAATTAAACAGTCACCACCTTTCCCACCAGCCGCTCACCCATCCTCTATAAAAAGAATTTCCAGAATAAGAACTGTGGTTTGCTCTCAGACCTGCATCTTCCATACTGTACAAGATCACATAATACTGTGTTCTGCTCAGCTACGGAGTTTTTTCCAGTGGTGTAGGATTTGACTGGGTCATGATCTTCAGAAGTCAGCTGTCTCAGAACAATTCTGTCTTTTGGAGGGGAGGGGAGCAGAAAGTATCAGTCTCCTGACATGAGTGCCAAATATACTAAGCACATTTTTCTAAGTACTGTAAATTGCATCATTTTTTAAATTCCTGACTTGATTAAGGCAGATGTCTAAAGAAGTACTTAATATATTAAACATAATCATTCTATTGTTTTAAATCTGCCATTCCCAGCTTTAAAAGTTCACAGGACAATACTGCCTCAGAAATCGACCAGGGCTGAAAAAAAAAACCAATATTTATCCATGATATGCTTAGCATTAGGAGTCACATAAGTGACACTGGGGCCACAGTCAGGCCAGCAATGGACAAACTTTAGAGTAAATTTATATGATGGTCTTGTATTCTGTTCTTTCTTTTAAAGAACAGGGCCATACTGGAAGTTTTTTGTTTTTAATTTGCGCAAGAAACACCTTGGGACAGTACTGCATTTGAGAGGTGTGTCAGGGACAAGTCCAATGCAGAGCACAATACAGTGAGCTCGACCCTGAGAGACCAATGACTGCTGAAGCCGAGTGTGACAGCCATCGGAATTTCACAGTGGGGAAGCAGCCCACACTTAAAAGAAATGAAGTGCTCCAATGAGAGAGAGCTCTTTTATTGCATAAGTAACACTTCTAAGAAAAGACAAAGTGACTGCCACCTCAAGGAAAGCACCAGCCTCTAACACTTATTCCTTCCCCTTTCTTCATTACACTTTGTTTTGTCCCTTCTATTCCTCTCCCTCTCTCTCCCCCCTCTCCCTCTCCCTCTCTCTCTCACCTCTGCTGTCTGTCCCATTTTGTATTTCTTTTGCCCTTCCTTTGTTTTGGTTCTGCCGCCTCCTCTCTCCATCATCATCATCCCAGGGCATGATGTAATTTCACTGGCACTGGCTTCCCCTCTGCCTCCTTTGTGGCTGTAGCTCTTTTCCTTCCTTAGCTGCCCCCCCCCCCAGTTCTGTTACAGCCCCTCGGGGCTTACTATCTGCCACGGTGTGGCTTTCATTTACGTGGCTCCCACAGCGCTGTCTCCTCGCTCTCTCTCTTAACCCCACTTCACATTTTTTAGCCACCATGTGGCTTCCGATACTGGCAGCTCCTCCACCCTGCTTTGTACAGGACCCCCTCTCCAGCTCTCACTAATGCCGCAGTGCAGCTTTAACTCCTGGTGGCTCCTGCTGCCCTGCGCACTCCTCCTCAGCCCCACTGCCTCCTTGTACAGCCCTTCAGGGCTCTCAGCAGTGCCACTGGAGTGCCTTTACAGCAGCATCTTGCTGCTCTTCAGCTCTTCCAGCCCCTGGCTACCCCAAAGCCCCGTAGGGCATAACTTAAACAGAAAAACTGTCATCGGACTGGCGATCAGGAAGCTGGGGAGGAGGCGCTTTCCTACATGCCTCCTCCACCTCCCAATGGCTCCATTTGTGCCCTATCTGCCTCCTCTTAAGCCCCGTATGGCATAAATTAATTAAAAAACAGCCACCAGAGTGGCAATCAGGAAGGTGGAGAGGAGGTGCTTTCATTACATGCCTCCTCCACCTCCCGCTGGCTCATGGCTTTCCCTGTCTCCCATTCATGTGGAGTAGGCTGCAACCTAAGCTCCGTACAGGCTGGGAGTTCTAGAGCACCCACAGGCACTCTCACCATAGCAAGGTCGTACTATCGGCAGGCTGCCCAGCAGCCCAACTTGCTCCTCTGCTGCCACCACAAATAAATCCATCACTGCCCACAGCATAACCAGAGCTCAGGGAAACCCCTCTTAGGCCCAGGAAGGTTTAAAATTTATTTAACATAAATGCTGACCTCATAATATCAGGGCTAGCCCACTAGGCCACCAGGGCTAACTTTATGTTGTGCCCCCCCCCCCCCACTTGTTACAGGGCATTTCAAAGCCCCACTAACCACCAGTGCCACTTTTATTTCTACAGAAGGGCTACTAGCCCCCACTAGCCTCCACCAGCCCACTTAGCCGACTAACAAATTATTGGCCACTCTACCACCACTAGGGACAAAGGGTCCCAGTTGAGCCCCTACCCCTAACCTCACTCCCTTTTCTCTCCTTCTGCTTTCTTACTGCTTTTTCATCTAACTAACCTATTTCTCTTTTATTTTTGCAGGTCTGACAGGATGAGGGCTTCTACCTTAATCAGATAAATATTAGTTTCATTTCTACCCTGTCCCTTCCACCCTGCTGGACCCCCTAAGAGCTGTGGATCCTTTGTGGCCCTTTTTTTTATGTTTTCTTTTACAAGTATCTTGGCATCATCTCTTCGGACACCTACCCAGGCACCTTGCAGCAGATAAGTCCCTTTATTTAAAGCAGCAGTGCTGGATAATCAGGAAGTGATCAGTATCTAGTTTTAGTAGCGCTACAGGAAATATGGCGGCTACTATCTATTGTATGGCTTTCAACATGGCGGGCGGCAGAAATGTAAACAAAAGCAAAAGAAAATGGAGCAAATTATGGGGTGATAGCACAATGCCAGCAGGAAATATTACCAGGTAAATGCACAACAGAGCACAGGGAATTAACTGACAAAAAGGAGCAGATTTGTTTTAAAGGAGAACTGTGCTGACTCTAGAAGGTATTTTTCCTAGTAGAAGCTGTTTTTAAATATTGGTTCAAATTCTGTTATTGCTCTAGGTATACAGGCTTTTAGTTATCCTAGTGGGTGTTTCAGAGTTACATGCTGCTGGTAAGAACCATTTTAGAACTGAATTATGTAGTTTATGTCCCTGTTCCGCTTTTCTATTGTTGGCACAATGCATCTATGTTCTACTACAAAACTCTGGTTGTTAGGGACATAAACTACATCATACAGTTCTAAAATGGTACTTAGTGGCAGACTATAAAGTAGAAACACCCACTGAGGTTACTAAAAGGCCCGTATAAATGGAACAATAACAGAATTTTAACCAGTACTTAAAGACAGCTCTTATTTGGAAAAATGACTTACAGTTCTCCTTTAACATGCACTGCTGCTTTAACCTTACTTTGGGTGGGTTGACTGCAACAGATGTCCATGCCCACTACAGTCACCTCCGTTGTTGTTTCTTTGTCCTTGTAACCGCTTTCTGCTTGTGGCCGGTGAGGATTTTAGGAAGACTCGGCAATGCAGTAAGTTCCCTAACCCTTCTAGCTCTGTACTGGCTACTACACTGTTCACTTTCCGGGCTAGGGGCTTGCATTTCTCCCGTATGGAGTGTGTGACTCTGATTCTGTTGCACTGTGGGGTGATGTGGTTGGCAAACAACAGCTCATAGGGAGATCAAAGAATAATAAAAACAGGTACTGCTTGCAGTTTATAAGCAACAGCAGTATGAGGTGGTGGGATTAGAACTTGTTGGTATTGGCTGTCTGCGTAAAAACATCTGCAGCATCAAGGAACAATAGTTTGAAGCATGCAAAGCAATCAGGGCAATGTAACCATGCCCACACAAATTCCAAAGCTTTATATTTAAGTATGCTGCTCAACTACATGTCCATGCAAACAACAGTTCAGAGGGAGACCAAAGGCAAACTTGCAGTCCACATGATACAATTTACGGCACAAAACAGCTGTTAGATTGTTGAGACAGCAGAGGGAAAGTGTCTCCATAAGGAGATAAGCAACTTCAGGGAGTAATTGTTTGAGATATGCAAAGTTAACAGGGCAATGTAACCATGCCCACACACATTCCATACTTATATTCAAGTGTTCTGCTCTTGCAAGATCTTCTGTGTCCCTACTGCCTCTCCCACCCTCTACGCTCCACCAACGAGGGACTGCTAGAGATTCCAGGGTGCGACTGAAGACATCTGGGGCTCGAGCCTTTGCATTTGCAGCCCCTACTCTGTGGAATTCTGTACTTCGTCAGGTGAGAGAGTGCTTGACTGTCCAGAGTTTTAAATCGGCTCTTAAAGCCCATCTTTTTAGTCTCAAATTTCCTGAAGATTTTAGCTGATTGATATATTTTAATGTGGAGAATATTAAGACTTTTAATGTATTGATATAAATTTTAATGGATTGCTTAATAATTTATGTTTTAATGGATTGAATATAGGGGATATGTGATGGGCAACAGTGTCATATGCATTTTATCTTCACTAACAAACTGAGGCCCCTTGATTTCTCATGAGTGACGTAGCCATGAGTGAGAGATCCAGGGGACACAATTCCATGAGTGAAGATAAAAGGCATATGACACTGACGCACATCACATATCTGCTTTATACAACGAGTGCTATGTTTTTTAAATTAGTTCTTTACAGCCTGTTGCTGTTTTCTTCTTACCAGAATTGAGTTTTGTTTAGGGGTCTCCTTTTTTAAAATGGCCTCCTACACTGATAAGGTCATGCAAAGATGCTTAGGATTGCTCCGCCGTCAGGAAGGCATAACTCAGTAACCTGACTGGGATCCTTGCCAATAGTTACAACGGATGCCAAGACAATTTAATTTGAATTACCGAAATGAGAAAAAAAATACAGCTCTGAAATCAGTGTTTAACTGTCGCTTTGCTACCTACCACTATCCGCGCTACTGCAGTCAGTTTTTTTAATTTATGGAGGGATGGCTGAGGAGGCAAGCGTATGTACTGACAGAAACAGCTTTTTTTTTTTTGTTAAACTTTTCACATGTACAGTTGAATAAGTGATGTTGCGTGGGTCTTCAGGCGTGAGTTGCCACCAGCACAACGATAGCAGCCTATAGCTGCACTTTATAATTCAGCATTTTTGACAACACGTTCTGCGGCTGGAAACAACAAAAAAAAAGATCCAGTTGTCACACGAAGAATCCATGATTGTGACGTACCAGAGTGTGAGAATAACAGGAGTGACATACCTGATTCATAAGATACATTTTTTATCTATGAATTGGGTATGTCAGAAGGCAGGATATCATTTTTATCTGTTCAGTAAAAAACACGCGCTCGTTGTATAAATATGTATATGTGTATGACTGATGTACAAGCACCTTGACCACTGGAAAGGCTTTTTTTATAAATAAACTTGCTTTGCTCAGGTGGATGTCCATGCAAACATAAAGAAACACAGGCATACATATGCATGTGTTTTGACCCCAAATTGCTGGCATAGCCATTTCTTCACAGCACCTCACGAATATGACAGCTATACTTTTTCAAATGTGTTCTTGCATTCTGAATGGTGATTTTGCAGTCACTGCACTAAATCACCTTTTGGGAGGCAGGGTCATGAGAAAGCTATGTTGAACATGTGGCACAAAAATATTTAAAAAAACAATAAAGTTATCAGGCTACGTTGCATTTTGCTAACACACATTCATACCTTTAAAACACCCCTAACACATACACCATGCTAGGAAACATTCGGCATTGACAAATGCTTGTTTTTATTTCAACCAACTATGCAGGCAGCAATAATCAAAGCAATTAGGAGTCTCAGCCTCAGCAAGTTGCAAGAACATTTCCCTCTTCAGCAGGCAGCTCAAAACAATTACATGCAGTTACTCTAAAAGGGCCCAACCAATGAAACCCTATATACATTTCATTTGAGTAGGTAGGACTTGCAGGTACAATGAAGCCCCCCCCCCCCCCGTGCCCATGCAGGGCATCTGCAGCTGTCATAAATCACTGTTCTGCTCCATCTGCACCCAATCCAGTATAGGCGCAGCTACTCACTGGCATGACTGTGAGAGGTGAGAAGTGGGATGAACTTGCACTACACAGAATCCTGAAAGATGCCAAGAAACCTATTCTGATGCTCCAAGGGTGCGTAGCCTCTGCCACCCATGCATCTGCGATAGTGGCTATGTATCCCTAGGCAATCAGTGTAGGACTGGCCAGCCTGGCCAGCAATAAGCTATCACTTGCCCCACATCTCCATATTGGGGTCCAAGGGGCATTAGGTTACAAAGTGGGCCATAGCAGCATATTGCCAGTTCTTAAGATTTATAAATACAACTCACAGAGCCCATTTATTGTCAAAAGCTTCCTTCTGCAGCCTCACAATGCATACCAGTTACTCCATGCGATATATTTCATTCAACATGAACTATCACTTCTCCTGTTTAGAAAGACTTTCTGAGCATCTGTTAGTAATAACATGTCTTACTGCAATGACCGGAATTGAAGATTGATGCTTCTCTGTATTTTTGTCATTTAATCTTGTTGTCAACCACCTAGCAACTGATTATCTGGCAACTAAGAAATACAATTTGTTGGCAGATAAGGACTGCTAGGCTTACCCAGTCTGCCCATTTTTCCCTGCCAGTACTTTCACGACAGACCCTACCTGATATCTGGCTACCCCTCCCCCCCCACACACACACAGACTTTACTACCAA
Organism: Neoceratodus forsteri; assembly: GCA_016271365.2. Taxonomy (NCBI): domain Eukaryota; kingdom Metazoa; phylum Chordata; order Ceratodontiformes; family Ceratodontidae; genus Neoceratodus; species Neoceratodus forsteri. The sequence continues at coordinate 1,549,900,109 of CM057449.1, read as the reverse complement.
GATTACTTTGTGCCTATCCCATGCATGCTGGAAGCCCACCACTGTTTTCACCCTCACCACCTCTGCTGAAAGACTTTTCCGGGCATCCACCACTCTTTCTGTGAAGAAGTACTGTGACGCTCTGCCCCTTGCCTATGATTATTGTATGATATTGGTATTATTAATACATGGTCTGTGTATGACATTTCAGTGTGTGAGGAATCTGGCCTGTGATTCCAAGGTGTCAGTGGCTGAAAAACCACAGGATATTGTAAAACAGACCAGAAGGACCATTTTATTGACTTCCTTGCAAAATGGCATTGTATTACCTTTTTATGACCTGCCCAGGCTCTTTGAAGTTGAAACCAAATGTGACTTTCTGACATCAGAAAGAGGACATCATTAGGCTGATTTCTGTTGGCTTTTAACACTTTGGTGGCAGTGTGGGAATGTTAAGATCAAAGAAAAAAGGATGCCATATTTAGGAAATGTTTTTTCTTCTGATGTTACCATTAATTTTAAAATGCCTCCTGGTAGGAAATTATGTTTGGAAGAATTCATTCTAAAAGGAAGTGCTAGATGACTCACCAAGGGGGGTGGAGAGATAAGAGTTGAAAATGTATCAGTGAATCTGAAATGTGAAATAGCTTTTTGGGACTCTGAGAGAAACAGTTCTCTGACCTAACTTAAAACACACTTGCAGAGATAATACATTAGATAGAACAGATCTAAGAGTATTGTGGTAGGAGTTTGTTCTGTAACTTTCCCATTTTCTTTTGATTATAAGCTCTTGATAGTTGTTCTGTATTTTATCTTACTTGTTTTACAATTTTTAGTAAACCACCTTTTCTTAAGATACTGCCTGTGTCTTCCCAATTTTTTTGCATGTGGAGTGCCTGTATTTTTAAGTCTGACAACAGTTTAAAAGGCTTGATGGTGTTACTGAGCTTGGAAAAAGGTAAGAATATACCTTAGGCCTCTTACAGAGTTTTTAAGGGTTCATTTTGGAGACCTGACTTGGTGCCCCTGCCGAAAAGGTTGTACTGCAGTCCAGAAGAGAGTACATATCTGAGCCTGTAATTGGGTATGCTAGCATAAGGTTCACAGTTTGAATACCTCCAGAACTGGAGGCTAACAGGTGATTCAGACCTAAAGCAGACAGGAGGGTTACCCTGCCTGTTACCTGTTCACACTGTTGTGCTCTGAGGTTGGCACTGTGGGAGAAGACGGCCTGACTTGCAGAGTGCGTTTGTGATAGATTTGGTTGACTGCGGTACGATAACATGTTGGTAACACGAGCTTTAACAGTTCAGTGTGTCAACATAATACTGTGCAGCTCACTTGCAAAATAAGGAAGTGATTTATTTTTAAAAGAGAAAACAGAACGATATCATTTTGCTTACAGTCAAAGTTCCTACCTGTTTCATTTTTTTTTCTAAAGTGCAAGTTAGAGTCAATCAATCAATCGATCAAACTTTATTTAACCAGGCAAAATCATCCTTGAGCAAGCTCATTTGCAAGATGGTCCTGGACAAGTAGGACATATACAACTACAATAAAATTACCAGATAAGCAGTTTACACACAATGTGCAAATAAAAGACAGTTACAAAGAAACAGATAAGATCAGGGCTGGGGAGTACATAAGGTGAACACTATCCGGGTTGATAATTGACTGTATATATAAAGGATTCCCTCAAGACATGGGATTATTCAGACAAAGGTCACAACGTTACTATAAGATGAGGGATACCACGTAGGGTAAATGAGGGAACAACAACCGAAGGTTTATGAGTGGGGGAAAAACAAAGGAAAGGGTAGAGTCGGTGAGGGGTGGAAATAGATGTAGTTAAACAAACAGGTGGGAGTTGGCAGAAAAATCCCAAGGTGGAAAGAAGAGACGTGCTGGAGGAATACATGTAAGTGTCAAGAGTTTGAGGAGCTACAGGAGGTGGAGGAGGTAGTTATTTGCGGCATACACACAGGGCTCTCAGTTTGAGAGTGAGCAGCCTCCTGAAAGAGTGAGGCCCCGGGAGACAGTTTTTTGCATGCAGAGTAGCCATAGTTAGGGAAGAAGATGGCTTCCAACTACAGCAGGTACACTGCAGACTACTTGAGACAGTTGTACCAGGACAGAGGAGTCCAGAATGAGGGGAAAGCCAACAAGCAGAACCTCATAGATGCTCTGATGGCAGCAGATGCCCAGAGCATCGAGTCACAGACTGTGAATGTAAAGGACCAAACCTTGGGCACGGAGGGGCCAGTGCAGTGTCCAGATCTGGTAAGGAGGACAGCAGGGCCAGTGCAAGCCAAGGGTCACAGCAGCAGGGGAAGGTCACCAGCATTCTGGAGCCAGAAGCCATCAGGCTGCAGATGGAGTTGCGGAGGATGGAGCTGGAGTTCCAGAGAGAAGAGAGGCGAGAGCAGCAAGCTATAGAGTAGAAGAGGGAGCAAGAACAGCAAGCTGCAGAGCGAGAACGGCGAGAAGCAGAGTGTGAACAGCAAGAGGCTGACCGTGAAGAGCGTGAGAGCCAGAGGCAACATGAACTGGAGAAGCTATGACTCCAACCACCACTACCAGAGCAGGTAAGTGGCTTGGGTTTAACTGGAACTACAGGACTAGGTTACAAATTAAATTCCAAATTGATAGCCGAATTTAAAGAGGGGGAGGATATGGATGCCTTTTTAAATTCCTCTGAAAAAGTTTGCATTCAGGTAAATATTCCTAGAGGGTCCTGGAGCCTCCAGCTATCCCTGCTACTTACCAGGAATGCTCGGGATGCATTGGGTTAAATGGACAATGAGGACAGTAATGATTACAGCAAACTTAAAGCTGCACTTTTAAAAAAGTATGATTTAACTGCAGAAGCATACAGAGCTAAATTCTGTAAGCTCAGAAGACGTCCTGACATGAGCTATGAGGAGCTAGCCATGAAACAATGTCAGTTTATTAAAGTGTTGGCGGGAAGGGATTGAAGTAAACTCTGTAGGTAAAATTGAAAATGCTATATTGTTAGAGCAGTTTTTTTGGGCATGCCCAGAAGAGCTGAAAACCCGGCTGGAGGACCGAGATCCCAAAACAGTGCAAGAGGCTGCTGAACTCTCGGACCGCTATGCCAAGAGCAGACCTGGTCTGAGAGCAACTGGGGCAGGGGTGGCAGCGCAGAAAGGGAAAGTGCACCTTCAGGGCGGCTAAAACCCTCACTGCCTCCACTGAAACCAGTTAGCCCCAGGTTTCAAAGAAAAGATTTTTCTGAGAAAAGAAATGAATGTTGGGTTTGCCAAGAAGATGGGCATATTGCTAGACAGAGTCCCAAAAGGATAAGCAATACGCAAAGTGGGGCTAGGAAAGAAGTGGGTTGTCTGTGTGTCCCTGAAAGCATGCCTTTAAACATGAGAGAACACATGCACCCAGTCACTGTGAATGGTGTGCAGACACAAGGGTTAAGAGACACAGGGGCATCCTTGACGTTGGTAAAAAGGGGATCTGGTAGAGCCTGATCAGCTTATACCCAATAAATTTGTAACTGTACAAGGGTTCACTGGGAAGGAGAAAACATTGCCACTCGCTAGTGTTCTCCTAGACTGGGGCGAAACAGGGGGAACTGTGCAACAGGTCGCTGTAGCCAAAACTTTAGCAGTTGATGTCATCCTTGGCAACAATCTCAAACAGGGGATGGTGTGTGCAGTGACCCGTAGCCAAGCAGCAAAGGAAAATTGTAGTTCCCGCGACCCCATAGACGCCACTGTGGAAACCACTGGGAGGCTGGTTCCCCAGCCTGTGTCTCCTGCTATGGAGACTAATGAAAGGGGGGGTAGAAATTTCCCTGGTAGCAGTTAACCAAACAACTATGGAGGGTTACTCCGAAGAAGGAGGGGTGACCCATTACAATTTTTAGCAACCGCCTTTTCTTAGGATACTACCTGTCTTCCCAGTTTTCTTTTTGCATGTGGAGTGCCTGTATTTTTAAGTCTGACAATGGTTTAAAAGGCTTGATGGTGTTACCGAGCTTGGAGAAAGGTAAGAATATACCTAAAGTCTCTTACAGAGTTTTAAGGGTTCATTTTGGAGACCTGGTTGGTGCCCCTGGCAAAAAGATTGTACTGCAGTCCCAAAGAGAGTACATATCTGAGCCTGTAATTGGGTATACTAGCATAAGGTTCACAGTTTGAATCCCTCCAGAACTTGAGGCTAACAGGTGATTCAGACCCAATGCAGACAGGAGGGTTACCCTGTCTGTTACCTGTTCACACTATTGCACTCTGAGGTTGACACTGTGGGAGCAGAGAGCCTGACTTTCGGAGTACGTTTGTGACAAGTACTTCCTCATATCCCTCTTAAATTTCCCCTCTTCCAGCTTCGTTGCATGCCCCCTTGTTCTCATGCACCTTCTCCTCTGAAAAATACTCCCCTCCTGTACCGTATTCATCCCTGTGAGGTATTTATAGGTCTCTATCAAGTCCCCTATCTCCCACCTCTCTTCCAGTGTGTACATATTGAGATCCTTCAGTCTCAGCATAGGGTTTTTGATGCAGCCCCTGCACTATTTTAGTTGCCCACCTCAGGACAGCCTCTGCCCTGTCTCTGTCCTTCCTGAGATGTGTTCTCCAATACTGGACACAATACTCCAGACTGGGTCTCTATAATGATCTTTCAAATCAAGAGTGGATAATCGGCACCTGCAAGCAGTGGCAATGTTGAAATACAATTGTATACTGCTCAAACACAGAGATATGAAAGAAGACAGCATACCTTGGTTAGATCCCATAAAGTACTTAACTTTATTTCATGCTTGAGGAGCTGTGCTCCTTCCACAAGATGTCCCCCCTCTTCTCACGCAAGCCAAATCACGTCATCTGATGCATTTCATGCTCTCAATGCTTTTTGAAAGCCACTAGCCTTGCCTTTAAAAGCACCTCTATTAACTTCCCCACCACTGACGTCAGACTGACCAAACTATAGCTGCCATCCTCTACCTGCTGCTGCTTTTATGAATCAGGACTACATCTTCCTGCCTCCAGTCTTCTGGAGACACTTCTGTTTCCAGTGAGTTGTTGAATAGGGCTGTCAGAGGTGCAGCCAGTACCTCCCTGAGCTCCCTCAGCACCACTGGATGTACCCCATCTGGTCCCATAACTTTATCCACATTAAGATTCACAAGTCCTTCCTGGACTCTTTCCTCTGTGAATGGACTTGTGTCTACCTTTCCCCCAGTGTTCCTGCTGTTTTTATATGGTCCATCCTCCTCCCCTTGTACTGTGAATACTAAAAGAAAGTATCTGTTCAGGATATCGTCTTTTTCCTGATCCTGCTCTGCACAGTCTTCCCTTGCACTTCTTAACTTCACAATCCCTTCCGTCATCTTCCTCTTATCACATATGTCCCTAAAAAGGTCTTGTCCCCTTTAGTTACCCTACTGGCTATCCTTTCCTTGGTTTGCACCTTTGCACCCCCTCACTGCCTTCCCTGCCTCTCTCTGTTTTTTTCCTGATACACCTCTCTATCCTCTTACCTCTGCATTTCTTTGTACCTCCTGAATGCTACACTTACAGTCTTTACCTTTGCAGCCACTTCCCTTGAGAACCATAGTGGTATTTTTTTTTCTCCTGTTCTTGCTCATGTCTTTCATGCACAGGTTTGCTGCCTTCTCTGTGCCATCCCTTAATTTGGCCCACTGTTCCTCCACCCCATCCAGGTCCTCTACCCTGCTAGGTCATCTCTGAGGCATCTACCCTTTTTTTCACATTTGCCCTCCTGAAGTTCAGGTCCCTCTTCCTTGTGTGGTTTGCCTCCTCTGCCTTACTTATGTTAAACCACACTGTATGGTGACTGCTGATCCCCAGGTGTCATCCCACCTTGACGACTGTGATACTGTCCCTGTTTGTGGGCACTAGGTCTAGCCTTGCCCCATCATGAGTGGGCTCCCTAACTAGTTACCTGAGAAATGCTTCCTGGCAGGGAGTCTAGCATGTCCCTGTTTTTACCTGATGATGTGGCTGGGAGGCTTTAATCTGCTTCCAGCAGACTGAAGTCCTCCACCAGCAGCTCCTCCCTTTTTTCTGCCATTGTGTTGATGGCTTCCACTACTGCATTATCCAGTTCCTCTCCCTGTACATCACCCCAGTGCAAATGGTGGCTCCGGCTCCTCACTCCAGGGTGATTCATAGTCCTTCCAGCTCCTCCCCCCCCTTGTTCCCTTGCATTTCTGTTGCCTTGATACCCTCCCATACCTACAGCACAGCCTCTCCTCCCCTCCCTATCCTTCCTGAACCACGTGTAGCCTGCTATGGCATTGTCCCAGTCAGGGCTACCTGTGTACCTACACTTAGGAATGGCCACAATATCCAGGCCTGCCTCCTCCATGATGACCTCTAGGTCTGGAATTTCATTTCCAGGACTTCTTGCATGACCCACCACACCTTGCTCCCACTTGGCCTGCCACCTCCCCCTTGTGCCCCACCTAACTTTTGATAGCCTGTGATGAGGGCTGGGAGAGAGTGTGACTATGTGGCAACCCACTCCCCAACAAATTGCGGAATGGCTCCGGGGATACAGTGGCTGGATGGGGCGGGCGTGTCTGAGACATCCTGTAACTGTATATGTATCTTGATGCGGGGTGTGGGAGTGGGCACACACAGCAAGGATGTGGGGTGGTGCCATGGTTGGTTGCTGTGCCAGCCCCATAGCATATTGGGTGGGTTACGGTGTTGGTCGGCAGGGTACAGAGTTGGTCCGGGCGCGATGCTGCGTTTTATTGCGCCCGGCCCAAACCTTTTTAATGTTTTCCTCCCCATGCACCCCCTGGAGTTGAGAATCCTTTAGTAGGTGGGTGTGGGGCAAAGCCCCCATAGAAAATATTAAAAACTAAGTCCCCAGTGCCCTTTTGTTGTAAGCTTGAGTGTCAGAGTGCCAAAAATGTATTTTGGCACTCTTGACTTCTGCATAACAGCGATCACCTTTAGGCTTTTGCAACTATGACATAGATCTTAATTTTCCCCTCTGTTTCTGCAACTTTTATTCCTGTACCCTTGTCCACTACTTCTCTGCAGTTTCCACTTACCTGCTCCCTGGAGGATCTTCCTTCCCTTGGGTCCTCCCTTCCCACTACTTCAGTCTGGGGGGGGGCACAATTTATTGATTTATTTATTTATTGAATTTTGTTGACCCAGTAAGCCAACTGGGCCTAGAAGTCCCTTTTTCAGGGGTGACCAGGAAGGGGGTATACAGATGGTAATCAACTGAAACTGAACCAGATTAAGCTGTTGGTGGTATTTTTAGTGAATGGGAGAAATTTGGCCAGGACACGGAGAAAATTCCCCTCTCTTTTTCGATAAGTGCCATGGGATCTTTAACATCCACCTGAACTACCACCAATCCAGGCAGATGGGACCTCGGTTTAACGTCTCATCTGAAAGACAGCACCTCAGAAGTGCAGCACCCCTCTCATGCTGCACTACAGTGTCAGTATTGGGATACTAACCCAAGTGCCAGATGTGGGGACAGAACCCACAGCCTTCTGATCTCCTGGCCTCAGAGGCAAGTGTGCTACCTACTGCGCCACTGACACTGACAAGTTTATCCCTCCATTTGTCTTTGCACTACCCTCTCAGCTAGTTTAAATGTTCATTAAAGTAACATTTAAACCATTCACTGAGGACTGCGGTCCCCCTACCCAGATGGATGCAGGTCATCACCTCTGTATAGGTGCTCATCCCTCAAGGTAGATCCCCAGTACCAATGTAGCCAAACCCCTCATCTCTGCACCATTCCATCAACCATCATTTGAAGTTCCTGGTTCACAGTACATTATGTTTCTCTTGGCTGCAGACAGGCAGCACCTCAGCAAAAGCCACCAAGACTGCTAGTTGACTTAGGCCTCTCCCCAGTTCATTGAAGTCTCCCTGAACAATCCCAGCCCCATCCCTTGCTAGGTCATTGATCCCCAGGTGGACGATGACATCTAGCTCCCCCCCAACCTTGCCGCACTAGCGATCCTTAGGATGCGCTGCCATGTCTCCAAGCAGTGGCACCTGGGGGGCACCTTACCTCCCACTCACACCCCTTGCAGCTCCCAAATGCCACATAACAACTGGGTACCCCACTAGAAGCTGCTTCCTCTTCTGCTGGGCTCCTCTACCTCCACCTTGTGGCCTCCCTGGAGTACCCCTACATCCTCCCTTGCCACTACTTCAGGTGCCCCCTCCCAGCAGTCCCATTCTGCCAGAATAAGAAGGAATTCTGCAGTGGCACAGTCTAAGGAATGTGCCCCTGATCTGCCACCCTCCCGGAGCCCACCATAGTGCAGCCTGCCCTCCTTCTCTTAGGCAACCTCTGGGGAAATGGTGGTAGAGTCAGTGGCCCCTGGGTGGGGAACGGGGTCCTCTGGATCCTGGCCAGCTCAGCCTGGAGACCAGTGACCTCCTCTTCAACCCAGAGAGGTGTGTGCAGATGGCGCAACACCTCAGACTCTAGAATGTCTCCTGAAAAGCTGCAGCTCCTCATCCATTGTACTGCGCCACTCCATTAATTGACTTTATGTACTATTACCAACTGCTATCAACTGTACCTTGCCCCTACTGCCCCCTTCCTGTGTTTGGTTCTTTCCCACCTACACCTTCTATCGGTATTTAATGTACTGCACTACCCTAGATAGGGTGTTTCCTGCTTTCCTCTTTTTCCCTTTGCTTTCTCCTTTACTTGCTTGGCTATATCACACCCTGTACCCCTCTGCCTCTTTACTGTTTACTTTTTAATTAATCCTTCCTTTTATGTCCTTTTTATAAACAGTTTCTGAACCCTACCCTAGATAGGGTGTCCCTCCTATTCCTACCTGTAGCAGCTACCTGCATGTTACTTTCCTCGCACATACTTCCTACCCCACTACCTGTAGCTACCTAAACAGGTAACGGTAAACTAATAGGTACCCTGCCTTACTTTGCCAGTCAAGCAGAGCTCTCCGCGTGCCTGCTGTCACTTCTGGATGCCGGCTGATGCCTAAGATGTCCAAGACACCAGTGGTATCCTGTTCCACTCTTGCTCTATTTCATTCATGCTCTGGGACATAAGCATACTGGGACATGCCAGGTGGATGGGCTTTTATACTCACTTAGGAGCTTCCTGAAAAGCCCCGATTGGTCAGAGGAGATCTCATGACCTCGCTCTCTTCTGCCTCCGACCCGCTTCTGCTGCCCTGCAGATCTGAAAGGAATCTGAAATGTGGGCTATTTGCAAGTAAAAGTAAAAAGTCTCCCCTTCAGGGCAGCACTTGCTTGTTCCTTTCAAAAGTGTGCTTAAACTGACAGTGAAGCCTTGTTTTTATCCCTTAAAAGCTTCCTAAACTTTCATTTCAAAAGCACGCCAAAACTGAGAGTAGGGCCTTTTTATATTCCCTAGGAGCGTCCTGAGCAAAATGAGGCAAACGTTGTTTTTTTCTTTTTAAAAATTAGTAAACCTCATTAGAAATCTTTGGTAGCACAACAATTAAATGCTTATTTGTATTCCTAACCCCCATGTACACCTCTGACCCAGCACTCCCAATATTTCCATAGCTTCCTACTGTATACCCAAACTTAAGTGTGGGGTCAGTTTTATGCACTCTAGAATCTCTACAGCATCTCCCAAAATACGTTTTATCACACTCTCACACCACATCTAAGATTTTAAATAATAAAAAAATGCACTTTCCAAGCAACCACTCTCAGACTCCTCAGTTTGTGGGATGATGAACATTAGTTCAAATTTGTTTCCACTGTTTCTCAGGAGAATGTTAGATTCTCTTGGCCTTGCCTGTTAGATACCTATCCTCTGCAATTTGAATACCTCCATCCATCTTGCAGAATCTAAAGATTTGATGCCTTGTTTGTAGATTCCCCTTGTATCATTTCTTTAATTACGTTTACAAAATAATTTACATGGTTGCTTTTCTCTCCATTTTTTAAGTACTAATACATAGCATCTCATCTGAAAATATAAATGTATATTTGAAATGCAGCTTTTACGCAACCACCCACACCCCTTGCCTGAGGTATTTAAGGCAGACCTTTCAGCTTCCTTCAGAAGTATTCTGTCTTTGCTGCAGCCGGAGGTTCTACCTCTCCTTCCTTTTCTTCAACATTTGTCCCCTTGTGCTTTGGACCCTGCTTGGTTTGTGCTGGACTTCTACTTGTTTGTGCTGGCTTTCTGCTTGGTTTGTGCTTCTTCTCTTCTCCTCGGGCTGTAGTTGGTACTTTTCTCTCTGTTGTCTGTGTCTGCTTACTCCTGCTCTCCTGCTTGTGTTTCCTTTTGTTAACTTCTTTTTGGGCTGTTCTAGTTTTCAAGCCTCCTGTGTCCCAATTGCTCATGTGTGTGCTTTCCAAGCTTACATACTGCTGCTCCTTACATTCAGCATTTCCCATTTGCTTTTATCATACTTTTAGCAATCCCTCAGTTTACCTGCATTTGTTATCTATGTGCTTTTCAGTTCCACTTGCTGTTTCCCTGCCTGTAACAGTCTCCCTGTGTACACCTATCCTTAATTGTTTACACCTGGCTCCACACAGCAGTTCCAACTCACAACTTTTCAATTCCCCTGCTTGTTTTTCTAGCAGTTTATAGTTGCTATACTGCCAGTTTTATTGTTACCAGGATCCTAGGTGATAGGTTTAAATGCTTCATTGGCAAGCATTTAAACTAATCAAGGGGGGAGGCACTGAAAAGAAGCAGGGAAAGCCCAGCCTCCCCCACAAAACACAGTAGTGAGAGAGGTAAACACCAAGGTAGAGAAGTCAGTAGGGAGCAGGACGGGGGTAATGCAGAAAAAGGCAGTAAGGACAGGGATGGGGCTAAAAGGGGTAAGGCCATAAAAAAATGGAAGGTGATGAGTACCAATGCTCGCAGTCTGTGTAACAAGCTCCCTGAACTAGTGACCTTGATGGAAGAGGGATGCCTGGATATTGTGGTAGTCACTGAAACATGGTACACAGAGAACCAGGACTGGGATGTCAACATTCCAGGATGCACAATCTACAGGAGGGACAGGGTGGGTAAAAGAGGAGGAGGAGTAGCTCTCTATATAAGGGAAGGGATTAAAGCAACAGAACTAAAGATTAAACAGGAAGTTGATGAGTCACTATGGGTCACCCTGAAGACAGGAAATAGCACCATAATCCACATGGGGGTTGTGTACAGACCCCTATCTCAGGGGAAGGAAATGGACAAGGAAATGAAAGAAGGCATCCTTAAAATGGCAGAAAAAGGGGAGATATTGTTGATGGGGGACCAGAATATGACAGATGTTAATTGGAGTACCTTTGCTGCAGGCACATCCAAGAGCAGGGTCATTCTTGATGCCGTACAGGGGGCATGCCTCAGACAGCTAGTGTTGGAACCCACTCAGGAGGGAGCAATCTTAGACCTGGTACTCTCAAATGGGGAAGGAGAATGGATCTCAGATTTAGAAGTGGGTAGCCATCTGGGAACAAGTGACCGCCAAACAGTGTAGTTCACAATAAACACAGCCATCGGGTCAAGCCATACAAAAACAAGAGTATTGGACTTTAGGAAGGCTGACTTTGGGAAAATGAGAGAGTGCCTCAGAAAAGCACTAGCAAATGGGCAATCACAGAGGCAACAAGCCTTTGTGTGAAGCAAATCAACAAAACACAACGAAGGAAAACAATGCTATGGTTCTCAAAAGAGGTGGCAGGGGAGGTTAAGGAGAAAAGGATAGCATTCAGGAAATATAAGGAAACACAGAAGGAGCAGGACAGAGAACTTTATCAGTTAAAGCAGAAAGAGGAAGGGAAGGCAGTCAGAATAGCAAAGGCACAAACTGAGGAGAAGATAGCCAACTCTGTTAAGAAGGGGGATAAAACCTTTTATAGGTACATTAGGGAGCGAAGAAAGATCAAGGAAGGGATATACAGCAGAGACTTAATAAAGGGGAGGGAATGTGGGAAGAGGGTGGCAGTGAAAAAGCAGAGATACTGAATGAATATTTCTGCTCAGTATTCACAACAGAAGAGGAGAAGGAGGTACCTAAACCAAACAAGAGAAAAACTCTGAACAGGGGGGTCGATACCAGTCCATTCACAGAAGAAAGGGTTTTGAAAGAACTCTTGAAACTGAGAGTGGACAAAGCAATGGGGCCTGATGGGATTCACCCAAGAATTCTAAAACAACTAATGGTAGAACTAGTAACACCACTTACTACTCTCTTTAACAAATCATGGGAGGATGGGGTGGAACCTGAGGACTGGAGGAGGGCAAATGTGATTCCACTTCACAAAAGTGGGAGCAGGGCAGAGGCAGGAAACTACAGATCAGTTAGTTTGACCTCAATGGTACGGAAAATGATGGAATCACTTCTGAAGGAAAGAATTATTGAGTACCTAAAGGTCAGTGGGGCACAGGACCCAAGGCAGCATGGTTTTACAGCAGAAAGGTCATGTCAGATGAACCTAATAGATTTTTTTGACTGGGTGACCAAAGTAGTAGACCAGGGAGGGGCTGTGGATATGGCCTACTTAGATTTTAGCAAGACATTTGACACAGTCTTACACAAAAGATTAATATATAAGTTAGCCAGCCTTTGAGTGGGTCCCAAGGTGGTAGCCTGGATAAAAAACTGGCTGGACAACAGGACACAAATGGTAATAGTAAACGGAGTCCACAGTGATGAAAGGAGGGTAACTAGTGGGGTACCGCAGGGTTTGGTACTGGGACTGGTCCTCTTTAATGTCTTTATAAGTAACATTGAGATCACCTGGAAGGAAAGGTATGTCTCTTTGCAGATGACACAAAGATATGCAACAGGGCTGATACACAAGGTGGGGTAGAAAGGATGCAAAGGGACTTGGCAAGGTTGGAGGAATGGTCAACTATGTGGCAGCTCAGATTCAATGCAAAGAAGTACAAGGTAATGCATCTGGGAATAAAAACCCAGGGGAAGAGTACACAATGGGGGGTGAGTTAATAACAACAACAAAAAATGAAAGAGACCTAGGAGTAATTATATCAGATGACCTAAAGGTGGGCAAGCAATGTGAGAAGGCAGTAAGGAGGGCTTGGGGGATACTGGGATGCATAGGGAGAGGCATCAACAGTAGAAAACAGGAAGTTGTTATCCCTCTGTACAGACAGTTGGTGAGACCCCATCTGAAGTACTGTGTGCAATTCTGGAGACCCCATCTCCGCAAAGACATAGACAGAGTGGAGGCTGTTCAGAGGAGGGCAACCAAAATGGTGCAGGGTCTGCACCAGAAGACATATGAGGAGAGATTAAAGCAGCTTAATATGTATAGCCTTGAGGAAAGGAGGGAGAGGTGGGGCATGAGAGAAACGTTCAAGTACCTCAAGGGAATTTACAAAGTACAAGATGGTAGCATCTTTCAGAAGAAGAGATGTGCAAGAACAAGGGGACACAATTTGAAGATAGAGGGGGATGGCTCAGAGGTAATGTTAGAAAGTATTTTTTCACAAAGGGGGTTGTGGATGCATGGAACAGCCTGCCTGAGGAGGTTGTGGAGTCAGGAACAGTGGGAGAATTCAACAATGCATGGGACAGGCATAAGGCAATTCTAGTGGGGGGTAGGAGGAAGTAAGCTGCTGATTAACTAGAATCTGCAGCTTATCCATCAGGTAGGGAACTGGGCAGATTAGGTGGGCCAAGCGGTCCTTATCTGCCATCAGAGTCTATGTTTCTATGTTGCTCTACTTCAATTTAATCTTGCTTCCTTAGAAGTTTAAATTGTTTATGCATTCCTCATTTACCCCATGCTTGTGACATGCATGCTTGTGATATACAGTACCTACATGAAGGTATCACCATTCCGGTTTGTCCAATTTCATTCAAATGTTTGCTGCTACTGTACCTGTTAACCTACAAGGAGGTCTCGAAAAACAAACTGTACCTTATTTCTACACTCCTTTTGTGGTTCTTTGATACAGTACTGGAAAATCTTCATTTCACAATACTTTTGGTGCTTACAACTTTGAACAGTAATGACAAAACCTTTATTTCACTGCAATAATTTGGCTTCCCTCATGGTACTAGTTGGCTTGTATCCCTCATTTACTATGTTGCATTCCAGGAAAGAAAAAAAGTGTGGTCTAAATGTGGGTCTTTATATGCTGTGTGACCTAAGTGTGGTTCTTCAAATACATTGTGACCTAAGTGTGGTTCTTCAAATACATTGTGACCTAAGTGTGGGTCTTCAAATATGGTGTGACCTAAGTGTGGGTCTTCAAATATGCTGTGCAACATGTGGGTCCTATGTACGCTATAACTGACTTGTCACCTGTTGCCTTTCAAAACGCTTTCAATATTGGATGCATGCCAACCACACCCATACATTACTATGCCTCAAGGCTGCTTTGCAGCTGACGGTCTCGCTCTACACTCATGATGTCCGCATCTTGAACATGTGAAATTCAGGGTGGGGTCCTTCTTATCTAACCGATAGTGGGAATGTCCTCACTCTGGGTGGAGCTTCAGCCATGCAGACATGTAGGTGGCACCTCTTGCTGTAGAATTTAAGACTTCAGTTGTGAGGCGTAGGGCCCTTAAGCCACAGGGGGCTCCTTTAGCTTTGCCGAGCGGGTTCAGTGGCACTGTCTAAGCTAGTCTCCCTACAACTGCCTCAGGTTCACTTGGTCTGTTCTTAAGCTTGTGTAGGCCAGCTGAGTGCCTTCAGTGGTTGCTGCTCTCCTCCTCCTCCCACTTTGGGGGATGGTCATCTCATGTGGGAGTACCCTGTGGCTGCAGAGTGCATTCGCAGCCCTTCACGGCATTCCCGTGAGAGGGATGGAGTGAGGGCTTCCTCCAAATTGAACCTCCCCTGAATTGGGGTTCCCAATTGCAGCTGCAGAGCCATCACAAAATATATCTCAAGCCTGGAGGGAAGGTCATCTAGCCCTTGGATCCCCAGAGGTCTCCTCCTCATGGGGGGGGGTGGGGTTTCCTCTCGTCTGTGCCGAAGGTCATAATACTAGTTAGTCTATATAGTTATAGATTCTTAGGCCCCTAGATTCCACTGTTCGATGGATTTGGATGGTGGCTCTCCTTTGCATGGCACAGTGGCTCTCCTTTGCAGTTCCCTCTCTCCTTAGGAAGATATGCCCTTCTGCTCAGCTTTCCTCCCAATCAGCTCACACCTTGTCTGTCTGTGCTTGTCTCTGGTGGCTGTCATTCCACCAGCTGTTGTCAATCATGTTTCTTGGCTTTAGTGAGCACGTTTTCTGCTTAACGTTCTTTTTGGGGTTCCTTCCTAAGATACCTTTAGCCAAGGGAATCCTTCCAGTGGCATCTCTAGGGGTGGAACCCTCCTCCTCCTTTGGTACCCCTACAGGGTGATAATCCCTATGGAATAGAGAGGTGAACAGCCACCAAGGTTTATCAACAAGTTGCACAAGCATAACACAAAACTAAGTTGTGTAAGCTTATTGAAACACAGAAATGCAGAATCTGATAGCAGGTAAGGGCCACTTGGCCCACCCAGGCTAACCCTTTTTCTTGACCTATATGGGGTACATTATGGTGCAGCACAGCCTTTCTTCAATGCTACATTCATCTGAATGCATATTTTCCAGTGTCAGGATCTGCCACATTGTGCCATAGCACGTTATTTTTAGGGCTGTGGGCAGAGCCTATAGCACTATTGCAATCGCTCAGTAGCTCTAAAAAATGGCAGATCATGAAACCTTCCATTGGACTTTTGGAAGTATCCTTCTGAAAGCTCAGTGGAGCTTGAACCCCTCCGCCATGATCAGTCACTATGGAAAACAGCTGCACTATTTGGGCTGTGACTTCTGCATTCTGGTGCATGAACTGCGCATGCGCAATTCGTATGCATGCACAGTTCTGCTGGCGCCATCATGTTGTGAATAGCAAGATGCTATTCATCACAACTGCGCAAGCGCGAGTGCCATGCATGTGCAGTTGCGTCACCACTGCTAGCTCTGCAGCATTCTGTGCCCCCTCCACCAACTCAAGTGGCACACTGGGAGCCCATCCCAGTGTGCCCAAAGATGTTTATTTTTATCCGCTGACATCGTCCTCATGTTGGCATTATGTACAGCCCACCATACTCATGCGGCACACTGAAAGCCGCCCCAGTGTGCCTCATTTTTTTTCTTCCCCCCACCCCCGCTAACATTGGGGTGCCTAATCCCCATGTCGACATCCTGTACAACCCCCTCCCCCAGTTATGTGGCACACTAGGAGCCCACCCCAGTGTGCCCAAATGTATTCTTTTTCTGTAAAAAAGAAAACGGTCCATCATCGTCGCTGCACTCATTTTTTTCCTATAAAAAAGAAAACAGTCCCTCATTGCCGCTGCAGTCCCCTCCCCATCCCCAGCCTCCCACTGAGCATCCACCTCCCCACAGCCCCCCCACCTCATACTTACTGTGCCTCCAGAGGTCAGCACAGTCTTCTTCTCTGGACTGGGATACGTCTGAACTATTCAAAGCCAAACTGCGAAATGAAGAATCTAAAGTAAGCGTGCTATAATATCATTAAATGGGGTTTTCAACTTATGCTGATAAATCAGCCATTGTTTAGAATTTTTGCCCCAAATTTTCAACATGGGGTTCTTGGGAGCCCACCTCATGAAAACATCACTGTCATTTTGTTACTCAGTCACAAAAGGTGATTTTGCGGTCGCAGCGCAGAATCACCTTTTGGGACAGAATCATGAAATGACAGTGCCACTGTTCATGTGTGCAGGTCCCAAAACCCATGTTGCAAATTTGGTGAAAAAGTTCCAAAAAATGACTGTGTTATGAGCGTACATTGCGCTGTTTCTATGCACGCTCCTTACTTCGCCAATTTTTCAGATTTTCACTCCACATTTTCAACATTGCCATTTTTGCACACCTCCTTCAAAACAGTACAGCTGTTATTTTCCACAAACTGCCCAAAACATGTTTTCAAACCTGTGTCAGAGAACAGTGCGTTAGCTCTGCGAAATCACCTTTCGGGACAAGTGAACAAAATGACACTGGCACTCTTCATGAGGAGAGGTCCCAAAAAGGCCATGTTGAAAATTTGGTGCACCACCTCCAAAAAATGGCCAAGTTACACCCGGGCACTGAATAATTCCTACGCACATGTGTAACTTCGGTCACTTGGTAGCTCTTCACAGCCCTATTGGCTCTGACTAGAGTTTGTTCTAAGTGGCAGTGGCTAGCACTGCATGTGTCTTTCATTAAAAACATGCAGAACTGCAAGTCATTACAGGAGTCTTAGGTCATGTAGATTGCACATAAATAAATGATCAAGCTCATTGCTCTGTCAAGGCTACTGCTGGAGTTGCCTTGATGTTATGCTAAGCTTGACCATTTGTTTCCATTTGAATTCATGGAACCAAAGACTCCTGAAATGGTTTGAAAATTTGCTTTTGTGAGTAAGTGTGATACAGTATTCCTCTTGTGGCATGCATTTAAAAAAATTGTAAATACTGGATTTCTGTGTATGATAAAAGAGTGGCTTGAAAAAACTACCTTTTTTATCCTGTGCCCTTTTGAACTTCAGCACCCCACTTTTCCCCACATTCCAGCACCCATGAACACTGACTGAGTGAAGGACTTACTTAAGTGAGGGACAGGAGCCAAAAGGAAGAGGTGTGTCCACATAACTTACTTAACGTTTTTTGATGTTATACCACTGAGTTGACTGGAATGATTACGATTTGGCCATCCAAAAAGCCAAGGCAGACCACTACCAGGCCACCCTCACTTCCTCATGGGGGTGTGCCTGTAACTTCTGGGACAATATAAAAGAAATAAATGGGAAATCCCGCTCCCCTTCCCCAGCTCAACTTACGGTCAATGGCTTCACCTTTACTGACCCCACTGACATTGTCAACTGCCTTAACTCCTCCTTTACAGATCTTAGCCCTGTCCTCCTGAGTAACTTTTTTGACCCAACCCCCGACCCACCACCCTCAGATCCACAACACCCCCGGTTCTACCTATGCAAAATATCCATCCGGGAAGTCAGACCACTCCTGCTTAAAGCGCTAAACAGCAACAGTCCTAGCAGCGACTCCCTGGATCCAAAAATACTCTGGCTGGTCCTGGATGATGTCCTGGTCCCACTCACTGACCTACTAAACCAGTCCCTTTGCCTGGGGCAATTCCCCACAGAATGGAAAACAGCTATAGTCACACCTATTCACAAAGGAGGTGACAGGTCCACCCCCAGCAACTATCGTCCGATCTCCATCCTTCCCCCACTTTCCAAAGCCTTAGAAAAAGTGGTGGCCCCTCAACTCACCAAATATCTAGTAAAATATGACATTCTTTGCCAGAAACAGCATGGCTTCTGTGCTGGTACAGCGTTAATGGAGTTCTCCAACTTCCTGCACTCCTCCCTAGACCCATCCCATCCGCTCAGGGGTTCCCCAGGGCTCTATCTTGGGCCCACTACTCTTTAGCCTCTACCTAAACACCCTGCCCAGTGCCTGCTCTGGCAATATTCTCCTGTACGCCGATGACGCCATTATTTATGCCACCAACAGAAATCCAACCTCCCTCCAAGACTCCGTCCAACGCTCCTTCAATGATGCTGAAAACTGGTTTAAGGAGAGCAGACTAGTCATTAACCTCAAAAAAACGAAGGCAATGCTCTTTGCCCACCACCAGAACAAAGCCAGCAACAACCCCCTTCAAATCCTCCCCAGCACTCATCAACCACTTGAACAAGTTTACACCTACAAATACCTTGGGATCACTTTTGACTCGACCCTCACCTTTCATAACCACATTACAGCCTTCGCTTCTGCAGCTAACGCTCATCTTGGCATACTCTACCATCACAAGGACGGCCTCCCACATGATGCCCTCAGACTTCCCGTAATGTTCTCAATAATGTCCCTTGTCGATTACGGCCTTCCAGTCTATGGTGCTGCTGACTCCACAGCCCTCAACAAAATTCGACTCACCCTAAACACAGCTTGCAGACAAGTGACCAGTGCCCCTAGGCTCACCCACACATGTCAGCTCTATGACATGGCCAAACTCCTTAGCCTCGATGAGCGCCTCTGCTACCAAACTTGCCTATTAACTAAGAAGATTCTACTCGGGCTCTCGCCCCTGGCGTCTCTGCCTCCATCCAACTCAAACCTTCCAGAGTCACTATCCAAACCACTGACATGGTCACACTACTGGTACCCAGAACTAGGACCACCCAGGCACATAAGTCATTCAGCTACAGAGCCCCATCCTGGTTCAACTCGCTCCCTGCAGCTATTTCCAACACCACCAAAATTGCCCCCTTTAAAACTGCCCTACTGAACCAATTGTTCAACACCCGTTGCTGCACCAGTTGCTAAGAGATGCTCTGATGCTCTCAGTCACTATTGACATAGCCTTCTGAGCCGAACTACCCCTCACCCCTCTCCCCCATGGGCTCCGTCTCCTCTGCCAGTACCTGCTGGTACCAACCTGTCATGTCTGAAATGTTTTTTAATCACTCACTATGTTCAAGCAACTATGTAAAACTATGTTACTCTGTATGATTGTATTCTGTATGTATGTTGACTCTGTATGTCCTCTCTGTGATGAGGTATCTTTGTAAATGAGCCTCTGACTCAAAGGTTGTAAATCCGATTTATACAATAAATAAATAGATTTAGTGCAACATTTCACTCATCTTTTCCAAGTCCTCAAGGCCCTTTCTGGCCCTGGCCACCAGTAGTAGCAGCTGCAAGCCCCAAAGAGCTCTCAGAGGTAACTGGGCTCTTTTAAAAGGTGCCAGCCACAGCAGTTCTAAGCCCAGCAGAGATCAGCAATCACATTGTGGTGTCAAGGTGAGGGGTGGGACACTGGTGGGTGGGACTGCAGCATGGATCAATGTGAGGGAGAGGGGAAGCATCAGACCACAGGAGGATAAAAAAAAGTGTCAGGAAGTTTGAAATAAGATTAAAGTACATCTGGCAAGGGAAGGGGGCATGGATGCAGAGAAGGAAAGTCAGAGTGGAAGCACGGGGATGAGATGCATACAAATGAGGTGATGCAATTGCACTGTGGATGCAGAATGTAATCTGTTTTAGTTCCTCTTCAGGCTGCTCTCCCCTTTCTTTTCTACTCGCATTATGTCATGCATAGCTGTTGCATAGCTAGCCATAAAAATTATACGGTAGGACAATTTTACTTGTAAGGCATCCAGTCCCAGGGGCTCTGGACGCCTTACAACATACACAATTCAGTAAAAAGCACTGGAAATAAAATCAATAAAAATAACAAAAAATATAAAAAACATCAGAAAAGGAATTACACAGCTGTAGCAGGCCCAAAACTCACTGTGAATGAAAACAAATCCTGAATATAACCCAATATTAAAGTCTAAGGCAACTGCCTACCACTCTCTGCATCCCGAGTCACCATATTACGCTCTTTCCTCAAGTCAGAGGATCCTTCCCCTGCTTCTCAGTCTATATATATATCAATTCATGATGCAGACTCATTCATTCTTCCCAGACCATTACTGTCCCCAAAGTTTTACCTATGCTTTTTTAAATGCTGAAGTTCTTCCCTCGGCTTCCAATATTTCTTCTCAGACTCTATTTCCCAGCTAATTTAACAAAAAAGAGCATTTACTCATTTTTGCCATGGTAGGGGGATATGTGTGGGGTTTTGATCTACACTATTGCCAGGCACAGAATTCATATGACCCCTACATGATTATACAAGGATAAGAAACTAGGGACAGGAAGCACAAGCACAGCATTCGACAGAGATGACCACTTAATCTGACAGCTCTCCCATCCAGGAAATAATTCATTACAACTCCACAAAACCAGTGATCACTGTCAGGAAAATTATACATCGACAGGTGTATAAAAATCCAGACTAACAAAATCCCAAAGGGTTTCAAACTGGATATCGTGACTCTGAGAAATCCTTGAAAAAAAACAGCACCTTCGACTAGGCAGTCAGTGAAGAGATGGCAACAGCTCCCTCACAGAACACCATCACTGATGTAGCAGCAGTAATAAAGGGCTTCTGCAGATAAACTCATTTAAATCAGTAGTCTCCATGTTGGAAGACAAAGTGCAGACCTTCACAATGAAAGCCTGGTACACAGAGTTGTATTTATCCTACATAGATGAGAAGGATACTTGGCACAAAGGGAGAATACAGGCACTAGAAAGAATGGCTAGTCTGCTATGGAACAGGCACAACAACTTCAGATTTATGGGGTTTCCTGAGGGAGTAAAAGACAGAGGTGTCACAACTTTCCTCCAAAATTAACTACCCAAACTCCTGCGAAATAACTGGTGTCCCTGCTTGGAAACTAAATGGGCACCTCGATCCTTTGCCCCTCCCCCCAGAAACAAGGGGTCACTCAAGGCGAATAATAGTAACATTCCTCAAATTTCCTGCTAAGATAAGAATCCTGGCACTTATCAGGCATAGAAGATCCCTCCACTGGAATGGACATACAGTACTAGATTAATTTTTAATGATTCTCCTCAGAGTTTGCTCTCCAATGAAAAGGCTTTACTGAAATTCACAAGCATTTTCAAGCCTTGGGATTCCTGATCAGCTGCAATAGCCAGCCACACTAAGAATAAACAGGAACAGAGTTCAGAGTGAATTTAAATCCCCTGATGAGGCAGCTGCCTATATTCAAAGAAACTGGCCAAGCAAACAAAAGGACTTTTTTTTTTTTTTATTATTTTGTTTATCACTCTGAGGCCCGGGCATCCTTCTGGGGTGCTTTTCTTGGCAGGGTCTCTGCTCCCATGCCTGAACGCCCACTTACCAGTATCCTCCCTCCAGTCACCCAGTAGGTCCAGTCCCCTAGCTAACCTGGTACCCCCGGGGGAAGGTCCGCCCTCCCATGGCGACCTTGCAGACTCAAAGGTCCCTACCTGGGTGTCAGGGTGGGTAGGGAGTTTCCTGGCACGCTGGGCCAGCATTGGGATGTGAGCCTGCCCCTGGAAGTCTCCATCATCTCCATGGCGCCCGCAGAGGGTTCTTCTGACCTTAGAGTGACATCCCACAGGAGTGCAGCATGCAATGACGCAAGTGCAAGGCGGTCCCTACAAGCGGAGCCGCACTCCACCCCTTGCTTTAGCAGGCATGCCTGTAGTACCCCCGAGCTCCATCAGGGGCTGCTAGGACACCGAGCTTCCCTGGATCCCAACCTGGTAGAGGAGAGCAGGCCACCAGATGCTCTATCCTCTCCTTCCCCCGCCGACCCCTGGCGACCCGAGTCCGTATCAGAACCCAGATTGCTGGTGTGGAACGAGGTGTGACGTCCAGCACCTCAACCCTCAGCACCACCGGGCCGGCCAAACATAGGGACTTAATGGCATTGATGGTGAATTCTAGTAGAATTACACCACGAATGGCCACAGCAGGATGGTGGCCCAATCAGTCAGCTATGATGGCCAGCAAAGAGCCACAGGGATTGGAAACAGACTGACAAGTATCCAAAGGTAAAAGGGCCAACAATGGTGGATGGCACAAAAATCACAGTGGGCAGTCGCCCCCAGCCACCAGGAACAGAGATGGCAGGAGGGAATCTGCAGGCTCAGAAGACAGCATGGACTCGACTGAAGAACCAGCCCCTGAGATGAAGGAGCAAAGTTCAGTTGCACCACTGAAGCAGAGCACCACTACTGCCAACTTGGGGCCCTCCTGGTGGACATTGTTGAGAGGCAGCTGGCTCTGCAACCCAAGGGGTCAGAATCGCCAGGACAGCTGCCTTCAGTCACATAAGCATGGACTATGCATTAGACATTACCATAAACAGATAATTAAATGAAGGTACTTTCACTGGAACTTGAGGTAAATCAGAGATGTTTCCCCCTCTTCCTACTTGCCCAACACCCTCTGTATCCTCAGGTCACACACATCAAAGTAGATTTTGCATATTAGCTATTGCCTATTACTTCTTAACTTAGTTTGGCTCTGTTGGCATTCAAAGGCATTAGTTGTTGTTCCCCCCGCCTCCCACTCCCCTCTCCACTACTTATATCTCCTCACACAGCCTGTACTGTCATTGAAGTTAAACGAAGGTAGATGGGGACAATGTGCCTCAGACTAGGTATAGAAGTGACAACAGAATGTGTTTTAGTAATTTCAGGTGGTTGAACTGTCATAGTGGCTGTAGGGTTTGACAGCAGGGAGAAACAGCAGGAACCACATCAGTTAATCAGAGGTCCTCATGGCTCATCCAGCTAATCCTCGAGCTGCTACTGCCTAGTGTTCTCTGCAACAGTGTAAAATCTCTCTTCTCTCTTCTCTTTCTTTCTCTCTCTCTCATATGCACGTCCAAGAGAGAGGCAGGTACATGACTGCTCAGGAGTGGGCAGTCACACATATCAATGTAGAATATGCACAGTCCTTGCTACCAGTACTTGACTGAACTGGACTTTGCTGGCACTGGAGGTCACTTGATAATGCTTTTCCCCCTCTTACCACCCCTCCCTCAGCATCCTATTTATCTTCACATGACCTGTCCTGACCTGGAAAGTTGTTATGGTCTTTCAGTTTGGTCAATGGAGGTGGCTGCGAGATAATATGCTTTAGCCTCAGTTTGGATCTCTGTATCATGAACTGTCTTCATGGCTGTGTGATTTTGGCAGTACAATACAATTCCTGCACCCTTCCATGCTGCGTGCCACAAGGTAGTTCCACAGTCTCAGAAAAAAGTGCATCAGGAGGATGCACAGCGTGCAAAACCAGTCGAGGTTTAGCCATCCAGAGCTTTGCGGTGGTCCTATGTTTATATTTTAAATAAATTGTTTACTATCCGAAGCTTGCTATGGTGCCCGACTTGCCCTTTTTGTGTGATTTTGGCAGCAGGGAGAGAGGGCATGAGCTGCTTCAGCCAAACAGAAGCCACTACAGCTAGTCCGGCAGACACTCGTGCTGCTACTGCCAAGTGTCCCTTTGTGCTCATGTGAAATTCCCCTTTCTCTCTCTCTCTCTCTCTCTCTCTCTCTCTCTCTCTCTCTCTCTCTCAGGCATGCATGGGACTGAAGGGGGGATAAGAATGCAGCTGCATGGGGGTCAAAAAAGGGGTCATGGGAAACCTGGATTACTACTGGCTACTCCAGGAGCTTTATACCTCTCTTTCTCCTCCCTGCCAACAAATGATGTTCTGGGTAGCATATCAGGAATGGGACCACTGGGGAATCTGTAGTTAGTGGCCTCCCCCATTCATCAGTCTCATGCCCCTCTACTCACCTGATCCATTGCCATAGGGACCAGGCTGGGATGAAACTTCCAAGGGCCCTGGCAGAGTAATAAACTGCTGGGCACAATAGGGCACAGACAAAAGGCCCTTTCCCATATTGTTGACAAATTAAAGTGTTAACTGAAATAAGACAAAACTATACCATGCATGACTCTGCCTCACCCCGGCTCTATTTTTCAGAAAGACACGCCACCCCATGGTGATTCCAGAACTGCCTGGGTGAAAAGAACCAATTGTAACCCCCCTACAAATTGGGGTTTACTAAGATGTCTTCCTGGGCTGCCTAAGGCCCACTGTCAGTATGGTGTCCTGTGTCTGCAGTAGCTGTATGTATCTGCATGAGAGTGTTATAGAAAGCCTCCATGCCTGTCTCTTTAACAGAGTCATTATTCTGTGCTAGAAAGTAGTCTGGGCTGGATCCGAGTAGTTTAGAGCTCGTGACCGGCTAGGTGAGTGGTATTTCTGCTCCATTCTGCAGTCGCTATATGCGCAGAGGGAGCTCTGTTAGGAACTGTGTTCATTTACTGTTGTCTGTCTGCCTTATTAATAATTGTATAGAAGTTTGTTTAACCTGCCTTCTCTTGCAGCTTGAACTTTTTGCATAAGAGCCACCATTTTGTTTCTGGACTGCCAGAGTTGGATCAATCGAACCTCAGGGAACCTAAAATGGAGACTGTCCCCAGAGGTCTTGTGGGACTGAAATCTGTAGGAACTGCAGTTTTTAAGGTTTGGTGCCTAAATGGACCTGGAGGGGGAGCCCTTGCTGTGACAGACAGTTCCCTCAGCCAACCAAACCTTTTGGATTTCAGATGAAATCCCTAGAACTGACTGCAGTAGAGTCAGTTGTGAGCTGGAGTTCGGAGAGTGAACAACTCGAGCCATCGAGCCGCTGCTCCTGAGTAGGAGCAGGGGGAGAATCAGTAGGAAGGCTGCACTGGCCTGCCTGTCACATCTTCCAGTGAGAAATCCTGTGAATGTGAAAGTTGGACTTAAATCTAATTTCTTTGTTTGAGATCTGAAGCCTGAAGAGAAAGAAAGAGAGTGATCACTGCCTGAATTTGGGAGCGAAGACTTGCTCCAGAAGCAATCGGCCTACCAGGTACCGAAGTGAGGCAGAAGACTGAGAGGTTTGCGCAGAACCTCTGCTAAATTGCAACCGGACTTTACCCAAACTGTGACTAACAGCTGAGTTGCTTATAAGTGTGCTGAATGTGCTGTATGGGTTGCAATTTGATTCCCCACTTTCAAGTGTGTTATGCTAGCTGGAAGCTGCTCCAGCACTTGACGGACTAAATCTGAACTGCCTACTCTGGTCTGGGCCCTGCCATCTCAGTCTAGACTGCCACTCCTATCACAGAGACATTTCCGACAAAAGACCTGTTCAGGGATTCGGCTCCCTGATCAACACCATTGAACAGGTAGCAATCTCCTCAGTGAGTCATGTGGGCCCTGCTTCTCCTGGAAAACCAGAACACCATCCAGAGGTCTTCATCTCATCAGTCCTGCCTCCTGGATTGGGTAGCGTGAGTACTAAACAGGGCAGCTCCCTGCAACAAAGCTACAGTTGTGTGTCATCTGATTTACTTGTTTGGGTTTATTATCATGAACTGAGCTACACAGCTCCGGATTACAAATTCTGGGTTGATGTGCATGTAATTGTTTTCTTTCCTAAGGGCCCCAACAACAGCTGCAATGCCAGCCCTACCCCGGGCAATGCGTCAAGCTAGCCTACATTAACAACTGGGTACCCAGAGTGTGTGACTGTGCTAGAGGGACTCTTAGTGCATGTGTGCTCAACCTAAATCAGTCAGAATTAATAATCACTTGCTAAATTATTGCCCCATCCCTGTCAAAGCCCCTGAATAAATCAGAATTTGTGCTTTTGCATTTAACCTAGCTAACATGTGCCTTCGTGGTGGGGGTATTGTACTGCCATTGAACTGTTGTATAACGGATCTTATTTTACAGGGGGTCTCCAGGGCCTTTGCAGCTGGTCCAGCTCTGGTGGTAACTGTACAGAGTGTGGGTTTAAAAATGTTATCATATGGTACATGTGATTGTTTATTTGCTGCTATACTGTTTAGGCCACTAGAGGGGGTTGGTGGGGAGTTATAGCATCCCGGAGGGCTATACCAACAGCAGTTACGCTATCCCAGAACCATTCCTCTTTGTGGAGGCACCCGTTCACCGAACTCAGGCCCCTCAACCTGTGCCTAGTCACGCAAGCAGGGGTAGTGGCCCTTATGACAGCGCCACCTAGGGGTTACACAATCAAGCAGCATACAGGGTCACACAGTCAGAAACTGGTGAGCATAGCCTAGCAGCACTCAGGGCTTGCATATCATGAGCAACTGCTTCCCCTGCCAGCTGAGCAGCTTACACCTATAGCCATCCCCCCCCCCCCTTGACAATGCAATGCACAGCATGCAAGGGCTCAACTTATACCTGCTCTGTCACCTCTGCAGACCCAGGGAAATGGGGTCAAGGCTCCCTTCCACTAATCAAGCACGGTAATCCACATGACCCATACAAAACTAAGCCACTGCACAGATCATGGGCTGGACCTCCTTGTACAGTGCTCGTAATGTACACACATAAAAATGCACCAGTAAGTGTATAACCTACACAAGAGCCTAATGTGCAAGGATGAGCTGGGAGTGACTGGATTGGGCAACCCCACCACTGCACACACACCCAATGTCTCTTAAATGGTAACCGCTTACTGACTCAGTATCTGTTATCCTGCTTCAGAGACCAGCCCCTGAGGGACAGTGGGGTGACCACATTGCAGCTACTGATGCCCTTCTGCCCACAGGACAATATATTGCCCAGTGGTAGGGCAGCAGGTAGGATGCTCGCGATGTCTGACTCTCTGGGGGCACCGCAGGGCTAGGTCCTGGCAGAATATTAAACTCTGCTCACTCAGCAGCAAAGCCAGGCAGGCCTCAAAGGGTGCAGTGGAGGCCTGACATACTATACTCTAAGGCCCCATGCACACAGGAACACACAGTGAGTTCTCCAGAGAGATTATCCATAAGGAGAAATGCCCAGGCTGCAACAACAGACAGCATGCTAATGCAGGTCAGGTTTTGGTCACATTGTTCACCTCCAACACCTCAATGCTCATCAAAATCACCTATGACACAGAGGGTCCCACAGTTTATTCCCCACTTCTGATCCCTCCACACACACATACCCACATTCTTCCAATAGGCACTACCACCAGCTAATCTAATATTGGTTAGGTACACAGGACCCCAAACTACGATGCGCAGTGATGCTAACCATGCAGAGCAAGAGGTTCAGGGGCATGCCTGGCTACAGAGGCTCTCACAGGTTAAAAATTATTGTTATGATGTTGACACATGTATTAATGTTACATGTGATGTTGATTTTCTTGTTATTCTTTGCCTCACTGTTGCACTGATTCAAATTCCAAAGTGCAGACTAGGACTAATGGCAGGGCACAGCATGTTGTGACCCACCTTTGTCATGCCAGAGGACGGGATGATGCCCAGTCTCACAGAATTCACTTTGCATAAGGGCATCATAAGCATACTCAAAACTAACCCCAGAGGGATGGTACAAGTGCACACTCATACACGATTCTGCCTACAGAATAAGATGAAGCCCCCCCCCACACACACACATACAGTCATCTCATGGTTGCCAGCCCCATAAAGCTTGCCTCCTAGAACGTGAAAGGCATACACTCCCTGATCAAACGTAGACAATTTTGGACCATCTAAACAAGATGGGTGCTAACATTGCCTTCTTTCAGGTGACTCATATGATGCAAAAGGAGATAGATAAGTTAAAAATGGAATGGGTGGCCAAAGTGTACAGCGGCCCTTACACATCTTGAAGGCAAGAGGTGGCCATTCCACTGTGCAAGGGGCTTGACCTTCAAGAGAAAGAAGTTATCAAAGACCCCGGGGGTAGATTCCCCATTCTAAAGGGAGAACTAGCAGGAGACAAAGTTACCCTCTGTAATGTGTACACCCCCGATATGCCTCATCCAGACTTCTTCCACTCCTAACATAACACCTTACAGAAGTGGCAACTGGGCATCTCATAATGGGGGGGCATAAACACCATCACAGATGGTTTCTAGATAGGAGTAGAGCCCCACCGGGACCAAGATCACAGGCCTTCGCAACACTGCACTCACTGATCACAGAACTTGGAAAAACTGACATAAGGAGAACGATGCACCCTCAGGGCAGAGAATATTCCTTTTTGTCACATCCCATCAGGTATACACCAGAGAAGTTCTTTGGTTGGTCTCGCAACATTTGGTAAATGGCATTTCAGACTCTGAAACTGGGAAAATCCTGATCTCAGGTCATGCTCAGTGAGTTTCACTTGGATGCCACCAGGAATAACAGAGAAAAGCAGGGGAAACTGGAGACTCAATGTCAACTCTCTAAAATATGCCCCCTTCAGGGCTCAATTAGTTAAAAAACATACAACAATTCCTGGACAAAAACAAGCCCAGAAATACTTCAGAGGCAACCAGGTGGGATGCCTTAAAAGCTTTCTTCAGGGGCAGGCTTATCAGCCTGGCCTCCTTCCTAAAGAAGTGTCATACCAAATAACTGGATGAACCCATGAATGACTCGGAAATTAAAGCAGCAATCTGCTCCTTGTCTAAGGGGAAGCCCCCAGGAATTGACAGCTTTCCAGCTGAATTTTATGCAGCCTTTCAAGTGGAAATTGTGGGCATACTCATGCCTATCTTCGAGGAGGCGACTCAGACAAGGGCACTTCCACAATCAATGTGTACAGTACTGATAACTCTCCTGCCCAAACCAGGGAAGGATTCCTCCTTTTGTGGCAGCTACCATCCCATCTCCCTAATAATTGCAGGCTTTAAGATCTATGCCAAATTGAGGGCAACTAGGCTATGGACGGTAATACTCATGCTAAACTCAAATTACCAGGTTTTACTCCTGGGAGAAGGGGTATGGATAGCACTAGATGCTTGCTGAACCTCCTTTGGCAGGCTACAAGCACTTCCACAGCACTAGTTGCACTTGACGCACAAAAGGCATATGCCATGGTCAAATGGCTGCATCGCTTCCATACCCTGCAATACTTTGGGTTTGGGAATAAACTCTGTACAATGAGGCTCATGCAGCTGTCTTCACCAATGGAATGGCATCAGAGGCCTTTCTTCTTGGCAGGGGCGCTAGGCAAAGGTGCCCTCTGTCACCTCTGCTGTTCAACCTGGTGCTGGAGCCCCTGCTGCAAGCTATTAGGCAAGATCTTAAGATACATGGCCTTCAGGTAGGAGAGAAGCACATGGTCCAGGCATATACAGACGATATTCTCTTGATGCTAACTCAGCCAGAGACATCTATTCCAGCCTTGCTGGATCTAATATAGATTTATATCCATCTCAAGACACAAGCTGAATGTCTCCAAATCAGTGATCCTTCCATCACACCAGGAAACAGAGAAATCCCCACAATACCCCTGGGGACTCTCCCCAGTGAAAGACTACATCAAGTATTTGGGGCTCGACTTTGGGTGGGACATAGGTTAATTGAGGCATCTAAATCTGTCTTCAATTATCAAAACCCTGGAGTGGATCTGGTGAGGTGGCATCACCTACATTTCTCGCACTGAGGACAGGCGCATGTACTGTATATAAGATGATGGCTTGTGTCCAAAGTCATATACATACTAGACAACCTCCCCATGGCTATCTGACAGTGTTTGCTGACCCAGCTTCAAAACCAGATGATAAATTCCTTCTGGCTAAAGGACTTAAAGAGACTAAGCTTTGAGAAACTGCAGCAACAGCTAGCCCTGTAGTGCTGAGGGATGAGACACTGGATGCCACACCTCATGCCATGCCATGCTGATGGCCTGAGTTCGGGGGTGAGCTCAGACCACCGGCAGTTGGCAGGGGGGCAGGACTGGGAGATGATCATAGCGGCTGCTGGGCTGCTGTCATCTCCCGGATTGGGGAGGTGTAGTTTCTTGCTCTTGGCTGACACCCAGTGGAGACTGAGTGTCACTGCAGAGTCGAGTGCTGACGCAACGTCAGGGTGGGTGGAAGGAGCACTCGGTTTCTGTGAGTGCATGCACTCCACATGCACGCACTTGCCATGCCCACTGTTGCTCTAGAGGGCAGGAGAAAACCACAGAAAAACACATGTCACTCCAAGGCCCCCTCCACTCTCGGACCCTGCTCCTTGTGGATCCCCACTGGCAAGATGGTGGGGAGAGAGGCTGATGGAGTTGGGGGTGGAAGAGGGCCTGATGACAGGAGCAGGAGACAAGGAGGAGTAAAAATCTATATAAAATAATAAACTGCAGCAACATGCAGCAGCAGGGGGCACAACCTGCTGAACTTCACTCGGAAGCATAAAGCTCATGCGCTGTTCCACTTACAACAGGCCTCACACATGATGCCCTCGCACCTGTGCTCCACATGGACAGGCTGCAAGGAACATATTTTGGGTGACCTCACTTGTAGTACCATCCTTTTTAAGGTCCTGACAACCCACTTGAACACTCAACCCACCATCCAGCAAACTAAAATAGCATGGCCAGGGGTGGCAAAACACACATCCTGGTCTCACTGGTAATCTCCACATTTTGCAGTATGGCACAATATCAAATTGTAAACAGATTCCAAACCACTTGCTTGGAGCATTTGGGAAGGCCAAGTGGTGAGACACCTAACTAGCCTTCTGGACCAACATACCAAGATATTTAAATACCACCTTTCAAGGCCGTAAGAAACACATGCTCACCAAATGAATACTGGGCAATCTCAGCAATCACCAGACCAATAGACTCTCAACAGTCTAACAACAGCCAACCCTGGATCCAGTAAACTGCCTGCCGAGCTCCGCTCCATTTACACCCACTACCAGTTCAAATCTTGCCTCAAAGATTGTCTCTTGGAAACTTTCCACTGCCATTGCTTTCCTGAGTAGTTCTTCATTTCCCGCCTGCACTTACCACAAGAGTTTCTTGTCTATGCAACTCCCTTTGTAAATCCTCCAATTCCCCTTCCTGTCACATCCCTTACCCTCTCCTTCCCTCTGCTAGCCCCACTTTATCCTTTTCATGCTACTGCCGAGGAACATTGATTATCTTCTATGCAGCTTGCTGTATATAAGTTTCATATATGTGTGTGTGTATATATATATATTTCTCTTTATGTATGTGCACATTGGATTTATGTACTATATCACCTTGTATCATGTGGATTTATGTATTTTGCTGCCTTATACCTTGTGTATTATTGTAACCTTTAATTATTTGTCAGACTGTCTACTGTTCTATGCAGTGTTGTTTGTGTTTTACTTTGTGCCACTGTATGTGGCCCGGGTCATGCCTGAAAACGGTCCCTGTGATCAATGCACCTACCCAGTTACCAAAGTCATAAATAAATAAAAAATAAATAAATGTGGGATGCAACTTCATCATCACCCGGAGAATTTTCTCAGCAGGCACAGGGTGAAATTCCACCTAGACAGACACAGACACAGACAGCCCATCTGTGGGCTTCCCAAGCTGCTCCTGTGGCCCTGAGGCCACAGCAAACAGACCATCCAATTGACCCCCGGACAGATTCAGGTACACACCAGACCTCTGAAACTCGTGGTTTTGAATGCCGCTGTTTTGACTGGACGTCCAGTGGAGGAGCCAGGCACTGATTGGCAGCTTTGCTCCTTGGCTGATTTTCCAACGCCTGGCACTTCCTGATCTCAGGGAAATCTCTTTCTGTGCTGTGTTCTGGACTGAATTTTTGTTAATGTAATTTACATATGTCATGCATCAATTGGTCTAATTTCACCTGCCAGCTTAGCTAGTCTATTACAAGCCACTAGTCTAGTCTCTCGGTGATACTTTAGTGCTGTGCAATCTAGTGCTGAACAAACGGTACTGTATAGTAGCTGATGTTTGACTGCTTGACCTAGCTACTGAGCAAGACTGCTGCAGTTTTCCATTTCTGCCCTACTGACAAACCGTGCCCCTTCTCCACACTGGTCACTCTGCTAATTATTAATTTCTCTGCCCCACTTGTAATGCTGTCTCTCTAAACACCCTACTTTCTTCTCTGCCTTGCCTACAAACCCTTCCCTTACACCTCCCTGCTGCTGCTGTCCTCCTCAGATGTCAAAGCACAGACCCCCCCATTAACTCCTCTTCTAGCTCTAAATAATTGCCCTGCATTTACCACCTCTTTACCTCGTGCTTTGTCCTACCCCATTGCCTGCCCCCCACTGAGCTTGCTATTGTACTCTAACTGTGTTTAATCCTCTGTATTTCCCTCCTTGTTCCACAGACAGCCCATCTGTGGGCTTCCCAAGCTGCTCCTGTGGCCCTGGCTCTCTCCGAGCAGGCCACAGCTAACAGACCACCCTACTGACCACCGGGCAGATTCAGGTACGCACCGGACCTCCAAAACTCGTGGTTTTGAATGCGTTTGTTTTGACTGGATGCCCAGTGGAGGAGCCAGGCACTGATTGGCAGCTTTGGTCCTTGGCTGATTTTCCAACGCCTGGCACTTCCTGATCTCAGGGAAATCTCTTTCTGTGCTGTGTTCTGGACTTCGCCCACCCTCTCTCCCCCACCTCCTCACAGTATTAAATAGACCCTTACTCCACCCCTTTCCTCAGCCTAGCAGTTGATTGGTCACTCCACTGCTGCACATTTTCATGCTATTGGCCTCCCTGTCTTCAATACCTGACCCTCTTTCTCACCGCCCCTTTTTAAAGCAGTCCCACCTACAGGATCACACACATGCTCTCAACTTTTTCTGCAGCCACTCCATCTAACTCCTCTCAATTACTGCTCTACCTGCCCTATTGTTAGGGACCTCACCCTAATTTGACTATATACCCTTTCAACTACAAACCAGCTAGCAGTTAAGCAAGCCAGCAACACTAAACAAACTACCATGGGGTGCAAGCACCTACTACTACTCCTCACTACCTCTTTTGGCATTGTTGGTACCACATACGAATTCGGACCCCTACCTCCCCACTCTGAATCTTCATTGGGTGCAAGCTGGAAGAAAAGCATACACATGGCCACTACCACTTCCGGTAATGACAGGCTCTTTATCCTCCCACACCTCCCATACACAGTTATTGCCAAGCCAACCTTGCAAACCGTAACCTTAATGGTTAGCTTTCCCCCTAATTTAACACAGGCGTATAGACACCTCTCCCACCTGAAGTGCAGGCGACGGAAGACACAAGGAAAGATAAACGTCACCCTATCTGCCAGAAGGGTTATCTTTCTGCTACTGCTACTCTTTGGCAATGTTCACCTAAACCCTGGACCAACAACCCTGAGGAGCAGGGGGGACCATATAGTGAACGACTTAAAGATAGCATCGCTAAACTTCTGCAGCCTAACTTCCAAATTCGACTAGCTCCAGGCTTGGGTGACCATCCATGCCCCTGACATACTTTGTCTAACAGAAACCTGGCTGTCGGGTAGGATCAAAGATGGTGAGGTGGCCATCGAAGGATTCCAAGCATTTCGACTTGATAGAATAGGCAGGAAAGGTGGCGGCTGCGTCCTATATGCCAGAAACTCACTGAGTTGCTCCATCCTCCCCATCTCCAAAGTTGTGGAGGATTATGAGCTACTAGTGGTAAAAATACAAGTCGGCCTAAAAGGCAAGACTCTTACCATTGCCACAACCTACCTGCCCCCCAAGAAAGCCAAGGAAGGCCTTCCTCTTGTTATGGAAGAAATTAGTACACTCAGAAAGGGCTCAGAACTCATCTTGACCAGTGACTTTAATATTAACTGTTTATGTAAGGAGGCAACACCCTCCAGAGACCTAATCACCTCCCACAATCTCACGCAACTCGTAACTCACCCCAACAGGCAGAACTACAAGGCTGGTACCAGTACCCTCATTGACTGGGTCTTAGCTAGCTCATCGACTCGATTCTCTGAACTCAGGGTTCTCCCAGAAATGCTAAGGGACCACTCCCCAATCTCCTTTATATGGACCACTAAACTTGCCAAAAGCCCACCCTGCCTCATCGAGAGCAGGGTTCTGCGGAAAGGCAAACTTGGATCCCTGAAATTGGCCCTGTCTGCCTACAACTGGTCCCCCATCAACAAGGCACCTACGCTGGACCAGGCCCTTAGTTTTTTCACTGAGGGCTTCAATTCCATCTGTGATATCTATGCACCACGCACAAAATGGAAAATTTGGGGGGAGGTTAACGGCTGGATTGATGGCAAGCTCCTCTCCCTCCTAAAGGAGAGGGACTGCCTCTGGGAAAAAGCCTTAAACTCAGGCAGCAAGCATGACCTACAGTGCTACAAAACGGCTAGAAATCAGTGCACCAAACTTATCAGGCTCGCAAAAGCCAATTTCCATAAGACCCAGCTTAACAATACATGGGGAGATGGAAAGAGGTTTTGGGATGACATCAAGAACATCCTTGGTAAAGAGCAAAAGCAGCACCCTAAGATGCTCAACATTAATAACTCATCCTCCTCAGATCCGCTAGCCATTGCTGATGCCTTTAACCAGGCCTTTACAGACCTGTCCTCAGTGCTGCCTCCAGACTACCTTCTGCCTGTGGAGGACCAAGGTTGCACCAACCTGCTCATAACTAACCACCCAGCCTTCTACTTTAAGAAGGTGACGGTGAAGGAGGCCCTAATGATGGTCAGGAAAGTCCTAGGCAAAACCAGATTGGGGAGTGACGGGCTAGACATGAAGTTACTATCTCTCACCCTTGATATTCTTATTATACCCATAACAATGCTATTTAATAAATCCTTGGCCCCAGCTCAATTTCCAGAAGTATGGAAGCAAGCCCTGGTAACCCCAGTGCATAAGAATGGTGACAAGATGCTGGTGACAAACTATAGGCCAATATCTATCCTCTCCCCCACTATCCAAAGCTTTGGAAAAAAATCACTGCAAATCAACTCACAGAATACCTCAATAAGTACAATCTGCTCTGCCCAAACCAACATGGCTTCAGGCAAATACACAGTACCACCACGGCACTGCTGGAATACACTGACTATGCGCACAAGGCGCTGGATGAAGGCAAGTTGGTGAGGTCCATCTTCATTGACCTCACCAAAGCCTTTGACACCATCAACCAGCCTCTACTAGTTCTCCAGCTCCAAAGATTGGGTGTGGCACCAGACGCTGTGAATTGGTTCAATGACTACCTAACACACAGAAGCCAGCGAGTTAAAATCAGGCAGACGTTAGCCAGCTCCAGAGATGTACTCCTAGGAGTCCCTCAAGGATCAATTCTAGGGCCCCTGCTTTTCAGCCTCTTTGTAAATGACCTACCCACAGCATGTGACACCAAACTTATTCTGTATGCGGACAATGCTGTGCTGCTAAGCAGCAGCACCTCTCAGGTTGCCCTACAAACAGAACTGCAGAACTCTTTCAATAAACTCAAGGACTGGTTCAGTAGGCAAAAGCTGCTACTAAATTACAAGAAAACCAAGGCCATGCTACAATCCAGCCCCTACAACAAACACAAGCATGCTCCTCTCGAAATCACCAACAAGGCTGGTGAGCAGATTGAGCAGGTGCACTTGTTCAAGTACCTTGGAGTCACCATTGATGACTCTCTCCCTTATACGCACCACGTAGACTCCCTTGTCAAAGTGGTAAACACAAAGATCAGGGTCCTCTATAGGCATAAGAAATCCCTCACCCCAGAAGCACTCCAAATGTCAGTCTCCAGCTCCATACTCTCCACGATAGACTACAGGTTGGTGGTCTATGGAGCTTCTACTGATACTGTGCTCAAAAGGGTCCAAATTGCACTCAATAAGGCATGCCGCCTCACCCTGTGTGCAGATCACTACACTCATACTTGCACCCTGTATGAGCGTACAAACTGGCTTAACCTAAAAGACAGGATCAAATACCAAACTTGCCTCCTGGGAAAGAAGGCACGCCTCAGAAAAACCCCACCCTGTATAGGAAACCTGCTTGAGGCTTCTCTCTCATCATACATCACCAGAGAGAGGAAGAATGGAGCACTGCCCATACCATTCCACCGAACCTCATTAGGGCAGTGTGCTTTCTCCTATCGGGCCCCCCTCTGGATAAATGAACTCCCGATGAAATTACAAACAAACAGCCTGTCTCGATTCAAAGTAGGCCTCAAACAGCACGTAATGTCTAACTCAAAATGCACCTGCTTCTCAGGGCCCACTTGATAGACAGGCCTACCCCCAAGGTAACACCCAGCAGGGTTACCTAGAGAACCCTGCCTCCATTCCAGCCTAGCCAAGGGCTTAAGTAAGCTATCAGTCCTCTTAAACGCACTTGGTACTGCCCCTCCCAAACCCCCACACACACACACACACACACACACACACACACACTGTGACTGACAAAGCCCTCTGGAGCTGCTCCCCCCATCACAGCCCCCCATTTCGCTATCCCCCACCTCCGCTTCTGCGGTTGGTTTCAAACCCAGTCCCCTTGTTTCACTGTCACCCAGCCTCTCGCCATCTGGGTTAGCATTAAACCCTATACAGTTACTCTGCCATAGTCTATCAATGGACTTGGAGGTTTCCAGGGGTGTGCTACCTAGGGCAACCAATTAGAAATAGCTTAGTATTCAATTACAACTGCTCAGTTTTTTTCCTCCTATTTGTCTAGTTGTCATGTAATCGCTCTTCAATGCCTAATGATCAGGCCTCTGTAACCACTGAATATGTGTATTGTCTTATTGTCCACCCTAACGTGGAACCCTTGTAAATGAGCTCACGCTCAAAGGTCTTTCCGAAATACTAATTAAACATTAAATTAAATTAAACAATTAAGACAGAGCAAAGGCCTCCATTAGTCACAGACTGTGTCACGCTGGGCCATGACAGCTCACTTGAAGAGGAACAAACAGAGGATACCCTATCAAGGAAAAACTGATCAAACTCCTTGCATTGCTCATGTGTCAGAACTCCTCCGGACTGTAGGCAGGCCAGATGTAACAACCTTTCCACACTACCGAAGAACTGAGCTGGTCTGTTTGCCCCTGCAACAATCACCTGTGACAGGAACTCTGTCTGGAATCACTCAGGCATATGCAGAATTGTGTGAGCTAATCAAGAGCTGCTGTGATCTCCATATTATAAACTTCCACAGCATTCTCAACCCCATAGGTACACACCTGCAACAGGTTCGAGCCGCTCAGTATAACTACAACAGCCTACATTTATTAAAGGTCAATACTGAACGAACTGCACTGGGGGGTTAACATGCCTTGGTGGGGCCCCGATCTGAAAACTCACAGCATGATGATTTTTCCAGCTGATCAGATAAACTGCGACCTTAAACTACCCAACCCCAGTGAGAAAACCGGGTCCAAGGTGTGACCAAACTGGTAAGTTGCAGGGGTAACAACCTGTGTGAAACCCAACAATTCCATCTGCTGGAGGAATTGTTGACCAGACAAAAGGAATTTGTTATCGGGCCCAGATATTGAAGTCACCCAGCACAAGCCACCTGGGGGAACTCCAACATTAGACTGGTGATGAACTCTCCAAATTACTGCAGGAATCCACTCTCACAACCAGGAGGATGGTAAACGAGAAGGATGTTGCCCCTCACACCTGCATCATCCCTGATGGCTACA
Source organism: Neoceratodus forsteri (assembly GCA_016271365.2). Taxonomy (NCBI): domain Eukaryota; kingdom Metazoa; phylum Chordata; order Ceratodontiformes; family Ceratodontidae; genus Neoceratodus; species Neoceratodus forsteri. Next base: position 1,549,862,315 of record CM057449.1, on the reverse strand, counting down.
TAGTCAAACAACCTTGTTTGACCAACTGGATAAGTTGCAAGTCTCTGGCCAGATCTGAAACAGATGTCGGCCCCCCTAGTGCTCCCACCTAGGGCAGTGCACCACTGTATATCCCCATGGAATGGCAGACTCCAGCAGAGGGCCAAAGTCACCCCCCAGCCAGGTCTCAGTGATGCACACTAAGTCCACCAAAGAATCTGTGACAAAATTTGCTATTGTTGTGGTCTTATTCATGATGGACCTAGCATTACACAGAATTGCCCTAAGGGGAGAAGTCATGCCAGTGGACTCAGTTATCATATCCAAAGATGTTTCAGGAGCCCTCAGTATAGGTACTAGACAGGGAGCGTACACCTCCACCAGTTCCAGTATCCTGGGTATTTAAAATTACTTCACCTGGGAACTAGAAAATGGGAATAAGACAATTTATAGCTCATGCTTTCAAGGTGAGGCAGCAAGAGCTAAAGGGAAAATGGAAGCAAAACACTAAGCATGCAACAGTCTTGCAACTGCAAACCCCCATTAGGAAGGCAGGAGTTGGGAACTATTCTAAAAGATGAAGACAGTTTGGTAATGTATATCAGAAGAGAGGAATCCCCAAGTAACTTTTGGCACCTGTCCATGCTACAGCAGGAGGGAGAATCAAGGTATCAGCATGCATGTAAATGCCGTAGCTGCAATATTTGATGGAATGGGAATCTCTGAGATGAGACTGGGTGACCATGTGCCTCTGCAGGAGACTGGATGAACTATCTGGTAAAACTGAGAGATCCTGTTGGTGCGGTTGGGACCTGGATACGTATTTATCTAAAATTATTCCAGGCAGGATCTCATTTTTTTGGAGGTCCCAGGGAGGATACCAGCAGTTAACAGGTTAGCATAATCCACCAGTAACAGTTACTTACAAATTTAAATATAAAAGGCAAAAAAAAAATGTTAAAGTAAGTGCATCCAAACAGTAATCAAAGCAAGCTACAAAACTGGTTGGCAGCAAACAAAGAGTGTGAGCACTGCTATGCAACATGAACGTGATCAAGGAAAGGGAGATACTGGGTATCCAGTGATCAAGGCGACCAAAACTGGGTGCCTACAAAACCGGCGACTCAATTATGGCACCTGTGTTCATGGCTACCTAGCGGGGGGGTGACTAGATACCGGGGTGGGCAAAACACTGCAACAGGAAGTAGCGTGTGACATGCCGCACGAGGGAGAGGCAGGGAGGACGGTATGTGGGAGGGTGTGGTGGGAAGTTGGGAGGCGCAGGGTGCAGGGTTGGGTCGGCGCAGCGGGTTTTTGTTTTTGCCAGTAGGCGGCTTTACATTATTTAAGTTTTTTCACCCCGACACCCCTGGGTTGAGATCCTTAAGTAGGGGTTGCAGGTAGCTTACAACCCGCATTAAAAAATGAGACCCGATAGGTCTTGAAGCCATTTTGTGTCTGCTTCACGACTGCATCACGAAATTCATTTTCGGTGATGTACACTCACCGTAACGGCGATCGTGATTTCTGCGATCGCTGTTATGACATGAAACTGAGATACTGCACCAAAATAAATACAGGAGTTCTGACGTGGCTCGAAAGACTGGCCTTGAACAGTTGCAAGACAGAAAAGCACATTTCTCAGCTGGAAAGGGAGTTTGTTCTAAGTGTCTGGTGCTGTAAATGCAAAGGCCTTGCTACCAAATTCACACTTCATCTCGGGAACTGAGAATGTAAGTAATGCTGTACAACAGAGTGAACAGGCACTGCTTGACTGTGTGAGGTGGGCTAGAAGATAATCAGGGGAATTTCCTTGTGCACAGTTATACAACAATGAAAGCCAGTGGTAGTTATGCCTGCTTGAAGGACTTGGACAATTAAGCTGGTCATACAGGAGACAATAATGGATGAGGCTAAACCAGCACAACTTGCTGTACAAAGGATCCAAGGGCAGCAGACTGGTTTTGTTTGCACAATGGTATATGATGTCTCCACTGTCGATGGAAGGGAGCAGGAACTGGGACACCACTTGCTTATTTACATGAGCACTGAGACAGCATTTAAACCTGTAGGGAAGGTTGAGCCTGGCTCCCACAGTTGTTAAAATGAGATAAATGTGTCTATTGTATGTAAGTAATAAATCTGGCTAGATTCCTAAATATTGGAATATGTTGACTATCTCAATGGTGTTGCCACCTGATGCTATGTTTACACATGGATCAGCTAAACAACATAGCAAGTTCTGGGATCCAAACACCTTAGAAATAGTTTTGTTTATGTTAAGTATCAGGTGATTGTTTACAAGCCTGGAGGAGACTGTGTTCAGATCACTGTAGAGTACTGAATTAACCCCAGATATTGTCACTGCACTGTAGTGGAGCAAGGTATCATCTGCATACATACAGTATGTACATGACACCTCCTGGTGTGCTTCAGAAGGTCATTAACAAAAATGGTGGACACCATAGGGCCAAGAATTGAGCCTCGAGGAACTACACAATTTAAGATAGCAAAGTCTGGATTAATGCCTTGTAGGAACATTAGCTGGGTTAGTTGCTCAGGTAGTTTTGAGCCATTTGATGGCTGGTTGGCTGAGGCCTATGTGCTTGAGTAAGAGTACTGCATGATCCACTAAAGCCTTGGAGAGGTCCACAAAAAGGCCCCAGTGAGAAGACAATTATCCATAGTTATCTGGAGATCACTGGTGACTTTGAGCAAATCACGTGTAGTGGAATGCCCCTACCTGAAGCAAGGTTGCATGGTTGAGAGTAGATTGTGCAGACTGAGCTATTCAGTCAGCTGTAAATGAAGACACTTTAGAAGAACCCTGGAGAGAGCAGGAAGAACTGAAATTAGTCTGTACTGGTTCTCATCCTGTTTAGCCTCTCCTTTGTGGAGGGACACATCTCAGGCATATTTCCAAACAGGAGGCATCTCAACATAGGCAAGAGAAAGGTTTAGCAGCATGGTAACTGGAGCACAAATATGACATGCCACACGGTGGAAAACATCAGGTCAGGGGAATCAACACTAGCACTTCTGTTTGGGCTGAGGCCCTGTACTGCAATAATGACTTATTAGAAGTTAAAGCCTGGCATATCATGAGGACCAGGCTTTGGGTTGCTTGATGAGAAACCAGCTATGGGTGGCACCAAGACGTTCTACAGCTTGGCAGTGATGCTGAGGTTAGTAAAGTGGGTGTTAAAGGCACTCACAATGTCAAGGAGAGATGTGACAAGGTCTCAGTAGGGTTTCAGATTTGATCAATTTGTTTTTAAAGACCCATTTCTTTTTTTATTTTCGTTGTACATACACCTGGGCTAGACCAGGTGGCTTGTTCAGCCCTGTGCTAGGTGCTGCCAGTCATCCTGCTTAGCTCTCTCCATTTCTCCTCCTCCTCCTTCCTCTTAAATGGCAGGGCAGGCTACAATTTCTCAGGTAAAGCTTCATGAAGCCTGGTCCCTCATACATTTTCCTCCTAGGTTTTTATCCTTCCCCGGGGCTATGGCAAACAGGGATGCACATGCACCCTGGAACCGCCAGCCCCATTCCGCCCACGTGACATACTGCCAGCTCCCAGAGTATCAGCACTACCACAGGACCTTCAGCTGGTGGCAGCCAAGAGCCTGGAAGGCTTTTCACCTCACTATGGGACAGAAGAGCTGCCAGGCGGCCACTCAATCCTCTCCCAGCCCTCCCCCAGCCAACCCCAAGCAACATGAGCTTGTTCTTGAACCTGGGTAACTGGCATGGGAGAGGTGAGGCACATTACAGCACCTCCGCCCTCTGTACCACCAGGTTGCCATGGCAATTGGCTCTCTTATAACACCACAAACCGAAATCCACAGGAGAGGCATGCTAACAGTGCCTGCCACAAGTAAGCGAAGTAATTAATATTCCTTGCTGACCGCATAGCTTTTTTACCCCACCCCCACACACACACACAATCTGTAGTCTGCTTTACTCAATGCAAATTGCTACATTGGGAGCTGAAGCAGTTCAGCTGAACTGGTGAAGTTAAACCAAATTTTCAGCCCCGAACTCAAATCTGAACCGAAGCTGGCTCTGGCTCACTTCTCCCACCAACAGCCTTGTTTCTTGTGGCACTGTATGCTCCATGGCTTTTTGCACAATTTTTAACTTGATAAAGAGGTTTTGTTTCTCATCTGTAGTGCTATGTCTGAGATCCTTTCTATTAACTGACAGACTGACTGATTGATTGATTGAGTGACTGATTTCAGTGTACTAGGAATGGGGAGTGAGTCTCTGACCCTTTTCTGCCACCCCTGGGGAAAAGGGTTCAACAATGAGGGAAACATGTAAATTTCAATACATAAACAATATAAAAAACACATAAGCATATTAAATATGTACAAAATGTATACATTTACATACACAAAGTCTGTTCGCTACCACTGGAATTGCAGCTGAAGTTGTTTTTTGGGGGTGTCTTTAAATTTTTGTTTTAAAGTAGTGACTCTCTGAGGTAGTAAGAGCCAGTCTTTTCCATTTCTTATTCGTATTTTTGACTGTTGTCCATCATGGTATCCTGGATGTGTCCCTTCAGCATTTTATGTCTGAAACTGTGGTCATTTCAGTACATGTGTCAGAGACTGTATTTTTTTATTACTTGGCACTGCTTTAGTGGCCCTCACGCTGCACCTAGTACTATGCAATTCACAACTTAATTACAGTATACAGAGGAAGAATGTACCTGATAGGGTAAATCAGCCATTCTTAGATAGGTTTCCATCTTCAAACAAAAAGGAGATAAGCTGGGGGCTCCGTGCTTGGGCCTGGAAAACTGATGTAGAATGATAGCATCTTTTGAATCAACTTCTTGTTCTTTCCTGCCAAATGAATTAAAAATATTAATGTTGAAACACTACCATCCTGTATGAGGGAAATGGTAGAGTTCTTCTTGCCTTTAGAAGGCCATGCCTGCTACAAGGTGGACAAGAACTAAGCCTGGTCTGCCCTTATTACAGTATTTTTCTCAAATGTCTGTCATTGTTGATCATTCTGGGGTAGTTGAACTGCTTAATAGATTCAGATTAATTTTACTGAAATGTATAACATTCATAAAGAATTATTACATTTTAATAATCAATATATAAAAAACTACATCATAATACATTTATGCAAAAGCCATACAGCCTAATAAATTACAATAACAAATCACATCTTCTTATTGAAGAGGCTGGACATTACTTTTTGTAAAAACTGTGCAATACCATACGTAATGTTTTTTTCTGACAACAACAAAGGAGCACATTTTGCATTATCATTTCTAAAGTGCTTCATGTGCACTAACAGAACAATCCAGAATTCACATTCTTTCTGAAATGCTAGACAATTCAAAATGTAATGTTGAAATGTAATTGTTCTTTTGTACACATACCTTTGGTAACAGTATTTTTCGATATATCATTGTTCACAATATTTGGCAAATACCCACAAAAGTTCCTAATCTCGCTAAACATGCACATTCCTATTGGTCTTATTTTCACAAAAAAAGTAAAATATTGTTCAGCTCCTGATGATATTTTAAGAGTACTATAAACATCGGGCCAAATTCTCAAAACTTCAGGGGACTAAGTCCAACTCTAGCTGTGGACTGAAATCTCCACAGCTGCGGAGATTGGTATTCTCATCTGCCACAGCTGTGGAAGATGTTATGCCTGGTCCCACCAGCCATGAAGTTTTTCTGCAGATGCAGGGGAAAAAACACCCACAAGCTGCCATAAATCGTGGAACTGGTCGTAAACCAGCTCCACTTTTCAGAACACATTAGCTGCGGAAAAAACTGCAGTTCCGCAAGTGGCAACCCATTTGCACCAAGTTTTTCCCACAGCTGCGGGATTTGAATAGGCTTTGAAAAGCCAGTCTATTGACTCTTTTACTCTTTCAAAGTCTTTTTGAGTGTATATGTCCTTTACTCGTTGTATGTTTTCAGAGGTGTAAGCCAATGGATATGGACAACAAGCATATTCCAACCAAATGTTGCATAGTCCAAACTTTTTTACATATACCTCCAGTGATAAAAACAGTTTGTCAGTTTATATTCTTTAATGGTACAATTGTATAACATATCATTCCAACATAGCTTGGGTTAGCTGTCACCATCCATCAATTAAATCCTGCTCCATAAACGTAGTGCCCCATAATTACGTTAGCTTCTACAGCTAATGCACCACACTGCAATCTTAGAAATGATGTGGGCGTGTCTCTCGGTGCACTTAATGAGATCCTCAAAAAAAATGTGTAATACCTCTAACTTACAGAGTTTCCCTGACAGCATGGGCATACTTATAAGGGGAATGGGGGGGCACAAGTCCCCCCAATATTTTGGAGGAGCCTCAGCTGAGTACTTTTGTGCCCCCGATATTTGGCCCCTGAAAGAATAGTGTGCTACTTTGCTCAGCTTTCTTAGACTGCTTACATAAGTGAAGCAGTGAGAACAAGACCCACAAGTGGTTACCTGTAGGATCAAGGGCTAGGCTAGGCTGTGGGTTACTGCCGGGCTGCTGGGCAGGGAGCCTAGGATGGGAGCAGTCGGACGAGCAGAGCAGGAAGCAGGCAAGCAGCACAGCACTCTAACAGGGGATAGCCATGAGATGAGTCCAGCGGAGACAAAGGGGAATAGGAAGGGGGGTCATAGAAGCACAGACAGGCCACAGTGCACATCATGAGCTGGGAAAAGGGATGGAGCAAGGGGGTGCAAGAGGGAGGGAGAGACATACAGAACAGAAGGCGTAAGTGGGACCAGAGCAGGGATGAGAGAGGGAAACTGGCTTGAGGAGCCCTGATGTGGGGAGAAGGAAGAGAAAAGACTGAACTGAGGAGCACGTGTGCTTGAGAGCTGTATGGTCTACGGGATGGAGCTCAGAGATGTCTGTGTGTGAGGGGTTGCGGGGTGCCTGTGGGATTACTGCCAGGCTGACATTGACCTTCACAAAAGGCCCATGCCGCTGAGCTGGGACAGGTGTGACTTCAAGTGAGCAAGGTGAGTGTGAATGGCTGAACCATGCCACATGCATGAGGTGAGGAGGTGTGAATGGATTGGGATGGGAAGCTGTTAGCTACATGTTTTGTCTGTCAATCGGGTACACGCTATTTGCCCTTTCAAGTTTTAAACTGATTTTTGGCACAACTCCACAAGATGGTCTTTAAGACGGGATAAAAGGCTTGCAATCTGCAGCCTGCTCTATTTGCTGACATTCCCTTCTGATGGCTGCTGCTGCCTCTCTGGCTTGACCAGTGACCAGTGCCACAACCAGTCCACGTCACCTCTGAGAATATTACTTTGGCTGCTCCTGCTGGCTGCTGCAACTCAGCTCTCTATCTGTAAGGGTAAGTGTTTATGTTTATACTGCTGTTTCATGGTGATTCAAAAAATGCGGTCTCCTGTGTGCCACCTGACTTTGTCTGCTTCGGTAGGGGCTGCTGGCTAGGTGGTTGGTTATGGTTAGCCTAGCCAACAATGTGCCAAAAACACAGTCAAATGTAAGTAAATCAATGTGAACAGAACAGAGAAAGAAACGTACCTCCAGTCACGTTGTATTTTTCTTTTAGCAAGGATTAAGGATTTTCTGTGTGACCAAACAAATATAAAAAAAATCAAACTATATAGATGGGTAGATGAACAGTGTGTGGTGAGGTGGAGTGCTTGAAAGGCAGGGAGGTATTTGTTTTCTGTTTAAAAAATAACTACACCGTGTGAGTGCTCCTCCTTAATGTGTTTAAATTAGCAGTAACTGCTGCTTTAAACTCAATAAGGAAGAGCAGCCAGCCACACCATGTAATTTTTGTTGGTTTTAAACACAACAGTACTAATGTGGAGAAGCTGCACTATAATAAATTGTATTGCTGCTTTAAATGCAATAATATTAAGGAGCAGCCATACTGCGTTTTTTTTTGTTTTTTTTATGAACAAATAACAAAATACCCCCAGCCCTACCTTTCCAAGCCCCCCATGATACTGCACACTGTTCATTCACTTACCTGCATTGTCTGTTTTACAAAATGTCTTAGTTTAGTCACACAGAACATCCTTTATGCATGCTAAATGAAAAACACAAGGAAAAAGACTGGACATACATATGCTGTTTTCTTCATTCCCTTCAAGAGCATATGTATGTATGTATGTATGTGTATAGATATATAGATATTTATGCAAAGCCAGTGAGGATAAAGTCTGGAAAATATTTTCAATATCTGCAGGGAGGTCAGACCTACAGTAAGGATATCATGTTTATCCTCACTGTGGGTCCCCCGTGCCACAGTTTATCCACATAGTAAGTAGTGACTGGCTGGAGCTGGCAGCAAGAGCTGTGAGCTCCAATCACATACAGTTGCACAGCTATCACTTTCCAGCTCATCTTTCCCACAACAGACCAGTTTAATTTGTCTGCTGTTGAACACCAAGCACTTTCACTTCCCCCTCCCAATGCAAGCGAAAAAGCACTCAGTCATTATTTTAGAAGTCTGTTCCAAATCCAGTCCCCTCACTAATAAAACTGGATCTCTCACTGTACATTATGCAGTTTTCCCCTGAATAACTTTTTAATGTGTCCCTCACTCCAAAAACCTGACGTTCAATTTGCTGACCTGTGGGCAGCCGGCATTTCCTTCTGCCTTATGCCGGCAACATGCTGCCTTCCCTGGGCCACTCCCACTGCAACCACCACCCAGCACTCTTGGACACTCGCTCCCAGCAGCTAACCTGAATGCTGATGTAAAACAGTCCTCAGTGTCAGCCACCTTACCAGCATCCCCACTTCCCCCCTCACTGGTGCTGTCTTCTCTCCCCAGCTGGCACTAAGACGCTGCTTCCTGGAGCACGTGCTCTTTCCTGGATACTTCTATAACCTCTGCTCGGCACCCCAGCACGCCGCATTGGACTTTCTCCATGGTGGCAGTCTGAGCTCAGTTACGAGCATGCTGCCATAATAAGACAGCACACAAAAGCTGTCATCAGCATTAACAAACATGCTCACTCCAGCAACCACTCAGTCATCCAAAAAGAACGCGCTCACTCCAGCAACCGCTCAGTCATCCCAAAAAAATGCGCTCACTCCAGCAACCGCTCAGTCATCCAAAAAGAAGGCACTCATTCCAGCAACCACTCAGTCATCCAAAAAGAAACAAATTTAATCAGTACAAAACAAAAACAAGTACCCTGGTTAAAAAAAAAAAAATGGCATTACATAAATGGAATATGTGATGGCCCAGGCAGAAATATCGACAATACGCAGCAACTGCTCAGTCATTTGAAAAGAAGCAAATGTAATCAATACAAAACAAAAACAAGTACCCTGGTTAAAAAAAATGGCATTACGTAAATGGAATACTTGATGGGTCTAGGCAGAAATATCGGCAATATCCTTCTCTCATGTAGGACCTTATGACATCACTCATGGCTCCACCACTCGTGAGATCATAAAGTCAAACTACACTCGGGAAGGACATTGCCAATATTTCTGTCTAGACCAACTCATATCCCACATATATATGTAATAGATAACCCACTGTATGGTGTGCAGTCGCGCTCTGAAATACACACGCCTTGGTGTACGTTATGACGCATGAGGCCACAGGCCCAGTGCGTTCAACCACCCAAGGTATGCATATATCAGACCGTGACTGCACATCCTACAGTGGGTTATCTATCTTATAAAATGGCTAAAATGGTTTTGGAGGGGGGGGTGAAACTGCAGGTGTGCAGATGCACACTGATATACGTATGGTCATGTGCTGTGTTTCAGCCAACCAGCAGACAGTATTTTCCCTACCCATTTTATATAAAAAAATATATTTATATATTATACATAATATGTATGGGGACCTATGGGATAAATCATTTATTTACACTAGAGCTGTTTGCCCTTGGGCAACCTCACAAGTGGTGTAAACCACGATTGATATGACCAACAGCAAACAGCTTGGGTGAAAATAAATGCTTTATCCCACAAGGTCCCATTGACTATTTAATTTATGCAATAGGTAGGGGGTTCTGTGTTTTACTTGTTTGTGTTAAAGTACTGTGACAAAATAAACAGGTGGTACCAGCACAGGAGAGGTAGCTAGAGGGACCGGAGCAGGAGAGGTAGCCAGTGGGACCGGAGTGAGAGAGGTAGCCAGCAGGACCAGCATGATTTAGCGTACGCCATTAGTTGTTGAGAACTGCTGTGAGAAAGGATACAGAATGCAGCCGCCAGGGGTTTTATTTGGACAGTTAATAAAAAAATGTTTTCTTTTTGGTATACATGTGTGCCCCAGTCTTACAGCAGCAGAGTAAGGAGGATGCTACAAGTGCTGAAACAGAAGTGTGTGTGTGGCTGTGATTGATTGGTACAGTAGCTGTAAACTGTGGAAGTAGTGCCGGTGGGGTGGGGAGAGAGACGTCATACCTACTATGCACATAAATGCATCATGACATGTCGCCTATGTACAACTGCTGATGACATATCTATTGTGTACATAAAAATTATGTATACAATTAGTCAAATATCAGCATTTATGTAATGGGTTTTGTGTCCACGCCTACTGCACAAAACTATATACTGTATATACTACAAGGTGCAGTAGCGGTTTGCACCTTAATAACTTTGGCACTCTTTGATGAAATAGCCCAAAATGTGGCATGCATGGTCACTCTGCCATTGTCTCAAAACGAAAAAAGTTTCATGATGGCATCTTGCATGGTTTTTGAAATATGTAGTGGCAAAACACAGCAAAAAAAATCACTTTTTTCCTATACTTAACTTGGGATTTTTGGCCCTCATCTACAGACAGTATGACATTTTTCCATTTAATTTTCAGGGATGATAGGGTCTATGCCAAGGATGTGCCTTTGGATGGTTTGGTGAAAAGGTATCTCACCAGTTTTGAATTATAATGATTTCTGTGATAGCAGTTAGACAGGCAGGAAAATGAAAACAGTTTGAATTGTAAATAGTTAAGGATTTACTGTTCGTGCTCAGAGAAATACTGTTCCTGATGTCTGCTATCTTGTTTTTTTTTCCCCCATTTTAAAAATGGTTTTCTAAACAAATACTGCCTGGTAAGGAGTGAACAAGACCTGTATTTAAGTCTCAGTCATATACCTAGTTCCATTTTTGTCTTAGGATTTACAAATTTACAGGGCAAATATGTATTTTTGTAAGGAGAATCATTTTGCCTGTCACTCACTAATGTAAGGATAGTTTGATTGGAATATAACCATTCACAGGTTTTTACAGTTCGAACTTTACTGTTCGATTGAAAAAGACTGTGAACAGTAAAGGTCAATAAGGGATCGAATTGTAATAGCTCCCCGGTGTCTAGTGGCACCCCCCACCTGCCGATTGCCATCCTTGTAATAAAATAATGTGTCCCTGGTGTCTAGTGACACCCCCCACCCCAATTCTAGTTGCTGTAATGTGCTGACAATATTCTGGTAGGTCACAGCATTTGTGGCCATTGTCAGTTACATCCTTTAGTAGTCAGTCGGTTTACTGGTACAAGCTCACACATTAGTAAAAAAAGGAGCTGCTTCAGTTTAAATGTTTCACTGTGAGATATAGCTTGCTGCCCATCCAATCATCACTCTTACTGCAGCCACCAGTACCGCTCCATCTCTGGTGATAGCAATAAGAAAATGCCACTGGTCTCCCATAAAGATCGTCGTTTCCTCAAAGCTGTCATTTTGACGATCACTGTCCCTGTGTTTGCCATCATTTAAATCCATCATGCACATTTTACTATAATCAACAAACAGATTTTTTTTTTTACTGCACAATGCAGTTCATATTCCTATAATGCATTTATGAAACCCTGTTCCTGTTCCTGTTCTTAAGATGAGACCCTGAATTGTGGTAATCTACTGAGGTAAAACGCATATAGAAAGAATGATGTACCTCAGTAAATGACAACACAAAGTCCCTTACTAATAATATTAAGCACACTCTGATACTGGGATCAGTTTATGAATATACATAAGAAAGTTGTCCATTTTATTAATACTTGTAAACCAGATGAAAAAATGAACAGTACAATTAGGCAAATAGCTATCACTTAAACTGAGAAAAAAATACTATAATTCTCATAGACTTATGCTGTGGATTATTAGATCAGGGAATGGGATGGGGGCCTTGAACCCGGGAGAAGGGGAAAGGGGGGGTGACAGCAGACCAGGGAGAAAATGCGGAGGACATTTAATATCCACATATATCCTTTTTTGTACTTCTGAACAAATAATCAGTTATTTAATCGACTAAAATATGTCATTCCTCATAGGATTAACTGATCTAAAGGGACAAGCACATTATGTTGCGAATATACTTTTGTTTTCTCTGCTGAGACCTGCTGTCCCGTCTTACCTCTTACTCATCCATGCCTCTCCTATTTATTTTATATTTCTGTACACCAAACATGCAGGACTTTTTCATGTCAAATTTTGCTTTGCTATAGGTTCGGGGTTGATGGGGAGGGGAAGGAAGAGGGGGAAAAGCACTGGCTCTTATGAATACTGTGTTACAGTTAGCATGGCAGTTGTCCTCCCCATTCTGTTCACCATATTCCAGGGTAAACAATCTTAAAAAAAGGGAGGCCCCATCACATTGTATATTTACTTTTATTTTCTCTGTTCAGATCTACTGTCCCATCTTGTCCCTCCCCATTCACACCTCTCTTATTTATGTTGTATCTCAGTACTTTCAACATGTATTGCTAATGCAGGTCCAATATTTCTTTGCATCCAAGGTGGATGGGGGGTCAGGGTTGGACTGGGGTACAGGGGCACACCTGGAAGACCATGGAATAAAAAAAAAGTAAACACAGCCACACTGTACATCTTGCCAGGTCCAGGGTGTTAAAATGGTAAAAAAAATGTCCAGAATGCTGACCACATAGTGCCGTACCCAACTTCGCGCCACACAGTAAGTCACTAAATACTGAGGCTCGCTTGATTCCTGCCAGGTCCAATGTGTTAGTACAGCACAGTTTTTAAAAAATCCAGAACACTGACCATGTACTCAGTTCCAAGGGTCTTAAAATGGAATTACAAAAATGAAACACAGCCACATTGTACATCAAAACTGAAAAAGTTAAGCACTCCCCTGAAGAAAGATGCTGCTGCTTAGGTCTTGAGGTTCTGTATAAAAGTATTTCTTGTTTTATATATTGGTGTTATTAAACAATACAAAGTTTACAGTAAAATGTCTGGCAGGTTTCGGATTTAAAAAAAGTCAGAATCCCTTTTTAGAGCCTTTGAAAAAGGATTGTGATTTTTTTCCAATCCAAAACATCTAAGGTGTTTTATTGCAAACTCTGTATCTTCTGTGGCACCAATAATAAACAGTGAGCACGTCTTGCACAGAAACCTAAGGAGCAGCTTCTTTTTCAAGGGAGGGTGCCAGACTGTTCCAGTTTTTATGTATTATATTACCTAGTCCAGATCACCCATATCCCAGTGCAGTCTCTATTTTCTTATTTTGATTAACAAGGCTCTTGATTCAGAGCTGGTGAGTGACCATTTTTATTATAATGAGCCAGCACTTTCAGTATATTAAAACAACAACAAAGGTGCTCACAGGGGGCTGCAGGAGGGAGGCTGGGGTTAAAGGTGGTTTGGGGCTACTTAATAATATCAGGGTCAGACTGGGGTACAGGGGTACACCTGGAAGACCGTGTAGTCAGGTGGCTTAGTGACTGGATCGTTACATGCCAGACAAAAGTGCCAAATTTGGTAAAGAGGTTGGCATAGATATAGAGATTAAAAAAATCCTAAGCTAAAAAAAAAATTTAACCAACCAGAAACCATTATGATGTAATCATATTCAAAATGGCCACCTAAATTCACTACACATCAGTATTTACAAATATTGAATACTGTAAAAGAACCCAAAGTCTGTTTGTGTCAAATCTACGATCAATTTCAGTTTGTTTCAGCTTTGTACTGTAATATTTCTGTATTTTACTGCATTTACTGTATGTCATGCACGTCTAATATGTCTTGTTTTGTTACAGAGAACAAATACTACAGTAACAATGGATTGGACTGCATGTATAATTTGCCAGAAAGTGACTTCAGAGGAATTAAAATGCCCACAGAAATGAAGAAGCTGTGATGCATTGCAAGTATACAGTGACTTCCTCGAGAATGTCAATGAATTTTGAGAGCTGGATGCTTTACCAGTTCATGTGGACTTTGGTGTCGACAAAACACCAATGACATTCATGGAAAAGAATGCCTCATGGCATTGGTTATATCACCAGAAATTTAACAACTCAAAGCTAGAGAGGGAAAGGAACAGGAAAAGGAAAAATGAGACAGAGCTCGAGAACCCAGAGGCACACCTCTCAAAGAGACTGTCAAGGGGCAGCTGCAGCAGCATGCTATGTATTTTCTGTGGAACTGAAAAGCCATATAAACTCCACGAATAATTAACAGTGTCTGCTGAAAGATCTCTAAGAGAGATGGCTGTGGCCATGCAAGATACTGAACTTATAGCTAAAATACCAGGTGGAGACTTGGTCACCATTGAAGCTAAGTACCATTTGGTATGCCTAACACAGTACAGAAATCATTATCGCACATATCTCCATCAACAAAATGCAATTTCAAGTATAGAAATAGATAAAGTAAAAGCTAGAGCTATTGCTGAGCTTGTATCTGACATAGAGGCCACAGTGGAAGACAGGTCCTACCTTTTCAAGCTTTCTGATCTCCACAATATGTGTGAGACTCATGTGACTGACCTTGGACAAGATATCTTTATCAACAAGACTCGTTTGAAAGAAAAACTAGAACACTTTGCAGACATGGAATTGCAAGAACAGTCCGATAACAATAATGTTATGCTAGTCTTTCCTGAAGGTATGCAACAGATATTAAAGGATGCCTTTCTCCACCATGAATATGAAGAGGAGGCTCTTCTTTTTGCAAAGGTTGCTAAACTCTGCAGAAAATAACTTTTTCAAGAAAGGGAAAGGGAACATTGTTTAACCAGGAGTAGCACACTAAGCCGAAGCTTGTTTCCAGATGCGACCTGGGAGCACAAGGAAGTTAAGTGACTTGTTCAGGATCACACAGTATGCACCTAGGTGACTGTGGGATTCAAACCCAGGTCTCCAGATCTGCAACTCAGAGCCTTAACCCACTGTGCTATACTGCCTCTAAGTATCAGTGTAAAGTTTCTAGCAAGTTTTATCCACATTGTCAGGAAGAGGCCATCTCCCCTAGTATCAGATTACTGAATTCCATGATTCTCTATGGGCCAAACATAAAGGAACATGTTAATTACCCCCAAGCCTGCCTCACTATCTCACAATTATTCACCCACAATTGCAAGAAACATGCAAAGGAAGGCATATCTCACCAGCGTCATTCACTGAAATGAGAACCACCCCTACCCGTCTATATTGTCATGAACATCAACACCCTCACAAGAGATAAGAAACTCATTGATCAGCTGGCCTTACTTGGCATTAGCATCACGTATGCCCAGGTTCTCCAAATTGAAAATTCACTAGCAGTTTCCATATGCAAATAATTTGAGATAAACAACCAGGTTTATCTGTCAAATCTGCAGAAAGATCTCTTTACGGTGGGTGCCTTGGATAACTTTAACCACAACCAATCCTCCACCACAGCCCAAGGGTCCTTCCATGGAACCAATATTAGCATAATCCAATATCCAACAAAGGAGAATCCTGGTATTTGCAGAGACACAGCTGCTTTACAAAACTGAAAGTTCAACTATGAAGCTGTCATTGCCTGCGTCATATGCCACAGTGCCAGCAGTTTCCATGAAGTCCTCAAGTACCTCTGTGCCAGAAGTCACCACAACTGAGATTAAGGGAAGCCTCATCCCTGCCAAGGAAAAGAAGGACTGCTGGATCAACATGCCATCAAGCTCCTTGAGTTGGACAAATTTGCTAAAGGTCAGACAGTGTCTTGAGCTGCCTATTATGCCTTGTTAAAACTTGCACCACCTAATCATCCGGTCATTACTGCCTTGCTGCCACTTTTCAAGGAGAAAGCCAGCTCTCCAGCAATGGTAAAGCATGGTATGAACATTCTCAAGACCATGATGGAATTTCTCAATCCAGGATAGATTCCAGTTTGGGCCTGTGACTGCCCCATCTTTGCAACCTGCAAGTGTATCCAGTGGAGCTGGCCTGATACACATGGAGAGGATAAATTTATAATCATGTTTGGAGGACTTCATCTGAAGAAAGGCTTGTGGAATGCCCTTGGAGACTTTTTGGACTGCTCTGGCTGGACAAATGCTCCGACAGAAGCAAAAGTTGCAACCTCTGGCACTGCAGATTCATTTCTAAAAGCCTCACACATCACTCGTACTCATCATTCTCACAAAGTCATAGCACTGGCTCTGTCAAAGCTGCAGCAAGATGCCTACATGTGTAGAGATGCCCCCAGTGACATGGATAGCTTTGAGAATTGGAGGCTGGCTATAATTGAAAAGAGTCCTGTCTTCCAGTACTGGAATATAGTACTCAAGACTGAGATTTTGATCCTCAACTTCATTCGAGCTCACAGAGAGAAAGACTTTCCTCTTTTTGTGGAATGTATAGAAGCCCTCCTGTATCTATTCTTTGCCTTGGATCACTATAACTACAGCCGCTGAGTCAGTATTCACATACATGACATGGAGTCCTACCATCTGCCATAAGGGAGGAGTTTTCCAAGTACTGGGTGTCGTCGAGGCACAGGTCAGGAAGCACGGGAAAACCAGGAGCAGTTGAAGAATTCGCAAAAAGTATTTATTTGTACTAGCAGTAACATAAAAAAATAAACTTGTTCCGTATAACTATTTAAAAGGCAGAATAAATAGAGACGAGTCATTGGAGTTTTCTTTCAATCTCTGTGTGTCCTGCAAGAAATTGCAGCTTTGTTTTTATAAGTCCTTGCAACCCCCCTTCTTAACAAGCATCCTGTTTTTTTCTAAAATGTTCTTGTAAATATCAGCAGGTGCAGGCAGGAACACAATGTTACAGAACTAAGGCCCCTTCGCCACAGCTTCTCAAATGGCTTAAAAATTGCATTTCAGGTTAACCCCTTGAGTTTCCAATAGCTTTTTGCAATCATCTTAAACTATAATTATATACATTTCAACAGTAACACTATATAATTTCTAAACAAAGGGATCCCTATGTCAGTTACATTTCCACATAATGATTTGCATATATTTTTATACCAGCAGATATATAAAGGAGGAAAAGACAGAAACAGCAAGGGAAGGTTGAGAGACAGTGAGTGCAAAGAATTGCGAGACTGTCAGGGTGATCAAATCCTAGGTCCCACAGGAAAATTTGGTTGCGCAACCAGACAGACAAAAGACAGGAAAGAACAGATCCCTACATTCAGACTCTCCATAACAACTGGGACAGGGTCCCCCTTTCACACTGGGTAGTTCTGAAAACTAACCACTGGTTCTCAGCAATGCCCATCGACCAGGTCCATGAACAGGGGAATGTACAGCTGAAGGGCAAAGGAGGTGTAATTGGCCTCACTGAAAATCCAGCTTCTTTTCAGAAATGGATGATATCCAGCCCTGAACAAGCAAGACTGCTGACAGAGTTTAAAAGTATATATCTTCCAGAAGAGGACCCTGAGGTCAACTACCATCACCATGAGGAGGGTGTCTGCACTCAACAGTCCTTCCAGCATCAGGTCAACAGTCTGATCCAGGTCATTAGAGATTATGGGAACCACTCTGAGGATGACTGTCCTCAGCTGCTGGTTCTGCACACCCAGAATTGTGCTGATGACTCTGTGGTATTCACTGTGTGCAATATTGAGGTTCTGGGGGCTGAACAATATCAGAAATTCAAGAAAGAGATTATTTTGGATAGAACCAAGTTGAGTCATATGGCCATCAAGAAAAACTCACTGCCATTGTTGAAGTTACCTAAGCCAAAGGTAAAAACTAAAGTGTCACAGCTGGCTGCCATTCATACTGATGTTACTACCCTCTTTGGGCATCTGTATATTGCTAACCTTAAGCATGACAGGGATCTGAACTTTTCTTCTCCCACGAAAATCAGCCTTACCCACCATCACTTTCTGACTTTGGGAAACTTTGTCAGGGAACAAAGTTAGCTTTTCTGAAATGTCTGGACTCTAGTGGCCAACTTGAACCTGCACTGCACTTTGATTGCAAAATACTTGATGGTGCAGCCCTGGTCCACACTCTGTCCGCAACTTATTATTCTACATTTGCAGATTATGCCAACAAGGTTTTCATACCATTTCTTCGAAATGAATTACAGAAGGCTGATAGAGTAGACGTTGTGTGGGGACAGACACTTTCAAGCAGCATTAAGTATTGCACTAGGGAAAAGAGGGAAAGCAGTTTTTGCATCAAAGTGAGTCCTCAAACCAAGATCTCAACAAAGTGAAAAGAATTTCTGTGTAATTCTCAAAACAAGGAGGAGTTCTTCACACTCCTCTCAAAGCAAGTGGCCATGGAAGGATGTCCCCATGGTAAGGAGATCTACATCACCACAGGTGAATCTGTTATCAAAAAAGGCAGTGATTTGCCTATGAGAAATTGTTCATATGAAGAAGCAGATACCAGAATTGTGGTGCCCTGACTACGTGCACTTGAAAGAGGTGCAAAGAGGACTGTGGTCCATACTGTAGATACAAACATTAAATTCATTCTAACTGGCCAGTTCTTTGACCTTTTGTGATGGTTTTCCTGGGATTGATCTGTGGGTGGCCTTTGATGTAGGTAAAGACTTCTACCACCACAACATCAATAACATACATGCAACAAACTTGACAAGGAGATGCCACTTGCACTGCCAATATTCCATGTCTTCAGTGGATGCAACACCACATCTTTTTTCTTCAGGAAGAGCAAAAAGAGTGCATAGGAGGCATGGAAATGCTATCCTCATGCAACAGAGGCATTCATCTTCATGCATAAGAACCCCTGAGAACCAGTCAACTGTTCCAAGCCACACATTCAGCATCTTGAGCTCCTCACTGTGATTATGTATGATGAGGCTAGCATCTTAACCTCTGTGAATCAGGCAAGGAGGGAGTTGTTTGCATGGAAAACTTGCAGTCTGGAGAATATACTACCCACCAGGTAAAGTGTGATTTAACCATATAATCCATTATTGTAGCAAATATTGTATTACTGTTAAAATATTAGACTATGTTTCTTAGACTATTTAACTATTTAAATATTATAACATGCTTTTTACCATTGTTATTTCCCAGAATTAAACAACGTCTTTTCTCTTTAGGATTTGCTGCTTCAACATGTAAAAAGAGCTGCCTATCAGGGTAGCATCTGCACAACCTGTCAGCTAGCCCAGCGTGTGACTCCTTCGACAGATGACTGTGGGTGGATGATGCAGGACATTCATTGGCAGCCTATTTGGATGACTTTGCCTTAGGCAGCAAAAACTTGCAGTGAACTGATCAAATGTGGTTGCAAATCTGAGCGTGGCTGTGTGAACTGTACCTGTGCAAAAGCCAATCTTTCATGTACAGAATTTTGCCATTGCAAGTGTCATAAGTAGAGCACTGTTTATTGTAAATCAAGCCAATAAATATTTTTTTCAGATACAATTCTAGTTTATATCTTCTTTTCATCAAGAGCAGGCTGTCTGCCAACAACCTGTTAACAATTCATACAAAAACAATGCAGGATTCCATAATTCAAATCACATGATCTGTCCCATGGTGAATTTAGGTGGGCATTTTGAAAATGATGACGTCATAATGGCTTCCTGTTGCTCCATTTTTTTTGGAGCTTATGATTTTCTAAATCTGTATAACTAGGTCTACATCTGTACTAAATTTAACACTTTGTCTGGCATGTAACGATCTTCATCATATTTGTCACTAAGCTGCCTGACTAGTGAAATAAAAAAAAAATTAAACACAGCCACACTGTACAACCTGCCAGGTCCAGTGTGTTAGTACGGTACCGTTAAAAAATAAAGCACCCAGAACACCGACCGCATACCCAGCTCCACGGGTCTCAAAATGGCATTAAAAAAATTAAACACAGTCACACCATTATGGTCTATTGAGGAAAACAGACAGGAGCACTGGGGTTTAGAGCAGTGCTCTTATGTCCCTTTTCCTCAATAAAACATTATTTTTTTCCCGCAATTTATTGCTGCTATAAATTTTTTTACTGAACCAGTGGAGACCTAGTGTTGTTTCCATTCTTTATGCCCATCTAGTGGGATTTATTTGTTGTTGTTATTGCTGGCAGTCTGTACTGGGATTGAGAAGGGGTGAGCGGAAGGCTGATTGTCAAGAAGCATATGCCTGTGTGTGGGGAGGACCTGTTATAAGCAAAGCCGAGGCAGCTGTTGACTGTCAGGAAGAAAGTGGAATGGGTCTGAGAATAATAAATCAAGTGACATAGCAACATATGTGAAAAGATCTGCAGGTAATAATATCTGAACTTAAGGCATTGCCGAATATTAGATAAAAAGGGCAGATGCAGTATAGAACAAAAAAAAACACTACGAAGTTGCATAGATGTCATATTACTGGAAGGAAATGCATCTTCTATAGTGAGACTAGCTCACAGAGATGAGATCTGAAATCATACTCACTTCATCATCATGAAATCATACTCACTTCATCATCATGAAATAATGCTCACTTTGAATTTTCTGAGCATGCCCTCCACCACCTATCTCTCAATAGCGTTTTTAAGCTGTTAATGTTCCAGGTAGTAACATAAAACTGATTAGCCATTAGATAGCACCTAGGGAGAGTAGCACTTTTGATCCACCTGTCCCCAGCCACCTGGATGATTTCTGTATGCTTAAAGGGAAAAGGGAAATTATTTAACCAGGAAAAACACTAAGCCGAAGCTTGTAACCGTGCACACAGAACAACTCAGCAGGTGCCAGACAAATCAAGAAATATCTAAAACAATACAGAGTCTGCACTTGTTCAGTAAAAAAAAATGTTACACTAGCAATAAGTTGCAGGAAAAAAAATAATGGTTTATTGAAGAAAACGGACAGGAGCACTGGGGGTTAGAGCAGTGCTCTCCTGTCCCTTTTTGTCAATAAACCATGAGTTTTTTCCTGCAATTTATTGCTACTATAAATTTTTTTACTGAACTAGTGCAGACCCTGTGTTGTTTCCATTATTTATACCCCTCAAGTGTTTTGTTTTTTTCTTTGTTGCTGGCATTTTGTACTGGGATAAAAATGATTAGCCATTAAATAGGACATAGGGAGAATAGCACTTGTGACCTGCCTATCCACAATCATCTGGATGTGGTCTGAGTTGAGATTTCTGTATGCCTAAAGGGAAAGGGGAAATTGTTTAACCAAGAAAGGCACACTAAGCTAAAGCATGTTTCCAGGTGCTGTATACAGTACGCACTCATTCAGAGCTCAGTCGATGGCTGGCCATGGTGATGAGCGATGGGCCATGCCAGTCGTCGGCTCACGTACGGGTTGGAGAGGCAGAGTGGTAGGGCACTGTGGGTGGGGGTGTTGTTTTCAGAACAATGTACAAGTACGAACATGTTTATTAAAAAAAATATAGTTTTACTGGCAGGCACATCTCCTTCTGAGGTCCAGTTTGCACACACTTCAGCACTGCTTCTCAACTCCCGTTGACATGCCACTCACCTATTCCGCTTTCATATCTCCACTCCCGTCTGACAACAAAATCAACCAAAACAGATGTAAAATATGGTAAATAATTGAAAACTGGCATAAGGTTTGAAAAACAAGGGATCTCGGTGCTGTGCTACCTGTTGGGGGGGTAGAAAACAAAGCAGGAGGCTCACTGGAGAAACAAAAAAGATGCTCGCAACCTCAGCAATGATCTCTGTTCAGCACAGTGCCCTGTACTGGCAATGTACAGTACCAGTGGAAGGACTATTTAAAAAAAAAAGGTTTTTCAAGAATTTTTAAAAATATAATTTTGCTTTCTTAAATATTTCATTTATTTTGTTCTTGCATAGAAAACAAAAACCCATTTTCTAAGCACAATAATACCCTTCAGGGTGGGCGGCATGGGCTATACTGAACCTTCCAAGGGCCATAAGGCCCTCTGCCTGTGGTGTGGGGCATCATACAACCCCTGGGCAGTCCAGTATAGCTCAGTACCACGCACCCTGTCGGGTATTATTACTAGTATGGTTGTATTGTTTATCTGCAGGCAGCACTGTATTGCAGAGCATGATATGGCACTTTGGAGAGTAGATGAGGGAGGGGGAAGAGTAAGGGATGTGGCATGTGGTAGAGAGAAGGTGGCCAGTGGTACCACTAGCTGATCTCCCCCACCCCACACTAGCTCTCCTTAGCACACCCGTCCTCGCAAACAAATGTACTGAGTAGTGCTCTGTGGCATGGTTCAACATGAAGATGACTATTGCCATCACACATTTAACACTTTCTTTTGCAAAGGATGGGCAAGACGGAGTCACCGAGGGTAGCTGTCATAGAAGTATCCGCCCTAGAATGTTGGCTCATTGGTGTGGTAGATATATGGGCAGAACCAGCCTTAGGGTATGTGGCGTCCCTAGGCAAACTTGCAAATGCCACCCCCGATTTTTCAAGGGGGAATTCTTTTAGTGAATGGTAAAGGCATGTTGTGCACATGGTGTGAGAAAAATGTGTGTAAAAAGCCAGGGAAAGCTCTGGGGTTTTAGGTGCATTTTGGTGCATTTTAAGGCTTACATTGAAGATAAAACAAAGTTCTGTTATCTTTTAAGGTCATCTTATAAACTAAAGTGGGTGGGGAGTGGGAATTACTTCACAATGAAAATATCTGATTATGAAAAAAATGTCACAAACCCAAACACTGGAAAACCTGTACCTCAGCAACACATTTTTTTTCCTTTAGCAAAACAATTCAGTCACAAAACACTACATTCTTTAATGCCAACTAGATACAGCAGGCTAGTTAGCGCTCATTTCTGTTTACTGAAATGCAGCTGCAACTTGCCTGCAAGAGCTTGCATTTTGTTTTGTTTGCTGCTGCTGCTACACTAATAAACTTTCTGACAGCAACACACACCAGGAAAAAAAACGTTTGTTTCTCCTTCCCCATTTCTACCAGTCAGGCACTGATACAGCACTTCCCAACTGGGTCTTGCCACATGGCACAGGCAGTTTTAACCTACTTTACACAACATGGTACTACATAATCATCTCATATTGCAAAGCATTTCCACCATGGGGGAAGTCAGAACTGGGGCTGAGGGTCCACAGTCCAGGAAGTTCAGGAACAAGAAACAAAAGTCAGAAAACTGCAATTTTTTTGTTTTAGCTCAGCTGCATCACTTCAGAATCATCACTCAGTCTGTCACGAATCTTGTTAGACAAAATGGTCCTCCTCTTATCAAACTGTTACTCTGCTGGTCTGGCTGCCCCTCAGGAAACAACATGACTGCCAGCAATCCAGGACCACATACACTCTGTGGACACCCTGGCTCCACCAAGAGGCAGTTGCTTTTTTTCCCTCTGGCCCGAGCCTCAGACAACAATCTCCTCCTCTGGGATAACAGGGGGTGGGAGTGGACTGCCAGTCTTCTCCACATAGCCAAACCTGGGGCATTCCTGCTGCCTGAGTCTGCTCTACTACCCCCCCCACCCCCACCTCCAGCTGGCTGGCTGCTGCACACTCTCTCTGCAGTCACTGGCCCGCAGGCCCTATTCAAGACTGGTACTGAGTACAATTACTTTACTCCCCCACTCCAGTCCCTGCTCTCAAGGGGTCTCTCTTGGCTTGTCTGACCAACTCCCAGGCCACTCACAACACAGCCCCACCCGATGGTGATGAGAAACCACTCCTCAACTGCAAATCCACAATGGTCTGATGTTGGCTGGCCGCCCTGTGTGCTAACCCCTTGGACCTTGTCCCTTCCCCCATCTTATCTGGACTCGGCAAGTCCTTGCTGCTGCTGAATCCCATCCCTCTCGTGTCACAGGAAGCCAGCTCCGGTGCCTTCAGCAGCACAGTGCCCTTATGTCCTCCTCCATATTTGCTCCCCCTTTCCTACACACTGACCTCCAGTCCTCTTTGGGGTTTGTCTTCTTTCTTTTGTAAGTCTAAAACCGAACTCAGCTCTCCCTGGCAGCTCATTAACACAGCTGCTCAAACCCTTACTGCCTCACAGCTGTCTGCATGCACCACCAAAACTGATTATGCCAAGCGCCAGCCACTCCTAGTCCACACCTCTCTGCACATGCACTATAGCTGCTCTGGTGTCAAACATAAACAGGCAGCAGCAGAGACCCAATAGAAAAAGGGGTGGCTCTTTTATGGGTGGGTCAGGCAGGCACGCAGCAATGAATCTGACAGACAAGTATTCACCCTCTCCCTCTCCCTCCCCCCCATGACACTAGATTTGGCCATGTTAATTTTCAGTCTGTCCAGGTCACTTGCAAAAAAATAAACAAACAAAAAAATTGAACACTGTTTGACAGAGATGGCACCCCCCCACACACACTGAATGGCACCCTAGTTTACCTAATCTTAATGATGGCTATGTATGGGGGCATGGTCAACTAGGGGTGATGTGGATTGTGGCACAGACTGGATGTTGGTAATTTAGAACATGGGAGTTTTTTTTTATTGTGGCCTTCCAGTCCATGTGCTTGCATTGGGGTTTGTGTGATGCATGTGCCCCTATGCAGTGAAATTTCCATGGCGCTCAAAGCCTCATGGGAAGGTTGGGCAATAAGTGGAATAAGAACATGGTTCAAAATTGGTGTCTGCTTGTCAGGTGTAGGTGAGAATGGCCCTTAAGAAGACCATCTTGCACCTTGCTTTTTTCAGCACCTATGGGTATAACTATAGCACACTTTGCTATGAAAACTATATAGCAAATAGGAAGTCCTATGTGGGGTGAACTGCGACAAGTGTAGCCCTCTGTCATTTTCTGCAAATGAGTTACCATCTCTTACATTGGGCAAATCGGGTGCCGTGCAATAAGGTGTTTCAATGCTTCATGCTGTCTTGTCTGTCCCCTGGTATGTAGCCTCTCAGCGGTCTTCTGTCTGGGCTGTATTGTGGAGGCAGATCAATAATTGTAACACTACAGGGGTGGGAAAATCAGTCAATTACTAGTGTATCTGTACATAATCAGCGTTAGCTTTCTGCAGTCCAGTCTACAAGTACATGCTGTGCATGTTGTATGAGCTTAGACTGGTTTATTTGTCATGTTGTGAGATTGGTCATTTGCATGCCCTTTAATGCGTCAGAATGATTTTTTTCCTCAGATATTGCGAGTTATGTATCCGTTTGTGAGTTTCTAATCTACATGATATTTATAATGTATTATGTCTAAATGTGGAGTTATTAAGCATTCTTTGTGCTTGTGATTAATCCTGTTGTTTTCATAGGCCTTGGTCACTGTGTAGCAGTTTAACGGCTTGTGGAAGTTTATCCAGTATGCAATTTTTGTGCATGGCTGTCTTTTGTCATTAGAACCTGTAACAACTGTGCATTTTAGAGTAAGTGTCTGGTGTTGACAACAAATTTCATAACATGAAATTTCAGAGAGCACTATCTTCATTTGACACCTTCTTCAAGATACCTCCTATCAATCCTGTGCCTTCATTCATAAAGATGGTCCCAAATGAGGAAAGAAAGAAAGAACACACATCCTGCAAGTTATGAGAAGACATAGGAGAACAGCAACCCTTGTCACCATTGAAAACACAGTACCTAGACTAGAGATGACGACAGTGGATATAGACTGGCCTTACCAGCCTCCATCTGAGGAAACACCAAAGCAGGACTGTGGAAACAAAAAAATCTAATTTTAGGAATCATAGTACAAGGAATTGTCATGGCTGCATTACAGCCCTGAATTGAAAGTGTGCCCTGCTTTAACTGCACAAAGTGTGAAAAAATGGGGATGCTTGACCTGCCAAAGAAGCAAGAACCAGTATTCACAACACAGGCTAGGAAAATCCTATTGCCTGGCAGCCCAGGACAACAGGATTGCAAATTGAGACAACCAACATTACGTTTTTAAATGTCCACCGGGCAATCACTACCAGCAGTTTCGTTTCGGCAGTCTGGGCATGCGCGATTGTATAGCGTGGTGGCACATGCATGACTGCCGAAATGGACAGACAGACCATTCTTTTTTCCATGTCTGCCTACCTTCAGGCTTGCCAGGGGGGTTCCGGGACTAGGAGCAGCATCTTCTTTGTGCAGTCGTGCAGCCATGAAGTCATGTGGGTGATCCAAGGAGCAGACATTTGACCTCCCTGTGGTGATAACTGAGCCACGATTCTGCATCAGCTCTCCACCCCTTCATTGAACTGACATCTCAGGCAGCGAATGGAATGAGGAAGGGGTGGGAGTATGCAGAGTGACAGACTTGGGCAGCAATCGTGGTTCTCAGAGCTTGCTACTGCACCACCTCCCTACGCGGCTCAACAGCTGATTTGCGCAGTGCTCAATAACTGCCATTTACTGCATATTGACAGCATTGACTGTGGAGCTGATCCCCATTAACGGGTGTTTCTAACTAGTTAAAAGTTGAAAAAAAAAGCTCTTTTAAGAGCTAACTTGGACAGTGGACTGTTATATACTACAACAGCATCTACCTTTTTCCCTACCAATCAATCAAGGCACACCAGCGAGGAATACTTTAGTGTGGGGGGAGATCAGGAGGGAGACTGGGAGTGGAGGAGTAGGCTAGAGAGGTGAAACATAAAACAAAGCTTTACTGCATAGGGACTTCTTTCTCTCCGAGCCCAAGTTACAGCCAACAGCCAGATATTAAAGAAAAAAAACACACCCGTGCTGGACTTGGATTTAATTTAGCCTGCCCATGCCTTGCCTGTTTGTTATAGCAGGCTTAGGAGATGACACATGGTCGGGACTTTACTGATTAGTTGGTGCCGGGAGTCTGCAGCTTGAGCCAGATGCTCCACCACTAAGGAGATTTGCATGTGTGTGGTAATTACATTTATTGAGCCACCCGATCATCAACTAAATTGGTGAAATCCAACAGACAGTCCACCAATCTTGGGTCTCCTCATAACAAACTGTTCTCTGTAGTAACCTGCTACTAGTACTATACTGCTGTGCTGTTAAACAAACAAACAGCCAAGCCAGAAGCTGTGCAGTCTGCAGTAGCCCTTGCTGAGCATTGCAAGGAGAGGAGATGGGGGGATTCAGGGAGAGTCACTCACTCAGGCAGTGTGACAGCAGTCACAGTCTCAGACTAAAACTACATTTCATTTTGAGTCTTTGAGGACTCCTCTCTGGTCTGAAAAGGAAAGCATTTGGTCTGGAGTGTCTGCTGTAGTTGAAATAAATACACATATACATATTTAAGTTCAGCAGTAAATATTTTATTGAAAATAAAAAAAGGAAATAAATAGAAGCTGTGTGTGTGCATGAGCCCTAGCTGAACATTGCAAAGACACAGCATACACAGATTTAATTATTTTGCAGTAAAATCTTTATTGAAAAAAAATAGAAGCTGACTGTGCAGTAGCGCCCTAGCTGAGCATTGCAAAGAGAGGAAGAGGGGGGACTTGGGGACAGGGAGTCACTCAGACACTAGTCACAGTCTACTATATTTAATTCTGAGGGCTCCTTTCTGACTGTCTGCTGTGGGTTTGTCTGTGGTGGAACTGGAAATAAATACACACAGATTTAATTATTTTCAGCAGTAAATACTTTATTGAAAGAAAAATAAATGGAAGCTGTGCAGTAACCTTAGCTAAGCATTGCAATGCAAAGAGAGGAGAGGAGGAGAGGGGACTCTGGTAGTCAGTCTGTCACAGACTATGTTTAATTTTGAGGGCTCCTTTCTGGACTCTGAGGGAAAAAAAGCATTTGGACTGGAGTATCTGCACTCTGCTGTGTGTTTGTCTGTGGTGGTGGAAATAAATACATACATACACAGATTTAATTTCAGCTGTAAAAAAAGACTTTATTGAAAAAAAAAATACATTTGCATTACCAGTCAGCATTTATCTCATGATCTGAGTGTCACAGAAAAGAAGAAAGGAGTACAGAGAGATATGTGTGCTCCTACTCCTCCAGTCCACTCTCCAGTATTGGCATTCACCATCTCTATTGACTGAGTAGGAGAGCAAAATATATATATAAGGTTTTGAGAAAAGAAAAGAAAAGAAACGGCTAGGCAGTGCTTAGTGCACTGTGGTGCTCGACTGAAAGAGAAGGAAGAAGAGATTTGAGTGCTCCAGCCTCCCAGTCTCAGAGTCACAGTAGGTTTTGTGGGTGGGAAAAAAATAAGAGACAGGAGGGGGCGAGATTTCAGGCAGGAAGCTAGTCTCCACTGCCCAACTTAGTGGCAAAAGAGTTTTGCAATAGCATTTTTCTCTGAAGGAGGGAGTCAGTGGCTGTGAAAAGTGTTTATACTACTCTACTACTAAAAGAGAGAATCCACTCCACCACACTTGACCACCTGAAACAAACAAGAAAAAGTTAGACAAAGTCAAACACACTAGTAGTACTGTACTATTGACCAACCCTCCATTCCATTCCTAGCATATCCTGTTCCTGGTGTCTGACTGACTGTGCTTCAAACCCATCCCCCCCAAAAAAAAAACAATACTGTCAATTCTTGTATTGTCACTCTGTGACTGACCACTGGCTCACTGTATACCACTGTACTCTTGCTCTCAGTAACTTCTTGGTTGAGAATTTGCCCAAAATCTGACACTACGTTATGTGTTGTGCCAAGTGTTCATACTAGACAGTGGACACTTAGAGTAAGGTGATCTCACAGAGAGAACACACACAGGGTCACTGTTTCTCAAGAAAATAAAAACACATACAAAGAATAAGTGTGCAAAATAATTTTACTGAAACATGTCTGGAAGCAAAGGAGGTCGTCAAACCACACTGTTTGCTTTCCTAGGAGGGGAAAAGAAATTAATGAGACTGCACCAGCATCAAGCACAAATACAAGTAGTCCCACTGCTGATCCTGAGGCAAGAGGTAGCAAACAGTTACGCAGAGCACATGGTAATGAAGAGAATGCTAAGGATGATGACAAATTCAAATGTAAGTGCACTTTCCAGCATACACGGAAAGACAAATACCCATGGGTTACTCATGATAATGAGTCTGGCAAAATGTTTTGTACTATTTGCAAAAAGCATGAGAAACTTGCAGACAAGGACAGTCCCTTTCTGCTTAGATGTTCCACCTTTCGGATTGATTAGTTGTATGACCATGACCAATCTACTGCTCACATTAAATGTGCTGAGGCAGAAAAAGTGTTACACTGCCCCAGAGACGTGCCCTTAAATAAACTTGTTAGAAAGATGCATCATGATGAAATTCAGAAATGTTGTGGTCTGTTTAACACTGCTTACATAGTGGCGAAACATGACTACAGCTTTACAGATTTCAAAACAATTGTCAAAATGCAGGCAAAAAATTGCCTTAATCTGGGTTCAAATTATATCAACACCCATGGTGTAAAGGGTCTCAAGCAGGCAATTGCAAAATTCTTAAAACAGAGCTACCTCAATAACATCCAGTCTGGTAGATTTCTATGTGTGCTAGCTGATGGGTCTACTGACAGATTGGTATCAGAGCAGGAATCTGTTTATGTCAGGTTTGTTCAGTGTGAAAAACTAACAACTATTTTTGTGGATCTTGTGGACCTGGAGTCTGCCACATCTGATGGCGTAACTGCAGTAATACTGTTTGCCTTACAAACTGTCAGAATTGGTCCAGCGGAATTAAAACATAAATTGGTGGGCCTGAATCTAGATGGTGCAGCAGTAAATATGTGGTGCACAAATGGTGTGCAGGCTAAATTTAGGCATGAGTCTCCTCATGTCATCGTCCACTGTATAAACCACAATCTCAAACTTGTGATTCTAGATCTAAAGAAAGATACCCCATCTACAACAATTTGAGACAGTATTAAAAGACATTTTTAGGTTTCAAGACGTCGTCAGATGCAAACTTTAGCAGATGCTTTTGAATCCACAGTAGCTTACTTTCGTGGAATACATCAAGTGCACTGGGTTGCTAGTCCAGCATAAGCATTAAAAGCACTGATAAAAAATTATAAATGAACAGTCAGTCACATGGAGAATGTGGTGGCCGCTGAGTCTAGGGTTGATGCAGCCAGGGTAATGGCAAGCTAAAGGAAATTAAGACTGCAAATTTTATTACTACCTTACATTTCATGATGGATGTCATCACTGTTGTGACAGAACTTTCTCACACATTCCAGAAGGATGACCTGCTTTTATTTGAAGTCATACAGAAACTTGAAAGTTCAGTTCTGGAACTTTCATCTATGAAGAAAACTCCTGGGACATATGTCTGAAAACTTGCACTGTCTGAAGATGGAGAATCTGAAAGGGTGAAACTTATTGGGTCCTTAGAGCCAAAACTTCTGGACCACCAGAAAGAAATGACTGATGCTGTTATTGAGCACATAGATGCCAAGTTCAGTAGACTCCAGCAACCACTATTTTTTGGTTTCAGTGCCTTGACCCCTCTCAGTGGCCTACTGACAAAAAAATGACTGGCTCATTATGGAAATGAAGATTTCGAATGCCTCCTTAATCATGTCGCAGCAGTATTCACAGAAGAGGAAAAAAGAGAGTGCCATACACCAGTGACTGCCCCTTAAGCTACACCTTCATACCATCATGTAGTCAGAGACTCCACAAAGCTGTCTAGCAAAGCTTTTGGCAAGTAGACCACCAGCATTTAAAGATGCATTACTTATGGTGGAGTTACTTTTCACGTTGTCATGCAGCACTGCCATTGCTGAATGTGGATTTTCAGCAATGAACTTGATTAAGTCCAGTCCTAGAACAAACCTACTACAGGATTTAATGTCCATACATGTCAATCGTCCTAGTGTTGATGAATTTGAACCACGTGAGGCTATTTTGTGCTGGCTTGAAGAGGGACCTGGAACAAGGCACATTCATGGTCACTCTCTCTCTTTCTCAAGCACCAGCTCCTGTGCTATGGCTTCTTCATGTTCAGCTGAACTGTCTGTCTGACTCTGCTGTGCCCATTAGCTGGGCAATGATTTTTTTTCACTATGCATGCTGTGTTTGGTGCAGACTGCAATACTGCTGTTGTTGTACTTGATGACTTTTTGGTACACTCCAGCACTACTAAGCCACGCCACCACCACACAAGCTACTGAAATCATGACAGGCATCCATCTAATTTCTTGAAACTAGCAAGCCGCAAGCATGCACTGAATGATGCTGAGCTGATGATAATCTATGTGTTTTTTCAGCCATTAAACACTATTGGAATTTGTGTTTTATTTTGAAGTTAAAGAAAGGGTTAATTTAATGATAATTGGCTGGTCTGTGCCACCAGATTCAACAACACTACTAAGCTCATTAACATCGAGTATATTTTTGTCTGTTAAATGTCACCTGATGCAGGCAACAAAAAACTTGCATGGGGCAACCAAATTTTAGGTCTAGGTTGCCCATGGGCAATTTAATTTGGAAAAATAATTCCGAGCCTGTCACACAACAGGCTTCACCAACTGGAAGAAGGCACAGGCTAAGTTTATATCTCACCAAAGCTCAGAAACACATCAGCATGCCTTGTGGAAGATGCCTAATGTATTCTTTGGACAAAGCACTGATTCTGCTCTACTGGAACAGAGAAACATGTCAGAAGATGCGTCTTGCAAGTGCCTGTTAAAGTTAATAGCTCCTTTACATTACTTGGTCAGACATGCTTTGGCAATCAGAGGTCATCAACTTGATGAGGGAAACCTTGTTAAGCTTCTAAAGCTACTCAGTGCTGAAAATGAGACTCTAGGAACCTGTCTCAAATGAAAGCTGGACTACACAAGCTCAGCAATTCAAAATTAACTAATGGGTCTCATGAGTCATGAAATCATCCATTCTGTGGCAAAAGACATTAATATGTCATCATTCTACTCACTCATTGTTGATGGAACACAGCACTGCCAAGGAGAAAAACAAGAAAGCATTTGCCTTCAATATGCCGAAGGGAACATGCAGTCCCAGGAGGCATTCATTGGGTTTTATGAGCAACAGGATACAACAGGAGCCTCAATAGCAACAGTCATAACTGATGTCCTCGCCAAACTTACTCTGCCCATTGAAGCCCTCTGGGGTATGGCATTTGATGGTGCTGCAAACATGTCCAGGTGCTATCGAAGTGCAGAGGCTCTAATCAGAGAATACAGCCACTTGCCACATTTCTGCATTGTGGTGCACACTGCATCAGTCTTGTGGTGAAAGAGAGCTGTGAAGCAAGCCCTATACAGAGAAATTCCTTGCACTGTGTCAATGGATTGGGCAAAGTATTCAGCGAATCACTGAAATGCAGAACATTTGTTTCTGAAATTGCCACAGCTGATGATGCATCAGCCTCCTTCAAAAAACTGCAACCCTTATGTCCAACTAGGTGCAGTATAAGACTAGCAGCAGCTGAGGCAGTGACACAGCAATATGATCAAATCCTGGAGAGTCTGACACAAATGTAGTTGGAAAATGGGGATGATGCAACAAGGGCATGTGGTCTCTTAGAGCAGCTGAGCAAGGGGAACACACTGGTAAGTCTACTGCTGGTCAAGGTAGTTATGGAACCACTGACATATCCAAATAAGAGTTTACAAAACAGGAACTGCACAGTAGCTGGCATGCTTACCCAAGTAAGTCACATAAAAGATCAGCTACAAAGGCTATGAAATGAGATTACTGTCCTGGATGCTATCAAACAAGCTGATGAACCTGTCTACAAGCTGGACTTGGATACCATTGCATCCCTTGGCTACAAAAGCTGCTAGCCCACTTTGCTGGCAAGGGGAAGCATCATGATCCTGTCACAGTGGAAAATTATTTCAGGATGGAATTCTTTAAGATGGTAGATATGTCAGTTGCCCACTTCGAAGACAGGTTCCATCAACCAGGGCTGACTAAATATTCAACTTTAAACTTTAGAAAAGTTGCTTATTGCTGCTGTAAAGTCTGACAGGACTGACCCTGAGATGGAGGAAAAGATTAACTGCATTCAAAAATACCCAAAGCTGAATGCCAGAATGCTAAAAGTGCACCTTGAAATGTTTGCAAAGAGTGACAAATATAGCTCTTTGACTGAGGCTGTAAGCCTATTTAAAGCATTGTCCTCAGATGTTTTCAGACTTTTTACTGAGTTAGAAAAGTTTCTGTAGCTCTTGTTGGTAATACTGGTAAGCACTTGTGAAGTGTGAAGCACAGCGCCGCTTCAGTGCACTTAGGCTCCTAAAAATATGGCTGCAGTCAAAAATGACTCAGTCTTGCCTGAACACAATTGCTATATGCCATGTTCACTGCAAAAGACTTGATGGACAATGTCTGGACAGTACTGTCCATAATTTTATTCATGCTAATGAAAGGTGCTGTACTGTATTTTGACTTTAACAATGAAAACACTGCTATGGGCTGATACACAAAAAATATGGTAACGTATTCAGTCACATCATATGCTTTCATATAATACCCTTCATTAGACATAATCATTAGAAAATAAATATAGAATATATGTGAAATAAAGACTAGATTTTGTGTAAATATTGTTTTCTATGTTTTACCTGTATGTATTAGCTTTCAAAGGTATGTTGATAGAAATAATGGTGTTTTTCATAGAAAACTGTTTTTCAGACCAATTTGCAAAATATTGCAATGACCTGTCTGACACACTAAAAAAGCAACAGCCCTGCTGAATTGTTTAAGTCCACGCTTTTAAGCTCACTCACTCCAACAGGAACCATGTACTGTAACTGCTATCGCTGAACAACTGTTTTTCCCTCAAATGTATAATATGTACACTGTAGTTTATTCATAATGCAAAGCAAACATTATGCCCATGTAGTGTGAATTTGTACTAGCACCACTCATGCAGCCACGACTTTCTGTGCCTGTCACTCATGTTGTAGTAAACACTGTACTGTACATCTATGGTTACAATATGTTTTGTATTACATAACTCTATTGTACCTGACCTGTGTAAGTTTTGTTGTGCCTGACTTTAAATCTTTTGAAAACAGACACTATCTAAAGGGTTTTATGTAAAATAAAAAAAAAGATTTATTTTTTAGTGGGTAGCACAGCACTCACAATCCAACGCTGGTTGAGAATTATGTTGTGCCCTTTACACCAAAATTACTCCTCTGCCTGATAGTCCCCACGCCTCACTCCCGTACAAAAGTTGGCCTATTACTTTTGTATCAAAGGCTGTTTTTAGGGCTTTAAAGAAGTTATTAGCAAATGTGTTTGCCAATTTAAAGATGACTAAATAGGACTGTTGGGCATTACCTTTAACAGAGTCAAGATGTGATTTTCATGTATGCTTGTAATCAAAGATCACACCCAAATATATGTATTCTACTACTGCCTCAAACTTGTGCCCTTGCACCACCCAAGTATTCATCTTGTTGCTCTTTTTCCAAAGACCATAATTTTGGTTTTATTATTATTCAGTTCCAGGTCCATATTTTTTAGCTGTCTCATTATGGCCGATAACCCCCTTTTAAGCGTCAGCAGGGTTTGTGATAATATTATGGTGTTGGCTGTATATAACATTATTTGAATATTTGTTCTAAAAAAATTCTGGAGGATATGTATCTGTATCAGCTGGCCATTTAACCAAATACTCAATGTATCAATTACAAAGGAGGGGGTCCAGCACACAGCCCTGACTGCCCCCATATTTCATGGCTAACTGGATCTAAGAGAGCTCCATCTCCGTCTCTGATACATTTTTCTTTTGAGGTTGTATTCGTATGCAGCATCTTTAACAACATTAATGAGCAAGTATTTTTCCAACATATCTCAGAGTATGCTTATTGAGTCAAATGCTGACTTAATATCAATAAAAATGTGTGTGTGTGTGTATATGTGTGTGTACATATATATATATTATAGTGGCACGGTAGTGCCACTATAGTTAGGGTTCAGGAGCCATTTCCATGTTAAACCCAAAATTTTGCACCTTAATAACTTTGCAACTGTTTGATGTATTTGCCTGAAATTTGGAATGTATGATCAAGACCCATAGGCCTTGAGATCTGCCAAGTTTCGTACTGATGGGATATATGGTTGCGAGGTTAAGCCGTCTCTGTCTTGTGATTTACGCTTTTCTGGAAATTCTCTGCGTAGCCTACAGGCCGTGACGGTTTGCGTGACCAGTCCAAAATCTTCAGGGAACGTGCGCCAGGGTCCCTGATGTGCCTTTCAAAGATTTCGTGAAAAATATTAAACGGTTCAAAAGTTATTCAAAACAGTTTCCCATTATAAGTCAATGGGAAAAGTTAACAAAAGTTCAACACTTTCGCAAATGCATTTTACTTTCGCAAATGGGCCTGTTACTTTCGCAATCGGCCATTTTGTTTTCCGCAGTGATCAGAAAAATGGTTGGCATTTAAATTTGGGACCCTCTAGCAACCTAATTTTTTGTATTCACCTAGTCGTGCCCTGAGGATGCTTGCCATGTCTTTATTTTGTGGTAAAACACCCCAGAAATATGTTTTCAAATTTCTGAAAAAGTACTTCTCACAAATTACTTTTCGTGCTCACGAAAGTGTCATGAAACCCAGCTTTTACATAAATTGACAGTAATTTTCTAGTCTGTGGGAAAATGACAGCAATTTTTTGCACTGCACTGCAAAATAACCGTTGGGAGTTTTGGGCTGAAATTTGAGGAACGAGCGACATCTCAGAGATGTGCCTTTCAGTGTTGTATTGAAAAATATTACACGGCGTAAAAGTTATGGCACTCCAAAGTTGACAGTTTTTCCCATAGGATAACATTACGGCTCTAAGCATTACAGGAATCCTTTGGCACCCTGCTGCAAAATAACGGTTTGGTCTTTTTTCCTGAAATTTGGAGAGAAGACAGCCAACAGTACACAGATGTGCCTTTCAGTGGTTTGGTGAAAAAATATCACATGGCGGCAAAGTTACGGCACTCCAAAATTGACGGTTTTTCCCATAGGATAACATTACGGCGCCTGACACTTAACAGAAATCATTTGGAGCCCTGCTGCAAAATAACGGTTTGGTCTTTTCTCCTGAAATTTGGAGGGAAGACAGCCAACAGCCCACAGATGTGCCTTTCAGTAGTTTGGTGAAAAAACATTACAGGGAGGCAAAGTTATGGTGCTCCGAACTTTTCTTTTTTTCCCATAGGATAACATTACGGCGTTCGCCGCGCCTTTCAGGGCCCATATCTCGGAAACGGTGTGAGATACGGACTTTTCGTCGGAAAATTTCTTAGCCCCCAAAGTGGGGCTAAGATTCAAATTAGCCAGGACAGTTGTAAATAATATGACTTTTAAATTATTTTTCTACGTCGTACGGTTCCTGAGATATAATGTATTTAGTATTCCAAGATCTCATTTTCTGCGCCGATTCTCATTATTTTGCATACATTATTTGTACTCACTGTCTTTCTCAATGCAGATTTTGTGGAAAACCAGCCTGTGCACTTACATTACTGTTACTGTTGCCCTTTCCGCTTTCGGATCCGTACTGTTTCACTTACTCATTGACGCCTGCGCCACCATGTGCGTATCCTTTATGCTTTCATTTGCGCTATGCTTCTGTTATTTTTGCCATTTCTGTCTACAGTACTGTTTATCTTACTGTTTCACTTTACATCACCATGCCCATTGACATTTCTGTTTGCAGGCACCATGTTACTATGTGACAACACATCACGTGGCAGACCATTCCCGCTCTCGCCACCATGTGCATTACCCTTTCTGTTCTCATTCGTGCTTGTGTTACCATGTGCACCACTGTTAGCATTTCTGTTTGCGTTGCTGTCCCTGTTAGTATGCCACAACACATCATATGTGGCGGGAGCGCAGTCTCGTAGGGCCCCGCGCTCCCTAATTAACGCATTATGCAGCGGGAGTGTGGGGCCCAAAGGGCCCCAAGGCCCCGCCGCTACGCTATATCTACTATTTCTCGCTATCATTCTCAAAGAAGGATTAGAGGCAAAATCGCTATCGTTAGTTAGTTAGCCCGACAGCGACAGTGAATGCTGTTGCTGAAGTCACCATCACCGCCAGGCAGCGATTGATCGTGGGTCCCAACTCTCACCCCATTCTCCCATACTTCTGCTGCTTTACACATGTCATGGGGTGAGAGTTAGGGCCGACGATCCCAATGCGCACCCCAATGCCAGTTGGGGGTGGGCTGGGGTCCAAGGGGGTTTTCAACCCTAACAGCGAATTTCCTCACTTTTGTCGCTGTGGAACAACCCTAACTAATGCAATAAACGGATTTTTTTGCCTCTAATATATATATATATATACATATGAAATACAAAATCACACATATCCCCATAATCCAAAGCATCATGGGCTATAGATGCAGATCACCACAGAATGTTATGCTGGTCCAACTTTAAGCAGAATTGCATGGTGCCGAAAGGTCTCTCACACAGTCTGCAAAGGGTGCCAACAGGGGACACAGACACGTGTTTCGTCCTACCAGGACTCACCAGTGTGCCTCATCTGTATGACACCCCAATGGAATGAACCAGCTACCCTAAGTTGGTCTACTGAGTTTGTGTTGTGGTGAGCACAAAAAAAAAAAAACAAGCTAAAAGACAAAAAACCTTAGTGCGTGAGCACTGAGGCATGGATTACCCCAAAGGACACTGGCTAGGAAGCCAAGTTTCAAAGAAATACAAAATCATACATACCTCCACGATGCAAAGCATCATGGACTGTATATGCAAATCACCACAAATATATATTGTAGTAACATAAAAATCCAAAATGAAGTTTCATGTAAAAATAAGCTCTACAGTGCGATGGAATTTTCTAAATCCACACTGAAATTGAGAGATCAAACTATTACTATAAACCCATTCTTTAAGTCCCAACAGAATTATTCAAGAATATATTTTTGTGGTATTGGGAGAAGTGTTATAAGCCTATAACAGCTCAGGTCACATAAGCCTATAACAGCCCAGCCCCTTTTTTAAATAAGGAAATAGTCATGCCATAATTCCAATCAGGTGGCATCATTATTAGCTTATTTATTATTGCAAAAACATAGGCTAATATCTTCAACCAGAAATCTACATCGTGGTGGAATATCTGGAATTGCATCAATGCCTGCAGCTTTATTTCGATCTTGTGTCAACATTGCATATCTAACTTCAGCAGAGGAAATAGGATCCCCGCTGTCGATTTCATGGATAATATTGCAATCTCCATCATTCTCTGGAACGCTGTATATTTTCTTAAATGAGTTACTCAGTTATCGGCTGTTATAGTTGCAGTGATATTACATTGCCTGTTATTCTCAGATGTCCCGAAAGCTACCAGTGACCAAAACACTTGAATATCTTTCAATCTAATAGCATCTTGTAATTCCTCCCATAGGAAGTTCCTGTAGTTGTTATTTTTTCTTATCAAATTCCTATATTTTTTTAAAGTTTTTAAGAGCTATTAATAGTGGTATCTCACTAGCCTTTGCAATCTGTCAGCCAACTTTGTTTATCAATTTTGTTTTTGTTTGCCTGCATTCACTATCAAACCAAAGATTTTTTTTTTTAATTTAATTTATTAGTTTATAGAAAGATAAAAAGTAAGCTAGTAGTACAGGGTACACAAACCATAATGAATGACAGTAATTACTTAATGGTAACAGTAAGAGACTACAGTATTCTGCAGGAATCATTGAGTCCAATAAAATAATAGGGAAACCCCTTCCCCCCATCCCCTTATCCCCATACCCCAGTCCTCCCCACCCCAGGAAATTGCCTTATTAAAAGAGAGACAAACCCTACTACATATAGCATACATTAGAATGTAACCTGTATAAGACAAAGAATACACAATGAGCTAATAGCAGCTAAAGGAGCCAGAGGTGTTCCCGTATAGACATTAGTTCAAATAAAGAGCATACAGTTTGCCCCATTTCCGATCAAATGAGGTCAAGCGATTCTGGGAGCTTGCTATTAATCTTTCAGTCCAAAAGCAGAGGGAAATTTCACTGATCCATTCTGCATACGATATAACCAGTTGGTCCATCCAGTGCCTGAGGACCAATCTTTTAACAACTATAGAAATTAAAGCCATATGGAATCTATGCTCCATAACCTGTATATTGGAGAACATCCCTAGAATACATACTTCTATGGTAAATAAATCTCCCAGACCCAAAAGAGGGTCTAGGTCAGACTGGATGGACCTCCATAGAGGAGCCACCTTGACACACTGCCAAAAAATATGTACCAGGTTCCCTGCCACCATGCCACACCTTGTACAAAGAGTTGAAAGTAGTCTATCTAATTTAGCCAGCTTGACCGGGGTATAGTATAAGTTATTCAAAATATGATACTGGGTGAGCCTATGCCTATCCTGAGAGAGATACCGGTACATGTCTACCCAAATCTGATCCCAGACTAGAGGGATTTCTGGCAGAAGAGAGGTCCAACATTTAGAACCAATAAAAGGATTAGGGAATTTAATGTCCAATAGGAAGGAGTAAATCTTGGAAATCCTATGGGCCTTATTAGCATGTTCTTGTATCTGGTCTAGGAAGGGCTTAACTTGAGACGATGTGGGGGTGGACCCAAAACTGGAGGCCAAAAGGTGTCTTAGCTGAAAGACTTTAAAAATAAACTTCTGAGGGATGTTATATTTGGCCATAACCTCTCCCGAGGATAAAAGAGAATTATTCAGGAACAAGTCATCGACACAACAATCCTTCAGCTGAGGAAGCCAGTCTAAGGGGAGCGGGAGACCACCAATCTTAATATTTAAGTTTAGAGTAAGAGGCTGGGTAGTGTCTTTCCTAGGAGAGAGGTTGAATAAATTCCAGCATTGATTCAACACTTTAATGGAGGCACCTATGACACTACCTTGTAGAGGGGGAGGTAGTACGGAAAAAGTAGAGTAAAAAATTCTAGATGGCTGGAGACCATGCTCGACTAAAATCTTTCTCTCGAGTTGTAACCAAATTGGTAGATAATCATCCCCCCTCGAGTCATACCACTTCCCGATTTTCGACATGTGACTTGCTCAGTAATATAGCATGAAATTGGGAAGGTGAAGCCCCCCCTGTTCCTTAGGTAAGTTAAGCTTTAAAAAGGCTTTCCTGGG
Organism: Neoceratodus forsteri; assembly: GCA_016271365.2. NCBI lineage: Eukaryota > Metazoa > Chordata > Ceratodontiformes > Ceratodontidae > Neoceratodus > Neoceratodus forsteri. The sequence goes on along the minus strand of CM057449.1, from coordinate 1,549,822,239 downwards.
TTGTTTGCCTTGCCAAATAAACTTGGAAATGAACCTATGGAGGTGTTGGAAATAGGACATAGGTAGGTATATATTCATTAAACTAAGTGGGTAAAAAACCCGAGGCAAAACATTCATCTTGACGATATTTATACGACCCCACAGAGATAGAGGAGGAGCAGACCATCTCTGAAGGTTGTGCTGTATTTTAGCCAGCAAATCATTCAGGTTAAGCTTCCCGAAAACGTCAGGGTCTTTGGTAAGATAAATACCAAAGTATTTAAAGGACAAAGGGGCCCATTTCATGCCAAATTGGGTAAAGTTAACCTGAGGTGTGTTGACATTCAGCGGAAATATAATTGATTTAGCCAAATTCAGCTTATAGTTTGCTACCTGGCCAAACCGGGCAATAATATGCAATATGTGTGTTAGAGACGATTCTGGGTTAGTCAGATGTAAGAGAATATCGTCGGTATAGGCCAAAAGAACCAGAGACTGTTGCTGAATGAAACACCCTGTGACCAGGGGTGAGTTCTTGATACTGAGAAGGAGAGGCTCCAAATATAAATTAACAAGAAAGGTGACAGGGGACATCCCTGCCGAGTACCTGTAAATAACGGGAATCAGAAGAAAAGACCCCGTTACAGTAGATTCTAGCAGTAGGAGATTTGTAAACTGACTTAATCCATTGGATAAAAGTCTCCGGGAAGCCCATTCTCCCCAATATAATCCAGAGAAACTCCCAGTGAACTCTGCCGAAGGCTTTCTCTGCATCCAATGATACTAAAGCCATAGGAGCTTGGGAGTCTTGGGCGGCCTGGAAAACATGTGAGAGTGCGCAGGTGGTCAACTGAGGATCTACCTTGGACAAACCCTACCTGTTCGGGACTTAACAAGTTTGACCAAACCCGTTTGTTTCTAAGGGATAGGATTTTCGTTAGAATTTTAATGTCATAGTTTAGTAGTGAGATTGGTCGGTAGCTAGATGGGTCCATCGGAGACTTATCTGGTTTCAATATCAAAACAATAGTGGCTTCTAGCAGGGAAGGGTCCAGAATATCAGAAGTAAATATGAACTCAAACAGTTTCATTAAGAGGGGAGCAAGTTCTTTACCAAAAACTTTATAAAAGTTGGAAGGGAAACCATCAGGCCCTGGAGCCTTGCCCAGAGTAAGTTCTCTGATCACTTCTTCCACCTCTGCCACCATGATAGGGGCAATCAGAGCCTCCCCTTGGTGGGTCTGCAGGGAGGGAAGGGGAAGACCCTCTAGAAATTGGTCCACATGGGAATGAGAAAAGTGAGAAGAGCCACTGCCATAAAGTTCCCTGTAAAAGGACTCAAAAACTCGTGAAATATCCCTGGGAGAGGTTTTAAGCGAGCCATCAGAGGATAATAAAGAGGGGATCCATCTCGATCCCTCCACTTCCCTCAAGCGAAGAGCCAGCATCCTACCAGACTTCTCCCCTTGATCGAAATAATGGGCCTTGGTTTTGAGGAGGGCATACTCTGCCTTATCCCTTACCCAGTCTGAATACTCATTTCTAAGTTTCATTAGGGCTTCCGGATCTACTTGGGAAGATGAGGAGGATAACTTATTTTCCGCCAACCTAATTTGATTCGACAATCGACATGATCTTAGCCTCCCTTTGTTTTTTCCTTCTGGATGCGAGTTTAATAAATTCCCCCCTGATGAAACATTTAAGGGAGCACTAAAACAAGTCCTCCCTCCCAATTGAGCCTGAGTTGGTCTCCACAAAGGAAGAGATTAGAGATCTAATATGGGAGACTATACGCTTTTCTTTTAAGAGCTGGATGTTTAGTTTCCAGGAGGTGTTTCTTTGTACCTGCGGGTCTGGGGAGACCAAAATCCATGCCACAGAGTGATCTGATACTACAATGGGCTCGATGCCCGACTGCAGTACCCCAGACAAAAGGTTATTGTTAACCAAAATGAGGTCAATTCTGGACCACGACTTATGTACCTGAGAACAGTAAGAAAATAGTTGTCTTGCGGGATTAAGTAGATGCCATGGGTCACACAAGCCCAGTAGGTCCATAAAATTCTTCATAGCCAGTTGTGAGGAGGAAAGTGGTTTCAGGGGTCTATAGGATTTATCCAAATCTTGCGATGGAGCGATATTCCAGTCTCCCCCCAGTATTAGCACTGAGGGCAAGAATCCACTAGCTTTTCAGCTAAGGACATGAGAAAATCTGGGTCCCCACCTACTGGGCCGTAGATTGCCCCTAATACTATCCCAACATTATATAGCAAGCCCTTCACAATAATGAATCTGCCTTCATGGTCCGTTAAACACTCTTCTGCCAGAAAAGGTATATATTTCTTGACCAAAATGGCTACCCCCTACTAGAGGACGACCCACATGAGGCAAAAACTTGGGCATAGCCCTGCCGGCAGAAGCCCATTGACTTCTGATGATAGCAGATGGGTCTCTTGCATCAAGAGAATATTCACATTCAGGAGAGCACAGTTTTTGAGAACCTGGTACCTTTTAGATAGGTCTCTGACACCTCTTACATTCCACGTTGCAATTTTAATCGCTGTAACACTCAGTAATTAAACAAGACAGCAGTAAGATATATAACCCTGGAGAAACACACCACCCTAGAAGGCACATCCTACCCTTCCCCCACCCCACTTGAGCAACCTTCCAACTGTACCCCACCCCTCCACCCCCCTCTCATCAAAACCATAAAAGAGTAGCTGGACTAGCATAGACTTTAAACGCAATACTGCTACCCTTACCCAATCCAATACCGAGAAGGAAAACCATGTTCCCCACCCTCTCCCCCCACACCTCCAACTATATACAACTGTTCCCCCAACTACCCCCAAGATATACCAAGAATGCTAGTACTTGGGTCGGGGAACAGATCCCCAAAAGCATCCTCTTGGTGGGAGGCACAAACGATATCCACAGGCAAGTATAGTAAGGAAGTACCCCATACTAAGCCTGAAATTCTTGCCCAATGAGCGCTGGGAACTCCCTGACTGAGATATCCCCCAACAGGGATGCTTTCCCCCCTCTCCCTGGTGCGCTTAGCAGTTCCTCCAGGGCCAGCTCCCTCGCGGAGCTCCCCTCCACCCTCTGAGGAGTCCAAGCGAGCCCTACAAAATAGAGCTGAAAAATGAGGACCTGACCAGAACCTGGGAACCCTCTAATCTATAAACATGCCAAACACTCGCAGCCTTGGAAAAGAGTGGAGTAGCTCATAAAGAGTAGGTAAAATAAATATTTCGGGAGGGTGTACCGTTACTTCCAGGCATGATTTGTCAAAGCCGCGATTGAAGGTGGGAACCCCCAGGAGCTCCCTAAAAGGATGTCCCCTGGATAAGTTCTAGTCCCCACTGTGGGAAAGTTAGTCCCTAGCCGAAATGCTGCCTATCTGGATTATCCCATAATCCTAAATGACCAGCTGCCGTCCAAACCACCCAGCATCACAAGAACGTGACTGTGCTAAACAGCAAGCACGAATTTAAGGTTGGCTAGCCCAGGGGTGCAAATCCCTGAAACCTCAGTAGCGGCGATAAGAATGCCAATCGGTCCAACTAACACCAGGGACCGAAACCAGGCTTCACCGCAGACATTACCATTTCATGTTGAGGGGTCGTACCCCAGATTATGTGACATTGTTGGGCATTGAGAAACAAAACCATATTGACATCTGACAGTCACCTCCCTGGAATGCCAACAATAGCGGCACCCATAGTCCACGCTATCCACTATCATCCCAATCTATCGCCCCCCCCCTCGAAAGGGCATCCCAAACTGTACAGCTCAATCCTAACCAACAGGTATCTGGAACTTGCCTAACGGCCTCTCATATATAAACTGCTTGTGGAAATTCATTAGAACCGAAATTACCTGATCCGGGGAAGTACGGAAGGAGCCAGGGGAACAATAAGTGCTGAGGGGACCGACTGGTCCGCTCGGTCCTGCATTGTGTAGAAACCACCGCTACACCAAGGGTTCCCCTTCCCCCAGCCCACCAGCAGGCCTCACGAGCCCTCACGGAGACCAGGCCACACACTGGTCTACTCTGCTACCCCCCCATCACCTGAAAAACCAAAAGAGAGAGAAGAGAGAGAAAAACATCAACAAAAGGTGAGAGTCCAAGAATATTATTTAGAACAGAAGATAGCTTCTTGACACTTCATCAGATATTCAGCCCGATTTGAACAAGTTGGGTAACTTGACAGAGAGAGAGAGAGATCCAGTGCAGCTTTCTCTGGGAATTCATAGGAATACCAAGAACCTTCGATGGCTACTTGTAGCTTGGCAGGGTAGTTCATTTTGTGGTGAATACCCGCTGCAATCAACTTGCTAACTGTAGGATGGAAAGCTGAGCATTTCTGCTTCATCTCGTAGGGAAGATCTTGAGTAATACGTAGCTTTGAACCACTCCATAAAATTGCTTGCAGCTCTCTTGCCTTTAGTAATACATGTTGCTTCTCTAAGAAGCTTAGAAACTTAATGATGATGGGCCTAGGCGGTGCTCCAGCTGTAGGTTTCGGCCTGAGAGAACAATGGGCACGTTCTATATGGTATTGTGGATTGATAGGGGAAGGTCCAACAACCTTGCTCAGAAACTTCTGGAGAAAGAGAATGATATCAGGGCCCTCCTCAGTCTCAGGGAAGCCCAGAATCACCAGATTGTTTCTCCGGCTCCTTCCTTCCAAATCCTCCATTTTAAGTTGCAGTTTACTTATCTGCTGCCTGAGATGGACAATCTCTGGGTCTATCTTCTCCCACCAGGTCTCCATGGAGGTAGTTCTAGCCTCCGAGTCCCCCAGTCTGGTGGTTAGGGTGCTGAGGTCTCCTCTTAGCGATTTCAACTCGGTAGAAATGTCATCCAGCGTTTCCTTAAATGGTAAGAGCTCTTGAAGGAAATGATCCTCAGTAAGAGGAACTGGTGAAACATTGGACGGGGTTAATTTAGCTGCAGACCCCGAGTTCTGGTTTTTAGATTTTTTAGAAGATTTTTCGGGTGTGGATGGTGGAGTGTGCTTCATGCCAGCAGGTCTCATCTCCGCTTCCATCTCAGTCTTCCCCCGAATGCATTAATATACGCAAAGCAGACTGTTACCAGAAGTAAAGGAGTGTTATCAATACTCCAGATGTGAATCAGAGCTTTAAATGTCAGTTTTGTAGGGTAGAAAGCAGTTTAAAGAGGGTGGATATCGGGAGCTCCGCAAAAACGCTGCCTCTAGCTGCACTGCACCACGTGAACCCCCAAACCAAAGATTTGTTTTCCCAGCCTTACATTTACTTTATCATGCGTTCTATCCACTGGGGACAGATCACTGGCAATAGGGTTCATAAAATCAGCAAAATAAACTATTATATCTCCCAGACTTAAAGAAGTTTCCTTCTCTAAGTTAGTACAGTAAATGCTGTAAATTCATTACAGGTCCACTTAAAATTATTTCAGCTATTTTTTTTGAACTCCTATTCCATTTAATCTTTTTTCTGCAGAGAGTGTAAATATGTTATTGCCAGATTCTTGACTCAAAACTGCATTAGCTGCTGGCCCAAAGTGATTACTTTAAAACACTCATCTCAAAGAGAAATGGTCACTGTCCCAAACATTGAAAACTTAAAAAAAACAGCGTTGTTATATGAAACATAGAAACATAGAAACATAGACTTTGACGGCAGATAAGGACCGCTAGGCCCATCTAGTCTGCCCATTTCCCTACCTACAGGATAGGCCACAGATCCTAGTTAACCAACAGCCTATATCTTCCTGCCCCCCCACAAGAATTGCCTTATGTCTGTCCCATGCATTCTTGAATTCTCCCACAGTTTTAGACCCCACAACTTCCTCAGGAAGGCTGTTCCATGCATCCACTACCCCTCTGTGAAATAATACTTCCTCACATTGCCCTGAACCGCCCTCCTTCTATCTTTAAATTGTGTCCTCTTGTTCTTGCAAGTCTCTTTTTCTGAAAGATACTACCCTCTTGGACTTTGTTGATTCCCTTGAGGTACTTGAAAGTTTCTATCATGTCCCCCCTCTCCCTTCTTTCCTCAAGGGTATACATATTAAGCTCCTTTAGTCTCTCCTCATACGGCTTCTCTTGCAGACCCTGCACCATTGTAGCTGCCCTCCTCTGGACTGCCTCTATCCTGTCTATGTCCTTGCGGAGATGGGGTCTCAGAACTGGACACAGTATTCCAGATGGGGTCTCACCAACTGTCTGTACAGAGGGATAACAACTTCTTGTTTTCTGCTGCTGATGCCTCCCTATACATCCCAGTATACCCCTGCCCTCCCTACTGCCTTCTCACATTGCTTGCTAACCTTAAGGTCATCTGATATGATTACCCCCAGGTCCCTTTCCTGTTTTGTTGTTGTTACTACCTCCCCACCATTGTGATTCTTCCCCTGGGTTCTTGTTTCCAGGTGCATTATTTTGCACTTTTTGCATTGAATCTAGCTGCCATACGTCTGACCATTCCTCCAACCTTGCCAAGTCCCTTTTCATCCTTTCCACGCCTCCTTGTGTATCAACCCTGTTGCAGATCTTTGTGTCATCAGCAAAAGGCATACTTTTCCTTCCAGTCCTCTGCAATGTCACTGATGAAGACATTAAAAGGACTGGACCCAATACTGAACCCTCGATACCCACTAGTAACGCCCTTTCTTCCAGTGGACTCCATTTACAATTACCTTCTATTGTCCTGTTGTCCAGCCAATGTTTTACCCAGGCTACCACCCTGGGACCCACTCCTAGGCTCGTTAATTTGACCATCAATCTTTGTGTGAGACTGTGTCAAATGCCTGCTAAAGTCTAGGTAGGCCATGTCACAGCCCTCCCTGGTCTACTACTTTGGTCACCCAGTCAAAGAAATCTATTAGATCCGCCCTGACATGACCTTCCGCTGTGAACCCATGCTGCCTTGGATCCTGTGCTCCACTGACCTCTAGGTACTCAACTATTCTTTCCTTCAGAGTGACTCCATCACTTTCCCTACCACAGAGGTCAGACTGACAGGTCTGTAGTTTCCTGCCTCTGTCTTGGTCCCACTTTTGTGAAGGGGAATCACATCCGCCTTCCTCCAGTTCTCAGGTACCACACCATCCTCCCATGATTTATTAAAAAGAGTAGCCAGTGGTTTCACTAGTTCCTTCCTTAATTCTTTTAGAATTCTGGGGTGAATTCCATCAGGACCCATTGCTTTGTCCACCTTCAGTTTTAGGAGTTCTTGCAGAACCCTTCTGTGAAAGGACTGGGATCGACCCCCCTATCAAGAGTGCTTCTGTTAATTGGATTAGGCACTTCCCCCTCCTCTTTTGTGAATACTGAGCAGAAATATTCGTTCAGTATTCCTGCTTTTCTCTGTCCCCTCTGCCCACCCACCGTTCATTCTATTCAGCCTCACTATCCTTCCTTTGTCTTTCCGCTCGCTGATGTACCTATAAAGGTTTTATCCCCTTCTTAACTGAGTTGGCTATCTTTTCCTCAGTTTGGGCCTTTGCTATTCTGACTTCCTCCTGCTTCTTTCTGCCTTAACTGGTACAGCTCTGTCCTGCTCCTTCTGTGTTTCCTTATACTTCCGGAATGCTATCTTTTCTTCCTGACTTTCACAGCCACTCTCTTGAGAACCATAGTGGCTTTTTCTTTCGTTTTGATTTGTTTATTTGCTTCATACAAAGGCTTGTTGCCTCTGTGATGGCAGTTTTGATAATTCCCATTGTTGCTCCATACCTCCTTCTAGCCTGTTTGCTAGTGCTTTCTGAGGCACTCTCCTATCTACAAAGTCAGCCCTCCTAAAGTCCAGTACCCTCACTTTTGTATGGCTTGACTCTGTAGCTGAGTTTAACATGAACCACACTGTTTGATGGTCACTTGTCCCCAGATGGCAACCTACTTCTAGATCTGAGATCCTTTCACTGCCCCGTTTGAGAGCACGAGGTCTAAGATTGCTCCCTCACAGTGGGTTCGAAACTAGCTGTCTAATGCCTGCCACCTGTGGGGCGTCAAGAATGGCCCTGCTCTTGGATGTGGCTGCAGCAAATGTGCTCCAGTTAACATCTGGCATATTCAGGTCTCCCATCAACAGTATCTCCCCTTTCTCTGCCATTCTAAGAATGCCTTCCATCATATCCTTGTCCATTCCTTCCCCCTGACATGGGGTCTGTACACAACCCCTGTGCGGATTGTGGTGCCCTTTCCAGTCTCCAAGGTGACCCACAGTGACCTCCTCTCCTCCCTGTTTACTCTTTTGTTCAGTTGCTTTTATCCTTCCTTTACATAGAGAGCTACTCCTCCCCTTCTCCCTGCCTGTCTCTCCTGTAAGTTATGTACCCTGGTATGTTAACATCCAGTCATGGTTCTCTGTGTACCATGTTTCTGTGACTGCTACGATATCCAGGCATCCTCTTCCATTAAGGCCACCAGCTCAGGGAGCTTGTTGCCCAGACTATGGGCATTGGTACTCATTACCTCCATTTCCTGATGGCCTTACCCCTTTGCCCCATCCCTGTCCTTCTTGCTTTTGTCACTTTCTTCATTTACCCTGCCCTTCTCCCTATCGCACCGCCATGTTGATGTTGCCACACTTACTACGTGATTGTTTGGGGCTAGGATTTTCCTGCTCCTTTCCAGTGCCTCCCCCCTTGGCTAGTTTAAAAGCTTGCCAATGAAGCATTTAAACCTATCACCTAGGATCCTGGTTCCCTTCCCGGACAGATGCAGCCCATCATGCCAGTATAGGCTTGCATCACTCCAGGTGGACCCCCAGTCCCCAATGAAGCCAAATCCCTGAGCTCCACACCAGTTTTTCAACCACTGATTGAATCCCATGGTACGGAACACCCTAGCCTCTCCTATGCCATAGATGGGTAGCACCTCCGAGAAGGTTACCGTACGTGCTACTTGACTAAGGCCCCTCCCCAATTCCACAAACTCTTCCTGCACTTCTCTAATCCCTTTCTTAGCCAGGTCATTTGTCCCTAGGTGGACAAGGACATCCAGCTCCCTCCCCTGTGCAGCTGCTCCGGCAGTCCTGAGGATTGGCTCCCTGTCCCTCCAAGCCATGGCGCCAGGCAGGCACCTTACCTCCCTCTCCCTTCCTTGCCCAGTTCTACCTTCCTAACAATGGAGTCCCCTACCAGGGTTGTTTCCTTCCCCTGCAGGGTCCCTGCCACCCTCCTGTGGTCTCCTTTGCTTGTCTCCACTGTAGGTGCCTCCATAGAGGAACCACACTTTGCCAGAATGGCATGGGAATTGTGAGAGGTACAACTGGAGGGATGTGCCTCTGTTCCACCACCCTCACCTCCCTGAGCCCACTGTGGTCCAACCGCCCTCTTTCTTGGCAACCTCTGAGGCAGCGGCAGTGGCACTGGTGGTCCCTGGATGGAAGAGGAGGTCCCACAAATCCTGCCAACTCAGCCTGGAGATGAGCAACCTCCTCCTCAGCCCAGAAAGGTGCTTGCAGATGGGACAACACCGCATCCTCCAGAATATCTCCCGGAAGACTGCTGCTCCACAGCCACTGCACTGCACCACCCAATCATGTCTTATTTCTGACCCCTTAACTGTTTGCAATCCTTACTCTTTCATCTGTTTTTTATTTTCCTCTCTCTCCTTACTTTCTGCCTGTGTGCCCTTTAAGCTCCTGATTGTCCTGTTCTGAGACAAGAATATCCTATATTTCTCAGTAGACCACTTACTTGTTCAGAGGCAGACCTCCAGCAGCTAGAGGGGCTAGAGCTACTCTTGCCCTTCTAGGATGGTGGGTCCTTGGTGGTTCTGTGATCACTCACTTCCTGCCCCTAAACAGGAAGTTTCTGTTGTCAGTCAAATCCTGTGCCTATAAAAATAGAACTAGCTTTGGGAGGGGAGGAAAAGAGGGCAATATAGTCCCAGTAGAGAAGTTCAGTCACACAGCAGTCCTTTCTCCTGGTGCCTTCTGCCAAGCTATTAGCAGAATCTTTCTAAGGCAGTCTTTAAATGTAGCTTCCTTCTAGCTAAGCCACTCCCCCTACTTACCAGATCTTTCTACAAGTAATTTAAACCTCACAGCAGTCAAGTCCTTTCAGTCACCTGAGATTTACACCTAGATGACTTTTCAGTTACCCATTCAGTTCAGTTAACCCAAACACACACTTTTTTTGTTTTGTATGTTAGTTTTTTTACCCTAAATTAAAGGTCCAAATGCAAAAGTTCTTCTATTTTAGTCCCAGCAGAGAAGTTCAGTCACACAGCAGTCCTTTCTCCTGGTGTCTAATAAACATAAGTCAAGCTGGCTACCACCTGCTAGTGTGGGGAAGGTAATTTCCCCATGCCAGTCTTCCCTTTGTCCTTCCAATGAGTACTCTTAACTCTCGTCTAGCTGCAAATTCGAACAAGTATTTTCCTTTGTTATTGAGTTATCTTTTGATTGTCTAATCTGAATCGCCAGTGCATCATCTAGGTTCCACTCATTGTTTTTTCTTCAATCTCTTCACCTATCCTGGAATTAAAATCCCAAGCAATTATAAATTTACACCTGGGAATTTCATCCTTAAAGATCATGTGCAATAGTTTCTACATATATTTAATAAAAGCTTGAAAAGCTGAAATTCAAGTCCCTGTGTCATGATTAGTGTTTCCTGAAAATGTCATGCTGTTTGGTTGTGTGGTTTTCTTTAAATCAGCATTTGTTAACTTGTTCTACAGTGGCTGAAAACAGTGGAGTTATTTCTGTCCTCTCCAGTCAAACCCTGAAGGCGATGACATCATTTGGGTAACTTACTGTTTGGAATTCCCAATTAGAGCAGCACTCTGTAGAGTTAATTGTTTGCTGCGCTCTCCAGGTTTTTTACAAACCCAGTCTTTGGTTTGTGTTTAGCTAGATCAGCTTCAAATCTAACATCCTCTTCCTTTTAAAAATATAATCTTTTGAGTTTCAATGCTGAATTGAAGTAGTGGAAATCTTTCTCTGTGAGAAATCAGCTTGCATGTATCACAGCTCTTAGTTCTTTCTAATCAAAACTCTGATTTTTTTTTCTAACTACAGTATATAACACAGGGCTGTTTTATGAATATAAAATTAATTTACATTTTGTTCCTTCACAGAAATAGTTTGTCTTTGATGTAGCCTTCATAAATACATTCATGTATGAACATTTTTTTTCATGTCAGATTGACAAATGGGCCTGTCACACACTGCTACAGTATTTCTAGCACATGTACTGTCTGAACTCACAAATTTCAGTTCTTTGGTGGTGTCTATGTGAAAATACATCATGAATGGGTATAACTAGAAACACTATATGGCATCTTGCTGCACCATGTCTTTGCCCCACAGTTGAGGCAGCTGCGGTCTGTTGCTACCAGTCCTCTGCCCCACAAGCCCCCTGCCTTCTGCTCCACATTCTAGGCTGCTACACCCTGCTGCCCACTGTCTTCTCCCACACAGTCAAGGATTGTGCACCTTGCTGCCTCGATCCTCTACCTAAAGAATCAGGGCTACTGCACCCTGCCGTCCCCTGCCCAAACAGTTGTGGTTGTTGTACTCTGCTGCCCTATCTCCCCCACCCTCACAGTTAGGAATGCTGTACTTGTTGCCCCCTGTTCCTGTCTTCATAGTCAGGGCTGCTGTGCTGTACTAAGCCCTAGAGGGCCAGGTTCTCTACCGCCACAGCTGGGGCTGTTGCACCATGCTGCCCTAGCCACCTGAGGTGGGACTATTGCTGCAGTCTGCTACCCATTTCCATTGCCTCAAATGGGCAGGGCTGCTGTACCACATGTACCCCATCTCACAGTCAGGGCTGCTGTACCCTGATGCCCCCTGTGTCATGCCCCACAGCTGAGGCTTCTGCACCATGCTGTCCTATATCCCCCTGTCACCACAGACAGGGCTGCTGCACCCTGCTCCTTTCTACACAGTTGGGGTTATTGTGGCCTACTGTGCATTACAGCCCCATGCCTCTGCAGTTTGGGCTGCTGCACTATGCTGCCACTTGCCACAAGATTCAGGGCATTTTCTGCACCATGTTGCATGCTTCCATAGTTGAAGCAGTTGCAACCTGCTGTCCCACTGCCACCAGAGTCAGATCCTTTGCTACACACTGCTGCCCACATGTGCCCACTGTGTGGGAGAAGACAGTGGGCCTGCGAGTAATCATATCCTATGACCTAAAGGTGGCCAGACAGTGTGACAAAGCAGTGAAGAGAGCTAGTGGGATGCTAGGGTGCAAAGGGAAGGTATCACCAGCAGAAAAAGAGAGGTGGTGTTACCGCTGTATAGATCACTAGTGAGACCTCACCTAGAGTACTGTGTCCAGTTCTGGAAACCACATCTCCAGAAGAACATAGATTGAGTAGAGGTGGTCCAGAGGATGGCAACTAAAATGGTGCAGGGGCTGCATCAAAAACCCTATGAGGAGAGACCAAAGGACCTTCATATGTACACTGTGAAGGAAAGAAGGGGGGGGATATGACAGAGACTTTCAAATACCTTACAGGTATAAATAAGGTTCAAGAGGGAAGCATTTTTTAGAAGAAGAGATGCTCAAGAACAAGGGGACATGCAATGAAGCTGGAGGGGGTAGGCTCAGGGGAGATGTGAGGAAGTACTTTTTCACAGAAAAAGTGGTGGACACCTGGAACAGCCCCACAGGGGAGGTGGTGGGGGGTAAAATGATAATAGGATTCAAGAAGGCATTGGATAGGTACGAGGGAACCTTGGTGGTAAGGAAAGGGGGGGAGGATAAATGCCAGAAATCAAATAGGGTCTGCGGTGTTACAGTAGGTAGCATAAATGGACAGACTAGGTGGGCTAAGCAATCCTTATCTGACATCAGATTCTATGTTTCTATGTTTCTATTGATACCTCTACTGCAAAACACTGGGCTGAATCCTTTCCTTTTTACCATTATATTACTGGGGGATATTTGCTTCATTTTGGGGGGTGGCGGCAAGGAATGTTTTATATTGTGTTGTGGTCCTGTCAACTGGGATAATAGACTATGTAGGCTCCCAACAAGATTAATACTGCTTTAAGAAAGCTAGCTCTTACTGTTACTCTCACCAAAGTTGTGCCCTCCTGCCTTACCAGACAATCACTCAGTTTACTTAAGCTGGTATCTCTCAGGATTAGGGTCACTCACCCTGCACTTTTTACCAGCTGCAAAACATGGAACCTGAACCGCAAGGTTGTTACCAGCAGATCAGATGAGGGATAGCTCTCCCTGTATACTGCACCCTCCACTTAATATGGCCTAATCCACCCTTCCACTTAGTGAAACACAGCCCAGCCCTCTGCCCTGATCCCCTAAGCAGTGACACCTTCAGTGATGGCTGGCAGTGGGAAAGGGTAGGAAGACTATGCTGCTAGCTCCATGATGGCCTTTTTGTTAAGGGCACTGTTTATTATCCTAGGCATCTAAATGCACCACTCCCGGCATACCAGGGATTACACTAAGGAGGTTAGCCCTTCCCGTGGGAATCCTGCACAGCAGGACAGCCCTTGTGCACCAGAGCTATGCTCACCTCCCATAACTGACAATGCACCCTCCTAGCCATCTATACAGTGGCACCCTGGCTTACATCAATTTGATACCCTTCACATCAGACATCTCCCTCTAAAGGTTCCGTTCCCCTCCCAATCTTCATAAAGATCATAAGTTGCACCCAGTGTACATCCATCCAGGGCACTGTGAGCAACCTACACCAGATCCACATGAAATGAAATGAATCAATCTAATCTCAACAACTACCTTCTGATTTTTAATATGCATGTATTTATTTATTTAAAATTTGGTGACTGGGAGCAGTACACTGAGTTAAGGCTCATTTCCAGGTGCAACCTGAGGAAAGGGGAGGAGCAGAAGTACAACTGAAATTACAAGTACAGAAGTACAACTGAAGTTTCAAATTATGATTTAGATTATTGCAGTAACATTACACAATAAATAAGAACATATGAAGCATGAAAGCACAATGATGAGAAAGGTGTGAACTAATCCTTGGGTATTATTCAACTAAATTGGCATGGGCAAAAACCAAAAGAGGTAGCATGGAGGAAGGGAGAGAAACATGCAGGGAATAAATGGCAAGCTGGGCTAGTTAAGGTGTGCTAAACACCTATAGACAGGGAAGGGGATAAGATAGTGTAACAGACTAGCTACGAGGAGGAGGAAGATGGACAGGAACAAGAAGGAGGGGGAGACTGGGACAGAAGACTCTTTAGGCTGTGCAGAGAGGGAGCTAGACAAAGGGAGCTTGGAAGAGAGTTCCAGAGGGAGGGTAAATGGTAGGAGAAGGCTGCCAGCCCAGAACTATAAATAGGATGGGGGAGAGAGAGAAGGTACAGGAGTTTCTGGAGCATAGCAGGTAGGAAGAAGGGGATGAAGGGGAAAGGAGAGATAAGAGGTGAAGGATTGAAGCCAGAATTTGGAGATGAGGGTAGTGGCATGGTGCTGTCATCGTAAGTGAAGAGAGGGAAGGAAGAGGGAGGAGCAGAGGGAGCAATGGTGTGTGCAGGACAGGGCATTCAAGGCAAAGCAGTGAAAAGCATCAAAGAGGGTGTCCAGTCTAGAAATCGAAGTGACAGGGTGGACCGAAAGACCACGTTGGCATAATCAAAGACAGGGAGAATTATTTTGATGAGTAGCTCTTGACAGACAATAGGAGAGAGAGAATTTTTGTTTCAACATAAGATGCCTAGCTTGGGACAGAGTTTAGCATGGATGTAGTCATTGCAGCAGGAGAAGTCAAGTCAACTGCCCAACCAGACACCCAGCTATTTGAAGGCGGGGACCATATCTAGGCTGGTACCATCAAGAGTGGTGAAGGAGGGAGTGGAGTTTGGCTAACTTTTGAGGGGTACCAAAGGTCATAGACACTTTTTTGGGGGGGGACATTAACCTTTACCTGGTTGACATAGAACCAACGAAGAACCCTCCAGAAGTTAGATTGTAGTTGTGTCACCACCTCAGGGTAGGAAGTTCTGGAAGCAAAGAGGACAGTGTCATTAGCATATGAATGGATTTGGAAGGAGATGCAAACAGAAGGAAGATTGTTAAGGAAAATCAAAAACAGTACAGGGCCTAGGATTGAGCCCTGAGGGATGCCAGCTTCAATGGGCAAGTGGGGGTGGGGCGCGTCCTGCCTGGACAAATTGCGTGCAGCCCGTGACATATGACCTAAACCAGTCAATGACGAGTGAAGAGACCAGTAGAGAGAAGTTTGGATAGAAGTAGAGGATGGGACACAAAATCAAAAGCTTTAGCCAGGTCAATAAATATGGCAGCAGTGATATGTCCCTGGTCCATGTCAGTGAGAATGGCATCAGTGACACGGAGGAGGGAAGTGATAATAGAGTATTTTTTTTCTGAAGCCAGACTGATATGGGGAGAGGAAGGCTGTAGAGTTAAGAAAATCATTTAGATGAGAGAATACTAGGGATTCTTGTAATTTGGCCTGGGAGGGAAGGGGAGGGGAGGAGAGATATCAGTCTGTAATTGCCAGAAGAGGGAGGATCATCCCCTTTATGAAGAGGAATAACCCTGGCAGCTTTTCATGCCTGAAGAGCAGAACCTAGCGAGAAAGAAAAATCAGTTCCTTTACACTAATGATACAAGCCACATTTAAGAAATAAAATTAGAAATTTGAATGTCGTATTGGTGGACATTATGAAATATGAATAACTGGATATAAAAGGAATATATAAGAATGTTTAAGAATCTAAGGAATGTAATTATGAGATATTATGTGATTGTTTGTCTGTTTATGTTTAGAAAAAGCACTGTTTCAAAAACATTGGCCTGAAGAAGTGGTGTGAAACTACGAAACTGTAGCCGGTTGAACAAAGTTTGGTGCAAAGTTAAAAGAAGAATAAAAGACAACAAAAGTTTTTTATGAATTTATGGACTTATGTCTTACTGATTTATTAATACATTGTTTGAAATTTTAAGCCATACAGTAAGATAGTCCAGTTATATAGAATAGAAAACAAGGGCATCCTATATTTTTTATGATTACACATTAAGTGAGAGGAGGGCATGAAGAACTTCCTGCACAGAAACAGGACAGAAGGAAAAGCCAGTAGATGAGGAGGAGGCAGGAGGCATGGGGACTGGGTTGGAGGGCACAGGTGGTGAAAAAGGAGTTGAGTATGGAGGCAACGGAAGTGGGGTCTGAGATGGGAGAACCGTCAACAAGCAGGGTAAGAGCTGAAGTTTGGGAGGAGGAACGAAAAAGGAATGAAGTGTCCACCACAAGTTGAAGGGGGAGTTGAGGCTATGATGTTAAGGAGAGCAGTGGATGTGGTCTATCTGGACTTTACTAAGGCCTTTGACTTGGTTCTACACAGAAGCCTGTAAAGAAGCTGAACCACATTGGCATAGGTAGGGAAGTGGTGGGTTGGGTGAGCAACTGGCTGAAGGAAAGAACACAACAGGTACAGGTAAATGGAGTGGTATCGACAGAAAAGGAAGTGACTAGTGGAGTGCCTCAGGGGTCAGTGTTGGGGTCCCTACTCTTCAAAGTGTAACCCCCCCTGTGGGGGCTTACCTGTCTTGCCCCTCTGGCCATACCCCATTTCTCCCGTTTTCCCCAACCTGGTCCTCGGTTCTGTTCCATAGTTCTGTGGTGCCCCTTGATCTTCCCTCCAACCCCTGTGGTGTTTTTAGCTCAGAATGGAGCTAGTTGAGCTAGAATGTGGAGCTGCCACCCTGTTTTGCACTCCGGTGCAGGGCCAGTGATCCGTGCATTCATGTAGCACGTTCCGGTTTTTGGCCAATCTGGGGGCCGTCAGAATGCCTCTCCAATGCTCTCAGACTCCTTGTTCAGCTATCTGGGGACTAGACACATGGGGGAAGCACCAGAGAAGCAGCCAGTTTTTTTTTTTTTGTTTAGAAGCACTGATCGCTCTTGCTGATCTAAGCCTCATGAATATTAATGTGGCTGGAAGGGGGAAAATCAGTATTGATGAGGGAGCTTGTTTGCTGCCTTGCCTGGAGACCATGAATATCGGCAGCAGTGACAGGCAGGCGGTGAAATAAAATTATTTAAAGAGGGCACTGTTTGAAAGGGCAAAGAAGGGGCTATAAAATGGTAGGGGCAAATAAAGATAAAAGTAAATGGTTGGGCTGCACCAGGGGGATAAAGTGAAAACTTTGTGTGGACTGTACTGAGACTGTTTTCTAGCAGCCATGTTCTGAACTATGACCCCTTGTGGACAGCCAGTCAGCTAAACAGGCACTCAGAACTGTGAGAAAGGACTCATGGGAGAAGGTGTTAACCATTTTCAGGCACCAAAAAACTGAACAAATCAATAATCAAAGAGGGCTAAGTATTGTGATTGATAACTGAAGGCAGCCAATCACAGGGCAGGATTTTCAGGGGAAATCCCAGAGACTTTGGGCAGTGGATTCAGTCTGTGGCTGGGCTCTGATTGAGTCAGGAGGGCTCTGTGCTACAGTGGAAAGCTTCCAAGGCCTTTCACAGGGCTTGCTTTGGAGAAGAGCTGAGATTGTCAGAGAAATATTGGAGAAGTGTTCTTGCTGATTTGGAGAAGCTGTGGATATTGAGCTAACTATTCCAGGCGATCTTTTGGAGTTTGCTGTGCTGATTGAAGACTTTCTGCTGCAGCCATCCAGTGACAGCTTGGGACTAAGAGCAACTTTTTTTTGTTTTCAAATTCTATTTATCTCTGGCTGCAACGAGGCATCTCTCAGAGGTGCCTTCTCGATCCTGCCCCTGCTAATCCCCACCGTGGCAGACCACACCGGATCACCCGTCCCTCAAGGGACTTCCCAGCGCCCTGGAATCACCCCCTGTGGTAGGGCCCGCCCTCCCTTGGCGACGTCTTTCTGATATTAGAGGGTCTGTCCCTCTTGGGAAGTCGGCTGTGGATCCCCGGTGTGGCCCTGCCCAGTATTGGGGATGTGAGGGAGATCCCTGTGGCCCTCATCGCCTCCTAAGGAAGCCGGGGTCTTTCCTGCTTTTTGGTCCCCAGACATAGGATGTGCAATGCTGCTCTGGCCATGGCGTGGATGCTCCCACCCACGTCCAGAAGGCAGCTGCCTGACGTCTTCCCCTGCATGCAGCCCCAACACACTGTAGTGCCTCCAGTCTCCACTGGGGGGCACTGCGATGCCGGGCTGACCCTGGATCCCTGCCTGAGACAGCACAGTAGTCCTCTGTTTGCTCAATCCTCTCTCTCCCCTGCTGACCCCCAATGGCCCAGGCTTGCTCCCGAACCCGGGTCGCCGTCATGACGCAGGGCGTGGCGTCCAGTGCCTCAACACCACTGGGCCGGCTGAGAGAGAGCAACCTGAGCTGGAGGAAATGATTTCCCAGGAATTGTGAGTAAACCAGAGAAAAGGTGGAAGCTGGTTTAAAGCAGAGAGAGAGCGACTTTATGAGAGAAAGCATCACCAGGTGCCCTAGTTTTCTGAGACCTGTGACTGTTGTTTGAGATCCGGCTGAGGACTGGAATTGCTGATTCAGAGTTGGAGTTTTGGAGCCTGCTGCTAGGAGGCTTGTAGAGAAGAAAGTGTGGAGAAACTTTTTTAGCTGCACAGCAGAGCTGACCTTGTGCTGAGAGGAAAAAACAAATCCAAGATAGTCCAAGCATAATTTCAAAGCCAGGTGGGGAACTCGCTAACCCCCATCCAGTGGGGTCTGTTGGCTACAGGGGTCCACTGGCGCGTTGCTGAGGTACTAGGGCACCTGTGACCTGTGAGAGACTCAGGCTGTGGGGCCACTCCCAGGTCTGGGTTCTCTGTAGTTGGTGAGCTTTGTGCAGTAGCTCTGCAAAGGGCCTGAATAGGCTGAAGGTGACAAGCGGCTAGATCTGCAATCAAGGGGACAAGTGGCCAGACCTTCAATCAAGTCTTCAGGATACCTTCTGCTGCCCATTTGCTTGCCCTTCTTTGAACTCTGATCCCTTGACTTTGGACTGGTGAAAGCCCTCTGCACCAGGAACTCTCCAGATCTTAAGCATCATGAATACCCAGGGCTTGCCCTGGCAATCAGAGGCAGAAACTGTTTGTTAGTCAGTCACATTATCCCTTCAAGGGCCCCAACATTAGCCAACCCGCAGCACCGTGCAGGCCTGCAGAAGTCTGGGTACCCAGCTAGAACAGAGGGACAGGTCACTGATATCAGTGGGGGTGGGTATCTTGAGTGATCTGACCTATGGGCCCTGTATGTTATTAATTGTTCCTAACCATTTTCTAACTGCCTTTATCTCCACAGCTATCCCTGTTCCAGGTACCCGAACCCTAGCCCGTCCCCCAAATAAAACTGCGTTTTGTTGTTTGAAACCACTGTCTGCAGGGTGCTCTGTAGAATTTACCTGTGAAGTAGATGTAGTATTTGGTGCTGGGAAACTGTTTGGTATCCAGTGTGTGGGGTGGTTGGTTAGGGGAGGTAGGTAGGTACAGTATCCCAGAGGGTTGTGCCAGCCACACACCTGACCCACTGTAATTTACTCTAGGTGGAGGCACCGCGCTATTTTATTCATTTTCTGGGATAGAACTCCTGAACACCATTGTAGCAGGACCCAGGCCCCTTAACCTGTGTGAAGGCCAATGGCGCCTGGGCTACAAATGTGTTCATAGTCAACATAGGTAATGGATTGGAAGGGAAGGTGTACCTATTTGCAGATGACACCAAGATCTGCAACAGAATGGACACCCCAGAAGGAGTCAAGAGCATGGAATCAGACCTGAGGAAACTTGAGGAGTGATCAGACGTCTGGCAGCTGAAGTTCAATGACAAAAAGTACAAGGTCATGCACTTAGGCAAGGGAAACCCCAAGGTAGGATAGTACCTCGGAGGGGAGCAGCTGGCATGCACCAACCAAGAGCGAGACTTAGGAATCATTATATCAGATTACTTAAAGTTGGGGAAGCAGTGCAAAAAGGTGGGGGCTAAAGGGCAGTGGTATGCTGGGCTGCATAGGGATGGGAATCACGAGTCGCAGAAGGGAAGTGGTGCTGCCGCTTTACAGGGCACTGGTGCGCACCTACCTGGAGTACTGCATACAGTTCTGGAGGCCACACCTTAGGAAAGACATCAAGATGGCCCCTGCTGTATTCAAAACAGAGCAGTGAAATCAAACAGAAACAGCTAAATCTTCATGAAAAGAACTCATTTGAAAGCTTTATTATTTAAAATGTATTGTATAAATTGGGCATACAGTGGCCTGGCTCATAGTATGTATGTATGTATGTATATATGCATTGATTTATTATTTGTGTATTTAAAATTTGGTGACCAGGATAGGCACACTGAGCTGGGGCTCATTTCCAGGTGTGACCCAGGGAAGAGGATACAACAGGAAGTGATGCAGCAATAACAAAGTGACAACAATTGGTGCATGAACATGCACAAAAAACAATCACAGTACAAGTACTGAATTTCAGAGAAAGACAAAAACAACATTAAAAGAGTACCTGTACATTGGTTATGGGTAGCCAGGTTAACAGCTAAGGAGCCATGCCGCCAATGTCAGGAAGACATTTGTATAGAGCCAATGAGACCTAAAATTCAGATTACAAAGTATATTGAGTTGTAAGCTATACAGGCAAAAATGGGTAAAACGGGTGAAATAGCAGGGGTAGGCAGGACATGGATGGGACATGGGTTGTTGTAACATGGAGAAAGGAA
Source organism: Neoceratodus forsteri (assembly GCA_016271365.2). NCBI lineage: Eukaryota > Metazoa > Chordata > Ceratodontiformes > Ceratodontidae > Neoceratodus > Neoceratodus forsteri. The sequence goes on along the minus strand of CM057449.1, from coordinate 1,549,801,624 downwards.
GAAGTCTGTCTGCAGGTGCATTCTTTAGTGAACTGTGACAGTAAAAGTGGTTTGAGAGAGTGGAGGGAGCAAGAGAGACAGATGGGGATAGGGAGGCTGTTTGAAAGTGTAGGAAGTCAGATAGAGAAAACAAACTAAACTGCTGCAGATTTACTGTGATGGGATATGAAAGGAATGAACAGCAGATGAATGGAAGGAGAAGAAGGAAGGCATGGCAGGGCTAAGGACAGAGGAGAGGTAAATGGGAATAGTGGTAAGCCAGTATTTGGCCATTAAAAAGGAGCACTATGAGAGACACTGGTCCTCAAGACAGGGGAAAGAGAAATTAGCATATAGAGAACAGTGATGGGTAAGACAGCATTAAGAGCACACCAGCAGAAGGAATGAAAAAAAGGGGGTCAAGTCTGGCAAGTGTAGACTTTGAGGCAGCACTGTAGACTACATCTGTGTAGTCAAACACAAGCAATATCATCTTAAGAATGATCTCATGGTGGACCAGGAAAGGGAGGGATGGTTTGTTTCAGTACAGCCTACCAAGTACAGGGCGAAATTTTTTGTGCATGGCATTAATATGTATGGAGAAGTTGAGACTGTGATCCAGCCACACCTCTAAGTACTTAAAGGGGGTACCTGTTCAAACAGGCTGTCATCTAGAGTTGAGAAGACAAGTGTATGTTGGAGCGTTGCTAATCTTTATCTAGTGCTACATGTAAGAGAGACAATTTTGTTGGCATTTAGTGAGATCTGGTCTGCATGGAACCAGTGATGGACATTGTCCAAGGATGGAGCTGTGGGGACATCGGACATGATGGACAAGGGCAGTGGATAGTGTGACGATTGGCCAGCTGGTTATGATTGTTCTATGCTATTTGAAATATAAAAATATAGCCTGTGCTTACGGGTGCCCCCAGGTCAGAGAAGCTACAGGATATATTAACCTGAAACCAGGAGGTAATTAAAGGACCAGAGAGACTTAATTAGAACTGACCCAGCTACCAAGATATAGGGCTCGTAAACTTTTATGATGGCTTAGAGGAAAAAACATGTTATACCACCATGGTGCTAAAAGTCATAAAATCCTTTGATGTGCCCTGGGAATAGGAACTGCTCGAGATCAAAGAAGGGATGTTAATTAAGGAGTCATATTGTAAAAAGAGTTTTTGCTGACGTCACCTTATTTGAAATACCTCCTGATAGGACATCCTGTTTGTATATTTTTTATATTCTAAAAGGAGGAGCTAGATGACATCATAGAAGGGGTGTGGAGACACAGAGCTTTAAACTGTATACTGTTTTTGAACTTAGAACATATCTTTTTTGGGCTCTTAAGAAACAAGATCTAACTATAAGCACTACAGAGGTAATACATTAGATAGAAAAAGTCTAACTGTATGTTGGTAGGAGTTTGTCTGTAGTTTTCCTTGTTTTTCTTTATGTGATTGTATGCTCTTTGACATATTGTTCTGTGTTTATATTTTATGCATTTTCATCCATTTTTAAGTAAACCTTTCATTTGAAAGATACTGCCTGGGTCCTCCAAGTTCTTTCTTTTGCATGTGACGTATAGAGGGTTAAGACTCACAAAACTGTTCAAGAGCTTGATGGTGTTACTAAACTGGGAAAAGGTAAGAATATACCTCAGGTCTTTTATAGAGTTTTAAGGGTTCATTTTGGATATCTAGTTAGGTGCCCTTAGGCAGAAGATATCTTGCTTCCCCCCAAAGAGAAGATTATCTGAGCCTGTACATTTGGGTACACTAGCATAAGGTTCACAGTTTGAATCCCCCCAGAACTTGAGACTAAAGGTGATTCGGACCCACAAGCAGACAGGAGGGTTACCCTGTCTGTTACCTGTTCACATTACTGCGCTCGGAGGTTGGTACTGTGGGAGCAGAAGGCCTCACCTGCTGAGTGCATTTGTGACAGATTTGGTTGGCAGCGATGCTGATAAATTTGGTAACACAAGCTTTAACTGTTCAGTGTGACAGCTTAATACTGTACAGCTCACTTGCAAAAAAAGGCAGTGATTTATTTTTAAAAAGGAAACAGAACTATATAATTTTGCTTACAGTCAACTTCCTACCTGTTTTATTTTTTTTCCTAAAGTGCAAGTTAGAGTAACTGTAGTTAGGGAAGACGATGGCTTCCAACTACAGTGGGCACACTGTAGACTACTTGAGGCAGTTGTGTCAGGACAGAGGAGTCCTGTATGAGGGGAGAGCCACCAAGCAGAACCTCATGGATGCCCTGATGGCAGCAGATGCCCAGAGCATCGAGTCACTAACTGTGACTGTAAGGGACCAAACCTTGAGCATGGAGGGGCCAGCGGCCAGTGCAGTGACCAGATCCGGTGAGGATGACAGCAGGGCCAGTGCCAGCAAAGTGCCACAGCAGCAGGGGAAGGTCAACAGCATTCTGGAGCCAAAAGCACTCAGGTTACAGACTGAGTTGCGTAGAATAGAGCTGGAGTTCCAGAGGGAGGATGAGCGAGAACGCCGAGAAGTGGAGCGAGAGAAGTGAGCCACAGAGGAGTAGAGGGAGTGAGAACAGCAATTAGTGGACCGTGAACAGTGAGAGGCAGACCATGAGGAGCATGAGTGCCAGAGGCAACATGAATTGGAGAAGCTATGACACCAACCACCAGCACCAGAGCAGGTAAGTGGCTTGGGTTTAACTGGAACTACAGGACTGGGTTACAAATTGAGTTCCAAATTGACAGCTGAATTTAAAGAGGGGGAGGATATGGATGCCTTTTTAAATTCCTTTGAAAAAGTTTGTATTCAGGCTAAAATTCCTAGAGGGTCCTGGAGCTTAAAGCTATCCCCGCTACTTACCGGGAAAGCTTGGGATGCATTGGGTCAAATGGACAATGAGGACAGTAATGATTACAACAAACTTAAAGCTGCACTTTAAAAAAGTTTGATTTAACTGCAGAAGCATACAGAGCTAAATTCCATAAGCTCAGGAGAAGCCCTGATATGAGCCATGAGGAGCTAGCCACGAAACAACATCAGTTTTTAAAACACTGATGGGAAGGAATTGAAACAAACTCTGTAGATAAAATAGAAAATGCTATTTTGTTAGAACAGTTTTTTGGGGCATGCCCAGCAGAACTGAAAACCTGGCTGGAGGACTGAGATCCCAAAACAGTACAAGAGGCTGCTGAACTCTCGGACCGCTATGCCAAGAGCAGACCTCCTCTGAGAGCGAATGGGGTGGGCATGGCAGCGCAGAAAAGGAAAAACACGCCTTCAGGGCAGCTCAAACCCCCACTGCCTCCACCAAAATCAGTTAGCCCCAGGTTTCAGAGAAAAGATTTCTCTGAGAAAAGAAATGAATGTTGGGTCTGTTAAGAAACTGGGCATATTGCCAGACAGTATCCCAAAAGGGCAAGCAATACGGAGAATGGGGCTAGGAAAGAAGTGGGTTGTTTGTGTGTCCCTGGAAGCATGCCTGTGAATATGAAGGAACACATGCATTCAGTCACAGTGAATGGGGTACAGACTCAAGGGTTAAGTGACACAGGGGCATCCCTGACGCTGGTAAAAGGGGATCTGGTAGAGCCTGGTCAGCTGATACCCAATGAATTTGTAACTGTTTAAGAGTTCACTGGTGAGGAGACCACATTGCCACTCACTAGTGTTCTTCTAGACTGGGGTGAAACAAGGGGAACTGTGCAACAGGTGGCTGTAGCCAAAACTTTAGCAGTGGACGTCATCCTTGGCAACAATCTCAAACAGGGGATGGTGCGTGCAGTTACCTGTAGCCAAGTGGGAAAGGGAAATTGTAGTTCCCTGGACCTAACAGAAGCCAGTGTGGAAACCACTGAGAGCTAGTTCTCCAGTCTGTGTCTCCTGATATGGAGACTAATGAAAAGGGGGTAGAAATTTCCACAGTAGCAGTTAATCACACAGCTACAGAGGGTTACTCCGAAGAGGGAAGGGTGACCCATTTTCAGAGGGTTAGGGATGACAGTGATCTTGAGTGCCTTGACTCTAGTGCTAGGGATCCTAGTTTAGAGACTGAAGGGGACCTGTTCAGTGCCTTGGGAATGGGTAAGGAGTTTGCAGCTGCTCAGAAAAGTGACCCTAGTCTAGAGAAGCTGAGGGCTTGGGCCGACTCTGACAGAGCAGAGGGAGGTGACGGTAAACATAAAGTTTATTGGGAAAATGGACTGATGTATACTCAGGCTGTGAACACGGAGGGAGGGGTGATAGGCAGGCAGCTTGTCGTTCCCCAGGGGTATCGTGAGCAGTTGCTCAAGACTGCACATGACATTCCCTTGTTTGGTCATCTGGGAATTGCACGCACTATGCAGCGGTTGGCACAGAATTTCTATTGGCCCAACTTCACCCAGCAGGTGATGGAGTATTGCAGGTCTTGTCACCGGTGCCAAGAAATAGGGAAGGCAGGTAAGAAAACCCAAGCTGCCTTAATTCCATTGCCCATAGTGGAGGAGCCATTCCAGAGGGTGGGATATTGTGGGGCCTTTAAATACCCCCAGCTCCTCTGGGAAGAGATTCATCCTGACTGTGGTGGATTATGCCACCCAGTATCCAGAGGCAGTCTCCCTATCCTCACTAAGGACAGACAAAGTGGCAGATGCCTTACTTGGGATTTTCTCCCGTGTTGGGTTTCCGCAAGAGGTTATCACCGATCGAGGGGGTTTCTTTATGTCGGACCTGATGAAACATTTGTGGGAGATGTGTGGGGTGGTACAAAGGTGCACAACACCTTATCATCCGCAAATTAATGGGATTGTGGAAAGATGTAATGGTACCCTGAAGTCAATGCTCCAAGCGTTTGCTAAACAGCATTGGAGGGACTGGGAGAAATACCTTCCCCACCTGTTGTTTGCATACAGGGAGGTGTCCCAAGAGTTGACAGGACTTTCCCCCTTCGAACTCTTATATGGATGCCGGGTACGTGGGCTCCTAGACTTGATCTGGGAGGACTGGGAAGGCAAGCACACCACCCAGGGAACTCCCATAGTGGATTACGTCCTTAGGTTTAGGGAAAGGCTGATGGAGTTTATGGGGACAGCCCAGAGCAACCTGGCAGCTGCCCAATAGAAACAAAAAGTGTGGTACAACCACAGAGCCAGAGCTCACTCATACACGGTCAGAGTCAGGAAGTCATGGTCCTTATTCCAGTCCGGAAAGACAAGCTGCAGGCTGAGTGGGCCAGACTGTACGAAGTAGTTAGAAAGGTAAATGACGTGAACTATATCATAGAGTTACCTGACAGAAGACAGAAAGAAAGAATGTACCATGTCAACATGATGAAGCCATATGCTAATAGGGCTGACATGGTGTTTGCAGTATGTAGTCCGGGGGAGGAGATGGATGAAGGAGACCCCTTTCTGGACTTGCTGGAAGAAAGCAAGAGGGACTCCTCTGTGAGGGCAGTTAAATTGTCTCCCCAGCTGGCTCCAGACAAGATCCAGGCAGTAAGGAAGGTTTTTAGTAGACTTTGCCCCATTGTTTAGCACCAAGCCTGGACTAACCCCCTTAGTGATGCACAATGTAGAGACAGGGACACAGACGCCCATACGACGGACAACATATCGAGTATCAGAGGCAGTCCAAAAGGACATTAGGAGGGAGGTGGAGGAAATGCTGGATTTAGGGGTAATCCAGAGATCCCACAGCCCCTGGGCCTCACCCATAGTCCCTGTGCCCAAGCCAGATGGCTCTACTCCTTTCTGTGTGGACTATCATGGACTGAATGCAGTCACGAAGTCAGATGCCCACCCGATGCCCCGGACGGACGAACTCCGGAACAAGTTGGGAGGGGTGACATACCTTACGACTACTGACCTGACAAAGGGGTATTGGCAGGTAGAGTTAACTGACAGAGCTAGGGACAGGATGACCTTCATCACTTCAATAGGCTTATTTGAATTTAAAGTAATGCCTTCCGGAATGAAGAACGCCCCGGCCACTTTCCAAAGGTTGGTGAACCAGATGTTAAATGGTGCTGAGGAGTACGCCGTGGCGTACCTGGATGACATTGCCATCTTTAGTGCCAGCTGGGAGGAACACCTGTCCCACCTTAGGGAAGTACTGGGCAGGATACAGAGGGCCGAGCTCACTGTCAAAGTTGAGAAGTGCCAGGTAGTCATGGCTGAAGTGTCATACCTCGGGCATGTTGTAGGCCGGGGACAGCTCCATCCTAACCAAATGAAAATAGAGGTGATGAAGGCCTGGCACAGACCAGAAATGCAAAAGCAAGTCAGGAGTTTTCTAAAGACAGTAGGGTACTATAGGAAATTTGTACCCAATTACAGTGCTCTGGCTGCTTCCCTATCAGACCTGGTAAAGAAAAAAGATGCCTAAGAAAATTACATGGGAACCAGCCTGTATTGACAAGTCCTGACTATAGCAGACCCTTTACAGTTCAGACTGATGCCTCAGACGTGGGTATTGGGGCAGTACTGAGTCAGACATCCAACCAAGGGAAAGATCACCCTGTAGTGTACCTCAGTAAAAAAGTTACTTCCCAGGGAGCAGGCATACTCTACTGTGGAAAAAGAGTGTATTGCCATAGTGTGGGCCCTAAAGAAGTTAGAGCCATACTAATACGGGGAGCATTTTGAGGTACAAATGGACCACAACACCCTGGTTTGGCTGACCAAATGGGAAAAACTAATGGTAGACTATTAAGATGGAGTCTTGCCTTGCAAGGGTATGACATGACAATCTTATATAGGGCTGGACCGACCAATCAGAACACCGATGGCCTGTCGCATGTATATGAAGAGTGAACTGATTTGGGAAGCTCATCCCATGCAGGGGATAGAGCCCCCAAATTCAGTCAAGGTGGGGAGGAGTGTGACGATTGGCCAGCTGGTTATGATTGTTCTATGCTATTTGTAATATGAAAATATAGCCTGTGCTTATGGGTGCCCCCCCCCCAGGTCAGAGAAGCTACAGGATATATTAACCTGAAACCAGGAGGTAATTAAAGGACCAGAGAGACTTAATTAGAACTGACCCAGCTACCAGGATATAGGGCTCATAAACTTTTATGATGGCTTAGACGAAAAAACATGTTATACCACCATGGTACTAAAAGTCATAAAATCTTTTCTTGTGCCCTGGTAATAGGAACTGCTCGAGATCAAAGAGGGGATGTTGATTAAGGAGTCATATTGAAAAATGAGTTTTTGCTGATGTCACCTTATTTGAAATACCTCCTGATAGGACATCCTGTTTGTATATTTTTTATATTCTAAAAGGAGGAGCTAGATTGAAAAAGGGACCGCAAGGTTCCAGTGGGCCTACCCGGTCACCAAAATTTTAATAAATAAATAAGATTACATGATAGAAAGGGTGTGGAGACACAGAGTTTTAAACTGCATACTGTTTTTGAACTTAGAACATATCTTTTTGGGCTCTTAAGAAACAAGGTCTAACTATGAGCACTATAGAGGTAATACATTAGATAGAAAAAGCCTAACTGTATGTTGGTAGGAGTTTGTCTGTAGTTTTCCTTATTTTTCTTTATGTGATTGTATGCTCTTTGATATATTGTTCTGTGTTTACATTTTACATATTTTTATCCATTTCTAAGTAAACCTTTTATTTGAAAGATACTGCCTGGGTCCTCCAAGTTCTTTCTTTTGCATGTGACGTATAGAGGGTTAAGACTCACAAAACTGTTCAAGAGCTTGATGGTGTTACTAAACTGGGAAAAGGTGAGAATATACCTAAGGTCTTTTATAGACTTTTAAGGGTTCATTTTGGATACCTGGTTAGGTGCCCTTAGGCGGAAGATATCTTGCATCCCCCTGAAGAGAAGATTATCTGAGCCTGTACATTTGGGTACGCTAGCATAAGGTTCACAGTTTGAATCCCCCCAGAACTTAAGAGTAATGGTGATTTGGACCTACAAGCAGACATGAGGGTTACCCTGTCTGTTACCTGTTCATACTCTTGCACTCAGAGGTTGGCACTGTGGGAGCAGAGGGCCTGACCTGCTGAGTGCATTTGTGACAGATAGGACATCACCAACTTGGACCGACTGGAGATTATCTGAGAGTAGGAGTGCAACCACTTGACTGCCAGGTTGGCTTTAGATGCAGCACCTAACTTATCTAAGAGAATGGGGTGGCCCACCGTATCAAACACTTTTGAAAGGTTTATGGAAATGGTAGCAGTGAACAGGCCATGGTCCATGCCTTTCAGTACTAAGTTTGTAAACTGGATGAGGGAGGAAACAATGGAAGAGTTCTTGCAGAAGCCAAAATGAAAAGGGTTCAGGAAAGAAGAGGAGTCAAGAGAGGTGGATAGCTACACCTTAGCCTGGGCAGGGAGGAGTGAGATGGGCTTGTAGTTACCTGAGGAAGAAGGAGAAGGAGAAGAATATGCCACTTATCATTACTTGTAAGGTGGCAGGACATACGTAACAGACTCATGGCTCTGCCACTCGTGAATTATTGTACTGCCCCCTCACTCATGAAAATAAATAGAATATTCTGTGTCAAGCCACTGTGTATCTCCTATTTATTACCTTGTTGATGATACTAAGTCTGCCTCATAGCAAAGAGCAAAGAGCAAAGGCCGATGGCACATTTATAAGGTAGAAAAAGAAATGGGCAGACTGGATGGGTCTTGCGGTCCTTATCTGCCGTCAACTTCTATGTTTCTATGTTTCTATAGTCTGCATCTTCACAGTTTTATACTGACTGATTCTATGCTTCTTATGATGCTAGTTCCACCATTCCAAACCGCTGAGTGAGTAGCACTGAATGATGAAGCTGACATGCATAATGCCCAGGAGGAAACCCTACGCAGAGACATCAGTAGACAACAAAGAGAGAGAATAAAAGGTAGACTCAGTGGCAGCAAAAGTGTAATAAAAAACAAACCTTTTTACCTCCAAAACAAACCAAGCCTCTCAAATGAGTGAGTATACTTGAAGGGACAAGAAGAATTAGGAGTAAATTTAATGGTAAACATTTTGAAAACTATTTCCTAGAGGGATCTGGTGAGCAGCTAAAAGGAAAGGACTCATGTTTACTTAGCTTCAGAAAAAACATCCTGATCTGATTCAAACAATCCTCATTGACTTTTTTAATGCCAGCTTTGCAATTCCTTAGGGCTGCACTATACTCATCTCTGGCCTGGAATCAACCCATCTCTTTGTAGCAAGCATAGATTTTCTTTTTGTTCAGAATCAGTTCTCTAAGGCTCCTGAATGTGTGGTGCTTTGTCCTTTACTGCTTACACTGATGCAGGCCAGTGTGGCTCTTTCAAATACCCTCTTCAACAGATTGGTATCGTATGGTAAACTTTTATTCATATTAAATAACTCAGTTGAGCTGAAGTTCATATACAATGAGGTCCCATTGGCATTCAGTACAAAATATATTCATCACAGTAAGTTGCATCTGTACAGTAAACGACAAAGACTTAAACCATACAAACATCACATTGCCAATATATCATCATTTGCATACAAACTGTGTTGTGATTTGATACAAACCACAATATACATTGCTCAAACTGGCTGTTGTAGAGAATAAACCCCTTCTAATCAAACACAGCAAGTTTTATTTTTTTTTTTTTTAGCATTGGGGTGTAACCAATCTTCTATGGTTCCTAGACTGAGTTTCCCATTTAAAGGTCTTAAACTACATGGAATTATTCCATGCCACTGATGCCAAATAATAAAAGGTAACTCAATTTCCAGATTATTCAATGGGACAGTAATCTCTAATCCACTTGCAGATCTTAGCAGCGTCCTCGTTTGACAAATATGAATATTTTCACTATATACCCAGGTAAACATCCCCTCAGGCTTCTGTGTGTCAGGGTTAATAAGTGTTCATTCCTATAGTCAGGCAGACGTAACCACCCCAATTCAGAGTACAGTTTACAGTGATGCATCATACGGGGGGGGAAGGGTGTCAAGGATGAAGCAGGCAAGCCTGTTGTAACATACATCCAGTCTTGCCAGTGCCATCCCTGACACCCCAGCATACTGAACATCTCAATAGTCCAACACTGGAAATACCATTGAAGTTACCACTTTCTGTTTAACTTCCTTAGGCATACATTTTTATGTTTGCTTGCATGCATGTGCAAGAAACACAGTGCCACCATCCAAGATTCCGGATGCAGTGGCATACAGTTGAAAGGGAGAGCTCCGCTTCAGTGAGCAGAACTCTCCCCCCCATGCACACAGGCATGCAAGCATTGCATTTTGCGTGCTTGTGCTCGTGCACGCTCCCCCCGACGCACACTCTGTATGGCCAATGAGGTGCTCAATCCCCGTCGGCTCCAGGCCCCTCTCCCCAAAAAAAACAAGCTTCCTGGTGCCATGCTGGGAGCCCACCCCAGCATGGCAAACAATGGGCTGCCAGCGGGGTGCCAAACTCGCCGGCTCCACATCTCATCGCCCCACCAAAACGTTTTCAGGTACCACACTGGGAGCCCACCCAGCGTGGCAGAAACTGTTATGTACAACAGGGTGCCCAATTTCATTGGCTCCAGCCCCCCAAGCAGCCTTCCCGATGCTATGCTGGGAGCCCACCCCAGCATGGCAAACGTCCCGCATCGTCCTCCTTTAGAAAAACAAGTCCCTAAAAGAAAAAGGTCCCTCGTAGTCTCGTTGGCCCCCTCCCCCACCCGCGCCCACCCACTGCGCACCCTGCCTCCCCACACACCCCCTCACCCCATACTTACCTCCGGACTCCGGCACGGTGCTCTTCGGTGGACCGGGAACACATCTGCACTCTTCAAAGCCAACCATGAACTGAGGAAATGTGGGTAAGCTGTGTAATGTAATAGATATGTTTTTTTTCAACTTTGATGCATATCTCAGGCATTTTTTGGAATTTTTGCACTAAATTTTCAACATGGGTTTTTTGGGACCCCTCCTCATGAATTCTGCCACTGTCATGGCGTTAATGGAGCCTGAAGGGTGATTTCACAGTCACTGCGTGGAATCACCTTTCAGGATTGATTAACAGAACAACAGTGCCAGTGTTCATGAGGTGGGCTCTCAAAAAGCCTATGCTGAAAATTTGGTTGAAAAATTCTTAAAAATGACTGTTTTACAAGCTTTGCTATGCAGTTCCTATGCACGCTGGTAAGTTCACGAATTTTCAATATTCACACTCTGGATTTTCAACATTACCATTTTAACACATCTCCTTATGAGCAGTACAGCTGTCATTTTTCACATCTCGCCCAAAATGTGTTTCCACGCATGTAGCGCACAATGGCGCAGTTGGTGTGCAAAATCAACGTATGGGACACATTAAGTAAATCACAGTGACAGTGTTCATGAGCAGAGGTCTTAAAATGGCTATGTTGAAAATTTGGTGGAAAAATTCTAAAATGACTGTTTTACAAGCGTAGCTAGTGCACTTCACACGCCGTTCTAGTTCACAAATTTTTAATATTTGCACTCCAGATTTTTCTACATTGCCATTTTACCACACCTCCTTATGAGCAGTATGGCTGTCATTTTCACATGTTGCCTACAATGTGTTTCCAGGCATGTAGCGCACAATGGCGCAGTTGTGCACAATCAATGTTTGGGACAGATTAAGAAAATCACAGTGACACTGGTCATGAGTAGAGGTGTTAAAATGGCTATGCTGAAAATTTGGTGAAAAATTTCAAAAATGACTGTTTTAGGAGCGTACGCTGCGCAGTTCCTACGCACGCTGGCAAGTTTGCGAATTTGTATTATTTGATGTTAGATTTTAACATTGCCATTTTACCACACTTCCTTATGAGCAGTACAGCTGCCATTTTTCACATCTCCCCCAAAATGTGTTTCCGCACATATAACGCACAATGGTGCAGTCGGTGTGCGAAAACAACGTTTGAGACAGATTAAGAAAATCACAGTGACACTTGTCATGAGCAGAGGTCGTAAAATGGCTATGTTGAAAATTTGGTGACAAAACTCCATAAAATGACTGTGTTATGAGTGAGCATTGCGCAGTTTCCACGCACCCTCGTAAGTTCATGAATGTGTAATATTTTCAGCCCAGATTTTCACCAGTGGCATTTTTAAACACTTCCTTATGAACAGTACAGCTGTCATTTTTCACAACATGGCCGAAATGTGTTTTCACACTTTCAGCACAGAAATGCGTGGTCGCTGTGGGAAATCATTGTTCGGGACAGATAAAGAAAATCACAGTGACACTGTTCATGATCAGAGGTCCCAAAATGCCTGTGTTAACAATCTGCTGTAAAAAATCCCCAAACTAGTTACATTACGGGTGTGCGTTGCACAGTTTCTACGCACGCTCGTGACCTCACCAGTTTTTTTAATATTTTCACAGCAGATTTTCAACATTGCCATTTTTTAAACCTCCCCATGAACAGTACCGCTGTCATTTTTCACATCCTGTTCAGAATGTGTTTTTGCACCTGTGGTGCTAAATGCCATAGTCACTGTGCAAAAGCAGCTTTTGGCTAACAAACTGATATTGCCACTGTTCATGAGGTGGGGGTCACAAAAAAACTATGTTGAAAATTTGGAGTGAAAATACCAACAAATGCCTGAGGCATTAGGGTTTCCGACCATAATGCCCCACCCTGTACAGAATGACAGGCATCAGGGCTGTGACTTGGGATTGTTGCCTGCAATGCTCATACCATTCCACCCCCACCCACATCCTGCAGCCAGTGAGAGGCATCGAGGTGTGCCTTGGACTCTTCAGCCCCAAAGTTCACCCCATTCTCCTATATCACACCCATCTCACCATATTTCCTGATGGAATGGAATGGAATGCGCATAAGGGCCAAAGACCCCAAGGCACACCGTGACACTTGTCGGTGTCTGCAGGGTAGGGTGTAGTTAAATGGCATGGCCATTATGCCTGACGACCCAAAGGCACACCCCAATGCCTGTCACTATCTGCATGGTGGTGACGGGCTTGGCTTCAGTTCAATACTTCACTGCCATTCCTAGTATGCAGCTCTGTAACTCCTACACTACCAATGCCAATGCCAGCAAGCAAACATTCTGCATTGACAAATGCTTGTTTAACTCAGTGTAGCAGTCTCCCAGTCTCCTACTCAAGTTTCCTGCTAGCTTATCTATATGGATATCCCATCTCAGTCCTCCATTGAGCTACATTCCTAAAAATCTATTGGAGTTTATTTTTTGTAATGAGATATTAAATACAGTTTGAATTTGATGATAAAATTAGTATTGTCTAACCTAATTTTTTTATCCCTATTAAATAATACTACCTGAGTCTTTTTTGGACTCAGAACCAGTTTGGGTTTCTTAAAACAGTATTGAGAATGATCAAAAGTACATTGAAATTTTTATTGAATTTGATTTATCAAGTTACTTGCTGTATAAATGATTATATTATCTGCGTATAAATGATAGAATATAGATGTATCATTGAAACATGGATCGTTTATGTAAAAGTTAAAGGGAAGTGGGCCCAGTATTGACCCCTCTGGCACCCCAGTGGTATTTACAGCAAAGTTGGATCTGTTGTCTCCTATTGCTACCAGTTGTTGCCACTCTTTTAAAAATGAACTAAACCATCTAACACAACCTTCGGCCAGTCCTAAACCTAAACAGGAGGTTTTGATGTTGTGGTCCAGGGTGTCGAATGCTTTTGATAAATCCACAAAAATGGCTCCAACTGATATCCTCCTGTCCAGGGTGAGCTGGAAATCTAACACAACTTTTATCAGAGCTGAAGTTTTGCTGTTTTTAGTCCTGAACATGACTGGTATTTGTTAAGTTTATTTCTTGTTTCTAAGAAAGATTTTACTGTATTTGTGCACAGACCAATTTCTCACATATTTTAGATGTCTGGTTTAATAGGGAAATAGGACAATAATTTTCTATTTCAGCCCTGGTTCCTGCTTTGAACACAGGAATTACTTGTGCTTGCTTCCAGGCTTCTGGAAATTTTCCAGTCCTTAATGATAAATTGAAAAATTGGGCTAATGAGAAGACTACAGCTGGAGCTGCATACTTTTATAACCTGGGTGGGATGCTGTCCAAGCCAATTGCCCTATGCACATTCAGATGTTAAAGCTCTGTTTCAGTTCTCACCTCATCAGTAGTAATATCTGAGAAGAAAAACTGGGGGTATTTGATATTCTTCTTGCTGAGAAGTAGTCTACTAATATTGCTGGGCGTGTTTCCTAGGGCTTCCAACCCCATCTTTACAAAAAAAACTATTAAAACCTTCAGCCACACTCTGACCAAGAGGAACTGTTTGGTCCTTAATCTGGAATGGGTAACCCATGATAAGGGCGACTGCATGATGACGTTCTGTCAGAAGGGTGGCAGAACAATGACACCGACAATTTGTGCAACCTGGGTTTGTCCCCTTCCCTGAATTGTGTACCCCCCAGAGCAGGAATCCATATTAATGGGGGTGTGGGGGTGAAGCCCCCCACAAGGGTGGGTGCAGGGGGCAAATCCCCCTGCATTAAAGCACTTTGTGTTATGTCATCGCCCCGGGGGGTTTGCGCCCTTCTGATGGTTCGCCGTCATGCAGTCGCCCTTATCACATAGAACCTATGGAATGTGCCTGCCATTTCATTGTTATTATTATTTTGAAGACATGACATGATTTTCCGGAAGTCAGGTGGATTTTGTTGTTATTGCTGTCAAAATTATTATAGTAAACATGTCGTTTTGCTAGTCTGATCTCCTTTAGATATTTATGTCTTGCCTGTCTGTATTTATTCCACGTCATTTTTAAATTATATTTTTTGCACTATGCCATGCTACATCCCTTTCAGTGTTATATTTTTTAAGTCCAAATTGTACCAGGTAGCATTACTAAACTTAATTATTTTGAATTTAATGGGTATATGCTTGTTACAAAGTTTCATATATTCATTTAAAAAATTCCACTTGTGCTCCATATTACCACCCTTATACAGCTGCTCCATACCTTTAGACGCCAGGCCCTTCATTTTGGCAAAGTTCACCATTCTAAAGCTCTGGATCCCGGCAGCTGAGGCATGGCTAGACTTCCCTATCACCAGGAGAAGGTTAATTAGTTGCGGTCACTACCTCCCACCAGTTCTTCTGACATTCCCGCTGGAGATGACCCATCTCCACTGCTGAGAACAAGGTTAAGAGTGGCCTTGAACCTTGTCCCATTTTCAGCATGCTCCTGTCGGAAGCAGTCCATGAAGGTGGACAGGAACTCTGTCTCAGCCCTGCACTTAGCCCTCTTGAGATAGCATGCTATACCTGGGACACTGAAGTCACTCAGGATCACCACTGCATCTGAATTGGCTGCTCTTGCAATTTATCCAACTAGCCAAGCAGCATGCTCTGCTGAGCTATTCAAGGGTCCTGTAGCACACACCCATGGTGACTTTGTTACTGGTGATCACTTGCTAGGACAGTGACACCTTTCAAGTGAAGTAAAACAATAGCTTTTCTTCACTTATCAACAGAAAACGTAGCACTTTCAATCACCACATAGGTAAAATCATTACGAATCACTGATATACAGTGTAAAAAGATTTTACATAGAAACATAGATATTGCCATCAGAAAAAGATCATTGGTCCATTCAGTTTGTCCTCTTTAACCCTACCTTGCTCCATGATCTAGTGTCTACATGGGGTTTTTGCCCTCGCTTCCTCCCACACTCCCTGCCTTGCTGAAGCCCCCCCCCCCCAGTAACTATCAAACCACTTATTCTGTCCCATCTGTGTTTGAACATATGTATGGTTTTAGCTTCCACCACCCTGGCTGAAAGGCTGTTCCACAGTTCAACCCCTCTTCCATAGTGTAAACATTTCTCACATCACTGCTGACCCCCATTCTCTTGTAGGGGGTCTGCTTTTATTGGTAGCAGGCCCTGAATTGGTATCCAGATCCTAAGGGTTGGCAAACTATTTGGCATATCCCTTATAAATTTATTAAAAGGGATCGGTATAGGTGGACTCAATACTGGGTCTTACATGATATGTACTATACTCCCCTCAAGCTATTCAAGATGGGTCGGGCTGTAACCCCAAACTGTTCCCACTATGGTTTAGGTCTTGGCCGTTTACTACGTATGTTGTGGGAATGTCCAAAGGTTGTTCCCTTCTGGAGGAAAATTAAAGACTCGCTGGTCCCTTTATGAGGTGAGGCCTTTACCCCAGAGATTTGCTTACTGAGGGATCACCCTCCTTCTTTATTTGGACATCGGAGGGCCCACATTACTCTGATTTCTGTGGTGGCCAAAGTGATCATCCTGAGGCATTGGAAAGAGGACTGCACCAACCTCTTATAAACAATGGTATCATCAGCTCATGCAAGCCCTTCTAGTTGAAAAGCAAATAGCTAGACTCCATCATTGGTTGGACCATTTCCAAGGAGATGGGCTCTGCTACATACCATCATGGCTATTCAACAGGTCACAGACTAAGGGCTTTGTGGAGTGAGCGTACCCTTTTTCTTTTCTTTTGCTTCCTTTTTACTTTTCTTTAGTTTCCTTTACTGTTTTCTGGGACTGTGTTTTTTTCCCTATTTTGCAGGTGCTCTGGGAATGGAAGGGCTTTGGGGGTAGGTTTACTTTGTTCTTATTCAATGTTCATTTTTTTGGTGGGGGTTTCCTGGCGGGGAGAGAGGGGAGGGTGTTTGTCCTTTTAGTTGTTTGTACTGTGTTTGTCATTTGTCATAATGTTTCATCGATGCTTCTACTGTTTGTGTGTGTTCCGGTTTTGTAAAATCAACAAAAAAATTTTAATAATAATTTCTCACATCCTTCCTGAATCCCCCATCCCCTTCCATCTTCTATTCATGACCCCTTTCAATCCACTATTCCTGATGAATAGTTCCTTAAAGTTTATCTTGTTTAGTCCTTTCAGGAACTTGAAGGTCTGTATCATGTCACCGCTCTCCCTTCTAGCCTTCAGTGAGTACATGTTTTTTCCATTAGTATTTTGTGCTGCTATGCCCCTGGCCAGCTCCTTTCTGAATGGACCCCCACCCCCGGTGCCACTGCACCCATTCTGGGACTAACCCTTTCATCTCCATGGCAGGGTGTTCTCAGTCATTGGTGCAGGGCTGGGAGTCCCACCATCATCCTGCGGCCAGAGAGTTTTTTCCTCCATTTTTCTTCCCCTGTTTCCCCCACAGCCATCCATGAGCAATGGTGTAACGGTGAGCTCTTCCTCCATGGAGACATCTTCAAACACCTGTGTTAGCTGGCTATGTGTGTGCCTGAAGCTATGCTACTGCCTGGACACCTACAGGTGGCAGGCAAGCAGCGGCTCCACAGCCTCCCACTCCCCAAGGGAAAAGAGCATTCCTTTTGGGCACTCAATCCTCCCTCCCGTGGCCAGCCCCTGAACAACCCGATTACATTCCCAAACTCAGGTCACCGGTATGGTAGGAGGTAAAATGTCAGCGCCTCAACCCTCCACGCCACTGGGCAGAGAGATGTGAGTACATGTTTAGTGCCCTAAGCTGATCCTTGCAGGATCTGCCCTATTGGCCCAGAATCATTTTGGTTACTCTACACTTCATCATCTCCAGCCTGTCTCTTTTGTCAGGGGGGACTATAGGACTGGGCAAAGTATTCCAGATGGGGTCTCATCAGTAATCTATAGAGAAGTAGTATTACCTCGTTCCTCCTGATATCAACCCCGCTCCAAATACACCTGAACAGTCTTGCTGCATTGCTGTAGGTCTTGTTGCATCAGCTACTTTGTTTAGGGCGCTGCTTATGATGATTTCCTGGTCCTTTTTCTCCAAAGTAGTGGTCACCCTAACCCCTCCCACTCAGTATTCCATCCTGGGACTTTTATTCCCTATGTGCATCACCTTACACTTGCTTGAGTTCAATTTCAACTGCCAAACCTTAGACAAGTTGTCTTGCTTGTATAGACTGAAAATAGAACTCAGATCAACTGCTTGGAAGGCAGTTATGCTAACCTCTATACCACCAACGTTAGATATTTTACTTACAAAAGGTGCAGTTTGCAGCTAGCAATTACAGGTGATACCCCTGCAAAGAAACTCCCAATGGCCATTTCACACCCCAAATCCATGGGCTTTGCAAAGGCCATTTTAAGTAAAATATAAGGAATAAAGTATGGGCGAGCATACGCAACGAGCCTGTTTTTCCATCTAGGAGTGGAGATACCAGCGTATGGCCCTTGAGAGCAAAGCTCGAGAGGTCCATGCTGGAATCTCCACCCTGAAATGGAAACACAGGGCAAGCTGTGTATGCTCACCTATATTTTATTTTTTATAGAATATGGTTCCCCAGATGCAGACAAAAAAGTTACATTTATGAAGAGTTTTCTTTACAAGGTTTCATACCTTGTGCTTGTGGTCCTGGCTGTTGTCGGCAGCTCACTCTGCTGCACAGTGAGGTCTGTTGGTACGGTGAGCGGTCTCGTTCCTCTCAAGCCCCTAACATTCATGGCAGCAGTTTATCGTCAAAAAAAAAAAATTCAAATGTGTAGTTTTAAACTCAAAGCCGACTATGGCAGTCCTTGTCCAAGCCTGTCTCGCTGAGCCTCTCACTAACCAGCACCGCCATGTTTGTTTTGAGTTTTGTTCGAAAAGGATCATTTGGACCGATCAGGTGCTGGATTCTGCATGCGGTCATGCATATTAATTAGAAACTCATACATATTTATTGCAGAATGTGCCCAATAACTTTTAGAGTGTGCTCAACTTTTGAAACATGCACAACGTTTAGAGTGTGCACAACAAGATTTGAGTAGCCACTGTATTCCATATGTAAGCCCAAACCATATACTATGAAATCTTTTTGCACTGTATAGTAGTGATTCCTAGTGATTGTGTCTGTGTAGTTAATTGAGAGTGCTACAGTTCTTGTTGTGGACTACTATTTTAATATATGCGGCTTGTGAGCTCAAGGCAGCTTTTTTTGGTGTGACACTTTTCTATGCTTATCAGCATTGTAAGTGTATCTTTTGTTGACCTTTCTGCCTATCAGTTGATTTCAGGCACCACAAGCTGTTTGTCAGTACCACACCATGCTCATGTTGTCATTTGACTCTTACCTTACTTTTCCCTTAGCATGACCCAGATGGACTCTATGACACTGTATGCCCCCTGATGTCCTCTTTGTCCTCTTTGGTGACTCCCTCCCTTACAAAGAGAGCCACCCCATTCCCTTTCTTGCTAGGCTTATCCATTAATAACAGTTTGTATCCCTCTATTCTGGTGCCCCTTCCCCCACCCACACACACACACACATATATACACATGTACACCAAGTCTCTTTAAGTGCCATCTAGACCTGGCCTTCAAAGTATATTAGGCTCTCAAGCTCACCCATTTTGCTGGGTATGCTTTTCATATTGGCCTGAATACATACATATAGTTAGGTTTATGGGATGGGCTAAGAGACTGTTAAATTCCAACCTAAAGTGCCAGCATTTCCTTGAGCTCCTCTTCTATAGCCTCATATTGGTCTGAATACATTAGGATAGTTAGCCTTATGGAAGAGGCCCAGGGACTATTAAATTCCAACCCAAATTGCCAGTACCTCCTTGAACTCCTCTTCTATAGCCTAGTTAACCCCCTCTGGGACCATTTAGGTTTGCTGCCTCAGTGGGGTAAATGTCCACATTGCATTTGTCCATTGTGGTGTATCCTGATCTATTTGTGAACATCTCCCTGAAAGACTGTAGCACCTCATTAATCTCAGCTGTATATGTCAGCATTAGCTGCTCAGGGAGGATGATGGCAGTCACAGATGATCCTTCCTGAACTTCCCGTAGAAGGCAAGGCAAGTTTTATTTTTAGAAGACCAATCCCGGAGCCTCTGGGTGCCATACAAATACAGAATACACAAAAACAGTAACAAAAAATAAAACAAAAACAAAATAAAACCAAAATAAATATAAAACAGCAGGCTAATAATAATAGTTAAAATACCGCGAAACCTAAACAGCAGCTACTAGAGGCCAACAGTAATGCCTAGGGAGGTAGGTCTGGGAAGGCCTGACTAAACAGGTAGGTCTTGAGGCAGGCTTTGAATGCCTCAACTGAAGGGGCCTCCCTGATAGCTGGAGGTAGCGAATTCCACTGGATAGGTCCGGTGACACTAAACACTCTGTCGCCGGTAGTTTTTAACCTCGTCCTGTGAATTGCTAGGAGGCCCCTAGAGCAAGCCCTCCTTGAAGAGAACCCTCCACCTGACTGGCAGCTAGTGCAGTTCACACAAAACTGGAGTGATGTGACTGTACTTAGGCTGTCCAGTCAACAGCCTAGTTGCGCATTTTGCACTAGCTGCAGTCGATGAAAGCCCCGAGACCCTGAAGAGAAGCACATTACAGTAGTCAAGCCTAAACATCATGAAGGCATGTATTAAAGTGGAGGTCCTTAGTTGGAACTAGGGGCTTGATCCTAGTTATATCCCTCAGATAATAGAAACTGGTACCGACAACGGACGTCACCTGAAATTCAAGTGACAGCCTGTCATTAAGAACAATACCCAGATCATGCACCCTAGAGGAGGCCTTCAATGAAGTCGGCCCCAGGAATAACCCTATTGCCACACCAGAGGCCAGCCTATCATGCCTTCTGTTAGACTTCACCACCAACACTTCTGTCTTATCAGGGTTCAGTCACAACCAGTTGGAGGCCATCCAGTCATGGATCGCAGCAAGGCAATTATTAAGCACCTCCTCTGCGTTTGATGTTCCAGGGGCAAAGGAAAGATACAACTGGGTATCATCTGCATAGCAATGAAAACCCAGGTTGTACTTCCTAATGAGCTCACCCAGGAGCAGCATGTACATGGCGAACAACATTGGTGACAGGACCAAACCCTGAGGTACCCTGCAAGACAGTAGACTCAGGGAGGAGAAGAAATTCCCCATCACCACCCGTTGTCTTCTGTTCGTGAGGTAGGACTCAAACCAGCAGATGACAGTGCCAGTAAGTCCACAGTACTCTCTCAGGTGATCGAGTAACACACAATGGTACACCGTATCAAATGCTTAGGAAAGATCAAGGAGAATAAGAATTGACCCTCTCCTCGATCCGTCGTCCTGAGGAGGTCATTGTGCACCTGAACTAATGCAGTCTCAGTGCTATGCCTCACACGAAACCCCTATGGGAGAGGCTCGTATAGATCAAAGGTCTCGAGGCCCTCCCCAAGCTGTTGCACCACAATCTTCTCAACAACCTTTCATAGAAAAGGGAGGTTGGAGATTGGACAGTAATTGGCCTTGATGTCAGAATCTAACAATGGTTTCTTCAGAAGAGGTCTCACCAGTGCCTCTTTCAAGGAGTCTGGGAATACCCCCTCCAATAAAGAGCACTGGATGATCAAGGCAAACACCGAGCTACCAGAGTCAACACATCCCATCAAGAAACGAGTTGGCACCAGGTCCAGTTCGCAATATGTGTCAAGTCAAGTTTCAAGTCAAGTCAAAGTTTATTGGCGGGAAATAACTCCATTGAGCAGGTCCATTTACAAGGAGGTCCTGAGGCAATGATGTGCAATGCACTTACAATATAGTACACATAAGGAGCAGTTACAATTACAATATAACACAGCAATAAGCAAAAAAAAAAAACAACAGCAAAAAAAACATATTTTATACATACATATATATATATATATATAGATACACACACACACATATATATACATACATGCACATGCATACAGGGGATAATTCCAAGGGAGGGAAATATTTACATAGAGAACGTATGTACAGATTTAGGTCACTGCAGCTGATAATAACAGTATCAGGGTAAGCTAGATGATCAATGAAGTACTGACAGTAGGTAGCAGGGCTTACAAGTAGGCCAGGATTCTACCAGGAGTGGCAGGGTTCAGGAAGAGAGGAGATCAGGATAGTGGTGTTAGGTTAAACAATAGTATCAGGAAGAGATGGAGTGGTAAAGCATTGAGAGCAGTAGACAGGTTAGGTGGGAGGTGACAGCACTTGGAAGGGTTGGAGGAAAATAGAGACAGAGGATGGGGGGCTGGATAGGGGTGGGTGTAGAGGCAGGGAGCATAGGGAGGAGAGAGGTCGCTCATACAGGGGAGTGCGGTGTCAGCCTCCTATTAAAGCCAGGCTATAGTCAGCGACAAGTACAGGAGTCATGTAATTTGCTAGTAAGTAGATGTTTGAAGCTGCCCAGGGGGATTAGCTGTTGCAGCTTGAGGCTAGCCTGGGCTTTATTACAGGCGGACAGTAGGGAGTGGCTTGCAGCCAAACTACTGAAGTGGGAGCTAGGGACTTTCAGCACAATGTGGGTGGTGCTACATAAGGTGTAAGAGGATGATGTGCACTGGAAGAGATTAGTTATGTACATGGGGAGCTTAAGCAGAAGGGCTTTGTACAGACAGGTGAGGGAATGACAGAGCCATCTGGTGGCTAAGGATGTCCAGCCAAGGGAGGCATACAGGTCACAGTGGTGCATGCGACGATGGGCGTTGGAGATGAAACATATTACTCGATGATATAGTGTGTCCAGTTGGTGCAGCAAGGCTTCTGAGCAGCAGCCATGGAGGATATCCACGTAGTCAAGAAGTGGCATGAAGGTTGTCTGGACTAACCATGGCCTGGCTTTGCTATTAAACAGGGATTTACTCCTCTAAAAGAAGCCAAGTCTTTGTCTCAGATTTTTTGCAAGAGAGGTGATGTGAGCAGAGAAGAAAAAATTACTCACCATAGTAATTATGTTTCGTCTAATGGAGTCTTGCTGTATTCTGACTATTGCAGTTTGCCCCAGCACTTGAACTGTCCCGGAGAGAAGAGGGTTCAATTCTATGCAGAGCATAGAACATTGAGCTTGAGCTCGGTTCAAACCTCTGTCTGCAGCACTTTGAAGTGCAACCATCAGATTCTTATGAGCTAATACTAACTAACTATCACCATGTGGAAATTGTAAACTGTTTACTAGCCAAAAGGCAACCAAATATTTTGGATCCCCAAAAGACTCAAGTCAAGAAATCCAGATTCAAAAACCAGGTAGTGAACAAATCAAGACTATTAAAATAATAAAAATAACCCACTCCCCTTTTCTAAAAAGAGGGAGTGCTCAAATGCACCCCTGAGGTGCAACACTGCACCTGGCAAGCCCATTTCCCAAAAACAGGTTCTGAGAGGGGAGGCAGGAAGGGAGGTCAGAATACAGCAAGCCTCTATTAGAAGAAACATAATTACTAAGGTGAGTAATTTTTTCTTCAAACAACATGAAGTCTTGCTGTTTTCTGACTATTGCAGACTACTAAGCAGTACCTCCACGGAGGAGGGATTCAAACCTACTTTGGGAATAGGCTCCGCAGTACTGCTGTACCGAACCGAGCATCACTCCTAGCCTGGACATCCAGGAAGTAATGCTTGGTGAACGTATGGACTGTTTTCCAAGTGGCTGCTTTACATATCTCTAGCAAAGGAATATCCCTGGCAGCAGCTAGGGAAGCAGCTGTACCTCTAGTCGAATGAGTCTTTAGGCCTGAGGGTGGTATTTCGCCTAGCTTCTCATAGCAGAATTGTATACAAGAGACAATCTACCTGGCAATAGTTCTCTTAGTGGCAGGTTTGCCCTTTCCAACTTCCCCATAAGTGAGAAACAACTGGAGGGAGTCAAACCTGTGTGCCTTAGTATGCTCAATGCAGTAACTAAGGGCTCTTTTAATATCCAAACTGTGTAATCTTCTCTCTCCTGAAGAAGAATTATCAGTGAAGAACACAAGGAGAGACATGGATTGGTTCAGGTGAAAATCTGAAACCACTTTAGGTAAGAACCTCCTATTGGTTCTAAGGACCACCTTAACCCTATGGAATGAGATAAAATCAGGTTACACTGACAGAGCTTGTAATTCACTGATACGTCTGGCAGAGGTAATAGCTACCAGGAACACAGTTTTCCAAGTCAAGCACTTAAGCTCTGCTGAAGACAACGTCTCAAAGAGGGGTTGCATAAGCTGTGCAATGTAAGTATTAAGGTCCCAAGCAGGGGAAGGAGCCCTAAAAGGGGGATTGGTATGAAGCAATCACTTGACAAATTTACAGAAAATAGGGTGAGATGACAGTGAGGAAGGCTTTCCCACTGACAAAAAAGCAGAAAGAGCTGACAAGTGTACTTTGAGAGTAGCTGGTCTGAGGGCCTAGGCCATTAAGATGAACCATATAATCCAGAACTGTAGACAATTCAACAGCGTCTAGGGATGTATGCTTCTTGGAACACCAAATGCTGAATCTTTTCCATTTGGAGTTATAAGTTTTTCTGGTGGCAGGTTTTCAAGAGGCTTTGAGAATGTCCAGAACCCCTTGAGACAGATGTTAATCTGCATCTCTAACTCTTCAAGAGCCATGCCTTGAGATTTTGAGACCGAAGATTGGGGTACCAAATCCTCCCCTGAGAGGAGGTTAGGTTGTAATTCCTGGGCAGAGATAGGGGAAGATGGACTGTTAGGGACAGCAACAGGGGGATACCAAGGCTGCCTGGCCCAGTCTGGAGCAATCAGGATCACTTTGCAGGGTTGTGACCTTATCTTGACCAGGACCTTGAACAGTAGAGGAAAAGGAGAGAAGGCATATAGAAATGTCCCTTCCCAGTTCAGTGTCAGAGCATCCAGAGGGACTGAGCCCAAGATTGGGGGTCTGCAACAAAACAGAGGAAGTTGGTGATTGTCTAGGGCTGCAAAGAGATCTATCTCTGGAGTGCCCCACCTTGAAAAAAATCACTTTTAACACCAGAGGGTCCAGGGACCCTTCATGATGGCCCTGGGAAATCCTGCTCAATGCATCTGCTAACACATTGCCCTTTCCTGGAAGGTAGACTGCTATCAGAGAGGTCTGTAGAGAATAAGGCAGGGACCACAATTTCATGGTTTCCATGCACAAGGCCGTGGACCAAGCACCTCCCTGATTGTTGATGTACCACA
This sequence comes from Neoceratodus forsteri, assembly GCA_016271365.2. NCBI lineage: Eukaryota > Metazoa > Chordata > Ceratodontiformes > Ceratodontidae > Neoceratodus > Neoceratodus forsteri. The sequence continues at coordinate 1,549,776,765 of CM057449.1, read as the reverse complement.
CATGGCGATGGTGTTGTCTGTCCTGACCTGAACCACCTTGCTCTGCATTGACTGAGCAAAAGCTTGCAGGGCCAGAAAGACCACACTGAGTTCCAAGAGATTGATATGAAGAAGGGATTCCTGAGGGGACCACAGTCCCTTGGCTGTGAGAGCCCCCAGATGGGCTCCCCACCCCAGCAGAGAAGCATCCGCGGTTAGGACCACAGAATGAGACTGAGTGACGAATGGGACTCCTTGCCTGAGGTTGTCCTGATCCTGCCACCATTGGAGAGCCTGGATCAGAGTCTCAGTCACTGGAATTAGTTTGGTTAGAGGATCTTTCCTCTGAGACCAAAAGGCCCTCAGATCAAACTGAATGTCCTTCATCTTAAATCTGGCCCCTTGGACCACTGCTGTAGAAGCTGCCATGTGGCCCAAAAGCTAAAGGAAGTGCCTTGCTGGCTGAGAAACCAGAAGGTGAAAGGAAGAAGCCAGCTCTATATTGGCCGTTGCCCTTTCCGGGGGAAGAAAAGCTCTTGCTTTGACAGTATCCAGCTCTGCCCCTACGAAAGTGAGAAACTGTACAGGCTCGAGTACTGACTTGGGGAGATTGAGAAGAAATCCTAGGGAAGTGAGCACTTGCTGGGTCACTTGCAGGTCTGACTTGACTTGGTCTGGAGACTGACCCACAATGAGACAGTCGTCCAGGTATGGAAATATGGAAATATTCCTCCTTCTTAAAAAGGTCACTCCTACTGCTAGGCATTTTGTGAATACCCTTGGAGCTGATGTTAGGACGAAGGGCATTGCTTTGAACTAATAATGGCCTGAAGGCAATTCAAACCTGAGGTACTTTCTGTGGGAGCACCTGATGGGAATGTGAAAGTAGGCATCTTTTAAGTCCAGGGAGGCTAGCCAGTCCCTGGCCTTAGAGAGGGAAGGATTATTCCCAGAGCCACCATTTTGAATTTTGGTTTTAAAAGATGTTAGTTCAGGTATCTTAAGTCTAGGATGGGTCGCCACTCCCCTGTCTTTTTTGGGGTTAGGAAGTACCTGGAGTACAGACCTTTCCCCCTGTGCAATGTAGGAACTCTCTCTATGGCCCTTAATGCTAGCAGAGATGAAACCTCTGCCTCCAGGGCAATGGTTTCGGATATGTTTGCAGGTGGAAAGGATCTGGCTCTCAGCTTTGAGAATTTTCTGAAGTTGAAAACAAGCCCCTGACTTACTACCTCCAGGACCCACTTGTCTGAGATAACATACGATGAAGTAAGCCAGCCTGCCTCCTACAGGAATAGGGGAGTCGACCCGGGCTGACACATCAGGGTGTCTGCTTGGCAGAAGCCTTAGGCTGAGGTGTGGATGCAGCTCTACTCATTCCACTTCTGCCTCTCCTTCTAATGAACCCCCTCTGAGGAAAGGAAGAAGAGGCCTGTGCTTGGTAGAAAGGCCTATGAAAAGGCCTGCCCTGCCCCTAGCTTGCTGCCTTTGAGGAGTTGCCTGCCTTTCCTTGGTCTGTGCACTCCTATAGGTGGTCCTATACTCATCCATCTTTTTCATGTAATTCTCTGTCTGCTCGCCAAACAGAGAATTACCCACCAGAGAAAAATCCATGGCCTTAGCCTGGGTGTCCTGTGAGAGGCTAGTACATCTGAGCCAAGCCATTCTCCAAAGAGCCACAGATGTAGCCATGACTCTTGATGATACATCATTGGAGTCCACAGCAGCATGAAACTGTACCTTTGATGCCTCAATCCCATCAGCAGCCACCCCCTCCAGCCCCTGGCAAGCTGTGGGGAAGCCTGCTTAGCCAGTGCCAGTAGTGTCCACCTGGACTTCTGGTATCTGGCTGCATAGGCCATGTAATTAGCCTACGTGAGTCCCAAGGTGGATGCCATGTACTGTTTCTTTGCCATGTCATCCAGCTTCCTAGAGTCTTTGTCGGGGGGGGGGTGAAGCCAAGGGTATATTAGCCTTATCACAGGCTGCAGCCTGCACAACCCCATCATGGCTGCATTGCTGATACAAATACTCCATACCTGAGCCTGATAAGGTGTACTTCTTGTCCATTCTTCTGTCAACAGGAGGTACAGAATTTGGAGTCTTTAACAATTTTTGTGTCTGTTTCCAAAAGGACTTAAGAAAGGGAATAGACAGTCTCTTGGACTCTGGGATGTCCATCATCTCCACATAATCAGGCTCCTCTTGTTCTTCAACAGCTTCTTCCACAGGGAGCTGGAGGGTTTCTGCCACTTTCCTGTAAAACATGTAGTGGGAAGGGGACTCAGAAAGCCTAGGAGGGGAAACACCAGAAGGCCTGTCTGGGGAGAGGTTCGGTTCGATGGGCTCATCCAAACTTTCCATACCATCATCATCATCATCACCTTCATAATCCTCGTCCCCCTCCAAATACGGTTCATAAAAGTCTTCAGGGGCATAATCCTGAAATGGAGGAACTAAACCGAGAGCCTGCCAGAAGGTGCCGGATAATACAGAACCGGACAAAGCGATTCCACAATCCTAATTGCTCTGACAATCTCCTCGGTAGTTGGAACATGGGTCTCTGGATCCGAACTGGCCGGTTTTTCTTTTCGTTTTCTTTTTGTAGGAACCGATCCCTCGGGATCGGCTCTCCTCTTGCCCGAAGAAGTATTGCCCTGGTCAGAGGGCACTTCTTCTGGTTCAGTCGGAACCGAACTGGGATGGCCATCTCGGTCAGCGGACTTCTCGGCCTCCTTATCCCTAAGCCTGCCCAACTTTTTTTCCAGGGTGGACTTAGGGAAATTTTTTTCAAATTTGGCAGTCTGAATCGAGGTGGTCAAACCCCAGACAATATACACAGGTGGTGTGAGGAATCAGCCTTAGCAAAGACCTCCCCATACACACTGCAGCGTTGAAACCCAGTGGGCCCATTTTTTTGGGGGGAGTTCTCAGATGTAGCCATCCTAACCAACAAACTTACCCTTTTTATGGCAAACAGCCAGGCAAGACTCCCTTATTGGTTTCTAACCGTGTCACGTTTTTTTTTTTTAAACCGATAAGGACCGGCAACCACACACTAAAGTTAAAGAAAGATAAGAACACAAACACACTAGACAACCGGTTCAGCCGAACCGGTCAAAATACCAGTTTTACAATTACCACAACTTTTTACTATGGCTAGTTCACTACCTAGTACTTACTGTACCACAGACAGAGATCTGAACCGAAATTTGAGAAATAATCGGTAAAACCGATGACTTTAACCGACTGTTGAACCACGAGCATAGGAGAAAATCTCCTGAGCAACTACTCAGTTAGGCGGAGTAAAGAATCTAACAGTTGCACTTCAAAGTGCTGCAGACAGAAGTTTGAACTGAGCTCGAGCTCAATAGTCTATGCTCTGCATAGAATTTAACCCTCTACTCTCCGGGGCAGTTCAAGTGCTGGGGCTAACTGCAATAGTCAGAATACAGCAAGACTTCATGTTGTGTGAATGAAAGCTGTTGGTCTGGGTTACAGCCATGGTATTTGAAGTTGTTGACAACCTCAAGGTTGTCGTCAAGGAGGGTCTTTATGGGTGGCAGAGATACTATACCACTTTGTGTTTGCATTCAAAAGAAGTTTGGCATGTGCAAGACAGAGCTGGAGAAGAATAAATTCTGACTGGCTCTCCGAGTAGACCTCAGCTGCCGATGACTTAGACATGTAAATTACCATATCATCCGAGAATAGGTGTAGTTTTGCTTTGTTAATATTGTATCTAATAGTGTTGATGTATAACATAAACAGGAGTGGGCCAAGGATCGAGCCTTGCAGTATTTCTCTCAAAAAGGGGAGGAGTTGGGAGAGGGAACCACCTGCTTTTAATCGTTACAGTCACTTGACAGGCAGCTGTCGAACCATGACAACGCAGGATCAGTGATGCCATGCCAGTTTAGTGTGTCCAGGAGCAAAGCGTGGTCAACAGTGTTGAATGCTTTGCTGAAGTCTTAAAAAACAGCTCCTGTGACCTGTTTCTTATCTATAGCCATGAGCCAGTCATTCGTAACCAACACTTGGGCTGATGTGGTGCTATGAGTAGGCCAGAAGCTGGACTATGAAGGGTTAATTAGGTTGGTTTTGTCTAGGTATTCTCTTAATTGTGTGTTTACTAACTTCTCCAATAGTTTAGAGCAGGAGAAGGATGGATATAGGGCGATAATTATTCAGGTCCATGGGGTCACCTGATTTAAATAGAGGGAGTACCTGGGCAATTTTCCATGGTTCAGGCACGGTGCTAGTACTGATGGTCATATTAAATAGTTGTAAGATAGGTGTAGTTAGCTACTTGAAGCCTAATTTAATGAGGTACAGACCTATTCCATTGGCATCAGCACCTTTGTTAATATCGAACCGTACTAGGAGGTCTTCTAATTCTTTGTACTGGAAGGGAGCGAAGGAGAAAATGTTATTGGTTGTTGGTGAGGAGTGTCTGGGTCACCAGATCTGCTGTTTTTGAGGCATCAAATGCAAGACCTGCAGTAGAGAAGTGGTCATTAGGTTCAAGTAGTATGCCTGACTTATGAGAGAGGATCTGACCCTTGAAAATGATTTTACTTGGTAACATGGGAGAAAATTTATAGCCTTCTGCCAATTTAATGATATGCCAGAATTTGCTGGAATTCCCCTTTGCAGCATCAAACGCAGCTAGGAAATGTGTAACTTCCGCAGACCTGATTTTTTTGTGCACTCATTACAGCATGCTTTGAAAGCCGCCCAGTCAGCTGGGGGTTTAGTCCCTCTGGGCTGAAGCCCAGAAACAATCCCTTGCGGTAAGTACTGCTTTTAGGTCAGCTGTGAACCAAGGGCAGGAGAGCCTACTGGTTCTACATTTCAACTTTCGAGCATGTTTGTTAATGATTCCTCCTAGGATGTTGTTGAAGAGGGTGGCCGCACCTTTAATATCTGAATCCATGTAAACGTTAGTCCAGTCTATGTCCCTAAGGTCAGATAAGTAGTAAGAGGGATTGAATTTGCGCAGACTCCTAATCCATGTGAATCTATTTGCAGGTTTGGGGGTTTGCTGCCCTCTAACACAGGCCATGGCACAATGGTCACTGGCATCACTGTGAAATACTGCCAAGTGTGTGCACTTATGGGGTCAGTTTGTAAGGATGAGATCAAGCAGTGATCCATTACAAGGCAGTATGGGGTTAGGGCGAGTGAACTCTGATACCAGTTGGGAGAAGCCAGCCTCGTCACAGAAGTCTTTTAGTTGTAGGCACTTGTTGCAGGTTTTAATGCCAATCAAGGTTTAAGTCACCAAGAACGATGATTTTGTTCTGTCTAGAATCATATATTTTGCATAGGTGATTTAGGAGTTCCAGTCCCCCAGATGGTGGTCTGTAGCAACCTATGACCGTTAAAGTTTCCATGGAGCACAAGGAGAGATTAAGCAGGATGGATTAAAATTCTTTCAGTACAGTAGCAGGCATAATGTTGAACACCGTGAATTTGTCTTTGACGTAGATAGCTACCCCCAACCCCTTGTTGATCTGTCACTATGATAGATAATAAAGGAAGGGAGAGATACTGCTGTGTCAGGGATGGATTTTTTCAGCCATGTTTCGGGCAGTACAAGAATGTCTGGATCGTTATGGGAAATCCAGGCCTGTACTAAATCTATCTTTTTCAATAAGCTGCACACATTAAGATGCAGGCATTTCAAACCTTTGGTGCCTGCGAAGGTAGCAGGTGCAGCTAGAATTTGGGGTGGGCCAGGATTTAATTCAACATTGTGCAGATTAGTGGCAGGAAGATTAAGTTGCTGATCCATCTGCAGAGCAATTTTACTTTGAAGGATTTGTGGTGTCTGTGTAGGGGATAAGTAGGGGGCAGGGGGCAAGTAGGTACCTGTATAGTGTAGGCAGGCGGGACATATAGTGTAGAATAACAGTGATGCTCGAAATGATTTGGGGTGAGATACTGTCAGAAATACTGCCAGTAGCACCTTGCTCAATACCGGCGACCCAGGTTCAGTGATGGATTCGGGTCGCTGGGGGTCAGCCGGGGGGAAAAGGACTGAGCGCCCAATGGTTTGCTCTCCTGCTCCAGGGAGGGATGGGTTGCTTGCTCCTCCACTCTACCACCACCACCTGGGTGACCACGGGCAGTGTTGGTGTGGACAGGGAAAGCAGACAAGCAGGGAGGGGCCAACATCAGCCGAGGACTAGAGCAGATGCATGTCTCACCGTGCATCTTTCTCATTAGTCCTCCTCATGTGCCAACGTAGGAGGAGGTGGACTGAGAACAAGGAAAAATATCCTGTGCCCGTTACATGCAATGAACCCACTGCACCACAACCACAAGAGGAGCTGGGTGAGACTCCACAGTGCAGCTGGGGGGAGAATGATTGAGCGCTCGATGGCTTGCTCTCCTGCTCCAGAGAGGGATGGGTTACTTGCTCCTCCACTCTACCACCACTGCCTGGGTGACCACGGGCAGTGTTGGTGTGGACAGGGAAAGCAGACAAGCAGGGAGGGACCAACATCAGCCGAGGACCAGAGTGGATGCACATCTCAAGGGGCATCTGTCTCATTAGTCCTCCTCATGTGCCGACATAGGAGGGGGTGGACCGAGAACAAGGAAAAATACTCTGTGCCCATTACATGCAATGAACCCACTGCACCACGACCACAAGAGGAGCTGGGTCAGACTCCACAGTGTTCGCTCCACCATCAAAGTTTCAGGGGAGGTTTGGAAGATCCTCTCCTGCCCTGCCAGGGGGTTATCCAGGGGCTCTAGAGGTAAGTGGAGTGACGCACCTTAGGGGCAGACTCCCTGGTCCTTGAATGGTGTAACTGTAGTGCTTGGGGGTTCTGAGAGAGGGACCAGACACAGAGCAGAGAAGGGGGCAAAAAGAGAATATAAAAAAAAAAAAAAAGAAATATGGAGGTCCCATAGGGTGGTTTTGTATGTTTGGGGGAGTGCGGGGAGAGGGCATGGGTGGGATCTTGAGGGAGCAATAAGTTGCTCAAGTGCTGGGCAGGCAGGAGATGTCAATACTTTTGGATGCTGGGCTGGATGGGGAGGGGCATGGGTAGTGAAGAGTATGGCGCAGAGAAGAATGACAAGGAATGAGAGCATGACCATGTAGAAGACAAAGAACCTCTGTGCGTAAACACTGAGGCAAGGGTTACCCCAAAGGGCATTTGGCTGGGAAGCCAAGTTTCAAGAAAATACAAATTCACACATGCCCCCACAATGCAAAGCATCATGGGCTGCATATGCAAATCACCACAGAATGTTATGCTGGTCCAACTTTAAGCAGGATTGCATGGTGCCAAAAGGCCTCTCACACAGTTTGCAAAGGTGCTAACAGAAGACATAGACACGTGTTTCGTCTACCAGGACTCATCAGTATGCCTCGTCTGTTTGACACCCCAGTGGAATGGGCCAGCTACCCTAAGGCAGTGTGCCTGGGATATATTGTGGTGAACCCATTAAAATAAAAACTATTTAAAGACAAAGAACCTCTGTGCGTAAACACTGAGGCAAGGAGTTTAAAGGGCATTTGGCTGGGAAGCCAAGTTTCAAGAAAATACAAAATCACACTGCCCCACAATGCAAAGCATCATGGGCTGCATATGCAAATCACCACAGAATGTTATGCTGGTCCAACTTTAAGCAGAATTGCATGGTGCCGAAAGGCCTCTCACACAGTTTGCAAAGGGTGCTAACAGAAGACATAGACACGTGTTTCGTCCTACCAGGACTCATCAGTATTCCTCGTCTGTTTGACACCCCAGTGGAATGGACCAGCTACCCCTAAGGCAGTGTGCCTGGGATATATTGTGGTGAACCATAACATTCTGTGGTGATTTGCATATGCAACCCATGATGCTTTGCATTGTGGGGGCATGTGTGATTTTGTATGACCATGTAGGGGGTGTGCTTCAGTATTGTATTATAGTTTCAGTACTTGGTGAGGCACGAGAGGCATTAGAGGGTGAGCACCCATGAAGCAGCACCAGAAAAAAAAAATTAGCTTGTGGCAGATTTAGTGTGTGCTTCAGCTTGGAAGCAACCTCAATGACCTCAGTCACTTCCACTAGTTTAAACTCACCTCAACCAGGCAGAGTGCTCCTCTGATGTTGAAGGCAACCACTGTCGGCCATATTTTGGGTCCCTGGCAGAATTCCCAGATGGGTGGCAAACACCCTGTTATTAGAAGACCTAATATTGGATCCCTCATGTCCTCTTCCTCCTCTGGATAGTTACAGTACATACCATTAGGACCATGGTTTCTTCAGGGATACCTCCTTAATAAAGTCACACCTTTGGAATTGTGATCTGTCAGCACCAGGACCACGCCATAATTGTTGTCAGTGGGAGCCATCCACATTGATGTATGTGAGCATCAGTAGCCCCTCCTTTCCTAAGTTCATTCTATCTCCATTGACAGTTGACCAGATCCATGAGGAATAATTCCATAAAACATTGTTTGACTTTTTTCACATTTTCATCACTGCATTCCATCATCGGGTATTATGAAGAATCCGGAAGCTCTTTTTCACCTGTGTCGGTGCAGTGTGAAAATCTCCAGGGATGACACTCACTCTGTGTATATCTGCTTCCTGGCCTCTTATATAACATGAAGCAGTATACCACTTGCCGAAGCTTCAACGCAGAGATGCCATCTAAAGGCTCTAGATGCCTTCTCTGGCCCAGTTTAACCCTCTCGCTTCGCAGCTCCATCTCCAATGATATCCAGCTGTTCTCCTCACTGGGCAGCTACTCAATCATCTGCACGGTCTGCTTCTTTCAAATTGAAAGACAAGCATTACAAGTCCCTGTTGTCAGCTCACCACCACAATTAGCATTTCAAAGAGAAGAAGACTGCAACATCCCCCTCTCATTCCCAGTCACCACATTGCTCCGGAGCTAGGGTTCAGTCTTTGTCTGCTTTGGTGGTCTCTGTGAATACCTCCCTGACCGGCATCATGACATTAATGTTGGGGTCTAGCTCTGACTCTCCTTCTAACAGCAGGGTGCAGTCATTTACTCTTCTTCTTCTTCCTCCATGAATACTGTTGACACTGGTTGTGGATTCCACTGGGACTGGACATATTGATAATTCTATACCTCCTCCATCTCTGTCTCTGAGTCAACCAGGGGGTCCTGTCCTCTATCATACACAGCCTGAGGAGAATGACGTGGGGTATAATCTGGGTCTTATTCATAATGAGGAGGATTATGAGGGTGATGAAGCTGATCTGGATATGCCTAAAGGCTTTGACTCCAGCTCAACGTAAGCAATAATACCCAACAGGGTGGGCAGTATTGTGAAATACCGGACCACCCAGGGGCGTAATGGGACCCAGCACCTAAGATAGAGGGCCTTAAAGCCCCTGGAAGGTCTGGTATTCAACAATAGCACCCACCCTTGAGGGTATTATTGCGCTCATAAAATGGCCCACTGTATTACAAGTGTTTGAAGACAAAAAAGATTTATATGTCACAGCTCATGTCTTTCAATTATTTTGTAAAAAGATAGTTCCTCCGCCTGCATTAAACTTGTGTTTTTAAGGACTTTGGTTCTATTACAGCCCCCGTAGTTGAATAAATCCGGTTTCCATGGTCACACACACACACACACACATACACACACACACACGGCTTACAAAATGGTCCGATATAGTTTTAACAAGAGATTTTTTTTGGAGGGGCTCAACTATAGTCTCTTTTTTTTTATTTCTTTACTCATTCATTTTAGTTTCATGAACTGCCTCTTCTTTTCCCCAATTGATAGAACGAGTGCAACAGCAATGGGAGAGTGGCATGCGCTGTTTTAGGCAGCAGGCATTTAGGTACTGTGATTTTCTTTCTTTTTTTCTCTGTGGAACTTACAAAGAGGTGCTCGCTTGCTTAAAAAATATATCAACTTTAAACTGGCATATCGAATTGAGGAAACACCGAGCGAGACACAGAGAGTGTGTGTGGGAGACAGCAGAAGAGAGAGACTGCTAGATATGCAGAAAACCAAGAAACTGCAAGTGATGTAAGCAGATCTAGCTCTCTCTGTCTCACTCAGCTTAGCTTGCGATTCTGCAGGCAATCATCATTTTTGCAAGAACTGTGCCTGGAACTTTCCAGTGGGAAGGAGGGAGAGCAGCAGATGCTGTAGGGCGCTTAACGAGAGAAAAAAAATGGCTGCTAAGGGGTATGAACATTCAGGGTGCCCAATGATACTGTTAGTAATGGGGGACCCTGAATTGGCTCTTGTTTTCCACTGGGCATCTATCGGAAAATAGACACCCAAGTTGGAACTGCTTTTAACCAATCAGGTTGCAGAATACATTCTAGCCATTTTCTAATCTGTCCTACTGCAATGAGGCCTCTATATTGTGTAACGCCCCCCTCCCCACCCAAATTGGGGCTTACCTTAATTGCCTCTTTTACTCCCGTTCCCTGGAGCATCTCCCGTTGCTTCTGTTTTCCCCTGTTCTACCTCCCAGTTGCCTCTTTGGTACTCAGTGTGGTTCCCTACATTCACCACCACTTGCCTGGGTTCTAGTGTGCCCCGGAATGCCCACGTGGCCCATCAAGTCATTTTTGCCCTCTCTGGATGGGCGGAGCTGCGGAGCCACCGGCCATTTTCCCTCGTGCTCTTCACTGCCATCCAGCAAGCTCACGCATGCGCACAAGTGTGCTCCCGGTCCCGACTGCAATCATGGTCAAAGAATGGACTCTCAGTGGTCCCAGCCCCATAGTCAAGCTGGGTGGGGGCCGGTGACCTGTGTAAGGGCCAGGAGGGCCCCCCCCTTCTTTGCAAATAAAGAGCGTGAAGAAGTGCTAACCGATGAGCCCTGCAAATATTAATAAGCTGCCTTTCCTAGTGCCTAGACCTTAAATATTAGTGCTAGCGACAGGCATTAAAATGTAAATAAATGTAAATGTTGTGAGCGCTTGGTAGAAAATGAAGGGGGCTCTTCAATAACTGGGGCCTGATAAACAAATAATATTTATGCTGGTTATACCAGAATAAAGTGGTGGCACTTCTGTGACTGCCTGTCTGTTGCCTGGGGACTGCATATTTCGGAAGGTGAAAGGCAGCAGTGATAGACTAAATGGTGGCAGCTTTTAAGAGGGCACAGTACTGGCTAGCAAACTATGGGACTACAAATTAAATAAAGTGTTTTACCTGGATGCTCCCAAACTTTTAAATTGGGACTGTGATGAACTGCAAGGGGACTGTGTACACTAGCAGCCATTTCTGCAGCACAGCAGCCAATCGGAAAGCCATGATTTCAGTGCAAGGATTGTTGGGACAGTGCCAGAGACTTGTGGGACTTTGCAAAAGGCTTGTGGGGGAAATGCAGGGACCTAATTCGGGCATCAAAACAGGGAGCCAATCCAGCATTGAGGGAGGCTAATGAATATTCATTTTTAAGATTGACAAGCAGGTTTAGCCAATCATCTTGGGACACCTAAGTGGACTCAGCCAATCGGGAGCCCCAAAAAGACTCCATACAACCCAGGGATTTTCAGGCTGAGCTCAGTTCAAGAGGGAGCCCCTCCACAGGAAGGGGGGCTCAGGCCCACAGCAAAGAAAATGGGCCTAGTTCAGTTTGGTGTGAGCCTCTCCACAGGGTTGGGGGGCTTCTGCCTCTGCCAGAGAGAAAGAGTGACTGCAAGCAACAGAGTCGATGGCTGGGGGGTTGCTAGAGATTGTCCTCCTGGTCTAGCAGTTCTTTGCCACATTATGGAAATGTGGAAAAGAAGCCAGCATCCATCTGCAGTTGTGAGAGAGTTGCATGAAATGCTTCTGCCTCAGCAGTGAGAGTGCTGACGAGGTCTGCAACGTTTACAAAAGAAAAGTTTCTGAGCATTTCTGAGTGAGTAAACTTCTACTAAAAATGCAAGCTATTGAGACAATCTGTGAGGGGCAGAGAAGCCTAGAAAGCCTAGAGTTGTGACTGTCTGCGCCCTGTGTCTAACCAGTACAAAAGAAATGGGTGTTTTTGAATGACCAAGAAAGGGTCGAGTAATTCGTATCAGGCATCAACTCTGGTCAGGAGTGGCTTCTATCATTTAAAGACTATAGCACGATTGTAAGCCTACCTTGCCCATGATGATCTGCTAACATTAGTGCATGCTTTCGTTGTCTCACAGCTTGACTACTGCAATGTGCTCTCCTTGGACATTCCAGTAGGGCAAATCTGCCATCGTCACCTGGTGCAGAATGCTGCAGCCAGACTTGTTACATCTGTAAAGCGGTGTGAACATATCACTCCAGTGCTGTGCTCTCTACACTGGCTTAATGTAAAATGGTGGATTGACTTCAAGATTATCTTACTTTTAAGGTCCTAACTGGATTGGGACCCCAGTAATGTAGTGAGCTTCTTGCAACCTGCCCCAGTGTCTTATTGATTACAGTCTACTGGCACTGTTTTACTGGCTATTCCAAAATTAACCCCAGTTCCCCTTTCCATGGACAGAAACGGTTCAGCCACAATGTGGAGATTGTTCTTTAGGATTTACAGTCCTTCCAAATGATACTGCACTACCTAAAGTCCCTTGTCCCTAAGTCTTTTTCAAGCTGTGAACATTAACTGTATAAAAAGGGTGGTCAATATCTCCTGGTAGCGGGTCCAGTGGTGGTAACCTTTAGTGCACTCCGAGCTGGCTCTTCAATTACCCATTCCAAGGCCTATCAGGGTGCTTGTGCTGCTGGAATTCCTGCTTCCCGGGACCTCCTAGATTTTCCTGGGATCCTGTTCCCCTTCCTTCCCCTTTTTCTTTGATTTTAGTCATGGGAAGAGATGTGGGATTCAGTGTCATTTCCTCAGTTTGCTGGTACACTCCAAGATGGTAGACAACTCGTGTTTAACTGCTGTTTTCCAGACCAGATTGCACTCCATGAGTAAACTGTTTTTATCTTTAAGCAGAACAAGGTGCTTCCTCCTTTTATGGGTCCAAGAGTGCTCTAGCTACTGTTAATTGTTACTTATTATTTTATTTTTTAGCTCTGTATTCCTTATATACTATTGGCACTGGACATATTCGTCCTTTTTTCTTGGGCCTTCCACACTCTGTACTTAAGATACTGCTTGACAATGATTTCAAAAGGTGCAGCTCTATGGAGGAGACATTACCAAAGAGAATAGGTTAGTTACCTACTGCAACAACAGATCTTTGAGAAAATCTCCTTCTTAGAGCCACAGCTCACCCTACCACCCAACCCCTTTTGTGTATTCTCACAAGGGACATGTGCTGCCAGTCTGTCACTCACTGGATGTACTTTGTGACTATCTGCTTAGCCTGGTATTATACTATTACATTCAATTACCTCTCCCATGTGCCTGCTTGTTATACCTGGTTCGCTGGTTTCTGCTGGCATGCCATGTTATTGGAGCTTGTCTCCAGTGAGAGACAAACTGAGGAGAGGAGGGGCCGCTCACATTATATAGGCTTCACCAATGCCCGTCAAAATGGGTGGCCCCTGCTGACAAACATTTGAGTGGTCCTGATTCCATTACTGCTCCAAAGATGTTACTCTATGGATGAGATTCTCTCAAAGAGATCTACCGTTACATTAAGCAACTAACCTTTCTTCCCAGTCAAGTTAAGATTTCATCATGTTTACAAGATATACCTCCTGCCTGCACCTCCTGTTGAGTAATTCAACAAAACAGTTTGCCTCATTCACTTTTCCAAAAGCAAATTTGTGGACCCTTCCAAGCTATGTGCAATTTTACTTTGTTGGACCAGGAAAAATACCATCACACATCCAACCTTGTACTTCTAGGCTCTGGATCCATGGTCCTATCAGGTTTTCTGTCACTGTTGCACAGTTCCTAGGTGTTCCTGGCTGAGACCCCATGAACTTCATGAGTTGTGACCTAAAATTCAGGATGTAGTCCACCAACAGAATTCCTTCTGGAAGCAAGTGTCCCCTCCTATTCACCTTGTACTGGATCTAAAGACCTCCTTACTCTGTAGCCTCACAGGAGCTTGAAGAGTGAAAATCCTGTTGGCTCCTGTAGGAACTCCTTACAGGTGAACAGTTTGTCCCAATCCCTCTTATGTTGGCCCATAAATATTAGCAGAATTATTTTTAAGATCCCATTAAAATTTTCAACCAATCCATTAGTTTCCGGGTGGCATGGGAAGGCAGCACCCCACACTTTTGCCACAAACTTGTCATAAGGGCTGACATAGAGACATATAAATATAGACTATGTTGGCAGAAAAGGACCACTTGGCCCACCCAGTCTGCCAAGATGGTCCCTGCCTAATCTGTATCTGCAGACTCTTAGCTGGTCTCTGACAACCCTCACTCCTCCCTGCTTATCTACTAATATTCCCCTATGTCTATCCCATGCATGCTTGAAGCCCCCTACTGTTTTTACCTCCACTACTTCCACTGGCAAGCTGTTCCCGGTGTCTACCACTTTTTCAGTGAAGTAGCACTTCACAACATCCCTCTTTAACTTCTCCCTCTCCAGTTTCATGGCATGCCCTCTGGTTCTGGTGCTCTTTCTCATTTGAAAGAGACTACCCTCCTGCATGCTTTTCAACACCGTGAGGTCCCTATAGGTCTTTATCATGTCCCTTCTTGCTCGCCCCTCTTCCAGGGTGTACATGTTGAGATCCTGCAATATCTCCTCATAGGGCTTTTGATGCAACCCTCATACCATTTCAGTTGCAATCCTCTGCACTGCCTCCACTCTGTCTACTGAGGTGCGGTCTCCAGAAATGGACACAGTTCTTCAGGTGGGGATCTCACAAGTGCGTGAAACAGTGGCAACACTACCTCCCTCCTCCTGCTGGAGATACCTCTCCCTATGCATCCCAGCATTCCACTAGCCCTACCCACTGCTGTTTCACACTACCCTACTACTTTGAGGAAATCAGATATGATCACCCCAAGGTCTCTTTCCTACTTAGTGACTGTCAGTACCCCCTCCATCCTATACTCAGCTCTTTGGTTCATATGCCCTAGATGCATGAATTTGCACTTTTTGGCATTGAACCCCAACTGTCAGGCTCTTAACCACTCCTCGAGTTTCCCAAGGTCTCTATGCATTCTCTCTACCCCTCCTAAGCATCTATTCTATACAGAGTTTGGTGTAATCTGAAAAAAGGCATACCTTCCCTTCCAGTTCTTCTGTCACTTATAAAAACATTAAAGAGGACCAGCACCACTACTGAGCCCTGAAGCACCCCACTGGTCACTCTCCCCTCAGTAGTGTGAATGCCATTAACCACCACCTTCTGTCACCTATCCAATTACCAGTTCCTTACCCAAGTCCCCACTTTGGATCCCACTCCTAGGCTGCCCAATTTGTTTATCAGTCTCCTGTGCAGCATAGTGTCAAAAGTCTTGCTTAAGTCCAGACAGGCCATGACCACTGCCCTCCTCTGATCTATTTCTCTGGTCACCCAGTTAAAGAAATCAATCAGATTTGTCTGATATGACCCCTTCCTGCCCTTGAATCCATGCTACATTTGGTCTTGTAGCTCACTGGATTCAAGATCCACAATGGGGCGGGTGAGATACTGACAACAGTAAAAATGGAAAGGGACCTGGGGGTAATTATATCAGATGACCTAAAGGTGGGCAAGCAATGTGAGAAGGCAGTAAGGAAGGCTGGGGTGATATTGGGATGCATAGAGAGAGACATCAATAGTAGAAAACAGGAAGTTGTTATCCCTCTGTACAGACAGTTGGTGAGACCCCATCTGGAGTACTGTGTGCAGTTCTGGAGACCCCCATCTCCGCAAAGACATAGACAGAGTGGAGGCTGTCCAGTGGAGGGCAACTAAAATGGTGCAGGGTCTGCACCAGAAGACATACGAAGAAAGACTAAAGGAGCTTAATATGTATACCCTTGAGGAAAGGAGGGAGAGAGGGGACATTATAGAAACTTTCAAGTGCCTCAAGGGAATCAACAAAGTCCAGGAGGGTGGCATCTTTCAGAAAAAGAGATGTGCAAGAACAAGAGGGCACAATTTGAAGATAGAGGGGGGACGGCTCAGAGGTAATGTGAGGAAGTATTTTTTCACAGAGAGGGTTGTGGATGCATGGAACAGCCTCCCTGAGGAGGTCGTGGAGTCAAGAACAGTGGGGGAATTCAAGAATGCATGGGACATACATAAGGCAGTCCTATTGGGGGGTAGGAGGAAGTAAGCTGTTGGTTAATTAGGATCTGCAGCTTATCTATTAGGTAGGAAAATGAGCAGACTAGGTGGGCCAAGCGGTCCTTATCTGCCATCAAATTCTATGTTTCTATGTTTTTAAGATGCTCTACCAATCTTTCCTTTAACAGGGTTTCCATTAATTTCCCCACCAGTGATGTGAGACTGCCTGGCCTTTGACTGCTAGCCTCCACCCTGCTGCTGGTTTTATTGACAGGAACCATGTCTGCTCTCCTTCAGTCCTCCAGATCCATGGCTGTTTCCTGTAAGCTGTTGATTTAGGCCATCAGTGGGACAGCTACTACCTCCCTAAGTTATTTTAGTACCCCTGGATATATTCTGTCTAGTCCCATAGCCTTATCCACTTTCAGAACTGCAAGTTCCTTCAGGACTCTTTCCTCTGAAAATGGACTTCTGTCCACCCCCCTCCTCCTCCATTTGTTCCTGCTGCTCCCTGGTGGTCCATCCCCCCTCCCTCCACTGTGAAGACCTGAGCAGAAGTACCTGTTCAGGATGTATGCTTTTCTTAGGAACATACAAATTGTCAACAGAAAAGGACCGCTTGGCCCACCCAGTCTGACCAGATGGTCCCTGCCTAGTCCATCTCCACAGACCTGATTGCTCTCCAGTGACTCTCCCTCCTCCCAGCCTATTTCCTAATATACCCCTATGGCTATCCCATGCATTCTTGAAGCCCCTTACTGTTCTCGTCTCCACCACTTCTGCTGGCAGTCTGTTCCAGAAGTCCACCAGTCTTTGAGTAAAGTAGTACTTCCTCACATCCCTCTTATTCCAGGTGGGATGCTGCCGCCCGCCGGCTGCGGGAGGGCGGGGTGGTGGGGCATCATGGGTGGGTGGGTGGGACACTAGCCACCAGGGCTATGTTCGGGGGTTTGTTCAACATTTACATCCCACGATCGGATGTGCCACTGACCACCAGGGATGAATTCGGCAGGGGTTTGCGTAACAACCACTGCCCGCGATCGGGCTTTTCGTCCACTGGACCACCAGAGATGAATGCGGAGGAGGCGGGTTTATTAACAACTACCGCCCACGATCGCTTCTTTCGGTCCACTGGACCACCAGGGATACATTCGGGAAGTTACATTGCTGCCCGCGATCGGGCTGGTGGGGGATTACACTATGCCCATGAAAGTTGACCGAGTGGGGGTGGTGAGGGATTACAGTCGGCTGCCGGTGAAGACGCTGCAGGGGGACACAGGGACTGGGTTGGGGGCCAGCCACAGGTGGCAGCTGCTGCGTTGCGCCCTGCAGTGCAGCAGCTCACCTGTGGGTGGCCCTCAACTTAAGCCTTTTTTTTTGGCTCAAAGTTGTGCAGGCGCAGGTTGGGGGTTGTGCCTGCACAGCCCTGCACAGCCCTGCTGAATATCGGGCTGTGCAGTTTATGCATGGTTCCTCCCCCTCCAGTTCAGCATGCATTCATTTGCATTGCGCTGTTGCTCAGCATGTTTTCTGTGGCGCAACTGCCTCCTGCTGAATATGGCAGAATGGAGCAAGTTCGGACTTGTGCAGGCACAACCCTATTGCACATGGTGCAACCCTTTTGAATATCTGGGCCATAATGAATATTTACTTTCTTCTAACTAGTTTCGGGTTAATTCCATTGTATTTTTATTCAGAGTCCTTAGACTGTTGCGTTACATGTAGCAGTTTGATTATATACTGTCACTTTTTGGAACTCTGAACATATTACGATGCATGATCTCACTCACTTGGGGGTCCTTGATAGGTTGAATTCCATTGAGTAAATATTGCAGTGATTAGAGCAAATGATGGTGTGTTAGGACTCTTGACTCACATTCATAATGAATATTTATTTCCTTCTAACTAAGTATCTTCCCCCGGGGATGGGGGTGGGAGATGGTTTATTTCTATTGTGTTTTTATTCAGAATCCTTAGACTGTTACTGCACATATAGTAGTTTGATTACATACTGTCACATTTTTGAACTCTGCATATATTGGGCTGCATGATTCCATTTATTGGGAGTCTCTGACAGGTTGAATTCCATTGGGTTATACTATAGGGACTGGTACATATTGAACTCTTAACATATTAGGATCCATAATCTCATTTTCTTAGGGATCTTTGACAGGTTTGTTTTTTAATTTGGCTCTTATACTGACAATTGATATTATCTTGTATAATATCATGTTACAGCACTGAAGATCTTAAGGTTTATGGAATATAGTAACTAACTGAGTGTATAATTGGGAAAATGTCTCCAGATAGGTTGTATATTGTACAAATATGTGGAACAGTTGCTCACACTAGGGACACTCCACTTTAAACCCTTTTTATGCCATATATAGAACATTTCTGTTATACTATGTATATGTGTGTATATATATATATATATATATATAATATATATATATATATTTATATATATTTGTTTTTGTTTTGCTTGTTTTAACATACATTAATATCACATTTTAACATGTACTTAAGTTAGTATTGAATCTAAAGTTCTTGCTTTTCATTAGCCAGTATTCACAAAGCACACTGAGATATACATCATTTATGTTAGTGCAGCTTTCTGCTTGAAGAGTCCTTATCTCATTTTGGTGACATTTGACCTTGAAAGACACCTTAGCTTAAAACAAACTGGTGAAATGTGATTCCTCTGATTAAAACTGCTGTTATGGCTTAAATGAGTATTTTAAACCAATAAGAATTATTTCTGTTTTTTTTATGTATGATCTGGGTGTTAACAGTATGGGATTTTCTAAATAACTGTCATAAGCTTCTAAGGAAGGACTTGGTTGGTCTGAAAGCTTAGGCACTTTATTATTTTTGTAACATCTAAGTTGGTCCAATGAAAGTTATCAAACCATTTACTTCTGGATCTGTTCTTACAAGGACCAATACAGCAACTAAACTAAATCTGTTTCTCAAACCTTGCGTGATTTTTCCATTAAAAAGGGTAGGGTGCATATCAGCAATGTATTTATTGGGGAGTGCAGTCTCTGTGCATGCCACTAACCGCTCCTCTCTCACATAGGTACTCCCTCTCTCTGCATTCTGCCCCATAGCATTATTCCGCGGGCAATTATATGATAAATGCACCAGTTTCAGGTACATATAACACCTCCACTCCCTAACTCTAGTTTTGGATCCATTGTTGTTAGCCCCTTAGGTTTGAGCTGAGACTGGTCTATCTTAGGTTGACCCCTGGGAGTTCCTTTAAAACTACCTCATGTCCCACCCTCACTGTGTTTGCGCTGGATGTATAGCTTCCTGTACACAAAGTGAGCAGCCCGTTCAACTGCTTAATTAGTTCTGGGAGCTCTAGCTAGCAGCCACACACAATTCCTCTGGCATAGTCCAGAGAAATTGTTGCAGCAGATCACTTTAGCTGAAACCACTTTAATACCCTCAACCCATTATTCTAACTCACTTCACAGCAGAACTTACATTTCAGCGTCACCCCCTCACCCCCCCCCCAACTACCACCACTAACACCATTGTGCTTTCTTCAGTCCTATAAATTTAAGTGTACTGCATATGCCTTGGAAGTCAATTCAAAACATTTCAGTAAAACACCTTTCACTTTGAATTAGTCAGTGCAATCAGCACCACCCATTCTGGTGAATGCCTCTAAGAGTCAAAGGCCACAGAAATGACTGGATCACCACTGATCTCCTTAACCTTATGTGGAAAACAGACAACTCCTAGTCATCTTATAGAAAACTTAAACTCCCTAACCTCCTACAGCAATATAAAACCCTTTGTAACAGGTGTAAAACAGCTGTCCGCACAGCCACATTTAATTTCCTAAGAGATAAACAATTCAGCAGCTGGAGAAATTCCAGCCCCATCTGGAGAATCATAAACCAACTACTAGGTAGGGAAGCAAAGGAAAAGCAAATTACCCTTAACTTGGATGGTAGACTCATTAATGAACCCTGTGAGGTTACCAACCTATTTAACTCATACTTTTCTGACCTTGACAAATTTAAGCCTGCATTTCCCCAACACAGGGAACACAATTCAAAGCACATCCCCTGCCCTCCCCGAACCACTCCACTTTATTTATTTGCTTTTGGTAACCGGGTAAGCACACTAGACAGCTGGTGCCTATTTTCAGGTGCGACCCGGGAGAGTTACAAGGTATACATGAGAGAAATACATAGTCACAGTACAAACCTGGAGTGGCATGCTCCAACACAGGAGTGAAACAACAAGGGTTATTAAAGCAGAAGTACATAGTATAGGGATGAGCATATATGCGACACCAGTGGGTCAAATATCATAGGGTACATACAGGCCTAGGGGCAGCAAAGGTATAGGACCCCCCCAGGTTGGTAATAGACAATACATAGCATACTTTAGTGACAACCTGTCCACACTTTTACTTCTGCCATTCCCACACCCTCATAGGTGGGTCACTACATTTAAAGTAACAATCCAAAAAAAGTCTCTATGTTCCCTTACAGCCACTCGCCTGCTCCCATTACCGATATCTTAGCCTTCCGGACCACCTCAGGAAGTACGGCAGAGTGTAACCGGGCAGAGATATGGACATTGAGTGCAAAAAAATGCAGCCAAAACGCACTCCGCCAGTGACACCCGAAAAGGCCCCGAAGAAGCCTAGGGCCTCGAATACCAATCAAAGCTCAGACACCTCTGCTGCAGCCAGAGATCATGAACCTCTGACCTTGCAGAGATTTCTGGATGAATTTAGGCCATTTCGAGAGGATCTCCATAGCCTTGCATCGGATCTTGCCACTCTAACGGCACAGCTCAAAGAGGTCTCTCAAAAGGCCTCAGACAACTCTGCCTGCATCACTTCACTGGAGAAGAGACAAGATAGGATCGACCCAGATCTGAGTGCCTGCAGACAGAGTTTAGCTAAATTGGAACTCAAGGTGGAGGACCTTGAAGGGCGTAGTCGCCGGAATAATGTAGTGATAATCGGGCTCCCGGAGGGGGAAGAAGGGCACGACACTATTGCATTTGTCCAGAAACTGTTGGATAAATTAGCTGGCCCTTCGTCTTTCGGCGATAAGTATATTATAGAAAAGGCGCATCAGGTCCTTCACGCCAGGCCAGTGCCAGGTGCCCCACCGCGGCCTTTGATATTCCGGTTTTTGAATTTTCTAGAAAAACACCACCTCCTTCAAAAATGCAAACAACTGTAAGAGATCAAATGGGAAGGCAAAAATCTGAGAATAACTCAGGACTTGCCTGCATCTGTCTGACTGAAAAGAGCAGCTTTTCATTCTATGGTAGTGAAGCTGATTCCGGCAAGTATCAAGTTCAGGATGACCTACCCGGTCAGATTACAGGTGTTAATTGCAGGAACTTGGTCCTCCTTTGATGATCCTGAGACTGCATCCTTGCAGCTCCGACTTGCCTTCCTGACTTCTTCAGGAGCCCCTGAGGGGTCACTGTGAAGACCTCCGCCAGCAACAGAGCCCATCGAACATGACGCTGCTTTACCCCGATGGGAATTTCCCTGTGGAGGCCGAGAGCTATATTTTTGGTGTTTCCAAGAGGTGTTTCCATAGCCCGTTGGTGCCCCACCTGTAGTACCGCAATGCTGCCGCACGAGGGTGCTCCAGTATAATGGATGGACATTAGCACAATGTACAGATTTTTTGGCTACTCGAATGCTGAGCCAGGACTTTTCCCCCTTATTACTTTTATTTGGTTTCCTTCTTTCACAGATGGACGATTGGTGTAGGGTTAGCTTTCGGGCTCGAGATTTCTTGGGTAGCCTTTATTACGGTAAAAGAGACCGGGAGGGACAAATTTGGAATAAGGGGCACCTCTAATATTAATGTTGTGATATTCCTAATTATGCTGAGGGGCCTCAACTGTTGGTAATTACTGCCCCTCTGGCCGTGTTTCTCCTCTTCTGGTTCGTTATAACAGAAAAGGGTTTTTAATGCTACCCACAAGGGGGAGCAATGTTTAACTAATGACAGTTTAGTATATAAGTAACTGTAAGGATAGATGTTACAATTACCTTAATAATTGTTTAGCATAGTAGCCCAGGGAAGGAGTTAGTAGTCCCAGAGTGTTAATTAGATTTCACAGGATTGAAGTTCATAAGTTCAAGTTACTTACTATGGATAGGACGTGCCCTAAAGGTTGAATGCTGTATTTAGGCTCATGTTTTCTTGGTTATAATACTTGTATAAGGCACCACTTGCGTGTGATCACAGTCAGGTTATTTGAGACTGTTTTACTATTTGTATTAGTGATATAAGGGGGGCTGGAGGGAGAAGGATAATTGCAGCGGCATGAGGCATAAAGCATGGAATGAACAAAGGGGTGGGAGGGTGGGTTGGGTTTATTGGCCATTGCCGTTTCATGCAAAGGGATATAATAGGGGACTTGTTTGGTTTCAGGGATACAGGGAGGACTTCTTCACATAGGCTCGGTCTCCAGGGGGATCTACTGGATAGTGTCTTTATAGGTTTAATTTTGTGCATTTTGATATGACAAGAATGGTGAATATTTTCACATGGAATGTCAGGGGAGCTAGGTGCAAACTTAAGCAGTATCAACTACTCAAGCATTTTCGCATATTGGCAGCAGATATAATTATGGTCCAGGAGTCACACCTATTAAATTCAGAGGCAAACATGTTGCATAAGCAACAATTAAGTCAATGTTTCTCAGCCGAGGGGAATACTCAAAGTAGGGGAGTGATGATCCTAATTCGCAGAACCATACCATTTACTCCCGATTTAATTATTCCCGACCCAGAGGGGCATTACATCATTGTGAAGGGGAAGTTGTATACTAGAGACATTTTATTGGCTAGTGTATACGGTCCCAAAATCGATTCCCCCCGTTTCTTTATGCAACTACTCAATATTCTCTCACCCCACTAGACACTCCCCTAATCCTAGGAGGGGATCTTAACCTGGTTGTTGACGCACAATTAGACCACTCCAATAAACCTCAGAAAGGGCTTTCTCCAGCTTAGCGTGCACTCCGGAAGGCTGTTAGACAGTGCAGGACTGGTTGCCATATGGCGGGTCCTTCATCCGACAGTCAGAGATTTCACATTTACTTCACAGGTCCACCACACTTCCTCACGTATTGACTACATATTGATCTCCCAAAGCTTGATCACCGGGGTATCAGATGCGAACATACACCCAGGCCCTTTATCCGATCACTCACTTGTATCGTGCCGGATTTCCTTAGTATCTTTTCCTATGAAAGGCGGGCATTGAAAGGTCAACAATCAATTGCTCAAAGTCCCTGGAAATGTTAAATACATAGCAGAACACATCTCAATTTTCTCTGAAATTAATGCCAACTCACCGAAGAGACCAGACATTGAATGGTGCGCTCTAAAAGCCTACCTGTGGGGCCATCTGATTGGCCTGGCATCTAATAGGAAAAGGATGCACGAGGAGAAACTTAAATCTCTACTGCATCAAATTCGTGAGTTGGAGCGCACTTTATCATCCCAGTCCTCTGACTCAGAAAGGCAGAACCTGGTTAGGTTAAATAATGCTTATCTAGATTTGCTGAGACAGAAGGCTGAATTCACTATTCTCAAAACCAAAGCAATCTACTTGGACCAGGGAGAAAAAGCAGGGTGTCTCCTGGCCCTCAAACTTAAACAACTCGAGTCAGACAGGTTCATTGCTTCAATTCGCTCCATGGCGGATAATACCTTGAAAATAGCCCCACCTGATATAGCCTCTGAATTCAGAACTTATTACATTAAGTTGTATAGCTCGATGGAGGAACCCCCATCGTTGGCAAAACTGTCTCGGTTTTTCTCCCATCTTTCCCTGCCCACTATCACCGATAAGCATAAAGCCGCACTCATTGCTCCCATTACACCGGAGGAGATAATTAAGGTTATCAAGGACCTGCCCTCGGATAAAACACCGGGGCCTGATGGTTTCTCCGCCAGCTTTTACAAAGTGTGTGCTTCCCAATCGGTCCCCCCATTGATGGCGCTGTTCCACCATATATTGTCGGGGCAGGAAGTGGATAAGTCCTTATTCGAGGCTTTAATCACTCTAATACCAAAAGAGGGTAAACCTCCTGACAGACTGCACAGCTACAGACCGATCTCCTTCTTGAACCAGGACCTCAAGATCCTTACTAAACTTCTGGCAGACCGTTTAGGCACGGTCATATCAGATATAATAGGTCCAGAACAGGTGGGATTCATGAAGGCTAAATCTTCCGTGGACCATCTCAGGACCCTGTCACATGTCTTCTCGGCCACCAGGGATGCCGACTACCCAGCAGTGCTTGTCTCCCTGGACGCCGAGAAGGCATTCGACAGAGTCGACTGGAATTTTTTACGGTATTCCCTTCAGGCTTTCGGATTCCCCTCGCTGTTTTTGCATTGGATCAGGGCGTTATATAAATATCCAACTGCACGTGTGCTCTGCAATGGGTTAACGTCTGATCCTTTTACACTTTCTGCCAGAACTAGGCAGGGCTGCCCGCTATTGCCCTTACTGTTTAACATCTACTTAGAACCCCTTATTCGCAGGATCACAAAGGATCCGGACATACAGAGTATTATGGAGCAACTACAAATTGTGAAAGTCCTGGCCTACGCAGACGACCTGCTTTTACAATTGGCCCACCCTAAAACGTCCATTCTGGCCCTTGCGTCAGTCCTCGAAGAGTTCAGTTCCCTATCCAATTACAAGTTGAACAAGGACAAGACTGTTGTCTGCCCCTTAAATTACAAGGTGACAAAGATAGATGCATTGGAGGCGGGGTTCTCCTGGCAGACTAAGTCCTTAAAATATTTGGGAGTTGGACTATCAAGGGATCCCGGCAGATTTATAAAACTGAATTTAGACCCCCTGGTCGCGGCGATCAGGCAAGATCTTATAAGGTGGGCCTTGCTTTCCTTGTCCCTTTGGGGGAGAATCAATATAATTAAAATGAATATCTTTCCCCAATTATTTTATTTAATTCATCGCTCAAACACCTGGATTCCCTTGACTTGGTTCAAGCGGTTACACAGAATGATTTTGGATTTTGTCTGGTCTGCAAGGAAAGCCCAGATAAGTTATAATAAGTTATCAGCTCCCAAGGAAAAAGGAGGACTTCGTCTCCCGCACATGGCATTATATTATTGGGCTAGTCACGCAAACAACTACTTGAGGTGGCTTACACCAGAGTCCCTGGATATGTCATGTCCCTTCACCTCGATATGGCTGAATATTGAACGCTCCTTGATAAAAATTAATGGGCTATCTCCGCGGGCGCTTTTGCATACTAGGTTGAAATCCTTGCCCCCTTCACTCAAAAGTACCCCAGTGGCAGTCTCGGTGAGAATGCACTCACAGTTATGCGCTTTTTTGAAATACGAGCATACTGTGGACCCTGCTCAGCCATGGTGGGAAAACCCCAACCTCACTGTGGAGGGCAAGTCACTCCAGTTGAAGTGGATCCCCCAACTGGGAGACTGTCCGCTTAGTTTTTTCATACGTGAGGATCACTCGTGGTTAAATTCCTCCGAGATTATCCATAAAGCCCAAATCCCAAGTTTTGTTGTGTTCAAAATATTCCAGTTATGGCACCTATTGGTGAAATCTCTCGGCCCTGACCCCCTGGTTTCTCTGAACTACCCCTACTGGACAGAGCTGATTTCGGCAGCCGGCTACCCTCATGCTGTGTCCAGGATGTACGGAATACTACAAAGTTGGAAATGGCCAGATTGTTTTGGTCCAACCCAATTCTAGGCCTCACTTTTTCCCTCACCTAATGTTCAACTGGCCCTCCCTGTGGTCAGACTGTCACAAGTACATCAGACATGATAAGCTTCGGCTCATGCAGTTTAAAATTTTGCACAATTACTATTATTCTCCTCATAAGTTGGCTAGGCTGGGACTCCTGTCGTCTAGTAGATGTAATCGTTGTCATCAGGATGAGGGGAATCTCCTACATATATTCTGGGAGTGTCCTAAAGTAGTTCCCCTGTGGCAAGCGATTTGATCAAGGGTAG
This sequence comes from Neoceratodus forsteri, assembly GCA_016271365.2. Taxonomy (NCBI): domain Eukaryota; kingdom Metazoa; phylum Chordata; order Ceratodontiformes; family Ceratodontidae; genus Neoceratodus; species Neoceratodus forsteri. Next base: position 1,549,750,646 of record CM057449.1, on the reverse strand, counting down.
ATCCATTACTGGGATTAAATGACTTTTTTATTGCCGAAATCTGCATTTTGGGAGATTTCTCCTCTATTACAATAAACATTAGGAAATTTCATATTGCTCTGATAGCCATGTCGGTGAAAAATCTGGTGCTGCGTCATTGGAAGGACGCGACTGACATCGCTTACAGTGAATGGTTGCAAGAGCTGCTGGCAAATCTGTGCCTAGAGAATATGATAGCTAACTTACATGATCAGTCCCAGAAATTTCAGAGGATATGGGGCCCTATACTGACATTGTACTCTTTACAGGCCTCATAGAGGTTCACCCCCATTCAGTTGGCCCACTGGAGGTCGCACCTGTGTGAAGAAATGGGAAAGGAAGGGGGGAAGGGGGGAGGGGAAGAGTTGATCTAATCTCTGTATTTTGGTACTGTGTCAACCACATGTGTGTTTATTGGATCTTCTCCTTGAAATTGTATAAAATTGAATAAAGTTTGAATTGGAAAAAAAAATAAAGTAACAATCCAAGGCCCAGTCTTGGCTCTGATGCCATCTAATACAGAATCCTAAAAATGGTCACTAATCACATAGCCCTCATCCTCACCGACATATACAACCACTCACTATATACTGCTGTCTTCCCCACCAAATGGAAGAGTGCCATCTTAAAACCTCTCCATAAATCCGGTTCTAAAAATGATATCTGCAACTTCAGGCCTATCTCCCTACTCACCCCTCTCTCCACATTTTAGAAATAATTGTCCTCAACCAAACCATTGATTTTCTAGAAATCAATAGTTTACTCACATAATCCTACCATGACTTTAGGGCCTGCCACAACACAGAGACAGCACTTGTAAAACTTATAAACTTTATCAACAAAGCCAGTGATGAAGGTCTCTACACTGACTCAGTGTTTATAGACCTAACCAAGTCCTTCAACCTTGTAGACCACCAGGTACTCCTTAATGCAATCTGTCATCTAAATTTCTCTTAGGATGTACTACATTGGTTCAGGAACTATCTAAGTGGAAGAACCCACACAACTCTGATTGGTGAGCAACTTTCAGAATTGCATCCCATTAAATACGGGGTAGCACAGGATTCCATCTTAGGCCCCTTGCTCTTTTCATTTGCCATCAATTCCCTTTTCCAATATTTGCAATAACACCAGCCTTATCCTCTACACTGACAATGTTGCTCTTTTCTGTAAGAACATAAGAATTTGCCAGCAAAAGGAGACCGTGTGGTCCATCTAGTCTGCCCAAGTTTTCTACCCCCACTATCAATTTGTCTTGTTAAGGTGACTATACTGTCTATATCCCATGCCTGTTTGAATTCACTGACAGTCTTGGCTGCCACTATCTTCGGTGGCAGACTGTTCCAAGGGTCCACCACCCTCTCTGTGAAAGGTACTTCCTAACATTTGTTTTGAATTTACCTCCCATCAGACGCATGTTGTGTCCTCTAGTATGTGCAGCTCTGTTTTCCCAGAAAAGGTTCCTGGTTTGTACTGTGTTAATCCCTTTAACAAATTTAAATGTCTCAATCATGTCGCCTCTGTTCCTTCTCTGCTCAGGGGAGAATAAATTTAGCTGGCTGAGCCTAGCTTCGTATGTTTTGTGGTGCAGACCCTGCACCATTTTGGTGGCACATCTCTGCACAGTTTTCAGATGGTCTATATCCTTTTTTGATTGAGATCTCCAGAGCTGCACACAGTACTCCAAATGAAGTCTCACCAGGGACCTGTACACTGGGAGGATTACATCATGCTTCGTACTGGTAATACTCTTACCAATACATCCGACGATGCTGCTTGCCTTTAGTGTCACTTTTTCACATTGCTTCCCTACCTTTAAATCATTTGAGATCATGACACCATAATCCCATTCCAGCTTTGTTTCTTCTAGTAGCTGCCCCTCCAGGACATACTTCATGCATTGGTTCCTTCTACCCAAGTGCATGACTTTACATTTTTTGGCGTTGAATCTCAACTACCAGTTACTGGACCATTCCTCTAGCATTCTGAGATCTGCCTCCATTTCTGCAATTCTTTCCTGCGTGTCCACCCTGTTGCAGAGCTTCATATTATCTGCAAAGAGGCAGACTTTCCCATGAATATGTTGAAAAGGATGGGGCCTAGTACTGACCTCTGCAGCACGCCACTTGACACCTTCCCCTCTTGGGACAAGGTGCTATTTACCATAACCCTCTGTGTCCTGCCTTGCAGCCAGCTTGTGATCCATTTAACTACTTTGTGACCAATGCTAGCTTGCTCCAGTCTGTTGGCTAGCCTTCTGTGTGGGACTGTATCAAAGGCTTTACAAAAGTCCAGATACACCACATCCACTGTTGCCCCCTAGACTACTTCTCTTGTAACCCAGTCAAAGAATTCTATCAAATTTGTTTGGCATGAGTGTCCTGATGTGAAGCCATGCTGCTTTGGGTCAGGTTGCCCACTTGCTTTCAGGTAGTTCATTACCCTTTTCTTAAGCAATGTTTCTATTATTTTACCCACCACTGAGGTCAGACTTACTGGTCGATAGTTTCCTGCTACCTCCCTGCTATCACTCTTGTGCAATGACACAACCATGGCCCTTTTCCAGTCCTGTGGTACTATCCCCTGTTCCAGTGAACTGCTACATAGTTCAGCAAGTGGGGCGGCAAGTTCATCCCTAGGTTCTTTTAGAACTCTTGGGTGTATTCCATCAGGGCCCATTGCCTCGTTCACCCTTATTTTAGGCAACTCCTCAAGGACCCTTTCTTTCGTAAAGGGGAATATGTCATCTCCCCTGGTATGGAGAAGTGTCCTGGTTGGTGCTGGATCATTACCAATGTCTTCCTGTGTGAAGACCGAGCAGAAGAATTAGTTGAGAACTTCTGCCTCGTCTTTGTCATTTTTCACCAGGTATCCTTCCTTGGTTGCCAGCTGTGTTATTTCTCCTTTGGTCTTTCTTTTTACCCGAATGTATCAATAAAATGTTTTGTCCCCCCTTTTCACTTCTTGAGCCAGTTTTTCCTCGGTCTGGGCCTTTGCCACTCTAACAGCTTTCCCGGCTTGCTTGAACTACTCTCTGTAGGCTTCTCTATCCTTTTCAGACTTGGTCTCCTTGTACTTCCGAAAAGCTTTTCTCTTTTCCCTAACTATAGTAGCTACCTCTTTGGAGAACCAGAGTGGGTTCCTTGACTTTTGGACTTGCTGATTTGTTTAGTGCATAGCGCTGTGACTGATGCTATAGCAACTTTCAGTTTTGTCCATTTGTGCTCCACATTCCATGAGGTATCTGTTGCCAGCAGGGGCTTGATCCTTTCCCTCATTTTTGGGAAATCTGCTTTCCTAAAATTGAGCACCTTGATTCTGGAGTGGCAGAGGTCCTCAGTCTTGTTAATGGAGCACTAGCTTGACCTTTGGTCACTGATACCCAGATTGATCCCTACTTGTATGTCTGATACCCTGGCACTGTTAGTGAGTACCAAGTCCAGGATAGCTGATTCTCTGGTGGGAAAACCACCATTTGGTTTAGTTCTGCCCCCCTCAAAGCCATGAGAAAGTCTCTACTCCTCCCTGAGAAGGATGTGAAGGTGGACCATTCTACATCTGGTTCATTGAAGTCCCCGACTAGCAACAGATCGCCTTTGTCGCCCATCCTCATTATGTCATCCAGGAGAACCTTGTCCTTTTCGATCTCCTGGTTTGGGGGTCTACAGATAACAAACATCAAACAGTCTCTCACTCAACCCCCATACAATAAAATTCAATTGAGTCCAAAAGACTTTGATTCTGTATTATTTTATTCTTGGAATGATCAAATTCTTTCACTGTTGCGCTTTACATTTTTTGTGATGTTTCAGAACTAAATGTTCCTTCTTCAGACAATGAGCATACTTGAAAATATTTTCATTGAATTATTATTTCTAAAACAGAAATAAAAAACACAGAATAAATTCAAACTGCCATTTATAGGTATTAATTAATCAATGTACACTTCCTCAATTAATCTCTTGTAAAAGAAAGGGAGAACCAACATTATGTATTCATTACAATATCCAGAAAATGGGGGTGGGGGTACATGTGCTGCTTGAAGTCATACATGGGGCTCTAAAAAAGCATAAAATACTCTGTGAGGTATTTTCATAACAAAATTAAGACTGTGGACCAATCATTATAAGATTCAAATAAACGTAAACATGTAAATACCTTATAAATGTCATCAAACTTTCTCAATCCTAGAGTGTTTTATTTTCCTAGTTACTTTCCACAAATCATAGCAAACCAAAAACTTTTATAAACATGTGTAAATCAGCTGTATCTTTATAGCTGAACTAGATAGCTGAGGTACTGATCAAAACCAACTTAACAAAAGGTATTTTACCTACAGACACAGTCCATATGTACTCTCTGCCTGACATGGTAATAAATGGTCACAAAATTGCTTATATTTTCCGTTTTCCAATTTTCTATGTGCTTCATTTGCCCATTAATTTCATCGTAACCTACTGCAAACCAAAACCTTTTCTTCAAAATAAATGAATTAACTGTATCTTTGTAGCTAAAAATAACAAGCTCAGACTCTGGTTAGAGAATCGCTTTTTTAGTAAGTAAATGACCTGGCAGCAAAATATCTTACCTCCAAATGTCATTCATATGCAGTCTCAGCTTGACGCAGCAAAGAAATGGCTCCAAAATTAACTAAATAACCCGATTTTTGCAGCTCACAATACATGCACCTCTCAAACAGCCTGCCAATACACAGAACGCCGACTTCACAGGTGCTGAAGTTCTTTACTTAATAAAGAAGGAGCCGGGCCGAAGGGTGAACACGCAAGACGTATTAATGTCACTAGTGACATCACCCTAAGCAGACTGGTCAAAATAAATCTCCGTAACCAAAAGGAACTAATAGGAGATCCCCTTTCTAAACTGTTATATTATATGTAAACTTTTTTTATATATGTAAACTTTTTTACTCAGCCTCCAGAAACATATTACTGTGTATTAATACAAATGGCTTTTCAAGGCCAAAACTCCCCTACATTTTATGTATAAAATGTGCATAAAGATAAATTAACCTCAACTGATAATACAATTACAGGGAATATACAGTATAAGGGTGGAGAATCAAAAGACAGGAAAATCTCCTGAATGGATATAACAAATTAGGAGTAACTAGATAAAAATAGTGGGGCAAAGAAAAAACGAAGTGTGTGTGTGGGGGGGGGGGATTGGAAAAGGCATAAAAAACTACAAATGAAGGAAAAATGTGAAAAAAGGGGAAAAAGAGTGAAGGGGGAGTGGGAAAAAAGTGTAATGGGAATAAGGGAGGGTTAGTTTTAATAAATAGGGAAATATACCTGATGTGGTTGGGCTATATGAGGTGGAATTCAATTGAAAGTGGTCCAAATCAGGTTTTCACTCAGACCATATCTACTACAATGTGTTTTTAATGTAAAAATCCACCAAGCCTCTCTCCTTAACAGCATAGTCTCTCTCTCTCTCTCTCTCTCTCTCTATCTATCTATCCATACCTCTACTGGATTGTTTAACCCTTTCTAATCCAAAAAACTTCAAAGTGGAAACCTGATGTCTATATTCCATAAAATGTCTAACCAGAGAAGATTTAATATATTCTCTTCTAATATTACTTTTATGTTCAGAAATCCTTAATTTTAAAGGTCTAGTGGTCTGTCCATATAGTAAAGGAAACAAGGGCATACAATATACAATAAAATCTGAATTACAGGTAATGAAATCCTTAATCTCATAAACCTTATCGCTCCAAGTACTTTTGATTGATTTTCTTTTAATACCACTGTTACAATGTGTACAATTACCACAAGAATAAAAGCCCTTAATATCCCTGTTCAACCAAGTAGTAGGTGGTGGTTCTGGACTCCAATGCTGAGTCTTCACTACCTTATTATGTATCGTCGTGGTTGTTTTAGCTGTAACCCATGGTTTCTGACTGAAAATATGATTCCCTATCTCATTAGTCTGTAAAATACCCCAATTGCTGAGAATCACATTTTTTTTATTTTCCCAAAGAATTCAGAATACTGCATTGACATAGTTATTTTATCACTCATTTCTGAATCAGATCTCTCTTTATCAGATAACAATGTTGCTCTTTCAATAGCATCAACTCTATTTATGGCTGTCTGTAAAACATTTCTCTGATAACCCCTCACTTCAAATCTATGAGTTAACTCTCCTAAATTAACTATACATCTATCACTAGTACCAGTATTTCTTTTTATTCTTAACATTTGACTATATGGAATGCTATTTTTTAAATTCTTAGGATGGAAACTCTCAGCATGTAACAGTGTATTCTCAGCAATGCCCTTTCTATATAAATCTGTGATGATCTTCCCATTTTCCTTTATCAATTTTAAGTCAAGAAATGGTATTTGGGTGTCACTATACTCCATTAAAAAAGATACATTAACAGTAGCTCCTTCCACATACTCATAAAATTCCCTTAAAGACAATTCAGTGCCTCTCCAAATGATAAGCATGTCATCAATAAACCATTTATATAGAAGGAGGTTAGATCTATATGAATTCAAATCAGACTGTATGTATATATGTTCAAAATATGCCATATATAAATTGGCATAAATTGGTGCCAGAGAAGCACCCATAGCTGTCCCTGTTTTCTGTAAACAATGATGGCCTTCAAAATCAAAATAATTATTTTTAAATACAATTTCTGTTAATTTCAAAATAAAATCCTTGTCAGGTATATTCTCAAGTCTATGTGACAAAAAAGAATCTAATGCTTTCAAACCTTCTCCATGCAGAATATTGCTATATAAACTCTTTACATCAAATGTAACTAGAATACAGTCATCAAGATTAGCCTCATGGCTATTAAGCTGCTCCAACGTTTGAATGCAATGTTTACTGTCCCAAAGATATGATCAAATGTCTGGTACTAATGTTTTATAATAATGGTCCACAAATATGGACAAAGGTTCAGTAATTGACCCAATTCCTGACATAATTGATCTCCTTGGTAGATCTGTAGGATTCTTGTGAATCTTCGGTAGACAGTAAAAGAGGGGGATGGTGGCTTTGGTTTTAATTAACTCTTTCCCCACCCAAGGGGGGGCATTGTGATTTTAAATAGAAATAATTATTAAAGAGAATGTTTACGGCATCTTAATGATGAGACCACATATGAATTAATACAGAACATTCCATTACAAAACCTTAAGGAAGAGATTTCTGAGGTAGTTTTGAATGCAACAGTTGTTTGATTGAAGAATGGGTGGGGAAAGAGTTAATTAAAACCAAACCCACCATCCCCCTCTTTTACTGTCTTGTATTTGGGCAATATTTCAAGTTGCAAGTGTTCTGTTTCTGTTTTTTTTCTTTTTTGTCAGCTGGGTCAGGCAGGAGTGGTTCTGAGAGGGTATTTTTTTGAAATCATAAAGATCTGTGACCACATATCTGGTAGCCCACTTACACACACACAAGAGAGGCACCAGTGAGTAGGATGCAGCTACATACAGGGGACAGGATGCTGAAAGAAAAGTAATCAATAAAGGATACTCTAACTGAACAGAGGTAAAAAGTTCTAGTTAAAGATACACTTATAAGGTAATATATATAGGGAAGGGAAAGGGACATTTGTTTTACCAGGAAAGGCACATCAAGCTGGAACTTGTTTCCAGGTGCAACCTGAGAGCACAAGGAAATTAAGTGACTTGCTCAGGGTCGCATAGTATGCAAGTGGGGCTAATGGGATTCAAACCCAGGTCTCCAGGTTTGCAGCTCAGTGCCCTTAACCACTATGTTATACTGCCTATTTATATGTGTGTATTTGTTTATATATATATATGTATGTATGCATGGTAAATTACATTTCAAGTCAGGTGCTCCACTACCTGCTCTGTTCTCCACCTGTAATATGGGAGTTCAAAAGTTTTTTTTCTTTTATTGGGAGCTTTCAGAGTCCCTATTTCCTGAGTCACCTGCTCTGTTCTCTTGCCTCCCATGTCATAGATGTACCTCCTGCCTTACGTTCAGGTACAAAGTCTGGTGCTACATTAAAAAATTCTTAAACAATTATTTAAATAAATCACCTCTGCCTTCTCATGACTTTCAGTGTGTTCAGTTTTCATATTTCAGAGTCTCAGGATCAGGACTGCTGAATGGGAAAGGGAGGAAGGCTGTCGATCAACACCTTGTTAGCTAGATTCCCTATGGTCAGGCAGTGGCAACGAGTCCCAATAACACCTTCACAGCTCCAGTCAAATAGTGTTAGGAGGTATCAGGGAGGTGTTGGAAATGCTCATCAACACCTTTCTCAGTAGCCCATACATCCTTTATAATTGGTGTATACATACTGTACTGTATTTGATATTCATTTTTTAAGTTGATATTAGGTCAAATACAAACAGTGGAGAGAGGACACTATTTGTAAACAAAATCAGTACAAACTGAATATTTGTCCCATCCCTATTTCTATGCTTGCCTGTTGAAGCTCAGCCTCCTCCTTTATTAGGGTGACGTCCAAACTCATCTTCTCTATCTTGAAGTTGTTTGGTTTCTCAGTCACAAGAGTTCTGGTTTCTGTCTTATTCATTCATTGTCTCTCACACTCACTCTCCTTTTTCTCTCACTCTCTCTCTCTCTCACTCTCTGTCTCTGGCCACAGTATCACAACTCTGGTCATTCTCACTCTCACTGACCATGGTCTCACAACTCTGGACATCTTCCTCTGGCTGCTGCTTACCGTTCTGCTGGTCACTCTTCTCAAGTGACTGTATGAATTCAGACCTCATCTGATCCTCATAGGTAAGTCCTCTCTTCTGGCACAATTTCTACAATTGTGCCAGTTTAAGATGTTTGTATGTTGCAAGCAAAATGCCTACTCGTTATACTATCCTAAATAGGAAAATAAAAATAATAAAGCAACTAAACCAGCAGAGTATATTGTATTCCCTTGTAGGCTCACTCTGTGACTGGGCAGGTATTTTCAGTATTCCTTTGAGTGCCAAGAAACTGTTTATATTTTTGCACACACACTGTGCTTCATAGTGCCACTAGTTCATCACAGAGCCACCAGCTAACAATTGACTTAACACAGTTCACCTCTGGTGGCATCTCTTTATTGCAAATTCACCATGATTTTTTTTTCTTTCTTGTATCCACACAAAAATCCAGATTGATCAGGGATCCTAATATCCGTGCCATAAAAACAGTAGTTCTAATGAGAGGGTTCACCGTCTCAAATGACTAAAATTCAATATCCAAATAATTGAGTTTGCTCAATACTTACTTAAAATATCATTTTACTCCCAAGCAGTGCCTCAGAATGACACCTACAAACTGCCCCTGTCTCCCTCTTCAGGTGCTGCTAGTGAGGAACTTGATCTTGGATTCCTTAGGTTGGTAACCAGTCAAATTGTTCTTCCTTTTAACTGAGATGTGTAATGTGTCTCTAACTGCAACCACTATACTAACTGTACAGAAATCTGCAGAGGTTATCCCCGTTCACAAAGATGGCTCTCCCATCTCCTTTGATAACTATCATTCTATTTCCATTTTATCAACATTGAGCAAACTCCTTTAGAGAATTGTATTTACTAAGCCAAACAATAATGTCAATAAAAGACAACTTACTCACTCCAGCACAACTTGGGTTTAGAGGTGAACATGGCACCCATAAATGGCTTGATCAAGTTTACAAAGCAACTGTGTAAGGCCATGGACAGTGGCGGATGACTGGTGCTATATTTGTTGACTTGACAAAAGTTTCTGACCTGGTTTCCTGAGATCTCTTACTCTCCATGTTATATTTCTTGGGTATCTGAATAAAATCCCTTAACTGGTTTCAGAGCAACCTCTCTGTGAAGTTCTAGAAGGTATGTAAGCAATACTGTCTCCAGCTGTCTCCTATGTAGCAGAGGTGTCCCCCAGAGGTCAATTCACCACTGTACTTCGTACTCAAAACTTGGATACCCTCCCATCTTCCCTACATAACCTCACATTGGAAGGTGCCATTTAAAACATATAGATTAAACAGTCTCCATTGCCCCTTGCCTTCCTTCTACTTCCTGACAGATTATCATATCCCTTAAGGTTATCTGATCCTGATCGGTTGTCCATACCCAAGATTAGAACTAAATTGGGTGAGATTGTCTTCTCATACTCAGCTCCTAAATTATGGAATTCCATTCTGGCTATGACTTGTCAGTGTCCTTCTAGCCAGGCCTTCAAAAGTGGCTACCACCCCTACCTACGTAAGTCTACGACATGCTCTTGCCACTAGTTGGTTCATAACTTTCTTTGGGTCATTCCTGTTTTGTGTCTGATATAAGCTCCCAGTACTATAAGCCTTTGCACGTGTTATTATTCTGCATACGTAAGAACATAAGAATGGTATCGGCAGATGGGGACCACTTGATCCATCTAGTCTGCCCAAGGTGGCTATCCCCCTCCCCTTTAATTGTTCCAGCCAAGCAGTCCACACTGTCTGTCCCACACTAGACTAAATTCTCTTACTGTTTTAGCTGCCACCACTTGTGCTGGCAGGCTGTTCCATGGCTCTGTCACCCTCCCCGTGAAGAAGTACTTTCTACAGTTGCTCCTGAACTTGCCTCCCACCAAACGCAAGTTGTGCCCCCTTATCAGAATTCTCTTGTTTTCTTGGAAGAGGTTCTCCGCCTTATTTATTGGACATATGTAATGACCATCACAGTACGTTGTTGTCAGTTATTGGGCATGTTCCCTTGTTGTGATCTCCGAGGTTGTTCCAAAAATAGGCAACTGTTTTGTCCAGTGCACCTACCTGGTAAATAAAAAACTAAATAAACAAAAAATCTAAATAAATAAACTCTGGGACCCTTGTTATTTTTGCTGTGTATGAATATTATTCTGATTCTATCCATTCTTGCAATTCATTGTATGCTGATTACTTAATCCTTTATCACAGTTCTATGTCTCTTACAGTTATCTCAGTATCCCTAAATCAATACTTCACGTCCCTGCAGGAGTAGCTCTGAAGCAGTCAGCTCTTGTTAAATGGCAGTAAAAACCAGTCTACAGTCTGTTAGATGGATCCCATCCCAGACTTCAGAAGCTAAGCTCTAATCTGGATAGCTTAGATGTTCATGGATTCCCTCTTGAGCAAGTGGCTAATTTTAAATATTTGGGTGTTATTAGACCCCTTTTCTCCTACACTGTTAGCTGAACTTCCTTCAGATTCTAAACATCCTAGGCTGGCTAGAGTGGCTCAGCCCAGTTGGCCATTCATATGCCCCATCAGACAGTCTCCCATTTTCGAGCAGATAATGTTCCAATTAAGCCACTAAGGATCCATTAAAGGGGACTTAGCTACCCTTCCACACCAAGTGTTTATGTCTGCAAACCTACCAACCAAAGGCTGGGGCAGAATATACTGTAGGCAAAACCATTTCCCTGCTGCTGAGGCATGGCTAGCTATTCTAATAGCTATCTACTACCTCTCCTTGACCATTGCTCCTCTGTCTGTTTGGATGCTTCTGCAACAGATCTAAGGCAGCTACATATGGCGTATTACTGCAAAACTGTTAAGTTACATGCAAGCTTAATTTAACAGAGTCAGCTTTGCCGGCATTTTAAGTTTGTGTTCTGACTACTGCAACACATTGCGGTACCACCTTACATTTTTGTGTGTGCAAAGATATTGAGCACAAGTTTGTGAACAGGGAGACCCAATTTCAAATCCCACTAGAGCTACTTACTTGCCGCATAGTTCAGCAAGTCACTTAGGTCCCAATCCACAAAACAGTTTCTCCCATTCTGTGCCTATGATGAAACTCCTCTGTGGATCAGACCCTTAATCTCTCAGTGCTTCAAACCACCCAGCCAAAACTGTGTAGTACTCAGGACTTCAATAAATAACAAAAATAGATCTGAGGACTGTAGGCTCCTTTTTAAATGCACAAAGCAATGACAAAGCAATTAGGATGGGATAACCGAAGCACTGGGGCAGTTAGCCATAGCTTGGGCTATGTTTGTTCTATATTGTGTATTGTGCACTGTGAGGATTTATTTAACATTAAAAGTAAACTACATTTAAAAAGAAGACATTAGTCCTCAGATTTTTTTTTTTTTGTTGTTATTTATTGAGGTCCTGAGTGCTACACAGTTCTGACTCTGCGGTACTTGTCAAAGGCTGGCTGCCCTTTTGTGTTTGAGCACCTACCCTGCACTGATGTCATGGCGTTTCTCTTTGGACTTGCACTTCAAATCACCCAAGAGTAAAATTGGGTAAAATGAACACACTGACTGAAAATGGGATCCTGCATCTCAGATGTGCTATTCTGGGTAAGTAGATATCTGAAAATGGGATCCTGCATCTCAGATGTGCTATTCTGGGTAAGTAGATATCTGAAAATGGGATCCTGCACCTCAGATGTGCTATTCTGGGTAAGAAGATAACAAAAAAAAAATCACAACTAGTAAGAGAAACAAATGAGCATCTATAAAACACTGCTGTAGCTAAATATAACTACCCACTTTGAGGTTTCTGTGTGAATCAACAGTTTTGTCACTGCTTTGTGCTCCAAGCTGTATAAGACCTAGTAAAGCAGCTAACCAGACCTTACACTCCAGCCACTGCAACACAATGGCAGGGCTGCTATATCTGGCCAAAAACGATAATAAATGTGCTTCATTTTGTATACTCTTAGTTAGTTAATATTACGTGCAATAAAGTATTACGTTTTTAAATGAATACTGTTTCTTTAATTTAATGGGATGTCTGATCCTGTGAACACAGTTAGAATACTTTTACAGAGCAAAAATAATGAATTCTACAGTATATAATTTGCTAATTCAACTGGCTAGCCCACTTTAGAACTCATCGTCGCTGTGATTGCATTCCAACCTAAATTGGCTGGCTACGGCTATAAGGTAGATTTATTTCTTAGGTTGCTTAATTGACAGAACATTTTGTGACTCAAAAAACTTTCCATTACCTGAATTTCTGTCTGCATAGAACAGTATTGAGACATTAAAATCTACTGATCAATGTCTATTAGAACAACGTCTTGCTTCCTCTGCTACAGGCCAGAGATCCTTTTCTTACTCCATTCTCAGGCAATGAAGCAGCTTTTCCTCCTCTCTGTGAGATGCTCCATGCTACATTTTATTTAAAAGATTCTTACACAACTACCTGACAAACAGTTTATCCTGTAACTGTACTTCTTAAGAGATGCTACGTAGTAATGCCTTAACTGGTGTACAGCTTGTGATTATCCTATACATCGCAAACAATGTATCTCAATGTTTATACAATAGGTGTAAGAGTTTTTTTATTAGAGATAAAACAGTTTATCTTACTGTCTTACATCCAGGTAAATGTTTATCTGGATTTAAGGGATGCCTCAATGGAAGTGCTGTAATCTGCTGTTAATCAGAACACTGAGATGTTGAACATGCTGCCAGCACTAATTGCTTTTAAAGCCCAACATTCTAATACGTTTTCATTTTACAGAAACTGAAAAAGCATAAAGACGTTTGTCCATGCTAGCTCATGAATGTAAACACACTCTTTGCCCTATGATACAATCCTAATGTTCCCTTTGTCCATATTCTCCTGACACAGCAAATAAAAAATTAAATAAAAGTAACAAATAAATACCTGTAAAGAAAAAAAAGTGTCGGCCTTCATGTTCTGTTCTGTGGGTTCTGTGGGTGAAGCCATTATTCTGAAAGCTACTGTTCCGATGGTGTCAGTAAAATCTGACAAACATATTTCATTTAGCAGTACCATAGCAAACAGTATTTTTAAAAGCTGCAACTTGAGCCATATTCAATTATCTTTTAAAAAAATGTATTTATGTACTGCAAACCATTGAAGTCTGCGAGTAGCAGACAGCACAACCACGTTCAACCCCCCCTCCTCCGCAGCCTCGTAACATGAAGCTAGATGGTACTATATTTAAATTATGGTGTGCTGTGGGAAACTGTTAGTTGAAATACTGGGAGGGGGATTCTCATTTGAGAACACCCTGACTTCATCTCTGCACCACATGGTCACCATCTTCCCGGTCCGACTCCACACCACATGTAGTGAGAGGCTACTTTCTACACATTCAAATGAGGTGATCCCGGCATAGAACTGCATGCCTGCCAATACCACTGCAAAGGTCACTGTATCCGCATCAGTGGATGCTTATTGGAACTTCTTGACAAGGATGGGGGGGATCTGCGGCTAGAACTCTGATTCTCTCATCTCCACACAGGTTGCCACAGACACCAGGCACTAGCAGCTGACTAGTGAAGGTAACAAAAAATGTTTCAAAACAAATTATTGCACTAATTAAATTCAGCTGTATCCATTTGACTGTTTTATGCTGGTAGCTGTACAAGTGTGAAAAACTCCCACACCTATTATATAAACCGGGCATGTGATGGCCTTTCAATGAATACGGTGTTTATCTACACTCGTTGATTTTGTCCCCAGTGCACTCACTCATGGTAGTGCCGCTCATGAGGTCACTGAGGTTAAAGTCAACTCATGTAGTCTTCAGTGAAAGGCCATAACATATCCCCTATGTATTAATATTCTGTGTACCTGTCACTTTTGAGCGGCCCAATCATGTCTGTAAAAAGAGCTGTGGTCCAGTTTACAAAGTCAGTTAGCAAATAAATACAGTACAACCTCGATTATCTGAATGCTCTGGGATTTGTTCAGATAATCGAGAGTTCAGATAATCGGGGGTCCATAACATTAGGTGGATGAGAACTGGGGGACAATGTCAGAGTTCAGATAATAGGGAGATCTGGATAATCGGGCTTCTCTCAATGTTTCATGACTCATGCACCACTTTATCAAGTGCAGACTGGAGAAACAAGCAAATGTTTGACAGGCAAGGCATGCACTTTGTTAGGGAATGGTAACTAACAGAAGTTGACCAGCAGGGACTCTATGTGTCCTTAACAGAACATGAAAACGGTAATGGCACAGGACTGTCACTTATGATTCAGTGTTGCATGAGTTGGAAAACATTGAATGCATGTGTCTATTTAGTGAACATGATCAAACATCAGTAATAATCTTTTAAGTAATGATTCAGTTTGCTCAATTATTTGGTTATTATTCCTTTCTTATCCTTCTTAAACCCTTGCCCCCACAGTACCATGCATAGATATAGGAATCCCTGTTCCCTTCAAACACCTCTGCTCCTGTACTAGATGCAGTCTAACTTTGATTGATTTGCATACGGCTTCTCTTCCCAACAAAATCACACCACAAATTGTGAAAAGCCCCTATCTTTGCCCCAGTATACAACAGCGAAAACTTAGTTCTGTCTTTGGGTAAAAGCCTAACTCACTGAGAGAAAAGACCATCCCTCAGTTGTGCATCCCATGATATACGGACCTTAGCTCCCAGCATTCCACAGTCATACTAGACATCTTAAGTGTTGCATTCAGTGGCGTCTATACACCAGGGCCCCCCAGGGCACGTGCCCTGGTAAAAAAATGCTGTGCCCCAGTTGGTGCCCCATATGCTGTACAGCTTCCCCCATAGTAACAATATATCAGTGCCCTGGCTGCCATCTGTTGTGCCCCAGCTGTGCCCTGGTAACCATTAGTGGCTAGAGCCGCTACTGGTTGTATTCAGGAGCATGTCAGGGCTATTAAACATGGTAGTCTTCATAATGCCCTGGGTGCACACTTCAAAGAATATTGTCAATCTGACCTTTCACCCTTTCGATGCATAGGCATTAATTGGATGAAAGCAAAAGATGGTGAAGTTCATAGAGTGACACTCCTCCTCCTGTGGAAAAAAAAATGAAATGGATTGTTTCACTTATATCAGTGATACTAGCATGATTAAATGACACTGTGAACTTTGTCCCAGTTCTATGAGGACCTTGTTCTTGTTATTAGAATTAAGAAATTAATTACTTGCATCTTGTTCTCCCTTTTGTCTAGGCATGATTGCCAGGGATACTGTATAGT
The DNA here is from genome assembly GCA_016271365.2 of Neoceratodus forsteri. Lineage (NCBI taxonomy): Eukaryota > Metazoa > Chordata > Ceratodontiformes > Ceratodontidae > Neoceratodus > Neoceratodus forsteri. The sequence goes on along the minus strand of CM057449.1, from coordinate 1,549,734,704 downwards.
GATGTTTCACGCTTACCTGATAAGTACTCGAAACAGTTTGTTTTGATAATTACATGTATCCTACCTGTTTTACTCTTGTAAATGGTTTTCTGAATGAAATCTCAATGATGACATTTGTTTTTCTGGTTTTAGAATTATGAGCTATAATATGTACAGTGGACTATTCTGTATATCACAAAAAATCTTGTTGCACTGGTTGTTTTAGGAAATAATATTCTTCTTTGCACATCCCTGACCTCATGATCTACTTTATGCACTCTGGAAATGTATGCTTGTGATATGCAGTAGAGCACTCATTTTATATTTAGCTAATTGTTATCTAATGATTGGAGAGGAATGCTTTTAGAAGTCCTGGTCAGCTTTGACTTTGTGTGCTCTTGTACAGTATATATAATTTATATAAATGGTACTACACTATTAAATTCAGTTCACTGTATAAATCGGAGGCACTGGCATGCAGACTCCATCTCTCCAAGGAAACCACGTTTCTTGTGGTGAAATGAGGGTAGTTTGTCTGTCCATATTGGTTGGTAATATGTGCACTTTATTTGAATAAACCAGCACAGATACAGTATACTGGTGAGTGTACTATCTTTCCTCGGTGTCTTCCTTTCATGGACAGTGGCCCAGAGTTTGAAACACCAGCTTGGATTTGTGTACATGGTTTCTTGTGCCTTGTTCCTGGTCATGTCACACCTGCGTACTGCGTGCAGTTCTGGGCTCCCCATTACAAAAAAATACATTGAAGCTGTTAATAAATTGTAACACAAGACCCCCAAAATGGCCAGGGGTATGGAAGGCAAACATCTATGAGGAAAGGCTGGCTGCCCTCAAAATGTTCACTTTGGAGAAAAGGAGGCTGACAGGGAATATGATCTCAGTTTTTAACAAACTCAAAGATATCAGTAAGATAAAACAGACAGAGATGTCTAATCCAATGTCCTCCAACAGGATACAGGGACACACCACACCCAGAGGCTCAGAGGTGGTAAATTTAGGGGTAATATTAGGATGCACTCCTTCTGCCAGTGAGTAGTAAATCTTTAGAACAGATGATCGGAGGGCATGAAGATAGTAGTGGCTTTCACAGTAAGCCTGGACATGTTTCTGTTTGCCAGAGGAATCATTGGATACCCTGAATAGTAGAGTGGATGGACAACCCCTTTAAATTATTACATGTTTTCACAGCATATTTATTTATACATGCTTATGAAGTCAGAGGTAGACATGAAGGGCCTAGAGTCCCTGCTGATCTTAAATTACTATGTTGCTGTGTTGGTAAATTCCAGAACTGATACATAATTAAAAAAACATTTGTCAATGCCAAATGTTTGCTTGCTGGTATTGGCATTGGTACTACAAGAGTTAGAGAGCTGCATAATAGAAATGGCAGTGAAGTACTGAAATAACGCCAACCCCCACCTTGCAGAGACTGACAGGCATTGGGAGTGTGGCTTTGGGTCATCGGGCATAAAGCTCACGCCATTCCATCTCACCCAACCCCACCCTGCAGACACAGACAGGTGTCATGGTGTGCTTTGGGGTCTTTGACCCTTACGCTTACCCCATTCCATAAGAAAATAAGCTGAGATGGGTGCAGTATAGGAGAATGGAGTGAATGTTAGGGCCAAAGACCCCAAGGCACACCTCGATGCCTGTCACTGGCTGCAGGGTGTGGGTGTAATGGCATGACCATTACAGCCGACAACCCCAAGTCATACTCCCAACACCTGTCAGTCTCTACAGGGTGGGGCGATACAATTGAAAACCCTAATGCCCTGGGCGTTTGTTGGTATTTTCACTACAAATTTTCAACATGGGCTTTTTGGGAGCGCACCTCATGAACAGTGATGCTATAATTTCGTTACTCAATCCCCAAAGGTGATTTTGCACAGCGACTGCACCATTCAGCACAGCAGGTGTGAAAACACATTTTAGGTAGCATATGAAAAAAGACAGCTGTACTGTTCATGAGGAGGTGAGAAAAAATGGCAATGTTGAAAATCTGGAGTGAAAATATGAAAATTGGTGAAGTTACAAGCATGCGTAGAAACTGTGTAATGCACGCTCATAACACAGTCATTTTGTCATTTTTTGGAATTTGTTTACCAGTTTTTCAACATGGCCTTTTTGGGATGTCCTCTAATGAACAGTGGCACTGTGATTTCATTACTCTGTCCCAAAAGTTTATTTCACACAGTGACTATGCCATTCTGCGCCGCAGGTGTGAAAACACATTTGAACAGGATGGAAAAATGACAGCAGTACTGTTCATAAGGAGGTTTGAAAAAATGGCAATGTTGGAAATTTGGAGTGAAAATATTGAAAATTGGCAAACTTACGAGTGTACATAGAAACTGTGCAATGCACACTCGTAATACACTCATTTTTTCAAGTTTTCTCACTAAATTTGCAACACAAACTTTTTGGGACCCCATCTCATGAACATTCGTTAATTAGTCCCAAAAGGTGATTCCGCACAGCAATAGAAAACTAACCTTTCGGGATCAAGAAACAAAATGACAATTCAAGTGTACATGAGGTGGAGTCCCAAGATCCCCATGTTTAAAATTTGGAGCCAAAACTCCAAAAAATGACTGAGATATCAACCTAAGTTGAAACCCTCTATTGATGTCATTATAAAGCTTAGTGTGATTTTCTTCATTTAGCGGTCGGCTTTTGAAGAGTTCAGAAGTGTTCCCGTTCCACAGATGATCGCAGCACCGGACTTCCGGAGGTAAGTATTGGGTGAGGGGGGTGCAGGGAGGGGGGTGAGCAGAGGGAAGGTGGGGATGTGGAATGAGGGACAAAGAAGACAACGAGGGACCTTTTTTTTTTTCGAGTTTTAACAAAAAAAAAGGGACAGTTTTCTTCATTTACAGGATAAAAAAGTTTGGCACACTGGGGTGGGCTCCCAGTGTGCCACAATAGTGGTGGGAAGGGACGGATACCAACTCATGGATTGGGTACCCGATGTCAGCAAGGGGAGTTCATGGGCTGGGGGGTCGGGCATCCGACACCGGGAGTGAGCATCCCGGTGTTGGAAAAGAATGGGGAAATTGTTTAACCAGGAAAGACACACTGTTAGATGCTGACATGGGGATTGGGCACCCCATGTCAGCTTACGGTGACTGTGTGGCGGCAGCAGCAGCTGCTTATATTTTTGGCACACTGGGTGGCTCCCAGTGTGCCACTTAATGGGGGGGATATGCTGACACAGGATTGGGCGCCCCGATGTCGACTTTCCCCGGGAGTGTGTGGCCGGTGGCAGGAGCCACTAATTTAAATAATGAAATCTTTCACCAGGAAAGGCACACTAGGGCCAGGGCACAGGGCAGCAGCTGACAAGAAGGAAACTGCACCCATGCACATTACTGTGCACTGTAATGCACATGGGCAGAACGTCTTGTCCGCTGCCTCTCTGTTCCTGGTTGTGAGGGAGGGGGGAGCTGCCACTGCAATCAGGGATGACAAAACTGTCCCTGACTGGAGCAGCATATTTCTTTTAATTCCAGCACTCTTTCTGAAACTGCCGTCTTCGGCAGTTTTTCGGTTGATTGGCAGCTGAGGGGGGTGGGCCCCTGAAAGCATGGGCTGCATTGGCCACATCTCTGCAATGCTTTACTCACCTCAATATGTTTCTTGTGTGCTGCGTGTGCAAGCAAACACAAAAAATTATTATTAGACAGGGAAACTGCAGCATTGACAAGGAATTCTAAATAAGGAAAAATATGAGGACTATTTCAAAACAAACACACAAGACAATACACTGGAAGTATCGAACCAGCTTCATACATGCACAAATTTGCAACAATATTAAAAATGAATTTAAAAAAATGATGTTAATGCATTTATTTGTGTGAAAACAAAAGCGTACAAAGTAGAAAGATGAAAAATTAGGGTTCAACATTTCTGTAGCCTTGGCAAATTGGTAGTGTGTTGTTCCTCGAGTTTTGAATGATCTTGCAATGTAGCACTCTCTATGCAAGCATTTCTGTGTCATTTGCTTTGCGTGACAATACTGTGCCAATATTAGGCTAACACCAACTGAACAGTACAAGACTTCAAACCCCTAGGACTAGCACACCACCAATTTCCCAAGGCTCCAAAGACTTTGAACCCTAGTTTTTCATTTCCCTATTTTGAACACTTTGCGTTTCAACCTTATTGTAGATCAAGGGAGCGGTCCCGACCAGTCAGAGCACTCCTTCCCCTGGGCATGAGATACTCTTATTCTGAGAAGAGCATCTCATGCGCAGATACCCTGGAAGCGGGCACATTCCAGGACATTTTTTTTTAAACAACCTTGATCTATAATATATTTATATGTCCCCCAGAGCCACTTGTTGTGGCATAAGAGTGATTTCACTTGTGTTCTGCATGAGCCAGAAAAGCTCAGCTTCTCTTCATTGTTCTCACTTGAGCAGAACGTGCATGAAACCACTCTTATCCCACAACAAGTGGCTCCGGGGGACACATAAATATATACTGTAGTAAAGACATTAATATAGTATTTTGCAATTCATGCTCTTTAAAAAATATATTTTAAAGCATCTTCAATGTGACACTCACTACACCAGACCTGTGGCTTGCTTTGTGAGTGGCCCTGCCAGTCACACACAAAGCAGCTGCATGTTGACAGTCACTGCATCAGACCTGCTGCTTGCTTCATGAGTGGCTCTGTGGGGCTACTCTCAAAATAGCTGCATGGTGATGTGCACTGTGCCAGATGTGTGTCTTGCTTTGCAAGTGGTCATGTGGTTCACTCACAAAACAGCTTCTTAGTGATGCTCACAGTACCAGAACTGCTGATTGCTTCACACGTGGTTATGCAAAGCCATCTATATTTTTTTTCTCATTTTGAGACTAAGTGTCACAAAAGAAGTTGTATCTCACAAAAAAGAGTTTGTGAGTCACAAAAACAAGCACTTGAGTCACGAAAACAGGTCCTGTTTGTGTTATACAGAACAATCTAACGTCATAATTTCATTAATAATTTGAAGAGTATTTTTTTTAACGAAGCAACACCTGCAGAATCAACCTAACACCCTGCAGTTGACCACAGACATTTCAGACTTAACTTCCAACACAGTTTTCTGTTACTGCTGTTCAGTTTGCTGTTATTTTCCCCACTTTTGTGACTAATAAGACTCACAAAAGTAGCAAACAAGCAAGCAAAGCAAGCAAACTTTATTTATATAGCGCCTTTCATAGTCAAGGTGCTGTACAAAATATAAATACAATACAGATCACTAAAATAATAAAATATTTAAAGATCAATTAATTAGTCAACAAATTAGGGAAGGCCAAAGAAAATAAATAAGTTTTCAGCATGGATTTAAAACTGTTGACAGTCAGGCATTCTCTTAACTGACAAGGTAGAGAATTCCACAGGGTTGGCTCTGCGAATGAAAAAGCACATGCTCCAGATGTTTTAAGATGAACCCTGGGAATCTCTAGCAAACCTTGTCAGTGGATTGGAGAGAACGATTGGGGGAGTAGGGAGTCAGGAGATCTTTCAGGTAGTCGAGTCCCTGTTCATGTAGGACTTTAAAGGTGAGCAAGCCCACCTCATAGGTGATCCGCCACTGAATTGGCAGCCAGTGCAGTTCACACAGCACAGGCGTAATATGACAGGTCCTGGAGGTACCAGTCAACAGCCTGGCTGTAGCGTTCTGCACTAGCTGCAGGTGGTGAATATCAACCCTAGACAGCCCTAGGTAGAAGGCATTGCAATAGTCAAGACAGGTGGTAATGAAGGCATGGACCAATGTTGGAAGGTCGCCTGGAGGAATCAAGTGTTTCACCCAGGCGATAGTCCTCAGATGGTAAAATGAGGATTTGACCACAGCCACCACCTGAAACTTCAGGGTCAGACCATCATCAAAAATAATGCTCAGGTTATGCACCCTGTGACAGAAATGGGAAGGAAAGAGTTAATGGTTTGGATTCTGTAGATGCCTTATTTTTTTAGCAGTGTGGAAAAAATACACTGAGGCTGAAATCCTCCAGCAGCAACCAGCTTGTGGAATTCCTAGCTGCTAGATAAGAGCTGGGTCATAAATCTCGAGTGGACATCTCCAGACACACACAGACCTTGCAGACACGGACACAGGGCAGTTTGAATGGATTGGATCATTCAAATATAAACTTAAGGTGAAAAGGAATATAATTGGTCACCAATAGGTGTTCACTCTGATTGGGACAATTAAATAGATACATGTTAGTTGGTTGGTGCATTTAAGGGGAGAATAGGAATGACCTAGTCTCCATAGACTATATAAGCTTCTGTAAGACAGAGGACTCGCTCTCTTGCCTTGGGAAGCTGTGAGGGGAAACATAAGCTTGGAGCCTACCTGGTATGTCCGTGGGAGCTGGCAGTTAGAACAGGGTCCAGTGTCTCGTAAGGACAGGGAAGGGTAAGTTTAGTGATAGTATATTTCAGTAATAGCCTTCTTTCTTTTGCCATCTGTTGTTTAAAAACATTTGTTTACTTTTCCTGTATAAGTGTTATTCTCTTGTGTTGTAAATACATTTCCTGTAAATGCTCATTGCACTTTCTGTTAAGTAAAGCTATTTATTTGCTCAACAGTTGTGTCTCTGATGTCATTTTTCTAAGGTAAGATTTGGTTTTCACTGGCTAGGGTAAACTCTGTGTAGCATCCGCCACCTGAAAGAGACACACTACCAGACTTTAACTTGTGCAATTGCATGTGTGATTATTCAAGTTTGTACACTTGAAAGAGGTGCCGGAAGGAAAGTCCGGCTGGTGGCAGCGAATACCCGAGGACACACACCTCTCTAAAAGCTGTTTCAGCCCAGAGGGAGAGGTGGGTTGTCACACACCCGATCTGAGGTAGAGAGCTGGACACCATCAAGCCACAGGCCTGACATGAGCCCAGCTCCAGAACCCGCCCCCAGGTGACCCAGATCCACAAACAACACCTCAGTCTTATCTGGATTTAATCTCAACCAACTCAAGCTCATCCAGTCTTTGATCTCAGAGAGGCAACTATTTAGCACAGAGATTGCATCAACCTGTCTGGGCACAAAGGACGTATACAGCTGAGTATCATCTGCGTAGCAGTGAAAACTCAACTGTATCGCCTGATGATATCTTCCAATGGCTGCATATACACTGCGAACAGCATGGGTGCTAATATGGAACCCTGCGGCACCCAGCAGGACGGGGGGGGAGTCAAAGGAATAAATTCCAGTGAACACCCGCTGAGACCTCCCTATGAGGAAAGATCAAAACCATTCAAGGACTGTACCTGACAGTCCACAAAGGAACCACAGAGTTTCCAAAAGCAACTCATGGTCCACAGTGTCAAAAGCTGCTGAGAGATCAAGAAGGACCAAGATGGTACGAGAATTTCGATCTCTAGCCATCAGGAGGTCATTTAATACCCGAACAAGTGCAGTCTCCATGCTATGCCTCTTCCTGAAGCCAGACTGGAGAGCTTCATAGACATTGTGAGTTACCAAATGATCGTCCAGTTGCAGCGCAACTATCTTCTCAATAACCTTTCCCAGAAAGGGAAGGGAAGGTTAAAGACAGGTCGATAGTTAGTTGGATCAACAGGATCCAAGGAGGGTGTTTTAAGGAGTGGTCAAATGACCGCCTTTTTTAGGGGGTCCAAAAAGATTCCCCTCTCCAAGGATCTTCATACAATTTCAACTAGGATTGGGCAGATAATATCTACACAACCCACTAATAGGGAGGTAGGGCCCGGATCCAAACTACAACAGGTTGGGCACAAAGTCTGGACAATCTTCACAATGTCCATGAATTCCGGTTGGCTGAAATCCGTCCAGACAGACCGGGTGTTCACCACCTCCCATCAACCTCCGCAACCCCTCATAGAGAGAGCCAGGCCAATTCCAGACCTGATGCTGGCAACCTTATCTGCGAAAAACCAAGCTAGCTTATCACACTCAATTTGTGAAAAACTCCTCTGGACTGGAGATAGATTGGATTGCACAATCTGTCAACAGTTCAAAAAAGTTGAGCCAGTCGGTTCTGAGCAGCAGAAATCTCCCTGGACAGGAACTCTGCCTTCTTATGGGTGATTTATGATTGATAGCCCTTATAATGTTCCATCAATCTAAGCCTGTCAGCATCCAGGCTGGACTTCTGCCATGCTCTCTCCAGCCCTTGACCAACATGCCTCAGCTCCTTCAAGGACCCATCATACCATGGGGACTTTGGGTGAAGAGTGAGTGGTCGAATATGAACAGGAGCAATCAAGTCCAGGGCCTCTCCCACTGCCTAATTATAGGCAAGTACAAGGTCCCCTGGACTTGTGCTTTCACCCAGCAAACCCAATAGGTCCAGCACTGCGGATAGACCATCTGGGGTAACTCCCCTTAAAGGGCGGTACCGGACCATCTCCAAAGGGGTAGGTTCATTTAGGGGGACCCCAAAACTGACACCTATGGCGTGATGGTCAGACCAGTCGACTGGTTCCACCCCCAAGTCAGTGATCTCCACCCCCAGGAGGAACAGCAGATCCAATGAGTGACCTCCTGTATGGGTAGAGGAGGTAACTACCTGTGTAAGGCCCAGCATTGTCACTAGCTGGAGGAGATTTTGACCAAACTGCGAGAGTTCATCATCGACCCAGGCACTGAAGTCCCCCAGAATTAACCATCTGGGAGACTCCAACACCATGTTGACGACGAAGTCCGCAATCTCCTGCAGGAATGCACCCCATCACCTAGTGGACGGTAAATGAGGAGTATCCTGCAGCCTATACCCTCACCCATAACACACTCAAAGGATCTGATGGTCCCCACTGGAACATCTACAAGGCCCAATTCGGTCTTAAAAAAGATGGCCCCACCCCAACGATCCAACCTCAGGCGGTGAATCACCGAAAGCCCAGTTGGAACTGGAGAAGCCAATACTGAGCTTGCATTTTCATCCAGCTAGGTCTTGGTGATGCATGCCAGGTCCACCGTTTCAAAATGATCAGCTATAATGGCTGTCTTGTTTTTGATGGACCTAGAATTACACAACACCGCCCGGGTTGGGTGAGATGCTGGGGAAGACCTCGACTCCTGACCAGCATTAATTGCTGGACCCTTGGGTATGGGAACTAGACTGGGACTACCCCTGTCCCGGCACCATTTCGCCCCAGGGCATTGCCTGGTCCCCACCACTCCGATACGTCACCCCCTTTCCTTTTCCCCACCAGGCCCAGTTCTGACCCCCTTCCTGTGCCTCCTAGCAATCCCAAGGGATTGACAATGTATATAAGTCTCTGTTGGTAAGAAAGGGCAGTCAAAGGGGCGCAGTTCCCTGAGTCTGGTGGAGGAATACTGCCTGACCGTCTTTTGACCCTCCCTACACGTAGGCACTAATCCCAAAATTATAAAATAAATTCTAAAACATAAATAAATCAGTCTTCAAATCTAGGACAACAGATTAGTCAGCTTAAAAACTCAACCAATAACTAATCAGACTTCTTAAACTATAACTCAGATCCAAAAATATTACATACATTCAAATAAAAATAACAAAAGACCATCATCAGCCCCCTGAGGCCCTCTCACAGCCTGAGGCAGGCCAACTAAATACAAATACTTCTTCCCCCCCATTAGGTGCTCCTCCTCTCTCTCTCTCTCATTGAGATGATAGAAAATCCAACAATCAGACTAACTTAACTATAAATAACTCTATACACCAACCCCACACATACAATAGACTATATTATAATATAATTATAAGAAGTTAAAAATGATAAACTGGCACTCCAATTTAAACTGTCAGGCTGAACACCAAAGTCCCAGACAGAAGATAGCAAATCAAATATAGTCCAGTTGTGAAACTGAAATTAAAATCACAAAGTTGCAAGTTGGCCAGTAACACAGTTCACCAAGAAAAGTTTGCAGATGAAAAGGAGGGCTCTCACCACCTCCTCTTTGTTGAAGTTAGTCTGGCGGAATAACCCTTCCACAGGCAAATCCCAATAGTGCAGGGTAAGTTCTCCAAAAAAGAAGCCCTCTCACTGCCTCCTCAAAAAGTTTTAAAATGTTTTTGAAATTAAACAGTTTCAACGAGCGTGGATAAAAGACCAGATGAAGGTCCAAACAGTCAATAACAATTGATCAGACTGATCAAGTTAATAAGGAAGGTAGCAATGATGAAAATCCTCTGGTTCAAATAAAGCCAAAACCCAAACTAACCCAGGGCAGGTCCCGGTATATGCAACTGTCCCCCCCCCACCTAGATCACTGAGGAAAGTCCAGCCTCTGCCAGGCATTCCCCTCGGCCCCTGGAAGCCCTGTGAGCACCGACCCTCCAGTAAGCACTCCTGACCCTCCTGGGAAGAAACAGCTACACCCCACACCCACCTCTAGGTTAGCTGGGCTGGCTGAACCTCTCTTCCTCCTCTTCCTTCATTCATCATATCAACTCAGTTTCAGGCCAGCAGAAGAAATATCCCTCAGATACCAAGCCAGATCCAAAGCCCTCGATTTATCCGCTGTTCAAGACTAACTCCATCATACAGGCATAAATTTTTGGGACAGCACACAGCAGCAACAATAGAAATCAATACTGATGCCGGCAGTAATCAAATAGCTTGAGTTATATATGGGCTCCAATAACTCAAGTAATGGAGGCATACAAACAGAACGCTCCTGAAACGACTTTCCCTGGTTCCTTAAATTTTGGAATGTTTCACCCATCTGGGCAAAAGGCATCAACAATTTGTGGAAAATGCTGCAAATGCCCATGTCCCGAATCTCAAAACATCAAGCGTAAACAGCGAACCGACAAACAGCAAACCGACAAGGATAAACCACAATATAACTGATAACTGACGAACACTGCAACATAGAACGTAAAAGCTTCATGTATTAACTAAAAATAAACTAAAATCTACGGAGCTAAATTCGTAGTTGGCCCAGCGTGGCCGCCATCTTTAGCGCTGTGAGTCATGAAAGGAGGTTCACAACTCATTAAAGCAGTTTCTGCTTTTGTAATTTGCAACAGCCTAATTTCACAAATATTTTTAAAAAGTCATTTTAAAATGAAAAATCAATTGAGGATGCTGGCCCAGTAGTGCTGAGGGCTGAGGATCTGGACACCTTACCTCACGCTGTGCTGACAACCAGTGTTCGGGAATGAGCACGGGCCACGGGGAGTTGGCAGGGGAGGAGAGGGATCGAGCATCCGAAGGACTGCTCTCCCTCTCCGGGAGGGGGGACTCCAGTGACCGACACATGGCTGTTCCCTAGCGGAGGCTGGGGGGCAGTGCACCGATGCTGCAGAACAGGGGCTGAGATGGGGCAGATGCCTGGAGGAGCGTGTGCAGACATGCGTACATTCTCTCCACTGGCGTCACTGCACACCCCACTCATGCAAGGGGAGAAAACAGGAAATGGTCCCTGGTCACGCAGGATAAAACAGACCCCGACTCCAAATGTCACTCCCCAAACTGGATCCTGGTCGAGGTGAGTTGAGCTAAGGGGGCTCCTCACCACCCTGCCATGGACGGTAAACCATGGAGGAAGAGGGGTATGCTGCCTGATATTGGGGTGTGGGGCTGGATGGGTGGCTGATGATGGATGCCGACCGGGACCCGTGGAGAAACAGATTTTTTAAAAAAATCACTCGGGAATTAACCTCACACCCTACATTGTCGACCAGACACTGTAAGTTTCAGACACAATTTCTTGTTTTGTTTTGTTTTTTTATCTAGCTTTTCACTCCACTGGCAAAGCACTGCACCTGTCCCCACCTCCCCCCAGCTGGCACCCACTTCCCCCAGACCTACCTGGGGTGAGTCCCCCAAAGATTGCCCCCTGTGACAGACTGGAAGAGGAGGGCCATCCTCCCCCCCAAGAGTCCACAATCAGAGTTGTTCCAGGTGTCTGGGTGGGAATGCAGGTCTGTGGAGGTGCGCAGGGCAGTGGTTCTCACTTGGATCCATTTTTCTGTTTTTTCTCCCATAAGCCCCCACCATGGTGGCATGTCAGGATGTGCACATGTAGGCGTGCATGTCCTGTATAACCGCAGCCCTTCCTTTTGAGACTCTCACTGCCTGCAATACCACTGGGCCTCCACCCAGTAGCAGTCAAAGGGAGTCAACTGGCCATCCTGTCTCCCACCCCACCAACCCCTGGCATCCTGTGTTTATTCCCAAATATGGATCATCAATATAGCAGGAGTTAAGGAATTAAATGTCTTCACCCTCCATGTCACCAGGCCGACTTATAATGTCTTGTTTTTGATGTGCAAAAGTTTCTTTTCCTTTCCACACTTTCATGTCTGCCATTGCTTGTGAAAACAGGGTCTTATCTAAAAAACAGAGGTCAGTTCACAAAAGTGATATACATCAGTTTCACAAAAATTCAGTTATGTAGAGAATGTTGAAAAAGTGAAATGCACATGGACGAAAAAGGCACTTTATTTTCTTAATAATTTGACATTTACATATTTCTCCATAAAAACACCCATCAGATCATTCCTGGGGCCAAATTCTAATGAACATGAAAGTTTCCGGTTTCAACTGATACCTGTATTTGTGCTATTGGTGAGTAAAACAAAGGTCTAAATTTCAACTTTTAAACCACTGAACTGGCCGGCCCGGTGGCGCTGAGGGTTGAGGCGCTAGACGCCACACCTCGTGCTACGCCGGCGGCCCGGGTTCGGGAACGGACTCGGGCAGCCGGGGGTCGGTGGGGAGGGAGGATCGGGCGTCCCAATGGATGCTCTCCTCCCTCAGGGGTACAGTGACCAAGAGCGGCTCTCGTTCTGCATCCCTCCATAGCCCGATTGAGGCTTACCGACAGTAGGAAGGGATGGAGGCACTAAACTTGTCCGGGCAGCGGGAGAGGACGTCGCAGCGCATGAGGGCTGGCGTGCATCAGCACGTAGCCACTCGGGACATACGTCCCAAGCGCACGGCGTCCCAGGGGGCGTGGGCGTAAGGGGAGAAAACCGGAAAAACATCTCCGGCTGCCCTAGATGAAGTCCGCCCTAAGTCTACCCGGACCACCTACAAGGACAGACCCCAATGTGCCAGGGAGAGGAGGAAGGGCACTCTAGGGGCAGATCCCTAAGGTGGGTGTCGGGGGACATGAGCGGATGGAAGGAGGGGGCACCGGGGGTAGGGAAGGAGGATAAAGATGAAAAAAAAAAAAAAAAAAAAACACTGAACTGACTGTTACCAAATTTACAAGATCCAGGGTTTCTGACACTGACTCAATGCATGCCATATTTCAGGCTATTCAGTTATGTGGCAGTCGTATTATTTAGGTGCAAAAATCAGGGTTCAACATTAAGCTGCCTACTCGACCCTTATATACAGGTGCTCCCGCACTTGTATAATATAAGACAACAAGATTTATGTTCCCTTTAACCTCAGTGCTTCAGTCCACCCCGCTGTAACATAGTAACAGAAAATCTAGGTTTTGAAGGGACTATAGTTCCATTAAGCTGCCCCCCTCCCACTCCATAAGCAGAAACCAACAAGTATACTGGGTAACCACAGGCCTTTTGAAGTAGGTAGTAGGGCTACTTCTTTCTGCCCCACCAGACCCCTTGGGTCACTTGTCTTGCTGGTTTTGGCAATAAACTGAAGGAATCACCAAGCTACGAGTGGACATTTCAGTTTATGTGGTTTAAGTGCTGTTGGTGAGTGCCATGCCTGTCTACTTCAAATATTGGTTTATCATCACTGAGCACCCTGGTTGCCTCATGCGACTCTGTTTCTCCTACAGTAATCACAAACCTGTCAGTCTTTCCTCCATTATGAGTAAACTGGAGACTCTAGTCAAAGATGACCTAGTGGACTACCTGATGAAAAAAGGCCTTCAGGATAGTAAACAGCAGAGGTTCATGGCAGCGAGTTCTTGTCAGACCAACCTGATAGTATTCTTTGATTGGGTAACTAGGACAGTGGATAAGAGTCATGCAGTGGATTTGTTCTACTTTGATTTCAGCAAGGCATTTGACTCTGTGCCACGGAGAAGGTTGCTGAAGAAGATAGAGGATCTGGTGCAATGAAGGACATAGTTGAGTGCGATGCTGGATGGAAGGAAGACAGCAGAGTGTAGTGGTAAATGGAGTCTGATCCATGAGTAGAGAGGTCACCAGAAGAGTGCCACAAGGATCAGTCCTGGTTCCAGTCCCAGTCACTAAGTTCATCAGCAACATAGGAGAAGGAATACAGGGCAAGATGCATCTCTTCACAGATGACACTAAGCTCTGTGGTGGGGTAGACAGCAATTCAATCAATCAATCAATCAATCAAAATCTTTATTAAACCAGGAGAACACCATTGAGCAATGCTCATTTGCGAGATGGACCTGGACAGAATACATAGTCATTATACATACACAATGTTTACAACAAAACCATAAAACAGATAGAAATTGAGCCAGTAGCAAATACAATTTACAAGGAGAATAACAGAAACAAAAGCATAGAAAACAATATCTGCAAAATATATAGGGAGTTTCCATAAACAAGGTCAATATTTACAAAATAAACCTGGAAAATAACAGAAAACATGAAGGAAAGGATCCATGGATAAGGGATGGGAGTGGAAGGTTGATACCCATAAGGGGGAAGAGGGAGAAGGGTGGTAGCAGAAGGATAGCATAGGAGGAAGCATCTCTGATAGAGAATATAGGGTTACTAAGTGCGGTTGGAAGAGTGTCAGAGGACAGCGTATGGAAGATACTTAACTGGGGATAAGGCAAAGAACAGGGAAAGCAATTACAGGATTCCTCGAAAGACCAAGTATGAAGTGTTTTTAATTGCTGCAAAATTGATGGGGTGGACCAGTTTCAACGTTTTTTGCAACTTGTTCCAGATTAGGGGTCGCACGTAACTTATGGGTGCCCCACCAAAGCGCGATTTGACCTTGGGCACAGTGAGGGAGATATAAGATGCACTTCTCAGGGCACACTTGCCTACCATGCTTAGTGGTAGACAATCCAAAATATATTGGGGCAGCTTCCTGGTGATAGCTCTGAAGGTCCAGATGGCAGTGTTTCTCTGTTGCCTGTGATTGAGGGATGACTATCCCACAGCAGTGTATAAGGAGCAGTGTTGCGTAGAGTAAGGAAGACCAGTCATAAACCTTAGAGCTCTACCATACAGTGTATCAGATTTAGCAAGGGCAGCAATGGGGCCCTGGCTACAGAGGAATTCCGCATACTCTAGTAAGGAAAGTGGTTTAGACCAGTGTCTTCTTCGCATCCCATGTAAGAAGGTGGTTAATCCTATAAAAGAAACCTAGCCTCTGTCTAAGCTTTTTTATCAGTTCTTCAATGTGGCCATTAAAGCAGAGTCTATAGTCAATCCAAACCCCCAAGTATTTGAACTTGGTTACATATTCCAGTGGTCCACCTAGGAGTATAATGATTTGCGGTAACATTCCACAGGTGGCTGGGTTCATTGCATAAACAAAGGGTGAAAAGAACATCGCCTTGGTTTATTTGGCATTTAGTAGTAGTTTCTGGTTCAATAGCTGTAGTTGCAGCTGACTGAATTCATGTTGAAGATCTTTACATGCTGCTTCAGGAGTAGGTCTACTGATATAAAGCACCGTATCATCTGCAAACAGATGTATGTTGGCAGATTTGATACTGGCATAGATTCTGTTAATATATAATGCGAAAAGCAGAGGACCCAATATGGAGCCCTGTGGTATGCCTCTCAAAAAGGGTTTAGTGGTGAGAGTTCCCCTTCCGCTTTTACCTGCTGAAGTCGACCTGTAAGGTAATTAGAGAACCATCTCAGGGATAGGGGGTCCAGGCAAATGTTCCGGAGGGAAGAAAGGAGCATGCTATGGTTGACAGTATCGAATGCCTTGCTTAGGTCTAAAAATATTGCACAAACAAAATTCTGTTGTCCAGTTCACATTGCCAGTCATTAGTCACCTTAGCAAGTGCCAAATTGGTACTATGTTGTGATCTGAATCCTGATTGTAATGAGTTAAGCAGATTTGCAGACTCTAAATAATACCTGAGCTGAGTACTCACAATTTTCTCCTGCAGTTTGGACAACATAGGGAGTAGGGAAATTGGCCAGTAATTGTTGAGGTCACTGGGGTCTCCAGATTTGAAAAGGGGGATCACATGGGCGTTTTTCCATATGGGAGGAAAATTGCCCTACAAAAGAGATAGATTAAAAAGATGCATAATCGGCACAACCAAAACGTGAAAACTAATTTTCAGAAAAAAAGGGTCTAAGAAATCTGCACCAGCACTTTTCCTAGTATCCAATTGAAGCAGAAGGTCTTCAATCTCTTTCAAGGATGTAGGCTGAAGGGAGAACGCAGTGCTAGTGACATGGACTTCTTGATCCTGTACTCCAAGTTGTGAGTGGAAATTGCTGGCAGGGGAGGTATCAAAGGCTAAACCTGTGGTAGCGAAATGGTTGTTGAGAGAATCAAGGATTATCGGCCTATCCAAGACTGAAGTGGCACCAATAGTAATTTCAGTAGGCAAGGAATTACCAGACACATGACCTTCTATATCCTTTAAGGTTTTCCAAAATTTGGAGGATCACTTAGAGAAAGAGTCAAGTTCTACACGGCAAAAGTTTGCCTTTGCCTTTCTGACCATCTTGGTACAAAGGTTCCTCACCCTTCTAAACAAGGTCTAGTCAGCTGGTACCTTAGTTTTCTGGGCTGTTTTCAAGAGCACATCTCTTTTAAGTAGTGCGGCCTTCAAGTCCGCCTTAAACCACCGGCATGATTTATTCTTTGCACAGACTTTAGCCAGTGGAGCATACTTGTCCAGGACTCCTAGCACAATTTCTTGGAAGATGTTGTATGCCATGTTCATTGATTTTGCTAAGTAGAAGTCCTGCCAATGCAGAGAATCACATAGATCAGAGATACTGTATATATTCGCGGATAAGCCGATCCGCATACAAGCCAACCCCCCCAAAAGTGCCTTTCATGTTAAGGAAAACTGCATTACCTGGGCATAAGCCGAGATGGATTCCTTTAACATACAGTTCAGCAAAACACTGAAAAACTCAACACAATAAAGCCTGGTGTGAAAGGAACTCATAATAGCACACAAAAGTAAAGACGGCATTTTCAGAGTGAGAAAGTAATTAACAAACTACAGTAAAGTTTATTAGACATACGGTAGTACGATATGGTTACCAATAGCTAAAGTCCATCACAGTCCTGTGCAGTAGCCGCTACCTCAATCATCTTGTTACTCTTTCTCCTTTCTCCTCCTCCTGTTCTGCATCAGAATTTTGGAGGGCTTCTAGATTTTAAGATAGGAACTGCTCATTTCAGGAACGAACGGCAGACCATGCCGCTTGCGTATATGAGAAGTGCAGCCACTAACAGGGGTCTGGAAGGTTAAGAGGTCACAATAGGGGATGGTGGTCACCATGTAACTGCAAACATAATGAGACTGTACTACTGTACTACTGCAGGGTTATTTGCCAAATGGTTGCTGCTACTTGGGGACATGACTGCTAGTAGATGGGAGACTGAATAATTAGAGAGTAATGAGTGACCCGCGTATAAGCCGAGATCCCTAATTTAGGGATTTGAAATTGGTCTCAAAACCTCGGCTCATACGCGAGTATATACGGAATATGCACAGGGGTCAAAGTTACGTCAATACCTCTTAATGGTGAACTTGGATGGGGATAATTTCGGGTTGGATCTTACACAGGCAATGAAACAGTGGTCACTGATATCTTAGAAGAATACACCAGTGTGGGAAAATAGATAAGGTTTGCTAACTACAACAAGATCCAGCAGAGTGCTATTATTTGGGTTCTTTTTGTTAGGACGTGTAGTTTCAGTGATAAATTGTGACAACCCAAAGGAGTCACAAATAGTTTTAAGGGGTGTGGAAGCACTGGAGAATTAATCCAGATTGAAGTCTCCTAGTATGATAAACTCCGAGGGCAAGGATCCCAAGGAGTTACTTAGATGGTTCAAGAGCTGTAATCCTGTTGACAGGGACCTATAGCATCCTATAACACAAAATGAGACAGTGGAGGACAGCTCAACTTTGAGAGTCAGACTTTCAAATTCTTTTGGAATGGAGGCTGAGTTAATGACTAAGGCAGAAAATGTATCCTTAACATAAATGTCAACTCCTCCTCCTCTAGCCTGCCTGTCAGTTCTGAACAGGGAGTAGGATGGGATGTTCACCTCACAGTCAGCAGTTCCAGGTCTGAGCCAAGACTCAATGACCTCCAAGACATCAGGTGTGGTATGGCAGACCCAAGCCTGAATAGAGGTAAATTATTTTAATAGGCTACACGCATTGACATGCATAAAGCTCACACCTTTGATACTAGGTAAGTCAGCAGGAGATGTGATAGCTGCCAGAGAACCAGGGTTGAGCTCAACATTGCCGAAACACAACAACAGAAGGAGCAGAAGTTTTATAATACCTCCTAAAAGTAACCTGTGCACTCTAGTCCATTCTCATTTGCAGGGATTATTAGGTGGAGTTGGGGATCCCTAAGACTAATGTCAAGTGGACCCAATGCCGAGTATATTAAAACTCTAGTCATGAATAGCAGGGAGGGCTGAGGTACGTGGCTGAAAGAATAAAATGTCATACCCTCTGTTGCCGGTACAGTAAAAGTTCCAGCCTGCCAAGGTAGAAGTATAGCCCATTCAATTTGGGGAACTTGAAGGCACATACATAACAATCAGGGCAGTCCACTGTGGTTCTAGGTTCAAATGTACCACTGGGAGAAGGTTGTGTAATCGTATAAAGTTCTATGTGGCATAGTAAGAGGAAGGACAGACCGGGGAACAAGCAAATGGCCCTCATTCTGGAGCCTGGTCACAACTTCTGCCATAAGGCTTAACTAACCCTGGTTCTTATGGTATCCTGTGAGGTGTGCTACCGCAGAGTGGCGCCTACAAAGCGGCGACCCACTTGCGGCAACTTCTAGGCAGGGCATAGGGAGTGTGACTGGATGGGAGGGTTCGTGAAAGTGACGGGATGTCGCTATGCGTATACGCGCACGGAGGGAGCGAGTGTGTCAAGCGAGGCAAGGGAGGTTGTGTGAGGGTTGGTGTAGTGGTCAGCTGCCAAGCTCGTGGTGTGGTGGGGTGGGTACTGGTCTGGGGTGTTGGGGATGCAGGGTTTGGTTCTGGGTACTGGCATATTTTGTTGCGCTCTGTCCAAGACAGGGATTTTCTTTTTGTCTCACTGATGCCCCCCCCCCCGACATGCACCCTCCTGGAGTTGAGAATCTAAAATTAGGGGGTGCGGTGAGCACAGCCTCCCACATAAAATTTAAAAAAAAAAAAGTTTTTCCACCGCTTTCACTAGCACTGAAGTTGCACAGCACCGAAATTGAATTTCGACGATGTACACTTGCCATAAGGACGATCACCATTCAGCAATCGACCTTATGACATTGAACCGTTCTTATAACCAGAAGAAGGTGGCAAACTATTGAAGCTCTTGAGTAATTCCAGAATGTTAGGGATAGCGTAGCCAGTGCTTGCCGTCCCTAGTCCTAGGTCAGAAACATCATAATGAGTGGCAGGCCACAATAGCTCTCTAACTAAATTTCAGTTTGACGTAAAAAGGGTGGCCAGTAAGTCATAATGGACATGCGGACCTAGCAATTATGCTGTGTCCCTTTAAACAAACCACTAGCAGCACTGCTAGCCAATAAGGAATTTGTGCAGGGAAGTAGGCAGGCCTAACATGCATTTCAGGTGGCCTGGGTAAGGAGGGGGTAATGAACATGCAGAGGGATCTAAAAAGACTGGAAAGGTGGTCCAAGGTTTTGCATCTCAAATTCAATGCCAAAATGTGCAAGGTGATGTACATAGGAAACAAGAACCCCAGAACGAAGTACTGGATAAGAGTAATTGTGCTGAACACCACTTCTTTTTTCCTTTTTTTCATTCTGGTCATGCTCCCTTCCTTCACTGGCAATGGGCCCCCTAATTTCTATTTACCTTAGCTGCTATCTCAGGATAACTTGATGCCTTGGACAGCCCCCCAGATAAGGTCAAGGGTAGGGACACCACTTGACAGAATGCTAGTGGTCCTTCAGGAGAACCACGTCAAGATTGAGGGGGCCAGATATACTGGGGCTGCATGCTCTCGGTGCCAGGGTCTATTTTTCTTCCCCCCTCAATGTCCCAAGGCAGCACATGGGATGACACCATTTATGTATACAGACAAAGCATGTTGGCATGTCGGCATACACCTTCGCCTCATCCAGTGTCTTGTCCCTCCAACCACACTGCCACCTGTGGACACCCAGATGACAGTATGACTGCAGAGGATGCACCCTTCCCTCCTGGAGAAGGAGCGTGTCCTCTGAGATGGTCAGTCATCCTCCTCTTGGCCAGCAGCTAACTCCTGATGACCCGAGAGTGCTCCCAATCCTGGGTCGATGATATTGTTAACAGTAGTGCTACCGCTGTGCTGATAGGCACTTCTGAGGAAAGGGACCTTGCAGTCATCATAAGTGATGCCTTTAAACTATCTAGCCAGTGTAGCAAGGCCTACAGTAAGGAAAATAGGATGCTGGGGTGTATTAGGAGAGGTTCTGACAGCAGGAAGAAAGAGGTATTACTACCTCTCTATAGAACACTGGTGAGACCACACCTTGAGTATTGTGCCCAATCATGGAGTCCTAACCTAAGGAAAGACAAGGACAGGTTGGAGATGGTGCAGCCTAGGGTAACCAAAATAATTCTGTGCCAGCAAAGCAGATCCTATGATGACTGGCTAAGGGTACTAAACATGTACTTGCTCAAGGCCAGATCACAGAAGGGTCATATGATTGAGGCATACAAGTTCCTGAAAGGAATTAACAAGGTGTACTGAAAATAACTATTCAACAAGAGTAGCAAATCTAAGACATGAGGTCATGAGCAGAAGCTGGTGGGGAGAGGCTCAGGAGGGACGTGAGCAAATATTATTTTGCAGAGAGAGTGGTTGAGCCATTGAACAGTTTGCTACTGGAGGTAGTAGGCACCAAAACCATAACTGGTTTCAAACACAGTTGGGACAGAGTTAAGGACTTCGTAGTTACTCAGGGGTAGTAGTAAAAACAAGTTCTAGCCAGAACCAATAGGACTGTGAGAACCTACCAAATGACCGACATTATTTTCTTGTTGGTGGCATCTGTATGCTGTTTAGTCACAATCATCAAAAACTTGCATGCTGCTAATTTCAGTCCTCTTGAATTTATTTAGAGTACATGCTGCTGCTGCTGTGTGTGTGTGTGTGCCCATAGGAATCAGATAGCTAACACAGGCTGCAAACTGCACTGTCTGTAATCTGACATTCAGAGGTTCAGTAAACTCCAGACAACTTATAATGCATTAACCCCTAGGTTGCTGAAAGAAATAGAATAAATCTATTAGACTGAGCTGGACAGATGATAGAAACAGCAGCTAACACAAAAATATGTTTGCCACATAAAGTTGGTGGTCAGGTCAGAAACTTCACCCCGCTAAGCATATTGTAAAGTTCCTGACTTCACACCAACTTCTCTGGTGGAGTTTCAGTTCGCTGCATTTCTAAATGTGACCCCAGCTGCAGAACAGCAAACTGAACTGTAAGAGGCAAGGGATCAGTTTTCATACATCTATCCTTATTAATAAAGCAAATAATAGTTTGAATTGCAATGTATATTTATTTATTTAGTTAGTTTTTGTTGACCGGGTAAGTGCACTAGACAAATTCTGCCTATTTTCAGGCACGACCCGGGAGAGGGGAATACAGATGAATGCCAACTGACCTTGAACCAGATTAAACTGTTGGTGGTATTTTTTAGTGAATGGGAGGACATTTGGCCAGGGCACCGGGGAAATTCCCCTACTCGATGGCTGTCAGTAGGGGGAGCTGCTAGTGTTTGTCTGCAGAATGGCAGACAGTGTTCAGCTTCCAATGGAGGAGGATGTTGTACTTTCTGATGGAGTGATACTGGCTGAAACTACTCACCACGATTTGCAGATATCAAGTGAACCCTTGGAGCTTGCTGGAGAACAGCACGGCGATAACCGTACGTCGGGTACTTTACGGACTGTGTTAATTTTGGGACCTACTCCTGCGGATATGTCTGTTACAGCGACCCAAGTTAGATTTTCAGAGGATTCCCGAGCTTCTGGTGAGATTATTCCTGTAATTTCTCCTGTTTTTAGACCTGCAGTAGATGTCTGTCAAATACTGAAAGAACTGTCAACACCTACGCTGAATCAGCCGGCCTCCACTTCTTGCATTGGAATGTGGAAGCACAGAGAGCTTGATGCAGCGTTCCTTGCACCTGCTGATTTTTCTGCATCAGTGCCCCAAGTTGGACTTTTGGGAGTATCCCGAGTCTCTGATGGTGTTCTCCCTGCAGCCTCTCCTGTCTGCCGACCTACTGTAGATGCCTGCCACTTAAGCCGACAGCCGCTTCTCGCATCGGAATGCAGAAGCATAGAGAGCCTGATGCGGCATTCCGTGCCACTGACTGGAGTAAGGAGATTGCTCTTTCAGAGGCTGGATGGGTGCAGCAGGACGGCTGCTGGATTCCGGACTCGAATTGGGTCACTTTTTCACAAGAGCCAGTAATTGATACAGAGGCACCAGTATTACAAGACACTGCAAAGACGGATTCAGGACGTGATTCCTGCACACAACCTACAAAAGAGCGAACGTGTTTTCCAGGTACAGAGGATGAAGGGTCAAGGGGTGGGCAGGAACATCATCATACTTCTCCCCTTCCCTTCCCTCGAAGAGATCGTTACAGGACTGGTACACGATTTTCTGATCTTTTTTCCAACAATAGACTTGAGCAAGCCCCTAGACGAAATGCAGTGTGTTTGCATTACTGTGGGGGTCTTGCAGAACACCCAGATAGATTTTATGTGGCAAGGAGGCTCCTAAAAAATTCTATGACTTTTCAAGCCTCTGACATTTACGCCCTCATTAATGTTAGGGGTGAGGACACTTTTGACATTAGTTTCTGGACTTTCACTGGCCTTGATAAATTCTGGATGAAATATGAATCCCTTAAAAGCACTCCGCTTTGGACTCCATTTTGGGCTATACCCCTTACTGAGCCTCTTTTCAAAACTGTGAACATCATGTTTAGAAATGAGGGAGTTAATGTGGGGGATATTCTCTTTTGGTTGGAAGGTAAATGTACTGTTTTGGGCCCTTCCTGAACCCATTATTGATGCAGAAGGAATCTGGACAGGGAGCTGGAGGTTTAAAACTAAATTGCATACAGTGGGGGATACGGTCCAACACATTCCGAATAGTTTTTTTGTGGGGAAAGACAGGTGGGTATGTTTTTACCCAGGCCAACCAAAAGCCTGCTACAAGTGCTGCAGTACAAGACACCTCAGTAGTGCCTGCGATAAAGTCAAGTGTGCTTTATGTGGGGATTTAGACCACGATAGTGGAACATGCCACAACGTTTTCCGTTGCAATCTTTGTGATGAGTAGGGGCATGCCTATCATCAGTGTCCTTGGGCTGGACAGAATAAACCTGGAGGCCTGGATAAAGAAACTTTAATTTCCCGGCCCAAGATAGATTTCGGCCTCGCTCTGATGACGGAGATAGACCTCCCGAAGCCGAACCCCCTGCTGCAGACACTACTGCTGCTTCAGAACCTCATACTACCCCTGAGCCACAGGATTTGGATCCATCCTATCCTGAAAGGGATATTGCCCCGCAAACTGAGGCACTTGTGGGGGCCTGAACCACCTGCTGCTTCCTCCATGCCCCTCCCATTACTAAATTCCAGACACCTCCTCCCAAGCGTGTTACCAGGTCCCATGCTAAAAAATTATTGCAACCACTTGAAGTTCCATTACAAAATGCTTTCCAAGTTTTACAAGATCCAGAAGGAGACTCAGAATCTGATGTTTCTGTTAGGTCTGAGGCTACCTCTGAAATGGATTACGATGATGAGGAGGGGTTAGCACCTGCAGGTGTAAGGAAAAAAAACTGGTCAAAAAAGGAAAAAAGAAAGACCTTAAAAAACCTCAATCCTGGCTTCTCTGAAACTAGTTTCAATTAATACCTGCAGCATGAAGAGTGCAAAAAAGAGAATGGGTTTTAACATTTTTGCAAATCTTTTTCTGCTGATATAATGGTTTTTACAAGAAACTAGATTCACTACTGTACAAGGTGTTTCTCAGGCAAAAAGGCTTTGGGTACTTGGCCCCTCCTTTTGGTCCTTGGCCCTGATGCTGCTGACGGTGTGGGGATACTTTGCACCATGCAAGTTCATGTACTACAGTTAGTAGATATAGTGCCTGGGAGGCTTTATTATTAGATTGTACTATTAAGGGTTTTCTCTGTGTTTAATCTCTATCTATGCTCCCCAAGTTAAGACAGCCGGGATTGAACTTTTTCATAATATTGAGCAGTATCTGTATACCCCAGGCTCATTATTTGAGGTGGGGTTTTAATTGCAGTCTAGATGCAAAAATTCATGATAACATACTAAGAAGGACTTATTGTGATTCTCATGCCTTGTCTGAAATAATCACTAAGGCCAATTTACTTAATTCTCATAGGGTTTTGCATCAAAACCCTGGGCCTACTTATAGATGGAGCAGTTATGCTACCAGGATTGATTTTCTCCTGGTATCTAAACAGTTGCTCCCTTCTACTTTTTTTTCTTCTTCCTTGTGAGTACTCTGATCACATGGCCTTGGTTTGTAATCTTAGTCTCTCCCGTTTAAAACCCCAATTCCCTGCTGTGCCTGCTAGGTAGAAACTTAGCCCTCCCCTTCTTTTACAGGCTGATTTTCAAGCCGTCATGGTACGGATTTTTCACCGTCAACAGTCACTTGCTGGTATGTATGATTCTTGGTTGTCATGGTGGATGGATTTGAAAAATGAATTTAAACACTCCGCATATAACTTTGCTAAACACACAATGGTAACAGAGTATATCACTTATCTTAGTTTTCGGAATCAATTTTATAAATTAATGTCCCTTCCCAATGCTTCCAATATTCATAAACAGGAACAGATATCAAAAATAGACACAAATGTGACATTTTCAGTACAGTGGGGCCTGTTTTTCTCATGATGAATTATCTTATGGTTTAAAAACTTCACCTGCATCATATCCTTTTTCTGCTTGTAAACAAGTGTTGGAGAGAAAATTAATGGATGGACTTTTAGACTCTATGGGTATTTTGAAATTTTCTGATGTTCAAATGTTAGAGGTGGTCCGTGATTCATTATTGAATCAACAAGGGTCTGCCTTTCTTTCTTCTGTAGAGTGGCTGGATATGTTTTCCTTTACTCCACCAGTTCTGTCTTCACAACAGTCTCAGGAGTTGGAATTACCCATCTCAGTTTCGGAAGTGAAGTTTGAAATTAACTGTCTAAAGCCTGGTACTTACCCTGGGTCTGATGCTTAATTTCTGAGCTTTACAAATTATTTTTAGATGACTTTAGTATCATCTTAACTCATGTTTTTAATGAAATACTAGAATCTGGCTGTATGCCTTCAGATTTTTCTGCAGCTTTAATTGTTTTTCTTTATAAAAAAGGGCTAAGCCATGACATTTGTAATTGGAGACCAATCAGTTTATTAAATACTGATTATAAAATTATTTCAGCTATTTTATGTCATCGACTACACAAGGTTGTTTCTCCCTGTTCAAGCTTGCTCAATTCCGGGAAGAAATATCCAGCAAAACCTTACTCTTCTGTGAAATATTTGTGAATGCAGTAGGCTACGGCAATTGTCTGGTTATTTGTTATCTTTAGATCAAGCCAAAGCCTTTGATAAAGTATCTCATGCTTTTTTGTTTCAAGTTTTTGAACAATATGGCTTTTCGCCAATATTCCAGACTTGGATACATTCCTTTTACAAGATGGCCATTTCCTATCCCATGGTAAATGGTATGATCGGGGATAGTTCTAAATTTTGTAGAGGGGTTAGACAGGGATGCCCTCTTACTCTCCTTTTGTGCACTTTTGTTTTAGACCCCCTTATTAGGGAGCTTTTATGTTGTCAGACAATTCAAGGACTTACCCCTTCCTCACAAATTCTGCCTCAGATCCTGGCTGTTTATGCCGATGATATGTGCCTATTGATACATGATATACACTCCGGTCTGACAGCTCTTGCTGTCATTGAAAAGTTGGGACTTTTGCAGGAACTACCGTGAATTTAAAAAAACATCTGGGGCTTTTTCTTGGGGAAGGACCTTTTGTTCCATCAATTGGAAGGGTTTCCATTTCCTCTCAACCAATTAAAATTCTGGGATTTTTTTGGGGGGAAATGGGGATTTGGCCAATATTAATTGGAAATTAAAAATAGAAATGGGGGAACGAAGGTTCTGTTATGGAAATGCTGGTCTTTTTCTAAGAAAAAAAGGGTAATGATAATCAAGAAATTTATCTTTCCTATATTTTTATATTTCAGTTCTGTTTTCCCTCTACCTAAGGTTTATGAAACCCATTTATTTAGCTTTTTTTTTTTTTTTCAAATGCTCTGGGGGAGTCGTCGGAACCCTGTTCGGAGGGATTTTACTTATTTGCCCATCAGTAAGGGGGGGACTTGGAATGATTAATCCTCTGCTTTTTATTTTTCCTTCTTTATTAAATCCACCTTTAAACCTCCGGATCAATATATGTCATACCCTTGGGAAATTTGGACTTTTCACTTGATATGTAATTTTTTGAATAAATGGACTGCTGTAGTTCGTATTGTTAAATCAAATTCTGGTGCGCCTTTTTTTCTTTCCCAGTCAGCCACTAGATTAAAATCATGGCACATTACTCAGATTTCAATACATGGGCTTTCACGGAAAGCCTTGTGCCTGGATATTATGAATCGAGTTTTTTTAGTCATTGTGGATTTCCCTAAATGTTTTCCTTCAAAAAGCCATCTAGCATTAAAAGTTCTTAAAGATTAAAGGATATCATCTCAAATGTGGGATGTAGTTTGGCTTAGTTGCCATGGGAGGTTGGGAGTAAAGGGAAATTTGAAACATAAGAGTTTGTCAGAACGTCAGTGTATTCGACCTGAGTGCATTGATTTAGAGGAAACAATGGGACATTTCTTTTTATCTTGTACATATGCTAAACTTTTCTGGACTGAATTATTTTTGAAGTGGGGATGGGGTCCTGTCCGTTCTATTTCTTATGAAAGATTGATACTTGGGGACTACACGGGTTTCTTTTCTAGGTATCATCCTAGCATTTTGAATGTTATTTTTGCTTGTATTAAATTTTATATGTGGCAAACGAGATGCCAATTTTCGTTACAACATATTTCTACCTTGCCAACAGTACTGCTCAACACTATTGTATCGGCCATCAGAAAACAGAGGGATACTGAGTTTAGCGTTTGGTCTTCTCACAAATTTCATGAGTATTGGAAACATGTTTTTGATTTTTTTTTTTTTGTCAGTATGTAATTATCTGAGATTTCTTTTAGGATATGTCTGTGCAATTATGTGGAGTTTTGTTTACTGAATCTCTTTGATTAATTACTTTGCTTACAGTTTTCTCTGGAGGTTTTTCTTTTGTGTTTTTGACAATTTTCTCTGTATTGATTTTATGTTTTCTTTCTTAACAAAATATTCCGCTACTCTTTTACGAGAAGTGCCATAGGATCTTTAACATCCACCTGAACTACCACCAGAACAGGCAGATGGGACCTCGGTTTTACATCTTATCCAAAAGACAGCACCTAAGGAGTGAAGCACCCCCTCATGTTGCACTACAGTGTCAGTACTGGGATATTAACCCAAGTGCCCGGTGTGGGGATAGAACCCACAGCCTTCTGAACTCCTGGCCTCAGAGGCAAGTGTGCTGCCTGCTGAGCCACTTTGGATTTTTGTGCAGGTGGTGTTTGCTGCTGATGCCATCTGTGCTTTGTTACTGGTTACTGGAGTTGTACTCTAACACCAAAATCCAAATATGTTACACAGCTTACTAACTGCGTGGTCAGTAGTTCAGTAATTACTTCAAAAAAGGAGGTGACGTTAATCTAGTAATGACCACAGCCAACAGTTGTTCATTTTTAATGTTTCAGTTAGTTTACCCATTATAAGTATAGCACTTTTGTTTTTAGTGAGGTCCTACTTCTACCCATTGCTCCAGCTACAAAGGCTGGAGGAGGTCAAGCTAGATCATTTGTAGTTAAAAGTATGAGGTGGGGCACAAATTTCTCTACCACTCTTTGACTTCCCTTCTACATGAAATGCATGCTTCATATGTTGGCATTAAGTAAGCAATAATACACAACAGGATGAGCAGTGTTGGGCGTTTCCTATCCACCCAGGTGCACTGTAAGGCCCAATGCCACAGGGGAAGGACTTTTCAGCCACTGGAAGGGCAGGTATAGCACAACGCCACCCATTCTGGAGTATAGAACTGTGCTTAGAAAATGGGTATATGTACAGTACATTTAAAAAAATATTTTTAAAATATGTTTTTTTATTTAATGTTTTTATCCCCTGCCACCTGCATGCTAACTCCTTCAGGAGTCACCAAGGCATCCAGTCAACTGTCATCCCCTCTTACCTGTGCTCTGGTGCACCAGCCTTCCCCCATGGAGCCGTGGTTTACATCCCAGGTGGGGATGAGGGGGCCCTCCCCGAACTTTTGTGTGCCATCTGGAAGCCTTTGTGGCAGGATAGGCAGGGGAGATCCTGGACAAAGCCTGGCACTCCATCATCCTGGCATGCAGAGGCCATTTTTCTAAGGTTGTTCTCCCTGCTCAAAGATATTGGCATGCAGGGATATCAAGGGGTCACATGCACATGCAGAGGTGTGGCAGTGCACCCGGATCTGGCTTATGTCCCAACCCTCCTTCGGCATCCCCTGTTCTGCACTACCAGCTATGGTCACCCTGGTGGCAGTATAGCAGCAGTAATGGCAACCCACCCTCCCTGGAGGAGGAGAGTGTCTTGTGGGAGGCCCAATCCTCCTCCCCCTTGCCAGCCCCTAATGACCCTGAGTCCATTACTGAACTCAGGTTGCCAGCATTGCAAGCAGTAGCACTACCACCACAGTAATGGGCTGGCAAAAATGTTTAAAAGGTTAAAATAAATTTAGAAAATCATTTCAACAAATATATTTTTTCATAAAGTAGTCCCTGTAAAGTAGTTTCTCCAATGGCAGAATTGCCAGTAGATGGTGCTGTTGCTAGAGGGCACTGTTACTAGCAGTAGGTTCAGAGTTTGGGGGACAGCTTTTCTGCTTTTAATTCTCTTGTTCATGATTTTGTTTGGAAGCTTGAAGTGTTTACTGTCCTATTTAGTGTTAACTGTGAGGAACATGATGGAGAGATGCAATGAGAAGTTTAAATCAGTTCAGTAGTTTCTTTCAAATATCCTTGCTGAATGGTATTGGTCAGCCACTCTTAAATAATCCTAATTTCTACTTAAAGAATAAGCCA
Organism: Neoceratodus forsteri; assembly: GCA_016271365.2. Taxonomy (NCBI): domain Eukaryota; kingdom Metazoa; phylum Chordata; order Ceratodontiformes; family Ceratodontidae; genus Neoceratodus; species Neoceratodus forsteri. The sequence goes on along the minus strand of CM057449.1, from coordinate 1,549,705,335 downwards.
CCGGATATTAAGTGGTTTCCCCAGTTTAAAAATTGTTTGGTGAAGGACATTTTACTCAATGGCAATTTTTTATCTTTTAAAGATATAAATTCAAGATTTTCGATAGGTAAAGGTCATTACCAAAAATTATTCATTTTAAAATGTGCTCTCACAGCTCACTTTGGGACACCTCCACGGCTAGAAGATTACAGTCAATTGACAGATAACATTATAAAAATTGCTGAAGAATCTCATGTTATTTCTAAACTGTACCAATATTTTTTGTCTAGAATATCTACCTCAGTAACTTCTATTTCTAAATACTGGATTGATAAACAGCTTTATACCAATCCGGATTGGTCCCCGATATGGAGAGACCTCCATAAATACATTCTTAATGACAGATTAAAATTGATACAAATCAAAATACTTCATAATGCTTATTATTCACCATTAAAAATATTTAAATTTGGCTTATTAGCTATGAAGTATTGTTTTAGATGTGGGTCTGGAGGGGGTTCTCTTTTCCATATCTTTTGGGATTGCCCTTTAGTGGTTACTTTCTGATCTAACCTTAAAAATAGGATTGGAAGTAAACTTGGTCTGATTCAATTCTTTACCCCTCAGATATGTCTGATTGATGATTTGACAAATATTCCTTGTTCCTTTAAAAAAACACTACATAGCCATGATAGCAATGACAGTGAAAAAGGTTATTTTAACCCACTGGAAAGACCAACAAATTTCTTCTCTAACTGAATGGAGGAATGAGATATTTTTAAGTCTAAGGTCTGAAAGACTCTTAGCCAGTCTGAAACATCAGTTAGTGGGTTATAACCTTAAATGGGGTAAACTTTATGAGTTATTACTAAACTTTACCCAAACCTAGCTCCTAGATTCTGATTCTAACTTCATTAATCTTTTACAGATCTTTAAAATGTATTTTATTTCATTAAGCCTGACTGAATTCCTATTTATTGTACATAGATTCTATTTAGGTCTCAGATTTGACATAAAAGTCTTTAAGTCTTCACTATGGTGGGGTTATGGGGGGATAGAGGGAAGCAAGATTATGTTTGTTTTGTAGTTGCATTGTTATATTGTCAGATACTACTCTCATCTTGTGATGTTTCACTTCATTGTATACTGGTTGAACTTTCAATAAAGAATATATAATATAAAAAAAGATACCCAATCCATGCTCCAGGATATACTGAAAAATTCTGGCCCAAATCCCCTTGTCCTTCTACATGCAGATACCAACAGCATAAACAAAAAAAGCCTAGAGATATTAAAAACGATTGCATAGGGGTATGTAACAAAATCAAAGAGCTTGGAGGAGATGTCTGTTGGTATGAAATTCTGCCTGTAAATAGGTATGGGTTTAGTTGAAACAACAAAATAAAACAAGTCAACAAATGGATGTGGAAGTGGACACTGAAAAATGGAATTCAGTGCTTAAAACACTGGGGAATATATGAAAACAACTGTAGTTATTATAGCTGGGATGGTTACATGTAAGTTGAAGGCCGAACAAATATTAGGTAAAGCTATCAAAAAATTCATTAATTCTGCTTTAAACTAAATAGTAAGGGGATAAGGGGTAACATCCACTACATCCAATAAACTTCAACATTCCCATAACTCCTGTAGGATGACGTTCACTAATGAAAGAAGTCTTAACAAGACCAAGGTATCAGAACTTGAAATGATTATTCAGAAAGACAAGTTGGACATAATTGCAGTTTCTGAAACACGGTGGGTCAATGACAGCGATTGGTTAAGGGAAATCCCAAGATATCAGTTGTTCTAGAACAACAGAAGGGGAAGATGAGGAGGTAGAGTTTGTATGTATATCAAAAATGGAATTATGTGCCATCAACTTTTTGATAATTATGACACAGTAGCTAAGACTGTTTGGGTACAAATTCAATTGCATAACAACAAAAATGTATTTTAGGTAACTGTTATCGACCTCCTAATGCCACTCTGGGATACATTGAATCCCTTGTTAAAGAGACAATTACAGCTTCCGAACTTAGGAACATAATTATTGTTGGGGATTTTAATGTCCCTAACATACCATGGGACACATTAACAGGGTCCACAGGACAGGGAAGGCTATTTTTGAATAACATCATAACCCTTGGCTTAGATCAACTAATAACACTCCCTACACAATGTAATAACATATTAGATTTACTATTAACAAATATGAGCACACAAATTTCAAATATTACCACTACTTGCCCTATCAGGGGCAGTGATCATAAATTAATATTATTTGACATTATAACATTGATAACAAGGAAAACTAATAAACTATACATAAATGACTATAATAAGGCTGATTTCAACAGAATCAGGACATACCTAGAAGGTATTAATTGGGCCCAGGAGTTGTGTGACTGTTCGGTTGAAGAGTGTTGGTAAAAAATAAAAAATAAGACTGATATCTGTATCAATGAATATGTTCCCAAACAGGAAATAAACAACAACAAAGGTAAAGTTCCACCTTGGCTTCCCAATACTGTTAGAAAACAAATGACTGCAAAAAATTAAAAAATCAACTAGCGAGCTATCACAAAGACTCTATAGGACTGAATTGGCTAAACTCAATAAATTAAATTAAATCAAAGAAAAGTAAGGTTGAAATGAGGATCTCACACACTAAAGATAACTACAGTATAGATCTTTTTATTCATACATAATCATAAAAATGCACTGAAACAACTGCATTCCATTAAACATAATAATAATAACATAATCACATATGATCTTGTGCTAAAAGATATTATCAATGATTATTTTTGTTCTGTCTTCAGCCCCAAAGAGGAACTAGAATTATTACCAACCCAAGTGAGCGATATGAGTTCAATCATCTTCTCTAGAGATGATGTTCTGAATAGCATCAAACATCTGAAAGCTAAATCCTCCCCAGGGCCAGACAATATAAGTCCCAGGTTGCTGTTGCAAACCACTGAAGTGCTTTCCTCTCCACTGTCAATATTGTACAATAGGTCTAGCAAATCAGGAACAATGCCACTAGACTGGAGTCAATTTATCATTCCTATCCACAAAAACGGCCCCAAGGAAAGATTAACAATTACAGGCCAATTAGTCTAAACTTGGCTTGCTGTAAGTTACTGGAAAGACTAGTTAAGAATAAGATCAAATTAGAAATAAAACATCTGGGGACTGACGACAAACTCCAGCATGGGTTTTCCCCACATTGATCATGCACGACTAACCTTATTTCATTTTACAACTCAGTCAGTGCCAGCCTTGATAATAGCAAACCACTAGATGTATTATTACTAGACTTTGGAAAGGCCTTAGATAAAGTTCCTCACAAAAAATTAATCACAAAACCATTATCAGTATGCTTAAACCCAGTAATCATTAAATGGTTACATAACTGGTTAGGTTTCCGAGCACAGAGGGTCAGAATTTGGGGATGTCTGTCCAAGGCAGGAGAGGTCACAAGGGGGGCCCTCAGGGATCAATGTTGGGTCCTACACTCTTTAACATATTTATAAAATATATTAATAATAACTTCAATAATGGCATTGATAAGTTCGCTGATGATACAAAACTGGGGGGTGAAGTGGACACTCTCGATAAACAACTGTCAATATGCAAAGATCTGGAAATTATCAAATAATGGTGTAAAATTAATAAAATGACTTTAAACCATAATAAATGTGTTGTCTTACAACTTGGGGCAAAAATTCCAAATTATGTGTATACCCTTAATCAGATCCTTAAAACATCAGACAAGGAGAGAGACTTAGGTATAACAGTCAACAATAGATTACCCCCCCCCACGACCACTGCAAGAAAATGGCTCAGACAGCAAATGCATTACTAAATAAGGTTAGAGGAACTTTTGTAAACAGAAGCTAATTGTTCATTGTCCCACTATACCATACATACTGTATATAAGACCATATTAGAACTCAAGCTCCCCATTTTGGAGCCCATGCCATACTGGAGACATAAAACTGTTAGAATCAGTGCAAAGAAGAGCTACCAAACTTATACCCTCTTTAAAATTGTTAGAATATCATACTAGACTAAATAGAACAGGCCTAGTTAGTCTGCAAAGCAGACAATCTGGGGGTATCTGCTGCAGCTGTATAAAATTCTTAATGATAAAGATTTAGCCGAACAGTGTGAATTTAAATATACAATAAAAAGAATTAATACTAGAAGCCATGATAAGCAGTTACTAATTCCTAAAACAAATACATACAAGAGAGACTGTTTCTTCACCACAAGGACAGCTAAGGCCTGGAATTCCCTCCCACAAGAAATGGTAGACTCAAGTTCCTTCTCAAAAATTCAAAACACATTTAGATAACCACTTTAACTGGCCAAAGAATCCCCATACCTAATTCACCCACTAGGAGTGGGAGACAATCTCAATGTGCTTTGCCTTCTTGTGTCTAATAATGCCAAATAAATCAAGTATATACTTGGAGTCAGTAGCGTTATTTTTTTTTTCAGGCAGTATATAGTTGGAGCCAGAAGTGCGGTAAAAGAAAATGTCTACCATTTAGCTTTTGAAAGTTCTTTTGGGGTTCAGTGATATATTTTGTAAGATATTAGGCCGGTACTAGAACTTTTGTTTCCCCAGTCTCCGTTGGCTCATAAATGTATGCCAAGCTAAGGCGCTTAGCCAAGCAGAGACCAGGATTTCTATAACCCATTTACTAATACGATAGATTACAGTATGACATCTGTAAAGCACAAAAGGAATGGCTTGTATGCGAGCATACATCATTACTAATCATCTGGTATTTGAAAATCGAGCAATGAGAACATGAATGTAGAGCTATGTGTGTCAATGTTATCAGTGTTGAAAATGTATCACCCAATACCCACTGCAATACCAATAAAAATAAAAGTTAAACAAAAAACAAGACTAGAGAAAGTCACATTACTTATACTCAGGGTTACACAGTGTACTAGTAGCTATGATGGGATTTGAACTGGAATCTCTAGACTTCCAGTAACATCGGTGTCATGACAGTAGCATAGGGCTTGAGCTCTGTCTACCCTTCCAGATATAAATACCTCTACCAGAATGCAGACTGCAGAAATAACAGTAAAATACAGCAGAAGATGTATAGTGCATTATGCTGCAGGGGTACACACCAGTTTCATCAGTAGGGAAGCCAGATGACCACAGACAGCAAACTGATTCAACTAACTGGACACCTAGCAGGCTTCAGGATCCTTCTCCACCCTTGGTTGCAAGCATCTTTCTCCCAAAAATTTGAAGAAACGAATAAAAAGCTGGACGTCATTTTAAGAGAACAAAATGCATTTTGCTCTATTGGTGAGCAGGCAGAAACACCAATCATATTGGAACCACTAGGAGACAGTGATCATTGCATGCTGCAATGGTCCATAAATTATTATAAACAGGATTCCAAAGGAATAACTAAAATGAGGAACTTTCATAAAGCCAACTATGAGGCAATTAAAGCCAATTTATCAAATTGGAACTGGCAACAAGAGTTATATAAACTAACAGTAGAAGAGATATGGGCTAAAATAAAAGAAAACATTGATTACTGAGTCCTCAATTGGGTTCCTGAAAGGATAAAATATAAAAATAAAAGGAGACTTCCACTCTGGTATTCCACAGGGATTAAAAGATTTGTCAGGGCAAAAAAAAAAGGTCTTTAATAAATTTAGAAAACACAGGCCCGAGGTCAACTGGAACAGGTTTAAACAAAAAGCAAATAAAACCAAATCAGCAATTAGAAAAGCTAAGAAAGAAATGGAATATAATGTGGCAACTGTCCAAAAAGATAATAAAAAAAGTTTTTTCAAGTATATTGGTTCTTTAAAAACTACAGCCTGTAAAGTTGGACCTTTACTAATAAATGAAAATTTAGTTTCAGATGAACAGTTAATGGCAAATGAATTTAATCAGTATTTTGCTGGCATTTTTTAAAATAATTAACCATTAGGAAACATAGTGTGTGACTCTACGGATTCAGTAGTTGCTTTTACTGTTGCTGAAACCTACTCAGCCATTAATTCATTTAAATCTTCACCTTCAGTTGAATCTGATTATATCCCTTTTATTTTTCTGAAAGAGGTCTCATATGAGCTAGCTGGTGCTCTCACTTTACTATTCAATGAATCTATCTCTAAAGGAGTGGTTCTAAAAGAATGGAAGGAAGCTCTGGTAATCCCTATACATAAGGGGGGTGCTAAGCAGAATGTAAAGCACTACAGACCTATAAGTCTAACATCCTGCATAGGTAAAATAATGGAAAAATTTCTCTCCCATAATACTAGTATTCATATATTGAAACATAGACAGTTGGACATATCACAATACGGATTTTTACCAGGTAGTTCTTGCCATACTAATTTAATCAATTTTTTTGAACCAATTAGTGAAGCACTTGATCCAGGTCTTCCTGCAGATGTCATTTTCTTGGATTATTAAAAGGCCTTCGACTCGGTGTCACATAAAATCTTAACTGAATGTTTGGTAAATATGACATTTCATAAAAATATTATAATATGGATTTCTTCATGGTTAACTGATAGACATCAGCAGGTCAGTTTAAGGGGGTACAAGTCATCCTGGAGTGAGATCACTAGCAGTGTGCCTCAGGGCTCAAGTGTTGGGCCCAATTTTGTTTAATGTCCTTATTTCAAGTATGACCACCACAGATGGAGTGTGGTTAAATAAATATGCAGACAATGCCAAATTGGGTGGCATTGTACATGATATTACTTCAGCACATAAAGTACAGGCTAACTTGAATAGTATATCTACTTGAGCTAATATGATTAAACTAAACTTTAATCTTTTTCAATGCAAAGTGATGCATTTTGGGAAAAATAATAAAACGGTTGATTATTTTATAAATAACACACTATTAAGTAAGGTAAGTTCTGAAAAAGACGGGTGTGTATAACACAAATAATCTGAAATTCTCTGAACACACAAACAAAACATTAAAAAAATGCCATTGATTAATAAACTGTATCTTAAAAAATGTTAAGAGGCATGAGACAGAGGTATTAATACCTTTATATAGCAGCATAGTGAGATCAAATTTTGATTACTGTTCATCCTTCTGTGCTCCAACAATAGAGCAGGACAAACAGTTCATAGAAAAAGTATGGAGGAGACTTACAAAACATATTATTAATTTAAATTCACTTTCATATGAAGATAGATTAAAAAAATTGAACCTTTTTTCTCTTGAATATCGCTCTTTAAGAGGAGACTTATGTCTAATTTATAAAGCCACAAGAGATAAGGTCCTTTTTGAAACTATATGTATGGACTGGCACCCTTCTGTGAGCTGTACTCGATCCTATAAAATGAAGTTAAGGGCAAATATAAATAAGACTGTTAAGAGAAACAATTTTTTTACACAGATGATAGTTCCAATTTGGAATTCCTTACCACAAGAAGCAGTGCAAAGCACAAACTTCCACCAATTTAAACAAAAATTGGACTTATATATGGGAGAATCTAAATATTATTTCCACCCAAGTTAAGGGTGGCGAGGTCAAAATGGGCTAGCCCCTCGATCTCGTATTCACCTATGAACCTCTTAGTTGGATGATGTGAACAAAGGTGTTAAGACTCTCTCTCTGCCAGAGCAGATGCAACCAACATGCAGTTGGCAGCTGCTGACAGTCACATGGACTACCTCGAGATACTTGTACTACAGCTAGCAGGCACAAAAGCAAAAATACAGGAGCATCAGAAGGACACAGACAGCCAGGCCAGGAGGAAAAAACATTTGTGTGTATGGACGTAAAGTGGGGGTTGAAGGATCAGACCTAGGTGCTGTCCTGGATGGTTTCCTGAATATCTGACAGACATGGAGCTGGCACAGAGAGCTTTAGAGCCCACACCAGCTGACCTGGCTGCATGCTCCCAATCTGCCACCATTAGATTTCTAAAATACAAAGAGAAACAAGATTTACTTCCGAGAGCCTGGCAACTAAAATAGATGAGGTATGGAGGCAGCCATACATTTTTGACAATGACTACCCTTCTCAGACAATGAAGTGGCATAGGTAGTATATTCCAATCCTGCAAGTTTTTCAAAAGCAGCAGCTGTGATTCCAGACTCCCTACCCAGCAAAGCTGGTGGTCTTTTTTTACAGATGGCCAGACAACCCAAGTCTGCAGAGGAAGCAATGAATGTTTTTTACTTAGAATGTAATAGAGTTTAATCAATATAATACTGGCATTAGGTTACATGCATACTGTCCGTACTATTTAGAAAAGTATAATAAAGGAAAAACATTGCACTGAATGTACCTTATGCAAACCAAAAAATATATAATAGTATAGGCTAAGTCCTAAAGGGGGGGGTCTGAGAAAATTAAATAAAATATTATTATTAATCTTTCATTTATACTTCGGGGGTTGACAAATTGATGTTACCTCTAAGTTCTAGCAAGTACAATATTAACCTCAGCAGTGTATTCCCAAACTGGAATAATTATCATAACCAAAGCATTAAATAATGACGTATAAGCCCATATAGCCCCATCAGTTAAATTAGAGATACAGTATGAGAAATTACAAAACAAAAGAGGGAAAGAGAAAGCAACACCTAAATCCAACACCCCTTCCCCTATTAGCAACCCAAATCAAAATTAGTATTTAATTATACTGGTAGCAATTCTATACCATAGGTGACTACAACCCAGCACATGATCAGTGACATTTGAATGAACTCTTTTATGAAACCATCCCATAAAATAAGGAGAAAGCCATGATTATTGTACTGGAGAAGGGCACACTGGTGGTACGAAAAAGGGTGGATGGTACTAGGCAGAAATTGGCACAGGATGACATGGAAGCAAGCAGGATCTGCCTGGAGGCACCATGTAGCAGCCACCGTGAAGGGCAATATTGCTCAACTGCATGCTATGTGAACCCCCCAGTTCCAGCATCCCCTACCTGATGAGGACTTATAGGACACTAAAATATTAAAGGGAAAGTCCACTCAACCTATTTTCTATATACCCATGTAGCCTTCAGGCATAAACTATGATTCCCTCTCTTGCATCCACCCAATTGCATCCTAAGTATGGGGGTATGATAAGTTAGGGTTGAGTTAGCTGTTCAATGTTGAACCCATATTTCTGCACTGTAATAACTTTGGCATGACTTTGGCGAAATGACCCAAAATTTGATGAGTGGTCAGGTTACCAGAGTCTTAAGATATGAAAAGTTTTGTGTCAGCATCTTGTACAGTTTTCAAGATACGGAGTGCCAAAAAACAAACAAAAAAAACCCTTATACTTAACATTGTGTATTGTTTGCTCTCACCTACAGCCTAGACGCTGTGGAATTTTTCATGAATTTTTCAGATTTGAAGGGGCCTGTGCTAAGGGTGTGCCTTTGGATGGTCTGGTGAAAAAATATTATACCATTTTAGAGTTATTACAATTTTTGAGTTAATGTGCAAGTTCAACCAATAAAAAAACTTTCAGAAGTGCTTATTTTCATGATTTTATCCCTCGTGCTAAAAAATACCAGCAGTGATGGGCACCATTTTCTTTTTTCCTTTTAAACTCACGAACATTTAAATAAATAAAAATAATCTATTTTTAATAAAAACAAACACCTGAACCTAGCTAAATGGTACCCGTTTAGCTAGATTCTACTGTTTGTTTTATAAAAAATTTGCAGCAAATACCTTTTCTGGTCACCGCAAAATCCAAGGTGCCCAGCTTTGCAAGAGGAGCCACTGACTCACGTTCAAAGATCCACCTTGTATCAAATCCAGGTGCATCAAACATTGGGTGCCGTATTTTGCAAGAAAAGCGTTCTCTCTGGCGGCACGGGGTCATTATGTCGCTCAGCAGAATGCTGTGCAACACAATCATGTTGCGAGATTTCTTGTAGTTTTTTGTTCTGTGGGGGGCTCCACTCCCCACACCCCACATTATGGGGGTCTGCACCCCTTGGACCCCCCCACTAAAGATTCCAACTCCAGGGGGTCCAACTTGGAGAGTGCACAGGTCCGGGATTCACCATAATGCCGTACGTTATTAAGCGTACAATATTATGACCCTGTACGCTCTCTGCTGTCTGACAAAGTCCTCCAAAATTACACAAGAGGAGTGCTGTGTCAAAAATATGACTCACAGGTTTGAGAATGATGCAAACTGAGAATGACACACAGCTGAGTCAAAAATACGCTGCATGGAGTGAGATGGAGGAAAATGGTGCATGCTGAGTCAAAAATACAATGCATGAGTATGACGGAGCAAAAATGACACAAGGTGCATCAGAAATATGATGCATGAGTGAGACGGAGCAAAAATGATGCAAGTTGAGGCAAAAATACACTGCATGGAGTGAGACAGAGGAAAAAATGGTACAAGTTGAGTCAGAGCTAGGATGCATGAGTGAGATGGAGCAAAAATGACGCAAGTTGAGTAAAAAATTATGGCGGATGAAATGTCATCTGGAAGCAAGTATTATGATGTCTACAGTGCAGGACTCTTGTCATGCATAGCACCAAAGTCAGGGCTGCCCACCAACTGTGTGTCTCTGTATATGCTCTAGTGTCTTCAGTTTGACCAGCTCTGGCTGGTCTAAGAGCAGCATGCATCTTTGATGCAGTGTTGACAACTTCCACCTTAGAAAATCCATAAAAGAAGTTGGTGCATCATTTATTTTGAAGCAAGCCCTGTTGAGACATGTAACACTCATATTTTGGACACGAACTATTTTGGTACAAGCAGTCCTGGTTTTGATGCAAGCAGTGTTAGAAAACTGGAACTGACGCAAATTTTGATTCAACTTGCTCCTTCCTTTCTGGTGCAAGCACCTTGCCTCATTCTCTGACCTTTGAAAATCTAGCCCTGGGACTTTCTTGAGTTCTGCAGGTGCAGCTGGAAGTCATGCTGTGGGCTGCAGTGACCCACTGATCCCGTGTTCAGTCTCTCTGTCCCTGACTATCTCTCTTTCTCTATCTGTCTATCTAGCTATCTATCTATACACATGCCTACTATTCTTTACCTGAAGCACACTCCAACCCCAAGCTATCATGCTGGTACCTTTATAAGATAAGGCTAATGCTGAAGGGGAGATGAGTTGGTTTGGGTCAGGTGCACACTGTACCTCACTGATGCCGGTCTTTTTTCTCCCTCCCTTTCCTTACGTACCTTGCGAGTGGTTATTTCCCAGACACTGAGGCCCTTGTGGACCTTGCTAACCTCCAGTCTCAAGGGATTCTGCACTTCCATCTAGCACCCTCAGACCATAGGGTGTCACCCCCTTGGATTGACTCTCCCTTGGAAGCCCAGCTTACCCAGGTCATTATGTACATAGTTAATACTTTCTGTTATCTGCTGTATTGTTGTTCCTATTCTAGTGTTTACCACGACGACTGCACCTTTTCTCAACTTTTCTCAGCTTTGTAGGGGGCTACAATTCCTAGGTACTGAACTAGCCAACTTGCCTGGGGGTCAGGGAGGCACAAAGCACCAACTTCCTTACAGGGGCTGTGACTCCAGATCTTCAGTATGTGAGTATGCAACACAGTGAGGATGGGAACTAACAGGCTTACAGTATATTCAGTTAATATAAATGGCCTGAATAGTCCAATTAGGAGAGTGACGGTTTTTGCAGCCATTAAATGAGACAGACTAGGGACACTCTGCCTACAATAGACCCATTTTTCACAGGCAGAGCATTCCAAACGTGAAATTTGGCTATAGTCAGGCATTCTCCATAGCATATAAGAGGGTAAAAGATGTGCAGTGGCAGTTTTAGTAGCAAGACTGCTTTGTTTTGCTTTATATTAAAGTGGTTAGAAATGCAGAGGATTGTTCTGTCATAGTGCAAGGGAAGGTGCAGGGATCCCCAGTTACGGTGACCTCAGTGTATCTTCCCCAAGGGGCAGATCCTACATTCATTAGGAAAGGGTTGAACATGACACTGGATATAAGGGTTTCTAGTCCTCACAGGGATTTCAACCATTTTTAGATCCACAGAAAGATTCCACAGCATGCAAAATGGGACCTGTCTCAACACCACATACATTTTTCAAATGGCAGATCCAGTCTTTGGGCTGAGGAAGGAACTCTGCCCAGATGTTCTGGATTACACGCATCCCCAAAAAAAACACATGGGTAAATAGATTACTTTTTTTGTCCAGTGTGAGGCTCTGCAAAGGTAGGCCCCATAAGCTATTCAGATCATGCCCCTATGTTCACTGAAATTTCCATCAGCCTATTCTGCAGAACCACTACCTGGAGGTGTGACGCCTTCTACTTGAAGGATGAGTTTTTGGAATATGCCCAAAGGGGGATCCAAGATATCCAGGCAGAAAATGACACTGCAGGGGCCACTACAACAGTGCTGTAGGACACTTTGAAGACTGTCTTATGGAGCAACCTCATTAGTTATGCAGCAAAGAGGGAAAAAGAAAGACATACACATAAGGATTTACTAGACAGTTTAATGGTTTTGCAATAACTACATAAACAGGGTGCGTTAACTGATCTCAAACAGTTTCAAAAAAGTAAAGAAGGAACTGGATGACCTGGTACTTGCATAGACTGAGAAGGCCCTTATAAATATTAAACAGAAATACTATATTATGAAGGGGTGCCAAGAGCTGCCTGTCTGCTGGCACATTGCGGGAGAGGATTCCAACAGCAGGCATCAATCCCCAAAGTAAGGCACCCAGTCACTGGGGAATATAGTAGTAGTAGTAGTAGTAAAATGTTTTTATTCAAAAATGAATAAAGGATAATATGTCAGAGATATTGGTGCCATAACAGAATCTTTTAATGCACATTACCAGCTGCTATACAAGGAGGATGCCCCACCAGACCCTGTTTGTCTTGAGAACATCTTGACCTCGGTCCATCTACCCAAACAATGCCACCTTGGTGACCACTCTCATGGCATTCATTCAGGCACAGGAGCTTGGAGAATCCATTCGTAGAATTAAACAGGACAAATACTTGTGGCCTGATAGGTAGGGTACACAGTGAGAATTCTTGAAACAAATTCTCTCTAGAACTTAGTCCCTTTTTGCTCAGATTCTCCTTAGATTATTTGTTTTTTTTAAATTTATATTACTGAATCAAATAATACATTAGACATAACTACTCTGACAATACATGAAGGACAATATATCTCTGAGCATCATTACAGTTAATGGAAAGTAAGTAAGTAAATCTTTATTTTTCAAGCGCCCACTCCCAGGGACTTATAGCGCTATACAGAGTCTTACAAGTTAACATTAGCTCCTCAGATAACAGAGACTGTAACCATATTTCAAAAACATAACAAATAAGAATAAAGAGTACAAACGATGTACTAGTACAGTGGTTACATCCATGTCCAATGTACAGCCTATAAGGTGTTTCTTCTGCCTCACAGTTTAGTATTATCCTGTGAATAAGGAACATCAACTTCTGCTATGAATGTAAAAGTACATACTATGTGATGTGATACCTTGTATGGTGGTGGGACAATAACCTTCCATTACTCTGTGCTGCAGTCTAGTCTACGGGATACATTTTGTGCCTTAGAATATTTAATGCAGTCCTCACAGGCACGGCTCCACCCTGTTCATGAAGGTATGCTGTTATCACTGTGATCCCCAAACCAGAGAAATCACCAGAGTACTATGATTCTTCAAACCTCATTTCAGTGCTAAACATTGATGCAGACTGTTCTTGTCAGTAACAGCATGCAGGCTTGATGCTCTCTAGCCTCATATAAGTCACCTGGATCAAACTGGGTTTGTTCACTCCAGACAAACCATGCACAATATCAGGAGTTCGTTCTCTCTCTCTCTCTCTCTCTCTCTCTCTCTCTCTCTCTCTCTCTCTCCATCCCTCCCTCTCTCTCTCTCTCTCCATAGAAACATAGACTTTGGCAGATGGACCAACTAGGCCCATCTAGTCTGCCCATTTCCTACCTACAGGATAGGCCGCTAGATCCTAGTTAACCAACAGCCTATTTCTTCCACCCCACAAGAATTGCCTTATGTCTGTCCCATGTACTCTTGAATTCTCCCAGTTTTAGACCCCACAACCTCCTCAGGAAGGCTGTTCCATGCATCCACTACCCTCTCTGTGAAATAATACTTCCTCACATTGCCCTGAACTGCCCTCCTTCTATCTTTAAATTGTGTCCCCTTGTTCTTGCAAGTCTCTTTTCTGAAAGATGCTACCCTCTTGGACTTTGTTGATTCCACTGAGGTGCCAAAAGTTTCTATCATGTCCCCTCTCCTTCTTTCCTCAAGGGTATACATATTAAGCTCCTTTAGTCTCTCCTCATACGGCTTCTCTTGCAGACCCTGCACCATTTTAGTTGCCCTCCTCTGGACTGCCTCTATCCTGTCTATGTCCTTGCGGAGATGGGGTCTCCAGAACTGGACACAGTACTCCAGATGGGGTCTCACCAACTGTCTGTACAGAGGGATAACAACTTCCTGTTTTCTGCTGATGATGCCTCTTCCTATACATACCAGTATACCACCAGCCCTCCCTACTGCCTTCTCACATTGCTTGCTAACCTTAAGGTCATCTGATATGATTACCCCCAGGTCCCTTTCCTTTTTTGTTTTTGTTACTACCTCCCCACCCATTGTGTATTCTTCCCCTGGGTTCTTGTTTCCCCAGGTGCATTATTTGCACTTCTTTGCATTGAATCCTAGCTGCCATACTTCTGACCATTCCTCCAACCTTGCCAAGTCCCTTTTCATCCTTTCCACGCCTCCTTTTGTATCAACTTTGTTGCAGATCTTTGTGTCATCTGCAAAAAGGCATACTTTTCCTTCCAGTCCCTCTGCAATGTCAATGATGAAAACATTAAAAAGGACTGGACCCAATACTGAACCCTGCGGTACCTCACTAGTAACCCCCCTTTCTTCAGAGTGGACTCCATTTACAATTACCTTCTGTGTCCTGTTGTCCAGCCAATGTTTTACCCAGGCTATCACCCTGGGTCCCACTCCCAGGCTGGTTAATTTGACTATTAATCTTTGTGTGGGACTGTGTCAAATGCCTTGCTAAAGTCTAGGTAGGCCATGTCCACAGCCCCTCCCTGGTCTACTACTTTGGTAACCCAGTCAAAGAAATCTATTAGATTCGTCTGACATGACCTTCCGCTGTGAATCGTGCTGCCTTGGGTCCTGTGCTTCACTGGCCTCTAGGTACTCTACTATTCTTTCCTTCAGAAGTGACTCCATCACTTTCCCTACCACAGAGGTCAGACTGACAGGTCTGTAGTTTCCTGCCTCTGTCTTGGACCCACTTTGTGAAGAGATCACATCCGCCTT
Source organism: Neoceratodus forsteri (assembly GCA_016271365.2). Classification (NCBI taxonomy): domain Eukaryota; kingdom Metazoa; phylum Chordata; order Ceratodontiformes; family Ceratodontidae; genus Neoceratodus; species Neoceratodus forsteri. The sequence goes on along the minus strand of CM057449.1, from coordinate 1,549,690,033 downwards.
CCTCCAATCCTCGGGTACCACACCATCCTCCCATGATTTATTAAAAAGAGTAGCCAGTGGTTTCACTAGTTCCTCCCTTAATTCTTTTAGAATTCTAGGGTGAATTCCATCAGGACCCATTGCTTTGTCCACCTTCAGTTTTAGGAGTTCTTGCAGAACCCTTTCTTCTGTGAAAGGACTGGGATTGACCCCCCCTATCAAGAGTGCTTCTGTTAATTAGATTAGGCACTTCCTCCTCCTCTTTTGTGAATACTGAGCAGAAATATTCGTTCAGTATTCCTGCTTTTTCACTGTCCCCCTCTGCCCACCCACCGTTCATTCTATTCAGATTTGTTCAGTATTCCTGCTTTTTCACTGTCCCCCTCTGCCCACCCACCGTTCATTCTATTCTCTCTCTCTCTCTTTCTTACAGTATGCTTCTAGTTCCAGCAACCCACCCCTTTACAATCAGCTTAGATGAGGAGAAAATGTTTGATCGTATGTCTTAGACCTTTCTGTATGCCTCCCTCACTCACTTCAGCTTGTCTCCTATTTTTCTGGATTTTTGTTCTTGATATACAGTAACCCTAGAGCTCAAGTAAGAGCCAATGAATACCTTTCCTCTCATTTTGAGCTTTTCAGGGGTATTAGGCGGGAGTGCCCATTGTCACTCCTGTTATTTGCCCTTTTTATTGAACCTCTGGCACAGGTCATCTGCCTATACCCTGACTTAGAGGGATATACAACCCCAGTGAAGTCCGAACACCATTTGGCCCTCTACACAGATATACTACTATACGTCTTGAACCCACTGAGGGGTATACAGACTTGATGGACCTGTTGAAAAATGAAGGCACCCTATCAGGGTATAAATTAAAGTAAAAAAAAAGCAGAACTTCTAGCAGTGAACTTTGTGCCTTCCTAGGCTTTACAGATGCAGTTATGCAGTTCCCCTTTTGATGGCATCTCCCCAGCATGAAGTACTTGTGAGTCAAATAGAAGGGTACAGCCTCACAACTGTTTGATGCCAACTTTGGACCTCACCAGACGCAGGTGTGCAATGACTTGGTGTGATAGACTGTCCTGCCTCTTTTGCTAGAAAGGTGGGCAGCAGTAATTCAAATGATGATTCTCCTTACATTTCTATATTTTTACCACTCTGTCAATACTAATAGTACCTGCATCCTGGACAACGTGAAATAAGTTCATATAGCATTTGTCATGACAGGGGAAGTCCCCTCGTATAAAGCTCTCTGCCTTGTGCAGACCAAAATCTTCTGGTTGCCTAGCACTTCCCCATCTAAAGACCTACTATGCAGCAATTCAGCTGCAACTGCTGCTATATTGGCTGCAGAATTCCCCAACTCAGCAGTGGGTGCAACTGAGGAGGGAAGCCCTGGCACCAGCTAATCCAAGAGTTCCACCTGCTTGATAATGGGTTGCAGTTTTCTTAGATGGCAATTTCTTTCCCTTATGTCACCATTGTGATACAGGTTAGGAGGCGTATAATGAATGGATTCCATATACATGGAGAATTGTTATGATTTTTCCCCTTCCTTCCTCCTCCCCCCCTCCACATCTCTTCTCTACTGTCCTCCACAATCCACCTACTCCCTTTGTAGCTCTGGCCACCGATCCCTAGAACTCCTGTCTTGGAAGTCTACATCTGGTTAAGCTGCATTTTCCTTTCACCTCCCTAAACTGTGGAATGCCATTCCCCTCCCCATCCACTCTGCCACCTCCATCTGCTCCTTCTCTTGTCTTCTCCATGACTTCACTGCTCCCTACTGCAACTGCACCTAATCTCTCCCCCACCCCTTCTCCTCTCCTCTACCTCCCTCTGTTTCAGCTACATCCTCCCTACTCCCCTACTCCACCTAGCCCCTCTTCCTATCCACTCCCTGCTGTGTACCCCCCTAGCAAACTCCTATCCACTCACTAATCCACTTTGCCCTCTCCCCTACCACTACTATCACACCCAGCACCTCCTGGATACCTCTTTACAACCTCCTCCCATCCCACCACTGCCAACTCCTTACCCCTGCTTGTCCTGCAGAAAGATTGCCCATATGGTTTGCTCCTATTGGTTGTTAACATTCTGTACCAAGGTTTGTTCACTTCACTACGGCTTCACATCTGTTGTGCATATTATTTGTTTGCATTACATGTTAGTGCACCTTGTATATTTGTATATATATGTACCTAATTTTTCTGATCTTACACTGTATTTGCTATGTATACATCTCCCTGTACCCAGGTGTCAGCGTGGCTCAGTTGGTAGCACATCCGCCTCTGGACCAGAAGGTCGTGGGTTCTCGTCCAACACCGGGATTGGACTCGCACCTAAAAATTGCTGGCATCTGAGTGCAGTATTAGGGGGTGCTGTACTGCTGGGGTGTGCCATCATTCAGATGAGATGTTAAACCGAGGTCCCTTCTGCCCATCCTGGTGTTGTCCTGGTGGGTGTCCAGGTGGAAGAAAAAGAACCAAGGGCACTCTTCACAAAGAGAAGGGAAACTTCCCGGTGTCCTGGCCAACATTCCCCTTCCCATAAACCGGTTCATGCAATTATCCAGGCTGTGTGTGGGTGATGATGTGCGACATGGCCGCCATCACACATTCAGTCACTTCACTACCAGTCTAGCATTGCTTGTAAAGCACTTTGGGAATACTGTGTATGAAAAAGCGCTATATAAATGCGGATTCTTCTTCTTCTACCCGTCCACCAAGGATGCATCTGGAAGCAAGCTAATTCTCAGCTCAGTATGTCTTTCCTGGTAAAACTTTTGAAATAAATAAAATAAATAAAGATTTGGCTCCCAATCGTGTCGACTCTGGCTATAAACCCTGGTACCTTAGCAGTCTCTTCTTCCCTATTTTTCCCCTTCAGAATACTATCATTCTACCTTCTGAATCCATAAAAGAAAGAAAGAAAGAGTTACCCTACACAACTGTGACCATTTTAGATGCTTTCAAACTAGAGCCAACGTTGGGAGGCTATTAGTGACAGCCCCAATACAAAGGAAGAATGAGCAAATCCAGGCTGCATTATATGATGCTCTGAATAAAGAGGCTCTCCAGCCACTACATACCTTCTATTTATGAACACAGGAAATGGGAATCCTCCTCACCTCAGACAACTGGAAAGATATTTGTAGTAACATCCATAGAACCACCTCCTCTATGTCCTGGAGGGAATATTGGTAGAAATGTCTAGTCAGATATTTTTTACAAGCCTATACTGCAAGTGCACAGAGGTACACTACCCACCACAGTATGGTGGACAGGACGTAGGAAGCAAAAAAACAGGATGCTGTCACATTTTTCTGGTCCTGCCTGGTATTGTGTCCATTTTTTTTTTTCAGAAATTGGAGAAGGCACTTCAAGATATATTCTCCCTAGGTCTAAAACTGACACCATAGCTCATTTTATTCACCTTTTCCCGTTGGGATATAAAGACCCGGCTGCTAAATATTTTTTGGGTGTTCTCCTAGTTGTGTCTATAAAATCCATCACCAAAAATGTGTTTTTTATACATTATTTATTTAAAAGCTGTAAAAACATTACATCCTTTGACATTTCACCAGTTGTTGTTAGGGTAATTAATAAACCTAATTTTATATTGTCATTACATTCCCTTTTGATCAAGGTTCCTTACTTTTTAAAGTATCCATGAGTCAGTGACACATCATATACGGTATATGTCTCTAGGATAAGAAAAAAATCTAAAACAAATACAACAAACCTAATAACCTGGCAAGGCAGCTGGTGACTAAACAACAGTATCAAAATAATCTTGTACATATTTACAGTAGCTAATGAGGTGGGCACTAGGTTTGTTGGTTGGCGGGTCTTATCCGTCATTATTTCAATAGTGTTCCCTCTCACTAATCTAAGGGGGGGAGGTCTCCCACAGACACCTGACTAATCCTTCCTGGATCTCCACCTAGGCCCTTTAAATCTCTGTATGTGTCTGGGGATATTTCCTTACCCATTATCTAACATCCACCTGGTTCATTTTTCCAAAAATTTTGGCATCTTATCTTGTGTTAAATATGTTAACCTCTCCATCTCTTAAATTTCTCCCATTATTGTTTCCCACTCTGTAAATGTGGGAGGTACTGCTTTCAGCCATTTATGGGTAATAGCTTTCCCCATCGCTGCCACACAGATATACCAAAGATAGCATGCCTTCGCTCCTCTCACTGACACTGGTGGCAAGCCCAGTGTAACATGACTGAACCGAAGTGGTTCACCAATTTGAAAAATAGTTTCCAATTTTTGTGTCACTTGTTCTCAGAATTCCCCCAAAATTGAGCAGGTATAAAAAAAATGCGTGCGCGTGGCTGTTTTCTCCGCACTTTCCCCAACATCTGTCTCCTGTTGCCCTATCCCATTTAGCTTTTAAATACGGAGTTAAGAAATACCTGACCCTCATTTTCCAAGCAAATTCTTGCCACCTAGGTGCGGATGTGGTTTTAAAAATCTCTTTCCAGATAGAGCGCCATTCCTTGACGGTCAAATGAAAAGCAGCCACTTCCTCCCATTTTGTTTCAAGATATTTGACAATAGCCTCTCTGATAGATGCCAGAAATTGCCCCTTTTGGGGAAGTTATGGATAGTAAACCTTAAAGGGAAGGTATATCCACATCATGAGTAGGGTTCATTAAATGTTTCTTTATTTACTTTTGTATATAACTGTTTACCTGCAGATAATGAAACCTATCAGTTGACCTCCACCCAAATTCTCTTTGACACTCTTCAAATGTTAGGACACAGTCTCCCTTCAGGATCTGAGAAAGGCATTGTAACCCCCTCTGATATTGCCCTTCATACCAGGTGTCCTGAAGTCCTGGTGGAAAACTTTTATTTTTCCAAAAGTTCTGGTATCTCCATACTTCTCTGTTAATCAAGGGGTATGTTTGGAATCTGTTCCAAGCCAACAAAGTGACCTTCATCCCCCCAAACCAGTGTCCCACTGCAGGCCTATGTCTGGGTAGGCTGAATAATGTCATGAACGGGGTATGTACCCCAGCTTGTATCTCCTCCAGCCAGCACCAGTGAGCCTCTACCTGGACGTACCCCCAGAGGATAGCCCATTTAACCTGGGTGGACAGCTAATATTCAAGCAAGTTCAGCACTGCCCCCCCCCATTGCTTCCAAGCCTCTAAGAGGACCCTGCACACCCTAGGTCTGTTATCCACTCATATAAATTGTATTGCCCTTTGCATGCTCATTATCCACTGACCAGGGAATTCCATGGCCACTCTTTGAAACACAAAAAGGAAACGTGGCTATAAATTCATCTTTACTGCTTGGATTTGAGCATGCATTGGTAATGGGAGCAGGGACCACCTCTTAAAATCCACCTGTTTATTTATTTATTTATTTATTTAGTTTTTGTTGACCGGGTAAGTGAACTAGGCAGATTCTGCCTATTTTCAGGCACAGCCAAGGGGAGGGGGGATACAGATGAATGTCAACTAACATTGAACCAGATTAAGCTGTTGGTGGTATTTTTAGTGAATGAGGGAAATTTGGCCAGGACACTGGGGAAATTCCCCTACTCTTTACGAGAAGTGTCATGGTATCTTTAACATCCACCAGAACTACCACCAGAACAGGCAGATGGGACCTTGGTTTAACATCTCATCTGAAAGACTGAAATTTGCCCAGTGGAACATAACTATCCTGAAATAAAAAAAGTACTTGTATTTCTAAGGGTGATACCAAGATATGTTATAGCCTGCAGTGTCTTTTTCATTGGGTAGGTACTTTGTAAGCTCTGCATGGGTTGAAAGTTAAATTGTAGTGTCTCTGTTTTGGTTGAGTTTAATGTATAACCAAATCAGGCAGAATATTCCCTTATGATTGCCATTAAGTGGTTGAGGGACTTATCTGAAGAGGTCATATATATATTAGCACATCATCAGCATAAAGGGCTATCTTATGCTCATGTCGTCCCACGTCCACCCCCCCCAAATCCCAGGGTCTTGGCATACCTACTGTGCCATGGGGCTCAGTGTATAGGGCAAATAATAATGGTGATAAGGGGCACTCCTGGTGAGTCCCCCTCCCCAGTTCAAAACTAGATGAAAGCTGCCCATTAGCTCTGAAATAATCCAAGGGGTGAGAATACAATCGCTGTATGATTTCTACAAATGAGGACATAAATCCAAACCTGGCAAGGACCCCATATAAAAACCTCCAGTCAACATGATCAAATGCCTTTTCTGCATCCAGGCTCAGTATCAGGGCTGGTATCTTGGCGTTATACAAATAACCTATAATATTCAGTGTGCAGTGCACATTGTCTGCTGCTTGTCTCCCTGCTACAAAGCCCATCTGATCTGGGTCAACCAATAACAGGATCAATTGTTCTAGGTGCCTGGCCATGATAGATGTGAAACATTTATAATTTGCATTCACGATCAAACTGGGGCGATATGAAGCATATAACAGGGGGTCCTTGTGGGGCTTTGGAAGGACTGAAACCACAGCATGCACCCAAGATGGTGGCAGTCTCCCCTCCTCTGTCATAACATTATGGTACACCCATTGCAAAATTAGGATATTTTAGCATTAAATTTCAAATAAAATTCAGACAGGAGACCATCCATTCCTGGATACTTACGCATTTTACTATTTCTTATTTCAATTTCTTGCATCAAAATCGGCCAGCATAGTTCTAGGTTCTGTTCAGCGGAAAGTTGAGGCAGTTTAATAGTACTTAAAATGGTTTTAATCTGTTCTGGTGAGGCTCCTTGCCTGGCACTATATAACTGCTTGTAGTATTCCCTGAAGGCTTGCAAAATGGTGATCTCTCTTTGGTGTTGTTGTTTTGTAGTCCGATGGTTGACCATTACAATGTGTTCCCTAGCTCGCCTGGCCTGTAACTGACAGGTCAATAATTTTAATGCCCTGGGACCCCCTTCATAATTCCGTTGTCTGAGGAATTTTAGTTGCTGTTCAACCTTCCAATCTAATAGCACATTTAACTCCTTTTTAAGGACTTAAAACTCCTTCCCCCTCTGCTTATCTAAATTTTGCTGTTGTGCTGTTTCCAATTGGGCTATCTTGTCCTCCAGTTCCCTTTGCTAAAGATTTCTGTTTTTTCCTTGCACTACTTATGGCTATTAACTTCCCCTTAATCATCACCTTAATGGTATCCCATGACACCCCCTCTCTCATTTCTGGGATATCATTATCCTGCATAGCCAGCTCTATCAGGTGCGGGATTAGTTTTTGTACTTCCTTATTTTGGAGGAGAGACAGGTTCAACGTCCAAAAGTCTGCTTACACTGGGGGTACAATGTGAATTCAAGTGTGAATGGACATAAAAAATGGTTACTCCCTGCCCCCCCCCATCATAGATGAATGGAAAGGTATTGTAAATAACATACATCAGATGGAGCAGTTAACATTATCAATTTAGGCACAGGATGACAAAGGAAGAAACAGATGAATGAGATGGGTAATAGACTGTATGGATACGGACCCAGAAGTAACTCTATAAATGGAGGGGAAGAGAATATCTCAAAGAGGAGTGTAAATGTAGGGTGGTTTTTGACAAGGGCAATGAGCTATGGCCTCCCCTCACCCCCACCAGGCTGAATGTTGCAGCAGATGACATTCCTGAGATAGCTCTATTTTCCGAGTGAAATCTAATGAAGTATTCAATGTATATGTAGCCAGGTCTAGTTCAGCACAATGTTAGTTGTTTGCTGTTTTTCCCCCATTGTCCATGTGCCTCTCTCTTCCCCTCCCTCCCTGGCACTGTATTGTATTATGTTTTTTCTTCTTGCTACATATGTTGAAGCTTTCAATAAAATCTACATATAAAAAATGAACTGGGATCTCTGGGTTCAACATTCAGTACAGTAACTACTAAACGATACTGACATGATCATTCATTACTTACAGAATTATACATGGGGCTTTGTATGACAAGCCATTGTTTTTTGCACACCTGAAGCTTATGGTGACATCACAAACCATAAAAGCAAAGCACAAGCTGTTTGCAAGATCATGCAAGATAAGCTTTGAGTATGTACATAAATGAGTTTATTCTGATGCTATATCTTATTTTTTATTCATAACTGATTCAAAAGAGGGTTTTTTTCTTCAAATTTCCTACCACCTGTCCATTGCCCATAGAACATCATCCATGAAATCACCCCCACATAGTAGTATAGTAATTTAAGGCCAAAAGGATTCAAGGTCCATGATGTAATTTCCTCCTACCCCCACTTCAAAAGCATGGATGAATATATATGCTGTGCACACAAGTACTAATTTATAGGTGTTGCTCTGGACCCCATTTGGAATTACTAGCAGACCATGCCCAATTGACCTCTACAGTTGGGGACATGGCAGGAATGGATTTGTTTGCTCCATACCTGAGTATATACAGATGGAAAACTGCAGGTTAGGAATTTTTGGAAGGTTTTGAGTTTTAAGCTCATGGACAGATGAGCCAGGTACCCTATTGCTGAGACTTAGTGTGGCAGTGGGCAAGGAGTGGCCCTTTTGCCATGCATCAGCCATTGGAGAGGCCTGGGTCAGGCCCAGGCTGAGTTGCTTCTAGGAGATTGGACGCTCCAATGTTATACTGGTCACAACTGGCCAACAGTGTCAGGTTTTTATCTACTTAGTGATTGATTGATTGATTGAAGATCGGTAGCCAAGAGAAGCACACTGAGCAGAGGCTTATTTCCAGGTGTGCAGGGCCAGATGAACAAGTTTTGGGGCAACGGGCAATGTGTAATGGTGGGGCCCCCATGCAGATTCACCAGTAGATCAGGAGGTTCAGGGGCCACCAAGGCACCTGAAAGCTGAAGGGTTTTTAATGCCTAAAAATGCATTTGGATGGGGTTTCCAGCTATTCTGAATGCCGTTTCTTAGGGCAGAAAATGAAGGACAGAATGTTTGAAATGGTAGGGATATTGACATAGCTAGTCTCAATTTTAAACTGAACTTTTTAAGGAGACTGTAACAGTCAGATCATTCTTTTTAGTGATGTTTTGGGGTGCCTCTCACAGGCTCTGTGGAAGTAGTGGTTAAAAATATCCCTCTAAAAAATGAATGGGAGAGTAACGGCAGAAATAAAGTTATTAAATCCTGAGCCCAATGCAAATATTGACTGCACATCAGTGGTTCTTTTCAATAGTTTCCCAAAGTGGCAAAGGTCAGATAAACATCAAAAATCATAATACTGCCTCCTCCCCCCCCCCCCCAATAAAGATGAATTTAACCTCCAGCCTGCAGTTGGTGTTTAAAGGTCAACTGTCAATTTCTCTGGGACTGTAAACCACTTTTATACTATTATGGAGTGTCTGGTGTTGTTCTGTGATCTGGAGGTTTAGTCATTTTATACAACATAAAAATGAATTGCCTTCCAATGCACGCATTCTCAGTCAGGTCAACATAGAAAGCTATCAGCAACACATTTTGCACACTCCCATTGCCACATCTAGCTTCTCACAGTACAACAAGCAGTGCTCCTAGGGTCTGAGAACTAGAGGCATGGGGTGTTGCAAGGAATGCTGGAGTAGCAGATCTGTAGACTAGCTTTCCTTTGGAAAACCTGCCCATTGAACTGAACCCTTTACAGCCCAAGAGCAGCTTGAACACTGCCGAGGGAGGGAATAATTTTGACGTGCCAATTTCAAAGGCTACAAATAGCCAGCACAATAATACCTGTATGTACTACAGTAATAAAACTAGCATGCCCTACAAGGACCACAATACAGACTGTAAACGCAACTACAATAACAACACCAACACTGGATGCTGTCACACGAATAGCAAGTGGAACATGAATAACATGACTGCCCCTGAGTGCACTCCATACCTTCCTGGGATGCATTCTCTGACACTCAAACCAGTCTTCAAGGACCACTGACCAACAGACTGAGTGACTGCCTCACTCCCTCATGGCCAGCAGGGACTAGAAGGTACTTGCGTGGGTTCCAGTCAGATCAAGGCTGAATGTGAGCAGCAACAGCGCTGTGTAATTGGCAGTGGTACTGGTTGTCTATTCCAGTGGCTGCCACTAATATCTTGGGCTGCAGCATGTAAAGTGTTTAATGTTCATTTTTCCTTCTTTAATGCTGCTATAGCTTCACACATTACTGTTTTCATGTGGTAGTTGCTGTGACTTTAAAGGGTCTAGTATGGTTGCCCATCATTCCTTTTCCCGACTCTGTATTTCCCGCGATCTATTTCCCGTAATTGATTTTGCCGACGCGATGTTTGCCCGAACATTGTTTGATCGAAATTGTAATCTGAATAGTGCTACAGTTCTGCTGCTATTAAAATGCGGTCTTCGAGTGAAAGGAGAGAAAGCAAGATGCTTTCAATGCAAAACTTTATTTTTTGCAAAAGAAGGTAAAAACTACAAAATAAATGGCTACAGAAAATGTTAAGAAAATTGATATTAATGCAAAGAAAATTACTAAACAAGAATCAAAATGAATTGCCTTGGAAGCCACTAACGCCACACAAATTAAAGAAACTTATAATATGCACAGAAAAGTTGAGTTACTAGGGAAAACCAATAAGATACAAGAATTTGAGAATTGTTGGTTTGCCAAAACAGCATGGACACTGACTTTGAGAACTTAAGAGACTTAATCAAAAATATTTAGTTACAGTGCTTTGATCTTCCCCCAGAAAACTTGCCATTCATTACCAAAGCCTATAGAATTTATAATACAAGAGGGCTGTGCCTGACACAGAAACAAGCAAATCTGAAACAAAAACAACTATCATGATTGGCTTTGCTTTTGACTCTGATCATGATCTATTGGTCAAATTATCAAGAGTGAAGGGGGTATTAACTTATAGATCGCACAGATTCTTTATATATGCTGATTTTTCCTATCAGACTCAAAAAAGATGAAGGAAATTCCTAAACTAGAAGATCTGGAACCAGCTAAGGTGCGAATTAAGCAAAAGGGCAAGACATACATCTTTTTTGAAGTGGACCAACTTGCGGCATTTATTTGGGCTCTATATGACCCCGACACGTCAAGGGAAGGAGAGTCCCCTATACCCTCGGATAAGGAATTTTCTGCAATTGCTTTAGGGATTGCAGATGAAATGGGTTGAGAGACTAAAATATTCTGCATTTGGATCTGAATCCCAGATACAAGCTTTAATTTGTAACAAGCAATTTAAATATTAAAACAGGCATGTTCGTTTTTTAGTGTTTAAGTGTTTGTTGAAATTAGCTTAGTAATTGTGCTGCTACTATCACAATTCATTCTGCGAAGTCGGGAAACTGTCAACGGGACATAATTCAGCAGGGAAAACAAATGACAGGAAAGTAGTGTCGGTAAACTTCATGTCAGGAAATCTCATGCCGGGCAATCGTACGGATCCCACTTTAAACCCTTTTTAACTTTACCATTTATAGTGTACTGTGTCTTTAAATATGTTTAGTTTAAATAGGGATACTGGGCCCTATGCATGAAGGTACAGAGTGGGTACACGCCACATAACCCTGGCGTGTAGCCCACTCTGCAACCACCCAAGTCCACTGCACCCCTGTGCAGCATTCACCCATGCAAGTACACCTCCCATGCACTATGGATCCATGGCAGAGTGCAGACCTACATGCAGGGGTGGACTGGTGAAGATGCAGGGGGCATGCCAGTACTCCACGAGATGCATGACAGTGCAGAGTGCCGGGCTCAGGTGTCAGCACCTCCACCACATTAGGGCAGCTGTAAAGGCGGGGGGCCAGTTATGCGACCCCACGGGAGTTACAGCCATGGCCTGTAACAGTGAGGTAGGGTCATGTGCACCTCCACCATGGAAGCCTCGACATGTGGGGCACATTAGAAGGTCAGCAGGTGGTCAACCAGGCACCTGACCCCCACACTGCATGTGGCCCTTTACACCCCAGCAACACATCCAGTGCCCACAGGTGCAAGTAATCCACTATGGGATCTGGGCTGGGCTGCTGATTGGCCACCTGTCTAGATCCATAGCTGTACACCTAACTGCCCCTGCAGGCCTGTGCACTGGAGGGGCAGGGCTGTGTATAGGAGTCGCACAGTGGCCACTGTTCATACATGTGGCCACCTGCGGATCTCCTGTGGGTGCATAGCTGTGCAAGCAGGGTACGTGCCTCAGGCACGTATTACCTGGCCCTTTTGCATAGGGGCCACTGTTACTAATGCTGCACTCCCTGATGACGCTATAACCGGTGAAACCATTTGGAGTTTGCAAGTGCCCTGCCGATATCTCTGTGAGGGGTGAACTTTTATGGGCTGTATGGTATGATACACTTTTCTATAAATAAATTATTCTCAGCATGAGTTTTTGTCTGTAGCCTCTCTTTAGATGTGACAGAGGTGGTGCTTTTTATTCTAGCATTTGCCACTAATATCTTGGTCTGCATCAGGTAAAGACATCACAGAGTGCCTGCGGTGATGGAGAAATATGGAGGGAGATGGGAGGCTGTTGCAATAGCAGATGTCAAGAGTGAGATTTCTGGAAGGCGAGTACTTGAGATACTCGCTTATTGCACCAAATCTGAATGGAAGCTACCATACACAATGTTTGTTGCATGGGAACATTGTATGCATTGACACACTGTAACAATTTCTTTCCTCTGATCATTTTGAAAGTTTTTTGACTATGCTTTGCTTCTAGTTACTGGTGTATACCAGAAATTCCAAAAACTCATGGCATTTCAGTTCACATTTGCCACTCAGCATGATACGCCAACACTTCAGTGTGTCCAAACTATCATATCAACTTGGTGATGTAAATAACTCAAAGTCATACACAGGTGCATGTCCCTGGTATATATCTGTGAGAAGTTGCAAGCAACTGTCTTAGGATACTGGTGATGAGGGGAAAAAAGTCCTCAATGGATACCATTAGGAGGGGGGAGGTAAAAAATTCTTCAAAGGGTACGGGGGATAATAAACTACACTGGTAAGCAAATCAAGCAAAAAAAATATTGATAATCAAGCATGTTACAAATCCATATTAAAGGATACCTGGCCTGAACAAAACTTTACATGTACAACATTTCTCCTAAATTCTTTTATTTTAATAGGATCCCATAGGTTTAAAGTGTATTGCGTTTGCCCATTGTAACAGTTTAATGAGCTTCCATGATTTTTAGTACTTACACCAGATCTTTTTTGAATGTCATCCCATTTCTGGACATGATAAATATTTAGTGCATACTTGTTTTTGGTTTGATTCTGTTTTCATGCTGGCACCATTGCAACTTGTATAATGGACCTGTCAGTCAGTCTCTCTCTCTCTCTCCTTCACGAAGAAAACAGGGCAACTAGCTCAGAATGTAATTTCCTGTGTCAGGAAGACAGGAGGACAGGAGGAGGTTGTAAGAGGCAAAGCTAGGAGTCTGCAGCCATTCAGAGACGAGGCTCAAACTTGGGACTGCAGGCACCCGCTTATAACTTTGAAGGCAAACCAGCACACTGACAGGGTGCATACTGTACCCAGGATGCCCAGTCTGAACATTCCAAAAGAAAATCATTGCACAGACTTACTTTTGCAAGCATTTTTTTTTTGGGGGCACCACAAAGGGATGATGTCTCTGAGTAGACACGTTTTATGCAGGGGGGGTTACAGATCTCAAAAAAAGAGTGAATGGTACTTGTTACTTTTCCTCAGCCTCTGCAAGGCCTCACCTAGGTTGTCCCTCTCCATCTCCACCTGTGTCTTCTCATCGGTGAGCAGATCCCGCTAGAAGCGATCATTCAGGTGCTGCAAGTCAACCTTTTTGTTCATCCCAGTTGCCTTGAATTCACTGTTGACAGTGTTGATCACTGCAAAGTTGACTGTTTCCAGTCCTGGATGTAGTGTTTCGCAAATTCATTATCAAGGCGGTGCCTCCTGGAGACAGGTAGGTAGAGCACACCTTGCTGCTGCCTATGGAGATGAGATGAACGAATCCTGCTGACACTGGAGAACCAATGCAAGGCAATCGTGGTCCAGCTAGAACAGCCTCTGGGCCCAAACATCCTGTGGTTCTTTTTCTTTGTTTTCTATGCTGGACCAACATAGAAAACAAAGAAAAAGAACCTCAACAAGAGTAAACATTTTAGTAAATATCTTTGTTTCTCTGTCCTGGATTCCATGTGTATTATATGAAATACCATTCTCTCACTCTGTCCCACACTCCTGGTGAGTTTTTAGATAACCTACCAAGAGTCCATGATAGCACTGACAAAAAATAAATAAATCTTGCAAAGCTCTGTGTCCCATACTTTAAAATGCCCAGTGATTCTACAGGTACAGTGGGTGGGAAGGTGGTACTCTATTTATACTGCTCAGGAATCCATCAGATTTATGACAATGAGTGGTATGGTGGGCGCCAGGCAGAGGGACACTCAGAGGGATTCAAACTGGCAGTGCAAGGAGGTTGCAGAGGGAGTCAGAGGATAGAGAGAGAGAGAGAGAGAGAGAAGAACATCATATCCTGGAGTTCATGTGGTTTACCACTTTGTTTTGTACAGCAAAAAGCAGAGCTCCTAGAAAAGAGCAAAACTAAAAAGCCAGCTACAGATGCATATATTGAAGCACAAGGACGTTGTGGAAGAGGCCAGAGAACCAACAGAGGGAGCGAAAAAGCTTCATATCCTGGAGTTCATGCGGTTTACTGGTTTGTTTTATACAGCAGAAAGCCGGGATCTTGGAGAAGAGTAAAAGTGATAGGCTACCTATGGATACATATATCGAAGTGAGAAGTGAAGCTGGGAATTAGGTGATAATAGGTGAAGAAATTATTTTTTGGGAAAAGCCAAAAGGAACACATTAAAACAGAGTAGAAAACTTAAAAAAAAGAAAGGCAAGGACATAAGTGTAATAAAAAATAATAGAAGAGAAGTATTAAACATGGGAGAAATAAACAGAATAAAAGCAATACTGAACCCCTGGAAGCTGCACTAAAAAATAAGTGAACTTATGGAGCCCTGGAAGGAAAGTGACAGGGTGAAGAATCAATCATGCTCTACATGACTGTTCCCTTTCACTTTCTCGGCTCGGCTTCGTGCCCCCAAATAGTAAGTGTGCCTGGCAAGCACAGCTGCTAAAAATCAATGAACAATGAAATAAACTGCACTGCCTCTGGGGGTCCCACTCATACTCAGGGCCCTGGTCAGCTGTCCCTTCTACCCGATAGTTAATCTGGCCCTGCAGGTGCAACCCAGGGGACCTGGGGGGAGAAGCACAATTACAAATAGAAAACAGCCAGTCAGGTGATGTGGTTACAATGAGAATGACATAAAGAGCAAAAGTGGAGTGCAGTACAGACAAAATGGAAAAAACATTGCATATGGACAACAAATGAATTAGCATACAAATCATCCATGCAAAGTGGGCAAACTCAAAGTGCACAGAACCAGAGCGAAGGGAGGCTGAGCTGATACTGAAAGTAGGAGTCAAAACAGGTGGATAAAGTTCAACGAGGTTGTCAGAACTGTGAGGTTATGGGGGAGAGGGAGGTATGGGGTGGTCAAAACCAGGCAAGGGTAAGAAAGAGTTCAAAAAGAGGGTTGGCAGGAGCAGGAGGAAGGGAAGAGGAGTTTTAACTGGTCTCTAATGAAGGGAAGAGAGGGAGGAGAGAGACAGATGCAGGAGGGTGGCTGTTTCCAGAGGGCGGGGAAGAGGTATGAGAAAACAGATTTCCCAGCTGAGGAGTGTGCGTGGGGAAGCGAGAATGTGTGTGGGTCTTTTGAGTGCAGGGAGTAGGTGGAGGAGGGTATGAGGGACAGGAGACGGGCTAGGTATGAGAGAAAGGACCCAAACCAGTATTTAAAGATGAGGGAAGCACATTGAAACTGGTGACATGAGAGGAGAGAGAGGATGAATAGAGAGAAGTAAAGGGAGCAGTGGTGAGTATGAGAGGGTGAGTTGGCAGCAAAGCAGCAGAAGGTATTGTAGAGGTTGTCCAGTCTGGAAAGGGGAAGTGGAGGGGCAGTGCCATAAACCACATCCACATAGTCAAGAACTGGGAGAACCATTTTGGTGACCAGCTCCCGGCAGACCTGTGGAGAAAGGCAGTCTTTATTGTGGTACAGGGCACTGAGTTTGGTTTGGAGTGTGGCATGGATGGTATCAATTAAAGGCTGCCAAAGGCTACAGTGTTATCTGTGGATTCCTGAAAGGACAGAATGAAACTGCAGCTGAGCAGAGTTCACCTCAAAATGAAAACTGTGAAACCAGACTCCAGCAGGATCCTCAGAAAGGAGCTCAGAATGAGTCTGAGAACAAATCAAGACCTAAGAATAATGCCATTGTATGTTAAGCAAGGACACTCTAATACCCCTCATACAGTGAGAAGGAGTTTGCATAGAATCTCTTCCACCCAAAAAGCATAAACTTCAGTCCCAGTCAGGTGGGGCAATTGCTATATGGACATGTTCTTGGTCGGTGGCATTAAGGAAGGCTAGCTTCCAGACTTTACCTCAGAGGAATGAACAGTTGGGCTCATAGACTGAGTCACAACAACAAGGGTAAGCAGTGTGCTACAGACAGCTGAGCTGGTGCTTGCCATGGACTGCAGAGTCTAAAAGTACAAGCACTTGAGTTGGAAGAGACAACAAAATACAAGTGCTGTATCAGCAAAAATAAAGATTTATTGTAAGCCCAAAAATTGGAGAACGCTGAGAAACAATGCCCCAACACTTCAACCACTGGGCTTAAAGTGCCAGGGCATTGTTTCTCAATATCTTCCATTTTTTTTTTCTTACAATAAATCTTTATTTTTGCTGATGCAGCACTTGGTATTTTGTTTCCTTCTCCAACTCGAGTGCTACCCCTTTGTTTGTTGCATGGACTGAGTCACAACTGCCCAGTCAGGAACAGAATTGTTTAAAGAGCTAGTGTACTGACTAGAATTAAATTAACTTTCAGAAGTAGTCAGCTATTACTTCTTATATCTGAAGTATCTGTTTCTTTTTTATTTTGATAATTATTTTTTTTTTTACTTTATAGTACTAGATGTGACATGTGGATTAGCACTCTACCTGCAGGCTGACATAGTCTGTTCTGCTCTGCTCTATACATCATCAGCACTATGACCTCACTGACTGTGACATCATTAGTAACTAAGAAAAGCCAGTCTCATGCTGCTTGATTAGCAATGTGTAACCTGTACCCAATCAAGAAGCAGGGTTTAGAGATGTAACAGAGAGTGAGGCCACATGCTGATGGCGTGGTGGGAGGAACAGAACTAGATATGTCTGTTTCCAGGTAAAACACTGCTTTTCATATCACACCCAGTACTAATAGGTAGAAAATCATCTAATGAACACACAGTAAAAGGAAACTATTTCAGAAATAAAACAATAATAAGAGACTTTTTTTAAAAATTCAAATGTTCTGCCTACTACTTTTTGATGCTACTAGCTTTTTAATGACTCTTGCTGTTAGTTATTTTGCTCATTCTTACTGCGTGTCCTACTCCAGGACATTACCATGGTTCAAGTCAGAATGCCTCCTGTTCCAGGTCAGACCTGTGGGTCCCATTTGGCATTGAATAAGCCTGCAACACCACTGTTTCTGGGTTCTGTGTGATAATAGTGGCTACAAAACGGCACAAACAAAAAACAGCGAGGTGAAAACTTGGGAGGGCAGGTACTCCATGGCAGGACACATAAGAACATTGGGGGGGCAACCTCGGGGTGGGGGAACAAAGTTGGGATGGTGGGGAACAGGAGCTGAACAATAGGAAAAAAGAAATATTAAACTCTGAAAAAAAAAACTATTCCCCACAGCCAGTCCCAAACCCAGGTCCACCAGCCACAGAGGCAGTGACTGTAACCACCACACCAGACGGCCAGCTCAGAAGTGGCTAGATGAACAAAGCCCTATACACTCTCTAATATGACTACTCCTTATGTAAATGAAAGCACTGAAGTTACCATGTGCTATTAAGAGCACATAGCCCATTTTGCAGTCGCTATTTTCACGTCGCCCAAATTGACTCGTTGAAACTGACTTGCCATATTCATGGGATACCCTATTTCTGTACCTTATGGTATATGTGCCACTATCTGACTTGTCTGCAGTGCTAGTCTGAGCCATGGATCAGAGTTAAGTGAGAACTCTGATGTACATTATATGAAGATTAGGAACATGGAGTGAAAATGGACCCTAAAAGCTATGGTTTACATCAGAAGGTTACTGGAGGCCTATACCTTTCCCTTACATTTCCACCAAGGTAGCACACATAACAATCCTGGCCTGGTCACCCTCATATCTTTGAGGGACCCCCCACACACACACACACACACATAAGGACCTGGATTACATTGGGATTTCCAATTTACTCTACCACCCAAGGTACCCTGTGATTCCCTTGTTAAGCAGACATTTGTCCAGGTGTACCATAAAAAAATATGTTGCATTCTTGTCCACTGTCTCTGCTAGAAGACTGTTCCATAGGTCCACCACTCTCTGGAAGAATAAGTGCCTCCTAACATTACCCTGAATTGTCTACCTCTGAGCTTCAGGATGTCTCCCTGCATCCTGCTGGAGGACACCAAATAAGAAATCTATTTCTATTTGGTCTTGTCATTACCACTGAGTATGTAGAAGACTGAGATCTTTCCTCATTTCAGCCTCCTTTTCTTCAAGGAAAATCTCTACAAATGGTCACGGAGCGCATCAGGACCAATTATAAAACAGGCACCATGGCACTACTCAGCTGGGTATTAGTTGCACACCCTGATAGGATTAAATTTGTCAAGGTTCTGCTTGATACGCTGAGTGACCACTCCCCAGTGCAATGTCTATGGGCAGTTAAACAGACAAGGTCCCCCCAGATCACAGTCAGACAAGTTCTAAACAAAATGAAGGTTCCCGAACTCAAATCTTACTTGATCCAAACTGATTGGAGCTTCTTAGATGTCATTCCTGATACTGACTCGGCCCTAGAATTCTTTGTCTACGAGTTCGTACTTGCCCGTGATAAATTTGTGCCCTTTAAAAAATGCAAGGCAATGGAAACAACATCCAGATGGATCACCTCTGAACTCCTTGCCTGGATGATGGAGAGGGACAATCTGTGGACAATGGCCAGGGAAACAGAGTCCAATGTCCACCTGCAGAGGTCTAAGGAAGCCCTCAATAAGTGCACCAGTTTGATTAGAAAGGTGAAATCTGACTTCTATCAGGACCAGAACTGGAGCAATGGCAAAAGATTCTGGGATGCAACAGAACTCCTTGGCAAAGGAGTTAAAATCACTCTTCAAATGCTTATGGTGGAGGCTTGAGAGGTCCTCGATCCCACTGAAATTGACAATTATTTCAACACAGCTTTTATTGACCTCAGTTCCATCATCCCCACAGAGACTGCCCAGACCCCCTACAGGGAACCAGGTCTTGACGCCTTCCAGAGGGTGGGCTTTGAAACAAGGTACCCTACATTCTACTTTAAGGCTGTTTCAGTCGAAGGTACCTCAAATTACATCAATAGTGTACTTGGCAAAACTAGGTATGGGAGTGACTTGATTGATATGAAACTTCTTGCCCTGGCAGTAGAGAAATTTCCCACCCCATCTCTAAGATTTTTAACTTTTCCCTGTGCTACTCACAGTTTCCAGAGATGAGGAAGTCCACACTGGTTACACCAGTTTTCAAAAGCAGAGACCACACTACCCTTGCCAATTACAGACCCATTTTTATTCTCTACACCTGTTAAGGACCCTTGACAGAATAGTCTCTGACCAACTTGTCACAAACATTGAACAATACAGTGTCCAGTGTGTACAGCAGCATGGCTTCCAGAAACTCTACAGCACCAACTTGGCACTGATGCAAAACATCACCTGTGTCCATGAGGCCCTAGACAATGGTGACCTAGTTGGAGCTAGATATATTGACCTTGCTAAAGCCTTTGACCTGGTCAGCCATAAGTTCCTACTTAACAAACTCCTTGGCCTGTGTGTTTGTCATACAACACAGTTGACTGGTTCCACAGTTATCTCATCAATTGTTACCAGTGGGTGAAGATTAATAAATCTTTTTCTGACACTAGGTGAGTATCTTGGTCTCCCCCAGGGCTTCATCTAAGGCCCACTCCTTTATAACCTCTTCATAAATTAACTGCCCAATGCTTGTCAGCCAAACAATGCACTCCTCTATGCTGATGATGCTGTCATCCATTCCAAAAATCCTGACCTTGACAGTCTTACCACTGCTCTCCAGGGTAACTTTAGGTCATGTGAAAGCTGGATCTCCAATAATGAAATGGTGGTACTAGGTCAAAAGAGTGAGAGAAAAACAGCATGAAGAAAATCAGTGAAGGAACAATAGTGCCAACAATTACAGCGAGTCACAAAAATAGCGAACATCAGAACAGTGAAAAGAAAAGGCAAAACAATAACCAAGGGTAAGATAATACAGGAACATAATATGACATTCCTTACACAATTGTACAGGGGGAGCTGCACCCCCCTTGAGTGGGGATGCACCCATGTGCCCCCTACACTACTTTCATATATACATATATATATATATATATATATATATATATATATATAGATAGATAGATATATATAAACATTAAGGAAAACACAGCAATCTAAAGAATTGTTATGAAAAGTACAGTTGACATAGGTTGCAAGAAAAAAAAAAACAACAATAAAACCAAATGGAAAGCCACAACAATCCCAGAATCAAGCAGATTCAAACACATAGTGTGAAGCAGTGACAGCACTCCCTACCTAACCTATAACCTACTCTACCCACTACACCACAAGGGAGACTCGGACTGCAACCCACTGAAACACACTTACTTCGTTGTCATAAAGCAAACCTTCCCAAACATGTTAAGACATGAACCGTGCTCACATGAACATGTGCTGTTATTACCAAGTCACCAAGTCACTGAAATAACATTCACAATTGTTGAGTTGCTGTTTTTCCTTTACTGAATTGCACTTGCTCTTTTCATCCGACACCCAAACAGGTCTTCAGTTACAAAAAACAAAACAAAGACTGTGCTCTTCTCTAGCCTCCCACAGAAAAGGAACATTCTACCCTTTGTCTTCACAAATGTCCAAGGTCAAAACCTTGAACAGGTGGCGACCTTCATATACAGTACCTTGCAGTAATTCTGCATGATACCTTATTTTTTGCACCCCATGTTAACAATCTGGTAGCCATAGTTAACAGAAGACTGGGTGCCTAATACCATAACAGGAATAATCTCTCTGGGGATGCTAGACACCTTACTGTGGGTAGCTCCATTCTGTCACTTATAGATTATGGGCACCTTGTCTATGCTGCTGCCTATAAAATGATGCTAAACAGTAAAGCTAATCTGTAATAAGGCATTCCGCTTTGTACTTGGTGCAGATAACCACACCCATAGTTGTACCTTTTACACACTCACTCACTGTCTTTGCTCAGCAGAATAAAGCTCCAGACCAGTTTGCTAGCCAAAAAGGCACTCTTGGGCCTAACACCCCCTGCTTTAATGAATTGCTTCTGTACTGTCTTCAACCAATACAATACCAGGAATATGGTCAAGAATGCCCTTAAGCCTCCTTTCTGACGTAAACAGCTGGGAAAGCGGTAATTTGCTGTCAAGGCCACTGACTAATTAAACAAATTGCCTGATACACTGCTAAATCTCCCCAAGGTTAAGCATTTTAAGAGATATTCATGGTCTGCCTTTGCAGTCCAATGCAACTGTAGCTGTTAAACAGTTTTATTCAGGTTTCATTGTACATAGCCTGTGACATTTTATACAATGGTCTGTATCAGTTGTTTTTTTTCCAAAACTGTACACAATCATCCTTCATTAAGTGCTTGAAGCCTGACTGGACTACAGCTGCTTACTGTACTTGTAATGTTTTTTGTAACTATGTATTTCATGTGGAACCTTTAAAAATGAACACTTGTGCTCAAACATTATCTCCAAAGTTTTCAATAAATAAATAACAGTGGAACACGCTGTGGTCTGCCAGTCTCTGTTCATCATGCCGGTCACCCTCCCCTGATCTTCATCTGTTTCATTCAACCAGTGCAGTTTGTGCCCCAGTGCCACTTGCCATTGAACAGTAAGACAGTACTGACAAACTGACCACTCAATGGTGGGCAGCACTGCACCGCATGGTGCACTGGCTGTAATAATCAACTGGAGAAGGAGGGGCTGGCAGGATCACCAGATAAATTGATCAAAATGTCACAACAGTATGAGTCAGGAGGCCACAGCAAGGTGGATGGATAAGTTAGGTGGATTTAGATTTATAATACCACTGTAATGTGTCAGAAGCATGATGAGTGCCATTATCCAAGGGTACGATGTCATACCCCTGTCTTGCAATGGTCAAATGCTTCTGAAATCTGTTTATAAACATGGTAACCCAGTTGTTATGATATTCTACTTTATTAGATGCCCCCCATGAAATGTCATACAACTGTAGTAACACAAAAAGTCAACAAGAAAAGCAGAAGAACAGCAGCATTGTTGACAGGTGAGCTGCCGGTTAGTTACTGCAGAAGCGAATCACAAGATGAAATCAAACAGATATTCACTCATTATTTCAAAGGTTCAAAGACTGCAGTTGTGTCAGTCAGGTGGTAATGAGCTTCTCTACCTTACCACTATTTGATGAAAAGCCTCAACACAAAAACTGGTACAGTTTGTCTACAGCTAGGTACTGCCAATAAACCAATAAGAGAATGGCATAATGAATGCAAATGACAAAAGTAAACCAGAAGCTGCTCACACATCTTTGGACTGGACCATAAGAACATACGAATTTTGGAAACAGGATATGGTCATTACCTGCAAATGCATCTGTCACATCCTGCTCAATGTGCTTTTCCAAGTTATCAAATGTTTAAATAAAATAAATGTCATCCTTAGTCCTGCCACTCTACTTGTTCACTATACACATTTGTTCCCACTTTCTCATCAAAGGCATACAGTTATCTCTCAAACCCATTTATACAATTTACTATATAAGGCCTTACTAGCCAGAACCAGTGGTAGTCAGAACCAATATTGTAAGTCAGTTCTACATTTAAAGACCCCAAGACTGCCAGAAATAGCAGTACTCAGCTCTCAGGTAGAAGGCATGCCAGTACAACAAGGCGCAGCACTGGTGCCAACTCTAAAGCCAGCCATTTTCCCACCTTCCTGGCCAGGCTGTGGCTATTGTGACCATAAGCCTTGGGAAGGGGACAGGGAGAACCAGAGGCAAAACAGAAGAAACGAGAATGATAAAAGTAGTACTGTCACTTCTCTTAAACCAGCAGTATTTGTTAGTGGAAAAAAAAATATCCTATGGTTTTCTAGTAATAATGAATTTCTGTCAAAATCATCAATATAGCCATTTTTTTTCTTTTCAGTGTATTTCCTTCCTGAACTGTGATATGGGATTTTGAAGTTTTCAAAAGTCTCCATTCTCTGGCCACGCCTACTATGAATAAATTAAACATTTTGGTGTTGTGTTCTGCTGTTTATTATCAGAAATATGTGCTAGCACTCTCCTAATACATCCATACTATGATGTAAATCTAGTATGCAGAGCCAAAAAGTACCCTAGAAGGAAGGAATTTTTTTTTTAAATGCTAGTGGCAGACATCTTTCATGACTTGAGTCATTAATTATAAAATTAATAATAAAAGCTTTAAAAACATTGGTGAGAGATAACAAATATACTTATGTTGAAGCTAATTATGTCAGAAATATATAAATGTTAAATATGATATGCTGACATTTCTTGCTGACTAACAAATAACTGCTGCTTCAAAGATTGTTTTCTTCTGACAACTGGAAGATTTTTCTACCTGATAATATTAAGAGTAATGTGTGGAACAGTGCTTTATTGGAAGCTGATATAACTAGTGTTTGTCCTCTTCATACCTTTATCAGCATTATGGCCTCATTCACTGTCAGCAGTGGCAAATCTGCCACAAGGGGAGTGTCTCTCTTTCATCAGCTGCAATGTCTCTATTAACCCTTAGACTGCTGACAGAATTAGAATGTATAGGTATTTTGGACTGATATATCAGTCCACGGCTCTGCAAGGGTTAATGAAGTCCTAATGCTCATGTTTTAAAGTGACTGCAACCACCAAAGAAGTCTTTATACTTTTGTATGGCTGGACGCCTTTGACAGTATTAATGCATTTATAAAATAGTCATAATATATTAAAAATAATAGATAAATATAAAAATCCTGAACTATTAAAAATAATAATCAGCTGCATAGTCAAGCTGACCAGTTATGCTGAAATGTCCCATCCTGGGACAGTTTTTTCTCAGCCAATCAGGTTGGTGGGCTTGGCCAACTTGTACTGCCAGGTATAAAGTCTTCTGATTAGCAAAAAGAAATGGAAACAGAGTACTTCTGGAATAGAAAGTAACACGTTATTGCATTTAGCAATGAATATTCTCTCCAGGGATGAACTGGCTCTTTGGCAGGAAACCAGTGGAAACCTTGCAAGTCCCAAGTGAAACTAGGCAGGTAACAAAAATCTGCTGTTATTATCAGATGATAATTCCTGCCCGGAAGATAACTGTTAATACTGAAACCACATAAAATAAAGCTTAACAATAAGTAAAAATGGTATCAGTTATCTTCCCCTTACAATATGCATGTATTATTACAGCAGCGGTGGCTCTACATCAGGGCACTTCCCCTGGTAAAAAAGGCTGGGCCCCTTTTGGTGCCCCATGTGGTGCAGAGTTACTCCTATAGCAACAATATAGAGCTACTCCTATAGCATAATATATAGGTGTCCTGACTGCTGATTGTTGTGCCCCACCCATGGTAGCCACCACTGAATGATACTTGGAGGTTGGGCTTACATTGGCCAACACGATGCACGATATCAACACAATGTTAGAATGTTAGCTGCTGGATGGGCTACTGTATTTACGATGTTTCCTGGAAAGTTCCATGGCGATGCCACCTCTTTTCTGTAGCTACAGCACTAGCTGGTGTGTCTTTCTCATGACCCACCACTGAAGCACAGCTGGAGGATGCAGGCATTCACAAAGCACAGCCCCATCTATTCGTTCATGTCTCCCACAAAAACAGACATAACAACAGAGTCTAGCCCACAATCTACAGACACACTTGCTCTGATATCTGCGAGTAATTTGTAAGGTGTGCTTGTATTTTTTAAATGCATTATTCTGGTAGATTGCTACACTCCATGGCATGGTCACTAGTAAAGTGTTCAATGAAAAACATTTGTTATGTAGATGGTATCTGTTACACTGTTGCTAACACCATTTTATTATGCTGTGAAATCCAAAGCAACAACAAAATAAGAGGGTGTAACTGTAGATGCTGTACTACATGGTCACAGCTCTCATCTGTATTATCTGATTGTCTCAAGTCGCTTTAAGTAATATGGCTACAGTACACAGTTACTAGAATTAAAAGTGTTACATTTCATTAAAAAAGAAATAATCTTGACCTAAAAAGCGGCATACAAAACACCATGCCGAGAATTAACAAGAATTACACGAGATTAGTATGTTTTACTGAAAGCATGTTATTTTTGGTGCATGTTCCAAAACACTGCGTCTATCCTTGGTCATTTAGATGAGAGGTCACATAGCTCAACATATAAATAGGCACTTCCCTCTCCGTGGCATTGATCCTGAGGCTCGTTTATAATAATACAAAAACACATGTGTTTCCACCTTAAGCCAACACCTCAGGAACCCTGCAAACAAATCAGCTATAAACTACACGTACACAAGAAAAATAACTCATCCTTTGCATCACTCATCCTGCGATAATACAGCAAGTATCTGGGGGGAAAAGAGAGTACTATAACAATTATCACCTTTATTGGTTTGATAATATCCTGTCCTCAGCACAAACTGTCATTTTCATGAAACCAAGCATGCATTTCCTTTTAAAACAAACACCCTTCTAGCCTCTCACCTAATGGCTAGCAGTTCGTGTAGGAGGTAGGCTGCAGCGGCAAGCAGTGCACCCCCTGTGAGATAGAGGGTTTTCTTCCACCAGGAATCC
Source organism: Neoceratodus forsteri (assembly GCA_016271365.2). Classification (NCBI taxonomy): domain Eukaryota; kingdom Metazoa; phylum Chordata; order Ceratodontiformes; family Ceratodontidae; genus Neoceratodus; species Neoceratodus forsteri. The sequence continues at coordinate 1,549,664,049 of CM057449.1, read as the reverse complement.
GAACCCAGCCCTGACATGATCCCGCCGTAATCCTGCGAAGGAAAGGCGATGATGTACCCATAAACAGAATACTGGTCCTCCGAGCCGCACAGCCCCAAGGAAAAGCTCTGATTCCGGCTTAGATCCACCACGCACGACCTGGACGAGGCAAAACCAACACCCCAGTACATTCTCCGTCTAGTTTGCCCTCTCTGAACGCCAGTCCGGTCTGCATTAATCTGCCCTGGTTGATGATGCAGCGTAAAGGCAAGCCGAGGAAGGAAAAATTTTTAAAACGAGAGACATGTCTCTCTTCTCTGGTCCGAGCAGCAGCAGTAACAGCATCGCTCCGCAGCCGCCTGCAAGCCTTTGTTAGTACCACTAACTGTAAGTGATGTCATTGAGTGTCATTGACTGCCGGTGGTGTAACGAACATGCACACTGAATCCCTTCTGCACCTTGGGAGGAACGACGCTTGACTGTACCGTATCTGTATCTGTTATGGTTTAGATATGATGTATGTATAAAGTGCCACATGCTATTATTTTTAGCCAAAATAACTGTCACAGAGAGCTGTGGAATAAAAATATCATAAAATGGGGGATGGGACAAGGCTATGAGTGAGGCCTTAGATAAATCCAAGCATGAGCAAAGGTAAATACTGTAACTCAGTCAGAAGTTGTAATGTTACAAGTGACTGATGTAAGGTTTTGATCATGACATGGGTGACATTAAGTCCATGGGCCTGGTTTTCCATTAACACAAAGTGGCTTATGCCAGTACAGATCATATTCAATATAAGTAGCTCTGGCTCTCCCTGTGTCATTAGCATGGACCTCATCTACCTATGCCAAATGGGTATGTTTAGAGCGGCAGTGTGAGCATAAGTGGGAAGGGCATGTCCATAGGCACAGGGGATAGTGATTTGGTAAAACCCAGAACCAGTCCAATAATGGAATGGATTAATTCTTGGGTTTGGTGGGTGCATTCTGGTTCCAGAACCCTGGTTGTTGGTCTGGAACCAGCTTGCTGCATTCTGGTACACTGGTTCTTGAGCTATTTTGGTTATGGATGCCCAGTTCCTGGTGCATTTTTGTACCAGAATCAATCCATTCTGGTTCTGATTGCATTTCAGTTCTGGATCAATTCAGTTTTTCACTCATACACCCAGAAAATGTTTACAATTTCCTGGCACAATCACTGTACCACCAGTGAAGGAAGACTTCAGAGCAGGGAAATAAGCAATAACCCATGACAGAGTGTGCAGTTAGTGGGGATTAATCAACACCCTGGGTGCATTGTGAGGTAGGAGGTCGCAGGCCGAGTGTCGTCACAGCACCCAGGGTGTTGATCAATCCCAAATAACCGCAAACCCTAGAGAGGGTTGTTGCGCTTACAACATGGGGTGTCACGACAGGTGAAAAAAGTACGAGGAAACCATGATTAATTGATGAAAATATAGGAACTTTTTATGTGTTCTGCCACCAACAGAACTACTGTGCTACTGATACTGCTGAATTGAGGTACAGTATAGATCCACTGCTGACACTGATGACTTTCTGACCACGAAGCACACAATACACTATTACACACTACACAACATTTAATGTAACACAGGAACAATGCAGTGACATGCTCTTTCATACAGCAGCAATTTCTGCTGCTGTTACCCTGCTTGCTGCTGTGTCTCTCTCGCGCTGTGGCTGCAGCAAGTCTCTCTCTCCCTCCCCACATGGTTAAGCAAGCCATGCCAGGGGAGTGCACTCGGACACATACAGAGAGAGACAGAGATACACACACAGATATGCCCACAGCATTGCACAAACTTGGTTGCCAGCTGTGTCTCTCTCTTTGTCTGTCTCTCTCATGGCACACTACTGTGGTGTCACAGAGCACTCTCTCTCCTCCTCCACACATTTTGGGACAGTCATTACATAAAAAATATGCTTCTATGGCTGCTGTCTGTCTTATACTCCAGCAGCTCTCTCTTCGCTACTCCCAGATCTTTGTGTCTGTGAAAACTAGCAGATATTTTGCAATTTATATGGACAGTTCTGAGCACAGTCAGGAGTAGAGACACACACATACATATGGCACCTTGCCACACTGTTCACTTGCGTGTGCCACTCTCGGTGTGTCTCATTTGCCCTCTCTTCCCTCTGTGGCGGACACTGTTGGTGCAGATTGCATGGGGGGGGGGCTGCCGTGTGTGTATCGCTCGGGAAACCTGGCAGTGTGCTGCTGCAGTATTGTGCAGCTGTCTGTGCTGCAGACTCTCAGTGCCCTCTGTTCTTGTAACCCCCCCCCCCCACAATGGGGACAAACACAGAAATGGCAACTACCCATAAAGAAAGAGAGAGACGAGACAAATCAGTGTTTCTTTGTGTGTCTCTCCCTCCATCTGCTGCATATAGAATGGCTGTACGGGGAGGTACAAGATCTGCAGGGCAGGTGGATGGGAATTCAGGCAGTGTGGCATCCATGTCTGACTCTCACTGTCTTTGTCACAGACACTCGGACCGCACATACTGTCCAATGCCTGATAGCGGGTTGGACCTCTCTCGCACTTGCAGTTTTGTTATGTCAAACCCGCTGTGCTCCAAGAATCCAGAGGAACGGACATGCAGACAGTGACAAGACAGTGCAGCTAAAGGGTATGGAAGGTTGGAATGTGCAGAGATTTGCCCATCTACACTGCAGTTGTCACTGTTTCCACACATGCACTGCATGCCAGTAATGGACAGGGAATACCACAACACACGCCCATCATGAGAGACAGAGATGCAGATAGGACAGTGTTTCAATGATCCATCTCTCTATCCCTGTCTCTCTATTTCTAGCTTTCATAGCTTTATAAATGGCTGCCTTCAACTTTCAATTTCTCAACTACATAACTAGTCCCATACAGCTCAGTGATCCTCCCTGTTGCACCATCACACCAACTGTACATATATGAGGGATTAATCAATGGTCCTCTGATGGCTCTGTACCAATTAGGTACCTGTCTTTCCCTACCCCATGTTATAAGTTTTATTAAACCTTGCCTGAGTTATGTTCTCCCTCTCCCCCACTCCCACCAGTAGCCTGGTCCTTTTACTAACAAAAAAAAAAAAAACAGAGCAATTGCCGGATGCCAATAGTAACCCCACCACCACCACTGCTCCTGGACTCCGTTTAAAAAAACAAAACAGTTTCCTGGTAGTCCAGAGTCCCTTCCCCCTCCTGGTGCTGGTATCCCTAACATTACACTCCCCCCCCCCCCAGAGACTACGGCCAACACTTACCTGCCACTCAACTCTGCTGCTGACCAGCACCTCACACAAGTACAAAACTGTGGACCACTAAGACTGATGTATACAAGTGCCTCCAGCCATGAGATGGTGGCCAGCGCTTACCCTCTGCTCACCTCTACTGTCAGCTCTCATCTGACGCAAGTACAGTCACTTGCATTCCACAAGTAACGTTATTAATATTGCACTTGTGTTAATACAATATCTACAAAGTTACCTGTAGAATGCAAGTGACTGTACTTGCAAGAGATGAGAGCTGGCAGTGGAGGTGAGCACTCAGTGCTGGAGGCACTTGTATACATCAATATTAGTGGTTAACAGTTTTGGAACAATGCCTGTCATCATGAACTATAATTTATTGCCAGTTAGTAAGCAAAAGCCATGCAACAGTATACATGTATGGACCAGAACTGAGGGATATAGTGGTAAAATACTAACCCCAAAGGACATACTATTGACTGACAATCATTGTATTGCTTGAATATCAAGACAAAGAGTAACATGACCATATTAAAAGCCAATAGTTTACCCTGGGAGGGTAAAGGTTTGGTTCACCCATGTGTCGGCGCTAAGAAATACTGTGACCATCATTAGGGCGATGGCACAATGCTGATGGCAAACATCACACCCGGCAATTGTGCCACCTGACCTCCAGCATGCCCAAAGCCCTGGGGCACATTCTGCCTGTTTGCGGGGGGCCGCACTCCCTGTACCCCTGTATTTATATATAATCATCTCCAGCCCAGCATGTTGTGGTGCCCTAATTACGGCACCCACATAGTGGTATACCCAAGGTTTTCCCACTTTATCCTGAAACTGTTCCAGCCAATAACTTGCATTAACCCTTGTCTGAGTTATGCCCACCTCAACCACTACCTTGGTGCCTTTGCTACAAATACAGTTCCTTGGTGCTAATAGTAGCCTCTCCTGCTTCTGGACCCCATTTAAAAAAATTCCCTGGTAGTTCACTGACCCATCCAGGTATCCCTAACATTACACCCCCACCCTTTGCTTACCTCCACTGCTGGCTGCCATCTCATGCAAGTACAGTCTCTTGCTTTATACTGTTGCAAAAGTAGCCAAAATACATTTTCCAAGACCCACTTTTACTGTCTTTCAAACAACCACCAAACTTATCCAGCTTGATTGTCAGGAGCAAACTTATACCTGATTAGAACAGCAAAACATTAGTAGGCACTAAGCCCTGTGATATTCTAAAATGTGAAACATGTGAGCACATATCCACTGCAGATTGTATTAACACCCTCCCCCTACCAAACAAGCAACTCAAGATAAGGAAAACTATACGTTTGTATTCCAGAACACTGTATATTACATCCAGTGGAAGAACTACCCACATGCAGGCTACAGCATGTAGGTAAAACCAAGCAACCCATCTGAACCTGCATGAACTCACACAGGCACACCATAAAGGAGAAAAATACTAGAATGCCAGTGTGATATTATTTCTCTCAGTTTGATCACTCCATCTCTGATCTCTCTGTTCTACTTTACAAAGGCCACTTACAGGAAAACTACATCCTCATATCTTGTGAGTGTTATTTGTTTCCATGTCAACAGACAACCCTTTTCGTGCAGCTGTTAGGGATTTATGTGATTGCTTAAGTTTATTTCCACTGTTATACTAGTCTCTGTAACTATCCTGGGGGTCTTCATTTTCTGGTTGTTGAAATCTCATTGTCCCTGAAAGTTGCATTACCATATGTGAACATGATGTGTCAGCACCCTTTAGACTCTACAGTATGCCTGTCTGCTCAATTAGAGTTCAACAATGCAACTTGCAGCAAGATGTGAAATACTACATTTACCTTCAGTTAGCTTTGCAAACTGTCTAAGTTGTAATGCAGGGTTTTTCCCATTAAACTGCACTCAATTTGTGTGCTTCCTGGGAGCTTTTTCAGGATATTTGTACTTTCAGCATAGTGATACACGGTATAAATGGTTGCTGTCACATCATGTTCTCATATGCTAATACAACTCTCATGGACAATGAGATTTCAACAACCTTAAAATGGAGTCCCCCATGATAGTTATGGGGTACTAGCATGAACAATGAAAACAAACTAAAGCAAACATGTATACCCCAAACACCTACAGGAAAAGAGTTGTCTGTTGACATGGAAACAAATAAAATTTACAAGATAAGAGGGTGTAGTTTTCCTTTAAAATATACACAAAAAAGGCATGCTTCAGAGCTCAAATTTATTAATATTTTGAACACTAATAATAAGTAAAAGTCTAATTAAATATTCATTAGCATAGAAAGCCCCTAATTGGCTACTGGATTGATTATTAATGTCTTAGAAAGGACTGATTCAGATACCAACTGACACTGTGCAGCACACAATCTCTTAAACATAAGATGTACTCATGCTGCACTGCTCCCACCACACTGTTCAAAGCTGTAAAAGTAGGAAAACCTGAAAAAATTAAAGTTGTTTTTGAGATTGGATTAATAGCCTCAGTAACAAGCTCAAAGCTGGTTATTCCTTGGATTGAGTGGCTGGCGGTAGGTGTCCCCCCCAAGTGATTGTTGACTACAGATGCAGACAAGCCATCAGAGCCCTGCAACAAGGGAAAAGTCCATCTGGCTGTGGAACTGCAGGCCATACAGGCCTTGTGCTTTTGTGCAGCTATGCATACAGATGCGCAGGGCCCTCTGGGCCCTTTGCCAAGGGGACAATCCTCTTCACTCTATGGTTACTTATTTTTTTCTAAAATACTTTTTAGTAACAATATTTTCACTTTTGTATTTTTCATCCCGAATACATGTATTTTGCTTTCGTATGTTTTACTACCACATCATGAAAGCGATTCTCACAAAAGGGATTTTCACATGTTAGTGAAAATGTTCATTAGAGCAAATGTTTGAAAGCAAAACATTTTCATTAGACAGTGATTTTCAAGTGGCAAAAGCGATTTTTGTTCCGTGGATTTTACTAATGCAAAAATCCAGCCAACCATAGAATGTCAGTTTTTTTGAACTATGCATGCTCAGAAAATGGGACAGTTTTTAATTGATATTTCAAAAGTATGCATTTGAAACTTCAAACTTTTGAAAGCGTGCAACTTGGGCCAGACTCTATCAAACCTGTAAATTTCATTCTTTAGCTACAGGAGAGCAAAAAATGTCTTAATTTGCGTGAATTTTAGTGTTTTTGCACTCTGTTACTTTGCCACCCCTTGAACAAAGTTACACAAACCTTTCAGGATCTAGAGACCCTAGCTCAGACTCAGTGCCTACCAAATTTGGAGCAAATTGGTTAAACAGGTGCAGAGTATTAAGGTGCAAAAATTGGGGTCTAACATAGGGATGCTTACTCAAACCTAATATACAGCATGCCTGTGCCTGTATTTTATATACTGTAGATACAGTATATTATAGTGGTGCAGCAGTGTCACTGTAGTTAGGGTTCAGCAGGCTGTTTAATGTTAAACCCATAGCTCTGCCACTGTTCAATGGATTTTTGCAAGCATGGTCTTGGGAGCAGGGTCTCTTGACTTGCCAAGTTTTGTTTCAGTCAGATGTGTGGATTCCGAGATCCGGACAGTGAAAAAAATAAAGGATTTTTTCCTGCTTTTTTTTGTCATCACCTAGCACCCAGATGGTTTGGAATTTTGCTCTGAAATTTTCAGGGTCTAAAGGGCTTTGGTCAGAGTGATGCTTTTCACTAATTTGATGAAAAAATTTTAATCCATTCCAGAGTTATAAGGATATGAAATTTTGGTTCTGAGCACGCTCAGTACAGTAATTCTGGATAGCTGTTTCATACAAAAAAAGAATTTGGCCCATACAAAAAAGATTCTGTTTTGTGTGGGGGAGAAATCTTTTCTCGTGAGAAAAAAATATTTTTTTGTATGGCCACCATCTTGTTTCTGTCCCCAAAAAACATTCTTTTGAAAACCCATAGCATTTTATTCTGCAGAGACATCAACACATGTATCTTGCTAATCAGGCCCCTGTTAGGTGGATTCTGCAGTTAGTCTTTGGAAAAATCACCCAAAAACGTGTTTTTTGTGTCGCGAATATCTTTTTTCATATGGCCATACAAAAAAAGAACAGGGACATATGAAAAGAAGATTCCCTTCATATGAAAAAAAAATTTGAACTTAATTTTTATGTTTGCTTGCATGCATGTGCAAGAAACATAGTGCCACCATATGAGTTTTTGTAGGTGTGCCTCCCACACTTCTAATGCCCTGCTCCCTTTTGCAGGCACAGCTGCACCACGCCAATGAATGTCAGAGCTGTCTGTGACAGCCCTTCATTGCAGTGGTGTACAGTTGAAAGCAAATAACCACTGCAATCAACAGTGGTAATGTGTAGGCAATTTGCATACTGCCGTTGGCAGGTAATTTACATACTGCCATCAGCAGTATGCAAAGTGCCTACACTCTGCACTACATCTGTAGCTGTGATAGACAGCTCAGTTTTTGTCCAATTCCCCCCCCAAGTAGCACACTGGAGCCCACCCCAGCATGCTCATGCGCTCCCCCACACCAGATGGCCAACGGGGGTGCTCAATCCCGTCCGGCTTCTGCCCCCCAAACAGACTTCCGGTGCCACGCTGGGAGCCCACCACAGCATGGCAAAAGTACATATGGCCGATGGGTGTGCCCAGTCCCCTTCAGCTCCACTGGCTCCCCACCAAAAGAAAGTTCCAGCTGCCACGCTGGGAGCCCACCCCAATGTGGCAAACAGTCCCACGTAGTCTAAAAAAACATGAAACCTGTAAAAAAAAAAAACAGTCCCTCGTTGACTGTCTGCCCCTCCCAACCCAGTACTCCACCTCTGCAGCACCCACCCATACTTACCTCTGGAGGCCGCGTGACAATTTTCGTGGACTGGGAACAAGTCTGCACTCGTCAAAGCTGACCGTGAACTGAAGAAATGCCGGTAAGCTGTATAATGCAATACATTTTTTTTTCAACTTTGGTGCATATCTTGGCCATTTTTGGGAATTTTTTCACCAAATTTTCAACATGGGGTTCCTGGGGACCCACCTCATGAATTCAGTCATTGTCATTTTGTTATTCGGTCCCGAAAGGTGATTTCACAGTCACTGTGGGGAACCACCTTTTGGGACTGAGTAACGAAATGTCAGTGTCACAGTTCATGAGGTAGGCCCCCAAAACCCTATGTTGAAAATTTGGTGAAAATATTCCCCAAAATGACTGTTTTACGAGGGTGCATTGCGCCGTTCCTATGCATGCTCGTAACTTTGAGAACTTTTTATATTTTCAGTCCAGATTTTCAATATTGCCATTTAACCACACCTCCTTATGAACAGTATAGCTGTCATTTTTCATATCATGCCCAAAATGTGTTTTCGCACATGTAGTGCACATTAGCGTGGTCAGTGTGCAAAATCAATGTTTGGGACACATTAAGAAAATCACAGTGACACTGGTCATGAGCAGAGGTGGTAAAATGGCTATGTTGAAAATTTGGTGACAAAAGTCCATAAAATGACTCTGTCAGCAGCGTGCATTGCGCAATTTCCATGCACCCTAGTAAGTTCACGAATTTGTAATATTTTCAGTCCAGATTTTCAACATTGACATTTTTCCACACCTTCTTATGAACAGTACAGCTGTCATTTTTCACACCCTGGCCGAAATGTGTTTTCGCACTTCCGGCGCAGAATAGCGCAGTCACTGTGGGAATTTAATGTTCGGGATAGATTACGAAAATCACAGCGACACTGTTAATGAGCGGAAGTGCAAAAATGCCTATGTTGAAAGTCTGCTGTAAAAAATCCCCAAACTACTTACATTACGGGTGTACATTGTGCAGCTCCTACGCACACTCATGACTTCACCAATTTTTGTTTATTTTCACTCCAGATTTTCAACAATGCAATTTTTTACACCTCCTCATGAACAGTACACCTGTCACTTTTCATATCCTGTTTGAAATGTGTTTTTGCACCTGCGGTGCCAAATGGTGCAGTCGCTATGCAAAATCACCTTTCACGTAATGAACTGATAGTGCCACTGTTCATGCGGTGGGGTCACAAAAAACCCATGTGGAAAACTTGGAGTAAAAATACCAAGACACTCCCAGGGCATTAGGGTTTTCAACCATAACGCCCTACCTTGTAGGGAATGACAGGCGTCAGGGGTGTGACTTGGGAATGTCAACGGTAATGCTCATGCCATTTCACCCCCACCCCCACCCTGCAGCCAGTGGCAAGCATCGAGGTGTGCCTTGGACCCTTGGCCCCCAGAGTTCACCCCATTCTCCTATACTGCACCCATTTCAGCATATTTCCTTATGGAATGAGGCGAATGTAAAGGCGAAACACCCCAAGGCACACCTCGACACTTGTCAGTGTCTGAAGGGTAGGGTGAGATGAAATGTCGTGACCGTCATGGGTGATGAGCCAAAAGCACACCCCAATGCCTGTGCATCTCTGCAGAGTGAGGGTGGACTTGGCATCACTTCAATACTTCAATGCCAGTCCTATACTGCATCTGTCTAACTCCTGCACTTCCACTGCTAATGCCAGCAAGCAAACATTTGGCATTGACAAATGCTTGTTTTCACATTCTTTTTCATATGAAGGAATCTTTTTTTCATATGAATGATACATCACCAAAACAGATTCCTTCATATGAAAACAGAATTTCGACTTAGTTTATTTCCTCACATTTACATAGAAACATAGACACATAGAATTTGATAGCAGATAAGGACTGCTTGGTCCACCTAGTTTGCCCATTTCCTTACCTTTTTTTTTTTTTTTATACTTATCTTTTATTTAGATCAGAGAAAATGTTCTTTTCCACATGAACATTAGATTATATATCACAGCAGTCAATCCTGTTCATTTTATACATCTTTTGTCTTATCCATTTGATACATTGTTTATCAAAGTATATATGTTGCATAGATGTTTGTTTCACATATATTAAATATTTTCTCTTGTCTGTTACTTTATAACCAATGAAAAAGAAACTGTTAAAGCTCAACTCCAACATATAGTAATAAATTGGTCACCTCTAAAAAATCGTCTGTCTACTGTGCATATAGCTTCTAAGTGCTATCTGTCTTCTCCTCTGATTTGGTAATTCCCTTTTAGGTCTTATTTTTCCCCCCTTCTCCTTCCCCATTCATCCTTCCAACTATTTAATCAGGTAGTTTACATAGATACATAGACAGTGTCAGCAGATAAGGGCCTATGGCCCACCCAGTCTGCCCATTTGAGCTTGTAAGTTCAGTTTATGTTTTCCTAGAAGTCTGTTGCCCGTTACCCCTGACCTACAGAATTCCTTTATGTCTATCTCATGCATTCTTAAATCCCATGATTGTTTCAGCCCCCACCACTTCCTCTGGCAGGGTTTTCCACTTGTCCAAAACCCGTTCTGTGAAGAAATTCTTCCTCATGCTTCCTCTGAATCGTCCTCCTCCAACTTCATCCAATGCCCTCTAGTCCTGGAACATCTTTTCACTTAAAAATAGTGTATTCCTGCCCCTGTTCCTCCCTGTAAGATACTTGTATGTCTCTATCATATCCCTCTCTCCTCCTCTCCCTTCAGGGAGTACATGTTCAGTTCCTTCAACCTGTCTTCATAGGACTTGTGATGCAATTCATGCACCATCTTTTGTTGCCCTCCTCTGAACCTTCTACCCTGTCTATGTCCTTACATAGGTATGTCTCCAGAACTGTACACTGTACTCCAGGTGGGGCCTCACTAGTGTCTTGTATAGTGGAATTATGACCTCCCTTTTCCTGCTGGTGATGCCCCTGCCTATACATCCCAGCATCCTATTTGCTTTACCTGCTCCTTGTCACACTGTTTCCCTACCTTGAGGTCATCAGAGATGATAACCCCAAGATCTCTTTCCTGCTTGGTGCATGCTATATCCTCACCCCCAACTGATATATTGTGCCAGGGTTTTGTGTCCCATATGCATTATCTTGCACTTCCTTGCATTGAATTTCAACTGCCAAACCCTGACCATTCTTCAAGTTTCTGCAGGTCCCTTCTCATTCTGTCTACACCCTCTGGTGTGTCTACTCTGTTACAGAACTTTGTGTCATCAGCGAACAGTGAAATTCTGCCTTCTAGGTCCTGCGCCAATGTCACTGATGAAGATGTTGAATAGGACAGTCCCAGCACTGATCCCTGTGGTACCCACTGGTCACTCTTCCCTCTGTGGAAGTGACAGCCATTACCACCACCCTCTGTGTCCTGCCACCCAACCAGTTACCTACCCACCACACTACTGTCCTGCCCACACCCATATTCCTCAGTTTGTGTAATAGTCTTCTATGTGGCACAGTGTCAAAGGCCTTGCTGAAGTCCAGATAGGCCATGTCCACTGCCCTCCCCAATCCACCTCCCTAGTCACCCAGTCAAAAATTCAATGAGGTTGGTCTGACACGGCCTCCCCTGGTGAAACCATGCTGCCTTGGGTCCTGTAGTCCATTGACAACCAAATGTTCCACCAATCTCTCCTTCAGTAGTGCTTCTCATGATCTTCCCCACTACCGAGGTGAGGCTGACTGGTCTGTAGTTCCCTGCTTCCTCTTTGTTCCCACTTTGGTATAAAGGGGACTACATCTACTGTCTTCAGTCTTTGGGTACCTCCCTGTTTCCAGTGATTGGCTAAACAGGATAGCCAGAGGTTCAGCCACCACCTCTCTTAGTTCTTTAAGGACCTAGGGTGCACCCCATCTGGCCCATTGCTTTATCAACTCTTATTGCTTCCAGTTCCTTCAGGACCCTTTCTGGTAAAAGGGACTTGTGTCCATTTCTGCACCATTCTCACCCCTTGTACTCCCTTCAGACCCATTACCCTCCTCTTCCTCAGTAAAGACTGAGCAGAAATACCTGTTCAATATGTCAGCTTTACTGTTGTCATCCTCCACGCGGCCCCCATCCTCCCCCTTCAGTCTCACTATCCCTCCCTTTGTCTTTCTTTTTTCACTTACATACCTGTAAAAGGTTTTGTCCCCTCTACCCACTGATTTTGCAATGTGTTCTTCTGTCTGAGCTTTGGCTTCCCTTACTGACCTCCCTGCCTCCCTTTGCTTCTCCTGGTACTTCTCCCTATCCCCTTCTGCCTGTGTCTTTTGTATTGTTTGAATGTAATCTTTTGGCTTTCACTTTCTTTGCTACCTCTTTGGAAAACCATAATGGTCTCCTCTTCCTTTTCCTCTTGCTAACCTCGTAATGCATAATTCTGTTGTTCTTGTAATCCCCATTTTAAATACTGCCCACTGTTCCTCAACCCCTGATTCCTGTCCCATTCCCTTAATGCCTCTTTCAAGTATCTCCCATTTTCCCAAAGTCTGCCCCCTAAAATCCAGGATACGTGTTTTGTGTGGTTTGGTTCTGCTCTTTCTGTGATTTCAAACCACAATGACTGGTGGTCACTTTCCCAGGTGCTCCCCACTGTTACCCTATCACACTGTCCCTGTTTGTGAGCACAAGGTCCAGTATTGCCTTCTGCTAAGTTGGTTCCATGACCAGTTGCTTGAGGAAGGCACCCTGAAGGAGTCCAGGATAAATCTGCTCCTAGTTGATGCTGCTGCTGGGATGCTCCAGTCCACTTCTGGAATATTGAAGTCTCCAACCAGTACTACTCACCCTTGTCTGCCATCCTTGGATGGCTAGCATCAGCTCCTTATCTGTTTCTTCCTCCTGGGCTGGTGGTCTATAGACACATCTGTGCGGATGCTGTCCCATTTTCCTTTCCAGCTAACCCACAGTATCTCTCCTCCATTTTGTTCCTCCTGGATCTCTGTGGCCTTATATCATTTTTCACATACAGTGCCACTCCTTCTCCCTTCCTGCCTGCTCTGTCTCTTCTGAATATGTTGTAGCCAGGTATGGCCATCTCCCAGTCATGGTTATCATTACACCAGGTTTCAGTGATGGCCACAATGTCCAGGTCTGACTGCACCATGACAGCCTCCAGATCTTCCATCTTGTTGCTAAGGCTCCTGGCATTTGCACACATGACTTTCCATGATTTGACTTCCCTAGACTGTTTCACTGTTCTACTCCAGCCCCTTCCTTGGTTGTCCTTTATCCCTGGTTCTCCTTGCTGTCTGCCCTTCTGCTGAATTTTGCCCCTTTTCTGCCTATCCAACTCTTGGGCACTAATCTCCATCTTTTGCACACTGATTTGCAGAGATAGCCACTCCTCTGGTTCACTGGTTCCACTGCTAGCTGTGGGGGGTGAGCAAGTAGGTAAGCTCCTTGCTGGCCTGCCACCCCACTTTGCTAGTTTAAATGCTTGTCAATGTAGCATTTAAACGTATCATTGAGTGCTTGGATTCCCCTCCAGGATGGATGCAGGCCGTCAGGCTTGAACAAACCTCCATCCCTCCAGGTGGGTCCCCAGTCACCAATGAATCAACCCTTCCTCACAGCACCAGTTCTTCAACCATGAGTTAAAGTTCCTGGTGCATGCACCCCTATGCTCTCCCTTGCCTCTCACAGGTAGTACTTCTGAGAAAGTGACAGAAGTAGCTACTTGCTTGAGACCCCTCCCCAATTTCCTAAACTCTTCCTGAACTTCCTTTGGCTCCCCATTTGCCAGGTCATTAGTACCTAAGTGGATAATGACATCCAGCTCATCCTCCCGTCTTGCCTTCCCAGTCCCCAGGATCTTCCTTCCATCCCTCCATGCCGTGTCACCTGGTAGGCACCTCCCTCCTGTCCTCCCTCCTGTGTTCCTAGCTGGATCCCTCTTATGATGGAGTCCCCACCAGGATTCACTTCCTCCTCCTCTGGGGTTCACTGCTTTCCCCAGAGGTCACCTCCTTGGCTAACCTCCACATCCTTTCCTTCCACTTCTCTGGGTACCCATTTGGTTGTCTTCGTTTGCCAGTGTGGTATATGAGTTCTTGAGTGGAATAGGATCTGGGATGTGCCTCTGCCTGACCGCTCTAACCCTCCCTGAGCCTACTGTCATCCAAGTGCTCCTTGTTCTTGGCATCCTTTGAGGCAGTTGCATTGGACTGGGTGGTCTCTGGATAGGGGTGATGGTACTCCTGACCCAGTTTACTTCCACTCTGAGTCTGGCTACCTCATCCAGCAGTCAAGAGAGATGAGAGAGCTTCATATAGCAGCCACTTTGTCCACTGGTTTTGGAATTTGGATGTTTGTCTTCTGAGTCCCATTGTGATCCTCTTCATTCTCTGAATTTCCATAACTATTTCTCTCCACTCTCCTACAGTCGGTTCAGGTCTCAGCCATCTCCTTGTTACCACTTTAAGGGCAGCAACAACTAAAATGCCCCAAAGTTGTCTTTAATCCTTCCCTTTCATTCCTACAGGGTGTATTCCCAAGACTAAGTGCTCCGGATTGGACGGTGTAGGTGTCATATACACCTTTGATATGTGTCCACCCACCTGTCTCCAAAACTCTTGTATCTCTGGACACAACCAGAAGATATGCACCTGTGAGGCCTTGGCTTCCCCACACCCCCACCAGCATATGCTAGTCTCACCTCCAGGCCCGTGTACTGCCTGTGCTGTGACCATAATGTATCTTGTTTGAATTTTCCAGCCAAATTCTCTCCACACTGGAGAAGTCATTATGCGCATGTGTTCACCCAGACTAATTCCCATTGTTTGTTAGTGCTACCCCTAAGTCTCTTTCCCATTTAACCTTTATGTATGCTGAGGTAGACTGAGTATCTACTATGTAGCTTGTATAAAGAATGGAGATAACTTGTTCCCCATTTGGTGAAGCCCAGATTTTGTGCAATACTGTATCCTCACTCATCTCCAACCCCTCTTTTCCCAACTTCCTTCTCATATCTTGTATATAGTTCCTAATTTGATAAAACCATATTCAATCCTTTTCTTCCCATTTAAATTTTTGTTTAGCAGCTTCGAAAGACATCATGGTTGACCCTGTGAATAACTGCCCTGGGGAAACCATTCCTCTTTGTACTTGTCTTTTGTACCAGTTGTCTTGTTCTGCTGGTGTAAAATGTGTATTATATGCAAACCACCTATATCTCCACATCTGTTTCTGTGTGTTTCCCTTCTTAGTTCCTCTACTACACCCTTCTAGTACTGCTTTAGTTCCAGTATAATTTGATTTTAAGTATTTGTCCCCCTCTCCCCTGCACAAGGCTGCACACACCGGAAGGTCTGAGTGTTCATGTATATCTATCTTTTCCAGAGTGCGTCATACTGAGGGTTACCCCATAACAAAGCTATCCTCATCTGGGCCGCACACCAGTATCCAAGAAGATTTGGCAATGCAAGTCCCCCTTCAGCTTTCAGGAGATACAGCAAGTTTCTCCTAATCCTAGGGTGTCCCCTTCCCCAGATAAAGTCTAAGAACATCCTCTGCCATTTATCTATTTCTCCTTTTGGAACACAGCAAGGTACACATTGAAATAAGTATAATAGTCATGGCAAAGCATTCATCTTCAAGGACTGTACCTTGGCATGAAGTGTCAGCAGCAGAAAAGCCCATCTCCCAAAATCTTTCTTTAACTAGGCTATCAGAGGTGGTAGTTCAGGTTAAATAGTTGTGGGTTGACTGTGCCCAGCTTTATACCTAAGTATTTAATACACTCCCTATCCCAATTCATTGGGTATTTGTCTCTAATATTTGCTGAACTAGCATAATTAAAACTGAGCACTTTAGTTTTTGATTTGTTCAGGGTGTATCCAGATATAGTTGAATAAAATTCATTTACTGTATTTCACCATTTTGAAGCTGCCCCCAAATAGTAGCTGCACCTAAAAATAGATTTATTAGTAGAAACTGCCCCCGATTTGTATCCGTGGCTTCTAAGGAGTGCAGATCGTAAACACTGAAATAGTAAGAACACTGTTTTGTACTGCAGGTAGTCCTGTGCATTTTACCAAGTTCTACTGCCAGACATCAAGTATTTAGGAGTGTTAAGATTTACTGCTTACTGATTCTGTGGTTGTTCATTTAGCTCCTTTGTGTTAAACTGCTGTTCCTGTTCCTCCTGCCATTCTTCGCATGTGCAGTCCACTCGGCACCCCCTCCTTCCCCCATCTTCTTTGCTCTCCATTCCTGAATCCAGTTTTGCTGCCTGTAGACTCATTCATATTATTTTTCCTTAGCTGCCTGCTCCAGTTTCACCCCACCCTCCTCTTGACCCAGATGCTGTGGGAGCTACATTGAACAGCAGCAATGTCAGTTAGTGGTTTGGGCACTTTTTGGATCTATATAATACAGTATGTGGATGGCAGCCTGTGGGGTTTCATAATGGAAGCCATCCTTGATCAGTAGCCACCCCGGTTTAGAAGCCGCAGCTCAAACTGGAAAAATGCTGTAGAAGCCATGGCTTCTAAATGGTGAAATACAGTATTTTGAGCACTTTGTCCATAGTCGTGTCTGGGTTACTCACATACAAAAGCATGTTGTCAGCATACAATGCCAGTTTATGTTCTACCCCTCCCACCTTAATTCCTGTTACTTCTCTACTTTGCCTTATGGCCTGAGCCAATGGTTCGATATATAAGGCAAATAACAATGGTGACATAGGACATCCTTGTCTGGTGCCCCTGCCAACTTAAAATTAGAAGATATGTGGCCGTTAGCGCTAACATAAGCATTGGCTCCCTCATAAAGCCTAAAAATCCCTCTCTGAAACTCCTCTGGCAGCCCAAACTGGGAAAGGACCTCTCCCATGAAACTCCAAGACACCTTGTTGAATGCCCTTTTGGCATCTAAACTCAACAGGACTGAGGGTATTTTTGTCTTAATAATTTGATCAATTATATGAACTGTTCTTCTTGAATTGTCCTGTGCCTGTCGCCCTGGGACAAACCCTATTTGATTCAATTGTATAAGTCCCAGAAGGACTTGTTGGAGCCTCCCAGCCCATATGGCTGTTAAAATCTTATAGCCATTATTCAATAGTGAAATTGGACTATATGAGGGGCATCTGGTTGGGTCCTTTCCCGGCTTGGGCAGCACTGAGATAATTGCCCTGGTCCAGGATGGTGGCGCATATCCCCACTCTCCCATCACCCCTTTATAAACTTTCATTAGTAGGGGTTGTACCAATTCCCTAAAGGTTTTATAAAATTCTGGGGTAACGCATCTGTTCCTGGGCACTTTCCTGTTTTTAAATTCCCAATTACTTCCTTCAATTCCTCTGTCCCAACAGGTACAAGTACTTTTCCCCCTGCTCTCTTAATTTCGGTAACCTGAGACCATTCAGAAAATTAGTCACCTTCTCTTTAACTGGTTCTGGGTCAGATTTATGGAATTTGGCATAAAAATCTCTAAAGACTTCTACTATTTCTGGGATCTGGGTCTCAAATTTTGCCATGCTAGGGTTTTGTATAGAATTTATACAAGCTCCTGTCCTTTGCCCCCTTAGACATCCTGCCAATAACTTTAAGGCCCTAGATCCTCCTTCGTAGTATTTCTGTCTCATGAATAGTAACTGCTGCTCCACCTGATAATCCATAATGTTCTGTAATTCCATCTTAAATTGTTTTAACTCCTCTGTCCTTTCCTTACTTATTTTTTCTTTTTGCATGTCCTCCAGGACCTTTGTTTGTGCTGTTATTTTATCCCTTTTGGCTTCCCTTTCTTTTTTCTTCTTAGAAGATATTTCCATGAATTTCCCCTCAATACTGCTTTCACAGCATCCCATAGAATAGCTGGGGATATCTCCTCTACATCATTCTCCTTTATATACTGCTTATACATATCTGTGATAGTATCCTTTACTTTCTCATCACCCAGAAGTGAAGCATTTAGCCTCCAAAAAGTATTTTTCCTTATATTATTAATTTTTATTTTCATATAAATGGGAGCTTAGTCTGACATAACGAAGTCCCCTATCCAGCTATCATGGATCTTGTTTATATCCTCCTTAGGGAGTATGAAGTAATCTAATCTGGAATACATTTGATATTGGGCTGAATAATGTGTGTAATCTCTCTTACTCCCATTCATTGCCCACCACACATCCACCATACCCAATTCCATTAGTAGTTTGGCAACCTTTCTAGCTATTTTGTGTTCTTTTCTAGGGATCCTGGATGTGGTATCCACCTGTGGATTCAGGGTTAAGTTTACATCTCCTCCCCCCATAAGCAACTCCTCTCCCCATTCCTGGAGTTTTAATAAAAATGTTCGGTATTCTTCATACCTTGACCCCGGTGGGAAATACACTGATGCTAATGTAACCTTTTTACCCATTAATTGTCCTTTCACTAAAACATATCTACCTTCCTTATCTCTTAGTACCCCTTCTTGTTTAAATTGTACCTTATTTTGCAGTAGTATAGCTACCTCCTTCTACGTTCTTTCTTGTAAGATGCAGCAGCCACCTCCTGGAACCCAAATTTGGCTAACTTGGCATGCTCTGATGCTGACATATGAGTTTTCTGGAGTAACAAAACAGCAGGCTTTGCTCTTTTAACAAGAGCAATTACTTTACTTCTTTTAACTGGGTTTGTAAGACCTCTAACGTTATAAGAACATATACAAGTATCTGGGCTAGCCATTATGTATCATTAAGCAATATCCTGAATATGGGATGCTTTACCCCCGTCTCGAAACTGTTTCCCATATTTCTTCCTTGCACATTTCTGACAGACCTTGTGACCTATAAACATTTTAACCACATAATTATTACATCACAACAACAACTGTGACTTGTAAATCAACATTGCTTATCAATTATTGTGACTTCCAAAATTGGGAATCCAATTCTCTGGATTCCTATTCCCCTCCTTTTCCCAGACAATGTTCGGAAGGGAAAAGGGAGGATGCAATCTTGTTCCTTCTATTAGGAACTCCTCTCCTTGACCAGTTGTTTTTGTGTCTGGTACCTATGTAACCCCTTAAGTTACTAGCTTGTCAATATAAAACAAGTTATGATCAGCCATCATCCACACTTTTCCAAACCCTTATCTCTATTCTTTAATGATTCAGAGAGAGAAAGTCATTTTTCCCCTGTGTTTATACTTTTTCCCCCCCAACTTCAAACCTTTACTTACTGTGGAGCCTGCGTGATGTGAGGAGGTTACTCCATAAGGCGATCCGAAGGCTAGCCCTAAACTTCCATCTCCCTGCCCTCCCCCCGAACCTCCCCAACCCGCACCATTTTTACTATCATTTAACCATTGAGACGAGTCAGTATATTTGTTTTGGTATTCCCATTTATTGATTGTCCCTGTATAGTCCCACGGCGAGAAGGGGTAGCCACCAACCACTCATTTTCCTTTCGACAAGCATAAGCCCATCTTTATATATATGCACTGTTTACACTCCAGGAGCTTAAGAGATATTTGAGGCCCTGCCCTTGGATTCCAGGAGGGTGAGCCCCTCTTAGCCCCCCGAGACATAACCGCCTCTCTCCCACTCCATTAAGTGTTCTTATCATCTAAGAGAACCAGTGGCGGCCTCCCCCCCCCACATCAGGACCCCAGCAACCCTTCCAATAGTGTATGTCTCACAACACTTCTACTCTCCTTTTTGCAGGTCCCCAAGGTTCCACAAGTGAGCTAGGAAACCAACCCAAGGCCCACCTCCAGATACCCAGAAACCCCCCCGTCACCGCAAGCTCCTGTTTCAAAACATGTTACCATATATCCACAGCATCTAGTCTAGTTCTCATTTTACCTACAGCTTTACCAATCCCCTCCTGCCTCTACAATAATTTTTATTTTCCATTCTGCCTGTTTCAGTTCAGATCGCTCTTTATAGTTCCTTTCCCCTTGTGCTCTCTCCACAGGTCACCCCAACATTTTCAGGAAACAGCTTTTATGGTTAAAGTTTGCCAAAGTTCTCCTACCACACCGACATTTTTAAGTGTCCTCATTCTTCGAGTTTTCTTCTAGTCCTTGTTTTTCACCTTCTTCTCTATCTCATTTGGTTATAGACCCCTTTTCTTCTCGGCTTTTCTCTGAGAGCTTGCACCACATGCCTAAGAACCCTTTCTCCCTGTTGGTCCCATGCCTTTTGGTTCCTCCAGGAACCCAAGCTCTGTTCTTAAGTTCCTCGAACTTCTCCAGTACCCCCACTTTCTGCAAAGAAACTCCCAATGATTCCAGCATTTCCTTGGCATCTGCCAATTCCTAAAACCGCCTGGGACCCTTCTCAGTCATTATTCGAATCCTTGCTGGGTATTCTAAGAAAGCTTTCACTCCCTTCTGTTGAAGTTGTTGAATTATTGTGAGTACTTGCCGTCTCTTAGTTAACAGCTGTGGAGTATAATTTATTTTTTTTTTTGCAATTTGTTTCTATGCTCCCTGCCTCCAGACTCTCTCCAGCATGGGCAACTCGGTCATCAGGGTTATCCCGTCCTGCCTGAAGCATGGTCCACTCCATTTTCTGGTCGGGGGCTATCCCCACAATCCACGCGGCATACCCAAGCCCCCCAGGTCTGTGTCCTCCGGGGAAGGACCGCCTACTCCTCTGGCGCCCTATCTACAGAATTGGTATGTAGCCTTCTGGGAGGGATCTACTTAGCAGGCATCCTTCGCCCAGCCCATGGGCGTAGAGGCCAATGCCACAGGTCCCTCCTACTGGAGGGGAGGATTTTTAACTTAGATTTCCTCCCCAACGATGGCAGTGCAATGTCGCCCAGCCTGTTACGTGCATGCTCTTGCATACGTCCAGAAGGCGGTCACCCAACATTGAATCCCTACTTTAGGTCTTGCGACGGTGGTACACCCAGCCATCACTAGGTGTTGCCACGTGCGCAGGACAATCCCCCTATCCCTCCCCAGGAGAAGTGAGCAGTCCTCTGACACTCAATCGTCTCCTCTCCCACTGACCCCCAGTGGCCTGGGCTCATTCCCGAACCCAGGTAGCCGGTGTGGCGCGAGGTGTGGTGTCCAGCGCCTCAACCTTCAGTGCTACCGGGCTAGCAATGGAGTATAATCTTGATCGAAAAAAAGTCTCACGTCCCCAAAATTAATAATTTTTCTTGACCAAGCTAGACTCTGGATCTCTTCTTTGGTTCTGAAATCGAGAAATGCTAATACTATGGATCTTGGATGTGCTTTTGGGTCTCTAGGCTTAGCTGTTAAAGATCTATGCACCTTAATTATACCTAACTCTTTTTCTTTGGGCAGATCCAGAATCTCTTTCAAGAAAGAATCAATAAAAGTCAACATGCTGCCCGTTTCTGTCTCTGCCAGTATGCCATGTATTCTAATATTGTTTCTACGATTTCTGTTCTCCAACTCTTCCATTTTTTGTTCTAGGTATTGCGACCGCCTGTGTAGTTCCAGGAGTGCAGAGTTATGAGAGTCAGTAACATTGTTGTATTCAGTAATATTTTTCTCAATCTCATCCATTTTCTGACTTAAGGTATTTATTGCATTTCTATCCTCCAATGCTCTTGCCTCCAGCCTTTGCAATGATGCGTTCATTTGTTGTAATGTTTCACATAACTGAGTAGAGGTAATCGTGCATTCCTTTTCTGGCTGTTGGTTCAATATTTACCCCCCGGAGGTGGCCGCGCGGTGTCTTTGCAGGCTGCTTTCATGGGCCCCTCTCCCAACTGATTTTGGGAGCCTTTTCCAACCATTCCTGGTGGACCATCTTTATGTTGATGTCTCTCTGGCATCCAGTAGTCCATGATCCTCACTTTAGCAGACAGTTTGCACTTGGAAGTAGGGCTGATTGCCATGGATTGTTAGTAGAGCAAGGTGGAGGTGTCAGTTCAGGCTGCCATTAGAGCTGACAGCTAAACCAGAAGTCCCTCACCCATTTCCTTACCTAATGGATAAGCTGCAGATCCTAGTTAACCAACAGCCTATGTCCTCCTACCCCCCCAACTAGAACTGCCCTATGTCTGTCTCGTGCATTCTTGAATTTTCCCACTGTTTTTGACTCCATGATCTCCTCAGGAAGGCTGTTCCATGCATCCACAACCCTCTCAGTGAAAAAATACTTCCTCACATTACCTCTGAGTGGTTCCCCCTTTCAAGTTTAACAAGTCATAACTCCATCAATATATGGAGTTAAAGGGCAATCTATATATCAAAATAAAGGTCACAATGAGTACTAAAAAACTAATTCATAACATCCTCAAATATTTAGCAGCCATATAAAAAAGCATAAAAAATTACAGAATATTAATTCTCATAGGATAACATTGCAAATTTAGCAAGCTGTAACTCTGTCAGTCCTTGGAGTTAATAGATAATGTATATATCAATACAAAGGTCTTAATGATTACTACAACAATAAGACACCAAGAAATAAAAACTGAATGTGGTCCATCACTACAAAAACAAAAACAAAAAAATTACAAGAAAACACATAAATTGCGTTTCTGCTGGAATGGAAGAGCAGGGCCCAGAGGGCCCTGCATTTCCACACCTACATATACATGTGTGTAAATGGAGGTACGGAAGCACTGGGTCCAGACAGATCTGCGCTTTTGTGATCACATGGATGTGTTCACACAGGTCCCAAAGTGACCAACATAAATGATGCTACAATTCTACTATCTCAAAACGTAAGGAAATTCATTGCAAAACACATTGTTAATACACCAGTTAGGGTTAAGCCAACAAGACAATGGAAATGTGTTGTTAGAGTTTCCAACCCTAACACTCTACCCCCACCCTGTAAGTAGCAAAAGGAAAATAAATTATGATTTTGGCTGTCCTGAGTCTTGGCAAATGTGGCTTGGGGTTATCAACACTAATGCCCCCTTCCCCCCATTCCATAAGCAAATAAGCTCAGATGTGCAGATGAGCTTATGTGCTGATGGAATGGGGAGATAGTTAGGGTTGATAACCACAAGGAAGACACCAGCCATATTTGCCAAGACTCAGGACAGCCAAAACTGTAATGTTTTTTCCTTTTTCTGCTTGCAGGGTGGGGTGGAGTATTAGGGTTGGAAACTCTAAACACCACATTTCCCTAGTTTTGTCGGTTTAACTCTAACTGTTGCAAGAGCTCCTGAAGTCTTACTGCCCTGGCTGACCTATCCACTCAGCTGACGTGGGGTTGTTAGAGATTCCCAGGGTACGGCTTAAAGCATCGGGGGCCTGTACTTTTATGTATGTGACTCTGACCCTGGGAATTATCTACCTCATCAGATTCGTGAGTGCATGACTGTGGAGAGCTTCAAGGGGGCCCTGAAAACTCATCTATGGCATCTTGCTTATGATGTTTAAATTGTTATATTTAGATCAGTATTTATTGTTTGCTGTAGTTGAAATTTTATGTTTTTTATTCACTAGATTTTATCTGTTTTTAAGTTGTACAGCACCTTGATTAAAGAAAGGCACTTTATAAATCCTTTTATAAGTCCTTTCATCATTTTAGGAATATTGCCAGGATTAGGCATCTGGTTCCAGCTGACGACCTTCCTACTCTGGTCCACACCTTTGTGTCCTCGCAACTCCCTCTACCTAGGGCTTTCTGGGGTAGAAATCTGTTGCTTGCAGCTGGTGCAGTACGCGGCGGCCTGGCTTTTGACAGGATCTGTTCGATCCTGTTGTATTTCACCGGTGCTGCATGAACTGCACTGGCTGCCAGTACAGTGGCGGATCAGCTTTAAAGTTGGTTTACTGACTTTCAAAAGCCTACATGGACTGGGCACGGACTATCTGAAAGAGCTCCTGGATCCGTACTGCCCTGGTCGATCACTCCGCTCGGCCGATGAGGGGTTGCTAGAGATCCCAAGGGTGAACTTGAAATCATCTGGTGCAAGAGCCTTTGCGTATGCAGCCCCCACCCTTTGGGATCTCTACCCCATCGGCTGCAGGAGTGCACAACTATGGAGGGATTTAAACAAGGCTTAACCTTTTTGTGGCACCAAGCCTTCTCAGTTAATTGACTGATTTGCTTTTCTGATTTATTGTTATCTGATTTTAATTGATGTTTGTATGATTTTGATTCGATTTTATATTGTTAGGTGCCTTGGCTTTGGATAGAGCACCTTATAAATAAAATTTATTATTTTTTTTAACTTAAACAACCAGTTTATTGAATTCAAGATGATACATAGACATTATTACAAAGCTAATATGTTTAAGCAAGCTCTCCTATTACCATTAGTACATTTATCTTTTTTTCATACATTGACTTTGAGTAATTGGGAGATGATTTTTATGCCTAAAGGATTTTTTCTTTTCTTTTACAGAGTTAACAATACATTTCTCATCTTGAGTACAGTTGATATAAAAAGAAAACCAAAAAAAAACATCAGAGAAGGTTCATCCAGGTGTACCTCAGGTGCTATATCTCCTAATATCCAGAAATCTACCATTGGATAGAGATCTTTAAAGGATCGAGTGCTTACACCCTGTGAACAATCCCTCAAATGCCTCTGATTAATAAAATATAAACTTTTATACTCTTATAATGAGTCTTTGCTTTATATCATTTAACTAACATTTAAACATCAAAAACACTAACACACCCGGTGTCCTAAGAGAGACTGAGTACGTGGACCATTGTGTTTTAAAACTTAGTTAATTATCAGGGCATTAAATAAGGTGAACCAGGTTATTGGTTAGCCACTCTAGAGGTAAAGGGTTAACGTGCAAGACCCGGGTCAGCTCTCCCACCCTCAAAACTCCCCTCTTGGGACCCCTTCCCTTGATCTCTCAGGCCTGAAGCAGTTGTCCCAGAACTGGTGTACCCTATTTGCTTTCTAAGTGATCAAAGAAAGGCAGCCACCTAGTATTAAATTTATCTGTATTTAGCCTCAGGCGAGCTGTGACCACTTCCATCTCTTTGATATTCTTAATGTTACCATACCAAGTGCTAATTGGAGGAGATTTGTTTGTCGGCCAGTTTTGAGTCAGGGCCTTGAGTGCTGCTGCAATCAGGATATAGAAAAGGTATCTTCTCAAAGTGGCCTTAACCTCCTTTGGGAGCGCACCCAAGACCAGATTCTCAAAATTCAGTGGATGGGAAAGAGACAGAATTTGGGAGATATTTTGTGCAATTATGTTCCAAAATAGGGTGATTTTTGGGCAATCCCAAAATATATGGTGGTGTGTACCACTCTAGCCACATTTTTTCCAGCATAAGCTGGAGGACTGTACAGAGTAATGACCTGAAATGTCTGGGGTTCTAAAAAATGGAGGTTGATCCTCCAGTGAAATTCTCGCCATGAGGGAGAGTTGGTGGTTTTGTGTACCCCCTACCAGATATGATGCCAATTTTGCTCCATAAGGTTCAAATTTCCTTCTAATTCCCACTTCTGTTCTACTCTCTGTACCATCAATGTCCCTCTGTCTTCTATCAATATTTTATATATTTGGGGTATAAAGGATCTAGTGTCTCCTATAATACTTTTCTGATGTGTTAATAAATTAGGAGTAGATGGTCCATGGGTTAAGTCTGCAATACTTATAGTAATGACAATATAATGAGTACACTGGCAGAACCTAAGGAAATCTGTTTTATGTACATTATATTCTGCTTGCATTTGTGGAAATGATTTTAAACCATCGCCCTCCAGGAACTGATAAGGGTATCTCAGCCCATTAGTTGCCCACCTAAAAAAGCAGTGGTCGTTTGGTTGAGCCAGGAATCCAGGTAGAAATGAAATGTGTAGGTATTCCCAAACCGGTCTGACTATTTCCCAGTTCTGTCTGGCCTCCAGCCACTTTGACATTGTATGTCTTGTAAACACATTTTCTATGCTTTTTAAATCTTTTGGTTAAATTTTCCAAGGTAAGATGTGCATGGGGATTATTTCACTGTTTCTTTCTTCAATCTCTAACCAACCATGTTTCTTACCGGGTACCAACATTTTAATTGTTGGGCAGCTAGGTAATACATGGGGAAGTTTGGTAACCCCATTCCCCACCTCATTTTTTTCCTCTAATAAAATTTCCCAGTGAATTCTGGGGCATTTACCGGACCAGTTGAACTCAGAAAGGCGTTTTTTGAGGTCTTTCCAATCTCTGTTTGGAACCTGGATGGGAAGGTTGGTGAACAAAAAAAGAAATCTGGGCAAAACACTCATTTTTGTTGCCTCTAGTCAATTTGTGAATGTCAGTGGGAGTAGGGTCCATCTGTGCAGGTCTGCTCTTATTTGTTGTCCTAAGACCTCTTAGTTAAATTTATACAGGTTGGATAAATATAAGGGGATTTGTATACCAAGATATCTTATTTTTTGTTCAGCCCATCTGAAGGGGATATCTGCTGTTAAATGTGTGTTTGGTTGTCCCCCTACCTGTAACACTTTGGATTTAGTGGCATTAATCTTGAAGCCTGAGATAGCTCCGAAGGTCTCTCAAAGTTCAATCAGATGTGGAAGGGCTACTTGAGGATTTCCAAGATATATTAGAGTGTCATCGGTGTATAGGGAAATCTTATGGAATGTGCTTTGGGACTCTGTCCCCTCAATTTTATCATGCTGTCTCACAGCCTGAGAGAAAGTTTCCATACTGAATGCAAAAAGCAGGGGAGACAGAGGGCACCCCTGTCTTGTTCCCCTTGCAAGGTGAAAGGTGGGAGAAATGGTGCCATTGACCCTGACCCTGGCCTGGGGATTCTGATAGCATAGTTTAATCCAGTTTAGAAAGTTACCCTCAAAACCCATCTTTTGCAAGACCTGTAAAAGGTATGTCCAGTTTAGCCTATCAAAGGCCTTTTCTGCATATAGGAAGATGGCTAAGGTTGGGCTTTTCCTGACTGCAACAAATTCAGAAGTCTCCTGATGTTATCACTCATGTGACGATGTGGGATAAATCCCATTTGATCTGGATGGATTAATAACTCTATGTACTTTTGTAAGCGGATCGATAAAATCTTAGTGAGGATTTTTTGATCTTGATTAAGTATGGCTATAGGATGGAAGGACTCACATTTGGTTGTTTCTTTGCCAGGTTTGAGTGTAACTGTTATTATAGAGTGGGCCCAACTTTCTGGGGCCTTACCCTTTTCTAAACAGTAGTTAAACACCTCTGTTAGGAGTGGGGCCTGTAACGCGTCCAACTTTTTATACAGCTCTCCACTAAACCCATCTGGGCCAGGAGACTTCCGGGTAGAAAGTTGGTGAATAACTGCCAGGGTCTCCTCCACTGTAATGGGGAGACTGAGGTCCATTGCCATTTGTTTTGATAGTCTAGACAATTTAAGGGTGTTTAAGAATGCTTGGGTGTCCCTCTGTACTGTTGGTATATCTTTATCCTCAGCATATAGATCTTGGTAATATTTTTGAAACTGGAGGGCTATTCCTGCGGGGGAAAGTCCATTTATTTCCCTGAGGGGCCACCTTCCAGAATATAAGGAACATGTCTATCCACCTGTGCCTTCCTTAGACGGAATGCCAGTAGTCTTGATGCTTTCCCCTCTACCTCATGACATTTTTGATTAGCGAATCGCAATTGGCCTTCTGCCTTTTTGTGTTCAAAGTCTTGTACGGTGCTTTTAACGTTGTTTAGTTCCCCTCAAATTTGTCCCTGGGAGTCAGTTTGTGACACTTTTCTAAGTCCAAGAGCTCTTATATCAACCTATTGTGGGTTAATTGTGATAGTTTTTTTTATGCGCCGCTGCGAAGCTGATGACTTCTCCATGAAGGACTGCTTTAAGCGTGTCCCATTTAAGCGATGGAGAGAAGTCTGTAGATTGGTGAATTAAGGAGAAGTCAAGGATTTGTTTTTTTAACTTGGTGACAAAGGGTTTATTGTTTAGAAGGGAGACACTGAGCCTCCATAGAGTTTGCCTGTTTTGTGGGGGAAGGGGGGCAACATGGATTAAAATTGGGGCATGATCTGATAAAGTTATGTTATGTATACAAGATTTAGTAATTGTGTGTATTGAGGTTTTATGGGTGAAAAGTAGGTCTATACGGGAGTAGGACTGTTGGGCACAAGAATAAAAAGTGTAGTCCCTGTCTTTTGGGTGGAGGGCTCTCCATATATCAATCAGTCCCATTTCCCTGGCTAGGGTTACCAAGGTCTTAGAGGCTGCATGATGTACATGGTTATTTCCAGAGGAGCGATCCCATTGAGGGTGTGGGGCTATGTTAAAATCTCCCCCAAGGAAGAGTTGTCCTGGTGGAAGAGCTACTTTTTTTTAAAAAGTAGTTTGAAGAAGGTTTCTTGCTGAGTCTTCGGGATGTATATGTTAATAAAATGGAAGAGTCTGCCTTGGAAATGGGCTGAGACTCTAATATATCTACCGAGCATGCCCCCCCTCCGATGACTCAATTGTAAAGTTTAGCCCTTTTTTCCATAGGATAGCTACCCCTGCCTTCTTTGATTTTGGGTGAGAAGCTGCTACCAGATTATCCACCCAGGCCCTGCGTAATTTTAAGTGTTCTTGTGCCGACAGATGTGTTTCCTGTAGCAGGATCACATCCGCCCTCAACCCCTTAAGCTCTTGCAACAGCCTCATTCTTTTAATAGAAGAGTTAACTCTGTTTACATTATAGGAACATATTTTTAAAGTGGCCATAGATGTATTTTAAAAAGAGGATTGATTTCACTAGGGGGCATATTATTGAATGGGTCCTTATTTACATTCACACTAGGCTGAGCTTTGACAGGCAAATATGGTACTCTGTGGGTCTCCAGTCTCACATCTTTCCGGCTGAGCCATCATTTTCCTAACAACAATAACCAATAAAACCAGTGCATTACCCTCAACATTGGGCAATGCCAACTATTATGGTAAACTGTAACTAAGAATAACAAAGTGATAACACTTAAATAAGTATAAAGTTCAAGTCAGTGTGGAATTTAATTAACCGTTCTTTTTAATTGCTTCCTAGGTGAGTTTCCTAGTCCCTCCTTTAGGGGGAGCCAGGGTCCACTGTTAGTGGCAAGTGTCTCTTAATGAGACTAAGAGCAGAGGTGTTGATGTGCTCTTAAAGAAACAGAACGTCACTGACGACAATGAGAAGATCAATGCGTCTCCCTCCTCCGCCGTTTCCCACATTTTTGCTTCTTTATGGTCTGGAATTCCTCTTACTCTTTCTCCCCCCCCCATGTCCTAAGGAGTATGTGAGAGAGAGAAAAAGAAAAAAAGTTCCTCGAGTCTACCCTGAAAGCTTAGGGTCCGTATACCCCTCAATCCGCCCCCGATTCCCTCTCGATTTAAATTCACCTTTTTCTGCTTCACTGGAATAAATGTTTATTATTGGGGGAGCATTCTCCCTGCAATTTCCAATAATGAAGCAGTCCGTTTTTTGGTTTTATTTAAACCTGTAAGGATCCAACAACATTCATTGCAATCGGCTTGATCTCTATCTCATTATATCTGTATCCCAAATCACTCCCCCAATCTTTCAAGCAGTGTAGATTTTAACCTAACGAAGTATTGAGTGGGGAAATTATATTTGCCTTCTAGTCAGCACCCTTCCTGGTAATCTGAGAGTTTTGTTATGTTTAGCAACCTCCCTGGAGAAATAAGCACCCCGTGGCTTCTGAAGCGCTCACTTTCTGCAAAAATATTGTGCCTCGTTCCGTGTATAGCAAATTCACTCCACGAGGGGAACTAGACCGAGAGGGCAATGAGAATAGACTAGTGGCAGGATGTTACTTCTCTGCACCTTTAACCGATTTGGTGTACTTAACATTTTTCTGTCTAATTATTTTCTATCTAACTACTTTTCTTCTCCCCCCTCCCCCTTTCTAATCCATCCTAAGCCCAACCCCTAGAGCAACAGAGACAATAATCTTTGAAAGAAAAGGGAAAGTCAGGGTGAGACTTATCTGATCTGGTAACAGTCTCCTGTCGAGAGAAAGAGAAAAGAGAAAGAAAAGGGGAAGTCAGCCCGTTGTACACAAGTCCTCTCCGTTTGAGAAGGTAAAGTCTGTGATAGATTTCAGGGATGAGGGGTAGATCTGGATGAAACCGCCTGCTCAGGACTGGTCTTCTGGTGATCGGTGTAAATTTGCGTAGAGTGCAATCCGGGTAGCGTCTTTTAGTAAGGCTGGTGGTATGGATCCTTGTTGTGAGCGTTTCAGGCCTCTATTCTTCACTTGCCACGATTTTCGTAGGAGGTTCTGTTCCAAAAGTTCGAGCTCTAGGTCAGGTACAGTAATCCCCCATTCTTTTAAGAGTGGTGCTGCTTCTACCAGGCTAGTGAATGTTTTAGAGCCCTTTTCAAGTTGTACACGCAGCTTCGAGGGAAAGAGGATCTGTGCTTTTACGTTTTTTTTCTCTTTTATTTCTTTGATTACTGAGCGCACTTTAATGCGTTCTGCTTGAAGGGCAGGTGAGAAGTCCTGTTCGAAGAATATGGGTGCCATCTGGTATTTTATGTCTCTGAGTCACCAGGCCTCCCTCAGCACCCACTTCTTCGATTGGATCATTCTGACTACCCATGATCGGGGCCTTGCAGTCGGATTGGTGGGCTTGGGAACCAAAGATCTGTGTGCTCTATCCATGGTTAGATCTATTCGGAGGGCACTGCCAGGACTGCTTGTAGGAGATGTTGCATGAAGTCAACTTGAAGTGGTAAATCCCTCCTTGGCCTCCTCCGGCACTCCATGCACTTGAAAATTATTCCTTCGTGATCTGTTCTCGATATCTTCTAGCCTATGAGTTTTCCGCTCTCTTTGTAACAGGTATAGGAGGATTCTGTCTTCCGAGTCCTGGGCCTCCGACATCTCTGTAATTTTAGTAGAGTGAGCAGCCACTTTGGAATCTATCTGACATCCTGCCATAAGTCTGCAATTGAGAATTACATTTTTTGCACCGACAATAGTATCTTTTGTAGAATACGTTCAGATTTTCTGGAATGGAATATTTATGAACATACGAACATATGAAATTTGCCAGCAGATAAAGGCCTAGCGGTCTATCAAGTCTGCTCGAATGTGCAGCTAGTACCCCTTATTCTGCAGCTGCCCCTCCCTTTCATCCTTCCCCTTCATTGACCCTCTCCCCTTGTTCTTTCCCATACCCTTTTGAAGCAGTCCACTGTTCTACTGGATACCACTTCTGCAGGTAACGCAATCCAGCCAGCCACCACCCTCTCTGTAAAAAAGTGTCTCCTCATCTCCTTCCTGAACCTTCCTCCCTCCAGTCTCATATCATGGCCCCTGGTGTCCCTCCCCTCCCTTACTTTGAACAGCCCCTCTGTACCTGTCTTGTTTATTCCTTTCATGTACTTAAAGGTTTCAATCATGTCCCCCCGTCCCTCCTCTCCTCCAGTGAGTACATGATCAACTCCCTCAGCCACCTCTCGTACAATAAGTCCCCCAGCCCCTTGATCATCTTTGTCGCCCTGCGCTGCACCCCCTCCAGTAACTTAGTGTCCCTCTTCAGATAGGGGCACCAGTACTGCACGCAGTACTCCAGGTGCGGTCTAACTAATGACCTATACAGTGGCAGAATCACCTCCTCCCTCCTCAAGGATATACCCCTTGCAGTAAAACCCAGCATTTTGTTGGTCTTTGCAGCTGGCTTCCTACATTGTGCCAAGTTGTTCATTGACCCTGCAGTGAGCACCCCCAGATCTTTCTCCTCCTCTGTCTGGGCTAGCTGCACTCCCCCCCAGCGGGTAACTCCTCCTTGGGTTCTTCATCACAAAATGCAGCACCTTGCACTTTTTGGCATTAAACCCTAGTTGCCAGGTGTCTGACCAGATTTCAAGCTTTGCCAGATCATCCTGCAACCCCTACCATCCCCCTAGGTCATCCACCACTGCTCCTACCTTGGTATCATCAGCAAACAGACTGATCTTGCTCTTGATGTCCAATGATATGTCTGCAATGAATATCCCAAACAATGCTGGTCCCAACACCGAGCCCTGTGGAACACCGCTCGTCACTACCCTTGGGTGTGAGAGCTCCCCACCCACCACCACCCTCTGTTGCCTTCCCTGGGGCCAGTCCCCTACCCATCTCACCAGCTTTGCACCTGCCCCTGTGCCTACTAACTTACTTCCCAGACTTCCATGCGGCACCAAGTCGAATGCCTTACTGAAGTCCAGATACAGGACATCCACTGCATGGCACCTGTCCAGTTGCTTAGTTACCCAGTCATAGAACTCCACCAGGTTGGTTTGGCAGGATCTGCCCCATATGAAGCCATGCTGTCTGCTGTCCTGTAGTTCTATGGCCTCTAGGAGGGCCACCAGCCTTTCCTTCAGGATAGTCTCCATTAGCTTGCCCACGATGGATGTGTGGCTCACTGGTCTGTAGTTTCCCGGTTCATTCTTGAGGCCACTCTTGTGGAGGGGCACCACATAAGCCATCCTCCAGTCCTGAGGTACACACCCCGAGTGTAGTGAGGCATTCAATAGGTCTGCCAAAGGTCCTGCAAGGACCTCTGCCAGCTCCTTCAGTACCCTGGGGTGGATGCCATCTAGGCCTGGCGCCTATCCACCCTCAGTGCCTTCAAACCTTCCTGAACTCTGCCCTCCATGATTTCCCCATCTGTCACCCCCCGCTTCTGCCATTTCTCCCTTTGGGTCATCCCTCTTCTCTTTAGTAAATACTGAGCAGAAGTACTATTTAGTGTTTCTGCCCGCACTTCTGCTTCCCACCCAACCCCCTTCCTTCTTAATACTTACTATGTGGTCCTTACAGCTCCTTTTTCTCCTGATGTACCTAAAGAAGTCCTTCTCCCCTTCTTAATGCCTTGTGCCAGCCTGAGTTCCAGAGATGCCTTGACTCCCCTTACTGCCCTTGCCACCTCCTTCGAGTCCATCAAGTACTCCTCCCTGTCCTCCCCTGTCCCTGTTTTCTTGTACTTCCTAAAGGCAGCTCTTTTCCTCCTTACCTTTTCCATGACCTCCTTGCTCAACCAGCTCAGTTTCTTAGCCCTTGACTTCTTGCTCTTGGCCTTGCAGCAGGTTTTGATTGCCTCCACTATCACCAGCTTTATGAGCTCCCACCTCTGGTTAGTGTCCATACTAGATTGAATTCTGGCCAGGTACCCTTTTACCACTTCCCCGATCCTCCCAAAGTCGGGCCTCCTGAAGTCCAGCACTCTTGTGCCAGATTCCACCTTCCTTGCCCATATCCAGTGTGAGCCATACTGAGTGGTGGTTCACTCCTGACAGTGGTTCCTCCACTGTAAGTTCTCTCACAAAATCCCCATTTGCCAGCACAAGGTCAAGGGTATTCCATAACCTGGTTGGTTCACTGACCATTTGCATCAGGAAGCTGTCCTGGAAGGCATCCAGCAGTACCTGCTCCCTTCTTTTCCTGGTATTTGGGGTACTCCAGTCCACTCCTGGCATGTTGAAGTCCCCCAAAATCACCACACTATCCTTCTTGCAGGTCATCCTGATCTGTCCTGCTAGTTCCCCTGTCTAACTCCTCCATCTGAGATGGCAGCCTGTACACTACTCCCATTCTAAGAATCCTATTCTTGGAATCCTGGATTTGCATCCAAATTGACTCCGTACTACTCTCCTCCCCTTCCTCCCTTACACACTTCAGTCCTTCCTTCACATATAGTACCACACCCCCTCCTTTCCCAATCACCCTGTCCCTATGAAATAACCTGTACTCTGGTACAGACAGGTCCCAGTCATTGTATTGGGTGGCCCATGTTTCTGTGTGGCTGCAATGTCCACCTGTGCCATGAGCACCTGTAACTCTGCAGTTTTCCTCCCAAGGCTCCTAGCATTAAGGGTAAACACCTTCCACCCTTTTCCCCCACTCCCATCCTGCCCTCCTTTACTAGCATCATCAACAGTACTTGCCATTTGTCACTGTTATGGGGGGTAAGCTCATATAGTTTCCCAACCTGTGGTCTCTGCATGTCTCTTGCCCAATTGCCAAATTGCCACCCACCGCTCCTAGTTTAAATTCCCTACTTCCTCTATGTACTCCTCCATCCTCTGTTTCAACACTTTCTTTCCCTCCTCATTCAAGTGTAGTCTGTCCTTGGCATAGAGACTACTGTCCTCCCAGGTCCCTCCCCACCCCCCAACAGCCCATACCCTTTAGCACAACACCAGGTTCTTAGCCATCTGTTAAATTCTCTATTCTCAGCTTTCTTGTTGTGCTTTGCCTTTGGGCACTGGAAGTATCTCTGAAAAAGTTACTGATCTTCCTGCCCCCTCACATAATTGTCCTAGTTCCTCAAACCTCCTCTGAACTATATCTACTGTCTTGTCAGCCAGGTCGCTCATCCCAAGATGTATAATTAAATGAGGCTTGTCCCTACCCCTTCTAGCATATTTCAGAACAGATTGTCGCACCCTTTCCGCTGTCATTCCTGGCATGGCCTCCACCCAAATGTGACTATGCCTCTCCCCTTGCTACCCCACCTGACCTCTTAGTATTGAGTCCCCAGCACTAAGATTCCACCACTCTTACTCCCTGCTTGCTTCCATTCATCTCCCTCTCATTTCCATCTCCTCTTCTTCCTCCTGCACATTATTTCCTTTGACCCTGTTGTATTCTCCCAGCAGAACTTTCTCCCTGCTCTGTTTGGTCCAGCATTTATTAATTACTCCTCTAATTTCATAATTTCCTCCTCCACCTTCTTCCTCTCTAGCAGTGCAAAACTATTTTCTGAAGACCCTTCACAAATGCCTGCTCTCTCTCTTCATATGTAACCTGTTCTCTCCTTCCACTCCATGACTTTTGCCACTTCTTGCTCCTCTCCAATCCCTATCTCCTCCTTCCATTTGTCTTTTGTCCTGACCTGGTTTCCCTGGCAATCGTTCTTCCTGGCCTGGGCCCCTTGTCCCTGCTTCCTTCTTCTGACCTCTCCTCACCACTGTTGGCTTAAATCGCCTCCTCATCTCCCATTCTTCCTCCTCCAGTATTGGGCTAAACTCCAACTTCCCAATCTGCCTTGCTTGTCTTAGTTCCTCCTGCAGACCCTCAATCTTTTTCTGAGTTTCTATGTGGTTGCACACTAAACATCCTCCCATACTCCAGGCAATTTTAGAAAGATTGGTGCACCGCAGTTGTTGCAGCCTACCACCCTACCCATTGCTGTGCGTTTGCCTTTTAGCGCCCCCACCTTCCAGATGCAGGATACCAAACACTCCCCCAAGTCTCCCCTCTCCCTCTATCAGTGCAAAACATTCTTTTCTTTATTTCCCTTACCCCCTTTGTTGTACACGTTTAGATATATTGAGCAACTGCTTTTTATATTCCTATCCTTCCTATCCACAATCAAAAAGAGACTTTAAGTAGCCATTGCACAACCTTCTTCAAACTCCTACTCCTCCTTTCCACAATGCAATAGCAATGCGAAGAAGTAACAATGAAAGCTCCTAGATTTGCAGTTACTTCCCTTCCACTGAGATAGCAGTCACCTCTTCACTCGCTGCTGTTTCTTTCCTGGATGTCTGCTTCTGCTATGACTGGTGCATATCCTTTGCTCGTTTGAGGAAGTGATGTCAGAACCCCTGGTATAAAGGAAATCATGGACCAGGGGTGGGTGGGGTGAGGGTTGGGGGACTGGGACAAACCTAAGTCTTCCAGAAACAATCAGGTAGCTGAGGCCCCTGGTCAGACCATTAACACCCTTCCCCCACTATGCACTAACCTTTGCAGCTAGTGAAGCCAGCAAAAATGAATCACAATTCTACTCAAAGCCCCCAAAATAGGTTTGGTACCAAAAGAAACAGGTCTGCAATTCAAACAGCTTCACCAACAACACATCAAAATAGGCTTGAAATTAGAAGATATAGGTCTCTGATTCAAAGAAACAGCCCCAGTTAAATCACACCAAATAGGTTTTAAATCAGAAGAAATAGGCCTCTACAAATGCAGCCTGCTACACAGTGAAATATCAAACAAATGAGCCTGCTTATAGCCACCAAAACAGTTTTCAAAATTCCAACAGCCCCAAAACAATACCCTGCTAGCCCCTTAGAAGTAGTAAGAAAGAAAAGAAATAACCTTTTATGAAGTAAAATCCACAAGAAATAATGTAAAAACAACAAGAAGCTACTGTACTGTAACAAATCTGATCCTTTCCCTTCTAGTTCCTCCTGCATTCCATTCCTCCTCCTTTCTTCCTCTTCCATGTTGAGAGATGAGTCAGAGAGAGAGTTAGGTCTTTCCTTGAGCGGGTGGTAAAGGCCTCCATCTCCTCGTCTAGCTTTAATTGTTTCAGTTTCATCTGTGAGGCGTTATTTTTAGGATTTTTTGGCTTGTGGCCTTTCACAGCCATGTTCCGTTGAATATTTCTTTATTTTACCAATTGATTTTTAACTTTATAATGAGAATTCCAGCAGATTTCTTTGACGGATTCAGGAGCTTCTTAGTTTAAGCTCTCATCAGGTCCGTGACATCACCGGAAGTGAAAAATGTATTATTATTATTATTATAAATAAAATTATTATTATTGTTTTTTGCAATGAATATATATATATACATATATATATGTGTGTGGTAGCATCACTATAGTTAGGGTTGAATAAGCAGTTTAATGTTTCATTTTGATAGGATGTGTAGATTCTGCGCAGTACATAGTGAAAAAGGTGTAAATGTCACTTTTTTCACCCATTTTTGCAGAGTTTTCCTCATCGCGTAGCAGCCACACACCATTTGGATGTTTGGCCTGCAATTTTCAGGGTAGAAAGAGCTTGCCCCAAAGAACAAGCCAGCATTGGTTTGGTGAAAAAATATTTATCCATTCCAGAGTTATTGAAATTTTGGATTCTGAGCGTGCTCCGTTCAGTCTTTTGGATTGCTGCACAGCTTTGAACAAGGATTTGGGCTCACAAACAGGGAGTTTGACAGCTCACAAACAGGGATTCATTAAATCCTTGTTTGTATGCAAAAAAATCCATGTTCACGAGCTGCCATCTTGTTTTCAATTTTTTACAAAAAACAAAACATTGTGATTTGCCCCACAGATGTCTTTTGTGGAGACTGAAGTATTTGGGAGCAGACAGGAATTTTTGGACCCAGGACACGTTCTTTGAGATGGGCCCCCCCTCTCTCAAACCTTCTAAGGCAGGGGGTCTGGGGGTCACTAGGCCCCCAGAAGCTCTGGGGGTTTAGATGCTCTGTGGTGAGTTCTGGGGATTTTACTGAAGATGACACACAAGTACTGAGTGGTTTATGTAGCGCCCCCCACAAACACACACACACACACAGTTGCCATT
This sequence comes from Neoceratodus forsteri, assembly GCA_016271365.2. Lineage (NCBI taxonomy): Eukaryota > Metazoa > Chordata > Ceratodontiformes > Ceratodontidae > Neoceratodus > Neoceratodus forsteri. Next base: position 1,549,626,807 of record CM057449.1, on the reverse strand, counting down.
TTTTAAGAAGTAAGAGAAGATAGCTTATGCAAGAAACAGTATTGTTTGGTGTTCCAGGCCCAATTAACTGAATCTCCCCAGACATAAAACACAGGTGTGCATATTTCAAGGGAATATTGCACATTAGGGTAGGCTATATCACATCTCTTCAGACAGCCTATATTTTATATCAGCATCTCTCTCTCTCTCTCTTCCATAGATTTTCTTCTAGTTGCCAAACAAAAATTCACCTACCACTGACTATTATACAAAACTCTTGGCCTGCCTAATGCCTTTGTTCCATAAGGAAGACAAGACCAGAGACCTCACAGATTAATATGAAATGTATTTTCATTTCTGCTACATTCACTGGGGTGCAGGTGACATGGTCTGCTCAAGTAAAGGAACCCCTGTGGGCTTTGGGCCTCACCCTCTGGCATCTTAAGTCTTAGAATTACTACAAGAACCACACAGAGCCATTCAGAGAACCATGTGCCTACACCACAAAACAAGTTAACAAAAAGCAGTATTGTTTTGTAAAATTGCTTTTAAGGTTGCCAGCCTCTCCTTTCAAAACAGCTTTCCTTTATTTTCACTTTCAATGAGCCCCTTCACATTAAACCTCTTTTAAGTGTCACCTTTTTTAAAGATAGACATCTATCATGCCCATGCTCAGCCCGTATCTGTATACATATATCAGTTTACAGTGAGACCTATCATCACCAGCGGCTGACCATACACTTCTTATCCTCCCACCATTGAAAAACTGTTTCTCCAGACCATCCTCCGAGTCCCAACAAAATTAAATAGACTCAGCTCTGCTATATTGGCACTGACTAGGCCTTCAGTATAGCTCCAAGTTAAAATTCCACCATACTCCTGTTCCCAGCAGCCAGCAGGATGATTTCAGTGCAGAATTACGTCTACTGTCTAGTCTCCGGCTGAACAAAAATTATAAAAAAAAAAGTTTTGCTTCAGTTGACTTGCAGCAGCTCAATTAATTATCTACCAGTTGCCCAACTTGCCCAGCCTGCCCAGCAAGTGATGCAGGCCCTGGTTGGCTGCAGCCCAAATGATTGAGGGGGTCAGCTGCCTATAGCCTGGTCAGGAATGCTCCTCCACTCCTCTTGCGACCTCCTCTGTGGTCCAGCCCTGGGCCGGTGGTCCCGGTCTGTCCTTCCTCCATCCAACCTTGTCCTTCACAGTCTCAAGCTCTCCACTCCGCTGAAGCAGCAGCAAGCAAGCAACAAAAAAATTAAAAAAGCACTGCACTAAGCAGCAGCACAACTAAGTTAAATGGTAAACCACTCTCGAGTGCGACCAACCAAATGTCGCCTAGACAACAAGTGAATCGGTGACCATGACTCCCAACGAAGCAGTGACATTGACAATGGGGTGCTATCCTCCTTCTCAAATGATCGATTCGACTGGAGAAAAGGAAGTAGTGTCTCATGCGCGATGGTCTGCAAGCCACACATCACCAATCACCATCCAGGGCCTGTTTCAATTACTTCCTCCTGACCTGTGACCCAGAAAACTGTGACCAGACAACCTGTTCCACTCCTGAGCTGACCCTTGGGTCGACTGGTATTTAGATTTTTTTAACTTTCACACCCAGAAGTGGAGCGGGGGGGACTTGTGAGGGAGGTCTGGGGGACGACGAGTTCTGCAATTCTTGCCACTGCTGGGATTCAGGGAACAAATTGATCATTGGGTGACCGGGCCCCCTGAGCCACCGGGTCTGGGACAGTTGTCCTGGCTTTCTCCCCCCCCGTTGGCACCCCTGCTGAAGTATGGATTTTGTTCAGGGTGACGCCCTCTACAAACTCATGGTTTTGGTTCCATTCAGTTTAGTCAAAAAAATGGTCATTTTTAATTCATAAATCCCTGTTCGTGACTTGCTTCCAATCCTTGTTCGTAAGGTGTCAAAATCTCTGTTTTTGAGCTGGTCCCTGTTCGTGCACTGTCAAAATCCTTGTTCATGTGGGGATGACTAGATGGCCTTATCTCGGGAACAGGGATTGGCTCACGAACAGGGATTTTGACAGCTCACGAACAGGGGTTCAGCTCACGAACAGGAATTTTGACACTTCACGAACAGGGATTCTTAAAAGGAATCCCTGTTCGTGAGTTGTCAGAATCCTTGTTCGTGAGCTGTCAAAATCCTTGTTCATGAAAAATCCTTGTTCGTGAACTGTCAAAATCCCTGTTTGTGATGGAACAACCAGATGGCCCTAAAAGTCCCTGTTCATGAGCTATCAAAATCCTTGTTCGTGAGGTGTCAAAATCTGTGTTCGTGAGCTAATCCCTGTTCATGAGCTGTCAAAATCCTTGTTCATGTGGGGATGACCAGATGGCCCTACCTCATGAACAGGGACTGGCTCACGAACAGGGATTCTGACACCTCACGAACATGGATTCAGCTCACGAACAAGGATTTTGACAGCTCACGAACAGGGATTTTTAAAGGTTGCTGTTTCTTTGCCACTTCACTACAAAGAAACAGTTAGGACTTTTGGCTTGAAATTTGCAGGGCAGAAAGGGGGTGTCCCACACATGTGACGTATGCTGGTTTGGTGTAAACATTTGCATTGGTTACATAGTTATGGCATTCCAAAGTTGAGAAATTTCCTATAGGATAACACTGTGGTGAACGAGGCACCTTTCAGTGCTTATATCTTGAAAATGGTTCAAGATACAAATTTTTCGCTAAGCACAGCTTAGCACACCTTTAGGCATGCAGGTTACCCGTCCATCATTACAACTGCAGTGGAATTTTTTCCAGAGTTGCTATGGTTACTGAGATATTGTGTAATTTGCAACACAAGGCTTTCTTGGACTGTGTCTAGGGCTGTGCTGTGTCTCTACAATTATAGGTAGGTTTGGGCCCTGTGCTCCCACATATGGATACCATTATGCAGTAATTGGACTGTTGTGTCATCCATTATGCAATACTGGGAGCACAGGGCCCTAGGGAGATGACAGTTCAATACAATGTCTGTGCACTTATGGATAGATGGGAGTGCAGGGCCCATAGGGCCCTGCACTCCCCCCCAAAAAACATATAAGGTTAAGATTACACTTAAAAAGTAAGGAAATTCATTGCAAAAAAATGTTTTTAATGCATCAGTTAGGGTTGAAGTGACAAAAGTTGGAAAATGAGGCATTAGGATTGACACCGTAACACCCTACTGCCCTACCACCCCACCCCCACCCTCCACAGACCGACGGGTGATGGGGTGTGCCTTGGGGTCATCGGCCCTAACTCTCACTCCATTCCATGTGTAAGAAAACTGACATGGTACAGTATAGGAGAATGTGGTGAGAGATAGGCCTGACAACCCCAAGGCACACCCCATCAACTATTGATCTGTGGAGGCTGGGGTGGGTGGTAGGGTGGGGGTGTTGGGGTGTCAGCCCTAATGCCTCATGTGCCTACTTTTATCACTTTAACCCTAACTGATGCCTTAACAAAGTTTTTTGCAATGAATACATATGTGAGTGTGTGTTAAAACTTTGTTAATTTATCAGTTAGGTTGTTATGACAAAAGTAGAATGAGGCATTAGGGTTCTCCATGTAACACTCATTTCCATGCCCTGTGGAGCCTCGGAGGTGTCGGGAGGGGGTATTAGTCACCAACCCTAACACTCACCCCATTCCATTGTAAAATAAACTGGCTGGCTAGGAGAATAGGGTGAGTGTTAGGGTTGCCAACCCTATTGCCATCCCCCTTCACTTCCCCGACACCTCCTGGTCTCCACAGGGCAGGGATGGGTTGTTACGTCAAAACCCTAACGCCTTATTTCCCTACTTTTGTTGTGGCAACTCTAACTGGTACATTAACAAAATTGTTTGCAACTGATTTCCTTACTGTTTGAGACAGTATGATAGTATCCTTATTTTACTGTGGGAGCACAGGACCCATTACTCCACAAACATGCCTATGTTTGTAGCTCTGTAAGTGCTTGTAGGGGTGGCAGCACAGGGTCCTTCGGACCCTATGCTTTCACAGCACATCAGGCACCAGCACAGTACCCCATAGACCCTGCGCTACAATGTGCACCACAACATTGTATCTCATGCACCAGCACACTATCCCATAGACCCTGTGATACAATGTGCACCACAACATCATTAAGGGTGGGAGCCCAGGGTCCTTTGGACCCTGGGCTCCCACATTATCTCAGGCACCACCATAGTTCCCCATGGACCCTGCACTACAACGTCTTTAGGAGTTGGAGTGTAGGGTCCATATCTAAGGCACCAGCACACTGGCTCTGAAACCCGGCACTACAGCATCTTTAGGGGTGGGAGCGCAGGGTCCAACAATATCTCAGGAACCAGCACAGTGCCCCAGCTGACCCTGTGGTAAAACATCTGTAGGGCTGGGAATGCACATTATTTAAAACAAAATTTTTTTTTTTTTTTTATGAGCTGTCAAAATCCTGTTTCACAATCCGATTCTTGTTTCATGAGCTGTCAAAATCTTGTGTCGTCATGTGAAATAGGATTACGGGCATGAAAGAGGATTAGGTTTACCGACCAGATGGCTCTAACCCTAATCCTGTTTTGCTTCACGACACAGGATTTTGACAGCTCATGAAAGAGGATTGGGTTTGCCGAGCAGATGGCCCTAACCCTAATCCTGTTTTGCATGATGACACAGGTCTTTGACAGCTCACGAAAGAGGAGTAGGATTGCCAACCAGATGGTTCTAGCTCTAATCCTGTTTTGCATAAGGATACAGGATTTTGACAGCTTGCAAAACAGGAATCTGCTTGTGAAACTGGATTTTGACAGCTCGCAAAAGAGGATTATTCTACTAAATCCTGTTTCGAGATCTATCTTCGTTTCCACGAAAGCTGTCAAAATCCTATCATCGCCATGATGCAAAACAGGGATTAGGGTTAGGGCCACCTGGTCCAAAACCCTAATCCTTTTTCATGAGCTGTCAAAATCCTGTTTTGGGAGCTGTCAAAATCCTGTTTTGCGATCGGAAGTGAGTCGGGAAACAGGATTTTTTAAAATAAAAAATAAGCATTCTGAGGCCACCAAAAAAAACTAAAGGCACACAATGATAGAGGACGTTCCCATGAGTAAAACACATACTTCCTTGACTGTTGAGGACATCTCTAGGCACAGTTATGACAGTTTGTTTGTGTCAGAAATTAGAAAACAAGATTTCAGACCAAAATTCCAAGTGGTTTGGCCATAGTGCGATGAGGAAAAAACAGTCAAAAAAGGCGAATGTTAGTGTTTTTTTGCAATGTGTGGCACAAAATGCACCAGTCCAATTGAAACAAAACTTGGTATGTCAAGAGAGCTACCCCTTGGAACAGTGCATACCAAATTTTGTGTAAATCCATTGAACGGTTGCAAAGTTATTAAAGTGCACAATTTGAGGTTTAGCATTAAACTGTCTACTCAACCCTAACTATATAGATGCGACTGTGCCTCTATAATATATATGTGTGTGTGTGTGTGTGTATATATATATATATATGTTTTTTTTTTTTTTTACAGGCGCAGTCACACCTGCATATTGGGGTTGAGTAAGCACTTTCATGTTAAACCCCAATATTTGCACCTTAATAACTTTGCCCCTGTTCAACCAATTTACATGAAATTTGAAAAGCACAGCCTTTGTGCTAGGATCCCTTGAGCCTAAAAATGTCATGTAGATCAGTTCAGTGGGGACAAAGTTACAGAGCTGCAAACAAATGTAAATCTCACCATTTTTGCTACCCGATGACTAAAAAATTATGAGGCTTTGACACCTGAAACTTCCATGTTTGATAGAGCTTGGTCCAAGGTATGTGCTTTTGTGATTTTTAGGTCCAGCTGTTAAGTATTTTTTAGAATATTTAAGAAAAATGTTCAGTCTCTGAGCATGTGCAGTTCAAAAAATCAGCGTTCTATGGATTACTAAATTTTTGCAACAATAGCAGCTTGCACTATATGAGGCAGCTGTTGCTTACTACTTGACAGCTGTGTTGTATAGTGCAACCCCTGCTGTGTCATGATTCGTAGGTCGGGGATGGGGCTACTATCATCATAGCCATGCAGTCCTGACTGTTCTGTGCCATAAACACTATCTGCACACCGGGGGCCCCAGTCCCCAGTGGCAGTGTATTTATTTGTTTTTGTTTTTTTTATTTACTTGTTATTGTAATCCAACACTGGAATGCCCACCCCTGGTGTCAGATGCCCCCCTGTGCAGCTCCTTGTTATATTAACAGTGCCAAGATCAGGGGGACCAATCCCTGTGTGGGCATTTACATCCCCCCCCAGCATATATGAATCGCAAAAACACTACATTAATGCAAACTTTACGGTTGTAGAATGCAAAACACACAAAGAAGGGACATGAAAGACATTAAGGATTTGGGTCTCCACAGTATTGGTGAATCAGTGGTGGGGTCTTACTTGGGGTTGTCAACCCTAATACCCACCCCTCTCTGCAGCCCATAGCCTCCTGTCCAAAGCACAACATACAGCTCCAACCTAGTGCCTCATAGTGGTACAGTATGGCCAACATAATCTGTCAGAGCTACCTTCACGCAGGGACCTACTGTCTGCATTAACATACTTTTTTGCAATGAATTTCCCTTCTTTTTCTGATAGTGGAATTCTGTCATCAATTAGACCTGCACAAAATGACATAAATGCAATATTGGAGACAGTCCTGACCCAATGCATGGGCCCAGCAAGCCCAGGCATGCATGTAGATACCTTGTGGGTGAGGTTCCCTGACCCACCACAGGGTGCAGCATCTGCATCAAAACACTGCTCCGTCCAAACCCATGCCAGGGCTGGTGCTGCATGCTGCAGCACCTTTCCCATCAGCCTCATCCCATTAAACTGGTTCACTGAGTTCACACCTGCACTCAGCTCACTGGCACGGTAAGGCAGCGTGTTCTCCAGTGATGCAACAGGCATCCCTGCAAACAACTATACTTAATTCTTTGCTTTTTAATATTTTGACCCCAAACTTTCAACATAGTCTTTTTATGACCACACCTCATGAACCCAGTAGGTGAAAATGTTAAAATCCTTGCCGAAACATTCCATGCCACAGGTGCGAAAACACATTTTGGCCAGGATGTGAGAAATGACAGCTGTAAAGTTTATTTATTTAGGAAATTGGAACTACAAACCTTTGAGTCATAGACTTGTTTCCAAAGGCTCCATGTCAGAATAAAACATAGACATTCATACAGTACATACATAAAATAAATGTGGGTGAGCAATCATACAGAGTATAAGTACAATGAGCACTAGTTACTGCATATACATTTGGTAGCTAAAACAGGGCAGAGCTATCAGCTGTTCATGAGCTGGTGTGAAAAAAAAATGGCTATGTTGAAACTTTGGAGTCAAAATATGAAAATTACCAAAGTTATGCATTTTGATAGAAAAATTTAAATGAACGCTCATAACTTGGTCATTTTTAAGGAATTATTTCACCAAATTTTTAACATGGCCTTTTTGGGACCCACCTCATGAGCTCTGGTGGTGAAATTTAATTATTCAGTCTTGAAAGGTGATTTTGTGCAGTGACCGTGAAATCACCTTCTGAGCCTGATTAACAAAATGATACTGCCAGTCTTTAAGAGATGGGGTCCCAAAAAGATTATGTCAAAAATTTGGTGACAAAATTCCTAAAAATGGCAAAGTTATGAACATAAGTTCAAAATGCCATTGAAATACATTATATGGCACTTACCTTGAGTCCTCAGTTCATGGTTCAACCTTGAAGAGCACAGACGTGTCTTGGGCTACAGAGAATGACAGTGTACTACCCCAGTAGGTAAGTATAGGGTAAGGGGGGTGTGAGGTTGCTGGGTGCTCAGTGGGATTGTCAGGATGGGGGAAGGGGATGGCAACGATCAGGTAAAAAAAGATGTTGCAGAACTGTTTCCTTTTTTACAGGAAGTAATACAACAGTAGAGGGTGGGGGTGCCACTAAACACCAAGGAAATTAAAAAGATAAATGGGGCCAGCAATTGAAGGGTGTGTGGTGCCACTAAACACCAGGGAAAAGGGAAATAAAATGCAGCCACCAATCAGAGGGTGGGGGGTGCCACTAGACACCGGGGAAAAGGGAAATAAAACAAGGACAGCAATCGGAGGGTTGGGGGTACCACTAGACACCAGGAAAAAGAGAAATTAAATGGGGACAGCAGTCAGAGGGTGGGGGTGCCACTAGATACCAGGGAAAGGGGAATAAAACCGGGGACAGCAATTGGAGGGTGGGGGGGTCACTAGACACCAGAGAAAACATTAAAAAAAATGTGTGTCATATCATATATTGTGGTGTTCTGCTATACAAAACACCACAGTATATGATACGACACACAATGAAATACAAGAACAGGACATAAGGGGAGGGTGATGGGGTGGGGAGAGGGACCACTAGTCACCAGGGAAAACTATTACATATTGGGCAGGTGATTAGGTGGGAGGAGGGAAAACTAATCACCAGGGGAAAAGTTCTTACATCTCAGGGTTGCTTTTTCTGTTATATGTGTCATATCATATACTGTGGTGTGCTATATGACACACCACAGTATATGATACTACACACATAATGAAATATGACAACAGGACATAATGCTTTTGTAAAAATTCAGCTATCCGTAGAATGTTGATTTTTTTTAAAACTGTGCATGCTCACAAACAGAACTTTCTTTTTAAATAATTTAAAACTGTGAGATGTAAAAAGGACGAAAGCACATAATTTGGGCCAAACTCTATCAAACCTGAAAGTTTCAGGTTTCAAATCCATATATTTTTTCAGTTTTTGGAGAGCAAAAAAGTCTTAAAAATTGAGACTTTCATGTTTTATGCACCTCTGTAACTTTGCCCCCACTGAACCAATCAACATGAAATTTCAGCATCAAGAGATCTTGGCACAAAGACTGTGCTTTCCCAAATTCATGAAAATCAAGTGAATGGGGACAAATATATTAAGATATGAATATATGTTCTTTGCAAAAAAAAACTTAATTAATGCACTAGTTAGGGTTCAACTTAATGCCCCCAAAGTAGGGAAATGTAGCATTAAGGTTTCCAACCCTACTCCCTCTAAGCAGCAAATGGATAAGACCATACAAGCAACCATAGACAGCCATTATCAGGTAAACTAAACAACATAGAGCTGTTTCCAGATTACACAAATGCAGCAGCACTGATGTGCTACCTTTGTGGATTTGTATTTGCAGTATGCACACTGCAAAACATTCACTTCTGGATGCAGATAGAAAGCCATGATACTCAAATCACAACACTACTTCTGTCTGCAGAAACACAGGCCCCTACAGCCAGAAGTACAAATCCAGAATACCCAAATGACAATAGTTCTTCTGTCTGCAGAAGTGCATGCCCCTATGGGGCCAGCACTTCTGTAGTCACAGGTACTCATGCACCCTGTGAGTCATAAACACACTACTATCTGCAGAGATGCAGGGCCCTGTGGGGACTGCTTTTCTGTAGCCACAGACAGATATCCATGAAAATAAATTGCTCAACATTTGAAAGTGGTCTGGGTGGTAAGTTCTCAAGAAGTGTGAAGTTTCGTGATGGCATCTTAACTGGATTCTAAGATCCAGAAAAACCAAAAATAGTTAAAAAACACCACTTTTGGTCAGTTTTTGTGTTCTCACCCACAGTCAAAATTATATGGAATTTTGTTCCGAAATATTCAGTGCTGAAGGGGCTTATGCCAAGAGTGTGCCTTTTGAAGATTTCATGAAAAAAAAATCAGTTCAAGAGTTATAACATTTTGAAACTGGGCTTCTGAGGAGGTTCAATAGGGTTTTTAGGATAACCCTCTGATATGACCCTACAAGTCTTCTTTTTCAAGCCATTTTTAGGTTGGGACTAATTGTATTTTGGAGTTGTGAGAAAAAGAATTCTTGCTGTTACGACTGCCATCCTGTTTTTTTATGGGCAAAAAAAATGTAAAATACATAACGAGTTATTTAAAAAGAACAAACACATAAATCTTTCAAAATGGAACCTGTTAAGCTCGATTCTGGTATTTATTTTTTAAAAAACAGGCCATAAATATATTTTTTGGACTTTAAGTTCTTTGGCTGTCAGCTTACCGAGATAGGCAAATCTTGTGTCATGAGTCAGGAATTCTTGCATCACACATTTGCGACACAAGAACTCAATTTTTTGGTGCGCATGAAAAATTCTTGTGTCATACTTAAATATCTTGCATACAAAGTTGGAGACAAGACACACTCAACTGATATGGATTTAGTTTTTGTTTTTTATTGTATACCACTTTAGAAAGTTAAATCAGCATTTCGTAGTTGTGCCACTACTTCATCAGGATCTAAAATTAATAGCGATATATACGCTTTTTATATATTTCCAATGCATCATTATATTAGTCAACACTTGTAAGTAATCTACTGTATAATTTTACCATGTATTAAGTTTATAAAATTTTTTTTATAAAAACAAAAGATGGTTATTGTTTTTATGCTATCAATATCTTACTTTATGCTTCATAAAAGAAAAAATCATCTTAAACATCTAACAGTACATCACATTTCTATGGTTTTTAAAATAGTGTTTATCAAAATAAACCACACCTTGTTTTTGTAGTAATCAATTATACGTTCAACATTCAGATGCTTTCATTTATTTCACTGAAAGGGCAAAAATAGAACTAAGTTACAACTTTATATCATAACAACTTGTATCTATAATCTTTTTGGGTTCTTTACCTCTGGGATGTCAAATGTCTCTATAGTCTCCCTTAGTTCTTCCTCTGTGTTTTCAAAACGTTTCTTATATTCATTTATTTCACTAACAGGAGGCAAATAGGTAAATCATTCTATCTAGTAGTTTTCAATTAAATTAATATTGTAACAACATTTTTGCATTAATGGCAATGTTATATTACCTTTATGTGCCACTTTGTTTATTCAATTTCTTTTTGGTTTTTTTGGGAAGCAAACTTGCTTCTTCCATATCCACACCTGGTAATATCTTAAAATCAAGTGGTTAAAATGGTTCAGATAGGGCGCTTATATTATATTTTTAGTTGTGTTCCATTGAGCCCTTTATTATACTAAACATACAAAGGAAATTTTCATGCGGGTTATAAATATATTGGTTCATTTTCTACACCTCTCGGTTCCACACACTCCTTCCCGCCCCCTCTCTTCCACTTGCTATGCCCCTTCTGCCTTCTGATTTCCCTGCTCCTATTGGCTGGGGACATCGAATTGAATCCTGGGCCTTACTCCTCAGCCACTAGTTCTCCTCCTGCCAACAGAATGGGCATATATTACCTATATGCTAGGAGTCTTCTGCCCAAGTTGGACCACACTAAGGCCTGACTTTCACAATGTCCACCCGGTATCCTTTGCATCTCTGAAACGTGGCTATCCACCAAAGTCCCAAATGCTTCAGTTGCCATTTCTGGGTACTCCATACTCTGCCTTGACAGGGGTAAGCATGGAGGTGGTGTTGCTATGTCCAAGAGTCCCTAAGCACCTCTATTGTCTCACAGGAGGTAGTACCAAAGTCCCACAAGATCCAACTCACCAAACTTGTCCTCCCATCCGCATCCCCCCTATTTGTTACTGACTGCCACTTCTCCCCCAGCACTTCACCAGCCACCCTGGTCTCCAAACTTGCCACCTTAACTTCTCCGGCTGCTTCAGGCGAACTTCTTATCCTGGGTGACTTCAACTTAAATTGGATCACCCAACATTCCAAGGCCACCACTCAAGAGATTGAGGCACTCAACCTCTCCCAACTCATCACTGAGCCCACCAGACTCAACACCCACTCCTCTAACAACTCATTGCTGGACTGGATCCTAACAACTCACCGTAACAAATTCTCTTCAGCTGGCACACTCCACAATGTCTTCAGTAACCACTGCATCACTTTCTGTCATAGGAAGCACTGTCCCACCTCATCCCTGGACAAATATATGTGGTTCAAGTCCCTAAGATCCCTAAATCAGCAGGCCTTGCTGGCAGACCTCTACCTGGCCGACTGGTCTAGAGTCTTTATGGCCCTTGACATCGACTCCACTCTGGTAGCTTTTAACTCCACCTTTCTAGGTATTTGGAACTCTCATGCCCCCTTAAAAAAGCTGCATCTCTAGCTCCGACACCTTCCGTGGATCTCTCTCCAACTGGTGCAGCTGTACAAAGCCAGAGACAAAGCTTGGAAAGTACTCAAGGACTCCTCCAATGCCTCGGACCTCCAAAAGTTTAGAACCCTGCTGAATGCTTGCACTAAGGCCATGCACTCCACTAAAGCAGCATTCTTTAAGTCTCAGCTTGATGACTGTTGCCCTTCCCCTGACACATTCTGGAAAACTCTTCACTCCCTGCTAGGCTCCTCCCAGCAAGCTCCTTCCCCTTGCTCTGAACACTCAGACATCAGCTCCTAAGCTGTTGCCACATCCACAAACCTATTTTTCATGACTTGCACCCTACCCCAGGGACAACCCCCAACCCCTCTCTCCCCCCCTGCAGTCACCTATACTCACCCCTCCACCTGGACCCAATCAGCTTCCCCATCTGCCTTCCCTCTTCCCCTCAATCTGACACTTTCCCTGACACCACCACAACCAAATACACCTTCCCCCCCATTACCCCCTTAGAGGTACTCCAAGCTCACAAATCTCTGAACTCCTCCAAACAAACTCCGGATGGCATTAATCCCATCCTCTTGAAAATCTCTGCTCCTGCCATTGTCCCCCCCCCCATTAACCACATATTCAGTCTCTCCCTCTATTCATGTTCCCTGCCCAAGGCCTGGAAGTTAGCTAAAGCCATCCCCTTACACAGTGGAGCAACCCTTCTGTCCCTGGAAACTATAGACCCATCTCCCTCCTCCCCACCCTCTCTAAAATCCTGGAGTCCCTTATCTCAAAAAGACTAAATGCATTCCTAACTTCCAACAACATTCTGACTCCACACCAATTGGTATTTCTGCCGTCTCCATTCCACTTCCTCTTCCCTTCTCCATTTTACCAATCATATCCACTCGGCCATGGACAAGGGTCATCTGACACTGGTTATTTTCATAGACCTAGCTAAGGCCTTTGACTCTGTTGCCCATAGACTACTCTTCGATGACCTAATGGCTACTGGGCTATCCCCATCCTCTACCGACTGGTTCAAGGCCTACCTTACAGACAGGTTGCAGTTTGTCCAGCTTGGGACACCAGATCTGATCCCCTCCCCATTCTGGCTGGCGTTCCCCAAGGGTCAATACTGGGACCTACCCTATTCTCCATTTTTGTGAATAACCTTCCTTCTGCTCTAACTCACAAATTCAAATGTACGCTGATGATACTGTCATCTACGCCTCCAGTCCCACACTAGCCCAGGTCGAATCTACTTTCCAAACTGATTTTGCTAACACCCTAAGATGGCTTAATGATAAATTTCTTAAATGCAACACCAAAAAAAATGGTAGTTATGGCTTTTGGTACAGCCCAGAAATTTACCAAAATGACATCTCCACCCTTCTTTTATGCACTCGATGGCTCCAAAATTGAAACAGTTGACTCATTCAAATACTTGGGGGTATGGTTAGACCCCAAACTGGACTTCGCCCTGCACTTGGATTCTATTCACAACAAGCTGCGTCCCAAGCTAAGTATGCTTCATAGACACAAAGATAGCAGCTCTCCTCCCATCAGAAGGGAAACAATCACTAAGCTTATCCTACCTACATTTGATTATGCAGATGTGGTCCATAGTTCAGCACCACAATCCTCCCTTATCAAACTGGACCCTCTGTACCATGCTTTCTGTCATTTTGCCACTAGTCTCCCTTATCACACCCATCACTGCTTCCTCTACCAGTCTATCTCCTTGCCCTCTCTCAATGATCACAGTCTTGCTCGTTGCACAACCTTTATCTCTAAATTTTGGTTCAGCACCCTTCCCCCTTACCTCTCCTCATTGTTAGCCCCAGCTCCCAGCACTGCCTACTCCCTGCACTGAAGAGACCACCACTCATTTGCCTTGGCTACACCTAGTACACATGCAGATAAAATAGCTTTCACCCACCGGCTCCCTGCACTCTGGAACTCCCTTCCCCTCACTGTACAAAACTTACCTACAGCACTTGCCATTAAGAAGCACTTCAAGCACCTTCCTATCCCCCCCCGCCACTGCTTCCAGCCTCCCTAATCTCCTGGTCACCTCTGGCAATGCATTCCTAACCTCTGTCCCACCCAACCCTAGCCCTGTGTGCACAACCCTGGCACCACATTATCCTGCACTTGAGCTCCTAACTTTTATGATACTCCATGCAATTCCATCACTCTGGGTGTTAGAAACTACCGTCATGTACACTGTTTAGGCTTTTACTTTTATATAAGTTGTAACCTTGATCAAGATATATAAGATATAACCTATGATTATTTTATGTATTTCTTCACATTTCTGTTGTGTTTTTAAGTTATGCTTACATGTTATGTATGCTGCACTGCACCCTTCCCCCTTCCCCGGGTTGCACCTGGAAACAAGCCTTTCCCGGTAATCAACTTTTTAAATAAATAATAAATTATACTGTTCTAACTTTACTTTGTATCTCAAGATAAGATATACAATAACCATCCTGGCTTTCCAGACATTTTTAGTAGTATGACCATAATCAGTATAATACATCATATTAAGCAGGTTTCAAACATATTTAAGCATTAGTGGCTGTTACACTATCTCAAGTTATGTTGTAGTGAAGCTGTAAAACATTTATACTTTGTCATAACATCACTAGGCTTTCTCTAGTAACTGCACAACACTTGTAAAATCTAGGCCACATGCCCGTATGGTTTCTTGCATTTACAAGTCCCAATAACCTTGTCTGACTGCCATGGTAGCAATGCACCACATTTTAAATCGGAACGACGTTTTCCGTAAATTGTCTTGATGATTTTATTCTTTTTGTTAGTAACTGCACAACACACTGTTCATCAGAGCGGCTTTCCCATATACTTGTGGTGCTGTTTAGACTTTCTTAAGACAAAATGTCCTGTAATTTATAGCAAACATTATTTTTTTAAAACTTGCTTTATTATTATGTTGCACAAATTCAAACATCACTGGTTACAGATCTCTGTCCACACCTTATACTCAGGTTACAATTTCATAATGGTACATTGGTTTTAGTGCCAGTATTAAATCACTTTTTCATTTTCTTTTTCTCCTTAGGAGTTCCTGACAGTCTTTAGAGGTTCTGCAAAAATAGTCCACATCTCAGGAGTTAATCAACCAACTTTTTTCCTTTTGCCTTTTCCTTTTTTTTATATGCATGTTACTTTTCTTGATGTTAACCAACACTGTACCTCTATATATTTCATCTGTGAATACACATTTGTGCCTATCCGAATTTTCCACTATCTGAGTTAATAAAGGATTCTTAATAAAATAAACAGAAAACTTTTAAACATTAACATGAGTTATTGGCTGGTGATTTGTTCTAATTGATAACCTTTTTAATACAATCTACGTAACCTGACCATTAGATTGTGGAGGCTTGCTGAGAGAGTACTGAGCTACCTTCTATTTCCTCTACCAAATACATAAATGGCAGCCACACTCCCATGAATTTTTCTTTTTGCAGATGTAATTCTGCTGTGACTCTTTCTGATCTCTCAGTTTCTTTTACTATGTCGATCCAGTCCTTCAAAGTAGGTGGGTTGGGGTCTAACCATTTCCTGGTGATAGCTTTATTGGCGGCTGCCACTAAGATACCGATAAAGCTTTTCTTTTTATTTGATCCTCTGTTTACTGCTGGGAGCCCCAGAACCATGTGTTCAAAGGTGGGCCTTATTTTACTTTCAGTCACTTGTATGAATTTGGTCGTAACTTCTTCCCAATATTGAGAGATCTTGGGACAGGACCAAAACATATAGTGGTGTGTCCCCATATTCCCTCCAACATTTGTCCAAGAGTATGGCTCCATAATGCTTAGTTCTGATGGGGATGTTGAAGTATCTAGTTACAACTTTCCACCTAAATTCTTTCCAGTTCAGTGATGCTGATATCCTAAAGACCCCCTCCCATATGGATTGCTACCCTCGGTGGTCTATCTGGATTCCGACCTCCCTTTCCCAATCAGTCTGACTTTTCAAAGTATCAGTGGCCATAGAGTTTTGGTAGCTCTTAAGTAAATTACATATTAATTTGGGTTCTGCTGGGTTCTGCGCTGCTCACGTTATCACCTCTACCACTGGATGTGGGGCCTGTTGTACCTTTTCTAGGTTATTGTTGTGAGAGAGAAAGGACCTCACTTGTAGATATCTAAAAAAGTGAGACTTTGGTATCCTAAACTCAGTTTCCATCTCCCCAAAGGTTTTCATACCATTTTGTTTTACAAATTGTTCAAAGCGTACCAAGCCCAGATGTCTCCATCTAGCAAAGGCTTCATCTAACCTTGGAGGGAGGAATGTTGCACAAGAGTTAATCTCCAGTATGTTGGACATTAAGTCAGACAATCCAAAACTATCTTTAATCTGTCCCCAGATTCTATATGTCTGGGCCTGCCACTGATTCAGAGACTTATATGTCTTTAGAATGCATGGTAGCTCTGTAAAATCTTTGGGAGGGTTTGATCCTGGGATGCCTTCAGTTTCCATGTCCCTCCAGGCCTGAAGGGATTCCTTCGAGCAGTACACCATCCAGGGAGTTAATTGTGCTATTAAATAGTAGTTTTTTTAAATTAGGCATTCCCAAACCCCCTTGCAGCTTAGGTCTTATCAGCGTTTTCCAGGCCACCCTGTCTTTGTGGTCCCCCCATATAAAGTGCTATATGGCCTTGTTAATTTTTTTTCCATTCAGTTGCTGGGATATGTATTGGGAGGCTACTGAATAGAAACAAAAACCTGGGTAAAACATTCATGCGTATTGTCTCTGTTCTCCTCATTAAACTGAAGGGTAAGATTTCCCATCTCCTTAGGTCTGTGAAAACATTTTTTAAGAGTTTCCCATAATTAAGGTTGTATAGTTACTTCAGATGCAGTGGGACATGAATCCCTAAATATCTGATACTTGTCTTCACCCATCAATTGGGTCAGTCCTGGTGTATTGGTTCCACTAATTAACAAAACCTCTGTTTTGTCAGGGTTGATTTTAAACCCTGATATCTGACTATAAGATGAGATGATCTGGGTTAGCACTGGAAAGGAGTGTTCTGGGTCTGCCAAGTAGAGCATGGTGTTGTCTGTGTACAATGATATCCTGTTTTCCATCCCCCCTCCCTTTTACCCTCAGTGTCTGGATTGGACTGAATCGACTCTGCCAGGGGTTCAATACTGAGGGCAAATAACAATGGGGATAAGGGGCAACCTTGTCGTGTCCTCTTTTGATGGAAAGTGGGGCAGAAATGGAGCCATTGACCCTTATCCTTGCCTGTGTCTCACAGTATAAAACTCTGATCCAGATTAGAAACTGGAACCTGAACCCACATTTTTTTAACGTGGCCTCTAAGTAGTCCCATCTTAGGCGGTCAAACACTTTTCCCCCATCTAATGCTATGGCGATTTGAGGATTTTTCGTACTGTTCCCTGATCGTAATACATTTAAGCACCGTCTTATGTTGTCTTGTCTGTATCTATATGGGACAAATCCCAATTGGTCTGTGTGTGTATAAGGTCTGGCAGATATTTATTAAGTCTAGTGGCTAAAATGTTTGGAAATATCTTAGAATCGATGTTTGATAAGGATATAGGTCTGTATGAAGAGCACTGTTCTGGGGGTTTACCCTCTTTGGGAAGAACTACAATGATGGCATCTCTCCTCGAGTGGGGGAAGCTGGTCTCTGCCTTGCAGGTTTTAAAATGATCTAACATGATTGGAGCTAAAGAGTCTGGGAAGGTTGGGTAAAATTATGAGTTAAAGCCATCTTGGCTTGGGGCCTTACCTTTTTTGAGAGATTTTATTGTTTCTTTGATTTCTTGAAGGGTTATGGGAGACTCCAACGAAAGTCTGTCCTCTTCTGTTAGTTTGGGAAGAGCTAACTTACTTAGAAACTCCATACTTTGGGAGAACATATTTTCCCTCCCTTCTGGTATATATAAGTCAGTGTAATAGTTTTTAAAGGCTTCTGCAATCTGTTTAGGAGTATAGTTATCTTTTACTTCATTGTTGTGTTTAGTCTGAATGTGTTTAACATATCTGTCCATCTGCGTTTTACGTAACCTGAAAGCAAGTAACCTACTTGCTCTAGTTCCCTGTCCATAATATGCCTGACTCATGTATCTAAGCTTCCCCTCCAATTGTGTATCCCACATTTCCCGTAGTTCTTCCTTGTCTGTTCCATCTGTTTCAGCATGTCCTGAGAGCCCTTTGCTTTGTGTTTTGCTTCCAACTTGTGTAGTTGCCCTTCTAGTGTGAGTTGTCTCTCAGTGCAAGCTCTCTGGAACCTAGAGGAGTACGCGATGATCTCTCCTCGCAGTACTGCCTTAAGGCCATCCCAATACTATTTTATCTCCATATCCTTAATGTTATTATGTGTCTGATATGTTTGTATGACTGATTTTATTTTTTCCCAAACTTTTCCCTGCCCAGGAGTGAGATATTCATCCTCCAGAGAGTCTGTTTCTCCCAGTCCCCTAATGTAATCTTTAGAATCACAGCTGAGTGATCTGAAATTATGTTGGTGTGAATAATGCAGTCTGTGACTTTATGTAAGTCTACTGCACTACACAGAAAATAGTCTATGAGTAGGACTTGTTAGGGTTGGAGTAGAAAGTGTAATCCTTCTCTTTGGGGTGGGAGTCCAGCCACACATCAGTAAGTGCCAGCTCCCTAATACCTGCCTTTACTGCCCTTGTCATATTCCTATTCATAGTGGACTTTTGTGAGGAGAGGTCTAAGATTGGGGAGATTACACAGTTAAAATCCTCACCTATTAACACCATGCCTTCTCACAGTCCTGCTATTCTTTGGAAAACTTGTTTAAAAAAATATGGGTCATCCCTGTTGGGGCCGTACACATTTATGAAACGGATTCGCTGCAAGAATATCCTGCCTGATACAGAGACAAATCTCCCTTCCAGAGCTTGATCCTCCTTTTCTATTTCAAGTGGGACATGTTTCCCTATTAAGATAGCGACTCCAATTTTCTTTCCGGTTGGGTGCGATGCCCCCACTACCCTTCCCACCTAAGATCTTACTAATTTCTGATGTTCACTGGTGGGGGGGGGCAATCGTGTTTCTTGGATAAAGCCTATATCAGTATGGTGTTTTTTAAGATAAAAGAGAATCTTTGTCCATTTTGCCGGGGAGTTAATACCCTGCACATTCAGGGACGTAATATTTAGTGCACCCTTTTTTTTTTTTTAAAGAAGTCTCCAACTGCTTCTCCCTGTTCTTCCTATTATTTCTCTCTTTAGCTCTCACACAATCTCTCTTATTCCTCTGCACATATGCAAAATCTATAAGACTCCTTATAAGTAGCAGCCTGTAAGAGTAAACATTAGGCACAACAGGTGCCATTAACAAGTATAAATGGTAATAAAAAAAGTATAACAACACTGAACAATACATTTCAACTATTTTTATTCTGTACTTCCTAGGTGTTGTTCCTTGAAGTACCAGAGCACTATTAACTAGCGCTAAATTGCCTGTGTATGGAATGACAGGCCTGACTATAAAAAGTCAGTAATTAGATGAAGACGCACCTTGATCCCCCACCTAAAGAGCATAGGGGTCTAGGCCTTTGGTGTGGTAAGGCCTGGGGCTGAGGGCTAGCGTCTTTGGTCACCGCTACCTTCTATAGTGTGCTTGGCCCAATTACTCTTGGGGAGGTAAAGGAAATCACTCCCTCTCTTTCTCTTCATAGTTCCCTTCTTCTGAAAAACTCGCATAGCATGTAGCAGTGTTATATCTATATTAAATTAGTTGCAGGGAGAGTGTTTCTGACTCAGTCCCACCCATAATTCCCTTTTATCCTTGCTGGTCCCCCCCTTTAGGTCCCCCCCTTCCCACATCTCGCAGGGGAAAAACACTGTAAACATGTTTCCATATTTCTGTAATTGTGAGCTCATGTTTACTCCCTTCGATATGGGCGGCTATTTTCAGGTATAGCCAACATGGGGGGGGCACTCTTAAACTAATCGAACTAAAGCCATTCCTTCGGGAAAGACTTACTGTACAGTCAGGTATGGGATTCGGATCCACAATCCTGCATCTTGGCCTCTGATATAAGTGCATCTGATTCTCTCGCCAGGAGGTCTTGAAGATATGCGCTCAAATGTGAAGGCCACTAAATCGCTGATGGCAGGACTCTTCTGGGCCTTCCTGCTCAGCGCCACGCCACCTTGGTTATCTCTTGTTCCAGCATGGTTGAGCAGAGATCTGGTATCCTCACTCCCAGGTTACGCAATGTTGAGGCTGCATCATATAATGAATCGAAGAGTTGAGGACCTTTCTCCGTAAAGATGCGCAGGTGAGCTGGGTATTAGAGTTGAATTTTAATACCCTTTTCTTTTCCTAGCTTTATCACATCTTTCACTTGCTTTCTCTGAGTATTTAGGTAATCAGAGAAGTCCTGATCAAAATAAAGTCTCTTGGCATTGATAAGCACTTCCTTTTGCTTCCACGCCATCTGTAGAATAGCCTGTCTGTCCTTGTAGTTAAGCATTTTGACCACGATTGAGCATGGTTTTGTGTTTTGCTCTTTTGATTTTTGTATCAAAGACCTGTGAGCTTGTTCCACCACATAGGGCACTTCAGGGTTCAGTTTCAGCACATCCTCCAGGATATTTTGAATAAATTCTTCCATATTAGGGAAGGAGTCCTCCATCCCCTCCGGTACCCCATATATGTGAAAATTATTTCTTCTGGCCCTATCTTCCTAGTCATCTAATTTAGCTTGCAGTTCACACTCCCTGGTCAGGAGATAAAGAATGGCCTAATCATGTTGACTAGTTGAGTCTGCTAGGGTACCTATCAACTGCTCCGCTGCCGTGGTTCTCTTGTCGATGCTGTGGATATCTGCTCATACATCTGCCGCAGATGACTCCACTCGATGAAGTATTTTGATGATGCCATTGAGTTTACCCATGATTTCTTGTGGGTCTAGGGGCTCCATGCCATCTTCAGAATCCACGAGGCTCGTTACTGGCGAGGTCGGGCATGATTCTGGTAAGCCCCATTTTTGTCCGTCTGCATCATGGCTTTAATTTTAGCTGGCTGTGTTCCTTTTGCCTTCATTTTAGCTCCTGCCATGTCCGTTGGTGAATCTGCTTCGTCAAATGTCTAGATAGCCAAACGTTCTTATTTTTTATAGTTTTTGCTTGCGGCTACCCTATGAGCTGCTGAAGTCAAACAGCCATCCATACGGTGACGTCACCGGAAGTCCCATAGCAAACATTCTTGCATCGTCTAGTCAATTCTTATACTCAGGTAATTCAAGTTTTAGTTTACCCTAGTTCTGGCATCCCTAGGTTCTACCTCTGTGTTGCCACTATTACTTGTTGTCGTTCATTTTTTATACTTCCTGGTTACCATACCAAACAGAGTGCGTTATACATCTACTAAAATGCCCTTGCAATTTGTATTATGTAGGACAAGCATCCAGAAGCTTAAAACTCCAACTGAATGCGAACACAAGCGCTACATAAGGAGAGGTGACTCAGATTCAGTAGTGGCACGACATTTTCATGAAACTAGGCATAATGGGCCGGATTTTCAAAGGGCTCTTAGATCAACGCAAGCTATGTCAAACAACCAGCTTGTGTCAGATCTAGGTGCACCAAATACTGGGCACCTTATTTTGCAAGAAAAGCATTCTCCATGACAAAGCCCCCCACACTGATGCAAGAGGTCCACTCCATTAACCAAATGATGCAAGGGACAAGAATGACACAAGCTGCACCAAAAAATGGTGCAAGTTGAGTCAAAAAAATGGTGCAAGGTTGAGTCAAAAATGATGCTAAGGATGAGAATGACGCAAGCTAAGTTAAAAAATACAACAGATGAAATGGCCAAGACTAAGCCCCCAAAATGTTCTAAACTAGTGTTACAGGAAAATATTGGCCCTTAAAAGTAGTACAGTGTACTCCACTTATGCCGTCCCCTGATTTCACGGGCAGTCGGTTTGCATGGACAAAAACCACTAGCCCAAACCACAGTGCATACATTCCAACACTATTGCTACCTGTTAAAGTGGACGTTACCTGCCGTGTGCAGCGGACAGAAAGTGATATCTAACAGACCAACATTGTGCTTTTAGATGAGGTGCTACGTTGTTAAACGGTCATGCGAATCTCCTGTATCAGCTTGTTAAATTGAACGTAACCTGCTTAGCACCTCACTCTCTGTTTCTGTTCACTGTGTGCAGTTTCTTTGTTTCTATACCATGTCTATTAAGTGAGCAGCTCTATCCTTAGCACGGAAAGCTGAAATTCTTAAGCAGGTCGAAGAAATGCCACCCGTGAGTATCCGTGATTTAGCTGCTCATCTCTCGATCCCTAAATCCACAATGTCTGATATTATTAAATTAAAAGACAGCATCCTCACTGACTGGCACGGCAATCAAAACCCCCAATGGAAACGCAAACGCGAGGGGAAAGACAGTGAGGTGGAGGAGGCTTAAGTACACAGTCCTGCAGACAAAGCAAACGAAGATCACGCTATTGCTGAAGACAGAAACGAAGTGAAAATTTCAACTAAAGAGAGCTAATCACAAAAAAGTAAATAATGGCTATCACGGACGCTGCTTTAAATGGACAAAAAAATTACTGGACAAATGAGCCCATTTAAAGCGGCTTGCACTGTATAGTCAGGTGTGACCACATGCTGTGGGGCCTCTTAATATGCTTTAGTGTCCCTTAGACCAGCTCTGGCTGATCTAACAGCGACATGCATCTTAGGCACAAGGACAGCACTTGCATTGCTTGAAAATCCCACATAAGGGGATGGTGCATCATCTTGGTGATACAGGCATCCCTTCTGACATGGCACAAGTATTGTTATGGTGCAAGCATAGCGCATGCCAGTCTGGTGCATACAGATGTGTTTTTGACACAAGCACCATTGAAAATCAGAATTGATGCAAGGTTTGACATATCCTGCTCCTTGCAGTTGTTTTTTATGCAAGCACTCTGCATCATTCTCTGGCCTTTGAAAATTTGGCCCAATGTATCAACATTAAGATTTGTAGGTTTAGAAAAGTTAGACACTCCATTAAGAGGTGGTAAGAAAGCAATAAGACACAACAGGATGTGGGTTGTTGATTGATAAGAGCACGCCCCCAGGTGCGTTGTTAGGCATTAGGTGCTTGTGCAGAGTGACTACAGCAGCTGGGTAGTGCTCTTATCAATCAACAACCCACACCCTGAAGTGTCTTATCGCTCTTATAAAATGGATAACAAGCCAGCTACCACATTAAGACTGCAGTCTGCTACTACCCCCACCTACTACAATCAGGGAAAAACCAGAAGTAGTCTACCAGCACAGAAATCAATACGGTTAAGGCACATTTACCAGAAATTACTGCTTAGAAAAGAATAAGAAAGTTACTGTGATGACAAGAGAGTCCCAGACCAGATCTCTAGTTTGTAAATAAATAGTCTCCTCCTGAGTCTGATTTTTTTAGAAGGGGATAATATTGTGTTAAAATAATTGTACTTTGTAGCAGACTACCACTACTACCAGGGGAAGAAAAATAGAGCTAGCAGCATTTATCAATGTGGTTATTTAATTGTGCACATTTAGGTAAATACTCTCCTTAGAATGACAAAGCGACTGTGTGTGAGAACAGGGACTTGTCTGCCACAGTTGCTACCAGTACATGATGATGTAAACGGCACCTCCCACCCATCCCCAGGTTGACAATGATGCGGTCGAAAGGCAGGCAAGTCCCAGATCTCTACTTTTAAGCAGTCCAGTGAGTCTCAAAATTGAAAACTGATGTGTCATTCCACAGCTGCAGCACAAGTACTGCTATCAGTGTCATCTTCTTCAAGATCAACATCACATATGTAGCCAACGTTTGGCAAGTTAACCTTCAAGAACATTGGTTTCTCCACATTGTCTGGTGTTAATCTTGTTTATCAGTCACAACATCCCCAGCAGAGCTAAATAAACACTCAGAACAGACACTGGCGGGTGGACATCCAATATACTTACAAGCCAGGGCAGCCAGCTTTGGCCAGCATGATTTTTCTCTTGCCAGTAAGCTAAAGGGTCATCCTTAATACTAATGTTGGGCTCAGATAGATATGCTTACTAGTGAGCATGCATTTTCTCCTTGTGGAATTTCAGTGTCCTGCAGATGGCTCCAAATGTCATCCTCCTCATTGTCTGCTCCTGTACTGGTTTTTGGAGCAGTCTATTGAATTTGAAGTGGTGTCATTGTAGTACTGCTTGCCAATCCTCCTAATGAAACCTCATCTACTGCATCAATCAAAAGTTGCTTGTAGTTCCAACTCCTCCATATCATCAGAAACCACATAAGGAAGTGTCTGTTCTGGAAACGTGGATTTAGCAATGTTGCAAAGAGACACTTCTTGCTCTGTGTCATGGCTGATAATTTCTCGTCACTGCTAAGTCTGGTAAGCATGTTATTGACTAGAGATTGGTTCATATCTAAGTTGCTCCTCATTTTCTCCAACCTTTTTTTAAGAAGTAGAATGAGTGGAATAACTTGGCCAAGGGATGCCTTTTCTGCACTGACCTCTTTTGTAGCACTCATGAATGGTTTCAGAATGTGACACAACTGTTCCAGCAGAGTCCACTGAGTAAAATGGAATACAATGTCCTCCCTGATATCATTGTACATGGTATACTCAATGATAGCTACATTTTGTATAAGGATGTGTTCAATCATAAAGTAAGTTGAATTCTACCTTGTTGCTACATCCTGAACATCCTGGAGACATGGAAGACCTTTGTCCTTCTGGATATCAGCAAGGATGTTAAGGGCTTTTACCAAATGGTTGAAGTGGCCACACACTTTGCGCACTGTACCCACAGTAGTTGATAGTTGCTGGTCATTATCCAGGAAGCTTCAAATGATTAGATTAAGACAATGGGCAAAACAGCGTATATGTACATAGTTGTCATCGTGAAGTTCTTTTTTAATATTTGAACCATTGTCTGCAACTAAAAAAACAACTTTCAAACCCTGTGAAGTGACCCAAGCAGTAAGTAGTCTCTCCAGTTCTTGCTGAATGTGTTGTGCTGTGTTTGTGTCTTGAAAATGATACACATGGAGAATTGCCATTTTCTGAAATGTGACAATTTTTTTTTTTTTAGCTCTGAGAGATAGTAGTGATAGTAATAGTACTGGTTGAAGTGGTAGCTGACAGACACGGATCGACGAATAAATGGCATGCTAGTCCAGGACAACTGGCCTAGTCAAAAGTGGTAGTCCCCGAGTTCCAAGTGGTAGTCCAATACATTTCAATGAAAATTTTAAACCAACTTATGTAGAAATAAATTACATGGTGTGGCCAGGGTCGTATTGTAGTAGTATTTCATAGGATGGATTTAGATGTAGAAGAACTGCCTAAATCAGGAAAAAACAATATATTTCCTATACTTTTTTGTTAATACAGGGTGTGAGCAGGGCACTAGGGCAGGCTGAAGTCTGTATTAGAAGATACTGGAGAAATGTTACAGAATTAAATGAAGACCCAACAAGTCATCTGTGAACACATGACTGTCATCAAGGACTAGGACAGGAAGAAGAAGATGCTGATGGAGCAGGAGTATTTGCATCAGGATCAGCAGCAGAAGAAACAGAAGCAGCGGCACCAGCAGATGTAACAGCAGCAAGAGTATGCCCACGAACATGTTGAGTGCCTGGACCAGACAGCAGCCAGGGGTTAACTGCAGGATCAGGATCAAATTCATGCAGTTCAGGACCTTCTACTGCTATCTGCAGGAGAGACTGTAGTGTGTCATCAGTGAGCCATGTCCTTATTTTGGTTTTGATTAGGTTCTGAATAGGAAAAACTTTTCACACTTGGCAGTCAAGACACTCAATAGTTATTAGTATTTCGAGTAAGTCAAGAATGCGCCCAGTTGGGGGTGTTTTTTCTTTTAGCAATCTTGTATAGACCTGGAGATAGGGCCTGTCAGCTGAAGATTTGAGCAGTGTTTTAAATGCAGCATGCTCTGACTTTATATGTTCCTGCTGCTCTTCCACGAAAACACCGAAGTATTCAGCCATGTTTGCCAGTTCAGAGGTCCCAAACACAGCTAACTGGTCTCTTGGCAGATCAAACTGCTTAAAATCTAAGCAGTTGAACCACTTGAGAGGAACCTCTGAGAAGTGTTTAAACCTCTCGTCTATGTACATTATTGCTATGTCTGCTAAAGTCTGCAGTTGTTTATCTCTTTCAAAACTGACTTCTGGGCAGTTGCCTCTGAATGGAAAAAGGAACAGTCCTCTCCTCACCTCCCCTCTTTGATACAACATACTCCATACATTTCTCCTTAGGTTTGTAATGGCTGAGGAAAGCTGCCATGTATTTCCCTGGTGTTGTTTTAAGTTCCATAAGCTGGAGTAGGCAGGTCTCAACAAGTTGTGGAACTTCCAGTATTAGTATGTCATCTCTTTGAAACTGCAGTGACAGGTTTTTAGTATTGGCAGGAAATCTTGGAGTATATAGAGGGACTTTACAAACTGCACACTCTGTACTTCTTTTAAGAGGGCCTTTGTTCTTGAACCTTTATCACCAGCAGTCAAAGATGCATGTTCCAGGTGTTGAGCGACAGTAGGTAGGTGAACCTGAACTGCATGAACTAATCGTGACCTACGGGCAAGTCATCTCACTTGTTTTATAGCAGTAAAGTGCGCCAGATCAGTATCCATCACATTAGCAATTTCTTTGAGCTCTCTCATTTTTTGGGGACTATAATGATGAAACTTAAATATTGCCTTGAGAGTACTTTCAAGTCTTGATACAAATGGATTTGTTTTAACACATCGAGAACTGCCAGCTCTAAGTTATGGGCAATGCAGTGCACTGCAATTATTTGAGGACAGTGTTCCCTCAACTTTGCTATGGTTTCCTCCTCTTTCACCCATCATGACACTGGCCCTATCAAAATTCGCTGAAATAAGGAGCAGCCCTGGATTGTTAACATTTTGTAGGTTAGGGGAAGATTTACTGACTCCAGTGCAGTCCATAATGCATGAAATACACCTTCTGCATGTGCATGTTCCACTGGCACAGCTTGAATAAGCAATGTACGCACCTGTTTTGAGTTTGGGTCAACAAACCATAGGAAAACATTTTCCCACTCAGTTATACTGGTATCAGTACTGTCATCAGCAAGAACTGTCACATATTTAACATCAGTAAGAGTCTGCATCTGGGTTCGGGATATCATTGCTGATATAGCACTACAAAAGTCCCTGGCTCGCTTATCGTTGGTATAATTAAAACCAAGCTTAACTCCTTTTTTTCCTGCAGTTCTCAGAGCCCCTCCATGTCCGAGAAAGGGCACAGATTTTTGGCAATGGAGTATGCGGTGTTGAACAGGCATTGCATCTTGACCTTAGTGCCCTCATCCAACTGCATAAAGGCTTGATACAGTGGGGACACAGTGATATCAAATTATACTGCATAGAAACATAGAATTTGACGGCAGATAAGGACCGCTTGGCTCACTCAGTCTGCCCATTTCCCTACCTGATTGATAAGCTGCAGATTCTAGTTAATCAACAGCTTACTTCCTCCTGCCCCCCACTAGAATTGCCTTATGCCTGTCCCATGCATTCTTGAATTCTCCCACTGTTCCTGACTCCACAACCTCCTCAGGAAGGCTGTCCATGCACCACAACCTCTCTGTGAAAAATACTTTCTAACATTACCTCTGAGCTGCCCCCATCTTCAAATTGTGCCCTTGTTCTTGCACATCTTCTTCTAAAGATACTACCTCTTGTATCTTGTTAATTCCTTGAGATACTTGAAAGTTTCTATCATGTCCCCTCCCTCCTTTCCTCAAGGGTATGCATATTAAGCTGCTTTAGTCTCTCCTCATATGTCTTCTGGTGCAGATCTTGCACCATTTTGGTTGCCCTCCTCTGAACAGCCTCCACTCTGTCTATGTCTTTGTGGAGATGGGGTCTCCAGAATTGCACGCAGTACTCCAGATGGGGTCTCACTAACTGTCTGTAGAGAGGGATAACAACTTCCTGTTTTCTACTGCTGATGCCTCTCCCTATGCATCCCAGCATCCCCCCAGCCCTCCTTACTGCCTTCTCACATTGCTTGCCCACCTTTAGGTCATCTGATATAATTACTCCTATGTCTCTTTCAATTTTGTTTATTAACTCACCCCACATTGTGTACTCTTCCCCTGGGCTTTTGTTTCCCAGATGCATTACCTTACACTTCTTTGCACTGAATCTGAGCTGCCACGTATTTGACCATTCCTCCAACCTTGCCAAGTCCCTTTTCATTCTTTCCACCCCACCTTGTGTATCAACCCTGTTGCAGATCTTTGTGTCATCTGCAAAGAGGCATACCTTCCTTCCAGGTGCTCTCCAATGTCACTTAAAGATATTAAAGAGGACCAGTCCTAGTATCAACCCCTGCGGTACCCCACTAGTTACCCTCCTTTCTTCACTGTGGACTCAGCATTATTACCCTTTGCGTCCCTGTTGTCCAGCCAGTTTTTATCCATGGGGACCAAGGAGAGACAAAGATGTTACCCAAGCCTATAAGAAATGCTAGATACACCAGATAGGAAGTTACAGGAGAAAGCCCTGCCCTTCCAAAAGGGGGTGGGTGGAGGAAAGCAGACCTGATGACTGAGATCCTCAAAGATCTACTGTTACGGCAAGTTCTTATGTAATTGTTCTTCTTCGGGGGTATCTCAGTCACCAGGTCACACCACAGGAATGAATCCCATGCAGTTACAGGTGCAAACAGACGGTCTGGGAGGAAGGCCAACCTTAAACTTAAGACAGGAGGCCCTGCAGCACAGCCCTGCCAAATCCTGCATGGGCTCCAGAGGCAACGTCCAGACTGTAGTGTTTGGTAAAAGTGTAGACAGTACTCCAGATGGCAGCTGTGTAAAAGTAAGCAGCTTAGACCCCTCCAAAACAGGACACAGAGGTAGACATGCCTCTTGTGTAATCAGCTCTGATCACTCCCAGGCAATTCTTTGCCGTAGTTGTAGAAGAACACAATGCAATCTGCCAACCATTTAGATAAACATTGTTTAGAAACTGAAACACCCTCTCTACCTGGGGCAACAACTGCTTCGACTTTCTGTGTTCCTTGGTCCAAAGCAGATATTTAAAAATTCTGTGCACATCTAACATATGGAGCAGTGCTTGCCCTGGACTGGCATGCTCTGGAAAGTAAACAGGGAGGTGGATAGACTGATTCAGTGTAAACTCAGACACCACCTTAGGAAGAAACTAAGGATTCGTGTCCAAAGACACCCCTGTCTTTATGGAAAAATCAAATAAGGCTCCCCACACTAGACAGCCTAAAGCTCTGAAATTCTCTGAGCAGAAGAAATGGCAACTAAAAATAACACTTTCATCCGAACTGGTCTAATTGACGAGAGCCCTTGTCTTGGAGGCAAGGAACTTGGGTGTTTCGGCTGAGCTGACCGGTCATGAGCGGCAGTGATTACCATGCAGTCAGCCTTTGGATGAATGTTAAGATGCTGAATCCCTTCCGGGGGATAATAAGTCCGATCTGCCTTTCTGGAGACCGCTGGTATGGAGGACGGCTGTTGCTATATCGTGGTTACCAAATCCTCATGGGGTCCCGTGCATGGAGGGATGGGGATAGGATCAGATGTAGCAAGATCCAGGTGCTCCGCCAGTTTTTTTCGTTGCGAATCCACCTCTTTCGAGGGCCAGCCTCCAGCTGCCTGTATTGAGCACAAGAGGTCTCCGAAGGAAGGGTCCTCTGGGGAGACTTGGGGGACTCCTTAGGAGGAACCTCAACAGGAGATCTGGGGTCCGAAGGTTTGGAGTCAGACTCCGTGTCAGAAGGCTCTGAGCCACTGGGGATGGAAGGATCCACCCCAGCAGATCCCACAGCTAAAGAACAAGAGGCTCTGCCGGAAGGAGGCAGTGGAGGGGGGCCCTGGGTAGGGGAATGTCCCCCACAAACTGCCTGAGCTCCAATAGTAGCCGAGTTCCGGCCTCCTGCCACCACTGGGGGGGCCAACTCACGGTCTAGTGACTCACGGTCTGGCGCCAGGGGTGGCAGAGGAGGAGGCTGGAAGTTAGGGTAGCCTGACTACTGAGGCCAAGATGGGTAGTGATAACCCATCTGAGGATAGTAAGAATACCCAGGGTACCCAGGTGTCGGGTATCCCAGTGTCGGGGGAAACATGGCCAGGCTTCGGATACTGTGGAGTCGACAGTGGGTCACCCGGAGGTGGGACAATGGGTTCTGCACCCGGAAACCCGCCCGGAGGATCTAGTCCTGCCGGGGAGGTGCCACGGCACCTCTAGGAGGCGCGGGATCTGGGATGGCCCCCGAAGGTCCTGAGGGAGGAGGCTCCATGTAAAAATCCCCGGCCGGCAACAGACTTATGTCCGTGGACAGCGGTAGGCCTGGCAAGGTGGGGGAAGGTCCGGAAGGAGCCCTGACGGCAGGTCTGAGGATGATCCTGCTGGAAGAAAAAATCAGAGGATCGGGTGGCGAGTCCCTGGGATGAATGACCTGGGGGGACGATGGGTCGTTCTGCCGCTCACTCTGTCAGGCGTTGGGGGCCAAACTAGAGCCCAGATGGGAGAGTGAAGAGATCCGAGGTGGGAACGGAGGAGCCGTCGTCTGACTGAACGGACCGCGCTGGGCTAGTGGTGGTCAGGAGACCGCTGCTAGGCTGATCGTCTGGAGCCATGCACCCTTCGATGGGGCCGAGCGGTGTCTTATCGGCTAGGCAAGGCGACTTAACTGATACCTCAAGAGAGGCTACCCCAGCTGCCCGCTCACCTCGGCAGGAGGGGGAGAAGGTGCCCGGCCTAAAGAAGCAGACGGGGCACTAGCTGAAGTACTCACAGTTTCGGAAGGCCTCCCGCGTGGCGACGGACTCTGGTCCCGGCGCTTATCCTTGCTTTTCTTCTTTTTTTGGGGCCGGCGATGACAACCTATCCCTCAGTTCCTGGAGCTCCTTTTCCATCGACGCCAGTCGTCGGGTCAGGAGGTGGGCCTCGAGGGTCCACTTGCACCGGGTTCGAGTTGCCGGGTTGAAGGCCTGGCAGATGGAGCACTCCTCGGTGCTGTGCTTGGAACCAAGGCAGAGGAGACAGTGCAAATGGACGTCCCCGTGCTGGATTTTGGGCGCTGCACTTTGAGCACTTCTTCTTCTGTCTAGAAGACATCAAATGGTAGGTAAATCGAAGAGAAAATTTTACTATGAGGTGAAGAAAACAGACAAAAAGGTGGACGTTTGATCGCTGTTCTATCGCATGCCGAACGTACTGAGGATACGGCGGGAAAGAACTGGAGAGAAGGGCACGGGACCGCCCTTTTATAGTCGGGCTGACGCCACGCCACCTGACATCGGGTGGTCCGCTGATGATTGCTATCAGAGTAATGAATTGGGAGATGAATGTCCTGATTAAGGGTGAACTCGGACACCACCTTTGGGAGAAATTTAAGATTAGTGAGCAGGGATACCCTGTCCCTGTGGAAAATCAAATAAGGCTCTTTACACATCAGAGCCTGAAGCTCAGAAATCCTTTGAGCTGACGTGATGGCAACTAAAAATAGCACTTTCCAAGACAGGAAGCGTAGCTCACAACTTGTGGCTGGCTCAAAGGGAGGCAACGTAAGCTTCTCTAATAAAAAACAAGAGATCCCATGGGGGAACAGGGTCCCAAATGGGTAGCTCAATATGCATGTTACCTCGCAGGAAGGAGCAGAACAGATCCATTTGTGCCAGGTTCCTGCCATCCACTGGTACATGATAAGCTGATAGTGCAGAAAGGTGTATCTTTATGGACGAGTAGCCAAGACCTGCATTGGACAGGGAAAGAAGATATTCCAGGACCAAATTCACCGGACAGGTGAAAAGGTCCAAACGAAGGGCAAAAGCCCATAGGCAGAAGCACTTCCATTTCATGATGTAGGTGGCCCTAGTCGAGGTGTTTCTCATGGCCACTAGGACCTCCGCTACCTCTGCTGACACCCCGTACCGGTCCCTAAGTCTGCAGGAGCCACACATGCAGGTGCAGAGACTTGAGATTCGGGTGTACTAGAGTCCTTTGCTCCTGGGAGAGCAAGTGAGAGGATAGGGGCAGAAGATTTGGAGATTCTATTGCCAAATGCTGGAGCAATGGAAACCAGACCCGGCACTATGAGAATCATGCCTGCTCGTTCCACTTGAAGTTTGAGCAGTACTCGCTGAAGTAGTAGGAAAGGAGGGAAGGCATAAAGAAACCTCCCTGTCCAAGAGAGGGTCAACGCATCTTGCCAGAAAACACCGGAACCATCTAGTGAGCAGAAAATGGGCAGTTTGATGTTGAGCGGGGGGACACAGAGGTCCAGTTCTGGAAGTTCCCATCTTTCGAAAAGATAGTCTACTACCTCCTGTAGTAGTTCCCACTCGTGGGTCTGAGACCGAGACTGCCTTAGGCTGTCGGCCAAGGCGTTTTGTACCCCTGGAACATGAACTGCTTTGAGTTCCTGATTGTGCTCCACTGTTCAGTACCAGACTCTCATGGATTCTCTGCAAAGGAGATAGGAGTGAGTGCCCCCTTGCTTGTTGATGTAAAAGACAAAGTACAGTTACGTAAGAACTTACCGTAACAGTAGATCTTCGAGAACAGCTCTTGCAGCAGGCCACACCACCAGGACCGAAGCCGGCGGGCGCCAGGACCCCAAGGAAATCCTCCAGCCAGCAGCACTCAGCGGGGACCACCCCAGACATCGGTCCCGCCCACGACGCCAGGCACAGTATCTGTCCGCAATATGTTGATTCATACACAGAACATGTGGATTGGACTTGTCATGTGCATGTAGTGACTCAATCTGAAAATTATTTGAGCCAGTGGCAAACACATTAGGCTTCTTTGAAAAGGCTGGCACTGCAATAGTTGGACATTTTTCACACACTGTGCAATACATCAGTTCTTTTTTTTTATCATATCTCAGCCACTTATAAATGGTTAACCAATGCCTTTGAAACAATCTGCCCCTTTTCTCCTGATGTATTTCTTATCTTTATTTGCCTTCTCTGGCCTCTCATCGGGCACTAAAATGTGTTTCTTAGGGAGTGGATGTGAATTTCAGTTAAGGCTTCATTGCCTAATTCAATACATTGATCAGCAGTTATATTCCCTAACACAGATATAGGCTCATTTTCATTGGCATTACCCTTATCTGCCGAGGTGGATTGTGTTTTGGTTTCCGGTAGTGTCTTGCTACTGCTAGAGACTGCTGCCACTGGTACTCGTGAGGCTACTGACCAGAGAGGGAAAAAAAAAAAAAAGAGTCTGCTGTTTACTACTCCTCTTCTGCATATTGTAGCACTCATTTTATTGTTCCCCAATGATAATAAAATATATTTTACCAGTCACTGTGTGGTGTGTGTTTCTTGGGTGTCGGGGTTTGGTGGACTGGGTGGGGACAATCCAGGCTGAGTCGTAAACAAGACACTAGTAGTAATGAGATGCTATTTGCTTAGCTTTTTCAATATACTGTAGCTCTTTATTTGAAATGTCTTGAAAGTTATGATTGTGCAAACAAGGGAAAGCAGTCAGCTAAGCACACAGACACTCAAGACTAGGGCAGTGAGGGATGAGAAACCTAAAGAACTGACAGTACTGTACCTCACTTACACTATTCACTAGTACTCAGGTGAGGTCCAGCAGGTCACAGGTCACCCTCCTTTATTCTTCATTTTTTTTGTTTTACAACAATCCTGACCTTTAAGACCTTATGCTGCCTTTTTTTTTTTTTGCCTTCTAAATTATTTTCCTTCTTGCTCACTAGCAACTATTGTACCAATGTGCACAGAATTAGTACACACACAGGTTGGCCCGGAGGTCCAGCCCAACAGTGCAATGTGTGCATTCTTTTTTCCCCTTGGCACTTCCGTTTTTCTTCACTTTTGAACTATTACTTCTTCTCTTTACTTTTTCCCCATCGTGACCAAGAAACATATAGCACACATCTCCCTAAGGCTGCCTTCCCATTGCTCCCTCAGTAGCTGACTGGCAGTTTTTAGTCCTCAGTTTTTATTTATTTGGGCAATTAGGTACGCTTGTCTTCTGCCCTTTTACTTTCGGCTTGGTGGCAATAACAATTCCCAGCTAGTCTTGTTCTTGACTTCTCCTTTCCTTTTACTTACTGTCCTGTTCTTTTAGTTATTTCTTTTATTTGGGCAAGTAAGTAGTTACATCAGCAGTCACTTGTGCCCTTTTACTTTCTGCCAGGTGGCAAATTAGTCGGCAATGAACACGAGAACAAACAAAGTCCAACTATAATTGCTCTGATGCTCTTGGTATCTTTTACTGCAGCTTCTGTTCTTATTTCCTTTTTATTTATTGGGGCAATTAGTTACACATGCACACCTGCCCTTTATTTTCTGCCAGGTGGTAAAATAGCAAGTTTGGCAACACAGAAAGCCTCCTCCTCTATTGCTGCTCAGTGCTAGCTACTACTGTTCTCCTTTCTTATTTTCTGATGTATGCAGTGGTAGTACACTAATACAAGCAGGCAGTTAAATAGCTCTATACTTTCTCTTTCTGGGCAACAAGTTTAGCCTTCTTGCTTATTTAGCCCCCTTACTTTTCTTCCTCCTCACTGCTGTTATTTTCTTTAGGCAGCTAGTTACACTTCTGGTTCTGTTATCTCACTGTACAGCACTGCACCCACACAATCCCACGATGAGAATCTCCAGCCAATCCCAGCCAACTGCCCTGAAATACCAGTTGTTCGAAGTACTGCTTGCCTTTGCTTTGCCCTGTTTAATCAGTGCCTTTTTATTTTGCTGTTTTTTATTTTAATTCAAATAGGTTGGGTTCATTCACTTCACTGACAATTCCACCTCCCCCTCAACATCAGTGGATGCAGTTGGTTCATTTGCCCACCCTGCACTACCTAAATGGCAAAGGCAATTAGGCAAACTAGTATTGTAATCCTTTTAACTTTTTTTTTTTGGTAGCGTGTCCCCCAAAATGCAGTTTCACTCTCTCCTGAGTCTCTGAGACAGTAGACCGTGTCCGACTCCAACCATCTGAATCGGCTCCCCCCAAACTGCCTTTCAACGCAGTTGCACTGCAGCAATCCCCAAAAAAAGCCTCCTTTTATTTATTTTAATATCCCCTTTTAGTTTGTTTGCTCAGGCAGAAGACATAGGATGCTGATTTGCTGAAGCCTGAATTGTGGTTCGTAGACTACGAAGCACACGCACTTTCATTCATTCAATACAAAGACCATCCGTTCCAACAGACAGGACTGAAATGGCATTTTCAGCTAATTTCTCCCACTCTGTCCCCGAGAACCTCCTGCCCCTACCACCACTGCGACCAATTACCAGGACTGACAGGTACTCTTCCATATTGGATTTAACTCACCTAACAGTCCTGGATCTCTGAAGGCTTCATCTTCTGCTACTGATGGGTGGAGAGAGATCGGGGAGGGTCCTGCCTGATATTGCGCACGGCCTGCGTCACAACTACTCCATGTGCGCTCCATTGGCTCTCTCACGTGGATCAGGGGCACACATATGATGGCAGTCTCAGCAACCATGTGATTCAGCCTGCTGGAGAAAGAATGATGGACAGCACTGGCGGTTCCTAGTGGTCGGGACAACACAGCAGCAGGCAGCAGAAAAAAAGGTAAATACTTCTGGGCACTTTCTGGCACTTCTGAGTTGGTTGTCTGGTGGGCAAGCAGCAACTGAGATTCTGCTTCTCCGACCTAAAATTTTTGTACCCTGGGACGTCGGGCTATGGGATTTGTCGATCTGTATGTGAGGATGATGATGAGTTGCCCGTAAAACTGACCCAGTGTGTAGTAAGAGAAAGATAGGTAATGGTTTAGCTGCTGGTCCACATATTAGTAGTGAAGTGAACTACTTTGTCCTCAGCCTCTCGGAGAGGATGCCTTACTTGAACTACTAAGCTGTCATACATCCTGGGCACAGTGGTTACCGAGAAGTATTTTTCACTTGGCATTAAATATCTTGGCTCTAAGTATTCCATAAGCCTTCTGAAACCAACATCTTCCACAATAGAGTATGGCCGTAAATCAAGTACAATCATTTCTATTTTATGATTTATTGCCAGTGCTATGGGATGGTTTCGTGAATATTTAGACTTTCTTTCAAGAACTTCTTTTAACTTCAACTGCCCCTTATCGGGGGGGGTAAAGATACATTTGGCTGCGGGTGTTGTACAACATGCTGTGCCTGGTAAAACAAAGGACCTTACAGAATTATCATGACCATGACCGTGAGGCGAAAGTGGACTTTTGGATCTTGCCTGGTGCTCGTCTCCCACTGTTTCAATGGCATGTTCCTGTTCACAGAGAGCTCTGCTAGATTTCCAGCCACCAATGTTAGACTGTTTTTTTGAACCATATACGATAGGGTGAATTCCCAAAAGATGTCGCATCATTGTTGTGGTTCCAAGATGCCCTTTATTTTTTCCCCTAACACATCTGTTGCAATGCACACATATAGCTTAGCAAGCATCCTTGGGGTTTACGTAAAAATGATTTCAAACAGTAGAGGTGGACTATGTCTAGTAAAGACTTCAGTTGGACTAGGAGTCGAGTGGCTGGGTTTATGTGGGGACGACATAGCAGTTCAGGATTCAGGTTTATTAGGTGAGACAATCATAGAATCCTCTGCAGCATCATTGCCATCATCATCATCTCTACTGTCAGACTTCGTTTCACTTTCTGTGGCTTGTGCCTTTGAGTTTTTCTTCTTCCCTTTTGATACTCTACTACTGTCATTACTTTTATCCACATTGTCACTGTCAGAACCAGAATGCAGCAGAACTAAAGATAAACTCACAAGCTCATCATCATCAGTCTCACCACGACCATGGTCATCATCATCATCATCAGACTCAGCAGAGCTAACAGTTGCAGTCACAGGCTGAGTTATTCGATATGCATGTGTTGCAAATCGAGCCACTCCACTGCGAGTTGTACCTGTAAGTGCTTTAACTTTATGTACAATTGGAATACTCTTTGTTTATGCACTTTTTTCTCAGACGAATTGCTATTGCCACTGTCTTTCGACACTTTCTTGGCTGTATTACTGAGCCTTTCTGACATAGACAGTCCACCAACCCTTGCTGTGTTTTCAGTATTTTAAGAGTTAGCCTGCACATGGATAGTAGTACCATTCAGTTCAGCCCCTTCAACAGACTGTGGTGCTTATTGTTGTACTACTTTTTGGACCACTTCTTTCTGGGCTCCTGAATAAACTTTTTTTTTTATGTTTATTACTTCCTTTGCCCCTGGCTTTTGAGTTACTATTTTCTGGAGTACTCATAATGTCAGTCTGTCACTTGTTCAGGGTCAAAAAGTGGTTATTTTTTTTCTTTATTCCACATGATGTGACGGAATGCCCTGCCTACTGAGCCAAAGCTTATACCCCACTGAGCGGGCACAGGGAGGAAGATGACAGATGACTGACTTCTTGGGGGGGAGGGTTACACAGACAATATGCAAGAAGTTACAATGGTGCACTGATGACTGGCTGTCAGATTTTATTTCACACACTACCTACGCTAAGGGCAATGCTGCTAGTATACCCACAGAGATTCTGGGGGATCCTGCCTGGCCTAACCCTCTCTGATACAGTACATTTCCTCTTCAAGGATTTTTTTTTATTCCACATGATGTGAGGAAATTGCCCTGCCCACTGAGCCAAAACTTATACCCCACTGAGTGAGCACAGGGAGGAAGATGATAGATGACTGACTTCTTGGTGGGGGGGGGGGAGTCATACAGACAGTATACAATAAGTGGCACTGGTGCACTGATGACTGGCTGGCAGATTTTATTTCACACAGAGAATTTATTTCACACACCACTTATGCTAAGGGCAATGCTGCAGGCATTTCTGCTAGTATACCTACAGAGATTCTGGGGGACCCTGCCTGGCCTAACCCTCTCTAACACAGTACTCTTCCCCTTCAAGGATTCTGTCACCAGGCGTGGGTACAGGATAACACAATTTCAG
The DNA here is from genome assembly GCA_016271365.2 of Neoceratodus forsteri. Classification (NCBI taxonomy): domain Eukaryota; kingdom Metazoa; phylum Chordata; order Ceratodontiformes; family Ceratodontidae; genus Neoceratodus; species Neoceratodus forsteri. The sequence continues at coordinate 1,549,588,683 of CM057449.1, read as the reverse complement.
GCAGACCACAAGTCAGGTGCATAAAAATGCATGGTTGCGTTTATCATTTTATTTTTATCAAGTAAAATATAAAGAAAGCAAAATGGTAAGTTGGACAACTGCTTAGCTTCAACAGTTTTCAAGGCTTTTTCTTCAGCCTAACAGTGTCAAAGCACACACTAATAGGAGGTCTTTCACCTTCCTCAGTCAGTATTCAACTGACCTCCCTATCTCTCCTTTCAGCACTGAGGTAGGACTTTTTATAAGCTCACTAGAAGTTGGAAAAACAATTTCCCCTGCCTTTTGATTAACAGCAGACATAACATAAAACTAGCCACTAGGGGCCACTGTTGCTCTATAGGGAACAGTTACTTGGCAGCCACCTGGAGTACATTACATAATAGTGATAGAATATGGTGGCGAGTTCGCAAAAGGCCTTGGCTTCCTAAACTTGAACTAAACTATGAAACATAACTTGTTTACAACAATGCTAATGGTCAGAGCCTAGGTGCAAACATTCTGTGCTCTCCTAAACTCTCCCGCAGGGTCCTATTACCTCATGCTGTCTGCTACAAAATATATCTTAGAAGGGGGCTGCTAACATCTAGAAAAAGCAGACACAAACTTTTGTTATTCTTATATTAAGACTGCCCTTTCATTTTGGAACTACTCTTAGTTTTGTTTCTAGGTTAATATGCACAGAAAGCCATATAAGCACTTCAGCACTTAATTTATAACCAGCCAACCAGCATGTACAAAACATATAAACGGCTTGGGGGAGGGGTTTCAATTTATCCCAGGGGTGTCCACTATGATAGGGGTCACCCTGTCACAGATTTTATTATTTTTATTTGTTCTACGTGATGTGACAGAATGCCCTGCCCACTGAGCCAAAGCTTATACCCCACTGAGCGAGCACTGGGAGGAAGATGACAGATGACTGACTCCTGGGGGGGGGTCACACAGACAGTATACAAGAAGTGGCACTGGTGCACCAATGACTGGCTGGCAGATTTTCTTTCACACACAGAATTTATTTCATACACTACCCACATTAAGGGTAATGTTGCAGACACTTCTGCTAGTATAACCCAGAGAGATTGGGGGGACCCGTCAGGGCCTAACCCTCTCTGACACTGTACTTTTCCCTTTCAATTATTTTTTTTTCTTTATTCTACGTGATGTGATGGAATGCCCTGCATACTGAGCCAAAGCTTATACCCCACTGAGCAAACACATGGAGGAAGACCACAGATGACTGACTTCTTGTGGGGGGTCACACAGACAGTATGCAAGAAGTGGCACTGACAGGCCGGCAGATTTTATTTCACACACAGAATTTATTTCACACACCACCTACACTAAGGGCGATGCTGCAGAAACTGCTGCTAGTATACCCACAGAGATTCTGGGGGACCCTACCTGGCCTAACGCTGTCTGACACAGTACTTTTCCCTTTCAATTATTTTTTTTTTTATTCCACGTGATGTGACGAAATACCCTGCCCACTGAGCCAAAGCTTATACCCAGCTGAGTGAGCACAGGGAGGAAGATGACACATGACTGACTTCTTGGTGGGCACACAAAGTATGCAACTGCAACTGAGGCACAAATATCTAGATACTGCTTCTTTCTCAGGGAACTATACAGAGCTCTAGTGCTCTGAGCACTGTTGGCCACCTTGCTTCTTGAGGAGGCCAGTGTCTAATCCCACCCCTCCACCTTCCCACCCCAAGGCTCACTTCCCCTTTATTCCTGTTTACCCCCGCATCATATCCTGTTACATCACAGGATATGAGTCATAGCATATCAGGCAACTAGGAAGAATATACAGGACAAGACTGATCCGTCCAGCACCCCCAGTGAGTGTTGAGGTTGGCAGGAGGTTGCTAGCGCCATTTACCTGGTCTGACTTTAGCCGGTTCTCAATCACTGACATTGTGAAGATCATCCAGAATATGCGACCAACATACTGTAGTTTGGACCCAGGCCCAACACATCTCCTTGTGGGATGTGTTAAGGTGATTGGCCTAGTTCTGGCTGAGATCGTCTGGAGTTCATTGGAGTCAGGGGTATTTCCTGATCCCCTGAAGGAGGCAGTGGAGACACCCTTCCTAAAGAAATCCTCCCTCGACCCAAACTGCTTGGCCAACTACAGACCTGTCTCTAAACTACCCATCGTGGGTAAGGTTATTGAGAAAGTGGTCACAATACAGCTGGAAGATCATCTTACTATCCATGATGTCTATGATCCCTTCCAGTCCAGATTTAGGAAGATACATAGTACCGAGATAGCTCTGGTTTGGGTACTAAATGATCTCCTAATAGCGAGAGATCGAACATGTTCGATCTTGGTTCTCCTGGATCTCTCTGCAGCATTTGACACTGTGGATCATGGTGTGCTACTGGAACACCTGCGACTAGTTTGTGGACTGTCGGGTACAGTCCTCAGATGGTTTCAATCTTTCCTCACAGGCAGGACTCAGAGAGGGGTGTCGGGTATTTTCTTGTTGCCCCTTCCCCATCTTGTGGGACTCCTCAGGGTTCCATTTTGTCACCCATGTTGTTCGCGATGTACATGCTGACGTTAGGAAACATTATAAGGTGGTATGGACTGGGTTTCCACTGCTATGCAGACAATACTCAGCTATACATGTCCTTTGAGACAGAGCAGGATGGAGCCATCTCAGTCTTCAACAACTGCCTCGACGAGATCCTGGACTGGATGTGTGACAACTGGCTGAGGTTGAACCTGGATAAAACTGAGGTGCTGGTCATGGACTCAGGTCGTCAGGGTGTGGGGTTGCCAGCTGGACAGCCCTCCAGGTTTTGGCTTGGGGCAGCCAACTGCCAACCTCAGACCAAGTGCAGAATCTGGGTGTTGTCTTTGATAACGGTCTGACCCTTAAGTCTCAGGTGTCGGCCGTTGTCAAGTCTTTGTTCTCTTTTTACCATCTGAGGAACATCACCCAGATAAAGCACCTAGTCCCACCCAACAACCTTCCTACTTTGGTACATGCCTTTTTGACCTCCCGCCTTGACTACTGCAATGCCCTGTACTTAGGGCTTCCGGGGGTTGATATTCACCGCTTGCAGCTGGTGCAGAATGCGGCAGCCAGTTTGTTGATGGACTTATCAAGATCTTGCCATTTCACACCTGTGCTCCGCGGTCTTCACTGGCTGCCAGTACAGTGGCGAATCACCTTCAAGGTCAGGTTACTGACCTATAAGGCCCTACACAGACAAGGTCCTTTGTACTTGCAAGATCTCCCTCTCCCACTCCACTCTGCCGATGAGGGATTGCTAGAGATTCCCAGGGTCTGACTTAAGACCTCTGGATCCTGCTCTTTTGCCTTTGCGGCCCCTACCCTGTTGAATTCTATACCTAATTGGGTTAGAGAGTGCCTGATCATCGAGAGCTTTAAATCTGTTCTAAAGACCCATTTGTTTGGACTAGCTTTTCCAGAATTCGATTGAATTAGTTAGGCTGGATTTTATAATTTATTACATTTTAATTATAGTTTTAATTTATTTTTGAACTATGTTTGTACAAGCACTCTGATCTTTGGAATTTCACTTTTTATAAATAAAGATTTGATGGATTGATACACCAGGTAGAACATAATTTTACAGAACAGCAATAGATGCTATACAGTTATTGCATTGTATCTTACTAGTTGAGATTAGCACAAATGTTTGGCACCGTGATTATTGCTTACAAATATATCCTATACTACTTGTGTTAGCAGGGCATTTCTTGAAACCCCAGTAATATGTTTGGTGCAGTGATTATAGGTTAGGATTTGCTGTACTACTGAAGTGTAACAAAGGTTTACAATGGAGCTTAGGAGGGGAATGCGGGCTGCAATGGAGGACAATTCAACGGCTGCGGTGGGAAGGAGGGTAACTAAGAAAAAATTACTCACCTTAGTAATGTTGTTTCTTCTAATGGAGTCTTGCTATATTATGACATATGCAGTGAGTCCCAACCTTCAAACTGCTCCGGAGATGAAAGACTTAACTTTCTATGCCAGGCATGGAACCTTGAGCGCGAGCTTGGTTGAAAACTCTGTCTGTTGTTGCTCAAACTCAAACTGTCAGATCTTTACTAGCAAAACTCACTAAGGCTCTGTGTGGAAGCCGGAGACCTACACTAGCCCACTGGCTACTAACTACAAGAATACATTGTTTTTCCTTGATCCCAAAACAAAGACTCAAGTCAGGGGAATCAAGAAAGAAAATTAAAACATAACACCCAAGCACCCTAAAAGAAAGGATGAAAAATAAAGTGGCATCTACATAGTGCTAACATTGCACTGCCCACCCACATCCCAAAAGTAGAGGTTCTGAGAGGGGCAGGTTGGATAAACATAATATAGCAAGACTCCATTAGAAGAAACAACATTACTAAGGTGAGTAATTTTTCTTCAAACAACATGAAGTCTTGCTATATTATGACATATGCAGATTACACAGCAGTACCTCCTTGAGGAGGGACAGAACCTACTTAGGAAATAGGGCTCTGAAGCACACAGCTGTGTTAAATCGAGCATCACCCTGGCCTGGATGTCCAGGGAGTAATGCTTAGTAAAAGTGTGAACTGTTTTCCAGGTAGCTGCTTGACATATCTCTAGGATAGGGATGTCCCTGGCAGCAACCAGAGACACAGCTGTACCTCTGGTAGAGTGAGCCCTCAGGCCTGAGGGTGGAACCTTACCCAGTTTTTCATAGCAAAATTGGATACAAGAGACAATCCACCTGGCAATGGATCTTTTAGTGGCAGGTTTCCCTTTACCAACCTCACCATAAGTGAGGAACAATTGGACGGAGTCAAACCTGTGACCCTTGGTACGTTCTATGTAGTAACTAAGGGCCCTTTGACATCTAAACTGTGTAGCCTCCTCTGCCAGAGGAGGAATGGTCAGTGAAGTACACAGGAAGGGACATGGACTGATTAAGGTGGAAGTCTGAAACCACCTTAGGCAAAAACTTTCTGTTAGTCCTGAGGACCACCTTATCTCTGTGAAAGGAGATAAAATCAGGCTCCACTGACAATGCTTGCAATTCACTTATGTGCCTGGCAGAAGTGATGGCTACCAAAAACACAGTTTTCCAAGTCAAGTACTTAAGCTCTGCTGAAGACAATGGCTCAAAAGGGGGGTTGCATAAGCTGGGCAATGCAAATATTAAGATCCCAAGCAGGGGCAGGGTCCCTGAATGGAGGGTTGGTGTGAAGCAACCCTTTGAAAAACTTGGAGAATACAGGGTGAGCTGAAAAAGAAGAGGGTTTACCTGCTGATAAGAAAACAGATACGGCTGCCAGGTGCACTTTTAGGGTAGCTGGTCTCAGCCCCAAAGAATCCAAATGCACCAAATAATCCAGGATTGTGGGCAAGTCAGCAGATTCTGGGGGAATATGCTTGCCAGAGCACTATATGGAAAATCTCTTCCATTTGGAATTATAAGTAGCCCTGGTGGAAGGCTTTCTAGAGGCCTTCAAGATATCCAAAACACCTTGGGAGAGGTGTAGGTCAGCAAACTCTAACTCTTCAAGAGCCAGGCCTTGAGATTGAGAGATTTGAGGTTCGGATACCAAACTCTCCCCAGGGCACAGGTTAACAGGTTGTGATTCCTGGGAAGACACAGGGGAAGGTGGACTGCTAAGGACATGAGGAGTGGGTACCAGGGCTGTCTGGCCCAATCTGGAGCAATCAGGATCATCTTGCAGGGTTGAGATCTGATTTTGACTAGCACCTTGAACAGAAGAGGGAAGGGGGGAAAAGCATAGAGAAACTTCCCTTCCCAACTAAGAAGGAAGGCATCCAGAGGGACTGAGCCCAACACTGGGGGCCTGCAGCAAAAAAGGGGAAGTTGGTGATTGTCTGGGGCTGCAAAAAGATCTATCTGCGGGGTGCCCCATCTGGCAAATACTACCTCCAGTACTAGGGGATCCAGTGCCCATTCGTGATGGCCCTGGGAAATCCTGCTGAGAGCATCTGCCAGGACATTGTCCTTGCCCGGGAGGTGAACTGCCGTAAGGGAGGCGTTCAGGGAATAAGCCAGAGACCACAACTTCATTGCTTTGGTGCACAAGGCCATAGACCGAGTGCCCCCCTTGCTTGTTAATGTACCACATTGTAGTGGTGTTGTCTGTTCTGACCTGAACAATCTTGTTCTGAACAGATGTGGAAAAAACTTGAAGTGCTAGAAAAACTGCTCTGAGTTCCAACAGATTGATGTGGAGCAGAGATTCCTGTGGGGACCACAATCCCTGGGTAGTGAGGTTGCCCATGTGAGCTCCCCACCCCAAGAGGGATGCATCTGTAGTAAGGATTAAGGAGTGAGACTGGGGGGTGAAGGGAACCCCCTGTCTCAGATTGCTCTGGTCCTGCCACCACTGAAGGGCCTGGATCAGGGTTCGAGTCACTGGGATCAATTTGGTTAGAGGGTCTCTCCTTTGAGACCAAAAGGCTCTCAAATGGAACTGGACGTCCCTCATCTGAAATCTTGCTCCCTGCACTACTGCTGTAGAAGCAGCCATGTGCCCCAGGAGCTGTAGAAAATGCCTTGCAGGTCAAGAGACCTGCAGGGTGAAAGAGGAGACCAGAGAGACCAGGGTCCTTGCGCTTTCCAGAGGGAGGAAGGCTCTGGCCTCTTTTGTGTTCAGTTCTGCGCCTATGAAGGTGAGAAGCTGGACAGGCTCTAGAACTGACTTTGGAAGACTGAGGAAACCTAGAGATGTGAGCAGTTGCTGAGTCACCTGAAGGTGAAGTTTGACCTGGTCTGGAGACTGGCCTACTATGAGCCAGTCGTCCAGATAAGGAAAGATGGCAATCTTTTGCCTTCTTAAGTGGGCAACTGCTACTGCCAGGCATTTTGTGAATACCCTCGGGGCCGAGGTGAGGCCGAAGGGCATTGCTCTGAACTGGTAATGGCCTGAGGGCAGTTCGAATCTGAGGTACTTTCGATGGGAGCTTCTGATAAGAACATGGAAGTAGGCATCCTTGAGGTCCAGGGAGGCTAGCCAGTCCCCTGGCCTTAGAGAGGGTAAAATAATTCCCAGAGTCACCATTTTGAATTTTGGTTTTAAAAGGTGCTTGTTTAGATATCTGAGATCCAGGATGGGCCGCCATTCTCCTGTCTTTTTTGGGGTAAGGAAGTACCTGGAGTACAACCCTTTGCCCTGGTGTAGGGGTGGAACCCTTTCCACAGCTCTGAGAGCCAGGAGGGTAGAAACTTCTGTTTCTAGCCTCTGATGGATTTTCAGGTGGAAAGGACCTGGCTCTCATCTTCAGAAATTTTTTGAAGCTGAGAACCAGTCCCTGGCTTACTACTTCCAGGACCCACTTGTCTGATGTTAGACTTCCAGTCCTGGACAAAGTAAGCCAGCCTGCCCCCTACCGGTAGTGGTGAATCGTCCCTGGCCACCCCATCAGGGAGCCTACTTGGCAGGGGCTTTGGGCTGAGGGGTAGAAGCAGGCTTACTTGTACCCCGTCTGCCTCTTCCTCTAAAGAACCCCCTCTGGGCATAAGCAGAAGAGGAGGCCTGGGCTTGGTAAAAAGGCCTCATGAAAAGGCCTGCCCTGCCATGCTGCCTTTGAGGAGTGGCTTGCCTTTCTTTGGTCTGTGCACCCTATAGGTGGTCCTATATTCATCCATTTTCTTCATATAATTCTCTGTCTGCTCCCCAGAGAATTGCCACAACAGGAAAATCCATAGCCTTAGACTGGGTATCCTTGACACGGTAGTACATCTGAGCCAGGCCATTCTGCTAAGAGCCACAGATGTAGCCATGACTCTTGATGATACATCATTAGAGTCTACTGCAGCATGAAATTGCACCTTGATGCCTCAATACCATCCGCAGCCACCTGCTCCAGCTCCCTGGCAAGCTGGTCAGGGGCCTGTTTTGCTAGGGCCAGCACAGTATCCATCTGGATTTCTGGTACCTAGCAGCATAAGCCATATAATTTGCCTGTCTGAGTCCTAAAGATGCTGCCATGTACTGTTTCTTTGCCATGGCATCCATCCTCCTGGAATCCTTTTCAGGAGGGTGAGAGGCTAGAGGAATATTTGCCTTGTCACAGGCTGCAGCCTGCACTACCCCACATGGCTGCATTGCTGAGAGAGGAACTCCGTATCAGAGCCTGATAATGTATACCTCTTGTCCATCCTTTTATCAACAGGAAGGATAGAGTGAGGAGTTTTTAGAATTTTTACTGTCTGTTTCCTAAAGGATTTGTGCAAGGGAATAGACAGTTTCCTAGACTCTGGAATATTCATCATTTCTACATAATCAGGCTCTTCTTGGTCATCAACAGCTTCCTCAACAGGGAGTTGGAGAGTTTCAGCGACTTTCTTATAGAACATAAAATGAGAAGGGGACTCAGATAGCCTGGGGACCCCTGACGGTCTGTCTGGAGAGATGTCCGGTTCAATGGGCACATCCAGACCTTCAAAATCACATTCACTCTCCTCATACTCCTCCCCCCCTTCCTCCGGTTCATAAAAATCCTCAAAATCATAATCTTGAAACGGTGGAACCGGCCGAATCGGGCGCTTCCCTGATGGTATCGGTTCGTACAGAACCGGGGAAAGAGACTGGACAATTTGAATTGCTTTAGCTATTTCCTCAGCGGTTGGAGAAAAAACTTTTGGCTCCACACTAGCTGACTTTCTAGTCCTTTAGTTGGAACCGCCCCTCAGAGCTGGTTTTCGCTTGTTCGGGAAGTATCGCCTCTGGTCAGAGGGCACTCCCTCCGTTCAGTTGGATCTTAACCGGCTGGCCATCCGGCTCAGCGGACTTTTTGGCCTCCCTTTCCCTGAGCCTACCAACGCTCTTTTCCACAGTGGCAGCAGGAAAATTCTTACAAATCTGGCAGTCTGCATTGAGGTGGTCAAACCCCAGACAATATAGACAGGTGGTGTGTGGGTCAGCCTTAGCAAAGGCTTCCCCACAGAGACTACAGTGCTGAAACCCAGTGGGCCCAGTTTTTCTTTTGGGTTTCTCAGACATAGTGCCAGCCTAACCAAACTTGCCCATTAGTGGCAATCCGTCAAGCAAGACTCTCTTGTCGGTTCCCAACTGTGTCACGGGTCATGGAAAAAACCGTAATGAAATCCGTTTTTTTAGAACCGATAAGAACTGGGAACCGCACTCTAAAGGACTAGAAAGTGTTTTTAAATCAACCTGACCGGTTCAAACCGAACCGAAAAAGACGCTTACAAGTTCCACAGAAGAAAAATAAATGTAAGCCTATCTATTACTTACAGTACCACAGACAGAGCTTGAACCGACCGATTATGTTTAATTTCGGCAAGAAACCGAAAAATAAGACTTTTAACCGACAAACGAACCGAGCAGAAGGAGAAATCTCCGGGCGACTGTTCAGTGAGGCGGAGTAAAGAATCTGACAGTTTGAGTTTGAGCAACAACAGACAGAGTTTTCAACCGAGCTCGCGCTCAAGGTTCCATGCCTGGCATGGAAAGTTAACTCTTTCACCTCTGGAGCAGTTCGAAGGTTGGGACTCACTGCATATGTCATAATATAGCAAGACTTCATGTTGTTTGAAGGGGAGAAGACAGATCAAAGGGGGAAAGGGGCAGGAAGAAGGTGGCAGATGGGAGAAGGAGACAGGGGGTCCTGATTCAGAGGACAAACAAGGGTGGGAAAGGGGAGGAATAGAGGACAGGAGGGAAGGAGGAATCTAACAGTCGCAGAGTCAGCAGCAGTGGAGTGGCGAGAAGAAGGAAGGAGGGAATAGGTGGCAATGAAGGGACATCGAAAAATCAGTTCGCAGTACTGGCAGAATTGGAGGATGTGCTGGGGAAGTGCTGGGCGGAGGAGCTGATGACAGACCAGGCGAGAAGGGAATCTGGGGGGGTAAGGGGTTGGAGGGACATGGTATGGGGACAGGTCGAGTAAGGGGTTGTGGGGAAGAGAGGGAGGGGAGGTATGAGAAGAAAGGGGTAGAAATGCATCGGGGGAGGAGGTAGGTGGAGCCTGGAGGAGAGAAGAGGTAAAATTAGAGGAGAAAGAGGAGAAGGTGGGCAGAGCAGAGACAGGGCACATTACACCAGGAGTGGAAGGAGGAACAACAACGCTGGAGGAGTGGAGAGGAAGGAGATGGGATAAAGGCAGGACAAGGTGAGTAGAACATGAAAACGGGGGTGGGATCCTAGTGCTGGGGGACTCAATTCTGAAAGGGATCAGATGAGGAAGCAAGGGGCAGAGGCATAGCTGCATATGGGTGGAGGCCATGCCAGTGCAAAGGGAGGGTCAATCTGTTCTGAGGTATGCTAGGAGGGGTAGGGAGAAACGTCACATAGTTCTGCATTTGGGAACAAATGACCTGGTGGGAAATACGGTTGTCCAGGTTAGAGGTGGGTCTGTAGTTGGCCAAACAGTTTGGGTCGAGGGAGGATTTCTTTAGGAGGGGTAGTCCAGAGGAAGTTTGAGGAGCTGGGGCTCATTTGTGAAGAGGCGGGAAGATCGGTAACTTTCTTTGAGGTGCTTCCAGCACCCAGGGCGAGCACAGCAAAGAAGTTGAGGATAGAGAGATTTAATACATGGCTAAGAGAATGGTCTCAGTCCAAAGGGTATGGGCTGGTGGGGGTGGGGAAGGACCTTGGAGGGCAGTCATCTCTAAGCTAAGGACAGGCTACACTTAAGTGAGGAAGCAAGGAGGGTACTGAAACAGAAACTGGGGGAATACGTAGCAAACGAGACTTTAAACTAGAAGAGGGGGGTGGCAAGTGGGCAGGAGTCAGGTAGGATCCACAGGTAGGGAAGCTGAACGAGCTAACCCCCCCACACCAGCAGCAAGAGACTTAGGGGGAGGTCAGAGGGAATGATAGAAAGGGAGAGCAAGTAGGCAGAGGGGGGAAGGAAGCAGGGTGGAGGGTGGCAACCTTGAATGCTAGGAGTCTAGGGAACAAAACAGCAGAGTTACAGGCTCTCATGGCAGATGGGGAGGTGGACATGGCAGCCATCACCAAGACATGGGTCAGCCATTACCATGACTGGGGTCTGGCAGTAGCAGGGTATATATGGGTAGGCTGCAACATCCCTGCGCCCATAGGTTCCGGCACCCATGAACGCCAATGCTTCAACACACAATAGTTCAAACCCCAAGAAACACAATGCAACAGATCCACCATAGGTCAGGGGAACAGATGAACATTTTTTTCTTGTAATGTCATGTGTTCATATAATGTTTTGCAATGAATTATAAAAAAAAAGTAGTTTAAAACAGAAACCAGTACTATATTTTGACAAGGCTAGCCACTAGCAAGCATGTTTTGCCTCAAGCCTATAGCAGGCTTTAGGAATGGGCCTGTGAGCTATACACAAAGCGCATGACCCATCACACACACTGCCAGAAGCCCATAGCTGGCTTTGCACATGGCCCTGTAGGACAGCACAAAGCAGCTCACTCATCACACAGAGTGCTGCGGGCCTAGAACAAGCTTTGCGTATGGCCTCAAAGGCCATACACAAAGCAGATGACCCATTACACATGCTGGTTCAAACCTACAGCGGGCTTTGAGCATGGCCCTGTGGGCCTTACACAAAGCAACTGACCTGTCACACACTAGCTCTGCTGAATTCCAGGATGGACTTTGTCCAATAAATTCATAACAGCACGTGGATTTTTGCAGATCAGCTTTAACATTCTTTCACTGTTTCTTTTTTTTTATGCAACCCTGTTTTTGACATGCACTTTAATACTGAAAAAATGTTAAAGTTGATCTGTAACAACATGGTTTTTGAAATGTTGCATCTGTGAAAATGAGACACCAGTACTTAGCAACAGAAAAAAGGCTGGGATTTGAAAACTGCTACTTGCATGGTCATAAAGGGTAATTAGAAGAATGCTTAAATTTTGAAAAAAAAAGGCTGTAAAATCAAAGTTATGAAAATATAGATTTACAAATTCACAGATATGCAAATCACATTTTCATAGGTGCCACAGAAAAATATATGTTTCTGCAGAAATACAAATATTTTTCAGTTTTTTTGCAGATACAACCCTGTTTTCAAAGATCTTAACATTTCTTGATGTTGAGTTGCTTTGTGAAAAAACTGAAACAAGTTCAAGTTGATATGTGACAACAGGTATTAAGAATGGTGCATGAATTAGAATTATTCAATGCAATTTTAATATTTTTCATGTTTTGCCACCTTTCAGCACAAAAACAATTAAAATAAATGTACTCCAAACTGACATATCCTGAGATCATTGGCCAGAAAAACAGGTTGCTTAGCTGTAACTATAATTCTAGGAGTGGTACACGGTTCACATCCACACATAGTTCTTCCTGAAGAGCTGATTCATTGGAACGTCTTTAAGCAAAGCTCCTCCCACCACCCAGGTGGTATATCCCTTGGCCCCACACCGTGATGTCAGCTCTTGCATGCTGGAAGCAGGGATCCATGTGCCATTTGCCAGGTAAGGCTGGGTAGGCAGCATGGATGTGAACCATATATCCCTCATAGAACTGTGGTTACAGGTGAGTGACTTATTTTTCTAGGGCTGTGGACGCCGTTCCCATATCCACATGATGACAGACTTCCAGCAGTTCTCCGAGAGGAGGGGGCAGGGTGCACACCCCTTCTTGGTAAACAGGGATTGGAGAAATGAGGTCCCAGATGCAGCATGCCAACGAGACTCCAGGTCCATGCTGTAATGGGAGATGAAGGTGTGTGCTGACATCCATGTGGCAGCCCTGCATATCTCCTGGATAGGCATGTCCCTGGAACCGGCCACCAAGGCATCGGTACATCTGGTGGAATGAGCCCTAAGGCCTATGGGAGGCTCCCTACCAGACAACCTATAGCAGAGGTTGATGCAGGACATAATCCACCTGCCAAGTGTCTGCTTAGCTGCTGGTCTGCCAAGTGCAGCTTCAGCATATGTGGCAAAGAGTTGGTGACCGGCCGTGCTCATCACATAATATGAGAGCACCAGTCTCAGGTCCAACGTATGGTACCTGTGGTTGGCCTCCAAAGACAGGTTCGTAAAGCAGATTTGGAGGTTCATCACCTGGTTACAGTGGAACTCAGAGACAACCTTTTGGAGGATCTTTGTGTGGGGGCGAAGGGCAACCTTGTCCCTGTGGAAGACCAGATAAGGAGGCCCCATTGAGAGCTCCTGGAGCTTGCTAATCCTTCTGGCTGATGTGATGGGCACCAAGAAAACTGTCCTCCATGACAGGTGTGACATATCACACCAGTGCACAGGCTCAAAAGGCTTGCCCATGAGCCACTGCCAATACTGGTATTAAGTCCCAAGGTGGTGGCTCACGCAGTGGCAGGGACAAGTGGTCAAGGCCCTTAAAGATGCATCTGACCTCCTTCTCCTGTGACACTACCTGCATACCAGCCTGGTATGCAGAAATGGTTGCCAGATGTAACTTCAGAGTTGCCAATCGCAACCCCAGATGGGAAAGGGTCAGAGGTACTCAAGGATACTAGCCACAGAGCAGGCAAGGGGATCAAGATCTTTGTCCTGACACCAAATGGAAAATCTTGACCATTAAAAGACATTACACCAGCAAGTTGACTGTTTATGGGAGCTTCCACAACATGGAGCACATTCTCTGGAACACCCAAAGCCTGGAACTCTAGTCGCTTAGAAACCACGCTGTGAGGTGCAGGGGCAAAAGGTCCAGGTGCAGGACCTTCCCCTTTTGTCAGGTCAGCAGATCTGTGTGATGAGGCAACTGCCATGGAGGTCTGATGCTGTAGCTGAGGAGATCCAGGTACCAGAATAGGTGAGGCTAACCCGGAGCTATCAGGATCATCTGCACCTTGTCTACCACCATGCAGATCAGAGGAAAGGCATACAGGAAGCCTTGGGTCCAGGACCTCGCAGAGGCGTCCCCCACCAGTGTACCAGACTGTGGGGGGGTGGGCACAGAACAACCACAGTTGTGTGTTCTCCCAGGTGGCAAAAAAGTCCACCAAAGGTGTACCCTATAGGGAGAACAGGTGGCTTTCCATCTCCTGATGTAGGCACCACTTGTGCAACATCTTGCCTACCTGGCTAACAGCATCTGCCAGCTGACTGTCCACTCTGACAACATGAATCACCAGCAGATCTGCACTCAGGCTGCACACGAGGGTCCAGGTGCAGAGGGCCTTTAGACACAACAGAAGGGAGTGCATCTTGCCCTGCCTATCCAGGTAGAACATGGTCATAGTATTGTCTGTCTGGATTTGTACAACCTGACCCTTGACTAGAGGACTGAATTCCATCACAGTTAGCCACACTGCATGGAGCTTCAGCAGGTTAACATGGTGACGGGACTCCCTGGGTGACCAGAACTCATAGATCCAGTGGTCCTCAAGGTGCACTCCCCACCCCATCAGAGATGCATCCGTTGCGAGACTGATGGTCAGTTCTGGGCAGATAAATGTGACTCCTTCCTCCACATGTTCCAGGATCAGCCACCACTGGATGGCATCCCACATTGACTGGGTCACTGTGACTGGATGGTCCAGGTGACACAGGCACTGGGAACACTGATGGCCCAGCCCCTACTACAGGTGTTGCATTTGCCAAGAACCCCACTGGGCCATGCTGGTGCAAAATGCCATGTACCCCAGCAGCTGCAGGAAGTCATGGGCAAGGCACGAGTGCTCAACCTGAAATGATTGGGCAAAGGAGGTAAGATGCAATGCCCAGTCTGCAGGGAGGCAGGCCATGGCCCGTAGGAAGTCTACTTCTGCCCCGATGAATTGAATCACCTGTTAAGGGATCAGTTCAGACTTGGCTGGATTGACCAAGAGGCCCAAGTCTCTGCAAGTCTGTAGGACCAGATCCCTGGATCACTCCACTACCTCCTTGGACAACCTGGCTATCAACAAATCATTCAGGCTGCGGTAAAGACGTGACACCTTTGTGCCGCAGGAAGGCTGCCACCACTGCCATGCACTTGGTGAAGACCCTGGGAGCAGACAAAAGACCGAATGGCATAACCTGGAACTGATAGAGCACCCCTTCTGCATGGAACCAGAGGTACCGCCAGTGGGACAGATGGACTGGGATGTGGAAGAACGCATCCTGGAGGTCCAGGGAGCAGAATCATATGCCCTGCTACAGAGAAAGTATATTGAGAAAACTGGATAGGCAACTGTGCACAACTAGTGTTTTCTGCCACAGAGGGGTTCTGATTCCCTCTGACCTCAAAAGCAAAGCTCGAGAGGTCCATGGAGAGGGAATCAGAACCCCGAATTGGCAAAACACACTGGTCATGCATAAAGTTACTCAACCTGTATTTTTATAGTGTATAGTATTATGTGAAATGTGTGCATTTTTTTCTCTTTCACAATGAAACTGACTTGTGCAGTCTCTAGAGGTCCTAGAATGCTGTTGTACCACAGAAGGGTACAATCACATTCCATGACACATGACCTCTGAACTGTTGTACAACAGCATTTTGAAAAGGATGAATTTCTATATAGAACAATGCTCTGCTATGCACTCTAAACCGATTCAGAGTGACCATCCGAAACTTGCTCTTCCTTAGGAACTGGTTTAGATCTTGTAGATCCAGTATAGAGAACCAGCCCCCCCCCATCAGTTTTAGGACCAGGAAGTACCTGGACACATACCCTGATTTGCCAGGGTGACTGGGACATGGGCCATTGCTCCTTTTGTGAGGAGCTGAGCAACATTCTCCCTAAGGGCAGATAGCATGTCCTACGACATCGAGGACTCCCTCGGAGCATGGCAGAACCCTGAAGTCGAATCAACCCACTGTCTACCACCTTGAGAACCCACTTATCCACAGTAATGACATACCTGTGAGGAACTAGGTCAGTGACTGGACAGGTGGGAAATGGACACTCTTGACCCATCACTGGGCAGCTTTGGAGGGGGCACTGACTGGAGGGGCCCCACTTCTACTCCTGCCTCATTTTGACCCTAGCCAGAGAAACTGGGCTTGGGACACCAGGCCTGGAACTACCCCTGCTGGGGCTGCTGCTGCAGAGGCTGTTGTGGTTGAAAGGGACAAAACTGAAAGGCCTTTTTCTTACACTTCTGGCCTTTCAGGTCCTTCTGGGAAGAAGCCACAGAATCCAGGGTGGCACTGGACTTCTCAATCCTAGTGAGATGCCCATCCATCCTTGGCACAAAGATGTCGGTGCCCAGGAAAGGGACAACGGTCAACTGATGCTGGGTGTCTGCCATAAAGGTGGAGAGACTCAGCCAGGCCCTGCAACACATCACGATGGATTCAGCCATGGAAAGGGCGCAGGAATCACCAATGTCCATGGCTGTCTGGAGCTGGTGTTTAGCTAGCGCGGCAACTGTTTTTCAGCAGGACTGTTAGGGAGGACATTATTGAGTACTCCCAAAAGGGAGTGACCAAATGGAACCATCATCACGGCAAAACTCGTCTGATGGAGACCAAGGAAGGAAGCAACATAGATCTTTTTTAGTCACGACTCCTTGTTAGGGAGCTTATCCATGTCCTCAGTATTTCCACATTTCCAGAAGACTGAGTCAGAGACCAAACCCTTGGCCGAGGGGTGGTCTGAGAACCCAGAAGTAGTGAGCGTGCATTTGCAGACTATATGGACTGAGGGTGCCGGGTGGGATGCTGAGTGCTGCCAAAGCTCCAGGGCAGGTCCCATAATGGCCTCAGCCACAGGAAAGGCAACCCCTGGGGATTCATCCTTATTAAAGATGTCAGTGAAAGGGTATTTAGCTCTTTTCTGGACTGGGTCTAGAGGGACATTCATGGATTCCAACATAATTCTGAGAACAACCCCAAATGACACTGGCCCGTGGTCAGTGGTCAACTCCTTGATCGATTCTTGGTCAAAAGTATGTATCCTCGACAACTGCACAGAGGATTCAATGGAGTCATCAGAGGACTCATCAAAGACAGCCCTCAACCGTTTACTACCATGGACCACACTCAGAGTCATCCGAGTGGGTGATTTCCACAGATAACCAGATTGGCAAGCCGCACCCAGCATAGGAGTCATTAGACAGGCTCCCCACGAGAGTTGCTGTAGAGGCAGCTCCACTGTAAGGGTGGAAAGACAGAGACAGATGACAGCTGACTCTGAAGGACCAGTGTGGGCCAGACTGGCACCAGCCAGTTGACAGCAGCTGTCTGGAGTAGAGCCCTACCTTGCACTGCTAAGGCATATTGTTGCCAGAGGAGCTACTTGTAGCGCCACCACATACACTGACAAAGCCTCTCACCATCCAAGGATGAGGAGGATGATGAGCGTGGATGGCAATGCCTCCTGGTCAAGCTGGATCGCAAGCTTGAGGAGCGCCTCAACCTTGACTGTCTTCTTGGGGGCCAAAGTCAAGGAGAAGCTGCCGGAGATGCTGTGTAAATGACTCACATCAGATTTGGTTGCATGACCTTCAGTGGAGGCTGATCTCGAGTGACAGTGGCTGGGACAATGACCACTCCACGTCCTTCTGGGTGAGGACTGGGAAGACCGGGGTTTTGGAGATCTGACACATTTCACAAAATGTTCCAATGCTGGACCCAACCAGGAGCAGCACCAAGGCCAATGAAGTGCCTGCCACGGCCTTCGCCACCTGGCCACAAGTTGGGTTGCAGACCCCAACGCAGCGGAGGCCACCTTGCCACTACCCTTCACTCGCTATTTTGGGTCCGGGTGGACTGGCCGGTCAGCTAAGGAAAAACAAGCCTTGTGGTCTTCTAAAGATGAAGGTAGCATCATCTGACAGAGACCACAACTCGCGGTATCATGTGCCGTCTCTAGGCAGTAAAGGCATGATAGATATGGGTCAGTCTGCAATATTTTCTGTTGGCACATGATGCACTTCTTGAAGCCGGGAGCTTGCTTCACTTTCTTGTGTTGCAACTTCCCTCACCGAGAACTAGAGAAGACTCAAGGAATTAACAGAATACTGAAAGTTGAAGAAAATAAAGTTTGCCAATGGCACACTTTTTTAGGCCCTATGATGCATGGAGCTGTAAAGGAAGAGACCGAATTCTTCCAGCGCAAATGAAGATCTGACATCACAGGGCGGAGCTGAGGGATATACCACCCAGGTTGGGGGGCTTTGCTTAAAGACTTTCTGATGAATCAGCTCTTTAGGAAGAACTGCCATCATATGTATAAGTAAATCACATCCACGCCCCTAGAATTAATGCTTTGCTTGATTTTATTAACGCACATCAAGAAATGTCAGCGATGTAAGCACGAAAATCATTATTTAACATTGAACTGTCTACTTATTATTGCTGGCTACCAAAGTGACGGATAATATAAAGGCCTTTTACCAGCATATAAACAGTCTACGGGGAGGACATCATAACACTGGACCCCTGAAAATAGCTGATTCAGCTGTAGACAATGAAAGGGACATGGCTACAGTAGTCAGTGACTACTTTGTAAGTGTCTATCAACCAAAACATAAAATAGGACACAGTAACAGCAAAACTGATGTAGAGCCAACAAAATATAAAATCCATGAAAGTGATATGAGATCACAACTAAATAATCTTAAAACAAATAGATCCCCGGGACCAGACAATTTACATCCAATTTTCTTAAAAGAATTATCAAAGGAACTAGCCGGGCCTTTATCTATGCTATTTACTTGCTCTATGGCCAGTGGGCAAGTAATTCCTGAGTGAAAGGAAGCAAATGTGACACCTGTGCACAAAAAGGGGTCCAAAAATGAGACCAACAATTATAGACCCATATGTCTGACTTCGGCTGTAGGCAGAATCATGGAACAATTTATAAAAGAAATCATGGAAAAAGATACAAGAGTTAGGAATAGTGGATGTAACACAGCATGGGTTTACACCATCCAGATCATGCCAGACAAACTTACTATACTTTTTGAACCAATTAGTAGGGCCCTGGATGATAGATTCCCTAATGATGTAATTTACCTAGATTACTTGGCAGGAAGGTGACCCGCACCAATCGGCAGCCTGTAAAAAAGGGCGACGAAAGTCAAATTCAAAAGAACAACAGCAGAGCAGCATTTAAAAACGCTGCTGCCTTTTGCAGGAGGGGCGGTGACTTTTTGGGAACAGAGAGCTGAGGAACTGTGAGCTGCGCTCTCCCCCTGCACCAGACCGCACTGGAGGTTGCCCCAGAATGAAGGATTTGCGGCCGCTGAACCAGAGATTTCAGGAGATGCTCCTGATTCTAAACAGAGGATTTCAGTTCATCTACGGCACCAGCACTGGCAGTCTCAGCAGGAGGGCGACCCACACCAATTGGCAATCTGTAAAAAAGGGCACCGAAATTCAAATTCAATAGAACAAAGGCAGAGCAGCATTTAAAATCACTGCTGCTTTTCGCAGGCGGGACAGTGACTTTCGAGAGACAGTGAGCTGAGGGACTGTGAGCTGCGCTCTCCCACTGCACCAGACAGCACTGGAAGTTGCCCCTGAACAGAGGATTTGTGGCCCACCCTTCCTCCCCATCCTCCATGCATTATTAAATGCTCAAAGTGGAAGGGAGGAGCTTTAGGCACTGCCCAGGAAAGGATAGAGTACAGAGATGTGAATAAATATGAGCACATGCGACTTTTTAAACTGTTGATTGAAAAGTACATTTAGAGAGCTGGTCAAGTTAAAGGGAAAATTAGGACTGCAACTAGAAGAAAGAAATTGGGTACATGTGCAGTTAAAAACTGATGCTCTTGACAAGGGGGTGATGTTAAAATTGATGATCTGGATAAGGGTTGATGCATGATCTGGGCAATTTAATTAAGGAGATATGATCTGGAAAGTTAAGTAGGGACATATGATTTTAATTAAGGGCATAAGAACTAAAACTGGTTAGGGGTCACATTTGTTTTGGAAGGTCTTGACTAGGGAGTATGTTGATCTGGGCAAATTAAGAAAGGACATGATCCAAACTAGAGAGGGGTCACTTTTGATATGAAAGTTCTTTGGAGTTCTTCCAGTAGTTGCAAACAGTCAGATGAAAAGTACAGTCAAAAGGAAAGTACAGCTGTTTTATAACTGATTATATGAAAGTTGATCCCGCTTGAGTATAGACGCTAGCGTGGTGAGCTCTGGTTTGTCTTTACAGCATTTGAAAATCCTGATCTGTGGGAGTGCATGGGTTTGCAGGCTAAAAATATGGTTAGAGTTTTTAGAGGTCAAAAGATTTAGGTGTCATTAACAATCATTTTACTTGGAGTAATCAGTGCAGGAGAGTAGCCAAGGGGGGGAACCATATTTTGTCTGCCATCAAAAGATCATTCATAACAAGAAATGAACATTGTATTCTTCAACTGTACACATCCTTTATCAGACCACACACTGATTATGCCGTTTCTTTTTGGGCCCCTTATTTAGAAAAAGACAAGAGAACCACTGAAAGTATGCAGAGAAGGGCTACTAAACAAATACCTAGAGTTAGGAATCTGTCATATGAAGATAGGTTAACTTCACTGGGACTGTACGATCTACAATTAAGAAGCAACCGAGGGGATCTATTACTGTTATTCAATATTTTAAAAGACAATACATTAATGAACATCTGTAACTTAAAATTTGCTGATAAACCAGAAAGCCCAAGGTGTAACAGTAAGCAAATCCATACTCCAAGGGTATTCACAAATAAATGTAAAAACTTCTTTACTATTAGGGCAATCAAATTGTGGAACTCTGCCACAACATATTGTGGAAATAAGTTATTTTGAGAAGTACAAAACCGAACTTGATAATATCCTTTTGGGGAAAAACATTTAATCTACCCCACAAGTGTGGGGAGAGTGGTCCCGGTGGGCCTAGTGCCTTCTTCCACTCTTGTATAACTGAGTAATACCGAGTAATGATAAGCAACTCAAAGGAGAACTATATAAGTCTACCAAGACAGGGAACTGGTTCAACCAAAGGATAATATCTATATGGAAATCACTGCTAAATTCCATAGTAAATAGTCCAAATATGAAATGCAAGTTCTTTTAGGCTGCAGGTTTGTAGATTTTAAAGTATTACAGCTCTGTTTTAAGGTCCAGTGGTAATCTACCCTGGATCAGAAAGTAAGTTTAAAGTGATACAGTTTTTTCTGTTTAGACTAGATTTCATTTGGGTCACAGTTGTAAGCTTTGCCCTGCAAATAATCCAATTTCTGCTTCACTTTCTTCCTTCCTGCTTGAATTTTTATGCCCCTCCACCTCCAGCCTTTATTAAATACTCTCCCTCCCTCCCCCCTTGGCACCACCACTAGGAAATCTTCATCCTTCCTTCTCACTAATATTGCAACTCCACTGAAAGATACAGAGTGCAGCTATTAGGCCTAACACTTATCCCGTCCTCCCTTTAAAGACATCTTCCTTTTTAGGTCACCGCCAAACTGTAAGGGTACACAGCAGCCTATAAAGTAGGACACCCTCCTAGCTCCATCACATCTTAATCTCTTTTACTTTCCTCCCCCTCCCAAGACCCTTCTTGCTGTGCCACCACCCTTTTCCAATTTTGGACAAGGCAACCAGACTAATGGTAATTCTTATATGCCTACCTACTCTCTGTTCGCAGCCACTGAATGACCCTAAATCAACTGACCCTCTTATCACAGAGCACTCTATGGCAACATCTACAGCACTATGACGTCTGTGAATAGTTGTGGCCCATGTGCCAACTGCATGCCTAACAACACACCCTGGCCTACCTGGCCCAGAACACATCCTGCTCAGCCAGGGCTTCCCCCTCCCACAGTCCTGCCTAAACTAGCCATTCTCACTGATAAGCATGCAGCTCGAATGAATCCACAAAGACAGCACAAAGCTAACCTTAAACACTTTAAAAGTTACCTGGTCAGATTGGTACTCCTGTTACTACTGCTCTCAGGCAATATCCACCCTAATCCCAGCCCCTCTATATCAGGGGTTGAGTGCACCGAAACTAGGCACCTTAACCTTTGCGTCACTAAACATCCGCAGCCTGACAGTAAAGTTTGACAACCTTCAAGCCTGGTAGCCCTACATAATCCAGACGTACTGTCTATGGTAGAGACATGGCTCACTCCCAAAATCCCTGATGGAGCCATCAGTCTGCCAGGCCATTCGATCTTTAGGCAAGGTCATAAATCTAAAAGAGGTGGCGGCTGTGCAGTCTACCTTAAGGACAGCCTTCAGGGCATAGTCCTGAATTTACACAGCCTAGGGTCGTTCACCCAGGCCCTTGCCATTAAGGTTCTTCTTGGGGCCCACAACAAAACTGGCACAATTCTGTCTACATCCCCCCAAAGAACTCAGCCCAAGGTCTCTATGTCATCATAGACTGTCTTGGAAGCCTAACCCTAAGCTCTGAGGTTATACTCTTACGTGATTTCAATATTAATTGGCTTGCCCCTGAAGCTAACCAATTCAAGGATGCAATTCAGGCTATCCACTTTACCCAGCTCATTGAAACACCCACTAGGACTAACTACAGGATGTGCACTAGTACTTTGATTGACTGGGTGCTCACCAACTGACCTGAGCATGCCTCTAATGCCTCCGTCCTCCCAGACGACAGTGACCACTCCCCTGTCATATTCAGTTGGGCTAATATTTTCTCCAAACCGCCTCCGAGAACAATCACCAGCAGGGTTCTCAAACCTGGTCATGCTGACCGCTTCAAAATGGATCTCCTCAATGCTGACTGGTCCTCAGTTTTTGAGGCTTCCGATGTTGATGACGCACTCGACCATTTCATCCTCCTCTTCAATACAATCTGTGACACCCATGCTCCCATAAAAAAGCGGAAGATCAAAGGCTACTTTAACCCGTGGATGAGCCCTGATACCCTTGAACTAATGAAAAACAGAGACCACCTCTGACATATAGCTAGGGCCACTGGCAAGCAGTCTGATATCTAGAACTACAAACATGTGAGGAACAACTGCACCAGCAACATCCGATTAGCCAAAAATGTATACTATAAAGATGCCCTAACCAAGAACTGGAATGACAGGTGCAAATTCTGGGCTAACCTAAATTAGGTCACCAGGCGAGAACCCAAAACGGCCCCTACCATGCTCTGCGTTGATGGCTTCCCCATCCTTGACCCTAAATCTATCACCAACACCTTTAACAATGCCTTCACTGACTTGCAGCATATTCTCCCTGCTTCTTCTCCCCCACCATCCCTACTGCACCCACACAATCCCCATCACATCCCCCCTTTTGCTTCAAGACTATTACCTTCAGAGAAACCAGGAAATATCTGTGCAAAGTGCTTGGGAAAGGGAGATTCAGTGGGGATAACCTCAACCTGAAACTAATCTCACTCTCACTCAAAGAAATCCTGTCCCCTCTCACCCTTATCCTTAACCTCTGCTCCGTCTCGCAGTATTCCTCCCACAATGGAAAGCTGCAGTAGTCACCCCTGTGTACAAGAGTGGGGATCGTGCCCTCCCCGGGAACTACAGACCCATCTCTATACTACCACCACTCTCGAAGGCCCTTTACCAAATTATTGCCGACCAACTTGTCGACTATCTGGACAAGCACATGGTCCTATGTGCAGAGCAACATGGCTTTAGGGCTGGGCATAGCACCATTACAGCCCTCCTGGAATACGCAGGCTTCATCCACAAATCCCTCGATCTTGGCCAGCTAGTCGTGGCTATCTATACTGACTTAACAAAGGCCTTTGACACTGTCAACCAGCCCTCCTAGTTGACCAACTCACTGCCATAGGCCTTGCCCCTGAGGCGGCTGCATGATTCCGCAGCTACCTACACTGCCGTTCACAGAAGTCAGGATAGATACCTTTCTCTCTGACACCAAGCCTGTGTGCTCAGACATTCCACAGGGGTCAATACTGAGCCCCCTCCTCTTTAGCCTATTTCTGAATTGCCTCCCCCTAGCCAGTCAGTGCCATATCCTCCTCTACGCGGATGATGCGGTTATCTTTTCTAATAGCCCTGACCCCACTGCTCTTGAGCAACAGCTACAACGTGACTTCACCAGCGTTGTCGTAGTTCAAAAATCATAAATTGATAATGAACTACAATAAAACAAAAACCGTGTTGTTCACCATCCTTAAGAACAAACACAAAAACTACCCGCTATCAATATGTGATGGGGTGGTGTTCCTCTTGAACGTGTTCATCACTTCAAATATCTCGGAATCACTCGACAGCTCGCTCTCCTACACCCTCTACATAGACATCACAGCTAAAGCAATCAACAAACGCTTAGGGCTACTTTATCGCCACAGGCAGTGGGTTCCCTAGTGGACTACGGACTGCCGATATATGGCTCTGCCATAAATACTGCCCTATGACGTATAAAAACTACCCTTAACAATGCCTGCAGGCTCACCTTAGGGGTACACCAACTAACCCACACCTGCAATCTCTAAGCAAAGGCTCACTGGCTAATGCTCTTTGGTCACTTAAAATATCAATCCTGCCTCCTGGCCAAAAATACCTGCCTTGGTCAGCTCCCGACTGGGGTCCAACAACTCCTAGTTCCCAGCACTAATCCCAGGACCACCCAAAATTTGGAACTGCAGACTTTCGTGACTCCAAAATGTTGGATGTCTCAAGGACAAAGGTCCTTTGCCTATCGGGCACCATTGTGGTTCAACTCCCTCCATGAGAACATTAGCAGCCTGCCCACTCTGTGGGCCTTCAAAAAGAACCTAAAGAACCATTTAATACAGGAATCTTGATGTGTCTGCCATCGCTAGCACCCAGCAAAGGCATCTCCTACCATCTGACCTTCTGCCAAACAGATCTCTCTCTCTCGGACACCCTGCACTTGGGGCTCAACCCCCCCACCCCGTCTCTCTAGCACTTCTAAGCGCTAACCCCCTCGTGTTGCTGACAACTAACAGGCTCCCTGTTGGGCACAGTTATTTAGTCTGATCCTGTATGTATCTGACTATGTTTACTTATTTCAGTTTTAGTTTTCGCTGTATTGTTTGCATTCCTTTGTTTAAAGACCAAATGTACCTAATTGTTCTCATTCTAATTCTATTGCCTTGTTTGTCTCACTCCTCTGTATAATCACCTACTTGTTCTAAATGTACTAACGTGGAACCTATGTAAAGAGCTCTGAGCTCAAGTGGTTAATCCGAGATCAGAAATAAAATAAAGTCAACACATTTGTTCCAGATGTTTCAAAAATAAATCAAGTATATTTTAATGTACAGTGTTACAATAAAACAATGATTTGTATAAAACACATAGTTCAACCTAAGCATACAAATTCATTAACTCAGCAAACTGCAACCCAAAACTGCACACATCTGCAACTGAAGCAAGAATACTGACCATTTCTGAATATGACCCCCCCAATAGTTTCATAGTTTAATATTCTTTTTGAAAGAACATTAAGATAATGGTTATAGAGAATGATGTATATTAAATGGAAATGGTATCATCTCAGTGCAGCAAAATTCTCATAACAATAAACGTCATTACTAGTGTCTTCCTTGCATAAAATCATCTTTAGGAGTGCTATTTAAAAATAACTTCCTGTCATCAAAAGATACTAAACTGATGCCAGGGTTTGTGAGTCAACAGTTTAGTCTCACTGCACATGTTAGTTTACCCAGCAGTTGCTCCAGAAATAATGGATAACGGCGGGGTACAGGCAGGACAGAAATACTGTGATATCTGGTATGCAAAGTACCCAGCAACAAGGCTACTGGGGTACAAGGTGAGCGAATAATATTTTTAGAAGGGCACAAGTCCCAGCTGAACATGGTTTGGAACCGACACTAAATACAGCTGATACTCCCCAAGTGTTGGTCTGATGTGCAAAGTGTTTACTGGTTCATAACGGCATCCCTCCTGTTAAACATCTCGGAAAGCAGTACTGGCACCACTGCTGACATGGGACTGTTCACTTTCCTTCTCAGGTACAGGTTCTTCTGACTCCGACTGCTGTGGGTCCTTTGTTTTCACGGCATGAACTGCATAGGAGATACTGGTGCTTCCAATCCAGCTCCAGGACCCAGAATAAGGGTTGTACATCATACCACTGATGGATTCTACAAAGAAGCCATCTAGAGAATGAAAAAAATAGGTAATTCAGTAAGACTGTTAATTTTCACAGGCGGCAGCAATAATCAACAGGTACAAAAAGCACAGATTTGTGTTTTCCTCTGCAGAATCTGAATGTGTCCCAATAAACTATGTTTGACCAAATAGCACATAAAATGCTGCAATTCTTTTTTCTACATCGATGCTTCACTAAAGGGAATTTCATGTTCTACTGTAAATAATTACCGCTTCTCTTGCCCCCCTCCCCTCCACATCGACCCCCCCCTTCTTTATTTAATACAGTATATTTTGTGGCACCGGGGTACCAACCCCTGGTGCTTCCGAACACCATCTCAGCACTGGGGTGCCCAATCCCCCATTTCGGCTTCCATCCTCCTACAATAAAGAAAACTGTCCTTCGTTGACCTTTTTTTTTTTTTAAGACAAGAAAAAACAGAAAATGGTCCATCAGCGATCTGCACCCACAGAACAACACCCCCACACACACACCCTCATACCTTCACTCACCTACCTGATCATGTCCCACACTTTCACCAGTGTTCTCAGTATGAGAACCCACCCCTGATCCCCACTACAGATGTGGAACAAAGCGTGAACAAGACAGCACATCAGATGCCTTTTGGGAACTTGAAACGGTAGTGCTGAAAGCCAGATATCTACACTGGCAACAGGTATTGACAGTGCCTATTTAAAGGTGAAATGGGTACTACAGGGACTAAGGAGAACAAAATCCCCCTAATTGGAGCAGGAAAGGAAGCGGGTTATCACTTCGTGGTGTGATATCAGCCATGAGGTGTCCACAAAGCTAATGCAACTGATACTGGAGGATGCAAGGAAGCAATAATCGGAATTACAGGAAGTACTGGCTGAAAAAGAAGCTCACTTACAGGCATGGCAAAGCGATCCACATCATTTTGGCAAGTTCACAAAGGAACTTCAGCAGGAAATTAAGGTAAATGCTAAAAAGAAAAGCACCATTAAAAGATGCAAGTTTCTTAGAGACAAGACTGACTATGAGGCCGGTAACATCTTTAGTTGGGGTAAGCAAATAACAAGTCTGGAAACGGTGAACCAAGATCAATTATGAAAAAGTGGAACTGTCATGGGGGAGAGACCCTCAGACACTGATAACACTGCAGAGTGATGCAGACATCTCATTATCATCAGCTTCTTTTTTTTTTTTAGAAGGGCTCACGCTGCTGCCACTCTGCTGGGTCTTAGGAAAAGAACAGGGCCCCGCAAGAAAGAAAACATGAGGTTGATGGGGCCAGGGCAGGAAAAATCAAGAGGGAGGCAAAAGGAGGTATCAGACCCAACAGTAGTAATTTGGGTAGTAGCACTGCAACTGAGGGGTTACAACCACATGCCAGAATAGAGGACAATGTTTTTAACTTTTTAGGATATGAGCTGTCAGTAAGAGAAAGGGGAAATTGTTTAACTAGGAAAGGCACACTAAGCTGAAGATTGTTTCCAGGTGCAACCTGGGAACACAAGAAAGTTAAGTGACTTGCACAGGGTCACACAGTATGCAAGTGGGGGCTATGGGATTCAAACCCAGGTCTCCAGGTTTGCAGCTCAGTGCCCTAAACCACAGTGCTGTACTGCCTCCAATTAGGCAGTAGATGAAATAAGCCTACTGAACCAAGGCCTCAGTTTTTTTTCCCACATCAGACTTTGATTTAATACTATTACTGCTCTTAAATTCTGTCGTAAGTTAAATCTGAAGTGTCTATACCACAATAAGGATCATGATACAGAAGGTCAAGAGGTCAGTGTGGCAGATGAGCAGGATGTGACTCCAACCCAAGCTGTCTTGGAGGCATTAATGGAGCAAGACTCAGAGAAAGATGACAATTTAATAAGTGGGGCGGTGTCCACAGATGAAGGGTCTGAGTTGTACACAGAAGGAAATCATCCACACCTGTAACACCAGCATCCATGGCGGTAAATGTATTTCAGAAACTCTGTGAGGTAGATGTAAGGGACTTGGCAGCACACAAGTACCACCCAAAGTGTGTGAACTTGTCTGCTGCTGAACCTCTGGCTCAACAGAGACTGAAAAAGAATGAAAATATTACTATAACATCAGCTGACAAGGGGCAGTGTGGTGGTCATGAATATCACAAAATACATAGTGGAGGTGAAAAGACAACTTGCCAATACCTGCTTTTATAGACCTATTAACCATGACAACACACTGTCTCTTACAAAGAGGGTGGATACGTTCTTGAGATGGCATGTAATATGGGCCTAATAAATGTAAAAGAAGAAAAAATTACTCACCTTAGTAATGTTGTTTCTTCTAATGGAGTCTTGCTATATTATAGACATTAGCAGTTTGATCCAGCTCTAGAACTGCCCCGGAGTGAAATGGTCAAAACCATTCCAAAATAGAATTTTGGCACGAGAGCAGCTCTATCTGTGTCAAACTTGAACTGTCAGATCTTTACGAGCCAAACTCACTAAGGTCTGTGTGGAAGCTGTAACCTACACTAGCCAAATGGCTACCTAAATAATAACAACCACTGATGGTCCCAACACCCAAGACTCAAGTCAGGGGACCAGAAATACTAACATCATTCTAATAATATGAAAATGGAACATAAGTATAATAAAACACACACACGCGTACACATACACACCCCCAAAGTCCCAAAGGGGACAAAATGCTAAAAGAACATAAGTAGTGCCCACACTAAGTTGCCCGCATCCCACCAAGTAGAGGTTCTGAGAGGGGCAGGTTGGGGGGGAGGTCTATAATATAGCAAGACTCCATTAGAAGAAACAACATTACTAAGGTGAGTAATTTTTTCTTCAAACAACATGAAGTCTTGCTATATTATAGACATTAGCAGAATACACAGCAGTACCTCCATGGAGGAGGGGCAGAACCTACTTAGGGAATAGGCTCTGAAGAACAGCTGTGCCAAACCGAGCATCTCTCCTGGCCTGGACATCCACAGGAGTAATGCTTGCAAAATGTACCGCTTTCCAAGTAGGAGCCTGGCAAATCTCTAATAAAGGGATATCTCTGGCAGCAGCTAGAGACGAGCTGTACCCCTGGTAGAATGAGCCCTCAAACCGGGGGCTCTGCCCACTTTCTGATAACAAAATTGGATACAAGAGACAATCCACCTGGCTACTGACCTTAGTGGCAGGTTTGCCTTTCCCAACTTCACCATAGGTAAGGAAAAGTTGGAGGGATTCAACTGTGACCTTTGGTACGCTTCTATATAATAACTAAGAGCTCTTAACATCCAGGCTGTGCAACCTCCTCTCACCCGAAGAGGAGTGATCAGTGAAAAATACTGGAAGGGAGACAGATTGATTAAGATGGAAATCTGAAACCACCTTAGGCAAAACTTCCTATTAGTCCTAAGGACTACCTTATCCCTGTGGAAGAAATAAAGTCAGTCTCCACTGACAAGGCTTGCAATTCACTTATGCTGTCTGGCAGAAGTGATAGCCACTAGAAAAACAGTTTTCCAAGGTTAGGTACTTAAGCTCTGCAGAAGACAGAGGTTCGAAAAGGGGTTGCATTAACTGGGCAATGCAAACATTAAGGTCCCAAGGAGGGCCGGTTCCCAAAAGGGAGGATTAGTATGGAGTAATCCCTTAAAAAACTTGGAAAACACAGGATGAGAGAAAGAGGGATGACTTTCCTGCTGACACAAAAGCAGACACAGCTGCCGAGTGAACTCTCAGGGTAGCTGGTCTGAGACCCAAGGAATTAAGATGTACCATGTAATCTAACAAAATGGGCAATTCAGCAGATTCTGGGGAAATATTTTTCCCAGCACACCAAATGGAAAACCTTTTCCATTTAGAACTATAAGTAGCCCTACTGGAAGGCTTTCTGGAAGCCTTTAGGATCTCAAGAACACCCTGAGAGATGTGTAAATCAGCAAACTCTAACTCCTCAAGAGCCAGGCCTTGAGGTTGAGGGATTTGAGGTCCGGATACCAAACCCTTCCCTGGGCACAAGTCAACAGATTGTGATTCCTGGGGAGGCACAGGGGAAGATGGACTGTCAGAGACAGAAGGAGTGGGTACCAGGGCTGCCTGGCCCAATCCGGGGCAATCAGAATCACCCTGCAAGGCTGAGATCTGATTTTGACTAGTACTTTGAATAGGAGAGGAAAGGGGGGAAAGCATAGAGGAACTTCCCCTCCCAATCCAGAAGAAGGGCATCCAGGGGAACTGAGCCCAGCACTGGAGGCCTGCAACAGAACAGAGGAAGTTTGTGATTGTCTGGGGCTGCAAAAAGATCTATCTGAGGGATGCCCCACCTGGCAAAAACTATCCCCAGCACTTGAGGATCCAGGGACCATTCATGATGGCCCTGGGAAATCCTACTGAGGGCATCCGCTAGGACATTGTCCTTCCTGGAAGATGAACTGCTATGAGGGAAGTGTTCAGGAA
Organism: Neoceratodus forsteri; assembly: GCA_016271365.2. NCBI lineage: Eukaryota > Metazoa > Chordata > Ceratodontiformes > Ceratodontidae > Neoceratodus > Neoceratodus forsteri. The sequence goes on along the minus strand of CM057449.1, from coordinate 1,549,558,297 downwards.
TAGGCCAGAGACCACAACTACATTGCCTCGGTGCACAAGGCGAAGACCGAGTACGCCCCTGTTTGTTGATGTACCACACTGTTGTGGTGTTGTCTGTTCTGACTTGTATCACCTTTGTGTGGACAGATGCAGAAAAAGCTTGAAGAGCTAAAAAGACAGCTCTGAGTTCCAGCAAATTGATGTGGAGCAGAGATTCCTGGGGACCAAACTCCTGAGTGGAAAGGTCGCCCATGTGGGCTCCCAACCCAGAAGGGAAGCATCTGTAGTGAGAGTCAAGTCGTGAGAAGGGGAAATGAAGGGACCCCACTCTTAATTGCTCTGATCCTGCCACCACTGGAGAGCTAGGATCAAGGTTCGGAGTCACTGGGACCAACTTGGAAAGGGGGTCTCTTCTCTGAGACCAAAAGGTTCTCAAGTGAAACTGAATGTCTCTCATCTGAAATCTGGCTCCCTGCACAACAGCTGTGGATGCAGCCATGTGCCCCAGGAGCTGCAGAAAGTGTCTTGCTGGTCGAGAGACCTGCAGAGTGAAGGAAGAGGCCAGAGCCACTAAATTCCTTACCCTTTCTGGGGGAAGAAAGGCTCTGGCTAGCTTTGTGTCCAATTCTGCCCTATAAAGGTGAGTACCTGGACTGGTTCCAGAACTGACTTTTGTAGATTTAGCAGAAAACCCAGGAGGTGAGAAGCTGCTGGGTGACCTGCAGGTGAGATTTACCTGTTCTGGGGACTGGCCTACAATGAGCCAGTCGTCTAGATAGGAAAAACAGCAATCCTCTGCCTCCTTAAGTGGGCCACTGCCACTGCTAGACACTTTGTGAATACCCTTGGAGCAGAGGTAAGGCTGAAGGGCATTGCTCTGAACTGGTAATGACCTGAGGGCAGTTCGAATCTGAGGTACTTTGATGGGATCTTCTGATTAGGACATGGAAATAGGCATCCTTGAGGTCCAGGGAGGCTAGCCAGTCCCCTGGCCTTAGGGAAGGTAAAATCATTGCCAGAGTTACCATTTTGAACTTTGGTTTCAAAAGATTCTTGTTCAGATATCTGAGATCTAAGATGGGCCGCCATTCTCCTGTCTTTTTTGGGGTAAGGAAGTATCTGGAATACAGACCCCTGCCCTGATGCAGGGGAGGAACCCTTTCTACTGCTCTGAGAGCTAACAGGGATGAGACCTCTGTTTCCAGAGCGAGGGTCTCTGAAGCACTTGCAGGTAGAAAAAATCTGCTTCTCAACTTGGGAAACTTTTTGAAGCTGAGAACCAGACCCTGGCTTACTACTTCCAGAACCCACTTGTCTGAGGTTAAAGAAGCCCAATTCTGACTGAAGTAAGCCAGCCTGCCCCCCACTGGTACAGGAGAATCAATCCTGTTTCACAGGAGCTTTAGGCCGGGGGGGTGGGAGCAGATCTGCCCACCCCTCGTCTGCCCCTGCCTCTGAAGAAGCCCCTCTGAGCATAGGTAGAGGAGGCCTGAGTCTGGTAGAAAGGCCTGTGAAAAGGCCTACCCCTACCCCTGGGGGCATGCCTTTGAGGAGTGGCTTGCCGCTCCTTAGCCTGGGCACTCTTGTAAGTAGTCCTATATTCATCCATCTTCTTCATGTAATTCTCTGTCTGCTCTCCAAACAGAGAATTTCCCACCACAGGAAAATCCATAGCCTTAGTCTGGGTATCCTGTGACAAACTAGTACACCTGAGCCAGGCCAGCCTACGAAAAGCTACAGATGTGGCCATGACCCTAGAGGAAACATCATTAACATCCACAGCAGCATGAAACTGAACCTTAGAGGCTTCAATGCTATCAGCAGCCACCTGTTCTAATTCACTAGCCAGCTGGCCATGGGCCTGCTTGGCCAATTGCATAACAGTATCCCATCTAGATTTCTGATACCTAGCTACATAAGCCATATAATTTGCTTGCCTGAGTCCCAGAGAGGCTGCCATATACTGTTTTTGCCATGGCATCAATCTTCCTGGAATCCTTGTCAGGAGGATGTGAAGCCAAGGAATATTAGCTTTATCACAGGCGCAGCCTGAACTACCCAACATGACTGCATTGCTGAGAAAGGAATTCTGTATCAGGGCCTGACAATGTATACCTTCTGTCCATCTTTTATCTACAGGAGGCACAGAATTAGGAGCTTTTAAAATTTTAATTGTTTGTTTCCTAAAAGACTTATGTAAAGGAACAGACAATCTCCTAGACTCTGGAATATCCACCATTTCTACAAAATAGGCTCCTCTTGCTCATCCACAGCCTCTTCTAAAGGAAGCTGAAGGGTTTCAGCAACTTTTTTATAAAACATAAAATGAGATGGGGACTCAGACAGCATAGGGGGAGATTCTAAAGGTCTGTCTGGGGAGATGTCCGGTTCAATGGGCACACCCAGACCTTCCCAGCCACATTCATACTGCTCATAATCCTCCTCCCCCTCCTCTGGTTCATAAAATTCCTCAATATCATAATCCTGAACCACTGGGACCGGACGAACCGACCTTTTACCAGATAGTGGTGGTTCGGACGGACCCTGAGACAGTGACTGGACAATTTGTATGGCTTTTGCTATCTCTGCAGCAGTTGGAGAAGGAATTTTGGACTCCAGACCTGCTGATTTTCTTGTTTTCTTTACTGGAATTGGTTCCTCAGAACCAGCTTTTCTTTGCCAGACGAAGTCTGGCCTGATCAGAGGGCACTCCTCTGGTTCGGTTGGCACCGAACCGGCTGGCCATCCGGGTCAGCGGACTTTTGGCCTCGTTCCTGGCCTGCCCAATCTTTTCCAGGTGGCTGCAGGGAAATTCTTACATACCTGGCAGTCTGACTGGAGGTGGTCAAACCCCAGACAATAAACACATGTGGTGTGTGGATCAGCCTTGGCAAAGACTTCCCCACAAACATCACAGTGTTGAAACCCAGTGGGCCCAGTTTTTCTTTTGGGTTTCTCAGACATAATGCCAGCCCTGGCAAAAACTTGCCCTTTTAGCGGCGGTGCCAGGCAAGACACCCTTATCGGTTCCTAACTTCGTGTCACGGTATTGGAAAAAGCGTAATAAATCCGGTTTTTTAGAACCGATAAGAACCGTGGAACCGCACTCTAAAATAGTAACTTTCAGTTTTAAATGAGTTTTAAACCCACTGATCGGTTCAAACCGAACCGATAACCTACGATTCCACACAGACAAAACCTTCATTTACTTACGGTTACCACAGATAGAGCTTGAACTTAACGGTTTTGCGGTTAAAATAAAACTATTCTCGGTTAAATCCAACCGAGAAAACACTTTTTAAACCAAGAAATGAACCGAGCAGAAGGAGAAATCTCCGGAGCGACTGTTCACTGAGGTGGAGCAAAGAATCTGACAGTTCAAGTTTGAAATGACACAGAGCTGCTCTCGTGCCAAAATTCTATTTTGGAATGGTTTTGACCATTTCACTCCGGGGCAGTTCTAGAGCTGGATCAAACTGCTAATGTCTATAATATAGCAAGACTTCATGTTGTTTGAAAATAATTTCTCACCAGAGTGTACCCCTTAAGGCCATAAATCTACATAATGCCCAAAGTGCACGAGACCCTCAAAGCCCGCCCCGGAAGGCCAATCGCTTCAGGGTTGGGATCAGTCACAGAGCCTACATCTTGTTATACTGATGATGCCATAAAAAGGCTGGTGCCCAAGATACTATCACATGTAAGTATGCTGGGATGCATAGCTAGGGGGATCAGTAGTAGGAGAAAGGAGGTTATACTACCTTTGTACAGGTCACTGGTGAGGCCACATCTAGAGTATGGAGTTCGGCAATACACCTCAAGAAGGGCATTAACCTGCTGGAGAAGGTCCAGAGGAGGGCTACAAAGATGACAGTGGGTCAACAGGGTAAGGCATACGAGGAGAGTTTGAGAGCACTGAACATGTACTCCCTGGAGAAAAGGAGAGAGAGAGAGGGGACAAGATTGGGACCTTCAAGTACTTGAAAGGGATGAATAAGGTGGATAAGAAGGGTCTCTTTAAGCTGACTAATAACCATAACACAAGGGGGCACAGTCTTAAGCTGGAAGGGGGAGGTTTAGGAGGGAGGTCAAGGAGCACTTCTTCACAGAGAGGGTGGTGGACACTTGGAATGCACTGCCAGAAGAGGCAGTCTCCTTGAAGACAATGGGCAGCTTCAAGAGAGGCTGAGATAGACATGGGGAAGGAAGGATCATGGGTAGGGAGGATGGGAGGAGTGAGGCAGGGGCAGTAGCTCAAGCTGTGGACCCTGCAATACGAGCTGACTAGATAAGACCAAATAGCCTTCTTCCGCGATATGATTGTATGTTAGAATGTACTGGACTTGGGATATGTTGTGTACCTTTATGAGGTTCCACGTCAAGCCGGATACCTTACTTATCACCCATGACGTGCACTCTCTCTATACTAACATTCCCCACAAGGGAGGTTTGAATGCCCTATGGTATTTTTTATCTCAGAGAGGGGTGGATGCCATAACAAGCACTGAACATTTAGTGGAAATGACACAACTTGTGATGGCGAGCAACACTTTTAACATTTATGGGGGAATTTTTCTTCACAGTGATGGGGGTATGTTTTGCCCCCAAATTATGCTAATCTTTATTTGGGGCATTGGAAGCAGGAAGCTATTTGGAACACTGTGAGTAATCCCTTTACCTCTAAGGTCATCATGTGGCGTTGATATATAGACAATGGGCTAGATGTACAATAAGAGACAAAAAATCCACGTGTGGGGGAAAAAAGTCTTGCAAAACTGCGGAAATGCAAGTGCAGCATATTCACAGTTACAAATTGGCAGGAGTGGAAAGTCGCAAAATAGGCAAGTTATGAAATTCCACAAGTGCCGAAAATGCAGAAGATTTTCCGCAACTGCAGAGATAATATAAAAGGACCAGCAGATAGAACAGTAGCAGGTGATCCATATTAAGTGGAGCAGGAAACTTGGCAGAAGTTGCAGCAGAAGTAGCACTCCCAGCGAAGCAAGCAGTCAGTCCCACAGCTGGGACTACAGCAGCACCACCTGTACCAGCAGGACCTTTCTCCTTGTGACAATATGCATCTGTTGGTTGTCTCACTCTCTGGGGTGTTTCTTTCTCCAGCGTTTGTAGCACACACTTCTGGCTGTTACCACCTTTGCCTCTACTACCTGTGGGGCTCATTTATGGGCTGGACTGGGTCATGTGGTTGTGGTTTATTGCCCTTCAATGGAAATGTGTGTTCTTTTCATTGTAACAACTGACACTACTATACAGACCACAGGTTTGCTGTTGCTTGGTGCCTGAACCCCCACTATGGTTGTTCCCCAATTGCTAGTACACTGCCTTTTGCTCAGGGTGAGTTACACCTCACTCTCCCTGGTGCAGCATGTGCGCAACATTTTTTCTGCAACTGTGGGAAAACAGTGGCTGAGAATAGCCTTTAAGGGGATATGCCATACTTTTCAATGGCATCTTTTTTGCACAGGAATTTCCACAGCTGTGTTTTTTTCACAGTCTACAGTGCATTTTTCCACAGCTGTGGACGTTTTGTGTATATGATGCAGCGCAATTACCCCTTTTCTTCCTGAAACTGCACAGATTTTGGGGTCTTGTGAAATTTTTCACCTTTTGTTTTGTGAATCCTGTTCAATGTGTTTATGGTTTGGAGGAGGAGTGAGGAAGAACTTTTCTTCTTCACAGAGTACCTATATGGCACAAATGCTAATCTCACATTTCTGGTACACAGCAATAAACTGGAGGCAGCATAGCGCAGTGATTTAAGACTCTGAGCTGCAAACCTGGAGACCTGGGTTTGAATCCCACAGCCCCCACTTGCATCCTGTGTGAACCTGAGTAAGTCACTTAACTTCTTGTGCTCCCAGGTCGCACTCGTAAACAAGCTTTCAGCTTAGTGTCTCTCTCCTGGTAAAAAAAATTAAAAAATAAAATATGCGATCCCTGGAAATTATGATAAGAAAGGATGGTGCATGGAAAGTAGACACGGATATAACGCAACCCCAAATACTGTCTTACAGGCCAGCTCCTGCCACCATTCCCACCCAACACTATAGATAATGTGCCCAAAACCTATTTTTGTAGAACCAGAAGAAACTGCAGCGCTAAGGGAGTGCTCCAGTCAGAATCGCAAAAGCTATAGCACAGGTTTGTTCAAGGGGTTATTCGGCAGCCACAATATATAGGGCTAAGACACGATATGAGACAGCCAACAGGGATGACCTGCTGAGGGTAAGGGAGAAGTGTGACACTGGAAATGAGGGTGTCAGCTGTATGAAAAAATTACTCACCTTAGTAACTATGTTTCTTCTATTGGAGTCTTGCTGTATTCTGACAAGTGCAGTTGGCCCCAGCCTTTAAACTGCCCTGGAGAACAAAGGGTTAACCTTTCTATGCAGTGCATAGAATGCTGAGCTCGAGCTCGGTTGATGTCTCTGTCTGTTTCCCTTTGAACGCTAACCGTCCGATTCTTACGAGCAACACTCTAATAGTATTCTGTGTGCAACACTCTAATAGTATTCTATGTGGAAATTGTAAAACAAAATTTTAATAGCCAACTGGCAATAAAAAGTTTTGGACTACCAAAAGAAGATTCAAGTCAGGAAACCCAAAACTCAAAACCCAAACCAAATAGGAATATAACAAAATAAACACCCACACAAAAGAGGGTGTAAAAAAAGCACCCCTGAGGTGCAACACTGCACCTGCCCACCCACTTCCCAAAACCAGGTTCTGAGAGGGGAGGCAGGGAGGGAGGTCAGAATACAGCAAGACTCCACTAGAAGAAACATAATTACTAAGGTGAGTAATTTTTTCTTCAAACAACTTGAAGTCTTGCTGTATTCTGACAAGTGCAGACTACCAAGCAGTACCTCCATGGAGGAGGGACATAACCTACTTTGGGAATAGGCTCTGAAGTACTGCTGTGCCAAACCGAGCATCACTCCTAACCTGGAGATCCAGAGAGTAATGCTTGGTAAAGGTATGGACTGTTTTCCAGGTGGCTGCTTGACAAATTTCTAAGAGAGGGATATCCATGGCAGCAACCAGGGAAGCAGCTGTACCTCTTGTGGATTTAGCCCTCAGCCCTGAGGGTGGAGTTTTTCCCAGTTTTTCATAGCAGAATTGTATACAAGACACGATCCCCCTGGCAATAGATCTCTTGGTGGCAGGTTTGCCCTTTCCTACTTCTCCATAAGTGAGGAACAACTGGAGGGAGTCAAACCTGTGACCCTTGGTACGCTCTATGTAGTAACTAAGGGCTCTTTTAACATCTAAACTGTATAGCCTCCTCTCTCCTGAGGAAGAATGATCAGTGAAGAAAACAGGAAGAGACAGACTGGTTTAAATGGAAGTCTGAAACCACTTTAGGCAAGAACCTTCAATTGGGTCTAAGGACCACTTTAACCCTGTGAAAGGAGATAAAATCAGGTTCCACTGACAGGGCTTGCAATTCACTGATACGCCTCACAGAGGTAATGGCTACCAAGAACACAGTTTTATAAGTCAAGTACTTAAGCTCTGCTGAGGACACAGGCTCAAAAGGGGGGGGTTGCATAAGTTGAGCAATGCAAACATTCAAATCCCAGGTAGGGGCAGGGTCTCTAAAAGGAGGATTGGCGTGAAGCAATCCTTTAAAAAATTTACAGAACACAGGTTGAGAAGATAGTGAGGAAGACTTCCCCACAGACAGAAACGCAGAAACAACTGACAAGTGTACCTTAAGGGTAGCTGGTCTGAGGCCTAGGCCATTAAGATGGACCATATAATCCAGAACAGTAGGCAATCCAGCAGTATCTGGAGAAATATGCTTCTTAGAACACCAAATGCTAAATCTCTTCCATTTGGAGTTATAAGTCTTTCTGGTGGAGGGCTTTCGAGAAGCTTTGAGAATATCCAGAACCCCTTGGGAAAGATGCAGATCTGCAAACTCTAACTCTTCAAGAGCCATGCCTTGAGATTGAGAGACTGGAGATTGGGGTACCAAATCCTCCCCTGAGAGGATGTTAACAGGTTGTAATTCCTGGGAAGAGACAGGGGAAGATGGACTGCTAGGGACAGCACCAGGGGATACCAGGGCTGTCTGGCCCAATCTGGAGCAATCAGAATCACTCTGCAAGGTTGAGACCTTATTTTGACTAAAACTTTGAACAGGAGTGGGAAGGGAGGGAAGGCATATGGAAACTTCCCTTCCCAATTCAGAATCAGGGCATCCAGGGGGACTGAGCCCAAGACTGGAGGTCTGCAACAAAAGAGAGGGAGTTGGTGATTGTCTGGGGCTGCAAAGAGATTTATCTCTGGAGTGCCCCACCTTGAAAAAATCACTTTCAACACTTGAGGGTCCAGGGACCATTCGTGATGGCCCTCAGAGAACCTGCTCAGTGCATCTGCTAGCACATTGTCCTTCCCTGGAAGGTGAACTGCTACCAGAGAGGTTTGCAGGGAATAAGCCAGGGACCACAATTTCATGGCTTCCGTGCACAAGGCCGTGGACCGAGTGCCTCACTGCTTGTTGATGTACCACATGGTGGTGGTGTTGTCCATTCTGACCTGAACCACCTTGTTCTGTACTGACTGAGAGAAAGCTTTCAGGGCCAGAAAAACTGCCCTGAGCTCTGGGAGATTGATATGCAGAAGGGATTCTTGGGGGGACCACAGCCCCTGGGCAGTGAGGACACCCAGGTGGGCTCCCCAGCCCAGAAGAGAAGCGTCAGTGGTAAGGACCACTGAACAAAGCTGAGTGGCAAAAGGAACACCTTGTCTTAAATTGTCCTGATCCTGCCACCACTGGAGGGCTTGGATCAAGGTCAGAGTCACTGGGATCAGTTTGGTAAGGGAATCTTTCCTATGAGACCAAAAAGCTCTCAGATGAAACTGAATATCCCTCATCTGGAATCTTGTCCCTTGGACCACTGCTGTTGAAGCTGCCATGTGGCCCAAAAGCTGGAGGAAATGCCTTGCAGGTCCAGATACCCGAAGGCTGAAGGAAGAGGCTAGTTCCATAAGAACCCTTGCCCTTTCTAGAGGGAGAAAGGCTCTTGCTCTGACTGTGTCCAGTTCTGCCCCTATAAAGGTAAGGAGCTGGACTGGTTTGAGAACTGACTTGGGAAGGTTAAGAAGAAATCCTAGAGAACTGAGCACTTGCTGGGTCACTTGCAGGTGAGACTTGACTTGGTCTGGAGACTGGCCCACTATTAGCCAATTGTCCAAATATGGAAAAATGGAAATGTTTTGCCTTCTCAGAAAGGCAACTACTACTGCCAGGCACTTTGTGAAAACCCTTGGGGCAGAGGTTAGGCCAAAGGGCTTTGCTCTGAACTGATAGTGGCCTGAGGGCAACTCGAACCTGAGGTACTTTCTGTGGGAGCACCTGATGGGAATGTGAAAGTAGGCATCTTTGAGGTCCAGGGAGGCTAACCAGTCTCCTGGCCTTGGAGAAGGAAGGATTATTCCCAGAGTTACCATCTTGAACTTTGGTTTTAAAAGATGTTTGTTTAGATATCTTAGGTCTAGGATGGATCGCCACTCCCCTGTCTTTTTTGGGGTCAGGAAGTACCTGGAATATAGCCCTTTGCCTCAGTGTAGGGTAGGTATTCTCTCTATGGTTCTTAAGCCCAGAAGAGAGGAAACCTCTGCCTCTAGGGCAAGGGTTTCCGAGAGATTTGCAGGTGGAAAAGATCTGTCTCTCATCTTTGGAAATTTCTTGAAGCTGAGAACCAGTCCCTGGCTTACCACTTCCAGGACCCACTTGTCTGATGTAATAGACATCCAGTCCTGGACAAAGTAAGCCAGCCTGCCCCCTACTGGAATAGGAGAGTTGACCTGGGCAGGCCCATCAGAGTGTCTGCTTGGCAGGGGCTTTAGGCTGAGGAGTGGATGCAGCCCTGCTCATCCCCCTTCTGCCTCTCCCTCTGAAGAACCCCCTCTGTGAAAAGGAAGAAGAGGCCTGTGCTTGGTAAAAGGGCCTTTGAAAAGGCCTGCCCCTGTCCCCAGACTGCTGCCTTTGAGGAGCTGCCTGTCTCTCCTTGGCCTGAGCACTCCTTTATGTGGTCCTGTACTCATGCATTTTCTTCATGTAATTCTCTGTCTGCTCCCCAAACAGAGAATTAACCACTACAGGAAAATCCATGGCTTTAGTCTGGGTATTCTGTGAGAGGCTAGTACATCTGAGCCAAGACATTCTCCAAAGAGCCACAAATGTAGCCATGACTCTTGATGACACATCATTAGAGTCTACAGCAGCATGAAACTGAACTTTAGATGCCTCAATCCCATCTGCAGCCACCGCCTCCAGCTCCTTGGCTAGCTGGGGGAGGCCTGTTTAGCCAGTGCCAGTACAGTGTCCCACCTGGACTTCTGGTACCTGGCTGTATAGGCCATATAAATTTGCCTGTCTGAGTCCCAGGGAAGATGCCATGTACAGCTTTTTTGCCATGGCACCAACCTTCCTAGAGTCTTTGTCTGGGGGGTGTGAAGCCAAGGGAATGCTTGCCTTATCACAGGCAGCAGCCTGCACAACCCCAACATGGCTGCATTGGTGGTATAAAAACTCTGTTTCTGAGCCTGAGAGTGTATACCTCTTGTCCATTCTTCTGTCCACAGGAGGTATAGAATTGGGAGACTTCAGAATTTTTTGTGTCTGTTTCCCAAAAGATTTGTGGAGGGGAACAGACAGTCTCCTGGACTCTGGGATGTCCATCATTTCTACATAAATCAGGCTCCTTCTGATCCTCCATTGCCTCTTCCATAGGAAGTTGGAGGGTCTCAGCCACCTTTCTGTAGAACATAAAGTGGGAAGGGGACTCAGAAAGCCTAGGAGGGGATACACCTGAAGGTCTGTCTGGGGAGATGTCCGGTTCCACAGGCACATCTAGACTTTCACTTTCACTATCATCATCATCATCATCATCATCATCATCATCATCATCATCATCATCATCCTCCCTTCCTCCTCAAACTCCGGTTCATAAAATTCTTCCAAAGTATAATCGTGAACCGGGGGCACCAACCGAACCGAGCCCCTGCGAAAAGGTGCCGGATCGGTCGGAACCGGGCGAAGCGATTCCACAATCCGAATCGCTCTGGCTATTTCTTCGGCAGTCGGAACATGGACTTCTGGATCCGAACCAGACGTTTTTCTTTGTGCTTTCTTTTTGTCGGAACTGACCCCTCTGGATCAGCTCTCCTTTTGGCTGAAGAAGTATCGCCCTGATCAGAGGGCACTCCTTCTGGTTCGGTCGGAACCGAACCGGGCTGGCCATCCGGGTCAGCGGACTTCTCGGCCTCCTTCTCCCTCAGTCTACCTAATCTCTTTACCAGGGTAGATCTGGGAAAATTCTTGCAAATTTGGCAGTCTGAATCGAGGTGGTCAAAACCCAGGCAATAAACACAGGTGGTGTGGTGATCGGCCTTAGCAAAGACCTCCCCACACTCACTGCAGTGTTAAAACCCAGTGGGCCTATTTTTTTTCTTGGGTTTCTCAGACATGGCCAACCTAACCAAACTTACCCTTTTATCGGCAACCACCAGGCAAGACTCCCTTATTGGTTCCTAACCGTGTCACGGGTCTTGGAAAAAAAAAACATTTCAAAACACGTTTTTTTTTAGAACTGATAACTGGTAACCACACACTAAAATTTACACAAGAATTAAACAAATGATCGGTTCGGCCAAACCAATCCACACTTTTTACAAGTTCCACACAGAAACACAATATAAAACCTATCTAGTACTCAAGATACCACAGACAGAGACTGAACCGAGTTATGCGGGAAACTTTTTTCAGTTAGAAACCGGCGAAAAAAACAACACTTAAACCGACTTTCGAACCGAGCTGCAGGAGAAATCTCCGGAGCAACTGTTCAGTGAGGCAAAGTAAAGAATCTGACGGCTAGCTTTCAAAGGGAAACAGATAGAGACCTCAACCGAGCTCGAGCTCAGCATTCTATGCTCTGCATAGAAAGGTTAACCCTTTGTTCTCCAGGGCAGTTTAAAGGCTGGGGCTAACTGCACTTGTCAGAATACAGCAAGACTTCAAGTTGTATGAATACAGCTTACTCCTTTAGGGCCAACAAAATCAGGGACATCATTAGTAAACACCATGGGTACTTAGATGTGACAACAGACTTCAGGAATAGTTAGGACCCCTCACTGCGTGATCTATAAAAGGGCCAGAAATTTGAGGGGTGAACTAGTGCACTCTGTGCAACTGATTTCAATAAAAAAATGAACACCAGGTGGTCCAGTCCTGCGGGCTGTAAAAGGTGTAAGAGATACAAGTACTGTGAAGCACTGAATGAGAGCACCACTTTTCTCAGTCCTGGTAAGAACAGACTGCTGGATATCCACAACCTCATTACTTTTTTTTTTTTTCTCTTTGGTAACCAGGTAAAGACAACTGTGCCACAAGGCCTGTTTACAAGGGTAGACCAGGGCACAATAGAAAGGTTAAGTGACTTGCTCACAGTCCCACAGTAAGCACAATTGGAGTTTGTGGGAATCTAACCCAGGTCTGCTGGATGTACCAAACTCCTTCGTAGCTTGTTACTCTAACTTCTAGGCTATATTGCCTGCCACATTATTAATGCTGTTTATGTGGCAGAGTGTACAAGTGGCGCATTCTATCTGTGGATGGAACAAAAAGGAAGTTCAAAGAACATACAGGGGATCATATAAGAGCAACTGCCAATAAAAAATTGGAATATGTCTGTGCAGTACACGTGCATGCCACACGTATGTCAGAGATCCACAACATGGGACCAAGGGGAGCTGTCAGTGCCCTCAAACTTGCCAAGATGGAAAACTTATAGATTTAAAAAAAATAGGAGCTTGCAAATATTTAGTTTACTTACAATGTTTGACCAGGAAAGGCACACCAAGCTGTGACAGCTTGCTTCCAGGTGCGTCCTGGGAGTGGGTTACATGGATCTGTTTTATTGATGCAAATGGTTTGTGTAAATGAGCACCTGGAATTGGCTCCTTTCTTGGTGGAAGGATAGTATCAGAGTCCGTACAGCCATGTCCAAACGCCCGCCTCCATATTTTCCGTTCAATTTCCCTGCCGCTTCCCCTCCCTACCTCTTTCCTGTACCGCAAACACTCCTCACTTCCCCCTTCGCTCCTGATGCCTATGAAGTGAATATTTTTTTTCAGCACTATGTGTCTGTATATAGTGTTTTTGCATTGTTGCTCATGCTCTTCTTTCTTTCTCTCCTTTCTTTTCAGGTTGTGTACCTGTAACGCATGTTTCCTGAACAGTAGCTCTCACACACAGACCATGGAGACTGGTTACTCCAATATGGGGATCTATAGGTCCTCTGCAAATGGGAACTGTGTGTACTGTATGCTAACAGGATTCCAGTATGTTTAAATACTGTATTTACTATTAGGACCAGTCCACAAGCGCTGCAATATTGCTACTGCTTGCAATACCAATGACCCGGGTTCGGGAATGAGCCCAGCGCATTGGAGGGCCAGCCAGGGAGACGAAGGTATGGTGTTTGGAGGACAGCTCACCTCCTCTGAGAATGGAGGGAGGGAGGGACCCAGGACAGCACGCTATTTGGTAGCAGATGGGAGGCACTGAGCCTGGGGACTTCGCTATGATAGGGGCAGGTAGGATGCAGCAGGTGTTGTGTCACACAAGGGAGCATGTGTGACACTCTATGCACATTGCACATCTGCCCCCTCCAGGTTTAACACAGAAAAAAACGGAAAAAACATGACACTTCCCTGTCCGTCATTTTCAACTCTGGACTCTTCTCACCTTCACCCTGGGGATCACAGACTTCACCTCCACCTGCAGCTTACCAGATTGTATAGAAAACTGCCAGAGGAGCAGAACTGTACCTCGCCACATTAGGTAAATCAAGGGGGCCAAGCTTGCAGTTGAGATGCAGGTGAACTGGAAGAAAGTACAGTTACGTAAGAACTTACCGTAACAGTAGATCTTCGAGAGAGGCTCTTGCAGTAAGTAATTACATAGAGGACTGACGCCGGCCGGCAGCAGGGCCCCATAGAAAAATCTCTAGCTAGCAGTCCCTGGTGGGGACCGCCCCCGCACAAGTGACCGGCGTCACATGACATCGGTATAAAGGGGCTTGTGTCCGGACGATCCGCCTTCAGTTCTTTCCGCCACAGGCCCGGACGAGAGAAGCAGACATTTCCCTCAATGGAAAAGGGAGCTGAAAAGCCTGGGGGATGGAGGGCAGGAGGTGTACCTACTGCAGAGCCTCTCTAGATCTACTGTTACGTAAGTTCTGACGTAACTGTACTATCTTACTTCGAGAGGGCTCTTGCAGTAGGTAATTACATATAGGACAGAATCCCAAGCAGTCTGGAACAAATGAAAGGCACCAGGAGGAGGAACTACTCCAAAAAGTATTAAATAATCTAGCAGGTCTCAAGAAAGGAGGCCTTGCAAGACAGCTGACCCGAAGCCTGCTCTCCGGCGAGAGGCAATGTCCAAACTGTAATGTTTAGTAAATGTATGGACTGAAGTCCAAGTGGCAGCAGCACAGATGTCTGCCGCAGACACGTTCTTGAAACAAGCCGCAGAGGCAGCAACTCCACGAGTGGAGTGACCTCTGACTTGACCCGGGAGGGTCTTGTTGTACTTGTCATAACAGAAAGTGATGCAATGGGCCAACCATTTTGATAGGCATTGCTTAGAGACAGCATTGCCTTCTCTTTTGTGAGCGAAAGAGACGAACAACTGATCAGTCTTTCTGAGATCCTTCGTCCTATCGGTGTAGTATCTCAGAATCCTGTGAACATCCATGGTATGGAGCAGGTATTCTCCTTGATTGGAGTACTGTGTGAAGAAAGCAGGTAATTCAATAGACTGATTTAAGGTAGATTCCGCTACTACCTTCGGAAGAAACTTAGGATTCGTGCGAAGAGTTACTCGTTCTTTGTGGAAAATCAAATAAGGGATTTTGCACATCAGGGCCTAGAGCTCGGAAATTCTACGAGCAGAAGTAATGGCCACCAAGAAGAGCGTCTTCCACGATAAAAACTTCAAGTCTGGGGAAGCCGCAGGCTCAAAGGGAGGAAGGGTAAGTTTCTCGAGGACAAAGTTTAAGTCCCAAGGCGGAGCTGGAGTCCGACAGGGGCCTGAGATGAAGGACCCCTCTAAGGAAGGTTTTGGATACCTCCAGCTGGGCAAATGCCTTATCAGTGAAAGGGACATGGTAGGCTGAAATAGCCACCATATGGACTTTAAAGAGGGTGACTGAGACCCAGGTTGAAAAGATAGCGCATGTACTCAAGCAGAATGGTCACTGGGGCAGGAAAAGGGCTCCGTTCCTGGGCGCAGCCCAGATAGAAAATCTTTTCCATTTCATGGTGTAGGTGGACCTAGTGGAGGGTTTTCTAGCCTCCACCAGAATCTCAGCCACCTTAGGAGAAACGCCAAAACGAGATTGAGCTAGGTCTGCAGGAGCCATGCACGAAGTTGAAAGGACTTGAGTCCCGGATGGACCAGGGTCCCCTGATCCTCGGTCAGCAATCCTGGAGATAAAGGAAGAGGAAGAGGAGGAACCTCTGAGTATTGCTGTGGAAGAGAGAACCAGATTTGCCTGGGCCAGAAAGGAGCGATCAGGATCATTCTCGCTCCTTCTAAAGCAAGCTTCTGTAGCATACGAGGGACCAGAGGAATTGGGGGAAAGGCATAGACGAATCTGTCCTTCCAGCTTAGAGATAGAGCGTCGCTCCAGAAAGCGCCTCGCTCTGGAGCGAGCGAGCAAAAGATTGGAAGTTTTGCGTTTTGGGAGGAAGCGAACAGGTCTATCTGAGGAGTCCTCCAAATCTGGAAGATGCTTTTTAGAACTTTTTCGTCCAATTCCCACTCGTGTGGTAGAGCCGATGAGCGACTTAGACTGTCTGCCAGGACATTGTCGACTCCCGGAACATGGATCGCCATGAGGTGAAGGTTGTGAAAAGCGTTGCCCAATCCCAAACCCTCATCGCTTCCCTGCACAGTGGGTAGGACAGAGTCCCTCCCTGCCTGTTGATGTACCACACCACGCACATGTTGTCCATTTGGACAGCTAGGTGACCGGGAAGGATGAATTGGTGAAGGGCTTGGAGAGCATACAGCACTGCTCGAAGCTCGAGCACGTTGATATGGAGAACTATCTCCAACTTTGACCATAGGCTCTGGGTTCGGTGAGGACCCAGATGGGCTCCCCAACCTTCGCCCGAAGCGTCCATGGTCAGAGTTTGATCGGGGGGAGGATGAAAAAAGGGGACCCCCGGAATAGGTTCTCTCAAACCATCCACCACTGCAAGTCTCTTACCATCGGCGAGGAGATCAGAACCAGATGATCTGGGTCGTCTACCCATTGATCCCACTGAGATCGGAGAGTCCACTGAGAGATTCTCATGTGGAGGCACACGCGCGGAACCGTCGGGATGGCCGCCGCCATAAGCCCCAGTAGACAGAGCACTGACCTCGCCGGGACCCTCCTGCGTTCCGATAGGAGGGAAATCTGTGACTGGAGGGAGGCCCCCCCTGTCCAGAGGCAGAAAGGCCTTGCACAGTGATGTGTCGAGGATTGCCTCGATGAACTGGAGCCTCTGTAAAGGATCCAGGTGAGACTTGGAATGGTTGATGGTAATACCCAGGCCAGTGAAAACCTGCTGGGTGAGGGAGAGAAAATGCAGGAGTTCCTCCCTGGATGAGGCCACCAGGAGCCAGTCGTCCAGGTAGGAAAAACCTGAGCTCCCAAAGAACGCAGGTGGGCCGCTACCACCGCCAGGCATTTGGTAAAGACTCGGGGCGAGGGAGACCAAAGGGAGTGCCAGGAACTGGTAATGGTCCCCTGGAGCATAACCTGAGGTACTTTCGGTGCAAAGGCGAATGGGGATGTGCAGGTCGCATCCTGCATATCTAGTGCACAAAGCCATTGGCCCGGCCGATAGGGGCAAAAGGGTTTGAAGGGAGAGCATCCTGAACCTCTTGTATTCCACATACAGGTTCAGAGAGCTGAGATCGAGAATAGGTCTGAGATCTCCTGTCTTCTTTGGTACAAGGAAGAAGTGGGAATAGTAACCCGTCCCGTAGAGGTGAGGGGGGATGGGTTCTATAGCCTGTTTGGCAAGGAGCGCCGAGATTTCTTCCCTGACCAAAGGAAGATGGTCCATTGAGTAAGCGGAGTTTAGAGGGGGCTGACGCAGAGGTTTCTGTAGAAACTCTATGGAGTGCCCCTCTGCTATGATCTGAAGCACCCATGAATCCAATGTTTTCCTCTCCCAACCCGGAAGGTGGAGGGAGAACCTCCCTCCTACCGGTTCCTCCGGGGCTACCGGAGGCGGTGGGAGAGGGAAGGAGTCAGGTGGTGTGAGGCAGCGCCGCAGCTGGGGCACCTGTTGCTTTTTTGGGCGTCGGGGGCCTGGCAGCTGGGGCCCGGCGTTTAGTGGCCCGCCTTCCCTGAGGTTTGGCAGAGGCCAGCTGCGCTCTGCGAAAGGGCGAGCGCTATGGGGTATGGGGAGGTACATTGAATCAACAGATTTAGGGCCAGTCCCTTCTCAAATCAGTGATGATGTCCTTGATATCACCACGAAAAGCACAGAACCCCTGAAAGGTGCTTCTTGGATCGCTGACTGCACCTCCAGGACCAGACCTGACACACGGAGCCATGCATGACGCCGAAGACTCATGGCAAACGCAGAGCTCCGTCCAGCGGTGTCCACTGTGTTGTAGGTCGTCCTCAAAATATGATGACTGGCTGAACGAGCAGAATGGACCAGGTCGGCCAACTCCTGCTTGACTTGGGAATCAAGCAAAGAGTCGATCTTAGATTCCGCCTGGGTAAGGATGGCCTTCTGGTAATCCTCCACATGTGCTACATAGTTCAGGGCCCTAATCCCCAGTGTGGAAGAAGCGTAGATCTTCCTCCTATACTGATCCAGAAGGCGAGATTCCTTATCCAGGGGAGACGAGCTCAAGTGTTTCGGGTGTACTGACCAGCCATGAGCGGCGCTAATCACAACTGAGTCTGCACGGGGGTGAGAGTCTAAAAAGTCTACACCCTCCGGAGCCTGGTATAGCCTGTTCGACTTCCTGGGAAGTGGGGCTAAAGCTGACGTTTGCTTCCAAATCGTGGAAACAAGGTGGGCGTGAGGCTCGATCCAGGGTGGCACTAGGGTAGGAGCCGTAAGGGGCAGGTCCAGATGTTCGGCGAGTTTAACCCGCTGAGGATCTGGCTCTAAGGAGTGCCACTGATGGACTTCCTGGATCTTCCTGAACAACTCCGTGAAGGAAGGATCCTCCGGAGGAGACTTCGGTGGAGTCCTCAGCCGGGGCTTGGACGGAGAGCGTGGCTCGTCATCTTTCTCGGAACATCCATCGGAAGCCTCCGAGGAGTCCAAGAGAGAAGGGGAGGAAGAATCTGAAGCAGAATAAGACTCCCTAACTCGTCTAGGGGGAGGAACGGGTTCCTTGGAGGGGGATCCCAGAACGCATGTCCTGCCCCCCCTCTGGATCCCGAGGGAAAAGCCCGGAGATCCGGAGGAGGAGAGGGAGTGTGCCGTCTGGGGTGTACGGGAGCCGGGGGTGGCACCATCGCCGTAAGACGGCTCTCGACTTCCCTAGTGAGCTGAGCCTTGGCCTCAGCCCACCAGGAAGGCAAGAGTCTCCTGAATCCACAGCGGCCTAGGGGCGGTGGAGGAGGAGGAGAGGGATAGTTGCACGGAGGAAATCCGTAGGGGGAGTATCCGTAACCCGGCTGCAGGTATACCGGAGCCGGGTACTGTCGCGTCGGGTACTGCGGCGTCAAAGGAGTCAGCACCGGGTACTGCGGCGCAGGATACTGTGGACCTGGGAAAACCGGCGTCGGATATGATGGCGGATGCTCAAGCACTGGAGGAGCTGCCGGCCCAGCCGGGTACTCCACGGGCGGATCAGTCGGGATAGGCCTGTGGGGTGGAGGGTCCGACGGAAGAGGAATTTCCCCCGCCGGCGCCGGAGGGGCCGGTGTCGGAACCGGCGTCGGATGAGCCGGGGCCGGCGTTAGGGGAGCCGGCGTCAGATCCGGCTCTTCATGAAAAGGATCGGACGGTAGCCCAGGGTCCTGAGCCTCGTCCAGGGACGGAGGGGAAAAATCCCCGGGGTCAGGCAGGGGGGACTGGGGCTCCCCTGACGGCAGCGAACGCTGCGGGGAGCCTGGTATGACAGATGCAGCAGGGTCTGCCGTAGGCTCCAAGGCCCGGCGCGCGTCGGAGGAGCGACATGTGGCTTATGGGCGAATCCGGTCGGACGCCAGAGGGCGGCGTCAGACTTCAGGGTCCCTCGTCCGGAGACAGGCGAGAATGAGAGGCCCGGTCCAGAGGGGCGCTGCCATGCGCCGCCCCTAAGGGTCGAGCATCTTAGCCTTCTCCCGGGCGTGCGTCAGAGGGCCGGCGTCCGGCAAGGGAGGTGCCGCGCAATGAGCCACAGGCCTCGTGGCGGTACTAGGGGCTAAGTCTCTTTTGCCCGGAGGCGCCGGTGAGCTCGAGCAGCGAACCCGGCCAGGCGGGGCGGCGCCTCCTCTAAAGCCACAGAGGCTGACTCAAGCCGAACCCCGGAGGATGTTACCTGTCCGTGACTCCGCCTGGAGTCGCGGAGGAGGAGGACTTCTCCCGGTACCTTTCCTTGTCCCGCTTCTTATGCCCTTCAGGGGAGGTCAACGCCTGCGGAAGTTTCTTCAACTCCTTCTCCATCGCGGACATCTTCTTTTTGAGGAGACGGGGTTCGATGGACTGCTGGCGTCGTCTGTGGGTGGCCGCGTTGAATCGAAGGCAGTGCGGACACTTGTCGACTGCGTGGTCGGGGCCTAAGCAGAAAAGGCAGAGGGAGTGACCGTCATTGTGAGGCAGTTACGCCGCATTCAGTCGCACTTATTCTTTGAAGGGGACGATATAACCGACGCTCACCTGACGAGAAGAAGAATAAAATTCTATACTGAAAACTTTTTCGGAAAAAGCAGCGAAGTAATAGGACTGAACGATAAGAACTTAACCACGAGGCGCTGCACGAGCTGACGGTGGGAAAGAACTGGAAGGCGGGCGTCCGGGACCGCCCCTTTATACCGACGTCGTATGACGCCGGTCACCTGATGTGGTAGCTAGAGATTTTTCCGTGGGGTCCTGCCGCTGGCCGGCGTCAGTCCTATATGTAATTACCTACTGCAAGAGCCCTCTCGAAGTAAGATCCAGGGTTCTAGGTGGGGGAGTCTCAGAAAGATCGGACATGAATGCTGAAGCAAGGTGGAAAGAGATCTTGGCCAGTAGGACCTGGAGGATAAGTAGAGTTAAAAAATATATATTATATAGATACAGTCGTGGCCAAAAATATTGGCGCCCTTGCACTTTTTCAAATAACTCACAATTTCCTGTAAACATAAGTTGAAATCAACAACAGCATAGTATTTGGTCTCCATAATTCTTTATTTCTCTGTTAATATTACAGAACCTTTGTTTTTGATTCAGAATTTAATATATCCTTTTAAATCAGAAAATGAAAAGAAATGGCATTGACAAAATTATTGACACCCTAGACTTAATATTTGGTAGCATAGCCTTTGGTCAAAATAACTGCAATCAACCGCTTCCTATAGCCATGGATGAGTTTCCTGCACCTCTCTACTGGCAGTTTGGCCCACTCTTCTTGTACAAACTGCTCCGGTTCTCCCAGATTTGAAGGGTGCCTTCTCCCAACTGCTGTTTTCAGATCTCTCCACAGGTTTTCAATGGGATTTAGATCTGGACTCATTGCTGGCCACTTCAGAACAGACCAGCGTTTTGTCTTGAACCATTCCTGGGTGCTTTTTGAAGTGTGTTTGGGGTCATTGTCCTGCTGGAAGACCCATGACCTTCGACAGAGACCCAGCTTTCTGACACTGGGTTCAACATTGCGCTCCAAAATGGCCTGGTAATCTTCAGATTTCATGATGCCATGCACACGATCAAGAAACCCAGTGCCAGAGGCAGCACAGCAACCCCAAAACATCACTGAACCTCCTCCATGTTTGACTGTACGGAAGGTGTTCTTTTCTTTGAAGGCTTCATTTTGTTTTCTGTAAACGTAGAGATGATGTGCTTTACAAAAAAGCTCAAATTGTGTCTCATCTGTCCACAGGACATTCTCCCAGAAGGATTTTGGCTTGTTCAGGTGTGTTTTGGCAAACCCCAGTCCGGCTTTCTTATGTCTCTCTTTCAGCAGTGGGGTCCTCCTGGGCCTCCTACCACATAACCCCCTTTTATTGAGCTGGCGACAAATGGTGCGAGTTGAAACTGTCGTACCTTGTGTCTGAAGGTCAGTTTGAATCTGTTTGGCAGTTGATTGAGGTGCTTTCTCCACCATTCGAACAATCCTGCGCTGCAATCTTCGATCAAGTTTTCTCTTGCGGCCACGTTCAAGGAGGTTGGCTACAGTGCCATGGGCCTTAAACATCCTGATAACATTACGTACGGTGGAAACAGGAACATCAAGGTCTCTGGAGATTGATTTGTAGCCTTGAGATTGTCCATGCTTGGCTACAATCTTCTGTCTGACCTCCTCAGACAATTCTCTGGCTGTCTTTCTTTTCTCCATGCTCATTACGGTACACAGTGACACAAAACAGGAGAATGGTCCTTTTCTCTATTCAAACTGGTTGAATAGGTGATTTTTATATTGCAGGCACCTGCAACTCTCCACAGAGTGAGTTCAATTCCAAAGTGAAGGAGAATCACCTGCTTGAAATCTAATTATTTCTAACTACTTCTAAAAGGTGCCAATAATTTTGTCCAGGCCATTTAAAGTTTCTGTGTGAAATAAGCTAATACTTAGTAAATTTTTCTGCTTTTTGTGTTTTATTCCACTGCAAAACAAAGAAATACATATGTGGATACCAAAATATTTTTTTAATTTCAACAATTTTCTGGAAGGAATGGTGCATTATTAGAAAAAACTGCAAGGGCACCAATATTTTGGGCCACAACTATATATATGCATTAAGGACATGCTTATTTACTTTGGCTTTCTCCATTAATTTTGTCATAACCCTGTTGTAATCACTGGAGTTTAATTTATTGTGGTTTAAGGTTTTAAATATTGAAATATTGTAAAGCGCTTTGATTTTATGAACTGTGCTCTATAATAATTATATATATATATATATATAAGCAGGATTCTCAAAAGGGATGCGCCCAGCGCATCCCCGACTTGCACTGTAGCGCAATTCTGGAAGGGGATCGATGCGCAAATGCATCATAGATGTGCCGCATACCACCCATAATGATATGCAGCGTATCTGGAGGGGCTGTGAAGGGGGCATGTCCATGCATATGGAGCGCAACCCCATTCACAGCCCAACATGGAGGTGCATCCTTGGGGCAAGTCCGGAGATGCGCCTCCCAAAGATAGGTCGACTTCAAGTAGACTTGAGTGGGTGGCCACCAACAGACAGGCTGCCGTACTGCAGACAGCAGCATGGCAGCTTGCCTACCTGCAGTCCAGCCCCCGCCCATATCAGTGATCCTGTAGAATACTGCCCCATCAGGTTCCTGGTGGTACAGTGATCCCCCCCTCCCTGCCGTGTAGCGATTCCTGATAAATTCCACCCGTTATGTTCCCTGGTGGTATCATGGTCCCCCCTCCCTGCCGTAGCACCGATCCCCTGAGAAATTCTACCATTATGTTCCCTGGTGATATTATGGTCCCCACTCCTGCCAGTAGCACCGATCCCTTGAAAATAACCACTGGTATATGTTCCCTGATGGTATAGTAGTACCCCCCTCCATCCCGCCCGACCGCATTGCGAAACATGATGTCTGAAATAAATCTGGTGGTCCAGTGGTCCCCCCAACCACTCAGGCACCCCCACGACAGCCCGCTTCACCATCCCAGCATGGGTAGAAGGCCGGCGGGCAGCACAACTCACCCACACACCACCACGACTGCCCACCAACTGTGCTGTCCATGAATGACAGTGTACTGTATGACTGTAAGTGCACTGGTAGAATTTGTGAATGATAAAGTTGTGAATGACAGCGTACAGTACATGCTGCAAGCCCACTGGTCGACAACATCTACTAATGTGCTTACAGTTGTAAAGTGCACTGTCATTCAGTTTATGTCAGTATGTCAGTGTCAGTGGCTCAGTAGGTAGCACACTCGCCTCTGAGGCCGGGAGATCAGAGGGCTGTGGGTTCAGTTCCCACATCTGGCACTTGGGTTAATATCCCAGTACTGACACTGCAGTGCAGCATGAGAGGGGTGCTGCACTTCTGAGGTGCCGTCTTTCGGATGAGACGTTAAACTGAGGTCCCATCTGCCTGGATTGGTGGTAGTTCAGATGGATGTTAAAGATCCCATGGCACTTATCGAAAAGAGTAGGGGAAATTTCCCCGGTGTCCTGGCCAAATTTCCCTCATTCACTAAAAAATACCACCAACAGCTTAATCTGGTTCAAGGTCAGTTGGCATTCATCTGTATCCCCCTCCCCCGGGTCGTGCCTGAAAATAGGCAGGATTTGTCTAGTGCACTTACCCGGTCAACAAAAGCTAAATAATAAATAAATAAATAAAATAAATTCACGGACAACACAGTCGCTGGGCAGCCGTGGCGGTGAGCGGGTGGGTTGTGCTGCCCGCTGGCCTTCTACCCATGCTGGGACAGGGGTGCCTGAGTAGGTGAGGGGTGGTGGGGACCACTGAACCACCAGGGTTATTTTGGACATCACGTTTCATAATGCGGTCAGGGCGGGGATGGGAGGGTGGTACCACTATACCGCCAGGGAACATAACAGTGGTTATGTGCAAGGGCTCAATGATGCAGGCGGGGGTGGGGGCATCAGACTACCAGGGGTGTTGAGCTGTGGCTGTACTGATGATCCTGCAGGGTGCCCAGAACATTCTGCCAGGCACATCCTTGCAGTACTCATGCAAATGGGGCCATAATCACATGCAAATGGCCCCATTGTGCCTTGCATGCCTAATGACCCCATTTGCGTGTTAGTGGCTGTGAATGGCAGCTTTTGGCGCAGCCCCATTGTATTTCCAGCCCGACCAGGGGGTTGCGCCGGTGCATTCAGGGCTGGGCGCAACTGTGGTATTCACAGTGGGGATGCGCCGGAGGCATTCCTGTGCAGCTTCTGTGAATACCACAGCAACTGGCGCTCAGCGCATCTCATTTGCACCAGGGCATCTGAGACGCACCAAGCACAAGTGCTTTAAGAATCCTGCCATATATATATATATATATATATACACATATTTTTTTTTTTTTAATTAATTTATTTAACAAATCGGAAAGACCTTTGAGCCAAGGGCTCTTTTACAGAGGTTTCATGTCAAGTCCCAAGAATAGAAAGTTACAATGGTTTCAGTAAGTAATACAACATGAGGAAAGTAATTACATAAACAAAAGAACAATATGGCAAGATAAACATTGTGTCAAGTGCAGCTAGTGGCCTTGTCTGAAAAGGGTGAAAGGGATTACAAGGAGAGAAGTGCAGGGGTGAGTGGGGGTGGAAGGAACAAAATAAGAGCAAGGAGGATATTCCACAATGAAGCTTAAGCAGGAAAGACCCACGGGGGTAGAGGAGAAAACAAGGTGAGGAAACAGAGGAGGGGAAGTGGGAGTGGAGGGGTAAAGGAAGGGGGATGAGGTAGGATGAAAAGAGGGTGGGAAAGAGGTAAGGGAGGAAGTGCTGTGGTGAGTGTATATATATATATATATATATATATATATATATATATATATATTTATATGTATTTGTACATATTTTATGAGGCTGTATAAGATGTGCTGGTTGTTTTAAACTTTGTTTATAATTTTGGCATTTTGGACATTTGCATGCAATTTTGATCTTTCGGTTCTATCCATTTTTTGAGCTGTCACTCAAACTTTTATTGCACTTGACACTTCAGGAGTTGCCCACTCTTCAGAAAGCGCCAAGTGAATGAAAAGTTGGGGGCCCGGTGCACCGCCAATCTGCATGGTACACTACTTTTTGTGTCCTAAGAAGAAATAAAACCACTTGTATTTAGGGTTACTAGATTTTGGGACATCAAAAAGAGGAAACTATCTAAGGACTAAGCAATATTTATTATTTGTATTATTTTTATAGTTACCAAAAAAAAAAAGGACAGTACGCAGTCAGTAAATCTGCAGCATACACGTCAAAAATTCCAACTGTATCTTCTGCCAAGTTATTTCTCTTGTAATGAATTGATGTCATTAGCCATAGTCCACAGCCTCTTACAAGTTAGAAACCCCACCTGGAGCTATTCAGATAGAGTGTATATAACTCCCCCACCCCACCCCGCACCAGGAAGAACATCAACTATGCTGCAACACAGATGTCCAGATATGATAAGCAAATGCACCAGTCACAATTGCTAAATATAGCAGGTTCACTTCTAGGCTGGGTCCTGAAAGAAGAATAAAGTACTCACCTTAGTAATTATGTTTCTTCTAGTGGAGTCTTGCTGTATTCTGACAATTGCAGTTAGCCCCAGCCTTTAAACTGCCCCAGAGAACAAAGGGTTAACTTTTCTATGCATGGCATAGAATGTTCATCTCGAGCTCGGTTGAAGCCTCTGCCTGTTGTTATTCAAACTGCAACCATCAGATCTTTATGAGCAAAACTCACTAGGTGTTCTGTGTTTTGGGTCCTCAAAGGAAGACTCAAGTCAGGAAACCCAAAAACAAAAAACAATCAAATGAAATAACATTCCACCCAAAGACAAAAAGAGGGTGTAAAAGGGGGGCACCTCTAGGGTGCCAACACTGCGCCTGCCCACCCACCCACATACCAAAAATCTAGGTTCTGAGAGGGAAGGCGGGGGGGAGGTCAGAATATATCAAGACTCCACTAGAAGAAACATAATTACTAAGGTGAGTAATTTTTTCTTCAAACAACATGAAGTCTTGCTGTATTCTGACAATTGCAGACTACCAAGCAGTACCTCCGTGGAGGAGGGACAGAACCTACTTTGGAAACAGGCTCTGAAGTACTGCTGTGCCAAACCGAGCATCACTCCTAGCCTGGATATCCAGAGAGTAATGCTTGGTAAAAGTATGGACTGTTTTCCAGGTGGCTGCTTGACAAATTTCTAAAAGAGGGATATCCCTGGCAGCAGCCAGGGAAGCAGCTGTACCTCTTGTGGAATGAGCCCTCAGGCCTGAAGGTGGAGATTTACCCAGTTTTTCATAGCAGAATTGTATACAAGAAACAATCCACCTGGCAATAGATCTCTTGGCAGGTTTGCCTTCCAACTTCTCCATAAGTGAGGAACAACTGGAGGGAGTCAAACCTGTGACCCTTGGTACACTCTATGTAGTAGCTAAGGGCTCTTTTACCATCCAAACTGTGTAGCCTCCTCTCTCCCGAGGAAGAATGATCAGTGAAGAAAACAGGGAGAGATACAGACTGATTGAGGTGGAAATCTGAAACCACTTTAGGCAAGAACTTTCTGTTAGTCCTAAGGACCACTTTATGTCTGTGAAAAGAGATGAAATCAGATTCCACTGACAGGACTTGCAATTCACTGATACATCTAGCAGAAGTAATGGTTACCAAAAAACACAGTTTTCCAAGTCAAGTACTTAAGCTCTGCTGAGGACAAAGGCTCAAAAGGGGGTTGCATAAACTGAGTAATGCAAACATTAAGATCCCAAGCAGGAGCAGGATCCCTAGGGGGGATTGTTGTGAAGCAATCCCTTGAAAAACTTACAGAATACAGGATGGGATGACAGAGAGGAAGACTTGCCTACTGACAGGAAAGCAGAAACAGCTGCCAAGTGTACCTTGAAAGTAGCTGGTCTGAGACCTAGGCCATTGAGATGGACCATATAATCCAGAACCGTAGGCAATTCAGCAGAGTCTGGAGAAATATTCTTCTTAGAACACCAAATGCTGAATCTTTTCCATTTGGAGTTGTAAGTCTTTCTGGTGGAAGGCTTTTTCAAGAAGCCTTAAGAATATCCAGAACCCCTTGGGAAAGATATAGATCTGCAAACTCTAACTCTTCAAGAGCCAAGCCTTGAGATTGAGAGACTGAAGATTGGGGTACCAAATCCTCCCCTGAGAGGTTGTTAACAGGTTGTAATTCCTGGGAAGAGACAGGGGAAGATGGACTGCTAGGGACAGCAACAAGGGATACCATGGCTGCCTGGCCCAGTCTGGAGCAATCAGAATCACTTTGCATGGTTATGACCTTATCTTGACTAGCACTTTGAACAGGAGAGGGAAGGTGGGAAAAGCATACAGAAATTTCCCTTCCCAATTCAGAATCAGAGCATCCAGGGGGACTGAGCCCAAGACTGGGGGTCTGTAACAAAAAAGAGGAGGTTGGTGATTGTCTGGGGCTGCAAAAAGATCTGTCTCTGGAATGCCCCATCTTGAGAAAATCACCTTCAACACCAGAGGATCTAGGGCCCATTTGTGATGGCCCTGGGATATTCTGCTCAGTGCATCTGCTAGAACATTGTCCTTTCCTGGAAGGTGAATTGCTATCAGAGAGGTTTGAAGGGAATAAGCCAGGGACCACAACTTCATTGCTTCTGTGCACAAGGCCATAGACCAAGTGCCTCCTTGCTTGTTGATGTTCCACATGGTGGTGGTGTTGTCTGTTCTGACCTGAACCACTTTGTTCTGTACTGATTTGGAAAAAGCTTACAGTGCCATAAACACTGCCCTGAGTTCCAAGAGATTGATGTGTAGAAGAGATTCCTGAGGCGACCACAGTCCCTGGGTGGTAAATTCCCCCAAATGAGCTCCCCAGCCCAGCAGGGAAGCATCTGTGGTGAGGACCACTGAATGAGACTGAGTGGCAAATGGAACCTTGCCTCAAACTGTCCTGATCCTGCCACCATTGCAGGGCTTGGATCAGAGTTCGAGTCACTGGAATTAGTTTGGTAAGGGAATCCTTTCTTTGGGACCAAAAAGCTCTTAAGTGGAATTGAATGTCCCTCATTTGGAATCTTGCGCTTTGGACCACTGCTGTAGAAGCTGCCATGTGGCCCAATAGCTGAAGGAAGTGCCTTGCTGGTCGAGACACCTGAAGGCTGAATGAAGAGGCCAGCTCCATGACAGCCCTTGCCCTTTCCAAGGGAAGGAAGGCTCCTGCTTTTACCATATCCAGATCTGCCCCTATGAAGGTGGGGAGCTGCACTGGTTTGAGAACTGACTTTGGTAGGTTGAGAAGAAATCCTGAAGAAGTGAGCACTTGCTGGGTCACTTGCAGGTGTGACTTGACTTGGTCTGGGGACTGGCCCACTATGAGCCAGTCGTCCAACTATGGAAAAATGGAAATCTTTTGTCTTCTTAGGAAGGCAACGACTACTGCCAGGCACTTTGTGAAGACCCTTGGGGCTGATGTTAGGCCAAAGGACATTGCTCTGAACTGATAGTGGCCTGAGGGCAACTTGAACCCGAGGTACTTTCTGTGGTAGCACCTGATGGGAATGTGGAAGTAGGCATCTTTGAGGTCCAGGGAGGCTAGCCAGTCCCCTGGCCTTAGAGAGGGAAGGATAATTCCCAGAGTTACCATCTTGAACTTTGGCTTTAAAAGATATTTGTTCAGGTATCTTAGGTCCAGGATGGGTTGCCACTCTCCTGTCTTTTTGGGGGTTAGGAAGTACCTGGAGTACAATCCTTTGCCCCTATGTAGGGAAGGCACTCTCTTTACAGCTCTTAGAGCTAGAAGAGAAGAAACTTCTGCCTCTAGTGCAAGGGTTTCAGAGAGATTTGCAGGTGGAAAAGATCTGGCTCTCATCTTGGGAAATTTTTTGAAGCTGAGCACCAGTCTATGGCTTACTACTTCCAGGATCCACTTGTCTGATGTAACAGACATCCAGTCCTGGACAAAGTAAGCCACCCTGCCCCCTACTGGGATAGGAGAATCGACCCGGGCAGACCCATCAGGGTGTCTGCTTGGCAGGGGCTTTAGGCTGAGGGGTGGATGCAGGACTGCTCATCCCCCTTCTGCCTCTCCCTCTGAAGAACCCCCCTCTGTGAGAAGGAAGAAGAGGCCTGCGCTTGGTAAAAAGGCCTTTGGAAAGGCCTGCCCCTGGACTGCTGCCTTTGAGGAGTTGCTTGCCTTTCCTTGGCCTGAGCACTCCTGTAAGTGGTCCTGTATTCATCCATCTTCTTCATGTAATTCTCTGTCTGCTCCCCAAACAGAGAATTACCGACTGCAGAAAAATCCATGGCCTTAGCTTGGGTATCCTGGGAAAGGCTAGTACATCTGAGCCAAGCCATTCTCCGAAGAGCCACAGATGTAGCCATGACTCTTGATGATACATCATTGGAGTCTACAGCAGCATGAAACTGAACTTTCCTCGATGCCTCAATCCCATCTGCAGCCACCTCCTCCAGCTCCTTGGCAAGCTGGGGGGAAGCCTGTGTAGCCAGTGCCAGTATAGTGTCCCACCTGGACTTCTGGTACCTGGCTGCATAGGCCATATAATTAGCCTGCCTGAGTCCCAAGGATGATGCCATGTACTGCTTCTTTGCCATGGCATCAATCTTCCTGGAGTCCTTGTCTGGGGGGTGTGATGCCAAGGTATAATCTGGAACCGGGGGAACTGACCGAACCGAGCCCCTGCCCAAAAGGTGCCGGATCAGTCGGAACCGATTGAAGCGATTCCACAATACGAATCGCTCTGGCTATTTCATCGGCGGTCAGAGTATGAGATTCTGGATCCGAACCGGTCGACTTGTCTTTTCTTCTTCTTTTTGTCAGAACCAATTCCTCGGAATCGGCTCTCCTTTTGCCCGAAGAAGTATCGCCCTGGTCAGAGGGCACTCCTGGTTCGGTCGAAACCAAACCGGGCTGGCCATCCGGGTCAGCGGACTTCTCTGCCTCCCTTTCCCTCAGTCTACCTAATCTCTTTTCCAGGGTAGATTTGGGAAAATATTTGCAAATTTGGCAGTCTGAATCGAGGCAGTCAAACCCCAGACAATAAACACAGGTGGTGTGGGGATCGGCCTTAGCAAAGACCTCCCCACATACACTCTGCAGTGTTGAAACCCAGTGGGCCCGTTTTTTTTCTTGGGTTTCTCAGACATGGCCAACCTAACCAAACTTACCCTTTTTTTGGCAACTGCCAGGCAAGACTCCCCTATCAGTTCCTGACCGTGTCACGGGTCTTGGAAAAAAACGTACTAAAACCCATTTTTTTTAGAACCGATATGGACTGGTAACCACACTCTAAAGTAAAGTACAAATTTTACCTCAAAATGATCGGTTCAGCCGAACCGATCCACATTTTTACAAGTTCCACACAGAAAACAGAACAAACCTATCTAGTACTCATGGTACCACAGACAGAGAGTTGAACCGACTATGTGGAAACAACAATTTTGGAAGAAAAAAATGACCGAAAACCAACACTTCAACCGACTTTGAACCAAGCAGCATGATAAATCTTGGGAGCGACTGTTCAGTGAGGCAGAGTAAAGAATCTGACGGTTGCAGTTCGAATAACAACAGGCAGAGGCTTCAACCGAGCTTGAGATGAACATTCTATGCCATGCACAGAAAAGTTAACCCTTTGTTCTCCGGGGCAGTTTAAAGGCTGGGGCTAACTGCAATTGTCAGAATACAGCAAGACTTCATGTTGTTTGAAAAGTTTTTCCAGTTATCATAATGGTAATGGAAGAAGAGTCAAAAATCTCACACATTTTTATTTTAAATTATGGAGTCCCTCAAACAAGGTTTCTTCATGTTATACCTGCATCGGATGTTAGCCGGCTCAGTGGCGTGGAGGGCTGTGGCATCATGCCTTACTTCCTGCCAACCTGGCAACCAGTGTTCGCGATGCAAGCGGGTCACTGGGGGTCAGCTGGAGAGGGAGAGGATCAAGTGTCCAAGGGACAGCTTTCCTCTCCCAGGTAGGGTGGGGACCATGGACCGGCATTTGCCTGACCCCTGGCAGCAGCTGGGGGTCAGCATGCCGAGTCCCAGACATTGGGTAGGAGGAGGAGCAGCTGCCCGATGTGCAGCGTGCAGATGCGTGCGCTGCACATCATTGGCAGCATTCCACATTCCCAACTCCAAAAAGTAAAGTGGAAAAAAGGTCCCCGGCCGTGGAGCATGAAGATGGTCCCCCGCAGTGCTGACCCAAGAGGACTCCTCCCCAACTGGATCCTTTCGCGGTGGGTAGAGTCACTCCCCAGCACCCCTGCCACGAAGAGTAAGTCGTGGGGGCATACGAAAGGAGGTCCAATGTTTGGGTGAGGGCACAGGGGGACGGCTGAGGTAGACAGCCAGGGATCACGGGAAGAAAAAAGAATTAAAACAAAAAATGGCTGCATCGGATCAGGGTCCAAGTCATCAGCTTGGTTGAAACTGCAGTGCAAGGAATGGTAACATCTTTGCAGCTCATTTCTTGGCATCAGTCAGATCATTAAATAAATTCTGCTGCCAAATATGGAGACAGGTTCGAAAAATAATTGCACATTTGACCCTTCCTCAGTCACTACTGTCTCGGGACGGGAGGGACAACATCACAGGCTCCAAAA
Organism: Neoceratodus forsteri; assembly: GCA_016271365.2. Taxonomy (NCBI): domain Eukaryota; kingdom Metazoa; phylum Chordata; order Ceratodontiformes; family Ceratodontidae; genus Neoceratodus; species Neoceratodus forsteri. The sequence continues at coordinate 1,549,526,807 of CM057449.1, read as the reverse complement.
ACCAAAAAAAAGGGGCTAATACTTTGTCTTAACTTTACTTACAGTGTGTGGACCAGTCCAGACTCCAGGCGGCTTCGTTCCCACCTCCTCCGCTCAGCTCCACAAGCTGTGGTCGCTAATCTCCACTCCGGATGACCGAACCACTATTATCGGGAAACACACAGATGACTGCACAGCTGGTTTGCTTGGGATGGGTCGGATTCATTGGGTACTGGGTGGCAGGCTGGGACGGGGGTCTCTCTCGTGACCACCTCACTCATCTCTCCCTCAGTCATTTACTGCAGTCATATCACAGACAGGCGTGAGAGTGAGACAGCAGTACTGTCTCTGGGATCAGCAGATCACGATGGTGAAGGTAGGTCAGAAAAAGTGAATGAATCAATATGCTGCCGATGAGAATGCAGATTCACTGTGACAGAAAAAAAAAAAAAAAAACACCTAACACCACGGCACATTCCGTTGCTCGCAGTCTGCTCAACCAACCTCAGCACCACAGACTGTCAAATTCTGCGTGCGGGTAAAAACCAGACTGTCATGCACAGAATAATTCAGGCTCGACTGCGCATGACAGAATTCAGGGTTTTTATTTCATCCGCAGGCCATGGCAGACTTGGTTGCCATGGCAACAAAGACTGTGTCAGTGAGTGCCATGCCATGGAGAAGCCAAAAACCTGCACAAAAGAGCTCTGCAAAGAAAATCCACCCAAACAAAAATTCTCAATTGAAAAAGGGGACATGTCCAGGTAAAAGAGGACGTCTGGTAACCCTACTTATATTCACCAGCTTTGGACTAGCATCAACTTTTTGGTGGCGAGTGCTGTGCAGTTCACTGACTATCTGGTCTCCCTTAGACAGAGTTCTGCACAGCAATACTCAAAAGATGAGGGCTGATCTGCTTGAATTACAGGCCTTTGCTACCCTCCTCCAGGATTACCAGCTGTTGACCTGTACAGAAAACATTTCAGTGATGTACCACATTAACAGCCAAGGCAGAATCCACTCATGTCCTCTCTGCAGAGAGATAATGACAGTCTAGAACTGGGCCATGGAACACAGCATGTTTCTGTTGGCCATATTTCTGCCTGGTACCCTCAACGCCATAACGAATTGTCTCAGCCGGTCCCAGGCACTCTGCCACAAATGGGAGTTGTTGGACTCCATGAAGGGCAACCTCTTTATAAAGTGGGGTCATCTAGACATAGATCTTTGCATCTCCATACAACACAAAACTGCCTTTTTTTTCCTGCTCGCTTGTTCCAGGGCCTGGAGGTTTTGGCAAGACACATTGTGCCTCTCTTGGAAAGGGAGGTTCATGTATGCATTTCCTTCATTCCCTCTGATACAGAGGGTTCTGGTCAAGTTGCGGGCTGAGTCAGCCACCCTGATTCTGGTGGGTCCATACTGGCCCAGACACATCTTGTTTCCTCTGCTTTAGCAATTGGCAGTGGAACCCCCCATTTCACTCTCTCTCTACGAGTGGGACTTGTGACAGAAGCAGGGCTCTGGTACATTCGGATCTTCAGTTCCTGCACCTCCACACCTGGCTCCTGAGGAGGACAGCACTCCTTCTTTAGGGTTTCCACAGCAGTTGCAGCTGTTCTGCTGGCAGCTCATAAGACATCTACTAGAAACACCTACTTGCAAAAATGGAAACGTTTTACGATTTGATACGCTGCTGCCAGCCGGACCCCTTTACATGTCCACTCAGTCAAGTTATAGATCACCTCCTGTCCCTTATGGACATGGGCCTCAGATATTCATTGATAAAGGTTCACGTGGCTGACCTCACCAACTGCAAAACGATGGTCCCACTTGAGGTTTCTCACAAGTTCCTCTGAGTTATTCTACTTCGGCACCCCCTGATCTGTGATCCAGTTGCAGTGTGGGATTTTGATATGGTTCTGGAGACCCTTACTGTGCATCCCTTATGGCCTGATGCTACTTGTGAGCTGTACTTCGTTTCTTGGAAGACATTGTTACTCATGGCTATTACGTCTGCTAGAGGTATTTCTGAACTGCAAGCTGTAGTTGTGTAGCCTCCTTATCTTGTTTCCACAAGGATCAGGTTACCTAGTCAGTGTCAGTGGCTTAGCAGGTAGCACACTCACCCCTGAGGCTGGAAGATCAGAAGGCTGTGGGTTCTATCCCCACGCCAGCCACTTGGGTTAATATCCCCAATACTGACACTGCAGTACAGCATGAGGGGGGTGCTGCACTCCTGAGGTGCCGTCTTTCAGATGAGACATTAAACTGAGGTCCCATCTACCTGTTCTGGTGGTAGTTCAGGTGGATGTTAAAGATCCCATGGCACTTATCGAAAAGAGTAGGGGAATTTCCCCAGTGCCCTGGCCAAATTTCCCCCCATTCACTAAAAATACCACCAACAGCTAAATCTGGTTCAAGGTCAGTTGGCTTTCATTTGTATCCCCCTCCCCCGGGTCGTGCCTAAAAATAGGCAGAATTTGTCTAGTGCACTTACCCGGGTCAACAAAATGAAATAAAAATAAATAAAATACCTTGTGCACCAATCCTTATGTTCTGCCCCAGGTTGTTTCTGAGTGAACACTAAATCAGGCAGTTGATCTTTCAGTTTACTTTTCCACTCCAATGGATAGTGAGTTATGTTGTCCGCGCACGCTAGACATGCATCGGATGTTGCGCTTGCACCTTGCTCGTACTAAGGATTGCAGAAAATCTTCACAGCTATTTGTGGCTTTTGCTCCCAGGATGGTGGGACCCCCTACCTCTAAAACAGGAGAACAAAAGGCAGCACTCAAAATAGAAAAAGAAATGCAGCAGTCAAAACCCACAAAATTTATTTTGGATAAGATAGCACAGCACTAAGCCCCTGTGCTTCATGTCATAGATGTGGCGCTTCATCGGGGGGTGGGGGTAGTTACAGAGAGTACAGTCTCTCATTTAAATCCCAGATTTAAAGATATATGCTTTAACTGCCATTCCATTCAATATGAATTTTATTCACAACACATCGATTCTAACACAGTTGCTCCAACAGATAGTGACATGAAAATAAACCCATACTACCCAATACAAAAGTGATATAGAGCAAGAAAATAAAAGTATAAATAGCAGCTGCAAAATACAAAAACTAAGATCACGAAAGTACATATATATAAGTAGAATACAGAAAAAGCCAGAAAAATACCTAAAGAGGAAAGGGAAAGAGGGGGAAGGGATGGGGAGGAGGAGTGGTGGTGGTGGGAGATGGAGTGGGGAGAGGAAAGGGGGAAGGGAAGAGAGTAATAAGGGGATGTAGTGGTGTGAGGGAAGGTGGTGGGATTAGATGAGGAATCAAGTGGAGGAAGGGAAAAATTAAGATTATGAGGGAGGAGGGAAGAATAGGAAAGGAATTAGAAAATACATTGTTGCACCTATGAAATGTATGAAGGTCATCAAAAATTAGATTCCAACATTTCAAATATGATCAGTCATTCACAGTATCAATAGGTCCTAGAAAAGAAAAGTACAGTTACGTAAGAACTTACCATAACAGCAGATCTTTGAGAAGAGCTCTTGCAGCAGGCAATAACCTTAAGGACTAAGTCACCAGGTGCCAGGACCCCATGGAACCCTTCTAGCTAGCAGTCTTCAGCAGGGGACCGCCCCCGATGTCGGCTCCACCCCGACGTCAGCCAATGGTATAAAGGGGGAGATCCCCAGCCCCACCTCAGTTCTCCAACCGGAGATCCAGAGTCTAGGAAGGAACGAGAACTAGGCAGGTTCTTGCCTAAAATTTTAAACAGCAGAGAGAAAGCCTAGGGGGAAGGAGAGAGGGAGAGAGCAAGAGCTCTTCTCAAAGATCTACTTTTACAGTAAGTTGTTACGTAACTGTACTATCTCATGTTGAGTGAGAGCTCTTGCAGCAGGCATAACCTTAAGGACTGAGTCCCAAGGAGTAAGGAACAGGAAAGTCTGGGAGAAGGCTGAAAGGAACCAGCTAGAGGCTCAAGAAAGTAAACCTTGCAGACCTGCAAGGCCAAACTCAGCCCTGCATCTGGAAGCAACGTCCAAGCTGTAATGCTTGATGAAGGTATGAACAGAGTTCCAGGCAGCCGCTGCACAAATGTCTGCTGCGGAAACATTCCTCAAAGAGGCAAAAGAAATCGCCACACCCCTGGTGGAATGGCCTCTTACTGAACCCAGTAAGGGCTTATACTTGTCGTAGCAAAAAACTATACACTTAACTAGCCACTTAGACAAGGTTTGTCTGGTAACTGACGCACCCTGAGTCTCAAGAGCAAACGAAACAGACAACTGATCCGTCTCCCAGAAGGCAGCAGTATGGTTTAGGTAAAAAAACGAAGCGTCTGATGGACGTCTAAAGTATGCAACAGCACTTCCCCCTGTTAGAATACTCAAGGTAGTAAACAGGCAGGTGGATGTCTTGATTTAGAGTGAATTTCGACACCACCTTAGGCAAAAACTTAGGATTTGTACGTAAGGCTACCCTGTCCTTATGGAAAACTAAATAAGGCTCTTTACACATCAGAGCCTGAAGCTCTAAAATTCTTTGAGCAGAAGTAACTGCAACCAAAAATAACACTTTCCACGACAGAAAGTGCAGCTCTCAATCCGTGGCTGGTTTGAATGGGGGGAGCATGAGTTTTTCCAACATAAAGAGGAGATCCCATGGAGGGGCAGGATCTCAGATGGGAGGCTTTAGGTGCAAAATGCCCTGCAAAAAGTTATGGGACACATCCACTTGAGTGAGGCTCTTACCCCTCACCGGTGCATGGGACACCAAGATGGCGGAAAGGTGCACCTTGATGGAGGAGTAGCTCAGGCCCTGCTCAAAGAGAAGAGAGGAGATACTTAAGCACAGATTTCAGAAGGCAGGAAAAGGGATTAAGCTGGCACGCAGTAGCTCACAGGTAAAACCTTTTACACTTCATGGCATAAGCGGATCTAGTAGAGGGTTTTCTTGCCGCCACTAGGACATCCGCTACCTTGGGGAAACCCCATATCTAGTCATACCTAGGTCTGCAGGAGCCACACGTGAAAATGCAGGGACTTGAGGTCCGGATGGACTAAGGTGCCCTGATCCTGGGAGAGCAAGTGTGAGCTCAGAGGCAAGGGAAATGGAGGTCCCACTGCCAGCTGCTGAAGTAGTGGGAACCAAATCTGTCGAGGCCAAAAGGGGGCTATGAGAATCATCTCTGCCCCCTCCACCTGTAACTTCAGAGGCACCCTTTGAAGAATAGGAAAGGGAGAGAAGGCATAGAGGAACCGCCCTGTCCAACAGAGGGACAATGCGTCTCACCAGAAAACTTCAGGCCCTGGATCCAGCGACCAGAAACTGGGCAGTTTGGTGTTGAGCGGGGATGCAAAAAGGTCCACTCTGGTCAGTCCCATCTGATGAACAGCTGGTCTGTTACCGCTAAAGGAGCTCCCACTTGTGAGCCTTGGACGAGACCTGCTTAGGCTGTCGGCTAAGACATTTCAGATGCCTGGAACATGAACAGCAGTGAGCTCGAGACGGTGTTCCAGTGCCCAATACCAGACCCTCACTGCCTCCCTGCAGAGGGGGTAGGAGTAAGTCCCCCCCACTTGTTGGTGTAAAAGACGATGAACATGTTGTCCATCTGAATGAGAAGAGGGCCTGGAGGTAAGTTCGCTTGAAATGCCTGCAAGGCATTCATGACTGCTCGCATCTCTAGAACGTTGATGTGGAATGACTGCTTGTCTGGTGAGCAGGTACCCTGGGTCTGCCTGGTCTCCAGGTGAGCGCCCCAACCGAGACCCAAAGCGTCTGTGGTCAGAACTCATCTTGGGGGCTCCTGTTGGAAGAGGACCCCTGATGATAGATTGAGTGAGTCCAGCCACAAGGTTAGTGTCCTGCAGACTGGGTTGGAGACCAAGACCAGCTGATCTAGGTCCACGGACCTCTGGTCCCATTGCACCAAGAGCGTCCACTGAGGGACCCTCATATGGAGGTGAGCCATGGGAACCTTAGGGATGGCTGCCAACATGTGCCCAAGGAGTCTCAGATAGACTTGGGCCGATACATGAGGAGCCGAGGATACCAATCGGGCCTGATCCCGAAGGTGATCTGCCCTGTCTTGGGGGAGAAAGACCATGCCCTGTATTGTGTCCAGGATTGCCTACATGAACTGGAGTTTCTGGCTGGGCCACAGGATGACTTTGGTATATTCAGGGTGATCCCCAGCTCTCAGAAGAGTGTAAAGGTGTCTCCAAGAGTGTGAAACAGCTGTTTTCATGTGGGAACCACAAGGAGTCAGTTGTAGAAGTAGGGAAAAACGTAATGGCCCTGTCAACGTAGAGTCACAGACACCACCGCCAGGCACTTGGTGAAGACTTTGGGAGTAGAGGAAAGGCCAAATGGCAAGGCTCGAAACTAACAATGTCGGCCCTGGAAGAGGAAGCACAGGAGCCTCCTGTGAGGCTGGAACTCTAGAATGTGCAGGTACGCATCCTGCATATCTAGAGAGCAGAGCCAGTCTTCCTGGTGCAGAAGGGGGATCAGACCTGGCAGCATGACCATCCTGAACCTCTTGTACTTGATGAATTTGTTCAGGGAACTGAGATCCAGGATGGGCTGAAGGTCCCCGGTCTTTTTGGGAACTAGGAAAAGGTGGGAATAAAATCACTTTCCCCTTTGAACCAGGGGAACTGGCCCTATAGCTCACTTTTGTAGGAGGGCCTGAATTTCTCCTTTGATCAGGGGGACACGAGAAGGAGGATAGTGGGAGGACACTGGTGGAGTTTCCAGAGGCACTTGTTTGAACTCCAAAGTATGACCTCTCTCTATGAGCTGAAGACAAAGGTGTTTCGTTATTTTGCTCCAACCCTCGTGACAGAGGGAGAAGCGACCCCTTACGACTTCCCCCACTGACTCCGTTGGAGGAGGGGGGGTCTGGCAAGGAGTCATTGTGATGCTCCGGGAGTAGGCAGAGGGGCATGAGAAGACTCTGGGCCCGAGAGGCAGAGCATCCAGGAGTCTAGAAGGTGGCCCTTCTTTTGTAGCCTCCCCTCTGCTGAGGCTGGTTTCAGGGCTGCTGACTTGAGGGCTTCCAAAATGGCCGCTTCTTAAACGGTCCTTGGTCCCCATTATACATTTTTTGGATGGACCAAATGGACTTCCCGGAGTCATGGAGACAGGTGATCAGTTTATCTGTCTCGTCTTCAAAAAGGACTGAGCCCTTGAAGGGGAGGTTCAAGATGCCCAACTGCAGATCCTGGGAGAATCCTGAAACTCTATGCCAGGCATGGCGCCTGAGGCAGATGTCCGAAGTTGCCACTCTGGCTGCCGTATCCGCAGTGTCATATGAGGCATACAGAACATAGGTGACTACATCCGACTCCAATTTGATGAGATCCAGGAGCTCAGATTTCTGTGCCGAGTCCGAAAGAGCCTGAGCTATCTCCATACCTTTCTCCCACAGGGCATTTTGGTATTGTACCATGTGTGTGAGAAAGTTAAGGGACCTGATGGTGCAAGTGGAGGATGAGTAAACCTTTTTTCCCATCTGGTTGATGTATCTGGAATCTTGGTCAGGAGGCTGAGTACTCAGGTGTCTGGGCTTCTTCAATGTATCGTGAGCAATCATAATCACCATCAGGTCACCATAGGGTGTTCCGCCAGGAAAGGCTTCTCCCTAGGGGCTCTATACAGCCTATCCGACTTCTTGGATATGGTGGAGGTGGTGGATGGGTGCTTCCAGGTTAACCTTGTGGGGTCCTGAAAGGTGTCTATCAAGGGCTCCTTCTGCCTCAGGTACTTTGCCAACCTCCGCCTCTCTGGATCCAGGTCCTCGACCTCCCATACATTTGAGGCCTGAGTATGCCTCATGACGTCCATAAACGTCGGGTCATCAGGAGGCAACCTGGGGGTATCCTTATTATCCAGAAAGGAAGGGGGACCCCTAGATTCAGAATGGTCCAAGTCTGAGGATGAAGAACTGCAGCTGGTGTCCACCGAGGAGGAGGAGGACAAAGAGCTAGAGCGATGTCAGCTATGGGACCAGCGCCCACTGTGGGACCGACGTCGGCTATGAGACCAGCGATGGTGATGGCTGGATGAGCTAAAGTACTTGCTGTGATGCTGCCCTCTGCATGGGGGTCTGCGGTGGTCGACTGGGCTTGGGGTACGTTCCTTAGGAGCAGGAGATGGCTGTTTAGGCTCTTGATCCTTGTCATGGTCTGGCTGTGGCTCGTGCTCCATGTTCATGGGCTCCTTGCAGGGGAGCAAGTCTCCTCTAACCTGGTTCCACTAGAAGGAGAAGGGTTCCTGGATCTGGTCCTTACAGAATTGAAGACCAGATGAGCTGGCTGGTGACTGAGGAGCTGGTATTGACTTGCCCTGGCATCAGAGCGCCTGGCATCCAGGGGTCTGGCGTCCAAGGTGACGGCAGGACCGGAGGTGAGAAATGGGTGGTTAGAAGCCCCACTTGGCCTAAGAGTAACTGGCAGGGAGCCTCCATTGGTGGGCAAGGAGACCACCTCAAACCCGGCAACAAAGCACAGGCTGGCCGGGCGGGCCAAAGCCGGTCCGACCGGGGCAGCGACCTTATAGCAGGCGTCTGTTTGGCGGAGCTAGGGCAGCAGCCAGGCTTGGTCGGGCTTTAGATGAAGGCACCGGAGTATGGGGCTGGGGCATCAGGTTCTTGTGCAAGCCAAACGTCTGCCACCGATGATGGGTAGTCTTGTCCAAGGCCCTGGACGAAACTGTCATCAGAACCGAGTGGGCAGGAGCCGAAGCATTGCCACCCTGCTTCTGGTCAGTTCCAGCCCCTAAGATGGAGGGGGACCCAGCTGTTGTAGCCTTCACCTTGAGGGGCGTCAGGGTAGAGACTGAAGCCCCTGACCCTGATTTGTTCCCGCCCGACGCCAGGATAAGGACGGAGGCTTTGCTGCTGGCTGACCAGAAGTGTGGGCAGACCGGGAGGAATGGTCTGAGCCCCCGTGGGACGAGAAGCCGGACGAAGATTTCTTGTGGAGCGGAGACCTGGAATGAGAGCATCCCTGTACTTTTTCCAGTCCTTAGACTTGTATTTCCCTGAGTCCTTCCATTTCTCCTCATGTGGCTTCGAGGAGGAGGCGGTGGAGGCCGAAGAAGAAGAAGCAGGACTCTTCCCCGCTGGCTGAGTCTGCACGGCATCATGCTGCTGCTCAAGGAGGTGAGCCCTACCGGCCTTCAGGCGATGGATCCAAGTCTGGGAGTTAAACCGTTTGCAGGGCTCGCAGGCCATGGTGTCATGGTTCGGGCCTAGGCAAAAAAGGCAGGCTTCGTGGCCGTCCTTCGACGGCAGTTGCTTGCCGCAGGCGCACTTGGATTTTCTTCATTCCGTGGATGAAACAGACGACGCTGGAGATGTAGACATGCAGAAAGCAATGAAATTCAAAGACTTTCTCGTTAAAAGAAAGAAACGCTGAAGGTGAGCAAGTGGTCGAACTGTTGCGAGAAGGCGTCTGAGAAGCCGATGTGAACGGATCAGTGGCAGAAAAAGAACTGTAGTGGGTCTGGGGACCACCCCCTTATACCACTGGCTGACGTCAGGGCGGAGCAGACATCGGGGGTGATCCCCCGCTGAAGACTGCTAGCTAGAAGGTTTACGCTGGGTCTTGGAGCCTGGTGGCTTAATCCTTAAGGTTACTGCTGCTGCAAGAGCTCTCACTCGAAGTAAGATCAAAAAATATAAGGTATTATTTAACAAATGGTAGAATATCAATACAGTAATTAAGCCCTGATGGATGCAGTGCCTTCAGTGTAAAAATCTGTTTTGATTCTCGATGGAGATGTTTTCTTAGGTGTTTCTCTTCCCTGGGATGTGTTCAAGCCCCATAAACCAAAATCGGTTTGGGTCACTGTTGTGGCAATTAGCAAAGTGTGTATCCATAGGGGTGTAGGAAGTAGCTTTGGTAATGCAACGCACATGCTCCTGTATCCCCTCTTTCAGTGCTTGAATAGTTCTCCCAACATACATTTTTGGGCAAGGGCACACAAGAACATAAACAACAAAAGATATAGTACAGTTGATAAAACGTTTCATTACTGAATAGGAATTAGTGTGGTGTTGGAACACTTTGTCCTTTATGCAAGGATTACATACAGTACAGTGGCACTATGAATGTAGACGAGGGGCCGTGGCAGAAGCCAGTCCAGACATGCTTGATTGGTCATTTTTTTTTAAACAGAAAATGGTCGTCACTGCATCACCAATGTTCTGTCCTCTTCTAAAGGAAATACGGGGGAGGGGGGATTGCCTACTGCTTCTTTCAGGCCCTGATCTGTATCCAGTAGTGGTCAATATCTTCTAACTGTGTCAGCAATTTTTTGTGCCAGTCTCATAAATTCAGGAACAAAGATTACCGGTTGCTTGGTGAGTGGGACATTAGTTTTTGGGTAGAGCAAATCTCTCCTATTCGGACCTCTAGCTTTGCATAAAGCTGCATCGACAACAGTTGCATGGTAACCTCTGGCCAAATATCTTTCTTTCAGTTGTTCAGCCTATAGTTCAAAAACATGCAGGCAGAAGCAGCTGCGCCTAAGTCAGATAAATTGGCCAAAAGGAATGCCACGCTTCAAGTGGTGAGGGTGGGCACTGGAGACAAGCAATAAAGTATTACCTGCTGTGCTTTTTCTAAAAGTTACAGATTTAACCTGTTGTTCAACCTCACTGCTGAAGCATACGTCCAAGAAACTGATGGTGTTTGCATGTCATTCAAACATGAAACTCACCCCTATCTCATTGTTATTCAGGAAATAAATTTCAGATTTTTGTGGACCTTATATGCTTTTTTAGAAAGTTGAATTGAAAGAAGTTTTACAGTAAATCAGTTGGCAAACTGGAATGGTTGACCTGGTCCTCTAATTTTATGTGGCTTACTGTAGATGTTACTAGTTTGAATACTAGTATACGCCATGATTTAAGGATTATGCCCTCTGAACATCATTTGTCACATTGTCCTGAAACTAGGAATTTTCCTTCTAAATTCATTTTAGAGGCCACTAAATTCATCCTGATTATGGGTTGGGGTGATCTTACTGGTCCGGTTCTGGCACAGATAATCTGGTGCTCCCTTGACTCCGGTGTTTATCCCTGCTCCTTGAAAGAGGTAGTGGTGACACCATTGTTGAAGAAAGCTTCTTTGGACCTAGATTCTCTTGCTAACTATAGGCCTATTGTTGATGAAAGCTTCTTTGGACCTAGATTATCTTGCTAACTATAGGCCTATCTCGAATGTTCCCTTTTTGGGGAAGGTGATTGAGAAAGTAGTGGCTGTACAACTGGAGAACCATTTGACCATCCATAACATCTAGGAACCTCTCCAATCTGGTTTCCGGAAGAGGCACAGTACTGAGACTGAGCTGGTTCGGGTGCTCAATGATCTCCTGATGGCGAGATACCAGAAAATCATTCCCGTTTTAGTACTTTTAGATCTGTCATCAGCTGACACCGCTGGACCATGGGGTGCTGCTTGAGCGCCTGAGATCTATCTGCGGACTCTCTGGGTTGGTCTACAGATGGTTTACATCGTACCTCATGGGAAGAACTCAGAGGGTTGTGTCAGGGGTGTTTTCCTTTGATCCGATTCTGCTGTCATGTGGGGTTCCTCAGGGCTGAGTACTGTCCCCCATGTTGTTTGTGGTGTATATGCTTCCCCTCAGAGACATTGTAAGACGGTATGGGCTGGGGTTTCACTGCTATGCTGATGATACCCAGCTCTACCTGTCTTTTGCTCCCGACCAGGTAGGAGCAGTCTCGGTATTTAATAACTGCCTCGATGAAATCCAAGATTGGATGAAGTCCAGTTGGTTGAAGTTGAAACCTGGGAAGACGGAGGTGATGGTTCTGGATCCAGGCCACCGGACAGGGGGGCTGGGGGCAGGCTGCACCCTGAGATTGTTCCTGGGAGACGCTGAGCTCCAGGCCTCTGAACAGGTGCGTGACCTGGGGATGTTGTTAGACACAGGACTGACACTTCGAGGGCAGGTGTCGGCTGTCATAAAGTCATCTTTTTACCACCTAAGAAACATCTCCAGGATCAAGCACCTTGTTCCGTCCATAGATCTGCCTACATTGATCTATGCCTTTGTGACCTCATGTATAGATTACTGCAACTCGCTTTACTTTGGGCTACCGGGGGTTGATATCCGTCGCTTGCAGCTCGTGCAGAACTCAGCAGCCCGGTTGTTGATGGGGATTTCGAGATCTTCCCATATTTCACCGGTACTGCGGGAACTGCACTGGCTGCCGGTCCAGAGGCGGATGTCCTTCAAAGTCGGGTTACTGACATACAAAGCCCTACATAGACTGGGCCCTGACTACCTGAAAGAGCTCCTGATTCCTTATCACCCTGATCGACCACTTCGCTCGGCCAACGAGGGATTGCTAGAGATTCCGAGGGTGACTTTAAAATCTGTGGGAGCCTGGGTATTTATGTTCGCGGCCCTGACCCTCTGGAATTCTCTACTCCATCGGATTAGGGAGTGCACAACCGTGGGGGTATTCAAACAGGCCTTAAAATCATTCCTGTGGAATAAGGCATACAGTGACGATATTGGCTGACATGTTTGTATTTATTGAATGTAATGATGTTTTTATATGTTTTAATTGCTCTGATTATTATGCGCCTTGGTTTTGAAAGGTGCACTATAAATAAAGAATCATTATTATTATTATCCTGACCAGCAACTACTTTACTTTTGATTTGGAAATTTTATCTCCAGATTAGAGGTATTGCCATTTGGACCACAATGGCCCCCTCCTATGTCAACCTTGTTTTGGCTTGGTGGGAGTCAGCCATCATGTTCAACCATGGCAGAAACCAATATCTGCCCCACACATTCATGAGGAATAGATAACATAATAGATGTCTGGCGCAGTGATCTTCTAATGGCTTTCTCTTTTATGGATTTCCTGAAAAGGGACAAAAAATATAAGGGATAATTAAACAAATGGCTGAATATCAATACCATCATTAAGCCATGACTGATGCAGTGCCTTAAGTGTAAAAATCCATTCTGTACTAGGTAATAGGGGTTATTTTCATGTCACTATTAATTTGTTGGAGCACACTGTTAGAGCCGAAGTGGTATCGGTACAAACCATATTGAATGGACTGGCAATTTAAGCATGTATCTTTAAATCTGGGATCATTATACTTGGTGATACTAGCTTAAATTGGATTGGTCTGAATCGTGATACCCTTCTCACCTTAGTACAAAGCTATAATCTACACTAAATTATAGCTGAATTGACGAGGGTAGCACCTAATGCAGCCTCCTCTGCTCTGGCTGATTGGATCCTAACTAATCATTCTGACAGAACTGCGGCTGCAGGCACACTACCTGATGCAATATCTGACCCCTCCCCTATACACTGTGTCTGGAATCACTCTGTTGCTCTGCCCAGTCACCCAGATATATCACCTTTAGAAACTTTGCCAATTTGGACCAAGTGAACTTCTTATTCGAGGTCTTGAAAATCAACTGTGCCTACATTTACCAGACTCACTATACCAAAGCTGCTCTTGACTTATTTCCTAGCTCAATTTACAGCGCTTCAGGATAAACACACACCCCCTTACTTCTCATGACGTGTTCGCACTAATCCCACGTGGTGGCTCCACAAAGATCTGCTGACCGCTATTCAGACCAGAGATAACTGCTGGAGGCAGTTTAAAAACTCTGGTCTCATAGCTGACTTTAACAAATACAGGGCTCCGAGAAATGCCTGTAAAAAGCAGATCAGACTAGCTAAAAGCTCTTACTGTAAGGAACCTTTACTAGACTCAGCTGGCGACTCCAGAAAATTCTGGAGTCATGTCAAAACCTTTCTCAGTACTAATTAAAATCGCTCCCCAAATGACATGGTCATAAGTGGCGCTCACTGCAATGATCCAGCAACAATATCAAATGCATTTAATAATCACTGTACAGACCTATCTAGATACACCTCTTCATCCCCCTCTACCAAATTGGTACAAACACCTAACCCCATGCCTCCTCCACCTCAGCACCCCCCTTTTATTTCAAAGCCATATCCAGAACTGATGTTCTTAAACTACGCAAAACCATCTCTGACAATAACAGTGTAGGCTCTGATTGTCTTGAACACGAAAATTTTAAAATTGGCTGCGACCTTCATCGCTCTGCCACTGTCCAAAATATTCACTGTGACTCTGCCATAGCTATGTTCCAGATATTTGGAAAATAGCGTGTCACACTGACTTACAAAAAAGGAGATAAAAACGATATCTCCAACTGCCGGCCCACAGCTATCCTATTGGTCCTAAATAAGATCTTTGAAAAACTAGCATCTCAAGGTACTGTCTCTCTAAATATAATCTCCTATCTCCTGTGCAGCATGATTTTCATAAAGGGCACAGTACCCCCACTGCCTTACTCCACCTCACGAATGACATCCTATGTGCCATGGACAGCGGTCGTCTCACAGGTGTGATTTTTATTGACCTAACAAAGACATTTGGCCATGTTGACCACTCCTGTCTTCTCAATGAGCTTCTAACTCTAGGCTTCTCTTGCCACTCAGTTGCATGGTTTAATAGTTATCTATCAAATAGGGCCCAGGTAGTGAAACACAATTCAGCTCGATCTAACCAGGCATCCATTGATACAGGTACCCCCCAAGGCTCCATCCTGGGCCCTCTTCTTTTTTCCATCTTTATCAATAAGATTGCAACCCATACCACAGCCTGTTCATTTATCCTCTACGCAGATGACCTTGTACTGTACCCTAGTGACAAGAATATATTAGAAATGCACCGTAATCTATCCTCTGCCTTCCTTAGTATTCAAGCTTGGCTAACAAGTCATAAGCTTATACTCAATGTCGGAAAAACACAGTCTATGCTTTTTGACACTGCTGCAAAAATGAAAATCTTCCGTGTTCTGTTTAACATTTCTTATACAGATGGCTCCTCTCTTGAATCAGTTAGAACTTTCAAGTATCTTGGTGTCCTCCTAGACGAAGCCCTGAATTTTGAACAACACGTCTGGACTACCTGCAAGTCTGTCAACACTAAAATTGGGCTGGCCTACAAAACTAGCCAAATCCTCACCCTTCTGCTAGGCTGGCCATTGCTCGTGGTATTCTTCTTCCAGCACTCTCCTATGGAGTCATCATCTATCTTAATGCATCTAAAGACATACTCAGAAAATGGGATGCCACTTACAACAGTATATGCAGGTATGCCTCCACCTCACCACGCTTTACGCACCACTGCCGCCTGTATGCGGACCTCAACTGACTGACTCATCCACCCTCCGGCTCTTCGTCCTTGGCTCCCTGACAGATAATGTAATCAGGGCTGGCATCCTTCTCTCTCTTGCCTCCCTGCTGATCCCTCAACCTTCCCTCCATGGTCTCCGCTCTGTAGACAAGTCCCTGCTGCGTGTGCCCAGATGCAAAACTTCTAAGGGTATGTTAGCTTTCTCTCATGCGGCCCCTAAACTATGGAACTCCTTACCTCTGGACGTTCGCCTATCTCCCAGTCATGCCCAGTTCAAAACTAAGTAAAGGGCTCACCTCCTCAAACAAGACCCTTGCTCATGCTTTAATCCCCCTTGATTTATTTCCCCTCTCTATGGCTGTCTGGTCCTCTCCCCCAAGCCTCGACTTTTTAAATCTACTTTCATGCCCTTCTCCCTCCCTCTCTATTACCTAGCCTTGAGCCCGGGACTTGTCTCTGATCTTATTTGAATCTTTGGTACTCCCGTTTGTTGTCTCTCTCTTGTCCCTGCTGCTTACCTTTTCTCTTTCATTTACTTAGTTTATTATTTGTCTTAGCACTTAACCAGAACATGATTTAAAACATGCTTGTACATCATGTTTAACTATTTCTGCCATGTCATAACTGTGTTTGCTCAAATATGTTTGTATCTAGTTCCCAAGTTATATGTACTGTAATTGCCGTTTCCCTGTTTGTCTTGCATCTCTGTAATCTCCCAGGTTGTGCCTGAAAATAGTCACAATCGTGGCTAAGGTGCCCACCCGGTTAACAAACACTAAATAAATAAATTAAACAAGAGGCTGTATTCTATATAGCCATGTCCCCTGACAAAGTGTCATGTCTTTGACGCAAAGCGAGGCTTAGTGCCATGCTCTCTTATCCAGAATAAACTTCATGGTTTTTGGCTACTGCACCTTTGATGTGAGCAAGTTATTTTTTTTTTCCCATTTTCAGTCTTGAATGCTGTCTTTTGTTCTCCTCCTTGTGCCAGTGTTTTGAGTTCAGCACCTGTTCACCTCCGTGAGCATGTGTTCAAGTTTCTTTGCCTATCTGCCATCTGCTCCTTTTTAACATGCTGCCCAGGTCTGTACTTTAACAGACACACTTTTTTTTCACTATAGTAGCCATCCATGTAGGGTTTGTCCAACTTGCTGAACTCTGTGTCTCCATTTGATTTTAAGCCATACTTTTCTGGCTCATCTGTTGTTTTTTTTTCCCCCAGGTATATTTCGAGTTTCTGGATGCAATCCAGTTTGCCATAGCACTCACATTTAAATAACGAGTGGCACTGGTCAAGATAACAAAAACACAGAGAGCGCAAATACCAATTAGACAGAATTCTCATACTTTGGAAGCATGGCTGCATTGGTTAGACAGAAAACAGCAGCTGCAACGTTTAACAGATCCTCAGAGACTTTACCTAACAGCGATTTAACACTCAAGGACCTGTTTCAGGAGGCTAAAAAGCTTAAATTTCATTAAATTAATACATATTACAATAAAATGTCTCTTTCACAATACCTGAAAAAAGGTTGGGTACCACATGGCCTCAGAGTTGAAAAAACACCAACTGGTGGGTTCATTAAACAGATATAGAAGAAAAGATTGGAGCAAGCCTTACTAACATGCTTAAGTGAACTGGTTAACATTTTAATTGACCAAAACAACAATCTGTATAATACATTTTCATCAGAAATTGAAACTATTAAAGATCAACTTTTAACACATAAGGATCAACCTTTGTTTAAAGGTTTTAAAGGAAATCTTCAAAAGAAACTCACTGCACGTGAGAAAGAGGTTGCTGAGTGAAAAGAGAGCAAGTTACATCGTGACTCAAAGGACAATGAATCCAGTCAACCTTTTTCCCGGCAAAGACTTGGTAGGTCAGTGAGCAGAGATGTTCCAGGAATAGTGCAAAGTTCAGAAACAAATCAAAATTTAACAGAACATTTGAGTCTAGAAAACCAGCAGCACAAGAACAAAGAAAAGATTGCCAAGTTTTTTTTGAACAGCAGCCCTTAACCAGCGACCAAACACTTACCATCAGTGGAAAGACACAACCCAGAAAAAAAACGCAAAACCTGCAAGGTAGGAGAGGGCATGGAGGTCAACACTGAGAGATGACGTGTAGACAATCTCAGGAACAGAGTACCTCGATAATTACTCTCACATATTGCTCTCACCGAATACCAGATTAAAGTACTTGAAAAAGGGTTGACATTCGTCCCTGACCCAGAGGTTAAAAAATTTGGGATTTTTGTATACCTTAAATGCTTCTTTAGGAAGCTGAATTTAAAGAAGTTTTATAGTAGCTCAGTGGGCAACATGGGTTACGGTAATCTGGACTAAAATTTTGACTTCAGCATGGATATGCAAACAATGACAGGGCTTTTGGAAGATTCATTTCTAATGCACCATCTTCAGTTTCTTCAGAATTTTCCTTTTTTTTTTTTTTTTTAGTGTCGCCTCCTCTGTTCTTCCTCCTGCACTCCTGGCACCGTTCCCCTCCTTGTCTGACCCTGATCCCCCAGACTTCCCCTCCTCAAGGCAGGCCGCAGATATGAACCCCCTTCCCCAACGGAACACACATTTAGAGTACCAGTCACATCATCATGACCAGCAGGGCTCCCTTGGCTTACCACCCCCCTCCGGGTGAGGCCATGGGGGATGCCGCTCCACAGAACACCATCTGGTGGGATTGGGCAGTTCGGGCTCGGTGGTGAAGGAGGTGGGCATCATACGTGAGGCGGAGGCATTTTTATTATATGCTAGACTTCTCTGGGGGTGGGGACGTGCAAGGACGGCCAGCATCCGCACCCCCCCATGAGTTATTGTTCCAGCAGCGGCGGTACCCCCAGTCTCCGCCAGAGGTCCATAATGCGTAGGACACTTTCCCCCCTCCCTTCGGAAAACAGCAGTCCCTGGGATGCTCAATCCTTCTCCCCCTGGCCATCACTCTCACTCCCGAGTCTGTCTCCGAACCTGGGATGTCGGCGCCTCAAGCAGACACCTTGCTGCTGTGCTCGCGGGCCTGCCAGAATTTTCCATTTCTGATATAGGCCATGCCTTGGAACAAAGCATTAATACACTACCAACAGCTACTCATTTTAAGCCCAACTCATCGTTCAATTCGTCGGTAGCAAGTTCACCTGCACTTCAAGCCTACCAAAATCCGGTCTTACAAGCAGTAGATGAACTGTCTGCATCACACTGGAAATACCACTCGTTCAATATAGCATTAAAAGAAAGGAAGACACTTGAGTACCTGTGAAATCTGGACAGTGTGGAAATTAAGGGAGCACACAAAGGAGAGAAAATTGTTATCCTCAAGAAAGATCAGTATAAGGCGGAAATATATAGACAACTTGATAATGTTAAAGTTACAGAAGACTACCAGAAGATCCCACTGGAGGACTCAAAGTACATATTGATGCTTTTCTTCTAGACTCTTTGAATAAAGGACACATTACTAGATCCAAGTTTTCGTTTATGACAGTGAAATTTCCCACCATTCTTACCATTTATGTCCTCCCTAAAATTCATAAGGACCAGGTCAACACCCCAGGTCAGCCCATAATATTTGGACAGGGTTTCCTCACAGAAAAAAATATCCACCTTTGTGGATTACTTTCTCAAGCCAGTTAATCATTATTCAAACATCTTACATCAGGAATTCCATTGACATTTTGTCTAAACTGGAGGGGTTGACCTGGTCCTCTGAATTTATGTGGTTTACTACATATGTTATTTACTTACTACTTGCCAGCAGAAACAGACCACCCAGTCTATCAAGTCTGCTCGAGTGTGCAACTAGCACCCCACTTTCTGCAGCTGCTCCTCCCCCTCTCCAATTCCCCCCACATATACAGATGAATGCCAACTGACCTTGAACCAGACTAAGCTGTTGGTGGTATTTTTAGTAAATGGGGGAAATCTGACCAGGACACCAGGGAAATTCCCCTACTCTGAGGTAGGGGGCGCTGCTGTCCGTTTTGCTGGACAGCATTTGGTGCTGGGATGGAGGAGGAGGATGCCCTGATAGCTGCAGTCCTTTCTCCAACCACGGCTCATTGATCAGTAGAGGATAACGCTGTGGTTACGGAGCACTCTGACAAGGCTGAGATGGCCAAGATCGGTTCAGCGGGTGAAATCGATGAAGAGTTTATGGATGTGGCAGATGCGGGAGATATGCTCCCTACAGAAGTTTCCATGTTGACTACAGCAGAGATGCATCTAGAAAATGTGCGTGCTCTTGACTATGAACAGGTTAAAGAATGACCAGGTATGGCAGCTGCGAGTCTTAGTGCGGTTACGGAGATCAAAGGGCAGCTGTGAAGCGATGCCAACAGGAGAAGTGCCAGAATTGACGCAAGCACTACAGTGGCTGCAGCAACAAAAACAGCAGGAAAAGGACAAAATGTAGCCCCACAAACGACTGCAGGTAAGCAGGTACAGGAATCTTTTGGGGGTAACTTTACTGTTTGACTTGTTCCCTTCAGAGAATTGGTCTGCAGATGCAGCACTTGAAAGGGCTGGCTGGACAAAAGATAAAAATGGTAAGTGGTTGCCTGATGACAAATGGGAACATTTTTCTCAAAAAGAAACGGGCCCCCTCATCCAGTAGATTACAAAGGGATAATGTAAATAAGCCTATACAACAGCAAAAGGGTAAATTTCTAGGAGAAATACCCCAAACAGGTGTGGGATGTGCTGCAACAGAGGGCCCAGAACTTGGTAACTCCAACAGGGCCCAGGATTCGGATAGCCCCTCTTCTTCTGTACCTTCTTCTCCATCAACACAAGACCGAAGAAGAACTGGACCTACTTTTTCAGACGTATTCAGGACATATAGGCTGGAACAAGCCCCAGGTGAAATGCAATCCACCTAAGATATAGGGAGGGATTACAGGAACATAAGGTGTATGTTGCAAAAAAATTGTTAAAAGAATCTATGACTTTTCAGGCTTCAGATGTGTATGCCTTGATAAATGTGAGGGGGGAGGATACATTTAATAATAACTTTAAGACTTTTAATCACCTAGATAAATTCTGGAGGAAGTATGAAGCAATGAAAATGACTCCCCTGTGGACCCCTTTTTGGGCAATACCCTTAGCAAAACCTTTATTCAAGACAATCATGATAATGTTTAGAAATGAATGGGTTAGTGTTAGGGACATTCAGTTTTGGTTTGTAAAAAATGTTTGGTCTTAGGCCCTCCAGAACCAATAGCTGACACAGAAGGAATCTGGACAGGGAGCTGGAGATTCAAGGTCAAACTCAATATAGTGGGGAATGATGTCACACATGTCCCAAATAGTTTTTTTCTAGGGAGGGACAGGGGCATGTGTTTTTATCCAGGGCAGCCAAAAGCCTGCTATAAGTGTGGGAATCATACACACTTGAGCAGCACCTGCGATGAATTAAGGTGTGCCCTGTGTGGGGACTTTGACCATGTCAGCTCAGTATGCAGAAATATCTTTAGATGTAATTTGTGCGATGAGCAAGGACATGCATACCATCAGTGTCTCTGGGCAGGCCAGAATAAACCAGGAGGATCAGCTGAAGAACACATAATTAGCCAGGCACAAAAATGATGTAGGCCCCAGGATCCTGATCCAGCAGGTAATAAAAGTCAAACCTCAGAACAGACACAACATGATTCTGAATCAGCTGAGGGTATGGGTAGGCCTTCTACATCCAAGGACACTTCCCCCCTCCCCCCAATCTCCACAAGAAGAACCCACAAGAGGTACTGTAAGATCTACAGAATTTATAGGGGAAAGTACTTACAAAAGATCTGACAAAAGCACAAACTTAATGCCCCCCTACCAATAAGATTCTCAGCTCCCAAGTGCTGGACGTCTTACAAGGTCTGTATATAAACAAAAGGGAACTAATACTACGATTGCAACATAAAACACTTTTCAAGTTCTTCAGGATGAGGATGGAGGGGAGTCAGACCTTGAGTCAGCATTTCTTCTAGATCAGAAGCAACATTGGAGGGGGAATTGGAAGAGGAGTCTGTAGCACGTGTCCTGGAAACAAAAAAGGGGAGGAAAAGAAAACTAAGGAGGAACAAAAATACCCAAGCTCTAGAAATATATGGCATCACTTCAAATTGTTTCATTAAATGTATGTAGTATGAAGAATTTAAAAAAAAGGTTGGTTATTCTGTCTTTTCAGCATCTTGCTAGGGATATTATATTCCTACAAGAAATCAGGTTCAAATCTCTTTTTGACATTTCCCAAACAAAAAAGGGGTGGATATGGGGACCTTCTTATTGGCCCTTCGGACACGATGCAGCTGATGGGGTAGGAATCTTATTTAAGAACACAAATGTACAAATTCAGAGGTTGGTTGATATTTCTCCTGGTAGAGCTTTAATCCTGGATTACGTGTATAGGGGATTCTCTCTAAGATTAATAAACACGTATGCCCCACAAACCAAGACAGTAAGAAACAAGCTCTTTAACAAAAGCAGACCCTTTTTATACACAGCTAAGCATGTAATTTTTTTTCGGGGTGAATTGTAGCCTGGATTTAAAAATAAAAGATTATATACAGAAAAAAGTATGTTGTGACTCTCACGCCCTACATAACATTATTTCCACTGCAGGTTTAAGGGATGCTTACAGAACTCTGCATAAAGATCCCAGGTTCACTTACAGAAGAAACACTTTGGCAACAAGAATAGATTTTTTATTTATCTCAAAATTTTTATGTCCTCACAAGTTTAGTGTTACTGTGAATTTTCAGACCATTTGCTACTTAAATGTTGGATTAGCCTGACAGATGTACCCCCCAAATTTCCCTCAATGAATAAACGATGGAAGTTAAATTCATCCGTGTTGGATTCGGAAGAAATCAAGCATGGTCTGGTGCACCTGTTCCAGGCCAGAAAATCAGTCTTTTGTTTACATGATGATTGGTGGTCTTGGTGGGCTAACAGAAACATGGATCAGAAGCAATATTTTTTACAGTTTGGCAAATCAAAAGGAAATACAGAGTATCTAAAATATTTGGATTTTAGAAGCCAACATTATAAACTTAGGTCTTACAAACAATGGGGATGAAAATATCAGAGAACAAATTAATAAAATAAAATTCCAGATGTTTGGCTATCAATATGATACAGCTTTTGGCCAATCTGTCTGACTTAGGCACAAATGCTCCGCCCTGCATAATTTCAAAACACAGGCTAAACAACTGAAAGAAAAGATTCTTGGTCAGGAGTTACCACGAAACTGTTATAGATGCAGCATTGTGCAAAGCTGCAGGTCTGAACAGAAGAGATTTGCTCTCCCCAAAAACTAAGGTCCCACTCACCAAGCAAATAGTAACCTTTGTTCCTGAATTTAATAGACTGACACCAGAAATTTCTGACATAGTCAGAAGATACTGATCAGCACTGTGGATGCAGCTCAGGACCTAAAAGAAACGATGCAGACCCCCAATATTTCCTATAGAGGAGGACAGAACACTGGTGATATAGTGACAACCAGTTTCTATTAAAAACAAACCAATCAGGCATGTCTGGACTGGATACTGCCATGTCCCCAGGGCTCCTTTCATTGTGGCCACTGTACTGTATGACATGTTTGCATAAAGGGCAAAGTGTTCCAACACCCCATTAATTCCTATTCAGTAACTCTGACAAATTTTACCAACTGTACTACATCCTTTGTCATTTAAGTTTTTGTTTGCCCTTGCCAAAAAATTTATGTTGGGAGAACTATTCGAGCGGTGAAAGAGGGGATATCAGAGCATATGTGCTCAATTACCAAAGCCACTCCTGACACCCCAACGGGTACACACTTTGCTGACTCGACAAAAGTGACTCAAACCGACTTTGATTCGGGCTTGAACACATACCATCACATCGGGGTCCACCTAAACAAATTGCTCCAACAACAATCAAAATGGATTTTACATATTGACACATAAACACTACATTCATCGGGGTTTAATGACTATACTGATATTCTACCATTTCTTTAATAACACCTATATATTTTTGCATCTTTCTGGAACCGACTGAAGCTGTGAAAGACTTAACATATTTGAAATGTCAGAATCTATTTTCTGATAACCTTATTACATTTTATAGGTGCAGCAATGTATTTTCCACTTCCTTCCCCTTTCTTTCTCTCCCTCCCTCACATCTTCCTTTTTCCCTTCCTCCAGTTGATTCCCCAACCTAGTCCCCCTACCTTCCTTTCCACCCCCACATCTCCCATATTATCCCTTCTCCTCCCTGCCCCGCTCCCACCCAAACGCCTTCTGCAACTACAACCCCCATCTCCTCCACTTCTTTCTGGTATTTTTCTGGCTTTTTCCTGAACTGTACTTGTATATGTAGTTTCAAGATCTTAGTTTTTTGTATTTTACATCTGTTAATTATTTTTATTTTCTTGCTCCATATCATTTTTGCATTAGGTAATAGGGTTTTATTTTCATATCACTGTTAATTGGCTGGAGAAAACTGTGCTAGAACCAATATGCTATAAGTACATGTTATACTGAATGGATTGACAATTTAAGCATGTATCTTTAAATCTAGGTTTTAAATGAGAGCAGGGCCATCTAAAACCGGGTGGGGGGGCAGACTGACTTTGGCTCCACTCTGATTCCTGGTAGGCCACAGATGTATTCTGGCTGCCCCCCACACACATACACTTTTTGCAGCAATGTATTTTGTTTTACTGTTTCAGACAGTATCTCAATGACATTGGTATGCCTCTGAGTTTCATTCAAGCCATTCAGCAACACAAACTTTCAGTGCTCCCAGCTCTATGGGGATTCACGTATTTTACAGGAATCTGATGACAGATACGGGAAGGAAACTGGTGTATGGTCAAATCTCAGAGGGAACGGACACACGCTGTGGAAGAACCAACCAGAAGGGCCAATTCTGATCTCAACGGTGATGAGATTCTCAGCAGCCAGTTTCAAAATGTCTGCCGAGAATCTCATGGCTGCTGAGATCAAGACTTCGCTCTTCTGACTGGCTATGAAGGGCTGAAGTCCTGGAAGACCAACCCTATTAGTTGAAGCCAGCCTTTCATTGTTGGTGCTATTTTTTACCTGGGTTAGGATATCAAAGTCACCTGCCTGCTGTGTCTAAAGTGAAGTCTCATGCAGCTACTGTCAGGTTAGTAAGTGGAGCTCAGCTCCAACCACACCGTCATCCAGAGCCACTCAAACAACTGGAGGAATTCCCACAATCTGTGAGGAAAGCCCACCCAAGGCTGCACCCTTCCTCCAACCCCGAGCACAGTCAGCCCACAGAACCGCGTCAGCCAAAAGACAAGTTTGTGTGTTGATCATGCCCCAATTGGAGCATCCTTTTAGTTTGTAAACCTCAAACTGAAGGCAGAGGACCAGTGAGAGAGACCCTAAAGACTGAAATTACTGTGTGTGTGTATATATGTGCGTGCATATATATATATATATATATATATATATATATATATATATACACACATACATACATATTTTATAGTGCCATAGTAGTGGCACCATACTTAGGGTTGAGTAAGCACTTTAATGTTAAACCTCAAATATTGCACCTTAATAATTTTGCCATCGTACGTCGGATTTGCCTGAAATTTGCATGCGCGTTCTAGTACCATAGTCTGGCAAGTTGCGTTACGGTCAGATGTATAGCTGCGGAGCTGCAGAACGCCAAAAAATGCCAAAAACCGGACTTTTTGCGTGTTTTTTTGCTCGCGCACACAGCCCACATGATTTGTCTGTTTGGTCTGAAATCTTCAGGGAAGATGCAGTCTGGGTCACTGATGTGTCTTTGAAGATTTGGTGTAAAAATATTAAACCGTTCAACGGTTATTCAAAAAACAAATTTCCCATTATAGTTAACGGGGATAAAATATATGTCTCACGAAAGTGTCGCAAGTACAATTTTCCTTTCGCAAATGGCCCTTTTACTTTCGTGCTGCCGCCATCTTGTTTTTAGTTAGCGAGAGAGAAAAATGCTGGCATTTAAATTTGGGAACCCCTAGGTAAACACTGACTGTTGGGTTTACCTAGTCCAGTCCTAAGGATGCCAGTCCTATCTTTATTTTGGGGTAAAACCCCCCAGAAATGCCATTTTAAAACTAGGAGCCCTAGTACTTTCGCAAATCATGGGAAAAACTGCCACGACACTTTCGCAAATACGAAAGTTTTGTGCTGTTTGTTGCGAAACTTTCGCAATTTGTGAAATAACTTTGCTCAAATACTGCAAATCTTTGCCATCCCCCTGCAACAGAACAGTTGGGGCTTTCAGGCTGAAATTTGCAGTGTGGCAAGCCCTGGTCTCACAGATGTGCCTTTTGGTGGTTTGGTGCCAAAACATTCAACTGGCCCAAAGTTACAGCATTCTGAAGTTGAGAAATTTCCCATAGGATAAAACTGCGGCACCAGTGATGCCTTTCGGCACCTGTATCTCGAAAACAAAGCGAGATACAGAGTTTTCACTACCCGCAGCTTAGATCACCATTAGGTGAACTGACCTGAAGAAACAAGTTTGGAAATCATAGATTACACCAGCAGTGGAATTTTTTTCCTACTTGCTACGGTTACGGAGATACTGGCAAATTAGTGTCACAAGGGTTGCAAGGGTGCCTTTTCAGCATATTTTGGTACCCGTATCTTGTAAACAGTGTGAGATAGAGATTTGGTTGATCAATCTCTCATGGAGTACTCGCTGTCATGATTACAGCAGCACTTGGATTTTTTTCCTAGCTGCTACAGTTGCTGAGATATTAGCAAATTACTGTTACAAGGGTTCCTTGCCCTGTAGGGCTGCTGTACGGCTCCGTAGTTATGTGTAATTGGGAGCGCAGGATCCAGATGGCCCCCGCTCCCACATATGCATACCATTACGCAAAAAATGGGTAATATGAAGGGAAAGCAGGGCCCAGACAGCCTGCACTCCCACTAACAGATACCACTTACCAGTTACATTACACTTTCTCAAAAAGAAAGGAAATTCATGGCAAAAAACTCAGTTAATGCATCAGTTAGGGTCCACAGCACAGGGACAAAACATGGAAATGTGGTGTTAGGGTTACCACCCCTACAACTCCACCCCCGCCCTCCACACACCAACAGGCATCAGGGTGTACGTTGGGGTCGTCGCGCCTAACTCTCACCCCATTCTCCTATACGGCACCACCTCAGCTTCTTTACACATGGAATGAGGTGAGAGTTAGGCCGATGACCCCAACACACACCCCAATGCCTGTTGGTGTGTGGATGGTGGGTGGAGTGGGGTGGTAGGGGTGGTAGCCCTAACACCACATTTCCATGCTTTTGTCACTGTACTATGAACCCTAACTGATGCGTTATCAGACTTTTTTGCCATGAAAGAAAATATATATATACACACACACACATATATATCTCCAAGATTTGAACCGGGGGAACCCATTCCAGGCTGATTACTGGGTCACCGTGTGCGGACTGGACGGGGGGGACAGAAGGTGAGTAACTGAGCATCCCAATGCTAAGAAGGCCAGTGGGGACTAGGTCACCAATCCCAGATGGAGAGACTAGGACAAAAACAAAGTTACGTGTTTGAACAGTGTAGGTGTGTGTTGGGGGCGGGGGGAGACCAGATCTTCTGTAATAAAGGGAGAAGATGTACTCAATTCCAGATAACCACTCAAAAGTTGTCTGGAAGGTGGAGTATTGGGGTAACAGCAGCCACTGGGGAGGGGGTACTGAGGTAACAGAAAGTACTGGGGAAGGGTTGGCACTGAAGAAGGGTATTTAAGTAACACCAGGTCCTGGAAAGTTGTACTGGTGTAACAGCAGGTGCTGGAGTAGGGTATTCTGGTAACAGCATGTGCTAGAGAAGGGTATTCAGGTAACAGCCTTCCAGGGATTACATAACTACCTGTAGATGTTGCCATGGGTAGCATCTCTAGATTGCCTGAATGCGGTCCAGGTTGTGTTTCTATGGTCACAGAGGTCAAGGAAACCCGTGGATTCCAGGGATAGTGCTGAGCCTTTCACACTGTTAGTTCTGAAGGGAGCACGAATGCTGCAAACTCTAGTGAACTTGTCCTGGAAGAAGGTCCAAGCAGAGTCTACGTCTTGGACAATGCAAATCTGCTCTCAGGGGGGTACAGCTGAGGTTGAATACAAAGTTTTCAGGACTGAAGATGCCGCTGTGACTTAGCCATGAGGTGGGGGATTAATGGTCACTGCAGGAACACCTGCTGCAGCCACTCAGTCTAGTCAACTGACTAAGATCCAATCAAGGAGCGGAGTAGTTGCCAGTCATGTCAGTCTAGTGGGTGGGCTCTAGTACGAATTGGGCAGGATTTGTGCCAAGTATGGTGCTGCAGTGCATGGAAACCAGTTTCTCAATCCTCAACTTAAGATCTGTTGCATATTAATAAATAAATCATGTTTCATTCGGATGCACATTTTCTGCTTGCTGTTTATTTTTTTCTTTGAGTGTGTGTAGTTTTGGTGGCTATATGCAGCCTCGGATCTTACTGTCTTTTGGGGGACGAGTTGTAAAGTAATTTATTTGACAGAATGAGTTACCAGCAGATTCTCCCCGTTCTGGCATTCATCAGTCAGACAAGTGGCTGAGTCTTGTTGTGATTCCCAACCCCCTTACAAGCAGAAGGTGTTTACTATGAGGAGAGGTAGCGGAATTAGAAGTGGAGTGCAGCGGAGGTGGATGGGTAGTACTAGTGGGACCTGTGATGTAAAGGAGGAGTATGTAATCACTCCAAGCTCTTTAGAGGTACCTTAGCAGCCACTGGATTTTTATAATGCTAACTTTCCCTTTGTCCCTAGTGCACTAGTTCCACCAAGAAACTCTTTTGAATTAGTTCCTTTCAGTCCCTTTGGTTATATTGTTTCCCACAGCTCTAATTTTTCTTTACTAGGTAGATCCATTTTCAGAATGTGTTTTCATACATATTCCATGACTGGCTATGGTGAGACTCAAGACATACACTAAAAGAAAATGTATCAAATCATATTACAGAAAAACCTTAATAAATGCACAACAGTTTTTATAACCAAAATATTTTTTACAAACGTAAGAAGCCTCCCACTGTTCCACAAGTGGCACTGGTGGAACTCTAACTAGTATCCATAATAACTTAGAAAAATATATATATATTTTTTTAGGTTTAGTCTTATTTTACTAAACATCCATAGTTTTTGAGAGTCTTACACTGCAAATGTAAACCCTCTGTACTAGAATGGCTGTGGTGGGACTTATGCTAGCGTCCATAGTAATTTCTGAAAGGGACTGTGTCTCAGTAGCATTATTACTTTGCTAAACAGCCTAGCCCTTTATGGTTTCATTATCAGTGTATATCCA
Organism: Neoceratodus forsteri; assembly: GCA_016271365.2. Classification (NCBI taxonomy): domain Eukaryota; kingdom Metazoa; phylum Chordata; order Ceratodontiformes; family Ceratodontidae; genus Neoceratodus; species Neoceratodus forsteri. Next base: position 1,549,498,217 of record CM057449.1, on the reverse strand, counting down.
GGGATTCTTTACCAGCATGAACACAAGTTGTTGTTTTTTTAATGTCACTTTTTCGTGTCAGCGCTACTGTTTGAGCTCTCAAGAAAGCTTTCCCTTACATTATATGTAAGCTAGCAAAATAAGTGCAAAAATGTCAAGTTCCTTTTTCAACTCTCTGAGCATGCGCAATTCTTAAGATTGCTACAGCAATGACAAAAATCAGTTTGGTGCCAATCTGTCACCTATACGCACAGGCATCTGGCAGTGGACTGAATGCTTCTGAAAGTGAGAAGTTGGCTGGTCCTGGGAGTGCCTTTTAAAAAGTTGTAACAGCTAATCAGCTTTTTCCAAACTATGCATTGCTAATACAGCATGTTTACATTATTATACTTGTAATCTTTCATTAAGGACATTGTTCTACTTTTTTTTTTTTTACTTTCTATTTTTCCCTCCTACTTCCCTCCATCTCTGCCCCATCGGGGGCACCTGGGAGTCATCCCTCTGCCAGCCACCCTATCCAGGACCGACCTTGCGTCCCATGGAGACATGGTTACCCCCGAGCGGGGAGCCCGTACACATCTGGTTTCGTCGAGCAAGGCGGCCTGGGTGGGTGATGGCACACTGAGGGCACGCTTCTGATACCCATCTTCCTGGAGATGGGAGGGCATTTTCCTCCTTTCTTCCCTTGCGTGGTGTGCGCCCTGACGTAAAAGTGCGCCGACGTCCAAGCAGCGTCTCAGCCGGCCCCTCCTGCAAGCAGGACTTGTTGTATCCCTCGAGCCCGCCTCGGGGTCAGCAAGCGCGGGCCTGGCCTCTCCTCTCCGGAGAAGGCAAGCAGTAGTGGACGCCAAGCTTTCTTCCCCAGCCGGCCCTCCAGCGACCCAAGTCCGGCTCCTGAACCCGGGTTGTCGGCATCGCAAGCGGAAATCCAACCGCTGCGCCAATGGGCTGGCCCTAAGGACATTGTTCTAATGGATTTTAAGCTTTCATCAAGATGAATTTTCTGTTTTTCAGATTATCTTTTAACGATAAAGGCAGGAGTATGCAATGCCAATATCCCTTAATGCTTATTGCTAATATTTTTTCCTGTAACTTAATTATTTAGAGTTACAAGCGTACATATACTGCATGTTTCACGTCATTTAATATATTTATAATCACTACATTTTAACACTAGCATGCCTCATAGGAGCTTTAGAACGGGAACACCAGCCACCAGTGATCTATTTTAAGCAATAAACTACGACAGGGTGTAGGTTATGCTGGGATTTACCCATAGCTGGCATGGTTTGGCGGCCTCGTGGTCAAACCAGGTCAGCAGTGGGTAAATCTCAGCATAACCCACACCCTGGAGTGGTTTACTGCGATTATATAATGGCTGCCTTTTTTTGTGACAAGAAAAAGAAAGACATTTTTATTTTAAATTATTTTTATCGTATTCATTGCTCCACTGGAAAAAAACAGTGCTTGGCTGCTAGGGCTGTCCTTGGTTGCGAGGGCTGTTCGCATGGCTATGGAGTTGCTGCCATGTATTGTAATGCAGCCTGTTTTTTTTTTTTCATTTAAAGAGAGGGCTGCAATTTGTGGGGGATTACTTTGGTTTTTTTTTCTTCTTACTGACCTGAAAGAAAACTGTGACTGTGTGGTATGCTGTGAGCCGTAACAGGCTGCCATCAGACAACTTCCAGGTTGAAGTTTGCGTTGTGGAGATGGCCTCAGGGGAATTTGTTTTCTGCCTTTTTTTTTTCTTGAACGAGAGTGGGGATTTAGACAGCGAGACCTGGACTGTACGGGAGAGAGAGTGGCCGGGACTGTACCAGACAGGGAGTACATGTGGACTCGTGAACTGCCATGGTCCGGGAAAGTGGCAACAGAGCCAAGCTGAGCGGTCACTGAAAAAATAATTGCGAGGTGACCGGGGTGGAAGTATTTATGGGGAAACAGTTTACAAACACTGTTTTTGGTCCCTGATTTTGGTTGGCACACTATTTATTTTATTTGCCTAACTTTCGCACTTTATGTTAGTGGTTTGCCAGTGAGACTGCGGTCTACTGGCAGCTCAAGGTGATGGATTTTAACTTTCCTGGTCAGGAGGTCAGAATGATAATGGAGATGCAGCTGACTGGCACCCTTGCCATGGGTATATCGTAGGATTTACCATGGGACGCACAAGAAAGAAATTTGTTTGAATTTTTTTTTCTAGATATGCAGTAGCCTTCTATGTCTAAAACAGCTTTATGTGTATTGTCTTCTACTAGTCTGTATGTCAGTAGGGTTATTTATCACTTTTTTAGCACTTATTTATTATGTATGCCTTGCACTTTATGCACTTGGTCACATGTGTAGTTTTGATGCTATATAAGACCTCTTTCAATAGGGGGCATCACCTCTGAAAAAGTCAATTCTGGTGAAACGTTAGGTGTTACCAGCTGCTCGTTTGAATGGCAACTACATGTCCTGCACTCTGCACTTTAGCCCAATAAATGTTATACGAAGTGGCAGAAAACTCTAGATTTGGTTTCAGTCTCTTCTTACTACACAGGAACACCAGAACCAGTAAAAGCACCAGAAATTTCAACTACAAGATGCTGAGTGCCGTGACTATTTGCATTTTGTTATTTGCTCACTGTCACTGGAGCACTAGTTCTCCTTAGAGCGGCTCTGTTTTCTGTACTGTAGAAAACTACATTACTAGGTGTACATACTGTGGTCCCTCATTACCAAGACACCCTGTTAGCAGTGCATTATTCAAAAATCCATATGCTGTGTCAATATGTTTTTTTTTGTAAAACTGACTTACTTCTGCCTCTGTAACAAAGCATGGGGAGTGAGAGAAGATCGAGTTGCTGTCAGCCGAGACAGCTGTCAATTTATGCATCAGTGTGATTAGTGTCTATACCTTGATCATTTGAAAGCAGTAATACCTCATAACCATGCCATACTGGTGCATTCCATGTCTTTCTGTAGTAAAGTGCCTGGCAGTCACTCCAATCGAAAATCCCTACTGCTCCTCCATCCCGCACCTCCTCGCCATCAGCATGGCACTGCGGAATGCCAAAGACTAATTCTGGTACCATATAATACCACCGGTCCGCACATGTGCGGAATCCTAGTTTCACTTTTCAAACAAGAATTTCTCTGGAAATAGCCCTCAGTTTTTAAAACCACTTCTACAGTGCATATAGCACATCTAAACACGCTGTTTGTATTATATGGTGCCAAAATTAGTCTTTGGCATTCTGTGGTGCCATGCTGATGTCGGGGAGGTGTGGGACAGCAGAGCAGCAAGGGATTTTCAATTGGGGTGACTGCCAGGCGCTTTTCTACAGAAAGACATGGAAGGTGCCAGTATGGCATGGGTAAGGAGGCATTACTGCTTTCAAATGATCAAGGTATAGACACAAATCACACCGATGCATAAACTGACAGCTGTCTCGGCTGACAGCAACTCTATCTTCTCTCACAGTGCTTCATTGCAGAGGCAGAAGTCAGTTTTACAAAAAAATGCTGACAAGGCATTTGGATTTTGGCATAATGTACTGCTAACAGGGTGTCTTGGTGAAGAGGGACCACAGTATGTACACCAAGTAATGTAGTTTTCTCTTGCAAAACTACTGCAACTTCACTGTACTACAGTGTGAGTCACTCCTCTACCATATGGCGATTTCAGCAGTACAGTCCTGGGTCTACAGCAATACCAGGCTTGCTATAGAAGCTCTGGTATACCCTGCAGTTTTTAGCAGCTCAGAATGCAAAAACTAACTGCACAGGGCAGTAATGAATTACAATTCCAGAATCAATGCAAGAAGAGGTAATTTATGCATGCAAGTCAAAAGGAATGGGAAAGGTGTTCTTTAAAGTTAACCTAAGATGTCATATTTAGAGGCTTCATTGAACTATACTAGAACATAATGGCCCCAATATTCAGAGATGAGCGACGACGTTGACCCAGGTTTCTGTCGGCACTCCTGGTAGGGCCATATTCAGAGGTGCCCACAGATCACTCTAAACTCGGCAGCAACCAGGCACTAAGATACCGCTGTGCCTATGCAAATAAGGGGTTCCCCCTCATACATACTCAAGTTAATGAGTTTAATTTGATTACTGCAGAACACATTCTTGACACTGCCTAAGTTACTGTTATAATGTAAACACTGTGAAAGATAAAGAAAGACACCAGAACATTTCAAAAATGCAAACATTTTGGGGGCCTAGGTGGCCCCAGACCCCCGGCCATTTTGATTATGATTCTTTTACTACCCCCCCCCCACAAAAACTACCTGAACTGCCCCCGAATGAGGGCTGTACTCTCTGTAGCCATGCCCCCTAACAAAGTGTCATGTCTATGATGTGAAGTGCTGGAGCTTAGTGCTGTGCTCTCTTATCAGGAATATACTTCAAGATTTTATATTACTGCACCTTTCCTGGGAGTTAGTTATTTTTTCATTTTCTGTCTTGAGTGCTGCCCTTTCTTCTCTTCCTTGCATCAATGCTTTGCATTCCGGCACCTGTTGTCTCCGTGAGCACGTGTTTGTGTTTTCTTTCCAGCCCTATTTCTAAGCAGGACCTTTCCAAATGGTTGTCACGCTGCACTACTTTCTGTTACCAGAAGCGCAGTAAACAGCTTCCTGGTCCTGTCCATGCTCACTCCACCCATGGAACAGCAACTTCCATGGTTTGTTTTATGTGTCTGCTGCTGGCATCTATGCTGCTGCCACTAAAGTACAATTTCAATGCCTGGGTCGATGAACTCTCACAGTTTGGTCAGGATTTCCTCCATTTGATGGTATCACTGGATCTAGCACTGGTAGTTACCACTGAGACCCACCAACACGGTCATGCCTTGGACTTGTTCTTCTCACTGGGGCATGAGAGTAACAACCTCAAGACTGATCCGGTCATTTGGTCAGATCACTGTATGGTGAGGTTCTTGTTTGGGATTCCCCCTCACAGTCTAGCCCCTGTGGAGATGGTTCACTATTACCCATTGAAGGAGTTGTCTCCAGAAGGACTCCAGGCAGTTGTGGACCTATCAGGTGTGATGGCTAAAACATAGAATTTAAGGGCTGATAAGGACCATTTGGCCCAGCTAATCGGCCCATTTTTTTCCTGCCTACAGTGTCGTCACAGATCCTACTTGATCACTGGAGAGAAGGTCGCTTGATCTGATGGCTGCTTCTAGAACTGGATCGTAGGAGGCAGTGGTGACCTATATCAAGGCCATTGCTTTGGCCTCCTATGCGGTGCACCAGTCTGTATACGACCCCAGGCTTCACACTGACAACCCCTTGGTTTGACGGGGAGCTTAACAAACACCTAAACAAATGCAAGGGTCACAGTTACAGACCCATAGCAGTAGGTAATAACCAGGTACAGGAGTACAACATTACAGCACAAATACACACACAGTTACACCTCAAGTCCAGGTGCAGAACAGACAGTTGCGCTGAGGTAAAATTACGGTCCTGGGCAATAGTTACAGAGAGCAAGGAGCACAGTTCAGCACTGGGTACCTTCTGGAAGAAGAAGAAATAGGGTTACAGGTGGCTTGTTACGGACTGAATTCTACTGAAGTTTTCCTGGAGGGGGGACTGTACACTAATGGCCGAGAGCCCGGAGATGAAAATAAGGGTATCATCAGCATACATGTGCATATTGGAAGATTGGCAGACTGAGGGGAGGTTGTTTATAAATACGGAGAAAAGGATGGGGCTGAGGACTGAGCCTTGGGGGACACCGGAGAGGACAGGGAGCGGGGAGGACTGTGAGGCTCTACAGCGATCGTATGCTTGCCTACGCGTTAGTTTAAAACCCCACAGATTAATCCCACTATATCCTGTTGTACCCTAATGTTCCATTTTAGATTCTCCAATAAGTGCGCCATCACAGTCACTACAGGAACTGTGCAGACAAGTATAAAGTCAAGAACTCACCAAACATTCAGAAAATCTGCAGTGAGCATGGAGAAAAATGTGACAGATAGGAAAGAAGGGATAGTAATTAAGAAAATAATCTGGGAGGGAGGCATGTGATGGCTGCCTGAACATACGCTTTCCAAACAGCTCCCGCTCCCACACCCGCTCAAACTCTGACATTTCTACTAATTTGGCAATTTAGACTGCAATACTGACAAGTCTACTAGCTACCGAACAAAGCGACTCTGTCCTTAAGCAAAAAATTTGCCGCAATGGAAGCAGAAATGCAAGAAGCCTTACCTCACCATACGCCGACGCTGACCAGAGACAAAACTGCCAAGTACTCCAAGGCACTCCCAACTGGGCCTACTACTAACCTGACCCCACAGGCTGCCCTCATGGAGGAGAAACTTTTAGATGGTCTGTCCCCTCTGAAGGCTACTTTGGACTTCCTGGCGACCGACATCCAAACTATTACATCCTCCCTGGCTGTTCTTGCTCAACGAACGGGAGATAATGAAGCCCATATCTCTTCTTTGGATGATTGGAGGGCTAAAGCTGAACCTGAAATGACACAGCTTCGGCACTGGATAAAATCAACAGAAACTAAGCTGGAGGACTTAGAGGGACAGTCCCTCAGAAATACTTTAGTCATTATGGGGCTGCCAGAAGGGGAAGAGGGATCCTCAGCCATCAATTTTTTTTTTTTGTACTTTATGTTTTTATTTTGCAACTGTAAACAGACAGATTACAATTCCATATTTGAGACAAGCGTACATAATTACAAGACATATGTCCAAATGGAGACATACATAATCTCCTTAATATTAGGATCAGTGCATCCCAAATATTGCGATACCTCATACGGAGGGTAATACTATATTTATTCACTAAATAAACAAACATGAATTCTAGCTGTAAATGAGTCCATGAGCAGTGTGACTAATTCGAGTTCGAAAGTTCAAAGAGGTAGTCCAACATGTCACATCCTGAAAAGGACTAATGGTGTCACACTATATATTCTTAAGGTATATTTACTACAAGGGTTTAATACAAGCAGTATAACTATAACCTACATGTAACTTTCCCATAAACTTTACTGGGTAGAGGTAACTCCAGATTTTAAACAGGGTGGACCAACCATCAGAGCTATCCCCCCTTAAAAAAAGTCTGTGTTAATTCTGGAGAGATAATTAAATCAAGAGGAGCCCTGTCATAACTCAAAAAGGACACACATTATGGTACAAACACCCCATGTGAGGGCTCTATAAGGGCTCTATTAAATCAAAGAAGTATAGTCCACATCCCCAAACCATCGCTTAGGCTAATCGCTATCACTGGGTGGAAAAGAAATAAAAGTAAAGTTCAAACTTGTTTTGTTTCAGTCCCCCTCGGGCTCTTCTAGATCGCTATCCCCGAAATCGGTGTCTGCATGGCGAGATGAAGTTCTTCTCCTGGTTTCAAGTCGAGCAGCCCATTTTCCTGCCTCAGTCGGATCCACAAATACCCAGACCGTGCCGGCATGCACCACCCTGAGTCTGGCCGGGAACACTACTACATGGGGAATGGAGGCCTCTCTCAGTTTTTTATGAACCCCTTTGAATTTCTTGCATCTCATGCAGGTCACATAGCTTAAATCCGGAAAGAGATATATGGAGTAATCATCCTGCATCAGTTGGCCTGCTTGTCTAGCCAGTCTAAGGATCCAGTCCCGTGTCTCAATGCCGTCAGTCACCACCAGTAGGGTTCACGGTGTATCTGTTTCCTCTCTATTGCCCCTCGGCGTGATTCGATAAGCCTTCTGTAACCCAAAATGAATGTTCTGGCCCTCCAGCACCAGTTTTTCACCCATCCAGTTCTGCAGGAAAATAAGAGGTTGATCTCCCTCAATCCCTTCTGGCAAGCCGAGGATCCGCACGTTGGATGAATGGGCCTGATTCTCTAGTGTCTCTAGCCTGGTCCATAGGTGAGCATTTTCCTTGACAACAAGAGAAGTGGTTGCAGTAGAGGAATCTGTTGATTTTTTAATGTCCACCATCTCCGTCTGTAGAATCTCCACCGTTTGCTTGACCGCAGTAACCCAGTTGCCAAAGGAGTCGATTTCTGTATTCAAATCTGCCATCGAGGTGATTATTCTTTGCAGCTTGACCCCAATGGTGGCCATGGACTCTTCAGATTCAGGCGGTACTACGAGTTGGGGATCCTGGCCTGACCGTGTGGGTTGATGAGCGTTAGCTGCTTTTCCACCAGAAGCTCCGGTGCAATCCTTTCGAGGATTACCCATTTTGTTTAGCAAAGTCTCCTCTTTCAGATGGGTAAAGAGAATTTGCTAGATTTTTGCTCCACACATGTAAAATATCAAGTTTTAGGACTTTTTATATCAGAGCTCTAAATCCGTGCTGCTCAGTAGCTTGGGCTCCAGAGCGCCCCGGCCCCCCCGGCATAGCCTTCAATTTTGTTCAAAAGCTGTACACCAAAATTGTGGGCCCTTCTCCTAATGACCCAGTGTATATTGTAGAACGGGCCCATAGGTTGCTTCGCCCAACACCACCTCAGGATGCACCTCCTCGACCACTGATATTCCGCTTGTTGAATTTCCTCGATAAACAGTATATATTGGGGAAAACACGGGATCTACAAGAGCTGCAGTGGGAAGGAAGGAGGATCTGGATAGCTCAAGATCTACCTAAAACAGTGCAGCAAAAGAGAATGGAGCTACATCCATACGTCACCAAACTGATCGCCGTGGTCATTAAATTCTGAATGAAATACCCTGCAACTCTACAAGTTCAGCATCGGGACACATGGCATAACTGTGAGTCAGCGGAGTAGGCTGCTACCATGCTTACATCCCTCTATCCCGATCTATTTAAGTGAGTACTATGCAGGGGAGCTTCTTCTACTAAGCTAATCAGAGTGTATGCAGTACTTTCTTGTTTATCGACTGAATATGGAGGATCTGGGAATCATTACCCGTGACTGTTAAACAGGACTCTCATAGTGGCGAGCTAATTTTGGTTGAGGGGATCACTCTGCGGGTTCCTGTGTTTTGCTCAGCTTTAAGACATTTCTTCAGTTTTGTATGTTATGGTTGCCTCCATCAACTAGTGTTTACTCCACCTAGTGGTTTCAAAGAGGAACAGACTACCACGGAGCATTGTGTGTCATGAGAAGACTGTCGGCAATTCCCTATGAATGGTGGCTGCTGACTAATGCCAGAATAGTTTCTGGAGTGATTCCTGGGCTACCTAAGGCATTATGGAACATCCGTTGTTGTTTGCCACCTTCTATTTTTAGTAAGAGGGTGCTGGCCAAGTGTACTAGGGATAGTTGTTGTGGGGAAGGTGCAGTTACAGTGCTCAGTGGGACTTACTGTAGCTCTCGCTTCACTTTTCAATGCATGCTCCAATCAACAGACTATACTGTAGATCTGCCATGGTCACTGGGGCAGCAGATAGTTAATTAGGCCTACATGATGTCTGGCAACTTCTTCTTTAGGACAGCTATTTTGGTAGAAAGACTGTTATTACCTTGTGGTAGGTGGGGGGCAGGGAGAGAAGCGGTTACTACTTGGGGAGCTAATGGACATCATAGCCTGGAAGGATCACGCGGGTCAGTCACTGAGGCTGGGGATTTATTGTATTAAATTTCTTTTTATTTTGTTTTGGGGGATCATGACACTAACACAGGGGTTAGAGGGGAGGTTGGGATTTTGGTACCGTTTTGGACTACACAGGGACAACATATTGGGCTTATTATGCGCTCTCATGTTTCATTGGTTTTATTTCTCAACTCTCTTCAGATTCAAGAGAGTTTGGGGTTTATGTTTTAGGACATGGTACGTACCAGACTGGGGTGGGGGAGGGAGGCAGAGATACTGGACCTGCATGTATTATATACCGAGCATGGCACTCGGGGCATATTAGCTATATTTTCACAGAGAATTAAGTGATGCGACATATAACATGGAATATTAAAGGGGCACAGTTCCAGGCAGAAGAGGTATCAAATTTTGAAACTCCTTCAGCTACTACATTGCCATGTTGCTTTCCTACAGGAAATCCATCTTTTAGCCTCCGACAATTTGCTCTTTCAAAGGCTGGGAGTGGAACAAGCCTTTGCAGATGGGAATTCTACGAATCAGAAAGGGGTAGCTATATTATTTTTCAGAGGGGGTTAAATTTCAATTAATGCAGAGCTTGGTTGACCCCAAGGGGAGATATTGTATCTCCTTTTGCATGGCCTGCTAAACCATGCAGAGCTTTTAATGGAATGTATATATGGACCAAATGTCCCTTCTCCAGAGTTCTTTTCCAATCTGATTAACCTTCTAGCCCCTTTTATTAATCTTCCCATGATTCTTGCAGGGGACTGGAGCATAATCCTCACCTCAGATATTGATCGGTCAAGGAGTCGCTCCATGAGTCTCTCTCCTGCCCAGTATGCACTATATGAACTACTGGAATTAGGAGGGTTGTGTGACCCCTGGAGGATCCTTCACCCTATGGAACGCCTCTACTCGGTCTACTCCCCAGTGCACAAATTGTATTCTTATTTAGATTATTTCCTACTTAGTATAGGAAATCTACCAGGGGTTATAGATAAGGGGGACTACTTACCGAGTCATTTCTGACCATTCTTTTGTTTGGCTGGAGTGTGGCTTTCTCCCGAATTCCACCACTGAGAAGATCTGGAAATTGAATACTCAATTAATAAAAGACCCACAAATCTTGCCCCAGATCCAGTATCTCATAGCACATTTTCTACAGCACAATTTGGACTCAATTCCGGATGTTGATAAAATATGGTGCTCTTTGAAGTGCATGTTGAGAGGAGAATTTATCCGCATAGCCTCGACTAAGAAAAAGAAGCAACAAGCCTCCCTACGTGCTCTATCAGACCAAATTAAAACATTGGAGGGCAGTCCAACACTGGACTCCTCGGAGGATGAGCAGATTACCCTAACCGATCTGAGACACCGATATGTGGACTGCCTGAGGGAGAGAGCTGAATATGCTCTCCTAAAAACACAGGCCAAATACGCTGACCAGGGGGATAAGGCCGGGCACCTTCTGACCTTCCAGTTAAAGCAACAGGAAGTCTCCCGGCTAGTCCAGGTCATCTCCTCTCATTTAGACGAATCCCTCAGAACAACTCTCAAAGAAATAACTCAAGAATCTGACCTTTTTTTATAGTCAACTTCATGGCCCTCAAAATAATCCTTCTTCCCCAGATGAGATTAAGGAATACCTACGCTCCATCTCCCTTCCCACACTGTCGCCTTATCAACAAGCCTTCCTTGTCCAACCTCTCTCCACTCAAGAGATTCTTCTGGCCATTCAATCCCTTCCTACAGACAAAACCCCTGGACCAGATGGTTTCCCCTCCAACTTTTACAAAGCTTTACTGCCCGAATTAACCCCTATTCTCCAACAGCTGTTCTCCTATTTTTGTACCACAAGAGTATCAGACTCCTCTCTAATCAAAGCTCTAATTATAGTACTTCCCAAACCAAATAAGCCCAGGCACAGGGTGTCCAACTATCACCCCATGTCCCTCCTGAATCAGGACATGAAACTATTTGCGAAAACTCTTTCTGCCAGAATTTTGCAGGTCTGGGAGGGTCTGATTGGTCCAGAGCAGGCGGAATTTATGCCGGAAAGGTCCTCGACAGATCATCTGAGGAAATTGGCACATATCTTCTCTGCAGCCAGGTAGGCCAACCACCCTATGATGTTGGTCTCCCTGGACATGGAAAAGGCATTCGATAGAGTGCACTGCGACATTTTGTTCTCTGTGTTGGAGAAATCTGGCTTCCCCTCACATGTCATACAGTGGATCCGTGCTCTTTATTCCAACCCTACAGCTACAGTCTACTGTAACGGAGTGTTGTCACCGGGATTCCCCTTATTCTCAGGAACCCGTCAGGGATGTCCCTTATCCCCCTTGCTTTTTAACCTCTATTTAGAACCCCTGATTTATAGGCTTAAAACCTCCCCACATATCTCTGGAATCCCCACTGGTGCTTTCGACATTAGGATCTCTGCTTATGCAGATGACCTTTTACTGCATTTATTGCACCCTGCCCCCTCTATACCAGAAGTTCTATGTATTATTACTGAATATAGCACATTCTCTAATTATAAACTTAACTTGGACAAATCCATTATAATGCCCTTAAACCCCAAGACTTTCCCTGCTGACTATGACTGGTTCGGGATGGCATGGGCTTCTACGCTAAAGTACCTAGGTATTTCTCTTTCCCGGAAGTACTCCCTTATCAAATCACTGAACCTTGACAAGATAGTAGATACCATCAAACAGGACTTAGACAGATGGTATGCACTTCCCTTTTCCTTACAGACGCGTATTAGTATTATTAAAATGAATATACTCCCCCGTCTCTTTTATCCCCTTTACATGTTAAATCTTCACCTCTCATTAAATTGGTTTAAGAATGTGCATACTATTGTCTCCCAGTTTATTTGGAAGGGGAAGACACCCCATATAGCCTACACTAAATTAGGTGCACCTAAATATCTGGAAGGTCTAAGATTACCCAATTTTTATATTTACTACCTGGCTAGCCACATCTCTACATATGCAACGTGGATTAAACCTCCCGAAGAACCAGAATCCACAGAATACACACCACTATGGCTTCAACTAGAAAGGCAGCAAATGGTGGATATGGATATCACCTCAAATAGCCTTCTTTCTGTGTCACTTAAAAACGTGCCTCCGTAGTTCACCAACTCAGTTATCCTATCTTCCCTGAGTGTCCACACTCAACTTTGTAAGACTCTGAAATACAACAATCTTAGAGATATCTCACAACCGTTGTGTGGCAACCCAAATTTTAAAACAGGGTAGAATGTTGTTTTCTCATCAGTTTCCCGAGCTAAATGGCAAATCAGTATCAGACTCCTTACTGGATGGCAAGTTACCCAATAGTCTAGAACTACTATCTTCCCTTAACCTTCCTACCACACAGATTTTCAAGATTTATCAACTCAGGCATATGTTGGTTAAGTGGATGGGGGTTAGTGTCTGGAGGGTGGACCAGAGCGGTTTTCTATCAATGCTTCACACCCTCTCCTGGCATCACACTCAGTCCATCAGCTAACAGCTTTTTTATTTTCCCATATGTTTCCCCTGACAACGGGTATCCCTCACTACTGGGTATCCTCCCTTCCCAATCTGTTGGCCAACTGGGCCTGCATATGGCGGGATGTATATCTCTATTTGTCGAATGACAAGCTCAGCCTCACCCAATTTTACATCTTGCATAATATTTACTATACTCCAATTCACCTACGCAAGATGGAGAAACTTCCACAATCCACCTGTACCCGATGTTATCTGGGGAAGGGCTCCCTGCTGCATATTCTGTGGGAATGTCCTAAAACTATCCCCGTGTGGGCACAGATTAAAGCTAAACTCAACCCTTTATTAGGATTAGAGGACTGCTTCTCCCCTGAAATCTGTGTGGTAGGTGACCTATCCAAAGCAGCAGTGAAAGAAGGGAAGTACTTCATTGCCATTAATAGCCATGGCAGTGAAATGACTAGTGTTGAGGCACAGCCTAGGTCAAGATGTAATAACTTACCCAGAGTGGTACAATGAAGTGCTATATGGCCTTCGGGTTGAGAAAACAATAGCCAGTATACAGAACCACTTACTATTATACTTCAAAAGATGGGGAAAGTTAGAAACCCTTTTGTCTGTGCACCCCTTACCATAGCAAGGTGTTGGATGAAGGACAAGGACTGTCTTCCTGGAATGTTTCATTAACTGTTTCATGGTTTGATACTCATTGTATTTTTATACTCTGCTGGTGTATACTAATTTACTATGCACATTTAAATTCCGCTCATTCTAGATATCTCCGGGGGGGGGGGGATTGTCTATGTTTCTTTCTTTCTTTGTAACTATTAGACTTTTTAGTTGTCTGGGTGGTGCCATGTACTGTTTTGTGTCAAAGAGTTGTGGTAATGGATGGTTGCAGACACAGATGTTACTGGATGAGCCAAGCAAATGCCAGGCAAGTTCTTTATTAATAGCCAATGGAACACAAGTATAAAAGAAAATAAACACGGACTATATATGACAAAAATAAATCAGAAGCATAATTCATCCAAAGGTTATCCAGGAAACAGCTACAGTATAACATTAGGTCAGCACTCCACCAACCTCTCCACTCATCTGAGGAGGTAGTGATAAGGTGCGTCTTTTATACTAGTGGAGGTCAGGTGGTTTACCTACCCACCCACTTACGCCCACTTACTTCTATAAACATTTTATTTCAAACAAAAGCTTTATGTTAATACAAATCATACAACAAAACATTACTTTAGTCTAAATATAGACATCAGTACCTTTTAACTTCAAAATATCTAGCTTATTTCTGTTTTCATAATACCTCTTAGTTGCAGGCCCTTCCCCTTGAACTAGCCAGTATAAAGTACTGTGCAACGGGGCCGTCCAGCTCTTAGAGACACTGAGAAGCTCAAGGAAGAGGTACTACAGCCAGGGTAGGTAACTTTCTTTATAGACCTTTCTTATACATTGTTACTATTCATTATCTACATTCCACAGTTTAGTTTTTCATTGCAAAGCAAAGTCAAGAAAGCAAATAGAAAAACAAAACAGAGATTCATTTCTCTAATTATGCTATCCATGCACACATTGTTGTTCCCTGTTTATACATTCAGTTATGCTGTTTCCTACTGTCCAACACATTGCTATTGCACACTATGCCACTGCAAGTCTTATCTTTTTCCCCCTAAATATTTTTAATATGATAAGTAAATATAAACAATAAATATAAACCGCAACCCTGGGAGTAAAAGGTACCTGTTTGCCTGAATTCACGCTTGTACCTTTATAAGCCCCAAAACAGTATGGAGAAGTAACAGTGCAATAAATTCTCTTTGCACTGTAGCAAATCCCTGTATTGTGGCAACAGAGAAAACAAATAAACACAAATTCTGAAAAAGAAAGCAATTTTACATACTTTCCAGGGTTTTCTTACTGCTCCCTGCTACTGAATCCCTGCACTCGAATAATATCCTGCATGTAGACTGCGTGCCGGTCGCTAAGGACCAAGACTAAAAAAACAACGATACAAGTAAACCCTACCACTCGAACATGCGCACCGTCGAGCAGTATCCTGCTTAGCACTGCTCGAATATGCGCATCATCGAGCAGTAACTGCAAAAGGCAAAAAAGCCAAGCAAGGCAAACGCGCCTCATTCTGTGCCATTTCCTAGTATCTAGGCAAGACTCTCATTTATTTACAAGCACAACTAGCGCTTAACTGATCCTGCAGCCCACTACCTAAAACAAAAGTGTTTACTTCAGTGGCTGCAGTCAAACAATCTTCCTAATTAAGGCTACAACAAGAATAAACTTACCAGGACTTACAGCCATTCAGCCCGGTATCGTTAGTTAGGTATTATTCTCAGTTTGCTGCGGGGGGGGGTACCAAGGGCAGGCAGATCTCATTTCTCTGGACTCAAACAGAAATAAACAGGGATAGCATAAGAACCTTCTCAGATGGCCTAATTGGGAAAGGGGGAAAAAACAATAGTGGATAGAATAGAATTAATAAAGGACAGTTCAGGAGAATGCTGCTGCAGCAGACAAAGCTGGAAAAAGAGGATGGGTTCCAGGAAACTTAAAGTGGTCTCACAACACCCTACGACATTTTGTATTGAAACTCTAATAAAGTATATTAAATAAAAAAAATAATAATAATCTAGTGTGCGGGCCCAATAAAAACATGCAGTTTTGGAGTTCCACCTTTGGGTATGGTATTCCACCTATCCAAAAGAGCAGTGCTATAGATTAAACTGCCAAGTAGCAGCATGGTGGAGTGGTTCTCCATTAGGAATACCAAC
The DNA here is from genome assembly GCA_016271365.2 of Neoceratodus forsteri. Taxonomy (NCBI): domain Eukaryota; kingdom Metazoa; phylum Chordata; order Ceratodontiformes; family Ceratodontidae; genus Neoceratodus; species Neoceratodus forsteri. The sequence goes on along the minus strand of CM057449.1, from coordinate 1,549,482,421 downwards.
ATGTCGAACATGGTATTTTGCAAGAGAAACTAGTGTGCAAAACAGGGCAGAATGCTACTGATTTTGAGCCCTGGATAGTACACAGCAATGAGACTACATCATAACCAAACACAATCCAATATCCTCTCCCAATTCAACTAGCTACCTAAGATTAACACCTTACATCCCACTGAAAAATACTGCTTCCATCATCAAGGTAACAGCTGGGACAATTATTAAAATGGTCACCTGGACAATCTTATTTGGTAATCTCAAGTGATCATATTAAGACCTTTTGCGTAAAATCTGTCTTGCTTTGTGCTTTTACATCCCATATTGCTCTCAGTGGCACTTACTTGACTCTAATTGCCTCTCCAGCTCTTCAGGAATGACAAATTTCTCCCAGTCATGGGTACCACTTGGTACAATACTGAAGATCTGTTCAGCAGCGATAATCCCCAAGCCATATGACAAGCTGGTTTTATTAATGGTAGTGATAAAGAGGTGTCCTCCAGGCTGAGAGAAAAAGACAAAAAAAGATTATCTTTTCCATGACATACTACACATAGGCCATATCGAAGGAAGCCCATGACACACTTCCACTAAACAGCACAACAGCAAACAATTCTGTGAGCAACAGTAAGTGATCAAATCAGGGTCTTGAGAGCTCTTCTGCCCTAACATCAGACACCAGTCAGTCAAGCTAAAGGGACATCTCTATTTGATCAGGCTGATGCTAGTCAGACTTGACCTTCCCAAACTGCCCTATTCCCCCAAACACACACACACACACACACACACAGATCGGATCCCATTCCTGTGATGACAAAGAGAGGGCAATAAGCAGGGAGCCATAAGTTAAGTTTCAATGCAACATTTTATGCAAGGCATGCCTGGGCCAAAGAAGCATCAAAAAGATAACACTTGACTCCCTCACCAACAGCTGAACACCACAAATGTCTAAGAGAATAATTCAGATTTCTAAGCAGTATGTTGAGGACTTAACTGAAGGGGGGACACTGGAGTGGGGAATAGAAAACCATCTTTCATGAAAGACAGGCACCCTGTGAAAAGAATCTTCATTAGCTGGCGCTATTATTTGAGCTTTTGATCGCTTTTAACATCATACTACCCAATAGAACATGGCATTCTAAGATACCCAACAACTTCCATGTTGTCCTGTTTTTGTTACAACCCTTTTTAGAATGTTTTTTCTCCTGTCCTTCATTGTGCTTCCCAATCAATGGTGCATAACAACACTCATTAGAGATGCAAACATCACATCACTGCAAGTTTCTTCACAGCTATACTCCTAGCCATCAGTATTGCCTTAATCACCCAGTGAAGTCCCCAAATGGAATTTCTAAAGATTTTCAAGCACAAAAATAAAAGCTGTGCTTCAGCACTGGCCCTGTATATTAAAGGGTTTGCCCCTTCCAGTAGTAATGAAAGTGTCAGGTAACATAGTACAAGACACTACAGTGGATGTGACCCCCATATTGACTGAAAAGACTCCCAACTTTAGAAACAGAGGGTCAACATGGCCACCACCTGGTTAGTGCTAATGCAAGCCCCGACAACTAGGTCAGTACTGGATGGCAACTCAGACATATAGCTTTAATTGGTGAAGAGGTAGAAAACCTAGTCTAACTTGTGCAAATTATCTAGATATTAAATATCAGATCGGTTAACAATCCCGGATATCTTTTATGCATTTTATTTATTTCCCAGTCAACAAAAACTAAATGGATCAATATATAAAATCTGCATCATATAGATGGAAAGCGCATCCAATGAGATATAAGGTAGACAGGTATTTATTTAAACACACCTTTCTAAGGCATAGCACAATAATAAACAGCATTCACACACAAAAAAATCCCAAAAAGCATAAACAGCAATTCACAATTCAAATTCTACAAACTGGCAAATATTAAATACCTTGTAATGTCTTGTACTATGTTACCTTACACTTTCATTACTACTGGAAGGGGAAATCCTTAGTCGCTCAGCTATCCTTCCCCTCGTCCACCCCCTTTACATAGGTGTACTGTATACCCCGCCTAAGCCCTCACCCGACTCCCTCATCACGGCCAATTCTACCATCTCATCGACCACCTCAAACGGCGAACTCATTCTACTAGGCAACTTCAACCTAGACTGACTCTCCTCTTCCACCAAACCACAAGCCCTGAGGATCGAAGCCCTAAATCTCTTCCAGCTAATCCAGGAACCCACCCGACTAAACCACCGATCACAAAAACACACCCTTCTAGACTGGATTCTAACCACTCACCCCCACAGGATCACCACCTCAGGCATCCTTTAGGATGCCCTAAGCGACCACTGCATTACTTACTGTATTCGTAAAAACCGTTCACCGCACTCTGGTCCCAAATTCATCGTATCTCTTCCCCTACATCTCCTTGATGAATCCGCCATACAGCGCAACCTGTCAGATGCGGACTGGCTCCCAGTCTTTGCATCCCAGGACGTTGACACCGCCCTTTCCCATTTCTGCAATATTTTCCTAAATACGTGGGACCGTCACGCTCCTCTCAGGAAAGCCAGAGTAAAAAAATACCACCACCCCTGGATCATAGCCGACCTCATCACCTTGTGTCACACCAGAGACAAGGCCTGGAGGTGATACAAAACCTCCCTCACCTCCTGTGACCTCCTATCCTACAAATCTTTGAGAAACAACTGCCCCAAAGCAATCCGACAATCCAAGGCCCATTACTTCAAGGCACAACATACCCTGCACCAAGCCTCCCCGGCGTCCTTCTAGAAGGTGATTAACTCTCTCATCAACCCACCTGCCAAACAAGCCAGTCCAAGCCTCGACATTGACGGCAAAATCATCTCCGACCCTGCCACTGTATCCGAACTCTTCAACTCTTTCTTCATCTCCTCTGCCCTGCCTGACTCACCCCCTCCTCCAAGCGCCTCCACAAACTCCCCCCCTCACGCCACGGCTTCCACTTTCCACCATTCACACCCCTGAAATCTACACCACTCTCACCTCCTTAAACCAATTCAAAACCAGCCCAGATGGCCTGCATCCAAGGCTGCTCTGCTCCGCATCTTCGCCCCAGCCATAACCCCACCTCTAACTCATATACTAAACTTCTCACTCACCACTGCCACGGACCCCTCCGCTTGGAAACTCACCAAAATCCTTCCTCTCCATAAAGGTGGCAACCAATCCCTTCCGGGAAACTACAGACCCATCTCTCTCCTCCCCTTCCCTTGCCAAAATCCAAGAATCCCTCATGCAATCCAAATTGTCCCCTTTCCTCTCAACAAACAGCTCCCTCTCCCCCTTTCAATCAGGCTTCAGAAATCTCATTCTACTATCACCACCGTACTAAGCGTAACTGACACCATTCTCTCCGCCATGGACAAGGGGCAAACCACTACCGCCATTTTCATTGACCTGGCAAAAGCCTTCGATTCAGTCTCTCACCCTCTACTGCTCCACATATTAAGCTCCTTTCGCCTCACCCAACCTACCATAAACTGGTTCCACTCCTATCTCCAGAATAGGAAACAGCAAGAACAAATAGGTGACTCCCTCTCCCCCCAACCCATCCTCTCAGGCGTCCCCCAAGGCTCCATCCTTGGCCCCATCCTCTTCTCCCTATTCATAAATGACCTCCCCTCTGCCTGTCTCTCCCCAAATGTGCACCTGTACGCTGATGACACCATTATCTATGCCTCAGGCCCCTCTCATGACAGTGTACACCCAAATCTCCAAAGCGATTTCAACAGAGTACAAGCCTGGCTCCTGAAAAACCAGCTAAAACTTAATGCTAAAAAAACAGTCTCTATGGTATTCGGCACCAGACAAAAGCTCGCCTCCCTACCAGCCCCACCTCCGATCTCCACCCTGGACGAAGTTCCCCTCGAGTCGGTACCCACCTTCAAGTACCTGGGAGTCTGGCTTGACACCAACCTCAACTTCACCACCCATGTAGATGCCATCGGTACCAAACTCCGGCCCAAACTCGCCATCCTCTACCGCCACAAAGCCAGCCTTCCCATTCCCACTCGGTGTGAACTAGTTCACAAAACTATCCTACCAGTGCTGGACTATGCGGACATCATTTATGGCACAGCCCCTACCTCCTCCCTTTCTAAACTTGACATCCTGCTCAACTCATTCATACGATTCACCACTGCCTCCCCCCCCCACTCACTCATCACTGCCTCCTATACTCCACCCTATCCCTAACGCCACTCTCGCACAGGCGAACCACCCACAGCGCATCTCTCATAGTTAAATACTAACTTGGCTCCCTTCCCCCCTCGCCTCTCCCAAGCCATATCCCCAGGCTACTCACTCCGCCATAGACATGCTCGTACTTTCCACCTTTCACGCCCCCTTTCTGCCTCTGGGCAAGCTGCCTTTTCTTACTGGCTCCCACTCCTTTGGAACAACCTCCCACCCAACCTCCAACAGGCCCCCTCTCTATCAGCCTTTAAACAGCTACTCAGGCTTCTCCCCCCCACTCCCTGCCGAAGCTGCGCAGCTAATCCCTCCTTACTCAGGCCTAGTATCACCCCCCGTTAGCAATTCCACGTAAACTATTACGCCACGTGCTAATTCAAACTGCTTAACCACCGCCCACTGTACCCTCTCTTTGCTAGCTTACTTTCCAGACAATCCACTACTGTAAATATGTCTATACATGTACTTATAATTATACTGCATAAGCGACTGTTTAGAAATGAAATGTCACAACATTTTCCCACTGGCTGTTCCAACAAAAAATTGTTACCTTACTACCGAATTACTACTAAAATGTCCTTACACTGTATTACTTCAGCAGTAACTTGATATTTGCTTGTACGTCTCTGCCTTCCACTTTGTACCCGGGTCGCACCTGGAAACGAGTCTCGGCTCAGTGTGCCTTTCCCGGTCACCAATTTTAAATAAATAAATATAAAGGAGGACAAATTACATGATTATAAAACAGATAAACTCTCAGGAATCAAATAACATAACCAGGAAGGCTTTCTTAAGTAACTAGGCTTTTAGCTTGTTTTTAAAATGGTTTCCAGAGGGGGCATTGTAAATAATCAAAGGGAGAGTGCTCACACTTGTGGCACAGGGACAGAAAAAGGTCTGTCACCCACCAACTTTGGTCACAGGACAACCAAATGCTTGGAATATCTTTTTGTGGGGGGCCACTGAAATACTGTATAAGAGTATAATAGTCCAAGGTATATATACAATGTAACAGGCTACAAAGACACTAAAACACAAAGGCTATACAAATGCAAAATTACCATACAACAAAGACGTAGATGTATGAATCTTATGGTGATAATCACCAATAAAGAACAGTTACGTAAGAATGTACCATAACAGTAGATCTTTGAGGGAATCTCTCATCAGGTCACACCTATGAAACCTAGCTGTCAGGCACTAGAATCCCATGGAGGGTTTTCTGTAGCAGTCTAGTAAGGACAGCCCACGCCGATGTCACACACCAATATCCCTTATCCTACGTGAGCGTGGGCTCCCTCCTCAGTTCTTTCCCCTACTAGAAACCATAAGAGCTAGGCCTCGCACTAGGGAACTGAGGGGAGAGAAATGAGCCCCGCTATAAGAAGGGGCTGGAGCAAATTGAAAACCCAGCTGGAGACAGAGAGCCGGGGGGCATGACCTGATGAGATTTCCTCAAAGATCTACTGTTAGGGTAAGTTCTTATGTAACTGTTCTATGTTCTTCAGGGATATTTCTTTCATCAGGTCACACCTATGGAACGAGTCCCAAGCAGTTCTGACAGCGAGACAGTCTGGGTGGCAGGAGGCCAAAAGCCTAAGAAAGAAGGCCTTGAAGCACAGCTAGGCTAAAGCCTGCCCTCCTCCTAGGGGCAATGTCCAGACTGTAGTGCTTTATGAAAGTGTGGACAGTACTCCAAGTAGCAGCAGCACAGATATCTACGGCTGATACGTTCCTGAAACAGGCAACCCAAGTGGCCATGCGTCTGGTTGAGTGGCCATGAATAACCCCAGGAAATTCCTTACCGTACTTCTTGTAACAAAAAGTAATACAGTTGGCCAACCATTTGGACAAACACTGTTTAGAAACTGGAATGCTCTCTTTCCCAGGGGCGAAAGAAACAAAAAACCGAGAGGACTTTCTGCAGTCCTTTGTCAGGTATATATATATATATATATATATATAGTACTTGAGAATCCTATGCACATCTAAATTACAGTATATAATACCTGAGAATCCTATGCACATCTAAAGCACGGCGCAAAGCTTCCCCTGGATTGGCATGCTCTGGGTAATAAACAAGCAGGTGGATAGATTGATTTAAAGTAAACTCAGATATCTTCTTAGATTTCTCAAAAGCTTTTCATAAAGTTCCACAAGGGGAACTTGTCGACACTTTAATAGAACATGGAATCACTGGTAAAGTATCCCGTTGGATAGAAGCATGGCTTTCCGATAGGAAACAAAAAAGTTAGCGTAAAAGGGACATATTCAAAATGGGCAGATGTGACTAATAGAGTGCCACAGGGATCCATACTGGGGCCATGTCTGTTCAATGTCTACATTTCCTCAATGAGTACTACTACAGGTGTATGGCTATCTAAGTTCGCTGATGACACAAGAATTGGGCACATTGTGGATACCCGGGAGGATGCAGATATCCTTCAACTAGCTTTAAGAGATCTGGAAATCTGGGCAAATGATAAGAAATTGACATTCAATGCAGACAAGTGCAGTGTAATGCATTCTGGGGAAAAAAACAGGCAGGAAGATTACTTATGGGGGGGGGGGGCAGATGCTCAACAAAGTAGAGGATGAAAAAGACCTGGGTATTAGGATAACTAAAGATCTCAGTTTCAAGTCACAGTGTAATCAAATAATTAAAAAATGCTAGCGGCATATAACACTGTATTAATAAGCACATCAAGTGCAGGAATAAGGATGTTCTGCTACCACTTTACACATCCCTGGTGCGACCACATATGGAGTACTGTGCCCAGCTCTGGTCTCCAGGTGGTAGAAGGGAAATTCAAGCCCTGAAGAGGGTTCAGAGAACGGCACCACGCAGGATCAGGGAGGCTCAGGGACTGGACTACCAATCTAGACTAGATACCCTGGGGTTGTACTCATTGGAATTTAGGTGTTTTAGGGGGGATATGTGTTTGCTGTATAGAGCCCTCACTGACCCCCAGTTGTGGGAACTCCTGGGATTAGAGCTCAAGGATAAGAGCTATAGTACTAGATCTCACCCCCTACAAATTGAAGCTGAAAGATTTAATACCACCAAAAGAAAACATTGGTTCACTATTAGGGTAATAAAAATCTGGAACGAGCTCCCACTAGAAGTAGTGGCTAGTGGTAGTATGCTTAGCTTCAAGGCACAACTGGATGCACACCTAATTAAAAATAAAATTTCAAGATACCAAGGATAATTGCAAGCTATAATGGACCTTGGTCTATATAGAGCTCTAAATAACCTATGTAACCTATGTAAGATAACACCTTAGGAAGAAACTTAGGGTTGGTGCGCAAAGACACTCTGTCTTTGTGGAAAATCAAATAAGGCTACTCTCACATGAGAGCCTGTAGCTCTTAAATCCTTGAGCAGGAGTAACAGAAACTAAAAATATAGCTTTCCACGTCAGAAAACGTAGCTCGCAAGACACAGCTGGCTCAAAAAGAGGAAAAGTCAGCTTCTCTAATATAAAATTCATGTCCCAAGCCCAGATCAGATTACAGATTGGAGGCTTCAAGTGTAAAATGTCTCTCAGAAAAGTACAGGTCACATCCAGCTGGGCCACAGTATGACCATTGATGGGCACATGGAAGGCTGATATAAAAGACAAGTGCATCTTAACAGAGGAGTATTGGAGGCTTGCATCAGATAAGGACAGGAGATACTCTAGAACATGGTTCACTGGACAGGTGAAAGGGTACAGGTGATGGGAAGCAGCCCATATAGCAAAGTGCTTCTACTTCATTGAATTAGTGGCCCTGATGGACGATTTCCTAGCAGCCAGCAGGACATCAGCCACTTTTGGAGACACCCCGAACCAGGCAATGGCTACATCTTCAGGAGTCAGACATGCAGATGGAGGAACCTGAGGTTTGAATGAACCAGAGTTAGCTGTTCCTGAGTCAACAGGTCCCGGCAGAGGAACTGAAGGTTCCACAGCCAACTGCTGCAGTAATGGAAACCAAATCTGATGAGGCCAGAACGAGGCCACTAGAAGAAAAAATTACTCACCAAAGTAATGCTTTTTCTTCTAATGGAGTCTTACTGTATTCTGACTATATGCAGTTAGTCCCAGCACTTGAACAGCTCCAGAAAGGAAAGAGTTAACTCTATGCAGACGCATAGATTGTTGAGCTTGAGCTCCGTTTTCAAACCTCTGTCTCTGGTACTCTGTAGTGTAACCATTAGATTCTTACGAGCACTAAACTAATTCAATAGGTAGAAATTGTTCCTAAAATTTTTGTGCCAAATGGCAATAACAGATTTTTAGGGTCGAAAGACTCAAGTCGAGAACCCCAAACCGAATATAAGCAGGTAGTGAAACAAGCAAAAACATTCATAACAAAAACCAGAAAAACCCTTAATAAGATAACGGCATGCCAAGTACACCTCTGGGGTACAGCACTGTGCTTGCCAAACCACATCCCTAAACTACTAGGTTCCAGGAGGGGAGGCAGGGAGGGAATTCAGAATATAGTAAGACTCCTTTAGAAGAAATAACATTACTATGGTGAGTAATTTTTTCTTCAAACAACATGAGTCTTGCTGTATTCTGACTATATCTGAACTACCAAGCAGTACCCCTTGGAGAGAGATCCTAGGAACCTATTTTGGGAACAGGCTCTGCAGCACAGCCGTGCCAAACCTAGCATCACTTCATGACTGAATGTCCAGAGAATAATGCTTGGTAAATGAGTGAACAGATTTCCAGGTGGCTGCTTTACAGATGTCCACTAAAGGTATATCTCTAGCTGCTGTGACCAAAGCAGCTGTACCTCTGGTAGAATGAGCCCTCAGGCCTGAGGGAGGCTCTTTCCCAACTAAGAACAGCCATTCCTATGGGCCTTAGTATGTTCCAAATAGTAATTAAGAGCCCTCTTTACATCAAGACTGTGTAGTCTTCTCTCCCCAGAAGAAGAATGATCAGTAAAAAATACAGGCAATGACAGACTGATTCAAGTGAAAGTCTGATACCGCTTTAGGAAGAAACTTTCTGTTGGTGTGAAGGACCACCGTATCCCTATGAAATGAAATTAAATTAGGTTTCACTCATAAAGCCTGTAATGCACTGATTCTCCTGGCAGAGGTAATGGCTACCAGGAATACAATTTCCTAAGTCAAGTTATTTCAGCTCAGCTGAAGATAAAGGCTCAAAAGGGGGCTGCATAAGCTGTGCTATACAGATATTCAGATCCTAAGAATAGGGTTACCAGCTTTCCTCTTTTACGAGGACATGTCCTCTTTTCCAGCTGCCAAATATTCTTCATGTGCCTTCTCTAGCCTGGTGTATTATTATTATTTTTATAATTCTTTTACTCTCTCCTACCCAGAACCTCTTTGTAAATGAGCTGTGAAGGCAGTGGCGACTTAAAACCTATTTACTTGGGGTCTGGCACAAGGGCTTATCAGGGGAGGGACTAAGTGTCCTCTTTTTGACATCCCAAAATCTGGTACCCCTGCCCAAGAAGGAGTAGGCTCCCTAAAGGGAGGATTAACATGTACTAAACCCTTGAGAAAATTCTTGAAAACTGGATGAGAAGCTAGGGAAGTGCCCTTACCAGCAGAAAGGAAGGCGGACACAGCTGCCAAATGTACCTTGAGAGTAGTATGCCAGAGGCCTAAACTATTAAGATGCACCAGATAGTCCAGTACAGTGGCAATATCAGCCAGCTCTGGCTGAACATGTTTCTGGGAACACCAAAACTCAAATATTTTCCACTTGGAGTTGTAAGTCTTTCTGGTAGCAGGTTTCCTGCTAACCTTTAAAATGTCCAAGACCAATTGAGAAAGGTGTAGGCTTGCATATTCTAGCTCTTCAAGTGCCAGGCCTTGAACCTGAGAGTCTGAAGATTGGGGTAAAGGATCCTCCCCTGTGAGGAGGTAAGAAGACTGAACTGTCTGGGAAGACACAGAGGCATTGTTACTAACAGTGACAAGAGAAGAGGGTACCAAGGCTATCTGGCCCAGTCTGGAGCCACTAGAATCACCCTGCAGGGCTGAGACCTGATCTTGATCAGGACCCTGAATATCAGAGGAAAAGGAGGGAATGCATACAGAAACCTGTTTGTCCAGTTCAACAAGAGAGCATCCTGATGGACAGAGCCCAGAAGAGGTGGTTTGCAGCAAAAGAGTGGAAGCTGGTGATTGCCCGGGGCTGCAAAGAGATCTATCTCTGGAGTGCCCCACCTCTTCAAAATGACTTGAAGAATTAAGAGGATTCAGGGTCCATTCATGATAACCCTGAGAAATCCTGCTGACAGCATCTGCTAAAATGTTGTCCTTCCCTGGGAAATGCACAGCCATCAGAGAAGCCTGAAGGAAATAAGCCAGAGACCATTGCTTCATGGCCTCTGTGCACAAGGCCAAGGACCGAGTGCCTCCCTGCTTGTTGATGTACCACATGGTTGTGGTATTGCCTGTCCTGATCTGCACCACTTTCCCTTGAACAACAGCTGAGAATGTCTAAAGTGCTAGAAAGACAGCTCTCAATTCGAGAAGGTTTATGTGTAGAAGGGACTCCTGGTGCAACCAGGCTCCTTGAGCTGTAAGCTGATCTAGGTGAGCCCCCCAACCTAGTAGGGAGGCATCTGTGGTGAGAGTCACTGAAGGAGCCTGACTGATAAATGGGACATCTTGTCGAAGATTGTCCTCCTCCAGCCATCACTGGAGGGCCTGAACTAGAGTTTGAGACACTGGAACCAATTTGGAGAGAGGGTCTCTTTTCTGAGACCAATAAGATCTGAGACGAAACTGATTATCTCTCATCTGAAACCTTGCTCCCTGGACCACAGCTATGGATGCTGCCATGTGGCCCAGTAACTGTAGAAAGAGTCTAGCAGGACGAGAAACTAAAGGATGAAAAGAGGAAGCCAGAGTGACCAGGGACTGAACCCTTGAGAGAGGGAGAAATGCTCTTGCCTGAATAGTGTCTATTTCCATCCCTATGAAGGTGAGAAGCTGGGCTGGTTCCAGAACAGACTTTTCTAGGTTCAGAATGAAGCCCAAGGATTCTAGAAGTCTTTTAGTGACCTCTAAGGCTGACTTGACTTGGTCTGAGGACTGGCCCACTAGGAGCCAGTCGTCCAGGTATGGGAATAGAAGGATACCCCGTCTCCTGAGGAATGTCACCACTACTGCAAGACACTTGGTGAGCACCCTTGGAGCAGATGTTAGGCCGAAAGGCATAGCTCTGAATTGGTAATGGCCTGAGGGCAACTCGAACCTGAGGTAATTTCTATGGGAATATCTGATAGGTATGTGGAAGTAGGCATCCTTCAGATCCAGAGAGGCTAGCCCGTCTCCTGGTCTCAGAGATGTTAGAATTACTCCGAGTCACCATCTTGAATTTTGGTTTTGTTAAATGTTTGTTCAGGTACTTTAAATCTAGGATGGGTCGTCACTCCCCTGTCTTTTTTGGGGTAAGGAAGTATCTGGAATACAGTCCTTTTCCCCTATGACAAAGAGGTACCTTCTCTACTGCTTGCAGAAGCAGAAGAGAGGAGACTTCTGCCTCTAAGGCCTTTGTCTCCAAGGGAGAGGGAGGACTGAAGGACCTTGCTCTCATTTTTGGGAACCTTTTGAAACTGAGAACAAGTCCCTGGCTCACTACTTCCAAGACCCATTTGTCTGAAGTAACAGACTCCCAGGCCTGGGAGTAATGAGCCAACCTGCCCCCTACTGGGACTTGGGAGGCGACCCTGACCGACACCTCAGGGTGTCTGTTTGGCAGGGGGCTTAGACTGCGTGGATGATGGGGTCCTGGTCATCCCATGCCTGCTCTTCCCCTAAAGAACCCCCTCTACTGGAAAGAAGTAGAGGAGGTCTGAGCTTGGTAGAAAGGACTCTGAAAAGGCCTGCCCCTGCCAGCCCTAAAGTTGGCTGCAGCACTCCTACAGGTGGTCCTATGATCATCCATCTTCTTCATGTAGTTCTCTGTTTACTCCCCAAACAAAGAATTACCAGTAAGAGGAAAATCCATGGCCTTAGTCTGGGTATCCTGCGACAGGTTGGTACATCTAAGCCAAGCAAACCTTCTCATAGAGATAGATGTAGCCATGACTCTAGAATGGACATCATTCGAGTCCACAGCAGCATGAAACTGCACTCTGGATGCCTCTATACCAGTCACAGCCACCTGCTCCTGCTCCTTGGCCAGCTGGGAGGGCATTCTTAGCCAGCTCCAGAACCGTATCCCACATAGATTTCTGGTATCTGGCTATATATGCCATGTAATTAGATTGCCTGAGCCCCAAAGAGGATGCCAAGTACTGTTTCTTGGCCATGGCATCCACTTTCCTGGAATCCTTATCTGGGGGGTGAGATGCCAGGGGAATATTAGCCTTGTCACAGGCTGCAGCTTGCACTACACCTACATGGCTGCTATGCACTGAAAGGAATTTCATGCCAGGACCTGATAAGGCATACCTCCTATCCATTCTTTTATCCACAGGAAGTATGGATGTGGGAAACTGCAAAAGTTTCTGTGTCCGTTTCCCCAGGGATTTATGCAGAGGGATAGACACTCTCTTTAACTCTGGAACATCCATCATCTCCACATAATCAGGTTCCTCCTGATCTTGATCAGCCTCTTCCATAGGAAGCTGAAAAGTCTCAGCCACCTTCTTGTAAAACAAGAAGTGGGAGGGGGACTCAGAAAGCCGGGGAGGAGAAACACTGGAAGGCCTGTCTGGGGAGATGTCAGGCTCTACTGGCTCATCTAGGCCTTCACATTGCTCTTCTTCATAATCTTCCTCCTCCTCCCAATCACCCTCATAGTATGCCTCTGGGTCAATATCTGAGGCAACCATTTCCGACCGAACTGATCGCATTTGAACCGATGCCGGTTCAGTCGGAACCGGGCGAAGCGACTGCACTATAGAAATCGCTTTCGCTATCTCCTCAGTGGTTGGAACATGGAAAGTCGGATCCGAACCAGCTGATTTTCTCTTTCTCTTAGCCGGAACTGATTCCACAGAATTGGCTCTCCGTTTGCCCGAGGAGGTATTGCCCAGGTCAGTAGGCATCTCCTCAGGTTCAGTCGCAACCGAACCAGGCTGGCCATCTGGGTCAGCGGACTTCTCGGCCTCTCACCCCCCTCAGCCTATGCAAACATTTTTCCAGAGTGGCTTTGGGAAAGTTCGTACAGATTTGGCAGTCTTCTTTGAGGTGGTCAAACCCCAGACAGTACACACAGACGAGGTGACGATCAGCCTTAGCAAAGGCCTCCTCACACTCGGTACAGTGCTGAAACCCAGTGGGCCCAGTTTTCTTTTTGGGTTTCTCAGACATGCCGAAAATTCAAAAAGTTACCCTTGTCAGTGTTTAAGCCAGGCAACTAAAAACGTATCGGTTCCAACCGTGTCACGGGTTGTTTAAAAAAATCCCACAAATACCGGATTTTCTTAGGAACCGATGAGTACTGGAAAACCACAATATAAATGAAGAAAAAAACAAACCAATCACAATAAATTTCGGTTCTGAATCGGACCGACCGGAAAAGAACCGAAGGCAAAAACAATTTCCAACAAAATCAACACTACCTACTACTACCACTTACTGTTACCGAGACAGAGGTAAGAATACCGAAAAAGTAAAGAGTTGCGATTGAAAAAACCGACCGATATGAACTTATACCGAACCTAAGCGCAGGAGGGATCTCCGGAGCGACTTCACAGTTAGGCGGAGTAAGAAATCTGACGGTTACACTACAGAGTACCAGAGACAGAGGTTTGAAAACTGACCTCGAGCTCGATGTTCTATGCTTCTGCACCGAGTTAACTCTTTCCTCTCTGGAGCAGTTCAAGTGCTGGGGCTAACTGCATATAGTCAGAATACAGCAAGACTTCATGTTGTTTGAACAAGGGTGGCTTCCTCCATTTGGACCTTGATCAGCACCATCTGAATTAGAGGGAAGGTGTAGAGGAACCTCCCTTTCCAAGAGAGGGACGTGTCTTGGTAGAAAACTCCAGGCCATGGATCTAACGAGCAGAAACATGGCAGTTGTGCGTTGAGTGGGGATGCAAAAAGGTCCAACTCTGGATGACCTCACCTGCTGAGCAGGTCTCCTATGAGCTAGCTGGACTGTGACTGGCTGAAGCTGTCTGCCAGGGGAACATGGATGGCAGACAGTTCTAGTCCATGTTCTAGAGACCAGCACCAGACTCTCATCACCTCCTGACACAGAGGGTAGGAGTGAGTCCCCCTCTTGCTTGTTGATGTAATAAACGACACTGAGGTTGTCCAACTGCACCAGGAGGGGACTCAGAGAGAGGTGGTTCTGGAATGCTTGTAAGGCATACAGAACTGCTCTCATTTCTAGCAAATTTATATGTAGGTGGGCCTCCAACACTGACCAGGACCCCTGGGGGTAATAAACGACACTAAGGTTGTCCGACTGCACCAGGAGGGGACCCAGAGAGAGGTGGTTCTGTAAAGCTTGTAGGGTATACAGAACTGCTCTTATTTCTAGCACATTTATGTGAAGGTGGGCCTCCAACAGTGACTAGGACTCCTGGATCCGGAAGGGACCGAGGTTCACCCCCCATCCCCGACATGAGGCTCTGCTGCTGGAAGGGAATGAGGAAGGGCACCCATCTCAGAAGACTGAGAGAATCCATCCACCATTGAAGAACCCTGCGGACAGGGGAAGAAACATGAATCCAGTGACCTTGATTGTTGGCGCAATGATACCACTGAACCCTGAGGGTCCACTGGGGAATCCTCCCATGTAGCCTGGACAAGGGGACGGTGGCTATGGCCTTCGCCATTACACCCAGCAACCAGAGAAAGGTCTTGGCAGTGACCAACCAGCTTTGGGCAACCAGCTGTGCCTGCACTATCAGACACTCTGCCCTGTCCTGAGGAAGGAAAGCCTTGCCTTGGGCAGTGTCCAGGACTGCCCCAATATACTGCAATTGCTGGCATGGGGAGAGGATGGATTTGGATAGACCGACAGTAATCCCCAAAGCCTGGAATAAATGCCTGAAGCTGTTTAGAGTCTGCAGCAGGAGATCCCTGGACAGGGCCTTCAGCAACCAGTTGTCCAGATAAGGGAAAACATACAGGCCTTTGCACCTGAGGGCTGCTGCCCCTGCTGCTAAGCACTTGGTAAAGACCTGTGGCGCAGATAACAAGCCAAAGGGCAAGATTCTGAATTGGTAATGTTCCCTCTGGAACAGGTACCTGAGATACCGCCTATGGGGGAAGCACATCTTGACATGCAGGTATGCATCCTGCATGTTCATGGAGCATAACCAGTCTCCCTGCTTGAGCAGAGGCAGCAGGCCAGGCAGGGTGACCATCCAGAACTTCTTGTACTGAATGCAAAGACTTAGTTCCTGGAGGTCTAGAACAGGCCTCAGATCACCAGTGCGACTGGGAACAAGGAAATTCCAGGAATAGAACCCTGTCTTTCTTTGCAGACTGACACCGTGATATGCAGGTATGCTGGACATCTGCAGCAAAACCTGAGACACTCAGCCAGGAGTGCCTTCTGAGACAAATGCCAGTGGCAGCTGCTCTGGCAGTGGAATCAGACATGTCATAAATGTCTCTTAGGAGGTGCTTACTGACATCCTCCACAGCCTGAAGACTCTTAAGGAGTTCTTGCTTCTGGGGATCCTCAGGAAGAGCCTGTGCTGCAGCCTTGCCCTTCTTCCAGAGGGTATTCTGGTACTTGATCAAATGGGACAGGTAACTGGCAATTCTAAGGCCTAGAGCGGCAGAGGCAAAGGTCCTCCTACCCCAAAGGTGGAGCCTCCTGGATTCCCTGTCAGGGGGAAGAGAAGGCTGCCTTGATGACCACGGAGTCAGTCTTTGGCTGAGTGGCACAGAAAGGCTTACCTAAAGGGGCTTGGTAAAGCTTATCAGCCTTTCTGGGCATGGCAGGCACTGAGTCAGGCCTGTGCCACGCAGCACTGGCAGCATCCTCCAGGGCTGGAATCAAAGGAGGGTTGATCTTGGGTGGAGACTCAGGAATCTCCAGGAAATCCACTAGATTCCTCCTGGTGACATCCTCTTCCTCAGTCTGGAACACCACAGTGACTTGAGGCTGCTTCATTATATTAAAGAATGTGCAGTCCTCAGGAGGGGACCTCGGGGTATGCTTGACCAAGTTGTGACTCCCAGGAGAGACAGTAGATCTGTCCGAGGAAGCTGCCCCCCTCATCTTTCTCCTCATCCTCCACTTCAGGGAGAATGAGATCACGGTGGTACTCCATCTCTACATCAACCTGGTCAGAGGCAGGTGTCAACGACAATGGCACTGATGGTACCTGGGGAGGGGCCGGACGGGAAGGACAAATTGGTGTCAACACCACAGCAGCATCTGACGGCAGAGGTGACAAAGGCCCCGGCAGCAGAACCAGCTGCTGGACTAGGGCTGTGGTGATAAAAGTGGGCACAGACCCTCACCAACCAAAGGAAGGCAGGTGGAGCTTGCTGCCAAGGCAGGCCTGGAGCAAGCAGAGGCCTGAGCAGCAGGAGGTGTCAACATCAAAGCTATTGATGGCGCACTCCCTGAACAAGAGGAAGAAGCCAATGGGGAATGGGAGCACCTGGGGGGGGGGGACAGTCTATACAGCGCTCCTTGTCATGGTGAGAGTGTTTCCCCGAAGACTTGTCCCAGGCCTTGGTGGCCTGGGAGCCTGAAGAACAAGCTGGCAACTCAACAGGAGTAGCCCCAGAAGGCCCCTATTCTGACAGGGCTGCTGGTTGCTCTATGATGAACCTCTGTAGGGCTTCCTTGCAGCGTCGCTGGGTGGTAAGATTGAACTTTAGGCAGAGCTTGCGGGCGAGGGCGTTGTAGCTAGGCCCAAGGCAACAAATACAGAGGTTGTCCCATCACTGTGTATTGTACCAGTCACTTGGTTGGCTCCCACTGCAAGGACGGTTTAACTATGCCCTTGGTTGCTTAGTTGACAATACTGTAAGAGGTGGACACTTGTCCCCATACTCATCCCTCCTCACAGGCAGAGTGGCAGCTAAGAGCCTCTCCAAATCCATCCATCCCCACCCCAGTAGTTCCACGAATTTTCCTCTACCATGGGTAGTAAAGCCTTTTCCATCTCTGCCCCCCATGGAACAGACTCCTACATCTCTCTGCTCTTCCACCTCCTATCCCTCCTTCAAAACAATTTAAAAGAGTGGCTACTGTCTGAAGCCAAATGCCACTGCTCTCCTGCGTAATGCCTGGTATCCCCTCCCTCCACCCCCACCCCACCTATTAGCAGTGTCTCATCCTTGCTACACTCACCACTACCGCACCTGTCCTCTCCCCCTCTCACACACACACACTTTTCGGGGCTTCTGCTGTTGCCTCCCTATTCTAAGTCCCATCACCATTTGCTAAGGGGAAGAGTTGTACTCAATTTCAGAGTTCCAATCTGCTCGTTGACCTGTGCACTATTAATGTACCTGAATGCATTTTGCACTTTATGTATCATATCTGAGACTTATGTTTGGTCTCTGTGTTTTGAGACTTATATTTCAGCCTGTTGCCTGGCCTGTGAATATGTATTTTTGACCTGTATGCTGGCCTTCTTTGACACCTTGTATTCTTATGTAATTGCACTTTATGTTATGACCCCTTGTTCTGTATTTTCCTGCACCTCATGTTGAGGCCTGTGTTTACTGTTGTTCTCCACACCTGTATTGCTTAATGTGCCATGCTGTGGCTCAGGTCGTGCCTGAAAACGGTCCTTTGGATCAGTGCACCCATCCAGTTATCAAAGACATACATACATACATAAATAAATAGTGCTTGTCAGTGGAAGGAATCTTTCTGCAGTGGCAGCAACAGAAAAGAGTGGATGAGACCGTGGTTCTCGACATACAAGAGAAAACGGAATCACTTCAAAAGAAAGTGATTCCACAACTTGAAGAAGGAAAAATTACTCACCTTAGTAATTATATTTCTTCTAATGAAGTCCTCCTGTATTCTGACTAATGCAGTTAGCCCCAGCACTTGAACTGCCCCGGAGAGCAGAGGGTTAAATTCTATGCAGAGCATAGAACGTTGAGCTCAAACTCAGTTCAAACCTCTGTCTGCTGCACTTTGAAGCATAACCGTCAGATTCTTACATGCTAATACTAACTACTATGTGGAAATTGTAACATTTTTACTAGCCAAAATGGCAACCAAATATTTTGGATCCCCAAAAGACTCAAGTCAAGAAATACAAAACCAAAAACCAGGTAGTAAACCACTTAAGATTACTAAATTAACAGAAATAACCCACTCCCCCTCTCTAAAAATAGGGAGTGCCCAAATGCACCCCTGGGGTGCAACACTGCACCTGCCAGCCTACTTCCCAAAAACAGGTTCTGAGAGGGGTGAGAGGTCAGAATGCAGCAAGACTCCATTAGAAGAAACATAATTACTAAGGTGAGTAATTTTTTCTTCAAACAACATGAAGTCTTGCTGTATTCTGACTAAAGCAGACTACCAAGCAGTACCTCCATGGAGGAGGGATTTGAACCTATTTTGGGAATAGGCTCTGCAGTACTGCTGCACCAAATCGAGCATCACTCCTAGCCTGGATATCCAGAGAGTAATGCTTGGCGAACGTATGGACAGTTTTCCAGGTGGCTGCTTTGCATATCTCTAGTAAAGGAACATCCCTGGCAGCAGCCAGGGAAGCAGCTGTACCTCTAGTCAAATGAGCCCTCAGGCCCGAGGATGGTATTTTGCCCAGCTTCTCATAACAGAATTGTATACAAGAGACAATCCACCTGGCAATAGTTCTCTTAGTGGCAGGTTTGCCCTTTCCCACCTCTCCATACGTGAGAAACAACTGGAGGGAGTCAAACCTGTGTGCCTTAGAACGCTCAATGTAGTAGCTAAGGGCCCTTTTAACATCCAAACTGTGTAATCTTCTCTCTCCTGAAAAAAAATGATTAGTGAAGAACACAGGGAAAGACATGGACTGGTTCAAATGAAAGTCTGAAACCACTTTAGGTATGAACCACCTTATCTATATGTAAAGAGATAAACTCAGGCTCCACTGACAGAGCCTGTAATTCACTGATACATCTGGCAGAGGTAATGGCTACTAGGAACACAGTTTTCCAAGTCAAGTACTTAAGCTCTGCTGAAGACAAAGGCTCAAAGGGTGGTTGCATAAGCTGAGCAATGCAGACATTAAGGTCCCAAGCAGGAGTAGGATCCCTAAAGGGGGGATTGGTATGAAGCAATCCCTTGAAAAATTTAAAGAAAACAGGATGAGATGCCAGTGAGGAAGGCTTTCCCACTGACAAAAAAGCAGAAACAGCTGACAAGTGTACCTTAAGAGTAGCTGGTCTGAGACCTAGGCCATTGAGGTGAACCATGTAATCCAGAACTGTAGACAGTTCAGCAGTATCTGGGGATATAAGCTTCTTGGAACACCAAATACTGAATCTTTTCCATTTGGAGTTATACGTTTTTCTGGTGGCAGGTTTTCAAGAGGCTTTGATAATATCCGGAACCCCTTGAGACACATGCAAATTTGCATACTCCAACTCTCCAAGAGCCATGCCTTGAGATTGAGAGACCGAAGGTTGGGATACCAAATCCTCCCCGGAGAGGAGGTTAACAGGTTGTAATTCCTGGGAAGAGACAGGGGAAGATGGACTGCTAGGGACAGCAACAGAGGATACCAAGGCTGCCTGGCCCAGTCTGGAGCAATCAGGATCACTTTGCAGGATTGTAACCTTATCTTGACCAGGACCTTGAACATTAGGGGAAAAGGAGGGAATGCATATAGAAATGTTCCTTCCCAATTCAGAATCAGAGCATCCAGAGGGACTGAGCCCAAGACTGGGGGTCTGCAACAAAACAGAAGAAGTTGGTGACTGTCTGGGGCTGCAAAGAGATCTATCTCTGGAGTGCCCCACCTTGAAAAAATCACCTTTAACACCAGGGGATCCAGGGACCATTCGTGATGGCCCTGGGAAATCCTGCTCAATGCATCTGCTAGCTCATTGTCCTTCCCTGGAAGGTGGACTGCTACCAGAGAGGTCTGTAGAGAATAAGCCAGGGACCATAATCTCATGTCTTCCACACACAAGGCTGTAGACCGAGTGCCTCCCTGCTTGTTAATATACCACATGGTGGTGGTGTTGTCTGTCCTGACCTGAACCACCTTGTTCTGTACTGACTGAGAAAAGGCTTGCAGGGCCAGATAAACTGCCCTGAGCTCCAGGAGGCTGATGTGGAGAAGAGATTCCTGTGAGGACCACACTCCCTGGGCTGTGAGAGTCCCCAGGTGGGCTCCCCACCCCAGGAGAGAAGCATCTGTGGTAAGAACCACAGAATGAGACTGAGTGATGAATGGGACTCCTTGCCTGAGGTTGTCCTGATCCTGCCACCACTGGAGAGCCTGGATCAGGGTCTGAGTCACTGAAATCAGTTTGGTTAGAGGATCTTTTTTCTGAGACCAAAAAGCCCTCAGATGAAACTGAATGTCACTCATC
Source organism: Neoceratodus forsteri (assembly GCA_016271365.2). Taxonomy (NCBI): domain Eukaryota; kingdom Metazoa; phylum Chordata; order Ceratodontiformes; family Ceratodontidae; genus Neoceratodus; species Neoceratodus forsteri. The sequence continues at coordinate 1,549,461,740 of CM057449.1, read as the reverse complement.
TGAAATCTGGCCCATTGGAGCACTGCACTGGAGGCTGCCATGTGGCCCAGAAGCTGAAGGAAGTGCCTTGCTAGTCGAGAAACCAGAAGGTGGAAGGAGGAAGCCAGCTCAATAATAGCCCTTACTCTTTCCAGAGGAAGAAAAGTTCTTGCATTGACAGTATCCAGTTCTACCCCTATGAAAGTGAGAGGCTGTACAGACTCGAGAACTGACTTGGGAAGATTGAGAAGAAATCCTAGAGAAGTGAGCACTTGCTGGATCACTTCCAGATCTGACTTGACTTGGTCTGGAGACTGACCCACAATGAGCCAGTCGTCCAGGCATGAGAATATGGAAATATTTTTCCTTCTCAGAAAGGCCACTACTACTGCTAGGCATTTTGTAAACACCCTTGGAGTTGATGTTAGGCCGAAGAGCATTGCTTTGAACTGGTAATGGCCTGAAGGCAATTCGAACCTGAGGTACTTTCTGTGGGAGCACCTGATGGAAATGTGAAAGTAGGTATCTTTTAGGTCCAGGGAGGCTAGTCAGTCCCCTGGCCTTAGAGAGGGAAAGATTATTCCCAGAGTCACCATTTTGAATTTTGGTTTTAAAAGATGTTTGTTCAGGCATCTTAAGTCTAGGATGGTTCGCCACTCCCCTGTCTTTTTCGGGTTAAGGAAGTACCTGGAGTACAGACCTTTGCCCCTGTGTATTGTAGAAACCCTCTCTATGGCCTTTAAGGCCAGTAGAGATGAAACCTCTGCCTCTAGGGCAATGGTTTCAGAGATGCTAGCAGGTGGAAAGGATCTGGCTCTCAGCTTTGGGAATTTGTTGAAACTGAGAACCAGTCCCTGGCTTACTACCTCCAGGACCCAGTTGTCTGAGGTAACAGACTTCCAGTCCTGGAAGTAGTAAGTCAGCCTGCCTCCTACTGGGATGGGAGAGTCGACCCGGGCTGACACATCAGGGTATCTGCTTGGCAGGAGCCTTAGGCTGAGGGGTGGATGCAACCCTGCTCATCCCCCTTCTGCCTCTCCCTCTGAAAAACCCATTCTGAGAAAAAGGAGAGGAGGCCTGTGCTTGGTGGAAAGGCCTGTGAAAAGGCCTTCCCCTGCCCCTAGCCTGCTGCCTTTGAGGAGTTACCTGCCTTTCCTTGGCCTGTGCACTCCTATAAGTGGTCCTATATTCATCCATCTTTTTCATGTAATTCTCTGTCTGCTCCCCAAACAGAGACTTACCCACCACAGGGAAATCCATGGCCTTAGCCTGAGTGTCCTGACAAAGGCTAGTACATTTGAGCCAACCCATCTTCCGCAGAGCAACAGATGTAGCCATGACTCGTGATGATACATCACTGGAGTCCACAGCAGCATGAAATTGTACCTTTGATGCCTCAATCCCATCAGCAGCCACCTCCTCCAGCTCCTTGGCAAACTGGGGGGAAGCCTGCTTAGCCAATGCCAGTACGGTGTCCCACCTGGACTTCTGGTACCTGGCTGTATAGGCCATGTAATTTGCCTGCCTGAGTCCCAAGGAGGATGCCATGTACTGTTTCTTTGCCATGGCATCCAGCTTCCTGGAGTCTTTATGTGGGGGGTGTGAAGCCAAGGGTATGTTAGCCTTATCACAGGCTGCAGCCTGCACAACCCCAACATGGCTGCATTGTTGGCACAAATACTCTGTACCTGAGCCTGATAATGTGTACCTCTTGTCCATCCTTCTATCAACAGGAGGTACAGAATTTGGAGTCTTTAACAGTTTTTGTGTCTGTTTCCCAAAGGACTTATGAAGGGGAACAGACAGCCTCTTGGACTCTGGGATGTCCATCATCTCCACATAATCAGGCTCCTCCTGTTCCTCCACAGCTTCTTCCACAGGGAGCTGGAGGGTTTCTGCCACTTTTCTGCAAAACATGTAGTGGGAAGGGGACACAGAAAGCTTAAGAGGGAAAACACCAGAAGGCCTGTCTGGGGAGATGTCCGGTTCAATGGGCTCATCCAGACCTTCCATACCATCATCATCACCTTCGTAATCCTCATCCCCCTCCAAATCCAGTTCATAAAAATCTTCAGGGGCATAATCCTGAACCGGGGGAACCGAACACCTGCCAGAAGGTGCCGGATCAGACGGAACCGGACGAAGCGATTCCACAATCCTAATTGCTCGGGCAATCTCCTCGGTGGTCGGAACATGGGTCTCTGGATCTGAACCGGCCGATTTATCCTTTCGTTTTCTTTTCGACAGAACTGATCCCTCAGAATCGGTTCTCCTCTTGCCCGAAGAAGTATCACCCTGGTCAGAGGGCACTCCTTCTGGTTCGGTCGGAACCGAACCGGGCTGGCCATCTGGGTCAGCAGACTTCTCGGCCTCCTTATCCCTAAGCCTGCCCAACCTTTTTTCCAGGATAGACTTAGGGAAGCTCTTACAAATTTGGCAGTCTGAATCGAGGTGGTCAAACCCCAGACGACAATAAACACAGGTGGTGTGGGGATCAGCCTTAGCAAAGACTTCCCCACACACACACTGCAGTGTTGAAACCCAGTGGGCCCGGTTTTTCTTTTGGGTTTCTCAGACGAAGCCATCCTAACCAACAAACTTACCCTTTCTACGGCAAACAGCCAGGCAAGACTCTCTTATCAGTTTCTAACCATGCCACGGGTGTTGGAAAAAACGCAAGAAAAAATTTTTTTTTTTAAACCGATAAGGACCGGTAACCACACACTAAAGTACAGGAAACACAATACACTAGACGACTGGTTCAGCTGAACCAGTCAAAATATCACTTTACAATTTCCACAAGTTTTTACTACGGCTAGTTTACTACCTAGTACTTACTTTACCACACACAGAGATCTGAACCGAAATCAAATGAAAATAATCAGTAAAACCACGACTTTAACCAACTGTTGAACCGTGAGCAGAGGAGAAATCGCCGGAGCGACCGTTCAGTTAGGCGGCGTAAAGAATCTGACGGCTACACTTCAAAGTGCAGCAGACAAAGGTCTGAACCGAGCTCGAGCTCAACGTTTTATGCTCTGCATAGAATATAACCCTCTACGCTCCGGGGCAGTTCAAGTGCTGGAGCTAATTGCATTAGTCAGAATACAGCAAGATTTCTTGTTGTTTGAAAATAAAAAGCAAGTTTTGGCAGTCAACTGAATGACAAAGCTTTCACAGAGTCTGTGCAAGTAGGTCAACGGCGGGAAAGAACTGAGGAAGGAGCAGGGCCCTTCCATGCTTATGTAGGACAAGGACGTCAGTATGTGACTTCAACGTGGGCGGCCCCTACTAGACTACTACAGAAATGCCTCCATGGGATCCTAGTGCCTGACATCTAAGCTCCACAGGTGTGTTCTGAAGAATGAAATATCCCCGAAGAACATTTATTTCAATATATAAACATAAACTACAGAAAGTTGAAGAGAAAGCAGATGATCATAGTATATACATGTAAATAAATATGTGGCTTATGGAAGAGAATTTAAGTTGGAAAACATCTAGGAGTCAAGAAGCAGCCTTTTAAAAGTGGGACGGTCTGCATTTTGTCTAAGGGGGCTGGTAGTGTATTCCAATCTGCTAGGCTAGAGAAGAAAATGGTCCATCTGCTAAAATCATTTGGCTGTCTTGGTAATAGACAACTAGTTTCTTCAGTTCATCTTAAAGAATAAGGCATCAGAACAGGAGAAAGAAGGAATATTAGATATGTGAGGGATGTGTAGCAAATACACTTGTGGAAGAAAACATACAAATAGGAATTTCTGTGACTAACAGGACTCAACCAACCAAAGTGACTGCACAAAAGACAGTGGTGGCTCTTCGAGTCACAATAAAGGGCAACCCCCACCAGAGCCTACTGTAGTGAATATCCAATCTACGTAAAGTTCTTCTGAAGGCAGAACGGTACACCACATCGCCATATACTAGAACAGGGAGCAGGAATTGTTCAGTAATTTGGATTCTCTCATGAAAATGTTTGACTCTGTAGAGGGCTCTTAGCCAGATACTTACTGTGGCAGTGACTGGATCTACATGCTTTTGGTAAATGAGTCAAGGGAAAAACCGCACAACCAGATATCTGAAGGACTGAACTTCGTGTTTGAAAGCAATATTACTTGATGTATAGTGTGGCACTTACAGGCTTCACGGGCTCAAGGAACCATCAGGAAGAGCCAAGTACAGCCTGAAACATCACATTGGACTGTGGGAAGCACTCTGAGAGTCGGAATTTGTATCTGCCACAATCCTAAATGAAGAAGCCTTTCTGCAAACTGTTGTAGTGACTGTACTTAAACCGGTGAGCTCTGGTGAGTGCCATTTTTCCTTATTTGTTAACCATTTTGTGTATTGTGAATCACCTTTCCTTGGTGAGCAACCCTTCTGTCTGCATTTTCTGTGGTATACCATATTAAGCTGCCATAGCCAAACAGCGTTACGGTAATCTTTCTTATTTTGTTACAAAGAGCAGTGTTCAAGAAGCAAGACTGCTGCTATAAATCCATATAATGCAGATCAGAATCCAGAAATTCTGTAGCATTTCCCGGACTAAGAAATGTTTCATTTGGTTAAATGTTCAGGTGGCAATTAGCCAAAATGCTATGGGGTTTTAGTCTTCCAGTTTAAACATTGGGTATGGATGGATAGGTGGGTTATCATTTTTCTGGTTTATGCAAGAGTGCCAAGTATCCTTAGTCTTTTTTTGTCAAGCGAGGTGGTTTTCATTTAGTCAAGCTTTCAAGGCAGGAAAGTTAGACTGGAGTTGACTCTACACATTCTAAAACAGGACAATCATAACAAAGAATTGTATAATCGACAAACATATGTAACCTACTTTGGACACATTTGGTACTGTATGTACAGTACTGAAAACTGTTGAACACGGGAAAAACAAGGGACCTAATATAGAACCCTGAGGTACACCTTGCTTTACGGTCTCACATTTGGAACAAAACAAAACAATCCAAAGAGCAATCTTTTGTGTGTCTCTATCTAGCAACATAATTTGTGAGCCATGATACTGTACAGCTGTCTAGACCCGGTTCTCTCAGGTTTATCAGGAGCTGGTGATTACCCACACGTCAAAATCGAGACCAATATAGACTGCTCCGATGATGTAACTGTTGCCTCATGAATATCATTTGTCACTTTGGTAAGTGCCGAGATAGTGGAATATTTGGGCCAAAAACCTGACTACATATGGGGTTTTCAGTACTATTCACTCTTTCACCCAAATAAGTCATCTTCCCTTTCTTCCTCCATTTCCTTCTTGCTGTTATGACTTTGCATCTTTTTTCAGTTCCAGATGTAAGCAATAACCCACGACAGGGTGTGCGGTTACTGGGGATTAACGAAAACCTCGGGTGCATTGTGAGGCATGAGGCTGCAGGCAGAGTGTCCTCACAGCACCAGGGGTGTTCGTTAATCCCCAATAACCGCACACCCTGGAGTGGGTTATTGCACTTATAACATGGGGTTACCCCCATCTTAATACACTAAAGGAAACTCATGAAAAATTTAAAAAAAGTAGATTTTGGGAAGGATCCTTCCCCCATACAAAGTAGTTCCTGCACTGTAGTAAAAGAACTGCAGGTTAACTGTTTCAGTACAGAAAAGAAGGGAGAGCCCACATGTAGGAAGAGTTTGCGACTCACTAACTGAATGAAGAGACACACACAGGACACTGCACCAACTTTGATTTCATGCTGCGTGTGCCTCTCGATCTGTCTCCCTGCTACTTGCGCTCTCTCCCCCCACCGCACATGGTTAAGCTGCAAAAAGCGAGACCACCATGTTCAGGTGCTCTCTCTCTCTCCCCACACACTCACTCTCCCTGCAAATCAGCACAGCACCAGGGGAATACCGAGGACAGTGTAAGACTGCACAATTAAGAGAGAGAGAAAAAGAAAAAAAATATCACTAACAGACAGCGACAGCACCGCGTTCAGGTGCTCTCTGTCCCTACACACTCTCTCTCCCGGCAAATCCACATGACGGCGGGGGAACATAAATCACACTGTGGCACTACACAATTACAGATCATGTTCTCTGTAGACCAAGAGGCTTCCACGACATGACTTCAGCAAGATGTACTGTAATACAGAGAAACACGGTGTGCTCCAATTGTACAGTACCTCACACGATCTCGCTGTCACACCGGCTCTCCCTGCTCAGTCGGGGAGGGGGGATTCCTGTCACTCTCACTCTGTGTCTCTCTCTCTCTCTCAGTCTCTGTCATCTGGAACACGTGGTGCCCTGCTTGGAGGTCCTGTGGTGCTTGCCTGCAATGGGGGTGGGATGGCAGACGTGAATGTTTTCAGACCAGCTGGTGGAGGGGAGACACAGAAGCAAATTATGGCGCTCCACTGGTAACACACTGGCAGCATCTCTAGGTCTAGAGCGGTCATCGCGCATGCTTCCTGTCTCTCTCTCACAGTGGTGAGATGCTTCTGTCTCACTCCAGCAGACTCTCTCTCTCTTTATCCTTTCACCAATAGAGAAGCACAGATTGCCCCTTCCTGTTCTACCTGCCATGACTTTCCTTCTTCCCACATAAGTCGAGGGTCAGGATGGTCGGGGGACGGGCAGCCGTGGGACAGACACTGAAACCACAGCAAACCAGAACGAGAAGGTTAGACACACAGGAGCGGAGAGACAAGAGCTGAGCAACAACTTTCCTACAGTGACAGCACACTGTAGTGCGGTACCCTGTGATCCTGGGCGGTGGGTGGGAAACAGAAGACAAATACAGCTACAGTGACAGGACATGGCAACACAGATCTGGACTCACCGGAAGACTGCAGTTGCTGGTCGGGGCCATGGAGATCCATGAGGCGGGTGTGTGGGTGTATATGATACTTGCTGGGGTGGGGGGGGACTGGAGCACAATGCAGCTGAGTTTGTCTCGCTTAGCGAGTATTTCAATGGTTGCCACATGCCTGCAGAGTGAAGAAGTCCAGCTGTTCCACACATATTGTGCCACTTGGACTTCTCACCCTGACTGTTTGTTAACAGTGATTAATGAACAGTCACATGGTGCAATTCAGCCAACTGCCTCGGTGTATTTTCTACAACATGTTATAATTGTGATTAAACTGCATCTCTTAATCCTCCAACACCTTCTCCTTTTGCTCCACTCTCTCTTCCTCCGCTTACTAGCACTTATGTATTAAGGGGGTGTAATGACTGTGCATCGCAGATACACAGTATGTAGGCATGCCTAAGTCTGATGGCCATGTACTGGGAGTCCTGTGGATCCCCGGAGGCATTCATGGAAGGGGAATGTACCCCTTCTGCATTCAAAGTCTGGCCAGTCACACAGCTATGTACTCAGCTGGTCTAGAGGAGTGACTAGGGGGTGTTCCTGCACTCTGTGCCATTCACAAAGGTGCAGCGTGCTGAGCGAGGGGGACAAAATACACAGTAGCAGGCACCCTACTGTATCTGTTGTGCACTCCCCACGGAAAACACCCTTCAGCCATGGTGGGAATGACATGCTCTCCTGCATTGCTACCCCAGCCTTCTAGTCAGGAACGGAGGACTGGTGGTGGCCATTCTGGCACTCGCCCATCCATTCAGAAAGTACACGATGTGCAGTTACCCACAATTCTCTGCTCCATGTAGAGCAAGGGATCCTGTAACGGATCAGGACAGGTGTCCAACTGGATGACTGCCAGTGTCCACTGATATGCCCCCTGTGCACCACCACGCCAGGGCCACACGCAGGCACCCGGTGGAGACCAGTTATGGTGAATACCATGCCCTGCGTGCCTGTCTGCAGGTGTGGAGCTGCACAGGCCAGGTATGTGCCTCCTGTGCGTACCTGGCCTGCACTGGTGCATAGGGCACCATTCAGTACTTTGATGATGAAAGGGACGCATTGTCAATGTTATCCACCACTCCCACTGCCTTGGTGGCAGCATGGTCAGCAGCAATCAGTGTTGCCATATCCCCCTTCCCGGTATAAACTCCAAAGAGCAGCTGATGTGCACTGTGACTAAGCCTCTCATAGAAATCAGCTGTGGGAGCATTTAGGGCTTTTCACTCATTAAGATGGCTTACAGGATGTAGACGTATTAACCAGATATATAGTTAAACTGCAGCACATGCATGCACTAACAACATCTGCAATACCAGCGACTTTACTAACTGGGACTTGCTAGCTCCACCATATGCAGCAGGGGCAATATTTTCTTTCCCTTTAATGATCTACATGGTGTAGCTCCATCTTTCTTATCTAGCTATTTCTTGCTACTGTTCTAGTCATTCCCCACACCACCCATCTGCAGCATTCCTTACTCATTTCCTATTGCCTTTGCCTGTATTGGTGGTTGCTCCTTCTTCATCTCTGCTCCACAAGTCTGATATACCCAGTCTTGACACTTCTGTCAAATAGACCTTACTCTACTTTTTTTTTTAATATGGCATTTTCTTCCAGAACTCCGGAGGCACTCCTGCCATCAGCTGTCATCCCAGCGCCATCCCCCGAAGTCAGACCCCCTCCCCTGAGCACCCAAGACTTACCCTTCGTGGCAGGGTGGTGGGAGCGACTCGACTCACCTCAACAGATGACTGTCAGGAAAGTGCCTTCTTGGGGGTGGTGCCACGGGGACAGCTTCATTAATCCGGGACTATTTTTTCCATTTACTCCCTTGTGTGGAGGTGGGGTGTGCAATAATGCCAGCGGAGAGAGCGCACACGTGTCCGCATGCGCTCTCTCCAAGTGTCAGCCCCATCTTGTCCCCTCATCTGCAGCATCGACGCGCTGCCCCCCAGCAGCCGCTAGGGACCAGTGGAGCGCCGACAACTGAAATCTCCCCTCCTCGGAGAAGAAGAGCTGTCCCTCGGTCGCTCAATCCTTCTCCTCCTTGCCAACACCCGATGGCCCGTGCGTGTTCCCGAACACGGGTCGCCGGCGTGGCTTGAGGTAAGGCATCCAGCGCCTCAGCCCTTAACGCCACCGGGCCAGTCTTACTCCACTTTTTTTAAATTTCATTTCAAAACATTTCTTTTCTCCCTTGCCTTGAATCTGTTTCCACTTGTTACAACAGTTAACATTATCTACACCTTAGTTGTTCATTGTATAGTAGCAGTCATTAGAGTCATTACAAGGCATAAAATAAGCGGGTTCGCATTGCAATTTGTGACCCAAGATCGGTAAAAAGTGAGTCAAATCTGGCAATGATAGCAGTCATTGCTAATCATTGCCAATTGGTCCTGGGTCCTGTAAAAGTACCTTATTGGGCACTGTCACTTGATGTTTTTTTTTTTTGTCCTGGAATGCATTTTTTGCCCTCCTCTTCCGCACCCGGCCCCATGACCCACGAGCTGTTCCCTGATTGGTCCAGTGATGCTCCTGCTCCCCCCCACCCGGTCTCTGCACAGGAGAAACGTGACAGAGTCCTTTTGCAGCACACCCAGAAAAGGAACCAGGCATCGGGAGGTCGAGCAGGAGTCCAAAGGTGAGTTTTCTCCATTTTATTTCACCTTTTTTTTTTTTTTATCGTCGTTGCGCCGTCGTCTGGTTAACTAAATAATTGTGTCTTTTTGTTTTGCAGGTGGTCAGAGACAAGCTGGAGCCGAGAGGAGTGGTGGCCGCACCGAGAAGAAGCCGGAGGGAGAAGGCCTTGCTGAGACTGTGAGAGGGCTCGGGGGCGATCTGAACGGAGCGGAGAGCAGGCGGCTGCATCGCGGGGCGAGGCACGGTTGGACGGGCAGATTCAGAGGAGAGCAGGAGTGCAGCAGAATTGGGGAGCTCAGCAGCAAAACAAGTAAAACATTTTTATTTGGTCGGGGAGCATGGAGGAGGGAAGAAGGGCACATAGACTTCAGGGCACAGATATGGGGGGAATGGTGTAATGGCAACGGACGGGCAAGGCCTAGAGCTGGACTGTGGGTGGTGGGAGAACAAGGGCATGAAAGGGTGCCCTGCCTTAAACTTTAAGTTTGTGCCCTGTTTGCACTGAATTTGGGAACAAACAGTGAATGTAACTGCAGTGAACATTTGAGAACAGAATAAAGATTATGTGCCCTGCTTTGCAGAGGTTATGGGGGAACCAGAACTCAATGTGCCCTGCTACTACGCTGTGTGCCCTGCGTCTTTGCAGAGAACATCTGGGAATAGATAAAGACTAAGTAAGCAGCCCTGCCTGCTTTGAGATCTCGGTAACCAAGAAGTAATGTGCCCTGCTTGTTGTGTGCCCTCCTCTTGACTTTGCAGTGAATTTGAGAACAGAAAAAGAGACCAAGTAAAATGTGCCCTACTTTGCAGAGATTGGGGGAAACAGAACTTAAATTTTATGTGCCCTGACTTGTGTGCCCTTCGTCTGCAGTGAATTTGGATACAGAATTAAGACTAAGTTAATGTGCCCTGCTTTGCCGAGATCTGTGTGCCCTGCAGCTAGTTGCGTGCCCACATGCAGTGAACAATTTGAGAAAAGAAAAAGAGACTAAGTAATGTGCCCTGCTTTGCAGAGATTGGGGGATCAGAACTTATTTAATCGTTCCCTGTTTGTGTGCCCTACGTCTGCAGTGAACATTTGGGAACAGAATAAGACTAAGTTAATGTGCCCTGCTTTGCAGAGATATGTGTGCCCTGCTAGTTGTGTGCCCACATGCAGTGAACAATTTGGGAACAGAGAGAGACTAAGTAATGTGCCCTGCTTTGCAGTGACTGGGGGATCCAGAACTTATTTAATGTGCCCTACTTGTGTGCCCTTCGTCTGCAGTGAACATTTGGGAACAGAATAAGACTAAGTTAATGTGCCCTGCTTTGCAGAGATCTGTACTCTGCCCAATATTTATTGTGCCCAGCTTATGTTGTGTGCCCTGCGTCTGCAGTGAACATTTGGGAAAAAGACTTGCTTTGCAGAGATGAGGAAAACCAGGCACTTAAGAATGATGTGTCAGTGCTTATGCTATCAATGATGTGTGTCCTGCACCTGCAGTGAACAATTTGGGAACAGAAAAAGACTAAGTTATGCCCTACAGCTTTGCAGAGAATCCAAGGGGACCAGAAAATGTGCCCTGCTAAGTGTTGTGCCCTGCTATTTCCAGTGAACTTGGGAACACAAAGAATAAACTATGTGCCCACCCTTTCCAGAGATCCATGAGGGAACTAAAAAGACTTGTGCCCTGAGTCACAATGGGATGGACTGCCCCAGTTAGGAATTGGGTTTGGTCTGAGAAGTGCCGGCGACTGGGCCGGGGGTCTGGAGGTCACACATCTGCTCACTGCCATTTTCTTTTTTTCAGGAAAAGCCTCACCATGTGTTAATTTAAGTAGTTGCGCACGCTGATACCTTGTTTTGCTAACTTCAAACATTTTAATAATTACAGTCAGACATGGCTGGAGTTAAATTAGCAACTGTAGAGGGATGGCGCCATAAATATGATCCAGTAAAAAACTGGCTACAGATTAGCAGTGAAGGAGACTGAGCAGTGTATGTTAGTTGTAAATTGTGCTGTGAGTACACAGATGAGCTATGTGGGTTGAGGAACTTCAGTGAGGCATTAATTGCAGGGATTACAGGCCCCCAGCTAAAAGCTGACACCATCCAGAAACATCTTCTGACAGAGCAGCACAAGAAAGCTGTTAACATTTTGAAATTTAGTAGAACAAGGTCACCACTTGATATATATCATCATACCACAATTGGTACGTTTCAAATGGGGGGTGTTAGGGGTTTGGACCGAGACTTAAAATTTAATTTATTTGCAGGGAGAGCTTTCAGTAATGCAGAGGAACAGCATAGAATGATTCTAGACAGGCTGATGAAGATCCTGTATATGATGGCCAAAGAGGACATCCCTATTAAAAAGTTTGAAGCACTAGCAGAACAAGAGAAGCGCCATGGAGTTCATTTGGGCAATAAATACATTAATGCTGTTAGTGGGAATGAAGTCACAATGTGTATTTGGCAAGAACCTAGAAGAAAACCTGCTGGCAACTGTCAAAAATGCTAATTATTTTTCAGTGCTTATGGATGATAGTACTGACAGTGGTGTAATTGAAAAGGAACTGGTTTACATAATTTATGTAAATCCCATCAATGGTCAAGTAGAGAGTAAGTTTTTACGAATGAAAGCTGTATCAGATGGCACAAGTCAGGGGTTGAAAAATCTCCTTTCAGACATTTTTACAGAGTCTGGCCTTAATATAAAAAACATGGTTGGGTTTGGGGCTGATGGGGCATCTCTCAACGTGGGTGTAATATGGGGTCTTGCTGCTCTTTTAAGGGAAGATACACAGTGGTTAGTTGGTATTCATTGTTTCTCACACAGATTAGAACTGGTCATAAAAGACGCTTTGGATAACACCTATTTCAACAATGTTTAAAACTTCCTGATCCAACTGTTTATCTCGATCTAAAAAAGTCCTAAGAGACTCAGAGAGTTACGGTCCCTTGCCCAGGCCATGGAGATGTCAGTTGAAAAGCCCAGGAAGGCGCATGGCACACGTTGGGCGCAGCATAAACTTCTTGCCACCCGTGCTGTTACCAAATCATTCCCTGTAATTTGTGCCCATTTAGAATATATGGCTGCAGACCCAACTCATGACCAGGCCAAAGTCAAGGGAGTGTTGCAAATTACGACTAAATTCCAAATGGTGGCACACCTTTTGTATTTTGAACAGCTGCTTCAGCCACTTGCCAGGTTCTCACTAGCACTTCAAAAAGAAGTAGTTGAAATGCCAGAGCTACTTAGCTCTGTTGAAACTTTAAGAAACATTCTTGACCATGCTAAGCAGAGTGGTCCCATAGATGGCAGTGAACTTGACATTCTCTTAAAAAATGGGTCTGATGTTCTTTCAGGAGCACGTGCTCAAGTCACATACAAGGGTGTGAAATTAACACATTTTAGTGGCCAAGTTGTTAAAACTTTTAAAAAGCAAACTAAGAAATACATTACAAACATTGAAAACTGTTGTGAACAAAGGTTCTGTTTGACTGATGAAAGTAATATCTATAACTGTGCAAAAGTGTTAAATACCAGACTTTGGCCAGCTGCAGACAGAAAGGAGCTGGAGCTGTATGGTAACAGTGACATTACTGCAGTAGCTGACCACTTTTCAGCACTTTTGCAGCCTGACTGTGACAGTACTCTGCTACTTGCAGAATGACAGTCTTTTTTTGCTCAAACCAATTTCATCAATCTTTCTGCCTCTGCTATCTGGTCAAAGCAAGCATGTGATTTCCAAAATTCGTATCCAATCTGCTGAAGCTTGTCAATGTGTTGAGAGTATTTCCTGTGTCTAATGCAACTGTAGAAAGGTGTTTTTCAACTATGAACAAGGTAAAAACTGACTGGAGAGCAAGTCTGGCAGAGGATACTGTAAAAACATTGATTCGTATTAAAAAGCAGGACACCACTCCAGCTAAATTCAACCCAGACAGGGCTGTAGACATATTTTTTTAGTGATAAACCAAGACGTCCTGGTGATTTGGCAGCAGAGGATGGTGGCCCCAAAAAAAAACAGGCCAGAATTACTGGCTACAGGCCTGGTGGAGAAGAGTAGCAAAATAGATTGCACCCAATCCTTGTTGGTAACTGTGTGGTCGATCACAGTCCCAGGTGCCGGTATTTTTATGCTGGGGCAGGGGTTCATTATGTTTAATTTGTCACGACTCGTGCTCACAAATTAAATTCACAGTCTGCTTTGGCAGACATCGCTCACACTACTCATATGATGTTCTCATCCTCTAGACAAATGTCAGCTAGTGCTCCCTAGACCATATGCAGCCAAGAACTGAAAAGAACATGGCCCAAGATGAGTCTCTTATGCCCTGGTTGGAGACATCTGTAGTGCAGGCTAGCACCAAACCCACAAGTGAAAGTTGCAGGGGATGTCAACCATGACAGAGCTATTCTAGATCAGAATCTGGTAGTTGCTGCTGTTTTCATCAAGTCGATGGGGCTTGAAAAAACCTTCTTGACTGCGTTGTCTACCTTGTGGTCCACTACATCTCTAAGGTGGGCAACCCTTTCCCCATGGATGATGGCATTTTTAGTCATGGATCATATCCGTTGATCTATCTGTGGAGGGTTCAGCCACTCCTCTATCTTTTTCATGTTTAATTACAGGAGCCTGTCAGTGTAGCATGGCCAGGGATCCATATTCTTCAGTGCCTGCCCCTCCTCCATAAGCAAATTCTCAATAGCTTCTGGGATGGGGAAAGTGCTGCTTGACTTTGTGGTGTGTGACAGTTTGAAGGGCTGCCTCTCCTCCTTCAGTGCCATTAGCTGCATTCAAGCCTGATTCAGACAGTACCATCCTGATGAGGAAGATCACAGATTCAGTGTCTAATTGTGTACCAGATTAGTGATCGAGCCCGAGGACACACTCCTTACGTCACCATCCTCCCATCAACGAGGAGATCTCCGTTTCTTCTGTTTCATCTTGGAGTGCATTCTTGGAAGTCTTCCCTTCTGACATAAATGGAGATTTCGCTTGTTTCTTTTTTGTGTAAGGCTGTTCACAAACCTCAAGCTCTGTGAAAAGACAGGCATGCTCTTTTTCGATGCACCTTTGTGGCGTGACCTTTCCCAAGTCTATAGTGCCGAAATCTCTGTTTAGCTACGCTATGACATTATAGTGCTAGCAGGAGGTTGTGTTTGATCAGAATGGGAGATCAGATCCCAACTCTGTGCGGTCTGTGTAGCATCCCCCATGGGTTGTATGGGATGTCCAGGTTCAGATAGGTGCATCACACTTTATACACAGTGAACCAGGAAAGTGGCTAGCAAGGGTGATTTATAACAAAGACCAACAACCTGAATGCCCCTATAATCTCTGGTACATGCTACAGACCACCTGATACACCAATTGCCGTATACTCTGAATTATTAAATTAAAAAGAGGTAGCATGTGAATTAGGATATGTAGTATCAGTGGGGGACTTCAACCTCAGGAATATAGACTGGCTGGGAAACAAGGACTTAACCACATCAGGGAACCTTTCTATATGTACAGTACAGCAACTATCTCTCCAACAGCATGTAAAAGAGCCCACTAGGGACAATAACATTTTAGACCTTGTTCTGGCATCCCTGAATATAAACATCAAAGACTGCAAAGTATCACTAACTCTCTCCAATAGTGACCATAATACAGCAGCCTTTACGATATCATCCACCTTCATACTGAATACAGGGAAAACAAAAATACTACTGCACAACACAGGGTCAAACTTGGCACCTGCCCACTACCAAATTCTGGCATATTCTGTATCAGGTTAGTAAGATTTTCCTTTAACCAGCCCTGCATTCTTGCACTGGAGATGATAACATGTCAATAAGTACATCAGCTAGGCCAGTGGAAAAGTCTATGGGGCTAGTAGACTATCCCAGACACTAGCCCTGGTGGCTGCAAAACTTAATTTTGACCCAAGCAACACAGCTAATGTTAAAGCTATTCAAGCTGAACTCCTGAATACCGACTGATGTATGCTTTCAATATTAAAAATGCAAACAAAATGAGGTCTTTAGAGAAATTACACAATCTCTCTGTACCAAATACATTCCTTGCAAAGACGAACATTCTGGTATTAAACAGAAATGGATAACAAAATCTGTGAAGAATGCAATAAACCAGAAAAATAAAAGTT
The DNA here is from genome assembly GCA_016271365.2 of Neoceratodus forsteri. Taxonomy (NCBI): domain Eukaryota; kingdom Metazoa; phylum Chordata; order Ceratodontiformes; family Ceratodontidae; genus Neoceratodus; species Neoceratodus forsteri. The sequence goes on along the minus strand of CM057449.1, from coordinate 1,549,446,159 downwards.
ATAAGAAATATTTAAAATTAAAAAAAAAAAAACACAAATTTAAGCAAATATATATAAAAACACTATGTAAATCAAGAATAAATAAAGCAAGAAAAGATGCTGAATTATCCCTGCCTTAAATGCTAATAAAAATACTCTAAAAAAACGATTTAGTTGTATTATTTCATTAAAGAGCAGCTGACACCTTCAGGACAGCTGTAACAAACCATAATATTTAGACACAGTTCAGCTTGTGTTTCACATTAGTTCTGTATTCATCCACCACATAATTTATTACTGAGGTCATTTGTATTAAAACAAAATCTTTGTTCCTGAAGAGTTCATCTATCCCTGTTGCTTTCTCCCTACCTAAGGTCATAATGCACTGCTTGTGACATCACAGTTATTCTCACAGCAACACACTGTGATGTCACAGCAGAGGATTATGACTTGAAGTTGGGAGTCAGCTACAGAGGCAGATGAATTCCAAGGGAACCCTAAGGGATAAAGATCATGCAGCGTTACTCAGTAATAAATAACGGGAAAGAGAAATATACAGAATATATATGGAATGCAAGCTGAATTGTACCTAATTATTATGTTTTTCTAAGTTTTCTTTGAGGCGTCAGTAGCTCTTTAAAGAAAAATTATAAAAAACAAGCTAGGACTCATTGACTGCAACAATAAAACTCTGACCACCCCTTCCGAAATGGCAGTAGTCTTTAATACATACTTCTGCTTGGTATTTGCACCCTTGAATAAAATTCCTATACCTGTACTTAACCCACCTACTTCAAGGCTGGAGATACAGACGAAGGAAACTGTAAATAAAATCACTAAATTAAAAGTAAACTCCTTTCCCAGCCCTGACTTAATACCAGCTTGCTTCCTGAAAAGAAGGTAGCATCTTCCAAACAAAAAGTTGCTTGAGGAGAAGGGTCTCACTATTAAGGTTGGTGGGGGGGCTGAGAGGTAATGTGAGGAAGTAATTCTCCATGGAGAAGGTGGTGGATACTTGGAAGAGCCTCCCAGCAGAGGTGGTGGGGGCTAAAATGGTTGCAGGATTCACTAATTCATGGGACAGACACAAAGGGATATTAGAAAGGCATGGAGAGGTGAAAACAGGAGACCGAGTAGGGTCTGTGATGGCACTGTACGTAGGGAAAATATGGCAGACTAG